>CM054821.1:10448544-13012400 GCA_028984105.1 Lavandula angustifolia | reverse complement strand
TCGTCGTCTCCAACGGACATATGACATAGCTCATGCCTATAAATAGAAGATTTCAAGTCCACAGCGCGAAGCACGAAATTAAAAAGGGAAATTGCTCAAGCTCTCAAACACTCTAGCAACTCCAATCGAACATCCAAATAAGAATCCGCATTTACTAGAATATTTTTGTGGTTCTTCTCTCTAGAGTCTTTAGATCCATTTCTTCTCTACCTAAGCTCATTGTCGATTTATAGCTTAGATTCGAAGGAGTTCATTTTTTTTGTGAAGCTGTTCTTATTATAAGAACTCCTTCATTAGTTGGGAGCCTTTTCGCTCCCTTTTGAACTTAGGTTTGGAATTGTAAAGTCGCTAAGGACTATAACTTAGAAGGATACATCTGTGCAGAGTTTCCCTTCTTTGAGACTTGCTCGGGACTAATCAACAAGTTATCCCTGCTCCGTTCGGGACCGTGGACGTAGGATCTGCGTATCCGGAACCACGTTAAACCGCTTGTGTTCTTTCTCGTTTTATTGCATACAAACCTTTGAAAATCATAAGTTTGCATAAAACGTATTTCTAAACTTCGCACATCCAAAAGAATTTAATGTCTGGCGAAAACACGTTTTCAAATAGAGACAAACTCCCGGCCCCACACTTATCCGCACACTTAAGTCTCCAACTGGAGTTTCGGGAATCTCGACAAAAGTCGGTAGGAGAGCTCGATGGGCCGACTCACTCTGTCCCATGATCGAAGGGTTTATTTGACACTGTTCATCGGGTTGCAACCAACGACTATCACCGTGACCTTCACCGAGAAAAAGAAACGGTACTTCAGGTGTATTCACCCCCCTCTACACTCGATATTTGTCTCCAGGACCAACAATTGGTATCGGAGCGCACGGTGTTCAACTCGACCACTGTTCTAAAAATACTAGTCTTCTCGAACCGATCCTTGAAAATGTTTTCTCCGCACAAGCATCTCTTCATTCATCCTTATACTGCACACATAATGTACGAAATGTCGAGTATCGGGGATGGTGCCGATGTTCTCAATAGAGAACTTCACGGTATGGCGTGTAAGAATGGAGGCACACCTTACGTCGGCCGCACGACATGCATGGCCCGACGTACGAGACCGGACCCATCATTCCAATAATAGACGGTTGATTCGGCCGTTAAGTGGAAGGTGAAGGTGCTCGTGTCGGTCCCGAAGGTTCCCAGGACAAATCGCCTTCACGCCCGAAGAGAAAAAGCTGCAGTATAACTCGACCGAGTCGCACGAAATGCTATACCGACAACGCTCGGTGACTCACACCTCGGGAGGGTGCGGGAGCGTAAAACGGCGGAAAGAACTTTGGGACGCTCCGGCTATCCGAGCCGAGGAACTCCTCGGATTAAAAAGAAAACAAGCTCGAATTAGAGCTTTAAAAGTTCGAAGCCTTTGCGATGGAGCCCGGTGAAACCATTGACGAGTGAGCGTCAGATTTACAAATCAAGTCAATGTGATAAACGGGCCGGGAAAGGTATTCTCAAATAAAGAGATGAACACAAAGATTATTAGAGCGCTACCCGGCGAAGTGGCTTCCCTTTTGCTACTTATTTACGTCGCTCGATCTTAATGCTCTAACTCCCGATGTTATATTTTCGAGAATTAAAAGACGGAGGAATTTGAGCATAGTCTACCTCGAAGTGTTCCGGTGCTCCAGACGACACTCAAATCGATCATGCCTTCAAGGCAACAAATAAGAAAAACTCGGAGGCAAAAGATTTCTTCCCAAACAAGGCTAAGTTTCGCAGGTACATTATCGAACCGGTCGAGCCGAAAGCTTTGTACTGAGGCTCGGCTCGATTAGGCCCATTTTGCTCGGGCTCGAGCTCGGGCTTGAGCTCGATACGAGCTTTATATTCGGGTTCGAGCTCGGCTCGATAAAAAATCATGGTATTCGAGCTCGATTCAAAAGCTCGATTTGCAGTATCGAGCTCGATTCGAAAGCTCGATAAAATTAAGAAAATAATATTTTTTTAATTTTTTAATTCGAGAATCGAAAGCTTGAATTGGTACCAAAAGCTCGAATTCGGTAGCGAAAGCTCGAATTCGGTACCCCAAAATCCTAAAGTAATTTAATCGAGCCGGACTCGCGAGCTTTCGAACCGAATATTGCAATATTCAAATTCGGCTCGATTAATTATCGAATATCAATATGAGGCTCGAGCTCGGAGCTCGATATTATCGAATTCGAGCCGAGCCTTATCGAGCTCGAGCCCGAGCTATTCGATAAAAAGCTCGATTCGATAATGCCCAGTAGGCTCTGCCGTGATACAAAGACATCCGAAATGCGAGTACTGACCACTCGTATGGCATGGCTCTCAAATACCAAAGAGAAAAAGGAGAGAGTCGGAGAGTCAAAGAAATATCACGAGATTCTCCCCCGGTAAGAAAGAATATTCAAAAAGGGAAGAATCTAACACTTCTGCCGAATGCGGGGAACATGGAGCACGTTGCTAGTCCACCAAAAGTTTCGATTGGAAAAAATAGCGAACATCCACATGTTACAACTGCAAGAAGGAGGGGCACTATCGATGCACGACTATCCCGAACTCTCGAATGCTCAAAGAGCGAACGGCGAGCCGGAAGAGTTAAATTCGCCCGAAGAGGCGAGCCTACATAGCCGGGAGAGATATCCGAGCAACTCAATTGAAGAGGATACATTCATGTACTCTTCGAGGATGAAGGTGCATTCGTAGGCTGTTGAAGTCGGAGAGAAGGTTCCCGAGGAATCAGCTGAACAGTGTTTGATGGCCGGAGAAGAGGCTGAGGTAAATTCTAAACTTAATATAACCTCCTCTTCACACAACACACACGACACTTGCTCGGTCTCGGATGACCCTATGGACATAGTACAAGCATATGACGACCTGCTAGAGGAACAAATTGGTGAAGCGAGAGAGTTCGGCGAGAACCATCCAAAGAACTAGACAATGGGTAAAGGCCGAGAATCGAGACTTTCTTCGATTGTCAGGTCTCTCTTGAGTCGATGGATCTAGTTGCGAGACTCAAGAAAGAGATTGAATCTCTTATGACTAAGTCTCAGCTTCAAGAGACTCAGATCTTAGTCCTAACCAAGGACAATTTGGAGAAAGAGACTGAAATAGCCCAACTCAGTCAGAAACTCTTAGACGTACAGAAGGACTATGATTCTCTCAGGAGAAGTGATGAGGTCTGGAGAGACCTGACGATCGAACAATACACAGGGAGCAAAGGAGAAACTAGAAAGCATGCTCGAGCACAACGGCCAAACAGCTGTGAAAGAAGGCCTTGCGCTACACCCACTAAAGCTTCTACCTCCAAAAGCTCGAGCACCGTGGCCGATAGGTTCGTCGGAGGAAAGGTGCAAGCTGCCGACACCATACCTCGGCGAAGAACAAACGAGAAAATAATCGCACCTCGCCCGAAGCAAGCAACAAACAACCGACCAAAGGTTCCAGCCCTGAGGACACCGAGATCGAACTCGGGGGAACCAAGAAGGTCGGATGGGCGAAACAGTACAAGGAGCCACTGTTTGAGCATCCGACTCAGTACGGTTCGTACTACTAGAGCCCAGGGTTAGGAGAAGCGCTAAGACTTCGAGAAGAAGAAAGCGCCTGAACCCAAAATCATCGGCAAAAAAGTCGGTATCTCCAAGTCTCTGTGGAGAAGAAAGCCGACAAGGTTCGAAGAAGAAGTCTCGTACTTCTAAGGTCCCGCGATGAGATTTGGGTTCCGAAATCACCCACTAAACCAAGTAAGGACCCAATCGAACAAAGGGTACCTAAAGATGCTTCTTTTGCAAGGTGCATAAAAGACCCATGGATAGTGGACAGCCAATGCTCAAGACACATGACATATCGGAAGAGCCTCGCTAACCAACTATGTACAAGAAAATGGTCCCAGATTGAGTTTGGAGACAACTCTAAAGTGCTACACAAGGGGATACGGAACGCCGAACATGGGACTGCTTCGGTTCAAGAGTAACATATGTTGAAGGACTTCAACATAATCTCCTTCTCGTCGATCAATTATGTGATAATCTTAACGAGTTATCTTTGACCCGGTTTTTCGTTGATGTTGTTGATAAATCTACAGGGAAAATAGTGTTATCGAGATCGCGGAGGAAAAACATCTATGTTGCGAGATCGGAAAACCGCGTGAACACGAGGCTTGCTTATTAGCAAGACAAAATCTCAGTGACAAGTCGGGATGGGCATGGCACAAGAGACTCAGCCACTTCGAACTTTAAGACCATGAACAAGCTAGCCAAGAACTCCAAAGTCGAGGATCGCCCAACGAATCGTTCGTTAAAGACAAAAATTGTGGAGCATGTCTCGAAGGGAAAGCAAACAAAGAGTAGCAATCCACCTATTCGTCACCTTCAACTGATGGAATCCCTTCCCTTGCTGACATGGACCTATTCGGGCCGGTCTCTCCAATGACTATAAGAGGCAAGGAAGTATGCCCTCGTTGTTATTGACGACTACTCGAGATATACTTGGGTCATCTTCATCGCCAATAAATCGATGTTCAACCGAGTTACCCAATCTGGCCGAAGAAGCTCGGTGTGGAAAAGGACATCAAGATTAAAAGAATTCCGCTCGGACGGAGGAACAGAGTTTCTAAACTCGATGAGTTAAGACATACTTGCGATAAAGAGAGAATTAAACACGAGACATCATCGCTCGCACCCCTCAGTGAGAACGAACTTGCCGAACGAAAGAACGGAACACTCAAAGAAGCAAGCAAGAACGCTCCTCGCAGATTCTCGGACTACCCTCAAAGTTACGGGCCGATGCTACCGACACCGCTTCGCTACACTCGGAATCGCTCACTACTCACTCCGGCCAACACATGAAGACACCATATGAACTATGGAAAGGGAGAATTCCTTCTATTTCTCATTTTCATATTTTTGGTCATCTTGCTTTATCCACAATGGGAAATATCGGTGAAGGTTTTTGATAGCAAATCGATCAAGGAGTTTTTCTTAGGATACTCTCGAGTCAGTAAAGCCTTCGTAGTCTTTTAACTATCGGACTCTTTGTGTGGAGGAAAGCCCTCATGTTGTTTTTTATGAATTTGTTGCGAGAACACGGAAGATACAGCGGTTAAATACGATGATGTCGGCAAAGAAGCTACGGGATCTCGGACTTATGCGATAAAGGCGAAAAGATCCGGCATTTTTGGGATGATGAGTCGGACAATGAACAAACTCGAGACTCAACCAACGATCGACGTAGCTGACCTAGTTGATTCTCCTGACAGGAATCAACAACGGGTAACATCGGTCGATGAGGAAGCCCTGGGGTAACTCGAGACCTCTCTCGAGAATATAAACTCGGGGGAACGATTAATGTTCCTGAGCTAAATGCCCCCGAACACGGAAACTCAAGTGGATCCTAACCTTCTTATGAAATATTGCAATCTCATAACAAGTACTACTCGAAATGCCTAACACTCCTGCGATTCTGCAGGAAGTTGTATCGAAGAAGAAGCCGGACTCGCACGATCATGGCTAGATGCTCATTCTTCGTATCTTATCATTGGAGATCCATCAAGCAACGATAAGAACAAGATCTAGAGTTAATCAAGGCGAAAGCTCACTATATTCTTGTTTCTTGTCTACAGAAGAACCTCAGTCGATAGAGGACACACTTAATGATGCTGACTGGATCATCGCCATGCAAGAAGAGCTGAACTAGTTCGTTCGAAATAAAGTTTGGGAGCTTGTAGACAGACCTAGACATCAGCATGTCATTGGTACCAAGTGGGTCTTCAAAAACAAGCGAGATGAAAACAACTTCATTGTCAGAAATAAAGCACGACTAGTTGCAAAGGGATACAGTCAGGCAGAAGGAATTGACTTTGATGAAACATTCGCTCCAGTCGCTAGATTGGAAGCCATTCGTCTATTCCTAGCTTATGCAACACATCAAGGCTTCAAAGTCTATCAGATGGATGTAAAGTCAGCTTTTCTGAACGGCGTACTGAAGGAAGAAGTCTACGTGGAACAACCACCCGGCTTTCAGCAGGGACATCAGGTGTACAGACTTAGGAAAACTCTGTATGGGTTAAAACAAGCACCCAGTGCTTGGTATGATACCACTATCGAGACTTTCTACTTGAAAGGTTTTCGAAGGGGACGGTAGATCGCACCCTATTCAACATAAAGTCAGGAGATGACATCCCTACGGGTGCAAATCTACGTGGACGACATCATTTTCGGCGCAGAAACGAGATCATATGTCGGCCGGTTCGAGAAGATGATGAAAGAGAAATTCGAGATGTCCATGATGGGAGAGATGAATTATTTCCTTGGATTTCAAGTGAAGCAATCACACGAAAGAATCTTCATCAATCAAGCCAAATACACTCGAGACCTTCTCAAGAGATTGATTTGCGACTCAAGCAAGCCGATACAAAAATCCCCATGAATACGAATTTTAAAATCGATCTAGACAAAGAGGGAGCTTACGTTAACTCTACCGATTATAGAGCTATTATTGGTTCTTTATTATATTTAACACTAGCCGACTCGACATAACTTATCTTTGTAGGTGTATGCGCAAGATTTCAAGCGGATCCCAAGCGAAGTCATCTCGACTCGGCTAAAAAGATTCTGCGCTATCCCGAGAGGAACACGTCTTTGGGTTATGGTATCCTGGCGATGATAATCTAATATTGACGAGTTATTCGATGCCGATTATGCGAGATGCGGGATAGATTGTAAATCAACTTCCGGAATGTGTCGGTTCCTAGGCGGCAAAGCGATATCTTGGTTCTCAAAGAAAACAGCACTCGGTAGCAACGTCCACTACCGGGGCGAGTACATGGCTGCTTGGAAGTTCTTGTGCCCGCATCCTTTGGCTTCGACAACAACCGAGAGATTATGGTATCATTCAAAATGAAGTGCCCATCTACCGTGACTCCACCGGTGCTATTGCGATAACTCGGAACCCGTTCTACATACGAGATACAAGCACGTGGATATCCGACACCACTTCATCGGGAGACCATGTCGAGAAGAAGGATATCGAATTGAGAAGATCCATACCGACAAACAAAGGCGGGACATACCGACCAAACCACTAGCTGAGAACAGATTCAGAGAATTATCAGTTGAGCTAGGTCTACTGGATCCTACTGAAATGCATCAATAGAAGACAACTACTGATAGCAGTCCGTGGAGACAATTGGAAATATCTGGTATCAGTAGATGGAACCAGTACGACAAGTCAGTAGACTCCGTACAGTGATTCAGTGGGAAGAATCACACTGTACACAGCAAGGGGGAACGTGCTTATCAGTACATCATGAAGGAATAATAGGGTTTACAGTAAGGCTACCTTCCTCCTGGTGTGTTGTCGCGGCTCCGATTGTTGCTCCTGTGTTAGACCTTCTGATCTGTGTCCCGGCCTTTTTCTCTCTCTGGGTGGTCAGAGATCTGAAGAAAATAAATTTATTTCTCTCTCTGTAACTCACGCCACTCTCGATTTTTATGAATCAATTGTATGAGTTTCTGAACAGAATACTAATATATATAGGCTTCAAAAACCTATATAATATTGATATATTTGTAGCCCATTAATTTAATTATAATCCAATGGGCTTCTATTAAATCAGCCCATAATATAATTAATTAATTTATTGGGCTACTAATATTTATCAATTAATTGGCCCGACCCAATTAATTCCGTATAAATAACATTATTAAATAATGTAAAATACATTAATCTATTAATAATGAATTTTGAGAGATAATAAATTACTAGGCAACTAATTGGGCCAGATCAGGGATCCAATACAAGAAATAAAGCTGGGCCTCCAATTAATTAATTATCCATGCTCGACCAGAGCAAAATTAATTAATTAACACGCATTCATTCCACTAGAGAATCGTGCTTGACTTACCCCTTTATCCCAATTTGAGCGAGGGCTTGTATTTTAGACTTAATCGATCTCCATATTTAAGATAGAAATATCCGTTAATTAATTAAGCTTACTTGTCGCTTAAATTAATTAACATCTTGTATTCCCTGAGTAGTACCACTCGACCTTATTAACACACATGAACTTAATCAACCGGTAGGGTTTAGTGTGCTAATCCTTTCGAGTTCCTCGGGGGATATTATCAACCCATTCTCGGGATACGGCCGCAAGATACGGGACAACCGGCTGAGCCACAAATGACTACTAACACCCAGAGATACGTAGATCCGTCGCTCATTGGACGTTCACCATAGTAGGTCAAAGTGATAGATAGCCAAATGCACTCAATGAAGTCTTACCAAGCTTAAGACTAGCTAAGTCACGAGATCTTGGTTTTCCACTAATGTCGGTTAGGAAAACACATCTCACTCGTGATCCGTCAATACACCACCTTAAGTGTACCAAGAAAAGACAAGCGACTAAGACAAGCCACTTCTTATCTAAAGCTGCAGCTTAAACCGACAACTTCATCCTTAAGTTGTCTCGGTATGTTAAGCTCATTTATATCTTGTTAGTTCAACCAATTTGTGTTGTCTTCTGTGATACCCGACACACCACACAAATCTAACTTTTATACAAGATAAAGGATAACATGTGCAAATATACATATTTATCAGATAGGAGAATAAAACAGTGGTAAGGACAAAAACACATTGTATACAAGCATAAAAAGTGCTTCCAGTATACAAAATCCCAACACATCAATCATCCTCCTGCGATATAACGGTAACCAGCTAATCGAAAGTTCAGCTGAAGAGGTTTGCGTAGTATCATATACTTAATTTCTTTTTAGAAGCATGTCTACATTTATTATATCAGTCGCACGCAGTCAGTAGTTAATGTGCATTTATTTCCCGCGTTAATAAGCTTAAGGAAAGGTCAGTAGGAAACCTTTTCATTCGCATAAACTGAGTAGTTAATGCTGTCTGTCGCGCATTTAATGCATGTCTTCTCACTTACCTTTATTACGTAAGTCTATATTTGAGGCGGCTTTTGTAATCATTCCTTTTATAACATTTAATCTCAGCCATCTATAGATTTGAAAGATTAAAAATAGGATCGTTGGATCTAAACTTATAATCAGTCAGATATATAAATCTTTCATCTTCTATCTTCCTCCTCACTTTTCTCCATTTTCAACTTAAGAGCTATTTTCAAGCGTTCAGTTTCTTTCTCAAAAATCATCTTAATTGTCTTGCTTTTGCATCTCTCAAAGCTCTTTAGTACTCGGTAATGTATTGAAACCTGCTGAATACTTACTAACTTACTCTATTTTCAAGTGCTAACGAGTTATTTTGCGATTTCAATGGCGACATCTCAAGTCCCCGAGAATATAGAGGAGATAATGGCATCCGAGTTCGAGTTTGAACCAACTATGGCCTTCCGACAAGTTGATATCTCTTTCTTGGAACCCGTGTTTGATGCTCTGGAGCGTTACGGGTCTTCGGGAGCGGTGACGAAGCACCCGAGATCTTATCTACCTAGGCAAGTGGTAGAAGTTTATTACAACCTGGAGGTCACTCGCGTGCGGAGGCGAGGAATCTTCCTTCGTCTATATGAAGGAAGTAGATCGGAACTGTTGGGATACTACTCGAGAGAATCTTCAACGTCGGAGACGCGCCGATCTTGACGTTTGATCTTCCGGACTACGGTATTTCTCCTATCGAGATACAAGGAGAAGGAGATAAACGCATATGTTCATAAGTTCCCGCGACGCTCGACATATCATTCAAGTCGGCTCTGGGTAAGAACCTCCTGCTCCCCCAATACGGAGGACTAGCCTACATAGTCTCTCATATCCTAACGAGCTCATTTGGATCATATGATCAATTATCCAAGCCAAGGATTCGGTGATGATGGCGATAGATGATGGAGTTGAAGTGAGCTGGGTCGACTATTATGTCTCTGGAGATGAAGGCCCAAGCCGCGAGTTCACTACCCTACCCGACTGGAGAGAGGAAGTTAGCCGGTGTAGGGAAGTTACTCTATGGGACTAAGATGTCGATCCTCATAGAAAACTGCGTTCGAGGCACTCGTCGTTTGCCGATTCTAAGTTCTTCGATGTAAAAGCGATTAAGTTCAAGACTAAAGCGACATCGAGAAGTCTATCGGTAAGGGGCCACCGAGCCGAAGAGAGCAAAGCATCCGCTCTGCCCCGCATACCGAAGTGCCTAAGAAGAGGCAATGACTAAGACCGGACCAGCTGAGGTCTCGTTTGCTCGGCCCTCTCTCGTTATTGATCCCACTCCTCCTCCTACTCAAGAAGAGCGATTTTAGATTCTCGATATCGGCATTGAGGGTGCGACCCTCAAAGATAAAGTCCGAGGTAATTAGCTCGAGGAGACACGGTCGGACGTCGAGAACCGACCGAGGAGACTCGGCGACCGAGTGGACGGCTATTCTCACCACTCGTCTCACGTGCCGCGGCTGACGTACACGATCATATTCCCGAGATCGCCGGGCACTCGGACTTAGTCGATATAGCCATCGGGGCTAGGGTTCAAATGCTTCTTAGATTTCCGAGTTGGGATATTCTAGAAGACATAATCAAAACCCACTCGGCCATCTACCCGCTCGATGAGGAGCGAGAAGCTACAAGAAGTAATAGGGTACGGAGAACCAAGTGACTTAGCTACTCTTGAAGATCTCGGAGCCGCAATGCTTTACCTTCTAAGCTTGCGAGAGTCGGTCCCACGGTAACACTCCTCCACCCCCATCTCCTCCTGCCGATGATAAGAAAGATGATGATGATAACAATCGGAGGAAGGATCGGTCACCCAAGGATACGAGTTGGGAGGCTCTGCGAGGGTTCAACTCCCCGTGAGAAGAGCAAATCACCACTTCACGATACATCGGGTGATACTCAAGGTGCTCCGGAAGTACGTAGGGAGCGGCTCCTCACGTTTTACGAGCAGAGGCTCGGAACCGGATCAGTACCGGATAGAACCTATCGGTTCAGTATCCTCAAAGTCTATAAATAAAGCCATTCGACGCCAAGGAGAGAAAAACAGACTTTTGGCTAAGGACGTCCATCCGGAAGTGGACAAAGTATACTAAGGCTCGAACACGTAGCTTAGACGGGAATAGCCGCTGGCATCTCAAAGACTCCGGTACCTACACCTCAACCCAACTTTCGGGAGATTATTGAGGCGGCCTTAGCGGCTCGGAAAATCGATCTAGAAGCTCGAGTCGGCGGTTGCTCCGGAATCGGCGAGAAGATATTTTCGGAAAGCGGTGACTCAAGCTCTTGCAATCGTTAAGCTCGAAATCGATGAAAGGAATAAGATTGCCACCTCTAGCCTTCGGAAAGTTATTAACCAAAGGCGCAGGCTCGAAGCTTATTCGGAAAAGAATTGACGAATCGCAGGATCGGGCTCTACCGAAACTCCGTCAAGAGTCACTGCACGCCTTAAAACATCAAGAGCTGATCAAGAAAATGGACCGGGAATTATATTACGATCTCGTCAAGGACTTCGAATCCACAAGCGACTCGGATTAAGGATTCAGTCCACGATGTGAAAAAGAGACATTCAAGCCATCCGTACCCAACTCTCTAAGGCGGATGATGCCAAAAAGGGGGGAAGGTGTTATGAAGGAAGAACCCGACACGGATATGGGCGATGTCCAAATAATAGAGGGTGGTCGGGAGGAAGGACCCTCTAATGCTCGACTCGGTGGGGAAGGTATTCGAGCAGTAACAACCCTTAAGCGCTAATGCTTCTACTACTTGAATTTCCTCTAGAACCTACCCCCGTCTCATCTTCCGCCGCCCACATAGAAGATGTTGCTCACTTCATTGAGCAAGAGTCCGAAGAAGAACGAGTTCCTCCGCGAGGCCGGGGAAGGAGACTGCTACTACTCCTCCTTCCTCCCCAGTCCGAAAATTCAAATCTAAAGCGGAACAAGAGGCCTTCAACCTCCGCGTAGCCCAACAACTACAAGACAAGTTTGGACCATGAGCGCATACTGGAAGAAGCTTAACTTGCTAAAAAGCCTAAGGGCAAAGTTGTTAAGGGCAAGAGGAAAGAAGAAGCAAGAGTACGTGTACGAAGAAAAGAAAAAGGCTCGGGAGGAGTTCGCAAAAACTCTTTCTACTACAAGTCAAGCCTACCGCTCGTAGTCACTATCGGACTCATTTTACACCGAGCAAGAAGGCCAAGATAGAGCCACGTGGGAAGCCACGCTGCGAGGCCTTAACCTGAGGAAAGGAGATTGTAGGGCAGCGGCTCTTCGAGAGAAGAAGAGAATGACTGATATGGTTAAGATGATGAGCCTATCTCAAAAGCCGCACTGATCCCGTAAGACAAATCCCACGAGGATCAAGAAAAAGAGCGCCTTATGTCAAAAAGGACCCTGTGCTTCATGTTGATAAATGGGTTCCTGCTCTGGTTAATGATCAATGGGAAGAGCTCAAAGAGGAATTTATCAAAGGCTACTGCGTATGGAAATTCTATCCAAGTGAGCAAACTATCGAACAAGCCTTTGACGAGTTTTTGTTCTTTTATAACTCTGAGCCGAGGGAACAACTTTGGAGATTATGAAGAGAGAGAACATTCCTTTCGAGCTCAGGCTTTCGGACGCATCCCACCCTCCTAGAAGCGGCGCGGAGTTACGGTACAAAGGAAATAGAGGATGAGGTCGAGCTGCGGCTTATCGCTTTGACACGAGTGTCGACTTAGCCGAAGACGACGAGGATGTCCAGACACTGAGGAAGAGAATCTACCTATACTATGGTCTGCAACCTCCTGTCGACAGATCTGCTGATTTCAAGAAGCGCACTCAAGGCTTCAGGCGTCAGTAGTGTTTTCTCTTCTCTACTCTTTTGTAATAGTGATAGGAACCTGTAATTTCTTGATCATATATGCTATCGTTCCTATTGCTTGATAGAAAATTACTCATTGTCTTACAGCATTTTGCTTTGTGTTTTCACAACTGATCACTAAGTGATCTGACACACACTCACAATCAATTTCTCTGATTTTGCCTATCTCTCACCTGCTGATGTTTTGAAGTCATCATATCAGTTTGTTTTCCTCAGATAGATTAAGGGGGAAATTGCTGTCAGTAGGTTAGCATTTCTTATAAGATGTTTAGAGTTTAGAAGTAGAGGTTTTGGCATCATCAATTAGGGGAAATTGTTGGATATGAGTCGGTAGATGATACTCGAGTTGTTCGTGGTTAAAAGAAAATTGGGGGAAATCATAGTAGTACTATGGAATTGAAGATCCCAAAACCGGAGCCGATATCGGTAGTTCGGTGTGTCGTTAGGATTAGGCGATGTATAGGTTAGACTTGTTGTAATCGTTTTTATATTCTTGTCTAAGTCCCGTACGGGGTAATTGTTGAACCGATCTTACGTCGAAGATACTTTTCGAACCCCAGCGTCATCGGTGTAATCGCTTGCGTTCTTCGATCATCGGTGAGTAAACCTCGGTAGAAGCCAATCCAACGGTGATAAGTCATCGCAGAAGAACTCATGCAAGCCTAGTACCTTCGCCGTCACCGGTGACTTACTCGGAGGTTACATTCCTTGTCGACCGACTCAGTCGAAGAAGACAGAGACTTTCAGTCTACTGTATCCGATAGAAAGCGACCCAACTACTTAAGTCTTTTCGAAAGTTCAGCAAAAGACATCGAGCATACTCCGGCGAGTTGAGAGACAGCATCGATCCGCATGTTTCGCGAGAACGTAAAATCACGCCGACTACGTAATCCGTCATAATTAGATTATAAACACGAAATTCTCTAACGAAAATAGGTTTGTAAAGTGATTCACGAGTTAATAATGGGAAAATCGAGTTTTATCGAGGATGAAGGATTTAGGGTTAGGGTTTATCAAATGGGGAAGAAATAGAGGCTGGAAAATTTGGGCCAAAATGCCCAATAAAACTATCCAAAGAAAGCCTATTAAAACTAATAAACTCAAGCCGAGCCAAGCTGACTTAGTGGCTGCGGAGAAAAGTAGGCTCACGTGGACAGCTTCTAAAACCCTCATATAAACCACGAGAAATTGAAACGATATGAACTTGCGCGTATAAACCCTTCTCTCTCTCTAACTTTCTAGTAATCCTTCACGAAAGATATCTCCATGTTTCCTCAGATGCGAAGAGTCGCCGCACTCGCCGCCGTTCGCCGCCCCATCGGCGGCGTCGCATCCGCGGACCAACACCACCGCCTTTTCCAGGCGGCGCTTTTCAGCGCGGGCAGTAATAACTCCTCGGCGAGATCTCACTGGTTCTCGTTCGATGGAATCTCCGGCGAGAAGCGTTCACGCGCCGCCACGCACGCTGTTATTGGAACGATGTTGTTCTCGACGGCGGCGACTGCGATCGTCGACGAGGTTCACGCGAAAGAGTCCGTGAATTTCAGGCCGAAAGAGATCATTCTGTATCAGTACGAAGCTTGCCCCTTCTGCAACAAAGTTAAAGGTATTTGATTTCGCTTCTGACCTTTGATATTACTGTGGATTTTTCCTCAATTCGTTAATTGTACATTCGTAGTGTTGGAATTGCAATTTGGATCCGTCGGAAAAATAGGGGAACTTAATTTTGCCTTCTTGATAGGGCTGGAAGCTCATTTCAGCTATTCTAAAGATTGTTTTGTAGTCAATTCGGTAGCATATCAACAATTAAGCCTGAATCTATTTGTATCGGCTAGAAATGGTGTCAAAGAATTGATAAGAGAGTTAAATATAATCAAAAGAAGGAGATATTTGCAGTTCCTAACCTTTTTTGTGGGGAAAGGTGCTATGCTGCCTGATCCTTACCAATTTCCATCTCATAAGTATTATCTTCTGATCATGTGGCACTTCCAATATGGGTATGTCTTTCATTTCCAGCATTTCTTGATTACTATGATTTACCATACAAAATTGTGGAGGTCAACCCTCTTACCAAAAGTGAAACCAAGTGGTCTGAGTACAAGAAAGTTCCCATACTGATGGTTGATGGCGAGCAAATGGTTGACTCATCAGGTATTGAACGCATGAAACATCAGTGAGATTATGTGCAAGTATAATCGATAAATTTATCCAAAAACTTGTCCTAACTCTCTTTGTATATTCTCTGTGTAGACATAATAGATAAGTTGTACACAAAGATTAGCCCTAATGTGGCTCCTTCTGGAGAAGATAGTGAAGAGATGAAGTGGAGGAGGTATGTGCTTCAGACTCTTATTATGGCAACCTTTTACTATGTTGTTTCTCTCATTCACGCAAAATTGATTTTGATAAATTGTGTCAAAAAACTGTTTGTGTGTTTTTGCATTTGCAACTAGTATCATAATAATTTTAGTGTTTGTAAGGATGCTGCTTTAGTTCTTTTGTGTCAAAAAACTGTTTGTGTGTTTTTGCATTTGCAACTAGTATCATAATAATTTTAGTGTTTGTAAGGATGCTGCTTTAGTTCTTACTGTTTTACCTTGCTGCAGATATTATCAACCTTTATATCTTAATCTCTAGGTTATTTGTCCTTGGGGAAATACTTGGTTTTACCTTGTGTAATAGCATATGTTAGATGATTAACAATAACATCAAGTATTATCTTTGTAGATGGGTGGACACCCACTTGGTGCATATATTGTCGCCTAACATATACCGAACAATCTCTGAGGCTATTGAGTCATTCGACTACATCACTAATAAGGGTAAGATCGGTTTAGTATTAGCAAAGTTTCTGAAACTATTGAATGAATTTGAAAGTACTGTTTTAAGTCTCTGCATTTTTGGAGGAGATTGCACTGTTGGTTTATTTTCTCCAACTTGCGATCTGTTATTCATTTTCAATAATGGCGCCAAATTATCCATTTGTTCTATATGCTTCATGTATGTTGACATATTAATCTCACTTTGAGAGTGCATAATTAATAGTCATTCTTTTTGGCCAATAAACATAAGTATTGCTCTTTATTTTTAATAATGTCCTTCCGCTACTAACTTGGCCTTATCTGTTGTCTTTAAACCACTTTTAAGGGCTCTCTCGTTAGCTACCAATATATTCTGTACAATGTATGAAACATAGATGACACAAAGCTATAGGATGAGCAAGCGCAAATAAATTAAACGAACAATTCCTGATCTTTGATAGTGGACATTATTATAAATGTTTATTGATTTCTTGAAAGTTTGAGATTGCCTTCATTTTCTATGCAGGCAACTTCACCTTTATGGAGCGATTCAGTGCAAAATACGCTGGAGCTGGTGCAATGTACTTCATTTCAAAGCGGCTAAAGAAAAGGCACAACATTACTGATGCGCGAGCATCATTGTATGAAGCTGCCGAAACATGGGTAGATGCACTCCAAGGCCGAGATTTTCTAGGTTCTTCTCATTTCATCAGACTTTATCTGGTCCCAATATATACACCCATTTAACATGACAGCTTACTCTCATTCATAACCTTCTTGCACCAGGTGGAACTAAGCCCAACTTAGCTGACCTAGCCGTCTATGGTGTCTTGAAACCCATTCGCTACCTCAGGGCCGGTGAAGACATGGTACAGAACACAAGCATTGGTGATTGGTATGCTCGAATGGACAGTGCTGTTGGAGTGTCGACTGGATTCCGGGCATAGAAAGAGTGTGGCTTAGAACGGTATCTCGGAACCATTCTGCATTCTTAAGAAGTTATTTTTGTGGGAGAGTTTTCAAAAGGAAAGAAAATAATAGCCCTCCCATCTCTACTTTGAGTGAGGTTACAATATATAATTATTCTTGGTTGATAGGTTATGATGCTCTTTTGTGATCTTTATTTCTCTTGACTTGGTAAAGTACAAGTTTAGCAATTTGGTTATTAGATAAAGAAGAATTCCATGATCTATAAATCTCTCATGCTTGGTTTATGGTTTGTTACAAGAGTGCAGTTTATTCAATACCGTTGGTTAGTAATACCTAATCGATGTGGAAATGAAAAGTTGAGATCAAATTGGTGGTGTTGTGAGTGTGTAAACATAATTTGTATGGGGAGTGGACAGTTGGGAGTAGGTTGAAGGATGTGGGGCATGAATCTATTGAACTCAATTCTAAACCTACCATATTTTGCAGCACATGATTATAAAGAAAAGAAAAAAAAATTAAAAAATGAGAGATTATAATAGAATCTAATATGAAATGTTTCTTAATCTTTAATGTGAATTTATAGTTAGATTTATAAAATTTTGCGCTTATTGTCTTCAATTTAGAAAAGATTGTATAAATAGTATATCTACTTTATCTTATGAAGTCAGTTCTTTCATGATTGATCATATACGACATATTCGATTTACAAAACTAGATTCAAATCTTTTACAGTTGGCACACAAAAAACAATACACTTGCAATTTGCAAAAGCCAGTATAGTGTGGTAGTTTACCAAACTAATTCACCTTAATGATTAATCCACAATAGATAATGTTTCCATTTATCAATTAAATACTCCAATATCCAATTCTCCATAGTAAATAAAATAAATGGCTTAAAAAGGAGGCAACTCACCGAACTGATTTTTCATCGAAATTTTCTCATCACATAGAAAATAATTCGACCAATTAAATAAAATTTATATTTCTCGTGACGTAGAGAGAAACTTTAATTTATGCATGGCTATCTAGAAGGTCACTTTGAATTAAATTATATACACCTACCTTCCACATAAAATCTAGAACAACACTATGTATTTCGAACACGTATACATGCAACAAAATAATAAATAGTATTTCCAACTACACACACATGTCTGTGTCTCGTATCTGAGTGTATAAATACTATAGTATGAGATTGAACATTATTGATAAATTGTATGCATTCAAGAAAACAGTTTACTTACAACTGTCACTCAACAAACTATAAATGAAACCACAATTATATGAGGCAAAAAAGTTGTCCACATACATATAAAATCACCAAGCAGATTATCTGTCCAATTTTTCCATATTCAATTTTGTGCTTATCAATGAAATGTTGGCGTGCTTATTAATTCAAGAGAATGAGTTATTTAAGTAATTTTTATTTTTTTTATAAATAAGAACGCGAACCACCATTCAATTAGTTATAAAATAAATAGTTATAAAAAAGTTGCACTCCGAATATGACGCAATCTAATCAAATCTCTTAGTTATTCAAATAAAGTCCATTTTTAGATTATCCATTGTACACATCTGGCATTTAAATTTAATTAATTTACGTCAAGCCCACAACAGTATATATATACTAAACTCAAAGCAAAAGAAAGAAATGCAGCTTCTCACCATGAAGAACGGTTCTTCTTTAATTTCTCTTACTATTATGCTTTTGCATATGTTGAGTTGTTGCGAGGGAGTTATAAAGCTGCTGCCGAACGTGACGGTTCCGGCGGTATTCGCGTTCGTAGACTCGATCGTCGATCATGGGAACAACAACGATTGGAAGACGATCATCAAGGCCAACTTCTTCCCCTACGGCAAAGATTTTCAAGGCGGCGTTCCGACCGGAAGGTTTTGTAATGGCAAGACACCTCTTGATTTGATTGGTAAGAAAAACTCTCTCTCTCTCTCTCGTATGTCTTTTTCTTTGTGTTCTTTAGCTAGTTAGGAATGTTTGGAAAGGTAAACTTAATCTAGGGTTTAGCTGCATGAATGCTGCAGATTACGATGATTATTTTTGTGAAGTGAGAAACTACATTATTCATAGTTAAATTTAGTTGAATATATCATTAGGTATCATTAGGCTTTTATTTATAAAGTAATTAAAAAATTGGCATCAAAAGCCTAGTCACCATTCAAATATTTGGAAGAGAAAATCCTGATTTCGGTCCCGTAATATGGATTTTGTTTTGTTTGTTTTTTTGTCTTGTAATGTAGATATTCGTTTATTTCTTGACATGCGATGGCGAGAGTAGTTAAGCATCCCTTTTTTGATTGCTTGATTGTTGTGTGTTCTATTATCGGCCATACAAATAAATCACCGGTGAAATAGGCAGTGGAAAATAAATTCCTTAAGTACACTCTCTATCTTAGAATTAAATACATATGTTTTTAAAAGTTACTTCGTTCGTCTCATTAAACATGTCATGTTTGTTTTTGTTACGGAGATTTAAAAAGTGAATTAAAATATAGTATTAAAGTGGCGGAATCCACTATTATACGTGATTATGGTTCATAAATTATTATTTTTTTTATAAATAAGACAACAATAATAGAACAACTCAAAAATAAATACATGTTTAATAATATACTAAAAAGAAATTGGCTGATGTCACATTAAACCGTCATTATCGAGATTTGTCATAAACAATGATATACGTTTCAACATCCAACATCCATTGACCAATGAACTACCGTAAAGCTCAATTATTGATGCATTTAGTACAATTCCAATCAGCATATTTAATGGTACAAGTTGCACCCAAGAAATGAAGCCCCAGGCCATTATTGAAACAAAAAATCAACTTATTTATTAATTTGATATGATTTGAAATTTACTTTCAATCATAATATCTAATTAATTTTGAACATTTGCAGCTGGAGAACTGGGAATCAAAGACATCGTACCCGCATATCTTGATCCCATCTTAACGGCTAACGATCTCCCTACTGGAGTCTGCTTTGCTTCAGGAGGAAGTGGCTATGATCCTCAAACTCCTCAGTTGGTGGTATACATACACACTCACACGAAACGAGATCCTCTGTTTCAAATAATATTCCGCCAATACTCATTAAGTACGTGTATAAGCAAATTCTGATTTTGCTATTATGCACAATTCCTTTTTCAAACATCTGAACATTATGAAACCTGTAACACTTTTAAGTTACCAAAAACACTGATAAATGACTTACAAATTAGGCGAAAGACTCTCCATTGGAAGATGAAAAACGAACGTTTTTAAAGTTACAAGACCAAAATCGAAAATTTCTTGATGTTAGAGAAAGTAGGCATATACTAGTTATGGAGTACATTTCCTGCCCTGATGTTAGTGGTATATTATACATAAACTAAACATACATATCCATACTATGTACATGTCTTACTTATTACATTACTTGACCTAATGTTTTGTGTAATAACATTTGTGCCCACAGTCTGTGATATCACTGCCTGATCAACTGAATTCTTCAAAGACTACATCTCAAAGCTCAAAGCAGCAGTAGGGGAAGAAAGAACAAACAAAATCTTGACCAACAGTGTATACCTAGTAGTAGCAGGCAGTGATGATCTTGCAAACACTTACTTCACCTTCGGTTTTCGCAAGAAGCAGTACGATGTTCCTTCCTACGCCGACCTCCTCATGTCCTCAGCTTCAAGCTTCATAAAGGCACACAATGTAACAGAAATACAAATAGTACAAATGAAGGTGAAAAACTAACCACGCAGAGTTCTACTGCATGAATTGTACAAGGTTGGAGCAAGAAGAATGGCGGTTTTCGGCATCCCACCAATAGGGTGTTTGCCGGCCCAGAGAATGCTTGCGGGCGGGCCCACGAGGATGTGCAAAGAGGAGTACAATGAGGCTGCAAAAGTGGTTAATACCAAGTTCTCATCTACAATTGACTCACTCTCCAAAAGCTTGCCTCAATCAAGGGTTGTTTACATTGACATTTACAACCCTCTTCTTGATATCATCTTGAAACCTCAAAACTATGGTGGGCGTCCTTCCATCATTTTATTTCTCTTTCTTACAACTTTCGCTAGAGCTGTCAAAATTGGCCCAAAATGACCAATTTGAGGTCTAATAAAGGCCGGGCCTAAATGATCCGGCGGGCCAACTGGGCTTTAAAGCCCGTGGACGGTAGGCTGAATCCGCCCGCTGCTTATTCTTATAAATTAGTATAATCTTATAATCTTAAATAATTTAAATAGTTATGTAGCACAACGGTAGTTTACTCAAAATCAAAAGGGCTTGTGTCTATGTGCGTATCGATGTTGCTAAGAATGCAATCCCTCATAAGTTAATTACAAGAAGGATCCTATCTATAGAGGAATACAAATAGGAAGACAAGCCAATTGAGCAAGTAGAAGAAGCATCTTTACCTAGTTCCCCTGCTTCTACACTTCCCCTAAGCTAGCCAACTTCGTCTACTAGACTCTACGGTCTTGGACTATCAAATAATCCAAACTACGCTATGAATGAGCATAAGCACATACAACAATTTTAATCATTTTCTTTGGGGAATGAGGTTAGTAACAAAGGCTGCTGCAGATCAGGAGATTTAGAAGTGTCCGTGTTGTGTAACAAATTCACTCCAACTTGTCCGTACGACACTAAGTATGTACTGAGAGAACTTACAAGGTTCTTGTTGATCAAATCCTGCGCAAATATATCGACAAGCTGTCCTAAAACAAATTGATTTCTTCATACCATGATGTTCAGAGAGTGTTACAACAATTTGATTTGTATAATCAGCATACTACTGTAAAATGTTTTTACGATGTTAACACAACTGTTCAAGTGATAAAGTTTGGCTCACATTGATACACTTTTAAGTGATAAGTTAATTGCTTAATTAACTTAACTAAGCATTTAACAGCTTAATTTTTACTGCAATTACACATGATCATATACGCGATACCAAAGCAGCCTTTTCTCTATAATTTACACGTGATATTAGGCTCTCCTAAACCACTTAAAGATAATTTGTCCTAAGGAGAAGGCAAAATCAATCACAGTATGAAGCAATGGATCAACAACTTTATTGTTAAAAATAGAATCTTGCAAGTTGCAACAATGTAACTTTTCATCGCAAGAAAACTGAAAGCAAATCCGAATTCATTTCAAAAACTTTATAACAGAACAAATGAAAAAACACCCATTTCTCTGCAATTATATTACACATTATATTAGGCTCTCGTAAATCAATTTTAAGAAAATTTGTCCTAAAGAAATAAAAAAATCAATCACATTTTGAAGCAAGAGATCAACAACTTTATTGTTAAAAATCAAATCTTGCGAAAATGTAACTTTCATTTCAACAACAGACTTGACAGCAGCAAATTCGAATTAACTTCAAATATATAACAGATCAAACGAAACAAAGCTACAAGAAGCAAGCATAGTAGATATGGACATACTCAAAATGGGATTTTGTCAATCATAATCCCTTCTTTTTTGCAGCCAAGGATGTCTTGAACCAAGGTATCCAAACGGATGTCGTTTTTTGATACTTCTTGTAAGCCTCAGCTCTGTACTCTTGTTTGAGCATTCGCTCCTCCACAAGAACAGTAACATAAGCCAAGCACAAGCTATTTACCAATGCACCACTAAAGCTCCAATCAAAATCCAAGTTCCAAGAAAAGATAGCCAATCCCCACCACCACAACTGCTCGCCGAAATAGTTTGGGTGGCGTGAGTAGCGCCATAAGCCCTCATCGAGGTTTGGGATTAATGATTGCCCGAGATGTTTACGCCTCGCGTTTGTAGTGACAAAATTGTGAAGCTGCGTGTCTCCGAAATATGCAATTGTGATGCCGGTTAAGCAAACTAACGCAGCTACTAAATCCCAAGCATTGGTTTGTATGCTTTTCGAGTGAACAACATAGAGAGGCAAGCATATTCCGATTAAGAAAACCTGAAGCAACACCAAAAACATTGAAACAGAAAAAATTTATTTTCGTTCACGCATTTTGTCGAACATGTAAACTACAGTAATGATAACAAAATAAAACAAAATCATTTTGCCTAATCATCAAGAATATAGAAATAGGGCAAATTATTTCGTTCGGGAATTTTGTCGAACATGTAAACTACAGTTATGAAAACAAACAAATCGAGCAAATTACCTGCTGAGAAATATAGACAGCAAAGAACGACATCCACCACCAGTTTCCGCCGTACTGGCGGCGCAAATCGTTGAATCTCCAGTCTTCTCGAGCACCCCACTGCCACCTCTCGCGGCGGAAGTAGCTGTGAGTGAGCCTCACCGACCAAATCCACGTCAGAAAAATCACGATTCTCGATCTCCAAGCATCGGATTCTGCTAATGGGTGAGTCGCGAAGTAATGGGCCAACATCACCGGTATCACCGTCCAATACAAATCAATCATCTGCAGCAACTCGTCCACACCAATAAGAAAATCTATATCAATTCAATTGCGAATACGAGAGGTATAAATTGATACATATTACAAACCCAGTGACTTGATTGGAGGAGACCGACGATCCAGAAAAGTAGATTAACATTGAGGAAGAAGAGGGCGTTGGCTAAGTAGAGAGGGTGGTGGTAGCACCAATTCCAGATAGGAGAGAGAGAATCGGCTGATCCAGAGGCGGAGTAACGGCGGAGGAAGGAGAGATAAAATACAACGGAAGGGAGAGGAGCAAGAAGCGCAACCACAGCGTTGCGCAGATTGTTGGAATCGGTTTTGCAACTCGCCACCATTGCAGTGAATTTACTCGCACATCTAAACCTTCTACCACGATAATGGCTAATTACCAGGTAAATTAATTTGGATGGCAATAAAATTATATATTGACTATTTTTGGGAAGAATTTTTTTCTTAAGAATCTTAAGGGTTAAACCTGTAGATTTTGTCCTACAAAGTGTAAAACATAAGGGTATTAAAGGGGTTTGGAAAATAATATGATAACCGTTATCCTTTTACTATCTATCTTGATCTTGATATTTTAGCATATCAATATATTTACTTTTTCAATAAATCAAATTTCACATTTTCGATTTTAATTTCCCAAAAGGTTTTTACGTTCTAAATTGTATTTCTATCCAAACTTATAAAATCATTAAATATAATTGTGACATATGGGAAAGTGTACAAATTGTATAACATAGAAATCAAGAAATCTCAAATAAAATTTTATATAGTTAACTATAATTTTTATCCTATTTTTTTTAGACTATTCACTATTCTTGTCTAATTTCTTTAGTAATTTATTATAAATATTTTATTTGATGATCTCACATCTTTATGTACAAATAATAATTCTCATAAATAACCGTGTTAAAAAAAATGAGACAAGAACAATGAGACGAAGTAGTAAATAATTACAATCATTATGTGTTCCTAAACATAAATTAAACATCACCATGAAAAGAAATCTAAAATCAAACCAAGAATTTTTAAAACACTAAATGAAAAACAAAATCACAACAATCAAGAAAAATAAAAGCAAATACAAACACACATTCTTTTGAATTTTTCTATCCTAGACCAGGTCTACAAGACCTTGTGGTCTAGGATAGAAGTTGTGTTTTTTATTAATTTTTTTTTTTACAAACATGTGATGTGTCATGGTTTAGGATAGAAAAATTCCATTCTTCAAACGCATGAAGCTACCAAATAACCAAATTCTTCACTATGTTTCCTTCTCTTTTCGGAACCACGGTATCCAAACCGACGTCGTTTTCTGATACTCCTTGTACGCCTCCGCTCTATACTTGTCCTTCAACATCCGCTCCTCCACCAACGCCGTTACAACGGCCAAGCAAACGCCGTTCGCCAACGACCCAATAAAGCACCAAGCATAGTCCAAGTTCCACGCGAACACTGCCACTCCCGACCACCAGAGCTGCTCGCCGAAGTAGTTCGGGTGGCGGGAGTAGCGCCATAGTCCTTGTTTGAGAACCGGAACCACCGGTTCTCCCTCGTCCTTCAACCTTTCGTTGCGAGTTACGAAATTGTACATTTGTGTGTCCGAGAAGTACGCGATTGCTAGTCCGGTCAAGCATACCGCCGCCGCAACGGCGTCGTAAATGTGGAGTGGTTTGTCTTTTGAGTGGATGATGTAGAAAGGCATGCAAATCGCCATCAAAAAACCCTAATAAGAAATAATTGTCGGTTTGTTTGATATACAGCCTACACTTGATGAAATACGTATATAAATGGAGTAAAAGGCAAATATCGAAAATGTTTAAAGCAATCTTGTATTCGTTTTTTTTTCTGAAAAAATTAAATAAAAATATTTTGTTCTAAAATATATTGCATAACTCAAACTCTAAACAAGATTCTTTTTTCTTTTTTCTTTTTTTCATGTTGTATATTGTTCAAAATTCTTAAATTAATGTTCAAAATATAATTTTATTAACAAATTAAATGAGTAGAGAGTTACATTCGATACAATATCTTTTAAAAATATAGTGTATTTAAAATAAAATTAAAAAACTCGAATATATGGTAGTTTAATTTCCTCATTTAATTTATACGTGCATTTTTTTTTCTTTCCTCTTTTGACTACTAAATTAGTACTCCTTATTAGTTCATGAGTGATTACCTGCTGAGATATGTAGACGGCGAAGAGAGAGATCCACCACCAGTTCCGGCCGTGGCGGCGGCGCATATCGTTGAATCTCCAGTCCTCTCGAGCTCCCAACTGCCAATTTTCACGGCGGAAGTAGCAGTGGGAAAGCCTTAGCCACCAAGCCCACGTCAAAGAGAAGACCAGTCTCGATCTCCAACCATTGAATTCTGCTAGTGGGTGAGTTGCGAAGTAATGAAGTAGCATTATAGGTATCACCATCCAATACAAATCTATCATCTGCAATATAAGAGGAAAAAAGTCAAAAAAAAAAAAAAAAAAAAAAAAAAAAAAAAGCCCGTAAAACTGCATAAAACTATCATTTTTGCGAGAAATTAGTTGTGTTATTAAAAAATATTAGATGATAATCTCTTCCGTCAAATTTAACTGTTCTTGCATCTCAACTAATTAACTCTTTCACTCCCTTGATTTCCAATAAAAGTTACATTTATGCTATTTATTAGTATTATTCTTTTTATTAAGTCGGAAATTGAACACTAGATCAATCAACTTTAGATCAATCACTTACGCAAAATTGCAAATACCAACTGCACTATATGTTGTTGTACATTTATGCTATTTATTTTCATAACTAAATATGGAAAATGCCAAAAGAACACCATTTTTTTCTTTCAAAGAAATCCCACATCCTTAAAAAATGTCCAATAAATCTGTGTCCAATTGGTATCTGATTCAAAACTACATAGTTTTGAATTAAACAGCTACATAATGAAATGAGAAGATTGAAAAAGGGCTTCGTTTTTATTCATTTGATTTAATAATTGTAAAACCGTAAAGAGGAAAAATAAAATAAATAATTAAATAGAGCAATTTTTTAATTCAAAAAACATAGTATTGAATCAGAAACCAATAAAACATGAATTTATTGGATAGATGATCCCATCCCACTTAAGAAACAATATACGATTTTCATGTAATATTTTTTAAGAACATGCCAAGAAAAAATAACACGAAGTATTTTTTTCGTCTTTTTCCTATTTAAACGCATTATTGAACCTAGATTTTTGGTAAATTGAGAACTATAGTTAAATAATATACTACAAATGTATAAAATATAGTATACTAACCCAATGGCTGGATTGGAGGAGGCCCAGAAGCCAGAAAAGCAAATCAACATTGAGGAAGAAGAGTAGGTTAGCTAAAAGAAGAGGATGGTCGTAGCACCAACCCCAAATGGAGGAGAGAGAGTCATAGGCCGCGGAGTGACGGCGGAGGAAGGAGAGATAGAAGAGAACCGAAGGAAGTGGAGCGAGGAGCGCCACCACTCCACTCCGGAGGCTTTTGCTGCTTAATGACGCCATTATTGCAAAGGATTAAGCTATGAGGGTCGGATTTTGTAGGCGAAGTTTGTATTGATTAATACTCTTTTTTGGCACGGGGGCCATGATTGTTCTTGATTGATAATTGATTATGGGGCCATTTTTTTCTTACTTTATGATATTGCGTCGTAAAAGTTTTTTAAAATTTTCAAATTTACTTAGTGGTTTTTTAGTCTTTATGGTGGATTTACACGAAATGTTTTAGTACTAATTAATTAATTAAATTTTCTACTAATTAAATGTACAATTTTATAAGCGACACAATTTTAAGAATCGGATTTGAATTCCAAATAATTCACTTAAAATTTGGAACGAAAATAAGCTTAACCGTAAAAGGTTTTATATGGATTCTCGATTCCAAAATCCACCAACAAAACGGTCCTTAACTAGTATTCTAGCTAATTTGTCTCGTATAGTAAATCGATTTACTATTTGCAAAGGATAAGATTTGGTTGACCAAATATGATTTTTTTTTTCTTAACCATGGGAATAATCATTACATTTTAAAACTAAATAGCTATATTTCTTTACATTTAGGTGGTGCGTGGAACAATTTTCAGCTGCAGTTTATACTTTTAAGCTACAATTGTAGTATTTGGGACACCCATCTTTCAACAAAAATTTTCTACCAAATATAGCTAAGATAAAGAAGTTGTTTAAACTGCTATAACCCAACTTTCAGTTGCAGCTTACAGCTTACAGCTTATCTAATTTATTGGACTATTTTATCATTTAAATATTTTTATAATTCTTAAAAAATTATTAATTTTAAAATTAATAATTTTCTTAATTATTAATTTAATTATAATTATTTTTAATATTTTATGAAATAATTATTATTAAAATTAAATATAATTAAATATAGATTAATTAAAATAGTGAGTTCTGAATATTTTGAATTTTAAATTAATATTTTTTCTATTTTGATTTAATGATAATTATTTTTTAGGTACGTAATTATTAAAGTTATATAAAAATATTATTATTATGAATTTAAACAATAAATAATATTTAAAATACATTTAATGATAATTATTTCTTAGCTACTGTTGGTCCGGAGACGATAAGTCAGGTGTAGAGGGGGGGGGTGAATACACCTGAGCTCAGTTTCTTTTTCTCAATGAAGGTCAGCTGAGCTGATCATTGCAACTGATGAACAGTGCCAAATAAGCCTTCGATCGCGGGACGAGTGAGTCGGCCCTGCGAGTTCTCTCCCTACCGACCGTTGTCGGTACTTTGAGAATCGATCGGAGGCATTGTGCGGAAAGTGTGGGGCCCGAATTCGTCTCTTTTGAAAACACGTTTTAGCAAATTAAATCTTTTGGTTGTGCGCTTTATAAAATACGTTTTATGCAAGCTTATGATTTTCAAGTCGGTTGAATGCTATGCACAAAAACAAGAAAAAGAACACAAGCGATTTAACGTGGTTCGGATACGCAAGATCCTACGTCCACGGTCCCGAACAAGGCGGAGAGAACTTGTTGATTATTTACGAGCAAGCCTCGGCGGGGATACTCGTCATTTGGACCGGTCCCTCTAAGTTATAGTCCTTAGCGACTTTACAATCCAAACCTAAGTCTGAAAGGGAAGGGAATTTTCTCCAACTGAGAAGGAGTTCTTACAATAAGAAAAATTCACTAAATGTGAACTCCTTCGAATCTAAGCTATAAATATGACAATGAGCTTAGTCTAGAGAAGAAAGGGATCTAAGAACTCCAGAGAGAAAAACCGAGAAATCTTCTAAGTACACAAGTTTTCCTCTGGATGATCTTTGAGTGTTCTAGAGTTTTGTGAACTTGAGCTTGTCCCTTCGAAATTCCGTCACTCGGAGCTTCAAAAACTTCTCTATTTATAGTTGTGAGTTATGGCATATGTCCGTTGGAGACGACGATGCCACGTGTCACAAGCTTCCAAGGAAAACGGCCATAATTCGAACTTGTTGCGGCAAGGGGCGGTTAATGCACTGTTCATGAGAGCGACTTTTACCGTGTAGAGTAGGTAAGCGTTGTCGGCTTCTCATTGGTCGAGGTTTGTAGTTGGTGAGAATGTCGAGTTGACCGTTCAACATCCTCGTATGTCTTCCGCCGAACTTTTCGAAAAGACTTGAATAGTGGGTCGCTTTCCGTAGGATACGATAGGCGAATAGTCTCTGTCTTCTTCGGTGAGTCGGGCTGACAGGGGCATCTACCGAGTAGGTCGGTGGCGACCGCGAAGGTACCGTGCTTGTTTCTCGTTCTTCGCCGATGACTATCAGCTGGGAGTAGTCGTCTACTGATGATTTGTCAGCTGATGCGCTGTCTTCGACTGAGTGGAAGATCAGCTGCTGACTGAAGAACACAAGCGATTACACTGATGACGTGGGGTTCTGAAAAGTATCTTCGACAGAAGATCAGTTCAACAACTACCCCATACAGGACTTAGACAAAAATAATAAACAATACATCAAGTCTAACCTATACATCAGCTAATCCTAACGACACACTAATCTACTGATATCAGCTAGGTTTTGGGATCTTCAATTCCATAGTACTACTATGATTTCCCCCAATTTTCTTTTAACCGAACAACAGCTGAGTATCATCTACTGACTCATATCCAACAATTTCCCCCTAATTGATGATGCCAAAACCTCTACCTCTACCTCTTAAATTTCTTAAGTCTATAAAAGATGCTATCCTACTGACAACAATTTCCCCCTTTACAACATTCTGAGGGAAAAAAAATAAAGGAATTTGAATACTTCAGTAGGTGGGAGATAGGCAAAATCAGAGAAACTGACTGTGAGTGTGTGTCAGATCACTTAGTGATCAGTCGTGAAAACACAATGCAAAGAGCTGAAAGACAATGAGTAATTGTCTGACAAGCAATAGGAACTGATATATATAATCAATGAAGTACAGGTTCCTATCACTATTACAAAAGATAGAAAAGAGAAAGACTACAGACGCCTGAAGGCTTGAGTGCGTTCCCTGAATCCTGCAGATCTGTCCATGGGAGGTTCCAGACGATAGTATAAGTAGATTCTCTTCCTCAGAGTCTGGACATCCTCGTCGTCTTCAGCTAGGTCGACACTCAGGTCGAAGCGAGAAGCTGCAGCTCTGATCTCATCCTCTATATCCTTCATACATAGAACTCCACGCGCAGTTCTAGGAGGTGGGATGTGCCTGAAAGCTGGAGCTCTAAACGGAATATTCTCTCTCTCCATGATCTCCTTGAGCTGTTCCCTCAGCTCTGAATTGTACATAAGCATGAACTCATCAAAGGCTTGATCGATAGGTTGCTCTCGAGGATAGAATCCCCAAACATAGTAGCCTTTGAAAAATTGCTCTTTAAGTTCTTCCCATTGATCATTAACCTCAGTCGGAACCCATCGATCGACATGAACAACTGAGTCCTTCTTGGCGAGAGATGTTCTCTTCCTTGATCCTCTTGGGATTTGTCTTCCGGGATCACTGCCGGCTTCTTGGATAGGCTTATCATCTTAGCCATATCGCCCATTCTTTTCTTTTCTCGGAGAGCCGCCGCCCCTACGGTCTCCTCGTCGATATTTAGGCCTTGCGCGTCGCCTCCCGTGTCGCTTGATCTTCCGCTATCCGCTCGGGTGTTAGAGTAGGAGTGGGAATGCTTTGAGTAGTAGCTGGGATCTCGGTCGGAAGAGCCTTAGCAAAATCGCTTGGGCTTTCTCCATCTCGCTCTTCGGACCGATTCGACCCTTTTCTTGCCTTTGCCCCTAACAGCTTTGCCCTTGGGCTTCTTTCTTTCGCTTCGTCGCTTCTTCAAGCCGACGCTCTCGGTCCCAGCCTTATCTTGCATTTGTTGGGCAATATTGAGGTCATAAGCCTCTTGCTCCGCTTTAGATTTGAATTTATGGAGCGGGGAGGAAGGAGGAGTAGATGTAGTTGCAATCTCCTTCCCCCGGCCCTGCGGTGGCAATTGTTCGTGCTCGGGCTCTTCTTCTTCGTCTCCCGCTCAATAAATCGGCTACTTCTTCAACGTGAGCAAAGAAAAGAGGAGATGGGGGGTCGGTCGTAGTGGAAATTCTAGGAGAAGGACCTCGAAGAGTTCTTATCCCGAGTAGTAGAGGGTCCTTCCTCCCGAGCCCTTTCCCCCCGAGTCCGTGCGGGTTCTTCACCGTGGAGGGTCTCTTCTCCCGAACCCTTTCCCGATTATCCGTACATCACCGTATCCGTTTCGATTCATCTTTTATTATACCTTCCCCCTTTTTGGCATCAACAGCCTTATCGAGGTTGGTACGGATAGCTGTGACTTCTTTTTCCAGCTTGTGGACTGAATCCTTAATCTGATTTGCTGTGGATTCGAAATCTTTGACGAGATCGCAATATAATTCCCAGTCTTTTTCGTGATCAGCTCTAGATGTTTTGAGTTGTGCAGCTGACTCCAGACGGAGTTTCAGCAGAGCCTGATCATACGATTCGGTCATTTCCTTCTGAATAGTTTTCAGAGCCTCTGCCTGTTGAGTAATATCTTTCTGAAGGCTAGAGGTTGCAATCGTATTTCTTTCGTCGATCTTTGTCTTAACAGATTCAAGAACTTGAGTCAGCTGCTCGGAAAATATCTTATGCTGATTCTGGAGCAACTGCTGACTCTGAGATTCTAGATCGACTCTCTGAGCTGATAACGCGGCCTCAAGAAGCTCTTGAAAATTTGGTTGCGGAGGAGCTTCTGGAGTCTTTGAGATGGCGGTTGCTAATCTGTCTAGGCTCTCTGTCTGAGCCTTAGTATACTTCGCCCATTTGATATGAACGTCTTTGGCGAGAAGTCTGTTTTTCTCTCCTTGGCGTCGGATGGCTTTGTTGATAGATTTTGAGGTCACGGAACCGATGGGGTGTATCTGGTACGAGCTGGTTCCGAGCCTCTCGCTCGAAAAAATGTGAGAAGTCTGCTCCCTCTGTACTCGGAGCACCTTGAGCATCACACGATGTATCGAGTTTGGTGAATTGCTCTTCTCACGGGGAGTTGAACCTCGGCAGAGCCTCCCAACTCGTATCCTTGGGTATGTCATCCTTCCCTCGATTGTTGTCATCATCATCGTGCTTATCATCGGCGAGGAGGAGATGGGGGGTGGAGGAGTGTTACCGGGGGACCGACTCTCGCAAGCTTAGAAGGTAAAGCATTGCGGCTCTGAGATCTTCAAGAGTAGCTAAATCAGCTGGTTATCCGTACCCTATGACTTCTTGTAGCTTCTGCTCCTCATCGTGCAGGTAGAGAACTGAGTGGGTTTTGATAATGTCTTCTAGAATATCCCAACTCAGAAATCTAAGAAGCATTTGAACCCTAGCCCTGATGGCTATGTCGACTAAGTCTGAGTGCCCAGCGATCTCAGGAATATGATTGTGTACGTCAGTTGCGGCACGGAGACGAGTGGTGTGAATAGCTGTCCACTCAGTCGCATTCTCCTCAGTCGGTTCTCTAACTTCCGACTGTGTCTCCTCTGAGCAAATCACCTGGACTTTATCTTGAGTCGCACCCTCAATGCCAGTATCGGAATCTAAAAACTGCTCTTCTTGAGTAGGAGGAGGAGTGGGTTCAATAATAGAGAGGGGCTGAGCAGCTGAGACCTCACCTGGTCTGGTCTTAGTCAGCCGCCTCTTCTTAGGCACTTCGGTATGAGGGGGCAGAGCGGATGCTGCTCTCTTCGGCTTAGGCGGCCCCTTACCGATAGACTTCTCCGTCGCTTCTTTAGTCTGAAACTTTATCAGCTTAGTGTTGTACAACTTTGAGTCTTCAAAAGCTGAGTTCCTCTGTACAACACTTTCTATTAGGGCCCGACATCTTGGTCCCGAATAGAAGCTTACCCACACTGGCCAACCTCCTCTCGCCAGTGGGTAGCGTAGTGAACTTCTGGGCTTGGGCTTTCATCTGAGTTGTATAATAGTCAGCCCAGTTCACTTCTACTCCATCATCTATAGCCATCATCAGCTGAATCCTTGGCTTGGACAGTTGATCGTACGATCCAGCTGAGCTTGTCAGTATGTGTGAGACCACATACGATAAACCTCTGTACTGAGGTAGCAAGAGATTCCTCGGGAGAGCTGTCTTGAACGTCAGATCACTGCGTCCACAGAACTTTTGCACATAAGTGTTGATCTCCCTCTCCTTATATCCAATAGGGGAGATTCCAGAAGTAGGAAGCTGAAACGCGAGGACCAGGGCCTCTCGGATGTTGAAGGTCTTCTGAGACGCCTTCCACTTGTTCGGATTAGTCTCCTCCATGTATGAAAATGAGGCTTCTTCTCTTCCGGTAGCCACTGTATTCCAGTTGAAATATGCCTCCGCCACTTGCCTCGGCAGACTGGCACGGGGATGCTTGGTCAGAGGGTCTCCAACCCAGACCTCTCCAGAGCATTGAACACCGGCTCCAGATATGGGATATCCACTTGGCGGAAAGCCATTGTGGGTTCGAACTGAATCCGGATGGTCATGATCTCCACTATAGGTTCAGGAGTCTGTACGATCGCCATAGAAATCTGCAAAACAACTTGTTAGCACTTGAAAATAGAGTAAGTTAGTAGTTATCAGCAAATTTTAATACATTATCGAGTATTAGAGCTTGAAAGATGCACAGGCAAGGCAGTTGTAAGAAGTAGAAACTGATTGCGAGTAAAGCTCGTAAGGTATGAAAATGGCGAAAAGTGAGGAATGATAGAAGATGAAAGATTTTATATATATTGGCTTGATTGCACGTTTTAATCTAACGGCTGAGTTTTAATCTTTCATAACCATGGACGGCTAAGATTTAATGTTAAAAAAGGATGATTACCAAAGCCGCCTAAAACATAGATCTACGTAATAAAGGTAAGTGAGAAGACATGCATTAAATGCGCGACAGACAGCATTAATTACTCAGGTTAAGGTTTCCTACTGATCTTTCCTTAAACTATTAATGGCGGGAAATGAATGCACATTAACTACTGAGTGTGAGCGACTGATGCAATAAATGCGAGCATGCTTCAAAAAAAAATAAGTACACAAAATTACGCAAACCTCTTCAGCTGAACTTATCAGCTGGTTACCGTTATGTATAAGGAGAATGGTTGTCATTCTGATGACTATGTTCCCCCTTGCTGTGTACAGTGTGACTTTCCCAACTGAGTCACTGTACTTAGTTATCTGACCTGTCGTACTGATTCCTTATGCTGATACCAATTGTTACCAATTGTTGGGCAATGATGTTCTCAGTAGTCGGCATCTACTGACGCATCTCAGTAGGATCCAGTAGACCTAGCTCAACTGATAGTTCTCTCGAACTCTGTTCTCGCCTAGTGGTTTGGTCGGTATATCGCCCTTTGCTTGTCGGTATGGATCTTCTCCATCCCGATATCCTTCTTCTCGACATGGTCTCGATGAAGTGGTGTCGGATATCGACGTGCTTGCATCTCGGTATGTAGAACTCGGGTTCCGAGTTACGGCATTGCACTTGTGGAGTCGCAGTAGATGGGCACTTCATCCCGAGTTATACCATAATCTCTAAGTTGTTGTCGAAGCCAAAGGATCCCGGGCAAAGCAACTTCCCGCAGCCATGTACTCGCCTTCGGTAGTGGACGTTGCTACCGAATGCCGCTTCTTTGAAAACCAAGAAATCGACTCTTTGCGCCTAGGAACCGACAAGTTCCGGAAGTTGACTTTCGATCTATCCCGCATCCCGCATAATCGGCATCGAATAACTTGTCGGTATTAAGTTATCATCGCCAGGATACCATAACCCAGAGATCGGGTGTTCCTCTTAAATAGCGCAGAATCTTCGTCGCTGAGTCTAAATGACTTCGCTTGGGATCTGCTTGGAATCTTGCGCATACACCTACAGCATAAGTTATGTCAGGACGGCTAGCTGTTAAATAAAGTAAAGAGCCTATAATAGCTCTATAGTCAGTAGAGTTAACAGAAGCTCCCTCTTTGTCTAGATCGATTTTAAAGTTTGTGTTTATGGGGATTTTGACTGGCTTGCTGGAGTCGCAGCCGAATCTTTTGAGAAGGTCTCGAATGTATTTGGCTTGATTGATGAAGATTCCTTCAGGTGATTGCTTCACTTGAAATCCAAGGAAATAATTCATCTCTCCCATCATGGACATCTCGAATTTCTCTTTCATCATCTTCTCGAATTGCTGGCATATGGTCTCATTTCTGCAGCCGAAAATGATGTCGTCCACGTAGATTTGCACCAGTAGGATATCATCTCCTGACTTTATGTTGAATAGGGTGCGATCTACTGTCCCCTTCTGAAAACCTTTCTGAAGTAGAAAGTCTGATAGGGTATCATACCAAGCCCTAGGTGCTTGTTTTAACACATACAGAGCTTTCCTAAGTCTGTACACCTGATGTCCCTGCTGAAAGCCGGGCGGTTGTTCCACGTAGACTTCTTCCTTCAGTACGCCATTCAAAAAGCCGACTTTACATCCATCTTGATAGACTTTGAAGCCTTGATGTGTTGCATAAGCTAGGAATAGACGAATGGCTTCCAATCTAGCGACTGGAGCGAACGTTTCATCAAAGTCAATTCCTTCTGCCTGACTGTATCCCTTTGCAACTGGACTTGTTTTATTTCTGACAATGACGTTGTTTTCATCTCGCTTGTTTTTGAAGACCCACTTAGTACCAATCACGTGCTGATGTCTAGGTCTGTCAACAAGCTCCCATACTTCATTTCTGACGAACTAGTTCAGCTCTTCTTGCATGGCTATGATCCAGTCAGCATCATTAAGTGCGTCCTCTATCGACTGAGGTTCTTCTGTAGACAGAAAACAAGAGTAAAGTGAGCTTTCTCCTTGACTTAATCTTGATCTCGTCCTTATAGTTGCTGATGGATCTCCAATGATAAGATCTGAAGAATGAGCATCGAGCCACGAACGCCTGAGTCGGGCTTCTTCTTCGATACTACTTCGCACGCACAGTAGGTGTATTAGGCATTTCGAGTAGTGCGTTCGTGGATCGAAGCAATTCAGTAAGAAGGTTAGGATCTACCGAGTTTCCGGTGTTCGGGGGCATTTAGCTCAGGAACATTAGTCGTTCCCCCTGAGTTTATATTCTCAGTAGAGGTCTCAGTTACCACTGGGGCTTCCTCATCGACCGATGTTACCTGTTGTTGATTCTATTCGATAGAATCAACTAGGTCAGCTACATCGACTGTTGGTTGAGTCTGAGTTTGTTCATCGTCTGACTCATCATCCCAACAATCTTCGGATCTTTTACGCTTTATCGGCAAGTCCGAGATCCCGTAGCTTGCTCGTTGACATCATCGTATTTGACTCTGTTTCTTTCCTGTTCTCGTAACAAATTCATCAAAAACAACATGAGGGCTTTCCTCCACACAAAGAGTCCGATAGTTAAAGACTCGAAGGCTTTTACCGACTCGAGAGTATCCTAAGAAAACTCCTTGATCAGATTTGCTATCAAAGACCTTCACTGATCTTTCCCATTATTGTGGATAAAGCAAGGACGGTAGAAAATATGAAAATGAGAAATAGAAGGAATTCTCCCTTTCCATAATTCATATGGTGTCTTCATGTGTTGTTGAGTGAGTAGTGAGCGATTCCGAGTATAGCGAGGCGGTGTCGGTAGCATCGGCCCGGTAACTTTGAGGGTAGTCCGAGAATCTGCGAGGAGCGTTCTTGCTTTGCTTCTTTGAGTGTTCGTTCTTACGTTCAGCAAGTCCGTTCTGGCCGAGGGGTGCGCGCAGCTGATGTCTCGTGCTTAATTCCCTCTTTATCGCAAAGTATGTCTTAACTACCGAGTTTAGAAACTCGTTCCTCCGTCCGAGCGAATTCTTTGAATATTGATGTCCTTTTCCACACCGAGTTTCTTCACAGATTGGGCAACTCGGTTTGAACATCGATTTATTGGCGATGAAGATGACCCAAGTATATCTCGAGTAGTCGTCAATAACGACGAGGGCATACTTCTTGCCTCTTATAGTCACCGGAGAGACGCCCGAATAAGTCCATGTGCGGTGAAGGATTCCATCGGTGGAAGGTGACGGAATAGGTGGATTGCTACTTGTTTGTTTGCTTTCCCTTCGGACATGCTTCACAATTTCGTCTTTAACGAACGATTCGTTGGGCGGTCCTCGACTTTGGATTTCTTGGCTAGCTTGTTCATGGTCTTGAAGTTCGAGTGGTTGAGTCTCTTGTGCCATAGCCATCCCGACTTGTCACCGATTTTGTCGCGTGCTAGTAAGCAAGCCTCGGGTTCTGCGGTTTTCCGAGCCCGCAACATAGATGTTTTTCCTCCGCGAACCCGATAACACCTTGTTTTCCCTGTAGATTTGTCAACAATATCACGTAAACCGGCGTCAAAGATTACTCTATTAAGATTATCACGAATTGGATCGATCGAAAGGAGATTATGTTGAAGTCCTTCAACATATGTTACTCTTTGAACCGTGGCGAGTCCCAATTGTCGGCGTTCCGTATCCCCTTGTATAGCCTTTGGAGTTGTCACCGAATTTAATTTCGGGACCATCTTCTTGTACGTAGTTGGTCGGCAGGCTCTTCCGGTAAGTCATGTGTCTCGAGCAAACCGCCGTCCACTATCCAAGGGTCCTTATGCACTGCAGAACGCAGAGGCATTTTTAGGTACCCTTTGGTTCGGTTGGGTCCTTACCGCTTAGTGGGTGATTTCGGAACCCGGATCTGTCTAGGAACCTTAGAAGTCTCGAGACTTCTTCTTCGAACCTTGTCATCTTTCTTCTCCACAGGACTTGGAGAAACCGACTTTCTGGCGATGATTTTGGGGTTCGGGCGCTTTCTTCTTCGAGTCTTAGCGCTTCTCCCGACCCCCGGGCTCATAGTAGTACGAGCCGCACCGAGCCGAGTGCTCATACAAATGGCTCCTTGTAGTGTTACGCCCATCCGACCTTCTTGGTTCCCCCCCGAATTTGATCGCGGTGTCCCGGGGCTAGAACCTTTGGTCACCGCTTGTTGCTACTCGGCCGAGGTGCAATCATTTTCTCGTTTGTTCTTCGCCCGAGGTGTAGTGTCGGCAGCTTGCACCTTTCCCTCGACGAACCTATCGCCCGAGTTGCTTGAGTTTTTGGAGGTAGAAGCTTCATGGGTATAGCCAAGGCCTTCTTTTACGGTAGTTGGCCGTTGTGCTCGAGCATGCTTTCTAGCTTCTCCTTAGCTCCTGGCATCGTGTTCGGTCTTGGTCCTCTCCGGACCTCATCACTTCTCCTGAGTGAGTCATAATCTTTCTGTACGTCTGAGAGTTTCTGACTGAGTTTGGCTATTTCAGTCTCTTTCTCCAAATTGTCCTTGGTCAGGACTGAGATCTGAGTTTCTTGAAGCTGAGACTTAGTCATAAGAGATTCAATCTCTTCCTTGAGTCTCGCAACTAGATCCACTGACTCAGTAGAGACCTGACAATCAGAAGAAAGTCTCTGATTCTCAGCCTTTACCTGTTCAAGTTCCTGGATAGTTCTGTTGAACTCTCTGCTCAACTGAATCTGTTCCTCTAGTAGATCGTTGTAGGCTTGTACCACATCTAGAGGATCATCTGAGACCGAGCATGTGTCGTGTGTGCTGTGTGAAGAAGAGGTAACATTAAGTTTAGAATTTACCTCAGCCTCTTCTCCGGCCATCAGACAGTATTCGGCTGACTCATCAGGAACTGTCTCTGCAACCTCAACTGCGACGAACGCGGCTTCGTCTTCAGAAGAATACATGAATGTATCCTCTTCAATTGAGTTGTCGGATATCTCTCCGGCTATGTAGGCTTGTCTTCACTTGGCAAATTTTTCTCTTTTGGCCTGCCGTTCTGCTCTTTGAGCAGCTGAGAGTTCGGGACAATCATACTGATAGTGTCCCTCCTTCTTGCAGTTGTAGCAGATGGATGTTCTGCTGCTCTTACCAGCTGAGTCTTTAGACGGACTGGCAGCAGACTCCGATTTCCTGCATTCAGTAGAAGGATTAGATTCTTCTTTCTTATGATAGTCTTTCTTACCTGAAGAAGAATCTCGGTTGTATTTCCTCAGTTTTCTGACTTTCTCCTTTTCCCTCGATATTTGAGAGCCATCGGTGCTAGGCGATCGGGGCCCGGAGTCTCGGAAGACTTTGCTACCGATGTGGCCACGGCTTTGCTTGAGGAAATAGGCTTGGCTCCTGTGTTGCTTATTCGTTGCCTTGAAGGCATGGTCGAACAAGGTGTGTCACTGGAGCGCTTAAGCACTTTTGGGGTAGGCTATGCTCGAATTCCTCCGATTTTAATTCGAAAATATAACATCGGGAGTTAGAGCATTTAGATCGGAGAGCGACGTAAATAAGTAGCAAAAGGAAGCCACTTACGTCGGGCAACGCTCTCAAGATCTTGGTGTTCATCTCCTTGTTGGTGAACGACCTCCCCGGCCCATTGATGACATTGACTTGATTTGTGAATCGACACTCGGCTCGTCAATGGTTTTAGTAGCTCCATTGCAAAGGCGTCGAACTTCGAAGCTCTAGCTCGAGCTTGTTTTCTTTGATCCGAGGGGTTCCATGGCTCGGTCATGACCAAGGCGTCCCATAGCTCTTTCGCCGTCTTGCAATCTCGTACCCTTCCGAGGTGTGAATCACCGAGCGTAGTCGGTATGACATTACGTGCAACTCGGTCAAGGTTGTGCAACTTCTTTTCTTCGGGCGTGAAGGCGCAGATTTATCTTTGGGAACCTTAGCACCGGTTTGTGCTCCCACGCCTCCTCCAAGCAGCAAATACTACGCTGTCGATCATGGGAATGATCGGTCCCGACTCTAGGACATCGACATGCTTGTCGTGGAGTGACGTTAGGTGTGCCTCCATACGTACGCGCCATACCGTGTAGTTCTCTATTGAGAACATCGGTACCATCCTAATACGACATATCATACATCGTAAGAGTAAGAGTATAAGGATGCTGAAAAGATGCTTATGCAGTTAAAACGGTTTTCAGGATCAGTTCGAGAGGACCAGTATTTCAGAACCGGCGATCAGTTGAACACCGTATGCTCTGATACCAATTGTTGGTCCGGAGACGATAAGTCAGGTGTAGAGGGGGGGGGGTGAATACACCTGAGTTCAGTTTCTTTTTCTCAATGAAGGTCAGCTGAGCTGATGATTGCAACCGATGAACGAGTGCCAAATAAGCCTTCGATCGCGGGACGAGTGAGTCGGCCTCCGAGTTCTCTCCTACCGATCGTTGTCGGTACTTTGAGAATCGATCGGAGACTGTTGTGCGGAAAGTGTGGGGCCCGAAATTCGTCTCTTTTGAAAACACGTTTTAGCAAATTAAATCTTTTGGTTGTGCGCTTTATAAAATGCGTTTTATGCAAGCTTATGATTTTCAAGTCAGTTGAATGCTATGCAATAAAACAGTAAAAGAACACAAGCGATTTAACGTGGTTCGGATACGCAAGATCCTACGTCCACGGTCCTGAACAATGCAGGAGAACTTGTTGATTATTCTGAGCAAGCCTCGGCAGGTATGCAGACTGGACAGTTCCCTCTAAGTTATAGTCCTTAGCGACTTTACAATCCAAAACTAAGTCTGAAAGGGAAGGGAATTTTCTCCAACTAAGAAGGAGTTCTTACAATAAGAACAATTCACTAAATGTGAACTCCTTCGAATCTAAGCTATAAATATGACAATGAGCTTAGTCTAGAGAAGAAAGGGATCTAAGAACTCTAGAGAGAAAAACTGAGAAATCTTCTAAGTACGCAAGTTTTCCTCTGGATGATCTTTGAGTGTTCTAGAGTATTTGTGAACTTGAGCTTGTCCCTTCGAAATTCCGTCACTCGGAGCTTCAAAAACTTCTCTATTTATAGTTGTGAGTTATGGCATATGTCCGTTGGAGACGACGATGCCACGTGTCACAAGCTTCCAAGGAAAACGGCCATAATTCGAACTTGTTGCGGCAGGCGTTAATGCACTGTTCATGAGAGCAGCTTTACTGTGTAGAGTAGGTAAGCGTTGTCGGCTTCTCATTGGTCGAGGTTTGTAGTTGGTGAGAATGTCAGAGTTGACCGTTCAACATCCTCGTATGTCTTCTGCTGAACTTTTCGAAAAGACTTGAATAGCTGGATCGCTTTCCGTAGGATACGATAGGATCGAATAGTCTATGTCTTCTTCAACTGAGTCGGTGACAGGCATCTACCGAGTAGGTCGGTGGCGACCGCGAAGGTGCGTGCTTGTTTCGTTCTTCTGGCGATGACTATCAACCGGGAGTAGTCGTCCTTCGATGATTGATGCGTCGTCTTCGATGAATGGAAGATCACCGCGATCGAAGAACACAAGCGATTACACCGATGACGTGGGGTTCGAAAAGTATCTTCGACGGAAGATCGGTTCAACAACTACCCCGCATGGACTTAGACAAAAATAATAAACAATACATCAAGTCTAACCTATACATCGCCTAATCCTAACGACACACTAATCTACCGATATCGCCTAGGTTTTGGGATCTTCAATTCCATAGTACTACTATGATTTCCCCAATTTTCTTTTAACCGAACAAACGAGTATCATCTACTGACTCATATCCAACAGCTACGTAATTCTTAAAATTATATAAAAATACTATTATTATAAATTTAAGCAATAAATAATATTTAAAATATAATAGTATGATATGTTTATGCTAATATGATATATTATAAATTTATATAATATAAAATTTAAATTAATTTAATATTTATTTATTTATTACAAATTATAATTATTTAATATTTAAAAAAAAAATCTACCGACGTTTTACCGACGGATATTTCCGTCGGTAAATAAACCAAAAAAAATATTACAAAATTATTTTAAATTTACCGACGGATATTTCCGTCGGTAAAAAAACTTAAAATTTATTTAAAAAATTATATTAACATTACCGACGGAATATTCCGTCGGTAAATAAAAACAAAAAATTTATTTAAAAATTATTTTAAATTTACCGACGGAAAATTCCGTCGGTGAAGAAAAAAAATTATTTAAAAATTATTTTAAATTTCCTCCTCCTCTCCGACAGAATATCCGGTGACAATCTCCCGACGGTTTATTTCCGTCGGCAATCCGTCTGGAAATATTACCGACGGAATATTCCGTCGGTAATATTTACCGACAAAGCCTGACCCGACGCATTTATTCCGTCGGTATTCCGTCGGTAATTTTTTTACCGACGGAATTTCGCGGTTTACCGACGGAATTTTCCGTCGGTGTACGGTGAATTTCTTGTAGTGTAAAACGGATATTTTATATAAAAACTTAAAATAAGCTACGGATATAAGTAGTTTTCCAAACACTATTTTCCCCACTTTCAATAGCTTTCAACACTTATTTCCAAACACTTACAAATTCTCAAACCAACAGCTTTCAGCACTTATCAATAAGCTTCAACTACTCCACACCCACTTAATATTACACTATAGTGTAAAAATTATTGATATGACATAACTTAACTGAAGAAAATTACCTATCGAAGTAAGCATGAGCAAATTCATTTTTTCGTTATTTAAATGTTAAATTTCACATGAGATACTCTAGTCCACTTTTTGCATCATTATAAGATTTATTAATTTTCTTCAATTTTAATATAATGTTATGAATAATACATAACATGATTAGTGACAAACGAACATGCCCGTAAAACCAATTCGAAGTCATCTAAACGTTCTAAAAATTTACAATTTCACCCCACCATATATAGTCCAACTGAAATCTTTATACAATGTAATCCCACCCGAAAATTAGACAATAGAAAACTTAAAAAGATATGAAAATTAAATGCAAGTAAACATCAACATAAAAACACATGAACATCAAAGAAAAGAGAGAGGTATATCAAGTCTTGAACCACGGCACCCAAAACGACGTCGTTTTTTTGTACATCTTATATGCCTCGGCCCTATACTCCTGCTTCGACATCCGATCCTCAACGAGAACGGTGATAATTCCCAAACAAGCACTATTAACCAACGGTCCGATGAACCACCACGTGTAGTCCAAGTGCCAGGCGAACGCCGCCACCCCCAGCCACCACAGCTGCTCGCCGAAGTAGTTGGGGTGGCGGGAGTAGCGCCATAGCCCTTCATCCAGAACCGGCACCACTGCTGCCTCGCCCTCCTTCTTTAGGGTTTCGTTTCGAGTGGTGAAGTTGTGGAGCTGCGTGTCCGCGAAGTACGCGGTAGTAACTCCGGTCATGCACACTGCAGCGGCGACGACGTCCCAAATGTTGAGTTGCTTGGTGTTGGAGTGAATCACGTAGAATGGCATGCAGATTGCCATCAGAAACACCTAGAATTTAACAAGAAATTATCAAAATTATTTATGATGGGTTTAACATGTTGAAAAGGGCAAGAAAATTATAACCTATTTACTTGAAATTATGTTAAACTGTCATTTCTTTGTTTTATTGCGGAATTTTATTTTGGAATTTGACGACGGAATATTTCCGTTGGTAAGCTTATCGGTAATCCCTCGACAAATGTTGAATATTAATTTTTGTCGGTAAGTCAACCCGTTTCTTGTAGTGAAAAGATAGCACCTTTTCTTGAATAATGTTGCGGAAATTACAACGATCGTCTATATTTTATTTGCTTTTTGATACTAATAATTAACGCAAGAACTACGAATATATGTGAAGAAAATAATTAATTACCTGCTGAGCAAAGTAGACGGTAAAGAATGAAACCCACCAGAAATTCTGGCCGTACAGTCTCCGCATGTCGTTGATTCTCCAGTCTTCCCTCTTTCCCCACTGCCATTTCTCGCGGCGGAAGTAGTTATGCGTCATCCTCACAAACCAAACCCACGTCAAAACGACGACGAATCTCGACCGCCACCCGCCGCATTCCGCCGCCGGATGGTTCTTGTAGTAGTGGAGCAGCAACACCGGGATCACCATCCAATACAAGTCGATCAACTGCAAAATCCCAACCAATCAGAAATAAGAAACGAATTGCAATGTGAATATTTATATATGGAACGCTGCTCAATTTTTTCGTATATAAAATAATTCATTTCCTATGTTAACAAATTCATAATAGGGTATATATTTGTATCGCTGAACATAAATTAACAATAAAAAATTGGACAAGTAATCGGCTCCGAATATTTATGATTATAGGAATACATATATGATTATAGGAAAAGTAATAATAATAATAATAATAATAATAATAATAATAATAATAATAATAATAATAATAATAATAATAATAATAATAATAATAATAATGTACGATTATACGAACCCAGTTGGTGGATTGGAGGAGAGAGAGAAACCAAAATAGAACGTTGATGTTGAGGAAGAAGTGGAGGTTGGCGAGGAGGATGGGGTGGTGGTAGCACCATGCCCAAAGAGGAGAGAGAGAGGCGGCTGAATCCGCGGCGGCACAGTGGCGGAGGAAGGAGAGGTAGAAGAAGATGGAAGGGAGAGGAGCGAGAAACGCCAGCAGCGCGCCACGAAGATTTTTAGTGAGAGAGTGGTTGCTTGATGAAGCCATTGGCTGTTTTGATGATGACGCACATTGGTTATGTTGTGGGGGATAATTTATAGCTGCTCTTTTGTTACTAATCTATTTCTTCTTTTTTTTATATATATTTTAGATTCTCTTCAAAAGTAGATGAAATTCGCATACGTCTTACATAATTAATCTATTAATCTAATTTTATTTACTTCTTTCGTATGGATTAATGACTCAATTTGCATCTCAAATAGTGATTGCGAATTTAATGATTATATAGTACGGCAATTGAGAACCACATTGAAGGTAACGGGTTATATAATACTCGTCAAATTATATGTCCCTTTGTGCATAGAAAGTGTAAATAAAAGTCTCGGTCGAGTAGAATTAGCACGGGACCAAGAATTAAAAGAATGGGGCAAAATCAACAATTTCAGAAGAGCGGCGAAATGTGGAATTTTACAAGGTCGGAATGAAAATATTCACACAAAAATTGGGATTTTGTACCCCCACACGCCCTCATTCCGAATTAACACTCATTCTTTCACAGAATATTTAAGTTCCATTCATGCATCTTGCAATCGTGGCAGTGAGAAACAACCATTGTACCATGGAACATTTACATGAAAAGTACTACTACTACATAATGCATATAATATATTTGAGTAAGTGTGTGAAATGAAAATAATAAGCTTTAGGGGTAGGAGGAAGTAAAGGGTGGGGTGGACCACTTAATCAATGGTTAGTGGGATAATGATTGTAGTTAGTGATTGTTAATCTCTAACTCCATGCTTGTGGAAATGATGAGCTCCACTCTATTTGGTGGAAAAAGTGGGGTAAATTATATTCTTTTCTCCGCCGCATCTCCTTTCCTTCCCCACGCGATATCCTTCTCGAGGTTATTGCAGACGAATATTTGATCCGCCGTCTTCGGCGGCGTTAAAGTGATACTAATAATTAAGAGCGAGTTGAAATAATGTTTTTTTTTTCTAATAATTAAATAAGAACTCTTAATGTATAATAGCAATAATTTATAAGATTATAATATCCTGTCGAGTGTTTTATTGGGCCATTTACGAGCATTTCGTGCTTTTATTTTAGTAAATATTGAGCATTGTGGTTTAGTGTTTTTCTTCAATGCTTGTTATATTATATATATATATATACTTTATTTCTTGCTTGATTTTGTATATTGGTCCATTTATATGGTTTAAAGTATTTAACTAAGATATTTAATGTCATTTGGGCTCAGATTACTATTGTTTTATACTTGTTACATTTTGGAATAACAAACTTCATAAGAAAATGAGAAAAGATGAATGAAACAACCCGAAAAAAAAAAAAAAAAAAAAACAAGATAAACAGGAATTGAAGCAAGGAGAATCCACCTATTTCTTAACTCATAAGAAGAAAGTTGTTATTGTTAATAAGATGGAACATCAATGCTATTAACCAATGTTTCTAATAGCAATTGGGCTAAGTTTCAATCAACCTTATCAATAGTGGGGTTGAAACAAATTAGCAAGAAAGCTTCTAATCATAATTAAAAAGCCACATTTCCTTGATCTAAACAGATCAATAGTATCGTTGAAACACATTACAAGCAACAAAATTATTCAAGAGTAGTTTCCTCCCACAAAATTTATTCAAGAAAATCACAAAACCAGTTCAGATTTTCTAAAACAGCATTCAAAATCAGGCACAGAGTTATGCAAGAACCAAAGCAAGCATATGATAGATAAAAAGTGTAGAACCGAAGCTCGAGTTTTCATTACCGTGGAGGGAAACGATTTACTCGTTCAACGCCTTCTTTGCAGCGTCTTCTTCTGCTTTCATCTTCCTCTCCCACCTCCTCTTCTTATAATCATCCAACATCTTGGGCATCTCCTCCATAAGCCTAGCGGTATTCGCTCGCTTCTCAGCCGCCAATCTATCAACCTTATGCCCCTTCCTCTTGGTCTTCATCTCCTTTCTTTCTGGATCGAACTCCCAATCACCTCCAGCAAGAAGGACCTCTTTACGGATCCGAGCACGGCGACGAGCACTGATGCCTAGAGGCTTCCAAGCACCAAGCTCCCAATAACCCCAAACTCCCTTTGAGAGTTCATCTCTGTATTTTGTCAACTTCTCTCTCCACGGATACTGGTATTCTCCAACTGCCTTTGCAACTGATTTCACCGCTTTCCCAGCCATTGCTGCAGAGTGTCTCTGAGACATTTTAACAAACACCTTATCTTCACGATTGAACATTTCAATGAACATTTTAACAAACAACTTAAATGCGATTGAACATTTCAGAAAATACATTTATAAATCTGATCATACTCTTAATTCTAAGGCTTCATTGAGCTGATTAACATCCATTCCAATAAAGAATTACATTCATCAATAATAAATATCGATTCTTTTATGCGTTCATCCAACATTAATCCTAAGCAAATATCCCCAAATTGTTTTTTTTAGCAATCTTATTCACATGATTTATCCGGCTCTCCTGATTCCTTCAATTTCCTATTACATATACTCGTATAAATATAACAAACTGAATCATAAAACTTGACAATTTGCCACATTAAAAATCAAGAAACAAAAATTGGGTTTATACAGAAAGAAAATCCACCTTGTGTACGGCAGCAAAGGTCAGAAGATGATGATGTAGTCGGCGCCCTATTCTAATTTGAGTAATTTCGGACTTACACTTGCCGGCGGCGAGAAGGAAGAGGGGGAGGGCCGAGGGGCTGCGGGCGAATTAGTGCTAACGGCGTGGCGGAGGGGCTAGATTCCAGGGCGGAAGACGGTAATCGGGAAGGGGCGGCTGCGGGTGGTTGTGACTTGTGAGTTGTGGTGTTGGCAACAACGTCTAGGGGTGTAAGTGGTTCCGTTTCGAACCACGAAACCGATCAAATTGAACCGAATCAAACAAAAAAATATGGTTCGGTTCGTCTTCGCGGTTTGGTTCGATTTATTTTTTTAAGAACCATTTACATTCGGTTCGGTTCGCGGTTTTAAGAATTTTTGAACGGTTCGAATCGAATCGAACCAATATCTGATTTTTTATTTTTTTATTTAATATTTGTCTTTATTATATGAGAATGTTATTGGATTTAGATATTAGATTTAAGTTAATATCATTTCTAATCTATACAAAGGAAGAGAAATGAGTAACAACTATATACTTATGAGTTTGGAACGAGTAACATCCTATAAACTATTATTCTTGCATTATTTAGGATTTAAAAAATAAATAAATAAATAAAAGGTGAACCGGTAAACCGAATCGAACCAAACCATTTATAAGCAGTTCGGTTCGGTTCGGTTCTGATATTTAAAAACACATCGAATCGAAGCGAACCGAACCATTTTTATGTGTTTGGTTCGATTCATAAAATGCATAATAAACCGAACCGAATCAAACCGTTATACCCCTACGTGTTGCTGACTTGTGAATCGGGAAGAATATGTGCCCTAAGTTAATTTTGGGGGAAATTTTCAATTTTGCTCTATTGTTTTGGTATCTTTTCAAACAGTTTAATTTTTGTTCAATTTTTAAAAATGATCTAGCTTTTTCAATTTCAACTAGAATGATCTAGCTTTTTCAATTTCAACTAGAATGACACATATGCTATGCACGAAAAATGTTACAATTTCATGATGAAGTAACATTAATATAGTTAATATATAAATATATAATACTCCCTCCGTCCCGCTAATTCTGTCCCAGTTGACTTCGGCACGGAGATTAAGAAATTTTAGTTTAGTGTGTATTTTATGAGTTTTAATTGTATAAAGAAAATGACACAGTTTTCGAGGAGTGGTTGGTGGAAAGAAATGAGAATTATCCAAATTTTTGCAAGGCTAGTAAAAGACAATCGATTTTTATTTTTTATATTTTTTTTATATTGTATTTGAAGAAATAATCTAAAGTTTTCAAAAAGATAAAAATCATAATTTTCTGAGTTCGGAGCGGAACATAATCGAGTGGGAGATAGATTTTTGAAGAGATAGAGTATAAGAATGTGGGGGTTGAGTAGTGAGTAAGGGGGACCCACTTCATTTTATGTTTAAGAGTAATTTTTACTATTTTAGGAAAGAGGACAATAATAGCGGGACAGCCCGATTAGGCAAGTAGGACAGTAATAGCGGGAGTATATATTAAACCCTAACTACTAAATCTAATATAAAATAACAATTTAGTTTCATAGCATATGTTAATTTCCCTTGAATTTGTTCAAAGTTGTGTCAATTTAATTTCATTGTTTATATTACTCTATCTCCTACTACTCTAATTGTTGAGCATGTGTCTACATTATAAATTGATAATGAAAGTTACAAATAAAACATACAAGTATGCACCAAATGGCTTGAAATCACAGTTTAACAATATATTTATGAATAATACGTAGTTGTATTATCCAAAAATATAATTCCAATTTTCTTAAAATATTATTAATATGATCATAGTAACAAATGATACTGCATTCTCCTATATCCATTTCTTGAGCTTGTTCATAGATAGAACTACCTTATGCACAGTTCAAAGGCGTACCACTCACCTGAAGCGCTTTTCTTCTTCACCACACCGTCGTAGTCTAATTTCTCATTCACATGTAGTTTTTTTTATTTATCCCCAATATAACTCATCAATATCTAATATGAATGTGAACATCACTAATATCAAACATCACTTAGTAAACAAATTAGATGTCAGCAAATTACCTTTACAATAAAAAAAAGAGGATGCAATTAGTAGCAATTCTCAAATTAATGAATACAAAGTCTAAAACACTATATTACTTGTCTATCATCGATTCATTCCCTCCCATTAAGATCTAATCTTTTACATGTCCATCATAAATGCACCCCGACAGGAGAAGAGAAGGGTTGAGAGGAGGCGCGCAAAAAAGAAACACAATTTAAAAACTAAACATGTTGCTGCTCACCTTACTTTGTCACCAGTTAGTCAGTCAAGACACTGCTCTCTTAGTGAGAAAAATAAAAATTAAAAAAAATCTAAGTAAATTTATCAATGGGTAAATATATAAATAATCTCTTAAATTATCATTTCCGAAATTAATTACTTCTTCTCGATGATTAGTTTAACATGATTTGTGGTACTTAAAGTTTACTTTGAATCAATTTATGTTAGTTCTGACAATATTATTTTAAATTAGACCTATAGTTAAAAATTTATAATTAATTATAGATTAGGCTAATTAAATGTTTGAATGATTAATAATTCATATTTAGTTAAATATATGCCCACTCTAAAAAAATTTTAAAAAAAATAGTTGGAATTCTTTCTTGATTTGGTTTATTTGAACATTAAAAATTATTTTGACAATTGAAAAAGTGAAAAATATATCATTTTAACTGCATAACTCATTTCCTTTTTCTTTTTTTTTTAAAGAAAATTATTATTACTAATGAAACTTTCATTTTTAACTAATTAAATATAAATATATCAAAAGAAATGAGAAATCATATAAAATATATAAATACAATTTTTGAAATAAGGGTAATGCCCTTGCTTTCAGATATTGAGAAATTGAACATCCGATTTTTAGATAAATAAAATAATAGCATATGCATCTCGTTAGTTGAAGCCTCACGAGTTAAATTATCCAACTCATGATCTGGAATTGGCAGCAGTAGTACATGCTTTGAAGATATGGAGACATTATCTTTACGGAGTTAAGTGTGAGATCTTCAAAGATCATAAAAGTTTGAAGTATTTTTTCGAGCAAAAGATTTGAATATAAGACAAAGGAGATGGCTTGAACTAGTGAAAGACTATGATTGTACAATTAGTTATCATCTAGGGAAGGCAAATGTTGTTGCAGATGCTCTAAGTCGGAAAAATAAAGCTAGTTTGGGTGCATGATCACTACCCAAGAGGAACTGATTCACAATTTTACCGTACTTAATCTAGAAGTGATACAACCTCCTTAGACAATATCAAGATGTATAGCTACCCTGGTGGCAACACCAGATCTTAGAGAAAGAATTGTGAGTGCCCAAAGAGGGGATGAATCCTTAGAGAAAATGTGATTGCTTGCAAGATCAGAGGAGTCTAAGGGATTTACAGAAGCTAATGACAACGGTCTTATGTTCAATGGAAGATTATGTGTTCCACAAGATAAGAAGTTGAAGAATGAAATCATGAGTGAAGCTCATGACACGCCCTATACAACACAACTTAGTAGTACAAAAATGTATCGAGATTTGAAGCAGAGATTCTAGTAGAATGGGATGAAAAGGGATGTAGCATCATTTGTAGAACGATGTCTTGCATGTCAAAAAGTAAAAGCTATGCATCAAAGACCAAGTGAGATGTTGCAACCACTACTGATTTCAGAGTGGAAATGAGAGCATATCAATATGGACTTTGTAGTTAGCTTACCGAGATCATCATGTGGAAACACTGTCATATGGGTTATAATTGAGCGTTTAACTAAGACATCACATTTTCTACCAGTTCAAATAACATTTGGATTGGAAAAGTTTGCGAAGCTCTATATGAAGGAGATAGTGCGATTACACGGAGTACCTGTATCAATTACATCAGATCGTGATTCCAGATTTACTTCAAAATTTTGGGTTAGTTTACAATATGCAATGGGTACTATTTGAACTTTAATACAGCTTACCACCTCAAACTGATGGACAGGTAGAAAGAATAATACAATTTCTTGAAGATATGTTACGAGCTATAATAGTAGATAAGGGTGGAAATTTGGAGTATCTGTTACCTCTCATTGAGTTCGCTTATAACAATAGTTATCAGACAATCATTGGGATGGCACCATATGAAGCCTTATATGGCAAGAAGTGTAGATCACCACTTTACTGGGATGAAGTTGGTGAGAGAAAAAATTTAGGTCCAGAACTTGTTCAACAGATGATTGAGAAAGTTGATCAGATAAAGCGACGAATTAAAGAGGCCCAAGATAGGCAAAAATCGTATACGGATAAGCGCCGAACTGAGTTAGAGTTTAATGTGGACGATCATGTTTTCCTTAAAGTTTCCCCTTCTAAAGGGATTGTACGTTTTGGCAAGAGGGGTAAATTAAAGCCCAGGTACATAGGACCTTTTGAAATTTTAAAGAGAATAGGCCCGATGGCCTATAGGTTGGCTCTGCCACCTAGCGTTGGAGATGCATACAATGCTTTTCATGTTTCTCAACTTAGAAAATACATGTTTGATCCTAAGCACGTTATTAAATATGATGAAGTGGTTTTGAGCCCGAATTTGAGTTATGATGAAAAACTGGTGAAAGTACTTGATCGCAAAATTTAGATCTTACGGAACAAGCAAATTCCTATAGTAAAGATTATGTGGAATCACCACGGCCAAGAAGAGGCTACATGGGAATTAGAAGAAAATATCAAATCTCAATATCCTGAATTACCTTATGAAGGTACGTAAATTTCGAGGACGAAATTTTTTTGTAAGGAGGGGAGGATGTAATATCTCTAATTTTCCTTAAAAGGTTTAAGAGGATTAGATGATCTTTAGTATCGATTAGAAGATTCATACCTGCATAAAATTTTTTTAATTCCAATAGGAGTTATATATATATATATATATATATATATATATATATATATATATATATATATAGATATGATGCATGCACACTACAATGAGGGGAAACATGAGGGGAAAATATGATGCATGCACACTACAATAAGATATTAAGATATTAGCATGCACGTAGTAGTATTAAAAGCAATAGTTTACTTATGTATTCTTTTTCTTCCGTGGAGTAAAAGAAAACGACAAGTCTGCTTGTAGTTAAGTGAAGGTGGTTGGCCCGGGACCGATAGGTCATGGGTTCGAATCCCACTGGAAGCAACTTTGTGGAGCCTGTCACCTATGGTTAGCCTAGGGTGGTTGAACTCTCCTGTGTGGTTTGCGGTGCTCTCGCACAAGGAGCGGGGTTTACCCAGTGCGCACCGAAGGTAGCGGCTGCGGGTTCCACGTATCAAAAAAAAAAAAATAATTGAGCAACCTAGACTAGGTGAATCACATTGATAATCAAGTGGTGATTTAGAGGAAATTTTCTACTTTTATCTATGAGGACATGTACATTTTTTATGAATTTATGATATATATTTTGTTTATGTAGAAACATCCGAACATGTGAAATTGTATTTGTTTAAAAAAATAATAATAAATAAAAATAAAAATTCAAGGTGTTCTACGGGGCGCGGCCGGTAGGACCTGCCCCGTGCGGGTCCGGTTCAGGGGCCAAAATAGCAGACTCGTACGGGTCCACGGGGCGGCGCGAGTCCGCGGGTCCATCGCAGGGCGGGTCCAGGTAGTATGATACCCAAACCCGACCTGCAATTTTATCATTCCTACCTGGAGATCCTGAGTCATGCTATTAAATTACTTTGTGAACAACCACATGACAACCTAGGTTGCACGGACACGGACACTGGACACGACATTTTTTAAAAAATTTAGGACACGGCACGGGCGCTGATATAAAAAATATTAAATTATTAAATATATATATATATATATATATATAAATTTAAAAATGATCAACTCAAATTTTTCAATATCAAACTCATAGTTCAAATGATCAACTCAAACGACATAGTCATAATTCATAAATAGATAACCATAGCATAAAAATGTAAAATACTAATATAATTAGATAATCTAAATACATTAGTAAGGTAAGTAATATTTAATTATTTAATTATATATTTATTTACTTATTATTAATGTAAGGTAAGTAATATTTAATTATATATTTATTTACTTATTACTAATTATATATACGTGTCCCAATGTCCCTTTACTTATTTAATTTTATATTTATTTACTTTTTACTAATTTCTAACTACATGACTCATTCAACCGTGTCCACTACAAGACTAAATCAAAAAACGTGTCCGTTGTCTCTTTGGGATGGCAAAGTTGGTGAAGGTGGGTAAGCCCGGGACCGATAGGTCCTGAGTTCAAATCCTACTGGAAGCAACTTTGTGGAGCCTGTCACCTATGGTTAGCCTAGGTGATTGAACTCTCTTGTGTAGTTTGCAGACTACTGCATAAGGAGCGGGGTTTACCCAGTGCGCACCGAAGGTAGCGGCTGCAGGTTCCATGTATAAAAAAAAAATAAAAAAATAAAAAAAAAACGTGTCCGTTCCGTGTCGGATACACAAATCGCCGTGTCCGGAAACGTGTCCGTTTTTTTTTTAATTTATGGACTCGTTTTTGCCGTGTCCGACACAGTACGGCGGATTTTTTCGGAGTGTCCGTGCAACATAGATGACAACCAAATAACTATTATTGATGCACAATCATATCATTTCATCCTAATTGCCTTTGTCAGTAATTGTCGGGTATTAATTTGTATGGATTAGGAGTCTACTAAGATATATGCTTAGCTATAACTATCTGGTTATGTGAAATTGGAACCCATGTGATCTCTTCCTCATGAATCATCAAGACTCCAAGCATAAATGTAGTTAATAAATATAGGATATATATATATTGCGTTGTCATTAATTAAATTAGGAGTTTGTTGGTGCTGTAATATGATATCATTATTTTCTGAAACCAACTGGACTGGAAAGGGGTTGTGAATTAGGGCTCGAGAATTGTTAGATTACCGATGATTATGAATAAGAGTTTGAATTACAATTAAGTTTATGATTTCTTTTGTAGGAGATATCGAACGTTATATTACTGTATGGGTACATTTGCAAGGTGGGTTTTTACTATCTAAAATTATTTTGAGTTATTAAATTCTATGAAATGTTTGTTTATCCATGAAAGATGTTTTTGGGCGTTCTACAAATTTAATGCTCTAAATTTAATCGATCGAGATTCTTAACTGGCCTAACACGCTAGTTGAGGATTGTGTACACGTTCGTTAGTAGTGCAACTGGTTGATCTTCATTGTGTGCTAGCCAGTTGGAGAGGACCTATGAGCTTCGGCTTTAAGTAATGGTTGAGATCTCTAAGTCAAGACCCGAGATCAGATGTTTATGGGACTCATTGGGTTGTAGCCTAAAGTGCGAGAGCAAGGGGAATAGAGTAAGAGTAACTGTAGAACGTGACAGCACATGCACACACGGTTATGAATGTTTGTATGTTTGGAAGTGGCTTTTGTTTTAAAACCTTCCAAGTCATACGGTTTATGATTGGATAAACTTAATGTGAAATGTTTATAAATTGTTTTACCCACTGAGTACAATAGTGTTCATCCCCCAAATATTTTCAAATGTTTTCAGGTTGAGGGGCTAGTGAAGATGGGCAGGGGTGAGGTATGGGTTTTTGTTGTATATAACCATAGCTTCCGTTTTAGCTCGTTTTCTTTGAATGGAAACACTGAAGTTGGACTTGTATAGTTGACAAGACTTTTGATGTTCTCTTACCTTTTTGTTATGAGTTTGCTATGACTTGGTATGTGACCAGTCATACTTTGAACCCCGTAAATATTAGTTTGTGAATTATCTTTTTATGTAATATATCTTAATTTATTCATTTCTCCTTTATTTTTTCATACCCTAATCACAAATGACTTTTATGCGTTCCCTCGGGAATTGGGGTGTGACAGTATTTAAGGGACATTTTTGTAATCTGAAAAATAAAGTGCAATATCTTCGCAATGAAAGTACAGTACATTTGTCTTGAAAGTGAGTGTTTACACGTTCACACAATAATGATTGTCCACACATGAATCACTCCTATATATATATATATGATAGGGTTCTCGTGAGAACCAACCTTCATATGAGAACTATGAATTATTATAGATAATTGATTTCCATCTTATTTACGATCAGATTTCGTGCAAAATCCAGGGTAGGTTCCAGTGTGAACGACCCTTACTGTGTGAAAACTGCACTTTTAAGAAAAATGTATTGCACTTTTAAAACAAAGGTACTGCACTTGTATTTGTCAGATTACAAAAAAGCTCATTAAGTGCAGTCTGGTCATTTGAAAGTACAGTACTTAAAGTTCAGTAATATCATCTATAAAGTACAATACATTTATCTTTTAACATTCATATTCACACGTTCACACGATAACATCATATTCACATTACAAAGTATATTGTATTCATCCTCATTAATGTTCTAACTTATTTGTACAATAAGAAAATAAGTTAGATCATTTATCTTTAGCATGTTCACACGATAAGAGCATGTTCGCATCACAAAGTATAATGTTTTCATCCTCGTTGTTGTTCTAACTTATTCGTAGAACAAGAAAATAAGTTTAATAATAATTTGATATGAATATTGTAAAAGAATAAATGAATTTGATTCGATTTATTCTTTTAAATAAATATAGATAGTTGTGCATTTATATAGAATTCTCTAAAATAGTGTCAATTTATATGCTCCATTCGTCTCACTTGATTTGTCTTGTTTTTTTCTTTTTGGGTTGTTCCGATTGACTTGTCTTGTTTCTTAAAATGGAAAATAATTGCTACACAAACTCACATTTTTTTCTTTGTGGGGGGTCTACCTTTCTACACATAATCATCCACTCCTCTACACACAACCACTCACTCGTCTTATCTCTATGCCAAAAAGAAATAAGACAAGTATGGCGGGACGGGGGAATAACAAATAAATCAATTCAATTTAACACACAAGTCTTTGTGTTTGTATAGAATTGTATAGAATAATATATGATCTACATGTTCAATTTAAAGCGTTAGATCAAATAGATCTTAAATATCAATTCTGAAAGTCGATGTTATAAATAAGATTGAGATAACTAATTTGTAATTACTATACACCGTTGAAGTATCGGAAAGATAATGGGTACTTTTCATTCAATTGATGTATAAAAATACTAAAAATGCACCTTTATTCACCCTATGCCCTTTTCTTGTTAGGAATGGTCTTGCAACACAGAGCGTCTCAAAGGCATTTTAACAAACACCTTAACTACACATCTTCTCTGTTGAACATTTCAATAAATGAAGCAGTAACACGAACAACATAGACAACAGAATCACACTGCAGAATAGCTTCTTTGCGCCAACAATTTACCTTGTATTTGTTGAATCTATAGCATATTTAGAGATTCCTCGCCATTTCTAGAGATCCTCATAATTGATTTCCAGACAGTTTAACGTTCGATTGAAATTAGGAAATTTTGGTTTAAATACTCATTGATTGAAGAGATTTGGTTAAACAGTGTGAAGATTTGACCTATGTTCTACATGGGAATTTTTTATTGTTTCTAAAAATAATAATATCATAGCTTGAACAGAATTGATGGGAAGCAGTGCGCAACAATAAAAAATTCCCTTGTAGAACAAAATAATCTTTACAACATAAAAAATGATTGCTCGCGAATGTGCTGGGGCTGAATTTTAAGTTGATCGCTCGCGAATGTGCTGGGTTGAATTTCACTACTCAAGTGCTTTCATAATCTTATGTTATACAACCACAAAGAATATAGACAAATTTGTAATTTTTCGAGTTATTATCTGTATTTTGAGTTATGTATGTGATAGAAAACCAAATTAATTTCATTTTACTTTTTTATTAATATTAGAAATATCCAAGTAAATGATTGATTTAGGATTAGCTAGGTTTTTCTAAAATATACTAGTAAAATAAAGAAGTCACTTTAGGAAATTCTAGTTCTAATATAATGTCTAAAACATAAATTATAGAAGGTCCTTCACCCATATCAGCAGCTAGACACACACAAAAAAACTATATAATCAAAAAGACATAATGCATATCCCACTACAAAATAATCTTTACACCATAAAAAATGAGTGAACACATGACATTCAAGAGGTATTAAAGTATCAACCAAAATCATGTAGACCTCCACCCTCATCTTATCATCACAAATCATCTCTCTTTGTGCTGCAGGTATAAAACATAGTATAACTAACGAGAAATTCTATACACAACACGTTAGCCACATGAAAGAATAAAAGAATATACAAACTTGATATTTATCACAACTCACCGGTCATCTGACAAGCAACCATTTACGGGTTTGCACCAACATTGCCATTTACATGCACTATTGCATCAGAGGTAACAACACCAGTTGGGAGTAGCCACTTTTTCCACTCATTGCGCCTCCTAACCTTGTCACCCTACAAAAGAGTTCAAACTTGATATCATTTAATATCTTAATCTAAGAAACTTGGGAGTTAAGTGCCAAATGAAAGACAGTATAAAGGAAAGTTAACCTGTACTTCCACAACTAAAGAATATTTCAACGACTCCAAAATCAAAGGGACGTCCCTAGTCAATTGCTCAACCTGAAAGCAACTTTTGTTCATTAGATAGCAACATATATGTTAGACTATATATCAAAAATAGAGACTTACACGCCGAAACGAAGATATCAATGAAATGGGCACCCAACCATAATCGTCCATCTTAGACCTCAAAAAGCTATCTTTCACCAAATTATCATCACTAGACAAGATTCAAATTTGCATCAGTACAAATTATACTTCATTCAACATAGCATTTCAATGAAAATTACCTGAAATAAAAGTCTATTTGATTGACGATCATACTTGTCAAAATATTCTCACTAGCAGTAGGTAAAATCATAGGTGGTGGTAGAGGAGGGACAATAGGCATAGTCCTAAAAGAGCCCGGTGGAATTGGTGGAACGTGGATAAAAGGAGGTCCCATATCTTGAAGTCATAAACACTTGTTAGAAAAGTGACTATTAAACTATATAGAGAAGAGGAAACAAAAGTAATAAAGCAAACTCACCATATCCCATTGGTCCAGGAAAAAGTCTCATGAACGGGGCAGCACCAGGCGGTAGTGGGGGTGGCATACTATATCCCAGAGGAGGAGACACATACTGAGGCGGATGAACATCTCGGCGATCTTGATCCCGCCTTACCCCATGATTGTTATGGTGTTGTCCATCTCCCCGAGGACGGGACCCATAATGACCCCTTCTAGAATTACTCCTATTTGAAGCATGGTCATTGCGAGTATGTGACTGAGATGCCCCAACTCCTCCTTCGGTAGGTCTTGGACCTCTAATAGAATTATCTAGAACAGGAATCATCCCATACGGTACTTCAAGAACAGGAAAAGGTGGTGGCACCGGGGGAGAGGGATGAATAAAAGTACTCTGAGATGGTCCGCTCCTATCGGAGTGGCCTCCACCTCCACCTCCACCACCACCTCGATTCCTTGACCTTGATCTAGTAGGATTTGGGTTATTAACATGAGAATTACCAGGATTACCATGAGGACTACTACTATTAGCTAATTGCTGAGGTGATTGTGATATGACTGGAGCCTGCTGAACCAAAGTAAGATAAGTGACAGAATAAGGTAACAACTCTATTCCTCCAATTGTAAACAAGCCGAAAACAAATTTCAAACTAACATACAATTGCAAGTGTGCAAAATATGATAACTTTCACTTCAACGATTCAGTCTTTACACCATCCACAAAAATATTCATACAAATAGTAGTATTACAGCATGAAATCCTATACAAGATATAACAACTCTACGCCTCTGATTGCAGATAAGTAGAAAACAAATTCCAAACTGACATGCACTTGCATGGGTCCCAAATATGATAACTTTCAGTGTAAAGATCCAGTCTTTAAACATTAAGAAATAAACAGCATTGATATAAACAATATTTCAGTATGAAATCCCAGACAAGATACCACAATTCTATAAACACGAAGAAACAAATTTCAAATTACCATACACTTGCATGTCTACCAAATATGACAACTTTCTCTCTAAAAATCCAGTGTTTACAACATTAAGAAATTAGCAGCACAGAAAATATCATTGACAAACAATATTTCAGTACGATATCCCGAACAAAATACAACTCTATGCCTCCTATTGCAAACAAGAATACAAATTTCAGACCAACGTACACTTGCATGGTCCCAAATATGATAGCTTTCAGTAAAAAAAAATCCAGTCTTTACAGCATTAAGAAAAAGAAATTAACAGCATTGATATAAATAATATAATCCCAGACAAGATATAACAATTAACAACTACTCTATTTCAAACTAACATACACTTATAATAACTTTCAGGATAAAAAATTCAGGCTTTAAACCATTAAGAAAAAGAAATTAACAGCACAGTAAATAAAACTCATCAATTATATATTTACCTGCGGTGAAGGGGCTGATTCACCACCGGAAGGACCCGACAAAGATCTGGTAACGGGCCGGATTGCATCAGAGAGAGCGGGCCAAGAGAGGGCCCCACCCATTACAGAAGCTGGTCCAACGACGCCGTTTTGCGGTCTATTCCAAGCTGGCCTCCTCTGCCCACCACCATTGCTGTCACCGTTGATCTCAAAGCTTCCAAACTGCGGCTCTAAACCCGTACTCTCAGCCAAAGAGTTTTCGGCGGCCGAAGCCTCCTCCACCGCCGGAGGAGAGGGGGCGGCGGCGGTGGGCGAAGAGTTCTGCTCGGAATCTCCGCGGACGACCGAGGCCCAAGGAGAGTGGAGACTCCTCTGCTGCCGCGATTGGGGACTGCTAGCGCCGCCGCCGCCAACGGCGGCGGATGGCGGCGACCGGTCCGACTCCATTTTAGGAAGGGAAAAGCTGCGGAATCTATATACCTAATACGAAATTGGGAGTTTTGGGGTAAATACTAAATGCGGAATGCGTATAGAATGCAGGTTAGTGATGAAGGGCGAATCTTTGTTGATTAGGGTTTCGTCCATTCGATCAAAAAACGTTCTCTCTCTCTTAAACTAGGATTTTAGTGTGTCGTTGCGAGAGCCGAGAGTGATGGGCTGTGTAGCTCTGCCGCTTGACCCAATTTCTAGTCTAATTTGTTCTTATTCTATTTTAATATTTATGTAATTACTTGGATTGAATATAATAACTGTTCCCAGGAAAATAGAATAAATGATAAATATATATTAGAAAAATATACAACATTATACAATTTCATTTGGATTGAATATAATGACTGCTCCTAGGAGTATATGGTAAGCCGTAAGAGTACCTATTTTTCTAGAAGAATGGAACAAATTAAACTTTCTTTCTTTTTATAATGAGAAAACTTGTAATTGTTTTTCTTTTTGTTGATAAAATCTGTAGTTATAAAGCATAGGGGGTTACAAAAATCAAATAGGTGCCGATTTAGGGAGTTGTGAAGACTGCCGTCCTTAAATTGTGTACTTAATTTTTATTTTTTTATTGTGTATTAACTATTAAATGGTTAGAAGATATGGTATTGAACGTAAGACTTAAATTAACTAAGATTTTTTTATAAATTATTGTCTTTGTAACTCAAAAATTGAATCAGTGGCTTAATGTTAGACCCATCTAGACTCTAGATCATAAGAATTGTATTCAAGTTTCGTCAAATTTAAGTAATTAAGATTTTAACCTTTCAATTTACATAAAAAAATTCAAAAATTCAAAAACAAAAATATGTAATTTATTATGTGGGCTCGGCAAGAAAGGCCTCGGTTGGGTCGGCCCGACTCTAAAAATGGACTTTGCCCACCTGGTAGTTACGCCTCGACCCGGAAAGCTCGAGAATGTTTATGAATCTAGCCATGCCTTACACGTAAATAGTGTTAACGTAGAAGGGAAGCAAATAGGCAAAATGATACACATCCATAACATTCATAATTCAGAATACACTTATCCCTTGTGCGGTGCAGTACGATTGCAAACTAATTTCTTGATTACGTATAAAATTTATACTCCACATTTTCCCTTCTCCCATAGAAGATGAAAAATTATAAATAGGCCTTCCTATTTTGGAAAATAAATTTTCCTCTGGACCGCTTCTTTACAATCTATATGTATGAGATGAGAAACATGCTATGTTCTAAGCTCAAATTGCCCTTCGCAAATAAAGGTAAGATCCCATCCAATTGTTTAATTTATTTTCTTTTATTTATTTAAATTTTAAAATTCTTTACTTTTTTATCAACTTAGTTTTGCAGATTTATATATGGTTTTATATTCTTGATTTGATTAGGTGGGTTTGGAAGAGAAGAAGATAGGAGTAGCTTAATGAGCAAGGAAAATGTGAAGGAGGAGTACAAAGAAGCCTTTAGGACAAAGTCTTACATAGAGATATGCAACAAAGTTCAAGATCTCGTACGAGTCGTAAGCCTCGACGATGAGAAACTCACAACTGTTATGACCCCTCCTAGCGTACACCATATCCATCTCTCGGAATATCTTCTAGAGCCTTATCGGAAACCCTCAACTTCAACTTCTGATTCCTCCAATTTTGGTCATTTTTTCACGAATTACTTCGAAGTAAGCGAAGAAGCATACATGATTTGCGAATCCCTCCTCGCTAATCTCAAACAAGTACGCAAGAACCATCAAAGAATCAAGAAAGCAATCAAGATTATCCGACGAATCTCCGACAACGGAATTACCAAAAGAATTTCGAATTTTACTGACGAGGGAATTACCGACGAAGTCGTATGCAAGAATCTTGCTTCATATGCAGCTCAAAGAAACCCCTTTTCGGCAACAAGTGAAAGATTCCTTAATCTACACGAAACCCATGTTGTCTTATTCCAAGAGCTAACTTCAAAGTATAGGAAGCTAAAGAGGAGAACAAAGATTATTAAATTCATCAAGAAAGCCTTAACTATTTCTGTTATGATTGGATTCGGTGCATTAGTCATCGTCGTGCTAGCCCTCGCCGTGCATTGCATGGCGGGTTTAGCGGCCGCGCTGGGGCTAGTTATGCTTTCAATGATGGCGACGAAACTTAAGCGAAATTGCGACGAGAAGTGGCTCGATACGGCGGCAAGAGGGGTGTTTACGACGATCAACGATTTGGCGACGTTGAGTCGGATAGTGAAGAGGTTGGAGGATGAGATCGAGCATAGGAGACACGTGGCGGATGTTTGTGTGAGGAAAGGGAAGAATGAGACGTTGAAGAAAGTGGTGAGGGAATTTGAAGTGAACGAGTGTTGGTTTGCGGAGCAATTGGAGGAGTTGGAGAGAGAGATTTATTTGTGTTTCTTGGACATTAGTCGATCGAGGAGGTTGCTTGTAAGAGAATTTGGTGAGGTGTAATATCATGTTAGTGGTTGATGTAGGTTTGTATAGGAGCGAACTTTGCTCGATCTGCGTTTACTTATTTATTTTTTGTATAAAAAAGCTATAAATCACTATCGAAGCAAGTTCGTTCATTTTAAGTTACAGATCTAAATAACATTAACGGAAATCGAACAAATAACATCTAGTCAAAGGCCGAGATACCCTCCAAAATCTACATTTTTTCAAAATTTACCTTTTTAAATATTTATTATTGAAATTTGAATTACCTTTAGAGTCGGGTCTAGGCATCTAACCCCTTGAATTACCTTTAGGTTGAATCAACCTACACTAACTTAATGATGCAGAATTTTGGATTTTCTATAATCCTTTTAAAAATTATAATTTCATTATAGTGAAGTTGCAAATTTCGCACTCGTGATGCAAAAGTTAAAACATAAATAATACTGAATCTCTAATAATTGCTTCATATAAGAAGGGAAACCCTAAACACAACTTCTAAATACAAATAATCTCACCTTCTCTCCAATCACTCAATAACTCATTTCTCGCAAAATACACACATTTTCTTTAGCGGGCTGCTTTCCGTATAAAAGTTAGCACGCCACGGCCTATTAAAAAGTACAAAGCCCAATCCTCGGCCCAAACTAATTGGGCCTAAAACTGAATTGGGCTTGAGAAAGTCTGGCCGAAGGCCCAATTAGAAGGCACAGCATCATTGAAAGTCTTGGTGAGGCCATCAGTTGTAGTAACCATGAATGAGAGAGACTGGCCATTTAGATAAGAATTGGACTGCCAATTTGCACCCCAGTTTCTGGACATAGCCACCCACCCGGTTTTCGAGCCCTTGATTTGGACGGACTGGATTGATCCTGCGTTGCCCACGTTGCTGATCATCACTAGCTCGAAGTAATCTCGGCCGTTGATCGTGAACCTAACTCCCCCGTGCTTCTTGCAGGGAACCCTACATATACATTAGTATTAGATTTCAATCTTTCGAATTCTAAATTGGTTTATTGTTTCTCTTTAAATCTTGGATTGGTTAGGTCGAAGATTTAGAATTGAGGGGCTAGATAGTTAAATTGAAGGGCAATCTGCAATTTAAGGGTAGACGAATTTACAAATTTTCAAAATATATAAAAAGAATTTCGGGAAGGGAAAAAAAACATAATTTGGGATGAAGGGCTAAATAGCAAATCTGCAATTTTAAAGGAAATTGGAGAAAATATGCAAAATTTTAAAACAATAAGGGGATAATGGGAAAAAGATAGAATTTGAAAATGCCCATATACCCGTCCACATGATAGTATATAAATATTCTTGGTTAGTAAATTTCTAATTTCACCAATATCTATAGATATCACGCGCCTAATCTAATAAATGTGACGATCTATTAGTACTAGAGCGTACCTCTGGTAGATCACGGGGACGATTCCGCCCCTATAGATCCCGATCTTCTCCCAAGCCGGATACGCCATGTCGAAATGCTGGCGCGGCGGGTTACACCACCCGCCGTTGTCGCTCGGGAGATCAAAGTTGGGAGGGCAGAAATTAGTCGCGGTGATGGTCACCGAAACCCCCTTCTTGCACCATCTAGGGTCAGAATTGTAATCACACATAATCTTAAAGCATTGCCCACAAGATGCACCATTATTGAACAATGCAGTACTCAATGCCGCAGTCCTCGTCCCGTATCCGGATGAGTACAAGCTTCCGTATCCACAAGCACCCCCTAATAAAATAATATTATTTTAAAAATTCGACTCAAACTCAAATTCAAATTTGTAATAAAAATAAGATGTTACGAAATTGAAAATTACACGTACCCATTGTTCCAGAAGCATCCATGCCACCGTAGAAGGTGGCGTGGGCTTGTGTCCATCCGGAAGCGGTAAAAGCACTAGCATTATTGATGAAGCAAATTAGCAAAGCTATGAACACCAAATTTGCCTTCATTTCATGCATCATTCTTGAATTGAATGGAGAGAGAAGGAAATGTACAAGATTTTGATTGGGGAGGAATCACAAAATGTGGTGGGAATTATATTGAGGGACTGGGCAAGAAACTGAAAAACAATAAAGAAAGTTATCTACTGAGAAATCTGCAACACATTCAATTATTCCCACGTTCTCATCCACATGGAGGGAAGTTGTGAATGGATGAAATTATGGGACTCTCTGTTATTAAGGAATGAATTCAGAATTACGAAAGAGGCAAAATTTAAAAATTCGCGAGAAAATTGCCCAAAATCTAAAATTTTAAAATAATAAAATAAAAAATTATACATAAAAATTAAGTTTCGACACGATTTAGGCACCCGTTATCGGCCCTTAATTGGGTGATGAAAAACACAGAATTCAATGCACTATAGATAGAAAAGCTTCAGCATAACATGTGGCTTTGTTTGACCACATATGACGCAGACAGACCCATGATTCTCATGTGTAGGCGCTCATTTGTCTCTATCTGCTGTAATAAATCCATCACTTTTTTTTTACAGTTTTTATGGTTGGAGCAATAATTTGAGAGGGAGGTTGGTCTAGCTTTTATTGAGATAGTGAATTTGATGAACTTTAATTGGTTTTTCTTGCCCAAAATTGGAGGTGGAGAATGTTGATACTTTTAATTTGAAAAGTGCAGTATTGCTAAGTAACTAGACCCTAATAATGAGTGCTTAGGATTTGACTGGAGATACAAAGATAGGTATTAAACGTATGATACATGGTTCAAATTCGAATATTAACATAGGGTTAATTGTATTGTGATACGGATTTCTTCTAGTATTTAGCATCTATAAGCTCCACAGTCATTACGAGTAGTCGAACTAGAAATTAATAGTGGAGTGGACAGAACTATTTTTGATTAAGTCATTTTGATAGATAAAAGTTATGATAATAAATATATAGAGGGCAGTTTAGCCGAAACGCACTTAATCATTACTAAATACAAATTTGAATAAATACTAGATCAAGTAACATGGATAACATCACATATGTTATTCATAAATGCACAAATATATCACAAGACAACTGATCTTGACATTATTTTGGTCTTTCTTTTCTCATTTAACAGACATGTACATGTCATGATATCAACCATCTTAATGGAGTTTTCCCAATAAGTATATTCAGGGAACACTTCTTTTACCAATCAATTTTTTTTTTAAACTTTCTTATAAGCATCCAACACTTTACAATCTATTACTCCCTCCATCGTTTGACTTGTCTCATTTTCCTTTTCTGGCTATCCTACTTGACTTGTCTCTTTTCCTAAATGAAAAATAATTACTATACAAACTCCTCATTTTTCTTTGTGAGACCCACTCATCCACACACAACCAACCAACCCCTTAATCTCCATGTCGGAAAAAATGAGACAAGTCAAATGAGACGAAGGGAGTATATTATTGCTAACTAAGGATTGACCAACATGCCCCTCTTGTAATAGGTACAATGAAAATTCGTCTTCTTCTTCAAAAGTTAGCCATGTGAGGGCAATCAGATACATTTTTTTATACCAATTAATCATATTCCTTAAGCAAATTCAATTACAATTTGGCTATAAATCGGTTGTAATAGTGTTAAAATTAAATATAAATCAGTAGCTACCTAATCTGGTATAGAAAACTCATCGTCAAAGCTCCAATCATTAAGTAAAATGATTAACATCTAGAAAAGGGAATAATTAGATCTATTCAATCATCACAAGCTGCAATTATAGGAAGAGACGGCTATTAAAAAAAAAGGACAAGAGCGGAAGTCCATTTTATCGATATCGACCAACAAGCTTAGCCAATCCAGACACAAATCAAAGAATGTGTTTTCTTACCAATCAAGTAACACTCGACTAAAAGCAACTAACAAACTATGGAGGAAGTAAAGAAAACAAAAAAGCTCACCACGCAGACGCGGCATTAAGTGTTAGTCTACTACAGAGATTACGGATATTCAACTTCCTAGTGTTAAATTCTAAAAATATCTCGGAAACATAAAGAAATCGAGTACATACATTGTATAGTCCTCCTCTCACAATAAGCAACAGCTTCAACCGGTCACTCGGTAGCATTAACCGGCCCGTTAGGTCTAAACCCACGGCCACGACCACGCCCACGACCACCCCTACCACGGCCACGGCCTGCACCGAAAATAACCCAATCGAGATAAGTTAACAATCAATCTACAGAGACCCTGTGTTGAATAGTTTATCGACAACTTATTTAGCTTGTTCTAAAAAATAAGCACTTATACACGCATTTGGAAGAGCTTATTCTAAAAAATAAGCTTCTTTTGGCTTGTTTTCATAAGCGGCTAGAAAATAAGCCAAAAAGAGCTATAGAAGGTTAATAATTAAGATAGTAGTTATATTCTTGGAGTAATTTAAATGAGTAATACCTCGAGGTGCTTCTTGATTGTAGCCACCAGCATCATACTGAGCATCAGACTGATAGTATCCTCCCCTCCCACGGCCGCCAGCATCGTACTGAGAATCGGATTGATAGTATCCTCCCCTCCCACGGCCGCCAGCATCGTACTGAGAATCGGATTGATAGTATCCTCCTCTCCCACGGCCGCCAGCATCATAGTCAGCATGTGACTGATAGTATCCTCCCCTGCCACGGCCACTAAAGTTACGACCTCTACCTCGTCCCCTACCTCTGGCATACCCACGGTTTTGCTCATAGTACGCATCGTCGGAGTCAGCAGGTGCGTATCCATTCCCTATATGAAATACAGAAGAAGTGGATCACGAAACTGCAAAATGCATTCTTATATTGAATTTATTGGAGTAGAGAAAAGAAAGAAAAAGAAAATAAGGATTTATCCGTTATACCAGCTGGAGGTCTAGGCCTCCCCCTCCCCCTACCACCTCTGCCTCTTCCTCGGGTATTAGGTGTTCCCTCTGCACAATATGAATGTTGTAAAAGATAAGGCTTGCAGCAAACATACAAGATAAAATACAGGAAAAATGACAAAGCATGCCACCTCCATCATATTCAAGCTCATTTGACGGCTTCACTTGGTCAGCTGGTATGGGGGTTTGGTACCTGTTGCACATAAAAGACAATTAAATACCTAGTTCCATGAATCCAACATTATAAAGGAACATTTTACAAGAATAAATTATCTGTTTTCGGTATCTCTAACTATAATGAGGAAATTTTTTCTTTATTTTGAAACTAAAAAGATAATGGATATAAGTCACTAGTAAAAAAGTAAATTATTAAGAATCACTTGAAGATCAATATTGCAAAGACATAATCTTGGCAACTCACCCAACATTTGTGGTGTTCAACTCCTTTTTGGAGAGAGTAACAGTAACCATCGAGACTTTCCTTGTGGTTTCCAGACTGTAGGATTAGCAAACAATGTTATTGAGGCCAGTATTAGTTATTGCACCATGATGATCTCGATATACAAAATAATCTTTAACTCCTACTATACTACATCTGAGGTGATCTTACATTTGAAGGCCTTCCTCCAGAGGTTCCCATGTGTCAGTTATATCAGTGGATTGAATTTCTGTAATTTGGTGAAGACCAACAATTCTCCTCTGAATTAAGAAGTGCAGAACCACAGATTGCCATCAGCAACAAGGCACTAAACAATTAAAGTACTGAAGAATTAGTTAAATGGTGACCTTGATTAACTCCACAATTGTTACAGTTTTGTTGATGGCTCTGCCCATTGCCTTGAATACTATTTCATCAGAGCCCTTTTCCTACAATCATTGTACATTGATTACATCAGCTGCTGTAAGAAAAACTGCTCCTACAGCCCTACTCATGCAAACATTGCATATTATTACAAATAAAAAGTTGTCAAAATAATCGTACAGATATAAGAGCAGCAATGTCAACAATCTAATACACAATAGGCATACTAAATATCAGCACATGCGGCAAAAGAATTTAGACGCATCGCCAGAAACACCGCATCCAAATACGGCTATTAAGTTCCAATAACAGGTGCAACCAAAGGGAGTGGTGATGCCAAGTTTCCAACCGCGCTTTTATACCATATTAAGTGGTATAATGGCAATAGTGATGGTATGGTTTGCTTTATACCCCCAATCAATTTTATCACCCTAGTATTTGGATAAGGAAGGATTATCATGGCCATTAGTTCATCAGACGTTATTCTATTCATTTAGATAGTCATATGTAATCATTAAAAATTAAAATCTATAACATTCAACATTAATATAATAAACCATCCAATTATAAAGCATACTACCAACAAACCTTAAATCAAAACTAGCATTAGAAACATACGTTACATCCTCCTTTCAATCCAAATTTATATGCTAAAACACATAGAACAAAACTACACAAACAAATTCAAATGCTCGAAGCAGATTCATAACATTAAATCTAAACAAGTTTATCATATACAATAGGCATATCATTAAATCTAACAAATTCAAATACCTGAAGCAGATTCATAGCATTAAATTCGTCTACTTATGAAGCTTACTACCAACTACGATTCTACATCCTCTTACTCAATCCGAATTCATATGCTAAAACAAATGAAACAAAATCACACAAACAAATTCAAATACCTGAAGCAGAGTCATGGCATAAGTGATGTAGCTTCGCATCCTCCCCTGGCTTGTAATTCGAATCTCATTCTCATCGATAGGCGTCTCCACCTTCGGCTTCTCCACCTTATGGTACCGATCCATGCTCTACAGAATCCAACCACATTAAAATCAAAATCAAACCAAATAACCAAAAAACATAAGCTTACAAACTAGCAATTATAACCTGCGAAATATAAAAACACAGCGCGGGGCAACAGATCCGCAATCAATGATTCGAGGAATGACTTAATCCATAAAAGGCGAAAAATACGTAGATATTACCTACGAAGAAGTATACGTAAGGATTGGATGATGTGCTCCACAAAGGAAAAGCCCTCTTCTCCGGCTTCGTTTCTTCGTTATGCCCCAACCGTTGTGCTGCAAACTCCTCAGGTATTTATAATCCCGGTCGAAAACCTGTGCCCTAGTTATTTTCAACTGGCCAAACCGGTTGCCTGTTCCTGTTCCTGTTGCTTCATTATTATTATTATTATTACTAACTAAATATTATTCTCAGAAAATAAATAATTAAAATATTAAATCAGAAATGAAATTAGCATATCCTGGTTTAGGTTTGCTGAGCATAAAACACACATTAATTTTGTTGGCTTTTGGGATTGAAATGGGTTTCATCACTTCATGTAGAATCCAGCTTTGCAATTTAGAATCGGGTTCAAAATTATTCAGTTATAATCAATTTTTAGATAAAACTCATCAAGATATTCAACTTTTAAAAAATCGTTTCAAAATCTTGATTCTAATAAATCCATGCAAACATCTAATAATATGAGATCCGTCCCAATTCCTTCCAATCTCCAACTACCAAACGCTCTTCTAAAAATTTAGTCACAAAGAATTTCTGACTTTATTGTTAACCCCTCAAGAACATAACATGACATCAAAAACTGTTCCCAGATTCACTGCATAATTTGTACACAACCAATATAAGCTTAGAATGTGAGTTTTACAAGTTAGGATTCTGTTTCCACTACAGCACTAGACAGTTATCAAACAAGTCATATATGGCGCCGCGTCGAACGTACAAACTCTATCAGTGAAAGTCCTCTATGAGTTAGAAGGATAATAAGAATGCAGCTCAGGGAGGAATCCTCCAGATCCTGTCTCCTGCAACAAGATTTTCGGAATTACAACAACAAGAATGCTAAGGAAGCCTCATTAACAAGCTTCAAATATCATGTCAAATAAACTTAGTACAAATGGACGATAGTCAAAGGCGATATGAGCCATCTGATCCAACTCTAGCATATCCAAATAGCCTATTGTTGTATGTCACAAACCGAAGCCTCATGTACCCTTCCTCTATTCAACAAACAAGATTGGTAATGATGAATTATATAGGCAAAAGAAATTTTCCACTCTGCGAAAGAATGTGATACGAGATTGAAAACACAAACATTCAATGAAGATTCCTAATATAACCCTATTTAGTTAAGCAAATGTGTGAAAGAAGACCAAACAACATAATTTTGTACACCTACCTCAGGGATTCTCCTATGCTTTGTATTCACCCACATGCATCCACTTTGTAGATGACCACTTATTCCCCTTGATGACAGGACAGCCTCCTGCAATCATATAACAGAGCCCCGTAAAATTAGAAGCCGAAAGTCGAAAACAAATATATCACAACAAAGAAATTCAGTGCCCAAAGCCTCAAAAGCAAATCTTGCCTAAAACTTGGGAAGAATATCTCTACTTCATGATATTCAGCATGAGACCACAAGTGTCTGTCTGTCTTTAATATAAAAAATAAACAAGAGGCTGCCCTGTCAGTTAGTTCCGATTTTGTATTCACTGACGTGTATCCACTTTGTAGATGACCACTTATTCCCTCTGATGACAGGACAGCCTCCTGGAACCAAATAACACAGCCCCGTAAAATCAGAAACTAAAAGTAACAACATAAATTGCTGCAAAAGAACCAGAGGGTCAAAGAATGGTATTATTGCCAAATAAATGACCACAAAGAAAGACAAAAATTCAAATTCAGACTAACAATTTGAAAGTATATCTCTACTTCAAGATAATCCGGCATAAAATCAGGAGTGTCGATGTTCAAATAAAAGATCGTGTTTATTAGTAGAATAGGATGTTATGTCCATAAAGCTTATCATGTCTTCATCGTCTCTCTTTGCATCTTTTTTCTCTACCCAGTTCCAGTCTCTTGTTTCTTCAGGATGAAGTTAAGAAAGATAGGTACCATAATAGTGTAAATCACAAGTGGATACAAATGTAACTCACCGTGTAAACTTGATGGATCTAGAGAAGCATCGGGGCGCATACTCCAGAAAAGTAGGGCATCGCCCATTTTCGGCTTCACAGCCAGGCCTCTTTTACTACATTCTGATGATCCTTCGGTGGAGCTAAAGTTTCCCGTGGCGGCAGGGAAAATTGTTTCACCACCTTCTTCAACATCTGACCTGCATTAGGAACCTTAATCAATATAATAACCATCAATATCAGACAATGTGGAAACATCAATTCATTAAATATGTACTCACAGGTACATAAGCACTGTAGCTATGCGTTGACCTCCATTCTTGGTGTTAAATTCGTCGAGAAAGTAGTCGTAGTGAGGCTCGTACTTTTGCCCAACTTCATAGTGCAAAACTTGTAGGCCTTCTCCATGCTCTGTAAATTAAATATAATAATGTTGAAGCTATACTTGTGGGGAATTTAATAAATTAGAAAGAAGATAATCTAGAACAGCATAACGAAGCAAAATCCACTCAGATCAACTTCCTGAATATAGTAAGAAGAGCCAAATGAAAAGAAAGAGGAAAAAAAAAAGCTTCTTAGTAACAAGTTAACAATCTTCAAATGAAGCATATATGATGTTAACAAAACTTAAATTATTAATAAAGTAACTGTATTAGATATTCCACCTGACATGTTTTCCTCTACCAGCACTGTACAGAAAAGAGAAGAGTATTTCTATCTCTATCACATACCTACAGGAATGAAAGCATAGTCTGCTATTCTTTTTTCAATGTCTCTGATAACTTTATCCCGACCTCTCCTCAAGAACATTCCAGAGCTTGTACGAACCCTAAACATGGTGTCGCTTCTTTAGATGACAACTTGACAAGGATGCAAAAAATGGAGTTCCAGAGCCAATTCTTATGTCGTGAAATAAATTACAACAGAAAGAAATCCAAATTGATGAAGATAATCAGATGAACTGACCTGCTATCTTTACTCTTTCCAGTCTTGCTATCAACCACTGTTGACTTTGCCATGTGGGGTTTAGCCAGATCTATCAGATACTCACATTCTTCTTTGGACTGCAATAAAAGTGGTTTTACTTCAACAAGAGGAAAGTTACCCGGGAAAACTTCAGCAGTAGAAAGTGCTACTTGAAATGCATTGCTTAAAGTAAGTCGGCTTCAATAATACAAAAAACTTTTATCCCAATAAAACTTTGCCTTGGGACCAATGTTCTAGGATGGACAAGGTCCTCTCATTTTCCTTTCTAAACCAGCCTCATCTAATAAGTGGCCATGACAGTTCAAGGTAACATGAAAAGTGAGCATAACAATCAAATAATAATAATAATAATAATAATAATAATAATAATTTATAATAATAAAAAATCATTGATTAATAATAATAAAAGCAAGCTCCACTTGCTTAGTCTTCTCAAGAGGAGTAATGATTCATGTGCACTTAGAATTGAAGTTAATTACGTCTAGAATGGAACTCAGGCATAATCACTAGAGATAATGGTTAATCAAAGAAAGGAATAAAGAATGAGTCAATTGCTTCATCGAAGAGACCTTATGTGCATTTCCATGATGTGGTTACATATACTATCATACATCTGTAAGTTTCGAACAATTTTCACTTTCAATGAGTTTAATAGATGATATGGGCTAAGAAACATCAACACATATCTTAACTAGCAAGGAGCATAAAAAACTAGTAGTTTCATCTCAACACACATTTCACTATCATAAACAATTAATCACGGAAAATGAACAGATGCAACAGAACTCAAAACAAAACAAATCAAATCCTGCAGATACATAATAAAAGCTCACCAAAAAATTATGATACAAGAAAGCCCTAGGCTCCCACGAAAGGATCTCTGACCACTGCTCCCCTCTTTCCCCCAATCCACTTCCTTCTTTTTTTCTGCAATCAACAACAAATTAGATGCTAGCGTACACAAAACACACATAAATAAAACCCAAAAAAACACCGATATAGAAACCTTACACGTCTAGTTTTAAGCGTTTCAATTTGATGTGATCTCCGATCGACGAGGACTCCACATCGGAGCCAATCGGTAGAGATAGAATTCCTAGACCGAGAAGCATCAACAGCACGACTGTAAGCATCAACAGCATCGAGAGCACCAAAACCGCCGTAGACGATCTCTTCCCCTGGTGGCGATTACCCCGCCCCTTCGCCATTTGTGTACTGTGAACTGAAATTGAACCAAACCCTAATTAACGGCAAACGATCTACAGATTTTCTTTCGAGCCTTCGCGATTGTGAAAACGTTTGTCTGAAAATTGAAAACAAAAATCAATACGGAAGAGCTTTAACATAAGGGTTAAGATTACTGATACGCACTCAGTAGTTTGACAAATTTACGGAAGATTATGGATTTTGTAGTCGGTGACTAAGGGGTGATTCTGTCATTTGGTCTGCGCTAAGATTTCCTATTACAGAATTTTGGATATTTGATTCTTCGATTTTTACCAATTTTGGGATATTTTTACTCTATTTATTTGATTGGGAAGAGTTTTTAAATTGCTTAGTAGTATATTTTTTCGAAGAAGACAATAAGAAATTGAATCCGAATCTATCATACTTAAGGTGCGTTGTTTTTATCTGCTTTTTGACCGCATAAATAGTTTATTAATGTTTTCAAACTGTTTGCTTATCTCAAATTAAGCAGTTCAACTGCTGAATTAAGCAATTTACTCTAATACCTATTGAGATGTTTTTGGTGCTTAAAGCACCATTATTTTTGAATTTTTCAAAAAATCTGCTTAAATTCAATTCCAAAAACTCTTTCATTTTGCTTAAAAGCAATTATTTTCAACTTTAAGCAAAAACAAATAAGAAGTGCTTATAATAAGTAGCTGCAAACACAACCTTAGTTGATGTTTGCAAATGCTTATTTCATATATATGCTTATTTATAGCATAAGTAGGTTCTTAGTATTTCAAAATCTATGTGTTGCGTCAGCTTCTCTAAAATTAAGCAATTTTTTAAAATATTTATTGAAATATATTTGCTACTTAAAGCACCATAATTTCCAAAACTACCAAATATATCTTCTTTTTTTTATTGATACCAAAACTCCTCGCTTACGTGACATATGGATACAGTTAGGTTATGAATATCTGGTCATTTTCTTGTTTAGTTTTTTTTTTAAATAGAAAAATAAAATTTATATTTTCAAATGAGAGGGAGGCTAATTTTGTACTCTCTCCGTCTCATTTAACTAGTATCATTTCCTTTCGGCATTGAGATTATGATGAGTGATTGATTGTGTAGAGGAGTGAGTCCCACAAAGAAAAAAATGGAAGATTGTGTAGTAATTATTTCCATTGTTAAGAATCGGGACAAGTCTAATGAAACAACTCCAAAGCCCCGTTTAGTTGTCAGGAAAGTAAAGTTGTCATGAAATATAATTTGTGGAATATGATTGCGAGGAAAATGACAAGGAAAGTAAAATTACCAAGAAATTTGATTATGTGGAATGTGATTCTAAAAAAAGTAGATTATTTGCACTTGTTTTGTTAATACTAGGAAATATAAAATTATGTTATCAATATTATAAATGAAATATCTTAATTGTTTATATTATTAATTTATAAATATATAAAATCACCCGAAATATTATTATTGATAATTTTTTTATTACATAATTTATAATAAAATATTCAAAATATTAATTCATAAATATATAAAATCACCCGAAATATTATTATTGATAATTTTTTATTACGTAATTTATAGTAAAATATTCAAAATATTTAGTTAAAAGTATTTTTTTAATATTAATAACATTTTTTTAATAATAAAATAACAAATATTAGTTAAGAATATCTTTTTTAATATTAATAACTTCTCTAATAAAAACAAAAAAAATAATAATAAACTTATTAAAGTATTCACTTATTTGTATAATAATATTTCTCAAAATAATAAAGATTATTTAAGAAAAATAATAATCATTATATTGTTATTATTGTTCATAAATAAATAATATACAAATAAATTAAAATATTTAATTATTTTATAAAAGTATATTAACTACAAATTAATAACATTATTATTAAATAATAACTAATTATTATTCTATTTTTACTACTACAAAATAATAATAATAATAATAATAATAGTAGTAGTAGTAGTAATAATAATAATAATAATAATAATAATAATAATAATAATAATAATAATAATAATAATAATAATAATAATAATAATAATAATAATAATAATAATAAAAATCACTTTCCTTGAACCAAGAAAAAATAATAACCTATTTTGAACGAGGAAAAGAAATCCACAATTATTATATCATTTTTCTTTTTACCTTGAAATGATTACTTTTCTCATACTTTGTTAAAGTTGAACCAAACATGGAATTTTAAAATCTTAGAATCAAATTACAACTAAATAAGGCTCAAAAGAAAAAAAAGAGATACGTCAAATAGGACATAATGAATAATATAAGAAAGATAAATACATGGAAAATTATGTGCGATTTAGGCATGACGCATGGTCCGCACTGCCCCTTAATCCGCTCATGCAGTCAAGCTTATACTCATAATGTAAAGCAATCAAAAGATTGTGAATAAGAAAATATATGTTTAAAATACAAATGCATATAATGAGATACAGAGTAATGGATTTGAAGAATGGGCCACACGGCCCACACCAAATTAATTTAATGGGGCCTAAATCTATCATGTAACTTAATAATGATAATAATTAATGGGACCTTATATATCATGTAACATTGTAGTAATGTCCTAGATTGTTGTATGATCGGCAATCAGTACTGCAGTTATACCTACGGAACCTAGGATAAATTCTTTACTACATAATAAATACATTTGTTAAATATAATCATTTTTCTTGTTATTCCATTTTATAGCATTTCAATATAATCGATAGTCCATCTGAAAATGATCTAATTGTGGAGTCTATTATCCTGTGAATAAAGACAATTAATTCGAATTGTGCCATTATTACAAGAAGTCGGGTTTATATATCCGATTGTATACTTCAAGTAGCAACCGCAGGTTTTTTTCTGTAAAAAATGTAATCAATAATTTAATTACGAGCTGTTGTTACATCATTACATGCAGGCTGAGAAAGTATGATATTATCAATCATTTAAAATTTTGCACTCCTTAATACTACTCCATCCGTCCCGCTCCATGTGACACACTTTCCATTTCGGGCGTCCCGTCTCAAATGACACACTTCCAAAAATGGAAATAATTTTTAAAAAAAATCATAAATTTTTTTCTACTTCATCAATTATTTATCATACTTTATTATTTCTCTATCCAACTTTAATCATTTATCTCTCTTATTTTATTATTTCGCTTTCCTACTTTATCAATTAGACTATCTTTATCGCTACTAATTTTGGAAAGTTGGTCGAACCTCAAGCATTAAAAAAATGTTAAATGGATTAAATAAAAAAATTGGACGGCCAACCTGTTTGCCCAAAATGTTGTCGGCAAACACTTGTTCTCCACAAGGTCATCCAATGAGATAGCGCCATGTGACGCTTTCTCATTGGTTGACTATATTTTTTTGTGCAACGGATAAAATCGGGTATATCTTTTACATACTTTCATAAAAAAAATTAAAAATTATACCAAAATTCGTATTTTTTTTTTCTATAAATAAAGACCAATTTTGCCATATTTTTTCACACACTCAAATCCTACAATTTCTCTCATTTTGTTATCATTTTACAAAATTTCTGCATTCTAGCCATGGATCCAAACAACTACAATTCTCAAAATTTCCCTTACTCGCAAGGCTATTATCCTAGCTTCGAAAATTTTCAAAACTCCGACGAATTCACACAAGATTTTGGTATGAATTCTCAACTCCGACGAATTCACACAAAATTTCCCTTACTCGCAAGATTTTGTTCTATTAATTTAGATAATTATTATTATTAAAAAGAATAATATTATAATTACGAAATATAAAATAATTAAAAATATATAATTTTATAATTGAGTGTTTGGGATGGTCAGGGATAAAAGATAAAAGTGGAGGTGGTTGGATTGAGTTAAAATTGGTAGTATATAGAGGAGTGAGAAAATAATTAAATATTAAGATGGTTGGGTGTTTGGGGTGGTTGGGGATAAAAGTAGTCTTACTCTCTCACAATCTCACTCATCTTCTCTCTCTTACTTTATCATAAATTTATCTCTCATACTTTATCTTCCATCTTCTTAATTCCCGTGCCGGAAACAATTGTGTCACTTGAGCTGGGACGGAGGGAGTACTATTTATGGAACAATATCATTCACAAATGTCATATTTTCGCAAGTGATTAAGGTTATTAATCATTATATAACATAATTAGTTTTGCTGGACGGCAAAATATCATCATCATGCAACAAAAGTCAAGCTTATAATGTTTCAACTTTTGATGATATCATAATACCCATTGTCATATTAATTATAAATTAATTTCAAAATGTATTATCTATCCACGTGTAAATCTTGATCCCTGCCGTCTAATATGACTATTTTTTTTGTTTCAATTATACCTAGAGTAAGAGTAAATCACTAGACTTCAAAAAAACCACTTTGATTTCCATACTTAACACCTACATAAGGTTGAAAATCAAACAAATAACTATTTTAAAATTATTGAATTAGGTTCAATAAATATAGAAAAACTTAAAATGCGACGTGAGATAAGATTAAGGGCAGATTTAAAAATTATAATTCGAGGTGCGAATATATAATTTTCAAGGGTATGTAAAATAATAATTTTACACGCATCCTTTATGTCCGCCAATGTGTATGAGCTTGATAAACTAAGACAAATAATATATCTATTCATTTATTCAGAAGATAATATTTGAAGTTTGAACGATTAATTATATGATCGGCTCGACCTAACAACCTTTTTTTTCGTATTATGTTTGATTATTATTCTACGTTCTTGGATAAACTAGTGTTGATTTGGTGAATAAGGCCCAGTAATTTAGACATTTGAATTATCAGTTCCATTGCTTAATAATTTGCTTTGCTCTCGTTTTGACCGGCAACCGTTTACACCTTCTCACGAACAAGTCAACTTTGTAACCCTATTTCCATAATTCTACCCTTTTCATCTACTTTGCATTCTCATTTATACACGTAGGCAGGATTTTTAGCAAGGAGGGACATAATATCGTATTATTGATGTACCTATGCGAACTTATGTATTTTTCTATCAAAACACTATTTTTTTATAAAAAAATTACATAAATCAACTGATACATTAACAATGAAATCATGGTAAGAAGTAATAAAATCAACTATAGTATTAAAACCATGTAAGACGTATTATTTGTCTGAAAAATAAAAAGAGAAAAATAGTGGTATAAATATAATAATATATGCCTAGCTATGTAGATATTCAGATAAAATGGGGTGTCGCATTTTTCGCAACTCGAAAAGGTTTGTATGATACATGCACATAGTACTTATGGATATTGAGATTTAATTTGTAAGGGCTAATTCTTTTAATTTTTAATTTGTGTGGCCTAATATATATAAGAGAGAGAATGAATTATACAAAAATATTTATATTAGGAATATTAAAGATTATATAAATTTTTAAAAGTTATTATATTAAATATATTATTATAATATATGTTGATGGCCCAAAACAAGGGGTGTCATTTGCCACCCCATGCCCACATGTAGATCCGTCCACCTTTGTACGTGTGTATTTCCATATGCATATATATTTAGAGAGAAAAATACAATTTTATGCATATATAGAGAGAGAAAAGTACAATTTTTTACAATTTCGTAAATGGAGAAGGCTTCATCAAATCACAAGCTTAGGAACAAGATTCTAAAGCTTCTCCCAAAGGCGGTTGCATTTCGAAACTTGCCCTTCAGCCCGAGAAGAGAAGCCCGGCCCGATGCCAACGCGCAGCGTTTCAAGACTCATCACAACAAAGCCTTCTCCGGCCCGATCGTCCCCATGATTCCGGCCGAGGCCCGCCGCAAGCCCAAACACTTCGAAACGCAAGAGCCCACTTCTCCGAAAGTCTCGTGCATGGGCCAAGTCAAACACAACAACAAGATTTCGTCGAAGAAGCACGTTTCTTTGCCTAAAGAATTCAAACCCGTTGCCGTGAGAAACGATCGGGCCGGGCCGAGTAACAAAAAATCGGCGATCAAGAAGATTCTGAGAGGGAGGAGGAAATCGGACGAGTCGGCTGACAGAGCCGAACCGGGTGAAAGCGCGCCGGCTCTGAGCCAGATGAGGAGGTTTGCCAGCAGCCGTGATACGTTTGCCAATTTTGATTGGACGACGGCGCAGATTGCGCCGGAGGAGGACTCCGATTATGAGGTGGGGTATAGCGACGGCGAGGAGGATGACGGCGGCGGAGACCGTTTCGCGGCGGCGATGTTGGTGAGGGGAGGCGGCGGTTTGGATTTGGAGCCGAAGAATGAGATTAATATCTGGAAAAGGACTATGGCTCAGCCTAAGAGTCTTCAATCGAATTTGTGAAAAAATAATTAATCGATAATTTTTTTTTAATGTAATATTTGATTTTGTTGCTACACCCAGAAATCAGATACATTCATAGATATTAATGTATATATTGTTATATTTTTTTGGTAAATTCTTCAGGTGAAAGATATTGAGTTTTTTTTTTGTGTGTGTGAAATATCTATAATAGAAAATTTAATATGTAAAATTAAAACTAAATAAACGTTATGATGTTGCGTCGGGAGTTACGTACAAATTAGGGAGTATATGCTAAATATGATATTCTTTTAATTGCAATTTTCCTTCTTCAGAAAAAATAATACTCCCAAATATATATGGCTATTTTTTCCTTTTCATCTGTCCCAAATCTATATGCCTATTAACAATTTTTTATCTAACTAAATTTTTCACCAACTTTAATAAATCTAATTAATATGATAATCTAGAAAAAGACTATTTTTTCTAACTTTTATAATAGTAAACACAATTATGACATTAATTTTTTAGTAATTTACTCAAATTCCAATATCAACATTTATTAACTTTCATATAATTAAACTAGAAGTATCCCACCGCGCTAGCGCGGTGCCTGGCCAAATAAAATTGTCGTATTTTTTGCTTAATAATAGTGAAAGTCGGTAAATCTATACATTATTGGTGTAACATTGGAATAGTTTGGTACTCAAGTAAATAAAATAAGCATCTAAATAATAATGCATTTCAATGTACTAATAGTAATATATTGATTCTGATAAAATATGGTACTAACACAGATGTTTCAAAAAAAAACTAAACACAGATAAGTAACGACTCCAAAAAGCATGTTATGAAAAGTGTATATTTAAAATGAAATTTCTGTGTATCAATAAACACACTCTGAAGCATATGAACATTGCTCTCTCTTCATTTAGGTCCTAAAGTGCGTCGAAAAGAAGAGATTGAGTTCAATGGGAGGGAGACACTTAACCAACGATGATCCGTATCAGCCATCATTCCAACATATTGTCCAAACATTCACCGACACAATAAGTCTTTGGTCTATTACTAATCAAATCGATGCATATATTGAGTTCTGCCTTGCTACACCATATATATATCCTATTGGACCCCCATGGCACAAACCGTTTACGAGCCGAAAGCCGATGTATCAAGTTTTGTATATTATGCTCCTTTTTGTGTTGGTAAATGATGGATCTGTTTTGTATATTATGCTCCTTTTTGTGCTTCTAATTACATAGTATATGATGATTATTGATTCTTTGAAGAGAAAAAGGGTGAAATATACATAATTATGTGTTAGAAACATATAAACCTTGTGTGTCTGCATGAACTCGCAAGTTTTAACTTGCATGCAACTCCAATCACTGAACTCCTGATAAAAGACTTGTCTTGACGTAAAGAAGTAGTTAAGTTTGATAAAAACACTTAATTTAACGATTCTTATCTATGGTAGGAAATTAATTACCACATTTTCCAAGACAATATATAATGGCTGCAACAATCAACTAATAGTTTGTCATATTTTGCATATGATACATGTTAAGTTAAAGAGCTAAAAGTGATTATGATAGGAGAAAATATAGTACTATGAATGAAATAATAATTTGAAACATACCAAATAGACTCTTCCCAATTAAAAGTTCTTTTAGCTTTTCATTCTTAGCTCGGAATATTCTAGTCAGAACATCTGCCCTATTCTGAGCATTTTCCACGCCTATCAGTTGTTCTTTGATCTCATTCCAATTCGGATTGCATGTCATTGTGATGAATAAATCAGGCCTACCATAGTTTTGAACAAGTGACAACGCGTTTAGGTATCTACGACGCATATCGCGTCGACCGCCAATGAAAGAAGAAGGCAATATCATTCTTTTTCCTATCGAATTCCCGAATGAGATACCATCATTCCCCCTACGAATCAATGAGACCTTGAAATGAGTCAACCCGAGTTTCCCATTGCACCTGATTACGTCGGTAATAGTCTAACCTTGAAGTCTCAAGTTTCACATATTGATCGACTTGAAATTGTTGAATGAGACGCCCTTAACGTAATATATTTGTTTCTTCACCGGGACGTATTTGAAAGAGGAAGCAATAATATTCTCTTATGCTAAGATTTCCCTTGTTCTCCAGATTATTATCCAAATCTACAACAAAACCGGGAAGAAAAAGAGATAATCAAAATAAATATTAAGTTTGAGTAAATATTTAATTAATTAAAATAAATAAAGTGAATGAAGAAATTATATTTACTTGTTTGTTCTGAATTTAGGAGTGACTCTGCTGTGGAATGATGTCGAGCATCAACAGATTGAACCAAATTGGGAAGCATTGTTATATCCTCTTGAACAAGCTCTTCATTTACTTCTTCAAGAAGTTCTTGATTTACCTGTCCCAAATGCCTAATAATTTTCTTTGGTATTCCTGCATGCCATCCCGGCTCTCCAAAAGGAAATAAAAGAGGGTATTGAAGAGAATCGTAGCAACCATAGTAATAATGTATTATGTGTGTTTGGTTGGAATTTGTGTAAACACGTATATCCCGAGGATTGTCAGCAGGATATTCTGAATCTTCATTCCAAATTGCAGCCACATGATCAATCACGGGAAGATTGTATACTCGTTGATCCATAGATGGATCGGCGCGGAGAACAATTTTAAGTGTACCTAAATCTTCAATACCCCTCAAACTTCTAAAAAAATTTGCATAAGGATTGAGCTTCATCAAGTCCATAATAAAACAGACTACCTTGGCATCCAAACCCGAGGACTGTTCTACCCTATTATTTATTTCAGTTTCTGTACCATAAAAATATAACTGTAACTGACGAGGAGGACCTAGGATAGGTTGTAAGTCGCGCATAAAGTGATAGATAGCTCCCTGAATACGAAAGGTATAGACACCTTTGTTTGCCTTACACAAGTCTCGGATCACAAGTAATTCCCAAAGATGAGAATCTTTCAAGTATTATTATAAGTTCTACAACGCTTCCTAAATTCGACGCCCATATTGGTTGAATCATATACATATAAACTCCAAAGATTCAACGGCATTCTAGGCAAAGCAATAGATATTCTCCCCTCCTTACAGCAAAACAATTTTGATTCTTTCCAAAATCTTATTGCTTGACGAGAAGAACAAATCATAGGATGAGGGGCATCGGAAAGGAGTTGTTGGCACATTTGTCAAGTTTCTAAGATGTTTAGATACAGAGCTACAACTCCTGCTCGTCTCTCTTTGTCTCCCTTAGGACAAACATGAGAGAGAATCAGAATAAGGAAGAGCTAAACAGAAACTCATAAAATAACAAAAACTCAAGTAAATTGGACAACTGATAATCAATTCAAAGCGACATCGAAGTGGGCAACTAAATTGTTATGATCAGATAATAAATATTAAAAATTTAAAAGCCCATGTTAAAAATTTAATTGAAATAATCTGAATAAATTATGCTCAATTGATAATGTTCCTGTATAGAAAATTATAGGCGCATATGGTGAAAGATAAACATACACACCTCCAGCAACACCAGTAACAAGGTCGATATGTTGGTGAATAGGAGTCTCTTGGTGATCTACTTGTAAAAGAGGATTATCGCTAAATTTAAGATTTGGTCTCCTCCTTATACGATACAATCTCTTTTCTAAAGATTAAAAATCAAATAAATTAGACTAAAAATATATAGCAAAAAAATAAATGATAATGTTTTGGCACTTAAGATATGAAGAAAAAAACACATTAACCACCTGGGGGTTTTGAAGTTTGTCCAATCTGCCGTCTTTTATTACCTAAATATATATGCGGAAATAGAGTAGACAATCAGTCTAATATTTAGCAAAAATAATTATTTTAGAAAAAACAAATGGTGCAGTAAATTGGGTGAAGAAAAAAGAAGAGACCTCTTGTATTCGAATTAGAAGGGTCATCCATGGTAATAACCCTGTTTATTGTAAGAACAACGAATTTAAAGTTAAAATGATATATTCATCAAGCTATGAAAAAACCGAATTTATGTAACCACGCACCATTCATCAATTTACAATACCACCAACAGACAAAAAACAAGTAAAACACCTACAAAATCAACATAAAACATATCAACAAGCAAACATTAAAAATAAATCTCGGTAATTCTTAAGAAAACAAACATAGATAATATTGTCAACCTTACAAAAACCAGTGTTGTTGAAGCGCGATCATCTACGAGTTGGTACCTTTGACAGAGCGACAACACAACAAGCAACAAGCAATACAAAGAGTGTGACCAAAACTCAAGCACAAAGTGGAAAATAAGCGAAGAATCCACATAATTTTTATTTTCACAAAAGAGTAATATGAAAAAAATATAAACTATAAAAATAGCACATCAAGCAAACAACTTAAAGCAATATTAAGACATTTGAAAGAAGCAATTAATAAATCACCTGATCGTCTTGTGCAGTTGTTCTTTAAAGAGTTGTTTGTAAAGCTGGGAAAAAATAGGGACAACATTTAAAAGTAAGGACTGTTATTTTTATAGCTGAAAAAATATATGGCAAGCAATTAATGTAAAAATATCTATTACATGAGTAAAACTGGATAGAAAGGTTGCACTGTAAGGGAAAGAGAAATAGCAGACAAAAATCGAACTGCTAGTGATAACCACTTGTGGGACATCACAGAGATTGCTTAGAGAAATTATGAGCCGAATCACATATAAAGCGAAACTGACATTAACTCTTTGTAATCAAATTATGTAAATCAGCTCTAACATGATAAATCACCACAAATTATTTCTCCGAGCCTCCTAGAATGAATTAGAAACAAACTTGGATCATTGTCTGGAAATTAGATATTATGATGTAACCTATGATTTTTATTCAACTAATTTAAATTATCTTTTTTACAATTAATTTTAATTTTTTGATTTAATATATAGTTATATTTAATTTAATTATATAATTAAATTAAAATTAAAAATTTTATATCATTAAATTACAATTAAAGATATCATATAATTGTATTTTAATTTGATTTATAAAAGTATAAAAAGTGAATATTATGGAATATTCCTTTTTACGGGAAAATATAGGAGAATAGCGTTGGAGACGAAATACTATTTCCGCACAAAAATTGAAATACGATTCCCCTAAGATATGGGAATGATTTGGAGATGCCCTTAGTATAATATATTTACATTTTTTGTCAAACTTATGAGATGGTTTTTTATTTCTTTCATTCTATTTAATATCATAATTAATTCCATTTATATTATATCAATCGTCCATAAATATTGTAATATCCATCGATGTTAGGGAAAATCGTCCATAATTAATTACATTTAAATAATCATGGTTTTTAATTAACAGTATTACCTGTAGATTTGGAATGTGATGTCTTCCCAGCTGCAAGAAGTAGAAACTTACTACGCCCACACAAGAGATCTGTTTGCCTAACACCTGCATGTTGGTGTAAATGTCACTTCGTGTATAACGGGGATGCCGTGAAAACATAAGCCCATAACTCTAGCATCCGATACAGTAATTAATACAAGCTGGATTTGTTTGATTACATTTGAACATTTTCGGTTTTATTCTTTTATCAATAAACTTGTATAATAGTAGTCAAATTAGTTACACCAATTATTCGAAATATGATGAGCAAACAATTTTTTTTTTTTTTTTGATGAATTTGGAGAAAAGCAGCTTGATCCTATCGTGAATTTGAATATTGTTTACTTTTATATATGAGAAAGAGAAAAGGGAGGAGAGAGAAGTGGACAAAGGAAAGGGAATCTAATCTTTTTCTGTAAGTGAGCATCTCGACAACACAATTGCTAGATCTAGAAACAATGTGACCATGTGACTTAACATGTGCCCAAATTTGTTCTTATATAGATTTTATTTATAACCGAATTATTTAATGCTTTGAATAATGAAATATTCTCTTTAAATTTATTGGCATTCCGACAATATTGGCATTCCCTAAGTTAAGGACCAATTTTATTCTGCAATATAATTAGTAATTGAATTTTTTTCTAAATTTTAGAAATAATGAAAATATAATTTAGGAAATTTTATTAATAAAAATTATATTTTCATTAATAAATTTGTTGCTTCCCTAAGTTCAATTTTTCTAAATTTTACTCCCTAAGTTATATTTTCATTAATAAATTTTACTATTCTCTTTAAATTTATTGGCATTCTGACAACATTGGCATTCCCTAAGTTAAGGACCAATTTTATTAATGAAAATTATATTTTCTTTAATAAATTTGTTGCTTCCCTAAGTTAATTTTTTCTAAATTTTACTCCCTAAGTTATATTTTCATTAATAAATTTTACTCCCTAAGTTATATTTTCATTAATAAATTTTATTCCCTAAGTTAAATTTTTCTAAATTTTACGACAATATAACTTTTATTAATTTTGGTAGATTGGCATTCCCTAAGTTAATAAAATTGTCGCAAAATTAACTATAATTAATAAATTGTTAAATTCCCTAAGTTCGACAATGTAATAGTGCAAGGCACACGTTAGAAGATTTTTCTCCTATAATTTGACTTTGATGTTGGATTTTCATAAAGTTTTTTGTGGATAAAGGGTTTACAGCAGTATGTAGGTCAAATTTACGTGACATAGCGATAAAATATGGTTTTAAATCGCATTCCATGCTTATGTTTTTAATACTACCATATTTTCAATTTCATACTACAACTTGAGATATTCTATATATTACACGAACTTACAACTCCAAAATATATATAATAAAATCGTTAAATATATATAAAATCCTACATAATAGAATCGGTATTACTATTTATATAATCTAGAGGTTATGCATTCTATATTACTATTTAAACAGACGTTGTAATAACCATAATAGTTATGGGCGCCAATTTTGGTCTATGCATTAAAGTGGCCCAAACAATTGAAGCCCGGCTCATTATCGTAACCTCGGGATTAGGGTTTCATACATATATTGCCTAACGAACCCGCCTCCCTCAAGAAAGTATAGTTGCCAAAAAAATTAGAGATGAAAAGGCTTACTTTGTGGTGATTGTTTGATATTTCGCAGATCGAATTTTCTCGGCACGAAGTTTCTAATCTACGAGACGCAGCCGCCTCCTTCGTCCTCGCACGCCCCACCGCCGGGGAGGAGCAGCCCGTCGGGAGACTTAGCGGACGCGAGCCCGCCATTTCCCGAGAACGAGGGCATGCAGAGGGCGCCGGCCTTCTTCTTCCCATCCGCTCATAACGGTGATATTGGACAATATTAAGAGGGATTATAGGTTGACGAAGCAGAAAATACATGCCGGCCTCTGGGCGAAGGAGATTGAGAAATTGGAGGAGGCTAAGTTAGGGGATTCTGTATACGGCCTGTTTTCGGGGTTTAGCTTACACCGCCTACCTACAAAGCCAACAAAAACCGCCACTTGCTGTTAGATCCAGGTGAAGCGCCACACAGACGACTTCTTGCCGCGGATCACCGTCTCCTTCGCCAACATCGTCGAGGAGACCTTCGACGCCACCTCCATCACCGCGCAGCACATCCGCGGCCTCATCCTTGATAAGGGCCGGAGTCTCGAGACTGAGTAGATATTCAAACCGTTGACGGGAATTAAGGTATGTGAAATTATGCTTTATTTGTTGATAAAAATTCTTCTCCTCATCATCTAAATTTAAGGTTGTCAAATTCAGAATTTAGAAGAGGTAATGTAATGGATATTCGGAAGTGGTATTGTCCATTACTATACTTCCATGTTTTCCAGAAATTTGATAATAATTTCTTTCGTAATTCTAAAATGGTATAAATAATTTTTTATCCTGCTAACAAATTCATATTACCACTAATATGCTAACAATTTGATCTCCTCAACATAACAGATTCCGATGTAAAATACTAAATTATTTTACAGCATATGTAGGGAAGAGAACGGATTACCAGTTCAGTTTAGTCGGCAGCACACAGAAATAATTGGTAGCCCTTCCTCACCTTGTGGGTTGTGATTTGGATTGGTAGAGAGAATTCCGAGTTTGTCAACGTATGGAAGAGATTGTAAGAAGGAACCTACCAGATAAATATTATGTGTCATCCTTAATTTGATTAATCCTTGTTTGTGAAATGAATTAGCGCCACGTTTCAACTGTAATTGAGACATATTGTGTGAAGGGGGATGGATAGCGTAGAGAAGTGGTGATTCACAGTGATATGCAGGAGTTAATTTCTTCTTTGGCAGAAAATGTTGAAAAAGGAGCTTTTTTTTATTAATGATTACTGGTGGTAGTAACAGTAGCATGCTATGTTCTTATATAATAGGGTAATTTTTCTTAATCTATGTGAAAAAAACAAATAAGCATATAAAATAGGGACGGATGGAGTATGTGCTTTTAAATCTTAATTTTCTCTAATTTTGATTTTTTCTTCCCAATTCCATCTGTGATTTGTTGGAGAGTTCTGAGGAGATAATATAATGAGGCAATTTACCTCGGCTATTGAGGTGTCACTATAATTCATGTATTCGTTAGTAGGGCTGCTTAAACGGGTATAGGGTATTCGGTTAATACCCGTACCCGTAGCCATACCATGGGGGTATCGGATACTCGATTAATCGAAAATCGGTTAATCGGGTATGTATCGGGTATCAATTTTTGGAAGACAACGGGTATGGATAAATAACCGATACCCGTTCGATTAACCCGATACATACCCGATCCAAAGAGAAGCTTAATTAAACTCACTAATTAATTTTATATTTTTATTAATTGGTCTCCTAAATCCTAATCAGCTAAAAATCTTAAATCTAATCCTAACTTAACTTCCTAAGTCAAACAAAACAAACAAGGTAAACGACTAAACGTAGATAAGTCGACGACTTATTTTTAGGACTTGCTAGTGATTAATTGATTCAGACTGGAAAGTGGAGAGTGAAGATTGAAGACTGAAGATTGAAGATTGAAAGTGGATTTCTTTTTTTGTTGTCTGGTTTGTTGTTGACTTCTTGGGGCATTGTATTGTTGTATTTCGTTTGGGACAGTATCGCTCTTGCATTCTACCTCACAATTTCAAGACATTGGTTGTTTACAATTGAATACATCTGTCAGTTATTATGCTGGGTATACTTGGTTTGTGAGGTTTTACCTACTTCGTGCAGGTGCAGAAGATTCAGATTTTGACTCCAAATATTGGAGTTGTACAGGTTGGTTTGACTTACTTATCTAGATACACAGTCCATTTTATTGTTTTATTGGGACATGTTGAAATTAAAACTTCCATCACAACTGGACATACAAAAGGAATGATCTTCAATAGGCTATAAAATATAATTATCTACTGTAACCTCCTGATTTTTCTTGTTTATTGCACCTATGATTGCTCATATGCAAGGATGAATCAAGCTCGGTTACGTCTTAGTAGTATCGAAAGAAAAACGCAAACAGATAATCACAACGAATTGCCGAGAACAAATATAACTAGCTGACATCAAATCCCAAACGAAATAACCAGACAACAAAAAAACCACTCTCGCGCAATTAAGGTTAATTTCGGTTAACCTGATAACCGACCAAATCGGGTACCGGGTTAACCGATAACCGATCGGGTATGGGTACGAGTATATAAAATTTTGGGTTTTTCGGGTACGGGTAACCGATTTTCGGTTACGGTTAACCCGTACCCGTACCGATTAACACCCCTATTCGTTAGGATGGATTGGCCGGGATATTCGAATTTCTTCATTACAGTTAGTTTTTTATGTTTTTAGTAAAAAATGTTTTGTCATTTTGAGTCATCTTTTTCTCGTTAGTTTGATCACTTTTTGGACTTTGTTCAATTTATTTTCGTGATATATTTAAGTTGGGAATTCTCGACATTATATATCTATACTCAGAGTGAGTGTTTGATTGAAAAAAAAAAAAGATAATGAGGCTAATATCCTAGAGACAATTAAGTTACACTAATTAAGATTATATTTATATTAGACATTATAATTTGTTTCTTAATGTGCTATTTAACTTATTTTTTCCCTAATGTTGGTGTTGGTAATTTTACTGAAGTTTCCAGCATCAATCATGAATTAATTCGAATTATAATTCAATTACAACATCATCGTGATTAATATAGGACGTAGTTGGCTATACTATTCCTAGGTCATATTCATGTCAATTGCCATGGTTCAAACCGGTTTGTCACTATCAAGAAAATTGATTTTCAATTTTGGCGAATACAAAGTTTCAATAATATATTAATTGTAGTTGATAAGATCAAATATGTGCCAAGCTCCTACTCCTATAGGCTATAGTTTAGTTAGTTATTTATGTCACGCCATTATGAAACTATAGATTTGTTTAATGTTAGGTATGTTAACTGAAATCCTAATGAAATTAACTAATCTTGGTATGAATCATATATTCTTAAGCCTTTTAAAGTAAAAACATTGGACCAAGATTAAAAAAAATTAATTATTATTTTATCAAATATTATTTTAGTCTATTAACTCCAGTTGGGACAAGCAAAAAATTATGGGACAAGCAAAAAATTATTATCTAAACGACTCGTTTTAAGTGTAACAGTAGCCTATATATATAGTTGTCGTCATTTGTAGAATTCTTACATCTCGAAAAGCAATCAAAAGTTTTAACCCCATCTTGTTTGTTACTACAAAATTTGAGATGATTGATACAAAGAGAGGAGAGAGAGAGAGAGGAAAGGAGACGGAGCCTATTTGACCGTTACTTTTCCGACCATCCCAGCTCCTTGATGAGGCGAGCAGTAGAAGAGTAAGTCCCGGGCGCCGTCAAAGTAACGGCGTAGGTCTCTCCCTTAGCGTTGAGTAAATCCTCCTCCGCCATCGAGATCTTCGACACGTCGACGCCGGGCGGAACCTCGTCCCCGTCGAAGACAACGTTGTGCGGTAAGCCGGCGTTGTTCTTGAACACGATCTTCTCGCCGGAAGCCACCTCGAAGTTTTGAGGGATGAAGACGAGGCCGCCGTCGTCGCTTCCGAGAGTGACGTCGAGGGCCAACGCGTTCCCGGCGATTATCGCGGTGGCGGCCACCGCCGCGCCGAAGTCCTTCAAGGAGGCCTTTATGGCGAGCTTAGGGGTGGGGCAGCGCGGAGGGAGACCGCGGCGGACTTGGATGCGGAGGCGGAAGATTTGAGGCCGGTGAATGATGGGATGACGGCGGCGGAGGTTATGGCGGCCATTGATGGAGATTGAGCTTTTGGTGGTGGAGATCAAGAATGGGAATGGGGATATAGTGGGTAATAAAATATTTGGTGGTTTTGAGTGTGTGTGGAGATGGTGATGAGATAAGGAGTTTGCATGGGTGGAGGTATGGGGTTTATCTTGTGCATGTGATATGATATTGGTTGATTTGGATTCTAAAGTATGACGTGGCATTGGTTGTTTGGACTGTGAGGTGGGGAAAATTGAAATGATTTTGAAATTTATTTGTTGTAGAAGAAGGTATGTTTTGAGAAGGCATTAGAGAAATTGCTAAAACAGACTACACTCTAATAATTGTGTACAAAACATTACATTCTTTTAATATGAAACTAGACTCCACTCTAAGAAATGAGGTCATGATGGAAGATTGTAACACCATGTATTCACATACCAATTGGTAGAACCCTCAATAAAGGAAAGAAATGCTGTGTATGAATCACTCACATATTCTTCTGAATTATATGTATCCGCAAGATTAATTTATAACAGATGATATCAGGCCACCTAGACTCTCATAAAAACCTGCTCATAAATGTTATTGTGTGATCAGAATTATATAACCTACAAGACCAGCCTAAGAAATCAATGTGAGATCTCACAAATGGAAATAGGAATGGTAAACATAAGAAATGAAACCTGGTTACGAGAGGGAAAAACTAAAACATGAGAATGCAAAATTAGGAGTGAAAGGGCTGAAATGGGGCAGAGTAATTTGAATTTGAAATATTAGAAGAATTTGAAATATTAGAAGAATATATAGGGGGGTAAGAAATTGGGTTTCCAAGTACAAAAAGATTTAGTGTAGTACTAGTACAACACAACTACATCTCTTGGCACTAGAATAGTAGTACAATTCCAAACAAGTACAAATTAGATTGAAATTTAAAAAAAAAATACAACCAAAATAAAAATCTAAAGTTCCACAAACAATTAAAACAGAGCCATTATCCATGTGGAGAAAGTAGAAACACCTAAACTGTAAACTGGAAAAGCCAAATGTATATTAACATACACCAAACACTATTTAGCAGCATGCTGTTTATTCTGCCGTCATCAAGGCATATCTACAACCACCAAGTTACAACTTACAATCCTATATGATCAATAGAATGTACACGAATGTTAAACCAATACAAGTAACCTCTCATATGAGTGGGAAGATATCATCACCATCATCCTTGTCCTCGTCCATGTCGAAAAACTTGAAGCTCATATGATCATTGTGGTTCGGGTTGAAGCTTGAATCCACATAGCATTTCATCTCATGGAATAGGTTCAGATTGTCCACTAGCTTATGGAATATATTGCATCCACAACACTATTATCCCACAAGAAAAGGAAATCTCTATAAGACGATAACCACATAAGAACCTCTATGAATTAAAACCATGATCGCATAAGATTATTACTTAAAGGATCCCACAATTTGTATCCGTATGTAGTGGCGAAATTAGAAATCTTGTGAAGTGGGGTCAAAAGGGTTCAAGGCAGGGTAAAAGAAATAGAGTAAATGGGGCCGAAATTTGTAAGAACTACGTGTCTGATAAATAGTAAAGTATATTTTGAGTGGTGTAGGGAAAAGGTAGTACATGAGGCCGAAGTTTGTGAAACACTACATATCTTGTTAAAAAAATATCTTGAATGGTGTTTGGCTTACACCACTTGAATGGCTCTGCCAGGGCCTCAATGTGTTATGTATGTATCACGATTATAATGATTTTATAAGCGGCACGTGTTAATCTAAGTGGCGTGACATGTAAGGATGCACAATTTGGGATATAGAAACTTTTCGGCGAGATCAATAATGTAAGTACTTGAAACAGAGTCTAGATTAGTTTCTCGAAAACATTAATCATAATGAACAAATTTGATACGGTTTAAATGAAACAAAATATAATCAAACGACACAGAGATTACTTGTTCATCATAAATTCAAACGAATAAGAAAGGCATCTTTTTCTTACAAGATGATGATGAAAAAATGCAGTATTTACCTGAACAAAGACGGTGCCGTCGGTATAAGCGTGTGGATTGATGGCCCGGGTGGTGCGCTGGCCGCAGACGTTGCACGTGAACGCCACGCGCATCCGACGCCGGGGGGATTTGGTGAAGAGCGACCAAGGGAACGTGGAGACACGCTCCATACCGGAATCCTGGTCCGACCCGGCCGGAGAGGATGGGCCTTCCATGCCGGACCCGGTTGTCCATCCCCTCACGTTCGCCGCGCTGAGAACCAACCCCATCGCCGCATCCTGCAAATCGAATAAATCAAATTGAAGCCGAAGTGTTCGACGAAATTACCGAACCCAAAAAACCCCTAATTACCAAACTCCTCCGTTTGAATCCCTAATTGGAAACTGAGACCACAACAAAAAGAGAGAAATTCCGAAATTATTACCTGCGAAAGCGTCCGATTTCTGAGGATAGGAACGAGCCCGGAGTCGGGCTTGAGATCGGCCTCGCCGTTACCGTTACCGTTACCGCTCTTTCTCTCATCTGTAAATCAAACAAAGACACAATAAGGTCGGAGAATCCATAACAAGGCCAGAAGAAAAGAGGGAAAAAGAAAGGAGCTGACTCTTGGCGGAGGTGGAGAAGCGGAGAAATCTCCCATGGTATCTCGATTTATTGGGGGAGAAAATCGGGACCGCGACGGCGGCAGCGGCGGTGGTGAGGGCCTCCATTTCCGATGAATTTGTATGTGGAAATCGGTTTCGAGAAATTTTTTACGCAGGTAACGATTGTGTGGGAAAAAAGGAAGACTGGAAAATGGCAATCGATTGGATTGGAGTAGTATACACAATTCCCCTGTGATTGATCGACTAGTTTGAGGATCGGAGTTGAAGCAGATCTTTTACGATATTTTTTGTTGTAATTTTTGGAATATTAATATTCCGACAGGAAGAAGACCGATTTTTTTGGACCTCACGGACTTTATTTGGGCCTATTATTATTAATTAATATTTAATGGTAGAAGTAAATTTCATGTGTGTAAAAACGATCAATGAATACTCCCTCCCGTCCATTAGATTCTTTCTCATTTCTTTTTAATCGGTTACTAAGGATAATTGTTAGTTATATATTAAATCATAACTACGAGATCTTGATATTTTAAAAAACAGAATAATATATGTGGAATAATTCAAAAAGAAAAATGAGAAAATAATTATGAGAAGAATGGAGTACTATAAACTATACTGGATCCAAAATTCATAATAAAGGTGTTGAATTCGGTATTTTGGAGTGAAAATCTATAATTTTATTAACGGAAACTGCATTTCATCAACGAAATAACAATACAAGGTTTGGGGAAGGAGGGACTATAAAATAAAATAAAAATAAACTATTAAGTATATTTTATTTTTTGAATCTTTCATAAATATTGTAATAATAATCTACTTGTCTTTTCTGTCTACAAACGGCTGTGTACTTTTGGAATTCTGAACATATTTTTGGTTAGTTTTTAATATTAACGTGACATAATTCTAAAAATGTATTCTTTACGTCTAAATTATCTTGCCCGCTTTGATTGTAGGACGGTTTTAAGGAGAGTTATTAATTATGTGTAAAATGAGTTGTCAATCCTATAAAAAAGTTAAATATGATAATAAAAAAAAAACTAGACAGTATAGTTGTACTACCCAAATAAAATATTAGACAAGATAATTGGAACGGAAGGAGTATTAGTTATAGTTAGATTTCGTAATACTCGGATCTTCTAACATAGAATATTTTTATGATATTCAAACAAATTTCGTATTTAACTTGATCCATAAATGAATTCACCCCACACCCTTTCTAGATCCATCTATGTTCACGAGCTTAGCTATCGACCCACTATTATAAAGCTCGAGCTAGTTTCAATTTCTAACCGAGTTTAATCTCGAGTCGATGAGCTGACTCGGCTAACTTTAAACCCCTAGTCCAAAATGTAGATAGAATGATGCATGTTCTACAGTGAGTAACTCACATTTACACCAATATGCCATGGATTTTTAGAAGATATTCCATTTATAGAAATTAATTTTCTGTACGTAATTCTGAAGACAAAAAGACACTAGTTATGTGGAAATTAGGTAAAATAAATATTAAATGTCTTTATGGGTCATCTGTAGCCATTAATAGCCCTCACCTCCTAAAAATAAAAAAATAAAAATAAAAATTGAATTTTCAGCCAGTTGTGTATTTTAAATACTAGCAATTTGTATTTATTTCACTTTACTATAACATGCATTAATAAAATAAAAAATAAAATAAACAAAGATTCCAATATTAAATGCACACATACATCTCCTTCCTTCTTAAATGTCCATCTTTCCTCCCATTTCCCCTTCACAGTTCTCCCCATTCTCAACATTTTCTGTTCATCATCCTATTTTGCATATGAGATAGAAAGAAAGAAAAGAAAAAGGAATTTCTTAGAGAAATGTTGAAATGGTCACTATGATGTTGGCTCGGGTCACTCAGAAATGATGATGTTTCGCATCTTTGTTTTCGTATTTCCGATTGAGCCGTGCCAATATCTTAGTGCGTTTTTCACATACGGTTATGATTCGTTCTATATTATTCGGGCATCTTCCGTGAGGTTCGGCTTAAGTTGTTTATAATTATAATTAATTTTGGTAAAAAAAAATAGATTGAACGGCTATCATTTCCTTCTTGTTGGTGTCCGAGTATTTCGTGATGTAGTTTTGCTTTAAATTTCCATATATTATTTTTGAAAATATGAATTTTCTTTGTAGTACAAAATTATGATCTTTCTTAATTTAGATGGTTTAGGGTTATTTTTCTCAAAATTTAAGTTTTTAAATCTATAATGGTAATTAAATTAATTCATTTTAATTGAAAATCGAAACTCTCTAGCTGGTTAAGTGTGTAAAACTAACATAATGCAATATAGTCTATCGAGATCTTCTATTTTAAAATACAGCAGTTATATTTATTTAAAAACTTGTAATTGTTGGATAACCCAAAGATTGTGTTGTGATGTAGCAACTCTATTAAATTAGTATATTTGATTATGTTATCAAGTGAAATAAGAAATGGATAATAGATAAAGAAAGAAAATTAACAATTAAAAAAATTGTCAATAAAAATCATTTCCTAATTATTTTTGCCAACAATTTGGAATTACAACACTTCATAAAGAATCTTACTTTCGAAGAAGATGATCAATCAAAATAGCAAAAATTAAAAACAATTTTTAGCTCAAACCTTAAAAGTTTCTTAATCACACAATCTGCACCCTCGTGTACGTGAATAATGACGATTTTATAGGTGTCGTCACTGATAGAGAAATCTTTTCGACAATCCGACAAATCCAAATCATAAAAATAAAAGGTTGGGTGAAGAGAGAGTTGTGCTTGCACCAAGAAATACCCTATCTCCATCTCAATTTATTGCAATTTCTCCTTTCTGGTGAACATTAATTTCATTTTGTTGAACTATTTGATTCCCATTCACCTTTTCAAGCCCTTTGTTCTTCAAGATTGCAAGTATTTTTTTCATGTATATAAAAAGATAGTTGGGAGGAGTAAATGCAAACCATAAATATGAAGAGCAAGTAACACTGCAATTATTTAATGATGCAAAAGAGAATCTCTGCAATAATTTAATGTTTTGCCATCAGACAAAGATTCCCACATTAAATACCTTCTCTGTATGCTCCTATTCTCATTCTACAATACCTGCTGCCTTCTTCTATATTTTTCCAATTTCTAATTCAAATAAGAAATATGTTAAGATATCATAAATTATTATTCCCATTAAAATAGGGTTGATATCACCCGACCCAATCCAGCGGGCCGATTTTGATTTTCGGGTCAGGTTGATCGGTCTATAAATAGATATTTAATCCAACCCAATTCTTTGGCTATCGGAGCAAACCGATTCATATAGTCTATTATACTCTCCCGTCCCATTATTTATGTTCTATTGGGATTGAACACGAAAATTAAGAAAGAGTGTAAAATTGTATTGTAAAAGTATAAAAGGGTGAGATCCACTTATTTAGATTGTGACCATTCATTTATTTTCTTATTTAGTTTGGAACATAAATAATAGAACAATAAAAAAGAAGGGAAGGAGCATATTTCTTCATATTTTTCCAAATGAATCCTCTAAATCTGATACTCACACAAGGTACAACATACGTTATTTTTTCAAAATCATAAATCTTATGCGTCTTTTAAATTCATGTTTTTAAAACACCAAGGGACGTATTTCCAATGATTGTAAATAAAATAGTATTAATATTTTGTATACGTAGACATCTAATTAAGAAGAATATCATTGTGCTATACTCCCTTCATCCTTATTTTATATGTTTAATTTCTTTTTTTCATCCATCCTAAATTATATGTCTATTAGTAAATAATTTTGTGTCTACTAAATGTTTTACACTAACTTTAACAGACATGCTTAAGGGGTTTTTGCAAATGCTTATCATAAGTATTTCTTATTTGTTTTTGTTTAAAGTTAGAAAATATTTGATTTTAAGCAAAAGCGGGGAGTTTTTGGTATCAAAAATAAAAATTAGATATATTTGGTAGTTTAGAAAATTATGGTGCTTTAAGCATAAAAAAATCTCAATAGATGCTCTAAAAAAATTGCTTAATTAAGCAATTTATTTCCTTAATTTTAGAGAAACTGTCGCAGTAAGCTGATTTTCTAAATACTAAAAAACTGCTTATATTGTCAATAAACAAATACGTGCTTGAAATAAGCATTTGCAAACACCATCTTTATGTGATAATATGGAAAAAGACTATTTTATATAACTTTTATAATATCAAACATGATTATGATACTTAACTTTTTAGTAATTTATTTTAATTTGCTTAAATTTCAATACTTACGTTTATTTTGACACTAAGCGAAAATGAAAGTTTGATATCTGTTAAATTTTCTCTTAATCTGTGTGAAAAATAAATAAATGGACAATATAAAATAGGGAACATTACTTATCAAAAAACTCAAATAAAACTGTAGAAAGAAAAAAAAAATGATATACTATAATAAATTCAGATCATATGTGGAACCAAAACTCAAGTAAACGAAATAAATCCGAAGTTGAAAATTGGTGGAAGTTTGAATTTTGGTAGTGCATTTAGTGTTATTAATGGGGAAGGCAGAACCAAAAATGATGAAACTGGGCAGGGAAGAGGAGGTAAGAAAAAATGGGAAATGAGTGCGACTTATCATTCGACACAAAGGCGTGGAATTTTCTCATCTTTTTATTGGAAAAGGGAATCAAATGAGAAAATAAATTAATATTGGACATGTGTAATTACTTATATTAATTTCAAATTAATTTTTAAGTGTTAACGTTCAAAATAGTAAATTAAATGGATCTTGTTGAATTGTAAAGGGAATAGAAGTTTGTGATAGGCAAATTGGATTATTTAGTCCCCAAAGTATGGTGTTTTGGCCAATTTAGTCCCTTATTTAATTTTTTTAGTTATTTGGTCCCCAAACTATAAATTTTTGGCTAATTTGGTCATTCCGTTTAATTTTCCGTTAGTTTACCGTTAACTTTTTTTTTAAATTAAAAATAAAGGGTATTTTCGGAATAATTTTTACGAGGACGAAATTGGCCAAATTGTCGAACATTGAGGATCAATTTGGCCAACATCTATTTTTCCTTACCAAGGGCAAAATTGGATTCTAAAACACATTAACCCTCTTTTTTTACCGTGAATTTCGCCCCTTTTCACCGCTCGCCCCTTCTCCCCTTCTCCTCCGCTCGCCGCCAGTCGCGCGGCCGTCTCCGCTTCTCCGCTCACAACGACGCGCGGCCGTCTCCCCTGGGTGTCTCCACTTCCCGCCTCCAGTACCTTCAGTCCACCAAATTGATAGATACTTTCCAAACCCAAGCCAACAACACCGACGAAGGAATCACCTTGTTCGTCCCCAAAGACAGAGCATTCTCATCCTTGAAGGAGCCTTCTCTTTCCAATCTCACTCAGGACCAGCTCAAATCTGTCCTCTCCTTCCACACCATACCGCATTACTACTCCCTCTCCGATTTTAAGAATCTCAGCCATCAGAACCCCATCCCCACTTTCGCCGGCGGCCCTAATTTCGGCCTCAATTTCACGAACGATGAGGGGACCATTCGCATCGACTCCGGATGGACTAGAACTAAAGTCACCAGCACCGTGCACGCCGCGGATCCCGTTGCCATTTACGAGACCGATCGGGTTCTGCTGCCGGAAGCAGTCTTCGGCACCGATATACCGCCGATGCCGGCTCCGGCTCCGACTCCCGTGGAAGCGAAGCACTGCGGCCGACTCTCCAGTGGCCGATAAAGCTACTTCATCCTTGTCCCCCACCAAATCTGCATTGCACCATGCATCTTATCATACCAAAGTTTTGGCCCTTTTCTTTGTGGCGCTGCTCATGCTCTGCTGCTGATACGATATGGAAGAGAGTTGTTAATCTGCATACCCAATTTTGCCCTTGGTAAGGAAAAATAGATGTTGGTCAAATTGATCCTCAATGTTCGACAATTTGGTCAATTTCGTCCTCGTAAAAATTATTCCGAAAATACCCTTTATATTTAATTAAAAAAAGAAGTTAACGGTAAACTCACGGAAAATTAAACGGAAGGACCAAATTGGCCAAAAATTCATAGTTTGGGGATCAAATAACTAAAAAAATTAAATTAAGGACTAAATTGGCCAAAACACAATACTTTAGGAATTAAATAATCCAATTTGCCTTTGTGATATATACGGTGAGTGGTGGTGGTGGGCGAGGGGGTTATAATGATACGCACACAGAGAGAGAGATTTGAACCTAAAGGATGAACTATCCAATCTCTCATTTAATTGATTATACCCAATAAATATTATTCCCTTCTATCTGTTCTCTTTGAGCAACTAACTAGGGGTGTTTCGGTACGGTATATCGGACTAAATTTATCATACCTTATATCGTACCGAAAGTAACGTTATGAGATTTTTCATACCGTTACCATACCTTTGACTTCGATATACTGATCTTCGGTATACCGAAAGTCCGATATCAAAGATATAGCATACCGTTGCCGTGTTGGATTTACGGTATACCGTTAATTTTGACGGTATACCGAAGGTTGACGGTATATCGAAGGTTGACGGTATATCGAAAATTAAAATTATACCAAAAAATGAAATATATGAAATAAGAGTAATATCCTATTAATACAAAAACACAATATATAGATATCCTATTTATATCATGATAACGTAATACATAAGAGTTGATATATTAATTTATATCATGATAAGAGTTGCTATATTAATTTATGTCATGAATCAAGATAACACAATATATAGATATTACATAAATATAATATAATGACAGAAAGATAAATAAAGTTAAGAATATTTATTCATATATAATACTCCCTCCGTTCCAGCACAAGTGACACAAATGTTTTCGGCGCGGGAATTTATGCAGTGGAAGATAAAGTATGAGAGAGAAGTTTATGATAAAGTAAGAGAGAGAAGATGAGTGAGATTGTGAGAGAGTAATTGATAAAGTAGGAAAGAGAAATAATAAAATAAGAGAGATAAATGATTAAAGTAGGAAAGAGAAATGAAAAAGTATGAGAGAGAATTGATAAAGTATGAGAAAATTTATGATTTTTTTTTAAATTATTTCTATTTTTGGAAGTGTGTCACTTGAGACGGGACGTCCGAAATGGAAAATGTGTCACTTGGAACGGGACGGAGGGAGTATTTATCATCGGCAAAATCAAATGAGTGCAGGTACGTACCGTAGGTTCGGTATGTGTCGGTATACCTCGACATGAGAAAACTCATACCGTTACCGTACCGAAAATTTACGGTACGATATAATACCGTGATTTTCGGAACGGTATATCGTTAAATTTGATTTTTCCGGTATTTTTTCGATACGGTATACACGGTATACGGTATTATCGGTAAAATTATACACCCCTCTCCCTCAGGAAAATTATATCCTAGATCCGGTCTTGTAGACCTATGGTGTAGGATTAGAGTTGTGTGTTTTTCAAATTTTTTTATTTTATTAACATCTTATGTGTGGTATGTTTTATAATCACTGGGTCTAGGATAAAATTTTCCCTCTCCCTCAACACCACTCCTAATCATCTCTCTCTCTCTCTCTTTTACTGTGCTAGCTAGCCTTCATCCCATATCTTAAATAGAGCCCCCAACTGCCCCTTTTTCCCATCTCTTTCTTGAATCTTCTTCTTCTTCTTCAAGAAAGAGAGAGAGAGAGAGGTTTGAGGAGTCTTGTGATGAGAAAGAAATTCATGGAGGGCTTGTCAAAGGGTTTCTTACAGAGATTTTTGGCATTCTGTCCACCTCCTCGTCCTATCAAATTTTTATTGTTCATATTAATATTATGTAAAAATGATTTATATTATGTGTAAATAGAGGAGGTGGGCATACTGCCAACTGAGCTCCGTTGGCTTCTCTTTGCAAAACCCTCATGAAAAAATATATATATATATATATCCTTTCCTTATTCATTCTTGATACAATCTTTGCAGATCAAGGTATGCAAATAATATGAATAATATATCTATTATTGCTTATTTGATTTCTTTTGATAAAAAAAGTTTAATTAATTCATCTCATCTCTTGTGTGTATGTAGTAACAAGTGCTGCCTGGATTCTAAGATACACAAATTAGAAGTTAAAACCCTAATTTACTATTATTACATCTTTTGCTTTTGTCTGAAACTTTTCAAGAAATATTAGATGATTCACTCCTTTTATCTGTTCTTGGAATTTCTTGACATAAAAGCCCAGAAAAAAAAGAGATATAACTGAGTCTTTTCATCTCCTTGGTTTCTAGCCAAGAACAGCAGCTTCATGTTTGTTTGCAAGAGTTTTTTTTTTCATAGAAAAAAGTCAGTAACAGATTCATTGCCTTTCTGGGGTTTTTCATGTTTGTTTGCAACAAAAAAAACACAAACAGAAACAAACAAAAAAAAACAAATCAAAAAGATCAAGAATCATTACTTGACTAGACATTTTGTGTTTGAACTTTTTTTCATTTTTTAGTTCAAGTATTCAAGAATCTGCACTAAAAGACCCATGCTAGTATTTCTCTTCTAAAATCCAGATATGTTCTCTCTCTCTCTCTCTCTCTCTCTCTCTCTCTCTTGATTGAGATTAGTAGAAAGTGTTCTTTTTGTAGGAAAAAAGGTTGTAATTGAAAAAGGGTTTGCAAATCGAAGAGTGACAGTGGAAGAGATGGGATGGTAGGGCAAAAAGGAAGAATATATTTATGCTTTTGATCTGCAGCAGCATTGTGTTTGTACGTAGCCTCATCATTGAATTTCTGACAATTTACCATTAATTTGTGGTGATATATGTATCTATCTATGTACGTATAGGTCATTCATTGTATTGTACCCCATCTGCTCCCATCTCTTCATCCTCTCCACCTAAATTCACTGACAGTCAAATCTTGGAAGGATTGAGTAACCCTTTTTTTTTTGTATTTTAATCTTATGTTTAATTCATTGTTTGTGTGTAAAAAAGAAATGGGGCACGTTGGAACGGTTTTTGTGTCAATGTTCGTGTATATATTTTGTAATATTAGAAAAAATAGACCTGAACAGGTACGATTATTCAAAATGAATGAATTGTATATATGGTTTCATGCAAGTGATTACATTTTAAATGTAATTATTTACCCTATTGTCTATTGAAAAGATACTTCTTAGAAAATAGAAATTAGCCAGCCACTTCATTCGTTGCTTTTGTTTTTCTGATTTTTCTCCAGAAGCACGCACCCGAAAGAGCTGAAATTCATGATGTATAAACACACTTTTACAACAACCCAAAAAAAAAGAATAAACTCCAGAATGTGGTTACAAATTAATTTGATAATATCGTTGTGGTTTTTATGTCAATTTAAACAATATTGTTATCTGCATCAAGTTTAAGTTTGATTTTTAAAAATTATATGTTAAACGCATTGTACTATTAGAATTGAGGGGATGATTATACATGAATATGTAAGTTCAGGGAGCAAATTTGCAATTATGTAAAATTGTCGAATCTGCAGATTAGGGTTTAGGAGTGCACATCTTCAATCTACAGAGATGAAATAGCAATTTTTTCTAAATTGTAAAAAAAATACTGAGTCTACACAATTTTGCGATAGTGGATGTGCAAGTAATTATGTGTGTTTCTTCAAAAAAAAAAAGGAGATCAATACGTGTTTTGTGTACATAATAGTATTAGATACTCATGATTTTTTATATATTCTTTCCGTCTCATTTGACTTGTTTCATTTCTTTTCAATAAGGAGATTAAGATAAGTGGTTGTTTTGTATCGATGAGTGGATCCCACAAAGAAACAGGATTTTCTTTCTTAAGAAATGTGTCCGAATATAAAAACGAGACAAGTCAAACGAAAGTATAAAATAAAACAAAGAAAATAAAATTAATTTAGATTCTTTTCCTATTTTGTAAAGCCCATTTCTATATTTACCCCGGGAGAAAAGGGCCTAGTTTGCCTGCTTAGGCAAAGCATTTTATGAGCTTGAAAATGTAGACATTTTTCTAATTTTGTGCTAGAATTTCCCCCCATCCTTTTACACCATTCTAGATCGAGTAAAAAGTATGTAAGATCCATTTATAATAATACTACCAAAATCCATTACTTTTGGATCCATTGGCCCAACTCAACAACTCACTTCTTAATATGCATGGATCTATACTTTCATGAAAAATCAAACAACACATTGTCTTATCAACTCAATATTGCTTCTAATATAATAAACATGTCAATATCTCATAATAATACGTGGAGTCTGATGTTTGTTAGAACGACAATGTTCGAGTGGCACGAGTGCCTTAGTGGGGAGACTCATTTATAGGCTTACCATATAAATACACCCCCCCAACTATGAGTGAGAAATACCGTTCTACTGCATCGACTGAATCACTTAAATTTGTGCTTCTTTTTTGTTTCGTATTGACGGTCTTCGTCTTGTGTGTGCACGATCCGATCGTATGAGGACTCACAAATCATAATATAGGCCAATATGAGCAAGAAACAAGCCAAAATCCCTAGTTTGAATATAACAAATCTAACAAATGGTAACAAATCTGCATAGAGAGAGAGAGAGAGAGAGCAAGCACTATACACCTCTGCAACAGAGGGTGGCATTTACATCTATGTAAAAACCCACACCTCTTCTTCTGTCCTTGCAACATGAAGAACGTTCGATTCAGATGCAGTTCGAGCCTTTACTTCAATCAAGAGTACACCTACAAAGTCAGATTTTCTAGCTCTATGGCAAGAGGATTGACAGCAGCAGAGTGGCTTGCAGAACGGCGTAGTCTACTGGGCCATTGCGTTACTGGGACCGAGTAACGGAACGGGGATCCCACTAGTGATGATGATGACAAAGAGCTTGCATTGGAGAATGAAGTGAGGGAGTTTTGGCTGTAGTGGTAACCAGCACCGGTTGATCCTCTCCGGCTGAGCACGGATAAAGACTCTGCCATTGAACGTCGTTTGGTGGCATCGTCTACGTATAGAAGATCATCAATCCTAGCCATTAAGTTGAAGGCTAAACTCTCCAACACCCTTGAATAGCTTTCAAGAATTGACTGCCCAACATCCTACATGGGAAGAATAGGGATCCATTAGTTACTCAGACAAATTCAATTTACATATTATGTATAAGATCTAGAGCAAAATATATAGATGAATGGAAAATTAGGAATTGTACCTTGTTATATTGAATCTTGATAATGTCAAGAACAGTTTGTGGGAGGCCAGGGAAGTGGAGCTTCAAGTTCTTGAGAAGGGTATCGGCTCGATGGGTGAAGAGTTTACTCTTTTCTGCATCACTGACAAGACCCTTCACAGTGTTTCCCCAGAACAAGGCAGTTTTGGCATGATTTGGTTTCTTTTTTTGACATTTAAGCCTCCAGAATTGAATGGCAGATTCAAGCCTATTTTCTATTTCCAAAGTACTGTATTCTGATGAGAGATCCAAGTAATCAAGAAGAGAGTCTGGGGAGAAGTGATCAGCTGTTATATACCGGTAGAGAATATCGCCTAAACAAGCCTTCTCATTCTGAAAGAGAAACAGATTTCTAATGAATAAACAGTAGTAAATACTAAGCAGCTCTCTCAACATCAAACGTCATTTATCATGACAAAAAAACCCAGAAAAACATGATGAAACACATGCTATATTAGTTCTTGAATGTTTTCATTGACATCAAATTAGCTGACCGGTAATAATTAGATAAGACACAGCTTTAAATAGAAATCATTTACCTTGGGTAAGCTCTCTAAGTAAACTTGTGGCACTTCCATATCTGCAAGCACACTGCAATTGATAGCCACAGCAGCTTTGAAAATCTGTTGTGTGCACTCTTTGCATTGATGCAAAATCATTCTAGCTTCGTCCGACAAGCCATTGGCTGGAACCTTTGGGAAGGGCAGCCACCATTTCTCTTCAAGTGTAATAGAAGGCCTTCTGGAGGATGCTTGAATGCGCTCACCATCAGAGACGATTATACCCCTGTCTACATAGTAAAACTCAGTCTCATGAAACCTATCTAAGATTCTGATCAGCATCCCGTCTAGTTTCTTGAGTGCTGGGAGGTTTACGTATAAGTCGCATCTTTGTTGAGTCACCATGATTTCGAAGCTCCCACTGCCTGGATATTCTTGAACTGAAGGAACAAACTCAACAATGGAGTCACTTACGCAAAGAAGCCACTCCATCTCTCTCTGCCACATTGATCTCTTCTGCTGAGCTAGTGGCTCTAATTTCCAGAGCTCTCCAAACACACTAGCTGCAAATTTATCATATAGGAACAGTCAATATTTAAGAACTCTAGAATTTAGTCAAGGAAAGACTGAAAATATACAAACCGGCAAGATTAGTGATTGCATTGGAGATTGCTAGAGCTGTATTTACTCCCTTCCCTCCACCGGACATGTCTTCACCAAGCAATAGCTTCGCAAAACGTTCCTTCATCAACTCAGCCTCTGCCCTCACACAAGCAACATTCAAATCATTATCCCTTGTTCTGAGGTCTAATATTTCTCATATTATAAGCAGGGTAAAAGATTGTAAGTTCAAGTAGAAAACTTCTTGAATCTTGAGAAACAACAGAACACCACTAGCAATTCTAGTTTCAGACAGAGAGAATCATATTAACATTACTTTTGAAAACCAAACTCTTCAAGAAGAGATAACAAGTCACCTTCTAGTATTCAACCTCAAAATTCATATTCAAATGCCAATATTTACTCAATGATGGCAGACAACAAGCTAGAACTGCAAATTGATGATATTAACGCTGAACAGGTTATTAAGAAAAAAACATGCTAAATTGAGTTCTTTTTGCCTATGAAAACTGGTATGCAATTCTGTCATCCCAATACCGTCTTCAAGCATAATACTACAATTTTACCCAAATCACTGAAGATTCCATTCCTCTACAATGAAATTACGCAATAATCGGAGAATCAGAAGCCGGAAACTCACCGGACAACTCAGGCGGCTCAGATTTATCCAAATCAGGCTTCTCCGCCGGATACACAACGTGTCTACCTCCGACAACCGGCAACATGATAGGCGGCGGCGGCAAGCACTCGGAATTGCAACCTAAATCCCTCCGCCGGTAGGAGGAAAACGTGGCCGCGCTCGACGTCGAACTCTCCGACTCGCTAACGTCGGCGCTCAAGCTGTAGCTATCGTCGAATCGCAGCGACTCCAGCTCCTCAAACTCGTCGTCGGACTGCGAAACCACGCTATCCGCCATTACCGACCACGAGCTAAAAATTCAGTTGAATTTGGGGAAAATACGGAGACAATCGACTGCTTCAACGGACGAGTATGAGTGAGAATTCAATGATTGAGGGGGAAAACAGTAAAGAATTGAGAGAAAGCGAGGCTACAATAAAGCAAAAGTGTAAGTAATACCGGATGATGAAAAAAGGGGCGCAGAGAGTTAGCGAGTCATTGATTTTTCAGTAGGTGGAAATATAATTCACTCAATCATCAATTCATAAGTAATGGATGGCAGTTTCTCTCTCCTCGGTTCGCTACAGTAACGATTCAAATAAAGGAGATGGTGCCGGAGTGGGGCGGCAACCCCACCGTCACATGGTGGCGCCGCCTTTCTTTCCACGGCTGCCGTCTTTTTGTTTCCGGCGCGCTTTTTATCTCGAATTTTTTATCGTTAGATTAGAAATAAAAGGGATTAATTAATCTAAATAAGGAAATATTCGTATTTTAGAATATAATGAATAAATTGCTAGAAAAAAACATGTACAATGATAGAACATGGTTTAATTATTTAACTTATATATAGAAAAATGTCTAAAAGTCGGAAATATTACTAGTATTATTCTCTTTTAAAGAAAGAATAAATATATGTGAGTACATAGTTTAATGACAATTACATATCAATAGAAAAATAAACACACTTACCTCATGAGAAATGTTTGCAAATGATTATTTAAAAGTACTTATAGGTCGTTTGGTTTGTGGATTCAAATCTTGGAAAGTAATTTGATTCCTATTATTAAATTCTCATGATTGGTAAAATTAATGAAGTAAATCTTATTTCAGAAATTTAAAAATATTTGCTTTTATTTCTATTTTTATGTTTTAATTGTATTAACAAGCTCTTTTACTAATTGTTTCTTTAAAATTAAATGGTTAAATGATTGAATGCTATAAACATCAATTAAGATACTTTTGTGTTTGAAAATACCGTACTTCTTCAAACATTAGAGTGTATTTGTAATGCTTACTCATTATAAGTACTTCTTATTTGGTTTGAATTCAAAGTCAAAAAAATTAATTTTAAGGAATAATATGAGGTCTTTTCGTATTAATACTAAAAAGTGAGTATGTGTTTTGTGCATGTCAGAAAATTAAGGTTGTTTAGACAACAATCAATATCAATCAATACTTATATAGTTAAGCAATCTGACAGCTTAATTTAATGAAATATCGCAAAAATTAAATTTATTAACACAAGAAACTGCTTATACAATTAATGAATAAATACATAAACACTTAGTTATAACAATTACAAACACACCTTATTATTTAATACAATTACTTATAATAATCATTTACAAATATCCTCATGATATTAAATATTCTGCTACCCCAATAATAGTAAATTATTCATAATTTAACTCATTTTGAGTTATTGTGACAACAAAAATACATTAAAAATACACCCAATATTTAGTTAACAATTACTGCAAGAAGAATTGTATAGCCACCCTGACGACTATGAATTTAAAAGTGTCATTGAATCTTCTGAATTATAGATTTTATTATTGGCAGACGTTTGTTGCAGATTAATTGAGGGCAGGTCATAAATTTAAGCACTCATAAATATTTGTAGCTTTTGGCATTTTATTTGGTGCAATATTTAATTATGTAGAGCTCTATAGTAGCAAAGTGACATTAATGTGGTGCCCAAGCATATTCAATACTATTTATCAATTTATTGACAAATAATTTAATTTAATTAAATAAAGTACTCCCTCATTCTATTAAAAACGATACGTTTTTTTTGGGGGCGAGAATTAAGAAAATAGTATTATGTGGTGTAGATTGTTTTCTTTTTAATATTTAAATATGGTCCACATAATCCTTATCATTTTAGAAACGCGTCGTTTCTAGTGGATAGCTCAACAAGGGAAACACATCGTTTTTAAGAGTATAATTTAGTGAAATGACAAAACTTTCATTAGCTGCATGAGGCTTTAGGCCCATGGTGAAAATTGGATTCTGTTTATATGGGTCCATTAACTCATTGGAAAAGCCCCTTTTATATCTTATGTGGATATATTTACGAAAATGAATATTAATTTGCATGTGTATAAGTTTGAGTAGGGCCAATTTTGGAAGACAACTAAATACGTGGTTACCATATAAGCACTCATCTTATAAGCTTTTTCAATTGCGTATATTTAGTATAAATTAAAGTATTTTTTTTTAAAAAAATTTAAAAGGAGAATTTCTCAATTTATTTAAAATTTTAAATGAGATTCAAAATTCAAAACGAGAATAACTATAAAGTTTGTGTATTTATTAAAAAAAAAAAATAGAATTTTGGTTCGATGTTGATTGGATTGCCACGTGTACAGACAGGTCACGCCGGAAAAATATCATATTAGCTTTTATTTCACTTGATTTTTTTAACCGAAGTACAATTTAAAACAAATTGAAAGTTCAAAATTTACAAGCAAATTAAAATTTGTGTGCAAAATAAGATTTTAACTAATATTAATATATTTTGAGACAAATAATTGAAAATATTTATGTCACCACGTTTTTCTTAACACATGTCCCAAGTTTCAACATTTATTAGTATATTTTATATCCATTGTAAAAATTGTTTTCTAACCCCTAGAAATGAGCGAGGTACAATTAACAAAAGACCCACTATGAAGAGTTGGAGCGAAAATACAATTTTAGATAAAATACAAATGAATCTACTCCACCTATTAACTTTTATATTACCCTTTATCCACTTGGACTATACTAGAATTAATCTACTGAAAACGGAGTAGAAGGAAAACTGAATCTATCTAATCATCATAGTATATATCCATAAAAGAATATCCTCTCTCTCTCTCTCTCTCTCATATATTCAAACTGAATCAATGGCAACATACTTCCCACAATATGACAACATTTTCTCGACACTTTTATCAATCCAATAACCTTAAATCCCGCAAGATTCTCACAATCTTTTTTTCAGTATAAAATAAAATCCATAATCATAATTCTGCTGTAAATTCTAAACTCCTCAATTTCTCTCTTACTCCGTCAACAAATGGGATCGCTACCCGCCTTCGAGAACCTTCTAGAATATCCTACGGCTAGTCGGGACGACTCCGTTGTCGACGACTATCACGGCGTTACGATCTCCGACCCTTACCGATGGTATAACTAACGGCGTCAGTTATTCGACTTGTTTCGAATTAAGCTGTTATTGTGTTTATGTTTTGTGTAGGCTTGAGGATCCGGATTCATTGGAGACGAAGGAGTTTGTGGAGAAGCAGACGGAGTTGACGGATTCCGTGATGAAGACGTGCGAAACGAGGGAGAAGCTCCGTGAGAAGTTAACGGAGTTATATGACTTCCCAAGATTTGAAGCGCCCTTTAGGGCGGGAGAGAAATACTTCTACTTCCATAACTCCGGTCTGCAGCCACAAAAGGCCCTATACATTCAGGTTACTTTCTCTCTCTCTCTAAAAATATTTATTTTGACTTCATCTTTGCTCATAAGAAACCTGATCAATGTGGGACCGGTTCAAATTTGGTCAAAATGTATATGGTCCGGTCAAAGTTGTGGGAATATTTTGGGACTGAATAATTTGAATTAGACACGGCCTGCAAGATTTCATGCCTCAAAAGGATGGTGGGTCCTGGCTCTGGGGTAGTAACACTTTCTTTTTTTTGGGTTTGAATTTGTATTTTTTTTTTCCGTTTCAAAATTGTATTTACTCTTTTTAAAACAAGGACTCCCTCCGTCCCAATATTAAAGCCCCGAATGTCATTTTGGCCCGTCTCATTATTCATGTAGTAAACTCCACCACTTTATATGTTTATACCACACTTTATTTTTTTCTACTAACTTCCTTAATTTTCAAGTCCAAAAGTTAGCGAGACTTAATATTATGTTGTAGAGGACGCAGAGAGTATATGATTTGTTGACTTATATCCGAAGGTCACACGTTCCAATACCACCTATACTACTACTGGCCACAATATGTTTTGTGGTGCACATTATTTGATAGACTTTTTAAGTAGTTAATTTTTGTCCAAACATTTTTTATCTTTTCAGAATGAGTTATTTTTAATGGGATGGTCAAAGGACACGAGACACTTTAACGGGACCAAGGGAGTCTAATTTTTTTTTAAACGATCCTTGCTAGGAGGGAAGATAGGTCTTAAGGTCTAGCAAACTCTTCCAAGACTCCCTTTTGCCTTCCTAATGAATCTAACCATATTGCAAGTACTACCATAAGAGCAATCAGAAGGGGAAAGCCCTCTTGAGCCCCTTTGATAGTTTACCATATATTATATTTATTGTTTACAAGTGACATGGCATTTCATGTGTATATATAGGATAGTGTGGATGGAGAAGCTGAGGTTTTGCTTGATCCAAACACAGTAAGTGAGGATGGTACCGTGGCTTTGAGTGGATGTGCACTGCAGTTAGTGAAGATGCAATCTACTTAGCTTATGGCATTACTTCTAGTGGAAGTGATTGGGTTACCATCAAAGTTATGCGGATAGAGGGCAAAAACGTCGAGCCCGATACTCTTTCTTGGGTATACATTCCCTACTCCATGCTATATGCATTGTGCTAGTATGTTTTGTTCATGTATATATTTGTTTGTTGCAGGTTAAGTTTTCTAACATTAGTTGGACTCATGACAGTAAAGGCTTCTTCTACAGCCGTTATCCTACCCCTCTGTAAGTGATACCTCTTTTCTTGCTTGCTTGCTGCACCTTTAGTGTTTGGTTTTTGTCGAAGAGTTAAGGGGACGTTTGGTTCACAACTCGGATTCGTGTTTGGGTTCATGATCACTCCATCAAGTTTTGGAATCAGAATCAGATGTGGATTTTGACAAAACCCACCAAGTTATATATAGGTTTCAGAAATCCTAAACTTTTTAGATTTGATTACAAAATCTTGATTTTATAGACATAATCCAAATACCATATTCCGAATTCACGCCAACTCCTTCTCTTACCAAATGCTCTGCAATAAGGTTGTGATTTTCTTGGTATATGGTTTTGTTTAAAAGGGAAGGAGAGAAGTTGGATGCTGGCACAGAGACACAAGCCAACCTACACCATGAACTCTACTATCATTTTCTGGGTACTGACCAGTCTCAAGATATACTCTGCTGGAGCGATCCCGACAACCCTAAACACACGCGTTCAGCCTCAGTCACAGAGGACGGGAAGGTACGCGATTTTGACTGTATCTAATCTATCTTTACTCTGGTCAAAGATTTGGGCTACTAATATTGACCATTTTCATATATGATGGTGCAGTAAGTTCTTCTCTACACCTTTGAGAACTGTGATCCACTAAACAAGATTTACTACTGTGACATGTCAATGCTTCCTAATGGGATTGAAGGCTACAGAGGAAGAAAGCAACTGCTTCCTTTTGTCAAGCTTGTTGACACATTTGATGCTTGCTATTATTACGTAGCAAACGACGACACAATCTTCACATTCTTCACTAACAAGGATGCACCAAGAAGCAAGATAGTCCGAGTGGATGTGAAGAATCCAACTTCTTGGACTGAAGTAGTGCAAGAAGATGACAAAGATGTGCTTACAGCAGCTGTGGCTGTCAACAAGAATCAAATCATAGTGAACTATCTGAGCGACGTGAAGAATGTGCTGCAGTTAAGGGATTTGGAAACGGGTTCTCTAATTCACCATCTCCCTCTTGAAATTGGGACTGTGTATGATATTTCTTCACGACGTAAGGATAGCGTTGTGTTTGTTGGATTTACAAGCTTCCTTGTTCCTGGGGTTATATATGAGTGTAATTTAGAAGCTAAGGCCCCAGAGATGAAGATTCTAAGAGAAATTGTTGTCCCTGGCTTTGACAATACTGCTTATGAAGTCAGACAGGTAAAGAATCAAGAATGCAACTAAAATTACCTCAAGAAGTTCTATAACATCCCTTCACTTATGTAAAGTTTACTGTTTCAGGTATTTTATTCAAGTAAAGATGGCACTAAGATTCCAATGTTTATAGTGGCTAGAAAGGGCATGAGCCTCGACGGCTCACACCCGTGTTTACTATACAGTTACGGAGGATTTAGCATCAGCATAACTCCATCTTTCAATGTGAGTCATACTGTAATTGCAAAGCACTTGGATGTGGTCTTTTGCATTACGAATATTCGCGGAGGTGGAGAGTATGGAGAGGAATGGCACAAAGGTGGTGCTCTTTCGAGGAAGCAGACTTGCTTCGACGATTTCATATCAGCTGCTGAGTATCTAGTCTCTGCTGGATACACACAGCCAAGTAAGCTTTGCATTGAAGGGAGAAGCAATGGTGGCCTTCTAATTGGGGCTTGTATTAATCAGGTATGCTTTCAAGTACTTACAGATTCTGTCTACGTTGTTTATCTCAATTTTCGATATGAAAATTGAAATTCTCTTGCAGAGACCTGATCTTTTTGGCTGTGCTCTTGCACATGTGGGAGTGATGGACATGTTAAGGTTTCACAAATTCACCATCGGTACGGAACAGAGGAGCAACTGGTTGTTGGGATTTTCTTCTCTATTGAAATGATGTTTTTAATTTACTTTTTTTCACTGGGAAATAGGTCATGCTTGGACTTCAGAGTTTGGCTGTTCAGATAATGAGGAGGAGTTCCATTGGTTAATCAAGTAAGCCCCTATTTATACGTTCAGTTCTCAATATATTAAAGTTCAAGCTCGAATCCATAATAAACGAGGTTTGATTCTATACGGTTCAGATACTCACCCTTACACAATGTAAGGAGGCCATGGGAGAAAGCTTGTGATCAATTCATACAGTATCCGGCCACCATGGTATTGACTGCTGACCACGACGACAGGGTTGTGCCTCTACATTCACTCAAATTACTAGCGGTAAGGATTGTGCGAGAAATGTACATTATCGTGGTATATTTATTTTCTCAAAACCGAATTGGTGTTTTTGTTTGTGTAGACAATGCAGCACGTTCTGTGCAGCAGAGCGGATAAAATTAGTCATCAAACGAATCCCATCGTTGGACGAATAGAGAGTAAAGCAGGACATGGATGTGGGAGGCCAACTAAGAAAGTGGTAAACCATATATGTATACATAGTGTTATTGTGAGTTATTGGTGTTTTGTTTGCTAAATTAACCTAAAAATGTATGTGTTTATCAGATCGAAGAAGCTGCTGATAGGTACAGCTTCATGGCAAAGATGGTGGGGGCCTCTTGGAAATGAAGGAAGCTTGAGCTCCATCAATTGGAAGAAATGGGGCTTGATTATTAGGATTTAGGGGAGTTCTATTTCTATTTGCATTATTCTTATGTTCACTTAGACTGGGAAAATCTTACTTCTCCGAAATCACGGCGGCGCTATGTCTCCACCGCCGTGGACCGCAGAGGTCAATAAAAACTTCCCATTACCACATGTTGAGACTCATTTTATCATATTACTAAATGAAAATTATATTTTTTGTGCAAATAATCTCAAAAGTAGTATATATACAAATAGTTATCAGTATAATCATTCAGAATAAGATAGACATGTGACATTCATGTGTGAAAGAAAGAGGTATAGATTAAAAAATGGCCTACTCCTATTTCATAACTCAAGGTGGGTATATGTGTACCAAAATACCAGTTAAGGGTTAAAGTTTAGCATAGAGAAGCCTTACTTAGGCGTTGAAGCAATCCATCTTCACATCTGTGACATCAAGTTGCAATATTTCTGCTCTGCATCCCAGGATCGAACCAACACTGCAACGAATCACAGCATTTTAAAAGAGGAGTGGAAGTTGGGATCGGAGATAAAAATTAGGTGCATACTGAGCAGTTTGATGTAGCTGTTGAAAAAAATGCTCATATCATTTTTGAACAATCAATCATGTAACATAATATTCCAAGAACTTAACAGAATTCAGCATCTAGTTTTCAAGTGTCATTTGTATCCAAGGAACTGTGGTTGTAAAGAAACACTCGTAATTGAGAGTTGAGACAGGTAGTACAAGCTAAATCCTATACATGATACTATAAACAAGGTGGAAATTTATACCTGGGATTTGTGCGCCCTAGATCCCCATGAACAAACTCCTTGATGTATGTTCCAGCCTGGTCCAGAAATAGTTGTCACTATCAGTTATTTCAAAATATCAAGAAAATACGGTATACAAGTCTTTTACTATAATTTGTATATGTATTATGTTAGAAAACTAATTATGGGTAGATGGAAATAACACTATGATTTGTATATGTATTATGTTAGAAAACTAATTATGGGTAGATGGAAATAACCAAATCCTTCTTATGTGAAACTGCTGTTTTCTTAAGTTCTCTCTCAACAATAATTATCAGTTCCAAAGAAACACATTCTGTGAAGTGAACAGTTGAACCAAACCTGTGTGCACAAATGCAATAGAAAATATTGGGAATTTCCAGCTATCCTCTCTACTCTCATCCTGAAAAATGAAATGGAAGTAAATAAACCTACAAAGGAGAAGGATAGTATCACTTTTTAGTGTAGAATTTCCATACCAGTGTATGGTTCTTTCACGCTCTAAGGGACTTCGACGATGGAGAACCCTTACAGGTGTTTTCTGCATAATTTGCTGCACAAGAAAATGAAACCAGTAAAGACACAAACTAGATCAGAAAACATACTGAAAAAAAAGAGCATCATTTTGAATTACCAGGTCACTTGGTGATGATAATTTCTGCTCATCTCCATCATCTAAGGGACGGGAAATCCACACTAGTGCGGCGTATTGTTTCTGCAAAAAGTACATGGCAATTTACAGTATTACTGATCAACGCGCTATTGTGTCGTGATAACAGACATGCCAGTTGAGTACTAAAATCAAAAGAGCTACCTGCTTCTCTGCTTCTCCTTCACGCATCAGGTCCCAACCCTGACTGCCGAGAAACCTAAGATTCTTTACTCGTACCTGCACATGCCGGTGTGTATTATACTACATAACTCAGCCATGTATGATAAGTGCCACAAAATAATCAACTTTATTAGGACATACAAATTTGCTTTCCAGACTATTTATCTTCATTTCAATATCCTTTATTATCAGATCAGAAGGGAATTGGCGGGAGTTTTGGATCTCAACCAGAAAAGGTCGCCCAGTACCCAGCATCCGAACCTGCATAGATATACAGCTACTTGCACGTAAGAGGGAGAAAAGAGAGGGGATGGGGTTTCAAATAAAAATACCAACTATAATTAGTTATTAGAAAGATCAAATTCTCTACATCAATGTCTTCTCTGCCAGCAGCATGAAACTTGTAACTATCACCCTGACAGATAGGGAGGATGTTGGTACCTACTATTTCCTGCAAAACAAGAAAAATTTTATATGTAGTGTTTTAGTCCAATATCAATACCTTAACTACCAACTCTGACTTTGAAGCTTCTTTACCTCAACAGAAGCTTCACCCATTCGTTCATCATCTATAATCCAGCGTGACTGGCTGACGTTTCTAGAGTACTGAATAACAAAGAGTTAAAAGTGTGACTCCATGGAATTTTTGTTCAGTTAGATCAGAAGATAATTGGATTCATTCCCAGGGCAAGTTAATCATCAAAATCTAATTTATATAGAGAACGTTAACTTCCTATGGATAAAGTTGTTGCACCTTAAGATATCTACCACCAACATATACAGAAGTCTTGTAGCATTGAAAAACTAAGGAGCAGCACCTTTCGACCTGAATATAACAAAAAACTAACTGATTAAGAGTCGTTTTCTGCAGTTTGCAAGTAAATTGGCATTATGACAATGAATAGAATAAAGAATATAAATTTCTTTCGTTGAACGAGGTTGACAAGAAAGAAAGCAGAAAGAAATAAGCCACCATGAGTCAGATACATGTGTTAATTTATTTAAGCATGCACACACCTTCTCTATCGGGAATTTTGGAATATCCGTCCTATCATCTTTGCCATCAGTTGAGGAATTCGTAGCGAGTTCATGACTTTCAACCTTTTGCGAGTCAGCACAATTCTTCAAGATATCAGTGTCATCTGTCCATTTTTGTAGTACAACCATATATAATAGAGTGCAGGAATCCAAGAGAATAAATTTAACTATCAAAATGTCTGTCTTCATTACTTTTTCGGATCATAGTGCAAATTTAATGATTCAGTGCCTATTCTGTAAATGTGCCGCTCTTTGTTTTAATGCATGTCAATATGTCACAAGAAGCGCATTATTAGAAGCAACCATCAAGCTATGCAGCTTTCCAAGAAGCATTCAAGAATATATGGAAAGCACCAACCAGAAAATAAGCATTTCCCTAGTGAGTTTTTCATTATAGTGTCACATTTTTAAAAACACATACCTAAGATCTTACTCTTTACAAAACAATGTATTCATCGCTATGGCCAAGATGTCAATACATGGAATTGATGGAAAAGAACAAATAAAAAAGAATATCGTAATGGAATATAGCATGATAGACAAATTTGAATCTCCAGTATATAACCATATATTCAACAAACTATTGCTTTCTCTTCAAAAGCCGAACTGACTAAAATTCTTATGTTGATTTCTTCATTCAATTTCAGATTATCAAGACACTGACCAGGACGAGAATACATTACTGCATTAAGGGTGTAACCAGGAAAGATACAGTTTCAACACAAGAAAAGCGAAATATAAAGGTAGGAACTTGCCTATTTTCCTCCTCTTACAGCATCCATTACTCTCATGAGCGGGCTGTTTGTTGGCTGGTTCATTAGAAAGTGTGTATGTCAAATGAACTCGGAATGAACTTCCATTACATTTTACATCCTGCAATATATTAGACAAGTTTACTGAGATTATTAAGAGAGAACAAACACCAAACCCCTCATATTGATCATTACTTTATCATGAAGAAAGTTCAACACAATGTCAAATGCAATTATGGTTTGTTATGAAAAAGGATAATATACATAATGGTATTTTGAGAATGTAAAAAGTTACCAACAACTTCTCCAAAGGATTTGTCACAGACAATTTCAAGAAATCTTTCACAGTTATGCTTGCAGATGGAAACTTTTCCGTAAACCATGATTGATAACCATACTTCTCTAACCTCTTTGATATATGATCTGAAAATGGACAGAAAGGGAGGTAATAATCCACAATCACCGTTTCGTAATGCTATGATATAAAAGACACCATTTTTGCACAAACATAGCAACCTATTATCAAGAATCTATCTATATCACTAACCAAACTGCCTGTTCATTGTCAACAACATTTAGTGGCAGTGACACTTCGAGACAGAAGCTGTCAATTTGATATCCCCCTTGCTTTATAGTGTTTCCAATTTCTGTAGCAAAGTCGCTAGCTTGAATCTTTGTCACCAGCATTCCTCCATCATCAATATACATGAACTGCAGAATCCCTAGACACACCCTGCAAACTTGTAACTCATTTTCTAAATCAATCACATCTTCGTTTTCCCCAACACTACCATTGGCACCATCATGCTCTGCTAATTCACGAAAAATCGCAATCAACTCATGCGTTGCAACAGAAGGACGAGAAGATAATTGCTCGTGCAGACAAAATAGCTTAAGTATACAGCCAGCGCAAACCTGTGTCAATAACGAGAGTATAATCATATAAACCATACATATATGCAGTAATCTGTAAGAATCAATTAAGTTGGAAATCTTAATTTGGCACCATAATTTTTCGATTCTGTAGAACCGATCCAGGTAATTCGAGTTAATTATCTATTTTTTGACATAATCTCCAATTCCAAAAGCAAAGAGAACACTGGAAATTCGCTCAAACAATGAGAAACTGACTGCTAGAACTTAAAAATCTCCAAATTTTGCATACATCGAATAAACTGCCGCACTCATGTGAAATAAATATATTGGATGACAAATAAGCAAGCAGGAAAATAATTTTAATAGCGAGGAAAGAACTAACGCCATTGGACAGCAAGTCCTTGAGGACTATTGGCGGCAGCGAGCGGACGAACTCCAGGTCACGTTTTTCCGATTCGGCGGCGGATATTACGTGCGCCTCCGTGTTATCACCGTGAACTGGAGGCGCCGTCGCCGGCCATGTAGAAGCGGAGTCCGAACGTTAACTAGGCAGACGGCGGTAGTTCTGATTCGCTATTTGTTGCGCATTTTACCACGTCTAATAAACATGGCAATTAATCCGCTCCTATCGAATAATCCACTCCCGCCCATAAAACACAATTTTCTTAAATTTAGGGCTAAAGTTAACGATCAAATAAGCACTTTAGTTTTTTGTTAATTTTGGTGAGAAATTTCGATTTTAGTTATGTAACGTATTTCTTTATCGATTTTTTTTTTCCTATTATCGTCGCGCCAGTTTTGATCATGTATGAGTAAAACTCCATCCTCTTATTATGTCTTGATTGGTTAGTATTTATCCTCATATTCTTTGTTTTTTTTTTTTAAAAAACAAAGAATTAAGGGTAAATATTCATGCTGCAAGTAAGACAATATTCAGATGATCGAAAAGGTATTCACAAATACAATCCCTATCAGAAGACTAAAAACCAATGAATGTTCACATTACAAGGCAAAATACGGACAGGCCACATTATAAAGCCGAAAATGGACCGAACCCACATTACACGACCAAAATTGAATTAGTCAATATGCCCTTACAAAAACAGGGTTATGAAATTGTTTTGAATTTTCCCGGAATCTCCCCCACTAGACCAAGAGTTCTTGAGTTTTCACACATGAAAAACTAACAAAGTTTGATAATATAATCTATTACAATCTTTGTCTTCACATGTGGTCTTCTCTTCTTCGTGGTGCACATGTGATAATCTCATCAACCCTAAGAATCATCTCAGCAGCTTCAGTTGCAGAACCCAACACGGCCTGCTTCACTTTGAACGCCTCACATATTCCTCTCTCCGCCATATCTCCCACCTGCAACACCAATCACCATTAAAACACCACACCCATGATCATTCAAGATTCAAGATTCAAGAAAGAAAATAAAATTATTATTAAATTGACCCTAACAAGAATTGAACACTACATTAATACTTGCGTAGAAGTGGGAATACTACTAACGTTGTAGGTAGATTCAAGAAAGAAAAGCTCTTCTTTTAAGAGCAACCAAAATCAGCATAAAAACATCACAACTTTGATGTTTCAAGATTCGAGAAAGAAAAAAGAATTCTTTTAAGAACTAAAAGATCTTGAGTGTCTAAGTTACTTACAGATCCGGAGATGACATCAATTCCGGCAGTGCTGCCTTCCTTGTGGTGCTCGGCACGAAGCTGAGCGACTAACTCAGCGCTGTCCAAGCCGGCATTGTCGGCTATGATAGTCGGAATGGCCACGAGTGCGCGTGAAAAGGCTTCGATGGCGTGGGACCTTTTCCCCGGAGTTTTTCTGGCTAGTTCGTCAACTGCTTTTGCCATTACCATCTCGGGCCACCCGCCTCCGAACAGGACCCTGCTGTCGATTACTGTCTGTGATAGAACACACAACGCGTCATGCAGAGATCTTTCGGCTTCATCCAACATATGAGGGCTGCCAAGAAGTACCAAAAACACAGAATTGAATCCAAGAGTATTCTTTTTATGTAAGATGTATGACTGAGGAAGGAAGAATGATAGGTTACCTTGCACCTCTCAGTACGATAGTGCATGCTTGACCCATTTCGACACCCGAAAAGTGAATCAACTTGTCCTCGCCAATCATGATTTCTTCGATAAGCTTGCAGTGACCAAGCTTAACCGACTCTGGATTATCAAAGGTTGATGCGATCTCACCACCGGTAACAAGAGCCAGCCGCTCAATACCGTCAAAATCAGCATGCTCGATTGCAAGTACTCCAGCATCGGCAAATAGTTCCTCTGGGAAATTGTAGATCAGCTGGCGATTAACAAAGCAGTTTATGCCATGACTTATAATCTTCTGCACCTTCTCCTTCATCTTTCCCTTTTCAGCACCTTCAATCTCAGCAACCTTAGCCATTGAATCGACTCGAACACGTGCCCCGTAAATTTTCACTTTATCAGTGTCCATTGCAGTATTAGCCACCAAAATCTTTGCATTCTCAATACGTTTTGGTTGCCCAACACCGATCTTTTTATCCAAAATAAAACTGGGTAGGAAGTAAGAAATATTAAAATGAGACAGCCTGAACCATGCTAAAAGAAGATCTCAAGCTAAAAGATGAATCATAAAAAGCACGAGGAGAAAATGAATGAAATACATGATAATCATACAACTAAAGTTTAAAAAAAAACCACACAAACTATATCCTTGACGCCCCTTAGACAACTGGAAGAACTGCACCTTTCAGAAATGAATAACAGTCCTCCAAAGAAGATAACTTCAAACAATTAAAAGAAGACAAGGAAAATATAAGATACATGGAGATGGATTCCGGCTTACCCCTCATCCAGAAAAGAATCTATTAGTGAACCTCCAGGCTTCTTTATGATTTGAATGGATTCCAAATTCGTACTTCCCTGTCATTTCAATTCTTACAAAATCAACCAGCGATACACATGGAGGAATGCATTTGCCAAATAACTATAACGTGAAAACAAAAATGTTACTCTTAAATGTCAAGATGATTCCATAACTAATAGAAGTGGACATAAAAATGAGTCAGCACTAGCTCAAGCAAGGCCGACCAATACCATCTCTCACATAGATTTCGCATGCAGGGATACATGCAGTTCAACATACTCAAATTTTAAAATATCAGCAGATATAAATGACTAATATACATAAGAACCATGTTCTGCGCCAACAAACAACATCAAAAACGACACAAGAGTTCACAGTCTACCAAGTAAAACATGATCATACCTTCAGCCTCATAACAGCATCAACAGCTAATTTTGCAAAATGTTCTTTGTCCTGAGAGAGAATTTTAGAGCTCAAAGTAGTCATAGCAATCTTCATCAAGTCAGCCTTGAATTTCTCTGAAAGTTTAAGATCAAAATTAGAATCAATAATTGTCTGGTTTCAGTGACATACCACTGAAATAGGGAAGCTCCAGTAAATCTTGAATTGAAGAGATATATCATTCAATGCTCAGAAAAAAATACTACAAGAATAATAACCTGCATCCTGTTTATTATCTACAACCTTCTCGAGCAATGCATTTCTTGCACATTCAGCTGCCATGCGATACCCTGGTACATACACAAAAAGATAGATCAATCCGTACAGTCAGTTATGGTATTACATTTTCCATTACAGTGAAAAAATTGGAAAAATTTTAATTATATATTTCTATAACATAGAAAGTTAATTCAGAAGCACGTGACATACCAGAAATAATGGTCATTGGGTGAATTTTGGCATTTACAAGCTTCTCTGCCTCCCTTAAGAGCTCACCAGCTAAAACAACAACTGAAGTTGTACCATCACCAACTTCATCATCTTGTACTTTCGAGATATCTAACAATGCATTTAAGCTTAACATTTATCAAATATTTCTCTCTCAGCCTTCCATCTGAGCAGTTTTCAATATAAAATGAGATATTGAGTACTATATCAATGAACGAACAAATGTTCTTAATTACTATAGCATCTAAGCGGTTTAAGAAGACAACAAAAATAAAGCATCCGGAAAACAGTTATGCAACAATACAGAGCATCAAGGATACCAACTAGGACTTTGGCAGCAGGGTTGTCAATGTGCAGGGACTTTAAGATGGTAGCCCCATCATTTGTCACAGTAACGCTGTGCCCTCTGCCAGTGGATTGCAAAATTTTATCCTACACGAAAAGAGTTTTTGCAGTAAGTAATGAATGATAACACTATTGCAAGACAATCTAGAGAACAAGTTGCTTTACCATTCCCTTAGGTCCCAATGTTGTCTTAACCAAGTCAGCAATAGCCATGGCTCCAATAAACGAGGCCTACAAAGACAGATCTATGTTGTCAGAATAAGAAAATAGCCAAATAAACTTATATCTGTGATTACCTGCTCACCATATATTTTCACAATTACAAAAAATCCAAAAGCATTTATCAGAGATGAATGACACTTACCATTCTAGCACGCTCACCCTTTTCTTCTGTTGCCTCATCTTTAAAAAGACTTTCAATCTACACAATCATAGACAGAAACTTATCATATCAGAGCACAAGGAAAAACAAACAAACAAACAAAAAGTTAATTATTCAATACAGTCAGAATCTAACATACCGCCATTGCAGCAAACGGCTGATAACGAAGAAGGTTAAGCACACAACAAAGTAAATGGTATCCTGAAGCATAACGAAAAACAACAATCATTAACTCGTGAGAACACAAATTATAAGATAATTAATATTAATAATTACAGCTTCAGATCATCTGAACAACATTTAATTTAACCCGACGATACTATTCAACCAGCAAAACCATTAAAACCAAAACAAGAAATGAAAGCTTAAATCTCAATTCTCAGATTACAATTGTCTCATAATTAGTACGAATCTAACGGCGCTACTAGATCCGTAACGAGCATAATCCACTTCTCCGACGAAGTTTCACCGGGAAACCATGATATTTCAGTGAACCGGATGTAACTAAACACGAAATACAACACAAATCCGAGCATATTCGGTACCTTCGAGCGGTGTCTCCGGAGATGGCAGAAGGATCAGCCGGTGTGAATCGCGGCGGAAGGAATCCGGAAGCGTCGAATTATGAGAGTTAAGGTGTGTGGCTTCTTTAGTTGCAGTATGTATGATATTCACTAGGGTTTCTCCAGTTTAAATTATATAAAAATAATAATAATAATTTCAAAACATATTGCTAAACAAAATGCCTCGTCTCTCTTCATTATAAAGTAACCAAAACACATTAATTATGTACATACATAGTTGGAAACATTTTTTATGAGGATAACTCCTCGTCGTTGCATTTATTAAGACGTAAGTTCACAATTATATATACATATTATACTAAATTAATTATATATAACAGTCTAATAGAAAACACTTACATATTGTAACATTCACAATATATGTACATACTAATCATATATGATGTTGCTTTTATAAGCCGCTTTTAACTATTTATATTTAAAGTTATTTTTATATAAAAGTTGTTAGTATTTGAAATATTATAAAAAATTAACTTAATTTTAGATAAAAATAGTATTTCAAATATTATCATAAATTGTTTTTTTCAAATTTTTTGGTTTCTATTTTTAAAAATTATCTCATATCCAACTTATGAATTTCTGTTTATTCTAATTTATTTTATGCTCAAAAAAATATAAGCTTACGTTCCGAACATTAAAAAAATATTTTTGCGATGAAAAATCCTAAAAGTTGTTTATTTAAATTATTCTAAACACTACCTAACAACACTTTGTCACGACATAATTAAACCTCGTGTATATTTGCTATATATATACATCTGTAAATTGCAATTGGCATCTAAAACTATTTATATATATATATAAAATAATAATAAGTTGGAGAATGCATCATATTATTAAATTTCACTTCTACCAAAATCATAAACAATATTACAATAAATTGTATATATAGTGATACAAATACGATATAACATACCAAGCAAGATACAAACATATATAATTAAAAAAATCAAAAGAATAGGACCTCGAGCTAAGGTCCATCAACTTATAATAAATATCACTTTCCTCCTAACTCTGCAAGAATCTCCAGCCAGCCACCTCACAGCGGCCGGGTGCGCCTCCCGCTGGCCCGGCCGCAGAGAAGCGCGTTCTTGGGGATCGGGTACTCGTCCCTCAACGATGTGGATGGCGTATAAACCCGTAAATACAACTGCTGCCCGAGGTACTGCCGAACCCAGTTCTCCGATCTCAAGTTCCACATTCCCACATTGTCCAGGGCAAGATGAATAGCTGTCCACGACTTGGGATAGACCTAATTTGTCAAAGACGACTCGTTAGGCTAGTATTCATAACCAAGGGGATTAATCTCTAATTTCCAAAATCCCATCTAAAATTTTGAAGTTCGAAATACACAATTTACAATTTTACCAAAAGAGACATATATGCAATTTTATTTTTAGAAGAAACTGCAATTTTGGGGGAAGGACAATGTAGAAAGGGAAAAAAACACAGAAAATAAGAGTTAATTTGAAAAATTGGAGGGCGAAATTAGCAATATCAAGCAGATAAATCTACAATTTTAGAAAAAGAAACTAAATATGATGCAATTTTAGGGGTGGAAAATAATAAAATATTACTAAAAATATAAAGAAAATCTGAATAAATATTTACAAAATTGGGGGTGAAGTATGAAATTGGATGGACAAAATCTGTAATTTTAGAAATGTAAATCTACAATTTTAGCAAAAAGGACAAAATATGTAATTTCCAAAATATGCAATTTTTTTTTCTTCTATAGTTTCATTTAATTAGTATTAGTATGCTAAATGTGTTTGATTTTTACCTGAACCGTACAGCGGGAGACTGCATCTCTTAGATTGTACTCATTTCTACTATCTGATTTCCATTGCCCTCCATCCATTCTAAAGTCATAGATAGATACACCATATAAGTAAATACATATAGAGAAAAGAGAGAGAGAGAGAGGGAGGAAAGGAGGAAAGGAGGGAGAGAGAACTCACCCTACAACAAAGAAGGAGTAGCCACTCAAATGGTAGCTCTGCACAACATCCTCATCATTCTCAAACACAATCTCGACGAAATTCCGGTAGTCCGCACCGACCACCCCCGTATTGAGGTAAATCCCCCCATACGACGGAGCGTCCGCGACGCTCCCGACCCTAAAAACCCCGTCGATCTTGAAATAATCGGCTACCTTCAACGGCGTATCCGCGGCCCTAAACGACACGCTATTGATCGCGTACCGCTGCTTCCCATCGACCTGACCGGCCGAACCAGCCAGCCGGATCGTCCGGGTCGTGTTGATCATGCCGTAGTGGTACGATCCCTGCGGGTTCGGGCGGGGCCCGCTTGCAGTGAGGTTGGTCCGGATCGACCGGGCCTGGTTCAGCGACCAGTCGATCTCCGTGGTCGGTCCGCCCGGGAGCGGACCGGATGGGGGGGGAGTTTGAGTTGGCGTATTTGAGAAAACCGGTTGTTGTGAGAACCGATGTGGTGAACCGGCTTGATACAACTATGTAGTAGGATTGTGGGTTTTGATCGGCCGTGACGAGGACCGACATGCACTGGCCGGGGTGGACGTCCAATGAGGAGTAGCTGATCTGGAGAGTGTGGGTCCCTTCGACTTCGACGACTTTCATCTTGTGGCCTTGGATGCGGAAGTTGAGGGAGTTTTGTAATCCGACGTTGCAGATGCGGAATCGGTATGTCTTGCCTTGTTGGAGGGTGAATGACGTGGAGTTAGCTCGGCCGTTGATGAGGATCGCGTCTGGGAAGGGGAGCTTGTTCCCGCCGTCGAGGATTCCCCTCAATGCCTGCCGATTTGGAGATCGAGAAATTTCATTCTCGTGTTTTCTCGTGTATTATATTATCGATGCATGATAAGTTTAAAAGGTTTCATATTTACACATGGTCGAACCTTAATGTTTGATCATACTCATAAAGTTGGAGGTCATTTATTCAAAATCTATAATTAGGTCAAAAATCAACAATTTCGAAACCAAAATTTATGATTTTTTAAAATTTCCAACAAATATTACAAAATATATATTTATACATAATATGGAATAACATTTTTCATATATATATTTCATATTTTGCCTTCTAAAATCATAAATTCAACTATGTATAATTGTAAATTTCATCCTTCGTAAAAAGTTAAAGCTACACCGTTGAGATTGCTGTTTACGCCCTGTAATTTTAAATTATAAATTCCGCCCCTACTATTTGTAAGTAGTGTCTATCAAATATTCAAATCTAATGAATTAGAAAACATGACCATAGTTATGAATTTGAAATTTCAATTTTCTTTTGGGCCCAACACGAAAGCTAGATGCTAAAGTATCTAGCTGTGATTGACAAAATGGTCAAAGGCTGCAGAAATCAGTACCAATTAGGCTTTAAACGAGCCCACTAAATCACCAACAACCCCAACTAGCATAAGCCCAAAACACTTGAGAAAACCCGACAAAAAAATTATCTTTTGCATGCAAAACTTTTTAACATAATCAGTAAAATAAACGAGGTAAAAAGTAAAAACGAGGGAGAGGAACTTACAGTGTGATTGGCCGCGTACCAATCTCCAATCAAGACGTTAAAATCGTCCGCCGGATTGTCGAACGGGACCGGGATTAGCGGCCGGCTTAGGATCTTGATCCCGCCGAATCCGCCCGCGGCCTTGTGGAACCCAAGCGACGGGAAGTAGAAGAAGCTTCCGATTTGATCCTTCATTTGAAGAATGTACGTGAAGTTCTTACCGGGAGGAATCGGACATGTCGTTCCCAACACTCCGTCCTCGTACGAGTTCCTCCTATTCTGTATCCCGTTCCTACCGCACAAATTAATGTTCTCGAGTTAAAACTTGTACTATCTTCAAAAGTACATCGCGCTTCACAAGTTTCACGATATCAACCCGATTAAGAGGGAAGATAAATAATATTTTCTCCATCCTGCCCGACTTAATTTTTTTTTCTTTTTTTTTTATTGTCCCACTTAACTTGGCCACTAATTAAAATAACACTCTAATAAATTTTAATGGGTCCCACCACTTAACACATAATTACTCACTATCCTTAATAACTGCGCTCAAACCAAAGAAGAAGAGTCGCGCATTGCGGAGGGAGTATTTTTTTTTTCAAATTACACATAAAATCCGAGATTTTAGACGATTTAAGGGAAATAATTACAACTATGTAGTGAAAAGAAATATGATAGAAATTTAGATCAATATTTTGAGGAGTGAACCTAAAATAGAAGAACTAATGGGGTTAAAATGTGTTTTCTGGAAAGTATGACAGCTGCCTTATGCCTGTAGGGTGTAAGGATGAAAAGGCAAGCTGTGTTCAGCTTTAAGCACCTGTCGGAAATAGATGCAAATCTAGTTCAGTCAATTATGACCGATTCCTTGTCTTATTATTTCCACTCAAGTCCCTCAAGTTGTTGCGTTTACCAAATAACAACCACGTGACAAATTACATACATAAACATAGATTTTACAAGTAACAACATAATATTATTAATGGGTTTTGTTTTATTGATCTTATTTCCAAAACTCCATTTTGTATTCTATCAGACAAGTTAATTTTCACTATCTTGGTCATTAAAATTCATCACAGTTAGCAAGACTTATGTCGCTATTGCCCATGTGACTTATCCTTCTTAAGAAAATGCATGTGCTTTTTATTTATGTTATACTCCTTCGATCCTACTAAAAATGATACGTTTCTTTTGAAAGTGAGAATTAATAAAATGATATTATGTGGTATAAATTATTTGACTTTATAGTAATTAAATATAATTCACACAATCTATCATTTTAAAATCTCTAATAGGACGAAAGGAATGCAATTTACTAATCATGGTTTATAAGCTAATTGCCAATTAGTTGAGAATGGTGGAATAAAGAAAAATTATCCAAAAATGATTTGAAAACAATGTTAGTATTTTCAGAACTATAAAATATATATATCGATAAATAAAGTATTACTAATTCAAATGCAATAAGACACGCTACAATAAATAGGTGAATAGATTTGTGTATTTAGTTCTTGATTTCAGATAGTGCAATTATTGAATTTCATTTTATGTAAGTAGGTGAGATTTATTATTGGCACTTCAAAGCATTAATTAATGAAAATAAAATTAAATAGTAAGATCTATTTACACTTCCTCGATCTATGCATTTTTTTTGATTTCTCACCCATCTTGTTAAATTCAGTACCCTGTTTAGGTCATATAACACGTGCCTATGTTCACTCCCACGTGCACATTCTAATAAGAAAATAAAGATCTAGTTCCAATTGCATTTTAAAATACAATATCTCACTCCATTGCTATATTGAAATAGTCTAGTTTCTTTTCCTCTTGGCTTTAAAGAGAATAATTGATTTGTTTAGAGTTTCGGATCCTTCAAAAATAGTGTTTGTAATATAATTTGATGAAAAAGAATACTGAATAACTTCAATAGAACAACACGAAAAGGTATACTAGGCTATTTTAATAGGACGAATGAAATATTTTATTTTTAAATATATATAATATAAAATAATAATAATAATATATTAGTATGTGGTCATCTAATAAAAATGAAGAAAAAAGCAGTGTGTGAAAAGGCAGTCCTCACACCTCATAATCTCACACTTAACAAGGAAGCAAAGCATTAATTAAAGATCATATAAAGGCTAATTGCACATTATTACTTAATCATGTGTTCTATTTTAATATCAGATTTAATTAATTATTACTAATTACAAATCTTTAACATAATAAGGTCTTAACATTCATACATGACGAATGCATTTCTTACCAGTGAATGAGGAAGGGCTCGTCCAAGCTGTTGAACACGTTGACGATGATGTTGTCGTTAGTGACGGAGTAGATGTCCGGACCAGGAAACTGTCCGTTTATCAAAATCCCCTAAACCAGACAAATCATTTACAAAATCAAATCTCAAAATCCATCCACGAAATCTCGATAGTAATTTCCACATTTCATCACATATTTCTACAAACATTTAAATGTGAAAAAAAATAAAAATAAATAAATAACCTGCTGCGGAACGCCGAGAGGCCAAATTGTACCGTAAGTGATGTTCCAATTGAAGAATCTGTACGGATCTTCTGCAGCAGCAATGGCGAGAAACGCTAATGCAACCGCTAATCTCAACGGCATGTTTGGAATGAGAGAGAAAGTGATGAGAGAGGAGTTTTGGATTTGGAGGTGGGAATGGGAGGGATGGGGAGTATTTAAACTTTGCAAGTGCGGTACAGAGGACTGCGGCTGCCGAGAAAGAGACTCTTGTCTAGCTGTGTTTGAGGAAGAAAGAAGAAATTGACAAAAAGGGGGGGGGGGGGGGGGTAATGTGGATTGACTTTTACGTGTAGTAACAATCGTAGAATATATGAGAAATAATCCACCATTAAGATTATTCGAATTCATATGTAGATAATATTTTGTAATATTCAGTCTCCTGAATTTTCATATTTACATGATTTTTAACTTTAAATTAAAAATTAGTAAGAGTATATTTTGTAGTATACTTATTTCAAATGTAGTATGAAATATAATGCGATATTACAGTCCCTCCCACAAAATCGAGTCTCAATAGTATTTCACAATAAATTTTAATCGTACCGTTATATATTCACATGTTATTTAAATAGTAAAACCGTATATTCTTAGACTTTCTCTATTCATTATATTTGTTCAATATTTTTTTCGGCCCTGTCTCATCTCACAAATCAAATTTTAAATAGAAAAATGAGTCATACTTTTAACAATTAAATAATTATATATATCTCATATTTTTATTATATAAAATCAGTCTAACCGTTTAAAATTATCTCAAACACTTCCATTTACTACTATTTATGGGGCATTTGGTATGTGGGTTTACAGCCCTACTATGGGAATGGGGGAGGAATGATACCCATATAATACGTTTGGTATGTGAGTCTCGACATGCTACTATAGGTTTCATACCCGAATAGGTATGCGTTTTCTCATACCCATGTATCTACTTGGGTTTGAGTTTCCAAACCCATATAGGTATCAAAATTAATTTTTTTATGCATTCTTTTTTAAAAATAAAATTAATTTATAATACTTAGCTAAAATACAAATAATTTAAAAAATAATTATTATATTAAATAAAACTTAAATTTTTTTTCAGAATAAACATTATTATTAAGAAAAAAATAAACATAATTTAGAAAAATGCTTTTAATTTTATTTAAAAGTAAATACAGTAATCTCGTTAACATAATAAGAATATTTTATAAAACTTAAATTTTATCAAATGTAAACATTATTATTTAAAAAAAATTAAGATAATTTATAAAAATGTCTTTATTTCTTTATAAAATAAATATTCGATAATCTCATAAAAATATGTAATAAAGTATTTTTATAATTAATTTTTAAAATATTTATTAATTTTTTGTAAATACTCAAAATAAAAGATATTGTGCTTTTTATTAAAATATTTTTGTATTAAATTTCACAAAATAAAAAATAGACTTATATCATTATTATTTAAAATATTACAATATTCATAATATTATACATTTCATTGAGTCTAAGTACAACCAAACATTATATTTGATTATCATACTCATTCACAAGTAAATGTCAAACACCATTAAAAGATTCAGTCATACTCATACCCAATCACCCTACTATCATAGCCGTTACTATTATCATTTCCAAATTCTTACCAAATGCCCCTTAACATTATGAAAACGCGGCAGTTAACAATAGATAGTAAAACTAAAACAGAGGTGTCGGTAGTGGGGCCCAATTTGTCACCCACATGCCTTGTTTTCGCCAAGCCCCATAAATCCATAAACTGCACTGCATGTAATAAATTTCTTATTCCAAAATTCAAAATGTGTAAAATATACACAAAATATTAACATTAGTTTATTGTAATGAGTTTTCAAAACCGCGTACCTCGGGTAGCGCAGCAGCTCGTTTTTTCATCCCCTTTTCACATTGCCAGCTTCGCAAATCCTTTTCTCTTACAAAACATTGCAATACTTTATTATGAAAATTGTTGGGTTATGAATAGTTTTGGTTATATATTGAATTTGCAATTATCATAATCATAGTGCAAAATCCCGACTCAATACTACAATCAATCGTGTATCTTTTATTATCCTTCTTCATATTAGCCGTATCGTAACAGCAACAACAATCCATTTTCATTTTAGTTAGACTTGAGAAAATTACAAAGTATAAATACCAAACTTTGCACAGCATTTACTTATTATGTGCAATAATAAAAAACACAAATTACGATCAAATAACTATTTTTTCACTCACATTTGAATAATACTATTTTATGTTTCTTTATTGCCCTAAGATAAGAATATTCTCTGAATAAAGTAAATCAAGTTGCAACTTAACTGGAAAAAAGTCCAGCTGGAGTGAGAATCTCAAATTTGACCTTTGTCTTTTCATTAGGGGATTAATTATTTTAAACTTAATGATTAGAAAAATCAGACAGCAAAATCTGAGTTATTTAAAATATGTAAGCTCCTGCTCCAGTAAACATATTTATACAAATTCTTGCAGAGTCTAGTTTCACGATTTCCAAATATCTTACCATTCTCGTATTTCACCTCATCGATACACGTCTCTTCCTTCCAATTTCCCTGCCTCATCCCAAAGCATTGTTTCTCATATACTTACCAATATTTAATCTACACAACAATATCTTCTTAAAACAAGCAAATTCAAAAGGATAGAGCACTTGAAACATAGAGTGAACATGAAATCTTTGATCATTGATCATAACAAATAGGAAAGAGAGTACTAAATATAGAACAATACTTGTACTAAGGCTTCCTTTAGTTAGAACAAAGTTTTTGCAGAAAAAAAGAAGCCAGATAAATATAATTTGCCAAAAATTGCAACCATATCTGAATGAGGATTTAATACCTGCAAAACTGAACTACTACATCAGAAGTCAAGTGATCCACATTGCTTGCTCTCTAAACTCTTTGTTCCATTACTCTCCTTCACATCCTTGCTGCGCTCACTATCCACGACTCGGGTCCGACCAATACCCAGCTTAGGCAAACCCCGATTAAGCCCATCGAGTAGAACACACGCCTTGCACCATTTCTGCATTCATACACATGCATGAGATAATCTACATTCTTAACAGCTATGTAAAAGACATTCACATAACTTGTAAGCAATACCATGAACTGGAATCTGTGCTCTTCTTAATGGAAGGTAAAACGCGTAAAGGATAAAAATACAAATGCAAGATAATAACTAAGAATTCTGACCTGGCTTGAAATGTAACCGCATCTCTCGCAAATGCCCTGCTCCGGCATTTTTGTATGGGTTGCAATCCTAAAATCTTCGCCGGATTTTATGATGTCGAGTATAGCTCTTGGCCTAAAATGACAAACCAAAGAATGCAATGTGAAAAACTATACTAAACGAAAGAAATACAGCAAAAGGCAATATGACTATGGAAAGAGATAGTGAGGACCTGATCCTCTCGAGATCCTTAATGAATTCCCGAGCAAAGCCACGATAAGCATTTGGGGAATATATACCTGCAATTTCAAAGGACAATGTACCTATTATGATACAAGTGTCTTCAAGAAATTTTAAAAAGAAATTTTAAAATCTCTAATGTATACATTACAAATCCCTTTTTATTAGATAGAGCAAAGCAAAAAGTTGCAATATACCCAAGACAGAGTTTCTAAAGCCTAAACCAAATCCGAAACAAGTAGAAGTGCAACAAAGATATAATTCCTAGAATACCGCTAATCTAGAATTATAAAATAATAACAAGTTATTATAAAGCTAATTCGGGTTTCGGATCACAAATTATGCATTGAATACTTACATTCAGTTGAGAAATAATCGAGCCGTCTGAAGTATGCATACGTATAAGCATGTTAAGGACTTCACTTCAATTGTAACAGTTAACAAGTATTATACACATAGATTGCTAAATAGCTAAACAAAAAATGAGAAAAAACATAGAACTTCTGAACTAAAAAAAGGATATATCACAATTTCCTTCTCGTAGGTGTACTTAAAAGGCTTGCATCTTGGAATAGGGCCATCTTCACCAGTAATTATAGATGTACATCTACTCAGTCTGGCATGTTAACAATGAGTATACATTGATCAGGAGAGCTGATAAATAACATGTATGAACAAGGAAGTATATATTCAATGATCTTAACAGAACATATTACCTAGCAATGTCGCCTCTTAATATGTTTAGTAGGACCGTTTCAGCAATATCGTCTGCATTATGCCCAGTAACCAGCTTGTCCACTTTCAAAAGAGCAGCGCCACGGTCGAGGGCCTTACATAGAAGTAGCATGACAATTGTTGGATTTTGGGCTACTAAGTTTCCCAGATACTTCACAGGAGTTGCTTACTTATTCCGTCATTCTTTTTATACTATCTTAAATCTCATCCACTCATGTTATGAGAAAACACACTATTGAGGTAATCGAGGATAATAATGAGGAAATTTAGTACCTGACGACGAAAAACACCACAAAACGTGCAGTTGTTCTTTAGACCTATTAGCTTCACAATCTCATCCATGGTCCAGCCATATAGATCCTTATATGAGACAACTTTAAGAGGAAGTCCGTACTGAAAGTAAATAAACCGATGGATCAATTCGACATTTACATATCAGAACTAGAAGGGGAAAAACTAATACAGATTGGATAATGCATTACTTTGAAAGGAAATGCAAGTTGAATTTTTTGATTTCCCTTGAGCTTACACAACCAAACATATAGTATAAGGCTATTAGCTCGAATTAGGAAAAAAAATAAAAAGACATTGCTAAGCAGACAAAAACATGAAGTTCAAATATAAAGCACCTGAAAGTGAAGAGAGAGAGTGATAAACCCTACCTGTATTTCGTTTCTCTTGACAGTTTCAAGTGAATCATCCCTGTAACCAGTGATGCCTTCATCAACTGAAAGCAAGAAAAGATCGAGGCCGTAATCGTGCCTACGATTCAATTCGGACAAGACATAAGCAAGCACGGTGGAATCTGCCACACCACAAATCCATCAATTCCAGTTGAAAAGTGAACTAAAACCCTAAAATCACGAGCAATCACGTGAATTCAACATTTGGTGCAAAACAAATCACCAAAAGAAGGAAGACAAATATAAGATTGTTCTTCACCTTTTCCTCCGGAAGCTCCGATTGCTACGCGTTCGCCGCGCTTAAAGAGTTGATTATCTACAATTACTCTGTGGATTTCATCTTCGAAAACTTCGTAGAAACACTCCTTGCATATCTATAACAAAGAGAAATTGCACGTGCTAATTGAATAAATGTTACTACAGAAAATTGAGAATTAAGCAGAAGTTTACTTGTTCTAGGGTTTTGGGACGCTTGAGGGCGGCGCGCCTGGCGTTGCAGATGGTGCAAAACCTACCTCTAGGTTTCGCGGCCGCCGCCGATGCCATATCAGCACAAATTGTTGGTGCAGCTTCTTCTCTCTTCAATCGATTTAAACCTTCAAAATTTTCAGCATTTCAGCAAATTTTCAAAAAAAATTAGAACCATTTCTCGATTTATGCGTGTCGTCCTTGCGCAGGGTATCGTTCCAATTTTATCGGATGTCCCCAAAGGGACAACCACTGGTTATTCGCTGCAGTATATGAAAAGCAAAAATCTTACTTTTTTTCCGATGTGGGATGAACATCTCTTCATACTACTGTTAATGGGCCTTCGAGAAATGGGCCAAAACTGATGGACTAAATTTTCATTGGATTTATATTTTGGTCCGGAATTGGAACGGTTTGCTTCTAAATATTATCTGATCTTTTAAATATTTTTACTTAATTTATATAAAAATTAGTGTAAAGTTGATGAGGAGATGAAAAGTGACGCTGCAACACAATGTTTGTAACATAAGCAAATCTTTTGTTTGCAATATTATTTGTTGGAGTCATTGCACCGACTTTCTATTTTACGATTTATAAGACGTCATCAAGATTCGAATTTGTGATTTCTTTTGTAACAATTCGTATTTAAAGTGGGTTAGTTTATAAAGATATGCCTGAATGACGAGATGAGGGTGATACGATATCGTAGAAGGAGCAAATGTTGGCATCGAGAATTAACTTAAGTAGTATTTGGAAGAACTTTTATAAGTAACTTTTAGTTGTTTATGCTAAAATTGCTTAAAGTTGTTAAAAAAATGTTAGTGTTTAGAATAGTAGAAAAAAAACAGATTAATTTTAGAAAAAATAGTTTTGCATACACTATTATAAGCTGCTTTTCAGTTTTTTTGGCTTCTATTTTTAAAAAACATCCCCGACCAGCTTATGGGTTTCTACTTATTCTGACTTTTTTTTTCTAAAAAAAAAGCAAAAGCACTTACTTCAAACATTAAAAATGTACTTTTACGGTAACAAAAACCCAAAATCAGCTTATTTAAGCTGTTCCAAACACTACTTTAGTCAAGGTGGCATGAAAGCATTAAAGCTTTACACAAACCTCAACTAATTGTGCAAGGTATAAACATACTTACTGCCATCCCGTTTTTAGTGATTCAAAGCTTTTCGGCACGAAAATTAAGAAAATTATATTTTGTGTATAAAGTAGGATAACCCATTATACATTTATATTCCATTTGTCTCATTATTTATGTCCACTATACTCGAAATAGATGTCCCATTATTTATATCCACTACCTAAAATTTAAATAAACTACACCACTTTTAAAGAATTTAGGAGGCAAATAAATTGTCACATATGACAATTTTCGAAGGTGAAGGGGCACCGCACAACGTACAAACCTAATAGTCCTTAAGTAGATTGCACATTTAAAGAATTTAGGAGGCAAATAAATTGTCACATATGACCTTATATTATGAAATGATCCAAAATCTTAAATAATGAAATAATTGATTTAATTATATTTACCAGCACATGTTTAGATCATAATCATACATAGGATATGTTTGCAAGACCTTATTTTAAACACTTATCTATTTTTTGACCATATAAACAGATTTTAATATTTACAATGTCAACTTTCTGAGTTTGTTTCTCTAAAATTAAACAATTTCTTCTAAACACCTATTGAGATTCTTTTAGTGCTTAAATCACCGTAATTTTCGAATTTATCAAAAATATCAACTTTTCAAAATCAATTCCAAAAATTTCACAATTTTATTTAAAAGTAATTATCTTTAATTTTAAACAACATCAATCAAGAAAAATACTTATAATAAACAGTTCACACTTATAATGCTCAATTTCAACAAACTCTCAAACATAGATCAAAACATCAAAATACAACCCTTATTAATTAAACCTTAAATTAATATACATAAAACAAATTTAACACCAACATATTACAACCTTAATCACAAATAAAATTATATTTTATTCCTCACTTGCATTCATTTTCTTTCTCACTCTCCTTCTCCTCATCACTCTTGGAGTACCCAGGGATCTTCTCCTTGATCTTGTCCAACAAACCTCTCTTCTCAGCCCTCGGACTGGTGGCGGGCTCGGCCGCCTCTGGTGTCGGCGGCGGCAACGCCACCTCCTCCGCCTTCTTCCCTCCTCCGGGTAGCTTCTCCTTGATCTTGTCTAGTAACCCTTTCTTTTCTTCAGCTGGTTTATCATCACACTTTTCAATTGCTATATTTGTATCTTCTCCCTTTCCAATTTTATCCTTCTCTTTCTCTTTCTTCTTCTTTTCTCCATTCTCCTCCACTTCTTCCTCACTTGACTGCAATCACCAATCAAACAAAAGCAAATTATTTATTTATAGTTTGATTTATATAAGCTTGAATTTATTTTTTAAAGTCAAATCCGTTATTTTTTTTTATAGCACGAGACAAACGACTCTTAATTTATAGAATAAAAAACTCGATAGAAACGAGATGCGTGATAAGAATAACAAATAAATACAAATTAAATCACTCTTTCCGAGCAAAATAGAATTTGAGTTAAAGAGTTTATAAATCTACTAATGTTTTTAATATTTTTGCCTATATGTATAGAGCTCACAACTCATTACTTTATCGATTTTTCTTTTAATATTAATTGATAAAATAAATACAAAAAATTGAAATTTGATTGATTCAAGAGTATTTTTTTGAGATCATATTGATTTATTTGAATATATATATATGATATGATATTAATATTGAGAACTTACAGAGCTACTCGAGCTGTTCGGTCGATTAAGCTTTTCGCGGAGGGTTTCATGTTTCTTCGTCTCTTCCTTCTCTTCTGAAACTTGAACTTTCTTATCGAACTCATCGGCGATCACCTCCCCCTCGCACTTCTCCTCTTTCTTCCCCACCAAACCGAAAAGCCCACGGTTGGCGGCGTCCACCGCCGCCTCGGATGGCTCGTCACTCTTCGACTTACGGTGGTTGTACTGCACTTGATCCGATGTCATTTTTTTCCGACAATGAGTAATAGAAATTTAGGATTGTGGAAGATATGAAAAGATTTGATGAATTAACACATGAAATTGAGAAACACTAGAAATAGTGGGCTCTTTAAATAACCTAGGTATGGTCGAATATAGTTATTTATTTGTTTTTGTTATTAATTATATTATCTATAAATATACAATGAATAATTCGATTTTGATCATTCAAGAGATGATTAATCATTTTAGATAACATAAAATAATAAAAGGAGAAAGAAGAGAAATGGAGTAAGGAAAGTGTCTACCAATAATAAACTGCCACGTGGGAGGAGCTGTATCGATTGGTCCACGGCGTGCTAGTACTATATGGCACGTAATGCGCAGGACACGTGGCGAGACGAGGAGTGGCGAATCAGTCGACGAAGTTTGTGGAGATATTCCTAACTAATCTAGTGCGGCCGAGTGTACGGTAAGTCCAGGCCGACATAAATGGATTGCTTTATTAGTGAAGGAAATGACCTACACTTAAACCTCGAATATTCGATCAAATAATAATTTTATTAAAATAATAATTTCTTTTGATTCTAATATAGGTCAATACACTAAAATAATATTTAATAAAATAATAAATTTATTAAATGAATATTTTTTTTCGGTTTCAAGGTTATTACTTTATTGAGATTTAACTGTATTTAAGACAAATGTTCGGTGAGTATATATGATTATTTTGACATATAGTACTTTTTAAAATAAAAGAAAAAAATGAGAATTGAATTATTAAATGCTAGAGCTGTCAAAGTATTAGGTCACCACGCTTGTATTGTAAATATGCAGTTACGAATAATCCAGCCAAAGTAATAGGAATTAGACCTAACACAATTCCAAATATAAAAACTTCAATCATTTCATTTTTTTGAAAAGGATAAAAAAACAGTAATATGTATAACTAAATATTAATCCGAATTGATGTGAATCTCAATGACCAAGAATTGATAATTGACATGGTAAACAACTCTAGAATACACAGAATCTCACATAATGATTTCCTTTCTGAATTGTTTCTTTCAAATAGAAATTTTAAATAAGTCGTATCTTGCTCAGACCAATAAATAGAGCTAAAGTTATAGTTAAAGCCACTAGTAGAAAAGCAAAATAACTGGTTATAGTAAGCATGAGGGGCTAAATGAAATATGGTATTTTTATACATATGTTTTTAAAGCATTTACCTAAGTTTCCATTTTTCTAACATAGGAAGATATACAAAAATAACAATTGAAAGAATAAATCAAATTGAAAGTTTTTGATTCATCTATCATTATAGACGGTACAAATAAAGAGAAAGTGACAGGCATATAAAATGAAACCGATTCATCATTTATAAGATCTAGCCATCTCGCGATTCTTATCAACCAAGTCGTCGAGAATAAACGAACTGGACTGTATAACTTCATTCAAAAACGAAACTCTTTTTGAATTATATAAAAATAGAATACTATGTTTTCCATTTTTTCGTTCGATATTTTCAAATAAAACCTCTTGCTTGTAGCAAGATCCAAATTTAGATTTAGATCCAATCCACGTCTAACAAGATAATTGAGTATGATCAAGATTTTTCGAGTATTGTAATTCTAATTACAATTCATTGAATAACCTTTTTTGTCGATGAAATCGTAAAACTATATGACTCGGGTTCAATTTTCGAGTAGTTTGGGTTGTCCCATATGTTGATTACGGGGTGTGTCGAAATGACGATAATAACGTTAGCCGAGGCAAGAGTTGGACTCTTTCTCCGCAAGACGATAATGCTCCGCTACTCCGTGCAAGCGGTCTATAGCACTCGTCTCCAAGATACAACGGCTTATCAATTACGAGTAGTTGCACTACTTATCGTAATTCCGGCGAACTACTAGATATTTGGGACTAAGGAAATGAAAGATGATATGTATATGATGAATGAAACATAATATAAAAGTTGGAGAATGAATTAATGAATTAAATTGTTGTATGGAATGGTCTATTTATAGACTACGAATGGTCTCCATAGAAGGTTGCCAATGTTTCATCTTTATAGGAAATCATGTAATGTTACGTTAATTAGTAATCAACGTGACTAATGCATGCATCTTCTCAAGAAATTAAACCAACGCATGAAGCCCTTGTAAGCCACATGTATTTCCATGCAACCCTTCATTCCATGCATTCAACCAACGAAGAGAAGCCAACGTTTCATGCCAAGTGAAGTCATGTGTTAATTTGATCCCATGCATTTGACCACCGAAGAGAATCCAACGTTTCATGCCAACATTTTGTTTGTAATTCAATTTATTAATCTAATATTAATTATTATCTAACAATCCCCCACATTAGATTATTAAATGCAAATGCAAATGTTATGCAATTCCTTAGTCCCAATGACCTATTATTGCATCAGGATAGGTAGTTTTTTGCTTTGAACCTTCCTTAGTATAATGTTATCGGATTTACTCGCTGCTCGGTGAACGCGATGTCTTGAACCGGTCAGCTTTTGTGTAAACCAAGACAATAACATATACACAATAATAGATACAATATCTTTCGTTCTCACGTTGTGTCCATTTTGGCCTTGGACCATATCTTGGATTCATAAGTGTTTTTCTATTTGAAGCGGCCACACTTCTCACTTATATAGGTGATCTCCTAATAAGAGTATCCTGTCATACTCCACCAATAAGGCTATAGGAATCATTAAAAACTTATAGCTTACCCTTTTACCACAAGCTACAAGTTTGCACTTGGAGCAGCTTCGAGAATGGATTTTTAGTTGTGTTTCCAAGTGCACAACTTGAACATTCTTAACTTAGTTGTCTCTTTGAACCATGTTCATGGGATCTCCAATTATCATGGTAGAGTTACCATTAAGAGCGTTCTTTTAGTGTGGATTTTAATCCCATTCCCCTAACTGCATTGTACAATTGATCACGATTAGTACCTTTAGTAAACGGATCCGCAATATTATCTTTTGACTTCACATAGTCAATACATATTATTCCACTAGTGATCAATTGTCTAATGGTATTGTGTCTTCGACGAATATGTCGAGACTTACCATTATACATACTACTTTGTGCTCTCCCTATTGCATACATACTATCACAATGTATTAAAATGGGAGGCACGGGTTTTTCCAACAAGGAATGTCCTCTAAGAAGTTCCGTAGCCATTCGGCTTCTTCGCCAGCTTTGTCTAGAGCAATGAATTCCGATTCCATTGTAGACCGAGCTATACAAGTCTGTTTAGAGGATTTCCATGAAATTGCTTCTCCACCTATGGTAAACACAAAACCACTTGTGGACTTGGAATCTTTTGTGTCGGATATCCAATTTGCATCACTATATCCTTCTAACACAGCGGGATATCTTGTGTAATGCAGACTATGAGTTAAGGTATGCTTTAAATACCTTAGAACTCTAGTTAGTGCGGTCCAATGATCCTTTCCGGGATTACTTGTGAACCGACTTAACTTGCTTATAGAATATGCTATGTCGGGCCTCGTACAATTTGCTAAGTACATTAGGCTTCCAATGACCCTAGCATAGTCCAATTGGTAAATTGGATCTCCTCGATTTTTGGCTAAGTGTAAGCTTAAGTCTACAGGAGTATTAGCCGGAGGTAGATCAAAAGCATCGAATTTCTTAAGCACATTCTCTACATAGTGAGATTGTGATAAAGTAATTCCTTCGGATGTTCTAGAGATCTTTATCCCTAGAATTACATCAGCTATTCCCATATCTTTCATGTCGAACATTCTTTTCAACATTGCTTTAGTATTCATAATTATATTATGATTACTTCCCATAATAAGCATGTCATCAACATACAGACATATAATGACAAAGTCGTTAGGTGTGCCTTTAATGTACACACACTTGTCACACTCGTTTATTTTAAAACCATTTGATAACATTACATGATCAAATTTCTCATGCCATTGTTTGGGAGCTTGTTTAAGTCCATATAATGACTTAACAAGTTTACAAACTTTCTTTTCTTGTCCGGGAATAACAAACCCTTCAGGTTGTTCCATGTATATTTCATCTTCTAAATCTCCATTTAGAAATGCCGTTTTAACATCCATTTGATGTATCTCAAGGTTGTGTAAAGCAGCAACGACAATTAGCGTTCTTATGGAGGTTATCCTCGTTACGGGAGAGTATGTATCAAAATAATCATACCCTTCATTTTGCTTGTAACCCTTGGCTACTAGTCGTGCTTTATATTTGTCAATAGACCCATCGGCCTTATATTTCTTCTTTAGGATCCATTTGCATCCTAAAGGTTTACAACCGGGAGGAAGATCAACAATCTCCCAAGTGTGATTGTTCATAATTGACTCGATTTCGCTATTAATCGCTTCTTTCCATAGAGGAGCATCAGGACTTGACAATGCAGCCTTGATTGTTTGTGGTTCATCTTCTAATGAATAGACTACAAAGTCTGGACCAAAAGACTTTGCTATTTTCGCTCGTTTTCCTCGTCTAGATTCTGGTATTGACCCATCACTTTGGTCAATCTTTTCTAGTGAGCTTTCTTCATAAGTTCGTTTCTTAGAACTCACATCATTCTTTTCTTTCTTAGGGAATATAGATTCAAAAAAGACAGCATTTCTGGATTCTATAATCATTCCCTCATTTATGTCGGGTATTTACTACTTATGTACCAAAAACCTATATGCGCTACTATTGCTTGCATATCCCATGAAGATGCAATCAATAGTTTTAGGTCCTAGCTTTACTTGTTTAGGTTTAGGTACTTCAACTTTTGCTAGGCACCCCCACACTTTAGTGTATTTGTAGGATGGTTTCCTACCTTTCCATAGTTCATATGGAGTTTGATCTTGTTTCTTTGAGGGTAACTTATTCAAAATTTTATTTGCCGAAAGAATAGCTTCCCCCCACATGTTATGTGGTAAGCCCGAGCTTATCAGCATAGCATTCATCATTTCTTTTAATGTTCTATTCTTTCGTTCAGCAACACCATTTGATTGTGGTGAATAAGGTGCGGTTGTTTGATGAATAATGCCATTTTCACGACAAAAGTCCGCAAAAGGTGCAACATAGTCACCGCCTCGATCACTTCGGATCATTTTGATCTTGGTGTTAAGTTGATTTTACACTTCATTTTTATAGCTTTTGAAAGCATCGAAAGCTTCGTCTTTTGTTGGTCCCGAGTGTACGGTCAGGTGTAGAGGGGGGGGGTGAATACACCTGATTCGATTTCTCAATTTCGAACTTGAACAGTCCTATTCGGGATGGTGTGCATGCAAGCTAGATTCGGCAGACGACTGCACAACTGTTCTGAATCGAGTTGAAGGCTAAAAGAGTACTGACTCAGCTGAGATCTGCTAACTGACTAGGTCAGAATTCAGTATCGTTCAGTGAGAGTTCAGTGTGCGGAATTGTGTAGGCCCAAATCAATTTTTGTGAGAAAACGTTTTAAGTCCCAGTTCAGTAGATTTAAAAGTTCGGTATCTTTGAGACAGTTGATTGATTTAAATATGATGTTCAGTATGAATAGTAAAATCAATGCAACAGATAAGAAAGCAGTAAGAGACACATGATTTTTAAAGTGGTTCGGATATCGCTCAAATCCTACGTCCACTGTCCCGAAAGATCGGGAGGCTATTTATTATCCTGAGTTAGTCTCGGTCGTGCACACTTTGGGCAAAGCCGCGTCTTGGTTTTTATATGCGATCCAAGTCTCGGTTACAACACTATCAAACTTAAAGTGTTTGACAAACTTCTCCAACAGTGAAGGAGTCCTTATACACTAAGGATTGGGTTCAAATGTGAACTCCTTCGTCTAAGCTATGGATATAATAAGTGAGCTTAGGGTTAGAGGGATAAGGAACGAGAATGTAGCTATCTAGAGCGACGAACAGCTGAGGGTTTAGCTATAGGTTCGTGTCGGTCGCTTGGATACTAGAAGCTTATGTCGGTTCGACTTGGTTCCTTTTGAAGTTGGATGTAGTCTTTCGCCGGAGATAACTCGGTTGTTTCTTGCGGAGGACTTAGTCGTTAATATCGCTCGTTTGAATGCTCTCTCGTGTTCTAGGTGCGCGCATTCTCTCAAATCTTGAATGATCCCTCTATTTATAGAGCAGAGATTGAAATAGATCCGTTGGAGACGATCTTCTTCTCTCTCTCTCTTTTTGGTAGCAAACGGCTCTTTTGGTGTAGGTAATGTGTACTTTCCCACCTTTTTAGGTAAAAGGTTGATTGCGGCTTTAGTAGGTGAGAAGACACATGTATGTTTATCATTTGTCGAGGTGGATGAAGTGGTTGAGACAAAGACAAACTTCGAGACATCGAAGCCGACTTCTCTCTTCCTCGTACATGACAATGCCGATTGTCTTTCAAAAGATTCTCGACGATCCTGAAGACTATCTGCCGTTCTTGAGTCGACCTTGTATTCGGTAGATAGGCTCGCCGAGATAAGTCTATCGAATATCAGCTCCGAGTCCAGTGAACTACTTCGCCGAGTTCGGTTCACCGACTCTCTCGCATATCTTGCTCCTGCTGAGTCCAAGATTCCGAGTCTTCTACACCGGTGCGAGGCCGATGAGCTGCGGCGCCTTGACCGGGAGCGCAGTGTCTCACGAGTCCGAGCCCTCGGAGACAAATACGAATACAAAGGAATGGTTCACCAATCAGATAGGGTTTTGGGATCTTCAAATCTTCTCAACAATCCAGAGCACGAGGCTACTGAGCATGATTCAGTATAGAAGATAAGAGTCATTTCCCACAAGTATGATCATGCTGAGGATTGAATCATCACCCAACAATTTCCCCCTATTTGATGATGCCAAAACCTATCATCTATGTCCTATCAACTATGCTAAACACTAACTTACTCAAAAAAACAGAGCTCCTTACAAATATTACAAGTAGGATCAGTGGAGTTGTCTGGTAAGTGCTAGACTACCGAGGGAGACGGGGAAGAACAATTTCCCCCTTTACAATAATTTCCCATATGCAACAATTTCCCCTAAGAGAAATAATAACTCTCCGAAGATCTAGTCTATCGGGAGATCTAACCGAGCAAAAACCGACAAGTAAATAAACAACGTGTGTGTGTCGATAATCACTTGATGATTCGAGTGTTAAAGCATAAAGCAAACACGGCTATTTAGACAACAAGTAGTTGTCGAGCCAACGAAGATTTGTATATATATAATAACTAGTTCGGTACATTACAAATCTTGCTAAGCTAAAAGAAGAACTAAGAGGGAGAACCCTTAAACCGCTTGAATCCTATTCATGAAACCTTGGGATTTATCTTCGGGCGGTGGAACTCCATACATTCCGAACGTGTTCTTCCTCGGCCCGGTATTCGGCGAAGTCTGGCTGGATCATCTTGTTCTAGACCTCCGTTCAATGCAGCATTCTTCACTTCTTGTTCAATCATTCCGAGATGTCTTGAGTCGTCTTGTCTTACGGGTGGAGGAATGATCCTTGCTTCGAGAACGCCGACTACTACCCCTTCGATTCTTGCTCGTGCATATATGGGTAAAGATCGAGGTTCGAGAATGGTCATCCACTCGACATAGGCATCGGCCTTAGACATTTCGAGCCGAATCGCCGGAAATAATTTCTCTTGATAAACTCTATCTTGGCCGATTCCCATCTCTCGATTGAACCGAATAGGCATCCATTCGTCTCGATCTCGGCCATCTATGTGTTTTCGGATCGTTTGGCTTCCCGAACCTTTCGTATCGATAAGGAATGTCGGCTTTCGAAGGAACTCTCGGCTGGCCTCTTGTTCGACGCTTCCCGAGTGCCTCAAGGTCCGCCAAATGTATCCTCCGTCAGCGGCCTCTATCTCGTCTAGCTTCCTCTCCTCTCGTAGAGATATCTATCCATCTCGAGCAAAGATTTCTTCAATTTCGCATCTTGCTCTTGAGGCTTCGAGGAGCTTGTTCCGATTCGGCGGGGTACTAGATCTAGATTTGGATGTACCCCGCCTTTCGGTATTCTTCTGCTCTTTGCTCCTTGTCTTTTTCTCTGTCCTCTTCATCTGTTATGATGAGCTTTCTCGGAGGCAGTCTAGCAGTTCTCTTTCCTCCTTTGGATGGGGCTTTAGTCTTTCCTTTGGCAGGCTTAGACTTTGGCTTGTTAGTTGCTTCGGCCTCTGTAATCTCTCTGGCCAGTCTCTCATCCGCAGCTATTTGGGCTTCCTCCTCAGCAGATATGTATCTTAATCTCTTTGCTGGAGGGGTTGGAATTTTAAGCTTCTGTTTGCCATTGCCTTCTTGAACTGGTGGTGGAATAGGAGCCTCTTCTTCTTCTGAGTCCTCCACCGCCTGTTCAGCGTACTCAGCAACCTCCTTAATAATGTCTTTGGGAGTCTGGGTTGCTTGAGTAATCTGCTGGGGTCCTGAGCCACTTGGGCCGGTTTCAGCTGTGCTCGCAGCTGAAACACCCTGGGCCTCACCCTTCTGAGACTGAGTTTGAGGCAGCTTCTCAGTACTCTTCTGTCCTTCCCTTTTTCCTTCACTTTCCCCCTTTTTGGCATCATCAATGAGCACCGGGGTAGGGACTAGGACTGACTTCTCCAGATTTTTGTAGGAGGTTGACAGCTCATCAAGACGATCGTGGAGCTTAGTCAGAGCCTCATGCAACTCGTTCCTCTCCATGGTAAGGTTTTCCTTGTACTGCTTGTGAGAGAGGTCGATTGCTTCCTTGAAGTCTTTCGGCTTCTCGGTGATCTTGTCTTCCGGGGCCGCTTGGATAATCTCAAGTCTTTGTTCAGTGGCCTCGGATTGTTCAGTGATAGCGTCAGTATGAGCCAGTTTAGAAGCCAAAAATTCATCTAGTAGCTTGGCTTGGCTCTCCTGAAAGATCTTGAGCTGAGCTTCGAATTTGACTTCTTACGAGCCAACGCTTCTAAAATAAGCGCGGAAACATCGGGGGCGGGCGATGATGAGACGGAAGACTTGGCCCCGAAGTTCTTTAGCCGTGGTTTGAGCAGTCTGCTTCCATGTCCTATGGATAGCCTTCGCAAGATCTCGATTTTTGATCCCTTGGGCAGTTAAGGCTTTTGCCACTGATCGAGATCTCTTTGCGGTCCGGCTGGGCGCCGCTTCGAAAGTCGATCGCAAAGAAGAGCCGAGCGGGCTCTGCCGAGGACGAGCACCCGGCCTTGGACTTCTCGGGACCAAGGATACCGAGTGGTGGAGCGGTTTCGGTATGGGTATCCTTGTCCTGTGGATGTCCCTCATCGGGCTTTCCGGGGCTGAATCCATCGGGTGGGTCGTCGTGGTCGACCCATCGAGGGTCTTTGGGCCGGAGGCGTGCTTGTCGATCATGAATCATGGCCGGCATTGCGGCCCTCGGGATTGTCCATTGAGCTGAGGTCTTCGGGCTCCGAATAGCCTATCTCCTCTCTCGGTCTCAATTCCTCTTCATGCAATCGCCGACAGGAGTAGTGGAGGACAAGGCGCGTAGACGAGGCCACTCCCGATGTCGCAAAGCAACATGTGGAGCCTTGCTTGTCTTGGCGATGAGCAATAAGTCGAGTAGTCGGCAAGCTCGGAACTAGTTGTAGAATTTCACGGGATGCTCGGATATAATCACCGAAGCTTCCATCCCGATTGATTCACCTTCGGATGCGGTCTCGGACTCCAAGTCTATGTGTGAAGTCTCGCTCTTCGGTTGGAGGTACCGAGCTGAGTGGAGGGACGAGAAAGGGGGCCGTCTAGGCGCCGAATATCTGCGCTCCGAGCTTCGAAGCATCCCCTTGGTCCCTTTCGGTGGAAACAATCTTTTCCACCGATTGAGTCTTCTCGGAAGACTCGGACTCATCAACCATTGCATGGGGTGAGTAGTCTTCTCGGGGAGCCCGTTCGGCGAGGCACTTGTGGAACCTCCTCGGTGGCCGGCACCTCGGCGGCTTTCTTCATTTTCTTTGCCGGTGCCTTAGGAGTTTTAGTGGGAGGGGTTCTTTTCTTTGTAGGCGTAGCCTCTTTGAGACTTTGATTTCGGAGAGGCTGGCGAGGGTCCCGACCCTATCCGCCGAAGCGCCGCTTTGTCTTGTTGTGAAATCGACCTTCTTCACATTGAAGTACTCCTTGTCACCGTAGGTGATAGGCTCGGGATCCACATAAATCTTCGATCATGATGGACGGTTTGAGTCCATACAGACAATTTGCCCTTTGCGCTCGGCGTGTTCGATGCTTTGTCGAACTTAGCGGCTGAGCCATGAATTCTCGGAGAAAGAACTCCGTCCAATTTATCCGGGCTCGGTCGTATATGGCCATCATCATCGAATCTTAGGCCTCGACACCTGGTCAAACGACCCCGCTTGGCTTGTCGGCAGGCTGCGTCACTATATAGGCAAGTGCCCCGAACCGAGGCAACATCTTTGTTCTTCGGAAAAGCAGCTACGAATGTAGTGGGCTTTCCACGGAAGACGGTAAGGTATTCATCTACTCGGTCGTCTCGTACCCCCAGCATCTTGGTTCCTTCGGAGGGCGAGATCAAAACTCCGCTTTAAAGCATCCTTGATGGACATCCGCTTCGGCTCCATAGTGGCGTTTTGGATAGAATGGGCAACGAATCTCGCCACTATATCTCCGAATACTGCGTCGAATTCAAATACGGCTCGCAACTTTGTCTCGGGAGGAAGAACGAAGGCCTCCTAGACGAGAAATTTCTCCGGCCACGACTCGCGCAGAGCCGAGAAGATCTCATCCATATACTCCGGATCGCATGAATAGAAATCCATGGTGGGTTCAAACCACACGCGATCCTTCTCCGAATGTTCGCATATCCGTTGGAGATATCATAGAGATATTGGTTTCCGCCATTGTACTGTGACAAGAAATGAATCGATATTGTTTTTGGATAGAACAGGTGTTGTGCAATGCGATCTTGAAACATATAACAAATACATTAACGAGATATAAGCATACCAATGGATAAAATTCGAGATAAGATTGAGAGTGTAATTGCAAGTAAGGATTGCGAATGCAGATCTCGGATTTTTCGGAATTTGAAAGTTATGAAGTATGCTAATGGCGGTTTCAAGATATGATCGAATATATATCAACTATGAAGGTGAACGGTTTTCGATCGAAGGCTGAATGCAAACTTGCTTTATGATATGGACGGTTAAGATTAGAAGTTAAAAAAAAGGTAATGATCACAAAAGGCACCTAAGTCAAAGCCAGTTGTAAAATAGCCTAAGTAGTAACTGTGAAAAGACATGCATTAAATGCGTGCAGAGTTCAGCAAGCTTATGTATGGAATGTCGTGCATTAAATGTGAGTCGTTAATAATAAAGACAAACCAAAAGATATTAATGTCATGCTGAATCTTTGCCATAAATGCAAAGTACTGTTGTATTAAATTACTACTGAGTAGAGATACGCAAACCTGTCAGCTGAACATAGTAGTCAGCTGATACCTCGTGTAGATGGTTTTCTGAATCTCTACGTACTGAATGTATCAGTATTGAGAGTGAACATTCCCCCTAACTGAAATGTCTCTCTCCTGAACCCTCTCACTGACTGGGGTCAGTAGGGTCCAACAGACCTAGCTCTACTGAAAGTTCTCTGAATCTTGATTCAGCTAGAGGCTTGGTCAGTATATCAGCCCTTTGTTTGTCAGTATGGATCTTTTCCATTCTGATATCCTTCTTTTCGACATGGTCACGAATGAAGTGATGTCGATGTCCACGTGCTTGCATCTCATGTGAAGAACAGGATTTCGAGTGATTGCAATGGCACCGGTACTATCGCAGAAGATCGGCACTTCATTCCGAATGACGTCATAGTCTCTCGTTCTTGTCTCGGCCTAAAGGATTTGGGCGCAACAACTTCCAAGCAGCCATGTATTCGGCTTCGGTAGTCGACGTGGCCACCGAGTCTTTGTTTCTTTGAAAACCATGAGATCGGCTTGCGCAAGGAACCGACACGTTCCCGAAGTTGATTTTCGGTCTATTCTACATCCTGCATAGTCGGCATCGGAATAACCAGTTAGTTCAATATTATCATCAGTGGATACCATAAACCCATGTCGGGTGTTCCTCGTAGATAGCGGAGAATCTTCTTTTTTGAGTCCATATGACTCGCTTGGGATTCGCCCTGAAATCGAGCACGAATACCTACAACATAAGTTATGTCGGGACGAGTAGCCGTTAGATATAATAAAGAACCAATTATAGCACGGTATTCGGTTTGGTCTACTGATACTCCCTCTTTATCAAGATCTATCTTCATATTCGTGTTCATAGGGATCTTGATTGATTTGCCGGATGTGCGGCCGAATCTTTTGATGAGGTCTCGAGTGTATTTGCCTTGGTTGATGAACGTTCCCTTTTCGGATTGCTTGACTTGAAAACCAAGGAAGTAGTTCATTTCACCCATCATCGACATCTCGAACTTATCCTTCATCATCTTTTCAAATTGCCGACACATGATGACATTCTTCGAACCGAAGATAATGTCATCCACGTAGATCTGCACAAGTAATAAGTCTTCTTCCGGTCGAATCTTTGAATAGAGTGCGGTCCTCCGTGCCTTTCGAAAACCTTTCGAAGAAGAAACTCGGTACGGGGGTATCGTACCAAGCCCTAGGTGCTTGTTTTAACCCGTATAGAGCCTTTACGAGTCTATATCCTTGATGTCCCTGAAAGCCGGGCGGTTGTTCCACATAGACTTCTTCTTTCAGCACGCCGTTCGAGAACGCGAGACTTCACATCCATTTGATAAACTCCGAATCTTTGATGTGTTGCGTAGGCTAGGAATAGTCTAATTGCCTCCAATCTTGCAATCGGAGCGAACGTCTCATCGAAATCTATCCCTTCGGCTGACAGTAGCCTTTAGCCATGAGTCTTGCTTTGTTCCTTACTATAACGTTGTTTTCATCTCGCTTGTTTTTGAAGACCCATTTGGTTCCAATGACATGTTGATGCCGGGGTCTGTCTACAAGCTCCCATACTTCATTTCTCGTGAACCGATTCAACTCTTCCTCGCATAGCAATAATCCGATCAAGCATTTTTAAGTGCATCCTCAATATTCTCGAGGCTCTTCGTAGACAAGAAGCGGGAAAATAATGCGCTTTCTCCTTGACAGAATCTGGATCTTGTCTTGACATGTGCTGAAGGATCTCCAATTATAAGATCAGCAGTGTGAGCATCTAGCCACGATCTACGATGTTTTAACTCTTCATCGAAATTTGTTCAACCCCGATAGTAGGTGAGTTAGGCATTTCAGGTGTACTATTCTTGAGATTGAAGTAATTCAGAACAAGAGTGTGATCTACCGAGTCACCGGGTTCGGGGGCATTCGGCTCGGGAACATTACTAGACGTTCCCCCGAGTTGTTATTCTCGGTAGTGTTGGTCTCGGTTACCTCTACGGTTTCCTCATCGACTGAGTTACCCGGGATTGATTACGTTCGGGAGAATCAATCCGCTCGGCTACTTGCTCGCTGGTTGAGATTCGATAGATTTGTCTTCGGTTTCTTCTTCGAATCATCATCCCAACATAGCTGGATCTTTTGCATTTGTCTTTTAAGCTTAGATCCCGTAGGCCGCTATCGATGTCCTCGATTCGGAATTTGAGTTATTGCTCCTGTCTTCGCTAGCAAACTCGTTAAAAACAACATGAGGGCTTTCCTCCACGCAAAGAGTCCGATAGTTGAATACTCCGAAAGCTTTCTTGACCCGAGAGTATCCTAAGAATACTCCCCGATCCGACTTGCTATCAAAAGTCTTCACTGATCTTTCCCATTATTGTGGATAAAGCATGAACAACCAAAAATATGGAAATAAGATAGAGAAGGCTTCCTACCGTTCCATAGTTCATATGGTGTTCTCTTATCTTGCTTTGTCGGTAGAGATCTATTCTCGAGTATAACATGCGTATCGGTAGCTTACGCGCCGGAATTTGGTTGGGAGTCCCGAGTGCGAGTAGAGTCCTAGTTTGCCTCTTTTAGAGTTCCGTTCTTTCGTTCAGCAACTCCATTCTCGCCGAGGTGTGCGTGCAGTGAAGTCTCATGCTCTATTCCTTACGCTGCGGAACTCCTTTACCATGGAATTAAGGAACTCGGTTCCCTGCTGCGAACGTATTTTTTCGATCTTGGTGTTCTTTTCGACACCGAGCTTTTTCAGAAGCGTTGGTAACTCTGTTTTGACGTCAGACTTGTTGGCAATGAATATGACCCATGTGTAGCGCGAGTAGTCATCTATGACCACTAATGCATATTTTCTGCCTCTGATCGTCACTGGGGAGACTGGACCGAACAAATCCATATGTAGCAGCTGAAGAATTCCATTCGTGGAAGGCGATGGAACTGGAGGATTTTGATTCCTTGTTTGCTTTCCCTTCAGACATGCTTCACACTGAGTGTCTTAGCTGAATACTTCATTCGGCAGTCCCCTTGCTAGAGTGTTTCTTGCAAGCTTGTTGAGTGTCTTAAAGTTGAGATGGTTGAGTCTTCTGTGCCATAGCCACCCCGTGCGGTTGTCATTCTTCGCCAATAAGCAAGCTTCAGGTTCGCTGAGTTCCAGTCAGCCACATATATGTTCTTTCTGCGCGAACCTGATAACACTTGTTTTCCTTGTGGATTTATCAATAACATCACGAAACCAGCGTCAAAAATCACTCTATTTGAGTTATCACAAAATTGACTAACAGAGAGAAGATTATGTTGAAGTCCTTCAACATATGATACTCTTGGAACTTTGGCAGTTCCTATGCTGAGTGTTCCATATCCTCTCGTGTAGCCTTTGGCATTATCTCCAAACTCAATTCTGGGTCCTTCTTCAGTGATATAATTCTTGATGAGACTCCTTTGGTATGTCATGTGTCTTGAGCATCCCTCGTCCACATACCATGGGTCTTTACGCACCTACAAAACGGAATTATATTCGGGTACCCTTCATTTTTATTTTGGGTCCTTAGATGTTAGTTTTCATAACCCAAATCTGTCTAACAACCACGGTGGTTTCGACATTTTCTTCCCATTAGAGTCAACATATCGACCCATTTGGCTGGTCAAAGGTGACCTCACGAGGCTTCGAGGTTCGGGAGTCCTAATCTTCGAGTTGGTGGGCTGCCGACCTTAGCCTTACGTGTGGCTTTCTTTTTCTTCGACCTTTAGAGCCTCTTCGACTACGAGTTCATAATAGTATGACCCATACCGAATTTGGATGTGTCGGCTTTGGAGGTCCATGCCGATCCGCCAATTTTAATTTGCTTGGCTCCCCTCGTCTATGCATCTTGGGGTTTCTTGGCATTGATCTTCTTGTCAGAATGCTGATGTGTGGGATGAGGTGCTTTCATCTTCTATTTGTTCTTTGCTAGGGGGTTCAGTATATTTGCGTTCATAGTCTCCCCTCGAACAAATCTATCGACAAGCCGTATTCCGAGTGTCTTGGGGCAGATGTGGAAGCTTCTAGACTGAATCCAAGTCCTTCCTTGCAGTGCTTTGGCTTATTGCTTGCTAGCATAGCTTCTAATTTCTTCTCAGCACCCATGTACCTCTCAGTCATCAGGCTCCTCCAGACATCATCACTCTTCTTCAGTGTGTCGTGCTCGGTCCGAAGTCCCGACATTTCTTGCTTCGGCGAGACTCGGCTCGATATCTTTCGAGTCAAGTCATTGGTCAAAAGCGAAATCCGATCTTCTTGATGCTTGAGACTTGGCCATCGGAGAGTTTATCTCCTCCACGAGTCTCAACACAAGTCCTTCGGCCTCGGTAGCAACCTGACTCTCCTGAGAAAGTTTCTGATTCTCTACTTTCAGGGTATCCAACTCCTGAAGCGTCTTGCTGAGTTGCAGACTCATCCGAATTTGTTCGTCGAGCGAGTTCTTCGTATGCGGTTGCGATGTCCAAATTTTCATCCGCACTCGAAATAGTGTCGTGTGTGCAGTGTGAAGAGGAGTTAAGTGGTTCATGAGAATTTACCTCATCCTCTTCGCTGCCATCATGCACTTTTCACTGATTCTTCGACTTCAAGCTCTAAGGCCATGAAAGCCGCTTCATCGTCCGATGAATCCATAAAGGAGTCGACCTCTTCGAGTCGTCCGAGATTTCACCAGACTATGTAGGATTGTCTTTTCGGGCGAATTTCTCTCTCCTTGCCTTACGTCTTTGCTCGTTCAGCACTATCGAGCTCGGGACAATCATCCGATAATGTCCGGCTTCTTGCGGTTGTAACAAGCGATGACTCTTTCTTCTTTGCTTTCGCTATTCTTTGATGGTTCCGAGTCATCTTTCTTTCGCATTCGAGAAGATTGTGAGTCGGGAGTGTGTTTCGACATATAATTTGACTTACCTTTTGTTTCCCGATAGGCTTTAGTCACTTTTCTGCGTCGCTCCTTCTCCTTCGATACTTTTACGAGCAGCGCATACTTCGAGCGAGACTTCCTTCTTGTAGATCATTGAGTGAAGGTTCGGTCTTACTCGTCGTTTTGCTCGTTCTTTGGAGATGCTTATCTTGACCGATGCTTTGAAAGCATGGTCGATTTTGTGTTAGCTTCGGCTCTCTGCTTTCTTTGAGTCCGTCGAACTCAAACTCCTCTGCCTGTAATTACGAAAAGATATGGTCGGGAGACACAACATCTAAGTCGGAATGTCGCAATAGAGTGGCAAAAGGTGTCCGAGTGTCCATCCCAGGCGGTGCCCTCGGAATTTTCGGATTCATCTCTCGGTTCTTTGAATGTCTTTCCCGACCCATTGATAGAGTTCATCGGATTGGTAAATCGACGTTTAGATCTTCGATTTTATCCCCGGGCATGAGAGACAAGCTTTCCGGCTTTTGGAGTTCTAGCGCTAATTTGTTGGCTTTAATTTTCGAGTCCCTCGACTCGGCAGCGCAAGAGCATCCCGCAGTTCTTTAGCGATCTTGCATTCCCGAACCCCGCCAAGATAAGAATCACTAAGGGTGGTCGGTATGGCGTTTACGGCAACACGGTCTAAGTTGTGAAGCTTCTTCTCCTCGGGAGTGAAGAGACTTCGTCTTTGGGAATCTTCTTCCCGGCCACCATTCCTCCTCCTTGAGCTTGGTCCCGAGTCACGACACTATCAATCATAGGAACGATAGGTCCATCTTCAAGCACTTCGATCATCTTGTCATGGAGGGATGTCGGATGTGCTTCCATTCGACTCGCCATACTCCATAATTCTCCACCGAGAACATGGGTACCATCCTTATACCGACATATCAGCCATGAAGAATATAGATATGAATGTAGAGTGATATGCAGTGAAAACTTTTCCCTTGGATCCGTTCAAATAGACCAGTCTCAAAGATAACAAGAGTCAATGAACTCCTGCTCTGATACCAATTGTTGGTCCCGAGTGTACGGTCGAGTGTAGAGGGGGGGGTGAATACACGATTCGATTTCTCAATTTCGAACTTGAACAGTCCTATTCGGGATGGTGTGCATCGAAAGCTTGATTCGGCGGACTGCACAACTATTCTGAATCGAGTTGAAGGCTAAAAGAGTACTGACTCAGCTGAGATCTGCTAACTGACTAGGTCAGAATTCAGTATCGTTCAGTGAGAGTTCAGTGTGCGGAATTGTGTAGGCCCAAATCAATTTTTGTGAGAAAATGTTTTAAGTCCCGGTTCGAGTAGATTTAAAAGTTCGAATATCTTTGAGACAGTTGATTGATTTAAATATGATGTTCAGTATGAATAGTAAAATCAATGCAATAGTTAAGAAAGCAGTAAGAGACACAGGATTTTTAAAGTGGTTCGGATATCGCTCAAATCCTACTTCCACTGTCCCGAAAGATCAGGAGGCTATTTATTATCTTGAGTTAGTCTCAGTCAGCTTGCACACTGGGCAAAGCCGCGTCTTGGTTTTTATATCGATCCAAGTCTCGGTTACAACACTAGCAAACTTAAAGTGTTTGACAAACTTCTCCAACAAAGTGAAGGAGTCCTTATACACTAAGGATTGGGTTCAAATGTGAACTCCTTCGTCTAAGCTATGGATATAATAAGTGAGCTTAGGGTTAGAGGGATAAGGAACGAGAATGTAGCTATCTAGAGCGACGAACAGTGAGGGTTTAGCTATAGGTTCGTGTCGGTCGCTTGGATACTAGAAGCTTATGTCGGTTCGGACTTGGTTCCTTTTGAGGTTGGATGTAGTCTTTCACGGAGATAACTCGGTTGTTTCTTGCGAGAGGACTTAGTCGTTAATATCGCTCGTTTGAATGCTCTCTCGTGTTCTAGGTGCGCGCATTCTCTCAAATCTTGAATGATCCCTCTATTTATAGAGCGAGAGATTGAAATAGATCCGTTGGAGACGATCTTCTTCTCTCTCTCTCTTTTTGGTAGCAAACGGCTCTTTTGGTGTAGGTAACGATTGTACTTTCCCACCTTTTTAGGTAAAAGGTTGACTGCAGCTTTAGTAGGTGAGAAGATACGTGTATGCTTGTCATTCGTCGAGGTGGATGAAGTGGTTGAGACAGCACAAACTTCGAGACGCACGAAGCCGACTTCTCTCTTCCTCGTACATGATAATGCCGATTGTCTTTCAAAAGATTCGACGATCCCCGAAGACTATCTCGCCGTTCTTGAGTCCGACCTTGTATTCGGTAGATAGGCTCGCCGAGATAAGTCTATCGAATATCAGCTCCGAGTCCAGTGAACTACTTCGCCGAGTTCGGTTCACCGACTCTCGCATATCTTGCTCCTGCCGAGTCCAAGATTTTCGAGTCTTCTACACTGGTGCTGAGGCTGATGAGCTACTGAGCGCCTTGACCAGAGCAGAGTGTCTACTGAGTCTGAGCCCTCAGAGACAAATACGAATACAAAGGAATGGTTCACCAATCAGATAGGGTTTTGGGATCTTCAAATCTTCTCAACAATTCAGAGCACGAGGCTACTGAGCATGATTCAGTATAGAAGATAAGAGTCATTTCCCACAAGTATGATCATGCTGAGGATTGAATCATCACCCAACATCTTTGCTTTTCAAAAGATATACGTAACAAAATCTTGTGCAATCATCTATAAACGTTATAAAATAATTCTTTCCACCTCTAGTTTGCACAAGTTTTAAGTCGCATAGATCGGTGTGAATTAATTCAAGAGGTGTAGTCGTTCTTTCCACCGAATGAAAAGGTTGTTTAGCCAATTTTGCTTCAACACAAATTTAACACCTTGAATGTTTGTCAATTGACATTTTTGGCAACAATTCTAAATTCACTAATTTTCTTAGTGTATTTAGATTCACATGTCCTAATCTATCATGCCATAAATTAGGAGACTCAGTCAAATAGACAATGGGGGTCTTTTTATTATCAAGGATATCATTTACATTGATACAATTCAGTTTGAAAAGGCCGCTATCAACATAGCCTTTTCCTATAAATTGTCCATTCTTGGACAATACAACCTTATCCCCCTCAATAACTATTCTAAATCCGGCCTTGCTAAGAATAGAGCCGGAAACCAAATTTTTGCGGATGTCGGGAACATGCATCACGTTTTGGAGAGTCACATTCAATCCCGACATCATCTTGAGTACAACTTTTCCAATTCCATAGACCTTGGAAGTAGAGGAATTTCCCATGTATAACATTTTCTCCTCCTTGACAACTTCATAAGTTGAAAACATTGATTTATCCACACATACGTGCTTGGTAGCGCCGATATCAATCCACCATCCTATCGGATTACCGACCATGTTTACTTCATCTACGACCGCAGATAGGTCGAGTTCAGGTTTGCACTTGGGGCAGCTTGGGGCAGCTTCGAGAATGGATTTTTAGTTGTGTTTGGGGCAGGTTTGCACTTGGGGCAGCTTGGGGCAGCTACGACCGCATACGTGATCTTATATGCTTACCCTTTTACCACAAGCTACAGGTTTGCACTTGGGGCAGCTTCGAGAATGGATTTTTAGTTGTGTTTCTAAGTGCACAACTTGAACATTCTTAACTTAGTTGTCTCTTTGAACCATGTTCATGGGATCTCCAATTATCATGGTAGAGTTACCATTAAGAGCATTCTTTTAGTGTGGATTTTAATCCCATTCCCCTAACTGCATTGTACAATTGATCACGGTTAATACCTTTAGTAAACGGATCCGCAATATTGTCTTTTGACTTCACATAGTCAATACCTATTATTCCACTAGTGATCAATTGTCTAACGGTATTATGTCTTCGACGAATATGTCGAGACTTACCATCATACATACTACTTTGTGTTCTCCCTATTGCATACATACTATCACAATGTATCAAGACGGGATACACGGATTTTTCCCAACAAAGAATATCCTCTAAGAAGTTTCGTAGTCATTCGGCTTCTTCGTATGTAATCGTTATGATGTCATGCATCATACGCTATGCGTTTTTGCTCATCTTTTTCATCTTCCCCCACAATTGGAGGTGTCTCTTTCAAGAATCGAGACAGATTCAAAGTAGTTAAATAAAATAACATTTTAGATAGTCAATCCTAGCGCGTTCTTTTAGTTACTCTTGCGATCCCGGAACACATCCTCGTTGGATCCACTTTTATTGCGATCCCAGAACGTATCCTCGTCGGATCCAATTTCATCTAGGGTCTCGAGCCGTTACTCAGAGTACCCTTTTCAACTTTGGATATCGGGTCTTTCCTCAGATAATCCCTTATAATACGAACTTTGCAACACCGCAAACTGTTCGTAAATCGGACCTCGAACCCCGAAGTTATCCGCTGCCGAAGATGGCACTCCGAACTGCCTCGGTGCCACAGGTAGTGAACCGGCTATGTTCAAACAACTCCCGATAACTCAAAACCAACTAACACCTATCGAAACTCATACCTCTGGAAAGCCACTTGTATAGGCTTTCCAACGCATCTCGCAGTTCGATAAACGGACTCTCGATTTAGGAGTTACACCCCGTTAAACCGCCCAAAATCCTCACTAAACCCCGAATTTTCTTGCGAAAGAAAAAGCTGTTCATCTTGCGAACTTGCGTCGCAATTTCCGACGGAGTAATGAAAAACAATGCCCAAAGTCTATACCATTGCAAACCTTGTACTTTTAGCTTTTCAACACACCTATCGGTTCGTGAAACGGAGATTGGACCAAGGAATTATTCGCCGTCGAAGAAGGCTCGCTGCACTACCTGCGATTTTCAAGGCTGCGGAGCAAGCATGTTCCGAGCATTTCCAACACACTATTTGTTTGTCCGAAAACCCCTTGAAACCCATACCGTTGTAAAGCCACGACTACATGCTTTCCAACGCAACTTGCCTCTCGTTATTTGGAGTTCGGACCGGAATGTTATACCCCTCGGAAAAAGCCTACTCAAAACACCAAAGCGGCGAGAAGCGCGAGCAATAAGTTTCGACCCGATTTTCATGACCCAATCGAACTCATAATTCTAGAAAACTGACATCCACACAAACCTTGATAAACAAGGATTCCAGATCATATCTTCGATCGTAAAATAGAGTCCCGACCGCTGAGATACGTCTCGCTCGAATGTTGCCTTAAGTCTGTTTGATTAAATGCCACACCCGAGAAAATTCTAAGTATTGAAATGAGGCTTAGCTCCACCCATTTTGAGAGATATTTTGTGAACAGACCTCAAATCTGGAAACCCCAAGTCCTATACCGTATCGAACCTTGTCATTCAAAGGATCTCCAGAACTTTTCCGTTCGCCATTGGGAGATCGTATCAAGAAGTTACGGATCTACGAAAAGGCACTACCGAAACGCCATCCTCCCCGGGATGTGCCGAACCCCCAACTTTAGAATAGCCTAGGAGCTTCGTCCCTTCTCGAAACTCACCTATTCTTATACCGATAGAAAGCTGAGTTCGTTGGCTTTCTAAAACTATGCTCGACGCATAAAATGGAGTTCAGACGAAGAAGATACAAGCCCGCGAAGTACAGCTGGCAGAACTGCCACAAACTCGCTGACTCAAGTTTGGAGGCCATTTTAATTATCGTAACGACGCCCGATCAGAAAGCTTACTTCTACGAACTTGAAGCCCTCCTGGGGCAGAACCTAAACGTGAATTTTCGTCAAAGAGCGACGGTCGGATCCTTTCCGCATGAACAGGGATCCTTTCCGCGTGAATTTGGTTGTTCGTTGCTGTTGTAAAGTTCGGCAGCATATTACTACTACTTGTCATCATTTCTTCAACACGAATTATCGTCTTGCGATTGTTATTAAAAATTAGGTGTGAAGAAATGTAGCGACAATAAACCAAATGTTAGTATAAATACTACAACAATATAACAAACAATATATGAGAATAGATTAGCGAAAATAACGAGATGCAAACCGAGGCGAGAGTTAGACTCTCTCTCCGCAAGACGATAATGCTCCACTACTCGGTGCAAGCGGTCTATAGCACTCGTCTCCAAGATACAACGGTTTTTCAATTACGAGTAGTTGCACTACTTCTCGTAATTCCGGCGAACTACTTGATATTTGGGACTAAGGAAATGAAAGTATGTGATGAAAGGAAACACAAATAAATTGGAAAATTGATTCTTAATAATCGGATGGAATGGTCTATTTATAGATTTGAAGTACCCATTCATAAAAGACATAACTCTTCACAAAGGTCGCAACTTTTCCGAATGGACACAATGGACACAATTCTTTACAATAAGATGAATTGTGAATGGTTGCATTTGTTCAACTTCCAAGTACCTCTTGGCATGAACCAATATATCTCTTCATGAATCAACACATTCGTTCATCATTTAATTTATGAAATAATATGTCCATTCCACGAAGTAACATGTCCATTCATCTAGGAACCAACGCATCCTTTCAATTAATTAATTTAATAATCTAATTTCCATAATAAAAATCTAACAATCCCCCACATGGAAGTTAGATTATTAAATGCATATGCAAATGCAAAATGTTATACAAACCAAAGTCCCAATGACCTATTATTGCATCAGGATAGGTAGCTTTTTGCTTTGAACCTTCCTTAGTATAATGTTATCGGATTTACTCGCTGCTCGGTGAACGCAATGTCTTGAACCGGTCAGCTTTTTGTGTAAACCAAGACAATAACATATACACAATAGACCCGATCCCGGTGTGAAGAAAATTATTATGGAATATACATAATGCTCCGCAACTACGAAAATAACGAAAATAATGTCACGTTGCATTGCAAATGGATGTTAAAACGGCATTTCTAAATGGAGATTTAGAAGATGAAATATACATGGAACAACCTGAAGGGTTTGTGATTCCCGGACAAGAAAAGAAAGTTTGTAAACTTGTTAAGTCATTATATGGACTTAAACAAGCTCCCAAACAATGGCATGAGAAATTTGATCATGCTATGTTATCAAATGGTTTTAAAATAAACGAGTGTGACAAGTGTGTGTACATTAAAGGCACACCCAACAACTTTGTCATTATATGTCTGTATGTTGATGACATGCTTATTATGGGAAGTAATTATAATATAATTATGAATACTAAAGCAATGTTGAAAAGAATGTTCGACATGAAAGATATGGGAATAGCTGATGTAATTCTAGGGATAAAGATCTCTAGAACATCCGAAGGAATTACTTTATCACAATCTCACTATGTAGAGAATGTGCTTAAGAAATTCGATGCTTTTGATCTACCTCCGGCTAAGACTCCTGTAGACTTAAGCTTACACTTAGCCAAAAATCGAGGAGATCCAATTTACCAATTGGACTATGCTAGGGTCATTGGAAGCCTAATGTACTTAGCAAATTGTACGAGGCCCGACATAGCATATTCTATAAGCAAGTTAAGTCGGTTCACAAGTAATCCCAGAAAGGATCATTGGACCGCACTAACTAGAGTTCTAAGGTATTTAAAGCATACCTTAACTCATAGTCTCGCATTACACAAGATATCCCCCGTGTTAGAAGGATATAGTGATGCAAATTGGATATCCGACACAAAAGATTCCAAGTCCACAAGTGGTTTTGTGTTTACCATAGGTGGAGGAGCAATTTCATGAAAATCCTCTAAACAGACTTGTATAGCTCGGTCTACAATGGAATCGGAATTCATTGCTCTAGACAAAGCTGGCGAAGAAGCCGAATGGCTACGAAACTTCTTAGAGGATATTCCTTGTTGGGAAAAACCTGTGCCTCCCGTTTTAATACATTGTGATAGTATGTCTGCAATAGGGAGAGCACAAAGTAGTATGTATAATGGTAAGTCTCGACATATTCGTCGAAGACACAATACCATTAGACAATTGATCACTAGTGGAATAATATGTATTGACTATGTGAAGTCAAAAGATAATATTGCGGATCCGTTTACTAAAAGTATTAATTGTGATCAATTGTACAATGCAGCAAGGGGAATGAGATTAAAATCCACACTAAAAGAACGCTCTTAATGGTAACGCTACCATGATAATTGGAGATCCCATGAACATGGTTCAAAGAGACAACTAAATTAAGAATGTTCAAGTTGTGCACTTGGAAACACAACTAAAAATCCATTCTCGAAGCTGCCCAAGTGCAAACCTGTAGCTTGTGGTAAAAGGGTAAGCATATAAGCTTTTAATGATTCCTATAGCCTTATTGGTGGAGTATGGCAGGATACTCTTTATAGGAGATCACCTATATAAGTGAGAAGTGTGGCCGCTTCAAAAAAGAAAAACACTTATGAATCCAAGATATGGTCCAAGGCCAAAATGGACACAACGTGAGAAAGAAAGATATTGTATCTATTATTGTGTATATGTTATTGTCTTGGTTTACACGAAAGCTGACCGGTTCAAGACATCGCGTTCACCGAGGAGCGAGTAAATCCGATAACATTATACTAAGGAAGGTTCAAAGCAAAAAACTACCTATCCTGATGCAATAATAGGTCCTTGGGACTTTGGTTTGCATAACATTTTGCATTTGCATTTAATAATCTAACTTCCATGTGGGGGATTGTTAGAATTTTTAATTGGAATTTAGATTATTAAATTAATTAATATATTTCTATTTGAAATGATGCGTTGGTTCCTAGATGAATGGACACGTTACTTCATGGAATGGACACATTGTTTCATAAATTAAATGATGAATGAATGTGTTGATTTATGAAGAGATATGTTGGTTCATGCCAAGAGTTACTTGGAAGTTGAACAAATGCAACCATTCACAATTCATATTATTGTGAAGAGTTGTGTCCATTATGAAGAGTTGTGTCCATTACGAAAAGTTGCGTCCTTTGTGAAGAGTTGTGTCTTTTATGAATGGGTGCTTCAAATCTATAAATAGGACAATTGAAGTAAAGGAAATAAATCCAAAAAAAAAATGATTCTTCATTCTCTCATTTATCCCTATTGTTTCACTCCATACATATATATTAATTAGTATCTCCTTAGTCCCGAGATATCAAGTAGTTCGCCGGAATTACGAGAAGTAGTGCAACTACTCGTAATGAAAAACTGTTGTATCTTGGAGACGAGTGCTATAGACCGCTTGCACTGAGTAGCGGAGCATTATCGTCTTGCGGAGAGAGAGTCTAACTCTCGCCTCGGTTTGCATTTCGTTATTTTCGCTATTCAATTTTCATATGTTGTTTATGTTGTTATAGTATTTATATTAACATTGGTTTTATTGTCGCTACATTTCTTCACACCTAATTTTTTAGTAACAATCGCAAGACGATAATGCTCCGCTACTCGGTGCAAGCGGTCTATAGCACTCGTCTCCAAGATACAACGGTTTTTCATTACGAGTAGTTGCACTACTTCTCGTAATTCCGGCGAACTACTAAATACTTGGGACTAAGGAAATGAAACTAATTTAAATGTATGATATGAAATGGACATAAAAGAAAATAAAGAAGATTAAACTTCTTGTTTTTTTGGTGTGTCTCTCGTTTGGGATTAGATGTCTATTTATAGACTTGATAAGTCCATTCATGAATGGACACAACTCTAATGTTTATGTGCATGCGTCCATTTAAATTGAAGCTATGCGACCATGTGATTTTGGAAGACAACAACGTTTCGCATGCAAATAGGATTGAAGCCATGCGATGGTTCAAAGTGGCTTCTCATGCAAAGTGACGTGTACATTCATGAAAGTCACGCAAGCAATGGAAATCTCCATGCAACGTGGCTCTTAGTTAAAACAAACGAATGTGGCCATTCCCAACCGATGCCAACGTTTCGTTTAAATAATCTAAAATCTAACAATCCCCCACATTAGATTATTAAATGCAAATGCAAAATGTTATGCAATTCCTTAGTCCCAATGACCTATTATTGCATCAGGATAGGTAGTTTTTTGCTTTGAACCTTCCTTAGTATAATGTTATCGGATTTACTCGCTGCTCGGTGAACGCGATGTCTTGAACCGGTCAGCTTTTGTGTAAACCAAGACAATAACATATACACAATAATAGATACAATATCTTTCGTTCTCACGTTGTGTCCATTTTGGCCTTGGACCATATCTTGGATTCATAAGTGTTTTTCTTATTTGAAGCGGCCACACTTCTCACTTATATAGGTGATCTCCTATAAAGAGTATCCTGCCATACTCCACCAATAAGGCTATAGGAATCATTAAAAGCTTATATGCTTACCCTTTTACCACAAGCTACAGGTTTGCACTTGGGGCAGCTTCGAGAATGGATTTTTAGTTGTGTTTCCAAGTGCACAACTTGAACATTCTTAACTTAGTTGTCTCTTTGAACCATGTTCATGGGATCTCCAATTATCATGGTAGAGTTACCATTAAGAGCGTTCTTTTAGTGTGGATTTTAATCCCATTCCCCTAACTGCATTGTACAATTGATCACGGTTAATACCTTTAGTAAACGGATCCGCAATATTGTCTTTTGACTTCACATAGTCAATACCTATTATTCCACTAGTGATCAATTGTCTAACGGTATTATGTCTTCGACGAATATGTCGAGACTTACCATCATACATACTACTTTGTGTTCTCCCCATTGCATACATACTATCACAATGTATCAAGACGGGAGACACGGATTTTTCCCAACAAGGAATATCCTCTAAGAAGTTTCGTAGTCATTCGGCTTCTTCGTATGTAATCGTTATGATGTCATGCATCATACGCTATGCGTTTTTGCTCATCTTTTTCATCTTCCCCCACAATTGGAGGTGTCTCTTTCAAGAATCGAGACAGATTCAAAGTAGTTAAATAAAATAACATTTTAGATAGTCAATCCTAGCGCGTTCTTTTAGTTACTCTTGCGATCCCGGAACACATCCTCGTTGGATCCACTTTTATTGCGATCCCGGAACGTATCCTCGTCGGATCCAATTTCATCTAGGGTCTCGAGCCGTTACTCAGAGTACCCTTTTCAACTTTGGATATCGGGTCTTTCCTCAGATAATTCCTTATAATACGAACTTTGCAACGCCACAAACTGTTCGTAAATCGGACCTCGAACCCCGAAGTTATCCATTGCCGAAGATGGCACTCCGAACTGCCTCGGTACCACAGGCAGTGAACCGGCTATGTTCAAACAACTCCCGATCACTCAAAATCAACTAACACCTATCGAAACTCATACCTACGGAAAGCCACTTGTATAGGCTTTCCAACGCATCTCTTGATTCGATAAACGGACTCTCGATTTAGGAGTTACACCCCGTTAAACCGCCCAAAATCATCACTAAACCCGGATTTTTCTTGCGAAAGAAAAAGCTGTTCATCTTGCGAACTTGCGTCGCAATTTCTGACCGGAGTAATGAAAAACAATGCCCAAAGTCTATACCATTGGAAACCTTGTACTTTTAGCTTTTCAACACACCTATCGGTTCGTGAAACGGAGATCGGACCAAGGAATTATTCGCCGTCGAAGAAGGCTCGCTGCACTACCTGCGATTTTCAAGGCTGCGGAGCAAAGCATGTTCCGAGCATTTCCAACACACTATTTGTTTGTCCGAAAACCCCTTGAAACCCATACCGTTGTAAAGCCACGACTACATGCTTTCCAACGCAACTTGCCTCTCGTTATTTGGAGTTCGGACCAGAATGTTATACCCCTCAGAAAAAGCCTACTCAAAACACCAAACTAGCGAGAAGCGCGAGCAGCGAAGTTTCGACCCGATTTTCATGACCCAATCGAACTCATAATTCTAGAAAACTGACATCCACACAAACCTTGATAAACAAGGATTCCAGATCATATCTTCGATCGTAAAATAGAGTCCCGACCGCTGAGATACGTCTGCTCGAATGTCGCCCAGAAGCTGTTTGATTAAATGCCACCCCTAGAAAATTCTAAGTATTGAAATGAGGCTTAGCTCCACCCATTTTGAGAGATATTTTGTGAACAGACCTCAAATCTGGAAACCCCAAGTCCTATACCGTATCGAACCTTGTCATTCAAAGGATCTCCAGAACTTTTCCGTTCGCCATTGGGAGATCGTATCAAGAAGTTACGGATCTACGAAAAGGCACTACCGAAACGCCATCCTCCCTGGGATGTGCCAAACCCCCAACTTTAGAATAGCCTAGGAGCTTCGTCCCTTCTCGAAACTCACTTATTCTTATACCGATAGAAAGCTGAGTTCGTTGGCTTTCTAAAACTATGCTCGACGCATAAAATGGAGTTCAGACGAAGAAGATACAAGCCCGCGAAGTATAGCTGGCAGAACTGCCACAAACTCGCTGACTCAAGTTTGGAGGCCATTTTAATTATCGTAACGACGCCCGATCAGAAAGCTTACTTCTACGAACTTGAAGCCCTCCTGGGGCAGAACCTAAACGTGAATTTTCGTCAAAGAGCGACGGTCGGATCCTTTCCGCATGAACAGGGATCCTTTCCGCGTGAATTTGGTTGTTCGTTGCTGTTGTAAAGTTCGGCAGCACGTTACTACTACTTGTCATCATTTCTTCAACACGAATTATCGTCTTGCGATTGTTATTAAAAATTAGGCGATTGTTATTAAAAATTAGGTGTGAAGAAATGTAGCGACAATAAAACCAAGTTGTGTTTATATATTATATTATAACAACATAACAAATTGTTAGATTTTAGATTATTTAATAAAACGTTGCATTGCATTAAATTGTTGCATGATCACGTTGGTTTGCATGTGACATGCAAAGCTTCCCAATTAAACAAAACGTTGCATCAGTTGGTGTGCATAGCTTACGTTGCATCCTTTAGTGATATGAGACAAAATTGAATAGTTGCAACTTGAAAGCCACGCAGCATGCCTCCTTCTAATGGTTGCATAGTTTCATGAAGGAATGGACGCATGCGCATAACGTTACTACCTTTCTTCATGAGATGTGTCTCTTCATGAATAGACTTATCAAAGTCTATAAATAGACATCTAATCTCAACCGAGAATACACACCTAGATAAGAAGTTATTCTTCTTTATTTTATTTTATGTCCTTTTCATCACATACACTTAGATAAGTTTCATTTCCTTAGTCCCAAATATCAAGTAGTTCGCCGGAATTACGAGGAGTAGTGCAACTACTCGTAATTGATAAGCCGTTGTATCTTGGAGACGAGTGCTATAGACCGCTTGCACCGAGTAGCGGAGCATTATCGTCTTGCGGAGAAAGAGTCCAACTCTTGCCTCGGCTAACGTCATAATCGTCATTTCGACACACCCCGTAACAACAATCGCAAGACGAGAAACGTGTTGAAGAGATGACGACAAGTAGCAGTGATGTACCCGATCCCCTTGTCCAAGTAACGACAAACAGTAGTAACATGCCGCCGAATTTTACAACAGCAACGAACAATCAGATTCCAAGCGCCCCTGTTCATGCGGAAAGGCCGGAAAAATTCTCAGGTTCTGAATTTAAGCGTTGGCATTCTAAAATGCTGTTTTATTTAACTACTTTAAATTTATCTCGATTCTTGAAAGAATCACCTCCAATTATGGGAGAAAATGAAACTGATGAGCAGAAACGCATAGCGTATGATGCATGGTCTCACAGCGACTACATATGTCGCAACTATGTCCTAAATGGACTTGACGACACTCTCTATAGTGTCTACTCGACTGCAAAGACGTCGAAAGAATTGTGGGACTCTTTGGAGATAAAATACAAGACCGAAGATGCCGGTCTAAAGAAGTTCGTCGTTGGACGATTCTTAGACTACAAGATGGTGGATGCCAAAACTGTAGTCGAACAAGTGCAAGAGATTCAATTGATCATACATGATATACTTGCCGAAGGTATGGTCCTTTCTGAATTATTTCAAGTTGCAACTGTGATAGAGAAACTACCACCTATGTGGAAGGATTTCAAGAACTATCTCAAGCATAAACGCAAAGAGATGACTCTCGAAGATCTGATAGTCCGTCTCAGAATTGAAGAGGACAATCGCAAGGCAGATCGAAAGACCAACAAGCCTTCCATAGAGGCAAGGGCTAATCTGGCCGAGTGCGGCACTAGCACTAACTCGAAAGAAACGCAAGTTCTTTGAAAAGAAGCAAGATTCAAAGAGGAAGAAAAAGATCAAAGGGAATTGCTACAATTGTGGAAAAACGGGCCATATGGCAAAGGATTGCCGCAAGCCAAAGAAGGAATACAAAGGCCGTCCATAAGCAAATATGACGGAAGAAAATTACGTGCCCGTCAACATGTCTGAACTCGACCTATCTGCGGTCGTAGATGAAGTAAACATGGTCGGTAATCCGATAGGATGGTGGATTGATACCGGCGCTACCAAGCACGTATGTGTGGATAAATCAATGTTTTCAACTTATGAAGTTGTCAAGGAGGAGAAAATGTTATATATGGGAAATTCCTCTACTTCCAAGGTCTATGGAATTGGAAAAGTTGTACTCAAGATGACGTCGGGATTGAATGTGACTCTCCAAAACGTGATGCATGTTCCCGACATCCGCAAGAATTTGGTTTCGGCTCTATTCTTAGCAAGGCCGGATTTAGAATAGTTATTGAGGGGGATAAGGTTGTATTGTCCAAGAATGGACAATTTATAGGAAAAGGCTATGTTGATAGCGGCCTTTTCAAACTGAATTGTATCAATGTAAATGCTATCCGTGATAATAAAAAAGACCCCCATTGTCTATTTGGTGAGTCTCCTAATTTATGGCATGATAGATTAGGACATGTGAATCAAATACACTAAGAAAATTAGTGAATTTAGAATTGTTGCCAAAAATGTCAATTGACAAACATTCAAGGTGTGAAATTTGTGTTGAAGCAAAATTGGCTAAACAAACTTTCCATTCGGTGGAAAGAACGACTACACCTCTTGAATTAATTCACACCGATCTATGCGACTTAAAACTTGTGCAAACTAGAGGTGGAAAGAATTATTTTATAACGTTTATAGATGATTGCACAAGATTTTGTTACGTATATCTTTTGAAAAGCAAAGACGAAGCTTTCGATGCTTTCAAAAGCTATAAAAACGAAGTTGAAAATCAACTTAACACCAAGATCAAAATGATCCGAAGTGATCGAGGCGGTGAATATGTTGCACCTTTTGCGGACTTTTGTCGTGAAAACGGCATTATTCATCAAACAACCGCACCTTATTCACCACAATCAAATGGTGTTGCTGAACGAAAGAATAGAACATTAAAAGAAATGATGAATGCTATGCTGATAAGCTCGGGCTTGCCACATAACATGTGGGGGGAAGCTATTCTTTCGGCAAATAAAATTTTGAATAAGTTACCCTCAAAGAAACAAGATCAAACTCCATATGAACTATGGAAAGGTAGGAAACCATCCTACAAATACACTAAAGTGTGGGGGTGCCTAGCAAAAGTTGAAGTACCTAAACCTAAACAAGTAAAGCTAGGACCTAAAACTATTGATTGCATCTTTATAGGATATGCAAGCAATAGTAGCGCATATAGGTTTTTGGTACATAAGTCGGAAATACCCGACATAAATGAGGGAATGATTATAGAATCCAGAAATGCTGTCTTTTTTGAATCTATATTCCCTAAAAAAGAAAAGAATGATGTGAGTTCTAAGAAACGAACTTATGAAGAAAGCTCACTAGAAAAGATTGACCAAAGTGATGGGTCAATACCAGAATCTAGACGAGGAAAACGAGCGAAAATAGCAAAGTCTTTTGGTCCAGACTTTGTAGTCTATTCATTAGAAGATGAACCACAAACAATCAAGGCTGCATTGTCAAGTCCTGATGCTCCTCTATGGAAAGAAGCGATTAATAGCGAAATCGAGTCAATTATGAACAATCACACTTGGGAGATTGTTGACCTTCCTCCCGGTTGTAAACCTTTAGGATGTAAATGGATTCTAAAGAAGAAATATAAGGCCGATGGATCTATTGACAAGTATAAAGCACGACTTGTAGCCAAGGGTTACAAGCAAAAGGAAGGGTATGATTATTTTGATACATACTCTTCCGTAACGAGGATAACCTCCATAAGAACGCAAGACGATAATGCTCCGCTACTCGGTGCAAGCGGTCTATAGCACTCGTCTCCAAGATACAACGGCTTATCAATTACGAGTAGTTGCACTACTTCTCGTAATTCCGGCGAACTACTAGATATTTGGGACTAAGGAAATGAAAGATGATATGTATATGATGAATGAAACATAATATAAAAGTTGGAGAATGAATTAATGAATTAAATTGTTGTATGGAATGGTCTATTTATAGACTACGAATGGTCTCCATAGAAGGTTGCCAATGTTTCATCTTTATAGGAAATCATGTAATGTTACGTTAATTAGTAATCAACGTGACTAATGCATGCATCTTCTCAAGAAATTAAACCAACGCATGAAGCCCTTGTAAGCCACATGTATTTCCATGCAACCCTTCATTCCATGCATTCAACCAACGAAGAGAAGCCAACGTTTCATGCCAAGTGAAGTCATGTGTTAATTTGATCCCATGCATTTGACCACCGAAGAGAATCCAACGTTTCATGCCAACGTTTTGTTTGTAATTCAATTTAATAATCTAATATTAATTATTATCTAACACCATATACAAATCCGACTGCTAAAAATCTAGTTCAATCTATATTAATGAATCTCCATCTCTATAAAGTTTTGTAGGAGAATGAATTTGCTAAACTTATATAAAGACTACGAGATCAATATCGTGTTAACGTGGACAAATGTCTCCAACGCTCCAATCCTTCAAAAGAAATCATGTTGTCGACTTCACATTTATATATTTTTGAGTTTCCTATATATTTCAAAACATAAAATACTCCATCCGTCCTATTAGAATAGTTTAGTTTCTTTTCGTTGTAATTTTTAAGAAGAATAATTAATGTGTATAGAGTTGTATAAAGTTGTGGTCATTCAAAAATAGTATTTGTAATAATTTGTCAAAAAAAGGAAAACTGAAAAACTTTAATGGAACAGTCCGAAAATATAATACTGAGGGAGATAGTATATAAGAAAGAGTATTGATAGTCGAATTAGCCAAAATCCAATTGACCTGATTTATCGGGTCTCGAAAATTTGAGCTCGACCCAGCCTTCCGAGAACATTGCTCCGAAGGGCTATTTCCACTCAATTTTGACAGCTCTTTTATATGGGAAATATGATTACCAAACCTGCCTAATATTTGGATCGGGCCGGATGGATACAACCGGGCCCATTATTATACTGCCTGAGAGCGGGCCAGTTGGGCCAGTTTAGGCCTACAACAAAAAAAAACCAAAGCCTTTTATCAAAGTCAACCGTTTAAATGATACCCAACTAACGAAGGGGTAATTTCGTACAATTGCAACATCACGACAAACAAAAATCAAATTAATTAAATCCGAAATGAAAACGTTTTTCCGAAATCCCTTCTTTCCTTTTTCCTCTTTCGATTCTCCCGTCGCCGGTAATCAGCTCCGTCTGCCGCCGCCGGCCTCCTCCGCAAGTTGAGAAGCAATTGAGTCTCTTCCTAATTCGAATTCTACATATATTCTGAATCGAGAAGGGAGCAGATAAAGGGAGAAGGAAGGTTGGGGATAATGATCACGCGATCGAATTTGGCAGAGCAGCTCAGAGAGTATCAGATTCGGTCGAAGCATGATTGGGCGTCTGTTTCATTTTTCTCCTCAACCTCCAATCTCGCATCTTCTAGGTATTGCTCAGTTCTTTTAAATACAATAGCCGAAAAATGAACAGAATTAGGGCCTTTTCGTATATATTTCACGGTTGCTTTTAGTTTTATTTCATTCATTATCGTCTTTGGAAGGGTTTCATAGTTTATGTGAAGCGTTGAGAAGTTTTAGAAGTTTGTTGTTGTTACTGTATGTGATCTTGGGGGTTTTCATATATTTCGATTTTATTGCACTGCTTGATTTGAATATTGAGGTGTTAAATCATATTCATTCGTGAATTTGTATATGGTATCTTGTTATTTGAATTTGGATAGTGATTGTATTTGAATAATAAGATCTTCTGCGAGATTAGGTAATAATTGGAAGATTCTTGAATGTTAGATTGAGTTGTGGCTAATTGTGAATAAGAAAATACTCTGATGAAACCTTTTTGATTTTCTTCCTTGTGTGTTGAGGTATATGTATGTAAATCACAAGCTGTTGTTTGTAAGTTTCTTATGATAATCACATTTAGTGTGCGTTCGCTATATAGCATCGAAAACTCCCTCAATAAGTTTTTACCTAAGTTGAAGTGAGAAAAAGCAATTACTTGAAACTAGATAAGGATAAAACAGATCCATTCCTGGAACTGAAACTACAAGTTGGTTGAATTGATTGTATGTAACTAGGAGCATCTCGGAATCTGCATAAATATCATAAAATCTTAATACAACTCAGTTGAAATGATTATAAGCAGGAACATATGAAACTATGAATAGGGATAGGATAGGCAGATAGAAAATCTCGTTTTCGGCTAGCTATATACCTGATTGGTTTTGATTATCATTGAGATACTACAGTAGTTTGTCAAGATGAAGAGCAACATGAATTCATTCAAATAATGAGTCTATAATGAATTAGGTAGTAGATACCTCCTTTGGTAGTTGATACAATCTTCTGGCTTTCTGTTTGGAAAATCTAGAATTGAATCGCCACTCTACATATAAGGAAATAATTTAGTATATCACTGAAGAACTTACTCAAATGGATTTCAGATGAAGTCAAAATCATAACATTTTCATTTGTTTGTCCAAAAACTACTCCATCATTAAGTAGTGAAGAAGGGCCTTACGTGATACACTAATACGTAAAGTCAGTCATATTGAACTACTAACTGTCCGACATTGTCATTCTTGGGATAACATTATATTTGTAGTTTGCTATGGTAACTGCTTTCTTTCCTGATAGGTTGTGAACTTCCTAAAGTGACCATGTTCGAAATCCATATGAGATTCGCACTTTTTTTTTTACCTCCCCCGTATCCCTTGAAAATTCATATCTTTTTATTGTCCTTCCCATTTTCCAGATTTAGTCATTGAATACGATCTCTAATGCGTGGCTTTCTTCCTTTACAGGGTTGATGTTGCAATCTTCGTTATCTGGGAGCTTGTCATACTGGCATTCCTCGTTTTCTCAGCTGTTTCCTTATACTTTAGCCACTTGAGGCTCGCTATTATTTTCTTATTCATTACTCTCCTATTGCTTTTATTGATGAGAATTACCAAGAAAGTAAGACTTGCGCGGAAGAAGAAGCGGAGGATGCTTCTTCCTTTATCTATGTAATGGGCAAACTCTCACCAGAAAGCATTAGTTTTTTTTTGTAAGGGATTCTTGATCTTTGGTCTTGATTCGGCTTTTTTCTTTTCCCAACTCCGCTGTTTCTGTAATTGTATCTCGTCCTAGATGATGAAAGTTTGCTTATTGGTGTGGCTATTTATCCCACGAGGTTGAAATTTTTGTACTTGTTGGCTCGATTTGTTAGGCCCCAGTTCATAGATTAGCTGCTTTCAATATGAGTACTTTTAAAAAGTTTTTTAAAAATAATAATAATTACAAATGGAAAAGGTAAATTCCGTTGCCGGGACTTGAACCCGGGTCTCTCGGGTGAGAGCCGAGTATCCTGACCAACTAGACTACAACGGATTTATTGAAAGCTGTTTATTACAAATTTAAAAGTATATTTTATCCTCTAATGTGGTATTTACTTTTTTGGTCCTCTAGTATGGTCTTTTTTGATTTTAGTCTTATAACTTTATAAAGTGTGGAACTTTGCCCCCTATAGAAATTATCGAACGGAACAAGACGTGTAAACTACAATATACTCTTCTTTAAAGGACTAAGAGCGAAGGATTTGTAAAGTAATAGGATTAAAGATGAGCACTATAAATGTTGGAAAAATGGACTTATTATAATAGAATTCATTTTATTATATTTTGTTTTCTTACTTATAATAATATACTCCATACGTCCTACTAAACAAGTCTAATTTTTTTTTTTCGCACGAGAATTTATGAAGTTAATTGAGAAGAAAATATGCGGTATAAAAATATAAAGTGGTAGGGTCCAAACGTTTAATGTAGTTGTGGTTTACTCATTTCTTTCCATTTTGAGAATTTGACTTGTTGTACCGTCCGAAATGAAAAATAGGACTTGTTTAATGAGATGGAGGGAGTAAAACTTTGATTGAATTTTTTTGTAAAATTCATGTATCATTAAGCATAACAAATGATACTATAATGAAACGAGCTCGATTTTGGTATTGCAGCTTCTGTTTCTTTTCGTGTTGTGTAACTTTTATAAGTGCTTGCCTTTTGTCCCATAAGTAATTCTTAAAATGTCCGATTTTAGTTATTCAGCAAAGAGTGTCCTTTTTTTTTTCGACACTGTTTATTGAGGATGAGACTAGACATTTCCTAAAATTATAGTATCAAAATCATAGTGTCATATAATTAAAATTGGTTAAAGCCATAATAGAGGACAAAAAAATGAATATCGAATAGTTAGGGGACAATACCGGATAATCCAGAAAGAGGCATTTGCAGTAGTAGCCGCACAGTAGTACCGAAAATACAAATATAGTCGTCCACTAAAACAAAACACAAATATAGCTATTTTGTCTTTATACGGCGCAGGGCCGATGGGGGCCGATGGACGGAGTCCATCGGCCCCCCATTGGCCCTGAGGAAAAAAGTTGAACCCTCCCCATCGGCCGAAGGGAGGCCGACTGGTAGTGTCCATCGGCCCTCACCGACATCGGCCGAGAGGAGAAAGGCCGAAGGCCGAACATCCCATAAGCCGAGCCATTTTTGTGATGGCCGAAGGAGGGCCGAATATGGTTATCCGTCGGCCCTTCATCGGCCCTGTATCCCTTTCTTCGAGATGTGATTTGACACAGTATTCGACACAACACATGCATGGCTTTTCCTGCAATCGTACAGAAGGGCGGAAGGGTGGCCGATGGTGGGCCGATCGAAGGCATGTGGGAGATGCAGTTTCAATTCAGCTTTATCTGTTGAAATGACTAGTCGGATATGACAGTCACATGCACTTTAATGAGGGCCGATGGGGGGCCGATGGTGAAATGACTACACGAATCCGATTATCACGTGAAAATTGATTGGAAAATTTCTTATAAGACGTAGAATGACTGGTTTGGTTGAATCAACGAAAAATTTCCTCATTTCACTTCCACTCTTCTCAATTCTTCACATCAACTTGATAGAAATGGCCGATTATCGATCAATTATTGTGAAATTGAACGGTCAATTCGATGCAGAGTCGAATTATGTCGGTGGCAATGAGTTCATGGTTTACATTCCTTCAAACAATATTTCGCTCGAATATCTTCGACAAAGTATTGATCGGTGGCTCAGTGCTGATTCCCTTCCGTTCAACTACTTCATTTACTATACTGCTGCTTCTCGACGAACCGGCAGGATGATGAAGGCCATTCTGGGTCATGATATGCGATCTTATGCGACTGTGCTCTATCGACGTAGAGCCGGTTGTGTTTGTTGTGTATCCTGAAGTGCAAAATCCTGAATTTGGTGTCCCGAACCAGAATCAATTTTCCGAAGATAATTGTAATTTCAGGGGTCCTAGTTGGTTTACGGGGCAAAGTAGTAGAAGTAATGATGGCGGACGGGCTCCCGAAAGGAATGTTCTTGTGGAGTTGGATTCAGATGATGAGGCGGATTTGGACTCATCATCTGATGATGAAGAGGATGAAGATATACCTTATGCCTTGATTAATTGTTCGTTACAAGATTTTGCTGCATGGATTCGGAGGGAGGGTGGCGTAAGTCAACTTATGTCTTTGCTAGTTCCAGTCAATCGCTCTCGAACAAATGAGGAGACTGTATACGACAACATAGAAGCAGCAAGCAACTGGCTACTTCCTATTGTTCCACTTGATGTTGCCGATTCATTAGCGGCGCGGAACTTGAATACTGTTGTAGACGGAAGTTTGCGGGCAGGATTGATGTTCAGCTCGAAAGACGAACTTTATACTGCTGTCGCTCTATTCCATTTGGAAAAAGGTGCGGATTTCAGGGTGCAACGTTCGAGTAGTTCCCGCTTGGAATATTTGTACAGAAGAAGTGTTGATTGTCCATTCGAGCTACGGGCATACTGTAGAGGTCAGACGTGTTGGAAGGTTAGTAAATGGGTTGCGGACCACAATTGTACAAGTGATTTATCCGGGCTAGGCGAACGAAATGTGAGGTCGAAGGCTGTAGCTGCTTATATAGCCCGTAAAATGCGCCGTCAAAGCAAGTTAATGAAACCGGTTGATATTCAGGCTGATCTGTTGGATAAATTTGGAATACAAGCAACGTACGGGGTGACCCTCCGAGCGCGCAACACAGCTATTTCGATGATTTACGGTGGGCATGCTGATTCGTTCAGCAAACTGCCTAAATATCTGCATTTGTTGGAACTAACTAATCTGGGAACGTATACGGATCTTGATGTTGGTGAGGATGGTCGTTTCCGACATTTATTTATGGCGCTTAGTGTATCACGTGCCCCTTGGTTAACCTGCCTCCGGAAGGTTATTGTGGTGGACGGTACCCATTTGAAAGGGAGAAACAAGGGAATATTATTCGTCGCAGCTACTTTTGATGCGAACGAGCAAATATTCCCACTCGCTTTTGGTGTAGGTCCCATTGAAAATGATGTTTCATGGACGTGGTTTATGATGCGACTGAGAGCCGCATTTCCAACGGATGATAGTTTAGTCATTGTTTCAGACCAACATAAAAGCATAGCGAATGCGGTAAGTGTGGTTTTCCCAGACGCACAACACGGACTTTGTTACTACCATCTTTCGAATAAGCTTGCGAGACACGGTGAGTGGGTAATCAGGTTGTTCTATCGAGCAACTTATGCTTATCGGTCGACAGAGTTCCATGACGCAATGAATGCCATCCGTCGGGGGAAACCGGGAATTTACGAAAAGTTGATGGAAATCGGATCGGAGAAGTGGTCGAGACTTTTCAGTAAAGGCCGTCATTATAGTCTACTGACATCGAATGTTGCAGAATCAATAAATTCTCAATTGTTGGAGGCTAGACGACTTCCAATTATTGCTATGCTCGAGGCAATCCGTCATATGATAGAGTCATGGTTCGATCAACGACGAGTAAAAGCAATTTGCAGAAACAATCCGTTGTTTGAGGCTTGTGAGTTGAGGATGCGGAGTGAAGTTGAGTTGGCACGGAGGTTTACAGTTACCCAGGTGACTTCTAATAAATACAAGGTCGACGAAGGTGACCGACAGTGGAGAGTAAATCTTGAAGATGAAATGTGTGAATGTGGCGTCTGGCAAATCGACCTATTGCCGTGTAGTCATGTTGTTGCCGTTTTGTATCATCGCCGGGAGAATTTGTATAATCATATTAATGATTATTATACGACGGCGACGTGGAAGGCAATATATGCTGGTGTAGTTCATCCGTTACCTCCTCGGAATGAGTGGGGTGTCCCACTGGAGATAGACGACATTGTTGTTCTTCCACCAATGATTATGCGTCAAGCAGGACGTCCGAGAAATACCCGTCCACCATCCGGAACTGAAGGCAGTACTTCAAGAACTCGCAGTCGAAAAAAATGTGGTAATTGTGGAGATGAAGGTCACACAAGGAGAAGATGCCCCAATGTTGAAACGAGAAATAACGAGTGAAGCGGCCTTGTTCTCTATTTTCCTATATTCTAGACTTTTTTAATTTTTGACATCGTAATATGTTTACTTTTTTGTATAGGGCCTCGACCTTCGCCCATTCGCGTATAGGGCCTCGGCCCTCGGCCCTCGGCCATTCGGCTATTCGGCCATTCTGCGCTTTGGCCCTCAGCCCTTCGGCTCTCGGCCATTCGGCCCTCGGCCATTCGGCCTCGGCCTCGCCCATTCGCGTATAGGGCCTCAGCCTCAGCCTCGGCCATTCGGCTCTCGGCCATTCGGCTCTTCGGCCCTCGGCCCTTCGGCTCTTCGGCCCTCGGCCCTTCGGCTCTCGGCTATTCGGCCCTCGGCCATTCGGCCTCGGCCTCACCCATTCGCGTATAGGGCCTCGACCATTCGGCTCTCGGCCATCTCGGCTATTCGGCCCTCGGCCTTTCGGCTCTCGGCCATTCGGCCTCGGCCTCGGCCTCGCCCATTCGTGTATAGGGCCTCGGCCTCGGCCATTCGACTCTCGGCCATTCGGCTCTCGGCCCTCGGGCTCGGCCATTCGACCTCGGCCTCGAGAGTTCGGCTCTCGGCCATCTTATTAACATTCAATAAATAAATTTGATAAATTAACTACGTATCAAAATAACACGTATTTTGATTTTTAATTGATTCTTATTTTAGAAATTCATTTATTTATCTTATATTAGAAAATAAGAAATTAAATAGGAAAATAAATACAAAATAATTGTTCGAAATTACAAAATACATTTAATCATCGGAATGAGTCGTTTCGTAGTAGCATTGTTCGAAGCATTTCCACGCCATCCACTCCCGATATCTTCTGATGTTGGTCTTCTGATTACCCCACTTTGGTGTAGGGTATCCACTGATAAGTCTTTCGATTGCCATACATGTAAATGGGCCACAGTTGTTTGAATCTGGTTGCTTGAACTGTTCTGTCTGCGGCATCAAGATTAACTTGGGAATCCGCCAGCCCGGATGCGTCAAGTTGAACTTATTAGTCATCCAATAACTAGAAGCCTATTAAAAGAAAGTAAGTATTTCAGATAACTTACATATAGTCTATTGAAAATTAAGTATTTTAGACAACTTACATTTAGCAATCGTCCAATGAGCTTTCGGAGCGGCTTTAGATTTTGTTTCCTCACTTCAAAAATATGTGCGTCGGCCTTTTTGTTGAGTGAGTCATAAAGCTCCAAAGTCCATGACTCAATGCTCAGGCGGACAGTTACCCAATGCGAGGCGGCCAACACCGGAAAAATTACCTATTTGAACATAAAAATTAGTACATGTGAAAAAATCATAAAATATTAGCACTTACAAATTTTGCATTGAACCACGGCATCCGTGAACCGCCAATTCCTTGATCCACTCCAAACACGGTCTCGAGGAAACCCGGATTAGGTATCCAATCTTCATAGCTCATCTCGAAGCGCTCATGGAAATCGCTAGTGGGCTCATAGATTTTTGTATTCCATGCGTCCGCGAGCGCAGTCTAATTGAAAAACAAACACATTATCAGGAAAATAATTAGGAAAAAAAGGAAAAAAAAGGAAAAAAAAAACACTTACAAAAACTGACGACCCTGCTATGACCGTATAACGTGAATCCGGAGTAGCCAACACGTCCCGATCCTTGTACACCTCAAGCCGTTGACGAAGTTAGGACATGTACAAATCAACCTCCGCCTGCCCCATGTCCGGCTTAACGTTGAGGATGTTGTTGAAAAAATCATGCGAGAGGTCATGTTGCGACACCGTAATCTTTGCAAAAACACCAGTGGCCATGAACCCCTCAAAATTTCTCCTCAGAACGTCACCGGCATCTACCATGTATGGAGCTCCAGAAGGATTCTCTCGTGGAGTCACTAAGGGCTGTAAAATGCAAATATGATTTATTAATAGAATAATTAAAAATAAATCTTAAAATAAAGTTCGTACCGGATCTTGGTTTTCTTCAATTCTCTGTTCCGGAGCTTCACTTTCATACATTTGTCGTACATCCTCCGTATCAAAGAAGTCGGAACCGATAAACTGTTGTTGCTGCATATATGACAAACACACATAAACAAATGAAAAAAATAAAAATTATTTAACAATCGTCAAATACATGTACAGGCGGTGGCTCAACTCGAGGAAGTGGCTCCCAACGTCTAGGGACCCAAACATCTCTCTCCTTGTACATGCTATGTCGGCCTTCGTCAAATCCCCAATGAACCATTCGAGCCGCCGCATCCCAGGGATTTGCATCGCCAAGCACCGTGCAATCCTCATCTTCCTATGGCTGATCTTCTCTTTCATTCCAGCTCGGCCACTGATGTAATGTGACAACCCTCCCCTGCGGTGCGGATGTTTCCTCCACCGGATTGTCCTCAACATCCTCCCCTTCCCAATCCTCCAAACTAAAGGATGTGGATCCTCTGCTCGTACCCTTGCTCTTGCCGGTGCCGAACACTTTTTCGATCAGTTTTCCAACTTTACCGAAATTTTTTTTCTCCCGCAACTTCCACCGCTCATCCACTTTCGCTAACAGCTCTTCCTCGCGCTTTTCGAAGCATTCTTCTAATGCCCGCAAAGCTCGGTCGTAAGTAGGAACAGACGAATCTTGATCCGGACGATGACGGGATGACTCTACCTCAACCGATGCGCGTTTCTTCTTTGATTTTTTCTTTTGTGCAGGGGGCGCCGGAGTTTCTACATTGGCAGCTTCATCGACTCGCCTACGGGGTACGGGGACGGGTCTCGGAAACGTCACAGCAATCGGATCATCTCCATTCACCCTTCTCCAATATTCTATAAGCTGCTCCTCCGGAGTAGGCATCAGAGTCTCAAGGGGAGGTGTCTGCATCTGTTAAAAAAAATGTAATCATAAGTTACAATACACTCTTCTACTTGTAAAATAAAAATAAATTTATTTAAAATTTTATTTACCGGTGTGGCGAAGAAACTAATCCACTCCGTATCTGGTGGCGTAGTGTAAACCCACTTAATACAACGGGGCATACCTCCAGTGTTGACTAGGCGGACACACAGCTCGCCCAAATCTAGTATCGCCTCATATGCCCAAATCTAAAATACAAGAACACCATTAAACATCATGACTACTATAAAATTGTCGAAAAATAATTAAATATTTTATTCGTACTTGAAGGGCCCAAACTGACCCATAAATATTATATTTAGATTTCAACGTCTCCATTCGCTTCGGTACGAAGCTCATGTAGTGGAGAAGGGCATTGTAGGTGTAGGATCCCCATGGAAACACGTTCCACGCGTCTAAATCATCCGCCGAGACCCACATCCGGTGTCCACCTTCTTCGTCTCGACAGGAGTGAAGAAAAAATACATTAGTGCTAGGACCTTGGCCACCTTCAAATGCTCATCTTCGGAGAGCTCACGGAGCTTATCACTTTTCCACATTTTCAGTAGCTCGCCTCCGGTTATTGGATTTCCACCTGTGAGGCTCATGTATACCGTCGACTCTCCCGACTCGCGAGGTGCATTCGTATCAAATTCAGAGGGACCGAAAAATAATCCTGTCACCAATGCATATTCCAACTGGGAAAATCGAAGCTCTCGCCCGGATATGTGAAAACGAGCCTCCCCGGCCGGTGCCTGCACCTCGTAGCACATCAACTGGTGCAATGCTATTACCGAGCTTTTTCCTTTCCTCCAGCTCAAAAGGTGCCCAAATTGTCCCTCTCTAAACCGCCGGACTAAGTTATTACCCCCCCGCCTCGAAAGTGCAGTCTTAATCAGTTCCGGTAATGAATCTCTCCAGTATGTAGTCACTTTTAATGTCTTCTCTCTAATCGGGAGTCGGATGTAAGCGGGCTATCAGTCGAAAAAATACATTTTTTAGGGCCGAAAAAGCCGAGTTAAGGGCCGAAGGCAGGGCCAAAGGAAGGGCCGAAAGAATTGCCGAAGGAAGGGCCGAAGGCAGGGCCGAAGAAGGGCCGAAGGCAGGGCCGATGGAGCTTAACCGCCATCGGCCCCCCTTCGGCCCTTCATCGGCCTTGGCTGCAAAACGCTATTATCGAATCGAATCCAATACAAAAGCCAAATTAAACGAACTACAAACCAATTCTATTCACAATACTCAATTTCCACACAATTCAACCAAAAAAACGACATCAATTCGACAAATTTCACAAAATTTCGACAGTAATTGGACTCAAATTTCTACCCAAAAATTCGACAAAAAACGCTCATAATTGGACATATCAATACCAAATTTCACAGCAATGACATACAATAGCAAACAATTCGACACCCAAATCGATAAATTTCGATAACAATTCATGAAAATAAAATTAAGAAGGGACGGGATCCGGAACCCGATCGGCGTCCATGGCCTTTCACGAGGCGTTGCTCGGCGTTGGTGGCTCGGCCTCGGCCCTCGGCGACGGTGGATCGGCGGCGCCGGATCGGCGGTGGTTCTTGGCCGGGAAACAAAACACGTCGGCCCTCCTCTCTTTCTTTTCGGATAACGGCCGAAGGGGAAAAAAACATGCAGTAAATACGTGCCTTCAATTCTTTTCGGGGTCGATGGGGAGAAATTCTTTTCGGCCCTAAGAAAATCGGCCGTTATAATCGGGGCCGAAAAGAATACCGACAGGAGGGCCGATGGACAATTTAGCACGAGGACCCATCGGCCCTCCATTGACCCTCGCTCGGTCTATGCGCCTAATAAGACAAAATGGCTAAATTTATGTTTTTTTAATAGAATGACTAAAATTGTTTTTTTTTCCCTATTTGGCTTAACAGGAGGGATTTTCACATCCAGAAAACTAGGGTGGCAGTTTAATATTCCAATTTCGATCTCTCTTTTGTTTTCCCCCAAATCGACGAAGTTTCTTCCTCAGAATAACCCTACCGAAATTCAGTCTGCAGTTCGACGAGAAAATGGGTGGAGGAGACGGCCATGGCATCACGTACAAAGGCCTAACAATTCATCAGCCTAAGCGCTGGCACACTGTCACCGGGAAAGGCCTCTGCGCCGTTATGTGGTGAGCAAAATGCTTACGCTTGTTCTTAGATTTCACTCTGGGTACAGGAATGTTGTGATACCGTGAAATGGCTGAGCGGTTTTTGAGTAATTAGTGTGAATGTGTTAGGTTGTGATCATCGTCAATTGAAATTGATTATAGTTATGATTCTTTGTTTTGATTTGTTATCCGGCTTTTGCTGTGATGATCATGGCTCTAATTGATTGGATTCGATGTGTTGGATCTGTACGGTCTTCCTCCTTTTGATCTCGTTTGGGAACCTCCGTTTTGGTTCGAATATAGCCGGGTTGTTATTGCCTCCGTTTTGATTTCAATTTCTCTTTTCTTCTTGCCTTGAATGTGATGTGCTGCTATTTTTCATGCCTTAATGTGACTAAAATGGTTTTGTTAGAAAATTCTCATTGCTTCTTTATCCAGGTTCCAAATTCTTACTCTCATTCCATCTATCTTTAGTAGTTGCAGATACATGCCTTATAGTTCTGCTAATTTGACCCTAGATGGTAGTCATATATTTCATTTGGGTGTCCTCTAAACTTGTATTATTGTAGGGGTTCGCCAGTGGAGTATCCAATTCTTAATTTGACCCTAGATGGTAGTCATATATTTGTCATTTGGGTAGTCATAATCGGATACTATTATAATTAACTTATACTATTACATACTACCATTTTGAAGTGAAATATATATGACTAAAATGAATAATATTTTTGAATTCAGTTAAATGGATATTTTAGTGAAATCCGTCCTTGTAAATATTCATACTCGTATTTCATCTGCCTTAAACTCATAATATTTCTAATGCAAATGTTGTTCCCATATAGTTAATTGAAAACGTGTGAAATTTGTTTGAGACTTTGAGCTCATTGAATCCAATGTATAATTCTACTCTTTGTACAACCTCCTCTTATCTCTCATAGCACCTTTTTCTCCTCTCTTTTCCCCATTAATCCCATTTCTCCCTCCCTTTTCTCACATTGTGTTATTCATCCAACTTTACTTCTGATGGATTTTCATTCCACCAGTAGTATGGATGGGAGCTCTATCTCCACCACAATGAGACAAAAATAACATAATAGAGAGGCCTAGCAGTTAACAGGTTACACGATGTTGTCCTTATACTCTGCCATTATTTACTTAATATACTCATGAAGAGTGTCTATTTGTTTTAAAAAGTAGCTTGCATAATTGGCTCTATGAAGCATCGAGCTCTTAAGTTGCCTTTAGAGTTGTTGCTGTTAAGTGTTAACATGCCATTCTTTCCAGGTTTTGGATTCTCTATAGGGCAAAGAAAGATGGCCCTGTTGTGTTGGTAAGTTTTGCTGTTTCTGCTGTTCTGTGTGTTGAAAGTTAATTCTTTTCATATCGGTGTTATGCCTTAGCATTATAAGTCGATCTTCTGAGTAACTTCATTCTCTTAGGGCTGGAGGCATCCTTGGGAAAGTCATGATGATCATCACTACGTAATTCTTGACTCCCATCTAATTGATTTTTTTTCAAATCATTTTGGTTTATTTTGAATCCTTTGGCATTCAATTTGTTGATATGACATTTGCAACTCCTTGAACTCGCGATCATGTTGGTATGAGCAAAAACTCCTTGACATTTGCAAATGTTGTTCCCATAACATCTGCCTTAAACTCATAATACTACAACTTATGCCACAAGCTAATCTTCTAATAGTTGATCTTTTTTGTAACTCAAGTCCTTGAATCAACTCCAAATCTATCATCACTCTTCGGTTTGGTCTAATTTTACCTATCTTTGCACTTTGAAGATAGATCATCTCACCTGCATTTTGTTGTTTCTTTGCTTCAGCCCATTGACGATGAACTGTGCTCCGAGAACAATTCCACTTGACTGTGGCTGCTTTCATAATCCTTCTGTCCGACTTTCCTTTCTTGCAGTTTTGCAGCAAGAATTGGACAAGTTGATTTCTTTGTTGGGTGGTGAGATTGACTGGTGCCATTCTTGAAGATGGATGCTGAGAAGATGGAGTTTTCAGGTGTGAGAAGATGAATGCTGAGAAGATGGAGTTTTCATTTATATACTGCTCATTGTCAATTTGAATTTTGTAAACTGTTTGGAAAAGCTTGGCGGCAACCAATTCTGTTTTTCCAGCTTGCTATTTTTCCCACCTTTTTAGCTTTTTACTGTTATGAAACACTTGGAGTAGTGATTTTATGGATTTGCTTTTGTACTGTAATGAAAAGATTGCCTACTTCATACTCCAATATTGGCGGCAGATTCAAATAGAATTCCTAATGTTACTGTACTTATGAGATTAATTTGTTGTTTATATAATCAAAGTGATTTTACAAATTAAAATAGTTTAGGTAGAGTAGGTGGAAATAGAGTGTGAAGAGATTAAAATTAAAATATTATTTAATCTTACAAGTGGGATATAAAGATTAACTCATAAACACAACCTCCTAAATTCCCGCGCCCATTGAAAATGCGTCGTTTTCAATGGGACGGAGGGAGTATACTATATAACTATATAATCCCCCGTTCCACTATAAGTGATCATTTTTCCCAATTAAAATGCCCCATTAAAAATGTCAATTTTTCAAATTTAATTAAAAAAATTATTATATTTATCATATTTTCTCATCCTTAGCATATTTTATCAATCTACTATCTCTTTCCTACTTTATAATATTTTTTTTTCCAACTTCCAGTCTCTCTCATTAGTCTCCTTCCTCTCTCATCCTCTCAAAAGGCCCCAACCACGACTGGATAATATCACAAACACGTAGACCAAATCCAAGCAAAGAATTCATATCCATGCCTTCAATTTAATCACAACTCAACTCAACTCAGATTTCCCAACTCTACATTTCTTTACCAAATTCAAACGCTCTTCTTCACCAAAAACCTTCTTTCCCACTTCCTCTAAACCCATATAAACTTCAACAAATCACAAAAATCAACCATCTCCCCGATCCCAATGGCGTCGCCATTAACATCCAACTTCTTCGGCACCCAAATCTCCATCCCTCCCCCCACTCCCAAATCAGCTCCACGAAGAATCATCGTCCCAAAATCAATCCTCGACGAAACCAATTTCAAGAGGAATTTCAGCAATCACGCCGCCGTCGCCGCCATACTCTTCTCTTCCTTCACTCCACACGCGTTAGCCCTCGATAATTCTCCTTCCCCACCGCCGCCTCAAGTGATCGAAGTCGAAGCCCAAAAGCCCGGCCCGTCATCACCCTTCGGCCAAAATTTGATTTTGAACGCGCCGAAGCCGCAAGCCCAGCCCGCCTCCGACCTCCCCGACGGCAGCCAATGGCGGTACAGCGAATTCCTGAACGCGGTAAAGAAGGGGAAGGTGGAGAGAGTTAGATTCAGTAAAGACGGGGGCGTCGTCCAGCTCACCGCCGTGGACGGCCGGAGGGCCAGCGTGATTGTCCCCAACGACCCCGATCTAATCGACATTCTCGCGATGAACGGCGTTGATATCTCCGTCTCCGAAGGCGAATCCGGAGGTGGTCTGTTCAGCTTCATCGGCAATTTGCTCTTCCCCTTCATCGCCATTGGAGGGCTTTTCTACTTGTTCCGAAGGTCCCAAGGCGGGCCTGGCGGGCCGGGGGGTCTTGGCGGGCCGATGGATTTCGGTCGGTCCAAATCAAAATTCCAAGAAGTTCCTGAAACTGGGGTTTCATTTGCTGACGTGGCGGGGGCTGATCAAGCTAAACTGGAGCTCCAAGAAGTTGTAGATTTTTTAAAGAATCCGGATAAGTATACTGCTTTAGGTGCTAAGATTCCAAAGGGGTGTTTGTTAGTGGGCCCACCGGGTACCGGAAAGACCCTTTTAGCCCGGGCTGTGGCCGGAGAGGCCGGAGTTCCGTTCTTCTCATGTGCAGCTTCCGAGTTTGTGGAGCTGTTTGTGGGAGTTGGAGCTTCTAGGGTTAGAGATTTGTTCGAGAAGGCAAAGTCGAAGGCGCCTTGCATTGTCTTCATTGATGAGATTGACGCGGTTGGGAGGCAGAGAGGGGCGGGGATGGGTGGCGGGAATGATGAGAGGGAGCAGACTATTAACCAGCTCTTGACTGAGATGGATGGGTTTTCGGGGAATTCGGGTGTGATTGTGTTGGCGGCTACTAATAGACCGGATGTTCTTGATTCGGCCTTGCTGAGGCCGGGGAGGTTTGATAGACAGGTGACTGTCGATAGGCCTGATGTTGCTGGGAGAGTCAAGATTCTTCAGGTTGATAAGCTTCCCTTTTTATATGTTAACTGATTTTAGAATTCTAGTTAAATTGTTTTAGTTTTCAAGAATGTTGATGCTTGATTGAACCTGGCCATGGTTTTAGAACTCTAGATTTGTTGTTTTGGTTTGCAAGAAAGTTGATGTTTGACTGAACCTAATCATGCTTTTAAGAACTCTAGATTCATAGTTTTATTAGTTTGCAAGAATAATCATACTCATGTTTAATTGAACTTAACCATGGTTTTTTGACCTCTAGATTTATGTTTGCAGGAATGTTGATGTTTAATTGGACCTAATCATGGTTTTTAGGATTCTAGATTCGCAGTTTTGGTTTGCAAGAATACTAATTGAACCTAACCATGGTTTTTAGAACTCTATATTTATAGCTTTTGTTTGCAAGAATACTGGTGTTTAATCAAACCTAGTAGCCATGGTTTTAGTTATTTGAAATGCTGTATAGTAAGATTTCCTTCAGGCATTTTGTATCGACTGAAGTTAGTTTCTTGCATTTGGGTTTGCTCTTGATAATTCAAACATATTATTCCCCAAATTGTTATGCAATCACTGAGTTTTACTAGCCATATACACAGTGAAAATTCTTATTGTCTGCGATTTTCTTGTAAGTAGGTGCACTCAAGAGGGAAGGCCCTAGCCAAAGATGTGGACTTCGAAAAGATTGCAAGGAGAACACCTGGTTTCACCGGAGCCGATCTGCAGAACTTGATGAATGAAGCAGCCATTCTTGCAGCACGCCGCGACCTCAAGGAGATAAGCAAGGACGAAATCTCTGATGCTCTGGAGCGAATCATTGCTGGACCCGAGAAGAAGAATGCCGTTGTTTCCGAGGAAAAGAAAAGACTAGTTGCCTATCATGGTACAAAACAAGATCAAAATTTCTTCTAAATCACATATTTCTTGTAATGTTACTTTTATTAGTAATTATTCAACTTTTTTGTTTACGTGTTTTAGAGGCCGGGCATGCTTTGGTCGGAGCCCTCATGCCGGAATATGATCCGGTCGCCAAAATCTCCATCATTCCTCGTGGCCAAGCTGGGGGGCTCACCTTCTTTGCACCGAGCGAAGAGAGGCTCGAATCGGGGTTGTATAGTCGAAGCTATCTTGAAAATCAAATGGCTGTTGCTCTTGGGGGAAGGTTAGTTTTGCTTAGCTACTCCTTCCCTTTAAAACTTGTGTTTAGTTTGATATTTGGGAGATTTTATTGCATTTTGAGGTGATTATGTTTGATACTTGCTATTTGGTTATGCATGATAGGTGTGGAATATTAGATCTTCTAATAGTGATAAAATGTTACTGAAATTTCTTTATTTGTGCTATTGTAGATGGCATAAACTACTGCCTTCTAAATAACAAGCTTCATGTGGTGCCTTTTTAAAGTTTTTGGGCCTTTTAGATATTTTCTGGTTTCCGATAATTGAGTCGTCGTCGAACTCTTATTTAGTCGTTATGAGACTCTTTTGATCATGAAAAAAATCGAGGTTCTCCTCTCTGTCTGTCAATTTCTGCAGAAAATGATGAGTTTTTGAACGTCCTCATCGTTTTCTTGGTATTTATGTGGAAATCAATACGACTTTGATTTGTAATTTCATCTTTGTCCAAGCACGTTGCGTTATGGTAAATGTGATCCGCTGTCGTTTAGGGTTGCCGAGGAGGTTATTTTCGGACGAGACAACGTGACGACCGGGGCTTCGAACGACTTCATGCAAGTCTCAAGAGTCGCAAGGCAGATGGTGGAGCGGTTCGGGTTCAGCAAGAAGATCGGGCAAATTGCCATTGGTGGACCGGGTGGAAACCCGTTCCTCGGACAGCAGGTACGTACTTTTTTCTGTTCGTGCAACTCGTACGGTGTTTCTTCCTTGTTAGGGTTTTTGATGAGGCATATATACGGTGTGTGAATGCAGATGTCGAGCCAGAAAGACTACTCGATGGCGACTGCAGACATCGTAGATGCAGAAGTGAGGGAACTCGTGGATCGAGCGTACGCAAGAGCGACGCAGATCGTCACGACCCACATCGACATTCTTCACAAGCTGGCTCAGTTGCTGATGGAGAAGGAGACCGTGGATGGGGAGGAGTTCATGAGCCTCTTCATTGATGGTAAGGCTGAATTGTTTGTAGCATAATAGATACTGTATATTTAGTGTAAAACATACCGGTCGATCAATAGCAGTTTGGATATCGCAGTTAAAGAAAATCATTTTATTTTCCTTATCTAACGTAGAATGAAATCGCAATAATTGAATAAGAATTTATTGGATCCCATATTTTTGAGTAAATTCCAACCATGGTTGGATATCCTACCGAGGTAAAATTCGAATAGTCGGAGAAGCGATCAACTATAATGAACTCCTAACCGATTGACTATAGTGAACCCCTAAATCATCATTGCCCTAATGGACAATAAACAAAGTTATTTGGCTTCAATAAAAATAGTACTATTTAGTGTAATGTTAATAATTGGGTTGGTGGTGACAGCGAAAGAGTGAAGATTATATAGATGGAGATGGCCAACTTCACCACTATAAATTTCAATAATCACAATTCGTGGAATGCACGTCTTATTTATCAATTAAAATTAGTTTTTAGTGTTAATTATTTACTATAAGTTATACACTTTTAACTTTTCTATTTAATTTAACAAATCATATGATGTTTTTTTAAATAAAAGTCTTCTCAATTATAAAATAATAATCAAATCATCTATCCACTACAAATTCAAGAATTTGTACTTCTATAACTAAGAAATATACAAACTCTCTCTCTCTCTCTCTCTTAAAATTCTGTTTTAAAAATCTTTTAAAAAAAATGGTTAAAATAGAGAGTGAAATTATTTCAAGAGAAAATGTGGGGCCATCTTTTCCGACGCCGGAGAATCTGAAGACCTACAAACTTTCAATGCTGGATCAAATCACGCCGTCCATGCTTGTTCCATTTGTTCTCTACTTCCCAAAATCCGACGAGATCAACGGTCTAGATTCCTTCATCTCCCACACAACAGAGAAGCTCAAGCATTCACTCTCTTTGATCCTCTCACGATTCTATCCTTTAGCCGGAAGGATCAGCCAAGAAGGCCGCTCCGTCAATTGCAACGACGAAGGCGTCCCCTTCGTCGTGGCGAGATTCGCCGGCGCCACCCTCGCGGAGGTCTTGAAAACCCCCGACCCCAATCTGCCGCGAAAATTGCTGCCGTGCGAAGTCAATTGGACCGCCGAGGAAGGACCGGACTCCACCGTGGCGCTGGTGCAAGTCAACTACTTTGACTGCGGCGGAATCGCCGTCGGAGCCGTTTTCTGCCACTCGATCGCCGACGCAGTGACGATCGGAAATTTCCTCACCGCTTGGGCAGCAACAGCCCGCGGCTCAGCCGAAGCAATCTGCCCTAATTTTATCTCCCAATCCCTGTTTCCTCACAAGGATGAAATCGCGAAGCAATCCGGCGCCCTAGCGGCGATTTTGAAAACCGGAGATTCCGTCATGCGAAGATTCGTCTTCAACGCCGCCGCAATCTCAGATCTCAAGTTGAAATCCGGCCTCGCACGCGCCTCGCGCGTGGAGGTTGTCTCCGCCCTGCTATGGAAGTCTTTCATCGCCGCCTCCGCCGCAAACAATAAAACCACGTCCCTCCTAACTCACGCGGTCAACATTAGGAGGAGAGCGGCGCCGCCGTTCCCGTCGGATTGCTTCGGCAACTGGCCGGGACTCGCCGCCGCCGCGATCAGCAACGAATCAGACACAGCCGATCTAGGGCTTCTAATTACGAAAATGAGAGAATCAATCAGCAAAATCGACGCCGATTTTGTGAATCGGTTGCAGGGAGGAGGAGGGGTGACGGGGTACCACGAGAATCTACGGCGGACGTGGGGTGAAATTCCAGCCGGCGCCGACAACTTGGCTATCTCGAGCTGGTGTGGTTTTGGATTCTACAACATTGATTTTGGATGGGGGAAGCCGGTGTGGCTGTCGAGATGCGACAATGGGAGCGATTCGAATTCACAGTTTTTGAATACGGTTTGGTTGATTGATAGCAGAAATGGCGATGGAGTGGAGGCGTGGGTGATTCTTGATGATGAATACATGGCGGTTTTCGATCAAGCCGAGGATTTGAGGGCTCTTGCAGCCGTTGATCCATCTCCACTTGAAATTCAACGTCGCAAATGAGTTATTGGGCTAAAATATGGGCTTTAGCTTTATATAATGGGCTTCTAAGCCCATTTACAAATTACAAAAGTGTGGGCTTCAATTAATTGTTGTGTGGCATAATTTATTTTAAGTTAAAGTAATTAAAAACAAATTCTGTATGACGTTACTTTTGTTGAATATAATTTATTTTTAGATTTCTATGCAACGTCAATTTTCATTAAAACGAGAATGTTTTAGTAAATACCAAATGAAAATTGTTGATGAATGTGCCGCATTAGTGATTTTTGGGGAAGAAATTAGAAAATTAAGATAATTATTATTGAAAAGGAAAGTTTATTATAAGTTCAATATAGTCCTTTTCCACATGATAATAGATTAATAATTATTACTTCATCCCACTAAAAATTTAAAAAGTAGGTTATTTAATTTTTTAATAGTTAAATCTAGATTCATAAAAATCTTTCCTATTTTAAGAAACGTATCATATGAAGTGAAACATCCCAATAAAAAACGTATCAACTAGTGGGACAGAGCCACGAAAGGAGTATTTTTTAAGAACTACTAATATTTTGAAAATTCTTTTTTTTTTCTTCAGAATGTGTCACTTCTAGTAGAACGGAAATAATAAATTTTAAAATAATTTTGAGAATTATTTTTTTGAATATAATATTTTGGAAATCATCTCTTTAGAAAAGTTATATTTTTAAATTTTGCTTTCTATCTTACATATGCTAACAAATATTAATACGATAATGTTACACGATTGTTTATAAAATCAATAATATTACAATAATATATCTTAGTAATATTATTTTGGATAAATCGACCCTATATAATGTATATACACCAACCATCTTCTTCCCACCACCTTGTTTCAAAAATCATCACGAAAATGGTTGCAGCAGAGAGGGAAATTATTTGAGTCCGGCGGTGAAATGCTCATCTACGAAAAGAGAAACACATTTATATCCAATTCTTATATTTAACTACACTATATATCCAAAAAGACGAAAATACCCTTACTATGGGGATGGTCCGATCAATAAACAGAGGCCCGATCAGGGTCCGACCGGTCGGACATGCCCGACCAAGGGCCTATCACTATTCTATGACAAGGGCCGATCACTATTCATTGGGCATGATCGGTCATGTCCTATCACAAGGCATGATCGGTCATGCCCTATCATGCCCCTTCATGCCTGGCCGATCACTGTCAGGCCATGATCGGGCATGTCCGATCGGTCGGACACATGACATGGTCCGATCACGTCCGATCATGGCCTGACACTTTTTAGGTGAGAGAAGTGAAAAAGTGGGGGTATTTTAGTAAATTTGGGTATATAGTGGATAATTTTTATAAAGTTGGGTAATTTTGTAGTTGTAAAAGTGAAATAGGGTATATTGATATATTATCACAAATTATTTCAAGAGAAAATTTAAGGCCATCTTCTCCGACGCCGGAAAACCTCCGGACGTACAAGATTTCCATGCTGAACCAAATGGTGCCGCCGCCGATGCTCATCCCAGTCGTTCTCTATTTCCCAAGCACCGACGAAATCAATGGTCCAGATTTCTTCATCTCCCACACAACGGAGAAGCTCAAACACTCACTCTCTCTGATTCTCTCGCGATTCTACCCTCTAGCTGGGCGGATCAGCCAAGCCGGCCGGTCGGTCGATTGCAACGACGCCGGCGTTCCCTTCGCCGTCGCCAGATTCGTCGGCGCCACCCTCTCGGATGTGTTGAAATTGAAAATTCCAAACCCTAATTTGCCGCTGCTGCTGTGTGAGTTCGGTCAGAAGTCGGAGTACGCGACGGCGGGCTCCGCCGCCGAGACGGTGAGAGTCAACTACTTTGACTACGGCGGATTCGCCGTCGGTGCGGTTTTCTGGCACGGCATCGCCGACGGAGTGACGGCTGGGGCTTTTGTCCGGTCGTGGGCGGCGGCTGCCTGAACTACATCGGGCAGTCGTTGTTTCCTCACAGGGTCTAATGATTTCATCTCTTGGATCCACTAAATCCACCGTTGATAACATACAGCAAAAGGATGGATCAGATGGAAGAAGATCAGTTGAGAATAGCGGTTACAAGGGCAGTTAAAGTGAACGTGTGCATGGCAGTTATGGAAGCAGTTCACAGTTTGTTATATCAGTTTCATAGTTAGTTTTGTATCAGTTAGATAGTTAGTTTCCACATTAGTTAGACCTAGCAAGAAACCATACGTCTATATAAACTACAACATGTATATTTACAAGTTTTAAGTTTCAGATTTACAATCAATAAAATTTCTTCTTCCTTCCATAGTATTGAGCTCTGTTCTTTACATTCTTTCTCCCTCTGTTCATCAGAGTTCTTCATAGATCTTGTGATTCAACATGGTATCAGAGCATTTACCGTGATTACCTCTGTTTCTATTGATTTCATTCTAATCTTCAAGCTCATCATGTCAAGGCCGGAAGAAGGCAGTCCTTACTTCATTAGCCAAAGTAAAAATCCATCTGCAGTATTGGTGAATCCATCTCTGGATGGAAACAATTATCATTCTTGGTGTCGATCTATCAAGATTGCTCTTGGAGCAAAGAATAAGCTACATATGATTATGGATCCAGAAAAATTTCCAAAAGAAGGAAGTGAAGATTATCCTGCTTGGCAACGCTGCAATCTTATGATCCAATCTTGGATCCTCAATTCCTGCTCAAAAGAAATCACACCTTGTATCTTGTACGCTGACACTGCAGAAGAAATGTGGAAAATCCTCTGCCATAGATATGGTCAAGGTAATTTTCCAAGAGTTTTTGAGCTGCAAAAGGAAATCTACACAACGGTTCAAGGAAACCTCACAATCACCACATACTACAACAAGTTGGACTCACTATGGAAGGAGTTGCACCAATACAACCCTGCTCTTAGTTGCTCCTGCGGTGCCATGAAGAATTGCACATGCAATTGTTTGAACACATTAGTTGTTCATGAAGAGCGCAACATGGCCATCAAGTTCTTAATGAGCCTTAATGATGGATATTCATCCATCAGAGGTCAAATCTTGGTTATGAATCCCTTTCCTCCTCTAAATGATATTTACAGTCTGGTATTGCAAGATGAAAAACAAAGAAGCCTCACTTCATCAGTATCTGCAAACAATGATTCTATTGCCATGGCGGTTCAGAACTCTCAAGCAAGCCAAGGAAATAACAGTGATAATTCCAACTTAGCTTGTTATGGTTCAAGAAATCCCTCTTCATATCAGCAGACAACTGGTTCCTTTAAATCACAAAACTTCAGAAATGCTAATATCAAGCGAGAAGGCCCTGTTTGTTCCTATTGTGGGAAGAAAGGACACACTAAAGAGAAGTGCTACAAATTGCATGGGTTCCCTCCAGGATACCAGTCTAAAGGCCGTCCTGGAGCATCATCCAATACTACACAACAAATCTATCCTACGACTCATATGGTATCGCTCCAAAGGAAATCTCCCGAGAATTCAAAGCACCCTCCTATCTCCTCTGATCAATACAATCACCTCCTGAGCCTTATTCAAAATCTCTCCTATAATTCCTTACCTCCACCTACACACACAGAGTCTGCTTTTTCAGGTAACATAATTGCTTATTGTTCCTATTCTGCTTATAGTAATGGTGTGATTGGAAATGTTCCATCTGGTTCTTGGATAATTGACACTGGAGCCACAGATCACATGGTTGGAGATGTGTCATCCTTATCAAATCCTAAACCAGTAAAGAACAGTTATGTTGTTCTGCCCACTGGTGACAAAATCCCTATCACACACTGGTTCTATCAAGCTTTTTGATTCTGTTCTTTACCCTGTTCTTTGTGTCCCTACTTTTACTGTCAACCTCATATCAGTCAGCCGCTTGATTACAACCACTTCCTTAGGACTAAATTTTGCTTTTGGTTCTTGTTCAATATAGGATCACAAACAGGGACAGAGGATTGGCATAGCTAAGATTGATCAAGGCCTGTTCCTCATTCATTCTGAATCAATCCTTAATACTACTACATCTGCTGCTTTCTCTAGTACTGCAACTGCTTCATCTCATATTTGGCACTCTAGATTAGGCCACATTTCCTCCTCTAGAATGTCACTTATCAGTTCTCTACCTAAAGACAAAACCATAGACAGTTCTTGTACTATATGTCCTCTTGCAAAATTCCATAGAAAACCATTTACTCAAAGTTCAATAAAATCTAAATTTGCTTTTGAGCTCATTCATTGTGATGTCTGGGTCCCTTCTCTGTTCCTACTCACGAAGGATTTCAATATTTCCTTACCATTGTAGATGATTATACACGAATGACATGGTGTTGCCTTATGAAACATAAATCAGATACAACAACACATCTCACTCACTTTCACAAACTTGTGTTAACTCAGTTCTCTGCTGTTATCAAGATAATAAGAACAGACAATGGCTCTGAATTTCTCATTCCTAACTTCTATGATCTTCATGGTATAATCCATCAAACAAGCTGTGTTTACACCCCTCAGCAAAATGGAGTGGTAGAACGAAAACACCAAAGCCTTTTAAACATAGCTCGAGCCTTAAGATTTTAATCCTCTCTTCCTCTCAAATTTTGGGGAGATTGTATTCTTACTGCCACTCACATCCTCAACCGCATTCCTACACCCATCTTACAAAACAAAAGTCCTTTTGAAGTCCCATATTCAAAGACACCCGACTATACTCTTTTTAAAGTGTTTGGTTGCTTGTGTTTTGCAAAGAAACTTAGTTCATCACGTAAACAAATTTGACCCTCGTGCTCGAAGATGTATCTTTATTGGATACTCAACCACTTCAAAAGGGTACAAATTATATGATCTAGATTCACATACGCTTGTTGTTTCGGGGGATGTCACATTCCATGAAACCATCTTTCCTTTCTTCAACAATCATTCCGAATCGATCCCTCATCCTCATCCATTTCCCTACCCAATCCTCTCCCGTATTCCCCTGAAAATGATACCTCTTATACCCCTTCTGCTCCAGACATCACTCATGATCCTATCTCAGATTCATCTATTTCTTCCCCTTCTGATTCTTCAAATACTTCCCTCCGCCTCTATGTCTGATTCTGTAGTTCCAATGTCCCTAGAAGGTCTATGCGTCCCAGACAACTTCCTTCTCATCTTCGAGATTATGCATGTTGCAGTAGTATACTAGTTATGCCACAACCTTCTGATCCCAAAACCTCAGGTACTATTCCACATTCCATTTCTAAATATATATCATATTCTAATGTTTCATTTTCCCAACATGCTTACTCTGTTGCCATTTCTTCAATTCCTGAGCCTAAAAATTATTCAGAAGCTGTGTCCAATACTAATTGGAGAGCAGCCATGGCTTCTGAAATCCAAGCTCTAGAGTCAAATAAAACCTGGATTCTCACAGATCTTCCTGCAGGTAAGATACCTATAGGATGTAAATGGGTCTATAAGGTAAAATATCATGCAGATGGTACCCTAGAAAGATATAAAGCTCGTTTAGTTGCAAAGGGGTATACTCAGCAAGAGGGCTTGGATTATAGTGATACTTTCTCACCAGTTGCCAAATTAACTACTGTCCGCAGTTTAATAGCTTTAGCTGCAGCAAAAGGATGGATACTTGAACAGTTAGATGTCAACAATGCATTCCTTCATGGTGACTTGCATGAAGAAGTATACATGCAAATACCCCAAGGTCTTGAAAAGGGAGGAGATGGGAAAGTCTGCCGGCTTCTCAAAAGCCTATATGGGTTAAAACAGCCGCAGCCAATGGTTTGCCAAACTTTCCACTGCCTTAAAATCTTATGGATTCACTCAGTCTACCTCTGATTACTCTTTATTCACCATACATTGCTCCACTTACTCTATTATACTGCTAGTGTATGTGGATGATGTTCTGGTTGCCAGTAATAACATGGCTGCAGTTACTAAGGTCAAACAGTTTCTGGATGAAAGCTTCAAAATCAAGGATCTTGGAAGGATGAAATACTTTCTAGGCATCGAAGTTGCTCGTTCTTCTCAAGGTATTTCTCTCTGCCAACGCAAATACGTGTTAGAATTACTAGAACAGGAAGGTTACTCCAACTGTAAACCAGTTGCTTTCCCTATGGACACCAAGCTCAAGCTCAGCTCTCATGATGATAATTACCTTTCTGATGCTTCCTCCTACAGACGGCTAATTGGCAAATTAATGTACCTCACAGTAACACGTCCTGACATAACCTTTGCTGTCAACACCCTAGCCCAATTTATGCATAAACCGGGACATTCTCACTTAAATGCAGCGCACAGAGTGCTCAGGTACCTTAAGGGCAGTATTGGTCAAGGACTCTTATATTCATCCACTTCAGATTTGCGTCTAAAAGGATTCAGTGATTCAGACTGGGCTAGCTGCCTGGATACACGCAAATCTGTAACAGGGTATTGCATGTTCTTAGGGAATTCTTTGATTTCCTGGCGATCCAAGAAGCAGGCCACGGTTGCAAGGAGCTCAGCCGAAGCTGAATACCGGGCCTTAGCATCATCAGCTTCTGAAGTTTTATGGCTACTGAAGGTCTTCTCTGACCTTGGACATCCCTCGACTCATCGCAACCATCTTCTCAGATAGTAAATCTGCTATATCTCTTGCCTCTAATCCAGTGCACCATGAAAGAACTAAGCACATACAAATAGATTGTCACTTCATACGTGAACACATTCAATCTGGTCTCCTTCACCTTCTTTTTGTTCCTTCAACAAACCAGCTTGCTGACATCCTCACAAAACCATTAGGCCGTCCCTCATTTCCCTATCTACTTTCCAAGTTGAGAGTACAAAATCTGTACTCTCCACTTGCAAGGGGGTCTTATGATTCATCTCTTGGATCCACTAAATCCACCGTTGATAACATATAGCAAAATGATGGATCAGATGGAAGAAGATCGCTTGAGAATAGCGGTTACAAGGGCGGCGTTAAAGTGAACGTGTGCATGGCGCTTATGGAAGCAAGTTCACGGTTTGTTATATCGGTTTCATAGTTAGTTTTGTATCGCTTAGATAGTTAGTTTCCACATCAGTTAGATCTAGCAAGAAACCATACGTCTATATAAACTACAACATGTACATTTACAAGTTTTAAGTTTCAGATTTACAATCAATAAAAGTTCTTCTTCCTTCCATAGTATTGAGCTCTGTTCTTTACATTCTTTCTCCCTCTGTTCATCAGAGTTCTTCATAGATCTTGTGATTCAACACAGGGACGATCTCGATAGCCGGAAGGCGGCGGCGCCGGCGAAGGCGGGAGAAGCGGTGAGGAGGAGGTACGCGTTCGGCGCAGCCGCGATCGCCGCTCGCTCTCAAGGCGGAATCCGGCGTGGCACGAGCCACGCGCGTGGAGGTGGTGTCGGCGCTGCTCTGGCGGTGTTTCATGGCTGCCTCCGCCGCGAACGGGAAAAGAGACTCCGTCCTGAGTCACATGATCGACGAGAGGAGGAGAGCCCGGCCGCCGTACCCGGCGGAGTGCTTCGGGAACTGGGTCGGATGCGCGCGGCGGCGAGCGGCAACGAAGTTGGGGTCGATCTCGGAGTGTTGGTGGGGAAAATTAGTGATTCTGTAAGGAAGACGGATGGGGATGGTTTATTTAGTTTTACTATTACGTTCAGCGCCGGCGGAGGGGAGGGAGGAATCAAGGTCATGGATATTCCGGCCGGCGCCAACATACTGAATGTGACGAGCTGGTGCGGTTTTGGTATGTACGGAATTGATTTTGGATCGGCGATACGGCGTCGTCGCTTGACTCCAATTCTTTTGGTTGATGGATAGTAGGAATGGCGATGGGGTGGAGGCGTGGGTGATTCTTCAAGACAAATATATGTCGGTTTTCGATCAAGTTAAGGATTTGCGAGACTTTGCTGACGTGGATCCATCTCCACTCGAACAGTGGCGGAGTCGGGATATGAAATAAAAAAAGTACGACAATAAGGAAGCAACAGATAACTTTACTCCCTCCCCCAATATTTATGGGTGAATTGATTTATCGCTCAATTTAAAAAATAATGTTAATTGACGTAGATTATTTGATTTTTGTTATAAACTAAATAGAATGAGAGAATAATGAAGAGATGCGTTTTATTATGAGGATAGAGACCTCTATTTATAGAGTACAAGATGGGCTCATGAGCTTTTAGGGTTTATATGGTCATCACAATATATGGTAAGTATATATATATATATATATATATATATATATATAATATATTTACAAAACTCCCCATTGATTGATCATCCCTAAAAGAAACTGTTGTCTCGTTAAAACCTTGATTAAGAAAACCCTTGGGAAAAAACTTAGAAAGGAAAAAAGAATACAACCATTTGACCTTCATGGTCATTTGACCTTTAGGAGTCAGTCTAATCTTCAGGATTATTTACAATTCAAAACTCTCCCTCAAGATAACAATCTTTAAGGTTATCTTATAGGTCTAAACTAATATGTGCAACACAAGTTTAATTATAGATAATAACATGAAATGTGTCAATATATCATTACTCTCATAAATAGACCAATGTCATGTTTGTCTCGAAGATAACAAAGGATGATCAATACCATTTCAAATTCTTCAATTACACATAAGGAACTTTTGGTCTTCATCTTTGTTATCTTCTATAGGTCTAAATGAGTATCCATCCACTTCAAGTGATTGAAGCAACCATTAGGTAGCTAAATTGATGCGATACAATAAAATATCTTTAAAGACTTTTTAGGTAGCTCGACTAGCGTAACTCCATCAGGGAGATGCTCGATTTGCAGGTCGAGACAATTACTAGTTCAACCTAAGTCTTTTGATTCTAACTCCGTCTTTTAGGCATGAGTTGATTTCCTCAATACCTTTTATATATAATGATTCACATATCCTCTTCAGGAGGAATTTGGAGTGATGTGTTCTAAATTTCTATTCTGCGGACTTTTTATCTTTAGCACCAATAAATCTCTCACGCTTCTGGCGCTAATGAGAATCAATCGATTTATTTTGTTTATGAGGAACTTCAGTTTTTTCATGGTGCATATACAACATGTATATAGATTTTAGTCACTCCTTTTGTACTAAATAATTTGATGAACTTCTGGTTCATAGTGCGTGAATCTAAATGATTAATCCAACGAGATATTTGCGGCATTCAATCTTTATATTTCATATATCCCCCTAATGCCGACAAGGATGTGAGTTGGATATTAAAATCAACATATCAATGAATAAAATAATCCATAATAATTTGCTCTATGTAAGTCATTAGGACGGAGTATACATATAAGTATTATGCTCTTCAGGAGTTTTAATCAAACTCAAGTCATCATTTATGTACCCTTCTGTCAAGGAATACTCGTCCTTCTTATTATATCATATACGGCTATACTATTTCAGCCCTTACAATGACTTTTGCAGTCTAATTGACAACATCTTTTTGACTTACATGCTTTGAACAAGTTAAATCCTTCAGGGATCTTCATATATATGTCACTATCTAGTGAATCATATTGATAGATATTTACTACATCCATAAGGCGCATAGCAAACCTTTTGTGACATAAGTTGACTAATCAAATATAATGGCGTCTATTATAGGATAGTACATAATTAATTTCTGGTCTATGAGAGAAATATTGTGTTACGAGTATTGCCCTATATCTCATAAATTTTTCATTTCTCTTAAATGACACAATTGTATCCTTCGGGGATATACTTTCCGGATTTTGGAACTACAGGTCCAAATATTTTCGGCTTTCTAGGGAATATTAATTCACCTTATATGACTTCATTCCTCTTTGGCCAATTATTTCAATCTTGACAATCTCTTATAGATCGTCGTTGAGGATCCTCTTTTTTCATTTCAAGAGTCATATTAAAGGCGAATATATCGTCATGCGTCCACGACGATACTTGATCTCTCCAATATATTGAGATCTCATTAGTAAGACGCTGGCAGTTCTTCAGGAACTTTTATTTGATTGATTAATCATTATCGTCATTTTTTAGTTCATATTTTGTGCCCCTTTTCTTAGACACAAAATTTCTTTTAGAACCAATTGGTCGACCATATTTTTGACGAACTTTTAATGCATTTGCTGTCATTTATACTTGTCCTTCAGGGACATGAAATCTTGTTGGGGGTATTTGCAGCAAATGTATGCCATTGTCACTTCTTTTATATACATATTAAAGCATCAAGAAGTTGATTCACAATCTTTTGCAAGTGAGTCTTTTGACTTCTTGTTCACATTGATTACTTCTGGACTCCAAATGTGACTAGTTTGTTCTTGTGCTTTTTGTTGGATGTAGATTTCACATTAATTACTTCAAGAATCCAAATGTGACATATGTTCCAACTAATGTTGGAAATGTTATTTCATCATAATAACAATCTTAATGTGAGACGCGTTTTTATACGTACAAAACTCATTTTGAGGATGGACATGAGCAACTAAATATTTTATCTCATTCCCAAAGTCATATAATATTAAGTCCTCTTTAAGAGGAACTTAGAGTTTAATAAACTTACTAGTTTTATCAAGATAAATATGCTTCAGGGAATTGAGCTCATTATTTTTGAACTTGTAGTACTAACAAGTTCTACATTTCTTCTAGAAATCGAACATTCAAGGAAATTAAGAGATTCTTCGGGATCTCTCTACAGCGCCTATATGAATTTTCAATTATGTTGAGCATCAAAGTTGCTTGCAGATGTCCAAACATATCATGTCAAAGCATAAAACTCTTTTGAACTTCCGGTTCATGACATGTTTTGTCTCACTTATTTTTATAAATGTGTAATACATTTAAAATGGTAGTGTGATGACATTTCTTTTGTTAGCTTCTGGCTAAATGCAAAAGAATCACTACCTTCTTATATAATTTCAATATGGTATCTATTGTAACGGATATCCTTAAAACTTAGTAAGTTCCTTCTAGACTTACTAAAGTAAAGGGCCAACTCAATAGTTGATTTCGTATCGTTTGATAAAATGACACATGCTCTTCTAGAGCCTTCAATAATTTCGATGCACTAGATTTGAAAATCTTGCAATTTAGGATGCATATACTCGTATCGAGTTTTAGGGAGGACAATCAATTATATCTTTAAGCAATCTTACTGGGATGCTTCATTTCTATTGTCTCTCTCATGCCCTCTTATTGGCAGATGAACATCGATATCAAGAGTGCATTAATGTCAACAAGACATAAATACGATTTTTCATTCAAGAATAACATATATCATCGAAAATGCGAGTTGCTCTTTAAGAGCATTTAATATTCTTCTGGAATATAAATGATGCTACTTCAGGAGCAAAAGTTAAATAGTATATAAAATACTATATTTGAAGCATTTCCACAAAAATGTGATAGTAATGTTACTATCACAATATGACCATTCTTCAGGAATGTAATTGTGCTACTTCCAGAGCAACAATTTAATTTCATGATAAGCGAAATTAATGAATTACAAATTTTGAGATCTACCGGATCTCACATCTATTATTGAAAAGAAATTAAGTCATAATAGGATATTGAAAATGCAATTGTCATTCAAAGAGGAGCTCTTGCTACCACTCCATATAATTAGGTAATTTTTTAAATTACAACATACCTTTAGATATACATTGTTCTTTAGGAACATGTAATATTCATCAAGAATATTAATTGTGCTACTTCAGGAGCAACAATTAAAGTATGATTATTGTGATATATGATCTCAAAATGACAAGTTTTAGTTGTTCCAAGAACATGTATAGTTAATTGTGCTACTTCAACAGCAACAATTAGAGTTATGAACATATAACATTTGTCAAAATCAAAAAAAAACTTGAATTGTTCTTCAAGAACATGTAGTATTCTTCAGGAGCAATTTTAGTCTATATTCAACTGCTTTAGGCGAAAGACTAATATTTTCGAGAAACCCAATTGCTCTTCAGGAACATATTGTGTTCGTTGAGAATATCAATTGTATTACTTCAGGAGCAACAACAATTACAATTCAAGAACCAAGATTCGCCTATCAATAAGATATATTGCATGAATTGCTCAGTACTTAATATTCTTCAGGAATATTAGTTGTGTGCTACTTCAGGAGCAACAAATTAAGTTTACATTTATATATATAAATATAAATATTATACACTATGCAGAAGAAGAAAAAACTGTGGTATATAGTAAATACATAGATAATATTAATAACTCTTTAAGAGTCTATAATATTCTTCAAGAATATTAAGTTGTGCTACTTCTGGAGCAACAATTAAATTAAATCATTTCAATAAATAAATTCAATTGTTCTTTAAGAGTTTATGATATTCTTCAGGAATATGGATTGTGCTACTTCTGGAGCAACAATCTAGATTCAACATTAAATAAATAAATAAATAACAAACAAATAAATAAATACAAGCGTAAAATAAATGCTCTTCAAGAGCATGTAATATTCTTCAGGAATATTGATTGTGCTACTTCATGAGTAACAATTAAATCATTTTAATAAATAAATTGAATTGCTCTTTAAGAGCATGTGAAATTCTTCGCGAATATGAATTGTGCAACTTCGGGAGCAACAATTAAATAATGTCAATAGATAAATTGAATTGCTCTTTAAGAGCATGTAATATTCTTCAGTAATATGAATTGTGCTACTTCAGGAGTAACAATTGAGATTCAACATTAAATAATTAAATAAATAAATAAATAAATGTGTATGTAGAGTAAATGATCTTCAAGAGCATGTAATATTTTTCAAAAACATTGGGTGTGCTACTTCTGGAGCAACAATTTAACTTATAAATATATTTTTGAATTGCTCTTCAAAAGTATATAATATTCTTCAGGAATATTAATTGTGCTACTTCGGAAGCAACAATTTAAGCGTATCTAGACATATTATTTAATAACTTGTTATGAACATAAGCAAAGACAATAACATTTATTATTATCTCTGACATTAACAAATCAATAAATTAACTCGTGTCAATTTACGTAATATATCCCATGAGACATGTATATTTATGTACATGAAGCCAAATTATACTTTAACTTATTAACAACTGCCGAAACTTAAGCAATAATTAATCAATCTCTAGCCACTAGACACGCAAGGCAATCGATTGAAACTTATACATAATATGTTCATTCAATACATGGAGACGTACCTTCATGTTAATTTGCCTATTTCATCCTTGAATTAACACGGAAGAGAGTGTAGAGAAAGAAAGACGATGAGAAAGTTTTAGGAAAAAAAAATGAGACTATCGTGCTGATAACGTGTTATAAACTAAATAGAATGAGAGAATAATAGAGAGAACGAAAAATAGATGTGTTTTATTATGAGGGTAGAGACCTCTATTTATAGAATACAAGATGGACTCATGGGCTTTTAAGATTTACATGATTATCACAATATATGGTAAGTATATATATATAATACATTTACAACAACTTTTTAATAGTTGATTTTAAGTCATACAATAATTACCTTTTTTAGAAATTAGATAAATAATGTGGCATTTATTTTGAAAAAATGAGCCACAAATATTAGGAATAATGTGGCATTTATTTTGAAAAAATGAGCCACAAATATTAGGACAGATGAGTAGTTACTATTAAGATTAGCACATAATAATTGAAAAAAAAAAATGAAAAATCTGATAGTGGCGGTCTCCAGTTCTATCTCTGTCTATGCATTTGAATTTCAATGAACATCATAATTCATAAATGTGTTTTTGAATCGGGATCCATGACTCATTTGAATTTCCTTTATATTTTTTATAATTTTTTTTTTGCAATTGAACCAGTCGTTTTTTATTTTTTTATATATCGTGGATAAATCTATGGTCATAAATTCATAATATGATATTAAAATCTTTGTAGTGATTAAATGATTTATGTGATTTGTATGTCAAAGGAATGGAGTGAGAGATAAAACTTTTTTCTTACTATCTAAATATAATTAGGAAATTATAAATGATTCTATTTAGTTGAACCAATTTTCTTCAAGGTGCCAAAAGTTTGACTTAATTTTATTTGGGCTCTATCATAATCTCCATATGTGCAGAATCTTCGTACTTGTAACTATTTATGGGCCTTAGGCCCAATACAGTCGCCCCAAGTTCGTATGAGCTCGTTAGTATCGTGGTATTTTACTATTTTTGTTTAATTAATTAATCTAAATTTGAGGCAAATCAAATCATTTCCCAATAATCAGACTTTCAGGGAGAGTATGCATTCCCAATAAATAAACTATACCTTATGTTTTTTGATGACGAATTGTGAATAAAATCACCGGTGTGCAATAATCTGCGAATCAACAGATGTTATTATGTTAACCACTCAAAGGAAATTCACAATTATGATTTGATAGTATAGTTTTGGGCAAAAGCCAAATGAATATGAACTAAATTTTAATGTAACATAACCTTGCAATTAAATGTGAATTAAATAAATATAAGGAAATTATGCTTGTAATCTTTTTCAATGTAATGAATATCACAAAAATTTCTATATCACACTTTCATATTTTCTTAAAGATCACACTCCATAAAATGTGTTCCCATGCCACATATGACCCACTATGTGTAATTTTAATTTTATCATTTAATTAAAATATTTATGAATGTGATATGAAAGGAAGTATAATTATGGTACACGAAAATCCATGAATACGCATTCAATATAACATTGCGATTTGTAGTTCGTTCAATATTCCAATGGAAAAAGCCTCCAAAATCCAAATGAAGAATTGAAGATGGAAAAAGATTTAGTGAAAATGGTGCCGATAAAGGTAAAAGCAGCTAAGCCATACGCCTAAAGCAAACAAAAGTATCTCTTAAATTACCACAAACCTCACCCCTTTTCAAAAAGATCGATTATCATTACACATGACTCCATGAAAGATAGAGAAGAGAGAGAGAGCGCTATGTTTTATTGGAAAAAAAAATTATTTGAGCATAAAATTTGACTTATAATTTTAGTATTTACGGATATGGTAGAAATATAATATGAAGTTATAATCGTTACTTCAATTCTATAATTTTACATTTTTTTGTTCATATACACAAACATATAAAAATTATGCATAATATAATCTGCATAACATATTCAATCACAAACTTTCAAATGATAAACGTGTAGATTGCTTTCTGTTTTCTATTTAAATAAGGCTTTGTATATAATATACTCCCTAATTTTATTTAATTGAGTGAATCTAGAAATAAATAGGATATTATTAAAATCTTAATTTTTATAAATTAGTAAAATGCACTATTTGAGGCTAGCCAAATGATTGACAAATATTGAATGTCAATTAATTGCCTCAAAATTTATTAGCGTCCCATCGCTATCATGCGCCACAGTTATAATATATTTTGCGCCTCCAAAATTTCCTTTTTCTATTTTTCCATTTGCTAATTATTTTTACTTCTTTCACTTCATTTCATCCACTCTCAAATTCTCTCAACTCTCTCTCCTTGGAGCTAATCCGTGAATAATTCGAGAGAAGTATCTCCTTTTTCTTCCCCAATTCAGTCATTAGTAGCTCAATTTCTACTCCGGAGATTTGTACGGCAATCGGAGAGGCAGCTTTGAGGACGGTGGATTTTCGCCGGAGATCGCAGTCAGATCTGTAGGTCTATCCGTTATGCTTACAAACATCTGTATCTATTGTATATATTTGGTGTATACTGTAGGTGGGAATAATTAATGCGATTTTTGTGTGGTTGGGTTGATTTGTTCTACTGTTAGTTGGTTACTATGCCACGCTTTTGAGATCTTAGATGGTAAAGCTTGCTTCTTTTGAAGATGTTATTCTAAATTCTTAGTTGAAGTGAGGTTACTATTTTTCTTTATTTCAATTTTCCTTTTTTTAGCATATATTCTTGTTGGTCTGTCTAATTCTGCAGTGGATCTTCAATCTGTATGGGCTTTATACTTGCTATTGTTGTATCTTGAGAACTAATCGCAATTACTGAAAAGAATTAGATTCAATGAATATTGAGACTACCAAGTTTCCTAGATTTCTTGAGTAGCCAATTGGTCTTGCTTGTATTTCACATTCCTTTTCTATTTATGATCAATCAGCAATTTCCTCTGAGAAAATTGTGTAGTCTAGTAATCCCTGAACTCTTTTTTATTTCAATTTTCCTTTTTTTAGCAAATATTCTTGTTGGTGTGCTTAATTATGCAGTGGATCTTCAATATGTATGGCCTTTTTAATTGGTACTGTTGTAGCTAGAGAACTAATTGCAATTACTGAAAAGAACTAGTTTTTAATAAATATTGAGATTACCAAGTTTCCTATATTTCTTTAGTAGCCAATTGGTCTTGTTGTATGCGTTTCACATTCTTTCCCAATTCATGATCAATCAGCAATTTCTCCTTTGTGTAGCTTAGTATAGGATTCAGTAAAATTTTAATGTTTTGATGGAAACATATCTTCAAGTTCGGGAATCCTATAAAATACCTGATTGATTGCATTGATTAATGGCAGCAGGTGAATCACGTTTTTTTATGAATGGATGTGAATATCTCAGATGAGAAGAACTGATGTTATTTGCGGTAGAAGGAGGAGGATTTTTCTCTTCTTCAGCATCTGGCTACAGTAAGGGTCTGACCCTTCTTTTATTGGGTCAGAAGAACGAAGAGAAACCCATGAAAGTGACTCCGTGGAATCAGTACCAGTTGGTGGACCAAGAGACTGATCCAGATATCCAGCTGGCTTCTGGGAAGAACCGCCCTGTCCGCAGGTGCGCATCCTTTGTTTGTTTTGGTCGAGCTGCTGCTGGACTCGAGAGCCCATCTCCTCTAATAGTAGGACCAACTCAAAACAAGGAAATCTTGCCACCTCCAACTATTGACGAGACAAATGATTCAAAGATCACAGATGGCTGCGTTGTAATTGATGATGATGACAGCAAGAGGGATATAGTTAGCTTTAAGAGTAGCTTGAAGAAACCAGCAAAAAGTGCCGCAATTGTTTCGACGAATGGTGGCATTGGTGCTGGAAAAGATAATGTGCACGAAACATTGTGCGAAGAACATGATGATGTTGCTTGTCAAATTGAGAGAAGAAAAGTGCAGTGGACAGATACAATCGGGGGAGAGCTTTTTGAGATTCGGGAATTTGAAATGAGGTATGGATACATGTACTGATCATATTCTGTTCATTGTTGAATGATTTGCTTGTATTTTCTTTATTTAATGTGGTATACGATATAGATTCTATTTCACTTGCTTCAATCAACTCTATTTTCCTTTTGGCTCTGTGTTGTATTATATTTACTTATAATAAACCACCTCCCCTGCTTTTAGATCTATTGTATGGATGTCCTTCATATACCCTATTAGACTTAACATTCTGTGTACTTTGCTAATTTAATTGTACTTTTTTTTTAAATATATATACTCTAGCTTTCTATAACGTGAAAGATTGCATTAAGATTCCTAGTTTTGAAACTTCATGCTAGTGCAAGGTTCTTAATCTAGGATATTGTGTAAATGATGGCACAAAGTGTGTAGAGTTTCTAAAGGCTCGTGATAGGGGTTTGCTATTTGCACTGTTGGCTATTCAATTGATACTAAAATGATATATAATCACTCTTTAGCTGTTATATTGATCTAATGCCTTTATAAGCATATAAATCAAGTGTTAGAGAGGCCAGATTTGGTAATTTCTGAAGTCAGATTCGTCGAAATAGACATACATTATGCTTAGGGTGGTTATTATAGGGAAATCTGATATGTGACAGAGCATTGATTTTCTCAAACAAGTAAACTTTCTTAGTTCATTTTGAGCAATTGCATTTGCATAGTGTTGGACATAATCCTATCTTTGAAGAATTGGTGGAAAGACATTGAGTGGTTAAATATAGTCTATGAAACTGATCTTTTATAGGTTATCAAATCTTGATTTTGTTAAATTCTAGTCATTTTATATCTTCATGTTCTCTAACACTGCAAATTCATGTAATCTCAGTGAAGATGGATCAGACGACGATTTTGACCATGGGAACGAAAAGGCTTGCGCATGCACGATTATGTAATCCGAGCTATCTTGGCAGAAGCAACATCGCCCTATTTGACTCGACCAGTGGCTGAACACCAGTTCATCATGAGTTAGCTCTCCGAATTCTCGGTTGGCAGCAAAACAAAAGGCGATTAGAGAGATACTGGCATCTTGTCTATATGTTCTGGCTTGCATTCCAATTTTGTTGCATTTGTCATTTATCTTCCTCTGTAGTTGATATTCGTGTTGGGCATTCACATGCCTTTTTGTTTCTAGTTTGTTATTTCAGTTTGGAGATGCCTCCATCTCTTCTGGTCACAGTACAATTTGAGGAAGAAATTCTTATTTTGTATCTTCTAGTTGTTCATATGGAATATAATTCATTTGAATGCTCTGTAAAGTGATGGTGTTTTTTGCAGGAGCTTACAAACTCGAGCAGCAATTGTAGGTTTCGATAAAATAGAACAGAGACAGAAGATGCAAGAAGAACAGAGAATTGAAAAAGAATTGGTTTTTGTAGGGAGGGAATGTCCAAGAAGCAAGAGTTTCAGCTTTCAGCCATCCTTCATTTTCAGCGGAATATGCTAAGTTTAGTTTAACTTTCTCAAGTCTTATATTATTAATTATTTCCCAAAATGAGTATATACTCCAAATTCACTGCCGGCCTGCCTGCAAAATCTTGTCTTACTATCTCTGCTACAAATGTCCCGTTTCCCTTATTTTTTTAGTTCAAACATCACTTTTCACTAATAATTTCAAGAATATATAAAGAAGTTAGTCCATAAAACATTGCTAAACGAAAAGTGACATTTTTTATGCATGGGTTCCTCTCAAAGCTCCAAATCATACACCAAATCTCCTACTACGGAGCTTGAAAAGTTGAGGCTTGTTAATGGAAGTTTGAAAAACGGCCCTGTTAGGCCGGTGAGGCCTGTTGGGGCAGGAAATCCCAAGCAACCGACTTCACGGGGCAAAGGGAGCGTTGAAGAAAGGAACGGGGTTGACCCAGAATGCCGGATCAAGAAGAGTGATAGCTTGATGAGGAAGAGTGAAGAAGATGAGATGGTGGATGGATGGCCAAAGTGGCTTGTTGATAACATTCCTAGTGATGTTTTGAAGAATATAGTTCCAAAAAGTGCTGATTCTTATACCAAGATTGACAAGGTTTGATACTCTTTCTTCAACTTTTTCTCATTTCTTGAATCTTGGAGTTTCTTAAAGGCTTGACATTATGTTTCTTGGTCTATTCTTGCTAAATTTCACTATGATTCTTGTACCAAGATTGACTTTTCTCATTTCTTGAATTTTGGAGTTTCATAAAGGCTTGACACTATGTTTCTTGGTCTATTCTTGCTAACTTTTACTAAGATTGACAATATGGGACCTGGCTATGCATGAAAAAAAAGAAAGAAATGAGGAAACTTTGTATTAATGAACGGATTTGTTAATTTGTTATTGCAGGTAGGACAAGGAACATACAGCAATGTGTACAAAGCAAGAGACAAAGAGACAGGTAAGCTAGTGGCCCTAAAGAAAGTTCGATTCGACACCTCAGAGCCGGAGAGCGTAAAATTCATGGCAAGGGAGATCATGATTCTGCAAAAATTGGATCATCCCAACATATTGAAGCTTGAAGGATTAGCCACCTCAAGAATGCAGTACAGCCTCTACCTAGTTTTCGACTACATGTATTCGGACCTAGCCCGGGTTCTATCCAAGCCGGATGAGAGGCTCACAGAGCCACAGATCAAATGCTACATGCATCAACTCCTCTCCGGCCTCCAACATTGTCATGAAAAGGGCATTTTGCATAGAGACATTAAAGGATCAAACCTGCTTATTGATAGAAACGGGATGTTAAAAATAGGCGATTTTGGGCTTGCAAATGTGTTTAATCCGGTAAACAAACGCCCTCTAACCAGCCGTGTTGTGACTCTATGGTATAGAGCTCCAGAGCTGCTTTTGGGCTCGACTGATTACGGCGTGGGAATTGATCTTTGGAGCGTGGGTTGTCTTATGGCCGAGATGTATGCCGGTAGGCCTATCATGCCGGCTAGGACAGAGGTAAACCTCTCTTTCTTGTTCTGTTTCTTGATTGATTGGTAATGTGGTTGAAGATGAATTGATTTAGTGGTGTAGTTTCTTGATTTGTAAGCAATATATGCGGTTGAAGATGAACTCTGATTTATTGATGTAATTTCTTGATTAATGAGCAACGTGGTTGAAGATTAACTAATTTAGTGGTGTGATTTCTTGATTTATGAGCAATGTGGTTGAAGATTAACTGATTTAGTGGTGTAATTTCTTGATTTATAAGCAATGTGGTTGAAGATGAACTGATTTAGTGGTGAAACTTCTTGATTCATTAAGGTTGAGCAGCTGCATAGGATTTTCAAGCTATGTGGCTCACCAAGAGATGATTACTACAAAAGATTCAAGCTTTCTACTGCACTTAAACCACCACAAATATACAAGTCTAGCTTTCTTGATGTTTTCAAGAACTTCCCTTTACCTGCAGTGAATCTTTTGAGCACTCTTTTTCGCTCGATCCGGGATCCCGCGGATCTGCTCTTTCTGCCCTTCAAGATAAGGTTATGATGTTTTGATTTGGTCCCAAAATTGGTTGGTTTCATTTTCTTGAACTAAATACTCAGATTGGTTTAGTTTTTGGTTTTTGCAGTACTTTCAAACAAGCCCTTTTGCTTGTGATGTTTCTGGTTTGCCCAAAATCCATGTGGAAGAAGATGAATACTCTTTGGCTAATGAGAGAAGAAAGTAAGTTGAGTTTGGGTTTATTACAAGGTGAAAATATGTGATGATTTTACTTTAAAAAGTGTAACTTTTTTTTTGTCCCGCAAATAGGCATAGAACTTCTAAACTAAGAAGGCGCAGCCAATCACAGAGAGAGCAGAGGAAGAAGAATCCAACACCTGATGATAAACCAAGTGAAAATACAGAAAAGTCTAAAGAGGTAAAAGTTCATCAATTTTTCAATCCCACTAATTCAAAAAATTGGTGGTGAATTTTCATTTTTAATTGCAGAGGAGCAAAGAATCATCAATCTTTGGCTTCGATCCAGGGAGTAGTTCTACTAGCACTTCCTCTACAAGTGTTAGGCCACCGGGGAACGATGAGGAGGGCCTGCCTCCATTGTTTCCTTCCCCGGTGGCTACAATTGAGGGAACGAGAGAAGACCCTCTTAGCGCTAGCAAAAACACAAAAAATCGGGTTCCAATCCCGAGTAACTATTACACGAAACGCTATAATTCGGTTCAAATATCTTCTTCAACAAGAGGATATTAGTCTTTTTCATTTTCCATTATTATATGTTACTTTTTTTCATAATCAATTCTTTACTTTTTGTGAGTTCTTGAAATGTAAAGGGCTCTCTAATTTCCTTAAACTAAACAAATCAAACATTCCAACTGCACAAATTTCTTTCAAATTGCATGATTTTGAAGCCTTTTATATCACATTCTAACAGTGAACGTTCTCATGAAACAAAATATCGGTTCTTGATTCAAGAAAACAAGAAATAGAAAGAAAAGCAAAAAAGAAAATTATGATGAGATTATACAAAGTAGAGGAAATATCTTCACACGCTATAACGGATATCGTCGATTTTGGTTTTGATCCACTTGAAACTCCCTCTCATAGATGCTTTGAGTTTACCTTCCGTAGCAAACATGTTGTAGGAAGCAATCCTCTTCTTCCTCTTCGTCTCCGGGTCGTTCGACGCACCGAACCCGGCCTCCTTCGTGCTCGGCCCGTTGAACAAATACGGGTGGGGTCGGTCGTGGCTGAACTCGACCGACGAGTATTGCGGGAACGACCGGCTCTTCTCCATACTAGATATCTTATGTGAATGAAGAAATTAAATGGTCTTTATATTATATAGTTGTGAAAAGGAAAGGGGAAAGCCAAAGTTTGCGTTGCATGCTTTTTTGATGGGGAATTAAGAGTAGAATTTTTTGGGACTTTTTTTAGGGTTGTTGAGGTCCATGTGATGATGGAATGTGGAGACATGAATATGCTTTCGGCACTCACGCTTGTTTTAGGGTTGTTGAGGTCCATGTTGATTGGTGGTGGGGTTTGCTTGTCCCATTTTGTGAGATATGATAGTCACATGGTGATTTGGATTGGTTTTTTTAATGTTTTATTCTAAATAGAGGGAATGTTACACAACTTGATTGGAGCCAATGAGGCACATTAGCAGTGCTGTTTGCTCAGTTCGTTTTTCGACTATATTCAAGATAGATATTGAGTTTGAATTTTTTTAGTATGACAAATGCGGGTCATTTATAGAAGAATAAGATTTTACCCTAATCAAATCCTAAGTACAATTAGGCTCACAACTGTGAGGTTCAATACCTTGTGACTTTATACTTAAATTCGACTTAGTTGAAAAATGTTTCAACGTACTAAGAGTGTAAGTAAAAATTACAGTTAAACCTCGATAGTAACAACATTGGGACCGAGAAAAAATATTCATTTAACGAGGTTACTTTATCGAACATTATTTTAGTGCATTGACCCATATCGGGACCGAAAAAAATTATTATTTTAACGAGATTATTACTTTATCGAGGTTTAATTGTATCATAGAAGTTTGAGAGACATTATTGTTATAGACTACAAGAGAGTTAGAAGTGGGAATTAGATTTGTGACCTTTCATTTAAAATGCAAGATATGTCTAAAGTCTTAGGAAAGAAAAGTAATAATTTGTTATGCTTATGTAAGCTCTTGCAAGAGAAGCTTAGACCTTTAGTTATTAATCATGGGGGAAAATTGTGAAAAACATACTTCATGATAGTCGACATAATAATAATTTATTTAATGTTTTAATTTTAAAATAGACATATTTATTGTTTATTAGCTTAGAAATAGTGAATAAAATTATGGATATGGACTGTTGCGGTCAAAAATAATAATTTAGGCCCAATCATGGCCTATTACGTGAATACTTGAATTGGCTTAGTATCTTTCAAACAAGAAGGGAATTTATATCTTCCCTACTTAAACATAATCCATGATTTCGCAAATTTTTCTTTGAAGGAAATATAAAAAACATAATCATACTCGTTAGTAGAATATAATCAAACCATATCTCATGGTTACTTGATTAGCAAGCCATATATACACATATATATGCATGAAAAATCATTATTTTGGAAATACTTATTCAATAAGGCGACATGCAATTACACTTAAACATCGATAAAGTAATAAAATTTATTTAACAAGGTTATTACTTTATCGAACTCTATTTTAGTGCATTGACTCATGTTAGGACCGAAAAAAATTATATTATCCAAGCAAAACTATTACTCTATCGAATATTAATTTATTGACGTAACTGTATATTTATAGTTTCCCTAGTCACACTAAAAATGAAAGATTCCATATAAATGTATTATTGCCTTTATTAATGTAATTAAATGGAAACAAATCTTGCTTAGAATGAAAATCTTTGATTGGTTCTCCATGATTAATAAATCTACACTACAACGCATAAATGCTTCCACCACACCACCCTCCTTCCGCCGCCGCCTCCCAAAATCACGAACAAGTTGAAAAGAATGGAAAGTACAGTTTGAGATTATTCGTCCATATTTCTAATTCTTGGAATAATTTTTGGAGCATTTTACCCCAACCTAATTTACTTGAATAAGAAGGTATTCAAGAAAAATTCCAACCACTCCATCTCTTTGGAAGAAATCAAGAAACGTACGGCCAGCATCACCGTCTGCACAATGTCCAACTATTCCGCACAAGGATGTTGCGCCCAGTCGGACGAAGGAGACCAACTCGTCAAATTCGTCTTCTTAAGTACTTCGGATGCGGAGGATTTCGCCGAGCATTATGCCGATCGCTTCGACTGTAAGACCCTTTCTCTTCCCTTTAATTCTGTAAGGGAAGTGACTTAATTTATCAAATAATGTCGTACTATAAATTAATTAATTATTTTATGTGTTTAATCGACGCGTGCAGTTTCTAGATTGTGACCGTGCAATTAGGTTGGTACCGGAGTTATCCCAAGTTAGACACGCCAGTAATTTGTCGTTTCAATTAATTTTTAATTTAGCTAGTATGATAATAAAACTCCATTAATATGTATGTTTCTTGCTTGTTTAATTAATTAAGATAGAGGAAAAAAGAAAAGATATTGAAGAGGCTCAATTTTCTGGAATTCCAGTTTTTAATTAATTAAAACAAGATATGTTTACGTTGATTTTTATTTTATTATTAACATATTATATATATATATATATATATATATATATATATATATATATATATATATATATAGGGGTGGTTCAAATAGGAACACCCCTTAGAGTGAGAAATAAGAACAATCATAAGCCTTTAGATTATGTTAATTGATAGATGAGATTCATTTTAAAATATTTTTGCCCGAAATGCACCATATACTTGTAATATTTTGCACAAAAGGTATTTTTGTCAATTGTTTTTAAAAAAAAACCTAGCCGCGTTTATAAAGAAAAAAAGTATAGATCCGAGTTCTTCTATTTTGCGTTTACCCCCTTTCGGATTCATTGTGCGGTGAGTTCCTCTCACAATATTATTATGTTTCGATAACCTCTATATCTGTTTACAATCCGAGTTTTTCTATTTTGCGTTTACCCGCTTTCGTCTTCATTGTGCGGTGAGTTCCTCTCTAAATTTTCTTATGTTTCGTTAAACCCTATATCTGTTTACAATCTGAGTTTTTCTATTTTCGTTTACAACCTTTCGGCTTAATTGTGCGGTGAGTTCCTGTCTGAATTTTCTAATGTTCGTTTATCGATTTGGTTTGTCAACTAGTTTGTGACTGATTTTTCGTATCGAATTGGTGTGGATTTTTCTAAGAGTTTGTTTTCATATATATATATATATATTTTCGTTTACCCCCTTTGTTTATAGTGAATCTTTTATGGAATCAATTAGTTTTTTTTGTTAGAACTCAATTAAGATTTCTGCACAATTCTGTATATAAAAATGCACGCTTATGTATAAAATTATGAACATTTTTTGAATTATTGTCTAGATTGCCTTTTTTATATAAATAATAATTTATGAACAATTATGTATATTCAAATGCACGGTTTAGTCGAAACCTTATGCATATACAATTTGTAGATTTTTTTTAATTACATAAGTTAAACTTCCTTTTGGATTATTTTTTTTATTTAAATTGAACAATTCAGTATAACATATGACACTATTTACTGAATAAAGTTTGTATTTTGCATATATTTGTGAAAATCAGCGATTTCTAAACAGGGTTTCCAAAAAGATTTCGACAACGAAGATCAATTGAAGATCAGTGGGTCAAAAGCAGCGATTTCTAATTTTATTCGTCCCTTTGAAGATCAATTGAAGATCAGTTATTCGTCCCTTTGTCACAATATTATTCGTCCCTTTGTACAACAAAAGTTTTTTTTTATTTTCTGTCGAATTTTATTTTCTGTCGAATTTTTAACAATTATTCGTCCCTTTGTCACAGTGATTTGTTGATTATTTTAATTTATAAATATATGCACAATTTCGCAAAACAAAATGCACAATTATGAGAGAAAATATGCACAATTAATGAGAAAAAATATACAATTACTGGGAAAAATATGCACACATTTAATGGGAAAAATATGCACAATTATTAAGAAAAATATGCACAATTAATAGGAAAAATATGCACAATAAATTATAAATAACGAAAAGATAAAATTATTAAGGAAAATCTGGGACGAGACTTAGATCTAGGACGATAATTAGTGAAACTATGCACAATTAACGATTGTTATCGTAAGATCTGGGGCTAGACTTGATGATATTAAAATATGGAAGAGAATTAATGAAAATGACGTTTACAACAAAGGAAAGAAGATAAAAAAAAAAAATAATAGATTGTGCAAGATTACAAAAATAACCTCAGTGCAAACTTTTTGCCTTAAAGGTGCATTTCGGGATTTTAAGTGATGGCATAATCTGGAGCGTCGAATTACTTGATCAAATGGTTATAAATTGTTCTTATTTCTCATTCTAAGGGGTGTTCTCATATGATCTCCCCTCTATATATATATATAGGGAATGGATATTATGAGAACCAAATCTTAAAAGAGATACGAGAACCGATCTCGTCCCTCCATTTCGCAAATCTAAGACTATCATTTTATCCCTAAAAACATTTAAAATTAAAGCAAAAAGGGAATAATTCACCTCATTAAGGGTAAAACTGTAATCTTTCTCATTTCTTTTCTAAACCCTTTCTCTTATAGATTTCAAATATGCAAAACCCTTAATGAGGTGAATCTTCATTCTCGATTTCAAATCTGCAAATCTGCACAACCCACCAGCAAATCTGCAAATCTGAGAATGAGGTGAATCTTCATTCTCGATTTCAAATCTGCAAATCTGCACAACCCACCAGCAAACAACTCGATTAACCTTCATTCTCGATTTCAAATCTTCCAAACTGAAGTCGATTATCTTTCGTGAGTTTCGTTCTTCTATGTTTCTTGCGTGATTTAAGCTCGTTTTCCCGCTGGATTTATCTCGATTATTGCCGATTTTGAAGATTGATTTCTTCATATTTTTCGCTTTTTTCCAGAAATTGCTGCAAAAGTAAGAATTCGTTCTGGTTTTGGAAAAATTGTAGTTCGAGATTTGTGGATTGATTTTTTGGTTTACACTTCTTTATAGTCGTTTTCATTTTATGCGAATTTTTTAGAGATTTCTGTATTTTTAGGGTAGAAGCCTTTTTTTTGGGATTAGGGTTTCTGTACTGGATTTATCGACTTGCAAGTATCGATTAAGTATTGTTGTTCTGTTCTCGATTCAGTATTCCCATTTCATTTTCTACGTAAATACAATTTTCATGCATATGTTTTTGTTTGTTTATGCTGATACTGTGTAACATTCATGCATGCAGTCTGTTGAATGGCTGAATCGTTACAGTCAAATGTGTCTCTTGAATCCGATGAATCCATTTTCAATCCTGATTGCGCGGTCGAATTGAAACCGTATGTTGGACGGAAATTTGAATACAGGCTAGGAAGGAGGCGGCATTGCGTGCTAAGTTGAAGCCTCAGAGGATGTGTCGGAAATGTAACCAGATGGGACTTCACGATTCAAGAAATTGCCCTAACGTTAAGGATATAGAAGATTCGTCTTAAGTTTTTATGCAGCACTTACTATAGACATATGCACTGAACCATTTAATTATTGGCACTAATTTGTACTGACTGAATCCCTTTAACTTTTTGTTATGTTATTTTTCATGCATACGACCGTTTATTTTTATGCATGTGTTTTATGACTTTCATGCATATCTATTTTAGTTCTCATGTTCAACCTTTATGGTACTGATTATGTTAAAGGTTTTATATTCCATGCACACCGTATTGTATTTTTCATGTTTATGGTATGTAATTTTTTTGCATATCCCTTTTTAATGTACATGTGTGTTTATATATCTGCATAGTCCCCATTTTTGATTTGCATTAAAAACAAGTTATATATGCATAACTTATAATACTTAAATATACCAAAAGAAGTGTTCGACTACATTTCTTCAACTACTCTATCCTTAAAAAACCTAAGTACCATCATAAGTTCTAAGTTTTTCATCACAAATTGTCTCAACCAAAAAGTTGCACAACCCAACATTCTAACTATCAAGCATTTCTTTCACACATTCTTTAGAATCAAGTTCATTCTCATCGGCATGACCAACCCCCTCTTGTTCAACCGTCTCCTTCATTTTGTTATCATCGAAATTGACTATGCTCAAACAATACCGCATCCTCAAAAGCTTGATTTGATTCACACCTTTCCTTAAAAATCTCGTGTCCCAGTTGATTAAGTCACCCTTCAACGTCTCCATATGTCTCATCAAATACACTCATGCAAGAAATCATTCATATTTATCAGATTTTACTGTGGCAAAACTATTTATGCTGACCTTTCTCAAAATTCATGCACACATTTATATTATTTCATGCTTACTAAATACGAACCTGAATCCATAACTTTAGATCTGTTCCCCTACAGTGGAATGATCATTTCTGCCTCGCATTTCTCAACCATCCAAAATAATATGTACCAATGGACAAAAATTTTATGCTTACTATTTCATATTTTTATGCTAATATATAAAATATTTTATGCTTACGTTTATAAAAAAAGGCACACGAAAAAAAGGGTGTGCATACCAATATTAAAACTTTCATGCACACAGACACTCAATTTCATGCTAATAATACAAGAGATTCATGCATATCAATAAAATCGGGATAGAAAAAACCATAAATTAGAAAATGAGGACAAAGTAAAGAAAGAAATATGTATTTAGGCTTTTTTTAACCACTATTAAGATGCACCACTTACGATAATCCATTCACTCTTAACAGAAAGCATTCAAACTCCTCCCAAGCAATATAAACACTCAGAAAAAATCACAACTTCACTTAAAGGATTAAATCACCCTTGAACGTCTCCATGTGTCTCATCAAATAAACTCCCCCCAAGAAATCATTCATAATTTTTTAGTTAGTATTGTGGCAAAAATATTTTTTTTCCTTCTTTTAAAATTTCCACGTTTTTTTTTTTTTTTTTTTTTCTTTTTTTTTTTCCTTCTTTTTTTTTTTTTTTTTTTTTATTTTCGAATGTGTTTTTTTTTTAATTTATGCTATAAATATCATACTCTCAAAATTTATGCATACCAATAACACCATTTTTTTAATAATTTCATTTTATGCATATGAATATCGTATTTTATGCTAACCATTACGTTTGTTTATGCTCACCACCCTAAATATTTATGCGAAACAACATATATTATATGTGTTGGGATTTTGTATTTAAGAAAGCACTTTTATGCTTGTATACAATGTGTTTTTTTCGCTTACCACTTTTTTTCTCCTATCGAAAATAGATTTGCACATGTCATCCTTTACTTGTATAAAAGTTATTTATTTATGTGGTTCTCGAAAAAAAAAAAGTATGAAACCTGACAAGATATAAATAGTTAACACATAGACAACTTAAGGATGAAGTTTTTTAAAATTAAAAAAGTGGTTTAGTCTTAAGTTGCTTGTCTTTACTTGGTACACTTAAGGTGGTGTATTGAAGGATCCACGTGGTGTGTTCTCCTAACGCCTTAGTGGAGAACCGATCTAGGCGATCTTAAGCTTGGTAAGACTTCACTGAGTGCATTTGGCTATCTATCACTTTGACCTACTATGGTGAACGTCAAATGAGCGGCGGGCTACGTATCTTGGGTGTTAGTAGTTATTTGTGGCTCAGGCTGGTTGTCTGTATCTTGCATCCGTATCCTAGTAAAATGGGTTGATAATATCCCCTGAGGAACTCGAAAGGATTAGCACACTAAACCCGGCCGGTTGATTAAGTTCAGGTGTGTTAATAAGGTCGAGTGGTACTACTCAGGAATATAAGATGTTAATTAATTTAAGCTGTCAGTGAGCTTAATTAATTAACGGATATTTCTATCTTAAATACGGAGATTGATTAAGTCTAAAATACAAGCCCTTGCTCAAATTGGGATAAAGGGGTAAGTCAGCACGGATTCTCTAGTGGAATGAATCTGTGTTAATTAATTAATTTTGCTCTGGGCTGAGCATGGATAATTAATTAATTGGAGGCCTTGCTTTATTTCTTGTATTGGATCCCTGATCTGGCCCAATTAGTTGCCTAGTAATTTATTGTCTCTCAGAAATCATTATTAATGGATTAATGTTTTTTCACATTATTTAATAATGTTATTTATCTGGAATTAATTGGCTGGGCCAATTAATTGATAAATATTAGTAGCCCAGTAAATTAATTAATTATATTATGGGTTAATTATGTGGAAGTCCATTGGAATATAATTAAATTAATGGGCTACAAATATATTAATATTATATTAGCTTTTGAAGCCTATATATATTAGTATTCTGTTCAGAACAGAATACAGAAAAATCATAACTCACGCACGCGAGTTTTGAGAGAGACATATTTTTTATTTTCTTCAGTTCTCTGACCACCCAGAGGAAGAAAAAGGCCGGGACACAGATCAGAAGATCTGACACGGGAGCAACAATCAGAGCTACGACAACATACGAAGGAGGAGGTATCAATTTCTTCCTTTCATAATCCTTCAATTGGTATCAGAGCGAGGTTTAGGCTCTGATTGTTGCTGTTAGATGTATGATTAGGTTTTATTTCATCGTTATCGGGCTATTTTCGTGTTTGGGGCGGCCTGCGAGCCACTGTTTTGACCCCGATGTAAAGTTTTTCTCGTGAGAAAATCCACGAGTAGATTATAGGACCTATTTGTTATGTGATTGTACTGTTTGTTGTACTGTAATTGGTCCGGGAGGCACGAAAAACGAGACGACGAAGATTAGATTTTTGCAGCGAAAACCCTAGTTTTTCTAGGTTTCTGCCGCATCTTGAGAAGGAGATTCCCGGCGCGTCCGACGTTGGATCGATGATCGGCTTGAACCTATGGAATCCTCGTCTTACGAGCTTCGCGTAGATAGGTCTTAAGGGATCATCCGATCCCGGATGCGACTGGAATCGACGTCTGAATTTCACTGCTCACATTGAATTCGTTCCGGAGAATCGTTTGAAATTCGGGAAATTGAGGAACTAATCTCGGCCGGAATCCGTTACCCGGTGGTCGTGAGTGTTCCAATATCGTTTACCCTCTTTCAATTGATCGAATCGCGGCTCGAAAAGGGAGAATTCGGGCGAGGCGGCGGCGGCGACGGAGGCGCTATTTTTCGCGCTGTAATTCTCACGGCCGCGCCTCCAGGCGGCATTTATACACGAATTCGACGTCTTGGCGACGTCGGGGAGGTGTGTAGAGGGCGGAGGAGGCCCGGAGTCGACCGGGGAAGGCGCGGGCGGGCGCGCGCCTGCGGGCGGTAGTCGCGCCGCACGCGCAGCGCGAGTTTGCGCCGCTTGCAGACGGCGGCGCCGGACACGGACGACGGTTCCTGGTTTGCCGTCGTCCGGCGCACCCCCGGGTTCCGGCGGCCGGGCACGTAACCGGCCTACAGCGGCGGCGGCGGCGGCAATTGCGTGTAGAAGACGGCCGACGTGGCGCGCCACGTCGGCCCCTGCCGATTTGGCACACACGCGTCGCCAAGTGTCTGCCACGTGGCAGACCCCCCCATGACGTGGCAGCACAGTTTTCGAAGCAGTTTTCGACGCAGTTTCAAGATTCGAAGATTTTTGAAGATTTCGAAGATCTGTATCATGATCGGGCAATGTAATAGTTAGGGATTACGTGTTTTTAAGCCCGATAACGATTTTAAATTTCCTATTTGCGTATTTATTTTTACTTATGCTTTAGCATGTGATTATGTGATTAATTGCGCTTAGAAAAGCATGTAAATAGGATTTATATCGTTTCTAAAATCATGTTTTATTTTTCGCGAGCACGTTTTATTATGTGCGTTTAGAAATTGCATGCTTTAGGAATTATGTGGGATTGCATGATTCGTTACAAACCTTTTGAACAAAAAGACTAAGCAATTTTAAAATTAAATGTTTAATTAGATTCCATTAATTTGGATATTAAACAGTTAATCGGACCTCCATTAATTGGACTCTACATGAAAGTAGTAAGATTATGTAAGTAAACGTCCACTGCGTGGCTTGCTTGCATTTTTGAGCTACCGGTTTTGTGAGATGAGTTTTCCAAAACAATATTTGATTATTATTGAGTAGTGGGAGCGAAGCCGTAAACGTCCACTGCGTGGCTTGCGTGCCTAGTAAACACGAGTACTCTAGAAGATAATAATTAAATAGGATGGCTAATTAGATCAAATTGAATGCGGCATGGTTCGAGTAAGTATGTCAATTTCGAGAATTTGATTCTATTTGGTCAAATTAATGGTCAATGCTTAGATGTCACCGCAGGTACAATTCACTTCCCTCGAAGTCCCTTCCCGCGTTTTAATAGTGACATGGTCCAGAATATCGAACTATTAATTTCATTCATCTCAAGAACCTAGACGTGGATTGAAATTAAAGAGCTAGGTAAATAGTTTGGTTTAGGGTTACGCTAGTAAACGTCCACCTGCGTGGCTTGCTAGTGGAATTCTTAGAGCTGTTCGAGGTTTTTAACATCATTGTTTTTCAAAAGGTTACAATGATAGTTAATTACGAATTATGTGCAAATATAATTCATTCATGTTTTAAAATTATATTTTTTCAGATATGTCTGTTCGAAATTTTTCAAGTTCCTAAACAGTCTCACCAATCAAACCCTAATGGGTTTAACAATTTTTTTTTATAAATAATTTTACAAAGTGGAAGAGATATCTTACCGCTCCCAATAAAAGCTCTGCAAAGGTCCTATAAGAACTTCTGTTTAAGGACCGCTATGTCTAAGAACGAGTTTACTATGAGTATGTCACTCAAATCTTTGGTAGCGGTCAAAGAAGTTATAGGAAAGGGCAAGAGTGCTCAAGTCTTGAATATCCCTAGTAGTTCAAGGAATCCTCCGAAAGGCGGAAACCAGAAAAAGAGTAGAAAGGGTGGACAATTCAAGAAAAGCAGTGGGAGTAAGAAGACGGTCCTTATCGGCGGCATGCGAATGCCAAAGAAGAAAGGAAGGTTCTTCAATTATGGTAAGAAAGGACACTGGAAGAGTTATTATCCAGAATGTCAAGGCAAAAACAGAAAGAGACGCGAGTCGCTCTTGTAACTGAAACTGTTCTGGTTTCCTCTTCTACCCACGAATGGGTAGTGGATTCGGGGCAACTGATCATGTTTGTTACACCTTGCAAGGTTTCTTGCAGAAAAGGCAATTGAGCAATGGCGAGGTGGTAGTCTCAATGGGCAATGGATCGAAAGTTCTTGCAATTGTCATTGGAGATTTACATCTATCTTTTGATAGTTCTGTTTTAGTACTTAAAGATGTTTAATATGTGCCTGAGTTTAGGCGAAACATTATTTATGTTTCAAAACTCTGCACCATGGATGGTTATAAATCAAGTTTTGATAGTGAAGTTTCTATCATGAAAGACGATGATTTTATCGTCGGTGGACCATTAAACGGATCTTTATATACTATTACTTGTAAACCGCGTAATTACGTTAATATTGCTTCCTCATCATCAAATCCTAAGAAGAGGAAAGAGTCTTCTAAGGTAAACCAAACTTATATGTGGCACTTAATACTAGGTCACATCAATCTTAACAGGACTCAGAGGTTGGTGGAATATGGATCAGTGGAGTCTCTCCAAGATTGAACCATTTCCAACTTGCGAAACCTGTTTGGAAGGAAAGATGATGACTAGGCCTTTCAAGGCAAAGGGTTATAGAGCCACAGAAGTATTAAGTTTGATACATTCTGACTTGTGTGGGTCTATGTCTACACAAGCTCGTGGAGGGTATGAGTACTTCGTCACATTTACTGACGATTACTCGAGGTATGGATATGTTTACCTTCTTCACCACAAGTCGGATTGCTTTGAAACCTTTAAGGAATTCAAGGCAGAAGTGGAGAGGAAGTTAGGTAAAGAAATCAAAACACTGCGATCTAATCGTGGTGGGAAATACCTATCCAACGAGTTTAAGGACTACTTGACAGAATGTGGGATTACATCCCATCTGCCAGCACCGGGCACGCCTCAGTAGAATGGTGTGTCGGAGAGAAGGAACCGAAGTCTCTTAGAGATGGTTCGGTCGATGATGAGTTATGCAACTTTGCTAGTTTTCTTTTGGGGATATGCCCTAGAGACTGCAACATACTTGCTGAATCGTGTGTCTTACAAGTCGGTACAAAAGATCCCTTTCGAGTTGTGGAGCGGGCACAAACCCAGTATGCACCACTTAAGGATTTGGGGTTATCATGCTTATGTGCTGAATAGGCAGGCCGACAAATTGGAATCACGTTCAGAAGTGATGTTGTTCATAGGGCATCCGAAGAAAACGAAGAGTGGATACTTTTTTGATCCTAAAGAACAGAAGATCGTTGTTAGCCCTAACGCTCGGTTCTTAGAAGAGGATTATTCTAGTAACCATAAATCTCGAGTCGACATCATCCTTGAAGAATTACAAGGTGGTCGAGTTCCACTTGAACAGCCAGTAGTGCAAGATAGTACTCCACAAGTAACTGCACAATCTGTTAACACAACTCCTAACACTGTTCGACGTAGTGGGAGGGTGATATTTACACCTGATCGGTATGTTCACTGGGGAGACGTTTGATTATCTCCCGACAGATGAACAAGATACCGTGGATCCTTGGACTTACAACGAAGCAGTGGGAGATGTAGATGCACCATGGACTCGAAATTTGAGTCCATAACTGATATGGATGTATACGAGATCACTGAACTACCTGAGGGCTGTAATGCTATTGGTAGTAAGTGAGTATACAAGAGAAAGAGAGAGCACCGAATGAAGAGATCATGGCGTTTAAGGCCAGGCTAGTGGCGAAGGGTTTTACCCAGAAAGAAGGTATCGATTATGAAGACACCTTCTCGCCTGTAGCAATGATCAAGTCCATTCGGATTCTCCTTGCCATAGCAGATCACATGAACCTGGAAACCTGACAATTGTATGTCAAAACCGTATTCCTAAAAGGTCACCTTGAAAAAGGTAGGGACATCTACATGAAATAGCCAGATGGTTATGTGAAGAAGGGCGAAGAGCATCTAGTTTGGAAGCTTAAGAAGTCTATTCATGGACTTAAGCAAGATTTCCGGTTATGGCACCAGCGTTTTCGACGAAGTAGTCAAATCCTATGGATTTGTATCATGTCCTAACGAGGTGTGTGTACCGTATTTGTGTTAACGGATCAGTGGTGTTTCTTGCATTTTACGTAGATGACATCCTTCGCATTAGCAATAATGTTGAAGTGTTATCAGACGTAAAGACGTGGTTATCCGAGCAGTTTCAAATGAAGGACTTAGGTGAAGCTGCTTACATCCTTGGGATCAAGGTTATTCGAGATCGCCAGAAAAAGGATGTTAAGCTTGTCACAAGTGTCCTACATTGACACTGTTATTGCTCGTTTTAGCATGCAAAAGCCAAGAGAGGTTTAGTACCTTTCGGACATGGCATTTTTCTATCCAAGAATCGGTGCCACGAAAACGCCCGAAGAGATAGAAAATATGAGGCAAGTACCATATGCTTCCGCCGCCGGTAGCCTCATGTATGCGATGCTTTGTACAAGAGCAGATATCTCATATGCCGTAGGCATGGTCTCAAGATATCGGTCTAACCCACGGAAAGGAATCTTGGATCTGCGGTCAAGTATATTCTCAAGTACCTTAAACGGACTAGAGATTATAGGCTTGTTTACCGGTCGAGACAGTCCTAGTGTCTTTGGGTTATACAGAATCGGGTTTCCAGGCTGACCAGTCAGACGAGAAGAATTCTACCTCGGGTTATGTGTTTACCTTGGGAGGTGGAGCCGTTTCATGGAGGAGTGCAAAGCGTAAATGCATTGCGGACTCAACCATGGAAGCAGAGTATGTGGTCGCTCGGAAGCTTCGAAAGAGGCGGTTTGGCTCAAGAATTTCCTCCAAGATCTTTATATTGTTCGAGAATTTGCCTAAGGCGATCACGATTTATTGTGATAATGCGGGTGCGATGACAAATTCTAAGGAACCTAGATCTCACAAGGCGTCTAAACACATAGACGGGAAGTACCATATTATACGAGTATTCGTAAATCGAGGTGACACGGTGATTGACAAAATTGGAGCCGAAGTCAACCTAGCTAATCCTTTCACGAAGAGCTTACCACTCCCGGCTTACGAGAAGCATGTTCGTGGCTTTGGGATGGTAGAGATGCCCCACTTAGGACTACGAAACTTTTGTATAAGTGGGAGAAGATGTCGTGATAGATAGGATAGATAGCAAAGATATAGTTGGGTACTAGTTTGTACCTAGATAGCCGAGATATAGACACATTGTATACTAAAAGTTTACTTTAGTATAAGTGGGAGAATTGTTGGGATTTTGTATCTTTGGAAGCACTTTTATGCTTGTATACAATGTGTTTTTGTCCTTACCACTTTTTATTCTCCTATCTGATAAATATGTATATTTGCACATGTTATCCTTTATCTTGTATAAAAGTTAGATTTGTGTGGTGTGTCGGGTATCACGTAAGACAACACAAATTGGTTGAACTGACAAGATATAAATAGTTAACATGGTGAGACAACTTAAGGATGAAGTTGTCGGTTTAAGCCGAGTTTAGATAAGAAGTGGCTTGTCTTAGCCGCTTGTCTTTCTTGGTACACTTAAGGTGGTGTATTGAAGGATCACGGTGAGATGTGTTCTCCTAACCGACCTTAGTGGAGAACCAAGATCTCGGTGACTTAGGCCGATCTTAAGCTTGGTAAGACTTCGCTGAGTGCATTTGGCTATCTATCACTTTGACCTACTATGGTGAACGTCAAATGAGCGGCGGGATCTACGTATCTTGGGTGTTAGTAGTTATTTGTGGCTCAGGTTGGTTGTCTGTATCTTGCATCCGTATCCTAGTAAAATGGGTTGATAATATCCCCTGAGGAACTCGAAAGGAAGCCACTAAACCGGCCGGTTGATTAAGTTCGGGTGTGTTAATAAGGTCGAGTGGTACTACTCGGGAATATAAGATGTTAATTAATTTAAGGCGTCGATGAGCTTAATTAATTAACGGATATTTCTATCTTAAATACGGAGATTGATTAAGTCTAAAATACAAGCCCTTGCTCAAATTGGGATAAAGGGGTAAGTCAGCACGGATTCTCTAGTGGAATGAATCTGTGTTAATTAATTAATTTTGCTCTGGGCTGAGCATGGATAATTAATTAATTGGAGGCCCTGCTTTATTTCTTGTATTGGATCTCTGATCTGGCCCAATTAGTTGCCTAGTAATTTATTGTCTCTCAGAAATCATTATTAATGGATTAATGTTTTTTCACATTATTTAATAATGTTATTTATCTGGAATTAATTGGTTGGGCCAATTAATTGATAAATATTAGTAGCCCAGTAAATTAATTAATTATATTATGGGTTAATTATGTGGAAGTCCATTGGAATATAATTAAATTAATGGGCTACAAATATATTAATATTATATTGGCTTTTGAAGCCTATATATATTAGTATTCTGTTCAGAACAGAATACAGAAAAATCATAACTCACGCACGTGAGTTTTGAGAGAGACATATTTTTTATTTTCTTCAGTTCTCTGACCACCCAGAGGAAGAAAAAGGCCGGGACACAGATCAGAAGATCTGACACGGGAGCAACAATCAGAGCTACGACAACATACGAAGGAGGAGGTATCAATTTCTTCCTTTCATAATCCTTCAATATGTACCAAAGAAATTTTAATTTATGCTAACGATTTCCTATATTTATGCTAATATAGATATACTTTAATGCTGATGTGCAATAATCAAATAAAATATCGCTGATTAACATCTACTTCATACTGAAGAGGCTTCAATCAACAAACTCTGCAGAAACACATCAGCTTCGACATCTATGATTCGACGCACAATGCTTGCATGAATCTCCTTGCCTAATTCTATCGAACAGAGTCCATAACAAGCACGAAGAGCAGAGGATAAATTGAAGTTGTCTGCTTCCAAACACAACTTAGGCATCCTCCTAACAAGCTCAATTCCTTCTCCCCACATCTTAGCCTCTGCATAGCCTGACAATAGCGCATTGACGCACACAGTGTTCTTCTCAGAAATTTCCTCGAACACCTTTGCTGCATCATTCAAGAACAGCAGTTTAACGTAGAAATCCACCATAGCACTACCAAATAATCCATGGGTTTCATAATTTATGTACAGAATAAGTAAAACAAACCTGAATACTAGTCGATTCGAGGGAAAACGACTCAAAATCTTCGATTTCTTACTCGATTTTCTGTCGGCTATTCTCGGTGGTCGGTTATGGAGGAAAAAGGTGTTTCTCGCTCGTCGATTATGGAGGAGAACTGGGTCTTCTAGGTTCTTTAACTGTCGGTTGTGGATGGGAGTAGATTTTGTAGTGGGTCTTCTAGGTTTTCAATTGAATGGAACCGCCGACCTTGAAGGAAATTTTTTTGAAACTGCTTGAGAATGAACGAAATATTTCCAGCGCCCAAATCTATAATTCAATTCTATACCCAAAACACCCTTTTCTCAATTTTTTTTTTTAAAGAAAGAAGGGGTTGATTTTGGCCATTAGATTAGGACCGATCGACGCTTAGGATAGGTTCTCGTATCTCTTTTGAGTGTTGGATCTCCCTAGATCCACACTCTATATATATATATATATATATATGGGGTGGTTCCAATAGGAACACTATTTTAAAGAAGTTTTATCGCCGAGTAAAATAAATGTGGATCGTTTTCTGCTAGGATAATCTGAATTTGTGTTTAGAATTTTATACTTTTGAACGATAGACACGTTTCATTTAACTTATGTTTATTTTATTTTTACGGTTTTTTTTCTTTCCAAAATGGTGTACAATAATTTACGAAATGGTGCATTTTAATACAACATAAACGTGCATTACATAACAATAAAAATATGCATGATTTATTTTTTTTCCTTACATAATTTTCGAACAATTAAGAATTACAAACTGAACATCTACTATGTTAAAATTTGCACTTTTAAAGATAAACATTAAAATAGGTACCTGGTTGCAAGACTTGAATGATACAAACACGTTTCATGTACCATATGTTCATTTGATTTTAACGGTATTTTTTCCTTATAGTGTACACTAATTTATGAAATGATGCATTTTAATACAACATAAACGTGCATTTCATAAAAGTAAAATAAATGCATTATTTAATTTTTTATTACATAATATTTCGAACCATTAAGTCTTACAAAATGCACTTCTACTATGTTTAAATTTGCACCTTTTTAAAAAACCATTAAAATAGGTATCTGGTTGCAAGAGTTGAATGCATTTGAAGTAATAAATCGAATAGAACTTTCAAAATTTGTACTAGCTTAAAAACCATGAGTCCCTACACTCTCACTCTCTCAGAGCCGGCCTCACATAGTGAATCAATCATTCGCTTAAGATGAAGGCTTCGATCAAATTTAGGGATGAGCAGAAGCCGTTGCTCAGAGCTAAAATCCCATTGAATATCATGAGTTTCCCCTTCCAATTCGGAATTTTCGTCGGCGATTCGAAGGAATTGTGTCTAAACCTCGCCACTTTTCTCGAATCCGGCCCCTTGCTCAAATTCTCATACCGTCCGAACGATTCGAGTAACCCTTTCAGCTTTGTGTTCAAAACCGGGATTGGGCATTTTGGCTCGCCTAACAAGAGCCCTCTAGTGATGAGCGCGGAATTCAATTTAGTTGGGAATCAAAACCCTAGGTTCTTCATCCACTTCAAGCCTGATTTCGGCGATTTCTCGCTGAATAAGTCGCACTCGTCGGACATGGTGAAGTCTGGGGTAGAAATTGAACGGTGGCGGAGAGGATTTCGTGAATAGCGGTTATTTCAAGGCGAATGGTTTGTTCGTGGCGGCAGAATCGAGGAAGGCTGGGATGCTGGTGGACGGGCCGCTGAAGAAAATAAATTTTATATGGAAAACATGCAAATAAACAACAAACCTTGTGTAGACATTATCATGAAATGATGAAGATCAAAATTGAAGAAAGAAAAAATCTTAATCCCTAAACCTCTGCGCCGTTTGATAATGATGAATGAGAAAACTGATTACAAATCATAAAAGAGGTTACAATATAAAACAGAATCTGTAATTTACTAAAAAGACATTTGTGCAAATTATTTCCTTTAATTGTGAAAAAGGACAACTTAAATGAAAATACGATCCGGAGCGTCGAATTATTTGATCAAACGGATATAAACTGTTCCTATTTCTCACTCTAAGGGGTGTTCTCATATGATCTCCCATATATATATAAAAGATTATAAGAAGAAATTTGTTTTGTTAATTTGCATGTGCAGGCTGTTGGTTTTAAGTATGTGGAAATTCCAGCAGACAAAGAAATCTTTTCTTGAGAAAGGTGTGATCATAGTTGGGCTTAGCATTAATTAATATTTTTACAATTTGATTATAGTATGATTGTATGTTAATATTTTATATATGATGCAGGAGGCCCATACCATGTAACATACAATTCCACCAACACTGGCTTATCAGAGTTTTCCAACTCTTCGTCAAGTGTAGAAAACGTCTGCTTCTTAGATTCAACCCGTTGTAGTAACACTCATACAAATTACATGTTAACCATCCAAATCTGAGACACAACGGCTCTGCTGACTGCCGCCGCTGCAGATATTGCCATTTTTGGAGGGAAAGGAGAAAAGGAGGCGAGGAATTGGGGACATTATAACTGAGTTGTTTGTCTGACACGTGTTTTATTCGAGATATACAGGTTTAATTCAAAATTGAATTGCATTTATATAGAAAAATTTCACATATTCTTTCTCAGAGATTAAAAACCTTGTTTCATACTACACTCACAAATGAATACAATCACATATTACAAAACCAAAATCGAAATCGAATTTTTTCCCCTCCCTATATATAACATACAATCTTTAAAAAAATAAAAAATATATAACAAAGAATTTAAATATTGCTAACAAGTGATGTATTTGTGAAATGAAACACCTCTTAGTCCTATGTTCTGTACGACGGACAAATCTAATACTTACTTCGTCTCGTTTTCTTTTTCGAATTGCCTCGTAAGATGGAAAATAAACACTACACAAACTCCCACTTTTCTTTGTGGAACCGACTCACCTACACACAACTAATCATCCATCTAATCTTCGTGCCAAAAAGAAACGAAACAAATCGAACGGGACGGAGGGAGTATGAACGTGCAACAAACTAACAACTAAAAAGAACAACATAGGCTGCAAAATTTGCCAACCCAAGTAAAGAAACTCTGCACATGATCCGGAGATTCCGTGCCACTTCCTTCCTGTGAAGATAGTGTTGCCAAAGGAAGCTCAGCTTGTAGATGGTGATGAAATGATTCAACTGCAGCAATGGAACCATCTTCTTCTTTGATAAGATCACCTAATTCGATCGCCCGAGTTTTGACCTGAAAAACGTCGTATATTACAAATCGATACATACAGTAGTACCAGTTTACAACTTCAAACATACCTGGGGTTGGAGCATGAACTTTATAGCTTCCGATAGCGATTCGACGCTGAGCTGTGAAACGGGGATGGGGGCAGGCCCGACTCCTTTCTGATGCATTATCGCGCCCCACAGAAACTGATCTCCGCAGAAGGGGATTATCGTAGTCGGACACTAGTGAAACAAACAGATTATGGTTAGGGCGGTAAATGAATCAAATATTTTTGGTTCGATTCGGTATTTGTATACGAATTTTGACATTCAATTTCGAATATAAATATTCGATTCGATTACTATTCAAATACGAATACAAAATCATGATATTCAATTCGATATTCGCAAATATTCGATTAAATATAAATATATAATCCATTTATAAAAATATTTATATATTTAGTTTTTAAAACTTATTATAAATTTGTTTCTTAAAAATATAATTTTGAAACGAATAGTATTAAATACGTACCGAATTGGAACTGAATATTCGAATAATGTTATTTATAAAATACTCGATAAAAAATAATCGAATATCCAAATCGAATCGAATAATTCGAATATCAATAACAAATCGAATAGGAATCAACTTTAATATTCGAAAACAAATCGAATACTGTGTAATTTGATTCGATTCAATTCGTTTACAACCTTAATTGTGGTCTAAATCTAGTGTAATTTTAGCACAGGAAGACTAGTTAGTTAACTTACCCCAGCTTTGAGTCCAGCAGCTGTAGTTCCAGCTCCACCATGATGAACCTAATTAACAAATATATGCATTTAAATCTTAAAATATAAGAGTATGATTAACATAATTACTTGATTAATGTAAGACTACTCCGAACTCACCACAGCATAACACTGAGGAAACAACCAGTCATGAGGGCAATCCGAAAGCACGAAGACTTCTTCTGAAGTGTATGCATCTGCTAGAAACTGAGAGAAACATCAAGGAGAGCAATTCATAGCTAGTGAAAAATAAGGAACTCACGGGTAGCAAGGCCTCCCCAGCCTCGACCAATGATCCCTCTCTGTCCTGTATTCTTCAATGCCTTCAAGATAATGTTCGTGATGCTTTCTGGGTCGTCTATAGGCTTGAGAAACATTCAATGTAAACCAATTATCTTTCTTGGATGCATATTATTTTTTGATGTAATGTAGATTTCTTGAAGTTACCATGCTTCCAAAGCCAATGTAAATTGGTTGGGGTCCGTTTTGCATCCACTTGCGAAATTCTTGAGGTGGTTCGTATTTGGAGCCAAGATCAACAAAGCAATAGCCCACCACCTCAACTAGAGGGCTCCAGTCTGCAAGTGTGCAATCAGATAAATACTTTGCATATAAATAGTCAGAATGAGTAGAAAATAACTAGATTATATATATGAAATACAATGGAAGATTTACCATTGGGCTTGGGTAGTACATTAGGGCTCCACATATAAGCTGTTGGGAGATGAGAAACTGAGATATGGTTTGTGTTGAAGAGTCCATTAATGGGGCCAAGATTCAGCTTGCTTTTCCTCAATTCGTTAATCCAACCTCTTAGTGCCCACCATATCAGTAAATCCACAACAACATATGATAGCTTCATGCGAAAAAAAATAAAAGATTCACTTAGATATGAGATGAGATCCACTTCAATTATCAAGATTGAATTACATGATGAAAAGATAACACACCCAATTTCCAGCTCCATGAGATATAGGTACGAAAGGGTGAGGAAAGGCACATGTAGGTCTGTATTTCAGCAATTTGTGAAAAAGACAATGTCGAAATAGCAACCAACAAACCACGTAATAGGAGATGAAAAGCAAGAAGGAAGAACAAAAACTTACGTCCAAGGTATTGTGAAGAAAATGTGCAGGGGGACACCAAGGGCTTCAGCCACATCTACACGTCCTGATTTGTTTATATACATATGCCGTTAACATGTTGTTTACGGATAATTGCACTAGCTACATACTATTTGGTGACAATACGAAAACTAGCCACTTAATATAGGTAAAAAGAAATTAGTCCTTAAAAACTCTAAATAACTAACCAAAAGCAGGAGGATTAGCAATAATTGCATTGGCCCTGAAAGGTTGACCGGTTATAAGGTCGGGTTGCGTGCAGGCCGGAAGAAGAGACTCCATAACTGCCTTTAATTGTTTGAACTGCATACCTAGTTTTTGTGGCGTAGCTGAAAGTATACTTCTAGTTGTCATGAAACCTATAATTATACAATAAAAGTTAGTAAGTATAAATTTGAAAATAAAATGTCATAAGAACCATAATTTACACCGTGAATGTTTACCTTCAACTATAATTCGAGGGTCGCCACCAAGTGGGTAAAAATCTATTCCAGCCGACTTCACTAATCCATGAAATTGAGAATGTGTAGCCAACCTCACACAATGACCGTATTCCTGTATTTCCAATACAGATATAAATTTAGTCAAACTATGCATAGATATACAGATAGAGAGACTAAAAGGACGACGACTTGCCTGAAGTCTCCTTGCCACAGCAAGAAAAGGTTGAACATCGCCTCTTGTTCCGACTACAAGAATAGCAATGCTTAACTTTGGGATAGATTGGCTGCAATCAGTCATTGATTTCATCAAGAAAACTAGATACAATTAAAAATCCTTAACGGGATGATCAATGAAGCCCTGAAGAACCAAAACTAAAGAAGCATGATTCTTTAGTAAAAATAGATAATTAAAGAGCTAAGAAATTCAAGAAACACACAGCTGTGTCTGTGTACCACATATCTGCATATGTATAGATATCTACATGCACGCTACGCAGATATGATTATATTTACGAAATTGTAATAGGTTGATTGCGGGGATAATCAACATCATTGACTGTTTGATGAGGGCAATCTTGCTCAAGTACAGATAAGACTCAAATGACAACTAGACATTTATCAAACTACATTAAAATGGATGAATGGGCCATCTTCCTAATTAAATAAAGAGAGTTGGTTTAGCATTAAAGAACACATGAATACAACTCATAGAGGCTTACTTATTAGCAACAATAATGAATAGCCAAACTGTCACTCAGATTCCTTATTCAATTAGTACTAATGCATCGAAGAAATTTGAAAACATTGCGTGAACAAAACTGAAACCTCCTAAACCACATGTCCAGACTTTGAGAGATGTATAAAAAAAACAAGAGTTTACCAATAATGAATTCCTAGTTTCCTACCATCTCAATTTAGTCAAATTGCTAATCAGAGTGCCAACTGTATTTACGATACCAAAATTAAATTTTAATATTAAAAGGTGGGTATCCTTAAATTCGAATTAATTCGAATATAAATAAGCTCCAAAATTCCACTCTACTCACTTTGTCGATGATCATGGCGCTGCTCAAGGACGAGGTCCGATTAGATCTCCTCTCTGACCTCTACCGCCCGAAGCGGATCGCTCTTAAGCCACTCGATCAGGCTGAAATTCAACTTGTATTTGATGGAAGGAATCCATGGGAAATCGGTGGTCAATCTCATGTCCGACAAAGCAATTCGTGAAAATTATGTATTCCGGCATTGATTGTTGATGAAAGGTAAAAATTGCGGTCGGCTGTCGGCGGCGATTGCGGTTGTGGACGGCGGAATTAGCGGCTTAATTTATGGTGGTTCGACGAGAAAGAGCATAAGATAGGCCGAAGACTTTAGATAAGGGCCGGTACTGGGCCGAACTGATTGTAGTGTGAAGGAATTGGGCCAGACTGGAGCGGAAATTCGGCCCAACAAACCACCACAGGTCAGCTTAAGATTATCTCGTAAACAAATCGAATCAATAATTCAATATATAAATTCATTCAATTTAGTAACTCATTTTCGATATTCATAGTTGTATATGATTTTATCTAATTATTCAATTCGTTTCATTTTTTTTAAATCAATTCTATAAATTATTTTCCAAGTCTTTCAGTCTTCGTTTCGAATGGATTCATATTCAATATTATTTAAATTAATTTCAAACTTTAGGTTAAGAAGTAATTTATAATAAGTTTTAAACAATAAATTGTATATATAGGTAATACATATAGAGAGTGGATCATGTGAGAACCTATATTTAACGTGAGAACTAAGAACCATGCATAATCATTACTCCCTCCGTCCCGCTATTTGTGGCTCACTTTCCCGAAAGGGGTGTCCCGTTATTTGTGTCCACTTTCCTAATTTGATAAAAAATTATTATCATATCTTTTATTCTATCATCTTCTCTCTCCTATTTTATTATCATTTCTCTCATACTCTCTCATTATCTTACTCATCTTCACTCTCATACTTTATCATCTACTCTCTCATACTTTATTATCTACTCTCTTAATTCCCGTGCCGAAACCAATTGAGCCACAAATAGCGGGACAGAGGGAGTATATGTTTTATGCATAATCCTTATGTTTTTTATGCATAAAACTTATAATTTTGCATTTCACATAATTTTTATACATCTTATGCAGGAGTCAAAAATATTAAATTTCAAATTTTTCTGCATAAAATATATAAGGATTATGCATGATTCGCTGCGTTACAATTATGTGATTGTTTTATTATGAAATAATATTACAACATTACTCTGTAGATATAATAACGTTATTGTAATTTTATTTATAGTTTTAAATTTAGACATTTTAGAGGTATTTAATATATTTTAAATTCGAAAAATGTATAAAATCTTATCAAGTAATATTAGGAGAGAGTGAATTACCCTCACATGATTGAAAAAGATGGCGGGAATTTTGATGCAGTACTATTCAACAACATGAGGTATATTTTTAATAAAACTAATAGCACAAACTAATTTAACGCAATTTCATTCTTCTAGTAATTAACTAATAGATTTTAGGGTAAAATGACTAGTTAATTACCCCCGCTTTGAGTCCAGCAGCAGTAGTTCCAGCTCCACCGTGGTGAACCTAATTGATAAATATGTGCATTTTTTAATCTCAAAATATAAGAGTGATTAACAGAATTAATTACTTGTAATTAACGTAAGACAGCTCCAAACTCACCACAGCAGAACACTGAGGAAACAACCAGTCATGAGGGCAATTCGAAAGCACGAAGACTTCTTCCGAAGAAACAAAGAAAAAAACGTGTTCAATTAAAACTATATTAATGTACGTATTATATACAATTTTTGTTGTATAATGTATAAACTACCCATAAGATGTTTAAAATTTAAAAGGGCAATTGCACGTTTTATTGGCAATAAAATACCTGACTAATTTAACATAATTTTAAGCAAACACGAGATACTTTTATGTCTCGCAACTTACATTCGGCAAGGCAATGATCCCTCTTTGTCCTGTATTCTTGAGTGCCTCCAAGATTATGTTTGTGATGCTTTTCGGATCATCCATAGGCTTCAAAAAAAATTATAATATAATATATATATATATAAAGTCTCCTCGCCACAGCAAGAAAAGGCTGAACATCGCCTCTCGATCCGAAGGCAAGAATGACACTTTTAATGGAAAACGACGAAGAGAGTATTGGGATATGGTGTAAAACGAGTAATAAAATTTTAATTCAATCAAAACAATAGTAGTATATTTATTACAACTTGAATTATAGACGAGAAATTATATATGACAGCTAAAATTAATATTTAAATTTTCCTTGACCTAATTTTTTATTTGATAAGAAAGGAGACTGACTGCAAGAAGATATTGAGTGGAATGATTCTCAATCTTTTCACAATGCACTTTACTACGACATAATTAATAAAATGTGCTCCATTTATATCATACGTTAATTTTATTAATCTGAAAAATATCAAATACAAAATTGTATGCCCCCATGCACCACGTGAATTGATATAGTATAGGTTAATTTTGATAAACCTGCTACGAACATATGTTAATATATATACTCCCTCCGTCCGATTCATATTGTCACGTAAGGTTTCAGCACAGAGTTTTAAAAACTAGATTTTTCTTTGTAAATAATGCGGGCTCATATGACTTTTTGTAATTTCTAGTGTTATTTTATTTTCTTTTATAAAAAGAAGATGGTATCGGTGGGACAATCTTATATAATATAAAATATAAAAACAGTATGAATGGGATATATGGAGTACTTTTTATGACTTTTAAAGAACATTATATTTTAATATATATCAAAGAAAAAAAATAATGTAACCAGTCCAAAAGGTCCAATCCATTCAAAAGGACCAATTGGTCAGATCCAATTAAGAAGGCCCATTCTTCTTAAAAGGCCCGATTTTTAGATTTGAAATTTTATTGCCATGGAATTTTTATTTTTATATGATTTGTTTGGTATAGCATTGTCCATTCAAACTGACTGCATTACTTAGGGATGGCAAAATTGCAGGTCGGGTCCGGGTATCACACTACCCGGATCCGCCCCGCCCTGTGGAACTGTGGACCCGCCCCGTGGACCCATACGGGTCCACAAAATTGGCCCCGGAACCGGACCCGTACGGGGCGGATCCTACCCGCCCCGCCCCGTGTAGAACTGCCCCCTTTTTTTTTTTTTTTTTTTTTTCTTTCACTAATTAAAAATAAATAAACAACTACTTTCATTACGAAATACATACTCGTGAGCCGTGATTACAATTTCATTACGATAAAAGGCGAAAAAATAGGATTATACTATTAGTCTATTACACATATAATCCATTTCAATTAAATAATAGAAAAGATTGCATTTTAAACATATATATTTTAAAAATACTTATTTTATGATATAAAAAATGTTAATTTTATTTTCGAAATACATACTCGTGAGCCGTGATTACAATTTTGAATATAGTATATTAAAGTTTAAAAAAGTAAATATTTACATATTATAAGTTAATTATGTTAGATGTATTAATTTAGTATATTATATTTTTATATATTAATATTATTATATATCTAGAAAAATAGCGAATGTGTGTATTAGCTCAACTGGAATAAGTTCATGTACAAAAACCATTGATGCAGGTTCAAATCCCGCTAGCAGCATTTTTATTGCAAGACGGGTCCGGAGCGGGTCCGAAGCGGGCAGTTCTGAACGGGCCGGTTCTACGCGGGGCGGGGCGGGGCGGGGCGGTTCCACTGTCGGAACCGGACCGTGCCGGCCCAAGACGGTCGGGTCCGGAACCACCCCATTTTCGTACGGGGCGGGTATTACTCGCCCCATCGCGTACGGGTCCAGGTCGGATCCAACGGTTCCGGGTCCTTTTGCCATCCCTAGCATTACTGATTCCCATATTTGTGGTACAGATTATTAGGTGGGCCCATGGCCTTTTCAAAATAAAGAAAACGGGCCCACCCACCAGCACTATACCAACAAAGAACAACTTTTAGCTTTTAAGGCTTTGTCTACAACTTGCTTTCTCTACTTGCTACTTCTGATAATGAGATATTGACAAAATACAGCTTTCCAATAACAAAAGAGATTCGCAATCGATATTCGATATGAGGCACCGTAAATTTCATATTTGTCTCAGTCACGAGATTACTACACAAATACGGAATTCATACAAGGTTGCACATCGAATAGTAGTTACGGGTTTTCATCGAGAAAAAACAAGACAAAATACAACTTTATAATGAATAATTAAGGGGCCATTTGGTAAGAATTCGGATATGACAATGGTAATGGGTATGATAGTAGGATGATTGAGTATGTGTATGTTTGAAATTTGCTAGTGAATGAGTATGATAACCAAATATGATGTTTGGTTGTATTTAGGCTTTAATGAGAATGAATAATTTTATATAAAAAAATTATGATAATTTTGTAAATATTCTAACATGATAAATAATAATGACATGAGTCATGTTTTTTTATTTTGTGAAATTTAATACAAGAATATTTTAATAAAAAGTACATTATCTTTTATTTGATTATTTACAAAAAAAATAATATGATATTTTAAAACATAATTGTAAAGATACTTTCTACATATTTTTTCGATTGTTGAATATTTATTTTAATAAAAAATAAAAACATTTTTATAAATTATGTTAAAATATTTTTATACAATAATGTTTATTATTTGACAAAATAAGTTTTATTTAATATAATTATGTTATTATATATTTTTATGAGATTAGCGTATTTACTTTTTATTAAATTAAAAACATTTTGATAAATTATGTTTAAATATTTTTAAATAATAATGTTTATTATTTGATAAATTTTAAGTTTTATTTAATAATTATAAATTTATGTTTTTATAAAGTTATTTATTTCAAACATAAGTGTATATATTTTTTTATAAAAATATTTTTATATTCATGCTAAAATATTTCTAACTAATGATACTTGTTATTTATAAAATTGAAAATATATATTTATATCATTATTCTTATTAAATAATATTATAAAAATAAATTTCAATTTTAAAAAATAAAACATAAAATATAATTTTGATACCCATATGAGTATCAAAACTCATACCCACCAATCACTTGGGTATCAAAAAAATCCATACCCATATGGGTTTGATACCCATAATAAGGTACCGATACCCACGTACCAAACACGATATATGGATATCAAACCCGGATGATACTTATAATAGGGTAGCATACCCATAAACCAAAAATCCCTAAGATAATGATACAGATTGTTTGACGGGCACTGATCTTTTCAATAATAGATATTAAATCCAGCTCTTTGACCCCTAATCTATAGTATGTACGGGCAATTGCATGTTTAAACCTACAAGAAACAACTTTTAGCATTTAAAGCTCTGTCCCATTGCTATTAAGTTGCTCCAGTATTCAGCTGAGATGTTTACTGTGATAGTACATTTGCCAGCCCAGCCATATATTCCTTCTAGAAAAATCAAACTAAATTCAACATTTAAAAATGAAATTCTTCTAAACTCAAAGTCCCATTTAGAAGCAAGATAATATGTTTCTTGAATTTGAAATCAAGAAAATATCAAGCTTCCACTGTAAAAATAATTGATCATAAAAGAATGATGGGAATTTACTAAAAAATTTCATTATAGAAAAAGAAAAGCAAATGAACATGATGAACTCAAGAAAGTCCAATCCTTTATCCTAATCTCTTTACATAAACGATGATTTTATGTGATAAATCAAAAATACAATCCTAATCACAACATTAACCTTTGAATTCCATTCAATCATGAATGTCTCTCAAGACCATCTGTCCTGCTTTTCACAATCCGGCGAAACACTTCTCTAACTTGGCCTTCCAATGGATCAAGATCACTCTTCAAAGCCTTGTAAACAATCCCAACTTCCTCAACCCTCTCCTTCACCTCTCTCTCCCTCTCCTCGCTCAAAGGAAACTCCACACAATCAGCCAGCTCATTCAAATGCCTTGCACATTTCTCAACCTCATGAATCTCCCTCAACAACCCACAAGCATTTCTTCTCTCCCTCCTCTTGGAAACCTCCAGGATCCTCTCGTGTAGAGAGAGAATCGGCCCGGCCCAAAGGAACTGCTTTGATATGTAGAAATGTGTTTGCAAGCCTCTATCTTGGCATGGAATTGCTGCTACAAGAGCCCACATTACAAAGAGGAGAACATAACTCATTGTGTAGATTACCAAATTTAGCCCATTTGTTGAAGCTATCTCATTAGCTTTTGGTGGAGCTAAGTTGTTGCTGATGGACTGAAGCTGCTTTGCTGCTGACCAGGATCTCGAAACGCTCCATGAAAGAGACCTAAAATGGCCTAACCCTAAATTGCTCTGTTCTCGAGGCGAATTGCTTCGGCAGAAGGAGCGATTTCTTTGAGCGAAGGAGGCGTTTGAATTTGAATTCGAATACCTCTCTTCGAGTACTCCGATTGAGATATCGATCAACGCCTTCTTAGCGCGGCGGAATTGGCCTTCGCCGATGCTTCTCTGATTCTCCAAAGCGGATAATACGATCTCCAATTGCTTCCTCCAGTGTCTGATTTGTTCGATTCCATCGCGAATTGCGTTGCAGACGTCTAACGCTTTGACGCTCCTCTCGAAGTAATCGGCGACGTGGCGGTCGATTGGGGATTTGCTCAAACTGGACTTGTTGTTGAAGAGGATCATTTTGAATTCCTCTTGGCAGCAGAGGAACACATCGAGGAGGTTGCGCAGCCATGGGATTGAGAGGAGCTCGTCGGAATCCGCCGCCGATAGGTCGTGGAACCGATCGGCGACGTGGCGTTGGAAGGCTTCTAATTCGGTTTCCTCGCTGGCGGTGTGGGCGGACTCCGTTGAATGGACCTGCTCGCGGCGGCGGTTCAGGATGGAGAAGAAGGATGCGACGGCGACGGCTGGGGAAGACGATGAAACGTCGTGAAATTCGGTTATCGGCATTTGCGAATTGCGAATTGCGATCTCTCTCTCAGTTTACATGTAATGTCAATTTGGAATTTTCCCCAAATTGAAAACCTAATCAAGAACACTAATTTCCTTCTTCCAGCGGAAACCAGAAAATCTGAAGTTCGTCTTGAAAAACCCAAATTCTTACACACCGAAGGAAGAAAACAAAACCGAATCAGGAGAGAGAGAGAGAAAGAATGAAGTGATGAGGAGAGAGAAATGGAGAAGACGATGGTTTGAAACCCTAGTGAGAGACTACGGTTTTATTGGGGATTATTTGTACCGCGTAATTTAATGTTTGTTGGGAAAATGTGAAGATGTGAAAAGTCTATTCACAGAGTAAACAGTATTTTAATTAATTGCATAATTTATAATTTGGAATTTTCCAATTAATGTGAACTCGCAAATAATTATTTTTAGCAAAAAGTTGAATTTCTGAGGACCAAATTGGAAAAAGGCAAATTTATTTGTTAGGGTCCAGAAATGGATGCTGACGACTGGAAATTATTTCACTCGCCGCGGACGCGAACTACACACGCCTTGACTTAAAATATTTGCAAACCAGTCCTTCAGTTTTTCATATTTATGGAATCCTAATTTTTGGAAAATACTTTTAGGAGTAACAATTCCCCTATATTCTCGCATTTTCCATTTGAGTCCTTAGTTTATTAGTATATTTTGTTTTAGGAAACAAGTTAATTATATTTGCTCGAACAATTTAATGAGAATGCTCAATTAATTCTTGTGCAGCAGCCCTCAAGTAAAGTAGATAAAAAGCTAAAAAGCTTGAATTTTGAATTATATTTGCTCGAACAATTTAATGAGATTGCATATTTTATTATATGCATAAAATAAAATACTACCTGCTGGTTGATGCGCAGTCTACAAGAAAACATATTAGCTGGCTGTGATATTGACAAGAAAAATTAAATAATAAGTAATCGCCCAATAGCTTTTATTAATCATATTATATTTATATACCAGTATTATATAATAAATTAAGATATTAATTTAATCGTTCCACGTGTATATTGCTTCTTCCGAGCCAACATGCAGTTCATAATCTACAAAACTGTAGTAGTATTAAACAAAAAAGCAGCTGTCAAAATCTTGGGATACATAATTAAATATCTAATAATATATTTAATCTATAATTTTTACTTCACACATAAATACATCATCATAATAAGTTGGATAATTTATCCATAATATTGTTTTTTTTTTCCTTTTTAACCCTCATGTATTGTCTTATGCGTGATGTAGATTCCTCAATTTTCTCGATAATTGAATCCAAGAAAAGATATTCCAGAATCTCAAAGAATCTTTCTTGCTTATTGTGAAATTAATTCTCATATTTCTTGAAAGTTACAAAAACTTCAAAATATGGTCTCTCCGTTAAAACGAGTGAACATATAGATATTAAAAATATCCCAACTGTTGCATCGTGCAACATTAAATTTTCATATTTAATGAAAGAAAAAAAAATTATTTAGTAATCGAAAAATATAGATTTTTAATTTTAGATCAACTTGTGCATACAAATCCCATCACAATTTAATATCTTGTGGGCTTCACTTGGGAGTTATCTGTTGAAATCAAATATTAATGAAAGGTGACAAGATAAGGGTTGGTCCTCAAACTAATACTCCTAGATTGAATTAAATATTAAATTGTGGGCTCCCAAGATTTAAACTCATTACAACCAAGAAAAGAACAGGCCAGCAACTTTCATTCCCTCTCCTTTCATTTTCTTGAATCTTGACTTTGAAATTTTCAAATTGTGACATTTTCTACATTGGCAATGCGAGTAATGGTCCAACATGTGGTTGGATCACAATTGCCCAATTGGAGAGAGAGAGGCAAAGAATCATTTGGTTGAGTGGGCCTTATTTTTCAGGTAGAAAATAATTCCACAAAATAATATATTTCGTGTAATATATCTTAATATAAACTCCCTCTATTCCATTATTTTTGTTTTAGTAGCGTTCTATGCAGAGTATAAGAAAATGTTAGGGTCCACTATTTATATTAATTGTGATCTACAAACTTTTCTTTTTTTAAATGAAGATAAAAATAGCGAAACAATTAAAAAAAAGGAAACTAAGACAACATTAGGGAAGCGGAACCAATAGCTCATAAGTTTTTGAAAAGAAAAATATAACAATTAATTAAATTGACACCAACAATGGGACCAGATTGAGAGTGTTGGAATCTTAGATGCCTTGACGAAGCAAAAATGCAAAAGAAGACTTTGTCAAATTTGCACCCCCCCCCAAGAATTGGATTTGTGAGATGGAGAATGTATGAAAGACTAATAGCAAAAATAGATAGACATATACACAAGAACCAATTCATGCCCACTAGTATATATGTACCTTGCAATTTATATAGAGAGAATTTCATCAAATATATATAATTCGCAGTTCGTAGCTAATTTATTTGGACCCATTGTAATATGGAACCAACAACATATAACTATTTGACAGCTAAAATCATTTTATTCCTTTTCGATTTGCAATGCTTTTATAGTCTCTTTAATATGTCCTATGATTATAGATATTATTTTGAGCAAATTCGGATTTTGCTATTAATAAACCTTTTGTATTTTCTCTACATCATTTGTCTTCAAATTACGTTATAGAGAGAGAATTAATGGAATGTAAATAATTCATAGTTAGTTTATTCGGACTAATGATGACGTGGAAGAAACAACAAATAACTATTTTATCAGTCAGAACCAACTCCTTTCCAAATACGGCTTTTTTTTAACTTGAGATTTTGATGTATTAGGAATATATATATATTAAACTATTAAATTAGTTTTAATAATATTAGTAGTATTAAATAAATTATTTTTGAACAAAAGTCTTATTATTAATCTGAATCGTTCAATTTATAAAATGGAGGGCTAGGATATGTTCCTAGTTCCTTCAATAAAGTGTTGTTCCTTAATGATCCATCTCATATATATATATATCACTTTCATATGAAGAGTGTTTTTGCTTCTAATCTACTAATTTCATACTACAAAGCAACTTCATCTTACACAATATTTTCCACACCTAGTCTTGATTTCCAACATGTCTTTCCTCCTTACCCTCCTCTTCATTTCTTGCTTCAAATCAAGCAACTCCTGCCCGCTAATAGAAAAACACTCCCTCCTAACCTTCAAGCAATCCTTGCAAGATCCCAACAGCCAACTCTCTTCATGGGATGATCAAATCAATTGTTGCAAATGGAAAGGAGAGATTTGCAATAACTCAACAAGCCATGTTCATCATCTCCATCTTTATAATGTGAGTGGCCTAATCAACCATCTTTGCTCAATCTCAAATACTTGACTCATCTTAACCTAAGCCTAAACACCTTCATACCAACCATCCCCTTCTTCCTCGGATCGTTCAGAAAACTAGAGTATTTGAATCTTTCATTTTGTGGGTTTTATGGGAAGATCCCACACACTATTGGGAATCTTTCTTGTCTAAAGATATTGGATTTGGCTGGCTATCCGGATCTCGTATCTGCTGGTCATGTGAAGTACTATCATAGTATATATACATTTGGATGGATATCCATTGATGGAGTATACTGAGGATGTGAGGAATCCGAATCTTATAGAAGTTGAGAGTCTTGCATGGCTTTCTAAGCTTACAAAGGTGGAGTATGTTAACTTGAATTTTTGTGAATTTAAGTGGCGCAATGTACTGGCTGCAGGTGATCAAGAATCATCCTTTTTTGACTCAGCTTCATATGCAAAACTGCAGTCTTGATTACATATCTCCTTTAGATAATTATGTCAATTTGACCTCCCTCTCTCTCATAGATCTCTCTTCAAATAACTTTCATTCATTTGAGGTCCCAAATTGGCCTTTTCAACTTAACAATCTTCTCCATCTTGATTTAAGGAACAACTCTTTTGTGGGACCAATCCCAATTAATAGCAATTGCTCTAAACTCAAGAGTATTGATTTCTCTTTTAATTTTCTAAATTCCACTATTCCCAATTGGCTATCTTCTTGCAAAGATTTGGAGTATGTTGTGTTGGATTTCAACTTCTTAGAAGGTGAAACACCAAGAGGGCTTACTAACTTTGTGCAAGACAAGAATGTTGTCTCTCTCCCACAACAATCTTGATGGGAAACTGTCCGATTCATTTGGGAATATGTCTGAATGCTTCTTGGAAGCATTACAAATCCTAGATTTGCAGTTCAATTATCTCTCTGGCCATTTGATAGATCAGTTGGGAGAATTCAAGAATCTTGAATATATTAATCTTAATAAAAATTATATATCTGGGACTATTCCATTTACCTTAGGAAAGTTGTCATCTGTGAAAACTCTATCTTAGGTGGTAATGAATTGAGTGGGAATCTTCCTATTACTTTAGGCCAACTTCTTAACCTTGAAAGACTCAACTTTTTTGACAACAAGCTAGAAGGGGTTGTGTCTGAAAATCTCTTTGCAAACCTAACCAAACTAGAAATCTTGTCTGGTTCTCATAACCACTTGACTTTGAGAGTAGGTCAAAATTGGAATCCACCCTTCCAACTTAAGGTTCTTGGATTAGGCTCATGGAACTTAGGTCAAGATTCCTCCAAGATTCCTTCATGGATTGAGACACAGAGTAAAAGTATAGGGTCTTATCTTGATCTATCTAATACCGGGATCTCGGGTAGGGTTCCTATCTGGTTTTGGAGTGTTCAAATCTTGAATCTCTCTCGCAACCATTTGCATGGCAAGATTCAAGATCTGCATGGCCCTAGCCAGTTCTTATACTTGAGCTCTAACCGTTTTACGGGTTCGTTACCTCAGAATGGAGACGGTTTAAAGGAGCTTGATTTGTCCTACAACTCCTTCCCCGGGAGTGTCGATCGATTTCTTTGTGGAGGAGAATATCAAACTTATGCATACGAGATTCTTCATATAGGGGGAGAATGAATTAAGTGGGGAGTTACCTAAATTGTATGATGAGATGGCCCTCTTTGAGATACTTGAGCCTAAGCAAGAACAACATGTCTGGAAAGATTCCACCTTCATTAGGGTTTCTTGAAAATCTATAATCTTTGAATCTTGACAGCAATAGATTCTTAGGTCAAATACCCTCTTCAATCCAAAACTGCACTAAGTTGGTTAAAATAGGCCTGCAGATAACAATCTTGGTGGGATTATACCAACTTGGATAGGAAGAAGCCTAGCCCAATTGAGGATTCTTATCTTGAGCTCAAACACCTTCAGTGGTGAGATATCTTCCCACATATGCCACCTCAACTCTCTCCAAATCTTGGATCTTTCTTACAATAATCTTTCGGGTTCGATACCAATGTGTGTGAGCAATTTCACTACTATGACTGTGAAGAGGAGTTTGTCTGATCTATTCAAACTATATGGGACTTCAAGATCAACTTATTCCTACTCCTTTTTCAAGGCAGGAGGGTTTATAGAGAGTGCCTTGATAGTCAAGAAAGAAGGTAATGTTAGAAATTTAATTCATTGATTAGGGCATGCATGCAAGCATGATTAAATTCGATTATACCCTAAACATAATATTTCTCTATATGTTGATGACTCTTGTTCCAAATGATCTTTTCGCAACCATAACTCTATTTATAGAATAATAAGTATATATTTACATATTTTAAATTTGGTCTCAAATCAGATTGTAAGTATCTTTATGGTATGTACAAGTTAGATATTTTTGGAAAAATAAATATTCTTCAATACAAAATAAATCTTTACTTAAATCACTTGAAATTGGATTGCCTTGTACATTTAATTTAACATATGTTGGTCCAAATATATTAAACTCAATAAAAAGAAAAAGAGTCCACGTTTGCGTCTAGTTAGTCGGTCTAATATGTGGCAATTATTAAATTGCTTTATGATTAAGTTAAAGTTAAGTCGGTTAACATTATTATAAATAGGGGAGTGTTGTCTTTGTTTTGAGATAAGAAGAAAAAGAAGAAAAAAGTGATAGAAAGAGAGAGAGGGTTCAAGAGAAAATGAAGAAAAGTTTTGTAAAAATCTTCTCCACTTTGAATAATAAAATAAAAAAAGGTTTGATCTCTTTTCTGTTTGTTCTCAAAAAATTCTGCTGCATCTAACAAAATTTGGTATCAGAGCTTTGTCGATCCATGGCGGCGTTTATGAATACTGGTCAGCTTCAAATTCCTAGATTGGAGAAGCACAACTATGGAAATTGGAGTATTCAAATGAAGGTCTTGCTGCAGTCTCAAAATCTCTGGGATATCGTCGAAAACGGATATGCTGAACCGACATCACAGGAAGCAGAGGAAGCGCTTACCAACAATAAAAAAGGAGTTCTAAGAGAAGCAAGAAAGCGAGATAAGAAGGCATTATTCCACATCTATCAAGGAATAGATGAAACGACATTTGAAAAGGTGTGTGGAGCCACCATGTCAAAACAAGCGTGGGAAATTTTAAAGAATGCATTCACAGGTGTTGATAAGGCAATTCGATTACGACTCCAAATTCTGCGAGGTGAGTTCGAAAGTTTGGTGATGTCTGAAACAGAAAGTATTTCAGAATATTTCACAAGAACTTTAATTATAGTGAATCAAATGAAGAGGTACGGTGAAAAACTTGATGACATTCGTGTCATCGAAAAAATCTTGCGTTCATTGACGCCCAAATTCGAGCATGTAGTAGCTGCAATTGAAGAATCAAAAGATTTAAGCACTATGTCTATTGACCAATTGCAAAGTAGTTTGGAGGTGCACGAGCAGCGTATGAAAAAGAAGAGTACGATCTCGTTAGAGCATGCCTTGGAGGCAAAGATGTCTCTCAAAGACGACAAGAAATCTGAACCATCCACATCATGTAGTGGAAATTATCGAGGCAGAGGTCAAGGTTTTCAAGGTAGAGGAGGATGTGTTCAAAGTTATCGAAGTGAGGGAGGACGTGCTCCAAATTATCAAAATAGGGGAGGACGTAGTAACTCAATTTACAAAGGAAGAGGACGAAACGCATATGGTCAACGAGGCAGAGGATTTCCAAGAGGTGGTTATTCTAAGCCTTATTATCAAAAGGATTTCGATAAAAGAAATATCAAATGCTATAATTGTCAGAAATTTGGACATTATAGCTATGAATGTCATGGACCAGCAAATGCCGAGACACATCAACGTGTTAATTTTGCTGAAGGCGAAGATAATCATGAGCAGGTAAATTTAACTTCGCTATTTGTTCCTGAACATTTTGAAGGAGAGCTATGTAGCACATGGTATTTGGATAGTGGAGCTAGTGGTCATATGTGCGGAAACAAAGAGATTTTTGCAGAAATTAATGAGACAACTCATGGAGATGTTACTTTTGGAGACTCCTCAAAAGTTGAAGTATAAGGCAAAGGTAACATTTTACTTAAACTGAAGAATGGAAATTAAGGTTTCATATATGACGTATATTACGTACCTGCTATGAAAACTAGTATTTTGAGTCTTGGTCAATTGTTGAAGAAAGGATTTGAGATTAGTATGAAAAATCTCTATGCTACTATCTATAATGTTCATGGTAATTGCGTAGCACGTGCAAAGGTGTCCAACAATAATTTGTTTTCCATTAGACATGAAACATGATGTGTTGAAATGTTTAAAAGCAATTGTGAAAGATGAATCTTGGTTGTGGCATTTACGTCTTGGACATCTTAATTTGGGTGGATTAAAGTTGTTGTTTACAAAGAATATGGTGAAAGGTCTTCCACCAATTTATCATCCTAATGAAGTATGTGAAGGATGTATATTTGGTAAGCATCATAGGTCAAATTTTTCTAAAGAAATCAAGTGGCGAGCATCACGTCCATTGGAGCTTGTGCACACTGATGTTTGTGGTCCTCTTAAGCCTGTGTCAACTGGAGGTAACCAATATTTTTTAACCTTTATCGATGATTTTTCAAGGAAAACGTGGGTGTATTTTCTAAAAAGAAAATCAGAGGTATTTGAAATTTTTAAGGAGTTTAAAAATCTTGTTGAAAGACAGAGTGGTAATTATGTCAAGGTTTTGAGATCGGATCAAGGTGGAGAATTTATTTCGGAGTTATTCGAGAATTATTGTAAGGAGCATGGAATTATCCATCAGCTTACACCAGTCTACACCCCACAACTGAATGGAGTTGCAGAAAGAAAGAATCGTACTATTCTTGATATGGCAAGGAGCATGGTTAAAGGAAAGGGATTGCCTCGAGAGCAACAACTGTGTATTTGTTGAATAGGTGTCCCACCAAAAGTGTTCGTAATATGACACCTGAAGAAGCATGGAGCTCGCTCAAACCCAGTGTAGCTCATCTAAGAGTTTTCGGGTGCATCGCGTACGCCAAAATTCCAGAAGCAAAAAGGATCAAACTCGATGATAAAGGAGTAAAGTGGATCTTTATTGGGTATGGTGATCGGACAATGGGTTATAAACTTTATAATCCACTGATGAAGAAAGTGATTTTCAGTCGTGATGTTATATTTGAAGAAGATCAAATGTGGAACTGGGAAGATGAGAAATCTAAGGATAAGTTTGGAGTTTTTCCTAATGAGCAAGAAACAACAGGAGACATTGAAGAATCACACTCACCACCATCATCGAGTTCAGATGAAAGGCCTACTAGAAGAACACGCAGTTTGAGAGATATTTATGAATCTACTGAAGTAGATGATGAAACTGAGGAGGAAAATGTGAATCTTATTTGTTTCTATATGGATACTCAACCAGTTTCTTATGCAGAAGCAGTGCACGAGGAAAAATGGAGTAAAGCAATGAATGAGGAGATTAATGTAATCGAGAAAAATAATACTTGGGAGTTGACTAATCTACCAGAAGGCCGGAAAACAATTGGTGTGAAATGGGTTTATAAGACAAAGAAAAATGCTAAAGGAGAAGTGCAAAGGTATAAAGCGAGATTGGTAGCAAAATGATACAAGCAAAAGGAAGGAATTGATTACAGTGAAGTATTTGCTCCTGTAGCTCATCTAGAGACAATCAGATTGTTCATTTCACTTGCAGCTCAACACAAGTGGCAAATTTATCAGCTAGACGTAAAATCGGCGTTTTTGAATGGTTTTCTTGAAGAAGAAATTTATGTTGAACAACCTGAAGGCTACGTGAAACGAGGAGCCGAAGACAAAGTCTACAGATTAAGAAAAGCTCTTTACGGACTCAAGCAAGCACCACGTGCATGGTATGCCAGAATTAATGAATATTTTCTGAAAAAGGATTTGAGAAGTGTCCGTACGAGCATGCACTTTACTTGAAGAAAGACAATGCAGGTAACATGTTATTTGTTTGCTTATATGTTGATGATTTAATATTTACTGGAAACAATGAGGAGATGTTTCGTACATTCAAAAATAGTATGATCAAAGAGTTTGAGATGACTGATATTGGCTTAATGGGTCACTTTCTTGGAATTGAAGTGGTGCAAAGTGAAGATGGAATTTTTATTTCACAGAGTTCATATGCGAAACAGAATTTGGAGAAATTCAAAATGGAGTCCTGTAATCCAATCAATACTCCAGTTGAGATCGGACAAAGATTAAGGAAGTTTGATGATGAAGCTCGAGTTGATCCAACATATTTTAAAAGTTTAGTCGGAAGTCTCAGATATTTAACTTGTACTAGGCCATATATTCTTTATGGAGTTGGATTAATTAGCAGATACATGGAGACACCAATGCAGTCACACTTGAATGCCGCTAAGAGAATCCTACGTTATGTTAAAGGTACACTCTGTGATGATCTCTTTTATTCCTCTAACCAAGAAGTTAAGCTTATCGGCTATTCGGATAGTGATTGGGGAAAAGATCTGGATGAAAGGAAAAGTACTACAGGTTTTTGCTTCTATATTGGAGGTGCAGCTTTTACATGGTCATCGAAGAAACAAGCAATAGTGACACTTTCAACATGTGAAGCAGAGTATGTTGCAGCAAGTTCTACAGTATGTCATTCCATATGGCTAAGAAATTTGCTGAAGTTTCTTGGATTTGCGCAAGAGAATCCTACTGAAATTTATGTTGACAATAAGTCTACAATAGCACTCGCGAAGAATCAGGTATTTCATGAAAGAAGCAAACATATTGATACACGTTATCACTTTATTCGAGAGCATGTGGCCAAAGGAGATGTTGAGCTGGTATATTGCAAAACAGATGATCAAGTAGCCGATATTTTCATGAAGCCTTTGAAGAATGATGTTTTTCCGAAAATTAAGGATACTCCTCGGAATGAAGAAATTGCAGGATTGAGTTTAAGGGAGGAAATGTTAAATATTAAACTCAATAAAAAGAAAAAGAGTCCACGTTTGCGTCTAGTTAGTCGGTCTAATATGTGGCAATTATTAAATTGCTTTATGATTAAGTTAAAGTTAAGTCGGTTAACATTATTATAAATAGGGGAGTGTTGTCTTTGTTTTGAGATAAGAAGAAAAAGAAGAAAAAAGTGATAGAAAGAGAGAGAGGGTTCGAGAGAAAGTGAAGATTGAATAATAAAATAAAAAAGGTTTGATCTCTTTTCTGTTTGTTCTCAAAAAATTCCGCTGCATCCAACACATTCTTCCATTGGTGAATAGCATCGATCTTTCGACAAACAATCTTTCTGGGGACATCCCACTTGAGCTAACAAGGTTGTCCGAACTGGGATCCTTAAACTTGTCCGGAAACCACTTGACCGATTCCATACCGGAGAGGATCGGAGATATGAAGCAGTTGGAGTCTCTTGATCTGTCAAGAAACGGGTTGTCGGGTCGGATCCCGGATAGTCTTGCAGTGGTATCTTCATTAGGGTATTTAGATTTGTCTTATAACAACTTGAGTGGGAAGATTCCGGAAGGGACTCAACTTCAGAGCTTTGATAGTTCGAGCTTTGTTGGTAATGATCTTTGTGGGCCGCCGTTGACGACAAAATGCGGCGGCGGTGATGGTGGAGGGGTGGAGGAGAGTGAGGGTTGTGATGAGGGAGAGATTGATTAGTTTTATTTGTGTTTGTATTTGGGATTTGCCGTGGGGTTTTCAATGGTTTGCACTACTTTAGTGTTGAAGAGGGCATGGGGAGATGCATGTTTAGGGTTTTTAAAATCGATGTGGGACAAGATGGGAATTGGTAGTCGTGCGTGTGTATTGGTTATTATGCTTTGAAAAGAGTAGAGTTATGTGAAAATATGAAGTGTGTTTGAGATTGTGTTTCTTGAATTTGATACTTTTGTTTCTTAATGGTTTGATTTATTTTATTTATTTAGGCCGACTGTCTTAGTCCCTTGTATTTTGTTACCGACATTGAAAATATTTTATATAAAATTAAAACGTAATATGAAAAAATAAACGTTAAAAATTGGAATATACACGATTTAAGATTATCGATCCATAGCATATGCGACACTCCTTTAATATGCCAATGCTAAAAAATATATTATCAATTTATAGATTATTGTGTTATCACTTATCATTCGTATGCTTGTCGAAGACAAAAATTTGGGAATAATTTTCAAATTAATTTATGAGAAAAAGACTGGTCTTGATTAAAACAAATAAAGAAATTTGAGTACATTACTTGAAGGGGAATTGTAAAAGTAGGCAATTCAAAAACTCTAATTGCAAAAATAGACACTTTTTATTTAAAATTGCATCCAATAGACACTTTCATTATTTTAATATTGAAATTCATATGTTTGTGCAATGTACTGACAAGATTTTGTTATATGGGGGAGAAGAGTTGATAGTAATTAGATTCTCCTTTAATAATTTTCTTAATTCTTACTTTTATTATTTTAGAGTTCAATTTAGATTAATTATTTGTTGGATTACTTGTAATGATCAGATCAATTTATATCCGTATATTTAACTAATCTAATCTAGAATGATACTCCCTCCGTCCCATTATTTATGTCCCATTGGGACTGGGCACGGTAATTAAGATAGTGGAGGTAAAGGTGTAAAGTTGTGGTGTAAAAGTATAAAGGGGTGGGGCCCACTTGCATAGATTAATTGTGGTCCACTTATTTATTTCCTTATTTGGTATGAGACATAAATAATGGGACAACCAAAAAAGGCAAGTGGGACATTAATAATGGGACGGAGGAAGTATGTTATAATTATTCAATGAAAAAAATTAATGTAGTAATAAATATTCTCTAAATCATTCAAATTATTTAGCATGCCCTATACGTGTGCAATTACATAGTGTTTTTAATAACATTAGTTTTGCTACAAAATATTTCCTTTTGTAGTGATTAGATCAATTTATATCCATATATTTAACTAGTGGTCATCTAGAATGATATGTTATATTTATTCAATGAAAATAAATTAATGTAGTAATAAATATTCTCTAAATTATTAGTGTTTTTAATAACATTAGTTTTGCTACAAAATATTTCCTTTTGTAGTGATTAGATCAATTTCTATCTGTATATTTAACTAGTGGTCATCTAGAATGATATGTTATATTTATTCAAAGAAAATAAATTAATGTAGTAATAAATATTCTCTAAATCATTCAAATTATTTATAATACCCCATACGTGTGCAATTAGATAATATTTTTAATAATATTAATTTCGGTACAAAATATTTTCTTTTGTATTCTCAATTTTATCAAAAATATCAAGTTTCAAGGACTAATATCCCTATCATGCGTGTGTTTTTTGAAAGTCTTAACTTTGCAGATTTTATTCTATTGTTTGTCATTTTTGTATTGAAACTTCTAATCAATCTTGGTCAAGAATATTACTCTCATGTATACATATATATGTTGAGGTAATTGTGGACTCATTTTGCATCTCAAAAATTGCTTTCTCTTCTTGCACTCAATGGCTTCATCTAGTCGTGTTTTAGCAAATGAGGTAAGTAATTTTTTATTCTTTGCCTTTCCTTAATGTTCATTATACATTGTAAATTATGCAGTTAGATTATTATTAGGGGTATGGAACTTAAGAATTTAGGAAATTCTTCATTATGTATTTGGGAGTCAAACTTGATTATGTTAATAGATCATTGACGGATAATATAAATATTGTTAGAAGATAGAGAACTAAAGTTATTATTTAGCATTTTCTGATTAGTTTACGTAGAAACATTAGCTTTTGTTCTCAATATTATCTCTTAAATTTTGACAATTAACTTTAGTTCTACGTTATAGTGAGAATATTTTTCAAAACTAAAGTATTTATTTTAAGTATTCTTTTATTTAAATGTTGAACTAGAGTATTATGTGAATGTTTTCAGAACTAAAGTATTTGTTATTATGTGAATGTTTTTCAGAACTAAAGTATTTGTTTTCCAGAACTTATATTATTATTCTTATCTCCAACTACTACCCTAATTTCAATCTTAATTGTTATATTTTTTATTTTGATAGATTATCCAAAATCACTTCTTTATTGATCATTCATCAATCATGATATTGATCACTTCTATATTTTTCAATCTTAATATTGATCATTCATCATGATATTTTTTCCTAAATATCTATTTATATTATTTCCTAGATATTCAACCACTTTCCTAAATTCTTGTTACTTGTTATTATGTTTAATTCCATAAATTATCTACCCATCACTCCCTTAATTAGTCATTTAAAAAAATATCTATTAATATGAATTTCTTAAATCTCCAATTACTTCCCTAGATATTTATTTACTTTAAATAAATAATTATCTACTTAACTCCCTTAATCCAAAATCATTGTTCAATTAACTTTATTTCATTAATTTCCCATTTTTCTTGAATTAATGTTCTTATTATATTTTTTTTTGAACTTTGGCAGCGCACATGGTCATGGATTAGATGTGAATGTTCGGGATTACAACCTGGCATTAATTTATACTATAAGCCAAAATTTCTTGAGAGGATTAGGAAGACGTTGACGGTTGTGGGTGGTCAAGAGTTGTACGATTCATTTACAAATGGGTGCTTCGGTCACTTGATGAGGTGGAAGGTGGGCACTAGTGCTAGTCGGGCCCTACACGAGTTGATGAGCCGCGAAACCAAGCTAGATGGGGCATCGGACCAAGAATTGTGGTTCAACATAGGCGGTTGTTTGATTCGCTTTACACATGCAGACAGTGGCGTAGCCAGGTTTTCCGCTCAGTGGGGGGCCAACTATCGAAGAGTTTTTAAAAGTTTATTATTTGTGAAAGACCAACTCAACAATAATTTTTAATATTGCTAATGTTTTTTTGGTACAATTTTACATATTAGAAAATGTAAAATAAAAAAGTAACTTTTATATTATATTAGAAAATTGTTAAAAGGCAAAAAAAACAATAGGATTTAGAATAACACAAACCAAGAAAATTAAATTTTTTTAAATTCACACTTAAATTTTACTAATCTCATGGCTAAAATATATTTTTTTTATGTTGTTAGCCAAGAAAAAAAAATTATTAGAAAATGTAAAATAAAAAAAGTAACTTTTATATTATATTAGAAAATTGTTAAAAGGCAAAAAAAATAATAGGATTTAGAATAACACAAACCAAGAAAATTAAAATTTCCTAAATTCACACTTAAATTTTACTAATCTCATGGCCAAAATATATTTTTCTTATATTGTTAGCCAAGAAAAAATAAAATATATTAAAAAATGTAAAATAAAAAACATAACTATTATATTATATTAGAAAATTGTTAAAAGGCAAAAAAAACAATAGGATTTAGAATAACACAAACCAAGAAAATTAAAATTTCCTAAATTCACACTTAAATTTTACTAATCTCATGGCCAAAATATATTTTACTTATGTTGTTAGCCAATAATATATTTTTCTTATGTTGTTAGCCAAGAAAAAATAAAATGAGAATTTGTAGAGTTCAAGGGTTGAAACCTTTGACCTCCACACCACACAAGACTTTTATAAATGAGCCATCACCACTCTACCACTTCTTCACAAGTTGAATAATAGCCGAGCGAATTATATTTGAACTTTGAGTGGGGGCAGTGGCCCCCACTGCCCCCTAGCTGGCTACGCCACTGCATGCAGATTATGTCTTGGTTACGGGTTTTACTTTTGGATCTTCCAATTTTGATCCTACGGCAGTACACAACACGACACATATTGGCGTATATATCCATGTTTGTCGTGGAAAAACTTTGAAGCTGAGTGACCTACTTGAAAAATTTGAGAAACGTGAAATTGCTAATGCCTCTGCTGATGATTATATCAAGGTGGCAAACATTCTCGTCCTCTATTTCATGGCAATGGGTTACCCGGGAAAGAGGCCAATCGACGATTTTGTTTGGGTGTTGGTTGATAATTTAGAGGACTGGAATAGATTTCTATGGGGTGCATATACATACCATGCACTTGTGCATTGTCGATGATCACTAGTTCCAAAAACGAGAGCTCAATGCGAGGTGAACTATAGCTTTTATGGACCGGTCTGGGCTCTACAAATTTGGTCCTATGAGGCTATTCCCGAGTTGGGACGCCTAGCAGCTGATTTAGTTGAGCCTAATGCTCTTCCCAGATGTTTGAAATGGAAGTTCCATTTTACTCGAGAAGATTTTCCAAGTTTCTTCGAGGGCCAGGTATGCAATAATCATATTTTATTTTGAACTGTATTAAGTTTCTTATTTTTTATAGTTTAAATTTTATTTTCCACTATATTAAGTTTTCTGGATGAATTCTTACAGCTCGAGTGCTATGAATATTTGATCGTCAGAGAGGATGAGTTGTGTATGGAGTGGCATAGTAGTTTACAGTCCGATTGTCCACTAGGAGTCCGATATCATCAACCTCAGAAGCCCAAATTTGGACTGCTGACTGAGGAGTCGATTACTCATCGTGCTGCGAAAGCAACAGCAGCAGCTAAAGCAGCACGAGTAGAGGTTGAAGATCATATTTCATGTGGATCGAAAGAATCCACAGGAGCAGCCTCAACACACCTTCGGAGGTCGACTCGTTATAAAGGGAAACAACCTGCACAACCTGCTCCAGAAGTTTTTTCTGATTTAGATTTACTTGAGGTAGATGTGGTAAAACGGGGTAGATATGCCCACGATCCTTCCCCGGCATATATGGAGGCCTAATCCAAATTCATAGTTCGAAAGCTTATCACAATTATGAAGAAAATGGTGAGTAATGCTCTTAAAAGTTTTACCAAAGAATCCTCACGACGTAGGGTTGAAAGATCACCGTCCCTAATGCGTGAACGACACTCCACCTCACATGCAGAGAGGGGGTCCCCAATACGTGAACGACGCTCCACCTTACATGCAGAGAGGGGGTCCCCATTACGTGAACAACACTCCACCTTACGTCCCCAATACGTTCACGACACTCCACTTCACATGCAGAGAGCGGGTCGGCATAGGGATGTGTTAGAGTTTTCTCGTCGATCCACTTCATATCTGGTATGGTGTTAAAGTTAAATCATCATTATTATTATTATTATTATTATTATTATTATTATTATTATTATTATATAGGCCACTAATATTCTAGGTGTTTAATGCATGCAGCACAATGAATACATGGGAACAACTTTGGACGTGGAGCCAGTACAATCGGGTGTGATGAAGACTCCTTTTCCCGCCACTTTAGGTATTCCACGAATGCAAACAGGTTCGCGAAAAGGATATGCTGCTATGATGCAAGCATATAAAGAATGGCGCGATAGTGGGAACTTGGCAGTCATACAAACTCCAGGAGATGGATTTTCGCTCAATCAAAACTATTTTAAGAGATTGCACATGTCCGATCACTTTGTGTCCTGATTGTGATTCTGAACCAAATGATAGCATCGTAATTCCAATTGTGTCATCTAAATAGTCAAATATATGGTTAAGTAGTCAAGGATACAATAAATGGTAGTTGTTCCAATAGTACAAAGGTGAATTACAAAGGCGAGTTATGAAACTGAAGAAATGAACCCTCCTTCAACACATTCATCATGACTACATATTCATGGTACATTTGTTCTTTGTATGTCCTGATTGACCACATTTGCTACACTTCTTTGATCGACGAGATCTGCTGGTGCTCCCTGCCTCTGCCCCAGATCGAAAACGCCTCGTCTTTGGACGACCAACTTGACGTGTCACCAAAGGGGGCAATACTTCTTGCCCTTGCTCCATTTCGGGCATGGTTCAATCATCCATCGAAGGAAGATGATTAAAGGATTGTGCATATAAATTTTGGGCATTAACAGTTGTGTAGTAACCGGCCACGAACCTATAGATGTCATCACCTGAATGTCTGGGAGCTGCTCCTCTATCATGTCACAAGGTTTTAGCATCATGCCCTCTCTACGTATTTTCTTTGAAAAAAATGCTGCAATTGTCTTATAGTTTGCTTTCCTTGGCCCCAACTTTCCAAAGTCGAACTGGCATGTATGTGTTGGCTTGAATTTGTACACCTGCCAAAATGATTTTCTCCATCCAACACGTAACTCAAAAGGACATTCCTCAGCATTTAGACAGTTGTACCATTGATAAAGTTTGGTAGCCTTCAACACTTTAAACTCTCGATGATGCTCTAGATGCCACAATCCCACAGCAGTTGCTAGATTATCTTTTGTTTTGAACGTCGAATCAACAAATAGATGGTTCTTCATATTAACCACGAGTGAAGATTCGCCCAAAGGAATAAATGGAATTAACCAATTACTTATTTGAACTTCTTCATATTCTTCGGCTCCTTGTATGCGGGTAATTTTTCTATTATTAGGTGGTTCCAACATTGACATAAGCTTGTTCAAGCCGCACTCTGCACGTATCCATGTGGCAAAGTCACTGAACGTCCCATAGTTAAATTGGATTTGCCCACCACCACCACCATCATCATCATCATCATCATCATCATCATCATCATCATCATCTTCTTCTTCTTCTTCTTCTTCTTCTTCTTCTTCTTCTTCTTCTTCTTCTTCTTCATAATCCTCAACGTCTTCATCATCATCATCAACAATTTATTGGTGTTGTTCTTCTTCCTCTACTCCTATTGGATTTCTCGTTCCAAACTCGTCACTCGAAACGTATGGTACATATGGTTCTTGTTCAAAGCTTCCACAATCATTACTATTCATGTGAACGATATATATCGTGGCCTCGTGGCAAAAGTGTTGGGATTTTGTATACTAGAAGCACTTTTTATGCTTGTATACAATGTGTTTTTGTCCTTACCACTGTTTTATTCTCCTATCTGATTAATATGTATATTTGCACATGTTATCCTTTATCTTGTATAAAAGTTAGATTTGTGTGGTGTGTCGGGTATCACAGAAGACAACACAAATTGTTTGAACTGACAAGATATAAACAGTTACCACAGCTGAGACAACTTAAGGATAAGTTGTCGGTTTAATCTGCAGTTTAGATAAGAAGTGGCTTGTCTAAGCTGCTTGTCTTTACTGGTACACTTAAGGTGGTGTATTGATGGATCACAGTGAGATGTGTTTTCCTAACTGACCTTAGTGGAAAACCAAGATCTCGATGACTTTGCTGGTCTTAAGCTTGGTAAGACTTCAGTTGAGTGCATTTGGCTATCTATCACTTTGACCTACTATGGTGAACGTCATCGCGACCGGATCTACGTATCTTGAGTGTTACTAGTTATTTGTGGCTCAGGCTGGTTGTCTGTATCTTGCATCCGTATCCTAGTAAAATGGGTTGATAATATCCCATGAGGAACTCGAAAGGATTAGCACACTAAACCCGGCCGGTTGATTAAGTTCAGGTGTATTAATAAGGTCGAGTGGTACTACTCAGGAATATAAGATGTTAATTAATTTAAGCTGTCAGTGTGAGCTTAATTAATTAACGGATATTTCTATCTTAAATACGGAGATTGATAAAGTCTAAAATACAAGCCCTTGCGCAATTTGGGATAAAGTGGTAAGTCAGCATGGATTCTCTAGTGGAATGAATATGTGTTAATTAATTAATTTTGCTCTGGGCTGAGCATTGATAATTAATTAATTGGAGGCCCAGCTTTATTTCTTGTATTGGATCCCTGATCTGGCCCAATTAGTTGCCTAGTAATTTATTGTCTCTCTGAATTCATTATTAATGGATTAATGTATTTTTACATTATTTAATAATGATATTTATCTGGAATTAATTGGTTGGGCCAATTAATTGATAAATATTAGTAGCCCAGTAAATTAATTAATTATGTTATGGGCTTGTTATGTGGAAGCCTATTAGAAATATAATTAAATTAATGGGTTACATATATATTAATATTATATTGGCTTTTGAAACTTATATATATCAGTATTCTGTTCAGAAACAGATTACACGAAATCATATACACACGCTACACGCGAGATTGTGCAGAGAGACGATAAATTTATTTTCTTCAGTTCTCTGACCACCCAGAGGAAGAAAAAGGCCGAGACACAGATCAGAAGGTCTATCACAGGAGCAACAATCAAAGTCGCGACAACACACTAGGAGGAAGGTATCGGTTTCTAACCCTAATTATTCCTTCAATTGATCATTGCTACAGGCGAGAAGGTTTCTTCATAATCGATACCTTCTTTCTGGGTAAAACCCTTTGCCACTAGCCTGGCCTTAAATGCCATGATCTCTCCATTCGAACCTCTCTTTCTTTTGTATACCCACTTACTACCAATGGCCTTGCAGCCCTCAGGTAGTTCAGTGATCTCGTATACATCAATATCAGTTATGGACTTAAATTCCGAGTCCATGGTGCATCTACATCTCCCACTGCTTCGTTGTAAGTCCAGGGATCCACGGTATCTTGTTCATCTCCCGGGAGATAATCAAACGTCTCCCCAGTGAACATATACCGATCAAGTCAAAATATCACCCTCCCACTACGTCGAACAGTGTCAGGAGTTGTGTTAACAGATTGTGCAGTTACTCGTGGAGTACTATCTTGCACAACTGGTTGTTCAAGTGGAACTCGACCACCTTGTAATTCCTCAAGGATGATGTCGACTCGAGATTTATGGTTACTAATGTAATCCTCTTCTAAGAACCGAGCGTTAGGGCTAACAACGATCTTCTGTTCTTTAGGATCATAAAAGTATCCACCCTTCGTTTCCTTTGGATACCCTATGAACAACATCACTTCTAAACGTGATTCCAGGATAACCCCACATCCTTAAGTGGTGCATACTGGATTTGTGACCGCTCCACAACTCGAAAGAGATCTCTTGTACCGACTTGGAAGACACACGGTTCAACAAGTATGTTGCAGTCTCTAGGGCATATCCCCAAAAGGAAACTGGCAAAGTTGCATAACTCATCATCGACAGAACCATCTCTAAGAGACTTCGGTTCCTTCTCTCTGACACACCATTCTGCTGAGGCGTGCCCGGTCTTTGTCGGTGAGGATGTAATCCCACATTCTGTCAAGTAGTCCTTGAACTCGTTGGATAGGTATTCCCTACCACGATCAGATCGTAGTGTTTTGATTTCTTTACCTAGCTTCTTCTCCACTTTTGCCTTGAATTCCTTAAAGGTTTCAAAGCAATCCAACTTGTGGCGAAGAAAGTAAACATATCCATACCTCGAGTAATCGTCAGTAAATGTGACGAAGTACTCATACCCTCCACGAGCTTGTGTAGACATAGACCTACACAAGTCAGAATGTATAAAACTTAATACTTATGTGGCTTTATAACCCTTTGCCTTGAAAGGTCTAGTCATCATCTTTCCTTCCAAACAGGTTTCGCAAGTTGAAAATGGTTCAATCTTGGAGAGACTCCAATGATCCATATTCCACCAACCTCTGAGTCCTGTTAAGATTGATGTGACCTAGTCTTAAGTTCCACAGATAAGTTTGGTTTACCTTACAAGACTCTTTCCTCTTCTTAGGATTTGATGATGAGGAAGCAATGTTAACAGAACTACGCGGTTTACCAGGAATAGTATATAAAGATCCGTTTAATGGTCAACCACAGATAAAATCATCGTCTTTCATGATAGAAACTTCACTATCAAAACTTGATTTATAACAATCCATGGTGCAGAGTTTTGAAACAGAAATAATGTTTCGCCTAAACTCAGGGACATATTAAACATCTTTAAGTACTAAAAGAGAACTATCAAAAGATAGATTTAAATCTCCAATGGTAATTGCAGGAACTTTCGATCCATTGTCCATTGAGACTACCACCTCGCCATTGCTCAATTACCTTTTCTGCAAGAAACCTTGCAAGGTGTAACAAACATGATCAATTGCCCCCGAATCCACTACCCATTCGTGGGTAGAAGAGGAAACCAGAACAGTTTCAGTTACAAGAGCGACTCGCGTCTCTTTCTGTTTTGCCTTGACATCTGGATAATAACTCTTCCAGTGTCCTTTCTTACCATAATTGAAGAACATTCCTTTCTTCTTTGGCATTCGCATGCCGCCGATAAGGACCGTCTTCTTACTCCCACTGCTCTTCTTGAAATGTCCACCCTTTCTGCTCTTTTTCTGGTTTCCGCCTTTCGGAGGATTCCTTGAACTACTAGGGATATTTAAGAATTGAGCACTCTTGCCCTTTCCTATAACTTCTTTGACCGCTACCAAAGATTTGAGTAACATACTCATAGTAAACTCGTCCTTAGACATAGCGGTCCTAAAACAGAAGTTCATATAGGACATTTGCAGAGCTTTTATTGAGAGAGGTAAGATATCTCTTCCACTCTATAAAATTATTTTAAATTGTTAAACCCGTTAGGGTTTGGTTGGTGAGACTGTTTAGGAACTCGAAAAATAAAATATTCGAACAGACATATCTGAAAAATGTAATTTTAAAAGCATGTATGAAATTAACATTTGCACATAATTCGTAATTAATAATCATTGAAACCTTTTGTAAAAACAATGATATTAAAAACCTCGAACAGCTCTAGGAATTCCATTAGCAAGCCACGCAGGTGGACGTTTACTAGCGTAACCATAAACCAAGCTATTTACCTAACTCTTTAATTCCAATCCACATCTAGGTTCTATATACGAATGGTTCAGGTATAATGGACCATGTCACTATTAAAACGCGGGAAGGGACTTCGAGGGAAGTGAATTGTACCTGCGGTGACATATAAGCATTGACCATTAATTTGACCAAAATAGAATCAAATTCTCGAAATTGACATACTTACTCGAACCATGCCGCATTCTATTTGATCTAATTAGTCATCATAATTAATTATTATCTTCTAGAGTACTCGTATTTACTAGGCACGCAAGTCACGCAGGTGGACGTTTACGGCTTCGCTCCCACTACTCAATAATAATCAAATATTGTTTTGGAAAACTCATCTCACAAAACTGGTAGCTCAAAAATGCAAGCAAGCCACGCAGGTGGACATTTACTCACACAATCTTACTACTTTCGTGTAGAGTCCAATTAATGGAGGTCCGATTAAGTGTTTAATATACAAATTAATGGAATCTAATTAAACATTTAATTTAAAGTTGCTTAGTCTTTTTATTCAAAAGGTTTGTTTTGAATCATGCATATACACATAATTCTTAAAGCATGCAATTTCTAAACGCACATAATAAAACGTGCTCGCGAAAATTAAAGCATGCTTTAATAACGATATAAATCCTATTTACATACTTTTCTAAGCGCAATTAATCACATAATCGCATGCTAAAGCATAATAATAAATAAATGCGCAAATAGGAAATTTAAAACATCGTTATCGGGCTTAAAAACACGTAATTCCTAACTATTACATAGCCCGATCAAAATACAGCTCTTCGATCTTCAAAATCTTCGAATTTGAAAACTGCATCGAAAACTGTCGTCGTCACGTCATCAGGGGGTCTGCCACGTGGCAGGCCAGTCAGCAAGGGCTGACGTGGCACGCCACGTCAGCATCTTCTACCTCAAGAAGAAGCCGCCGCCGCCGCCGTCTTTCAGCTCTTCCCCGCCGCGCCGATGCGCCGCGCCTTCGCCCCCGCCGCCTTCGCGGCGGCGCCGCTCGAACCACGAACGCGGCCGCGTCTGCGCAGTGGCGCACCGCGCGCCGCCGCGAATTCCCAGACCCGCACCCGCCGTCTTCATCGTCTCTGGCCACCTCCAAACACGACCCATGTGTTTGGGCGGCCTGATTTCGGCGACAAACGCCGCCGCGACATCGAGTACGCGCAAGACCGCGCCTCGCGCCGCCGCCACTTTCGCCACCCGAATTCTCCCTTTCCGAACTGCGATTCGATCAATTGAAAGAGGGGAAACGTAATTGGAACACTCACGACCACCGGGTAATGGATTCCGGCCGATATTAGTTCCTCAATTTCCCGAATTTCAAACGATTCGCCGGAATGAATTCATGACGAGTAGCCAACTTCAGACGTCAATTCGATCGCATCCGGGATCGGATGATCCCTTAATGCCTATCGATGCGAATCTCGTAAGACGAGGATTCCAGAGGTTCAAGCCCATCGTCGATCCGACGTTGGACGCGCCGGGAATCTCCGCCGCAAGATGCGGCGGAACCCTTGAAAACTAGGGTTTTCGCTTCAATTTGGGGATTTCTGGACAGCACGACCACTTCTCCTTTCCGACGCTATTCCGGACAAACCAGAATTCGGAATGGGTCGTGCGACCTATCCAGACGAAGCTAACGAGAAGACGAACAAAGATATTAGAACTTATCGAGAAAAGTACTGTAGCACGCGCCCCCACGCTCCGTCGCAAGTCGGTGGTCGTGTTCTGCCAGAAACTAGGGTTTCGCCTTTTCCGTCTTTCTGCGCCTCCGCGCCTCGATTTTCGTGCATCCCTGGACCAATTACAGTACAAAAACAGTACAATCATATAACACATTGGTCCTATCAACTACTCGTGGATTTTCTCACGAGAAAAACAGTACAACGGGGTCAAAACAGTGGCTCGCAGGCCACCCCAAACATGAAAATTAACCCGATAACGACGGAATTGAAACCTAATCATACATCTAACAGCAACAATCAGAGCCTAAAAAGGCTCTGATACCAATTGAAGGAATAATTAGGGTTAGAAACCGATACCTTCCTCCTGGTGTGTTGTCGCGGCTTTGATTGTTGCTCTTGTGTTCGAAGATTTTGAAGATCGAAGAGCTGTATTTTGATCGGGCTATGTAATAGTTAGGAATTACGTGTTTTTAAGCCCGATAACGATGTTTTAAATTTCCTATTTGCGCATTTATTTATTATTATGTTTTAGCATGCGATTATGTGATTAATTGCGCTTAGAAAAGTATGTAAATAGGATTTATGTCGTTATTAAAGCATGCTTTAATTTTCGCGAGCACGTTTTATTATGTGCGTTTAGAAATTGCATGATTTAGGAATTATGTGTATATGCATGATTCAAAACAAACCTTTTGAATAAAAAGACTAAGCAACTTTAAATTAAATGTTTAATTAGATTCCATTAATTTGGATATTAAACACTTAATCGGACCTCCATTAATTGGACTCTACACGAAAGTAGTAAGATTGTGTGAGTAAACGTCCACCTGCGTGGCTTACTTGCATTTTTGAGCTACCAGTTTTGTGAGATGAGTTATCCAAAACAATATTTGATTATTATTGAGTAGTGGGAGCGAAGCCGTAAACGTCCACCTGCGTGGCTTGCGTGCCTAGTAAACACGAGTACTCTAGAAGATAATAATTAATTAGGATGGCTAATTAGATCAAATTAAATGCGGCATGGTTCGAGTAAGTATGTCAATTTTGAGAATTTGATTCTATTTTGGTCAAATTAATGGTCAATCCTTAGATGTCACCGCAGGTACAATTCACTTCCCTCGAAGTCCCTTCCCGCGTTTTAATAGTGACATGGTCCAGTATACCTGAACCATTCGTCTATAGAACCTAGATGTAGATTGGAATTAAAGAGCTAGGTAAATAGTTTGGTTTAGGGTTACGCTAATAAATGTCCACCTGCGTAGCTTGCTAGTGGAATTCCTAGAGCTGTTCGAGGTTTTTAATATCATTATTTTTACAAAAGGTTTCAATGATTATTAATTACGAATTATGTGCAAATGTAAATTTCATACATGCTTTTAAAATTACATTTTTCAGATATGTCTGTTCGAATATTTTATTTTTCGAGTTCCTAAACAGTCTCACCAACCAAACCCTAACGGGTTTAACAATTTAAAATAATTTTATAAAGTGGAAGAGATATCTTACCTCTCTCAATAAAAGCTCTGCAAATGTCCTATATGAACTTCTGTTTTAGGACCGCTATGTCTAAGGACGAGTTTACTATGAGTATGTTACTCAAATCTTTGGTAGCGGTCAAAGAAGTTACAGGAAATGGCAAGAGTGCTCAAGTCTTAAATATCCCTAGTAGTTCATGGAATCCTCCGAAAGGCGGAAACCAGAAAAAGAGCAGAAAGGGTGGACATTTCAAGAAGAGCAGTGGGAGTAAGAAGACGGTCCTTATCGGCGGCATGCGAATGCCAAAGAAGAAAGGAATGTTCTTCAATTATGGTAAGAAAAGACACTGGAAGAGTTATTATCCAGATGTCAAGGCAAAACAGAAAGAGACGCGAGTCGCTCTTGTAATCGAAACCGTGCTGGTTTCCTCTTCTACCCACGAATGGGTAGTGGATTCGGGGCAACTGATCATGTTTGTTACACCTTGCAAGGTTTCTTGCAGAAAAGGTAATTGAGCAATGGCGAGGTGGTAATCTCAATGGACAATGGATCGAAAGTTCCTGCAATTGCCATTGGAGATTTAAATCTATCTTTTGATAGTTCTGTTTTAGTACTTAAAGATGTTTAATATGTGCCTGAGTTTAGGCGAAACATTATTTTTGTTTCAAAACTCTGCACCATGGATGGTTATAAATCAAGTTTTGATAGTGAAGTTTCTATCATGAAAGACGATGATTTTATCTGCGGTGGACCATTAAACGGATCTTTATATACTATTACTGGTAAACCGCGTAGTTCTGTTAACATTGCTTCCTCATCATCAAATCCTAAGAAGAGGAAAGAGTCTTATAAGGTAAACCAAACTTATCTGTGGAACTTAAGACTAGGTCACATCAATCTTAACAGGACTCAGAGGTTGGTGGAATATGGATCATTGGAGTCTCTCCAAGATTGAACCATTTCCAACTTGCGAAACCTGTTTGGAAGGAAAGATGATGACTAGACCTTTCAAGGCAAAGGGTTATAAAGCCACATAAGTATTAAGTTTGATACATTCTGACTTGTGTAGGTCTATGTCTACACAAGCTCGTGGAGGGTATGAGTACTTCGTCATATTTACTGACGATTACTCGAGGTATGGATATGTTTACTTTATTCGCCACAAGTTGGATTGCTTTGAAACCTTTAAGGAATTCAAGGCAAAAGTGGAGAAGAAGCTAGGTAAAGAAATCAAAACACTACGATCTGATCGTGGTAGGGAATACATATCCAACGAGTTCAAGGACTACTTGACAGAATGTGGGATTACATCCCGGTACCGACAAAGACGGGCACGCCTCAGCAGAATGGTGTGTCAGAGAGGTGGAACCGAAGTCTCTTAGAGATGGTTCGGTCGATGATGAGTTATGCAACTTTGTCAGTTTCCTTTTGGGGATATGCCCTAGAGACTGCAGCATACTTGTTGAACCGTGTGTCTTCCAAGTCGGTACAAGAGATCCCTTTTAAGTTGTGGAGCGGGCACAAATCCAGTATGCACCACTTAAGGATTTTGGGTTATCCTGTTTATGTCCTAAATAGGGAGGCCGACAAATTGGAATCACGTTTAGAAGTGATGTTGTTCATAGGGTATCCAAAGGAAACGAAGGGTGGATACTTTTATGATCCTAAAGAACAGAAGATCGTTGTTAGCCCTAACGCTCGGTTCTTAGAAGAGGATTAAATTAGTAACCATAAATCTCGAGTCGACATCATCCTTGAGGAATTACAAGGTGGTCGAGTTCCACTTGAACAATATACTCCACGATTACAAGGTGGTCGAGTTCCACTTGACATAGTACTCCACGATTAACTGCACGATCTGTTAGCACAGCTCCTGACACTGTTCGACGTAGTGGGAGGGTGATATTTAGACCTGATCGATATATGTTCACTGGGGAGACGTTTGATTGTCTCCCGGCAGATGAACAAGATATCGTGGATCCCTGGACTTACAACAAAGTAGTGGGAGATGTAGATGCACCATGGACTCGAAATTTGAGTCCATAACTGATATGGATGTATACGAGATCACTGAACTACCTGAGGGCTGCAATACTATTGGTAGTAAGTGGGTATACAAGAGAAAGAGAGAGCACCGAATGAAGAGATCATGGCGTTTAAGGCCAGGCTAGTGGCGAAGGGTTTTACCCAGAAAGAAGGTGTTGATTACGAAGAGACCTTCTCGCCTGTAGCAATGATCAAGTCCATTCGGATTCTCCTTGCCATAGCAGATCACATGAACCTAGAGACCTGGCAATTGTATGTCAAAATTGTATTCCTAAACGGTCACCTTGAAAAAGGTAGGGACATCTACATGAAACAGCCAGATGGTTATGTGAAGGAGGGCGAAGAGCATCTAATTTGGAAGCTTAAGAAGTCTATTCATAGACTTAAGCAAGATTTCCGGTTATGGCACCAGCATTTTTGACGAGGTAGTCAAATCCTATGGATTTGTATCCTATCCTAACGAGGTGTGTGAACCGTATTTGTGTTAACGGATCAGTGGTATTTCTTGCATTTTACGTAGATGACATCCTTCTCATTTGCAACAATGTTGAAGTGTTATCAGACGTAAAGACGTGGTTATCCGAGCAGTTTCAAATGAAGGACTTAGGTGAAGCTGCTTACATCCTTGGGATCAAGGTTATCCGAGATCGCCAGAAAAGGATGTTAAGCTTGTCACAAGTGCCCTACATTGACACTGTTATTACTCGTTTTAGCATGCAAAAGGCCAAGAGAGGTTCAGTACCTTTCAGATATGGCATTTTTCTGTCCAAGAATCAGTGCCCTAAAACGCCTGAAGAGATAGAAAGTATGAGGCTAGTACCATATGCTTCCGCTGCCGGTAGCCTCATGTATGCGATGCTTTGTACGAGAGCAGATATCTCACATGCTGTATATATGGTCTCAAGATATCGCCTAACCACGGAAAGGAACACCGGATCGCGGTCAAGCATATTCTCAAGTACCTTAAACGGACTAGAGATTATAAGGCTTACCGATGCACAGCCTAGTGTCTTTGGGTTATACAGAATCGGATTTCTAGGCTGACAGAGACGAGAAGAAGTCTACCTCGGGTTATGTTTTTACCTTGGGAGGTGGAGCCATTTCATGGAGGAGTGCAAAGCAGAAATGCATTGCGGACTCAACCATGGAAGCAGAGTATGTGGCTGCTTCAGAAGCTTCGAAAGAGGTAGTTTGGCTCAAGAATTTCCTCCTGGATCTTGATATTGTTCAGAATTTGCCTAAGGCGATCACAATTTATTATGATAATGAGGGTGCAGTGACAAATTCTAAGGAACTTACATCTCACAAGGCGTCTAAACACATAGACAGGAAGTACCACATTATACGAGTCTTCGTAAATCGAGGTGACGTGGTGATTGACAAAATTGGAACTAAAGTCAACCTAGCTAATCCTTTCACGAAGAGCTTACCACTCCCGGCTTACGAGACGCATGCTCGTGGCTTAGGGATGGTAGAGATGCCCCCCACTTAGGACTACAGAAACTTTTGTATAAGTGGGAGAAGATGCAGTGATAGATAGGATAGATAGCTAAGATATAGCTGGGTACTAGTTAGTACCTAGATAGCTATAGTTGAGTACTAGTTTGTACCTAGAACTAACACATTGTATACTAAAAGTTTGCTTTAGTAAAAGTGAGAGAATTGTTGGGATTTTGTATACTGGAAGCACTTTTTATGCTTGTATACAATGTGTTTTTGTCCTTACCACTGTTTTATTCTCCTATCTGATTAATATGTATATTTGCACATGTTATCCTTTATCTTGTATAAAAGTTAGATTTGTGTGGTGTTTCGGGTATCACAGAAGACAACACAAATTGGTTGAACTGACAAGATATAAACAGTTATCACAGTTGAGACAACTTAAGGATAAGTTGTCGATTTAAGCTGCAGTTTAGATAAGAAGTGGCTTGTCTTTACTGGTACACTTAAGGTGGTGTATTGACGGATCACAGTGAGATGTGTTTTCCTAACTGACCTTAGTGGAAAACCAAGATCTCGGTGACTTTGCTGGTCTTAAGCTTGGTAAGACTTCAGCTGAGTGCATTTGGCTATCTATCACTTAGTGACATGGTCCAGTATATCGCGACCGGATCTACATATCTTAGGTGTTAGTAGTTATTTGTGGCTCAGGCTGGTTGTCTGTATCTTGCATCCGTATCCTAGTAAAATGGGTTGATAATATCCCCTGAGGAACTCGAAAGGATTAACACACTAAACCCGGCCGGTTGATTAAGTTCAGGTGTGTTAATAAGGTCGAGTGGTACTACTCAGGAATATAAGATGTTAATTAGTTTAAGTTGTCAGTGAGCTTAATTAATTAACGGATATTTCTATCTTAAATACGGAGATTGATAAAGTCTAAAATACAAGCCCTTGCTCAATTTGGGATAAAAGGGTAAGTCATCATGGATTCTCTAGTGGAATGAATCTGTGTTAATTAATTAATTTTGCTCTGGGCTGAGCATGGATAATTAATTAATTGGAGGCCCAGCTTTATTTCTTGTATTGGATCCCTGATCTGGCCCAATTAGTTGCCTAGTAATTTATTGTCTCTCTGAATTCATTATTAATGGATTAATGTATTTTTACATTATTTAATAATGATATTTATCTGGAATTAATTGGCTGAGCCAATTAATTGATAAATATTAGTAGCCCAGTAAATTAATTAATTATGTTATGGGCTTGTTATGTGGAAGCCTATTAGAAATATAATTAAATTAATGGGTTACATATATATTAATATTATATTGGCTTTTGAAGCCTATATATATATATATCAGTATTCTGTTCAGAAACAGATTACACGAAATCATATACACACGCTACACGCGAGATTGTGCAGAGAGACGATAAATTTATTTTCTTCAATTCTCTGACCACCCAGAGGAAGAAAAAGGCCGGGACACAGATCAGAAGGTCTAACACAAGAGCAACAATCAAAACCGCGACAACACACCAGGAGGAAGGTATCGGTTTCTAACCCTAATTATTCCTTCAAAAAGGCGATCAGAGAATCAGCTTTTCATCGGTATTTAAGAGGGACTTCACCATTCTACCCGATCGTGCGTAAGATAAATAGTAAATGAAGTGTTGTCTGGTCAATGAATTTGCTACCATGATACGATCGATGCTTCTTCTTAGTGACATGATAGAAACATCACTAGTTTGAATATATGCAAATTGTTCGTCACCGCCAATGTATTGCGTTTTAACCCAATTACCGTCGTACTTCACAATCATGTCAATCCATTGATCCATCTGGAAATTATGAGAATAAGTCTTAAATAGTGTGTTTCATAATTGTCTAATTTATTAAATAAGCATTTAATCACGTTAGGCAGAGCAAAACATGCATTTAACAATTATAAATTCATATTACTTAAAACTATCACTTAACAAATACCAAAAATAAAAAAAACACACTTTAGCTCTTAGCATATCTAACATTCTCATATAGCATTAAAATATATTTATAAAAAACTAGTAAGAATTATTAAAGGGAACTAACGTTCAATTCCATACTTAAAATAAACAAAAGATGCTGAAAATCAACTTTAGTTCTCGACGTAGACAATTCATCACGCCGATCATCTCTCAAATAAGCAAATTACGCATTTCATCATGTTCATCATCTCTAATTTAAGCAAAATAGGCTTATAATGATCAAAATGCATTTTAGGTAAACTTGTTACTTATAAAATAACTAAAATAATCAAAAAGTACTTAAGATACTTGGAAAACTTTAAAATATCACTTATAAAATGCCATTAAAAAAACAAGGCATACTTTAGGTTATAAGAAAATATAACATTCTCATTCAGAGCTAAAGTAAATTTATCAAAACCTAATAACTCTTTCACGGCACTAAAATTAATTATTCTGTACAAAATAGCTAAAACATGTTGAATAGCAACTTTAATTCTCGAATTAAGCATTTAGGTCTTGGAAAATATAACATTCTCATTCATAACTAAAGTACATTTATCAAAATCTAATAAGTCTTACCGGACACTAAAATTAAATATTCTATACAAAATAGCTAAAAATACTGAATATCAACTTTAGTTCTCGAATTAAGCTTTTAGTCAACATTAAAGATAATACCCTAATATATTAATAAACTAAAAACAAAAACTAGAGACTAGAGAGAAAAAGAATAACATTACCTTCTAACTTTGATGAACTGATTTATTAGCGAAAAGATACAATAAAATGAACAAGAATGATCAATAGCCGAGAAATGGTGTCATATTGTTATACTATGAAAGTTGATAGTGCCAATTATATAGAAGAATAAATAGAGTTGTTTTATTTTTTTATCATCCTACTAGTGTACTCAAGTACACCATCACAAAAAAAAATTCTTAGGAGTCGAAAATCATTTTTTCTCCAACAATCTATCAAGTATTAGTATCTGCCAAACCCATGTTGAATAAAATATTTATTTACTTATTAAGTGCAATTTATTGCACATCCTATTTATGCGCCCCACCCCTCCTCCCCCCCGATCGCCCCCCCAGGGAAATGGATACGAGAAAGGGGCGCCAGGAAGCGGATTGCTATTTATGCAACTGCCCCTACTTGGAATTGTCCAGTTGACCCAACAACGAGTGGCCTTAAGAGGCCGTTTTCCATGACTTTTTTGTTGGTCTTTTTTAAATAAATAAATTCATGCATAAATTGATCATAACTACCAATGAGTACCTCGGTGCAATGTGGAATCATAACAAATAAATTTCGGCACTTAAAACCCCAACATATAACATAATTTCCCGATTTATTCATTTCCTAATGAATGTGAGAAACAAACCTGACCATCCCAAGAATACTTAGAGTAATCAAAATTTCATCCTTAATTCCTTGTCCCAACAAAAAAATGAACCACTCGTGTAAAATTGAGTCCAATTAATCACTAATCAAGAATTCCTCAAATATCACTTACTTACAATAAGAGTTTGTCCTATATCATTAAAGATAGCGACTGCAGATTACTTAATAAAAAATAGAAAATCCATCTAACTAAAAAAAGAAAATAATCTACCGTAGTAATAACATTATTAATGTGACAAGTCAAGATCTAGTAATATGTGTAGGAATCAAGTCAACAATTTTTTACTCTAATTTGGTGTTAATTTTCTTTGTTTGAGAAAAAAGACTGTAGACGAAGTGGTCACCACTCCTCTAAGTACTCTACGAATTGACTACAAAAAATATTGAGTGGCTTCTATAAAATCTTTGACTTTATTTTGGTTTGATTTTGTTGTCCAAATGGAAAAAGTCAACAAAATACATGTGCTAACTCGAATCATATTAAAATTGAAATCCACAGCCATCAACTTCGCCGAATAAATGGCAAGTTTGAAGTGTCACACTTTCAACCAAATTATTATAGTAGACTTGAATGTGAACGCCTATATATTATATTAGGATTTTCTGATTTAAGTAATACTTATGACGATTTGTTTTAATTAGGAAGTCTTCTCAAATTAGGATTATAAATAAAGTTCATTAATCTTATTTATTCATCAATTTCTATAATTAAATAAAAAAAATTAAATTTATTGCAATACTAGTGTATTTTTGTACTATTACTTTGTTCAAGAACTTTGGTGATCAATTGTTGCCTTTCCGATTTGCATTAATATTATAATTGTGGATTTGCCTCCTAAATTGTGCGGAATTTGATTATTGACTGTAATTTTTTATTGAGATTATAAATTTCGCTCTCAAAATTCTTACTCTTAAATTCGAATTTGATGATATTTTTGAGACTATAGAAGATTCCGCACTTTAAAAAATATATATATATATAGATATATAGATAGATTAAAAATAAAATAAAATAAAAAAGTTTCTTCACTTCCCTTTATATCTCCTCTCCCATAATCCTCCCAACCACCCCAAGATTCAATCTTTACACCAATGAGCAACTCAAATCCAAACCATACACCGTACTTCTTCATCTTCGTCTTCATACTTTCATTCAAACCAACCCACTCCATCCAAAACCATCCCACTTCATGCCACAAAATCGAACAACAATCACTTCTAAACTTCAAACAATCTCTCCAAGATCCAGAAAACCTCCTCTCTTCATGGGATGACAATCTTGATTGCTGCAAATGGAGAGGTGTAGTTTGCAGCAACTCAACCGGCCATGTTCTTCAACTCCATCTCCAAAACAACCCTCCACTTCAAGGCTTAAGTGGTAAGCTAAATCCATCTTTGCTCAATCTTAAACATTTGACCTATCTTGATCTTAGTTTAAACAAATTTGGACAAACAATCCCTTCCTTCCTTGGATCTTTAACCAAACTTGAGTATCTAAACTTTTCGGATTCCGGGTTTCATGGGATCATTCCTCATAGTGTTGGGAATCTTTCAAATTTGCATACTTTGAGCTTGGAAGGCTATGGAAGTGTTCTTGCTTCGGACAACCTAGTATGGCTGTCTAGCCTTTCAAGCTTGGAGTATTTGGACATGAATCATGTGGATTTGAGCAAGGTTGAGAACTTGCTAGAGGTGATTGAATCTCTCCCTTCTTTAGTTGAGTTACACTTCAAGAATTGTGGTTTGAACTTTATCTATGATGTGCATGATAATGATGATGATCATGTTAATATTTCTTCTCTCACATACATTGATCTCTCTCATAACAACTTCCACTCCCTCATCCCAAGGTGGGTTTTTTCCCTCCAAAATCTTGTCTTTCTTGATCTTAGTTACAACTACTTTACCGGCCCATTCCCAACCGTTAATCATGCCACTAAACTCAACTACATTGACCTCTCCAAGAACCCTTTAAACTCCACTATCCCACATTGGCTTTACTCATGCAAAGACTTGGAGTTTGTCCACTTCAGCTATAGTAATCTTCATGGGACAATCTCAAACAACATAGCAAATCTAACCTCCCTCAAAACCCTCGATTTCTTCGGTAATAATCTCTCCGGGACAATCCCTAAACAAATCTCCAACATGTGTGGTCTAGAGTTCTTGTTCTTGACTTACAACCAGCTGCAAGGAGAGCTATCAGATTCCTTTGGAAGCATGTCTGATTGCTTCTCAGATTCCATGATTCTCCTTTGCTTGAGAAGCAATCATCTTCATGGCCCTATACCGGATAAGTTCGGAGAGTTTAAGAAGATCCAGTACCTTCATTTTGGAGCCAACTCATTCTCTGGGCCAATCCCAGACAGCCTAGGAAAGCTCTCGTCTTTGGAAGAATTCAGCCTTTATGGCAACAACTTTTCTGGGAATCTTCCGGAATCTTTTGGGAATCTTCATAGCTTGGAGGAGATTTACATTGATGATTGTAGGCTTGAAGGGATAGTGACAGAGAAACACTTCACTAATCTTACAAAGCTCAAGATTTTCTCTGCTCCTGGTAATAAGTTGGAGATGAGAGTTGGGCCTAATTGGGTGCCTCCTTTTCAACTTATTGCACTTAAATTAGGATCTTGGAGGCTCGGAAGTGAATCGATTCCGTTATGGATCGATACACAGAGGAATGTTTCTGAGCTTGATTTGTCTAGTAGTGGTATCTCTGGTGTTGTTCCTAGTTGGTTTTGGCAAGTTAAGTTCTTGAATCTCTCACATAACTCTCTCTATGGAGAGATTCCGAACGTAAATCGAGCTCAGTATTTGCATCTGAGCTCGAATAGGTTCAGTGGCTTGTTGCCAAGAGTGGAGGAGTCTTTGAAGGAGTTAGATTTGTCTAACAACTCATTCTATGGAGATATGACTAGCTTTCTTTGTGAGAATGTTCCAAAAGTTTCTAGTGTTGAGGTTCTCCATCTGGCTGGGAATAATTTGAGTGGAGAAATCCCAGATTGTTTTATGAAATGGAGATTCTTGAAGTATTTGAATCTTGGGAGTAATGACTTACTTGGAAGCATCCCAAACTCAATGGGCTTTCTTGCAAATCTGCAATCTTTGAATCTTTACAACAACAAAATCTCTGGCATACTACCTTCTTCATTACACAACTGCACAGAGCTGGTCAAGATTGAGTTGTCTGAAAATGATCTTGATGGGAATTTACCATCTTGGATTGGGACAAGCTTAACCAAGTTGAAGATTCTCATTCTAAGATCAAACAAGTTTAGTGGTGAGATTAGTCCAACTATATGTCATCTAACTTCTCTCCAAATCTTAGATCTTTCAGACAACAGATTCTCTGGTGTAATACCAACTTGTGTAGGTAACTTCACTGCAATGGCAACGGAGAGAAGTTTGGATCAATCCGAGTTCTCCTCAAACTACTCCGGAGCCTCCTTCATTGATAGTGCATTAGTAGCTACAAAGGGGAGCATACTTCAGTATGACACCATTCTTTCACTAGTCACAAGTGTTGATCTTTCAAACAACAATTTATCTGGTCCTATCTCGGATGGCTTCACAAGATTGTCCGAGTTGAGATCATTGAACTTGTCTTTAAATAGTTTGAGTGGTTTGATCCCAAAAGAGATTGGAGATATGAAGGAGTTGGAGTCTCTTGATCTTTCAAGAAACTCCCTTTACGGCGAAATTCCGAGTAGCTTCTCCCTTATGCCTTCTTTGAGCCATTTGAACTTGTCTTATAATGAGTTGAGTGGGAGGATTCCAAAAGGGACTCAGATTCAGAGCTTGGATGGTAATAGCTTTGGTGGGAATGATCTTTGTGGCCCTCCATTGGTTAAAGATTGCAGTGATGGTCTGGGAGAGGAGAAAGAGGACAAGGATGAAGATGGTGTGAATTGGTTCTATGTGTTCTTGTCTTGTGGGTATGCAGTGGGATTGGGAGGCGTTTGTACAACTTTGTTGTTGAATAAGTCTTGGAGGGATGCTTACTTTGGATTGGTTTTTAAGAAGCATGTGTAATAACTTGTTAATGATGTCTTAATTTGAAGTAGAAAGAGTTAAAAATAGTGCGTCGTAAATCAAATGCCTAGTGTTCTTGAATAATATTGTATAAACTTCTGCTGTCTTTTTTTTAACCATGGGCGAGACTCACAAAGTGTCAATTGTTTCACCACGATACTTTACAAAAAAATTATCATGTTGTTCGTTTAATTTTTTAGACATTTTAAGTGTATTTTAGTTATTTTTGATAAAAAATACGAAAAAATCTTGCTCAATTGCATTAGGAGCAAGTGAATGTCACGGACAGTTAAAAAAAGGGCATAGGTATTACTTAAACAATATTTAAAAACACGGGATATTGTTTGTAGTAAAACAAACACATTATAATTTTGATGTAGTCTCAAGTAAACATGGTATAATTTCATAATCGGAGTCAATAGCTCAACATTATCACTCATTAGTACTACCTATAAACACCAACCTTTAGCATACACAAATGCACATCTATGCACAACCACCGTAGCTAATTATACCTCTTAGCAAAATCTTGGAACCTAGGTTGAGCTGGGCCGTTCGAACAAGCATCACCGGAGCTACCAAGAGGCTGCTCCGGTTGGTGGTGGTTAGCCAAGTAGTGAAGGGATGGTGGTGGTGGAGAAGAAACTTGGCCAGCTGCAATCTTGAGCCTTTGCAATTCATTCCTTAGTGATTCATTTAGAGCTGCATCATTATAGCATAGAGAATGAGAATATTTCATCATTTGTTGAAGGAGAAATTGAACGTAGAGCGAGTAGAGAGAGGAGAGAGAAAGCATACCATCTCTTAGTTGAGCTTGGTGCTCCATAGCTTGTAGCTTTAGTTTGAGTTCTTTGTTTTCAGAGTTCAATCCTGTACTATCTCTCTGCATTGTTTATATGAGTTTAAATTTGTATAAGAATTATCATTTTCTTGCAAAAAAGCCAACCTTAAAACTATGTCAAGAAAGACTGGAGATTGAGTTTATTACAATTTGGGAAGCAACAACCACTCTTATGAAATCGAAGATTTGCATCCCTTTTATGGGGTTAAGCCATTAAACCTTATTATCATGTAATCCAAAGGATGCTTCTTTCAAGAACAAGTGTGGAAGTGCAGAGGGAGGGTGTGGTTTATACCTGCAAGATTGTGATCTGAGCAGAGAGTGTGGTTGCTTCAGTTTGTAGAGTCTGGACCTTCCTTTCGAGTTCGCTAGTGTAACGAATTTTACGCTCTTTCGACCGTGCGGCCGATTGTCGATTAGCAAGAATCCTACAAAGTGAACAATACAAATTAGATTGCACTACCATTCATACTTATCAAAACACATTGTGATCTGATTTCATCAAAACTGTAGTAAGTACCATGTGTAACGTATATGAGCGAAAAATGGAATTCTCACATACGTTTATGAATGAAATACGAGATTAAAATACTTACTTTTCTAGTATTATATGACATAGACATGAAAGGAGATTTTGCTAATATGAGGAATTGGACTCCTATCCTATGTTTCCTATTCAAATCCCATGTTATATTATAACATATATGAGCCAAAATCGAACTTCTTCACGTGCACATATCGATAAAACACGAGATTGCTATACTCAATTTCTAGTACTACTCGAAGTCTCGAACCCTATGAACATTAGCAAATACAAAGAGGTGTGCATGGCTGCACCGAACCCCAATTCTAACAAATTACAAATTTGCCCCAAAATTGAACTTCTGTACCTTCAAATTATAAAATCGAATCATTCTGGATCCATTCACGAAATCCAATTTCTAAATATTCACAATATGACAAACCTAACCATAACAACAAATTAACAACCATTTTCTTTAAAAGAAAAAAAAAAGACCTTTTAGCCCTCTTGGGGTCAAGCAAGGCCAGCTCAGCAAGCCGATCATCCGCCACAGCCTTCTTCGTATTCGAATCCATCTCCGACGACGTCGCACTCGAATACCCATCCATCGAGCCGTTCCGCCGATGCTTAGGCCGCGCCGCCCCCTCCGCCGCCGGCTGCAGACCGTCCAACCCAAGCCCATCGAAGAAGTCAGTGTCCATCGACAAACTCCTCAAATGGGCTCCGGGCCGCAACCCTCCACCACTCCACGGCTGCGCCGCCGAAGGAGGCGGCCCATTAGGGGTGATCGGCGGCAGCGGCGGCGGAAGGTCAAGGTTGAGCTCCACAATGACGTCGTCGAGGAGGACGTCGTCGAGGTCGGGGAAGCGGAATTGGGTCTCCGATTGGGCGCGGCGGTGCTGAGCGCGGCGGGTCGGGGTGTCGGGCATCTGGTCCAGGTCGACCCGACCCGAGAAGTGTGGGTCCATTTTTGCTTGATTCGTGCGGAGCGAGAAGAAGGGGGATTTATAATTAATTTGAAATTAGGATTTTGGGAAGTGGGGTTTTTGGTGGGGGAGGAAAAATTGAGAGGATTGATAGGTTGACGAATATGGAGGGTGGGTGGGGCCCGCGACCGCCATTTTTGCGGGTATGTCGAATGTTTGGCTTTGGAAAGACTTCTGTTGTTTTACTCTGTCCTTTTTTCCCATTTTGTTTTTGTATTTATTTTATTCTATTTCTTCCTTCTCACGCTACTTGAAACTTCTCACGCTACTTGAAAGATTTTGTTGAGATTGTTCGTTTGAAAATTTCTCAACAAGCTAATGGCCGACGATTTTAGTCTTATTTTTTTTGTGGCGAGAAAAATTTATAAGCCGTAGTTGTAGTTGTAATTGGAATTGTATATTGGGTGAATTTTCTTATATGAGATATAATCTTCAAAATTGAAAAATATTTGTTTTTATTTATATTTTTTACACACCTGTATGCGCGGATAGAGATTTATAATTTAGATGTTATCTTTTGATAGAGTATTAAATAGGTGAAGACGAATGCCCCTAGCCGCTAGCCGTCCCTAGGAGTGTAACGGTTCGGTTCGATTCGATTTTTCGTGCATTTTAGGAATCGAAATAAATACATAAAAGTGGTTCGGTTTGGTTTGGTTTGGTCCATCGGTTCACATGTGTTTATTTTTTATTTTTTTAAATCCCTAAACAATCGAAGAACTTACCGAAGATTAAACTAAGAATAAAAGAAGTAGTGTTCTTGCATGAAAATTAAACACTAGTGTATTAGATGGAGATTAATTCATGCGTTAAAACTCATAATTATAGAGATGCTACTCGTTTCGAACTTATAGTTAATTCATGTATGAGACGGTGATTAATTCATGCATGAGATGATGTTCCTTGATCTAATTATCTAAATTCACGAGTCTTCTCATTTAGGAATGAAAACAAAAATAAAATAAATAGATAATCGGTTCGGTTCGGTTCGAACCGATTATAAGTATTCAAAACCGCAAACCGAGCCGTTTGTAATCGGTTTCTAAAAATATAAACCGAACCAAACCACGAAACCGAACTGAACCATACTTTTCGGTTTGGTCCCATCGGTTTCATGGTTCGGGGACCAATTACACCCTACTTATATGGGTACATTCTTGTGCGTTATACATCTTAAATACGTAAGAGTTATTACATTATTATGATTATAAGATATGAAATCGTGTAATACAAATAAGATAAAATTTGCTGGATAGAGAAAGTTTTCCATGCTACAAATGCATCGCCATCAAAGGTAAGAAAAAGTCTTAATGATTGTTGAAGTAGTGTCTCTTCAGACATGATAATAATGATTTTATCAAAGAAAAGAATCTAGTGGATGAATGTTGGGGATTTTTTCTCTTTTTCAGATAATGTTGTGTAGATTACAATTAAGCAAGTTTTAATTAAATATAGGAAAATTGGCAAAAATAGTCCTCAAACTTCGCGTTTTTGCGAATTTTGTCTTCAAACAATTTTTTTTTGTTTTTTTTACCCTCAACTCCTTGTTTTTGCGATCTTAGTCCTACCGTTAGATTTTCCGTCAATTTTAACGGTAATTCAATTTTAATTTTAAAAAATAAAAAATTAAAAGGGCAAAATCGGAATTTTTATTTATATGGACAAAAATTGCAAATGAAAAATTATTTGGGACCTATTTAGCAAAATTAAATAGTTTAAGGACTGATTTCACAAGTTTTAGACAAATAAGCTAATTGCTTCGCATCGGCGAAATTTTGCATTAAATTTTCGATTTTTCATATAACTTTATTGCTTCGTATCAAATATAAGCTAATGAAGACTTCGTACCAATATAAACAACATTTAATTCGAAATACAAAATATTACTGTGAATTAACCATTAAAAAATAAAGCTATTATCACTCAAATTTTTTTACTTCAAAATAACAATTTAGAGCATAATATTTACTTCAAAATAACATGAATACGAGGAAAATATGTGTCAGTTCTTATTTTACGATGAATAATATGTTATAAAAAACATTTAATTCAAATTTTTTCATGAATAATAGAATACGAGGAAAATATGTATTAGTTCGTAAATAACATAAAATATTAGTTTTATTTGCAAATACTATAATAAGCCAAAAAAATTACTGCAAACAAGGTTAGTCTCGTATTCGCATTCTCTGTATAGAACTGCAATGACATAGAACTGCAATGACGAATCCCGAACACCACCACCCGCCATTGAAGGCCGTAACCATAACTCACGTCCACTACCAGCGCGATGATCAGCTCGGCCATTTCCTCGCCTGGATCTACCTCGTCCCCATGTTCATCAGCTTCGGCGGATTCGTCTCCCACTTCCTCTTCCGCTGCGAGCTCCAGGGAATGTTCTTCGCCGTCAGCCTCCTTCGCAATTCGTCAGCGAGCGCATCAATTGCAGATTCGCAATTCTCCTCGTATTCTAGTTATTTTGAAGTAAATATTATGCGCTAAATGGTTATTTTGAAGTAAAATTTTTGGGTGATAATAACTTTGTTTTTTAATGATTAATTCACAATATATATTTTGTATTTCGAATTAAATGTTGTTTATATTGGTACGAAATCTTCGTTAGCTTGTATTTGATACGAAGCAATAAAGTTTTATGAAAAATCAAAAATTTAATGCAAAATCTCGTCGATACGAAGCAATTAGCTTATTTGTCTAAAATTTGTGAAATCAGTCCTTAAACTGTTTTATTTTGCTAAATAGGTCCCAAATCATTTTTTATTTGCAATTTTGGTCCGTGCAAATAAAAATTCGATTTTGCCCTTTTGATTTTTTATTTAAAAAAAAATTGAATTAACGGTTAAATTGACGGAAAATCTAACGGTATGACTAAAATCGCAAAAACAAGGAGTTGAGGGTCAAAAAAACAAAAAAAATAAGTTTGAGGACAAAATTCGCAAAACACGAAGTTTGAGGACTATTTTTGCCAATTTGCCTTAAATATAAAGAAAATTCATGATTTTGGAAAATAGTTCTATGTTGGGCTTGGATGATTTACAGGATAAATGCCAAAATCCGATCCGACATGGTCGACCCGGCCTATTGGGCCTAAGATGGGTAGTCCATCCATGACTCGGAAGGGTTTTGCCTTTATATACTTTTTTTTATCATGATATTTTTTTAAATAATAAATAATAATAATAACACCTTTAAGTAAAGCCCTTTTTTATTGTATATTATTGAAGCAAAAGAAATACTTGAATTTTTTTTATGTTGTTAAAATTTATTATCTTGTCTAACTTTGCTCTTTTCCCTTTCTAAACTTGCAGATTTATTATTTCGTCCTCCTAAATGACTATTTTTCCCTTCTAAATTTGCAAATTGTTGTTTAGACGTTTTATTATTTCTACATTTTGAATTCGCTTCTATATAATTGTACAAATTAAATGAAATTTACAATAATATGCAAATTACACCGTATCAAATAAAGTTGGTCAATGTGGTCATAATTGGGTGTCGAAGTGGGAACCCTAATGCTCCATTACTGAAATTTCACTTTTTTCTTATTGTTAAAAAAAAGGCTGAATATATAAAAAATTATCCATTGAGGTGGGATTCGTGTGGAATGCACACTCCCTCCAATTTTATAATCAATTAGAAAATATTAAATGTCTTCTTTTTATTCTCGAGTGGTTTCCTCTTCAGCAATCCAATCTTGGCACTAAAAAAGTGCATAAATTAGGTGTTTTTTCTTTCACGATCCACATATATATAATTATAGATTAAAGACCGTAGTATTCTTACTTTTACATAATTGATCGATCTATAGTGGATTAGCTTTTAATGTCCGTAAGGTAGACTTAATAATAATAATAATAATAATAATAATAATAATAATAATAATAATAATAATAATAATAATAATAATAATAATAATAATAATAATAATAATAATAATAATTAGAAATTAAAGAAAACATTACACAATATGCTAGACATTAATGTCGCGTATATATGATTAGATTCACGTCTCTATTGGGTAAATTAATACTATGTATAATGCCACGTCATCGTATTTATGTGAATAAAATCAATAAATATTCTGCGTGCTGCTTCCCTCATGAAAAATCCATTTTCTGGTGTAACTGCCTTAAAAATTGCATCACCTTTTGGCTTCAATATCCATAATTCAAGACTTTTATAGGAAACAAAAAGTACTTTTATTCTAGTTAGATTTATTTCATTTATTAAGTGTTATTTATAGTGGGTTAGGAATTAAATTGAGAGAAATACAAAACTAGCCAATTTGGATAAATAGATAAGTTTCATAACTATTTTTATAAAAGTGTATTTTTCTAACTAGTATAAGTAGTAGTTAGTGAATTTGTTAAAAATATTTTCAGCTTGAGTATAAAATTGGCTACTAAGAGATACATATTTCTATAATGGTAGATATAAATTTGCAGTTTTCTTAATTGGCTACTCCTATATATTCCCACAAATTAATTGTCTATTTAATATTGAGGTGATTTCTAAAATAGTCCCTCATAAGCAAAAACACGAAAATATTCACTTCCACGGTAACTCAACTTTTAATATTTTATGTACTGAAAAACCCAATCGATACGGCCTATACACTTATCTTTTCAAAAGCATATATAATAAAAAAGTTTAAAAGAATCACTGAAAATGATTGAAATTCAAACATATCAAGTTTGAAAATTGAACATGTCGCTACTTTTTTAATAATTTTGATTATATTGTAAATATTATTATGAAAGTAATTGTCTATATTTGTATGGCCTCAATTAGCTATTTTTTAAAATAATATGGTGATATTGTATCATTCCAAATTTCCAATATAGTACTCTTTCCGTTGCGCTTATCTCACTTTCTTTCTTAAGGTTGTTTTACTTGATATGTCTTATCTCCTAAAAAAAAATTAATTACTGCACTAACTCCCACTTGTATTTACAGAGTTCACTCATCTACACACAATCAATCATTTATCTTAATATATTCATACCGAAAAAATGAGTCAAGTCAAATGAAATAGAGGAACTAATTTTTTTTTACTACCAACTAAATTAAATATTATATATGCATGCACACCCATTAACCAGAATATGTTCTATTAAATCTACCACTTGATATTCCATTTTTTTTTCATTTTATTAAATTTGGACTTTTCCCTCCTATAAATAACCATATTCTTGAAGGCGTGTGTCAACCACACTCTCTCTCTCTTGCCTACTCCATTACAACAGAACACTCACGTTTTCTTTCGCACCTCCAACTCTTTCCTTCCATGGCTTCCACCCACGCCAACCTCGACGCCAAGCTCCCTTCCTCCGCCGCAACGACCGCCCTCGACGTCGAGCAAGACCAAGAATTCGACTACTCCAAACGCTCCCAATGGCTGCGCGCCGCCGTCCTCGGGGCCAACGACGGCCTCGTCTCCACGGCGGCGCTCATGATGGGCGTAGGCGCCGTCAAGCAGGACATCAAGGCGATGATACTCACCGGCTTCGCCGGCCTCGTCGCCGGCGCGTGCTCCATGGCAATCGGCGAGTTTGTATCTGTCTACTCGCAGCGCGATATCGAGTTGTCTCAAATGAGGAGGGAGAGGGAGAAGAAGAGCGGAGGTGGAGAATGCGGAGAAGGGGAGGAGGAGGGTCTTCCGAACCCGATGCAGGCGGCGTCGGCGTCGGCGCTGGCGTTCTCGGTCGGAGCGATGGTGCCGCTGCTGGCGGCGTGCTTTATAAGGGATTATAGGGTGAGGGTGGCGGCGGTGGTGGCTGCGGTGACGGCGGCGCTGGTGTTGTTCGGGTGGTTGGGGGCGGTGCTGGGGAAGGCGCCGGTGGTGAGGTCGGCGGCGAGGGTTTTGGTCGGAGGGTGGCTGGCGATGGCGGTTACATTTGGTCTCACTAAGTTGATTGGATCAAGGGGATTGTGAAATTTCAGTAATTAAATAAGATATATGATTATTAGTTTTATTTTATTTGGGCTTTTGTAACTTTAATTATGCATATGGAACTTGAACTTGTATAAAAGGAATGAGAATTTGATGCACCATTACCTCTACGCACCGTGATTTGAAAAACATAAAATGTATACCGTGTGTGTATTCGATGACTTAACATTTATCTAATTAAATTAGGGAAAGTGCAAAAAACTACCCCTGTTTAAGTGAAATTTTGTAAAATTATTATGTGCTCATTTTTATTTTTTACACAAATACTTAGTGTTCATTTTGCTTTTAAATAATACTCCTTTTGTCTCATAATTGTTAGTTATTTTCCTTTTTTAGTTATTCCATAATTGTTGCTTCATTTCCGAAAATAGTAATTTATTATAAAACATTTTATTTGGGGACCGTACAACTTTATACACAATCAACAACTCTATCTAAAAATCGTGCCGAAAAGTCTTATAACAAAAATTGTGAGACGGATGGAGTATTATGCGAAATGTTTGAAATTTTGTTGTACAAAAAATGAAAAAGACATAATTTTTTGCACATGATATTTTATGCTCCCTCCATCCCGCCTGATTTGTCATGTATTCATTTTCGGGCCGTCTTACCCAACTTGTCTTATGTTTTAAAAAGGAAAATAATTACTACACAAACTTTCACTTTTTCTTTGTGGGACCTTTTTTTTTTTTACACACAATCATCCACTCATCTACACACAACCACTAACACATCTTAATCTCCGTGCCGAAAAAAAACAAGATAAGTTGGATGGGACAGAGAGAGTACATTGTTTTAAGAAAACAAACTATTTGATCAATGTAGAGTAATAAAGACGATAATTTTACAGAATTTCAATTGTATGGGATAGTTTTTTACACTTTTACCCCTTAAATTATAGACGTCCTACAAATGAGATATTTTCTAAAATGACATAGATTGTGTAAATAAAATATTAAATAATATAAACCACATAACACCATTTTATTAATTATAGCAATTAAAAAAAACATATCTTTTTTTTTCAATAAGACGGAAAGAGTAAAATACAAATTGAACATACTGCAGCACAAAAGGGTTGGGCCAGAGACCCAAATGACTAATTGCACAAAGCTAGACCTACTTGATTGAGGTCCATAACTTTGTTGCTTATTTCAAAATATTTACTAAAAACTAACGAAAATAATTAAAGAAAATTGACATAATTAATATAGAAAAGACTTTACACCGCATATCAAATAAGAAGAGAGTTGTAAGTTGTCCCCTTGGGATGGCATAGCGATGAAGGTGGATGGCCCTGAACCGATAGATCATGGGTTCAATTTTCACTGGACACGCTATGTGTGAACCTGTCACCCTGTCACCCTGTCACATTAAGGATAGTTTAACTCTTCTGTGTGGTTTGCAGGCTATTGCACGAGAGCGAGGTTTACCCCGTGCGCACAAAAGGTAGCGATCGCGGATTCCTCGTCAACAAAAAAAAAAAAAAAAAAAGAGAGTTGTAAGTTCAACCATATGTCTAAAGATTCAACTTCCATCATCTTCCAACACACAAACAAACACAGAAAACATAATCATAGTCTTTTGTTTCTAACTGCAATCCAGACACAGCTTAAAAGCACTTCCTATGAACAATGGAAGGGCCAGATTCATCATATTTCTAACTGCAATCCAGACACAGCTTAAAAGCACTTCCTATGAACAATGGAAGGGCCAGATTCATCATACTCTCCCTTTGCTATCCACATCTGCATACAAACATAACAAAAATTACAAATTAAGCAATTCTTGCTTCTTGCTAGCAAAAGAAATACAGTTTACCTGCTGGAAAGTGCTGAGGGATGCTAGGATTGAACCTCCTATCCAGACACTGTACTTCCTCTCCGGCGGAGCAACCACCTTGATCTTCATGCTGCTCGGAGCAAGGGCGGTTATCTCCTTGCTCATACGGTCAGCAATACCCGGGAACATAGTCGATCCACCACTCAGCACGACATTTCCGTACAGATCCTTCCTGATATCCACATCACATTTCATGATGGAGTTGTAGGTTGTTTCGTGAATACCGGCAGCTTCCATTCCGATGAGGGATGGCTGGAAGAGGACTTCGGGGCAACGGAACCTTTCAGAGCCAATTGTGATCACTTGTCCATCGGGAAGCTCGTAGTTCTTCTCTACTGAGGAGGAGTTTTTAGCTGTCTCAGATTCTTGCTCGAAATCAATTGCAACGTATGCGAGCTTCTCCTTCACATCGCGGACAATTTCACGCTCGGCACTTGTGGTGAACATGTAGCCTCTTTCGGTTAGGATCTTCATGAGATAGTCGGTGAGATCACGGCCAGCAAGATCCAACCGTAGAATAGCGTGGGGGAGCGCGTATCCTTCGTAGATAGGGACCGTGTGGCTTACACCATCACCAGAGTCAAGCACAATACCTGTTCAAGAAAGAATTAAATTTAGAGAGACTTGGTTTCAATGTTTGCAACTTCTACTGACAAAGAGATTGGATAATGATATGCTTTTCATAGCATATCTCTTCGGGTCCTCATTCAAGAGGAGGATACTCTCCGATTTTCTCACACTAAACCTTTCATTTCATTATTTCCATAGTCAAAAAGCAATTACAAAGGCCATATATATATAGGGAATAGGGATAGCAAAGTAAACTCTAATTAACCTAAACTAAAGATATTAAAAGTGCAACATAAGTACCTGTAGTACGACCACTAGCGTATAACGAGAGGACAGCTTGGATAGCAACATACATGGCTGGCACATTGAAGGTCTCAAACATGATTTGAGTCATTTTCTCTCTATTGGCCTTCGGGTTGAGAGGCGCCTCTGTGAGGAGAACAGGGTGCTCTTCTGGAGCAACACGGAGTTCATTATAAAAGGTGTGGTGCCAAATCTTCTCCATGTCGTCCCAGTTGCTAACTATACCATGCTCGATGGGGTACTTCAAAGTGAGAATACCTCTTTTAGATTGAGCTTCATCGCCTACATATGCATCCTTTTGGCCCATCCCAACCATCACACCTGTATGCCTTGGTCGACCTACAATGCTAGGGAAAACTGCCCTCGGAGCATCATCACCAGCAAAGCCAGCCTATACGAAAAAAAAAAAAACATGCATAGAGGGACAATTAAGCTTGCAAATCCTAACTAGATAGCCAGAGTATGGGAGTTCTAAGAAAACTAATAAGCACTCACCTTGACCATTCCGGTACCGTTGTCAACAACAAGGGGTTGAATATCCTCTCCATCAGCCATCTTAACTTAGCTTTGTTAAAAAAAAAAGGAAGGGAAAGAGATGGATTATGTGATTGGACTGAACTTGATTATAGCAAAATACGGAACAAAAATCAAACAAATTCACCCATCATTGATTTGCACATTGACACTAACAAGTCAAGTAGTCCCTATTCCAAACTTTATATCTACTTTTACCACGGATCTTAAGCTTTCTTTAGAAATCCAACATATTTCTCTCACCAAGTTTGAAAATCCACTCTTCAAAGGCCAAATATCTGGTTTTCAGTAATGACCACCGAATAGATGGTGAAAAGGAATACAAATACGCTACTGGAATAGACAAAAACTGATATTCTACAGATCGTGATGGGGAAAAATCCTCAAATGCAAATTACGAATCATATAATTAAATGCCATCAAAACGAAGAAACAAATGTAATTACCAAAGCGTGTGAAACTAAGAACCAAAAATAAATTCAAAAAAACTTCCTCCCTGACAAAACCAAAATTCAACATCCTAACTTCAGGAGTAAGAATTCCATGCGTTGGCTTAACATATACAGCAAAAACCAATTCCTTGCCTAAAACTGCACATGCGTCCGTACAGATCGGGGTTTTTACAAACTTTAACCATGATCATTCCAAATCATCCAGAAGATTACCGCAAACAGACATAAAATTACACACAAAGCAACCCTTCTGGACGATTAAAGGCGATAAAGCACAAAATCAACAGATCGTACTACAAATGACTGAAAAGAAACAATAAACTAGAAATATTAGATTATCGATTCCAACTCACCTCCGATCTGCTGTCCGAGGTCCAAAAGTACAGGATTTGAAAAGGTGATTGAGCGCACTAGAAGTTGGGTATGGGAATATTTTAGAGAGAGACAAGAAGAGAGATCTCCGGAGATTGAGAGAATGTTGCTATATTCGGGTTCAAAGGCGTCCGAGGAAAATCAAATGAAATGAAAGGTGAAATGAAATGCAAATTTAATTGTAATGCACATGTAAATGGGCCATTAGAGCTGACAAGATTTGGGCCGGCCCAATTATACTACATCCGTCTCATTATAGGTGGCTCGTATTTTTTTAGACCGTCCCATTAAAAACGACTCATACTTAAAATAATATTTTAATATTATCTATTGGGTGACACTACTTTTACACTATTTTACACTAAAATACAACTTTCTTAACTCTATTATTGAAAAGTTTTGAACCGCTAATAGAAAAATATGGATGGTAATTTACAAAAGATAAGCTAATAAGGGTTAGTTCATGGACTTTTTTAACCAAAAGCCCAACCGACATGCCGAGTCATTGCTGCCAGGTTTTGTCAGGTCTGTTTTTGCCTCAAATTTCAGTCTAGTCTAGTCCAAAGTACGGGTAGCCAAGGCCAACCTCTCGAATTGGACCATTTTGGACCAAATCTAATGGCCCCATTTTGAAAAGCATTTTATTCAATTATATATTTTATATTTAAGCACTCTATCTAAAGGAAAAATAAAATATAATTTAAAAAATTGTTGTCATAGAATTTGACATTAGATTTATTTTTCATAAGCTGTTTTTGGTTTATCTTCATAAGTCATTCCTACCAGTTTATTGAAATAAGTCAAAAATAACTTATCTTTTAAAATAAGTTGTTTTCATAAGTTCTCCTAAACGCGTGCATAAGCACTTAGTTTTTAAATAAGCCGAAGAAGCTTCTGATAAGCTCTTTGAAACGGGGCCTTAATGTTAGATATCTATTTTCTTATTGTCATTATTATTGAATAAGGGAAAATATCCCTAAATCATGTACTTCCTCTGTTTCACTAATCAAGTCTTATTGTTTTCAGACAGGAGAATTTAGAAAGTGGGTAGAAAAAAAAATGTGGTGTAAAAGTATAAAGTGGTGGGGTTCATTTGTTTAGAGTGGTTGTGGTCCACTCATTTCTTTCCATTTATGAAATATGACTTGTTTATGAAACAGTCCGAAATAGAAAATAGGACTTAATTAGTGAAACAGATGGAGTACTTAATTCAAATTTGGTTATATTTTTCTAAAAAAATATTAGTACTTAGAAGTAATAGTACTCCCTCTGTCTCATTCATATTGTCTTGCTTTCATTTTCGTTTTGTTTCATCCATCTTATTTCATTAAAAAATGACAACTTTTCTTAACCACTCTTTTTTCACGAAACTCACAACTAACAATTCTCCTTAATATACGTGCCGGAAAAAAAAAACAAGCTTAATGAGATGTAGTAGTAGATTTGCACCTTTTTTTTTTTTTACAAATTCACCACCTAATTTTAAATCTTCGATACCCATGACTAAAACTATGATAGATATGTATCTTGATTTACATTATGATAAATGAAAAAAAAAATTAATAAACAAACTCTCTAAGTATAAAAAGCTGTAGCGATACATAATCCGTTTAATTAACAACAATGTGAAGGGAAACGGCTTCTCACGTTATACAACAATTCGACCTATAAAAGCCACTACTCATCCAAACCATTTCCCCCACAGTATAAATTTCTTGAAAATTAAAATTGAAAAATTCAAACAAATTGAAACTCCAACTACGACAGACAGTTGGAAAAAAATATGTAGTTTGTATAACACATGAAAAAGAATTCATACCGATACCGTATTGAAGCATCGTTAGCAAGTCAAACAATGCTAGGCGCATCGCCTTCCCAATTGCATACAGAACGCGGCCAGCGCGTTCTGATGCAATCGACCAGAGGCGCGTGCTGAGCCGGCGGAGGTTTCGACACTTCACCCGGTTCTTTATAACCCGACCCGGATCCCACATCGGCCATGAATTCCTCCGGTGTCCACCGCGGAGGAACTGAAACCTTCAACTTTGTTATTCTAGGTCTCTGTATAGGGCTTTCATTCCCAATTTGGCTGCCATTGGTGATTGATTTAGCAATGCCATTGAAATGATAAAGATCAAATACCTTCTTCCCCATTAGTCCGGATGAATCCTTCATGCCTCCCAAACTCTTGTCAAGATCAAGAAGAGATTCCCAGAACTCGCTCCATACGATGAAGCCGGTACTGCAGAGATGGTTGATTTTTTCGTTTGGGAGGTTTATGTTCGTCTCCCGGATGACTTGATGGAAGCCCTCGACGCTGATGAAGCCACCCCCTCCACTTTGGTCCTGAGCGTCGAATGCCCTTCGGATGAGCGACTCCCGGTGTTCGAATTCGTTCTCTTCTTGGACTTTGGTGTTTAGAGCAAATAGGACTGTGTAGTGGGATTCACTTCCCACCACCCATATGGGCCATTTTGGACATTTGAGACGCTGCCCTACTTTGCAGTAGTTGAGGGACTCGAGAAGGGTGAGGAATCCGACTTCGACAGGCATCGAAATGCCCTTCACAAACATACCACCACCCAAGTCTATCCTCCCATCAAACACATTGGCAACAGCACTCCCGGAGAGGAGTAGGTTTACTATTTCCTATTTGGAGAAAAGGGTGTTACAAACCGAGGAAAACGACAAGATCGACCATAAATGAGAGTTTCTTGATATGTAATGAATAATACCTGAGATGCATGCCCAAATGGAGAAGTGACTAGTGGTGGAGTAGGATCATCTCTGTCCTCTTGAACATTTTCCTAATAGTGAATAAGGCATATGAGAAATTACAAAAGATAAAAGACAATAATGCACGAACTCCAATTCGAAAAAACTGTCCAGTTTAGTATGTTATGTACCAGAAGCCTTTGATTTCTTGCATTAATACAATTTTGGATATTTTTTACACATTAAATAGAGGAGGATGTGCAAAGAGTCTTTTGGGTTAAAGGCTAATCTATGCAAGATTTATGGGAAAACATTTCATATACCTATCTATATTTGGAAAAGAGAACATACCAGTCCTCGAGACAACAAGGCAGATATTAGGAAAAGCAAAGCTCCCATACGGCTTCGGAAAATAGGAAGCGCATCTTCCAGCCTCTTGGCTGTGGTTGACCATGAAGTGCAGGTGTCAACTCTCAGAATCTTCAGCAAGTCAGCCCCAGATTCAAGAGAAAAACCTCCAAGAACGTCAGCAATCGCCTGCATACAATTATACAAATGAATTGTAACTTTAAGTGTATATGCAAAAAGGGAGTAACTGCAATGAACATGCTCCATCATATTTTATCACCATTGTAAGCATTGGACCAATTCCAAGAGTAATTGTAACAATATTAGTGCCAAAAACTGCACATGTAGCATAATGATAAATAATGGTTATTTAAAAAACACACCTCATCCTCTGAGTGATTCGCAGACTTCACAAAGTTACTGTTGTGAATATTCAATGAGACTATTACTGCTCTTTCACTACGTCCGCAAAGAAAGAGTATCTCACTCATACTTCTCACCAAGGCTCTGTTGGAAGGAAACAAAAAACTAATTTTGAGTAACAATGAAAGAAACATTGACCAAAAAAGGCAAGTCAAAAAAACTAATTGACAGGACTTTCTGCAAAATTTATAATAACAGATAGAATAGTTCAACCATCGAGAAGAAGATTAGGTTTGTTTCCAAGCATGTCGGAAAGATATGGCATTCATCTATAGTCTACATCAAGTATAATCTTTTCAAGTCTAGAAGCACAGAGCAGTAATGTTACTAACTTTATGCAAAGGCACACAAATTAATACAATAAACAAGGAAATAGAAAGGTTGGGTGACGTCAAGCAAATCCCATCGTAAATGGTTCATACATAGTTTGTGGAACCGAGGGCTGCAAGTAACTTTTCATTTGTTTATCATCTTTAAGAAATGGTACGAAAATATTAATGACCTTGATTTTTTATCTTCTGAAAGTGATGAGAAAATATCTGCAGCAACAGATTCATTCGTCACTCTTCTCGTAGACAAATTTGAGGACATATATGGTGCAACATTAACAGCTTCTTCTGGAGAGAATAAGAGATACTTAAGTACAAATGCCTGCATAGAAAAATAGAATTTATTAGGGTGAGTCCAGATCAGGAAATAAAGGTAAATATTATACTGGAAGGAGAAAATTAGTAACCTGATTGGCTGACTAATACTCTCATGCATGCCTAATGCTTCATGTAACAAAAAGGACTTTCTCTAAAAGTATGAAAAGGGCTTCATCTGGGAAGTGTTTATAATACTATATCTCTCTCTTACAACAGGGAAATGTACTTCTTTTCCTAAATAAAAGGAAAAGTCTCTTGGAAAGTACTTACTAGTAGAGACTCGACATTAACTAACTGTCTAACTCTCAATAGTCGTTTCCAAATGGATGACTTAATAAATCGAAGTGACTTAGCAAGTTACTAGTATGTATGTGACGATAACTCTCATGTTGTGTATTTGACTAGTGAAAGGCCATGAAAGGTAATATGACTTGATAATAGTCGACAAAAATACAACACATAATTTATGTTAAGTTTGTTGGGAGGTAAAATGAGATAAAATTGTTACTTGTATTGCAGCTAATACACCGCAAGGCCCACCCTCATGCTGTACAAGCCCCAAAGATGTCTCCGGATCATCACTAAACCTGAAATGGAAGTCGGTTTTGAAGAGCTATAGAAGAGAAACGCAAAACAGAACGACTGATTAAAATAACCACAAATTGATTCTACAGACTCTTAGGAACCATTAAAGGAACCACTAAAGTCACTTGAGCTGCATTAACAGCTGCTAATAAGTTAAGAAACATACACACTCAGAACCCTAGGGGAATGCCATATTGAGCGAATTAATAAAGGATTAGGATCAAAGTCACTTGAGTTGCATTAACAGCTGCTAATAAGTTAAGAAACATATACACTCAGAACCCTAGAGGAATGCCATATTGAGCGAATTAATAAAGGATTAGGATCAAAGACTCAAGCAAAGATTACGTAAGGGAAGTTTTTGCGACGAGTTTTGACTTGCCATTGAAGGTTAAAAAAAAGTTATTATATTAGTCCATTTTTGGCTATATATAGAGGGTAATGATGGAAAGGGCAATTATTAGTTGATGATGGAGCATTAACAAGATGAAGAACGACATAATAAATGATTATTAACTTTTACGTGCAAAATAAAAGCAGTAAATATGCAGGTGGTCTAAGATAATTTGTAGCTCTCAGCTGAATTTACTGAGAGTTCTGCCTGGATGGTCCTTAACATGCCAAGAAGTAATTTTACCACCTACTAAAGTGAAATGACATCTGAGATAGCATTTGTAGTGTTTCAGAAACAAGCATAGATGGAGCTAAGCCACCCTGCCTTCAGTTTAGTAACCTTGTTAGATTCCAGGCAAGCCTAACAGCGCCTAAGCGGCCCGTTCTTTCGTGTTTTGTTTTTAAGTATGACCAAACCCACTTTCCTATTATACATAATGAGATTTGTAGGAAAGAAAAATTAACTATGATGCAAAATAAAGTATAAAACAGGGTCATGCTCAGTTACCATGACAAAAGCTACAAATCCTTGTATTTTAGATTCTAAAAAAACCATTACACTTGACCGATGAGGAAGAAACTTTGACGAGTGGCGTGAACTCAGGACCTAGGACCTTAGGTGTGCCACGTGTTACACATCAACAACCAAGTGTAATTTCATTCAGGTTTAAGAAACTGCAACCTGGAGTGTGAATGAATCTAACATAATCTACTCCTTCCAGCAGAAAACATGACCTTCTAAACAATCTAGCAAGATTAGATATCTATCATTAACTAGTATTAACACACAAAGGCTTTAGAGTAAATATTAAGCCTTCAAATTTATGACACGATCAGAAGGTCCGAGTGGAGAAAAACAACATGCATCTTCTGGACAAGACAGTAATCACAATAAGTAGTATATCCAACAAAGCATATCATAGTTTAATTGTGAATAAAAGGACACAATGTAATATATCTGTCAATATACTGAATAATGATAATATTAATGTAAAAAAACCCCATGTTTTCAGAACAAAATTTCCAAAAAATTGAGCAGCAGCCAGACTTACTAAGCAGATATATTAATTTTCCTAATTTCTTCAATGGCCTTCTACCTTGTTTAGTGTTTTTTTTTAAAGTCCTTTCAGTCAAATACAATCTACCATATCAACTATCTTTTACAACTGCTAACAACAACATAGCCACCACCTTCTGGGGTGAAACAAGTTGAATCTCCCTCTCCTTTTAGCTCATCTTCACTTCGAGCATCCACTCGACAAAAACATATCAAAATCAATCACGATATGAACAATATAACCTACCTGATACCCTGATTAGTCCACTGTGCAAGCACATCTTTAGTAACTCCGTTCCCAAAAATCATCAAGAAGAGCTCATCTGCTTCCAACACCGATAACGAGGCGTCATCATTTCCACTAGAACACTCCATTTTCTCCAAATTGACACCTTTACCACTACTACTACTCTCCAAGACCGGAACCTTCGAATCTCTCACACTCTCCGCATTCTCCACGGCCGCCACCTCAACACCTTTGCCCTCCACCAACTGATTCTCTTCAAATTTCACATCTTTTCCACTCACAGCACTCTTCACCGCCGTTACGACAACGGATTTCGATGCTGCCATCCGCTTCTCCGCAGCAGCAGCCATCAATTCCCGCTGCTTACGGCGCTGAGCAGCCTCCGGAGGCTCACTCTCGCCTCCGGCGCCGGAGATCTCCATCGGCTTGCTCCTCTTCGGCTCCGGCGACTCGTGCTGCGGCATGCTCTGTTTCAACGCCATCGTTATGTCCACGTCTTCTTGATTCACCATCTACGTCGATCGTCACTAAATTCAACCTTTAATAAGGTTGAATTTAGTGAATTGTGTCGAGCTCGCACCTTAAATCGAACAATTAGGGTTCTGATAAGAGACGTTGAATTCGAGTTTCTCTTCGCATCTACAGGTAGGACTTTAATCGACGGTGGCACCCCTGAATTGGGAAGCGAATTTGGGGTTTTATTGTGGGGTAGCTGACGAATCGCAGGGTAATAACGGCAACCTGATTACTAATTTATTGCAACGGAAAATCATGATTGTGGTCTTACAATTTTCAGTTAAATACTCGCGCATTATTTAACCGCGCTCTGCGCGGTAGTGGAATTATGTCCTGCGTATTTATTTAAATTAGGCTATAAGAGTAACAGTAAACGATAGATAATATTATTACATTATTTTAGCATTGTAAAACCTATGTTAGTTACATAAATCTGACGATGTCCTAGTGCTTGTTTAAAACGTTGTTCTCATCTTGTATTGCCACTCAATTTAGGAAATGATGTTATGTTGTTTAGATTATTTGACTTTTTGATAATAAATTTTTGATCAACACAATTATTACCTTTTTAAGAATTATCCATTTCAGAAAAATGAACCACAAATATTGGGACGGAGAGAATATATACTATTTTGTTTTGTAATCCCCCGTCCCACCCATTATTTGTGTTGGGAATTTAGGAAGTAGTGTGTAAAAACCTATTTTTGGCTTATTTTCATGGAAGGTACATAAAGAAACTAAAAACATTACATGGTCGTGCAATGTGATGTAATGAACATTAAAGGAGTGAAAAAATAAAGGGAAAAAAAGAACGGCAAAATACTAATGCAAAGCTTAATACTGCAAACAGTGGATAGTAACAAGTAAATATGTAAGTGTATGGCCAATCAGATGATTACTTCATTTAAACATAAGAACCAGATAATTAGAAAACAAATTATGCCACATCAGAATGATAAGATGAGGCTCAGATTTCCTTGCAATGCAGTATATCTGGAAATCACCATATAAATATGATACAGGTAGAACCATGTCAACAAGACACATTTTGATTCTTGAGTTATAAACTGAAGTTCTAAGAATCAGAATCAATAGTTGCCATAATCTTTTCGTCCCAGTTATGACTACCAAGATTAAATGATCTGTGCATTCCCCAAGTTTACTGACAAATCATCAAATCAATATAAATGCTTTTAACCATGTCCATGAATTCATTAGCCGACTAGAATTGACACCACTATTGTCGATACTAAGCAATCATCATGGCCAAATAAGTCAATGAATGGTTTGAGTTTTGAGACTCCAAAGGATCCCCAGTTGATATACAGGCACATTCTAGCATTTTTAAACACATCTCTAACTCACATGGAATTTAATAATAGAAAGAATAAAACAGTATTTGACTTCTAACACATCTAAATGTACAGAAACACATAACCCTTAAGAAATGAAAATTAAAAATAATAAAAAATATACCCTACATTTTGCAAGTTCCCTCTCCTTTGCAGCTGCTGTTCTTCTCAACTTTGTAGCTTGAGCAAATGTTGAAGGCCTGAATCAACATTAGGAAAATGAGTACCATAGCCAATAATAAGAAAGACTACAAGTCAAAATTGCCCCCCCTTTTCTGCAATTTTATAAATCTCTGGAGGTCCAACTGATAATATATTTTACCAGCTCAGCAAAAGATAAGTTATTGGTGTAAAATACTGATTCTGTGAGGTATTAAGATCATATGTATACTACCGGAAATAAATAAAATCCAATCCAATCGGGATGCAACCATTTCATTGTCATACACATGAGATTCATTTCCCCATTTCATCTAATTGGTAGTAATGGCCATCTAATATCAATACATATCGTATAAGCCAATTTCAAAAGGTTGACTACTCACTTTCCTTGCCAATAGCAAACATACACTAACTATAAAGTTTAAACCATAAACACAGGATAACCCTATATATATATTTGTCAAACGCAGTCCTCTAATCAGATAACTAACTATTTATTTATCGCAAACATAATCGAACAAAGATGCATAAATTATTAATAGAAATGCGCACATGTAATTTGACTTACTGCGACAAGGATCTAGCCTCCTTCAAAAGCTGTTTAATTTCTTACGCAATTTAACATCCAGGTTCTTACCAGACCCTTTCTGTATGGACCAAAAAAAGCAAGGTAAACGAATATGAATTATGCAAATAATCATAAATCCTCACATCATCCAAAAATTATTCGATCACCAATAACCCCAAAAGGAATCAAGAAAAAGAAGAAAACCTTGTTCTTTTGGGATTCGATGTACTTAGACACAAAGTAAGGACCCCTTAAGATATTCGATTAACGAAAGTAAAAAATAGGAACCGAGCAAGAAAATATGTATAGGTACAATTGAAGAAAAATGTCAAATTCGCAATTAAATCTAGCACCCCCTTAATCTCAAGCCACACCTGGTCGACTTTATTCAGAGATTTTTACGAAATACTATAAGAAAAGTGAACGATGTGGGTTGCAGTGGTTTTGAAACTACAGTCATGCTCATCCAAAATCAGTGGAACTAATTCAGCATTTCGGTAAAACCCATTATTCTCAGTCTTTTCCTGGAGACATCATGATTTGAATGATAAAGCAATCAGGACTCTCATCAACAAATGTTAGCCTAGAACAGTAGAGACAAATAATATCAGAAGACAAGAAGATGTTAATAACCATCTTATTGTCAAAATGGCATAAATATCAAATTCAAGTGAAAGCCTTCTATCTTATGCCATGAATACTATACTATCTGAAAACTAAAAATTACAATTAAAATGCATATGCAGGCAGATGTGCATATATCAGGGGCGACAAGCATTTGATGGGCCTTGCAAACCAGAAGTTAAGTAAGAAAATGGAGAGTCCAAATGCCCTATGATCTCACTTCTAAACTATCATTATATCTGAAATTCTGAATTGGACGATGAGAACACGCAAACATACTTAATCTATCAGAGCAACAATTACTGCAAGCACGAAAATATAGTAGACGTGATAGTTTTCAAGAAAGTTCAAGTGAACACCATCAAGCAGTAAAATAAGATCATCCAAGTTTAATAATTCACCAGAGACTCATAACTTGGATAAATAGATTCTGACCAAGAAAAGGCAATAAAGAAAACAGGAAAAGTAATGTACCTAAATTCAGGTTTTAGCCACTTTTCGCCTTCCGAAAGAAGCCAAGTGATTTTCTCACAGGTAGTCATAATTTCTCCAAGAGAAGCATTCTCCAAGAGAAGCATCAACCATAGTCTTTCCAGTATCCCGTGAAGAAACTCTAATTGAAGTGTCACACAAGTAAGAAATCAAGTCCAGTGTAGAAAATCAGAACGTAAGGGTAAAGATAAATTAAGAACAGTGGCTTGCATGAGATAAAACTAAAATTAGGAAGAGGAAAATATATCTCAAGAAGTTAGGGCTATTCAATCTTCTTAGTGCCTACAAATTGACAGACACATTAGATGAATCAAGTTATTAATATACAATTTTCTCCATGATAGATGCAACTCTTAACCCACATGTTATTCTCACTTATGCAACGATATGAGAAAAACTTAAACTTGATATACTTCTCACATCAAACCTTATTTGTCACACAATGACCTTTCAATTCCAACTTTTCACTCAATTGTTTTGATATAATCACTCTACAAGTTCATATTAAAATTGCAAAGCACTTAAAATCAAGAGCCCACTCTATATGACAATATTAAAGGAAAATAAACAAATTATTACAAATTGTGTGTTCACACATAGAAAACAAGATCCACTTTTAGGAAGTTATACTTACATGAATATGCATTAACCCCACATAAATCAAGCTCTAGGATCAAGCAAACCACTTTTCCAGCCAAGAAAAAGTTCGTATGATTTCTTGAAAATAAATCCGTTAATAAAAAGACCATAGATTCAACTATCAATGAGGAAACCCAACAAAATTACAACCAAAAAGAGGCATTCTAGACAATTTATTAAAACCCCAAGACGAAAGAAAGAAAATAAAAATAATTAAAAGAGTAATTCTTGGACCTCTTTCTGTTTGGAGGACTTGGATTTTGAATAGAGACTGATCGAATCTCCCAAATTTCATGTCTTCAAACCCCGACTTTGGAAACACCCTGTTGATGAATCATCGTCGTCATTAACAGACCACTCAATCAAAATTCATATGCCCCAAAGGGAGAGAAAATTACTTGGAATTCTTGCTGCCGTATTGAGAAACCGGCCTGGCGACACCATTGGGATGGGGTGGAAGCAATTGGAGGGGGTGTTTCGCTTATGAATTGGGGGCACCAATTTAAATAAATGCAAATGTTTCAACCTAGTACCAAAATCCTCATTCAAACGGAACAGAAATATATACGAAGATAAGCCACGCTGGAGAAAACAATGCGAGATACCAGAACATCATTCTGAAACAATCAAAAATCAAACCATATTTTCCCATGTAAGGTACAAATCAACCGCAGGATAGACAATACGTATAACACATCGAAACATACTTTGAAGAATTCAAGATTAAAGGAAAAACAAAAATTACATAGAGATAGAAAATCAACATACCTGTGGGGAAAGCGGCATTACCTACGGCGAAGAAACCCAGAGATGCCACTATTTCTCTCTCTAAAACCCTTCCTCTATTTGACTACTGAAAGCTCTTGTCCGTGAGTCGCGAGTTGCAGCAAGAGACAGAAATTGAATTTGTTTGAGAACATCGAGTTGTAGATGGAGGCAGACTCGGTCGGTTAGGCGGTGGACTTGTACGCGTGGCGAGCGCGAGGGCGTCGGGAAGGCGGGCGGCTGGAGAGGAGGTCAATTGTGAAGGAGATTCAGTCGAAAACAAAGCGGCAGCGATTTCTCGATTGTGGTGTGATGGCGCCGCAACCGACGCCGAAGAGCAGCGCTCCGACGACGCTTAATATGTCCATGGTGCAATCGCGGACGGAGCTGGAGGCGGAAGAGTAGTATTTGAGGGGCAAATCGGATGACCTCGATTGCGCGTCCTCATTGAGTTGATCGGAGTTGAGTTGAGGGAATCGGGGGGCGGTGGTGGTGGCAGAGAAGTAGAAGAGGGTTTTGCAGGGGCGGGCCGAGGCTGTGGCAACCAGAACGGAGGAGGAAGAGGAGAAAGAGAGTCGAGGTCGCCTTTTTTGCGGTTTTCAGAAAAGTAGGGGCAGGGTTTTTTAAAAATTTCCGATACTGCCGTTTGAATTGTGCTGTTAATATTCGAAAAAGTAGGGACATTCTCGGAATTTCACGGAAGCAAGTAGGAGGTCCTGGAACTTTTAAGTATAAGTTAATAATCTTGATTTTGTAATTGATTTTGGTTCTAAACTTTCATCTATTTATATATATTATATAAAAAATCATTCATGTAATTTAGATGCAAGAAAGATAGATGAAAGAAAAAGTTTAGAATAATTATTTATATGTCCTCCTATTCGGTTCGATTTTAAAAAGAATTGATTTCTCATCGATCCTTTTGTGACTGTTTGGTTTAAATAGATAAATATTTTTTTTCCAATATTGCAATTAATAAAATAAAAAAAAGTAAACTAAATAATCATAAATTTCCCATCAACTTAACCAAAATAATTCTAAGTAAGATAATATAATTAAAAAAAAATCATAATCAGTCATTACAATAAAAAAAAAACAAATACAATACAATGTATTAAACTTCAACGTTCGTTAGCTCCGGGTCTCCAGCTCGCCAATTATTTAACATAGTTTGAGCCATTGAATTCCTAAAATTAGTACAAGGGTCCGATGTCTCAATACTAGTCAAAAACTCGACTTCATTATCGTTCTTTTCCACACCATCATCATCATCGGATACTATATGGGGGTTTTCGTCCAATATCTTTTTAATATTGACAAATTTAATTTCGTAATTTTAATACTACAATCTTAGCTTTATAACTTTTCAACGTCAAGGATTTTGGTCGCGTGTCTAAAATATTGTGACTTTATCTCATACCTTTTGCTTGTCTATCATTTTTCGGTATAGTAACTATATGTTTGAGTAACTTTATAATTAAATTAAGGCAAATTGGAATAGAATGTCCCAAAGTTATGTTAGTTTTGATGATTAATACTTTTTTTTAAAAATTAATTGTAGTTTGGATGAATTAATCTCCCCTTTAATTTTCTGAATAATAATTTTTTAGACCAACTCATCAATTCTTTAATTTTTATAATGACCAATTTTGCACCAAAAAAAAATGCTAAACAAAAATAATTTCTTTTGTGTTAATTTATTAATTATGGGGCAGTATTTAGTTGTTAATTTATTTTTTATTGTCAATTTATTTTTGTTAATTATTTTTTTGGGGTGTAAATTTAGTTAAATTAGTCTCATAAATTTTAAAAACTTGATGAATTAGTCTCCAAAAATGTCTACCGTGGTGTTATTTAAAAAATACATTGACTAATGGTTAGCTAACGAAAAATTTAACGAAATGATCAATTTTTCTAAAAAAAAATGTGGGACACGATAATATGTAGGATAGAGTCATAGAGGGTCTAGTGGGGGTGAAAGTTATCGATGAAGATCCTCTATCTCACTTTGGGTATCTCAATGCATGCCCACTAACGGGGTGGCGACATATGTACTTTTAATTCAAGAAAATTATTAATTAAAATAATTAACTCAACTTTAACACATGTACAATTATGGTGAAAATACACATTACTATTTCATTGGTGGAACATATATTGAGACATAAAAAATGAGATAGAGAATAGTTAGTGGAAAGCTATAGATTAAAATCACAATATTATAAATTGACAAAAAATACCGTTAATAAAAATCGTTATTGAAAATTATAAGATCAAAATTACAATATTAAAAATTACAAGATTGAGATTAAAAGTTTTGTTGTAAATATATTTTATATATATAATTACCATTTATTGTGATGACCATGTAAACCCTAAAAGCCCATGAGCCCATCTTGTACTCTATAAATAGAGGTCTTCACTCTCATAATAATACACAACTATTTTCCGTCTTCTCTATTGTTCTCTCATTCTATTTAGTTTATAACACGTTAGCAGCACGATTGTTCTTTTAATTTATATCATACTTTCGGAAAATGAGTTCCACACCCACAAACGTACCGTACCTACCGTACCCACGAGTTCTTCCATTCTTGATTCGAGGTATATTGCCTTTATTTATTTGTTGGGTTTTATGTTTGAATTTTTATAGGAGAGTTGTGTGATTGACTGTGTTGGGACTCCAATTTAATATTGATTCATTTTGATTACCGATGATGCCAAAATAAATTTGACAAAAGGTTCTTGCTTGAGTTCTTATTGCCTCCTCGTCGATCTATATTTTGTTTAAATGTCAGAATAGAATATCTCACAGAAGTGTCAGACTTTCATTGGTTTCGAATGAAATTGGAATTTATTTGCATGTACTTTGATAGCTTTCCTGTTATCTGTTTTGTGGTGGAATTGTTTCATAACGAATATCGTGGTGTTGATAGATTATAACATTTTGTAGACCGAGGCAAGATCAATATCTAGCTAGAGATCCTATTATAACTTATTCAAATAATACGTGTATCTTCTTTTAATTAATGGTGTGATCTTATAGTTGTATATTTCATCATATTTATTATGTGGACGAGTATATCCGTACAGAAGGATAACAATAAATGTTATTGTCTTCGCTTAATGATTTTTAATGCCGAGGAATAACAATAAATGTTATTATCTTCGCTCGATAATTGTTATCATTAAATACACTTAAATTGTTGCTCCCGAAGTAGCACAATTTAATATTCTTGAAGAATATTTCACTCCTGAAGAGTTACTAATATTATCTATGTAATTATTATATACCTCAGTTTTTTTTTTCTTCTGCATAGTGTATAATATTTATATTTATATATAAATGTAATCTTAATTTGTTGCTCCTGAAGTAGCACACAACTAATATTCCTGAAGAATATTACGTACTGAGCAATTCATACAAGATATCTTATTGATAGGCGAATCTTGGTTCTTAAATTTTTATTATTGTTGCTCCCGAAGTAGCACAATTGATATTCTCAAATATTACTATGTTCTTGAAGAACAATTGGATTTCTAGAACATATTAACCTTTCGCCTAAAGTGGTTTAATATAAAACTAAAATTAGTGCTCCTGAAGTAGCACAATTTGTATTCCTGAAGAATACTACATGTTTCTTGAAGAAACGATTCAAGTTTTTTTTTTTTTTTTGGCAAATGCTATGTACTCATAATTTTAATTATTGCTCCTGAAGTAGCACAATTAATAATCTTGAATAAGATTACATGTTCCTAAAGAACAATGAATAGATAAAGGTATGTTGTACTTTAATGTATTACCTAATTACATGGAGTGGTAGCAAGAGCTCCTCTATGTTTGACAATTGCATTTTCAATGCCTCTTGTTATTTACTATATTTTCAAAGAATAGTTGAGATCCGGTAGATCTCAAAATTTATAATTTATTGATTTCATTTATCTTGAATACAAGTAACTTTCTGCTTCGGAAGAAGCACAATTACATTCCTGAATAATGACCATAATGTAATAGTAACATTACTAACGCATGTTTGTGGAAATGCATGCAATATAATAGATTTATATACTATTAAATTTTTCCTCCTGAAGTAGTATCATTTATATTCTAGAAGAATATTAAATGCTCTTAACGAGCAACTCGTTCCTTGATGATATATGTTATTCCCGAACGAAAAACATTATTTATGTCTTGTTGACATTAATGCACTCTTGATATTGATGTTCATCTGTCAATAAGAGGGCATGAGATAGACAACGGAAATGAAGCATCCCAGTAGGATTGCTTAAACACTTACTAAGTTTTAAGGATATCCTCTACAAAGGATATCATTCTGAAATAATATACAAAGGTAGTGATTCTTTTACATTTAGCCAGAAGCAAACAAAAGAAAAGTTATCACACTACCACCTTGAATGTATTACACATTCATAAAAATAATATGTCATGAACCTGAAGTTCAAAAGAGCTATACGCTTTGACATGATAAGTTTGGACATCTGCAAGCAACTAAGATGCGCAACTTAATTGAAAATTTATTTAGGCGCAACAGAGATCCTGGAGAATCTCTTAATAAAGGAATTTACATAATTTGCTCAATTTCTAGAAGAAATATAGAACTTGTTAGTATTACAAGTTTAAAAACAATGAGCTCAATTCCCTGAAGCAGATTTATGTTGCTAAAGCGAGTGAGTTTATTACAACTCCAAATGCCTCCTGAAGAGGATTTAATATTATATGACTTTGGGATTGAGATTAAATATTTAGTTGCTCATGTCCATCCTCAAAATGAGTTTTATACGTATAAAAATGCGTCTCACATTAAGATTGTTATTATGATGAAATAACATTTCCAACATTAGTTGGAACATATGTCACATTTGGATTCCTGAAGTAATCAATGTGAAATCTACATCTAATAAAAAGCACAAGAACAAACTAGTCACATTTGGATTCCAGAAGTAATCAATGTGAACAAGAAGTCGAAAGATTCATTTGCAAAAAATTGCAAATCAACTTCTTGATGTTTTCTTATATATATAAGAAGTGACAATGTGACAATGTTATACATTTGCTGCAAACACCCCCGTCAAAATAAATGTCCCTGAAGGACAAGTACAAATGGTAGCAAATTCATATAAAATTCGTCAAAAATATGGTCGACCAATTGGTTCTAAAAGAAATTTTGTGTCTAAGAAAAGGAGCACAAAATATGAACCAAAAAATGACGATAATGATTAATCAATCAAATGAAGTTCCTGAAGAACTACAAGCGTCTGAAAATTATGAGATCTCAATATATTGGAGAGATCAAGTATCGTCGTGGACGCATGATGATATATTCGCCTTTAGTATGACTCTTGAAATGATAAAAGAGGATCCTCAACGACTATCTATAAGAGATTGTCAAGATTGAAATTGGTCAAAGAGGAACGAAGTCATATAAGGTGAATTAATATTCCCTAGAAAGCCGGAAACATTTGGACCTGTAGTTCCAAAATCCGGAAAGTATATCCCCGAAGGATACAAATATGTCTTTGAAACAAAGAGAAATAAAAAATTACGAGATATAGGGCAATACTCGTAACATATTTTTTCTCTCATAGACCGGGAATTAATTATGTACTCTCCTATAATAGACGCCATTATATTTGATTAATCTACTTATGTCACAAAAGGCTTGCTATGCACCTTATGGATGTAGTAAATATCTATCAATATGATTCACTAGATAGTGACATGTATATGAAGATCCCTGAAGGATTTAACTTGCTCAAAGCATGTAAGTCAAAAAGATTTACTCAATTAGGCGCAAGTCATTGTAAGTGCTGAAATAGTACAACCATATATGATATAATCATAACGACGAGTATTCCTTGACAGAAGGGTACATAAATGATGACTTGAGTTTGATTGAAACTCCTGAAAAGCATAATACTTATATGTATACTCCGTCAAAATGACTTAAATCGAGCAAATCATTATAGATTATTTTATTCATTGATATGTTGAATTTATAATCCAACTCACATCCTTGTCGGCATTAGGGGAGATATGAAATATAAATGATAGAATGCCGCAAATATCTCATTGGATTAATTATGTAGATTCACGCATTATGAACCAAAAGTTCATCAAAATATTTAGTGCAAAAGGAGTGATTAAAATCTCATATACTTGTTGTATATGCACCATGAACGAACTGAAGTTCCTCATAGAAAATATAAATCATTTATTCTTATTAGCGCTAGAAGCGTGATAGATTTATTGGTGTTAAGAGATAAAAAGTCCGCGGAATAGAAATTTAGAACACATCACTCCACATTTCTCCTGAAGAGAATATGTGAATCATTATATACAAAAGTACTTGATGAAATCAACTTATGCACAAAGACGGAGTTAGAATAAAAAAGACTTGGGTTGAACTAATAATTATCTCGACCTTTAGATCGAGCATCTCCCTGATGGAGTAACGCTAGTCGACATACGTAAACGGTCTTTACATAGATTTACCGTATTTCATCCATATGGCTACCTAATGGTTGCTTCTATCACTTGAAGTGGATGTAGACTCATTTAGACTTATAGAAGATAATAAAGATATTTTAGGACCAGAAGTTCCTTACTTATGTGCAATATGAGGATTTGAAATGGTATTGGCTATCGTTTATTATCTTCGAGACAGACATGTTATTCTCTATGAGAATAATTAAACTTGTGTTGTACATATTACTGTAGACCTTAAAGATAACCTTGAAGATTGTTATCTTGAGGGGGGTAAGAAATTGTAAATAATCCTGAAGATTGAACTAACTCCTAAAGGTCAAAGACCCTGAAGGTCAAATGGTTGCACTCTTTTTTCCTTTCTAAGTTTTTCCCCAAAGGGTTTTCTTAGTTAAGGTTTTTAACGAGGCATCCAATGCAACACACGAGTAAATGAGTCATTGAGATTGATTCATAAAAGAGACAATGGAACACATGATCTCCAAAGGAGTGACGACATCAACATCCAGCAAATTTGCTCAAGTGACAACCTAGCGGATTCTTTTACAAAGGCATTACCAACGTCAACATTCAAGAAATTGGTACACGAGATCGATATGCGCGGACTCAAGGATAAGAATGACTATATTGAGGTGAAGCAGCTGTACTCTTTTTCCTTCGACCAGTTTTTATCCCAATGGGTTTTTCTGGCAAGGTTTTAACGAGACAACAATTTCTTTTAGGGATGGTCAATCAAGGGGGAGTGTTGTAAATATATTTTATATATATAATTACCATTTATTGTGATGACCATTAGTAAGCCCCTAAAAGCTCATGATCCCATCTTGTACTCTATAAATAGAGGTCTTCACTCTCATAATAATACACAACTATTTTCCGTCTTCTCTATTGTTCTCTCATTCTATTTAGTTTATAACAAGTTTAATGTTATAGGACACAATTACAAATTACAATACTAAAATTCAAATTTATTTAAATTATAAGTAAATGAAAGTTATGAAATAAAACTCACATATACAATACTAAAATTCAAATTTATTTAAATTATAAGTAAATGAAAGTTATAAAATAAAACTCGACATATTTTCTTAGGGTAACCTAAAATTGCAATAATTAGGGACTTTTAAACCACAATAAAGTTTATTTATAAAAAATTTGACCCTTAGAGAGTGCAACGTGGCAGAAGTAATTAGCAGCCACACCATTCGTAAAGTGTTCGCAACACAGGAGATGATTACCCATCGGCTTCTTCAGACGCTTCTGTAGAAATTTCATAATTTGATGAATTACCCGACTACTCAGATCTAATTCCAGAATTCCCTCAAAAATCACGCAATTGTGCAAACAATCGCCCCTAACTCACATAATCCTCGAGATTCGTGCTGAAAATGTCGAGCGACGACGATTTGGATGAGGACGAGCTGTTGCAGATGGCGCTGAAGGAGCAATCGCAGCGCAATGTCAATTACCAGAAGCCGTCGTCGTCGTCCAAGTCGAAGCCCGTGCGCAACTATGTCCAGCCTCCGGCGAGCCGCGCGCCGACAAGGAGTAACGCCAACTCGGCGTCGCACAGTCAGAAGAAGGGGGGCAATCAGAAGAAGAACCAATCATTGGATGACGACGACGATTCGGAGGTGGAGATGCTGAGCATTTCTTCGGGTGACGAGGATGATCGCGGTGGTGTCGCTGCCAAGCGCGGTGGCGGTAAGAAAGATGACGATAAAGCTTGGGATGGCGGGGAACCGGCTTGCTGGAAGCATGTTGATGAAGCCGAGGTATAGCTTATCTCAATATGCTCGAGTATATATGTATTGAAGCAGTTGTGGCGCTATTATTCTTGTGGATTCCCATATTTCGTAGTTAGTTCGAGTACACATTCACTTAGTTTTGATTCAACCATGAGGTTGATGGATATTACTATCTGTGGTGTTTCCAGTTGGTTTGAGTGAAAGCTAGTTCTTGTTTTCATATTATTTTCATCAAGCTATTTGAATTGCCAAAGTTCACATACTATATAGGAATGCTAGCTATTTTTTCCTTCGTATATGGTGAATTTATCAAATATGTAAACATTTGCTAATTATCATATAACATATATTTGTAACAACTTATACAATTGGAATTGTTTTTCAGATGGCTCGGAGGGTCCGTGAAATGAGGGATACAAAAGCAGCTCCTGTGCCTCAAAAGTATGATAAGAAGCCAAAAGGACTAACCAGCATACAGTCACTGCCCCGTGGAATGGAGTGGGTGGATCCTCTTGGATTGGGGTAAAGTCTCATACCTAAGCTGTATCCCCCCCTTTTAGTTTGCTTTTTGATTGCTTCTTAACCCAAGGTCATATGTGGACAGGCTAATTAACCACAAGACGTTTAGATTGATCAGCGACAATATAGAAAATGTAACTTTCACCACCGATGTAGAACCTCTTGATCCAAGTGCGCGAGGTATTTTCATTATTATTTAATCTGCTATTTAGTGTGTGTCTTCTTGTCCTAGTTGATAAACAAGTCCATATCCACTTACCACCTTTTTGAAGTTGAAATCATTATATGAAGCTGCACCGTACCAAAATAGTATGGGAAAAAGTTTCGGTAAAACAAGTGTGTTAAAAGTCATTTATGCCAATTTATATTATGTTTGTGGGATTTTGTGATTTTCATGATTTCTTGAACATTTGAGATTACTGATGTTCAAGTTAAAAAGCTTTATAATCTTTTACTTCTGGAAAGGATGAGGGGTTAGATTTAACCAATTACATCACATGATACTGAAATATCCATCTATTCAGTTAAACCGAAGAAATATTAGATACTATCATTTGATTAAGTTTCTGATGTGTTATTCTTGGGAGAGTGCGAGGATTTCATTATAACACATCATTCAATGTGGTGACTGTTTAGCTTGTGACATTTGAGTTATAGCAGCAGAGCCTTCTGTTTTAATTGCAAACGGATATTGCCAATCAGTTTTAAGGCAGCCTTGTTTACATGTTTTTGCAGAAAAATTAAACTATTACTCGGAGAAGTTTGATGCAAAACTTTTTTTATCACGAGTGCACCTCGATACAAGTGCCGCCGACTTGGAATCTGGCGCTTTTTCGTTAAAGAGTGAACTTAAAGGACGCACCCAGCAGAAAAAGCAGTTGGTCAAAGAGAACTTTGATTGCTTTGTTTCTTGCAAAACCACTATTGATGGTCGGTTGGTATGGTGTTTGAGACTTCCTAGGCGAACACTCTGAACTTTGAAATTCTAATATGATTGTGTTTTTTGCAGATATTGAATCAAAGTTGAAACGAATTGAGGAAGACCCTGAAGGTGCTGGTACAACTCACTTGTTCAATAGTATTGAAGGAGTTAGTTCACTTGCTAATCGTGCTTTTGGACCTCTATTTGAGAGACAGGTAGGTAGGACCCAAATCCTGTAGTAATTTATACATACATTAAGAAGTTGTTTAGGCCATCCTTGAATAGATCTAATTTAAACAATGACACTTTTCAAGGCTCAAGCGGAAAAGATTAGGTCTGTCCAAGGAATGCTTCAGAGGTTTCGAACACTATTTAACCTGCCCAGTGCAATTCGTGGTAACATTAGCAAGGGCGAATATGATTTGGCTGTAAGAGAATACCGGAAAGCAAAGTCAATTGTTCTACCTTCTCATGTATGTTCTTATTTCATATTCAGCACCCATGATTCTGTGATTTCCTTCAGTTCAAGTTATATCTTTCATTTGTTTCTAGACATGGTAACATTTTGAAACAACTTGTTAAAAGCATATCTTTTATAACTAATGTTCTTATCATAAAAGTATTGCTATGAATGTTCCTTTGGCTTGTTTATTCTTATGTTCCTTCTTCTCAGTCTTTTTACCAGAAATGAAACTAATGTGCCATTTAAGTAACTATCCTGTAGAAATAGGGATGTCAATTGATTCTTCTTCAAGTGTGTGGTACCTACTGAATTTTTCAGGTGGGAATTCTCAAACGTGTTCTCGAGGAGGTCGAAAAAGTAATGCAAGAGTTCAAAAGCATGCTTTACAATACCATGGAAGATCCGAATATTGATCTAACAAATGTAAGATCTATTATATACAAATCTAGATATACAGTTTACTACGAAGATGCCTTATTGATCATTTTGTGAGAGTAAGCAATTCAGATGTTGGGCATCTGATTCTTTAGGCCTTCTTTGATGTAATCGTGAAAAAAAATTCTGCCCTCTGGAATAATTTTTTCTAGAATTAAGAAATGGAGAAAAGGAAATTCGTCATTATTAAGATTTGAGAAAACACATTTACTTTCCCAGAATACTTACCTATCATAGTTCAAACTAATAAGCATGTGTCCTATTAGACCATGGAACTACATAAAATAATATTGCCAAGACATCTACATGGAGACATGCAATGATATATATGATACTTAGCATGTTTATATAAATGCCAAATCACTTTTTCATAAGAAACCATTAACTATTGCTGCAGCTCCTTTTTCAACACTCTTACACGGTTGCTGTGACCAATATATATGCTGTAACGTCTCCAGAAAAAAAATGGATAATTGTTTTGGTTTGTGTTTTCTATAAAGTCTAGGACATCATGAAATGTTAGCTTGAGCAGGAAGTAGGGTTGTTGATAGACTTTTCAAACTGTACACTTACAAATTACACTCTCATTATGCTAAAAAAGCTAGTACTCTGCAGACGCCTCTACCTCACAGTACACCATAAAGCAGACACTGGTGCATTATCATAGCTGATTGTGCACTTGAGGATTTGATTTACTTTAGTATTTTAACATGTTGAAATTGGAGGGACGGACAATTTCCTTTTGGGCCATAAGATAAGAAGCAGATGCTAGTTTTATTATCTAGGCTTTGGGTCAACCACATACCTCTAGCATTTATCATATGTGTGTCTGCTGATAGCTTAATGGTTATTTGATGCTTCATGTAGCTTGAAAATACTGTGCGGCTTTTACTGGAGCTTGAACCTGAGTCCGATCCTATAAAGCATTATCTAAATATACAGGTGAGAAATTTCAGTCATCAAGTAACCATCCAATTCTTTGATTCACTGAGAATATAATTACTGTCAAGCTTCTCTGGTGGATTTTTTTTCCATATACAAGATATTTTTTGCAACAATTTCTGAGAGAAAATGTGATATTTGTAGTTTTCTGGTGTTACTACTTACTATAACAACTTATTTGACTGTTCATGACAATACTTTTAATTACCGCCAAGACAATTGTATTATACTGAAAATTGGGTATTACCTGTGCCACAGAACCGCAAAATCAGAGGGTTGCTTGAACAATGCACTTTAGCTCATGAAGCAAGAATGGAGAATTTGCAGAATGAGCTTCGTCAAAAAGCACTATCTGATGCCAAGTGGAGGCAAATTCAGCTAGACGGTTATCAATCTGTAAGTGCAAGAATTAGACTGTCACCAAAATTGTATATAGCTGGTTCATTATGCTCAACAATTAAAATGTTTCTTTGTTATAACTATCAGTCAGATGTGGATAACTATCTAGTGGGAGATCTACTTCCAACAGAAATGACTAGCGAAGAACTTGATACACTTAGGGGTAGATATATCCGCCAGTTAACTGCTGTTCTTATCCGTCACATACCTGTTTTCTGGAAAGTTGCACTTTCAGTTTCCAGCGGGAAATTCGCAAAGGTATGTTCTCATATTTGTCATGTTGGTTAATTAACTTCATGAATATGTGGGCCCATGGGTAAGCTGCTATACAACAAGAAGATGGCCGGCTCAACATTTTCTTACAAGTACTCATCATGAAATATGCATTACTTGTACCTGTTATAAAAGAACTTTCTTAAGACATCATGATCTATGCTTCTCATTCTTTGTACCGGGTTCTCTTTATTGCTATATTAAGAACTGGAGAATTACTTAGTATCCAACAGGGACGACCACTTGCCTTGGGTCTCTTGGTGCCTGATTATGAGGAATCTGTTGTCGTGTTTTGTTATCAAACTACGTTTATTAGAGTTTCAGATATTTTTTAGAAAAAAAAGAGAATAGATCTTCCATTTTTCTACCACATATACTATTTTGACACCAAGAAATGAGGTTTTTCTAGAAATGTATTGTCAAAAATGCATTTGTTTTTTCATTAAAAAAAATTGCGTTTATATCCAAATTTAGATATTGTGGGAGACCCTAATAGGGTTAGGGTCTTTGACTGGATGGCTGAAAAGGCTCAAAGGAAGTGGGGGTAAGCCTGATTTACGGCGACTATCCGCGAATTTCATAGTAATTCTAGGTACTATTGCATGTAACGTAGGCTTGGCGGTTCTAGAACCATCAATGATTGGTCAACCGGCAGATCCGTTTGCAACTCCTTTGGAAATATTACCTGAATGGTATTTCTTTCCCGTATTTCAAATACTCCGTACAGTTAAATCCAGTTTACAGATTGTGAAACGGTTAATTACTCGAATGTATCAACAGAATCATTTTATGATTTCTTCTAATGATTCTAACCAAAATCGATTTTGGCTGATATTTCCTGTTCCTAAATCAATTTTTTTTCTTGTTGTTTTTGCATAATAGTCCAGGATACTATTTTATTTATTTCCTGGTAAAATCAATGTTATGGTCTTAGTAATTCCTTCTAGTAATATCGGCATCTTCTCTTCTTCAGTCTTCCCAAGTGTCTGCTGATACAAGTACTAGTAGTACTGTGAGTAGAGCTGAGGATAAAGTGGGGGATTCTCTTGATGAAGTTGCCGGGATGATACGTGATACTCTATCAGCATACGAGTCTAAGGTACATACCATTTCTTTCTATGTCAGAACCGTCTAAGAATTAATTAAATTAAATCTGTTAAATAGAAAATAAAAAGATACATAATTCGAAGGCCAGAAATCAGCAAATGTTTCTTTTACCTCTTTAGTGGCTCTCTGAATCCAACATTAAGAGTAGATCTAAGTCCACTATTTCGAATGACTTGGAATCTCTTCTGAGGCTTGAATGTGCTTGATTTATCTATTAATAATGTTATTTGCTTCAAATTAAACCCGTGATAGCCACTTTCTTGTGTGCTATGTAAAAATTCTTATACAGGTCCTTAGTACATTTCGCGATCTTGAAGAATCCAATATTCTCAGTCCACACATGAGTGATGCAGTAAAGGAGGTTTCCAGGGCTTGCCAAGCTTTTGAAGCGAAAGAATCTGCACCTCCAATTGCTTGTATGATTTAGCTTGAAGCCAGAACAACAGGAAAACAAAATACAAAATCTTGTTCCTGAAGTTCCATATTACACTGAGGTTCCGGTACTTGAGATTGTTTTGAGTATTGTTCTTTGTTTGCAGTCACAGCGTTGAGGATACTTGAGTTTGAGATCTCAAAGATCTACATACTCAGGCTATGTTCATGGATGCGGAGCTCAACAGAAGAGATATCAAAAGATGAATCTTGGGTTCCTGTGTCTATTTTGGAAAGAAACAAGTCACCGTATTCAATCTCGTCATTGCCTCTGGCATTCCGTGCAGTTATGATCTCAGCTATGGATCAAATCAATGAGTGAGTGTTCAGAATCAGTTTTTATTTTTTTATTTGTTGTTTCCACTATGAAAAAGAAGATAAATTATTTCAGTTACTGACATCTGAGCATCATATCTTTTTGATGAGTAGCCTTACTGTATTTTAAAGAATTGAAGCTAGATAGGGTTGTATGTGAGCTTCTGCTTCCTGAGAAATTCAGTACCTTTTGGTGTCTTTTCACTGTTTGATCTTGATTTCAGGATGCTTCATTCTTTGCAAAATGAATCAGCAAAATCAGCAGATGCTTTTGCGCAGCTTGAAGAAATTCAAGAATCAGTTAGACTTTCCTTGTTGAACTGTTTGTTGGATTTTGCTGGTAATTAGGATGATGAATTTTCTATTTATTTTCAAATTGCTTTAACCGGTAATATTTGACTTGAAATGGTCAACAAAATAGTGGGGCTATAATTGTATTACTTTCTTGTGGACATAATAACAGGTCACTTGGAGCACATTGGATCTGAGCTTACACATAATAGATCAGACATTGGAAGCCTGCATTTTCAAAATGGATATTCGTATGAATCTACAGAGAAGTTTGTTGATCCTCTTCCCGGGAGTATTGTTGATACACATCAAAAGCTGCTTATGGTCTTGAGCAATATTGGGTATTGCAAAGATGAACTTTCTGTGGAATTGTACGAAAAATACAAATGTATTTGGCTACAACCCAGGTATATGACAAATCAAGACCTCATATATACAACTCTGATTCATTCCTTCCTCTCAGAATTTAAGCGCGAAGTTAACTTTCATCATCTGTCTTAAAAGACTGTTCCATGTCTGAAACTAATGTGGTCATTCTCCTTTACTGTTTGCCTATACCATGTCTTCTGAGCCTGACAAGCTTCTTTTCTATCTTCTGGGCATTAATACTGTGTATTGTCTGGCTGTTCAGTGGTAAAGTTGAAGATGATGGTGACATTCAAGAGCTGGTTATATCTTTTACTGGTCTGGAAGAGAAGGTTATCGAACAGTATACTCTAGCCAAGGTATGCCAAAACTGTTAAACTTAAGCTCCGAAATACTTTACATTTAACATCTATTTGAAAATCTTTAGGCCTCTGAGTTAGCATCCTGGACAGTATATGTTTTTATCGGACATTAGACTAACATCAACATGAATAGTCCTAAAATAAGTTGACTCCTCCTGTTGACTCTGTATGCAGTTTTCTCCCAAAAAACATCATGGCACTAGACCTTGAGAACTTGGGTGAATTTCAACATACTTTCTTCCTGTTTAATTTGTTTACCGTTTTCTTTTCATAACATAAGATTGGTACAAGTGAGATGAGAACTACGCCACTTTTTATGTTTTTACTGGGGTAAACTATTGCATGTTCAGTATGGTGTCCTGCCACTACTTTTATGTTTTATTTACCTTATTTATCAGTTCTGCATTAAATTTTTCCCAGACAAATTTGATTAGAGCAGCTGCGGCAAATTACTTGTTGGATACTGCAGTTCAGTGGGGAGCAGCGCCAGTGGTCAAAGTAAGGGCTCTGTTGTCCTTTCGATTTGTTGACTTCAAGTTGAGTGATATGTATTTCCATATTGGCACAATTTTTTCGCAGGGAGTCAGGGATGCTGCTGTTGACTTACTTCATACATTGGTGGCTGTCCATGCAGAGGTACTTTTTTTCTCAAATCAAAAAATCCATTTTGACTTTTTTTTTCTTTATCTATTATACAAGAGAGAATTTCTGTAAGTTACTTCCTATCTTTTACCAGAATTTTGTGCATCGTCTGCCAGAGATGGGGGAAGCCCCTATTTGTTATTTAGTTTTTCTTTGACCTCTTTCACGAACTAGATTTTGTTATTATTAGGTGTTTTCTGGCTGTAAGCCTTTGCTGGACAAGGTTCTTGGTGTTCTTGTTGAAGGCCTGATCGATATACTTCTTGGTATCTTTAACGAAAACAAAACAGCAGATCTCAGGGCGCTAGATGCAAGCGGCTTTTCTCAGCTTATGCTTGAGGTGATCTTTTTTCTTGAGTTTACTACTTCGGAAATTTTGTGAATAGAGTTATGCATTTTGGTTTATCTTTGGACTCGAAAATTTACAAATTCATGAGAAATAGATGGAAAAAATAGAGAAAGTGAAAAAGACATCCCAATTTGCCTCACAATCAAGTATAATAATTTTCTGCAAGCCACTAGAGTCGTGAGGTTAACTAAATAATTCTTAACTGTAGTTGCTGATTATTTTCTTCACTTTCTGCAGCTCGAATATTTCGAGACCATATTGAATCCCTATTTCACTCACGATGCAAGAGACTCTCTTAAGTCTTTACAAGGGGTACTATTGGAGAAGGCTATAGAAACTGTCACAGAGAGTGTTGAAACTCCAAATCATCAGCGCCGGCCTACACGTGGAAGCGACGAAGCAATTGCAGATGACAGACAGTCAGCATCAAGTGCATCTCCAGATGACCTCATTGTAAGAAAATACCTTCTATCTCACTAGCTGCAGTAGTAGCCATTTCTTTTTAGTCAATTTCTTCGTGTCGACTTACATATTATTGCGTTTATGTACTTCTTTGCATAGGCTCATTGTAAGAAAAACACCTTCTCTTTACTAGATTTAGATTGCTTGTACTCAGCCGCAGTAGTAACGATTTCGTTTAGCCAGTTTCTTCATGTCGATTTACATATTATTGCGCTTATATACTTCTTTGCATAGGCTCTTGCCCAGCAATACAGCTCAGAACTACTCCAGTCCGAGCTCGAAAGGACAAGAATCAACACAGCTTGTTTTGTAGAGTCGCTTCCGTTGGACTCTCTACCGGAATCAGCCAAAGCAGCGTATGCTTCATTTAGAGGGTCGTTGGATTCGCCCAGCATGAACTTCAGAAACTCGCAGTCACTTGGTTCGCCGAGCTACTCGAGGCAAAGACGTAGATAAGCTTTGTATATTTGTATTTCTCTTCACATTGCGTTGTGGTTGCATTTTGTGGAATTGTTGTATCTTTGTTTGTAATTCATAGTATATTGCTTTAAAAAAAAATGGAAAGAAAGAGTGATGTATCCAGTATGGGATTATTCATTGGGGATTAAGTTTTGTGAGCATTGGTTTTGTAATTTTACAGTATTGACCTTTCTTTTGAGTGGATTTGGTTTTCCTTGGTATAAAATTTTTATGAGTTTAAATTAGATCTACCGAAATCTTATCAAAAGTAGGATTTCTCAAATTACTACTAACTCAGTAAATGATTCCAAACCCGATCCTGATTCCAAGGTGCGAAACAAACGGGAAGAGAAAAATGAGGCTGACGGTAACTGTTCTACAGCAACTATAAACTGCTGTAACAAGCTTCAGATAACGCATTTTTCCACCTTAATAGCTGTAACAATCATTCATACGAGCAATTAAACAATCTAGAAGTTCAAACCCAATTTCTTGAGGTGAGAAAGGTAAAAACATTCATTGCAGGATTAGACATGAAAACCATTCTGTTTCTTCCCTTAGAAATCATTGGCAAAGCCTCCCTTATCAGGCTGTTCTTAGAGGAGGTGAGACCAAAATGACACCGTCACCCCTGACAAATAAGAACGGAACCGTACGTCTTGTGGTCTGCAACGTAGGCAACAACAAATGTCAAGTTAACGTTTGAAGCACATTAACTATTAGTGTACTCTCCACATGCTCTCTTGTGCTATAATGCCATCTTTATCTACTGAAAACTCCACACAACTATAGATTCGTTTACATATCGGAACATTTGAACCTTATTACTAATACAAGTAATTCGTAAAGAAACTCATCAATAATAAGCAGAGAGAAGGAAAAGTGATTCTTGTTACAATATTCTACGAAATAAGCAGAGTCTAAGAGCCTAAGATAAATAGACAAGCCAAGTTGGCTGTAATAGAACCTATAAGATCTTACACATGAAGTTCAACTTATATGTCATAGTGTTGATAACTTACCCTTACAATCTCCTCATATGTTTCATCATCAATCTCCACCGTCGTAACAATCTCTTCCACATCACCCAGAATCATATTCAAATGCTGATCGTACGCCTGCAAAATTAACTCAAGAACATAACTTAAGGAAACATAAACTTCACCATTTGAATAACACGAGCTTATAGAACATCATCCTTAATTCATTAACAGTACCCAGTGGATACACATTTAAGAAAATAAAGCAGGAATGCAATTAGTAACAATTTGTGTCCCTTTTCGCACTAATTTAAAGGCGACAAGGCAATTCTGAGCCATTATATAGAAAGTGCAACATCTCATATTACAAGAAAGTAGAACCAAAACTACTTCCACTGATTCTCAGATCAACTGAGATCCCTCTAACCTAGACCGTCGATAAAACTACCGATTAAAGAAGCCGATATCCCACAAAAGGAAGAAGAACACATCAATGAAACTAAGAAAATCACAAGAGTTTACTCGTAACGCATAAAAATCCACAATCAAATCAACAAAGAAAAACTTAGCTTTTGAAACCCTAAACCCTTGCAAACCAACCACCATTAACCGCAAACCTAAGTTCGCCTAATTCAATTCGTTCATCGAATATAACAATACAATTGCTACTAAATAGTCAATTCAATTGAGATATTATCATTCCAAACCGTAATCGGTCTGAACAAACCACGCGTAACACAGACAGTGATGGATACACATACAACTAATAACTGCAGAGAGAGAAATAGAGAGAGAAACAGACGTGGAGCCTTCCCCGGAGCTCGCGGTCGTGGCGGAGCTTGACGTAGATGCGCTCGTCGAGGCTGAGGCGAATTAGGTCCAACGGCTCCTTCACGGCGCTCTCTTCTTCGCTCCCCATCTTTCTTTTCTCTCAGATTTCACTTCAAATTTTCTCCCTATCTATTTTTTGCTAAAACCCTCTTATAAACGCTTTATATGAAACTTTCCAACCAGAAACGCTTTTCTCTTAAGATGCAATTTTTTTTAAAAATCAAAAGCCCATTATGTGGGATTAGAAAACATGTAATTCCTCCATTCCGATAATACTACTCCCTCCGTCCCACAATTCTTGTAACATTTTTCTTTTCGAGACGTCCTACAATTCTTATAACATTTCCTAAAATAAAAAATTATTACAAACACTTTATTTGAGGGTTTCGCATCTCTACTCACAACCAATAACTCTCCTAAAATAACGCGCCGAAAAGTTTTGTTACTAGAATCATGGGACGGAGAGAGTATTATGTAAGGTTTCGTCGTTTAGATATGGAGTTAAGAAACGTGAATTTTGTGTGTAAATGACGAGTCTAATTCGTACTATACAAATTTTGTATATTTTGGCGCCCACCTGGGCAGTTGGATCGTATTTTCTGTGTTGTCTTGCAGATTTTCGCGTTGATATGGCGATGACGAGATGCTGAAGTGGCAGACTCGATTTGGGGGTTAAAAGATTGATTTTTAGACAAAATTATAGAGAAGGAAGGTTAAGGATAAGGAAAGAGATGATATGAAAAGAATTGAATATAATATATCTAATAAATATCTTTTTATATTGGATAAGGAAACCTACTTCTACAAGGAAAGGAGGGAGCCATATATAAGAGAGAAAAGAAGGACGAAAATTAGAATCTTTTACACCACTTTTTGACAGACGCACATCACCATTCGACCAAGGAGAGCGGACGTAGAGAGAAGGCGACGAAGAAGAAGCATCGTTCATCGTAGTTAGAAGTTGGAAGAAATAAACACTTGTCTTTCGTTTTATTTAATCGTTTTGTGGAGACTTGAAGTTTATAGCTTTCGGATCAAGCATCAGATTTAATCGTTCGGTACTTTTGATATTTTAATTTCGTTTATGCTGGTCATCGTGTTTCAGTTTTGTTGTTGTTCATTGCTTTAATTTCGTTTATGGTATTTTCGAATTTCAGCATGTTTTGCATTCTGCCCAATTTAGTCGTCCGTCTGCCCAGTGGGACCTGTATGCGTAGCTAAATCTTAAGGGGCCGACAAGATGTGAAGCACACACTTTAATGAATTTGTGAGACTTAGTCTTTAATAATTAAATAAGTAGCACAATTGTTCTAAGAACAATATGCTTAATTTGGTAAGAGACTATTAGATGTCCACTATATGAGTAGGCTCCTAAATCGGGTTCCCTTAGTTCTTAAAGCTGATTAGGTGTTAAATCTATTGATTGCCCACCAACGTATGTTGCATCTAATTTAGAGAAGTAGTCGTTTTAATGCCCACTATGGCGACTATTGAATAATTAAGGGGGAATAAGGGATGTGTCAGTTTAATTACGGCGAACTACAATTGATTGATCTATATAGATTAATTTATCTTTAGTGTCGATGATCGATTGTGTGTGTGTGTGTGAATCATCTTGCTGAATCCATTTCTTTGCATACGTTTATTCCGTATTTATTTTCAGTTGTTTACTTTCTTGCTTTAGTTTAGAAACTCCCAAAAATTGTGTGGTCGCTAATCAACCCCTTAGATTGATGGGAAATTAATGTTTAAAATCTCCCTCCGTTCCCTGTGTTCGATATCTGTTTGCTATATTAATCTAAGTTCTAGCATTTTGTAGGATTTATTTGGTGAAAAGAACGATCACCAGTAAATAATATGAGACCACATATATTTTTTTTATGATTTATAGTGTTATCTTATTTTCTTTTGAAAAATATGATATTATTATTAGGACGGTCCAATTAAAAAATATGATATCATCATGAAAAACAACGACATCTAGAACTGTCCAAAATTGACACGTTTCAAACTAAGGTGGTGTTTGGAACAACTTCCAACTGCAACTTATAGCTTTCAGCTGTAGTTGGAGTGTTTGGAACATCCAGCTGTAGTTGGGGTGTTTGGGATAGCTTATCTGAATCAGCTTATAGCTGAAAGCTGCATCGGGAAATGAATTTAGTGTTTGGAAAATCCACCTTATAGAGATGCTGAAAGCTGTTTGGGTCCAAGATAGAGAATTTTCGTAAACTGGTATTGGTCTGTTGAAGCTGATAGCTTACAACTTTTATAATTTTTAATTTTTTAATTAATACATTCTATTATAATTTTATAATTATTATTTTTGATCAATGATCGATATTGCTTATTTATATGTATAATTTTTTTATTTATCATTTAATAAAGATTGAGTAAATATTTTTTATTAATATAATTTATAATCTTTTTATTCTTGATTTTAATTAATAATATTAATTATATTTAATTTTTTTACTAATTTTTGTTTTAATAATATTTATTATTAAAATACTATTTTATATGAGTGGAAATAAATTTTAAATTTAATTTATGTAAAAAATTCTAATTTGTTTAATAAGTGAGAAATAAATAATATTTTTATTTTATAAGATACCATTTTATTAATATTTTCAAGTATTAATTTTTGACTTTCAACACTTTTTGCAAACACTTACAAATTATCAAAATCAACAACTTTCATTTGCCACCACTTTCGCAGCTTCCAACAACTTTCAAAGACTTATCGATAAGCTTCAACTACTCCAAACACCCACTTAAACTGCTATGACTCGACTTTCATTTCGCATTTACAGACTTATCTAATTTATTGGACTATTTTATCCTTTAAATATTTATAATTCTCAAAAAATCATTTAATTTTAAAATTAATATTTTTATTAGTTATAAATTTAATCATAATTATATTTTAATATATTAGTTAGTGATTTAATAAAAATGATTTTATATATATTATTTATAAATTCTTGAAGTTTAATGAAATAATTATTATTAAAATTAAATATAAATTAATTAAAATAGTGGGTTCTGAAAATTTTGAATTAATATTTTTCTATTTTCATTTAATGATAATTATTTATTAGCTTCGTAATCATTAAAATTCTATAAAAAATATCATTACTATGAATTTATGCTGATAAGTAATATTTAAAATATAATAGTATGATATGTTTATGCTAATATGATATATTATGAATTTATATAATATAAAAATTAATTTAATTTAATATTTTGTAATACTAAAATCGTAATTATAATGCAATTTTGTTTCAATTTTACATAGTTATTATAAATTATAATTATTTAATAACATTGATGGTAAGACGAATATTTTATTTAGAAATTAAAATAAGCTGCTGATATCAACAATTCCAACAACTATTTTCTCCATTTTCAACACTTATTTTCAAACACCTACAAATTCTCAAATCAGCAGCTTTTAAAACTTATCAATAAATTTCAGCTACTCTATATACCTACTACAAACAAACAAGACCTAACACAATGATCAATCGAAACTCAGAGAATAACTAAGGAAAACGGTAACTCGAGATGGCCAAAAATGAATCATTCAAAATAAAGGCACAAACTTTAAACAGAAACTCCACACACAAGTCACAGCTAAAAACAAAAATATAAAATTTATTGGCAAATTAGCACAGATGGTCCCTAATGTTTGCTACTTTGGATGAATTGGTCCCTAATTTTTTTTTAGTTTATTGGTCCCCAATGTTTGCTAATTTGAAAAAATTGATCATTCTGTTAAATTTTAAGTTAATTAAGTGTTAATCATAGGGGTATTTATGGAATAAAAGTTTGAGGGACCAATTCATCCAATTTTTAAATTAAACTTAAATTTTTATTTTTATTTTTTTTTAAAATATGATCTTTTTCGGAAAATAAATTAATTTTTCAAATAATTTTTAAAATTTTTTTTTCAACTATTTTTTTTCGTTTTTTCTCAAATATTTTTTGGTAAACGAAAAAAATTAATTAATAATAATTTTAGGGACCAATTTTTTGAATAATTTTTTTTACATTTTTTTATTTAAATAAAAATTAAGTAAATTTAGATTAACTAATAATTTTACGTTTGACGGTGAATGAGGAGAGCGGGTCAACACAACGTTTGGGGAATGTGTTATATTCATTATAAAAAAATTGAAAAAAAGTTAATTCAAAAAATTAATTGAAAAAATAGTTAAAAATTAATTTAAAAATTGAATGAATTGGTCCATAAAACTAGTACTAATAGTTAATTTTGTAATAAATTTTTTCATTACGAATCTTTTTAAAAAATAAATAAATTATTTGATACAAAAATTATTTTTCGAAAAATATTATAATTTTAAAAAATATCTTTAAAAAAAACGAAAAAAAAAATTAGTTGAAAAAAATTATTTTTCGAAAAATATTATAATTTTAAAAAATATCTTTGAAAAAAACGTAAAAAAATTAGTTGAAAAAAATTAATTTAAAAAAAATTATTTGAAAAATTAATTTATTTTCTGAAAATTATCATAATTTAAAGAAAAAGTTTAAAAAAAATCAAGTTTAATTTAAAAATTTGATGAATTGGTCCCTGAAACTTTTATTCCATAAATATCCCTATGATTAATAATTAATTAACTTAAAATTTAACAGAATGACAAATTTATCAAAATTAGCAAACATTGAAGACCAATAAACTAAAAGAAAAAATTAGGGACCAATTCATTCAAAGTAGCAAATATTGGAGACCATTTATGTCAATTTGCCAAATTTATTTGGTTCATTTTTTTTTGTCAAAACTCAAACGCACCATCCTATGTTGCATCTCCCACAGGCCAATAAAACAATTAAGGTGAGATTCCAAAGTCCAATCATGTTGTGATATACATATTACACACAACTTGTGTAATTCTTAAATCAGCTTTCAGCTTTACTTGTAGGAGATGCGTGTGTTTTTAGTGTGTGAAGTCAAACTGTGAACCTTTAATTCTTCAGCAACCCCTTTTCAGTGATTACTTCCGCTGTTTATTCTTGTTTTTGTTTTAAATGGGAATCTATTGAGATTTTATTATGTGCTAATCTGGATTGGGCTGTTCAATATCTGCAAGGTCAAATCTTGATTTGGGCTTCTTGCAGTTTCAGTGTAAGTTCTTGATTCCTTATGATTAGGTGTAAAGATTGCTGATTTTGTTGTATGTTGGAAGAGATTGGACTTGTTTTGCATTCTGCAACGATTATTTTGCCTTTTATTTTGTGGGTTTTCTTCATGAGTGAAGAATTTGCACAATAATGAGTGTTTTAGTTTTCTTCACCTCTGTATGAGCTTCTTTAGCCAACCAAAATGTTAATTTTTGTTTATGGTTTATAATCTTGATGGAGGCCTAGAAGGGCTTGATTGTATTTGCTCTTGAATAGATAGAGAAAAATATGTGTTTGTTTATGAAGCATGGGATAAATTGAAGGGACTGATAGGTTTCTTGTTGTGAAGGCATCTATCACTTTTTTGGATTCTTGGCTAGATGTATGTATTGAAAAAGAAAAGATGATGTTTCATTGCAGATTTTGGTGAGTTGGATGTGTTTCTTGTGTTAATGTGAAGCTGTTTATGGAAGGAAAATTTTCATCTAGAAGTGGTATGCAAGGCAATAGTTCTTATGGAGGTTTCGATTTGCACAGTCCGATTAGGGTTCATCACCACCAACACAAAGCTATATCACCTCATCTTAGACAAGCATCATCATCCATGGCTATTCATGACAATTTCCCTTTAACAATGGGAACCACTCAAGACGAGCCCACTTTCTCACTAACCGACTACAACAAGCCCGATAGGGCCAAATCCGCGAGTGATGATGATGAATTGATCTCAACCGAAGATAATGCTGAAAATCATAGAGGGAAGAAGGCTTCTTCTCCGTGGCAGCGCGTGAAGTGGACTGATAGTATGGTGAGGCTGTTGATTACGGCCGTTTCATACATAACCGAGGAGGCGGGTGCTGAGTATGGAAGTGGTACGAAGAGGAAGTACACGAATCTGCAGAAGAAGGGGAAATGGAAATCGGTTTCAAAAGCCATGGCAGAGAGGGGTCATTTTGTTTCACCACAACAATGTGAGGATAAGTTCAATGATTTAAACAAACGGTACAAGAGGCTAAATGAGATATTAGGGAGAGGAACTTCTTGTGAGGTTGTTGAGAAACCGGCCCTCTTGGATGTGATGGATCATGTTAGTGACAAGGCAAAGGAGGAGGTCCGAAAAATTCTTAGCTCAAAGCATTTGCATTACGAAGAAATGTGTTCCTATCATAATGGGAACCGGTTGCATCTCCCTCCGGATCTTGAATTGCAGCGTTCTTTGGGGAGTAGAGATGATCATGATGATGTTGATGGGAGAAGGCGTTTGAATGAAGATAATAACGATGATGAGGATGATCGCGATAGTGAGTTTGATGATCATGGTGAGTATGAAGAGAGTTTTTCAAAGAGGGGTAAACAATGCCTCACAAATGCTGAAGTTAGTTTCAGAAATTCTTTGATTAATTGCAACAAGAAATTCAGTTTCGAGATGCAAAACGCGGAATCTGATGCAAACAAGGCTCCTTTTGAAGGGACAAGAGCAAATACTATTCCACCTAAGCAGTCTTTAAATCATTGGAGTGTTCAAATAGAGGAGCAAAGGCTAAACATAGAAATGCAAATGCTGGAGTTGGAGAAGGAGAAGCTCAAATGGCAGAGATTTTGTCGAAAAAAGGATATCGAGTTAGAGATGAAGAGGATGGAGATCGAGAGGATGAAGCTTGAGAACGAACGAATCACCTTGGATTTACGACTAAAGGAGTACGGTATGGACAATAGTTAGAACTCTCTATGCTTGCTTGCATTTCCTTATTTGAATCATCTTTCAATGCAGTTCATTTTGTCATTAGATATGTTGTAGCCTTCATCCGATGCATTTAACCGGCAACATATAGTATAGTTGATATTCCCACTTCTGCCTAAGTGGTTGATCTAGTGTTAGGGTCAATTTACTCTATCCCCGTATTTGTGGCCTATTTCTTTTCATCACAGGAATTCAAAAAATGATGTAATTTTTTTTTAATAAACTATTTTTCGTGGGACAGTCCAAAAGGAAAATGAACCATTTTGACTGTGCGGAGTATATTTTCTTGATTTAATTCATAATCCAGAAGAAGTTGTCTTTTTCATTTTCTTGGCCTCTTTGTTCTTATTTAAGTCTACTGCTTTCATGTAGTTGTCTTCTTGAATCATTCCTTCAAGAAATTTGAAGCTTATCCATTTCTGATCGACATCATTGAGTGTGACATGAGTGACAAAATTAAAATTTATACTGCAAGATTTTTATTTTCATTTTTTAATTTACTTTTGTTTATGATGTGGTGTGGGCCTTTAGTGGGCTTTAAGAGTTTTTTTTTTCAATTTTCTTGATTTTTTTTTGTCTTCTACTTAAATCAATTATTACTCCAATCTATGCAAGTAGACCTTGCTGTAAATAATAATGAAAGAATGAGGTGGTTGAGTTCTTTTAGTTTCATCCCTAATCCCTAATCTAATTATACTAAGCAAATTAGATCTCATTAATTACCTCAATTATGATTACACCCTCTAACTCTTCTGGTTTATAATCATGGCTTAGTATTTTGATTTCACATGTTCACATGTTTTGGTAATAACTCCTACTTAGGAATCTAATTATTTTATTTTATTCATCAATTTCTTTATTAACTCCCTTTGAGTTTCCCACCTAATTACGCAATTAATTCACTGCACGTGATTTTGTATCTTCACAATCATCCAACTGGTATCAGGATTCATAATTAGAGGACGAATTCTATAATTTTGACGGTGTAAATTTATCATCAAACGAATAAAATAGTTAATTTCTAAATATATATAGAAAAATCCGAATAAGTATACCATTTGGAGGGGCTCCTCCAACATTGCAGATTTGTATTTTTATACCATCGAAATAACATACTTCGTTTCCCATAATTTCGAATCGTAGATCAATTCCTGTCCCTCAAGAATATTAGACCTTTTGATAAAAAATAAAAAATAAAATGAAGAAACTAATATCACATAAATGTTCAATTGTCAATATCAGGTGTACTTAGACCTAAGTACAAGCTATCCAATATCTACTTAGACCTTTTGATAATTTATGGGAATTTAATTCAACTCCGAGTAGGTTGAATATCAAATTATTTGTTCAAACAAGTTATACTATTTTTCATATAATTAATTAGTTAATATACTTAAAAAAGAAAGTAAAACCAACAAAACAGATAAGGTGACATTTATTATGTAATTAATTATGTCTCAACTAAATATTAAATCATTAAAATTGAAATGACATACTCCAATCCATGAAGGGCCCATCATTTTGAGAATGCATAACTATTATTAGGCGAATTTAGAATTAAGTATTAGGGGGTGAAATCTGCAATTTGAGAGCGAAAATAATGTTTTGAATTTGATTATGAAATTATCGTTTTGTTCGATATCATTTTTATTGTGTAACATCTGAGAACTTGTATATACAACATATATTAATGAAATAAAACAAAATAATTAGAAGAGATGGGATATATATTTTTTGATCATTATTTGCGAAAAAGAAAAAGTGAAAAAAAGGAAGTAATATAAAAAATTGGAAAAAGGGTAAATCCACATGGATGACACATGATTTATGTCTATATTCACATGCCTACCATGTTCAAACAAACCTTTGTGTAAATCTTTACAATGAAATAAAATAGAAAAATATGCTGAAAATGAAAGATAGTGTAAGTATTAGTATTTATTCTATGTGGGATGTAACAGTTAATGATTATGGTATTCTATTGTTGATAAATTTGCATGTGGATGTTAGATACCTTTTGCTATAATGTATAGTGGAGTATAGATATAGATGATAGGAATGTAAAAAAGGGAAGCCTCCCTTTATAGTAATGGGGTGAAGCATTTTCATTGATGTAGAAAGACTACATAATATCCATCTTTATTTTCAAAATTATTTTTACTATTTTTGTGTCAACATCCACGAACTAATTCAAGAAATAAGTATTTATATACATATAGTTTACATTATATAAAATACAATTTGACAATTTATTTAATGAGTTTCTTTATTTATTTTCCCTTTTGTTTATTATAAGAAAATCATGCAAGACGGATTTAGCATAGAAACCAATTCGGTGATCATTACTTTACGATAGAATTCAAATTTAAATTGATGACTGATTGGGACTACCCACAGAATTATGTATTTTTCAGAATTACCAATCGATTTACAAATGACATTTTCTGTCGCTAATTATTGGTTTTTGAAAATATATATTATCTCATATATATTAAAGAACTTCAATTGCAGTTACTGATCTGATCCGCTTGTTTCATGCACTTACATACGAGCCGGGGGCCGATCGTCATCCATCAACTGCCGCCATCCCGTTACCACCGCGATGTTACCCAACGAACTCCGATAGAATTAGCACAAAATTTCCGCCGATAATCTTAGCGACGAAACCCAAATTCGTTTTTAACCCATTACCAATAAGTTTTTTAATTATAAACGAAATTATTATGCAGGTAAAAAGAGATTATATTATAGTAGAACCTCTATAATTTGATACTCGGTAAATTAATAACCTCTCTAAAATAATATATTTCTCCAGTCCCAACTCGGGTCAGTGTAAAAAATCATAAATTTCGATAAGATAATAAGATAATAATTTTCAGAAAACTCCAATGTAAATATATGGTCCCGTCAATATTATAAATTAATAATCATGTAAAATTATCTATAACACTAGAACAATTTTGTAAAATATAATTCTAATGTTGCCTGTTTTATTTTTAAAACTTAAATCTAATTGAATTTCATCTCTAACTTTATCTAATTGCATAAATACTCTAGTATTATTTTATCTAACTGCACCATAAGATTGTGGAGAGTCCTACATGCAATAAGTGTTTTATTGCGCAAGATTGGTTTCAAATGAATTGTATTATGTTTAGTGTTTTTTAGTGTTCATTGTCAATTAATGCTAACTATACACATTATACCAGTTTTTTTAAATGAATACATTCATTATGTCTTAACACATTAATATAACTCATTATTTCTAGATAGTAAATAGTAAATGACATTATATTAAACATGATATATAGATAAATTTATTACTTCTTGTATCCACCTAGTTAAAATTTGGTTCCCTACCGTTCGAAAACTCTCTCTAAATTAATATATACTAATTTATAAATAAATTAATATATCTCTAATCTAATAAAATTTCACAGTCCTAATAATATTAATTTAGAAATATTTAACAGTATAGTGATAGAAAGTGTGTGATATACGTCTACAATAATACTCAAAACATCACATGCATATGCTTACATACATACATATATGTACACTTGTCTCTTACTTTCTGAAAAGGATGTTACGGATTTGAAGTACTTTTATGTTCATATAATATACTATTGATTAATTAATAGATATATGAAAGAGCTTTAAATTTACACGTTGCGATGTGTGTGAGAGAGTAAAAGACATAATATGAGCCGTAAATTTAGAAAGAACAGCTAGAGAAGAAGCCACAGCCAGCTAAGCATAAATACATAGATGATTCAAATATATATAGAGAGAAATTATTGTATATATTATAGTAATCAGGGTCGGTACTTACACTTCGGAAAAAAAAAATTATGCCCATATAATACATTAATATATTGACAATCGAAAAAAAAATACTATAAAGAGATTTAAATATAAGAACTATGATTTATATATACATAAAAATTAATAAATATTATTCGACACATGAAAACCAACGTTTCTTTATATTTTGAAAAATATAAAACTAAAAGATATATAATATTATTTATGAATTATAAATGAATAATATACATTAATTATTCACGAATATTACTTTATTACATAAAAAAATAAAAAAATATTGAAAAAATAAATATAGAAGATAATACTGGAGCCGAGATTGCGCTTGAGGCGATTCATTCGAATTCAACCAATCTATGTCGTTGCTTTAGATAGAAACTTAAACATACACTATTTTTCTTCTATAGGGTAAGTATAATTAAATTAGGGTCATTAAAGGAAAAAAATGGGCTTGCTTTAAATAAATAAAAAAAAAAAAGATTGAGCCTTCAAAGTAAAGTAAAAAGAAACAAAACAAATTTGGCATTTATCAAAAATAAAATTTTGTACCTCAAAATACTTTGAACCGTGAGTGGTTGGGCAACCTCATGGCCGGGCTTCATATTAATATATAGTATATATATAGTTTTAGAGAGAGAAAGAGAAGGATTATGTGAGTAAAGGGGTGTTTGCAAATGCTTATTTTAAGCACTTATTTGCTTATTGGCAGTATAAACATTTTTTTGTGTTTGATAAATTTGCTTACTGCAGCAGCTTCTCTAAAATTAAGCAATTAAACTGCTTAATTAAGCAGTTTTTTTTAAGCATCTATTGAGATGCTTTTGGGTGCTTAAAGCACCATAATTTCTAAAACTACCAAATATATCTGTTTTTTTATTATTGATACCAAAAACTACCTACTTTTGCTTAAAAGCAATTATTTCAAATTTAAGCAAAAATAAATAAAAAATACTTATGATAAGCAGTTGCAAACACCCACTAAGTCTTCTATTCATCGCCATTTTGAAAAATGTAGACAAAATACTAGAGGCGCCTTTGATGTTTACCTAACCTTACTGATTTTACCATTATGCCCTTCCATCCATGATTTTTTATTTTCATTCGTGTTCTGACCATTATACCCTTTGCTGAGAACTCAATTTGTAGTAGAAAATCTAACGTAACTTATTACCTTATCCGATTTGTAAGAAATTTTGATTTATTCTTAGCAATGTGTAAAAAGAATTGTTTGATTTCGACATTTATGACTTGATGGGTCCCATTTTTTTTCTTATTTATTTTGGGGCTGGTCCATTTTCACTATACTATACTATGAATATATTACAAAGTTTGCGATTTATCAAAGTTTATCTTATCATAATCATATTCATACGCAATATTCTCATATGTTGTTACACGTGTAAGTGTAATCTTGAAAGCGGGGCACATTACCGTTAATAAGCTTTGTCGATATATAGTTTTATTGCAAACAAAATTTAAAATTCAAGTCATGTACAAAAATTTTATAGGCTAAAAAAATTTAGATCATGAATTTATCAACTAACAAAGAAGTGGGTTATTTTAATGCAATTAATTATCTAATCAACCACAAACATTTACAGTAAAATCTCTTTAAAGTAGTAGCCTTGAGACATGAACAAATTATTTTATTCAGCATTATTTTAGATAATTAATTCAAGTTGGAATTGAAATAAATTATTATCTTAGCGAGATTATTACTTTATTGAAAATTACTTTATCAAAGTTTAACATGTACATTCTTTTAAGCGAAGCTTGGAATTATCTCGATAATCCAACGACCAAGATTATTTATAATTTATGTAATGATCGAAGATACATAAAATCATGAAGGTTGAAAATTCCCATTTTCATTTATTAGGGTAGGTTGGAGGCTAACAAGATTGACTACAATTTACTTGTACTCAATAAATGACTCTGCCTAATATTATGACCTTCATCTAACTAGTTTTAATTCAACTATGGATCCCACATTAAAATATGAACTAATATGAACTTGCCAAGCTATTATAAAGAGAGAGAAGTGAGAGATTCTTTTTCTTATTGTAATTATCAAAATACTTTGACAACGAAGTTTGTCAAATTGCAATAGCCCACCTCATCTCGATCTACCTCGACTCGACGTGGCAATACATTTACCATAATTTCCCGCTTCACTTCACAATAACAATAATTAACTTTTTTAATCTTTCGAATTATATAATCTACATTAAAAAAAACTTGAATCATAACCTCATAATCAATTTTTTATTCAAATTCAACCATTAATTCTTTTAAGAGAACTTATATTTTTTCTAACTCTTTCTTTTGTACATGTTTGCCCAATTATCTGTTTCCTATTTTAATGGTTCCGGTAAGATGTAACAATCTAATTCTGGTGATACGAGACGAGTCAAATAATTAATTTTAATAATTAGTTTTTCATCTTTCCCCCCTTTCACAAGGGTAATTTGGTATCAAACCAGCAAATTGACCTTACTAATGACAAGTTAAGACATTTTTGAAATGATTACAAAATTTCAAATAAAATTGCAGACGAGGGGCAAATTAGTCATTTCACAAACATGCCCACAAGTGTAAGCAAAAGCCAGCCACAAAGCAAAGATGACCTACATGGCCCGGCTTTTAACTATAGGGGGATGTGCAGAAATGTACAAAACAAACATGTGAAAATGCAAAAATATACATGAGATTCCATAATTGCAAAAATGTACATTTTGTCCTCTGAAACCTATAAAGTTAGGTAGGTTAATAGGTTTTCTATTTCCTCTTATTTGCAGAGAATGTCTTGTCTTTTAGTTATTTAATTCTTTGTTGACTTTGATTTTTTTTTCCTTCTGCACCCTTTTAAATTATAAAAAAAAAACCTATTCTTTTTTGCATTTAAAAATAAAATATGGTCCGATCGATTTAAAATAAAATATGGTCCGATCGATCGGCCTTGGCCGATCGATCGGACAACATTTTAATTTTTTTTTTTATAATTTAAAAATAAAATATGGTCCGATCGATCGGCCTTGGCCGATCGATCGGACATATAGCATTTAAAATAAAATATGGTCCGATCGATCGGCCTTGGCCGATCGATCGGACATCATTTTAAATTTTTTTTTTATAATTTAAAAATAAAATATGGTCCGATTGATCGGCCAAGGCCGATCGATCGGACCAATTTTTTTAAGTCCGATCGATCGGAGCATTTTTATTTTTTTTTTACATTTTTATTTTCATGCCGGCCTTTTTTTGTCTTCATGCATGCAGAATAATTTCGTCCTCATGCAGCTTTTTTTTAGTTTTTTAATCAAGAATTTTATGTAAATAGTATATTTACAGAGAAAAAAAATCTGGAAAAGATATTCACTTACCTTTTTACCTAGTGACATGCAATAAAGTTGCAGAAAAAACTGAACTCTATACACAGTAGGAGGAATCTGATTCTTTTCCTCTTCACACGCAACACAGTATACTCTTCTATGATTATTTTCAGATGCAAAAAAATTGAACTCTATAACAAGGAGAGCAAGACACGGAGGGTGCGAGAGAGCGAAAATTTTATTTCAGAGCGAGGGAGCGAGGTCCTTTAAACGCGAGAGAGAACGAGAGCGAGGGAGCGAGAGTGTGAAACAATTTTAAAGGTAACCTATTCCATAAATTGTTATATTTGTTGCTTGATTTTAGGTAAATATCTATGTATTATTTTGAGGGCGTATGATTTTCCTTGATTTGAGGGGTAAATATATACGTATAATTTTTGCTTTATTTGAGGGTAAATATCTATGCTTGATTTGAACGAATTTTTTTCTTGATTTTGCTTGATTCGAGGAGTAAATATGTACGTATTATTAGTTATAAAATATCTTATGTGTTGTTCTCCGCATGTTAGCTTATCTTTGCTCTCCGCATGTTAGCTTATCTTATGTGTTGTTTACGGAGTACTAAGTCTGGTTTTGCGGAGTACTAAGATACTTTTTTCTTTTTTAATTCTTTCCAGATGTCTACCTGGACACGTGTAACTGTAAAGTATGGAGGTTGTTTCTTGGGTTCAGATTACAAAGGTGGGGATGAACAGCTTGCCCCACTTCGGATCGACCAATTAACATTGTTATCCTTAAGGGCAAGCATCGAAGCCCGTACACAAATTAACTCACGGCTTACCCCCTATGCGCTTTATTCGTTGGAGCATGCTTGGATCTCGGAAAGTTGATTAAGTCATTAATGATGACGGATGATGACTTGGTTCGACTTTATCAACTTAGAGACCGATCCAGTTTGTTTGCGTCGTTTTGACGGCTGATCGTGCCCGAACATCACAACAAGGAGATTACGTCCCTTCATTTGATTACCAATTTAGTTTCCCAAATATATTTGGTGATGCATATGGTCAAAGCGGAGCTGCATATGAGTTTGGAAGGCAAGAACAACAACCGGAGCAAGAAGAAGAAGAGCAAGAAGAGGAGCAAGAAGAAGCGTAACAACGGGATCAAGGTGCGAATGATAATAACGATGATGATGATGATACGTATGACGAGGATTATACGGCAGAGGAAGAGGAAGAGGATGAGGAAGACGAACATGTTGTCGCTAAAAACTTTTATGGAACCATGTATGAGTTTGCATCATGGATTCGTGGGGAAGGCGGTTTAAACCGGCTAATGACACTTCTAGAGCGAGCCCACGTAACGGAGCGGTTGCCCTACAAGACGAAGATAATGAAGTTGTTGACGAAGTCGAAATTGGCTAGTGCCAATTATTCCGCCGAGTCAAGCGAGGTGTCATTGGTTGTACGGATATAGAGAAGATTGAAGAGGGCATTCTCGGAAACGGCAACATCTTTTGGACGAAGGACGCCCCTAACAATAGCCGTTGGTCTCGGCATTTTAGAGTGTCGACGGTCTTATAAAGTGAAGAGGGCAAGTCCTCGGTATCGGTGGTTTGAATGTCCGTTGGGCGATCTTTGTCCATTCGTAGTACGTGCACGACATAATGGTATGTATTGGACAATTTACGATTTTGTGCCGGAGCACGGATGTCGATACGACTTTGATAATGCCGGACCGATCACGCATTATCGCGAAGACTATCGGAGCCTATTTTGGGCAAAGAATGCGTATGGAAGGGAACGATGTTGCGACCTCGAGACATGATCAATGAGATGCGTCCGAAATTTGGTGTGAAGGTGGAGTATTATAAGGCCCTGCGTGCTAGAAATAATGCGATTCAATTGATTTATGGGAGTCACGAAGACTCGTACAAGATGCTCCCTCGATATTTGCACATGTTGAAGCGAGGTAAACCCCGGAACGGTAACTAATCTTCGTGTCGACGGCGACGGGAGGTTCGAGTACGCGTTTGTTGCATGGGGCCGTGCATCCCCGCATTTATGTGGCATTTAAGGAAGGTGATTGTAGTTGATGGAACTCACTCCGAAGGGAAAGAATACCGGCATTCTCTTTGCTTTGCAGTTACTAAAGACCGCAACGAACGGCTTGTACCGCTCGCCATTGGCATTGGACCAATTGAGAACAATGACTCATGGGCGTGGTTTCTGCAGAATCTTAAGCGAGTGTACGGTTCGAGCGGTGACCTGCGATCGTGTCGACCAAAGCACGTCGGTATTAAAAATCTTTGTCGAAGCAAGTGTTTCTTGGAGTTCCTCACTTGCCTTTGCAACGTCCATCTTAATAACAAGCTCACTTCTTACAAGAATGAAGTACCCTACATGTTCCGTCGGGCGACCCTCGCATACCGTGAGTCGGAGTTTAGGAAGTACATGGCATTAATCATCGTGGCGAGTGAAGGAGCATACAACAAGGCCGATAGAGATTGGTCCCGAACGTTGGGCACGTTCGCAATGTCCGCGGCGTCGCTACGGCTTTCTATCATCAAATTGTGTCGAGTCTTTCAACGGAAGACTTTTGTGGGCCCCTCGATTGCCGATTTGCTCGATGATAGACACGATACGAGCAATTATGGAGTCATGGTGGGATGAAAGGCGTCAACCGCTCGAGTGAGAATAGCCATTTGTTGGTGGACGTTGCGAAGAGGAAGTTAAGCGCGCGCAGATTGAACTTGCACGCTCATATACCGTCACCTTAACCGCCGAGGAAGATACAAAGTCAACGACGGGAGAAATCACAACTATAAGGTGGATTTGGAGAACCAAACGTGCACGTGTCACGAATTTGATATGGACATAATACCATGCTCCCACGCCGCCGCATTTGCGATTCCGTATGAATTCTTTTACACTTTTTAATCACTTATTATATATCTAACACATTTTTTGTTTGACAACGAGGGAGAGCGGAGACCAATTTTACAACTATGTCCACAGTATGTACACTACAAGCAACCACGGGGATATTTACGAACATCACTTTAATTCGTTACTGCATTGGAGCTTTGGACCATTCCTGACCATATTCGAGATGCAGATCCACTGTTACCACCCCTAGCGAAGCGTCAGGCCGGTCGCCCAAAGCAGAGACGTTACCGATCGGGAGCGGAGGCCTCCACAAGCTCAACTCAAGGTCGTAGCAGAAAGTGTGGTGTTTGTCACGAAAGAGGCCACACAAAGAGGACATGTTCAGCGAGGGAGACACAAGATTAAATTTGTGGTGTCTTAGTTCAAGTTTATTTGTGCCTATATTATTTGAAGTATGAAGTTTGTTTAACGAAACCATAAATTGTTGAAACCCTAATCCGGTATGGTTGTTTAACGAAACCCTAAATTGCCGATCCATGGATCCTTGTCCGATCGATCGGACTATTTAATTAGATTTACATTCACTAATTAAAAAATAAAAAAATAAAAATATATATGTTCCGATGGATCGGCCATACCCATTTAAAATTCAAATTTATATATGTCCGATCGATCGGCCTTGTCCGATCGATCGGACATATCTAATTAAAAAAATTTTAAAATTTATATTTTATATGTTCCGATCGATCGGACAAGGCCGATCGATCGGAACGGTTATATTAAATATATAAATTTTAATTTTTTTTAATTAGTTGACTTTTAAAATTTTTAATATGGCCCGATCGATCGGACAAGGCCGATCGATCGGACCATATATAAATTTTAATTTTTTTAATTTTAAGTAAAAACGTGACAGCTGTGACAGCTGTCACAGCTGTATTATTTTATTGAAATTTGATTATAAAACTATTCGTGCCGAGCCCCAACTACTTAATAACATCCTAATTAAAAGTATATATTTTAATTTGCGTCCGATCGGGCACAAATAACCGCAATCTGAAATATATATGTAATAATATATATATATATATTTTATTTATGAATATATATATATATATATATTTTATTGTATTTATATATATTTTATATATATATATTTTATATTATGAAATATTATATAAATATTTATATATAAATATTTTATATTTATATATATTAATATTTTATATATTTGTGTGCCGATCGATCGGGCTGTGCCGATCGATCGGCACATATATATATATATATATATTTTTTTTAAATTTACGACATTTATATATATATATTTATAATTTTTTTTTAAATATTATATATCGTGCCGATCGATCGGGCTGTGCCGATCGATCGGAACGTATAATTTTTTTTTAAATTCACGACATTTATATATATATATATATATATGTATTTATAATTTTTTTTTAATATTATGTAATTTGTGTGCCATATATTTTTTTAATTTTTTTTTTTAAAATTTACGACATTTATATATATATTTTTTTTAAAATTTATATTTTATATGTTCCGATCGATCGAACAAGGCCGATCGATCGGAACGGTTATATTAAATATATAAATTTTAATTTTTTTTTGATTATTTGAGTTTTAAAATTTTTAATATGGCCCGATCGATCGGACTATATATAAATTTTAATTTTTTTAATTTTAAGTAAAAACGTGACAGCTGTGACAGCTGTCACAGCTATATTATTTTATTGAAATTTGACTATAAAACTATTCGTGCCGACAACTGTATATACAATCCAATCCGACCGATAGGATGATTAGGGGATACCCCAACTACTATTCATTAAAACCCCGAATACTATTCCTCTAAACCCTCAAAACCCTTGATCAAAACCCCAAATACTATCGATCGGAACCCTAAAAAAATCGAATTCGAGCAAGGAAAAGTGATATACGAAGAGGATATTGATGATATCATTAATAACCTTGAAATATAATAATAGAGACATAATAAAAAAAAAATTCCACTTCTTCTCATATTTTGAAAAATGAGTTCATTTTTTGTATAAAGTCATAAGTACTTATATCATTCAAGAATGATTCATGTTTAATTTTGCTAATGTATAGATATATATATAAAGCTTTATTACACTATTTCATAATATTCCCCTAAAATATTTATCAAATATTTATTTTAAAATTTATAATTTTTTATGAGTTTATTTCAATTATATTGATTTTTTAAGTATAATTTTGATTATTAATAACATCCTAATTTTAAAAAAAAATATAATATGGTCTGATCACGATCTTTTGATTATTTAGAAGATTTTGATTATTTAGAAATTTTGATTATTTTAGAAATTTTGATTATTTAGAAATTTAAAAATTTTGATTATTTAGAAATTTTGATTATTTAGAAATTTTGATTTTTTAGAAATTTAGAAATTTTGATTATTTAGAAATCAAAAGTAGCTCATCCGTAATTTTGATTATTTAGAATTTTGCAAATTTAAAATTCAAAAAAATATTGTGCCGATTTGAGTATATATATATATATTTTTTATTTATGTATATATATATTTTTATATTATTGTGCCGATCGATCGGGCTGTGCCGATCGATCGGCACGTATAATTTTTTCTTAATATTATATCTATATATTTATATATTTATATATTGTATATTTATATTATATATTTATATATAATATAAATATATTGTATATTATATTTATATTACATATTATATTATATTTATATTATGTTGTATATTATATTGTATATTGTATATTATATTTATATTAGATATTATAGTGTCGATCGATCGGTTTGTGCCGATCGATCGGCACGTAAATATATTTTATATTATATTTGTATATTATATTTATATTATATTTGTATATTATATTTATATTACATAGCCGATCGATGGGCGGCACGTATACTTTTTTTTTTAATATTTATGTATATTTATATTTATATATGTGCCGATCAAAATACATTAATGTTTCAAAACACTTCAAAATTCATACACAGTTCTAAAATTCATACATTAATGTTTCATTTATACACACTTCAAAATTCATACATTACCAATATCACACATTTCAAAACATTTTACAGCCATCCAATTACGATATTTCACCATGTTTCGCTCTTCATTACCCCATACCCGAGTGGGAAAACCGGTGAGGAGACGCTCTATAGTCATGCATGTAAATACCCCGCAACTATACGCATCCAATTGCAAATCTTGCTCTTCATCATCCATAAGCACAACCGAGGGCCTCTTACCTCCGGGGAATGGATAACCATATGCATTACACGTCCAATAGTTCCCGTGCAATAAGAATCGCGCTATACATTTCCGGAAAGCTATAAGGCATTTGACGCGCCAATTGAATACATTTGGATCTCTAAAATCATTTTTAGAGTCAAACATCTCAAGCTTCCAATCGAAATACATAACCGCAATACGAACCAATGGTGTCTTGCCAAGATTGGAAATATGATCTACAATAGATATAAATATATAATTTAGAACCTTAAAATTATTATATATAAAATATATAAATAGTACTCACATATTTGGCGGAGTACCAATCCCTTGTCCCAAGTTCTGGATTCCCCTTCACGCACTGCAAATCCTCCTCTTTCGGAACCCATTTATAATCATTATCATTCTCGTGTCTTTTACTTTCTGGATTCTTCACGCCCTTGACCCACGCATTCACAATACTCATCTATAAACAATTATTCAATGATAAAATTAAACTAAACAAATACCATATTTTTCAAAAAATACTCGAATATGAAATATACTTACAAATCTTTGTAGAGTCCGCTACGATCGTGTATTGGGCATCCGGAGTCATGGGTAGGTTACCTTGAGCTAGCCTCGACCCGATGACTGGATATAGCAGTTTATCATCTCACAATCCATTTCAGAATCAATTTTTAGAAAATCCTTGAACCATTCTCGTTGAAGTGGAAAACCATCTGGACGTCGAAAGGCCAAGGTTTCACTGGACAAATACTGCTCAAAACTCTGAGCCAACGAGTTACTCGGCTCAAACATATCCTACAAAAGACAATTATTAAATTAGGAAAAAAATTAAAATAATTGAAAAATTCTCTTACCAACTCGCCGCCGGGTTCTACATCCATAGCTCGACCATGCCGATTAAAGGTCGGTGGTGTGGGCTCATCCCACCGGGGCCACCTGCGTAGCCCTGAGCGTGCCGGCTATATCCGGGACCGAAATGACATATTACTTCTATCCAAGCAGCCTCCTCACACCTACCTGACTAGCTCCCGACTCGTAGTCCGATGATAATCATCAATTCTATTCATCATATTTTGCTCGCATCTTTCAAAATTTTCTTCAATAGATCGACGTATCATGGCCTCTATTCTTGGGTCCGAGAAAACTAGATGTCTCACCAACGGCTAATAATTATCACGTAAGAGGACGATTATTAAAAGAGGAATTGACCGAGAAAATTTTTTCTTGTGAATTTAAGTTTATTACCCGATGCATCTCTAGGCTGCCGATGAAGATGCTTGTGTACGGCGGGCCCGCCTCCGAACTCTCCTACTCTCTACCACGGTGTGCTCCTCCTCTTGCTCCTCCTCCTCACCGACAACTCCTCTACTCGAACTACGTCTGCTCTCCTCGGTGCCCGATCAATATACGCCGTCCATCTTGGTCATATTGCGCCGGCCGTAGGGGATTCAAGGGCACGAGGAAAGTGTAGACCAAATGGATTACTACCAACCGCACTCGCCAATATGGACAATTCTCCTCAATCTCGGTCGGTACTAACATTTCATACACTACCGAGTCTCTTATCCGAAATACGTAATATTTGTGCATTAAATATTAATAAGAAAATCCATAACATATTCAATCGCTTAATAAATAATAAAAAAATTATTACACGGGCGCTTAAAAAAACGGGCTATATCACGCCGATCGGGCGTCATTAAACGACCACCGTACATAACGAGGATAACCATCGGGATTTAGAAGGGTCGCACAACGAGCTCCAAAACTTGGAATGACCTCATATGCCCACACCTATATTACAATATAAATATATCGAATTATTTCAACTAATAAAAAATTATAAATTAGTAATAATTAAGTTGTCAACAAATATTATACCCGTAGTGCCCAAATCGGCCCGTAGAGATTATACTTAGATCCTACGAGGTCCAAGGAATTTGGTACGTAATCGAGGTAGTGCAACATGGCCTCGTAGGTAAAAGCACCCCATGGGAACGCATTCCATTGGTCCATATCATCGCCCAATACCCATATCCATGTATCAATTTTCTTAGTCTCTGCGGGAGCATAGAACCGTAAGAAAAGAGCTAAAATATTCGACAACTTAATCAAGTCATCATCCGAAACGCCATCGGGCTCATATTTACAAAACCAGTTTAACAAGTGCTTTGCTTCAATCGGTCTCCCACCATTGAATGCGTCGTAGACCCCGGATTGAGTAGGATGATAAAATGCCGACATGTCAAAACTACACTCGCCGAACATGAGCCCAAGAACCAATGCAAACTCCGGATGAGAGAAACGGATGTTCGACCAACATAATTAAACCAAACCTCCGAAGGTCGTACCGAAATCTCATAGCATAATAGGCGGTGAAGAGCCCGCATAGCATTCTTACCTTTCGGCCAACCCACTATGCCCCCGAACCGGCCGCGAACAAACCGTTTGATTAAATCCACACCACCCTGCAAACCTAATTTCTGTCTAATCAAAGTCCCTAAATTATGCTTATAATATATTGTGATCCTCGGAGAAACGTCTCGTAGTGCTAGTCGTTTAAAATTGACCTATATATAACAATTAATATTAAATTAAATTATAATTAACAGTCATAATAATTAAAAATAAACTCAAAAAAAAAAAAAAAAAAAAAAAAAACAAACGTGCTGACCGGTCAGACCGGTTCAGACCGGTCAGACCGGTCGGCAGTGAGTCCGCCGCTTCAACCATTTCTTCCGCCGATTTCTACCTCAATTTCACCAATTTTCACCAAATCTAAACAAATCTATATTATACACACTAAACCCAACATATATATTTCATAAAAAAGCACTTTTAAACATGTAATTATACATTAATTTCACATCTAAAATTTAATTTTATTTCAAAATAAATACTAACCTCTTCCATTATTACGAGCGGTTTCGAGCGGTCTGAAAGATCTTAGGCGTGCCGACGTAAGTAGCTTTGCTGCCGTCGATTCAATGTGCCGATTTGAGTGTGCCGAAGTGTGGTGTGTGTGTGTGCCGATTTAGTGTCGGTGTGTGCCGAAGTGTGGTGTGTGTGTGTGTGTTTAGTGTCGGTGTGTGTGTGTGCCGATATATGTAATAATATATATATATATTTTTTTATTTATGAATATATATATATATATATATATTTATGTATATTTATATATATATATTTTATTGTATTTATATATATTATATATATATATATATATATATTTTATATTATGAAATATTATATAAATATTTATATATAAATATTTTATATTTATATATATTAATATTTTATATATTTGTGTGCCGATCGATCGGGCTGTGCCGATCGATCGACACATATATATATATATATTTTTTTTAAAATTTACGACATTTATATATATATATATTTATAATTTTTTTTTAAATATTATATATCGTGCCGATCGATCGGGCTGTGCCGATCAATCGGAACGTATAATTTTTTTTTTTAAATTCACGACATTTATATATATATATATATATATATGTATTTATAATTTTTTTTTAATATTATGTAATTTGTGTGCCGATCGATCGGGCTGTGCCGATCGATCGGCACATATATTTTTTTAATTTTTTTTTTTAAAATTTACGACATTTATATATATATATTTATAATTTTTTTTTAAATATTATATATCGTGCCGATCGATCGGGCTGTGCCGATCGATCGGAACGTATAATTTTTTTTTTAAAATTTACGACATTTATATATATATATATATATATATTTATAATTTTTTTTTAATATTATGTAATTTGTGTGCCGATCGATCGGGCTGTGCCGATCGATCGGCACATATATTTTTTTAATTTTTTTTTTAAATTTACGACATTTTTATATATATATAAATATTTATAATTTTTTTTAAATATTATGTATCATGTGCCGATCGATCGGGCTGTGCCGATCGATCGGCACGTATAATTTTTTTTTAATTTATGAAATTTATATATTTTTATATCTAGTGCCGATCGATCGGCACGTATAATTTTTTATTATATATATTTATATTTATATATATTTATATGTGCCCGATCGATCGGGCTCGATCGGGCTGTGCCTATCGATCGGCACGTATATTTTTATATATATTTTTATATCGATCGCATAATTTTTTTTTTAAAATTTATGTATATTTTTATATATAGTGCCGATGCCGATCGATCGGCACATATAATTTTTTTTATTTTATATATAATTTTATTTTCGTCCGATCGGGCACAAATAATTTTTTTTAAATTAATGTATATATATATATATATTTTTTTTTTTTAATTATGACCGATCGATCGGAAGGTGCCTAAATTAAATTATGATTCAAAAATTTCCTAAATTAAATTTTCAAAACTGCCTAATTAAATTAACAAAATTACCTAATTAACAAAACCGGTTTTTCGATAAATTATCAAAATTGCCTAATTAAATTAATGAAATTGCCTAAATTAAATTAATGAAATTGCCTAAATTAAATTAATGAAATTGCAAAAAATAAATTCTCGAAATTGTCTAACGAAAATGCCTAAATTAAATTAATGAAATTGCTTAAATTAAATTATCAAAATTGCATAAATTTTGTAAATTAAATTTACTAAAATATTAAAATTTCCTCAAATTGAATTCATAAATTAAATTAACAAAATATTAAATTTTCGTTAAATTAAATTAAATATACAAAAATATAAAATTTTCGACTGAGGTTTTTAAAATATAAAATTTTCGGCGGCGGTGGTCGACTCAGGTTTTTAAAATATTTAAACGAATATGTTTAGGTTTTTTGTTTTACGAAAATATTCAATTAAAGATTTTTTTTAAATAACTTTAGCTTTTTTTAAAAAAAATCACCAACTTTTATTTTGCTAATTTCGAGACTACATATTCAAGAAAAAGATTCCGACACAAACTGCATACACACCTGCACACACACCTGCACACACACTACACACACATTGGAGGTGAAGTAGGGTCATTTGTATATTATTGCATTTATGGAAAAGTTTGTATATTTTTGCATTTTCAAACATGGAAATGTATAGACTTGACATTCCCCTCTTAACTATATTTAGCTGGACAGACAAAAACCAACTTATTATCACCGTCGTCGCTATCTGAGACCCTTTCCTTCTTCAACCAAACCCCCCCACCCCCTCACCTTCCAAATACATGCACACTCATTTCATGTACATATTTAATAATGCAAGTACGTATGCAGGATTTTAACTAAGGGGGCGCAAGATTATAAAATGCTAAAATATATTATGATCAAGCTATAAAAATTGCTAGACGAAGAAATTTTGCATAATTAAATTATATATATATATGAATTTGATGGTTTCTAACATAATTTTTTAATAATACTCGAGCATAATTTTAACTTTTTCATCAATTTCTATTATAAGATGTAATTAATTTTATTTAATTAATATATACAAAGACATTATAATAATTAAGAACATAGTTTGTGTCTGCATGTAGAGATTTCTTCACCTTTCTTACTGAATTTGATGAGATTTAGACACCCTTTTGGAAAAAAGATTTGTTCTTTAATCTTTACAACCGAGGAGAGCGGCAAAAAAATGATAAAGATTCCTCAGCTAGAGAGAGGCAAAGAGAAAAAAAATATCACTTCTTTAATAAATTCAAAATTTTGTTTGTGTATTTTTCAAGAGTTTGAGATGGACAGGAGATCCCACCGGCAAATTAATTAAATAAATACTCCCTCCGTCCCAGTAAACTTGTCTTAGTAGCTTCGGTGCGGAGTTTAAGAAAATGGGTAGAAAGGGATAATGTGGTAGTTAAATGTGGGACCCTTGACTTTAATTATATTATAAATTTTTTTCTCTCTCTTCTAATGACTATTAATCTAATTTTTTTAACACTACCTTAAGAATGTTAATAAAAAACTGATTTTTTTTAAATAATTCTTGATGAAATCAGAAATTAAGATTAACATTAAAAAATGATCAGAAATTACACTAATTCATTACCGCCAATCTGAAATTAAGATTAACATTAAAAATAACTCCCCTTCAATTTTTTTTGGATGAAAGCAGCTTACAAATTACAAATGATGGAGCCAAAAATTTGATCACATCAGCCTTTTTCCCTCCTACTTTTGATTTATGCCTATAAATACAAGTACTCCTAATAACATTCAAAAGCAATACACTTCATCTAAATACAACAACAATTCACTAGAAACATAATGGCAAAAGATGTTGATACAGCAACAAGGAATAAAATCGTCCAATTTCTGATGCTGAATTCGACAGCCGGGGTGGTGAATAAAAGAAAGGCTCTGGAAGCTAGCCTTAAATATGGATGCTCTACGCGGACCGTCGGACGACTTTGGGCTGCAGCAAAAAAACAACAAAGTAGAGGTGAGGTTATTAATGTTAGCAGTTCAAGGGCAAATCAGTCAAGAACAAAGAAAGTCCACATTGATATTCAGTTAATACAAAGCTTGCCATTGCACAAAAGGGCCACAATCCGAAAGCTAGGAAGAGGAATCAGTTGCAGCAAATCAACCGTGGGTAGATGGGTTAAAAAAGGTTTGATCAAAGCACACACAAATGCCATTAAACCCCATCTTACTTCCCCTAACAAGCTGCTTAGATTAAAGTTTTCCCTTGAAGCTTTACAATTTGATAGAATACTAAATATCCTAAGGTTCAAGTCCATGGATAACACAGTGCACATAGATGAAAAGTGGTTCTACCTTACTAGAGGAAATCACAGATTCTACCTAACACCAGGAGAGGCAGAACCTCAAAGAACATGCCAAAACAAAAATTTCATAACAAAAGTTATGTTCATGTGTGCTGTATGTAGGCCATTGTTTGGGGAAGACGGCTCAATCCTTTTTTATGGTAAGATTGGGATATTCCCTTTCACAGAACAAGTAGCTGCACTTAGGAAATCAAAAAATAGACCAGCTGGTACTTTACAAACAAAACTCATTCAATTAGTTACTAAAGAAGTCATTAAGGAGTGTCTTATGAACAAGGTATGTAACCATACATTTTATGTATTTTCAAAATAGTTAGAAAACAAGTATGTATGTCAGCATTTAATCTAAGTATTTGTCTGTTCAACTTCAACAATCTGCAAGCATAGTATCAAGTATGTATGTCAGCATTCAATCTAAGGCAGTTTCAATTCTATTTGAGCATTTATTTCTGCATGTATTTCATAAGTTTATTGTGTACAGATTATTCCTGCTATCAAACAAAAGTGGCCGGCAAATGCAAACAGGTTGATTTTCATACAACAAGATAATGTGAAGCCACATATAAAAGACACATATATTGATTTCAGAAGGGCAGCAAGCTGTGAAGGTTTTGATATAAGACTCATTCATCAGCCACCTAATTCACCAGATACAAATGTGAATGATTTAGGGTGGTTCCGAGCCATTCAAAGCATACAAATTGAAGAAGCATGCTATAATGTAGACCAATTAGTAACTGCTGTTCTAAACTCATTTGAACAACTCTCTCCACATACCCTAAATAAAGTTTTCCTAAGTTTACAAGGATGTATGGTTGAGATTATGAAAGTTAGAGGACATAATTCATATAAGATACCTCACATGAAAAAAGATACTCTCCTAAGAGTAGATGAACTTCCAAGAGATTTGGAAGTACCTTTGTCTTTGGTAAGAGAGTGTATAACATACATGATGGAGAATGGTTCAGTTGAAGATGCAGAAACACTAAGGAGTAGGCTAAGTATAAGGATGCTAGGGATTTGAAGATCACCAGCATCAACTCTTAGTATAAGGAGTAGTATTTTGAAGTAGACTTAAGGAGTAGACTAAGTATAGGGAACAAGAAATATTTTTTGTGATGCAGCAACTAGTACTCCACATTAACCCACATGTTGATACATGTATAAGTTATTTTGTAGTGTGTATATCAGTTTCTATATGTTCAACTAAATGAAAGTCAGTTTCTATAATTTAAGCTTTTTCTACTAGTTCATCAGTTTATAGTTTGTAGCTAAGTTATTTCATGTAAAGCCATGTAAAGCCACATCGTAAATTAGTTTATACTCCATGTAAAGCCACATCATAAATCCACATCATAAATCAAACACCAACAAACTATAAATCAATCATTGTAAATTAGTTATTTCATTAGTTTATACAAACATGTAAAGCCACATCATAAATCAAGCACCAACAACCTTTCACAATCCACATTAATATACACATATTAACCCACATCGTAAATTAGCCACAAAATCGTAAATTAGTCATGTAAAGTCATATTGGAACTAAATCAAGCACCAACAACCTTTCCCAAATCTTAAATTAGCCACAAAAGAGGAAAGATCTCACCCTCTTGAAGAATGTAGGGAGAAAGATCTGGAGCATAGGCTCCGCGTTCAGTCTCTGCGAGTGCCGCTTGCCGTCCGTTTCGTCAAACCAAGAGGGATCGAGACAGTAAGTCGGTCGTTTCATGCTAGCCGGCCGTGTAGGCGTATCGCTCAGATCACCCCCGTCCTTCGCCTTCACCACCGCAGGTGTAGGATCTGTTCTTACCAGAGATCGATCAATTATCGAATCTGGTAGATCGGCGACTGATACGTCTAGATCTGGATCCGAAACCGATGCCACCGACACTTTTCCAGATTTCAGCTCGGCTAAGCATAGATCGAGTTTCGATGTTATTCGATCGATCATCACCTCGGCGGCTAATAGGCCTTTCACGGGGGAGAGGGGGTGGATTTCATCCTAGCGATGTAGAAGAAGAGAGGATAGGGAGATTTTCGATTATCGGATGGGCGGCGCAGCTGAGAGGAAGAAGGAGAAAGAGAGATAGTGTGTAGGGTTTTGACTTTTGAGAGACGAAGGGAGGGGAGGAAGAGAGATAGTGTGTAGGGTTAATTAGTTTCCTTAATATGAATGTTTCAATAATTTACAAAATTGCCACCGCCATTTTAAGTAATTTCTTTTCATTTTTGGACGAAGACAAGTTTAGCGGGACATCCGAAAATGGGCCGAAAATGGAAAGTAAGACAAGTTTAGCTGGATGGAGGGAGTATATAATATACATTCTCCCCCCCCCCCCCCCCCCCCCCCCCCCCCCCCAACCGCCCCACCCCCACCCCCTCAATCTTTCATAAAACCCACAAAAATCTCACCCATCCATTTGCAAAGATTTAATTTTTATTTTGGTAATTATTGGAAAAACACTTGTCTTGTTACATTACATGATGATGGGAGTATCTGGCCTCATGGCCAGCTTTGGAGATGAGAGCGGGGGCGGAAGTACTGATGTCGGTGCATCCACCTCCGTCCATGGTGGTGGTGGTGAGGAAAGTGGCGGCGGAAGCCGGTGGCCGAGGCCGGAGACTTTGGCCTTGATTAGGATCCGGTCGGAGATGGATGGTGTGTTTAGAGATTCAAGCCTTAAAGGGTGGGAGGAAGTTTCGAGGTAATTAAGTGAAGTGATGAGTCAAGAATTGAAGAGTTCTTGAATTTTGGATCGTGATTTGGATGAAAGTTTGTTTTTTGATTAATGGGTTTTGCGTTTTAGTTGATTTTGAGGAGAATTCAAGTGATTTTGTTGAATTTTATGTGTTTTGAGTTTCACTTTCTTGATTGTGGTAAAAATTGAAGCTTGCAAGAATAATCAATCTTCAATTCAAGAATTTGAATGAAGTTTAGGGTGATTTACATACATTTTAGTAGGTTGTGAATTTGTCATGTTATGAATTTCGACTTTGATCTTTTAATACATCTTTCTTTCAAGAATTTGAAGTCTAGAGTGATTTATGTTTCCTGCATTTTGATAGTAACTACAGATTAGTCTAATTACGAATTTCAATTTTGATCTCCCACCTCTTTCTTCTAAGAATTTGAAATCTAGAATAATTTGTGTTTTTTACATTAAGTTACGTAGCAATTGTGAATTAGTCTTGTTATTTTCGATTTAAATCTTTCCTTCTTATTATTAGGAAATTGGCGGACGTAGGATTCCAAAGAAGCGGCAAGAAATGCAAGGAGAAATTCGAGAACGTGTATAAATACCACAAGAGAACGAAAGCTTCAAATTCCGAAGGCAAAACATATCGATTTTTCGACGAATTAGAAGCCTTAGAAAACGCTCCTCCGCCGCCGCGGCCACAACCTCCCTCCGCCGCTGCAATGGCTGCGCAGCCAACGCCACATATTACTGTTCCATCAACTTCCCCAAACCCTAATCCAATCAACTCTTCCCCTTTTCAAATTTCACAACCGCCACCACCGTTGCCGCCGGTGGCTTCAAATTCCAATTTTCCGGCGAGCTTGGATTCGAGTTCGTCGACTTCTTCCGACGAGGATGTACAGCGGCGGAGAGGGAAGAAGAGGAAGTGGAAGGATATCTTCAATAGGTTGATGGAGGATGTGATTCAAAAGCAGGAAGATCTGCAGAAGAAGTTTCTAGAAGCTCTGAAGAAACGCGAGCGCGATCGGCTGCAAAGAGAAGAAGCGTGGAAGGTTCGAGAAGTCGAAAGATTAAACCGCGAGCGCGACTTTTTACTCCGGGAGAGATCCGCCGCCGCCGCCAAGGACGCGGCGGTGATCGCGTTTCTGCAGAAAGTCACCGACCAAAATAACCTCCAAATTCCGGCGACTAGTAATATTGTTATTACACCACCTCCACCTCCATCTACACCACCGCCGCCGCCGCCGCCGAATCTCCAATCGCCAATTGCGGCGCCGCCGACAAGAGTCTTGCACAACGGCGGCCGCGGCGAGAATCAGAATTCATCATCGCGGTGGCCGAAGGCGGAGGTTGAAGCATTGACCGATCTACGAACGAGGCTTGATCAGAAGTATCAAGAGAGCGTCCCGAAAGGGCCGCTCTGGGATGAGATCTCCGCGGCCATGGCGGAGCGGGGCTACCGTCGGAGCTCGAAGAGGTGCAAGGAGAAATGGGAAAATATTAATAAATATTTTAAGAAGGTGAAGGAGGGAAGTAAGAAGCGGCCGGAAGATTCCAAAACTTGCCCCTACTTCCACCAGCTCGACGCCATTTACAGAGAGAGAGCCAAGAACGGCGGCGGCGGTAATGGCGGCTCCGCCGCATACAGTTCCGATAACCCAATGGCGCCGATTATGGCAATGCCGGAGCAGCAATGGCCCTTACACGATCACGATCACGATAAGGGGGACGATGTCGACGAAGAAGATGAAGGAGGGCGAGAGGGAAAGGAGGGAGGAGAAACAGGCGGAGATGTTTAAATTGGAGGCGCGGAGGGGATAAGTGGGTCAGAAAATCACATGCGGTGGCGGCGGTGGGGTGGTGGATGTTTTTGTATGATTATGTAATTTAGTTTCTTTTAATTTTTTATTTATGTTCTTTATCATTTATTTATTATATTTGTTACATACGGATCCAACAAAATTAATGAGAGGGTAGTATTTAAATTTGTGAATTGTGACTGTAACTTTCAAATATTATTGATTTTAATATTTTATATTACTTATTTTTCTTTTTGTCAACTTTAGGCTTAATTTTAATTTTGTCTTGAAAATATTTATTTTGGCTTGAATTTGTGGGGCTAAACAAAAAATAAATGACTTGACAAGACAACCCTAATCCTAAGCAACTTGCATGAAATAAAGTTTAATACGCTATGTATTCATATAATTACTAATAAGGACAATCAAATTATTTACGTAATATAGAAAAATAATTTTTCACTAGTTATCAATGATTGATATACTGATAATTTTCGGAATGCCATCACTTAGTAACTTCTTATCACCTATGTTCATGGGCGGATCCAAGGGGGGCGGGTGGGTGCGACCGTCCCCCTCTCAATTTTTGTGCAATACTACGAGTTATCTTTTATTTCAAATAATTTTTATACTTGTTCAAATTAAATTTTCGAATTCGCCCCCCGAAATTTTTAAATTTGTTATCCTAACTTTGAAAAATTTTTTAAAAATGTATATTAAGTGTCACATATTTTAGTGGAGGTGTAGATTTTGAGTTTTGGATACCTAGTTTGGTAGAGTCAACTTATATAACTTGATGTAATTTAATATACTATGTTTTTTGTTTCATGCAATTAATATACTATGTTTGTGTTTTCTTTTTTCATGTACTTATTGATATAAAATTAAGAACATTTGAAGTATAAATAAACTATCATTTAAATAATTATTAATTCCTCAGTTAGATATTGTTATTCTTCATAGTTTCCTCTAACTAAATTTAGAGTGATGTCAAAATAGGATTGTGTACTATATTTTTCGAATAAATATAAAAAATATATGAGTTATTCATGAAAGAAGAATTTAATCCTTAAATAAGCCATAAAACATAAGTATAATTAGATTTAAGTAGAAAAATGTGCTAATTTTTTTTTTTTCGGGGGCTCCACCCCCGAACCCCCATACAAAGAAAACTCAATCCCCGATAAATTTCGCCCCCCCTAACCGAAAATCCTGGATCCGCCCCTGCCTATGTTGCATGTATGCGAGACACGCGATATGAAATACGACACAATACGGACACAAGACACTATATTTTTAAGAACTTAGGATATGTTACGGCGATTGGAATGTAAAATAAATTACTTAAGTGATTTTCACTAGATTTACATACGACATATATATTTAAACATATATGACACGAAAATTAAAATATAGTATTGTGTCGGAGTATCTGATACGTACATGACACGATATGTTGAGAATTTCTGAAGTATTTGTGCAATAGAACTTATCACACTCTATAAACAACTCTATCATTCATAAATTCTAGAAATATATATTAAGATCAGTTTATTTAGGATATTTCATTCATGTAAATATAATTAGTGAGATCTCACATATCTCGCATTAGTCCATTTCATTTGACTTTATCTAATGCCAAATTACATATGCCCTCCCATCTATTATCTATTATATATATAAAGCCCAGTTGTAATTTCCCTTCAATTTGCATTTTTCAGTTATTTACGATTTTGCCATCAATTTCATTTTTTTTCACTATTTACGATTTTGTCATCAATTTCAATTTTACCATTATTTACGAATTTACCAACAATTTCAATTTTTTTCACTATTTATGAATTTACCACAAATTTCAATTTTTTACTATTTACGAATTTGCCACTCAAATTAGCCTTTACCAAAAAAATAATAAAAGCCCCCGTTGCAATTTTCCCTCCAATTTGCATTTTCTATTTATTTACGAACTTGCCATCAATTTCAATTTTTCCACTTTTTTCAAATTTGCCATCAATTTCAATTTTACCATTATTTATGAATTTACCACCAATTTCAAATTTTTCCACTATTTACGAATTTACTATAAATTTCAATTTTCTACTATTTACGATTTTGCCACTTAAATTAGCCTTTTCCAAAAAAATAATAAAAGCCCCCGTTGCAATTTTTCCTTCAATTTGCATTTTTCATTTATTTATGAATTTGCCACCAATTTCAATTTTCCACTATTTACAAATTTACTATCAATTTCAATTTTACAATTATTTACGAATTTGCCACCAATTTCAATTTTTCACTATTTACGAATTTGCCACAAATCTCAATTTTCTATTATTTACGAATTTGCCACTCAAATTAGACTTTTCTAAAAATTAATAATTCAGTTTTTTACTATTTACGAATTTGCCACTTAATTCAATTTCAACTTTCCATGTTTTACGAATTTGCCATTCAAGTTTTATTAAAATTAATTTCTTATTTACGAGGTTGCCATTTCAATTTATTTTCAACTGATTTGCATCTCCAGTCAATTTCAATTTAGTTTCCTAATATTATAATTCCTCTCAAATTGAAGAGTAAATTTAGAATTATGCACTGCAATTTTTACAATCCAACCTTCTGTCCACTTTTTAACACGAACCTTCCAATTTTCAATTAATTAAACATATCTTGATTATTTAAGAATTTGCCATTTCTGCATATTTTAATTTTTGATTATTTACACCTTATTTTTTCTCTCTTCAGTGATTTATTAAATATTGATTATAGGTGAGTTATTTGATTGTTAATATACATAATATTAATACATAATACATATTAATATTATCATAACTATATTTAATAATATTATAATTACATATAACATACTATTTATAATTAACATATAAGTTATTTGTTATAATATCATATATTAATATTATCATAACTATATTTAACAATATAATAATATTATAAATAAGAATAATATATCATATTAGTAATATCATATACTATTATAAATCACATTATATAATATAAATAAGAATAATATATCATATTAATAATATATCATATAATAATCCTTTAGTTAACATTCTTCTAAAATGTACATTTAGATTGATATACCTTCGATTGGCTTAGGAATGCGACGATGTTGATATCTTATTCTCATTTAATTTTCAGGTGCTGGGAATTTGGACATTTATGTGATCAAGCACATTAAAAAGTATGATATTACTCTTTTGTTGAGTGCCAGAATGATGTTTATGTTTGTGAACATGATAAATGCAAGTTGATATTCTTAAAATCTGTAGTTTTATGTTATATTTGAGAACTATTGTTGATTACACACACTACTACGACAATTCATGTTGCATTGTCAAGTACATCAATAACTTCAACAAATTAATATGTGGCTGAGTTTCATTACTATTGCGACTTTTTGTTGAGATTAATATAACAAAATCTTTTTATTGCATATACATTAACAACATCATCTACAACTATCGGAATAACATTGCAAAAGCTAATTATCTAAAATTGCTCATAAATATAACACGAGCTTATTTTATTGGTAAGGATATCTGTAGGTAGAAGGTTGAAAGGCGAGTGACTTTTCAATCAATTTGCATTTTCCATCTATTTATCAATTTGCCATTGCATTTCAATTGTAATTGAGTTTTATTTGCCAATTTGCCACCGAATCCAATTGAATCAGCCGCAATTTCCACTGCCTTCCTTATTAATATAATAAACTGAACTCAACACATATTCTCATTCACCATTCGATTCAATTGAAATTAATATCCTATTTACAGATATGCCATTGCTTTTTTTCTTGCCGATTGATGAGGTAATTTCGAAGAATCCGATCAATATTTATGCATTTGCCATCAACTCATATTTACGAATCTGCCACTGTCTTTTCATAGCAATTACCCCGACCTTTCCTAACCGCCTTCCATTTCTCTCTCTCAGATTCCTCCATCAGATCATTTGTCTTCCTCTTCGCCTTACCGCCCGACTCTTTTTCTTCGAACTCAGCTACGCAGGCTGGTCTATTTTCCTCGAATCATTTTCTTCCCTTTTTGTTGTTGTCTGCCCATTATGCATTAATTTTCTTGATTTATTATGTTATATTACTTTTATCAGATTTCTTTGTTGTCTTATTTTTATTTTCTGTCGGTTTACCTTTGCAGATTAACAACGTATCTAATGTAATTTAATTGTGTTTTTTGCTTTCATGTTGTGCTTCTTCATCTTATCATGTGAAAGTGAATGATGCATAATTTTTACAGTTTTGAACTTATATCTACTACTCCTAAATCAAATTTGTTGGTGTTTTGTACGAGGAAGGATCAACAATTTATCGTTGATTACACTAGAGTAGTGCACGAATAAAATATTCGATTTCATCACTCTAGATTCAATTGAAACGATTCATAGCAACATTGCTTGCAATAAATTATTGAAAATATATTTTGGTCAAATTCTAAAATGTATTATATATAGAGTAAAAACGAAATTAGAGAGCATGAAGTGTAAAATGCACTTTATTGAAATCATCCCAGCAACATAAGAGACGTCAACACAAATTAACCAACGTTTTAGAAAATTTCGTCTATTTTTCTCACAAACTAACCAACATTTTAGAAAGTTTCATCTATTTTTCCTCTCAACATTGAACATAAAAGTTTTTGAGAAATACATTAACTTTTTCATAAATATATTAGTAAACACTATTTGATATGTAAGACGGACAACATACATGCAGTCAATATTAGTGTTAGACAACAATATAGAAACTCCTCTATGTAATCAATAATCAATAATAAAGATAAAAAGAGAATGAAACATTTTACACTATTTAATCACAAAAAAATTGACAGCACAATATATATAGTATGTAAATGTTTGTAAAGAAAAAAATTATAACTATCAATTATGCTATTATTAAGTTGTTAGATATTTGACTTAGTTATCCTGGTGCATGTATTATCCAGAGTAAAAACATCCAGCAAGCAAAAGTTATAATGTGTTATGTAAATGAGTTTTCGAAATATGTTAATACACTTATGATTTTCCGGGCTGATTGGATTGTTTTCTATTTGACTTTGGATGTCGTTTTCAAGCTATGAAAAAGATCCATTTTGAAAGCTTGGCCAAGAAAAGCAACCTTCCAAAACAGTATAGGATGGCAAGGTAGAAGAAGTGTAATAAAGAGGAGAAATGTGAGAAGAAAAAGAAGATAGATAAATTTATTATGGTTGTGTTTGGAATAGCTGAAACTTATTGATAAGTGCTTAAAGCTGCTTTAAGCTACTGAATTGATAATCTGTAGGTATTGATAAGTGCCGAAAGCTGTTGAAACTGAAAAAAATAGTGTTTGGAAATGTTGCTGATAGGAGTAGCTTATTTATACTTCTTAAATAAAATGTCTATCTTGCCCCTAAAACTATAAAACAATTATGATTTATAATAAATAAATAACATTGACAAATTAATCTTATTAAATTAATCTTATTTATATTGATTTTTTACTTTATAATTTCGATCTCAATATTATAAAATATTAAATTAATCTATATTATATGTAAATTTATATTATATATATTAGTATAAATTTATTGATATGATATTTTTGGTTGTTGAATAAAATAAAAATTTAAGGAAAGAAGAAATTTGAAATTAAATATACTTTAGGGTTAAATGTTATTTTTAGAATTAAATAAATTTATTAAGGATAAATTTGTCCAAAAAAAATAATATGTCATAAGTTGTAAGTAGAAGCTACTGAAACTGTCAATTAGCAACTTATAAAAAAGCTCTAAAAGTTGGTACAAAATAGAGAAGTTGCAGCTTAAAGTTGAGTTTCCAAACACAAAAACTACAACTTTAAGCTATAAGCTATGAAAGAGAAGCTATTTCAAACATCTCCTAAGGGGGTGTTTGGGATAGCTTATGTGAATCAGCTTATAGCTGAAAGCTGCATCGGGAAATGAACTTGGGGTTTGGGAAATTCAGCTTATAGAGAATTTTCGTAAGTTGGTATTGGCCAGCTGAAGCTGATAGCTTATAGCTTTTATAATTTTTAATTTTTTTAATAAATACATTCTATTATAATTTTATAACTATTTTTTTTATTAATGATCAATATTACTTATTTATATGTATACTTTTTATTTGTCATTCAATAAAAAATAAGTAAATATTTATCTTATTAATATAATTTATAATCTTTTCTATTCTTAATTTTAATTAATAATATTAATTATACTTAATTTTTAACTAATTTTTATTTTAATAATATTTATTATTAAAATACTCCCTCCTCCCCCCTCTTCTTTCCTTTTTTCTCGCCACCTAACTAAAATAATACTTAATAAATTCTAATGGGTCCCCCTTTATTTTACCACTTTACACCTTCCCATTTTAATAATCTCTTTATTATTAAGGGGGAATACTATTTTATGAGTGGAAATAAATTTTAAATTTTATTTATATAAAAATTCTAAATTTGTTTAATAAGTGAGAAATAAATAAGATTTCATTTTATAAGATACGATTTTATTAAAATTTTCAAATATTAATTTTTGACTTTCAGCACTTTTTGCAAACACTTACAAATTATCAAAATCAACAACTTTCAGCTGCTTTCAGCCACTTTCAGCAGCTTCCAATAACTTTCAGCACTTATCGATAAGCTTCAGCTACTCCAAACACCCACTAAGGGGGTGTTTGGGATAGCTTATGTGAATCAGCTTATAGCTGAAAGCTGCATCGAGAAATGAACTTGGTGTTTGGGAAATTTCAGCTTATAGAGAATTTTCGTAAGTTGGTATTGGCCAGCTGAAGCTGATAGCTTATAACTTTTATAATTTTTATTTTTTCTAATAAATACATTCTATTATAATTTTATAACTATTTTTTTTATTAATGATCAATATTACTTATTTATATGTATACTTTTTATTTGTCATTTAATAAAAAATAAGTAAATATTTATCTTATTAATATAATTTATAATCTTTTCTATTCTTAATTTTAATTAATAATATTAATTATACTTAATTTTTAACTAATTTTTATTTTAATAATATTTATTATTAAAATACTATTTTATGAGTGGAAATAAATTTTAAATTTTATTTATATAAAAATTCTAAATTTGTTTAATAAGTGAGAAATAAATAAGATTTCATTTTATAAGATACGATTTTATTAAAATTTTCAAATATTAATTTTTGACTTTCAGCATTTTTTGCAAACACTTACAAATTATCAAAATCAACAACTTTCAGCTGCTTTCAGCCACTTTCAGCAGCTTCCAATAACTTTCAGCATTTATCGATAAGGTTCAGCTACTCCAAACACCCACTAAGTGTATTGACTTTGATGACCTTCATCTATCTTAATTTTAAGGTTAAAGAAGTTTTACATGTGGTTCTTAGATTCAATTTATTTGTTTTTGACAATATTTTATTTGATCATCTTTAATAAAATATGTTTGAAATGTAAAATAAAAGTTACCATGAATCAAGTCATTTCCAGCATTTTTTTAAATTAGAACAAATAATAATGAAGTAAAATAGACATATTTACCGAAAAACTAATTAAACTGCTATATGTACATATTACAGCCTAATTGGGGATCTATAGAAAACTTAATAAATTCATTCAAAGACAAAATGGTGAACAAGTAAGTCTCCACAACAACTCTTATTTTTGTTCCAAACTTGACTATAAATCCCAATGAGGCTGTAAAGTTTTTACTATGCAATATCAACTCGACATAAATTTGTTCTTCAGATTAGTGCACAAGATCTTTCATTCGCCACCTTTGTTGCGTCGGTGGTAAATTCTCTTATTTTTTATTCCCTTTTTAGGGCTTTCGATTTTAGCCTCTCAAACACTTATTTTGTATACTTACGAGATTGTACAATTTATTCTTTTATTATTCATTATTGTTTTGTTTTAGGAAACTATTTGAAAGTTTGTGAAATTTTTTGTAGTTGGAAGAATTTTCAATTTGTCAATTAGTAATTTTATTTTTTACAGTCGCATTTTTTTCCCGTGCGTAGCACGGGTGCTACCCTAGTATATATAAAAGGCGAGTTGCCTTTTTTTTTCAATCAATTGCAATTTTCTCATTATTTACGATTTTGCCATCAATTTCAATTTTTTAACTATTTACGATTTTGCCATCGATTACAATTTTTCCACTATTTACAATTTTGCCATCAATCTCAATTTTTCACTATTTACTATTTTTACCACCAATTTCAATTTACCCACTACTTACAAATTCACCGCCAATTTCAATTTTCCACTATTTATGAATTTGCCACTCAAATTACCCTTTTTCAAAAAAATAATAATTCAATTTTTCATTATTTGCGAATTTGCTACCAATTTCAAATTTTCCACTATTTATAAATTTTCCACAAATTTCAAATTTCCACTATTTACGAATTTGCTACTCAAATTTGCATTTCCCCCCAAAAAAAAATAATCAATTTTCCACTATTTAAAGATATTTAAATAGTGTTATTAAATACCCATAATAAATTATTTAAATTCATATAATTTTCTAAAATTAAATCCACTGATAAATTATCATTTTGTTAAATAACAACTAATCTACTACTATAGAATATTAGTTTTATATATAATTATAAATATATTATTTTAATGATTTTGTTTGTAATATGGTTTACTAAAGATAATTGTGGCAAATTAATAAATATTGGAAAATTTGAAATTGGTGGCAAATTCGCAAATAGTGAAAAATTGAATTATTATTTTTTGGAAAAAGGGTAATTTGAGTGACAAATTCACAAATAGTGGAAAATTGAAATTGGCGGTGATTTTGTAAGTAATGGATAAATTGAAATTGGTGGCAAAATAGTAAATAGTGAAAAATTGATATTGATGGCAAAATCGTAAATAGTAAAAATATTGAAATTGATGGCAAAATCGTAAATAGCGGAAAATTTGCAATTGATTGCAAAAAAGCCGTAATGGGAATTAACAAATATTATTAAAATGATTTATATAGTTATAACTATATTTATAACTATATATATGATCTTTTATTAACATATTTTTATAGTAGCTATCATATTAATATATTTATATATATTAATATATAGGTTAAACATATGTTCATTATATATAAAATAATATGTTAATAAAATGAACATATAATTATCTTTAGTAAACCATATTACAAATAAAATCATTAAAATAATATATTTATAATTATATATAAAACTAATATTCTATAGTAGTAGATTAGTTGTTATTTAACAAAATGATAATTTCTCAGTAGATTTAATTTCAGAAAATTATATGAATTAAAATAACTTATTATGGGTATTTAATAACAGTATTTAAATATCTTTAAATAGTGGAAAATTGAATTTTTTTTTGGGAAAATGCAAATTTGAGTAGTAAATTCGTAAATAGTGGAAATTTGAAATTTGTGGCAAATTTATAAATACTGGAAAATTTGAAATTTGTGGCAAATTCGCAAATAATGAAAAATTGAATTATTATTTTTTTGGAAAAATGGTAATTTGAGTGACAAATTCATAAATAGTGGAAAATTTATAAGTAGTGGGTAAATTGAAATCGGTGGCAAAATAGTAAATAGTGAAAAATTGAGATTGATGGCAAACTCGTAGATAGTGGAAAAATTGAAATTGATGGCAAAATCGTACATAAATTAAATATTATATTATATATGGAAATTTATATATAAATACTCCAATTATATATATTTCAATTATATATTATTATATATACATATTCTTAAATTATATATAACATGTTTTATATATAATATATGTAATATGACTAAACACAGAGCTCATTATTTACGATTTTGCCATCAATTTCAATTTTTTAAGTATTTACGATTTTGTCATCAATTTCAATTTTCCACTATTTACGATTTTGCCATCAATCTCAATTTTTCACTATTTATTATTTTGCCACCAATTTCAATTTACCCACTACTTATAAATTCACCGTCAATTTCAATTTTCCACTATTTATGAATTTGCCACTCAAATTACCCTTTTTCAAAAAAAATAATAATTCAATTTTTCACTATTTGTGAATTTGCCACCAATTTCAAATTTTCCACTATTTATAAATTTGCCACAAATTTCAAATTTCCACTATTTACGAATTTACTACTCAAATTTGCATGTTCCCAAAAAAATAATCAATTTTGCACTATTTAAAGATATTTAAATAGTGTTATTAAATACCCATAATAAGTTATTTTAATTCATATAATTTTCTGAAATTAAATCCACTGAGAAATTATCATTTTGTTAAATAACAACTAATCTACTACTATAGAATATTAGTTTTATATATAATTATAAATATATTATTTTAATGATTTTATTTGTAATATGGTTTACTAAAGATAATTATATGTTCATTTTATTAACATATTATTTTAGATAATGAGCATATGTTTAACCTATATATTAATATATATCTATTATCTATTATCTATTATCTATATAAAAGCCGAGTGGCCTTTTTTGCAATCAATTGCAATTTTTTCGCTATTTACGATTTTGTCATCAATTTCAATTTTTTCACTATTTACGATTTTGTCATCAATCTCAATTTTTCACTATTTACTATTTTGCCACCAATTTCAATTTACCCACTACTTACAAATTCATCGCCAATTACAATTTTCCACTATTTATGAATTTGCCACTCAAATTACCCTTTTTCCAAAAAATTAATAATTCAATTTTTCATTATTTACGAATTTGCCAACAATTTAAAAATTTTCAGTATTTATAAATTTGCCAGAAATTTCAAATTTCCACTATTTACGAATTTGCTACTCACATTTGCATTTTCCAAAAAAAAATATATTCAATTTTCCACTATTTAAAGATATTTAAATACTGTTATTAAATACCCATAATAAGTTATTTTAATTCATATATTTTTTGTAATCAATTGCAAATTTTCCGTTATTTACGATTATGCCATCAATTTCAATTTTTCCACTATTTACGATTTTGTCATCAATCTCAATTTTTCACTATTTACTATTTTACCACCGATTCAATTTACCCACTACTTACAAATTCACCACCAATTTCAATTTTTCACTATTTATGAATTTGCCACTCAAATTACCCATTTTCCAAAAAAATAATAATTCAATTTTCCACTATTTGCGAATTAGCCACCAATTTCAAATTTTTCACTATTTATAAATTTGCTACAAATTTCAAATTTCCACTACTTACGAATTTACTACTCAAATTTGCATTTTCCCAAAAAAAAATTCAATTTCCCACTATTTAAAGATATTTAAATATTGTTATTAAATACCCATAATAAGTTATTTTAATTCATATAATCTTCTGAAATTAAATCCACTGAGAAATTATCATTTTGTTAAATAACAACTAATCTACTACTATACAATATTAGTTTTATATATAATTATAAATATATTATTTTAATGATTTTATTTTTAATATGGTTTACTAAAGATAATTATATGTTCATTTTATTAACATATTATTTTATATATAATGAACATATGTTTAACCTATATATTAATATGATAGCTACTATAAAAATATGTTAATAAAAGATTATATATATAATTATAAATATAGTTATAACTATATAAATCATTTTAATAATATTTGTTAATTCCCATTATAATATTATTAAATGGGAATAAAAATATATTAATACAAAAATATATCATATAATTATCTTTAATGGACATATGTAATACGTCGACTTCAAAGTCTACTACAACCACTAATTTCATTGGTAATACTTTCACCTTTGGTACTTCTTGAATGAAATCACGTTGCCAAATGCTTACATGCTTTTACTTCCACACTTCTGCAGAGGGTTCACTTTCTGCAGCTTGCAAATTCTTGTTTTTGACATAACCAAAAGATAATATATTGATGATGACTTAATTGAATCATCAAACTTCACAGATTGGATAGCAAGTATTGGAGATGAAACTGCTGGAGGTACGAACGATGGTGAATCCACAATTGATATACTAAGGGACATGTTGCTTGACTACTTTGAAAATCCAATAGAAGCAATCACAAAACATGTCTATTTAAGAGACAACAAAATAATCAACAATGCTGACTTTCTACAAGAGTGAGCTATTTTGGCACCATCGTTGGATATAGTCGAATCCGTCAACCAATATGTAATATCATTAAGTGAAGGAGAATGCCATACATATTTAAGCTCAGATACTATATGCAAATCTACAGGACACTGTTCCTTATTCCAAAACATCCACACACCGGAATTCTTTAACACAATTAAATGCTCTGGAATACCTAATCACGAGCTATTTTTGAAAGTGGGAACTCCGGTGATGCTTCTCCGAAACACCGATCACGCGAATGGTTTATGCAACGGCACTAGGTTGGTAATTACCAGACTTGGCAGTCATGTACTCGAAGCAAAAATGCTCACCGGCCGAAACACTGGAGATAAAGTTTTGATTCCAAGAATAACATTGACACCATCCGATGAAAGACTGCCGTTCAAATTTCAAAGACGTCAATTTCCACTTATTGTCTCATATGCTATGACAATTAATAAAAGCCAAGGCCAATCACTAAACTGCGTTGGTTTACTGTTGAAGAAACCTGTATTCAGTCATGGTCAGTTGTATGTTGCAGTATCACGCGTAACAAATCGCAGCGGATTGAGGATCTTAATATGTGACAATTAAGCCGTCAACCGTACATCCACCACGAACGTAGTATTCAAAGAAGTCTATCAAAACATATGAAAAAAAAGGATTAAATTTCAATATATATTAGCTTGCAAATGTTTTGTATTACCCTAATCATTTAAATACTACGACTATTTTCCACTATTTCGTACATATTAACAAAAAAAAATTGTACATATAATCTTTAGTTACAGGAGATTTATTATTTTATTGTGTTTAATTCATTTTTTTCTATCAACTATAAAAAAATATATGCAATTTGTCACTTATTTATTCGAAGCCCCTGTTGAATGAGGAAAAAAACCCCAAAAACTTAGGTCAAACAATATAATTAAAATAACTAATATTTGCTTTACTGCACTAGTTTTATTTGGAAATCGAGATGATATCCACATGTTTGGTTGTCGACATCTGTAAGAAGACAGAAGGTCGTACTAAACAGTTGATGTATGATACACTCGATTTACATGTGTCGGTAATATTCGAATATTTCATACCACTTGTAATAAAATGAAGTTGGGCCCAATAAAATGAAATGGTTGATTTTTTGTCATTGTCATGAATTCTGATGATTGTGTATTGAAGGCATTAAAATGGCTGCAACTACTTAACTGAATCAATCTCTCTCAGTCGCTTTCCTTTTGCCATGGGAATATATGCTATCGGTATGCAATCGAACTTTTATAGTATAATACTCGATAAATTAATAATTTTTTTAAAATAATATTTTTCTATTGTCTCGATTTGGGTCAGTATAAAAAATCACCAAATTTGATAAGATAATAAAAAAATAATTTTTAATGGTACCGTCAATATCATAAATTAATAATCATTTAAAATTACTATTAACACTAAGACAATTTTATGAAGTACATGATTCTAGTGTTGCCTATTTTTTCTTAAAACTTAAATCTAATTGAATCACATATCTAACCTTTTCTAATTGCATAAAAAGATTTTAGTATTGTTTTCTTGAACTTCACCATAAAATTGTGAAGCATCCTAGATGCAATAAGTGTTTTCTTGCACGTAACTAGTTTCAAATGAATTGTATTATCTTAAGTGTTTTTTACTGTTGATTGTCAATGAATGTTAATTATACTATTATAATTACTTTTTAAATGAATAAATTCATTATTTTTGAAAAAAATAATAAGCACACTGTCCCACTATTCTTGTCTTACTGGTGTTCGGTGCTGATTTTAAAAAAATGGGTGGGAGTATGTTAAAGTGGGTGGAAAGTGTGTTAAAATGGTGGGGTCCACTGTTTAATTGATTGTGGTCCACAAATTATTTTTCTTTTTGGGACGAAGACAAGAATAGTGGGACGGACGAAAAAGAAAATTAATACAAGAATAACGGAGCGGAAGGAATATAATTCATTGTTTCTAAATAGTAAATAGTAAAATAACTTTAAATATGATATACAGATTCATCTAATTAAAACTCAGTTACATTAAAGTTTGAAAATACTCTCTAAATATATAAATATTAATTTATAGATAAATTAATATCTCATTAAAACAATAAAATCTCACGTTCACAACAATGTTAATTTAGAAATGTTTAACTGTACATTCACCAAACTCAAGTATGTTTTAATTTATTTTATGTGTATATATATATATATATATATATATATATATATTGGTTAGTGTCTTGATTGTAATTTCTTAACCAATCAATATTTCATTTCAAATTTGACAAAATATTCTAGAAATTAATAAAAATGTCGATTTTAAAATTGATCAGAAAGAAAATAATTAATTAAAATGGGCCCAGTTATACAGGCCTATATATTATGTTTATTAGGCCCAATATGAGCTATTAAATTATATGGTTGTAGAAAGCCCAAAATCTAAACATTATGGCCCATAATATATTTATCCAAAAATACTAATTCAAGATCTATGTTATAAACTAAAAAGAACAAGAGAATAATAGAGAGAATGAGAAATAGATGTATCTTATTATGAGGGTGGAGACCTCTATTTATAGAGTACAAGATGTGCTTATGTGCTTTTAGGGTTTTCATGGTCATCACAATATATGGTAAGTATATATATAAAATATATTTACAACACTCCCCCTTGATTGACCATCCCTAAAAGAAACTGCTGCCTCGTTAAAACCTTGCCAGAAAAACCTTTTATGAATCAATCTCAATGACTCATTTTCTCGTGTGTTGCATTGGATGCCTCGTTAAAAACCTCAACTAAGAAAACCCTTTGGGAAAAACTTAAAAAGGAAAAAAGAATACAACCATTTGACCTTCAGGGTCATTTGACCTTTAGGAGTCTGTCTAATCTTCAAGATTATTTGCAATCTATTACTCTCCCTCAAGATAACAATCTTCAAGGTTATCTTCAATGTCTACACTAATATGTGCAATACAAGTTTAACTATCTTCATAGAGTATTCCCTCAAGATAACAATCTTCAAGGTTATCTTCAATGTCTACACTAATATGTGCAATACAAGTTTAACTATCTTCATAGAGAATACTCTATGAAGATAGTTAAACTTGTGTTGCACATATTAGTGTAGACATTGAAGATAACCTTGAAGATTGTTATCTTGAGGGGGAGTAATAGATTGCAAATAATCCTGAAGATTAGACATCTTTGTCTCGAAGAGAACAAATGATGGTCAATACCATTTCAAATTCTCAAATCTCACATAAGTAAGGAACTTCTGGTCCTAAAACATCTTTGTTATCTTCTATAGGGCTAAATGAGTCTTCATCCACTTCAAGTAATTGAAGCAACCATTAGGTAGCTATGTGGATGCGATACAATAAAATCTCTTTGAAGACCTTTCGGGTAGGTCGACTAGTGTAACTCCATCAGGGAGATGCTCGATCTACAGGCCAAGACAATTATTATTCCAACCCAAGTCTTTTGATTCTAACTCCGTCTTTAGGCATGAGTTGATTTCATCAAGTACTTTTGTACATAATGATTCAAATATCATCTTCAGGAGAAATTTGGAGTGATGTGTTCTAATTTTGTATCCCGCGGACTTCTTATCTCTTAGCACCAATAAATCTCTCACGCTTCTAGCGCCAATGAGAATTAATTGATTTATTTTTGTCTATGAGGAACTTCAGTTCTTTCATGGTGCATATACAATAGGTATATGAGATTTTAGTCACTCCTTTTGCACTAAATAACTTGATGAACTTCTGGTTCATAGTGCGTGAATCTAATAATTAATCCAACGAGATATTGCGGCATTCTATCATTTATGTTTTATATTTCCTCCTAATGCCGATAAGGATGTGAGTTGGATTATCAATGAATAAAATAATTCAAAATTACTTGTTCTATGTAAGTCATTTTGACGGAGTATACATATAAGTATTATGTTCTTCAGGAGTTTCAATCAAACTCAAGTCATCATTTATGTACCCTTCTGTCAAGGAATTCTCGTCGTTATGATTATATCATATACGGATGTACTATTTCAGCCCTTACAATGACTTTTGCAGTCTAATTGACAACATCTTTTTGACTTACATGCTTTGAGTAAGTTAAATCCTTCAGGGATCTTCATATATATGTCACTATCTAGTGAATCATATTGATAGATATTTACTACATCCATAAGGCGCATAGCAAACCTTTTGTGACATAAGTTGATTAATCAAATATAATTACGTCTATTATAGGAGAGTACATAGTTAATTCTTGATCTATGAGAGAAATATTGTGTTACGAGTATTGCCCTATATCTCGTAAATTTTTCATTTCTCTTTGTAACAAAGACACATTTGTATCCTTCGGGGATATACTTTCCGGATTTTGGAACTACAGGTCCAAATATTTTCGGCTTTCTTGGGAATTTTAATTTACCTTGTATGACTTCGTTCCTCTTTGGCCAATTATTTCTATCTTGACAATTTCTTATAGATCGTCGTTGAGGATCCTCTTTTTATAATCTCAAAAGTCATATTAAAGGCGAATATATCGTCATGCGTCCACGATGATATTTAATATCTCCAATATATTGAGATCTCATAATTTTCAGACGCTTGTAGTTCTTCAGGAACTTCATTTGATTGATTAGTCATTTTCGTCTTTGTTTGGTTCATATGTTGTGCCCCTTTTCTTAGACACGAAATTTCTTTTAAAACCAATTGGTAGATCATATTTTTGACGAACTTTATATTTATTTGCTACTGTTTGTACTTGTCCTTCAGGGACATTTATTATTGTGGGGGTATTTACAGCAAATGTATAACATTGTCACTTCTTATATATAAGAGAAATTAAAAGCATCAAAAAGTTGGTTTGCAAACTTTTGCAAGTGAGTCTTTCGACTTCTTATTCACATTGATTACTTCTGAAATCCAAATGAGACTAGTTTGTTCTTGTGCTTTTTGTTGGATGTAAATTTCACATTGATTACTTCAAGAATCCAAATGTGACATATGTTCCACCTAATGTTGGGAACGTTAATTTCATCATAATAGCAATTTTCTTGTGAGACTCATATTTGTACGAACAAAAAACCATTTTTAGTATGGTCATGAGCAACTAATTGTTTAATCTCAATCCCAAAACCAAATAACATTAAATCCTCTTCAAGAGGAACTTAGAGTTTAATAAACTCACTAGCTTTATCAAGATAAATCCGCTTCAGGGAATTGAGCTCATTGTTTTTGAACTTGTAGTACTAACAAGTTCTACATTTCTTCTAGAAATCGAACATTCATGGAAATTAAGATATTCTTCAGGATCTCTCTGCAGCGCCCATATGAATTTTCAATTATGTTGCGCATCAAAGTTGCTTGCAGATATCCAAACTTATCATGTCAAAGCATAGAGCTCTTTTGAACTTCAGGTTCATGACATGTTGTGTCTCACTTATTTTTATGAATGTGTAATACATTCAAGGTGGTAGTGTGATAATTTTCTTTTGTTAGCTTCTGACTAAATGCATAATAATCACTACCTTCTTATATAATTTAAATATGGTATCCATTGTAACAGATATCCTTAAAACTTAGTTTGTTTCTTCTAGACTTACTAGAATAAGGGCAAACTCAATAATTGATTTAGTATCATTTGATAGAATGATACAAGCTCTTCGAGAGCCTTTAATGATATTCGATGCACTAGATTTTAAAATCTTGCAATTTAAGGTGCATCTACTTGTATTGAGCTTTAAGGAGGACAAAGAATTAATATCTTGATGCAATCCTACTGGGATGCTTCATTTCTATTGTCTCTATCATGCCCCCTTATTGGCAGATAAACATCGATATCAAAAGTGCATTAATGTCAACAAGACATAAATAATATTTTTCATTCAGGAATAACATATATCATCAAAAGTACGAGTTGCTCTTTAAGAGCATTTAATATTCTTCTAGAATATAAATGATGATACTTCAGGAACAACAGTTAAATAGTACTCCCTCCGTCCCGCCCGACTTGGCTTAATAGGTTTGGGCACGGTTATTAAGAATAGTGGGTAGTTGTGTGTAAAGTGGTATAAAGTGGTGGGACCCATTAGAATTTATTAGAGTATTATTTTAGTTAGTGGCCAAGTCAAGTGGGACAATGAAAAAAGGAAAGAAGCCAAGTCGGGCGGGACGGAGGGAGTATATAAAAATACTATATTTGAGATATTTCCACAAACATGTGATAGTAATGTTTCTATCACAATATGGTCATTCTTCAGGAATGTAATTGCGCTACTTCTAGAGCAACAATTTAATATTATTCAAGATAAATGCAATCAATAAATTACAAATTTTGAGATACGGGATCTCACATTTATTTTTGAAAAGAAATTAAGCCACAATAGGATATTGCAATTGTCATTCATAGAGGAGCTCTTGCTACCACTCTATGTAATTAAGTAATATTTTAAATATACATTGTTATTTAGGAACATGTAATATTCTTCAAGAATATTAATCGTGCTACTTCAAGAACAACAATTAAAGTATTGATGTTGTGATATGTGATTTTCCAAATGACAATTTTTAGTTGTTCCAAGAACATCTAGAGTTAATTGTGTTACTTCGAGAGCAACAATTAGAATTATGGGCATATAGCATCAAGGGTTTGAATCGTTCTTCAAGAACATGTAGTATTATTCAAGAATACAAATTGTGTTACTTCAGGAGCAATAATTTTAATCTATATTGAATTGCTTCAGGCGAAAGGTTAATATTTTCGAGAAATCCAATTGCTCTTTAGGAACATATAGTGTTCGTTGGAGATATCAATTGTGCTACCTCGGGAGCAACAACAATAACAATTCAAGAACCAAGATTCGCCCATCAAGACATATTATATGAATTGCTCATCAAAAGTACGTAATATTCTTCAGGAATATTAATTGTGTGCTATTCCAGGAGCACCAAATTAAGATAATATATATACATATATGATATATATAAATATTAAGTAATATACAATATACATGAAAAATAAACTGATGTATATAGTAAATATATAGATAATATTAATAACTCTTCAATAGTGTGAAATATTCTTCAAGAATATTAAATTGTGCTACTTCTGGAGCAACAATTAAATCATTTCAATAAGTAAGTTTGAGTTGCTCCTTAAGAGCATGTGATATTCTTCAGGAATATATGGATTGTGCTACTTTAGGAGCAACAATTGTGATTTAACATTAATTAAATAAACAAATAAATAAATAAAAGCGTATATATATGTAGAAATATTAATTGTAAATGCTTTTCAAGAGCATGTAATATTATTCAGGAATATTAATTATACTTCTTCCGGAGCAATAAATCAAGTTGAAAATATATTTTGGAATTGCTCTTCAAGAGCATATAATTCTTCAAGAATATTAATAGTGCTACTTCAGGAGCAACAATTTAGGATAATATAATCATAAAAATAAATACACTTGAAATAATATTATTCAGGAATATGGATTGTGCTATTTCTGGAGCAACAAGTTTTGAAAATATGTTTTTCAATTGCCCTATAAGAGCATTGTAATATTATTCAGGAATATTAATGTATTGTGCCACTTCTGGGGCAACAAAAAGTGAAGTAATATTCTTTAAGAATATTAGGGTATTATGCTACTATAGGAGCATCAATTGATTAATAGATGAACATGTCGCATAAAGAACTTGAAGAATAATATAATAATTATGAAAACATATGAGACGAAAAGCATAATAAGTAATTATATGTGTGTTTCGAAGTGATGATTGAAGGAATATGAAAGGAAGAAATCGATACCTCCTCCTTCGTATGTTGTCGTAGCTCTGATTGTTGCTCCCGTGTCAGATCTGTGTCCCGGCCTTTTTCTTCCTCTGGGTGATCAGAGAACTGAAGAAAATAAAAATATCGTCTCTCTCTAAACTCACGCCATTCATGCGTGTATGTTTATGAATTCTGTGACTTCTGTTCTGAACAGAATACTAATATATATAGGCTTCAAAAGCCAATATAATATTAATATATTTGTAGCCCATTAATTTAATTATATTCCAATGGGCTTCTACATAATTAGCCCATAACATAATCAATTAATTCACTGGGCTACTAATATTTATCAATTAATTGACCCAGTCAATTAATTCCAGATAAATAACATTATTAAATAATGTAAAAATACATTAATCCATTAATAATGATTTCTGAGAGACAATAAATTACTAGGCAACTAATTGGGCCAGATCAGGGATCCAATACAAGAAATAAAGCAGGGCCTCCAATTAATTAATTATCCATGCTCAGCCCAGAGCAAAATTAATTAATTAACACATATTCATTCAACTAGAGAATCCGTGCTGACTTACCCCTTTATCCCAATTTGAGCAAGGGCTTGTATTTTAGACTTAATCAATCTCCGTATTTAAGAGATAAATATCCGTCAATTAATTAAGCTCACTGACAGCTTAAATTAATTAACATCTTATATTCCTGAGTAGTACCACTCGACCTTATTAACACACCTGAACTTAATCAACCGGCCGGGTTTAGTGTGCTAATCCTTTCGAGTTCCTCAGGGGATATTATCAACCCATTTTACTAGGATACGGATGCAAGATACGCACAACCGGCTGAGCCACAAATAACTACTAACACCCAAGATACGTAGATCCCGCCGCTCATTTGACGTTCACCATAGTAGGTCAAAGTGATAGATAGCCAAATGCACTCGGTGAAGTCTTACCAAGCTTAAGATCGGCTAAGTCACCGAGATCTTGGTTCTCCACTAAGGTCGGCTTAGGAGAACACATCTCACCGTGATCCTTCAATACACCACCTTAAGTGTACCAAGTAAAGACAAGCAGCCTAAGACAAGCCACTTCTTATCTAAAGCTGGCAGCTTAAACCGACAACTTCATCCTTAAGTTGTCTCACTGTTAACTGTTTATATCTTGTCGGTTCAACCAATTTGTGTTGTCTTCTCGTGATACCCGACACACCACACAAATCTAACTTTTATACAAGATAAAGGATAACATGTGCAAATATACATATTTATCAGATAGGAGAATAAAAAGTGGTAAGGACAAAAACACATTGTATACAAGCATAAAAGTGCTTCCAGTATACAAAATCCCAACAATTCTCCCACTTATACTAAAGTAAACTTTTAGTATACAATGTGTCTATATCTCAGCTATCTAGGTACAAACTAGTACCCAGCTATATCTTAGCTATTTATCATATCTATCACGACATCTTCTCCCACTTATACAAAAGTTTCTGTAGTCCTAAGTGGGGCATCTCTACCATCCCAAAGCCACGAACATGCTTCTCGTAAGCCGGGAGTGGTAAGCTCTTCGTGAAAGGATTAGCTAGGTTGACTTCAGTTCCAATTTTGTCAATCACCAGGTCACCTCGATTTACGAATACTCGTATAATATGGTACTTCCTGTCTATGTGTTTAGACACCTTGTGAGATCTAGATTCCTTAGAATTTGTCACTGCATCCGCATTATCACAATAAATCGTGATCGCCTTAGGCAAATTCTGAACAATATAAAGATCTTGGAGGAAATTCTTGAGCCAAACTGCCTCTTTCGAAGCTTCGGGCGCCCACATACTGCTTCCATGGTTGAGTCCGCAATGCATTTCGCTTTGCACTCCTCCATGAAACGGCTCCACCTCCCAAGGTAAACACATAACCCGAGGTAGACTTCTTCTCGTCTGACTGGTCACCTGGAAATCCGATTCTTGTATAACCCAAAGACACTAGACTGTCTGACTGGTAAACAAGCCTATAATCTCTAGTCCGTTTAAGGTACTTGAGAATATACTTGACCGCAGATCCAATATTCCTTTCCGTGGTTAGGCGATATCTTGAGACCATGCCTACGGCATATGAGATATCTCGCTCTTGTACAAAGCATCGCATACATGAGGCTACCGGCTAAGCGGAAGCATATGGTACTTGCCTCATATTTTCTATCTCTTCAGGCGTTTTTAGGGCACTGATTCTTGGATAGAAAAATGCCATGTCCGAAAGGTACTAAACCTCTCTTGGCTTTTGCATGCTAAAACGAGCACAATAACGGTGTCAATGTAGGACACTTGTGACAAGCTTAACATCCTTTTTCCGCGATCTCGAATAACCTTGATCCCAAGGATGTAAGCGGCTTCACCTAAGTCCTTCATTTGAAAGCTGCTCGGATAACCACGTCTTTACGCTCGATAACACTTCAACATTATTGCTAATGCGAAGGATGTCATCTACGTAAAATGCAAGAAACACCACTGATCCGTTAACACAAATACGTTACACACACCTCGTTAGGACAGGATACAAATCCATAGGATTTGACTACTTCGTCGAAAACGCTGGTGCCATAACCGGAAATCTTGCTTAAGTCTATGAATAGACTTCTTAAGCTTCCAAATTAGATGCTCTTCGCCCTCCTTCACATAACCATCCGGTGTTTCATGTAGATGTCCCTACCTTTTCAAGGTGACCGTTTAGGAATGCGGTTTTGACATACATTTGCCAGATATCTAGGTTCATGTGAGCTGATATGGCAAGGAGAATCAGAATGGACTTGATCATTGCTACAGGCGAGAAGGTGTCTTCATAATCGATACCTTCTTTCTAGGTAAAAACCTTCGCCACTAGCCTGGCCTTAAACGCCATGATCTCTTCATTCGGTGCTCTCTCTTTCTCTTGTATACTCACTTACTACCAATAGCATTGCAGCCCTCAGGTAGTTCAGTGATCTCGTATACATCCATATCAGTTATGGACTCAAATTTCGAGTCCATGGTGCATCTACATCTCCCACTACTTCGTTGTAAGTCCAGGGATCCACGGTATCTTGTTCATCTGCCGAGAGATAATCAAACGTCTCCCCAGTGAACATACCGATCAGGTGTAAATATCACTCTCCCACTACGTCGAACAGTGTTAGGAGCTGTGTTAACAGATTGTGCGATTACTCGTGGAGTACTATCTTGCACTACCGGTCGTTCAAGTGGAACTCGACCACCTTGTAATTCTTCAAGGATGATGTCGACTCGAGATTTATGGTTACTAGTGTAATCCTCTTCTAAGAACCGAGCGTTAGGGCTAACAACGATCTTCTGGTTCTTTAGGATCATAAAAGTATCCACTCTTCGTTTTCTTCGGATGCCCTATGAACAACATCATTCTGAACGTGATTCCAATTTGTCGGCCTGCCTATTCAGCACATAAGCAGGATAACCCCAAATCCTTAAGTGGTGCATACTCGGGTTTGTGCCCGCTCCACAACTCGAAAGGGATCTTTTGTACCGACTTGGAAGACACACGATTCGGCAAGTATGTTGCGTCTCTAGGGCATATCCCCAAAAGAAAACTAGCAAAGTTGCATAACTCATCAACGACCGAACCATCTCTAAGAGACTTCGGTTCCTTCTCTCGACACACCATTCTCGCCGAGGCGTGCCCTTGTGTCGGTTGGGATGTAATCCCACATTCTCGTCAAGTAGTCCTTGAACTCGTTGGATAGGTATTTCCCACCACGATTAGATCGCAGTGTTTTGATTTCTTTACCTAACTTCCTCTCCACTTCTGCCTTGAATTCCTTAAAGGTTTCAAAGCAATCCGACTTGTGGTGAAGAAGGTAAAGATATCCATACCTCGAGTAATCGTCAGTAAATGTGACGAAGTACTCATACCCTCCACGAGCTTGTGTAGACATAGACCCACACAAGTCAGAATGTATCAAACTTAATAAATCTGTGGCTCTATAACCCTTTGCCTTGAAAGGCCTAGTCATCATCTTTCCTTCCAAACAGGTTTCGCAAGTTGGAAATGGTTCAATCTTGGAGAGACTCCACTGATCCATATTCCACCAACCTCGAGTCCCTGTTAAGATTGATGTGACCTAGTATTAAGTGCCACAGATAAGTTTAGTTTACCTTGGAAGACTCTTTCCTCTTCTTAGGATTTGATGATGAGGAAGCAATATTAACAGAATTACGCGGTTTACAAGTAATAGTATATAAAGATCCGTTTAATGGTCCACCACAGATAAAATCATCGTCTTTCATGATAGAAACTTCACTATCAAAACTTGATTTATAACCATCCATGGTGCAGAGTTTTGAAACATAAATAATGTTTCGCCTAAACTCAGGCACATATTAAACATCTTTAAGTACTAAAACGGGAACTATCAAAAGATAGATGTAAATCTCCAATGACAATTGCAGGAACTTTCGATCCATTGCCCATTGAGACTACCACCACGCCATTGCTCAATTGCCTTTTCTGCAAGAAACCTTGCAAGGTGTAACAAACATGATTAGTTGCCCCGAATCCACTACCCATTCGTGGGTAGAAGAGGAAACCAGAACAGTTTCAGTTACAAGAGCGACTCGCGTCTCTTTCTGTTTTTGCCTTGACATCTGGATAATAACTCTTTCAGTGTCCTTTCTTACCATAATTGAAGAACCTTCCTTTCTTCTTTGGCATTCGCATGCCGCCGATAAGGACCGTCTTCTTACTCCCATCGCTCTTCTTGAATTGTCCACCCTTTCTCGCTCTTTTTTCGGTTTTCGCCTTTCGGAGGATTCCTTGAACTACTAGGGATATTCAAGACTTGAGCACTCTTGCCCTTTCCTATAACTTCTTTGACCGCTACCAAAGATTTGAGTGACATACTCATAGTAAACTCGTTCTTAGACATAGCGGTCCTTAAACAAAAGTTCTTATAGGACCTTTGCAGAGCTTTTATTGGGAGCGGTAAGATATCTCTTCCACTTTGTAAAATTATTTAAAAAAATTGTTAAACCCATTAGGGTTTGATTGGTGAGACTGTTTAGGAATTTGAAAATTTTCGAACAGACATATCTGAAAAAATATAATTTTAAAACATGTATGAATTAATATTTGCACATAATTCGTAATTAACTATCATTGTAACCTTTTGAAAAACAATGATGTTAAAAACCTCGAATGACTCTAAGAATTCCACTAGCAAGCCACGCAGGTGGACGTTTACTAGCGTAACCCTAAACCAAACTATTTACCTAGCTCTTTAATTTCAATCCACGTCTAGGTTCTTGAGACGAATGAAATTAATAGTTCGATATTCTGGACCATGTCACTATTAAAACGCGGGAAGGGACTTCGAGGGAAGTGAATTGTACCTGCGGTGACATCTAAGCATTGACCATTAATTTGACCAAATAGAATCAAATTCTTGAAATTGACATACTTACTCGAACCATGCCGCATTCAATTTGATCTAATTAGCCATCCTATTTAATTATTATCTTCTAGAGTACTCGTGTTTACTAGGCACGCAAGCCACGCAGTGGACGTTTACGGCTTCGCTCCCACTACTCAATAATAATCAAATATTGTTTTGGAAAACTCATCTCACAAAACTGGTAGCTCAAAAATGCAAGCAAGCCACGCAGGTGGACGTTTACTTACATAATCTTACTACTTTCGTGTAGAGTCCAATTAATGGAGGTCCGATTAAGTGTTTAAAATCCAAATTAATGGAATCTAATTAAACATTTAATTTTAAAGTTGCTTAGTCTTTTTGTTCAAAAGGTTTGTAACGAATCATGCAATCACACATAATTCCTAAAGCATGCAATTTCTAAACGCACATAATAAAACGTGCTCGCGAAAAATAAAACATGCTTTAATAAAGACATAAATCCTATTTACATGCTTTTCTAAGAACAATTAATCATACAATTGCATGCTAAAGCATAATTAAAAATAAATACGCAAATAGGAAATATAAAATCGTTATCGGGCTTTAAAAACACGTAATTCCTAACTATTACATATCCCAATCATGATACAGATCTTCGAATCTGAAAACTGCTTGGAAAACTGTCGTCGCCACGTCATCAGGGGTCTACCATGTGGCAGCCACGTGGCGCACACGTGGATGCTGACTCAGCTAGGGCTAACGTGGCTCGCCACGTCAGCGTCTTCCTCACGCAAACTGCCGCCGCCGCCGTCTTCATCCCGGCCGGTTCTCGGCCGGCCTCCTACACCAGGAGGGTCTCCGAACCATGGAGATGCTGGAACCGGCCTCCCCACGCCGAGACGCCGCCGGAAACGGCGCGAATCAGCGCCTGCGCGCGGCGTGATCGCCGCCGCAGCGCGCGCGCGCGCCGCGCCTTTCCCGAGCGTCTCCGGCCCTCCCGCACCGTCTCTCAGCCCCGCCCGACGTCCCCGTGACGTCGGATCGTGAAGAACGGACGCCTGGAGCCGCCGCCGCGTCGCGTGCAGCGCGATAAATCGCGCCTCCGCCGCCGCGCGTTCGCCGCCCAAATTCGACCTTTCCGAGCCGCGATTCGATCAATTGAAAGAGGGGAAATGATGTTGGAACACTCACGACCACCGGGTAACGGATTCCGGTCGATATTAGTTCCTCAATTTCCCGAATTTCAAACGATTCGCCGGAACAAATTCATAACGAGTAGCCTACTTCAAACGTCAATTATGGTCGCATCCGGGATCGGATGATCCTTTATGACCTATCGACGCGAAGATCGTAAGACGAGGATTCCAGCGGTTTAAGCCGATCGTCGATCCGACCTCGGATGCGCCGGGAATCTCCGCCGCAAGATGCGGCGGAACCCTAGCCAAACTAGGGTTTTCGCTCGAATTGGGACTTTTCTGGACAGCACGACCACTTCTCCTTCCCGACGCAATTCCGGACAAACCGGAAATCGTAATGGGTCGTGCGACCTATCCAGACGAATCTAACAAGACGACGAACAAATTTGTCTGAACGGATCGGAAAAATGATGCTGCATGCGCCCGCACGCGCCTCTGCAATCAGGCGCTCGTGTTCTGCTAGAAAACTAGGGTTCCGCCTTTTTTTTGTCTTTCTGCGCGTCGTGCCTCGATTTTCGTGCAACCCGGACCAAAATACAGTACAAAAACAGTAACACATTGGTCCTATCAACTACTCGTAGATTTTCTCACGAGAAAAACATTACAACGGGGTCAAAACAGTGGCTCGCAGGCCGCCCCAAACACGAAAAATAGCCCGATAACGACGGAATTGAAACTTAATCATGCATCTAACAGCAACAATCAGAGCCTAAACCAGGCTCTGATACCAATTGAAGGAATATGAAAGGAAGAAATCGATACCTCCTCCTTCGTATGTTGTCGTAGCTCTGATTGTTGCTCCCGTGTCAGATCTGTGTCCCGGCCTTTTTCTTCCTCTGGGTGATCAGAGAACTGAAGAAAATAAAAATATCGTCTCTCTCTAAACTCACGCCATTCATGCGTGTATGTTTATGAATTCTGTGACTTCTGTTCTGAACAGAATACTAATATATATAGGCTTCAAAAGCCAATATAATATTAATATATTTGTAGCCCATTAATTTAATTATATTCCAATGGGCTTCTACATAATTAGCACATAACATAATCAATTAATTCACTGGGCTACTAATATTTATCAATTAATTGACCCAATCAATTAATTCCAGATAAATAACATTATTAAATAATGTAAAAATACATTAATCCATTAATAATAATTTCTGAGAGACAATAAATTACTAGGCAACTAATTGGGCCAGATCAGGGATCCAATACAAGAAATAAAGCAGGGCCTCCAATTAATTAATTATCCATGCTAAGCCCAGAGCAAAATTAATTAATTAACACATATTCATTCCACTAGAGAATCCGTGCTGACTTACCCATTTATCCCAATTTGAGCAAGGGCTTGTATTTTAGACTTAATCAATCTCCGTATTTAAGATATAAATATCCGTTAATTAATTAAGCTCACTGACAGCTTAAATTAATTAACATCTTATATTCCTGAGTAGTACCACTCGACCTTATTAACACACCTGAACTTAATCAACCGGCCGGGTTTAGTGTGCTAATCCTTTCGAGTTCCTCAGGGGATATTATCAACCCATTTTACTAGGATACGGATGCAAGATACGCACAACCGAACTGAGCCACAAATAACTACTAACACCCAAGATACGTAGATCCCGTCGCTCATTTGACGTTCACCATAGTAGGTCAAAGTGATAGATAGCCAAATGCACTCATTGAAGTCTTACCAAGCTTAAGATCGGCTAAGTCACCGAGATCTTGGTTCTCCACTAAGGTCGGTTAGGAGAACACATCTCACCGTGATCCTTCAATACACCACCTTAAGTGTACCAAGTAAAGACAAGCGACTAAGACAAGCCACTTCTTATCTAAACTCGCAGCTTAAACCGACAACTTCATCCTTAAGTTGTCTCAAATTTGTTGCTTGTTTATATCTTGTCAGTTCAACCAATTTGTGTTGTCTTCTGTGATACCCGACACACCACACAAATCTAACTTTTATACAAGATAAAGGATAACATGTGCAAATATACATATTTATCAGATAGGAGAATAAAAAGTGGTAAGGACAAAAACACATTGTATACAAGCAAAAAAGTGCTTCCAGTATACAAAATCCCAACAATGATGACTTGTTGGAGCACGTTTCTATCTAATCGAATCTCAACATTAATTGGCACCCATGTGTATTTCAATATTTCAAAGTAACTGCCGTTTAATTCACACTATATAAGAATAATCGAAGTTATACCTTCCGTGAATATCGTCTCGTCTTTTGAAAAGAGTCTCTCGTGCTGATAACATGTTCTAAACTAAAAAGAACAAGAGAATAATAGAGAGAATGAGAAATAGATGTATCTTATTATGAGGGTGGAGACCTCTATTTATAGAGTACAAGATGAGCTCATGAGCTTTTAGGGTTTTCATGGTCATCACAATATATGGTAAGTATATATATAAAATATATTTACAACAATTTATATATTTATTATATTTTTATTATAATTTAATGAAAATCCCACTCTGAATAAATATATAATCCAATATTAGTGTAGTCGGGAGTGGAGTTATGAATTTGAAGTGACAAGTCAATTAATTTATTTCCACCATTAATGACTGTCTCCATTTATTTGGTTGATTGAGATAGTATTTGGAATAACTTTTATCAGTAAGTTTTAGTTATTTATATCTAAAGTTGCTTAAAGTTGTTTTTTTTAAATGTTAGTGTTTGTAATATTGAAAAAAAATAACTTAATTTTTAAAAAAATAGTTTTTTCTTTTGCTTTTAAAAAGCGTCAACTGAGCAACTTATAGACTTATGCGTATTCTGACTTATTTTAAACACCAAAAAGCCGAAGCCTATATTCCAAACATTAAAAAAAAAAATTTTTACCTGTTCCAAACATTACCTGAATATTAAGCATATGACGATTTTGGATAGCTACAAATTAAGTAGGAAATAAAATCTGAATTCTTTACAAAAAAATAAATAAATAATAGTAATAATTGTAAATAATTTGAAGTGTAAAATTAGATGAAATGACTGATAATAAATCAGCCTCTTACATTTATATATAGATTTCTTTTTGCTATATATGTTGCAATTAGAGCACGTTGGTATTATTCATGGACTTATTTGGTATCAAAATTGACTTGATAGTGCCAACAATCGTGCCTAAAGCTATTTGATATTTCCACTACATTTTAATACTATTATTGATGCTTGTCAAATTCACCATCATATGTCACAATAATTTGAGTACGAATTTACTCAATCCACTAATTATTTCCAAAGACGGTTTTCGGATCGATCTAGAATTCAAATGTTATCATCATATGATTTTTTTTACAAGATTTATGTAATTACACATCTTGTAAAAAAGAAAAAAAAAATTACCCTAAGAAGAGGAGTCGAAGTCTATGACATAGAAGGATCCTTTTGCTAGTGCATACCCATTCATCCATTTATGATTAGACACCCCTTCGAACATAAAAGTGAAAAACATCAACTTTTATCCGGTAGGTATGGTGATAGCTGATAAGTGCCTTGGGACAAGGCGGATCTAGGCGCAGATCTTTCATAAAAATTTGGGGTGAAATTTGTAATTTCGGAGAGGGTGAGACGCAAAATTTATAATTTCATAAGTTGAAATAGTAAATTTTTAAAATCTGAGATTGTACACGACTTCAGAACGGGTTGCAAATTTCCCCTAGATTTGTTTGTGGACAGGTTTTAGATCTAACTAATTTCGGAGACGAAATAATAAATCTATATATTTATGGAAGATAAGCTGGCAAATATCCGAAACATGTAAAGAAAATTCAGTTTTACAATTTGAAGGAGCCCCCCTAAATATGCACCCCTACTTGGGACACATGGTTGGGTACTTGGCCCATCTCAACTTCCAAATTTTGAAAATTAAAAAAACGAATTGGAGTAAAAAGGACAAAGTCCAAAAAGTAAAAAAGAAAAAAAAATTAAAAATACATTATAGAGAACAAAGATACATATATGGGATACAAAATATACAAACTAAAGTTAATTCTGAAGCAATAGCCTCAAAGTTTCATCACTTGCTGCGATGAGTGACGAATTTAGAAATTTTAAAATAAAATGGGTTTGAAATGGTTCGAAAATTATGAAACACTAATAAAATAAATAAAATTAAATGGTATCCTGACACCACTCATCTGATTGTAATTTCGCCACTGCACGGACAACGAGCTCTATATATATAGGAGGAGCATGCCATTTGATATTCCCACAAGAAACACAACAAAAACATGGCAAATTCTTTTGGCAAAATGATGGAGAAAAACAAACCAATGTTGTCAAACTCGCGAGTCAACACGTAGACTCGTCCGAGTTTACGTGTTGCAAGGCTCAAACGAGTTGGATCAGTGTAGAATCGCTTGTGTGATAGGATCGGGTGGGATCGCGAGTCAGCACGTAGACTCGTGGGATCGTGCGAGTCAGCACGAGTCTACAAGATCAAATTATTTTTTTATTTTTTTTCAAATAAAATATATTATTGTTTTTCCCTTAAAAACCGTAAATGACTCCAAGTAGACTAAAAACCCTAAATCGCCTTTTCAATCTTCATTCTTCAAAAAAAGCTCAATCAATTGATTCGAGTTCCCAATCAATCGTGACTTGACGACTTCATCTCTCAAAGAGCTTCGATTGCTGATATGTTTCGGAATGTATGGACCATATGTGATTTTAATTGTTTTCTCGATCTGCCTCAAGATTCGAAATTTTTGGCTTCTTGAAGTAATTCCTTGCCTTTTTGAGTTTATTGTAATGTTAAATTTTTTATATGTTTCATGATTTAGAATTTTGTTTGATTTCTAAAAATAATTTTCAAAAAGAAACTAGATGATGATAAGGCTGAAAAACGTGTTTTTATAGACATAAGTTATACTAAAAAAATGAGAGATGTTTCCCTTACCAAATATGATATGAGTCTCTTTACAGTTTACAGTTTTTTATTACTGGTAGAGTGCTTGTTCAAGACATAAACCATACAATGCACATATTAATTCTATATTTAATTACTTATTGATATGACCAACGCCGAATGAAATAGCTTATTCGTTGATTGAAGTTTTGTGTTTTTTAGAAACTTAATGACTTTTTAGATGTTATTTATGGATATTATATCCTAAGTTTTTATAAGTTAATGGTAATTTAGTTAAAATTTAATTTTGGTAGGATCGTACGATCCTACAACGATTCTACGATTCACGATTCTAGTAGGGCCCAACGATCCTACCTAGGATCGCGAGTTTGACAACCTTGAAACAAACCCTACTTTGCGATGATTGTAATCCAGTTTGCATATGCAGGCATGGTTCTCTTCTCCAAAGCAGCAATTGCTCAAGGAATGAATCCATTCATCTTTGTTGCTTATCGCCAAGCCTTTGCCACTCTTGCCTTGCTTCCTTTTGCTTTCTTCCTCGAGAGGTTAATTAATTTCTTCTTCTTTTTCGTAAAATTATTCTAATTTTTAATCACTGAATAATTAATTTAATCTTTTTTTTTTTTGCAAGGAAATCTGAGCCATTATCTGCAGCCTCTTGTGGAAGGTATTCTTGGTTTCTTTACTTGGGTAAGAGTTAAGATAGTTATTTAAGGTTTACCTTGTGCGCACCAAAGGAAGCGGCTGCGGGTTACTCGTCATTAAAAAAAATAGTTATTTATTACGTAACTTTTTTTTGTAATAAAACTTGAAAATGTTCAAGATTTGATTCTTTGGCTAACCTTTGCAGGAATACTGTTGTATGAATCTTTATACATATGCAATTGTTGAGACTGAAGGAAGTTGCTTGCAGTTGGAGTCAAGGGGAGATGGAGTATGAGTTGGTTAGTTAGTAGTGGCGGTTAATTGTGGAGGTTATAACAGAATGGATGAAGGATGAAGACGATGGAGTCCAGCCCTACAAGTCGCCTGTATTTATCCGGATCTGCAAGCAACTTAGCTGAATCAACAGTTAAATCTACCCCCTGAGGAAAAGGGGTTGAAGCTGGTTTACAACCAAGGAGCCCAACACTATTGACCACATCCAACGCATACTTTCTCTGACTTAGATACAGTCCCTGAGTTCCCCTAGCTAACTCCATTCCCAAGAAATACCTAGCCACCCCCAAATCTTTAATTGAAAATTTATTATGCAGAAAGCCCTTTAAATCAGTTATCATCTCTAGACTTGGGCTAGTGATTAATATGTCATCAACATACACTAGTATAGCAATGAAACCAGAACCAGAGCCCAATGTAAATAAACAATGGTCATGTGAGCATTGAACAAAATCGTAGGACAAAAGAGCCTTACATAGCTCAGCGTTCCATTCTCGAGATGCTTGTTTTAATCCATACAAGCTCTTGATCAACTTGCATACTTTACCAGCAGGAGCCCTATCATATCCTTCCGGAGGAAACATGTAAATTTCATCAGTCAAAGTACCATGTAGAAATGCATTATTTATATCGATCTGATGAAGATGCCAATTAGAAGAAGCAGCCAGAGCAATCAAAATTCTGATGGTAACATGTTTAGCTACTGGTGAAAATACCTCTTCATAATCAATACCGTATTCTTGTTTATACCCCTTTGCAACTAATCTTGCCTTATATCTTTCCACAGATCCATCAGAGTTAAGTTTTACCTTATAAACCCATTTTGATCCTATTGCATGCTTACCAGGTGGTAAGTCTACCAAACTCCAGGTATTGTTCCGCTCCAGGGCTGATAATTCTGCCTGCATTGCAGACTCCCACTCTACAAACTTACACGCCTCTTTGTAGCTGTGGGGTTCCTGAAGCGTAGTAATATTAGTAAGAAAAGCAGTGTAGCTGCTACTAAAACAGGGTGTATGAATGTAAGGAAATGTGGGAGGAGTTAGAGAGGTTGATTCTCTACTGGACACAGTTAGATCAACTTGACTGACAAAGTCATTTAACCAAGCAGGAGGTCGAGTTGATCTTTTAGGCCTTTCAATTTGTTCCAATGATACCTCCATGTGAGGATGGGATTCGTCTGATGAAGGAGAATCCATATCAGCAACTTCATCTGACTGAGGATTATCTATTGTTACATCAGCAATCTCCTGATCAGATTCAGGACAGACAATGACTGAATCATGTTCTGTACCTGCAAAAGTTGGAGAAGCTGACACAGTAAAGGGAAACGTGTGAGGAAAGAATTTGACATCTCTGCAAATAAAAACTTCCTTAGTTTCCATATTGAAGAGTGTAAAACCTTTATGCCCATTGCAACTCCAAGAAATAAGCACTTTGTTCCCCTTGACTCAAACTTCTTCTTATGGGGATTTGTATTTGCTGCATATGCCAGACACCCAAAGGGCTTCATAACACTCAAATTCTCCTTTGAGTTTGTCAAAACAGAGAATGGAGAAATCCACCCAAGCACTCTACTGGGCAATCTATTCAAAATCCAAGTCGCAGTCAATATAGAAAACGGCCAAAAAGATTCTGGAACACAACTCTGAAACATCAATGCTCTGGCCACCTCCAACAATGATCTATGCTTCCGTTCTACCGTTCCATTTTGCTACGGTGTATAGACGCAGGTTCTTAAATGAATGATCCCTCGAGAATGAAATAATTCCTGCATCTGTGTATTTATAAATTCTGACCCATTGTCTGTTTTCACCTTTTTTACCTTCTTGCTGAATTGTGTTTCTACCATCTTCAAGTATCCTTCTAACACTTTGCATACCTGTCTCTTTGACTGTAAAAGATAGGTCCAAGTGCATCTACTTCTATCCTCCACAATAGTCAGGATGTAGGATGCATTCGCCACATTCTCAACATTATAGGGTCCCCAGACATCCATATGTATGAGTTCGAAAGGATCTGATTCTCTTTTATCCAAAGTTGGAAATGGATTTCTGCATTGCTTGGCTTTGTGACATATCTCACAAGAGCCAATGTCTTTCTCCACCTCTTTACTGCATAATCCTTTGAAATCTGGAACATGTTTAAGTGTGGTGAATGAAGCATGTCCTAGGAGAACATGTCAATTATTCATCACCTCTGACTCAGAATTTGAAACATGATTAATCCTCTCCAGATGTTGCTCTGGATCAATCACATATAATCTTCCTTGTGCCTGTCCAATAATCACAACATGATCATCACTTAACTTCTGAACTACACAATGAGTAGGGAAGAAAACACACTTCAGCTGAAGCTGGTTGTTCAACTGATGTGTAGATACCAGATTATGTGTGAACTCTGGTATGAATAATACATCCTCAAGAACCAATTGATCAGTCAATTGCACAGTTCCAACTTCATGAATTGTCTGCATGGATCCATTTGGGAGATACACACCTTGAGGCTGCGCAAGCTTCCTAATATCCATCATGAGATTTCTATTGCAACAAATATGACTACTTGCCCCTGAATCCATGATCCACAATTTTTCTTTCTTCAGTCCATCCATTATACTGAAAGAGTAGTGTTTCTCCAACACATTCAGTGGAGTATATGTTTCAACACTGTTGACACTCCCAGCAACTCCTAATCCTTTGAGTTGATGCAATGCCTTTTCAACGCTAGAAATCAGATTTTCAACATTCTGATTCTTAGTTTGATTTGGAACCATAAAATCTGTAGAACCACTTTGTGCAGTTTCTGACTGTATCACGAGTTGATCAATCAAAATCCTATGGTTCGTCCACATCGCACTGATTGGAGCGTTTTGGTAGACGAAGAACTTGGAGAAAGTAGTCTGGAAGGAGAGGTGAGGAATCAAGGAGGTAGGGCAACAAATCCGCGAGGAAGAGGGAGACATACCACCGGTGGACGACACTCAGGTGGTGGAAATCAGTCACAGAGAGAGCTGCATGATTCAGAAATGGAAAGGACAGAACAAAATCCTAGAATCAATGATGTATATTTCTTAAGTCCACACGATCATCCTGGACTTAAGATTGTTAATGCAGTCTTCAATGGAAGAAATTACTACGCCTGGAGCAGAGCGATGAGAAGATCACTTGCTGGAAGAAATAAAATTGGATTCATAGAAGGTACGGTTCCTAAACCTGCTGAAACACATAGTAGTTATAACTCTTGGATTCAAGTAGATTTCATGGTCACATCCTGGATTATGAACTGTATAGCACCTGAGTATTCTGTGTTAGGTTGCAGCCGTTTTCGCTTCATTTGAATTCCTTTGATTGATTATAGCAACTGGATTCAAGAATTCGGGATGTGACCATGAAATCTACTTGAATCCAAGAGTTATAACTACTATGTGTTTCAGCAGGTTTAGGAACCGTACCTTCTATGAATCCAATTTTATTTCTTCCAGCAAGTGATCTTCTCATCGCTCTGCTCCAGGCGTAGTAATTTCTTCCATTGAAGACTGCATTAACAATCTTAAGTCCAGGATGATCGTGTGGACTTAAGAAATATACATCATTGATTCTAGGATTTTGTTCTGTCCTTTCCATTTCTGAATCATGCAGCTCTCTCTGTGACTGATTTCCACCACCTGAGTGTCGTCCACCGGTGGTATGTCTCCCTCTTCCTCGCGGATTTGTTGCCCTACCTCCTTGATTCCTCACCTCTCCTTCCAGACTACTTTCTCCAAGTTCTTCGTCTACCAAAACGCTCCAATCAGTGCGATGTGGACGAACCATAGGATTTTGATTGATCAACTCTGTGATACAGTCAGAAACTGCACAAAGTGGTTCTACAGATTTTATGGTTCCAAATCAAACTAAGAATCAGAATGTTGAAAGTCTGATTTCTAGCGTTGAAAAGGCATTGCATCAACTCAAAGGATTAGGAGTTGCTGGGAGTGTCAACAGTGTTGAAACATATACTCCACTGAATGTGTTGGAGAAACACTACTCTTTCAGTATAATGGATGGACTGAAGAAAGAAAAATTGTGGATCATGGATTCAGGGGCAAGTAGTCATATTTGTTGCAATAGAAATCTCATGATGGATATTAGGAAGCTTGCGCAGCCTCAAGGTGTGTATCTCCCAAATGGATCCATGCAGACAATTCATGAAGTTGGAACTGTGCAATTGACTGATCAATTGGTTCTTGAGGATGTATTATTCATACCAGAGTTCACACATAATCTGGTATCTACACATCAGTTGAACAACCAGCTTCAGCTGAAGTGTGTTTTCTTCCCTACTCATTGTGTAGTTCAGAAGTTAAGTGATGATCATGTTGTGATTATTGGACAGGCACAAGGAAGATTATATGTGATTGATCCAAAGCAACATCTGGAGAGGATTAATCATGTTTCAAATTCTGAGTCAGAGGTGATGAATGATTGGCATGTTCTCCTAGGACATGCTTCATTCACCACACTTAAACATGTTCCAGATTTCAAAGGATTATGCAGTAAAGAGGTGGAGAAAGACATTGGCTCTTGTGAGATATGTCACAAAGCCAAGCAATGCAGAAATCCATTTCCAACTTTGGATAAAAGAGAATCAGATCCTTTCGAACTCATACATATGGATGTCTGGGGACCCTATAATGTTGAGAATGTGGCGAATGCATCCTACATCCTGACTATTGTGGAGGATAGAAGTAGATGCACTTGGACCTATCTTTTACAGTCAAAGAGACAGGTATGCAAAGTGTTAGAAGGATACTTGAAGATGGTAGAAACACAATTCAGCAAGAAGGTAAAAAAGGTGAAAACAGACAATGGGTCAGAATTTATAAATACACAGATGCAGGAATTATTTCATTCTCGAGGGATCATTCATTTAAGAACCTGCGTCTATACACCGTAGCAAAATGGAACGGTAGAAAGGAAGCATAGATCATTGTTGGAGGTGGCCAGAGCATTGATGTTTCAGAGTTGTGTTCCAGAATCTTTTTGGCCGTTTTCTATATTGACTGCGACTTGGATTTTGAATAGATTGCCCAGTAGAGTGCTTGGGTGGATTTCTCCATTCTCTGTTTTGACAAACTCAAAGGAGAATTTGAGTGTTATGAAGCCCTTTGGGTGTCTGGCATATGCAGCAAATACAAATCCCCATAAGAAGAAGTTTGAGTCAAGGGGAACAAAGTGCTTATTTCTTGGAGTTGCAGCTGGGCATAAAGGTTTTACACTCTTCAATATGGAAACTAAGGAAGTTTTTATTTGCAGAGATGTCAAATTCTTTCCTCACACGTTTCCCTTTACTGTGTCAGCTTCTCCAACTTTTGCAGGTACAGAACATGATTCAGTCATTGTCTGTCCTGAATCTGATTAGGAGATTGCTGATGTAACAATAGATAATCCTCAGTCAGATGAAGTTGCTGATATGGATTCTCCTTCATCAGACGAATCCCATCCTCACATGGAGGTATCATTGGAACAAATTGAAAGGCCTAAAAGATCAACTCGACCTCCTGCTTGGTTAAATGACTTTGTCAGTCAAGTTGATCTAACTGTGTCCAGTAGAGAATCAACCTCTCTAACTCCTCCCACATTTCCTTACATTCATACACCCTGTTTTAGTAGCAGCTACACTGCTTTTCTTACTAATATTACTACGCTTCAGGAACCCCACAGCTACAAAGAGGCGTGTAAGTTTGTAGAGTGGGAGTCTGCAATGCAGGCAGAATTATCAGCCCTGGAGCGGAACAATACCTGGAGTTTGGTAGACTTACCACCTGGTAAGCATGCAATAGGATCAAAATGGGTTTATAAGGTAAAACTTAACTCTGATGGATCTGTGGAAAGATATAAGGCAAGATTAGTTGCAAAGGGGGTATAAACAAGAATACGGTATTGATTATGAAGAGGTATTTTCACCAGTAGCTAAACATGTTACCATCAGAATTTTGATTGCTCCTGTCGCTTCTTCTAATTGGCATCTTCATCGGATCGATATAAATAATGCATTTCTACATGGTACTTTGACCGATGAAATTTACATGTTTCCTCGGAAGGATATGATAGGGCTCCTGCTGGTAAAGTATGCAAGTTGATCAAGAGCTTGTATGGATTAAAACAAGCATCTCGAGAATGGAACGCTGAGCTATGTAAGGCTCTTTTGTCCTACGATTTTGTTCAATGCTCACATGACCATTGTTTATTTACATTGGGCTCTGGTTCTGGTTTCATTGCTATACTAGTGTATGTTGATGACATATTAATCACTAGCCCAAGTCTAGAGATGATAACTGATTTAAAGGGCTTTCTGCATAATAAATTTTCAATTAAAGATTTGGGGGTGGCTAGGTATTTCTTGGGAATGGAGTTAGCTAGGGGAACTCAGGGACTGTATCTAAGTCAGAGAAAGTATGCGTTGGATGTGGTCAATAGTGCTGGGCTCCTTGGTTGTAAACCAGCTTCAACCCCTTTTCCTCAGGGGGTAGATTTAACTGTTGATTCAGCTAAGTTGCTTGCAGATCCGGATAAATACAGGCGACTTGTAGGGCAACTTCTTTATCTCAACCTTACTAGACCAGATCTCACACATGTTACCCAACAATTAAGCCAATTTGTGGCATCTCCTTGCCAGAATCATTGGTCTGCCGCCCTACATGTTCTTCGGTATTTGAAGGGCTGCCCATCCTTGGGCTTGTTCTTCTCTTCGAATGGATTGTCTACAACTATTAAGTCATATGCTGATGCCGATTGGGGAACCTGCCCTGCAACCAGAAGATCATTAACTGGTTTCTGTATCTTTTTAGGTGATTCTATGGTATCCTAGAGATTTAAGAAGCAGGAGACAGTGTCAGCCTCTACGGCTGAAGCGGAATACAGATCTCTTGGAGCAGTGGTTAGAGAGTTGCTGTGGATCACTTATGTGCTTACAGATTTGCAGATTCAAGTTCAAACACCTATCCCATTGTTCTGTGATAATGCAGCCGCAATCCACATCACTAAGAATCAAGTATTCCATGAGAGGACAAAACACTTGGAAATTGATTGTCACATAGTTCGTGACCAGTACAAAGCAGGCCTTATTCTTCCAACTCATATTCATACTTCTCGGCAGTTAGCCGATGTTTTCACAAAGATACTAGCAGGGCCGCGATTTCGTGAGTTACTCTCCAAGATGGGGCTACTGGACCTCCATAGCCTCCATCTTGAGGGGGGGGTGTTGAGACTGAAGGAAGTTGCTTGCAGTTGGAGTCAAGGGGAGATGGAGTATGAGTTGGTTAGTTAGTAGTGGCGGTTAATTGTGGAGGTTATAACGGGAATGGATGAAGGATGAAGACGATGGAGTCCAGCCATTTGGATTAAAATCGACGTGGACGATCGAGTGGATACGAATAAAGCATTCACTAATAAAAGCGTGTTACGCTATATTACGTTTCGTAGCGCTTATTCGGTTAGGGTTTGTGTATCTCAACTATAAATAAGTGTGCTTACAGCTGATGTAATTGAACAATACATTTTACTCATTTTCCTGAAATAAACATGCTTTACGTCTAGAAACTTCCATCAGATCTAGATCACAACCGAGATCTAGTTCATCCAGATTTGATATTCAAGCTTACAACAGCAATCAACTGTGTTTCTGCAACCTTGGCATCTGCTAGCAACAACAGTATCCCTGCCCTCACCTTCATCGTCGCCGTCACCCTCCGGTATGTCTTCTTTCGTATTTATTTTCTTTCGGGTGAAAAGAAAAAAAATATTTTGCTTCATTTGAAAATGCGTCAAACTACCATAATTTTATTTTATTGCAAAAAATACTACATTTTCTTGAATAATGTTTCACAAAAATGTCTGCTGTTTCTTTTAGGGTACAACGCAAGATTTTATGTATTTTTTTTTCTAATATAAAATTTTAAAATACACTTAAAATGTATGACATTGGAACTATGAAGAAATGGACAAAAGTGTCATTTTACTAATAAAGTAATAGGATGAAAGAATTAGTACTTTTGCCATAAAATAAATATGGATATATAATTTGATATAGTTTCAAGTGAATACGGATTTTTTTTGCTTTTCTAGTATTTTTTTTTCAAGAAAATGATTATTTTTGTACAGGATTGAGAGCTTTTCAATGAGGGATATTTCTGGGATTCTCAAGTTTTTGGGGTCAGTGATGAGTTTCACAGGAGCAATGGTGTTTGCCTTTGTAAAAGGGCCTCAACATAACCTCTTCAATCTGCCTGGTACACATGCTAACACCACAGACAAGTGGATCCAAGGTTGTCTCCTCATGCTCCTAGCCAACACTATATGGACTTGTTGGCTAGTAATGCAGGTCACTCCGTATTTTCAATACCCGATTAGAAAAGGGAACATATCTAGATTTCAAGATAGTGGGACTTTTTACACTAAAAAGGCACTAAATTTGTAATTTTAGGCCTCTCTTGTGAAGCAGTATCCATCAAAGCTCAGATTGACAATGTTGCAGTGCTTATTCAGCTGTTTACAGTCAACTGTTTGGGCTATTGTTATGGAGAGAGACATAGCTTCATGGAGATTGACATTGGATCTTAATCTTTTCTCTCTAGTGTATTGTGTATGTTTTCTCATCCCCCTTTATATTGGGGTAAAAGACTGAAAAAATTCTCCCTAGGAGGGGTTTTCATGTATCAATTCTGGGATAACGAGGTATTTTTTTGCAAAGAAAACAAATACGTAGTAGTAGTATTTATGCATTTTTAGTTGGATGTAGGGTATTTTTTGCATTTTTCCTCTTAGAATTTAATCATGTAAATAAAGGGTAAAAACGTAACTACAGTTAAACCTCGATAAAGTAATAATCTTGGGACCGGAAAAAAATATTCATTTAACGAGGTTATTACTTTACCGAACATTATTTTAGTGCATTGACCCTTATCGGGACCAAAAAAATTTATTATCTAAACGAGATTATTACTTTATCAAATATTACTTTATCGAGGTTTAACTGTATATTGAACAATTAAGGGTGAAAGAGTTTAGAGCGTCTGAGTTACACGTACAGTTATATTTGAAGAGAGTTTTTCATGTAATATTTTTAAACACAATATTTTTTTTTCAAAGACGAATGAATGATAGTTTTATGCTTTTCACCAAAACAAATAACTTTTTCTTTTTCTTTTTCTCATTTATATATGTTGTTATGTTTTTGTTGATTTGATGTAAGATTGTTGGTAATAACATATACATGTAATAATTAATGACAGGGAGTGGTAGTAACTGGAATAAGTTACTGGTTGATGCTGTGGGTGGTGGAGATAAAAGGTCCCCTTTTTACTGCTGCATTTACCCCATTGCAACTCATTTTTACTGCCATCTTCTCAGCATTTCTGTAACGCCCCAAAATATTTTTTTTTAACTTTTAAGGGGACGTCACCTCGTGCATAACATATAATTTCCTCAATTTAATTTTCAAAAATAATAGATTTATAAAAATAATAAGGTTTTAATGCATTTCATAAAAGCGGAAGTCTTAAATCAAAAATATGTTCACCTATTAGTTTGCGGAATTAAATAAAAATAAATGCATAGTTCAAGATAAAACTAAATTAATAATGTAAAAGTTTCATAATTCCTTTTCTCTGTGTGACCATCATCATCCGCCACCTCAAGCATCTGCCGGACCATGATCTGAAAATGTGAAAATATTAAGGGGTGAGTACGACTACTCAGTGGGAAACACACGTATATCCAAACTATATAAAATGTCAATAACACGGATATGAAACATGCATAATAAATAATTTTTGATCCTTGGGCCTCCTCTTGACCCTAAGAATCCATTTCATTTCACACGATCCTAGGGCCTCCTCTTGACCCTAAGGATCCATTTCATTTCACACGGTCTCCTCTTGACCGTAAATTTTCATAAGGGCCTCCTCTTGACCCCGGTCAAAGGCCTCCTCTTGACCTTGACCTCTTTCATTCTCATGTCTGCCATAAACACATGAATACTGTACACAATATATAATAAGGATAACGGTAACTTCCCCACCTTAACCTTAACTTGAAGAAAAATAATGGATATCAATGTTTAAGTCCTGCGCGCCGATCCTATTCATGGAAATTTATCTTAATGACTTGTACATAGAGTATCATGCATCAACTATTCAAATAATTTATAATTAAACATAGATCATAACAATCAAACAACGTATACTATACATAATCTACTTATTAACATGCAATTTTAACGGTTTTACATGGTAGTAAACTTAAGTATATTAAAAATAATCTTACTTCTATCGAAAATTCATTCATGCATTGAATAATTTGGCAACTCATGAAATAAATTAATAAATAAATAATAAACGTATCCTAAAAATTCTATATTTTTAACATGAATGACCTAACATATATTATATCTCATTAAAATCAAACCTGGTCGAAAATAATGTAAAGAAAACATGAAAAACAATTTTCCTTTCATGATCATGAACATGCTGTCAGAAACTGGCAGGTTACGAAGAACAATTTTAAACAAATACTTAGCATGCTTCAAAAATTATACAAAAATAAATTAGTATACTCGACATACCGAAGAATATGATCATAAATTTTCATGACGATATGAAGACGGGAAGATGTGTAAATAATTCTTCAAACAGTTCGCATGTGTGCTGACAGAATTTCGAAAATCTAATTTGAAACTAAATTATGGAAGACTAAGGTGTATTTATAGGCCTAGAAATCATTATATAAAGATCCCTAATCCTATAAGGTATCAAATATATTTTATCCATATTTATTTTCGTTCATATCTATTTTATATAGGATTTATTCTATTCACTTACCATATAAGACATTCAATCCTAGATAAATTAGGATAAGGATAAATACAACTAGATTTCTTTCCTAAAACAACTATATCACAAATATAATATATATTTTATTCATAAAATATAATTTCAAATTATTTCCTAATAACTTAATACCATAATAAATATTATTATGAATCCTAGTTGGTTTGGGAAATCCAAAATTAATATTACTCTTGCCTAATAATTCTAATATTATTTCTATCTCAACAAAATAATATAATCATAATATGATATAAATAAACATATTCAAAGTTCAAAATAAATTTAAATAACAAAAATTATTTAACAACAAATAAGATAAATGCTTTAATTTTCATTTAAATTTCTAAGACGCGACTTACAGAACTAAAACACTTGATAACATGCATGAATAAATATGCAATGCATTTTATATTGAAAATTTCGGGGCGTTACAATTTCTATGGAAGGAGATGCTCCATATTGGAAGGTCAGTAACTCATACACACTTTAAATTCGTATTTTATTTCATCAATACTATGTGATACAGGTGATATCATTGATGAAAATTGCACTCGTTTCGCATAAAATGTAAAAAAGAAGTGAAAATGGCCTCTTTCTTTTCATGCAGCATACTAGGAGGAATGTTGCTCGTAGGGGGCTAGTACTGTGTGCTTTGGGAGAGGTGAAAAAGGAAGAAGAATCTAAGGAGGAAATCCAAGTGTAATTAGTTATTAATATGTTTTGTTGTATTTAGAAATTAGAATAATACAATATATGAGCTAGCTTCTTATTTAATAAAGTTTAATTTGAATTATTTAAGTGAAGTCCATACCTAGTTGGCCCATTTGATGAATTAGTTTTATTTTTTATTTTTTGAATACTTGATTAGGGAGTGAAATTGTAGATATAAAATGTTTAGCCCAAGATGTCAAGAGAATTTTGCACATGGCCCTCTTAACAAACATATTTCCACTATGGTAGACCACTCAAATCTCATGAGAACCAACCACATGACTTTATATATGTAAGAAAATGGTGAGTTTCTAGCACATATAAAATGGGTTGTTATTGCATGTCACACTATTGAAATGGACACTCTCTTTCTACCATTAGTGATTTGAGAAATCAAAAAAGTTTGTTTTGCGGTTGCTGGTTTTCTTTGAGGCGTGAAAGCTATTTAATTTGAGTTTTAGTACGTAAGCTCGTATTTTGATCCATGAGATATACGTACGCAGTACGTGAACTGAAGTGAGATGAAATTTCGCATATTTGATTAAAATCTTCTAGGTCTTTCATGTGTCGTGTATCATGAAAATGACTAAAAACACCCCCACATGGTGAATTGTGTTGTTCTTATGCTACTTAACTATAACTTGGTTTTTTGTCGCGTCTTAATCAACGAAGAAAATTGTGACTATTATCCAAAACGTATGTTGATCAAGTCGTCATGATAATGAATCTTAAAAAGCTCGAAGAATTCATTCACATTGATTGAACTACTTATTAAACTAGAAGATAAATTACTATATTTTATTCGGTTATGAAAAATCCGTTGCTATTATTCGAGATACGGTTTGTAAAATAAGGAAAGAGTACGAAAGAATAATCTCAAACCGATGTGCAAATTGCCAGTTTGATCTTTTAAAAGGAACTTATTAATTTCATTTAATTTTCGTACCCAAATTCAGCATCATGACAGATCGTTATGCCTTATAATGAATTGCATCTAAACAAATTTAATTTTTTACACCAATAGTGTACACATGCATCATCAATTTCTCACCGACTCACCCTTTACACAAATGACACACATGATTGATCAATCAATAAAACTACCTTCATGGACGGATCTAAAAATACGCGCTAGGAGAGCAAAATTTAGAATTTTGGAAAAAAGAGGCAAGATTAAAAGTTTTCAAGAACTATGCATAAAAAACGTGTTTTCGAACAATTTGAAGGGAGGCGGCACCCGCACGTGGCCAGGAGCGGATCCGTAAGCTTGGCTGAAATACGATTGTATTAATTTTAATGGTTTAGTCTAATTCCGGGCCTAGTATAATCTTGCCCACTTGAAGGTATTTTTGTCCATCCCAAGGTGGTCTAGTCGGGAAGGTTGGATCCGCCCCTAAACACGCTTCTTACATCCACCTAAAACTATAATCTCATAAAATAAAAAACGTATCGAAATTAATCAAACCCTAAAATTTTCTCTCCTATACACTACCCTACCACCAACTCTCTATATATTCCAACACACATTCCCACTCCCAAACCCAAAACCTCATTACATCATCTTCTCAAAACAAATCTTGCCCTAACATGTCAACCAACAACCACCCATTCCTTGATCAATTCCTCCAAACCAAACCCCCATTCCCAATGATGGGCAAAACGGTAAAATGGCAGCCCAACTCCATTGAAGTAGCTCCAAATTGCCCTAGATGCTTCTCCTCCAACACCAAATTTTGCTACTACAACAACTACAGCGTATCGCAACCTCGATACTTCTGTAAGGGGTGCCACCGCTACTGGACTAGAGGCGGCACCCTTCGCAACGTCCCGGTCGGTGGCAAGAGCCGCGGTAAAAACGGCGGAGACATGGACGTTTCCGCCGGAAAGGTGAAGGATGGGGATTTGATCAAGGGTTGTGATGAGGGGTGTAGCTTTGAAACTAATAAGATGGACGGTGGAGATTTTGTGTACAAGGACTTTGATGGTTTTGGGGTTGAGAGTGAGATGGTGTGGTCGGAGCAGCCGTTGATGCAAGAATTTGAGGTGTTTGATGAACGGCTGAGGATGTGTGATGAGAGTTTGATGAGTGGGGATTGGGGATCATTTGATCTCTCGGCCTATGAGAATCTTTAGTTTGTCTCATTTTGTGCTTTATTTTTTTCTTTGAGGTAAACTTGCCTCAAATTTTGCTATGTTTACTATACTATAAATCGAAGTTTACGGATTCAAATTTCAGTAATATTGGCTTGTACGAATGTGTTATCTATAATTTGTCTATAATTAATTTGCAACTTCCGTGCAATCCAAAAGTTATTATATATAAGTACGGATTTATTCAATTTTCAATTGTGAATTTAACTCATTATTAAAAATAATTAAATAAAATTCCTTTTGTTGCACGTAAGATATGCATTGATTTGAGTGTAGACAAGCAAGTGGAATGTTTATAGTGATTTGGTAAAGAAACAAGAATTCCATAACTAACAATCTTAAATTAATTATTTATTAATTTCTTTTGTCGTAAAAAGGGGAAATATAAAAATATTAATGAACATATATAAAAAGAAACAATAGCAAATATTAATCTTTAATAATTTTTGCGTGCATTATTTCAATTTTAAATAAATTTATGTAATCCGAAAGTAAAGTAATGTTATGAAATTAGATAGATGACCGAATTCACAATAGCAAATCATCCTAAATCGTGGTGATTCGCTCTGATTTACCACCTCTTGAAGATCAGAAAAAGTTACTAGCTTTTCTCCAAGAACAGATATTCACAATCTGAATTGGCTATCAGATTTCGCATACATTTTCATCTGGGCTCGGTTCAGATTCATAGTCGCTTCAAATTCACTCCACTTTTCACTTCGTTCGAGAAAATTCCCGAACGGGCTTCCGTCAAATCCCTAACTTTTTCCGGCTGAATCGCTATTATAGCAATTATTTCAAAACAATTTTAACGATCCCTAATTATCCCACGTTCCTCATTTCCTGATTTCCTTCAATTGAAAAAGGGCTGCTTTCGATCTTCAAATTTATGGTGCCGTTGATTTGTTGTTCAATTTTGCTGTAATTATTGTATTTGATTTCTCTGATCTATGAAACAAAGTTATTCATTTGGTGCTAGTAATAGTCCCAAGTCATTCCATTCATATCCAAGGAGGGATTTTGACTTGGAATCTGGAATTACAAAAAAATCAAGAAAGCCCAAAAATAATTTCCTGAGAATGATGAAAAGTAGGATCCAGCAATTACACCCTCTTTTGCTGTTCTTGTTTTGCTTATCAATTGCAATTACTGTTATAGTCTTATTCTCTATATGTGATGGGGATGTTAGAATGATGTCTAGTTATAGGGCAGTGGAGGGAAATGTGGATGGCTATCCTTTTGCTAGCTTTAGGAATCTTGTATTGGTGGCTGGGCATTCTATTTATACTAGTAGTAGTTGTGACAAAGTTGAGAAGGAGGAGGCTTGGTTTCTTGAGCCTTATCAGAAGCATGCTGGCCAAGCTGCAACTTTTGTTAGGCATATAGAGAAGGGGGTGGAGATTGCAAGTGGAGATGATGCAGCATTGCTTTTGTTTAGTGGGGGCGAGACGAGGAAGGATGCTGGACCGAGGAGCGAAGCTCAGAGCTATTGGGCTGTTGCAGAGTCCAAGCAATGGTTTGGTGAGTTGTAATGGCTTTTGTGAATGTTCTTGAATGTGTGGGTTTTGGTGAGATGGGAATAAGTATTGATGATTAAACTTGTAGTATTATGATGTTTGATGATAGCAGCTAAGGATTGGATGCTTATGAATGGGATATAATGATGGTTCTTGGACAAGTATAGAAGGGTTGGTTTTAATGCTTCTTGATTAGAAAAGATTCATCTTTTATGTCTTCTTAATACGAGAAGTCAAAACTATTCCGCATCAAGATTCCTCTGCCTTGGTGTTTCGTCTATGTTCTTGGACACAGACAAGGGCATTAGTCCTTCCCAATGTGCCATATATTGTATATTTAATAAGATCTTTGTAGAATTGTGTTAGTGTAAATGTTCTGATCTATAAGTTCTAAGTGGCTTGGTTTAATGCCATTTCTTAACATTAGCTAGGAAACCTTGTTATATGTTGAGGATCGATGAAGAATCACATTGATACGGTTTAGTACATCTGGGATTGGGGCGAATTTTGAATATGCCCGTTGGTATTGAAACATGTACAGCTAAAAGACTGGCCTTTGAACTAAATCTTAGTGGCTACCCTCTAAGTTTACATGTAGATATGAATCCTCCTGGATTTTTGGTTCGAGTTTTGTACTTCCGTTTATGAGGCACTTGACCTTTATCATATCATTATATTCTTCAGCTCCCCAGATTTGATCAACTTGTGTTGCTGCAGTACAAAAATTACTATTTGGTTTTGCTTTATTCTAATTATGCATCTCATTGTTATATCCTTGTTGTTTGTTTCCGAATTCTGAAGGCAAGCAAGACAGTGTGAGAGGTAGAGCTTTAACTGAAGAACATGCCCGAGATAGCTTCGAGAATCTTCTCTTCAGCGTGTGTCGTTTCCGGGAGCTTACTGGCTCATATCCACACAACATAACTGTAAGTCCAGATGCATTTCAAAAGTTCAACTTCAGTCACCAATCTTCATATAATTTTAGCTCCATTTATAATTCAAACCAAGCTAGTTCTGTATCCAAATTTATACAGTTCCATATTTCCAAAAAATTCTAAATCTTTTTCAGCACAAAAATTGGGCCCAAGTTCTATGTAACACATTCAAAAATTAGCGAAATTTCCGGAATTGAGACAATCAAGAAAGCTGCATAAGTTTTTCATGACACAATCTCCAACTCTGTCCTTGTCTTGTCCTTAACAGGTTGTAGGTTATGACTTCAAGGAGGAGAGATTCGTCCATTTACACCGACCGGCAATTAGGTTTCCGGAGGCCCGATTCCTCTATTCGGGCACACCGTCCCCCCAAAACTCGAAGGAGGCTGCACTAAAAGGTGAAGCAATGGTGAGAACTCAGTTTCAAGAAGACCCTTATGGATGCTTAGGTTCGTTGAGTCGAAAGAAACTCGGGCGCGATCCGTTTCATAGAACTATTCCTTACCCTAATGGATGCCCAGAAATCAAAGGTTTGTTTACATATTGTGGCACTGCACCATATTCAGGCTGGTTGCCTTGGTCTTGAGATATTTGGAACAAATTTTGTTAATTACTTTGGGAGTTCATGCAACAATAGTACTCTTGTTGTAATTATTGTAGTGAAAAGGACAAGCAGGAATGCTATGTATGCTGAGAGATTTTAATTGTCTTGAGTTTATTTGCATTCTTGAATTTTTCATGCAGCTTCAATTTTTGCATGAAGGAAGTTCATATTTTGGAATATCAAACTAATTGTTATGAAATAATAAATACAAAGATATTTATTACAACCATAAAAACATTATTTTCCAATTGTTGTTCTATTCCAAAAATGGACTTAAATAAGATAATTCAAACTAAAATTCTCATTAGAAATATTGTTTCATCATTTCACCTTTACACCACTTAAAAGAAAAAAATTCATCTTACTTTCGAAGAATTACTTTACCCACCCTTTAAATTGCAACTTCAAATTTCATCTCTTTAAAATTTTAATCATCCTTTGCTTAGCTAAATAATCTTTTATTTAGGGAAAGTGACTCAAACTGTATATTTGACATTGCTTTAGCAATATATTTTAATTTAATCAATCAATGCTTGATTAATTATAATTTCGAATTTTTTATACTCCAAAGGTTTGGAATTTGTTATAAATCAAACTAAAAACTCTCATTAGCAATATAATTTTGAATTTTTTATATTGCAGAAACATAATTAAATGAGGTGATATCGTCCAATATTTTTTAATCAATTAAAATCAACTTCAATTGATATTTTTAATCAATCCAAATCCCAAACAATTTTTCTGACCATTCAAGATCGTGAATCCATGGTAATTGAATCACAATGTGCAAATCAAAGAAGATAAGGAGAGGAATTAAAGAAAAAAACGGAAGAACCATCAGGACCAATAGTTATCCCCAGAAGCGTTAAGCTGTGTACGGTCCGCATCATGGTTCGAACTTTCTTCGAGAGAAAGCTCGCATCATTTGGTTCCAAACTACTAACATCAATAATCAATCAATCAATCAATCGAACATTTTTTCTCAAATTGATTTGTAAAGGGTAACAAAAACTAAATTAAATAAAATCAAAAGAATAGGGCTCAGAAATATATGGGTAAGAGATTTATCGTCACTCGATCGTCGGAGTGGTGCATGACAAAGATTATCATCACAGCCCAGCAAAATCAAACTAATTTCAATTCGCGAAAACTAAATCACTGCAACTCTACGATGATTCGAAGAATGCAAAACAAAATTAGAAGAAGAAATCGAAGAAGAGAGTCTCGCTCAGCTGAAGGATGGAAGTGAGACGCGAATCTCCCAATTTATAACAGAAAAACTGAACCAAAAACCCTAGCTGTTGATGGATATTACGTTTATATCCTTGGCCCATCCCAATACTTTCAAAAAGGCTTGGCCCATAAACTAGGAGACTTTTGTTAATTGATTTTATTAAAGATTAAATAAATAAAAATAAATGTTTATAATCATGTTACTCTTTAATAGAGTTGTCAAAATCGGCGCGAAATAGACCGGCGTACTCTCTAGTTCAGATGTGGGTTGATTCAAAATCGTGAAGCTTAAGAAAAATGTGGGCAAAAGTTAAAATTTGAAAAATAAATTATAGTATATGAGGTTAGTAGTAGTATGTTTTGGTTTCAAAATAAATAAAATGTGTGTTCATTAAAACTTTGTCAGCTCTGCTTTTGATCTTTAAAACTTAAAATCAAATTGTTGTATCATTAGGATATGATTTGAAGCAACTCACCTCATATGCATGTAGTTAATTTTTTCATATAAATCTCGATCTCAAACTGAGTCATACTTCGAGATCCATGACACCTATGTATCACAGTAATAATGATTTTGCAAATCATCTAATATTCATTTAATGGTGCGATATAGAAACGTGTATAATTTTGGATGAAAAATATTAATAATATAGTATATTTTTTGCTTGCAATCTGAGTAATGATTTTCAAGATATTTTGCTTTTAATGGAATTAAAAAAAAAAAAAAGTGAATAGTTTAAATGTATACAACATACATTTTTGTACACTTCTTAGATACACACGAATGAATATCATAACATTAAATATATATACCCAATCTATATACATTATGTTAATGTTAAAATTATATTTTTATTTTTATTATAAAATTTTATTTAAGAATAAAGTAATTATTTCATCCGTCTGGAAGATATTATATGGAGCTGATTTTGAACGAATTAAAATTATTTTAACATCTTATCAAACAAAAAAAATAAAAAAATATATAATATAGAGATTTCATACTTAAATATGTTCTCCCTCCGTCCCATTGGAAGCGTCTTGTTTTCCATTTTGGGCGTCCCATTGGAAGCTTCTTATTTCTAAAAAAGGCAAAAATATGTGGATAAAATTTAACTATCCAAAAGTCAAACAATATACACCACACATTATCATTTTCTTAACATCCGTGCCCATTGGAAACAAGACGCTTCCAATGGGACGGAGGGAGTATAATCTAAAATAAAATGAAAACGTTGTTCAATAAAGGTTAATGGAACGACGTCGTGTCGGAGTTTCCTCGCACCATCTTGATCTACCTAATTGGAGTCTCTTGAATTTTCTTCTTCTGCAATTCCTAAACCCCAATTCGAAGATTTGGGGAAGAAACCGATCGGATCGATAATCCAACCGAGGTATTCGAAACAAGGAGAATAATGGTGCTGGTTACGGCAGTACGAGAGTACATAAATCGGATGTTACAAGATATTTCCGGCATGAAAGTTCTCATCCTCGACTCTCAAACGGTGATTTCTTCATGCTCCCTTGAATATTTATCGTTGAAGTTGTTGCTATTTTGTTTTCTTATCTTTGTGTTATGGATATTAATTGCGTTATTTTTGGAATTTTTATGTTGGGCATAGATTTCAGAAACATAGTATGCATTGACATTCTCGAATCTGAAAAATTCATATGATTCGAATTGGTGAAAATTGGAGATTTGTGGTTTTAGAATGGAAAGGACATCACTAGATTTTGTACATTGAAGAATGGGCTCAATGAGAAGATCTCAATCTGTTTCGATGTGTAGCGATCCAACTAGTGAATGATAGAGTGAAAGCTAGAAGAGTTAGTGAACTGATCGTTTGTTCTGTTATCAGAATTTTATATGCGGATCATTTTCAAAAAGGGAATGTAGGCTTTAGATTCAACCTAACTTTTATCTTGCATCTTTAACTTACTAGGCGTCAAGTGGGAAAGTATTATGTTGGCCTTTTTTGTTATTTTTACATCGAGGGGTCTCATGGTGGTTTCTAATCATTTAATCTAGAAATTGTTGGATTGGATTATACTCTAATATCTTCAATAATTTTCTAGTCTGAGCTTGGTCACTATTTGTTCAAGTTGGGTTGTTAAAATGGCTGCAGATCAGTGTTGTGAGTGTCGTATATTCACAGTCGGAGCTACTTCAGAAAGAAGTGTTTCTGGTGGAGCTTGTAGATTCCATTTCAAAGTCCAAAGAACCCATGTCACACCTGAAAGCTGTTTATTTTCTCCGTCCGACATCCGAGAACATACTTCTAGTGAGACGTCAGCTGAGTCATCCTCGGTTTGGAGAGTATCACCTGTGTGAGTATAATTTCTTCTACGTGGAACATTAGTCACTCATCACCAAATAGTAGGAAATAATTTGTTAATTTGCTGTCATAATTTCATTCAGATGTTACCCAGAAGCTGCTTATGAATAGTTGGTGACATCTTATTTTTACTGGAATGTTTTGTGAATGAGTGACTGAAGTCTCTACTGCCTGGTCATGTTATTACAGTTTTCTCCAATATGTTGAAAGACACTCAGCTGCACAATTTAGCAGATGCAGATGAGCATGAAATAGTTCAACAAGTGCAGGTACTTCAAAATTTATAGAAGTGGCTCTTCCTCGGTTACCTTTTGGTTAACTGATTTTGTTTCCATTTACATTGGTGTTCTTAATTCTTCTATATTGCCAAGTAGACTGGAATTCTTTATAACTATTTTTTGTAATTGTTGCTGGTCAGTATATATAGTTTTAGTATTAGAGATTAGTAACTGGCCTATGTTCATTTCATTTGTATGCAGGAGTTCTACGCAGACTTTGTTGCACTTGATCCCTATCACTTTTCCCTAAATATTGCATCAAACCACATGCACATGATTCAAGCCGTGGTGGATCCATCAGGTTTGCAGCACTTCTGTGACCAAGTAATTGATGGGATTGCTGCCATCTTCCTGGCACTAAAACGAAGGCCAGTTATTCGTTACTCACGGACCTCTGATATAGCTAAAAGGATAGCACAAGAAGCACTGGTGAGGCACCTACTGTTGGGCTCTTTCAAGAAAAATTATGTGCCGCTGTGTTCCTTAAGCTAAACTTCAATATGATGACGAGAAGTTTTTTGTGTGCTCACAGCATTCAATTACTCATCTGTTCTGAATGCGAAGGAACATACCATAGAACTGATTTTAGCTTATTGCTGTTTCTGCAGAAGCTGATGTACCAGCAGGAGAGCGGCCTTTTTGATTTTCGGCGGTCAGAAGTTTCTCCATTGTTGCTTATTCTTGATCGGCGAGATGATCCCGTGACTCCCCTTCTTAATCAATGGACGTATCAGGTTATTAGATATTTTGATATTCAGAAAGGAGTACATTTTCTTTTACATGATCTACTTCCTGAATATGGCAATTTATTTCCTATTATTTTCTGCAGGCAATGGTTCATGAACTGATAGGCATTCAAGATAATAAGGTAGATCTAACAAAGATCGGCAAGTCATCGAAGGATCACAAGGTTGTCATTCTTTTTAATGTATATCTCGCATACATGAGGAATTTGTAACTGAGTTTACTTCTCATGCTTTCAGGAGGTTGTACTGTCTTCTGAGCAAGATCCCTTTTTCAAAACCAATATGTATGAGAATTTTGGAGATATTGGGATGAATATAAAGAAATTGGTGGATGGTTTCCAACAAGTTGCCAAAAGTAATCAGAACATACAAACAATAGGTTCGTCCCCAGTCATATGTCTTTTGTTAGACAGATACTCCATCATATCCTCATTCTCCATCTGTTTTCTTAATATTTTCGCCACTTGTAAAAATACATTTTGACAAACTTTATTTTTGCAGAGGATATGGCTAAATTTGTTGACAACTACCCAGAATACAGAAAAATGCAGGGCAATGTATCCAAGCATGTGACGTTGGTTACCGAAATGAGTAGGATTGTTGATGAGAGGAAGCTGATGTTAGTTTCACAAACAGAACAAGATTTAGCTTGCAATGGCGGGCAAGCGGCAGCGTTTGAGGTACTTTGGTACTTCTTCTAGTATAAGTATAAATGCTCTTCCAAAACTCATAGGGACTTACCTTGTGGTCCTGAAATTTGAGATGGTTTTCCTGAAAGCTCCATCATTAAATTTTTTCAATGATGGACATAATCTTATGATATTCCCCTTTTCTCCTATTAAGCATAAGAATTTGGAGTTATCATGACAAGCCACAAAAAACAAGCCTATGCATGCGTATTAAGGTTTTTCTGCAGGATTCTACTTCCTCTTGACTCTAGATCTGGAGTCCTGCATTTCCTAGCTTGGATATGGTTGCATTTCCTTTTAGCAGTTCCAGTTAAAAATCTTTAACACTGTTCTATGTGTGCTCCTATGCAGGCTGTTACAAACCTGTTAAACAATGAAAATGTCTCAGATATTGACCGTCTGCGCCTAGTCATGCTGTATGCCTTGCGGTATGAGAAAGAAAGTCCCGTCCAGCTGATGCAGTTATTCAACAAATTGGCATCCCAATCTCCAAAGTATAAACCAGGGGTATGCCTTTTTCAACTTTGAAATTAGTTTTCTCATTTGCAACAATTGTCTCCTTCATTTATTCAATTATTTATCCTGCCAACAGCTCGTGCAATTCCTATTAAAGCAAGCTGGGGTTGATAGGCGAACTGGGGATCTTTATGGGAACAGAGATCTACTCAATTACGCTCTCAACATGGCTCGTGGCCTAAAGGTTTGCCCATAAACTTGCATCTAATTTCTTGCTTAAACCAGCGACACTCGGGTTTTGAAAACGAACGTTCATGCTTTCAGGGAGTGGAGAATGTGTATACCCAGCATCAGCCTCTGCTATCTCAAACAATGGAGAGCATCATTAAAGGACGTATGAGAGATGTGGACTACCCTTATATTGGAAATCATTTCCAACAAGCAAGGTAAAGTTTTTCTCAGTCTTTCTTAATTCTCATCAGATTCGTGCTTACTTTGGATCTACTCAGATCAGAGAAATTGCAATCAGCCACAAGTTGACAATAGTGGCACTAGAATCCAAATCTCAACTAGCTCTAACTAGGAATTCAGCTTCTTGTTTATGCACTATCCTTATATTGGCAACCATTTCGATCAAGCTAGGTAGGATTTTCCAAGTATTTCTTATCAGATTCGTGCTTACTTAGAACTACTCAGATCAGAGAAATTGCAATCAGCCACAAGTTGACAGTAGTGATAGTAGAGTCCATTCTAAACTAGCTCTAACTGGGCACTTAGCTTCTTGTTTGTGGACTACCCTTATATTGGCATACATTTGTTACAAGCTAGGTAGGATTTTCCGTAGTATTTCTTATTAGAGTCGTCTTAGATAGAGAAATTGCAGTTAGTGACAAGTTGACAACAATTGTATTGTTGTAGAATGCAAATATATCATCTAGCTCCAAAATGGAACTTAGCTTCTTGTTTGTGTACCGACTGCACAAAATCTTGTTTGTATAAATATGCGCAGCCTCATTGGATATATTTCGTGCATCTTGTTCATCTTCATATACATTTCTTTGATAAGGCCACAAGATGTGATCATTTTCATCGTCGGTGGGACCACATATGAGGAGGCGCGCTCAGTTTCCCTACAAAACGCTACGAATTCTGGAGTTCGCTTCATCCTTGGTGGCTCCGCAGTCCTCAACTCAAAGAGGTCTGTTTGTCTTTACTTCATTTACATCCTTCTTACATGATGAAATGCTGCTGCCTAAACTATGACAAACCTATAGGTTTCTAAAGGACCTTGAAGAAGCTCAGAGAATCATCCGTACGAGCAGCAATGTGATATGAAAACATCGGTGAATACTACGCGTTTCATTGCCCACACGAGGGATGTAAATTACCTGTATGTAGGATCCTCCGTTCTCCATCAACCGGTGATTTTTCTTGGTCAGGAGCTTGATGATTGACAATGGCAGCAGCTAACTAATTTTGGTTCACTTAGAATTTTTGAGTTACAGCGTAACTCAGTTGACGACGAAAAATGCTACTATACAGAGAGAGAGGCCTTGCTGTTGGTTTAGATGGGAGCATTCTTTCCGTTGTGTACTTATTTGTAATCGAACAAGTAATTGCTTCTTGTTTATACAACAATTTTATGTAACAGAGAGAGAGAGAGTTTGATACTATCCGAAAACGTCGAAATCCGTAAATATGAATATGGATTTGTATTTGAATATGAGTAACGTCTTATCCTAAAAAAAGAAATATGAAATTTTTTACTCCTTTCGTTACACTAAAACGTCCGTATATATGAGTATGGATTTTCTAACTATTTTTTCAATTTCGGACAACTTTATCCTAGTTGACAATAAAATAAAAAATAAAAAAATAAGTTAAGAGAAAGTAATAGTTAGTTGATTTGTTAAAATATTTCAGTTATTACAACTTACATTTTTGTGAGTGAAATTACAAAATGCACACAATTAATTAGTTTTATATTTTTCAGTTTTACAACTCGCATTTGACTCGATTCGAGATATAAATGGCGTATTCAGGGCCTAACCGCAAGAAACTAGAAGCGGCAAAATGGCGTATTTGTTGCCATATCTGATTCACATTAAATATTATATTACCAAAAGCGAGTACCCGCCGTTACTACACTCGCATGCCCTAGGCTCAGTATAAACAAAGCCGATCATTCTGCCGCCTCTCTCCGTCATCGTTCCGCCGCGACCGGCAAGGTATTTTCCACTCCGCCGCCTCACCGCATTCCTTTTCATACTGTTCTATTAACATATGATTCATTAACTGATTTCGTGTGTTTTCGTTGGGATTTTGCCCAGACTTGTTTGTAATTGGAAGGGATTTGGAGGTTAGGAAGGTGAGGTTTGAGCGGAGATGAGTCAGTGCGTGCATAGTTGTAATAATGTTTTCTGTGAATTCATTCAAACAAATCGTTACTTACCTGCACCGGAGAAGCCTTTTCCGCGGATATTGCGGCAGCCGGAACTAGCGTCGTGGAAGAGATTGAGTAGTTTATATTTGTCGACACGACCGTTGGTGTTGAATTGTGTGAAGAAGTCTGAAAATGAGCTTGGTGTTGTTGCGTTTGGTGGCGAAAAAGTTGGTAAGAGAACAGATATTAACAAGATTTTGATTCTAGGCGCAGGGCCAATAGTGATAGGGCAAGCTTGCGAGTTCGATTACTCGGGGACGCAGGCTTGCAAGGCTCTTAGGGAGGAGGGGTATGAGGTGATTTTGATTAATTCAAATCCTGCTACTATCATGACTGATCCGGATATGGCGGATAGGACGTATATTGAGCCTATGACGCCGGAGTTGGTAGAGCAAGTGCTTGAGAAGGAGAGGCCTGACGCTTTGTTGCCTACTATGGGTGGGCAAACTGCACTTAATCTTGCTGTAGCTTTAGCGGAGAGCGGAGCAAAGTCAGGACTTGCAGCTAGTGTGACTTCTCAAGTGCGAAAAGTCAGGGCTTGCAGCTAGTGCGAAAAGTATGGAGTGGAGTTGATTGGAGCAAAACTTGATGCAATCAAGAAGGCGGAGGATAGGGATTTGTTTAAGCAGGCAATGAAGAATATTGGGCTGAAAACTCCACCTTCAGGCATTGGGACAACAATGGAGGAGTGTTTCGAGATTGCCAATTCGATTGGGGAGTTCCCTTTGATTATCCGGCCAGCGTTCACTTTGGGTGGGACGGGAGGTGGGATTGCTTATAATAGAGATGAGTTTGAAGCCATTTGCAAGTCAGGGCTTGCAGCTAGTGTGACTTCTCAAGTGTTGGTGGAGAAGTCTTTGTTGGGATGGAAAGAGTATGAACTTGAGGTGATGAGAGATTTGGCGGACAATGTGGTGATTATTTGCTCGATTGAGAATATCGACCCTATGGGAATCCATACCGGGGATTCCATCACCGTTGCCCCGGCTCAGACCTTGACGGATAGGGAGTACCAACGGCTTAGAGATTACTCTATTGCAATTATTCGGGAGATTGGAGTTGAGTGTGGTGGTTCAAATGTTCAGTTTGCTGTTAACCCTGCAGATGGGGAAGTGATGATCATTGAGATGAACCCTAGAGTTTCGAGGTCATCTGCTTTGGCCTCAAAAGCAACAGGTTTTCCGATAGCTAAGATGGCTGCCAAGTTATCTGTTGGGTATTTTTTGGATCAAATTCCTAATGACATACTAAAAAGACACCAGCAAGTTTTGAGCCTTCCATTGATTATGTTGTGACCAAGGTGATATTTTATCTTTCATTTCTCTTTAATATCTATCTTGTTGGCTAATGTTAGTGTCCAATAAATATTTTGTTGAATACTCTCTGTCCTAATGCAGATACCCAGATTTGCATTTGAGAAGTTTCCTGGCTCGGAGCCAATCTTGACTAGTCAAATGAAGTCTGTTGGTGAGTCCATGGCTGTGGGCCGGACGTTTCAAGAATCTTTTCAGAAAGCACTGCGGTCACTAGAATGTGGCTACTCTGGGTGGGGTTGTGGAAAGACAAAAGAACTTGATTGGGATTTGGAGCAACTGAAATACAGCCTAAGAGTTCCCAGTCCGGATCGTATTCATTCAATATACGCTGCAATGAAGCGGGGAATGAAGGTGGATGAGATCCATGAATTGAGTTTTATAGACAAATGGTTCCTCACTCAGCTGAAAGAGCTTGTAGATGTTGAGCAATATCTTTTAGCACAGAGTTTGTCGCAATTAACTAAGGGTGATTTCTGGGAAGTGAAGAGAAGAGGCTTCAGTGATAAACAGATAGCTTTCGCCACGAAGTCCACTGAGAAGGAAGTTCGATCGAAGAGGCTGCTTATAAAAGAGTTGATGCATGTGCAGCAGAATTTGAGGCTGATACACCTTACATGTATTCATCGTATGAGTCTGAATGTGAATCAGCTCCTACCAGCAAGAAAAAGGTTTTGATTTTAGGTGGTGGACCGAATCGAATTGGCCAAGGAATTGAATTTGATTACTGCTGCTGTCATACTTCTTTTGCCCTTCAGGTTTGTGTTTAGTTATCTCTTTTACATTTTGTTCTGCTTCATGTTTCATTTCATTCAATTGATTATAGTACAAAGATGTGTATTCAAGAGTTCATGTGATGTGTTCTTGATTGAAAATCTGATATCTACTATTTGACCTTCCATATTTAGTGTTGCATCTCACTTATAAGCAACAAATCATTTCAACTTCATCAATTTGATTGCTAGTTAATGCTTCATCTTTATCTTTCATTATTATGATTTTTGATTTTATTTCTTGGTGTTTAAGGATGCAGGCTATGAAACTATCATGATGAATTCCAACCCGGAAACAGTATCAACAGATTACGACACCAGTGATCGGCTCTACTTTGAACCTCTAACAGTTGAAGATGTTCTAAACATCATCGACTTGGAAAGGCCGGATGACATTATTGTCCAGTTTGGTGGGCAAACTCCACTAAAATTGTCTCTTCCTATAGAGCAATACATGAATGAGCAGAAGCCCAAGTGCAGAAGTGGTTCTGGATTGGTTCAAATATGGGGTACATCTCCTGATTCCATCGATGCTGCTGAGGATAGGAAGAGATTCAATGCGATCGTAACAGAGTTACAGATTGAGCAGCCAAAAGGAGGGATTGCAAGGAGTGAGGGAGATGCTCTTGCTATAGCAGCAGAGATAGGTTATCCGGTTGTAGTTCGACCTTCGTACGTTTTAGGTGGCCGTGCAATGGAGATTGTTTACAACGACGAGAAGCTGATCACTTATCTTGAAACTGCAGTAGAAGTAGATCCAGACCGTCCAGTTTTAGTCGACAGATACTTATCCGATGCTATTGAAATCGACATAGATGCACTTGCTGACTCATATGGTAATGTTGTGATTGGTGGAATCATGGAGCATATTGAGCAAGCCGGGGTCCACTCCGGTGACTCGGCTTGTATGCTTCCAACGCAAACGGTCTCATCTTCATGCTTGGAGACAATCAGAACATGGACTACAAAGCTAGCAAAGAGGTTGAATGTGGTTGGACTTATGAACTGCCAATATGCAATCACGGGTAGTGGAAATGTGTTCTTATGCAGCTTTCTTGATTGCCTCTACCTTGGAAAAATTTGGCTAATTTTTTAATGTGTTGTATTCGCTATAATCTCATTTTTGGTGATGTGTTCTTATGTAGCTTTCTTGATTGCCTCTACGTTGCAAAAATTTGGCTATTTTTCGAATGTGTATTCGCGATAATCTTTTTTTTTTCCACAGGTAGTGGTGAGGTCTTCTTGCTCGAGGCAAACCCTCGTGCCTCAAGGACTGTCCCATTTGTGTCCAAGGCGATCGGTCGTCCACTAGCCAAGTACGCCGCTCTGGTCATGTCCGGGAAGTCTCTACACAACCTCGAGTTCACAAAAGAAGTCATCCCTCGACACGTATCTGTAAAGGAAGCCGTTTTACCCTTTGAGAAGTTCCAAGGGGCCGACGTTATCCTCGGACCCGAGATGCGTAGCACGGGGGAGGTTATGGGCATCCATCACTCCCCCTCCATCGCCTTCGCCAAGGCGCAAATAGCCGCCGGGCAGAAACCACCACTCTCCGGAACCCTATTCGTCTCCCTAAACGACTTAACAAAACCGAGTCTAGCCTCCATAGCACGAGCCTTTATTGGGCTTGGATTCGATCTTGTTGCTACATCCGGAACTGCCTACGTGCTCGAGCTGGAAGGGCTTCCGGTGGAGCGGGTGCTGAAGATGCACGAGGGGCGGCCTCATGCGGCGGCATATGATCGCGAACGGACAGATTCAGATGATGGTGGTGACGAGCTCCGGCGACCAGGTTTATCAGATTGATGGCCGGAAGCTTAGGAGGATGGCGCTTGCTTACAAGGGTCCGGTGATAACTACGGTGGCTGGGGCTTTGGCCACGGCTGAGGCGATTAAGAGCTTGAAGTCGAATGAGATTGAGATGACTGCTTTGCAAGACTACTTTGAGTAGTCAGCTTCAAACACCACAAGTTAGAAACTTTCTTTGCTTGAATTTTTTTGCAGATTTTTTCCTATGTTTGGTTGTGTTTGTGATGAGTAATTTTGGTGTGATTATATGTATTCACATTTTGTTGATTTTTTATTAGATTGTGTTTGTCCAAATTTTAGCCGAAGTAGTGCAATGTACTGCTAGATCTGATAGTTTTAGAAAATCTCGATGCATTTATTTTTGGTCCTACTTACTATTTAAAAGTTGTTTGTGTTTTGTCTTCCAAATGGCCTTAATACTATATTTCTGGTTTCTGGCAGGTGAATGGTGAAGGTACGTTCAATACTCCATCACAAACAAATAAATTGTCGATAAATTAAGCAGCAGAAAAATATGCGTTAATACAGCATGCATCACTTGGTGAGCTTTTATCTCCCGAACACATGTTAATTAACTTTTATTTATTACTTTTTGGCAATTTAAAAATAATGAAAATTGGAGAATTTACAATTTCCAAAATAAAACTGGGATTTGGAAACTATCTACATTGAGTAACACTAACGACCATAACCATATTTTTGCAATAAATATTTGGGAATATTTGAACGTGAGTATGAGTATTTATTTATTCTACTGCCTTCGTAAACAAGCAAAAATAAAATAAAATCTGACACCAAACGACTCTCGCTGAGTCAATCCTCTCTGTAATTCTGCGCCGCACTCTCTCATGGTAATTGGCCGAGGGTTTTCTTATTCGGTTCAAAGATTCAATTTTTCGTCTCGCCCGTTTGATGAATTCGCGTTTCTTTAATTTCTAGGCAGTTTTGCTTGATTAGAATTGGGTGTTTGGTTAATTGGGTTTTCTATGTAGAGTTGAGCTTTTCTAATGGGGTTTCTTGCAAATTGAGCTAAAGAGTGTTGGGCGTTTGTGGTGATTGAGTTCAAAAGTTGTGATTTTTAGGCCAGATTTGGAATTGAGTGAATTTCTAGTTTGTGCCCATTTGGAGTTGTACATGCTATTTGATTTGTATAAATCTTGTTACTGATGTGAATTTTTTTATTTGATTTTGCTTCTTTTATTTTTTAGGAATTTGCGAAGTATATATATGCTCCAAGAAGATATTAGGTTAACCTCAAATTGAGTATGAATGCTGAGTTTTTCTTGATTACTTTCTTTAGATAGATCCAGCTGCATGAGGTGAGGAAAGTTCTAGAAGCTTCTTTTAGCTAGGGTTCTCTATGGGTGAACGTAGAAAACGCAAATCATTGTGGGATAAGGAAGCAGAAGTAGAAACAAAATCTGTTCCAAGTCTAGATAGTGAAATTCATAATGGGATTTCCAATTTAGCACCAAAACTGAGGGATGAACAAGACCCAATTGCTCAGATGAATGGAAGAAGTAGAGAGAATGCTCATGAAGGGAAGGAGGTAGGTGGTGGAAACAATTACTATCAGAAAATGTCTCCTGATTTTCAACATAACCGATCTCTTGAGAATGATCGAGGCCATTCCCGGAGGTATCTTTTGTTCTCTTGTATTGTTAGGTTGAAGCTTAAGTTTGACTGTGTTATCCTTGTCACTTGATCAGTCTTTGCTAGAATACTCTTCAATTGCAGTTTTAAGTTTTTCGGTATTATATCATGGAACCCACCTTTCTCTGGCATTACATAGCAAGATTATGAAACTTGGATTGCTGTTTTATGATATTTTGTTTGAAAACTTTGCCTTCTGTCCCTTTTCAAATCTTCAATTTACTAGTCCCAATATAAAGTATATCTTGTTTGGCTTAGAAATGAAATGTTACCTCGAGCTCAAAAAAAGTTGCAACTTTTAGTATGTAATAGAAAAGCTTTCCTTCCTAATAGATGTATTCTGAAACAATTGCAATGTTAAATTTTTCGGTGTTATATTGTGGAACTCGCCTTTTTATTACATAGCAAGATTATGAAACGTGGATTGCAGTTTTCTGATATTTTCTTGAAAAAAGCTTTCACCTTTTTCCCTTTTCTAATCTTGATTTACCATTCCCAATAGAAAGTATCTTGTTTGTCATGGAAATGAAATGTTGTTGAAATCTCAAACAATGACAACTTTTAGTATGCAATAGAATAGCGTTCCTTCCTTTAAGTCATAAGTGGACTTCGTGTGGGTGGGGGTGGCTAGGGTGGGGAAGGTAGACTCTTCTTTTGCGACGTTTTAGAGAGGAAATATGAGATGAAAAAAGATTATTATGCATTCTTCACTTTATGCATATTTGATTGTTATTCTATTATTATAGGTACCCAAGAAGAGGTAGGAGCCGGAGTAGGAGTCGTAGCAGGAGTAGGACAAGAGGCAGGAGTCGTAGCAGAAGCTTAAGTAGGGGAAGGGAAAGGGAAAGGGAAAGAGTGAGGAGAAGGAGTAGAAGCAGAAGTAGAAGTAAGGGAAGGGGCCGGACAAGAAGTCGTAGCCCTTTGGGAGATAATAGAAGTCAAAAGAGAAGTAAAAATGAAGTGCCATGCAGAAACTTTGTCATGGGCAAGTGTAGGTGGGGAGACACTTGTAGATTTTCCCACCATTCTGCTTCTGAAGAAGCTTCTCTCGAAGGCAACAAGCGTTTGTCCTCGGACAAGGATAGTAGATGGGCCCACGGTTCGGGAGATGAGAACACTAAGTTGCATCAAAATGGTGAAAATGTGCTTCCTCCAAATTTTGATTTGCAGTCTCTGATTGAGAAACATCAACACACTATCGGAATGAAAGGGGTGTTAGAGACGAAAGCCTCAAATCATGTCGAGTTTCCTAATCAAAGATTTGAGAATGAAGGGAAAAATGCAGCTGGAGTTTCTCAAGAACCATTCAATCCCATGGAGAATGGCAGAAATAACAACGAGCATGAGAATCATATGGAAAAAGGAGATAATTCAGCACCCGAAAATCAAGAATTTGATGAAGCTAAACGCGTTGCTGAGCAAAGCACGGGAGTTGAAACTCTGGAGGGACATGGGAAGGGTGAAGAGGACATTGTTAACAAGGATGATAAAGAGACACGTCTATTCAAGAATCATCTGATAGAGTTTGTGAAGGAGATTCTGAAGCCGACGTGGAAGGAAGGCCGGATGAGCAGAGAAGTCCACAAAACTATTGTGAAGAAGGTGGTGGAGAAGATAACAAGTACAATCCAAGGTGATCACATTCCAAAGACACAAGAGAAAGTTGAGCAGTATCTATCATTTTCCAAACCCAAAATTGCCAAACTTGTACAGGTAAAAATCCATGTTATCTAATCAGATTTAGTTTCATATGATTTCATGACTGAAATACAAACTAGTTTTCATGATTAAAAAAAATGGTGATTTAGGGCAATTTTAGAACCACTTGATCAATTAGTAGTCATTTTTCTGCTTGCAATACATTGGTTGATTTTGTTCATGCCCATTGTGATTTCTCAAGCTAATACTCGAGCTTCTGTTTCGCCCTGCAGGCGTATGTGGACCGATGTCTAAAGCCGGATTCTTGAATAACTTGTTATTTTAAATCTTGTATTGGTATGGGACGATGATCAAGTGTTCAATTCTGCAGTTGCGTAGTTAGATTTGTTTTCTAGTTTTGTAACTTTTATTGGGTGTCTTTTAAACCTTGAATAACTTGTTAGATTTGTGGAACTGACTCATTATTACAACTGTGTTGTTTAAGCATAACAGAGCAGGTCTTTTTTTCTCCTTAAGTTTTTCCAATTCAATTATTATTTATATATGATTTTTTTTAAAAGAAAAATTAGAATCCGGCTAATTGAGTCATCTGATCTGGTCACACCGGGTCAATATTCAAAACAAGTTTTGGGTTTGAAAACAGTGGTAGGTAACGTACCACCTTAAAATGTGACTTAGAATCCCATATTCAAGGAGTAAAATAAAACAAAACAACAAAGATAAATTCAAACAAACATAAGGATAAAAATGATAACAATCAAATCTGTTGATTCCTCAGCAAATCCGAGACGATTCCAATAATAAAATCAAGATTTGAACACGTATTGGAGAAATTGATCGTTAATCCTTGACCGTACACATGAATAGCTAGAATAACGGCATTCAAACATCAATCCACTAACGATCGGACTCACCGTCAATTCTTCAAACTCGAAACTATCCTATTACAAAGCATAAGATACATATATACATTTTTATCCAAATAATAGAAAATAAAATTAAAATAAGCCCAACACGAAAGCCCGAATGTACTCTTCGTCGTCTGAAACCAAACAATTTCCTCATCTCATAAAGAGTGTTTTCCACTACAATCTACACCAATCTTAACAAGTGAATCAAGTCTCCCCTTTCTTCAAAGCATGCTTCTAACTTCTAAGCAAGCATGAACATTGATCACAATATAAGGACAACCCACACCCACAACTCTTCACCACCATCTCCACACAAACACAAAAACAAACTCAAGCATCATTAGATTCTCACAAAAAATGGCTGATCACATCGTCTACGTCATCGTATTCGTCTCCTTCGGCTGGCTCTTCTTCCTCATCTTCTGCCTCTTGTCAATGTGGTGCTTCTTGACAAAGAAGAAGAAGAGGGAGGAGAAGAAGCAGGAGAGTGAAGTTATCCACCGCGACGAACATATGAAGATGAAGGAGGACTTTGTGAAGGGGCCTAAGGGAGTGGAGGCCAAGGCTATAACCATTGAAAAAGATGAGCATTTTGAGGAAGATGTGATCAAGAGTGAGAAGGAATTGAAGGAAAAAAGCATGTATTGGAAAAGTGAAGGAAATGCTACAGATATTGAGAAAGGAGCTTCTTCTTCAAATTGAATATGATTTATTTTTGTGTAGCTGGCAAAATAATCAACATTGTTCTTTGTAATAATTTGTTGGGTTATAAATTATTGTTCTTATTAAGATTACGTGTTTCTTGTTTCTTGTTCACATGCTTGTTTTCAAATTGAAATCAGCCTAAAATTGACCATTGAAATCGTAAACCGTCGATTTGCGATTCGGTTTTGATTTTTGGTTTTCTAAAACCGCCAACTGACTTTCAAGATTCCAATTTAATACTTACTTCTTCCGCATTCAATTATGTACACATGATTTTAGTAAAGGAGAATGTAATTCGTATGTTCGGTCTACCCATGCGACATACTACCTCCGTTCTACTATTTTTGGTTTACTTTCCCGATTGGGACATCCCACTATTTTTGGTCGTTTCTAATTTGACAAATAATTATTATTTTCTATTATACTTTATTATTTTATCCCTTCTACTTTATTATATACTCCCACTCTTTTTCTCTATCTTACTTTATTGGAAAAAAATGAATCAAAAATAATGAGACGTACGTAATAAAAATTTTGGTACTCGAGAATAAGAAATCTCATAAATTTGCTTATAAACGGCAAAACTAACAACCAAAATTGTTGTAATTGTCATAATTTGTTGGACCATAAATTAGTGTTTCTATTCTATTTAGATTGCATTCTTGTTGTAATAAGGTAACTAAATAAAACTGTTTGGGCAATTTGTAGTTAAAATTATGAACTCTTGAAATCTTATTTGCGAAGACGAAAATCAAAGCCCTCTCGAATATCGATGAGCGGAGAGAGCCCACCCACACCCACCGCCTGCTTCTTCTACTCCATAAGAGACTGCATCGCTGAGAAAAAACCCAAAGCTGCAATCTTAACCTACGTTCGCAGCCGCGGCGGCGGAAGCGGAAGCATCGTGATCGCCGCCGTCCCACTAGTCCTCAAAGCCTGCGCTTCGCTTTCGATGCTTAGTTTCGGGAAGCTTTTGCATTCGGAGATTATGAAGGCGGGAGTGGGGTGTGATGTGACGGTGGGGACTTCGTTGGTCGATATGTACGGCAAATGTGGGGAAATAGTGTGTGCGCGCAAGGTGTTTGATGAAATGCCTGAACGAAATGTGGTCTCTTGGAATGCTATGATTGGAGGGTACATGCGGAATGGCGATCCGAGAGGTGCATCGGATTTGTTCGGGATGATGAAGGAGAGGAATTCGGGAACATGGAATGGGATGATTGATGGGTACTCGCGAAACGGGGATTTAACGATGGCGAGGCGGGTCTTTGATGGTATACCTGAGAGCTTGAAGAATGCGGTGACGTGGACTTTAATAGTTGACATGTATGCTACTAATGGGGATATGGAGAAGGCAAGGGAGATGTTTGAGAAAATGGGAGTAAGGAATTTCTACATGTGGTCGATAATGGTTAAGGGTTATTTCAAGAAAGGAGATGTAGTGAAGGCGAGAGAGGTTTTCGATGGGATGAGTTCGAGAAACTTGGTGATTTGGAATTCTTTGATTTCTGGATATGCTCAAAATGGGATGTGTAATGAAGTTCTTGAAGCTTTTACTCGAATGCAAGAAGATGGGTTTGAACCGGATGAGGTTACTCTTGTTAGTGTTCTATCAGCTTGTGCTCAAACCGGTATGTTGGATGTTGGCAAAGAGATTCATGAAAGAATCCTTAATAGTAAAATTGAATGGAATAAGTTTGTTATAAATGCATTAGTTGATATGTATGCTAAATGTGGTGATTTAACTACTGCTAGGCTGATATTTGAAGGGGCTTTAGTGAAAAACTCTGCAACTTGGAATAGTTTGATAACCGGATTTGCCATTCATGGGAAATCCGGTGAGGCAATCGAATTATTTACTAGAATGGAGGAGTCGGGTTTGAAGCCCGATGAGGTTACATTCCTCTCTATTCTATCCGCTTGTGCTCATGGAGGTTTAGTCGAAAAGGGTTTAGAAACATTCTCTAAGATGGAGAAATACGGGGTGAAACGCAACATTAAGCATTACGGGTGCCTTGTTGATCTTTTGGGACGGGCAGGTAGAGTTGAGGACGCGTTTAAGCTAGTAAAGGGGATGTCGGTGGAGCCAAATGATATGGTTCTTGGGTCTTTGCTTGGTTCTTGTAGAACCCACTCTGATACATCTATGACAGAGAATGTGTTGGAATTTATCACTAAGCTTTCTCATCATAGTGTTAATGAAAATGCTCACTATATGTTGCTAGCTAATATTTATGCAGCTTGTGAGAGATGGGAGATGGCTGAAAAGGCACGAGTCGCCTTTTCAGCTACCGGGTCTGTAAAACCAACCGGATGCAGTGTAATTATGGTTTAATGCACTGGAGTGAAAGAGTAAAAGCATGCTATTCAGGTATGGTATAGTATAGTATAACATATACTTTGAAATCTCTTCTGAATTAGCTATTAAGTATAGAGTTTGTAGAAGGATCTAGAAGTTTGTACAAAATGGAGGATGATTGATCTCTGTTTTCTACCATACAACATCAAGAATTTCATGCTAAATATATTAACACAAAGCATGTATCTCTTCTGAATTAGCTATTGAATATAGAGTTGTAGAAGGATCTAGAAGTTTATACAAAATAGTGGATGATTGATCTCTTTTTCATCATACAAAATCAAGATTGTGATGAATTTCATGCTAAATATACAAGCACAAAGCAAGCCTTTCTTGAAAGCATGTGTTTTTTGTATTAGATGACTCGAAAAGAATCTGCTATCTTTTTCAAATCTTTGTAATGCTTCTTCCATTGAAGCCCTGATAACCAAATATATGTATTAGGCTAAGCTAAATTTGAATTGTGAAGAATGAAGTTGAGACAACAAATCATTACCATTTCCAGTAACGTTGAACAAGTAGAGGCGGTTTCCTGCTGCAGTTGCTGTGATTATAACATGAGGTGGCTCTAACTCAAACTGGTAATACAGTCTTCCTTCATGTTCTGCAACTTGAGAACTTAAAACTTTTCCTTCAACATTCTGTCCTATTACCTCCGGCCCGAATGCACTTATCACTTTCTCTGGGGTCCCTATTCGATCTATTGTCGCATTATCACCAATATCTGCAAAGTTTATAGTGAAATCAAGATTAGAACATTCTTGCATTTTATCTTGTTCTTGTGCGTTCTGTTTGTTCTGCATGAAAGGTAGTTTAACTCTAACCATCTGCGAATCTTAGGACAGGGGCGACTATCACAAAAGCCCGTCCTTCTTTGGGGTTGGAGAACCTTAAATCAATCTCTGTTCCTCCTAGATCAGCAATGGAGACAGGAACCTATTAGACCAAAGATAACCAATAAGAGACTTTCAGAAAAATGTAAGTAAACTTGGACAAAAGATGCAGTCTTTTGGTGTGTTGATGCTTACCTCGTTCCATTCATTAGGCACGGAGAACTTATACGGTATGATGGGGCTCCACCCGATGCCATGGCCACCGGACTTATCTTCTGGTCTTTGGTATGTTCTCCAACCTGTCTGACCAGTTTTCTTCTAGTAAAGATTACATTCATTTGGCATAAAAGCTTGAGTTTTTATCAACATTTATGCATGTTTCAGTTCAAACAGTTCTTCTGTGCTGTTCTTTCAGTTTATTCTGCATATCTCAAGCTAGTAACAAAACTCTTGAATGAATAATTCAGAGAGAGATCATTAAGATATGAGACTAAGTTTCCATCTCTTTCCCTATCTGCATCTCTCCCTCTCCATCTCTTTGTCTCTCCCTCTCTCCCCCTCTCTGCCTCTTTCCCCTCACCCCCTCGGCCTCTGTCCCCTCTTCCCTCGCTCTCCCTCCTCTCTCGCTCTCTCTGACCACCTTGTTCTATCTTCGCTTAAATTTTATATGCATGAATAAATATTTCATTTCAAGCAGTTCTTATATGCTTTTCTTTCAGCTTATTCTGCATATCTCAAGCAAAGCAACAAAATTCTTGAACAAATATTTCAAAAATAAATCCTTTTAATTTTCTGATCTTGCAAAAGGGGGGAAAATCATTTTTGGCCCATTATCTTGGCCCCCGATTCACTTTGACTCATTATTTTGGTCGAGTTCAATTTTAGTCCGTTAATTTGGCTTGACCATTTTTAGTCCATTTTACAAAATTGGTCAAATTTGTCCAATTTTGGTCCGTTAGGTAAATAAAATAAAAATTAAAAATCTATTTTTAATATTAGAATATATTTATAATATCAATTTTCATCTTTTATATTATAAATGTCCAACTTTAACCTATTATATTTAAGAAAGTCCGTTTTTATATTTTTGGATCTTTTTTAAACATTAAAACTGGACATTTATAAATAAAAAAGATGAAAATTGATATTACAAATACATTCTAATATTAAAAATCTGATTTTTAATTTTTTTTTATTTACTCAGCGGACCAAAATTGAACAAATTAGGCCAATTTTGTAAAACGGACTAAAAGGGACAATTTGTCAAATTAACGGACTAAAATTAGACTCGATCAAAATAACGGACCAAAGTGAATCGGACGCCAATATAATAGGCCAAAAATGATTTTATCCCTGCAAAAGGATTCAAATCTCTCCCCCTCTCTGACTAACCTTCTTCATCAGGTTCAGACAACCCCGGAATCCGCCCCGCAAGAAGACCTTGTTTCACTACTGCTAATCCATCTCCGGTTGCTGCAGATGAAAGTAAAGCAAACCCAGATGCTACTGCTGCCCTTCGACCGATCAAACCTCGAAACTCGACATCTTGAACGTTAAGAGATTGATTTTCTATTGATGCTCTTGTTCTTGATTGAAATTTTTCTTGAGCAACCACATTTTGAGATGGATGCAGCTGCTGGCAACTCTTCCAAGGAAGGCTAGAGAGAGATTGGATGATTGTGCCCATCTGTTTCTACACAATTTGGTAGAGACAAATGAAAGGTTAACTATTTTTCTCCTCAGCTTATGATGATTCAGTTGCAGAAATCTGTGAATGCGAAGTTGCTTTTGTTGAAGAATGTACGGTGTATGAGTGGTGTTATCATCTCATAATATCGAAATTTTTCCTTTTAATTTTTAATTTTTTTTGTCGTTTTCTTTTTTTGGGTTTTCAAGAACCATAAGTTGGAATATATCAGAAAGGGCCCAAATATTATCTGCCATTTCAGTTTGGCCCACACTTTGAGGCCCAATATGGAGAGCTTGCTTGGTTAAGATGAGGCCCATGGCTACCTATTTTATGAACCTAACCCCCATCCAATTTGCATGTGATAAAAATATATAATCACTTATAGTAAATTACTAGACTTGAATATTAAAGTCCTATTTGAAAATTAATTTCATCATAATTAATACTCCAAATACAAATAATCGATGAAAGAAAAACGACATGATAGCAGATACAAAATTAGAATGGGTAGGGATGGATATTCTGGCCCATTTTTAATTAATTTTAATTGTCATTGAATAGAGATCACGAAAATTCACATCACCACTTATATTACCGTGGTAATATAATAGCGATTTTGAATCTGACTTCGAAAGTTACTATGGTTTTGATTTGTGTAATGATTGTCAAATGATTATTCGATGCTTGTTCACATTAGTTAATTTTCTTTATATATATATATATATATATATATATATATATATATATATATATATATATATATGAGATGGATCATTAAGGAACAACACCTTAGTGAAAGAAATAGGAACATATCATAGTCCTCCATTTTATAAAATGAACGATTCAGATCAATAATAAGATTTTTGTTCAAAAATAATTTATTTAATATTATTAATATTATTAAAGTTAATTTAGTAAAATTATATATATATTCTTAATAACTCTCTCTCTCTCTTTTCTTTATCCCCTTTCTCTCGCCCAATCTCATCTCGTCCTCTCTGCTCTCTCTATTCTCTCTCTCGTCCGCCTCATCTCTCCTCTTTATTCTCTCTCTCTTATCGTCGCTCATCTCTCCTCTCTATTCTCTCTCTCTCAGCTGTAGTCAGTAACACCGCCGCCATAGGAGTAGCAAGAAGTTTTTGCCGCTGCTATATGGAGCGCCATCAACCTAACTCAGCCGCCACCGCCGTGCGCCGCCGCCACCTGCAGAGGAGAGCGTCGATGATCCGTCCGACGTCAACCCCGCGTTGCAGGAATTTTCCATAATTTTTTCAATTAGTTTCAACATCTTTGCTCAATTTTCCCCAAATTATTTTAATTTTGTTTTAGGATTTGCAATCTTTCAATTAAGGAAGACATCGATTGAGATAAATAGTTTGTAGATTGAATTGCCGAGGATGTTGTCGATTTTTGTAATTGTTCATGGATTTGGAATTGGTATTGGTTGTGTTGTGAAATTGACTCAATTTTAGTGTTCATGAAGATTCAATTTTGGTGAAATTGTTTATTTGGTGTTTATGAAGATTCAATTTTGCAGAAAGTGATTGGGATGATAATTTCTACTCTGAATGAGATTTAATTGCAGATTTAGTCAAATAAAGTGCAATAAAAAAATGAATAAAGTGTATAAATTACGAATAAAGTGCATAAAAATTACGAATAAAGTACATAAAATTTTACGAGTAAAGTGCATAAAAATTAAATAAAGTGCATAAAAATTACAAATAAAGTGCATAAAAATTTACGAGTAAAGTGCAGAAAAATTTACGAGTAAAGTGCATAAAAATTAAATAAAGTGCATAAAAATTACGAATAAAGTGCATAAAAATTTACGAATAAAGTGCATAAAAATTATGAATAAAATATATAGATAATTTAAGCAATTTATTTAAATTAAAGGATTTATAAAATTTACTCTAAATATAATAAAAATAAATTTAATAATAAAATAAGAAATTCAAATAATCAAATAACTTTTATACCCTGAAATTAAATAAGAGATTAAAAATTAAAAATATCTCCTTCAATCTAGACCACACATCTTTAAAAGTAAGGATATGATTTGTTCCTAGTTCCTTCATTAAGGAGGTGTTCCTTAAAGAACCTTCCCATATATATATATATAGGGTGTGGATCTAGGGAGATCCAACACTCAAAAGAGATATGAGAACCAATCCTAAGCGTCGATCGGTCCTAATCTAATGGCCAATATCAACCCCTTCTTTCTTAAAAAAAAAAAGGAGAAAATGGTGTTTTGGGCATAGAATTCAATTAGAGATTTGGGCGCTAGAAAACATTTAGTTCATTCTACCACTTTCAAAAACATTTCGAGTTCGGCGGTTCCATTCCATCCACAACCTACAAGACCCACTACTCCAAAACTTCCATCCACAACCGACAGATATAGAACCGAGAAGACCCAGTTTTCCTCCATAACCGACCACCGAGAAGAACCAGTTTTCATTTTCATTTTTCAGTACAGAATTTGAGTAAGAAATCGCAGATTTAGAGTCGATTTCCCTCGAATCGACGAGTATTCAGGCTTATTCGTTACTTAAATTATGAAACCCATGGATTATTTGGTGTTGTAGAGATATGATTGTTAATGTGAATGAAACCCTATGGCAACCAAATGAGATTTGTGAATATGGAAGGGTACAAATTTGTTATTTGAAGGAATTAAGAAACAAATGAGCAAATTCTGAAACCCTAAACAGCAGGTTAACCTTATCAGAGTATAGATTTGTTTTTTTGGAATGGTGTAATTGATGCTCATTTAATGTTTTTACCCTGTTCTTTGCTTGTTTTCATTGTGAAATTCATGCTGATGTGAATGTAATCGATCTGTTAATTTAGTTTGGTTGATTTCAGGCCTTCAATATTGATTTTCGCATTCCGATTGCAACGGTCATAGTATGGACGCAGGTATGTAATTTTAGGCATTATTAGGTGTAATATTTTCATATTATAATTGTGTTGTAGCATTATTGCAATGAAAATATGAGCATAAATTATGTGTCTTCCGTGGTTTAGTTTTATTGTAAAATTTGTCTCTGTGTGCATAAATTATGCATTGCATAAGCACGAAATTATACAATTTGTCTACGTGTGCATAAAATTTGTCTATTTTGCTGTTCTGATAAATCAGTTTCGTATATATGCATAAAGTTTATGCTATGTATGCATAAATTATTTATTGTATAAGCAGAAACATATTTAACTTGGAATTACAAAATTTTGTGGTTGAATTTGAGTATTGATATGCCTGAAAAAGAAATGATATGATTATTGAGGATCAACATTATTGTGGAGTTCTATGAGCATGAATATATGTATTTGGTAGCATAAAATCAAATTCTTATGCTACTTATAATACTTGTTGTCTGTGATTCAAAATTTAGAATAGGTAACCATAAAAATATAACATTGTGTGCATAAAATCCGTTTGTTGTGTGCATAAAATCCGTGAGTCATGTGCATAATAAAATAACATGGTTTGCATAAAATCCGTTTTATGTATGCATAAACTACGTTAGTCATGTGCATAAAATATGTTATAATTGCAGGCGGTTCGAGCGGGAAAGGAAAGAGGAAGAGAACCAAACAGCCGGAAGAGGATGTTCCTTTAAAATATTTGTTGAATAAAGGGAAGGACAAGGTTAAAGACAGCAAAGCGAATGAAATGACGAAGAAGAAAAAACTAGATGAGAAAGCCAAGCTGTCTGCAAAATCAAAAGGTAAGAAGATAGTGGAAGTTCATGAGCAACAACAAAAGGGCAAAAGGAAAACGCCTAAAAATGTTGAGGACAGTCTGCAGACAAGCAAAGAAGAAGTCGCGAAGAGGGAGGACGATGTAAATCAACTGACAAGCAGATGTTGTCCGCATTCCCTCATGGAGGCAACAAGAAAAATGAACAAAGCACAGTTGGATATGGTAAGGACAATGGGTTTTGGTGGTATATTGGGGATAGATGTAAGTAGACTACCAAATAAATTGTGTTATTGGTTAGTGGAGAATTACGACCCTAAGAGATCAGAACTGGTAATATCGGAGGGAAGGAGAATAGAAGTGAATGAGATGGATGTGTATCGGGCTTTTGGGTTTCCTCGGGGGGTCTAGTAATACGTAAGAATAAATTCAATGATCGAAGCGATGTTGTTGATGAATAGGTAGGACAATTCACAAGTAAGGGAGTTGTGGACAGTTGTCATAAGATTTCGGTAAATCATGTAACCGCGGCATTGCTCGGAGATGAGAGAGCTGGGAAATTTTTTAGGAGCAATTTTCTAGTGTTGCTAGCAAGATCCCTTATCCAAATAAGCTCGAATGGGTACCTTTACCCAATCTTTTCGGACCCATTGGAAGAAGAAAGCGATGCGCGGCAATGGAACTGGTGCGAGTTGGTGATCCGGTGCTTGATTGATACCTGCAGGACGTGGAAGGAGAATAAAACAAAACCCTTCTTTGGGCCGTCACTATTTCTGCTGGTAGTTTTTTTGTCATTGTTTATGCATATAATTCAAGAAGATTGTGCTAATGAGTTAAAAAATTTATGTAAATAACAGTTTGTACATTACTGAATGTTTATTACTGATTTTTTATGCATATCATGAATACAGTTTGTTCTAATGACTCAATACTTTTATGCTAACAAAAGGAAAGCCGAAATTGTAATTCATTGTTTATGTCAGTGCAGACTCCATAGTTTAATGCAAATGATGAAGCAAGTTTATGCTAATTTGTATATTATTTTATGCAAATAAATCTGTATGCAGATTTTTTACGTGGATCGTGTGATGATGTTCAATGAACAAATGGGGAGGCAGCTACCTTTAGTAAGAAATTGGGATCGGGTGCAATTGAGAAAGAGACAACAAATGGAACTGGAGAATGGTGGATTTGGAGAGGGTCGCATATTGGAACCCGTTGGTGTTGTGACTTTAGAAGAAGAAAATCGAATGAATGTAACAGCTGTGCCTGGGGGTAGTAGCGACAGAGCAGGTCCTTCTACTGTACAAGAACCATCATTGAAGTATTCGTCCTTAATAATGAAACAAGCCGAAGCAGTTGCAGGGCAAATGGTGAAACTCATGAAGCTGATTGAGGATGCACCGTCTGAATTGTTTAACAACAATTCATTTAAGAAAAATGTTGATGCGGCTTCGAAGATCATTGCTTCCGGTGTACCAGAATCTATTTCATTGGTTGAGGACAATGTAGAAGAGATTGATGGTGATTTTTGGAATTCAGAAGAAGTGAAGGAAACCATGTTTGCTATAGATACGACGAGGCTTATGGTGAAGAACTACATGGATGAATTACCGAGCTTTAGTTTGGGGATGACACAATTATTCTGGCCCACACAACTTGATAAGGTAAAAATGCTGTTAATTTCGGTTAGAAAATTATTTTATGAACTCACATTAACGTTTTATTTTGATTGTTGTAGGGAAAATTGACCGAAGAAAAGGTTGAGCCTCCTACCACTGGCAAGAACATATCTACTGACAGTCAAGGACTTTCGAAAGAAGCCAATGTGGAGTGTCATGGTTCGGACCTTATCCCGGATCAATGTGTGGAAGAATTGGCTAGGGCCATTGATGCTATAGCGGAAGTTGTAGTTACCTTAAATGAAGAGCACGGTAATTTGGACAAAGATGAAGAGGTAATTAGTAGTTGAACTTATCTAAATATATGAGTAAGTGATCTTGTATTTTTTCCTTGTTAATTAGTTTTTTCTTGGTATAGATGAGGGTGGGAGATCATACCAGTGAAGGGGTTGAGTTTGCAGGAATTGAAGGAGTTCATGTTGAAGAGAGAGTTAGTGATCAAGGTGCAGGACAGGTTAGTTTGTTCTTGTGGATAATTTGTATGAAACGGTTTGCATAAATTTTATTCTGTGTAAGCATAATTAATGTAAGTAGTAGGCACGAAAAGATGTGTTCCATGCATAGTGGTTGATACAGTAGCATGGCTGGTTATTTTGAGCTTCTGTTTTATATATTTTCTAGTTATGCATAAACTGTATGGTTGGTATGCATAACTTATGTATGGCATTAGCATGATTTTCCATGCTGAATACCTAGTTTGTGATACAACTGCAGACCTGGTAATTTTGGTTTTGCAGCAAATTGTATTTCGAAGTTATGCATAAATATTTGTCTATGTGTGCATAAATTATGCATTGCATAAGCACGAAATTATACAATTTGTCTATGTGTGCATAAAATTTGTCTAGTTTGCTGTTCTGTTAATTTAGTTTCGTATATATGCATAAAGATTATCATGTGTATGCATAAATTATTTATTGTATAAGCAGAAACATATTTAACTTAAGATTACAAAATAATTTAAGGGGGGCTCTGAGAACGATGAAGAAGAGGCAGAAAATAAGGGTGAAGGGAGTTCGAAGGCGGCGGTACAATATATATACTACGCTTACTAAATCGTCATATTTTCATTGACAAACTATATTTCAGTATTATGCTAATGAATTGCTTCTTTCAAGGTTACAAGTGCCTTGCCGGAATAAATCTTCAATGAAGAGTGCAAAGGCGAAGAAATCACCGTACATTCTGCGTTACGTGGACGCATCAAGAAATTTAACAAAAATGGAGATTACAGTATGTTGGTTCTGCATTTTTGTAGCCGATGATAATTGGTATGGTTATTCATGGATCATATTATATAAATTATTCTTGTTTGATAGATACAAATGACTTATGTTGAAGTATTTCTATTGCTAGTCTGTTGTTTGATTGGAAAGATTTTAAGATTTTTGCCCAAAAGATGCGGGGGTTGAAGCAAAGCAACTGGGTTGACAATCTTATAATTGATGCATGAGGCGCCATTCTAAACGAAAGGGAGCAAGTGAAGTCGGATGAATCACCGCTACGGATGTTTGCTCCATTGAGGGTACGTATAATTCAATAAGATAAGAGACTTTAAATGAACTATGTAGATGAGGAATTATGCATTAACAATGTCTAATATACACAGAGCGGCACAGTGGTTTGTCCCGAGAAAGAAATTGATTCCTTTAAGAAGCAGAAAATTTTCAATCTAGGAATGGCTACGACACTGACAACACATAAAGTTGCTAATCTGAATAAGATTCAACTGGTAACTGAAATTATAGGAATTCAACTGTTTTTATTTTCGATCAGGTTGGCTAATTGGAAATTATTTGCTTCTTATGTAGTATGTTTTCCCGGTTGAGAATGAGGGCTGCTACTTCATGATATGTTTTGATTTGAGGATGAAGCGGACTTTCATAATTGACAATACCACTGATCACAAAAGCATTGATATGAAAGTGAAGTAGGAAACATACCCAATGATTTGGTGAGCAAAATCTTGAGTTACATATTTGTTAGGCTATATTTTAATAGTTTAATTGGGCTATATTTTTTTCGTTCTTAGACATATTTGTTGTCTCAATACCTGACGGAGATGAAATGCACAAGCCGTGCAAAGATGGTAGAGAAATGCGAGCCAGAAATGATCATTCCAGTGTGGGGGAACATATCGAAAGTTATGGATTCAGGTAATATTTAATAAGCATAAAATAATAACACTGTGTGCATAAATTAAGAGAATGGTAAGCATAAATATATTTGCTAAAATACTACTTGATAAATATGATTGATTTCTTGCAGGAGTTTATTTGATGAGACACATGGAGACGTTCAAGGGTGATTTAATCAACTGGGACACGGGATTTCTAAGGAAAGGTGTGAAGCAGATAAAACTTTTGAGGATGCGGTATTGTTTGAGCATAGTTAATTTCGATGACAACAAAATGAAGGAGACGGTTGAACTAGAGGCGGTTGGACATGCAGATGAGAATGAACTTGATTCGAAAGAATGTGTCAAAGAATTGCTTGATAGTTAGAATGTTGGGTTGTGCGACTCTTTCGTTTGGATAATTTCGTAGGATAAACTTAGTACTTCGGATGGTCTTTATGTTTTTTAAGGATTAGGTAGTGGAAGCAATGTAGTGAAAAACATCTTTTGGTATATTAAAGTATTCTAAGTTATGCATTCATAATTTGATCATATGCCTGATATATAAACAATCTTGTAGGGAAAAAAATGTATATGCACAAACAATACATAACATAAGCATGAAAATACAATACGATATGCATGAAATATAAAACCTTAACATATATAGATAAGCATGAAGTCATAAAACAAATGCATGAAACATCAATTCGGTATGCATGATATCTAAAACCTTGAACATAATTAGTACCATAAAGGTTGAACTTGAGAGGTATAGTATATATGCATGAAAATCATAAAACATAAGCATAAACAATAACGGTGGTATGCATGGAAATAACATAACATGAAGTAAAGCGATTAAGTTAATACAAATTGGTCCAAATAATGAAAATGGTCCAGTACATAGGTCTCTACTAAGTTCTGCATAAAAACTTAACAGGAATCTTCTACATCCTTAACATTAGGGCAGTTTCTTGAATCATGATGTCCCATCTGGTTGCATTTCCGACACATCCTCTGAGGCTTCAACTTAGCACACAATGCTGCCTCCTTCCTAGACTGTAGTCTACTGCCCGATCCCTTGGTTTTTACTTGATCTGGTGGCAGAACCTCGACATCTTGAGGGATATGTGAGCCATAAAAACTTTCAAACGTGTTTTGATTAACCTTACTACTTGAACCGCCTTCATCATCAATTTGATATTTGTTGACCAAATCATCAAAATCAGACAGTAGTTCGTTCATACGTGCAGGGTTGTCGGCAACCAGTGCAGCACATTTGAATACTACGTCCAACAACTTCTTAGTGGCATCTGCAGCAGAATGACCGAAATTCCCAACTTCACAAGACTTATCAAAACGCTTGAAAGACACATTTCTACCCCAACGAAAAACGATACAAGAATTTGGAACACAACTGATATTGGAATTCTTGAACACCTTCAAAATATGCCTGCACAACAGACCGTGCATCTCCATCTTCCTGCATGAGCATGAAACCCTCAAATCAACAACATTAAACGTAACGTTGAAAACACCAACTGTATTATCATCAATTTCAAACATCTTCACGCAACCACTGTCGGTTATTTTTTGAATAGAACACACGTTCACATCCTCAACCCATTCACCCTGCACCTTACAGAACATAGTGTTTGAATACACTGCAGCCAAACTTCGCTCCAAAGGCAACGTTGTCACTAAAATTGGTAAACTACCATCATCCGATGCGTTAAGTTTGTCCAGTGAGTGTCGTTGAGCATTTATTGCACTCTCGAACAACAAATAGAACATCACCAGATTGGTCTTCGATTTTAAGTAAGTCCGGAAAAAATGATTCTCGCTCTCGGACATGGATGTTGTGCGAAACAATCCAGACATTGGGAAGTCTCGGAAATAAGCAGGAATCCAATAATGGCGTAGGTCAAACATCCCATCAAGCCAATCATGACCAACCAAATCAAAATCCAATAAAACAGATTTCCACTTCGCGTCGAACTCCTCCGGTTGCAGGTCGCTATTCCACACAATGTCATTAAATCTTTTGGTGAAATCAGTGTTTTTTCTTAATGACACCGGAATCTTATCCGGAACTTTAAGCATGATGTGCCACATACAAAAGCGATGACGGGTTTCGGGCATAACATTCTCCATTGCAATCTTCACGGAGGGATCCTGATCGGTTATTAGTAACTTGGGACAACCGCCCATGCAAGTCTTGAAATTGTTAAGTGTTGGGTTATGAGTCAGTAAATGGTACTCAACTGTCTAGTGGTTAAAAGAATATTGGGCGAAATCATAGTAGTACTATGGAATTGAAGATCCCAAAACCCAGCTGATATCAATCGTGCAGTGTGTCTATAGGATTAGATGATGTATAGGTTAGACTTGTTTATTTTGAACACTCAAGCTTTCAGTCGTGCAGTCGAAGCTCCACGCACGGAATAAAAAAAAAGGGAAAAACGCTCAAGCTTTGAACACTCTAGTAAACTCAAAGATTATCCAGAGAAGAACTTGCTTTCTTAGAATATTCTTAGTTCTTCACTCTAGAGTATTTAGATCCCTCTCTTCTCTAGACTAAGCTCATTGTCATATTTATAGCTTAGATTCGAAGGAGTTCACTTTCTGTGAATTGTTCTTATTGTAAGAACTCCTTCTTAGTTGGAGATTATTCCATCCCTTTCGAACTTCGGTTTGAATTGTAAAGTCGCTAAGGACTATAACTTAGAAGGATCTGTCCAGTGCACAGATACCTGCTGAGGCTTGCTCAGTATAATCAACAAGTTACCCTGCCATTGTCAGGACCGTGTACGTAGGATCTTGCGTATCCGAACCACGTTAAATCGCTTGTGTTCTTTACTGTTTTATTGCATATCATAACTGTTCAAAATCATATGTTTGCATAAAACGTGTTTCAAAAGCGCACAACCAAAAGAACTTGATTTGTGAAAAGCGTTTTTCAAAACTGAGACGAATCTCCGGGCCCCACACTTATCCGCACAACGTCTCCGACTAAGTTTCGAACGACTGACAAAAGTCAGTAGGAGAGCTTAGTAGCTGACCCACTCTGACCCAGTGATCGAAGGTTACTTTTTGGCATTGTTCATCAGTTGCACTAAACAGCTCAGCTGTCCTTCAGTTTGAGAAAAAGAAACTGTGATCAGGTGTATTCACCCCTCCCCCCTCTACACCTGACTATCGTCTCCAGACCAACAATTGGTATCAGAGCATCGGTGTTCTTCTGATCGCCGGTTCTGTACTACTGGTTCTCTCGAACAGATACTTGAAAATGTTTTCACTGCACAAGCATCTCTTCTTTCATCCTTATACCCGTTCGCATAATGTCTGACATGTTAGGTATCAGGATGGTGCCGATGTTCTCAATAGAGAACTTCACGGTATGGCGCGTGAGAATGGAGGCACACCTCACATCGCTGCACGACAGCATGACGGACGTCCTGGAGACTGGACCCATCATTCCCATGATTGACAGCGTTCAGTTCGCTACTGCGGGAGGTGTAGGAGCACAAATCGGTGCTAAGGTTCCCAAAGACAAATCAGCCTTCACGCCTGAAGAGAAAAAGCTGCACAACCTCGACCGAGTTGCGCGAAACGCAATACTGACAACGCTCAGTGACTCTCATCTCGGGAGGGTGCGGGATCGCAAAACGGCAAAAGAGCTATGGGATGCTTTGGCCGCACTTGAGCCAAGGAACCCCGCAGATCAAAGAAAACAAGCTCGAATTAGAGCTTCGAAGTTCGAAGCCTTTGCAATGGAGCCCAGTGAGACCATTGACGAGCTCGGTGTCGATTTACAAACCAAGTCAATGTCATCAACGAGGCCGGGAAGGTGTTCACCAACAAAGAGATGAACACAAAGATCTTGAGAGCGCTACCTCGACAGAAGTGGCTTCCATTTGCTACTTATTTACGTCGCTCTGATCTAAATGCTCTAACTCCTGATGTTATATTTTCAGAACTAAAGACGGAGGAACTTGAGCATAGTCTACCCCAAAGGTGTTCCAGTGCTCCAGCTGACACACAGATCGATCATGCTTTTAAAGCAACTGTCAGCATCCAAACCGATTTCCTCAAGCAAGGCAGTAGCCACTGTCGAAGAAAAATCTTGTGAGACTTCAGGCACTGACCAGCTGGCTGTGATGGCTCTCAAATATCAGAGAGAAAAGGAGAGAGTCAGAAAGCCGAGGAAATACAAAAGAGTTTCTCCCTCAGGTAAGAAAGATTATCAGAAAAGGGAAGAATCTAATCCTTCTACTGAATGCAGGAACACAGAGCCTGCTGCGAGTCCATCCAAAGCTTCAGCTGGAAAAAGCAGCAGAACATCCACCTGTTATAATTGTAAGAAGGAGGGACACTATCAGTACGACTGTCACGAACTCTCAGCTGCTCAACGAGCAGAACGGCAGGCCAGAAGAGAAAAAAATTGCCCAAAGAAGGTAGGCCTACATCGCCGGAGAGATATCCGACAACTCACTTGAGGAGGATACATTTATATATTCCTCTGAGGACGAAGCTACATTTGTAGCAGTTGAGGTCGGAGAAACGGTTCCTGAAGGAACAGCTGAATACTATCTGATGGCCGGAGAAGAGACTGAGGTAAACTCCAAACTTAATATAACCTCTTCTTCACACAACACACACGACACGTGCTCGGTCACAGATGATCCTCTGGATGTGGTACAAGCATACGACGATCCGCTAGAGGAACAACATTCACCGAGCAGAGAGTTCAGCAGAACGATCCAGGAACTGGAGATGGTAAAGGCTGAAAATCAGAGACTTTCTTCTGATTGTCAGGTCTCTACTGAGTAAGAGAATCTAGTTGCGAGACTCAAGGAAGAGATCGAATCTCTTATGACTAAGTCTCAGCTTCAAGAGACTCAGATCTCAGTTCTGACTAAGGATAATTTTGAGAAAGAGACTGAAATAGCCCAGCTCAGTCAGAAGATCTCAGACGTACAGAAAGATTATGACTCACTCAGGAGGAGTGACGAGGTCTGGCGAGGACTGATAACTGAACAGTACCTTGGAGCTAAGGAGAAGCTAGAAAGTATGCTCAGAGCACAACGGCCAACTGTCATGAAAGAAGGACTTGGCTATACCCACGAAGCTTCTACCTCGAAAAGCTCAGAAGCGTTGGCTGATAGGTTTGTCAGAGGAAAGGTGCAAGCTGCTGACACCACACCTTAGGCGAAGAACAAACAGAAAATGATTGCACCTCAGCCGAGCAACAACAAGCAGCTGACCAAAGGTTCCAGCCCCAGGACACCGCGATCAACAGTCAGATGGGCAGAACAGTACCATGAGCCACTGTACGTGTAACAACCCGTATTTTCGTATCTCTACCTCAGGATGATTTATGAGTATTATTATTATTATAATAATAATTATTATTATTATTATTATGATTATTATTATTAGTATTATAGTGAATACTTAGTCCGTAATAACATAAGGAATTTTACGAAAATTCTAACATTTTTTTTTTATTCCGCCATCTTTCGAATTAAGACCTTATAGTAAACTTTTACCACTTAGGGAATTCTCCATATGACATTATACGAGAACAATTAATAATACAATCATCTCTATGGTTGAGCAACATGCAAACTCACGCCACATCATAACTTGAAAAGCCAACAACCATACTTGGGGACTTGCATATCATCATGACTCTTTTGAACCCACTCTTTAATTAAGACTACTACTAGAAGAGATTAAATACCTCCATCCCACTTGCATTGTTAAATGCTACACTTGGAAGTTCGAGAGCTCCACGTGAAGCAAGGAGAGGGAGTTGGTCTTCACGCCTCATGCAAATACACAGCCTTCATAAGATCATAAACACTCCCATTGTTTCATCTCCCAAATTCAGCCTCACTCTCTCTCGCTCTCATGTCCCGAAACTCCAAGTCATAACTCTAAAAGCCCCCTTATCACCCAAGACTTAAACGAGGCAGTCTTCGATATACCTGCGAACGAAGAAAGAAGAGGAGAGAGAGTCGACGGCCCTCTCGGAGTTAAGCATAGATCGGTGGGAAAGCCAGTACTCTCGTCGCTCCTCTCGTGAACAATCGGTACGAAACCTCGTGTCTTTAAGAGCGTCTATTCTCCCATACTCATGTACGATCGTTGTCAAAATCTACTTCCATGTATAATATTCATTACATGTTCCGGAAGAGAGGGTGAATAATTTCTTTTATTATCGGTATAACATTTGCATGTCGACTTCAAGAATGGTAGTTAATAATCTATGGTTGCATGTTAGATCGGAGGTTGTTATGAAAGACATGTTTTGGATATCAGTGCATAGATAGGATGGGAGGATAAATGGTGGATCATGTGTAGATTCGCGGGAGAAGTATATATGCTAACCAAATTATCTCATAGTTCTTCTATTCGCATGTCTTGACCCACGCAAGGCCCTTGCATGTCACATGCAAGGACTCAAAACGATTTATGACACTACCAGAACGGTAATTAATGAGAGTAAGAGGTCCTTGATGATCGAAATCAATATATGGGATTAGTGTGTCGATATTGTGATAAGGTGGAATCGGTTTTGAAAATATCGTGTTCTACCGAGCTTTCTTTGACTACAACAGTACCTCTTCCAACACTTGAAAAATTCTGTTAAAATTTTAGGGACGAACTTTTGGTTGTTATTTAGATCTCTGCAAAATTTGGTGATGTTTAGAGATGTCCTCATATTTTAATAAAATTTCTGAATATTTACGGGTTAGATTTCGGGCAGGGTGGTTGCAGTCTTATAAAACGATTTTCTTTAATTCCACAAATATGATCTTAAACCAATTCTTTTTCTAAGCATTTCTAAAGCATGGGAGTTTCCGAAAATAATTATTTTATATTTTTACACCAAGCTTGTAATGCAGCAAAATTATGAACATATGGGTGACAACCGGAACCAAAGTTTTGATACGCAGAAATTGGTAGAAATCTCTCGATCACTTGCGGACTCACCACTTATCGGAATTTGGCGAAATTTTGATAGAATATTGGCATGCATGTTCCCTAAGTTCTGGTTGACTTTCATAAATTTTTAGAGCACGGTTGACCCCACATTTGTTACCTAGACGATAATAGAGCAGAAACTGCCCCTAACTGGACAATGAGTATTATTTAGATTATAACTCCTAGATGGTTGGATATATTGTTGCGAAACCAATTTCTATAGTAATTAGACTCACTAAGGATAACTCATGTTAAATATGGGAATTTATGGTTCTATATCACGATTTATAGAATTCTTACAAATAGAGCCCTTTTTACCAAAATTTCGATGTAGAATCTGACCTAGTCTAGCTAGATGCCGACTAGGTAACGCCTGTGAACCACGAATTTGTACATTTACGTTAGATGCGAACATTGTTACTTAAAGTAGGTTATTGTTGTAGGACCCCGCGTGGAAGAACTTTAACCTCGGAGACGTACTTCGCATCTTTCAAATCGATAAAACGCAAGGTGGGTAATATTTTCTTAAAAATCTATCTTGAGTTATTAAGCTCTATGAACTATGTTTATCCATGAAAGTTTTTGTGCATTTACCTGTTTAATGCTTCTACGTGATAGATCGATCGAGGCTCTCATCTGGCCTAACACGCTAGATGAGGGTTATCAAGAAAGTACGTACATGTATGATGTTAGTAGCACAATGACTGATCCCCTTGTGTACCGGATGCTAACATGTTATGAGGGATCCCTCGAGTTTCGACTCGGGGGCCAAGGCCCAATTTATGAGGGACCCCTCGAGTTTCGACTCGAGGGCCAAGGCCCAATTTATGAATGATATGGTAGAAGTAACAGGAAATGTGACACAGATGTGCGCACCTAATATGTTTTGTATGCTTGGAGCAGTTTCCTTTTTAAAACCCTCCAAGTCATACCTCATGCATGGATAAACTGTTTTTAAACGTGTTTCAAACTGCTTTACCCACTGGGTACATTAGTACTCAGCCCCCAAATTATTTTAAAAATGTTTTCAGGTTGAGCAGCAGGGACGACGGAGACGGGCTGAGGAGGGGTTGATGATATGATCTTTTGTAATTTCGGAAAAATGGTTTAATCCTGCTTTTGGCACGCTCGAAACTATCCTTTCGAAACTTTTGAAATACTGTTAAAAGATATTTATGCTTTAGTTTTACTTAAGACTCAGTACGCTTCCGTATTTATGTTAAATGCTTCAAAACCAAACCGATCTTCTGCGAGTAAATTATAACAAGTTGCTTTTAAGATGAAGGACTTTCCAGAATTTCGATTAAATGTATGAAAATGTATTTTAAATAAATCCTCCGTGGCGGCTCGACCTCTGGGATCCTTCGTGGAGGTCGGGGCGTTACAGTACGAGCACCCGGCTCAGTACGGCTCGTAATATTATGAGCCCAGGGTCAGGAGAAGCGCAAAGACTCAGAAGAAGAAAGCTCCTGAACCCAAAATCATCAGCAGAAAGTCAGTATCTCCGAGTCCTATGGAGAAGAAAACTGACAAGGTTCAGAAGAAGAAGTCTCAGACTTCTAAGGTTCCGAGGCAGATTTGGGTTCCGAAATCACCCACTAACATGTAAGGACCCAACTGAACCAAAGGGTAACTAAAAATGCTTCTGTTTTGCAGGTGCATAAGGACCCATGGATAGTGGACAGCGGCTGCTCAAGACACATGACGTACTTGAAGAGCCTGCTGACCAACTATATACAAGAAGATGGTCCCAGAATTGAGTTTGGTGACAACTCTAAAGGCTACACAAGGGGATATGGAACGCTGAATATTGGGACTGCTTCAGTTCCAAGAGTAACATAGTTGAAGGACTTCAACATAATCTCCTTTCTGTCAGTCAATTCTGTGATAATCTTAACAGAGTAATCTTTGACGCTGGCTTCTGTGATATTGTTGATAAATCTACAGGGAAAACATTGTTATCAGGTTCGCGGAAGAAAAACATATACGTTGCTAACTGGAATACCATAGAACCTGAGGCTTGCTTGCTCGCACAGACGAAATCCAGTGACAAGTCAGGATGGCTATGGCATAAGAGACTCAGCCACCTGAACTTCAAGACTATAAACAAGCTCGCCAAGAACTCTAAAGTCAGGGGATTACCCAACGAATCGTTCATCAAAGACAGAAATTGTGAAGCATGCTTGAAGGGAAAGCAGACAAAGACAAGCAATCCACCTATTCCTTCACCTTCCACTGATGGAATCCTTCAGCTACTGCACATGGATTTATTCGGGCCAGTTTCTCCAGTGACTATACGAGGCAAGAAGTATGCCCTTGTCGTTATAGACGACTACTCGAGATATACATGGGTAATCTTCATCGCCAACAAATCTGATGTCATGACTGAGTTGCCTAAACTACTGAAAAATCTCAGTGTGGAAAAGGACATCAAGATACAAAGAATTCGCTCAGGCAGAGGAACAGAATTTCTCAACTCAGTAGTTAAAGAGTACTGCGAGAAAGAGGGAATTCAGCACGAGACATCAGCTGCTCGTACTCCTCAACAGAACGGACTTGCTGAACGCAAAAACAGAACACCTAAAGAAGCAGCAAGGACGCTCCTAGCAGACTCTGGGCTACCCTCTAAATTCTGGGCAGATGCTACTGACACAGCCTGCTACACTCAGAATCGCTCACTACTTACACAACAACACATGAAGACACCATACGAATTGTGGAAAGGGAGAATTCCTTCTATTCCTCATTTTCATATTTTCTGTTGTCCGTGCTTTATCCACAATAACGGGAAAGATCGGTTGAAGGTCTTTGATAGCAAATCTGATCAAGGGGTATTCTTAGGATATTCCCGAGTCAGTAAAGCCTTCAGAGTCTTTAACTATCGGACTCTTTGCGTGGAGGAAAGCCCTCATGTTGTTTTTGATGAGTTTATTACTTAGAACAGGAAAACTACAGAGACAAATACTGATGATGTCATCAGCAAGCTACAGGATCTCGGACTGACTGATAAAACTGAAAAGATTCAGCATTGTTGGGATGATGAGTCAGAGGATGAAGAAACTCAGACTCAACCAACAGGCGATGTAGCTGACCTGGTTGATTCTACTGAACAGAATCAACAACAGGTAACAACGGTCGATGAGGAAGCCCCAGTGGTAACTGAGACCTCTACTGAGAATATAAACTCAGGGGGAACGATTAATGTTCCTGAGCTAAATGTCCCTGAACCTGGAAACTCAGTAGATCCTAACCTTCTTACTGAACTGCTGCAATCTCAGAACAATACTATTGAAATGCCTAACACTCCTACTGCTTCTGCAGAAGTAGTATCAGAAGAAGAAGCCAGACTCAGACGTTCATGGCTTGACGCTCATTCTTCAGATCTCATAATAGGAGATCCATCAGCAACGATAAGAACAAGATCGAGATTAAATCAAGGAGAAAGCTCACTTTATTCTTGTTTCTTGTCTACGTAAGAACCTCGCCGATAGAGGACGCACTTAACGATGCTGACTGGATCATCGCCATGCAAGAAGAGCTGAACCAGTTCGTCAGAAACGAAGTTTGGGAGCTTGTTGACAGACCTAGACATCAGCATGTGATCGGTACTAAGTGGGTCTTCAAAAACAAGCGTGATGAAAACAATGTCATCCTCAGAAACAAAGCTCGACTAGTTGCCAAGGGATACAGTCAAGCAGAAGGAATCGACTTTGATGAAACTTTCGCTCCAGTCGCAAGATTGGAAGCCATTCGTCTTTTCCTAGCCTACGCAACGCATCAAGGATTCAAAGTATATCAGATGGATGTAAAGTCAGCTTTTCTGAACGGCGTACTGAAGGAAGAAGTCCAAGTGGAACAACCGCCCGGCTTTCAGCAGGGACAAACAAGCACCCAGGGCTTGGTACGATACCCTATCAGACTTTCTACTTCATAAAGGTTTTCAGAAGGGGACAGTAGATCGCACCCGTTCAACATAAAGTCGGAGATGACATCCTACCGGTGCAAATCTACGTGGACGACATCACTTTCTACGCGTAAATGAGACCATATGCCGGCAGTTCGAGAAGATGATGAAGGAGAAGTTCGAGATGTCCATGATGGGAGAGATGAATTATTTCCTTGGATTTCAAGTGAAGCAATCACCTGAAGGAATCTTCATCAATCAAGCTAAATACACTCGAGATCTTCTCAAAAGATTCGGCCGCGATTCGAGCAAGCCGGTCAAGATCCCCATGAACACAAATTTTAAAATCGATCTAGACAAAGAGGGAGCTTCGTTAACTCTACCGATTATAGAACTATTATTGGTTCTTTATTATATTTAACAGCCTAGCCGACCTAACATAACTTATGCTTTGTAGGTGTATGTGCAAGATTTCAAGCGGATCCCAAGCGAAGTCATCTAGACTCAAAGAAAGAAGATTCTCGCGATATCTAAGAGGAACACCCGACGTCGGGTTATGGTATCCTCGCCGATGATAATCTTATACCGACAAAGTTATTCGATGTTGATTATGCGAGATGTAGGATAGATCGAAAGTCGACTTTCGGAACATGTCGGTTCCTAGGCAAAGCAAGTCGATATCATGGTTTTCAAAGAAACAACACTCGCAGCAACGTCCACTACCGAAGCCGAGTATATGGTCGCCGGAAGTTGTTGTGCCCGGATCCTTTGGCTTCGACAACAACCGAGAGATTATGGTATCATTCGGAATGAAGTGCCCATCTACTGTGACTCCACAAGTGTTATTGCAATAACTCAGAATCCAATTCTACATACGAGATGCAAGCACGTGGATATCCGACACCACTTCATCAGAGACCATGTCGAGAAGAAGGATATCAGAATGGAGAAAGTCCATACTGACAAGCAAAGGGCGCACATACTGACCAAACCACTAGCCGAGAAAGCATTCGAGAGAACTATCAATTGAGCTAGGTCTACTGGATCCTACTGAGTCACGTCAGTAGAGGAAAACTACTGATAACTGCAATTGGCAACAATTGGTATCAGACGGAAGGAACTAGTATAACAAGGTCGGATGATCAGCATGCTGATTCGGTTGGGAGAATCATACTGCATACGCAAGGGGGGGAACGTGGTCTTCAAAGACGTCAACCATCCTCCTAAGTCTTAACGGTAACCAGCTGATCGTAAAAGTTCAGCTGAAGAGGTTTGCGTAGTATTGAATACTTAATGTTTTTGTTGACATGCTTGCATTTATTATATCAGTCGCTCGCATTCAGTAGTTAAGAAGCATTTATTTCCCGCCATCAATTTCTTTAAGGAATGGTCAGTAGATACCGTTCTCATTCAAATTGATTTGGTAATTAATGCTGCCTGTAGCGCATTTAATGCATGTCTTCTCACTTACCCTTATTACGTATCATCCTACGTGGGTCTATAGTAGAGGCGGCTTTGTAATCATTCAGTTTATAACATTTAATCTCAGCCGCAGATAACATTGAAAGATTAAATCCTGACCGTTCGATCTAAACGGTTATTAAGCTTGATCTTACAAAACCTTTCAATTTCTCTACTCGACTCATTTTCCGCCATTTCCAACTTTAGAGCTCTTTCTGCAAATCAGTCTTTTCTTCAAATCTCTAAACCAATCTGATTTCTTGCATCCACAAGCTCTAAACTACTTGGTAATGTATTAAATTATGCTTAAAACTCTACCGACTTACTCTATTTTCAAGTGCTAACAAGTTGTTTTGCAGATTTTAATGGCGAATGTTCATGAACCCTCTGATATGAACGAGATCATACTCTCACGGATTCAGTTCGAACCTACCATGGCGCTTCGCCAAGTGGATCTTCCATACCTTGAGCCTGTCTTCGAGGCGCTTGAACTATCTGGACTTGAATGGCTCGTATCCAAGCAGCCTAGGGCTTATCTGCCAAGGCAAGTTGCGGAAGTATACCTCAACTGGAGGACTCTCGCGTCCGGAGGAGAAGAATCTTCCTTCTCGTATATGAAGGAGGTTATCCCAAACTCGTGGGATGTGAGTCAGTGCGTCTTCAACATCTGAGATGTATTAGGACTGGCGTTTGATCTCCCAAACAGTGGTGTTTCTCCTATTGGATACAAGGAGAAGGAGATGAACACGTATGTTCAGAAGTTCTGTGGGAGGCAGGACATCAGTTTCAAAACTGCTCTACCAAAGAACTTGCTGCTACCTCGGCATGTGGGGCTCGCCTACATTGTGTCACATATTCGACGAGTTCCGCAGGATTTTATGATCAGCTGTCTAAGCCACGTATTCAGCTGATGATGGCTATAGACGACGAAGTCCAAGTGAACTGGACAGATTATTACGTAGCCGAGCTGAAGGCTCAGGCGCAAAAGTTCACCACCTTACCCACTGGTGAGCGGAAGATGATTAGCGTTGGGAAGCTACTGTATGGGACCAAGATGTCCATACCGATAGAGCACCGCAGCGAGGAATTCTTTGTTTGCCGACGCCAAATTCTTCGACAAAGCAAGCTAATAAAATTCAAAACTAAAGCAATGCCGAGAAGTCCGTTGGGCGAGGGCCGCCCGATCGTAAGAGAGAAAGATCAGCTGTTGTTTTGCCCCCTCGCGCCGACCCTCCGAAAAGGAAAAGGCTGACTAAAACTGGATCTGCCGAGGTGCCGTAGAACAAGCTAAACCCGGTCTCTCCTCCTCCTACCGAAGAACACATTCTTGACTCCGACACGAGAATGGAGGGAGCCACACTTAAGGATAAGGTACAAGTGATCAGCTCCGAGGAGACTCAGTCGGACGTCAGGATTCCGACTGAAGAGACCTCCTCTGAGTGGACGACCATCCACTCTACTCGCCTCCAAGCCACAAGTGAAGTCCACTCACAGATCCCTGAGATATCTGATCATTCAGATATGGTGGAAATAGCCATAAGGGCTAGAGTTCAGATGCTGCTGAGGTTCCTGAGTTGGGACATACTCGAAGAGATCATAAGGACTCAGACAGCTCTTTCATTACTTGCTGAAGAGCAAGAGTTGCAGTCAACAATTGGGTTCGGGGAACCAGCTGATCTGGCAACATTCGAAGATTTGAGGGCGGCAATGCTCTATCTGCTGAGCTTGCACACCTCAGTGCCCGGCGACGGTCATTCGCCACCATCTCCTCCTGATAATGAGAATAATGGAGATAAGGATGAGGAGATGGAACAGGCATCACCCAAGGATGCAGAGTTGGGAGGCTCTGTTGAGGGTCCCACTCCCCGCGAGAAGGGCAAATCACCACCTCCGTCTACATCAGGTGATGCCCCGGGTGCCTCGAAGCGCAGTCGAGAGCAACTACTCGGGATTTCTGAGCAGAGGATCGGAACAAGCTCGTATCAGATACAACCAATCGGTTTCATCACCTCTAAGTTGGTGAACAAGGCCATAAGACGGCAAGGGAACAAAAATCGCCTCTTAGCCAAAGATGTTCATATAAAATGGGCCCAGTATACTAATGCCCAAACGGCTAGTGTAGCCCGACTGGCTGAAGGCGTGAAGAAAGTCTCAGAAGCTCCTACTCCTCAGCTGAATATTCAGGAGATAATTGAGACTGCCTTAGCAGCTCAGAAGGTAGATTTGGAAACACAGAGTCAGCAGCTCCTTCAAACTCAGCAGAAGATTTTCTCTGAGCAACTGGCTCAGGCTCTTGCTCAGTCAAGGCCGAAATGAAAGAAAGGAATAAATTGGCCACCTCCTGCCTACAAACTGCTATAAAACAACAGGCGGAGGCCCTTAAGTCCATTCAGAAAGAGATGACAGATTCCCTACGATCGGCTTTGCTTTGCGAAACCGCGTCGAGAGTCAGTCGCGCAGCTTAAGCAATTCAGAGCTGATCAAGGAAAAGATTGGGAAATGTACTGCGACCTCATCAAAGACTTCGAATCCACTGCCACTCTCATTAAAGACTTCAAAGCCATCCGCTCTCACCTCTCTAAGGCAGATGATGCCAAAAAGGGGGAAGGAGAAGTAAAGGAAGAAACTGAGGCGGAACCGGCTGTGGTTGAATTGGTGGAGGAAGGAAGTAGGGGGAAGGGGCCAAAGCACAACTCAAGGAGAAGGGTCGGCCGCTCGAGTGGACCCGGTCCCGCTTGTACTCCGCTCGGAATACACCCCTCTGAGGCAGACAATGACTGAGGTAGTTCCCATCTCATCTGCCTAGCACATAGACGAAATCGCAAAATTCTTGGATCAAGAAGAAGAAGAAGAGCCTCAGGTATTGCCACCGCAGAGATCAGGGAAGGAGATCGCCACTGAACCCATTTCTCCATCTTCCCCGGCTCGCAAGTTCAAATCAAAAGCGGAGCAAGAAGCCTATGATCTTCAGATTGCTCAACAGCTTCAGGATAAGCTTGATCATGAGCATCAGCTGGAAGAGGCTAAGAAAGGTAAGAAGCCAAAGAAAGTTATTGGAAAGGCTAAGGCCAAGAAGGCTGAGGATGAGAAGAAAGCTTAGGAGGAGCTAGCCAAGGCCTTAGTGTCTGAGGTCCAGCCAACTGCACAGAGTTATTACCCGACTAATCTCACACCTAAGCAGGAGGCAGAGGACAGAGCTACTTGGGAAGCCACGCTGCAGGGACTAAATCTCAGGAGAGGAGATACAAAGGCAGCGGCTCTCAGAGAGAAAAAGAGGATAGCTGACATGGCTAAAATGATTAGCCTATCCGCAAAGCCAACAGCTGATCCAAGGAAGCAGATTCCACAAGGATCTAAGTTCAGATGGGCACCTTATATCAAGAAGGAGCCTACACCTCATGTGGATAAATGGGTGTCAGCCGAGCTCAACGAGCAGTGGGAGGAACTGAAAGAAGACTTTATTAAGGGATACTATATTTGGGGTATCTATGAGACTGACAAATCAGCTGATCAACACTTTGATGGACTTATCAGTCGATTCGATATGGATTTCAGAAATCAGATCCGCCAGATCATGGAGAAAGAGAAAATACCCTTCAGAGCTCCAGCCTTCAGGAGAATCCCTCCTCCTAGGACTACTCGCGGCGTGCTGTGCACAAAAGAGATTGAGAGAGAAGTAGGAGAAGCTGCTGTTCATCTATGTCTGAATATGTACGATCCAGATGATTATGAGGAAATTCAGGTTCTACGCTCAAGAGTCTACAAGTATTACTACCTGGACCCTCCAATGACAAGTCCGCCGACTTTAAGAAACGCACGAAGAATTTCGAAGTCGACTTGATCTCTTATCTCATATTTGTTGTAATAGTAATAGGGCCCATGTACTCTATGTCTATATATATATTGGTTCCTATTGCTTGCCAGACAATTACTCATTGTCTCATGGCTTTTGTTTGTGTTTTCTCACAACTGATCACTAAGTGATCTAACACACACTCACATAATCGTTCTTTGATTTTGCCTATATCTCACCTACTGACTTGATGTTTTATTGATCATCTTGATTGTCTTCTGATGAATCAGGGGGAAATTGTTGTCAGTAGATTAGCTCTCCGTTCCTTATTTTAGAATAGAGGCTAGATGGTTAGAAATAGAGGCTTTGGCATCATCAATTAGGGGGAAATTGTTGGGTTATGAGTCAGTAGATGGTACTCAGCTGACTAGTGGTTAAAAGAATATTGGGGGAAATCATAGTAGTACTATGGAATTGAAGATCCCAAAACTCACCGATATCGGTCGTGCAAGGTGTCTATAGGATTAGATGATGTATAGGTTAGACTTGTTTATTTTGATTATCTTTTGTCTAAGTCCTCATGACGGGGTAAACCTGTTGGACTGATCTTCTCGACGAAGTTACTTTCCGTAACCCCACGTCATCTTTGTAAGAGCTTGCGTTCTTCACCAACAGCAGTTGATCTTCACCTCGCAGGAGACATCCATCACCGATAAGCCATCGCAGAAGAACATATGCAAAGCTCGCACCTTCGCAGCCGCCGCTGCTGACCTACTCGGTAGATGTATTCCTTGTCGCCCGACTCGATCGAAGAAGACAGAGACTTATCTAGTCTTCATCGTGTCCGACGATAAAATGACCCGAGCCGCACAAGTCTTTTCGAAGTTCGAGCAGAAGATCTTACGAGGTTGTTTGAATAGTCAACTTTGACTCGACACATTCTCACCAACCACAAACCTCGACCAATGAGAAGCCGACAGCGCCATATCTCGCTCTATACAAGAAAGTTCGCTCTCATGTACGTAATTAATCGCCCCGCCGCAACAAATTCGAAATTATGGCCGTTTTCTTTGGAAGCTTGTGACACGTGGCATCGTCGTCTCCAACGGACATATGCCATAGCTCACAACTATAAATAGAGAAGAAATTCGAAGCTCCACGCACGGAATAAAAAAAAAAGGCAAAAACGCTCAAATTTTGAACACTCTAGTAAACTCAAAGATTATCCAGAGAAGAACTTGCTTTCTTAGAATATTCTTAGTTCTTCACTCTAGAGTATTTAGATCCCTCTCTTCTCTAGACTAAGCTCATTGTCATATTTATAGCTTAGATTCGAAGGAGTTCACTTTCTGTGAATTGTTCTTATTGTAAGAACTCCTTCTTAGTTGGAGATTATTCCATCCCTTTCGAACTTCGGTTTGAATTTTAAAGTCGCTAAGGACTATAACTTAGAAGGATCTGTCCAGTGCATAGATACCTGTTGAGGCTTGCTTAGTATAATCAACAAGTTACCCTGCCATTGTCAGGACCGTGGACGTAGGATCTTGCGTATCCGAACCACGTTAAATCGCTTGTGTTCTTTACTGTTTTATTGCATATCATAACTGTTCAAAATCATATGTTTGCATAAAACATGTTTCAAAAGCTCACAGCCAAAAGAACTTGATTTGTGAAAAGCGTTTTTCAAAACTGAGACGAATCTCCGGGCCCCACACTTATCCGCACAACGTCTCCGACTGAGTTTCGAACAACTGACAAAAGTCAGTAGGAGAGCTCAGTAGCTGACCCACTCTGACCCAGTGATCAAAGGTTACTTTTTGGCACTGTTCATCAGTTGCACTAAACAGCTCAGTTGTCCTTCAGTTTGAGAAAAAGAAACTGTGATCAGGTGTATTCACCCCCCCCTCTACACCTGACTATCGTCTCCGGACCAACATTAAGTAACCAAGAATATGACTCCACTGTCTCTGAGGACAACAAACCCGCTGCAAACGTAATACACTTGCCGTGGTTGTCGAGGCCGGTGAAAGGAACAAATATCATGCCGTAACTGCATAAAAGTTGTCGAGATTGAAATTCATTATTTTGCATAAAATCTATTCTTTATAAGCATTAATGAAAGGAGTCATGAGCATGAAATCAGTAAAAGAATTTGCTATATAAGTTGCATGTGTATGATTACTTGCATAAAAGATATGTATAATGTGCATAAATAATACATTTGGTATGCATAAACTATCAATGCGAAAAAATATGAATTTGAAAAACCATACTAACTCCTATCAGCTGCATAGAAAAAACATGTACCTATTGGTTGAATAAGTAGCATCCATTGATAACGAATCTCCAAAAATCTTGTAATTGCCAATACATATATCATCAACCCAAAATACACGCTTCAATTTGTCCCCTCCGTCCGTAAAATATTCGTAAAAGAAATCTGGGTTCCTATCACGAGCTTCCTTCATTTTATCCAACATCATTTGTGCATCCGCACCCTCAACGCATATACGAAGATCACGGTGAAAAATTTTAAAATCTACTCCATCACAACCGATGTTCTGATAACTACCAACCAACTCACTAAACATTCTATATGACCTAACCGGACCAACATTAGAACGCGCACAACTAAGGACGAAATTCTTGTGAACGGAAGTCATTGTCCGATTGTATCTCATGAATTGTTTGTGAGTTGATAATAACAAAGGATGTGTGTGTGCCTCGTGAAATAAATCAACAACAAAACCTTCGGGGTGGGATTTAAATACAACGCGTGCAAAGCAAGATGACCTTTTTGAATTAGACCTTCGCTTTGTTTTCTTCGAATTAACATTATCAACGTCCATGAATTTCTCCCCTTCTCTACTGCACACTAAATATCTACGCATAATAGACCCATCCCCATGACGTTTTATCGACCACTTACGGATATCGAAACCGCACAAACCTCCGTAGTCTTTATAGAAAATTTCAGCCTCATCAAGAGTAACAAATTTCCGTCCAACATACTGTTTCAATTCGGCCGGGCAATCAGGAATGTAAATGGATTCATCGGATTCAAGAGACACACCGTGATCGACACGTTTCACCATTCCACAAACCGCATGCATGAATATTACACAAGATCGCATAAACTAACAAATACATATGCATGAACATTGTACTTACGTATGCAAAAATTATAATAGTTAATCTACAACATAAAAACAATACTTAATCGATACATACATCTCATAAAATATTCAAAATGAAACCCTAATCACTTGGAAAAACGACTACTACCGTATAAATCGAAAAAACTCTACGAAAAAAATATGAAATGACATCGAGCTTCAAGAATTTGAACCCAACAAAGCATTCCACAAATATTGAACTACAAATTTTCTAAAACCATAAGTAATTCTTACCTTCGTAGCAAAATCTGTAAAAATTAGAAAAATGTGCAGAAATCAATCTTCAAAATCGGCAATAATCGGAATAAATAGACAAGGAAAACGAGCTTAAATGACTCAAGAAACATAGAACTTCGAAACCCACCATAAATAATCGACTTCCAAGTCTTTGATTTGAATGAAAAGCTTGAGGCACTAGTGAGTTCTAGGGAGAACGAAAATGAAGAGTGAGATTTCTATTACACAATAACAGCCGATTCTTTGAGGGTTAGGGAAAAAGAAAAGAGAAGTTTACAATTTTGCCCTTAATGAGGCTATTTTTTCCTTTTTTGATTTAAATTTAAATGTTTTTGGGGATAAAATGAGAGCCTTAGATTTGTGAAATGGAGGGACGAGATCGGTTCTCGTATCTCTTTTAAGATTTGGATCTCATAATATTCATTCCCTATATATATATAGAGAGAGAGAGAGAGTGAGAATCTTTTTGAGAACACACTCTTAATGAGAGAAATAAGAACAAATCCGTGCCATTCATTTTCGTGATATATGGTTCGGGATTGAAGTGTTGACTAATCAAATTTTGAAGGGAAAAAATACTCATTAAGGGTATATTCGTATTTTCTCCTCTTATGTTTTAAGATGTAAGAACATTTTCTCTCTCTCTTCCTCCAGATGCATTTTCGACAGAATTGTTCATTAAGAATTCAAGAGAAAATCCTCGCATTCGATTGCCATTGTTTCTTCATTCGTTTCATTGTGGACATCTTAAGTTTGCATCCCGTTTGGAATTCCCCACTATCATTTCCGAAGGATATGGGTAATTTATACTTTCAATAATCCTATTGTAATTCGAAAATTTAATTGGGTGTTTTATTAATTTGTACTGATTGTGCTCTATGAATAAATTTGTGTGTTCGTTAGAACAATCATCTCATGGGTTTGATAAGATGCTGTTTGTTTCATGGATCTAATGCTATTTGTATCCCAGAATTTGTCCTCGAGCTTCATCAATTGTGTGTAGATTTAAGTTGGATTTATGACTTTTTCTGCACCTATTATGTTTATGCACATTTATGACCTTTATTTACGCACATTGTGATTGTGTTTCGTAAAAAATTTGCGGATTGTATTAATGTATTGTTGTTTCATTTTTTACCAGCTGATTCAACTGATTTTGAAGAGTCTATTATGGATAGCACCGAAATGTGTTATAGTCATGTGTGTCCCGTTGAGCTTAAACCTTATGTTGGTCAAAAATTCAGTCATTTGGATGATGGTGTTCGTTTTTACAAAGTATATGCTGGTTTGTGCGGATTTGATGTGCGCTTGAGCACATCTCGTGTTACCGATTTGATTATCAAGCATAGGTATGGGTTATGTAACCGTGAGGGTCATGGAACTTCCCATTTCTCCAATAACGTTGAAGTAACTGATGCTTCAAGTAGTAAGAAAAAAAGAAAGACAAGGAGTTGCAAAACTGGATGTAAAGCACGCGTTGTTTTTAAATTTTGTGGATCCGAAGGTTATGAAATAACAACCTTTATTGAGCCACACTCTCACCCTCTGCTCCAAGAAGGCCAAAAACAGTTTTTGAAACTGAATAGACAAATGGATTACAAACACCAGAGTTTTGTTTTGAATTGTCGTCGAGCTAATATTGGACCAATCCGATCTTTCAAATTATTTAAGGAGTTAGTCGGTAGTTTTGACAAGATTGGTTGTAGTGGCAATGATTTCAAGAATTTCTCACGTGATGTGCGGGAATCTGTTGTCGGATTGGATACTCAAGTTGTTTTGGATGAGTTGCTTAGCCGGCAGGAATTATCACCTGGATTCACCTTTTATTACGCTGTAAATGATGAAAAAAAATTGACTCGGTTATTTTGGGCTGATGTAGTTTCCATTAATAACTACAAGCGTTTTGGTGAAACCGTATCATTTGATGCTACTTACACAACTAACAAGTAAGTTTAGCTGTCTTGTTTTATATTACCTAACGTTTTTCTTAATCTATTTCATCTTAGTACACTAATGTGCATAAGTTTATCAATGATTGTGCGTAGTAAATTTCAACGATGTGCAGAGGATATTTGTATTTTTTGTATTAACTTTTTATTTTTTTTAATTTGTTACAAGGTATAATATGATATTTGCCCCTTTTACGGGAAAGGATAACCATGGGAAATGCATTACTTTTGGTGTTGGTTTGTTATCTGGTGAGTGTGAAGAAGCATATGGTTGGCTTCTTCAAAAGTTTCTCTTTTGTATGGATGATCAGCATCCCAAGTTGTTGATAACTGACCAAGATCCAGCTTTGATAAAGGCGGTTGCAGCAGTATTACCTCACACACGTCATAGATTTTGCATGTGGCATATCATGTGCAAAGTTGCCGATAAGCTTTCCGTGTCTTTGAGGGGTGATGAAGATTTCAAGCACAAATTCAATGAATTGGTTGGTCTGAATCGATTGACCCGAATGAATTTGATCAAAGGTGGTTTGCCATCATGTCTGAATATGATTTGAATGGTCATAAGTGGTTCGAGACTATGTTCGAACTAAGAGAACGTTGGATTCCAGCATATTTCAAACATTTACCAATGAGTGGCTTATTCAAGACCACCTCAATGTCAGAATCGGAGAACAATTTCTTCCAAAGATTTCTAAACCGCCATGATAATCTTATTGAAGTTTTTCATGCATTTTGGGAGTGCAATTGATGCTCGAGACACACACACAACCTAGAGACTCGCAATGATTTAAAGAGTTTTCCCGAACTAGTTACCAACCTCCGGATTGAGAAGCATGCCGCTTCATTCTATACATTTTCAAAGTTTAAGGAAGTCCAAGCTGAAATTGTAGCATCCATACATTCGTGTTGTGTTTTGAAGATGACTGATGTTGGTACGACTACTGTATATGAGGTTGAAGACTCTGGAGATGGTATCTTCACCTTGGTGTTTGATAGCAAGGATAATAACATAGTATGTGGTTGCAACGTATTCTTGAGAAAGAGTTTGTTGTGCAAGCACGTTTTCTTTGTTCTAAAGAATAAGAGAGTGGATTGTATCCCAAATCAGTATCTTCTACCTCGTTGGTCTAAAAGTATATCTTTTGAAGATCCTTATTTGAGGTTTGGCGAAGGATCAAATCGAAAGAAGATCCTTATTTGAGGTTTGGCGAAGGATCAAATCGAAAGGACAATCGGGAGTTGTTATATGAGAGTTATAGATGTATTGGACTTGTTGAGTGTAGTGAAGAGCTTCGGGCGGGATTGTTGTTGGATCTAAAACAATTTACGGAGAAGTATTCAAATCTTACAGCCGGAACGAAGACAAAGAAGTATGTGCTCTATATAATTTTATTTGATTTATTTCATTAATTTACCCTGTACTTTTCCAACGAAGAACTAACATTCTAATTTTGTTAAAGTGATGGTAATGCCAAGAAGAAGGTCACTGAAGATTTCTATGGTTGTTCGGTTACGGAGAGTGTATCAGTGTTGTCTCCTAGTCCAGTTAAGACAAAGGGTAGTGGAAGTCGTATTCAATCGAGGAAAGAAGCTGCTATTCGTAAAGCAAACAAACCAAAGAGGAAATGCAGTAAATGCAAACAATTGACCAATCACGACGCTCGTAACTGTGATCAAACGACCATTGAAGATGAATGAACAATTCTAAATCTGCACTATGACATCTTTAAATGTTTTTGTTTCATGATGTATCGCATTTGAAATTATTCGAGTTGGATCCTTGTTTATGAATTTGTTGTTGCAAAACATACAGATAATATTGTTCTTTGGCTAAATGTGCATAACAAATTCCCCAAATATGCATAAGAAATACCTTATATGTGCATAACAAATTCAGTAATTGTGCATAAAAAAATCAGTAAATGTGCATAACAAATTCAGTAAATGTGCATAACAAATTCAGTAAATGTGCATAACAAATGCATTCGTTGTTCAAGTCTGTAAGCATCTGAATATGTCCTAACTTGTACTTCTACCACCATCACAACAAAATAATATGAAATTCTAAAACATCAACCAAGTAATTTTTTCAAAGACGTCTATATTTCTTCCTTGGATCATCTTCTCATAGTGTTCTTCTCGCAGCTTGAAATCCGCTCACTTATCCGGTTATGCGGCCATGTCAACAAGTGCAAAGGCAATGCACTGACCCTTAGGATTGGAATTTGATTCTTTGAATTCTTTGTCAGCCCACATCGCCAAGTCCCCGAGTCGCCCATGAATGTTTCCATATGTCTCATGGTATAAATCCCTGTGTCCTTCACATTCTTAGGATCTCCCCATTTCACGAGCACAACGTGCATGGGGGAACCTTGCACAACAACAACCTTCATCTCCAGGTCATGATCCAGCAGAAACAACCTTAGTGATTCTCTCTACACAAAATTAATTAAATCTATCAGTTGGCAATTATAGAAACTACTTATCATTTTCGTATCAAAATGGATAGAATATCGTACCAATCTGTTTGTCCAGTCCAAGTACTTTGCTTCCGAACATCTGGATTTTTCATCGTTCAAGCTATCGATTACATGAATCTTCGGCTTCTTCATCTCAAACATTACCATGAAGTGTCGTTGACCAATGTACACCGGGAAAACAAACTGTGTGTTGTGCATTTCAATCATATCTGTTCTATTAAGCAAAACTCTGTACTATAAAATTCATAGTCCTTACCTGATCAAGCAAATCAAGCTCTTCTTCTTGATGACAAATAATCTCCCCCAATAATTGCTCACAAAATTTGTTATAGTTGCGATGCATGGCGTAGTCCTATAAAATCCATAAATAATCATTCAGAATTGTTTGCATACAAAGTTGCAAAAAATGTGCATAATAATTCATAAATGTTTGCATATACAGTTTGATTGATGTGCATAATCATTAAGAAATGTTTGTATAAATTATACTTACCGTGACCTTTGGACTGGCAACGAAACGTCGTTCTGAGGATTCTGATTTCAAGATTTCTTTTGAATTTAGCCATCTACTCCATAGCTGTATGATAATAAGGTTTACGTACTTCCCTCGTGCTAAGCTCTGAAAGATTTCCTTTCCAACTTCCAAATCATCTGCATTGTCAAAGATGATGTTATCCCTACATATATCCATTTATAGTATTTAGATTTATCAATACAAATTGAAACTAAAGACTAATAAATCATTAAACATTCAGACTTACTGTGAATCCTTATTGTAAAAAGTGTACATTCCTATAACCTTCTCAGATTTAACTAATCTCTTTGTCAATTCAACTATTCTTCTCACATATGGGGATATACAAGCAGCTGGTTTTCGCTTTTGTAGTCTCTTGTTACGAATCTCCCCATCCCGAGAAGTTTCCTACCAATAGTCAAATTATATGAATGAAGTTTATCATTGAATATGTAGAAATAGTGAACTAATGCTTACAGCCATGTCTGTCCCAACTTTGTCTCCGGTCCCTTTATTGTTATCTGCTTCATTGTCACCATCCTCAGTCCCTTCTGATTTCGTATCCTGTTCACATTCATCAACACCCTGCAACTTGTGCATATAACAAACAATTACTAGAATTCTAAGATTTTGTATCTAACTGCACACATATTATGTTAATTTAATTTCACCTTTTGTACTTCAAATTTTCGACTACTTGTTCACCTCCATCAACCAATTTCTCTCTTTCACCTTTCTCTTTTTCACCTTCTGATATGTGCTCCTCTGATATGTGCTCCTCATTTACATTTACATTATCAACCTATAAATTGTGCACATAAAGAAACACTGAATGTGCATATAAACGTAATCACATGTGCATATGAATGTACTGAAATGTGATAGGCAATGTAATTTTACCTTTTCTGCTTTCAAGTCAGTTTCTTGTTCACCTCCATCAAACACTTTGTCTCCTTCAGCTTTCTCTCTTTCACCTCCTGCTATGTGCTCCTCGTTTCCATTTTCATTAATATAATCATCAACCTGGAAGTTGTGCATATAAAGAAACAATGAATGTGCATATAAATGTTCTCACATGTGCATATAAATTTACTGCATTCTGCTGCAAAATGTTTCAGCATCTTTACCTGGAAATTATCTATTGCTTAATTATACATCTCATCATCACTGTCATTTGTCCATACACTTTATTCCTAAAATATAAAAACAGAAGAAAGTGAATTGCATATATTTAAACTGAATTGTATTAACATAGATATTCATACTGAATTGTATATATTTACCTCAACTCCTTTCCCTTGCTTTGGGGACTGTATGGAAACTGTTGTATGCACATTTTTGGTAGGTGTTTTCTGCCCCTTCTAAGTCATTTGAGATAGTCCAAGACTAAAACTTGGTGCAGACAACAAGTTATTTAGGAACTCTTCTTTTTTCTGACAGGCTTCTTCTATCTCTATGATAGAATTAATGACTCGCTCATCTCCCCAGTAGCTTTCATCTTCAAACTCATTAGTCACCTGTGTGCTTTCATTGCTCACATGACACCCGATGAGTCTTTTTGTTGTAGTTACTGCTCTTTGGAAAATAGGTGCTACTGCATTCTCATCCACAGTAGTGGCCTCTATCTCTTTGAATAGATCAACCATGTGCTTTGCTACCAAGTTGGCCTTCGATATTAGCCTCTCCAGTTGGTTTGTTGGGGTTGTCTGTTCTTTGTCATTATCCTTGTCCACCCTTTCTTCTACTCTTATTTCAACCGCATCTAAAATCACTCCACCCCCAAATCCTCCTCCCTTGATTTCCCTTTTCTGTCTTTTCTTTAATGATTCATCATCCCAATTCACACACACTGCCAGACATCTAGGATATGTCTCATTAAAAACATTTACTCTGTCTACATATACAAGCTGCAACATAAAAAAAGAAAGTTAGATATTTTTGTGGGCTGACAAACTAATGTATTTAACAATAAAAATACTTACTGTCAGAAATAGTGATGGGCCTCCAAATGGCTTATCTCGTATCCCATTTAAGCCTATTTCGAACCAAGCTCTTCAACGTATACTCCCCCCAGCCCATTCTTTTACTTGTTATAGATCCTTTAAACAACCAATAATTGATGGATACACATAACCATTCCGTGAATTCTCAATTAGACAGCCTCTACCGTAACAAGGAAATGTCTTCTAACCCATGTACCCCCCTTCAGCATGTTGTAGCATTTCTTCCATTAACTTTGCAGGCAAAATTTTCTTGTAATCCTCAAAATAACTTCTCCACTCCTCCAACAGCTCCCTAGATTCTGATCCAGATATTTGCCTTATAGTTCTCCTCCCCATGGGCAAGCCCAAAACTCTATGCACATCCTCATTCACTATAGGTAGTAACCCTCTGTCTAATAGTCTTAAACCACACTTTCTTGCATCAAATCTACTAACTAACCAATGTGCCATTTTCAAGGGAACCTCGGTTATTTTAGCTTCATTAATGACCCAAATCCTAATTCTTCAACAGCTCGTCTCTGAGCAGGATTCATTCTTTCTATAGATCTATATAGGCAAGATGGGGTTGCACGACAGATTAAATAAGGGAACTGGTTGATTCTGCTAATAGATCGGTCTATAGTCAGTGGTGTAGTTTGTTGGGCAACACTTCTCTTTTTATTTTTTTTAGGTGTTCCTTCACTTGCATCATCAATCACCTTACCTTTATTTTTTCTATCCTTTTCAACTTCTACAGCTTCAACCTTACTCTTTTTTATTAACCTTAGTCTACCACTGCCTCTACCCCCCTTCTATCAATGCTCCTCCCTTTCTCTTCCCACCCATTGTAATCCTATACACAAAATCAATACACTGCGAAATTATATTACTCAGTCAGCCTGTGCAGATAAATTATTTATAATTTGCATATATTTTACATGAAATGTGCATAATAGTTCAACGTGCATATGCATTCAAAATAAATGTTCAGGTATTGAAATGTGCATAATCTGTCAACCACCAAAGTAGCTGAAGCTGAAGTACAAAATGTGCATAATTTATACTGTAATGTGCATAATCTATCAGACTGAACTGTGAAAGCCATAATCCAAAAAAAACCCCCAATTCGATTTCGCAGTTTATCAGTTTAGAAAATATGCAAAATTTCTACTTGAAATGTGCATAATCACGTGAAAATGAACTAATAAAACACTAATCCAAAAAAACCCCCAATTCAATTTCGCAGTTTATCAATTCACAATCGACCAAAAAGCCCTAGCTAACGTTTTCTGATAATTTATCAATTCGATTACGCAATGTTTCAAATCGATTTCAAAGTCTATTAATTTCGAAGATGAAAGTCGCGGCACATACCTTAGATGGACAGAAAAACGCTGCCCTTTCGTATTGAATGGACAAAATAAGAACTACTTCGGAACTGACCTTCTTCAACCGTCGCCTCCGAAAACTTCTTCAAGTGTCGCCTCCGAAAGCTTCGACACACGTCGACTCCGAAACGTTGTTCACGCGTCGCCTCCGAAACCTGCTTCACGCGGCGCATCCGAAACCTCACCCTATCTTCGGTTTCAGTTCCAAATCGCCATTTTTGAGCGGGTAGAGAAGGAATGGTAATTGTTTGAATTTAGGAACGAGAATGGATGGTAAGAAAACCCTATTAGTCTAGATCAAGGGTGAGGATTTGTTCTTATTTCTCTATGTAAGGGGTGTTCTCTATAGAACCCTCCCTATATATATATATATATATATATATATATATATATATATATATATATATATATAGGAACACCCCTTAGAGTGAGAAATAAGAACAATTATAGGCCTTTAGATTATGTTAATTGATGGATGAGATCTGTTTTATTTTTTTTCGGCCGAAATGCACCATATACTTGTTAAAATTTGCACAAAGGATATAATTGTCAATTGCTTATTATAATAACCTAAAACTATGTATATAGCAAAAATTATTCCAAAAGAAAACCAAATATGTTTTTTTCGAAACTGCGCGTTTACACCTTGTCATCTTCGTTCTGCGGTTTGTGTATCATCTCTTTGATTTTTCTTTGGTTGTTTTTTTTTTTTTTTTGCGTTTCTGTATCGAATTGTTTATGGCGAAAGAGCAACATATCTGATTTTTCCGAAAATAAGTTTACACCATTCGTCTTCGTTCTGCAGGATGTTGTTCTTCTCTTTGATTTTTCTTTGGTTTTCTGTTTCTCCTTTCTTTATGGTATTGTCCAGATCTGATTTTTCCTATTTGACCGATTCTTCTCAAAATTGTGAATTTTGACCGATTTTGATTCCAAGAGTTGATTCTTCTCAAAATTGTGAATCAAATCCTCCTCAAACTGTTAAAGTTCGAAATTTTGACCGATTTGATTCAAGTTCGAAGTTGGTGTTTGTGTACAAGAGCAGTTTGGGGACTGTGCAAGTTCGGATGACCGATTTTGATTCTCCTCAAAATTCCTCGATTTTGATTCTTCTTGAGCCAAAAACTTTTGGCCTGAAGGTAATTGAGTCCCCAACTTCCTTAAATGAGTCAATTGAATCCTCAAAGAAGGAGGCACGTTCAAAGTTGGTGTTTCGTTCGAAACTGTTTCGGATTTGGATGTGATTTGTTGATTATTTTAATTTATAAATATATGCACAATTTTGCAAAAAAAATGCACAATTATGAGGAAAAATATGCACAACTAAGGAGAAAAAAATGTACAATTACTGGGGAAAATATGCACACATTTAATGAGAAAAAAATGCACAATTATTAAGAAAAATATGCACAATTAATAGGGAAAATATGCACAATTAATGATAAATAACGAAAAGATGAAATTATTAAGGAAAATCTGGGACGAGACTTAGATCTAGGACGATAATTAGTAAAACTACGCACAATTAACGATTGTTCTCGTAAAATCTAGGGCGAAACTTGATGATATTAAAACATGGAAGAGAATTAATAAAAATAACGTTTACAGCAAAGGAAAGAATATAAAAAAAATAATAGATTGTGCAAAATTACAACATAACCTCAGTGCAAACTTTTTGCCTTAAAGGTGCATTTCGGGATTTTAAGTGATGGCATGATCTGGAGCGTTGAATTACTTGATCAAACGGTTATAAACTGTTCATATTTCTCACTCTATCCAGATCTTAGTTTCATTTAAGTTGACCTTTTTCACAATTAAAGTAAATAATTTGCCCAAAGGTCTTTTTAGTAAATTTCTCAATATCCCTTATATTATAACATCCTTTGATATACTTCGATCAGTATTACATTATCTAAATCGGCGGTTTCTATTAGGTTTTCAATTCTTCATAATCAAATTCGTTGGTTTCAATTGGGAATTCAATTCTTCATCATTTATTTCGGCGGTTTCATAATCAATTTCGTTGGTTTCAGTTGGGAATTCAATCCTTCATCATTTATTTCGGCTGTTTCATAATCAAATTTAGTGGTTTCAATTAGGAATTCAATTCTTCATCATTTATTTCTGAGGTTTCGATTTGTATTTTAAATCTTATTTATCAAATACGGCGCATAAGTTTAGTTTTTTAAGTATTCATCATTAAATAAGGCGCATAGATTCATTATTTTTTTCATTCAATTGTTGGTCTTCATCATCTGATTATGGTGTTTGCACAAGGTTTGTTGTTTATTTTGATGTTTTCTATATAAATTATCTTTTATACGTTTGTGGTTTAATTTTTTTTTTTTTTTTTTTTTGAGTTATTTTATGCACAACATTTCATTATTTTCTTGCACATTTATAGTTCATATTATTATTATTTACTCAGTTATGAATTTATTACTTTTAACATGTTTCAGGTGATGAAATCATATTTGATGAATCTCACATGACAATGGAAAAGCGATCAAAGTTTCATTCCGTAATGTCCGAATGATATTAAACCATTTGTTGGAATGACATTTGCATCATTGGATGATGGATTGCTTTTTTATAGGAAATATGGTGGTTTTTGTGGTTTCGATATCCGTCTAGGAACTGATCGTAAGAAGGGTTTGATTACATTGCATAAGTATGTATTATGTAATCGTGAGGGGGAAAAGGTTGATGATTCATATTCATCAGAAAATGAAGTTAATGGAGTTGGATTAAAGAAAAAGAGGCAAACAATGTCATTTAGGGCATCATGTATGGCTCGCATTGTGTTGAAGTTTAATGCTGGCGTTGGATATGTCATAAGCAAGTTTATTGAGTCTCACACTCATTCCTTTGTGCATGATAAGCATAAGCACTTTATGAAATTGAATAGGAAATTGGATTTTGGACATCAGAGGTTTATTTTGAATGGTATTAAAGCCAAAATTGGTCCGATGAGGTCATTCAAGTTATTTAAGGAGTTGGTTGGAAGTTATGATAATATTGGTTGTACCGGCGTTGATTTTAAGAATTTCTCTCGTGATTTGAGGGACTCAGTAAATGGTGTTGATACACAAATTATTTTGGATAAACTGAGTAGACGTCGCGAAATTGACCCTGCTTTCTCTTATGATTATTGTGTTGATCAACGTAATAAACTTACTCGTCTTTATTGGCGTGGACTCAGCCAGAATGGCCATTGCCCCTTGTAGTTCTCGAGTAGTATAGCAAACATTCGTTCAATAGAACCAAGAATAGCTCGGTGAATCATCACAGGCCTTTCCCTCTTGGTTTCATCTTCCGTTGTGTAAGATAAGTTAAAACGGGCAGGGAGTTGAAAGTCCAGCTGCAACAGTGACGAAATACTTGATTAAAAATCCAAATTTCGAGCTATAATTTGCTTTTAGAGGAGATGTAAAGTAGGCCAAAATCATATGCTTACTAACTCAAGGGAAAAGTCAGAGAAGAAAAACCTGTAGTGTTGCACATTGTATTTTTCTTCTCATTGCGTCGGAAACACTGATGTCTATCTTTGGCCCATAAAATACTCCATCATCTTCATTTATCTAATACAAGATCTGAAATTAGTTCAAGCAAATAGAACTAAACAGAAATGAAGTTAATCAAGAATATGAAATGCCCATCTCCATTTTGTTCACAGAGCAATACCAACTGATCAGTAACTAACCTCCCACGGCTGTCCAAACTCATTAAGTGCTTCTGAAAGAGCAGTTTCAGCCCTCTCCCATGATTCTAGATCTCCTAGATACTTTTTGGGTCTCTACATAACAATGGGACAAAATGAGAAAAGATGTCGTTGAGTAGCCGCAGTCCATTATTATTAGGTCTTACAAACAAAAGCAAGCAGTTTAAGTTGTGTGATATGTGCAAACAACCATTATTAGGTTCTCTTTCATCCAAATGTGCATTCGTTATATGTTCTACAATTTCCGGCAGAGAGAGAGTTCAGACAGAACGGTACTTTAACTAAGAAGTGTGGAGATTCATACCGTAGATAACTTCAGGTCAAAAGTGAAGCCAAATACTTCGTACACGTGACTGATGAATTCCAAAACACCCTTCAGTTCCCCTTTAATCTGTAAAAAAAATGGAGTAAGATCAAACAGAAGATATTGTACCTAAATTAAAAAAAAAAAACTTGGAAAGAACCAGAATTCTCATCTTACTTGAGACTCCCTGCAGAAGATATGAGCATCATCCTGTACCAAGACCTTAGAGTCAGATCCGTCTTGGTTCCAACAATTCACAAAATGAAACTTATAAACTCTAACTTTCACAGTTAAACATTACATGAGACGGTAAGAACCCAATGACCTTAACTTAATCAGCAGGCAGTACTAATAAATGGAATTACGGAATATCCGAGTTCATTAACAAGCAGATCGGTAATACCATATACCTGCTGAAATCGTCTTGCACAAGTCAACCCAGTAAGTGCACCACATGCCTCATTGCGATGCAAGACCCCAAAATCAGCCAGTCTGAGAGGAAGTTCTGCAAAAAGTTATGAATGTTATATTGTCAAGTTCTATTAAAAAACTGACTGCAAGTAAGAACCCCATGAAAGAAACACAATATACAGTATACATATGTGTGATAAGGGTGTCCATTACAGAATAAGATTCTTTATGTCGAAGATGCAATAAAGATGCAGAGAGACCAAACAATTATATCCAAAGATTTATTCACAAATTGGAACAGAAAATGCAGAGAGAACCAAACAATTATATCCAAAGATTATTCACAGTGAAACAGAAATAGCAGGATGGTAAACATTTCTTACTCAATCAATGAACTGCGGAAATTAATCATATTAGGTACTAAGTTGATTAATTAACAAGAACATTAATTATATGTCAACTTCCATCAGTAATTCAGTCCCTAATAAAAGGGTTAATAAGAAACTAACAAATAAAGCATGGATCACATACAGAGGGCATCCCAAAACTGCATGCTTACAACAGATCTATACTGGCAATATAAAAGACTAAAAGATGGAAAAAGGCACACCTTTATACGAACGCACTCTTTGATCAAATATTAAACAATGGCCAGGGCAGTTCATTGGCTTGAGGGCAAATTCTTGTTTGTCTACCTGCAATAACATCAAGGCCCACCGCCTAATCAAATTTATCTAATAAAACAAGCAATTGTTTCAACCCAAATCAGTATCTAAAGACAGCAACGCACTGATTACAACTGAATCTAACCTCAAACACAAACATTTTCTCCTTGTAGTTTGCAGCATGACCAGATGTTTCCCACAGCTGCATATTGTACATGTTGGGAGTCCATACCTAATAAATGATTGTTATAAAGTGAGCACATGAATGGCAGCATCTTCATATACATCCATGTCAGCATGAAATAAGCCTAACCTCCCTATAACCCCTCTTTGAGTATTGACCCCGTATAAATTCCAGCAACTTGTTGCACACTCGAGCACCATGAGGTAGAAAGAAACAACTACCAGGGCTAAATAACATGCGAAATATATCCCATTAGAATCATAACTTAAGATCACAATATGTCATATAGCTCAAGCTATTACCTTAGGGGGTGAAAAAAGAAAAGCTCTTGCTTTTTCGTGAGTTCTCTGTGGTCGTATTTCTTAGCTTCTTCGAGCATGGCCTTATATTCCTGAACCGATTACAATTGAGCACATCAAGATACATAGACAATGTATATGATTATCGATTATTAGGAGTGCTCCATCTCCGATAGAAAATAGGTAACGGTAGTTACCGGATAGATTCATCAGCGATCGCCATTCTCTTGAGCTTTTCTTCATTTTGTAGTGACTCGAAGAATATAATGCGTTTGGGAATAATGGATTGAAGATACGCTTCGTCTTTGGCGTAGACTGGTTGAGAGGCGTTCAACTTATGTTTACTCTTGCTGCCGGCGCCGCCGAACTCCATCATTGGCTACGGCGATCCGTGGATGGCGGGAACTATTTTGTGTGTTTTTAGGGATTTGTTTAATCGCTAAGAAATAAGGTATATTTATGGGTTAAAAATCATTGTTATTAGGAAAATTTCATAATGGAAGATATACATAGAAACTATTTTATTTTCTACAAGTCGGAAATTAAAAAACTTATAGGAGACTTTAATTTTGTTCCGTACATTATTTGTTTTTTTTATATAAATAAGACCCTTTTATGGAATGATTCAAAAAAAAGTACTCTTCCGTCCTATATGAAACGTCCTATATTATATTTTGTATTGTTCCACAAAAATATTCTATTTCTTAAAAAGAAAATAAATTTCTCTCACAAAAATCACTTTTTTTGGACAAAGTTCACATTACTCTCTCCTAACATACGAAAGTTCACCGTATAAATTACCGCGCCGAAAAGAAATAGAATCTTTCATCCAGAACGGAGGGAGTAGGACACTTTCAATGGAACGGAGGGAGTAATAGACTTATTCCAAAAATATTATAATAAATAAAAAAGATCTAATAGTATCTAACATATATATTTTAATTAAATAAAATAATAAATTGTATGTACGGTAAGTATATTAATACACATAAACTTCTTTATAGTAATAACCTTGTTAATCATGAAAAAATTATTTAACAATATTATTACTTTATCGACCATTATTTTAGTCCATTAACCTAACTTGTGACCGAAATAAATTATTTAAATATAATTATTACTTATTGAATATTACTTTATCAAAATTTAATTATTTTTTCTGTAATTAACGAACCCAAGTATCACGCACGTCCGATTTGACCCATTATTTTAGGCTCAATACGAAGAGCAAACTTGTTACATAGGCCCATATTTACTTACTTTGTGGGCCCATGCACAATCACAATTGCATGTTAGAGATATAGTATGCAATGAAGTACGTTCTGTTAGTAGATTACGAGATTAACTATTGTTATAATTCTTATTCGACCTTTTATTTTCAATATTTAATATTTTAGCGAGTATAAATAAGTACGATATTAAAATATAATAAAAAATGTGTAGACAATACAGAGGTTGATGGGCCGGCGCATGCGTGTTGGTGGGCCCAATAGCATGCCACTTGTCTTTTCACTTTCCGATGGTCGCTTCTTTTTGGGTTTATTTGATGCTGGGGGAAGAGCGCTAGGGGTGTGCAAGAAACCCGTCCAACCGTCTCCGCCCGCTTGACCCGCCCGTCGTAAATCGTAATCGTCAGTTATTTTTTTGAGAAATTAACCGCGGATCAATTTTATCAAACCGCCACCAAGGCGGGTGGGTGGCGGTTTTCGGGTGGCGGTTAACCGACCGGCCCGCCTCCTTAAATCATTTTTTCAATTTTTAAATTTTTAATTTTATTAGTAAACTATATTGTCTATTCTATTGGGCAAGTAGTACACTCTTTCAAAATAATTTAGTGATTTACAAAGTATTTGTATATGCCCAATACAAATTATATTAAAATTTGATTTCATTAATATTTTAAATAATTTAATAAATGTTATTGCAAATTAAATTGAAGAATAAAAAGTAAGAAATGGATAAATGTTATTCACGGCCTCACAGGACTAGCGAGAACCCGAGAAGCATTTTGAAATTATGTTTTGTATGTACAATTTGGTTTTCTTAATTTATATTGTTATTTGTTGATGTATGTCTCATGAACAAATGAGTTGTAACATTCAGATATTATCATCTCGAAAGAATGTGATCTCTTATTATTTAACCCGCAAACCGCCCGCTAACCGCTTCACCCGAACCGCTACGGTTTGGAGAAATAAAAATCCGCTATGGTTTGTATATTTCTAAAACCGCTCACATGTAAATTGGTTAGTTTTTACGCCCAAACCCTCCCGAACCCGCCCGCGCACACCCCTAGAGAGCACTGTTCCTCCCTCCCCAGCTACCTACACGTGGCAGACTTTTCAAATTTCTTTTTTTTCCCTTCTTATTCATTTTTTTCTTTTTCTTTTATTTTCTACTAACTATAGTTACTCCACTAACGTGTAAAAATTCAAAAGGGAGGGAAATTTTCAAATTTTGGATTGAAAAGAACGAACTTAATATGAAAAGAAAGAGGTTTTATTTTTTATGGGTTTTGATAGAAAAAGAAGCAAATTTGCATAATACAAGCTCTACCACTCTCGTTCTACTTCAATTATACAAGGGAATGTGAGTTTATTTAGATTTGATGGGTTTGTTAGATTTTGTGCGTTAGATTTTTGTTTGAATTGAAAAAATGGGTTGTGGAGGAAACAAGGTTCATCTCTCATCGTTGTGTTGCTGGAATTCTTCGGGTTCCAAGTAGAGTGGGTAGATTCAAAGTTCTGGTATGCACTAATTTGAGTTTCAATTTGGCATTTTTAGATGTCTTCTCGATTTCACCATTTATTGATTTTCCTATCTCGCATTATGCTTTGATTTAACCGTTATTATAATCGTCAACTTTATATTCTTAGCATAACATGCTAGTTACATCTTTAGTAAGTATGGTTATTGGTCATTACTAGTTATCATTTTTTTGTGTACTGAGACTTCGCATTGGAGCAGGAATTGTTCTTTGGCAGATAATCTTATTCTTATATAATTATCTTTTGCAGCAAAAGAATAAGAATTGTTGGAGGGTCTATCTATGGAACTCCAAACTGAAGAAACAACGTATTGCGAACAACTATGTGAAGAGTCATTGATACCCAATGATGAAGAGATACAAGCTATGAACCACGTGGAATCTAAAAACATTGACATTGAAGAATTGAAAAATTTATTGGCGAAATGTACTATCTGGTTTTTGTTTCACTAGCCAAATGTAAGATGTTTGCAGCTAGAAAATATCAACAACTGATGTTATAAATCTATGTTTTATTTTATCTATCAGAATTTGGTTGAATTGGCCAAATGTAAGTTGTTTGCTGTTTGTCAGTATTGGTTTATTCTATCTATCAAAACTTTGTTGAATTTTGTGTTTACACGTAGAGATAGAAGAGTATGATGATTAAAGATGCAAGCTTATCAAAATCCAATGCACTTGTAAGTGGAGTGAAAGAAATGAATGGTAAGCAAATCATTGGATGTAAGGAAGAGCAGAATGGATACAAGCTACTTCCACTTCAAAAGGAAGCTTTTACCTATTGATAGATGAAAATTGCATCAACACCACCACCATAAAAAAAAGACATCCACCACAAAACCAAACTGTAACAATCTGATATATCCATTTCTCAAAGATACAATATGTATAATTCACAATGATCCGAAATATGTACACATTTATGGAATTCAATTAGAATTTGATTTTCTCATTAATGTAAATCACAAAAATTTAAAATCATACATCCACAAAATAATCCACCAACTCTTGCTAAATCATAGCTATAGATGACCCACATTTATGCAACTCAATCCCCTAATAAGAACACCAATGATTTGTAGTAGTAGATGAAACAGAATCATCAATAAAACCCCTAATAAGAACACCAATTATCCAAATCGTCTTCTTCCAAATCAGCAACAAGATGAGAATCGGGATCTACCAACTTATTGTGTGATGATCTGTAGAGAAATACAAACAAACCAATCAATAAAGTAGAAAAAAAATAATTAAAAAAAAACTAAAATAAAAAAGAACTAGCTGATGATAGATCTGGAGTTCTGGACTCACAAACAAGCAAATCTTGTCCAGCATCTTCGAATATTGTCCGGCATCTTCAAATCAGGAAAACCCGACACACAAAACAACCAAATCTTGTCCAAAAATGTATCAGAAAAAAATAAAAATTATACCAATAGGGGCGACCCTGATGATAGATCTGGACTCAAGATGAACTCCTTCTTGGTGAATCTCGACAACATATTCGATTTTCCAACACCCGAATCGTCGATTTTTATCTAAAAGGGGGGTTTGGAAGAGGAAATAAGTTTAATGTTTGAAGTGGAGAGTATCATAGTCAAGAAATCTCCTTACCATTTTTTTTTTGTTATTTCTCTGCTCTCTTCTCATCTCGCTTTTTAGATTTGAAATAATGAGGAGGGTGGAATTGTTTTTAAATTTTAGAGATATGAGATTGAGAGTAAGTTAAACTAACCATAGTTAGTAGAAAATAAAAGAAAAAGAAAAGAAATAAATAAGAAGAGAAAAACCAAAAAAAAAGAAATTTGAAAAAGTCTGCCACATGTCGGCCGCTGGGGAGGGAGGAGCAGTGCTCTCCCCCAGCATCAAATAAACCCTTGTTTTGGAGAAACTGACACTGTCACCTTGTCGCTTATTTTCCAACAATATGGAAAGTAAATTGAAACGGTAAATAAAAAAATTATTAATTCTTAATTTAGACTTACCTGAAATCACAAGGGTGAATACTATGAAACTTGAGTGCAATTTTCTAAAAAAATACTCCCTCCGACCCGTTATAAGCGTCTCCATTCATTTCGGCACCGTAATATTTTCATTAGAACAATTGATAGAAAACAATATAAAAGTGAGCATCAAAAGGTAAAAAGATTTGGAATTTGATAACAATGATTGGGCTTAGATTTTTAGTTTTTTACCCTCTCACAATGCACATAAAATCTGACCTAATTTTGCACGCCTTAAAAGCTCCTCATGATTTATAACAACACACAACAAACGTTCAAGTGCTCGATCAAATCATGACGCAATAAAAAATAATCAAATTTTTTTGAGGTGCGATCGCGTGATCACCAACGGAGGTGAATTTAGAATTTAAAAATAGTAAAAGGAACGTGTCATTTCGTCGAGTCCAGATCACATATCCCACTTACGGTGTCCCAACCATTTCCCAGAGGTAAAACGACGTCGTTTTACCTTTTTTTTTGATAACCAACAAAACGACGTCGTTTTGTTCTTTGGGACACCGTAAGTGGGACAGTGATCCGGAGCCCATTTCGTCGGTGTAAATTTGCGATTTTTAGTGAGAGTAACGAAATAGCTAATTTCCTAAAATATAAAGGAAATACATGATTATTACTCCCCTACATGCCCTTAAATCTATAATGTTATATGGGCGACATTATCAAGGGCTTATCCAGGATTTAGATGTAAGACTTGAAATAGCAAAAGTTTGAGAATTTAGCGGTGCAAATCTATAATGTTATATGGGCGACATTATAAATTTCAGAAATTACATAAGAAATCTAGGATTAAAAACAAATTTTCGCAAATTTAGATTACCCCACATGCTTTCTAGATCCACTGACCTTTACTTGAATTTATTACATATGATTAATTTAGTTTAATTATATACTCCCTCCGTCCCATTATTAGTGGCCACCTTTCCTAATTCGGATGTCCCGCTATTAGTGGCGACGTCCCAAATTGGTAAAAAATTACCACTCTCTTTCCTACTTTATCATCTTATCTCTCCTACTTTATCATCTACTTTCATTATTATACTCATTTCTCTCTCCTACTTTATCATCTTCTCTCTCCTACACTCTCATTATCACACACATCTCTCTCTCCTATTTTATTACATATTTCCTTAATTCTCGTGCCGAAAAGAAAGGCGTCACTAATAATGGGACGGAGGGAGTATATAATATTGTGAAGAAATTAGATAGAGTAACTAGTGAAGCGCCACCAACCATTTTTTATTTATTTTTACTTTGTAGTATGTCGCAGCCAGCATCAATAACTATTTACCATTAGTAGAGGAATTTTAATTCCACAACATGTAGCATATGTAAATCCTAATACAAAAGAAAATAGTAACTCAAAAGTAAATCCCCAAAACACCCTCGAATATAAAAACGACTATATAAATATGTACATATAATTAACCATCACTCTAAAATCACACCACCACACACGCGGCGATGATAAGTGGCGACGACTTCTACAAAGTGATGTGCGCGACGGCGCCGCTCTACTCCGCGATGCTGGCGGCATACGCCTCCATGAGGTGGTGGAAGATCTTCACGGCGGAGCAGTGCTCCGGCATCAACCGCTTCGTGGCGGTCTTCGCCGTCCCCGTTCTGTCCTTCCACTTCATCGCCGAGAACAACCCCTATGAAATGGACGTGAAATTCATAGTGGCAGACACCCTGGCGAAAGCATTTGTGCTCGCTCTGCTCTGCTTTTGGTGCTTCTGTGGAGGCAAGTTGGAGTGGCTGATTACCATTTTTGCTATTTCCACTCTGCCTAATACTTTGGTCATGGGTATTCGTATTCCCTTTATTAAGGCTATGTATGGGGAGTTCACGCAGAGCCTCATGGTGCAGCTTGTTGTCCTCCAATGCATCGTATGGTATGTACGTTTCCAGCGTTTTTTTTTCGCTTTTTTTTTTTAATTCATATTTCGTTTCTCCAATACATGTTACATACGAGAGAGGTGACATCTTCAGTCGGTGCACATTGAGTTGGTATGTATATTACTAGTGCTCGACTCTCCACAATGGAAATTCTAATTTGTATATTAACTCGAAATTATATATGAATTTGAATTATATATTCATATTTTCAATTAATTGAAATAATGAATTATATACTATATATAAATTCTTAAGGGACAGTTTGGATTTGGGTTTTAATTTTACATATTGTTCATCTCGTGAGTCAAAAATATAATTTTTAGGAGTTCGAAAATCCCAACATTTTAAATATAATTTAAAATTATTAATTTAATTACTATATAAACAAAATATATTATAGAAGAGATATCGATTCCTAATTTCAAAACTCTCGTACTAAATGACCTTTAGTAAAAAGGTGGAATGAGTAAAGGTTAGGGTTGAAAGCAATGCGGAAAGATAGAGAACATAGGTCAAACATGTAGGGGCAACCAAAAAGTGGAATGATTTCACATCCTAAATGCTAAAAGTGTACATATAAGATTTATACATGATATAATATTAATTTTTTAACCAACAAATCATTTTATAAACTATCGAAAAATTCAACATTTTCTAGTAATTACTAAATTTAAAACACCTATTAAAAAAAATGATTTTTTGCAGGTATACTCTACTCCTCTTCCTCTTTGAATACCGAGCCGCCACCATCCTGATCCAAACCCGGTTCCCGGGCCAAACCGCCGCCGCTATAACCCGCTTCGAAATCGACAACAACGTCATCTCCCTCGACGGCCGGGACCCACTCTGCACCGACTCCGAGATCGACGACGCCGGACGCATCCGCGTCCGGATCCGACGGTCCACGTCGTCTGCGGCTCCATCGTCCTCCATGGGCCTCACGCCCAGACCATCAAACCTTTCCAACGCCGAGATCTTCTCCATCAGCACGCCAAACGAGTTCGGGTTCGGGCCCCGACCCGTTAGCCCGCATCTATCGAGCTACGCTTCGTCGGATGCTTACTCTCTGCAGCCTACTCCGAGGGCGTCTAACTTTAACGAGTTTGATCTCACCGCCGTGAGCCCGCCGCCGGGGAAGGTGTTGCGGCAGAGCTCGCCGGCTGTTAAGATGGTGTGGTGTGGGAGTCGCCGGCGGAGGGATATGATGTTGGCGGTACGTAATTTTGGTGATACATGAATTTTATTATCGTATTAATATTAAAATTAAAATTGGCAAGTAAATAAAAGATGAATAATCAAAATTATAGGAAAAACACGAAACACAATACGAAATTTAACGGATTTAGGGGGTTTAGGGTTACCGGGTCTTGAATTATATTCTTCAAAATTATTATTTCTTTCGTCGAAATTATAGATTACACTCCTAATTTTTAATTTCGAATTCGTCTATATGAATTTTGAAAAATAGGGTTTGCATGCAGGGAGACATAGCTGTCAATTTGTTTGCATGTACATTTTTGTCACGAGATTGCGACAAATACTCTGTCTCACCAGACACGAATTGACTCGACCATTTTAATGCTCCCAAATTCTAAATTATTAGAGGGGAAAAAATTACATATTTAGTTTTCTATAAATATATTTTTATCTTTTTTGTATTAGAATTTAATTCTAGCTATAGTTACATGTCTGTCTAGATTAATTGAACTTGAATCAAATTTGCTTGCAATTGAAGCAAAATCCCCAAGCCTTTTATGTTAAAAATCTTTTGGATTCTCTTATTCTTATTATTAAGCTTTTTTTATTCCATAATAATTTGTACATTTTGTTTCTTTAACTCATTTTTCATAAAGTTAATTTTACTTTTCCCTCTTTCTAAAAGTGCCCGCATTGAGTAATCTCTCATTTTGTGCCAAAAAGTGTCTGCATTCATTCATCTCTCGAATAATAATAATAATAATAATAATAATAATAATAATAATAATAATAATAATAATAATAATAATAATAATAATAATAATAATAAACTGGCTATTAGCTCAGTGGTATAGTGTGCCCCTGATAATTGCATCGTTGTGTCTGGACTGTGAGGGCTCTTAACCACATGGATAGTTTAATGTGCTCATTTCATCTTAGCAAGGCAGCATATTTAACATACTAATTACTTTATAGAATATATAGATAATAATAAAAAAAGAAATCTATAATATATAAAAATTATATAAATAAAAATTTGAAATAGATTATTATTATAAAGAAAACATAAATGTGGAAAACTTTAATTAATGGATTACATTATTACTGAGAAGCACGTGTGTTATAATTGAGATTTGGTACGTGGGATATAAATGATTGCCCTATTTGAAATTATTTATAGTAAAGACATTTTGATTATCTTCCCACTATATGTTTTTCCCTCTTTGTCAACTCTTGCTATTATTATCCCATTAATTCCTAATTAATTTATTTTATTTTATTTCTTAATATATCTAGGCCCAATTATTATATTACAAAATAATCGAATTAAGAATTATTTAAAATCGATTAATACGCAGATAAAGATCTCAGGCAAGGATTGAACCACACGAGGAAGAAATTAGGGGTGCATCAACCAATCAAGAGATGCTGGTTATGCTAAGACTCATTTTGGTTGTGGTTGGAAGGAAGCTCTCTCGTAATCCAAATACATATTCAAGTGTACTAGGGCTATTATGGTCTTTAATCTCTTTCATTTTATCGGTACGTATGCATTATGTCTACATCTGTCGATATGCTCATTGTGATTTGTGAGCTCATAATTACTCAAGATGTGTATTCATAATTAAATTTTTGTGTGGTTAAAATGCAGATGGAACATATGGTGTCAAGATAATTTCTGATGCAGGGCTTGGGATGGCTATGTTCAGCTTAGGTATATTCATTCTTCTTGTGTTCTATTTCGCTCGCATGTATCTTGGATCCGTAAAGGGCTGGCTGTTCATGAAAATGGCGGCGATATCTATGGCTATTCGTTTCATGGTAATATTTGTTCCAGTCCACCTCAAAATAAATTATAGATCCACCTAATCCAACGTGTCTAGCTCCACGTTTCGAATCTTTTATCGAGTCTTGTCTTGTTCGTGTTTTTATCAATCCCGGCAATATATTACTCTCACATAAATCGTCACTAGCATTAGTGGATCCAATAGCGGATAGGAATTGTCCTCTAAAAATCGTGTCGAACCTATTTTTATAAAAGTATTACAATTTCACCCTTAATTTATATTTCTAACATTTGTCATAAGAATAATATTTAAGTTTCTTATAAAATCTTGGACTGATTGATTTTGTTTTTGAAATATAGGCAGCTTTGTCCCATTTGTTTTTGCTCGAGAGTACGGGTTACATCCAGACATACTAAGTACTGGGTAAACTATCACATACACTAATGCCAGAATTTATAAAATTAATTAATAACCAAGATTTTCCTATTTTGCAGGGTCATTTTTGGAATGTTGGTCTCATTACCGCTAACTCTTCTCTACTACATACTGCTGGGCTTGTGAAGGAAAACACAGAAAATAAAAATGGTAAAATATTAAATTCATGAGATTCAGATTAGGCCCAGTTACCTTTCCAATGATAAATAATTTGGTCTCTACTAATTATAAACCCATTAAAATAAATCTTGATGCATCTTTTTCTGTAGTAATTTGAAAATTTTAATGGGTTTAGTAGCTACAGAAACTCATAATCATACATTCTGAAAAATTAGTTCAAGAATAGATAGAATTTTGATGGGAAAATGTAACACAACAAAATCTTTTATCAAGTCCAACATTCTCAAGCAGCATTCAACAAGTAAAAACATACTATTATTCTCCTCCAAATTTTACTAGCATCCAAAACAGGTAGAAGAATCCTAGATAGGCCATAGGTTACAGTTTTGCACATTTTTTACCCTAAGCAACTCTATGGCACCATATTCGTAAATTCTGGATCAGCATCAATCGTCCATGGTGATGATGCAACGAATAGCCTCGCCTTTCAACATCATGTCAAAAGCCTTGTTGATCTCTGCGAAAGGAATGCGGTGGGTGATGAACTTCTCCAGCTGCAAATCCATCTCCTGCAATGCAAACAAAAATTTACACAACTCCAGAATTTGCCAAGTTCCACGATCCGGGACGGAAATTATATGTGCAGTTTCTAAATAAATAATTACTTGTGGATCGGGAAGTTATTTTGCCGAGTTTTCTTAGAGAGAGTTGGTAAACTCGTACCTTGTTGATATACTTTTCGACAACAACGGGGATATCCGTCCGGGGCTTGTAATTGCCGAAAAAGGTTCCTCTAAGACTCCTCTCGTTCAACACATTGATCGGATGTGTTTTGAACGCATCGTCTTTGCTTGGGACCCCGACCAGCACGGCCACGCCCCAACCCTACCAACCACAAACTCGACTTATAAATGACTACGATAGAGTAACACAACACGAAGAGTATGGAAGATTTCAAGATAATTACGTCATGAACACATTCGAATGCGGATATCATCGCATTAACATTTCCCGTGCACTCAACGCTCCGGTCCACTCCACCATCAGTCATCTCAGCTAGAACCTGTTATAATCATAATTCAATATCAAGAAATGTTCAACCAAATTCAGCAACCAAGCAACAAGATTAACTAAAACAAACCTCTTGAATAGGCTTGCTGTGATCCTTCGGATTCACAAACTCAGTAACACCAAATTGCTTTGCTGTTTACAAACAAAAGTCATAAGTTTACTTCAAAGATTGATATGATCAAATCAACGTGAAAACGGACTAAACCTTCATTGAAACGATTTGGGTTTAGATCAACACCAATGATCCTCGAAGCACCAGCTATCCGAGCACCTTCAGCAGCCTAAATAGCGGTAAATCGACACTTAATAACACGTACGATAGTAAGAAACAACACAAGATTGGGACAATATACTCACAGCAAGGCCAACAGCCCCCAATCCAAATATAGCAACAGTTGAGCCCTTTGTTGGTTTTGCAACATTCAGAGTTGCACCGAGTCCTTCAATAACCAAAACACGACCCAATCAACAACAACTAGTCTATAATTCACAATCTAGAGAAGTTAAAATCAACCTGTAGATATCCCACAGCTGAGAATGCAAACTTTATCCATGGGGGCAGATTGATTGATCTTGGCAAGGCAGCCAACATGGATGACCGTGTACTGGCAAAAAGTTGAAGTTCCAAGAAAATGGTGTATCGGTTTCCCATCCTTCGAGAACCTCGCCTGTCCATCTCCGATCATGACTCCCCTGTCCGTGTTTATCCGGAGAAGCTCACACATGTTGCTTTCAGATGATTTGCAGTGTCGACACTCCTTGCATTCGCCCGTGAAGATAGGAAGAACGTGATCGCCCGGGGCAAGCTCTGTCACACCTTCACCTACACTCTCTACTATCCTATTTGCAAGAAAGAAAACATGGATGTAATAAATAAGAATCACCCTATTCTGAATCACAAGATTTGACTACAACGTGATGAAGTTTTGATAGGATTATACCCTCCGGCTTCGTGGCCAAAGATTCGAGGAAACAGAGGTGTTTGCCCCTGCAAAATTCAAGGAAAAACTACTTAAAATGAACTACCATTTCAACTACTCTTAAGCTACTGAGTAATCATCATATAGGCCATAAGAATTACCAAAATAGTTCTTAGACTGCAAGAATTTAATCCTAATGAACATGAACAAATATTTTGCTATAGTTAGAGATAAGTAAAATCACCATCAAAGCCACTCAATTGGTAATATCACAGCAAGAATTCAATCCTTATAAACATGAACAAACATTTTGCTATAGTTCGAGATAAGTAAAATCACCATCAAAGCCACTCAATTGGCAGTATCACAACATAAATTGACCTAATTACTCTTATATTGTAAAATTGAATCATGTTCAAAAAGTTACTGCATAGAGATTTTGCCCTAAAAGATTTTACAATCATCTACCTTGGCCTCCCAGAAGTAAACATCAGTGTGGCAAAGGGAGGTGAAGAGAATCTTCACACGGACTTCCATTTTCTGCGGCGGTGCCACCTCAACTTCCTCAATCACCAAAGGCTTCCCTGCTTCCCACGCCACCGCGGCTACCGTACAAAATTCATACAATTAGCAACACTCAAAATCAAGTTAATAAATCATCAACTCAACAAATTCTCAACATACATGATACATCCAAATTATTACGAATGATTAACGGAGAAAGCGTACACCGGTAACAAATTTCAACACAAACCGTACAATTACAAACACAGATACACATAAAAATTAGGTCACAATTTCAGCAATAATCAGAGAAAACCATCGAAATCTCCGTAAATCACAAAATTAGGCTTCCAAATAAGCGATAATTGTGATCGAGGAATCACCTTTGCAGCGAATAACTTCTCCGTTGGTGCTAGACATTTTCTTCTACAAACTCGCGCTATTCCTATAACCACCGTCCGTTACTCGAGAGATGATTCTGATTTTTGGTTGTCCATCAGTGCGATGTATATATACATGTGCGCATGCGAATGTAGAAGCGCCACATCGTGGTACGTGGAAGCAATCCTCGAGCAATACGTGTCTACAAAAATTCAAATCTCATTTTGGACAAAAATCGACGCCGACTCACACAACTTCCATTTTCTTCGCTTTCCATTTCTTGATCGGTATTCCATGGGTTGCAAAATCGTAGTTTTCTTGATCGAAAAGTTTGATTCATATTCTATTTTTGCTTAATAGAAAAAACTCATTTGGTTGTAGGATATGTAAATAATAATAAAGGTATATGAAAAAACTCATTTGGTTATATATATATATATATATATATATATATATATATATATATATATATACTAGCGCAGCTTATGACCGCGTCCGCGTGGGGTTGTGATTTTGCCCATAATTTTTACTTATATTTTTTAATTTGTTGTATCCGAAGATATTAAAAATGTTATATACGGGATTTTAATTGCATTCGAAAATATTAAAGTATTGTTTCTAAAATTTATTCAATTGTAATCTTAAGAATTTTGCCATATAATTTAAATATTTATAATTTGCAACAATAGAGCCAACTATTTGTATCAGTAAAAAAAGGTAGATATATGTTTATCATTATGATATCTAATTTGAGTGTAATCGTAAATTTTTAGATATATGTTTACAAATCCGTCCCCATTAACCGCTTAGGCATCGACTGAGAGTTATTTCCTGAATCCGAAAAAGGTTGATGTTGGTTGTTGTTTGTGTGGAATAATTTTGAATGTCGTGATACAATGTGGAATGAACCGTCAATAGTTAGTGGATCATTATAAATTAAGGTATATTAAGGTATAGTCAGTTGTTATTATTTCGATAGTATATTAAGGTAAGTTTTTTAGTATTTGAAAATATTAATAAAAATATTTGAAGATACGTAATATTCAATAATCTGGAAATAACGAAAGAGTGGAGTTTTGACTATTTAATAAGGAAAATATACAATTAGGTTGAAGGCAAATATTACTCGTCGCGCTGTGACACGTGCAATAGGATATACTGTCACGTGACCTTTCCTCTTAAACATAAGTACGGAGTGTAAGTAATCATGTGACATCTGGTAGTGAACACATAGGTTTTTGACGTGGGCATTAACAATTTATCAAATTGTAAATTGTATGAAGAGTTATCTCTCCATAATAAAATGAAAATAAACTTTTATATATATCTTGTTTAATATATTTTTTTGGAGTATAGTAGTTATACTTGCATGGAATACACTTGTGTAAAATGTCTATAATAGTAAACATCCCAACATAACTTCCATAAAAACTGAAAATCTGGTCATGCTGTACACTGGGAGATAATTATATACAACTGCTCCTTTCATCATGCCAAAATTACTAAATTTCAAACTCCTTGGAGGCCCTTTTCCAACTAAATGACAATATACATTATTATAAGTTTAAAGAACAGGCTATTGCTAGAACCATTTTATTATTATTTAGCTGCAGTAGAACTACTTCTCTTCTCTATTACCTTGGCACAAATATTGCCTAATGCATAGCCATATGCTAAACTAAAGGCTAAAACACATGATAAAAGTTTTAGATTATTACAAGAAGATCAAGCCCGCAAAATGCAGCTATTGCTCCTCCCATTGAGTGCCCAATTACCATGATCTTAGTGTCTCCATATAACTCCTTTGCCATGTGAACAACACTTAAAACTCCAGGACGCAAGGAAGAGTTGTTGTAAGCATTATAAAAACCATGATGACATCTTTGGTGTTTAAGACTGTAAAAATAAACACTTAGCCTATCTTATTTGCACATAGCCTTGAAGGAATAATTTGTATGAACTTAGATATGATTTATCATACTTAATGATTTAGCCTATTAGGCTAATCATAATTATCTAATAATTTAATTACTAAAATAAAGAAAGGAAAGTAATAAAAAAAGGAAAGAAAATTTACAATAAATGTAGACCACCAATATTAATCAACACTTTTATTATGATAGAATATTTTTACAAGGGAGAGAGAGAGAGAATGATCGAGAGAAGAGAGAAAGAAAGACTTCTCCAAAAGCTTGTTACAAATGAGAAACAAACTCCCTTTTATAGACAAGTAAAGGGAGAAACAAACTCCCTAATATTTTCACTATTTTCTGTATATCTTCCCGTAAAATGTTCTACAATATTAATAACCAGTGTATAAACTGCATCTTCTCTAGTAATATTATTTTCAACTTTTATTGTGTTAAGAATATTATCTCTATTGAGTATTCAGTGAACAGATAGAGATAATATTCTTAACACAATAAAAGTTGAAAATAATATTACTAGAGAAGATGCAGTTTATACACTGGTTATTAATATTGTAGAACATTTTACGGGAAGATATACAGAAAATAGTGAAAATATTAGGACACTATTACAAAATCTTAGGTGTAAAACACTGACAGATTTTAGGTGGTATAAAGACACCTTTCTTAGTAGAGTTATGGAACTTCCTGAATGTAATAACACTCATTGGAAATCTAAGTTTATAGATGGTCTTCCAGGTTTATTTGCCGAAAGAGTTAAAAAAGTATTAAGACAAAATTATAATAATATACCTTATGAAAATTACTCATATGGAAAATTAATAGGAACATGTGTACAAGAAGGATTAAATATTTGTAATGAAATTAAACTTAATCAGCAAATGAAACGTCAAAATCTAGTTGAAAAAAGACAATTAGGTCATTTTTGTGATCAATTTGCAATTGAAAAAATCCCTTCTACTAATAATAAAAATAAGAAAGTTTGGAAAGATAATAAACCTCGATATAAGAAGAGAAAAATTTCTAAAAAGAAATATGAAGAAAATAGGCAAAAGAAGTATAATAGAGCCCAAAATAAATGGGAAAAGATGCAGAAAATAATCTGTAGGAAATGTGGTAAATATGGTCATTATGCTAGAAATTGTTGGACTAAAAGAAAGATTAATAATCTTAATTTAGATGAAAATATGAAAGATATTCTTTCAAAAATATTATTAAATTCAGAATCAGAATATGAAGATACTAGTGATACTAGTACAGATACAGAATCTAATACAGAATTAGATGCACTAGAAAATGAGTCCATAATGTCGAACTCAGAGTCAAAATGTTTGTCTTGTCAATTAGGACAACCATGTATCAGAAAAGATAATGAACAAAAGAGTGATATTGAAGGAAAAGAATTTTATAATATTCTTTCACAATTTCAAAATTTAAATATAAATGTTTTAAATCATGATAATATTATGAAATTATTAAAATTAGTTAAGGATCCAGAATTAAGATCTAAAATAATAGATCTAGTGGAAAATACACCTAGCACTTCTCAGAATAATATATCTGAGGAAGATAAGATATATGAGAAGCCTAAGAATCCAGAAGGCCCCTATATGATGTCTGAAGTTTATAACCGAATGAGACAGAAAAAATTAGAAGAAAATCCTACTTCTACAAAAGATTTAGTTATTGAAATTAATAATCTTAAAGAAGAAATAAAATTATTAAAAAAAGAAAATAAAAATTTAGATTATAGAGTCTCTAAATTAGAAAATGTGACTGATAAAATTAGACCTCAGACACAAGAATTTGAAGACAATTTAAAAGGCAATTTTCTTTCTACATTAGAAATGGTTATATCACAAAAATGGTATACAAAAATTACCCTTTTAATTGATAATTATTATTCGAAAGAATTTATTGCTTTAGTTGATAGTGGAGCAGATATGAATGTTATACAAGAAGGTCTTATCCCTACTAGGTATTTTGAAAAAACTACCCAAAAATTATCTCATGCAGGGGGTAGTAGATTAAATATAAATTATAAATTGCCAATAGCAAATGTATGTATTAATAAAAAATGCATACAAACAAGTTTTTTGCTTGCTAAGGATATTGCTAATCAAGTTATACTTGGAACACCATTTATTACAAAAATTTATCCTTTTAAAAGAGTTGATAAAGAAGGAATTATAGGTACATTCCAAGGAAATGATATTTTCTTAAAATTTGTTCTTGAACATTTCACAAAGGTTTTACATGAAATTTATGATAATATTTCTCAAAAAAGAAAATCAATTATATTTTCTTAAACAAGAATTAAATTTTCTTACTATTGAAGAAAAACTTCAAAATCCTAAATTAAAGGATAAAATTGAGTCGGTTAAAAATCAATTTTCAATAGAAATTTGTAATGATCATCCTAATGCATTTTGGGATAGGAAAAAACATATAGTTTCACTCCCTTATGAAGAAAATTTTGATGAATCAAAAATTCCAACAAAGGCTAGGCCGTGTCAAATGAATTCGAATATTTAGAGTTGTGTAAAAAAGAAATTGAATCATTATTGCAAAAGGGATTAATAAATCCTTCAAAATCACCTTGGTCATATCGCTTTCTATGTTAATAAACATAGTGAGCAAGAAAGAGGGGCACCTAGATTAGTTATAAATTATAAGACTCGAATAAGGTTTTAAAATGGATTAGATATCCTATTCCTAATAAAAAAGATTTATTGGATAGATTATATGATTCTATTATATTTTCAAAATTTGATTTAAAGTCGGGATATTGGCAAATTCGGATTGATAAGTCTCGACGGTATAAAACTCGCTTTAATGTTCCAATAGGACAGTTTGAATGGAATGTAATGTCATTTGGATTGAAAAATGCTCCTTCTGAATTTCAAAAAATCATGAATGATATTTTTACTCCTTATAGTGAGTTTATTATTGTTTATATTGATGATATCTTAGTTTTCTCAAAAAATATTGAAATGCATTTTAAGCATTTAAATATGTTTAAGAATATTATTATAAAAAATGGGTTAGTTATATCTAAACCCAAAATGAATTTATTTCAAACAAATGTTAGATTTTTAGGCCATAATATTGAAAAAGGAAATATTATTCCTATTAATAGAAGTATTGATTTTGCAGAAAAATTTCCTGATGAAATCCTTGATAAAACTCAACTTCAAAGATTTTTAGGTAGTCTAAATTATATATCTCCTTATATTAAGGATTTAGCTAAAGATACAACTTATTTTATATGATAGGCTTAAGAAAAATCCTAATCAATGGATCGAAAAGCATATCGAATCATCAAGAAAATAAAAGAAAGAGTTAAATCTCTTCCTTGCTTAATGCTGAGTAATCCTAATTGGGAAAAAATTGTTGAAACAGATGCATCAGATATAGGATATGGGGGTATTCTTAAACAAATTAATCCTCATAATAAGCAGGAATATCTTGTTAGGTTTTATTCAGGAAAATGGAATAATTCACAAAAGAATTATTCTACGGTTGCAAGAGAAATTCTCGCTATTGTTAAATGTGTTTTAAAATTCCAAGATGATTTATATAATCAGAAATTTATTATAAATCTGCAAGATTTATGTTTAATAAAGACTTTAAACATGATGTTTCAAAACAAATGTTTGCAAGATGGCAGGCTCATTTAGCCCCATTTGATTTTGAAATTGTTTATAAGAAAGGAGAAACTAATAGTCTTCCTGATTTTTTAACCAGAGAATATATTCAATGAATAACTTGCAGGAATGTACCAACGTGGTAGAGGACTCTCCTCTTATAGAGGAAGGGGTCGAGGCAGAAATCAGACAGAAATTCTGGCTCGGCATGGAAAGAAAAAGCTAATAGCTGAAGATTTATCGAGCAGTAAAGAATTCCAAGAATTTTTGGAATATAAAAGAAAATTAGAAGGTAATAATCCTTCTTCTTCATCTCAGGATGATATTCCTTCTTACTTAACAATTGTGAGTAAGGAAGAAAATAGTGATTATATCACTAATGAGAAGACAGAAAATATTCTGTTATTGGAAAAGAAAGATTTAAAATGGGAAAATGATCCCTGGTATCTTATGGAAAGATATTTTGATAAAGCATCATATGCTACACGAACTTATAAGTTCAGAGAATTTTATGAAGGAATTTTAGCAGAAAATGGATGTGAAATCCAGCATTTTCCTCCAAAGGAGGTTTCAGAGGTTCATAACTTCTCAAAAATTATTATTAAAAAGATTATATCTATTGAAGAATGGGGAATTTCTCCATCAAAGTAAAAGGATTTATATTCACCATCAAATAAGATTCCCTTGAAATATAATTTTTGGGATTATCAAGATGCCTTTTGCAAAGCATTTTTATACCAAAATCCTAATAGGAAACATTCTTGGTTTATCAAGGTATGTTCTGAAGTTTATAACTCAGAAATACCAATTTGGTTTTGTAAATGGTGGCAAACTTATGGTACAAATGTATCAATTTTGCCTGAACCATTTAAACACAGATTTGATCAATGGGTAGAAATTTCTCCCAAGGTACATGAAATTCAAAAGTCAGAAATTTTGATCGAAGGAATATTTGCCTTCTACTTTTTTATTGAATTTTCAATTCCGTGGATTATTAGATGGAGTCCACAAGTGGGTTATACCCAAGAAAAAATCCCTTGTTTAAAAAGAATTTTTATTCAAAATTTTGGGATAAAATGATGAAAATAGATCCTGAAACCAAATCTTTGTTTGGATCTAATACGATAAATGATATTGATTTAAAAATAAAAATTTATAGCGAGCAAAAGAAGCTCCAACAAAGGAAGGAAATTCCTTCTGCTTTTGAGCAAATCTCAAGAAGGTTGAAATTAAAATCGGGCACTATGCCTCAAAAAATTATTAGCACTTATTTTGAGGAAATGAAAAAGGATTTATTATCCTTTAAAGAAGAGACAATGTCTCAAAAATCCGATGCCTCAATGGAGTTACAAGATGCACGAGATCCAAATGAGGAGCCATCAATTGCTGATATTTTTGATTCAATGACCGAAATGATTACGGAGAAATTCAACAACAAAGGAGCGTCATCCTCGTCATCAACCAAAGATCTAATGGTATTTGAAGAAAAGGAGTAGAAGAGACATTTGAAATGGACAAGTTGTATTACGATAAATTTGTTCTGATCGTAATACGAAAAAAATAGACCTAGTAGGCTATTATATAGCTTTTTGACTATGTAAATATATGTAATGTTTATATTTTGTTTTTTTCTCCCTTTACTTGTCTATAAAAGGGAATTTGTTTCTCATTTGTAACAAGCTTTTGGAGAAGTCTTTCTTTCTCTCTTCTCTCGATCATTCTCTCTCTCTCTCCCTTGTAAAAATATTCTATCATAATAAAAGTGTTGATTAATATTGGTAGTCTACATTTATTGTAAATTTTCTTTCCTTTCTTTATTACTTTCCTTTCTTTATTTTAGTAATTAAATTATTAGATAATTATGATTAGCCTAATAGGCTAAATCATTAAGTATGATAAATCATATCTAAGTTCATACAAATTATTCCTTCAAGGCTATGTGCAAATAAGATAGGCTAAGTGTTTATTTTTACAGTCTTAAACACCAAAGAGGTTTTGGTTATGAGTTTCTGGCCGATCTAAGGCTTATAAGACCATTTTACATTGCTCGTTTCGCTCCTGTGTCCGCAAGCCGTTGAAATGGCTGTCTGGTGTGGGGCTTAGCACTGTTGTGTTGAGCAGTTGTTTTGTCTAAAGCTTTGGTATTGTTGACGAACCTCATACCATGTAATATGTGTTAACATTGTCACATCCTCTCTATTGGGCACGTGTGGATCGTAAGGGTATGCACCGATCCCGCTCTTGTTGGTATCAACATGAAGCAATGGAACACTAGTCAAATGATACAGACCCTTCACAAATACCAAAACAAACGAGAAAGAAAACAGAAGTGACAAGATTTAATGGGGCAAACCATTGCACAATCAACTCCAATCAAGCTGCTTCCAGTACAAATCTTCCACCCAAATCTGAATACTGCAATCATAGTTATATAATATGTTATATATGAGAAAATTCCCAAAAAAACTATATTAGTTAGATGCCGTCGTTACTTATGTAAGTGACAGAACTTAATCAGACAAATGTTGTGCAACAACTGTAACCATATTAATCTTCACATAAAATGCAAGTAATATATACATGATAATTTCCAAAAACATGAGTCGAGTTCAATAGAAGGTAAATCAAGAAATAATGGAGGCAGAGAACTCAATGAGCGCCATAAAATGCAAGTAATATATACATGATAATTTCCAAAAACATGAGTCGGTTTCAATAGAAGGTAAATCAAGAAATAATGAAGGTGGAGAACACAATGAGCGCCATTAAAAAAAAAAAAAAAAGCAAACCTGCTTTCGTGAGTTCCCCTGAATGCAATCACAACAGCAATCAGATTAGCTGCAAAACCAACAAAGCCTTGTCATGCAAAACAAAAATCCAAAATTATAACTTCTTCCAATAAAACTGATAATAAAAAAAATACAATGATTTTACAGACATCAAGAAACACAACGGAATTAGATAAACTAGTCCAAGTAAGGAGTATCAGATTCCAGACCTATAGACACCATTTCACATCTACAATCAACTCAAGCATTTAAAAGCCCTGAACCAAAGAGAAAGTGAATCACCATTAACATTATGTAAAATCAGCTATTTGTAGGGCTTACTCAGCTATCAATTATACATTTGTTAGACCATTACATCTTAAGCAAGTCCACGTAAACAACTGAGTCAAATCTGACATATATACCTGCAAGCACAAAAGATATGTGATTGATCAGTCAATAAATCAAAACTGATTCAGACATGTTCCTTAAAGGAGTCATTTCTAGAACATTTGAACCAAAATACTGGAAAAACTTGTCTAACTCACTGCTTTCATTGCAAAACCAAATATTCAATCTAATCAACAACTACAAAGTAAAATTAAAGATTTATCTTACAGCTGAAGCATATTGCACCAATATTGTTGCAAGAGTATGATTGAATGTTGCCAAAGCAATTATGCATACTTCATAACTTCATTTCACTTCAAGATGAATTAGTTGGATCAAACAACGAGCTTGTTCTAGTTCTGTAGTATCATGTTTTGGGAGCACTCTACATAGTCTCTAGCATAATTCTCACTGAAGTTCTACAATCTTGTGAATCAGATAAACTAAAATTAAAATACATAGAAATTGGATTATATAAAAGAGATTTGACATTCCATCCTAAATCTTACAGCTTCAGACATGGAAATTCCTTAGCAAAAATTCTATCGATCTTATATCTAGATATAGCATAAACCAGTATCAGCATCCAGAGGGACAAGGATATATGGTTTAAAGAACAAACACTCTCATGAAGCACAACAATCGCATCTCTGGAAATATTTTAAAACGCGATTTCATCCAGTCCATGAAAATTACTTTTAAGTGTTAAATGAGATCTTACCTTTGATACAAGCTGAAAAGCAATGTGTTATAGAGAACTTCACTATATTATTGATTTTAGGATTGCATTGATTTATTTCCTTGATTTTAAGAGAGCAAATTTTTTCCCTCTGCTACATATGTATCCATATTCTTCATAAGATGATAGAATTTGAACTTATTTTCTTCAGATATATATAATGTAGACAAATGTCTCCAATTACGACATTTAAACGGCATCACTATAATTATGCATACCTGCCAGCATCACTATGTAATTGACTCCCCAGTGAAGAACCCATTTTCCGTGTAAACCACAACCCACTGTAAGGCTCAGAATGCTCTTTATCTTTTCCACTTTCTAATCTGATTATTATCTTTCCTTCCAGCTGTCACTCCAACTAACCAACCAAGAAATGTACAAAATAAGCTTTAAACTGAAGCACATTAAATTCTTTTTTCCATATTTTGACGCCAACGAATTTATTCGACTGCAAGTGAACGCAGTCATCAACATAACTGATTTGAATTGAAGGAACAAATGAGGTATCTAAAGTGTAGAGTATTTTAAAGCAAATAATAGATCACAAGTAAATATTTAAAGCAAAAAATGATACAGTACAAACTTTAAAGCAAATAATAGATCACAAGTAAATTTTTCCACTCTCATCAAGAAATACAGTAATCATCCAAATCCAAGAGACCAAGAAAGCAAAGTATAACAACATAAATTTTGTAGTTAACAAAATGGTCTTTCACTAATGATTGGACTTAAATCATCAAATCTAACAAACCAAACTTCAATCACCTTATTTATAAATAGACACTTACGTATCGAATTCAGATCATTGCTATAACCACACATTTCAAAAATATACGTATTCCACGAGATATAAGTACCAAATTCCACCTTTTCAGTTCTCTTCAAGTCGAAAGTTCCGCTAAAAGTAACATCCGAAGAAGATTCTGGTGCTTCAACAAGGTTACAATAATAAAACATATTAATCTTTAGCATCCCATGGTCTTGTCTCTTTCTGCAAATACCAAATTTAACCAAATATATATATATACTTTCACATGATATGATTAAGAAATGTAATTGATGTCATGTGAGATTCTGAACAATTTCAAATCAAAACCAAAAACAAAACCTTGCAACTGCATTCTTCCTCATTCAAGCATATTCATATTTTGTATCGACATAAGATTAAAATAGAACAAAATACAAAGATAAATCAAACACTAGAGCAAAACATGAATTTGACAGTAACTAATTAGGCGCGCAAAAAATCGTAATACCAACTCAATGTAACCCTAATCAGCCAACCCATTCGAATGCACATCACAATTTCACAACCCTCGCCAAGAAAAGGAAAGGATAATAGAGTCCAAAGCAATCTCAATAAACAACCTTACAAATCTTAGCAATAAAATTGGGAGATTGACCTACAAATGAAGAAATAAGGAAGAAAAGTTTGGAGCAAATATGGATGTGTACATGCAGGGCGGCACTGGTGGAAGCTGCGGCCGTCGGGTCGGACCCATTCGGAACCGGTTTGAATCGGAGGCGTCCTCTTTCTCCCACCGGTTAAAGACGGCGAGCTAGGGAGGGATAACGTTTGGGATGATGACAGAGGGTAACACATGGTAATATTGCTGAAGAAATCTGTGAACGGCCGCCGTACACGACAAAAACGGGCATATTGGATAATATGTAGACATCCAGGGGCAATTTTGGGATTCGGTGGAAAAAATGGGTGCATCACCTGTATACGTCGGCGTCGTGCTGCTGTTGGCGGCGTGACGGTGGTGGGAGACGAGAGGCAAAGACAATGGTAGCCGTATACGACATAAGATGTTGGGGGCGAGAGGGATGATGGCAAATATGTGAATATTTTGTGTTGTAGGGGCAGTTTCGGTAGACCATGCCAAAAATGGGTGGAAGCACCTGTATCCGTAAATGTATTATAGGTTAGATAGATAAATCCTTACTACATCAACTTGCTACAAAATGGATTAAAATTGAAATATTTCTTAAACTGATGGGTTAAAATGAGTACGGCGGCGAAATGCCCATCTGGACATAGACAAACACATTTATACCCAAATTTTATATTTAATTACACTATATATCCAAAAAGATGAAAATACCCCTAAGTGGGATGGTCCGATCACGGTGGACAGAAGGCCCGATCAAGGTCCGACCAAGGCCCGAAGTGGGGGGTGATCGGCCATGGCCGATCATGTATTAAAGTGGGGGGGCGATCATGTATTAAAGGGGGGGGTGATCGGTCATGGCCGATCATGTATTAAGGTGGGCCGATCATGATCGGTCATGCCGATCGATCGGACACACGACATGGTCCGATCGCGGTTCGATCAGGACCTGACACTTTTAGGTGAGAGAAATAAAAAAGTGGGGGTATTTTAGTAAATTTGGGTATATAGTGAATAGTTTTTATAAAATTGGGTAATTTTGTATTTGATATAGTGTAGATGGGTATATTGATATATTAACACAAAATTATTGTGGTTAAACTAACTGATAGACTAGCTAAATTGTGGTGGTTAAATTAACAGACCAAAAATGATATTTCCACGATCATGAGTGTATCTTCACTTTTATTTTTTATCTTAAAGCACATGTAAATAAACTAATCAAATGATAACCAAAACTCCCATATTAAAGATGGGAATAAACTATATGCAGGAACATATTAATTATTAATAAATTTATTTTTTCATTATGTTTAAAAGTATTATTAATTACTGAAACTATGATGACATCTTGGGCTCATGATCAAAATTAGGGTAGTTGGATATTATTCTTGCACCAACCACATTTCATTGGACCATAAGTAGATTAAGCCCAAGCTCAAAACGGGCTTCCTACCGGGCCCAATCTCGAGTCTGAGCCCATTTCCGGCCCGAATTCTTCCCGCCACTAATTTGAGAAAAAAAAAATAAGACTTGTTCAGAGTGCAGCAGTAGACTAGACATAGCCGTTGGGTTTTAGAATGCTTCATGGTTTCTCCTTTTGAAGGGAGCACGGATCATGTTAGAACCATAGATACGGGACACACGACATGGATACGATACAATACGGATACAAGACAATGTATATTCTAAAAGAATAGGACACGACACGGTGTTTGGAGTGTAATTTTATATTTTTTCATTCTAATTTAAGTGCAACGTATATTTAAATATATGAAACACAACAATTGAAGAGTCGTATCGGATACTTGAAATTTTATGAAGTGTCCTTACAACAAAGATTGGAACCCTCATCAAGTTTTCATTCATGGTATATACTCTACAATTTTACAAATTACGATAAATAAAAAAATGAAAGTGCCCAACGTTGAGGAGGAGGTTTAATTCTTTAGCAGTTTTTCACAAACTAAACAATCTAAAATAAAATCAAACCTTCAATTTGATTCCACATTCCATTCTTGGGCGCGAACCAGATGCGGCCTCAAGATTTTGAAGATGATTTATTACAAAGCAACCTTAGATTATTAGAATAAACTACTTGCAACTACTTTCATCTTCATTTTCCCTACATGAGAGAGAGAGAGAGAGAGAGATGAAAATGGGAGTTGCAACTTAAAACTTACAAGTCAACTACTAGAGATATGTATACGGCACTCCAGCATTTTCAATCAAGAAAGTGAGGGAACAAAGACATATCAAGATCCATAACTTCAGTGCTAGAGCCAACATCAAACTGACCATCAAGAGGTGCACCACCATCAGCCTCCTGCATCATCACATCAACTGGAGCTGACTGAGTTGCCATTTCAGACCTTAGTGCAGAAGCTTCCATGGAGTATTGCAGTTCGTCTCCATCGACGCTCGGAGCAGCTCCAATGGTTTTGTTCACACCACTTGCAGCTCTCTTAGAGCCTCTTGGGATCAGCAGTTCTTCAGTTCCAGCACTGGCTGATTCTTCTTTGCAGCATTGGGGCATGCAGCTCGTCGTCGCCTTTTCAAGAGCCTGCATCTTTTCAGGATTCACAGTTCTGATGTCATTGATGCTGAGCCTTTTACCCTTGGCTGTACTCAGCCTTTTGAAGTATTTCTGAGCATGGCTTGCCACTTGGCTGTTAGTTTTGGTTCGGACACTGTAACGCGCTATGCTCTTCCAATCACCCCTACCGAACCTCTGTAAACCGTAGAGAAACTGCCTGCATTGTGAAGAAAACAGACTATAGTAGTCACTTCTTAGTTAAACATAAAACCAGCATGTAATAAGAAACATGATGCTCCATCAGCAATGCCATGTCATATTTCTTTTCCAATTGTGGACACTAGCAATGAAAAGGGGAATTACAAAAACAATATCATGTCACTCAAACAAGAAATAGACGATAACTCTAGGGGAGGACGCATAATGTTGTATCATAGGCACATCAACAGCATAAACGAACTTTTAGTAGTAAATATGTGCTTAACAACTGTATACCTGTGTTCCTCTTCTGTCCAAGGTGTACCTCGTGCTTGGTCTGAAACTCTAGATGACTGCCTCTGTTTGCGAACGCGGACTTTACTTGGATAATTGGGAACCGGTACCTCACCGGACTCAATGGCCTCCACATCATCAACTAAGCCTTTATAGTGAAGTTTTAGATCTTCAATTGTCTTTCCAGGAACAGCCAAGGCGATCTTGTCCCACATATCGGCATCATCATAGTAGGCAGCAATAGCATTCTCGAATGCCTTGTTCTCCTCCCATGTCCAATCTGAACCTGTGAATGCATTCTTTAGTGCAGGATCCTCCTCCATCGGCCAAGAGCAGCTGTTGAACGTATAGTCTGCATCCATTTTCGAGGCAACCAGGAAAGCTTTGATGAAGATTGAAAATAGAGAATGTTAACCTGTAAGGTTTTGAAATCATCACTTTGTGAGAAAACGAGCATCGATCCGTCTCGTTTAGGAACCGAGAAATCATGAATAATCATGATACATATGTGTTCATGCATATATACTATATTATATAATAAAAGAGTAATGAAATAACATAGTATGATGGAAGTAAAAGTTAAATAGGGTAAGATTTTGGTATAAAAAAAGTTGGACAGGGATTGAAAAAAAAATGACTATTTAAAGTAAACAAAACCAATAAAGTAAACCTATGACCTTCGCTTGAAGTCCAACTCCGGTGCACTACATTAATCCACTAAATCATAAAATCTTTAATATGTGCAATATATAGGAATCACACATCCAATATTACCATGAATCGCCTGCCAACTAAATGGCTTATTCGGCGGCAGACATTAGTAGGAGATATCAAATATCTACACAAATGAATCCAAATAAAGAAAGAAAGGAACACGATGAGGAAAAAATTCCCATTCTAATCTGTGCACACCATAATATTCAAGAACTACAACTGCAAGCTTTCCTACTGCATATCCAAATTTTTCGACATTCAGTTCATTTTGAGGTGAAAAAAACACTGTGCTTCGTGATAAACTACCTCAAACTTGAATAAGAAAACCAAAGCTTTTCAAGAGAACTTGCTAAATTGCAAATATCACTGTACATAATTATAACTAAAGTGCGAAGAATAAGAGGGACGACCTGGATATAGAAAATCCTTGGATCCAGTTTATGCATGTAGAAATTTTAGCGCTTCTCACTTTATTTCCAGTGGTAAAACTTGTAGAGTTGCATGCAATAATTTAGCCACCCCCCCCCAACCAAAATCTACTCTATGCAAAAATACGAACTTAAAATACTCAAAAATCAATTGTAATACCAAGACCATTATCCCAATTAAATTCTGAAATCTCAATTTCAGTATTACAAGTTATCACACACCGAAAATCAACTTACCTGATTTTCATTCTTTTCTGTGGAATTCCACATGCAGCCGTATTTCAACCATCAAATGTGTCATTAAATTCAAGAATGCAGCAACTACAGCCCCAATAAAGCCTATACGCTCATCAAGATATATAAAAGATGCCAAGTTTCTTCATTTGTGTATAACTATTAAGTTATTTAAATAACAGATCTACCTTCCAAGGCAATAATCACATATAATTTGAGGATAAGGCTGCAAAGAGAGGACCTTGGCTTTGAAATCCTTAGGAAATATGCTTCTTCTCTAAGTAATTCCCTCCCTCAAGACACTGGCCTATAATTCACTCTGAAGAACCAAATGCCATTGATGACCCTGTGTTGGTTATATAGGTGGTCTGCATGCAAGGTAGCGTATGAGCTACAAAATGCAGTGATCCCACCCCTCTTTATGCCTCTGCGTATATTACGGAGAAAAGTCGCTTGGCCCCTGAATAAGCGGCCAAGTGGTATTGCGTAGCAGACACCTGGCTCTCTTAATCTTTTTGTTTCATTATAAATCTTTAAACAAAATGGTCGGTTTATTAAAATGCACACACACATGCATATATTTTTTATGGTAGGGTGTGTGATTGTGAGTTTAAGTGCCATAAAAGGATTGTGCGCACGCTAGTATAGATTTTATGCATGCAAACTTTTGTGCGAGCGTTACAACTACCTGCGATTTATTATTTTATCCCGTCTTTACCTTTATAAGTTTACATGTGGTACTGCTCTGAAGCCACCTGGTTGCCTTGTAATCTATTTGCTTATTCTGCTAGTCTTTACTTTAGAATGCAGATACTTGTGTAATGTGATTGAATACCATAAGAAGTTCTCTTTGATGCTAAACACCACAATTCAGTTTGATAAAACTACTGCTAGTAAAAGTCTAAGAAATATAACAAAGATAATGCAGATTACATTATTTTTTAGTCAACTAATAGGAGGAGTATTCATGAACGTATCAGAGTGTTCCACATGAAACAATAATAGTCATAATCAAATCTCAAAAAATAAGAAAGTCACCTTAACAATTTATAATGTACTCTAAGTAATCTTAACATTCGCATAATCAAATGGTAAATGTTATAATTATATTATAACCTTTTCCTTTTATTCTGAAAATTTTCCATTTCATTATATATGTATTCATTGCTGTAAAGATCAATGAATTAAACCAACTACGTGAATTGTTTAATTTGGCTTGAAACTTCCTGTTACGCTACCATCTCACATTTGCGATTGTACTAATCAGACGACCACTACATCATTAAGCAACAAAATAGATTAAAGATTTATGCACTCTGTATCCGAACCCAACAGATCTTAGGAAGTTTTGCTACCATGCTCATGATCAATTTTCTGTTCTACTTACATCTTGGAAGTTTTTCAAAACCTGTTCGATTAACAGTTCTATAATTTAGTTTTAGCATATTTGCTTTGATCATTTTGCTGAAATCTTATACTACTGAACTACTACTTCCTTTACAACATTCCTATACACTCCATTCCAGCTCAACGCACTCCCTACGCATTAAATTTTCATCATCCTACACAGCAATTGCAAACTTAATTGAATTGTGATAAGAGCCCTGAACATCGTTCAAATTCCTAATAATATTAAATACTCTATGGGTCCAAATTATCTTGTCCACTTTGGTTGTGGCACGGTTGTTCGTTGTGTGGAGAGTGGTTTAAAGTTATGGGTCCCACAAAAGAGTAATAATTTGCTAAAAAATGAAACTGAACAATATATTTGGGACGATCCGAAATGGAATACTCGACAAGATAATTGGGACGGAGGGAGTACAAGACTAGATAGATTAATAAACACAACAATCCCATACAACATGGGCCAGCAATTCAAGTTCTGAGCAAAAACACAGTATCATCATTCTGATCACTCCTTTTAGTAGGGTTTTTAGCAACAGGATAACACATTACACATAGGATACAAGAGAATCAATAAAGCACCATAAGCATAATTTACACATTGTCATGTAGGCATTTCGCCGAACAGATAGAGTGCTAGGCGAAACAGCGTATAGGACGAACAAAAATTAACCAATCCGTGAAGAGGACTTTACCAAGGACCGCTGCCCCCGCCGCCGCCGGCGGGAAAACCGCCGGTCAGACATGTTTCCGGCCGTCCGGTAGAATTAAAGGGCAATAATCGGCATAGCAATCTGCCAATGCTGCATTTTTCCGCCCTTTTAATCATTTACAAAACTAATTATTGGTATTTCTTGCATTCTGATCGAATTCTTGAAAAATATTAATTTTGGTCATTTATTTCATTTTGGTCCTCTCTATTCTCTAACGTACATTATTTAATTGTGGCCTATAACTTTATATAATCTTCGATTTTAGTATTCTAATTTAGCGGTGCTTGACTTTTGTCATGTAAATCTATAATGCGTTCGATTTTAATCCTATAATTTTATAAATACGATTTCGGTTCTCTGACATAAATTGTTGAATAGAAAATGACGCGTAAACTACACTCTTCGCCGCATTACTAAAATAAGACATTTATAAAATTCCAGGACAAAAAACAAACATTTTCAAACTTACAAGATCAAAAAACAGTTATAAAGTACATTGTAGAACCAAAATTGAACTCGTCTTAATAATAAAAATATTCGTCTTTTTTGTCATGAAACTTTACAAAATGGCTTATTTTAGTCATTCGATATTACGGACTGGAGAGTAAAGAGTAGAGAGAAAAGATTGTCTTCTTCATTCATCATCTTCGATATTTATACAATGAGAGAGATAGAGTTTGTTAGTAGTTGTAAACAGTATTTAACTACCTAACTAACTCTTAACAATGTGTTAACAGTATAACAACTTGCCTAACAATTGTTAACAGTATAACAACTTTCCTAACTGATAGTCCACGTGTTATGCACGTGCTGTACTTAAGATAAATATTAATATTCCCGTAACTAAGTGACTCTTGCGAACTCAACTGAAGGAAGTCTCTGTGTTAAAGTGTTGAAGCGGGCTATTGGAAGAGGTTTGGTGAAGACATCTGCCAGCTGATCAGTGGAAGACACATACCGTACTTCAAGCTCTTTGTTAAGTACTTTGTCTCTAACGAAATGAGTATCTATTTCGATATGTTTGGTTCGAGCATGAAGGACTGGATTCGAGGCAATGGTTGCTGCACTTTGATTATCACACCATAACACTGGTTGACTGAAGGTAGTAACACCCAGTTCAGCAAGAAGTGATTGTATCCAGACTAACTCCACTGAGGCATCAGTCATTGCTCTGTATTCTGATTCAGAGCTACCGCGTGAGACCAATTTTTGTTTTCTAGAACTCCACGAAATGAGATTTGGTCCTAGAAAGATGCAATAGCCACCAGTAGAGCGGCGATCATCCACACAACTGGCCCAATCTGCATCCGTGAAACCATAGAGTGAAAAAATTGGAGTTGGTTTGAATATAAAACCTAGGAAGTCAGTTCCTTTTAGGTACCGTAGCAGTCTTTTGAAAGCTTTCCAATGTAGATTGGTTGGTTGATGTAGGAACTGACTTAACTTGTTCACCATAAAACTGATATCTGGTCTTGTGAGTGTGAGATATTGAAGACCTCCCACAATACTCCTATATAGTGTAGGATCTGAAAATGTGGGGTTGTCATCCTTGAATAACTTCTGACCATAGTCAAACGGAGTTGGAACTGGTTGAGAGTTGAGTAGATTGGCTTTGTTCAGAAGTTCCCTAACATACTTGGACTGATGAAGAGTGAAAGAGTCTCCTTGTTGCACTACTTGTATCCCAAGAAAGTAGCTAACATTACCAAGTGATTTTAAAGCAAACTCATCAGCTAGAGTCTTAATGAAAGTCTGAATCAGAGTAGGATCTTCTCCAGTGACTAGAATATCATCCACATAGATTAGGAGCAGCAATAATTTTCCTTTTATTTTGGTGAAGAATAAGGAATGATCCGAGGCTTAGAATTTGAAGCCACTATGAATGAGATAGCTTTTCAACCGTTCATACCAGGCTCTAGGAGCCTGCTTGAGTCCATATAATGATTTGTGAAGCCGGCATACATGATGAGGGTAGTTTTCATTTATAAAACCAGCAGGTTGTTGCATGTACAAGTCTGTTCCAAGACTCAATTCAAGAATGCATTGTTTATATCAATGTGTTGTACGGACCAACCATAAGTAGAGGCTAGAGTGAACATTAGTCTAACTGAAACTGGCTTCACTACATGGCTGAAAGTCTCATGAAAATCTACCCCAGCTCGCTGTTGAAATCCCTTGGCTACAAGTCTGGCTTTGAACCTATCAACTGATCCATCAGCTAGAGTCTTAACTTTATAGATCCATTTGCAGTTCACCAAATTCATATCAACTGTTTGAGGGACAAGATCCCACGTTTGATTACTCTGTAAGGCATTGAATTCTTATTGCATGGCCTGCAAGGGCTTCTTTATCTGACATAGGTTCTGATGGAAGGGTTTATAAGGATGTAGAGTAGGCTTTTGGTTTGAAAATACCATGTTTAGATCTGGTACTCATTGAGTGTGTATTTGTTGGCTGAGGTGGAATATGAGGCTGAGGAGGGGGAGAAGGATCAGATATAGGCAGAGAGTTTGAAGAGTCATTGGAGCTGGATGTTGAAGCAGGAGTATTTGTGGGTTGAGGTGAGGGAGTTGATGAGTTGGAGATGGAACTGTCTAAGATTTGTGGAGTGTGTAAGGGTACTGAAAAGGGATAGTTGGGGACAAATTGTATAGGAGTAGAGGATGTGGAACAGTCTGAGCCAGACAAGTCTGGGAACAGAGTTTTGTATGGGAATTCTGTTTCATTGAAGAGTACTGTACGAGCAACATAGACTCTGCCAGAAGAATGAAGACATCTATAGCCTTTGTGAGCAGCACTGTAGCCTAGAAACACACACTTTTCAGATCTGAATTGGAGCTTATGAGTATTATATGGTCTGAGGTAGGGGAAGCAGCTGCAACCAAAGGTTTTAAGGAAGTTATAATCCGGTAGGTTGTGGAACAGTTTTTGGTAGGGGGGTTGATTTTGAATAGTGGAGGAAGGCAATCTATTGATCAAAAAAACGGTTGTGGCAAAAGCATCCCACCAGAACTTGTAAGGAAGAGAGGCATTTGCATGTCAGGCCAAGTTCAGTGATGTGTCTATGTTTTCTTTCTGCCCTACCATTTTGTTGATGTGTATAGGGACAAGGGTGTCTGAACTCTACACCAGATTGCTCAAGGAAGGAAGGGTCGTAAGGATCTCGTATTCCCCCCCCAATCACTTTGAAGAGATTTAATATGGGACTGAAACTGTGTTTCTACAAACTTAAAGAACCGAGTGACTACAAGATAAACTTCAGATTTCTTTCTAAGGGGATATATCCATGCAAACCTTGTAAAATCATCAACAAAATGCAGATAATATATGTATCTATCTACAGAAGGAACAGGGCTCGGTCCCCACACATCACTATTAACTAGTTGAAAAGCATGTTTGGTTTTCACTTCTACAGTTGGAAAAGAAAACTGATGTATTTTTCCCAGAACACAAGCATCACATAATTTTCTGTCTTTAACATGTGATGTAGAAAGGTGTAAATATTCTAACACAGTCTTGAGTACATTATTGTGGGGGTGGCCCAACCTTTGGTGCTATATTACTATATATGCAGCTTGCTGAGACAAGAAACATACTGCCTTCTTGGAGTTGGAAGATTGCAGACTGAGGCTATACAGTCCATCCTCAAGTGGCCCTCCAGCAAGATTTCCTTGGTATTGTTGTCCTTGACAAGACAATAACCATCATGAAACTCAAAATATACCAGATTATCTTTAACAAACTGAGATATGCTGAGAAGGCTCTTTGTAATTTGAGGTACATGTAGTAAGTTTGTTAAGAGAAAGGACTGGTATTGATTCTTATCACAAACAGTAGTTGAACCAATACTCTTAATGGGAATAGAATTACCATTCCCAATGGTTAGGCCAGAACCTCCATTGTAGGGATAGGAAGATTGCAGAGCATTTGCATCCGCTGTCACATGTGTGCTTGCTCCATTATCCAAAAACCATTCTGATGGTGAACACTGTGAATTTGCAGTAGAGAAGTGAGCTTGAGGAGAAACATTAGTAGAGTGAGGATTTGGTAATAAGCCTGAAGTAGAGTAATAGGCATTAGAGAAATGATTTGTTGTAGTTTGTGGAGCAGTCTGCATTACCACAGAGTGTGCTTGAGATGATTGTAAGGCCTGTGCTTCTGGTCCTGCAAAACTGACATCAAACCGTTTATAACATTTTAAGGCAGAGTGTCCAGTTTTGCCACACAATTGGCAGAGCAGCCTACTTCCTTGATTGTAGCCTCTAGATCTTCCACCACCACAGTTTCCCTTATAATTCTGACCTCTATAGCCAGAGTTTCTTCCTCTTCCTCGATTATGGAAGTTTCCACCCATTCCATCCGTAGAATTTGTATATGCTGCATGAGCTTGAAAGGTAGGATTTGAATGTTGAGCCAACTGATTTTGTAGTCTCACTTCATGAGTTTGCAGTTGATTCTGGACTTGATTGAGAGTGAGTGTGTTCGATTGTGTAGTGATATGAACACAAATCGACTCATACTCTGGTCCAAACCCTCCTAGAACAAAGAGAATAAGTTCTGATTCTGGAATGGCTTGATTTATGTTGAACAGCTCATCTGCGATGGATCTGAACTGCATGATATATTCATCTATAGGTAGATCTCCTTTCTTCATAGTTTGAAGTTGATAGCGGAGAGTCATAGCCTTCGCTTGAGAGTGAGAATGAAACAATGTTTCAAAGGCTTGCCATAGTTGAGCTGCAGTGGTGCAGCGGCCAATGTACCCTAGCATTTGGGGAGAGATTGATGAAAGTAACCAACTGAAAAGAAACTGATCACGACGCAGCCACGTGAGATACGCTGGATTCGGAGTAGTCTCCGTTGTGATTGAGATTAGTGGAGGTATTGCAGTGAGAAGATCAGGGAACTTGTGTTTTCTAGAAAATGTAGTTTGATTTTTCGAGTTTGATAGAGAGAGGATGTATATTTGGTAAGACAACTGTGTTTGGATCTTTCGCCATTGAAAAGCAAAAGAACAGAGTAAGAACTTGATCAGAGAAGATGATCGGGAATGAAGAAGATGATGATCGGAAAAAGAAAATTCTAGAACCCTAATAGCTCTGATACCATATTACGAACTGGAGAGTAAAGAGTAGAGAGAAAAGATTGTCTTCTTCATTCATCATCTTCGATATTTATACAGTGAGAGAGATAGAGTTTGTTAGTAGTTGTAAACAGTATTTAACTACCTAACTAACTCTTAACAGTGTGTTAACAGTATAACAACTTGCCTAACAGTTGTTAACAGTATAACAACTTTCCTAACTGATAGTCCACGTGTTATGCACGTGTTGTACTTAAGATAAATATTAATATTCGACGAAGTGTGAAATTCACGCGTCTTTTTGTATTCAATAATTTCTATTGGATAATCAAAGTCGGATACTTTGTAAAGCTATAGGACCTAAATCTAACACATTATAAAGTTACATGACCAAAATCGAACACTAATAGAGGACAAAAATTGAACACAGCCACATTAAAAGAGCAATATCAAATAGAAGCTATATTAGATGACCAAAATCGATATTTTATTCGAATCTCAAAAACATTTTTTTGTAAAGCTGGTGGGCCTTTTATATCATCTTCCCATCTTCCATGGTTAATCGTTGGGCCATATGAAGTGATTTGCTTATATTAGGGCCCAATTTACAGGAAGCCTATAATCTCAAAAAAAATTGTATATTAAAAATTAAATATAAAAAAATATATTTTGTATATTAAAAATTAAATATATGAGATATAAATTGTATAAAAAATTATTATTTTTTTGATAAAATGTATAAAAAAATGTATATTCATATACGCGTGAGTAGTCACACGTGTCCATCTGCATGCACCATTTAGAGATTACTCTTCCAACCAATACTAGTTGTTTCTATTCACCTTAATTCTTGTTTTTATTCACCAAAAATTCTCTCTCTCTCTCTCTCTCTCACCTTAATTATAGTTTTTATTCACCAAGAATCCCCTCTCTCTCTCTCACCTTAATTATTGTTTTTATTCACCAAGAATCCTCTCTCTCTCTTTCTCTCTCCCCTCAGAAATAACTACTTTTACTAGTTTTTTCTAATTTTTATTTCTATGATTTGTTATTATTAATGTAATAAGTTGGTGGAGGTTGAAGGTTGTGGGTGGTTGGAAATTGTTCTTTTGTGCTACTTTTGTTTATATGTAATAATTTAATAAAGAATTTTGTAATTATGATACATGTTTGTTCAATAACATTTACTCCTCTTTTCCAAAAACATGTTCCTTTATCATATTTTACGTGTCTCAACTATGTGATATTACTCATATATTGAGTATCACTTCGAAATTATTGTGTTGCTATTAAATTATTTGTAAACAAAAGTTACTAGTCTTTCTAATTAAAAGTATCACAGTTATTGAATAATAGTATCACTTTTTGTGAAGAAAAGTATCACTTCTAATGAGCAATGATATCACTTTTTGTAAATAAAAGTATCAGTCTTTTTAAATAAAAATATCACTTCTATTGAACAACAGTATCACATTCTGTAAACAAAAGTATCAGACTTTCTAAATAAAAGTGTCACTTCTATTATGCGGAAGAAACGAGGTGTTTTGCAAATTTTTTTAAGGTATTAAAATAAAATAAAAAGAAAAATTAAATAAAAGTATCACTTTTTTAAAGTATTAAAATAAAATAAAGACTTTATAAATAAAAGTATCACTTCTAAAATAAAATAAAAAAGGAAAAAAATTAAATAAAAGCATCATTTTTTTAAGGTATTAAATTATTTGTAAACAAAAGTTACTAGTCTTTCTAATTAAAAGTATCACTTCTATTGAATAATAGTATCATTTTTTGTGAAGAAAAGTATCACTTCTAATGAGCAATGATATCACTTTTTGTAAATAAAAGTATCAGTCTTTTTAAATAAAAATATCACTTCTATTGAACAATAGTATCACATTCTGTAAACAAAAGTATCAGACTTTCTAAATAAACGTGTCACTTCTATTATGCGGAAGAAACGAGGTGTTTTGCAAAATTTTTTAAGGTATTAAAATAAAATAAAAAGGAAAAAATTAAATAAAAGTATCACTTTTTTTAAAGTATTAAAATAAAATAAAGACTTTATAAATAAAAGTATCACTTCTAAAATAAAATAAAAAGGAAAAAAATTAAATAAAAGCATCATTTTTTTAAGGTATTAAAATAAAATAAAGGGAAAAAATATTAAACAAAAATTCACAACTAGGACTCGAACCCCCCACACCCCCCGCTGGTGAGAGCCAAATAAGCCTTACCAACTGTACTGCAACAACATTTTTAAATTTACACACTACAATATATTTATAGCTAAGCATCTGGCACCTGCAACTGGATGTACCAAAGTTTTTGTCATAGCGAAAACACCTTTTTATCGTCACAAATGAAATCCAAAGAGATAAATTTTTACAGTCACAAATGAAATCCGAAAAGGGAAAAGAAAAAAAAAATTGACAAAGAGTTGGGCTGCTGTACATCCGGTTGCAGGTGCAACCGGACGATTACACTTAAATATGTACAATTTGGAATATTTAAACAATGGTAACGTAGTGCAGTTGGCTAAGCTGCTAGGCTCAAAGCCCATTAACCCGGGTTCGAGTCCCAGCAATGTCTTTTTGAGTTTTTTTTATTTTAATTGATATATTAATTTTAAAAAATGATACATTTGTTCATAATAATTCATATTTTTATTATAATTATTTTTTCAGAATAAGTTTGTCCCTTTTTTTTTGATAATATTTTTTTTTCATTTTAATTGATATATTAATTTAAAAAAGTGATAAATTTATTTTAAATAAATAATATTTTTATTCCAACCAATTCATATTTTTTTCAAATCAAGTTTGTCCCTTTTTTAATTTTAATTGATATATTAATTTAACAAAAATGATAATTTTTTGTTTATAATAAGTGATTTTTTTATTCCAACCAATTAAAAAGTATCATTTCTCCTTATCATTCTTCCTTAAGAAAAGTATCATTCTTATTGAGCAATAGTATCACATGTTGTTAACAAAAGTATCATTTTTCCTTAAGAAAAGTATCATTCTTATTGAGCAATAGTATCACATGTTGTTAAAAAGTGCCATTTTTACTTAAGAAAAGTATCATTCTTATTGAGCAATAGTATCACATGTTTTTTTATGTCTTGCAGGGAAGTCTAAACCCTACTTTTTTTCCTTTGCCTTTCTTTTCATTTATTTTTTTTTCTTTTCTTTTCCTTTCTTTTAATTTTATTTTTTTCCTTTTTTTTCATTCCTTTCTTTTCTTTTCATTTTATTTTTTTTATTTTCCTTCATTTTCATTTAAATTGATACATTAATTTAAAAAGTGATACATTTTTTTAATAATACATTTTATTTTATTTTTTAAATTTTTTTTATGTAACACTTTTTTTTAATAATAATTTTTTTAATTTCTTAAGAAAAATATCATTCTTTTTTTTTCCTTTTCCTTTTCCTTTTTTTTCATTTTATTTTTTTTCTTTTCCTTCATTTTCATTTAATTGATTTAAAAAAGTGATACATTTTTTAATAATACATTTTATTTTATTTTTTTAATTTTTTTTTACGTAGCACTTTTTTTAATAATAATTTTATTAATTTATTAAGAAAAATATCATTTTATTGAGCAATAGAATCACATGTTGTTAACAAAAGTATCATTCTTCCTTAAGAAAAGTGTATTCTTCATTAAGAAAAGTATCATTCTTATTGAGTAATGTATCATTCTTCCTTAAGAAAAGTATCATTTGTATTGAGCAATAATATCACATGTTGTTAAAAAAAGTACTATCATTCTTTTTTAAGAAAAGTATCAATCTTCCTTAAGAAAAGTATCATTCTTCCTTAAGAAAAGTATCATTCTTTCTTAAGAAAAGTATAATTCTTCCTTAAGAATAGTATCATTCTTATTGAGCAATAGTATCACATGCTGTTAACAAAAGTATCATTCTTCCTAAAGAAAAGTATCATTTCTATTGAGTAATAGTATCACATGTTGTAAATAAAAGTATCATTTTGCCTAAAGAAAAGTATCATTCGTATTGAGCAATAATATTTTTCCTTGTTTTTACTGTACCCTAGAGGGGAAGTCTAAACCCTACTTTTTTCTCCGGTTAAAAATGCTCGTGTTCCTTCGGAACACTCGCATTTTTAAATGGTTTGGAAAAAAGCTAGCGTTCCTTCGGAACGCTAGCATTTCCAAACCCTTTTAGTCGTGGAACTGCTACGATATTTTTTCTTGTTTTTAGTGTATCCTAGAGGGGAAGTCTAAACCCTATTTTTTTCTCCGGTTAAAATTTTTAATATATATATTAATATTCTTTGTGTCATATATTTTTTTAAAAAAATAAGAAATTAAATTTATTATTTTTCGTGTCATATTGTAGTTGTTCATACAATTATAATTTTTTTAAAAATATTATATTTTTTAATATGCTTTGTGTCATATATTAAATTTCTTAAAATAAGAAATTAAATTTATTATTTTCGTCTCATATTGTAGTTATTTATACAATTATATTTTTTTTTAAATATTACTATACTTTTTTAACAAGAAAATTTTTTAATATACATATTAATATTATTCGTGTCATATATTAATTTTTTTTAAAATAAGAAATTAAATTTATTATTTTTCGTGTCATATTATAGTTGTTTATATAATTATAATTTTTTTAAAAAAATATTATATTTTTAAGAAGAAAAAATTTTAATATTACATATTAATATTCTTTGTGTCATACATTAATTTTTTTTAAATAAAAAATTAAATTTTTAATGTTAAAAATAAAAAAAGGAAAATGCTGTTGCTGGGTCTCGAACCCGGGTCTCTCGGGTGAGAGCCCAGCAACTCACCACCTGCGCTACAGGAGCGCTTATGTGAACTTCTATATTATTATGCTATTTAGCTGGGTGCAGCCGGTTGCACCTGCAACCGGTTGCACCAAAGTTTTTGCGATTGACAAATGACGACCCTAGCTTTTTTGTTGCACGAAGGCCTACTTGCAAAGGCGGATTTAGGGAAGACGCGGGGCCCACAAAATTGCACTGTTTTTTAATACTTGCGATTTTATCCCTTCATGAAAATTTTAATTTATACAATCAAAATTGGTTATTTCATCTTGAATCTTGAATCCGTCGCTTCTACTGCTTTTACAATTTACAAGTTACAACTAAAATGAAGAAAGACACCGACTCCAATTTTAATTCATTGTCATGCAAGACAGATTCAAGGCAAAGAAGAATAAGAAGAATATCGGACTAAGTGCCTTCTCCATTTTAATTGAAAACCTAGCCGGTATATTGGCTTCATGAAAATGGAGATACTGTGTGATGGGATTGTGATATTTGGGCATTGGATTTATTGAGGGCGAAGCAAAAGGGGAAAATGTGGATAGAAATGAAATAATTTACGCGTGTTAAAGTATAGTTTACGCGTGTTATTCGTATGTAAGATTTTTACTATTTAACAATTCATCGTTGAGTTATTGATACATATAATGTTCATTGGAACGTCTATGGATTTTATCATGGACTTAATGAATTAATTTCAAGATTTAAGGTTTTTCTATTATAACAGTTTGCTCAAAAGAGCTCTCCTTCCTTCCATCAAATATTATACTTTTTCCTGGATACTCAAATTCAAATGCCCATATATTCGCTGTTCACGAGCATATATTCTATTGAATATCAAATTACTCATCATTTTAAAAAAGAATGCCAAGAAGTACCGAACAATATGTGTACATATTAACACTAATTATTTTGTAAATGTGTAATAATTAAAAAATGTTTAAAGATGGATAAGATTAAATTGCAAAAATTAATTACTTAGCCATGTGATTATATCGATTACTATCTGGGCCATTTTGCTCCTAAATAACATGGTGTGTATAAATCAGCCTATAATTTAAGGCCCACTAATCCTTTAGATAAAAGCCCGAAATGAGGAGGGTCAAATTTGTTTTAGACTACTCCGATTCAACTTACAAAATTGCAGATTTCGCTTCATAATTTTAAATATTGATCTATCCCAAATGCTACAAATTTTTAAACATTTCAAAACTAGGTCGGTGAGTAACAGAATAACGTGGAAACTCCAATTATGATAATTAATAATTCATCTTCTTGAAAATGTAAATTAAACATACATAACTTTTTTTTTTGAAAAAAAACATTAAAGTATATTGTATTAATATTAGGGATAGAAACAAGATTATGTGGCAAATTTGTTGGTAGCATATGATTTTCATTTCTCCGTTAGATTTCAATACGTATTAAATGAAATGAAAAAAATATCACGTACTTAAATTCCCAACAATAATAACAAAACTAGAACGTAAAAACAAGACAGATAAATTAATATTATTAATATAAATTGTTATTACCAAGAGCAGCAATATTAAACTAATTATTATAAAGCTGAAAGCTATTCCATTGCTCTAGATATAATTTGCGTTGACGCATGGTTGATCTGCTTGCTTTGTCGCAGTGGCTGTAGTAGAACTCTCCACTTTCTGCAAACAACAATTATATTCATATCCACAAAATTAGTTTTATCATAGTTAAACATCGATAAAATAATATTTGATAGAGTAATAATCTTACTTAAATATTAATTTTTTATGGTCTTGATAATGTACTAAAATAATATTCGATAAAGTAATAACTTCGTTAAACGAATATTTTTTCTAATCCCAAAATCATTACTTTATCGAAGTTTAATTGTATGTTGAAGTTCTAATTATAAACATATAATGATTATATGAATATGAATTTTAACAATTTTATCACATAATCCAAGACACTAAGTGAGAGATTTATTCCATAAAACCATATCACACACGAAGTAACTTATTTAAGCTTTCGCGCTAAAATTCACTTTTAAATTTCCGCGTGTTTAAGATATTTAAAATTACTCAATATTTTCAATAAATATGTAAAGAGATCTTATGATCCATTAGTGATCGACAATTTATGCCATGGAAATTAAATGTTAATCTCAAAGGAAAATGTTCCCAGAATGATGATCATCATTAAAGTACATATTATATAAGAAATAAACTTAGTCTTATATCTCTTATTATAAATTATAATAACTTGAAAATTTATAATAAAATACTACTCCCTCCGTCCCGGATGAAACGTCCCCTATTCTATTTCGGAGTGTCCCGGATGAAATGTCCCCTATTTCTTTTTTGGAAATAATTAGTCATCTAATTACTTATGTGGGACCCAAAACATTTACTCTAACATACCCACTACCACACACCTACCCACTCTCCTTACTCTAAAGTACAAGTGGGCCACCATTCTTTACTTCTAAATTACACCGCATAAATTACCGCGCAAAAGAAAGAGGACGTTTCATCCGGGACGGAGGGAGTAGTACTTAACAGATGATGATCAAGAATACATTTCTAAACTCAAAAAATATATTTTAAAATTAAAATCTAAAACCAAAAGTGTTCTGAAAAAACAAAAACAAGAAAATCAATACGCCCATAATAATTTCTTCTCATTTACTTGAAAATTCAAGTTAAAAAATAAAATTAATAGGAAAAATAACAATTTACAAGATCCATTGATCTTGAGCATTTGAGCAAGATCTACCCGCATATGTGTAATACAAAAACACGTCTCGCGAATCAAGATCTGTATGAAGATGAGATTTCTCTCATCGTGAAAGTTTAGGACACGACACAAACAAACATGGATCAGACAAGAAAAAAGAAGAGATCTTTTAATTACCCCCATGAAGATTCTTGTGGCTTCCTCAGGTGTGTTGTTGTTTATCACATTAAGAGCTGCCTCCTATTACACCAAAAAACACATCTAATATTAGATTCATACATGCATTGTCATGCATTCTATATATAATAAATATTTTATATTAAGAAATAATATTAAGTAAAATGTGGGCAGAAACCCTAAAGAAGGCAAGCTCTGCTGCACTGAGGGTTTTCGGCTCTTCGAGTGATGCTGCCGCGGGAGTCATGTTTTTCTCCATAGAGAGAGAGAGAGATGGAAGTATAGTTTTTAGGGCGTTAGATTTATAGAGTATGAGAGAAATGAAGGAGAAAACGTGGCTAATAAAGAGTAGTTACGCCTGTCAATCTGCATGCAGGGAGGGTAGAGGGTTAGACAAATATTTCTTCTCACAAATGTTGCTTTTCGCTTCACACTCTCTCTCTCTCTCTCTCTCTTTGTGTGTGTGTGTGTGTGTGAATCTAGAGGAACAAACCAGCTCAGAACAAGAAGGAATACGGATTAGTTTGAATATTTTAAAGTAAATGCATACAAAAAGTTGTTCATTATTTCGTATTTACTTTAATTGCATCTGGAATATGATCTTATCTGTCATAATAACACAATAATAATGCCAATTATTTAAAGCAGTATATAAAATATAATACAAAATAATAATACATCAAAGAAAAATAAAATATCATGTTCATTTCGTATGAAAACCTAATATATAACTTGGGAATTTTTTTAAAAATGAAATAGTGATCTAATTGGGCTGAATGTCAAAATGAATTTTATTTTGGGCCGCTAGAATTGCCCAATTTAGGCCCAATTTTCCTCTAATGGGCCTGGCTAGGATCATCACACGTCATGGGTTTTAGGGGTGTCAACGAAACAGTTTTTTGAAACAAAATTAAAAAGATATGGTTGGTTATTTGAATATTAGCCTCCAAATATAGATAAAATTTGGTTTTGCACATGATCTTTAAAACGCTTCTCAAAATACATGACTTATCAATTGATTAAAAATTGTACACGAATCAAAAAAAATCCTCAATTTGAAGCTGATGTGGACACCGAAAATTCCAAGATGGATAAATTGATCGGCGACCTAAACAATGTCGTTTCTTGAGTATTTACTAAAAAATGTCATTCCAATTTTCTAAAATATTTTTAAATGGTTTAATAATTTTTAAAGTTTGAAAGTAATGCAAAACCAAAATGAAACTATAACTTCATATATTTATAGCTGAAAAATATTACAGAATTTTCTACGTGAACAAATATCTCCACCAACTAAGCCATTAAATGTCACGTCATTAGCCCTGTTAGATTCAATTTCGCTGAACTTTTTTTGCCAGTGTGAAAATTTTAACGAATTGAAAAATTATATTTTTTTATGAGCATTTTAAAAGTCGTGTACAAAATTAAATTTTATTCAAACTTAGTGTATTTTGAGGCAGATATGGCTTCGCTATATGCTTTTCACTTTGGCAAACTGGATATTTTAGTCCCCAAACTATGGTTTTTTGGCCAATTTGGTCCCCTATTTATTTTTTTAGTTGTTTGGTCCTTAAACTATGAAATTTTGGCCAATTTAGTCATTCCGTTAAATTTTTGGTTAGTCAAAACTTAGTCAATTTTTTTTGAGAAGGCATTTTCGGTATGATTTTAACGAGGACCAAAACATCCAAGTTATCGAACATTAAGGATCAATTTGGCCAAAATCTTTTGTTACTTAAAAATTTTAATTTTGCCAAAAATCAAAGGATTTTTTATCAATTTTATTTTTTAAGAGTCAAATACAACAATTATAATACTTTTCTCCAACGAATAGTTAATCATGAAAATTAAAATTAAAATATTATATTAATAAAATAGGATATTTTTTCTCCAAATACAACATAAGTATTTTAATTTTGTTTTTCATGATTAACTATTTGTTTTCCTACATAACGAGATTTAAAATAATTTCATTACTATAATATTTTTTTTAAGTAATAAGTTTTTGTTATACTAAAGTTGTGAATAGGTTTTATAAGCAGTTTCTAGCTATTTTATGAATAAATTTACTTAAATTTCATTTTAACAAAAGTTGTTAGCAGTTTCTAGCTATATATATTGGGATCATATTTTATAGTATCATTTTAACAAAAGTTGTTAGTGTTTGCCAAATATATATATATATATATATATATATATATATATTTTTTTTGGGATCATATTTTATCAAGCATATTACTATAAAATATGATCCCAAAAAAAAAATAAATATATATATATATATATATATATTTGGCAAAACTAACAACTTTTGTCAAAATAAACTTTAAGCAAATTTATGCATAAGTAGCTAGAAATTTCTTATAAAACCTATTCCAGACAATTTTAGCATAACATAGACTTATTACTTAAAAAAATATATATTATATTAATTAAAGTATTTTAAAATTCTTTATGTAGGAAAAACTAATAGTTAATCATGAAAAACAAAATTAAAATACTTATGTTGTATTTGGAGAAAAAGTATCCTATGATTTTCATTAATATAACATTTTTATTTTTATTTTAATGATGAACTATTTGTTGGAGAAAATTTTTTATAATTGTTGTATTTGACTCTTAAAAAATAAAATTACTAAAATATCCTTTTAATTTTTGACAAATTAAAATGTCTTAAGTAACAAAAGATTTTGGCCAAATTGATCCTCAATGTTAGATAAGTTGGATGTTTTGGTCATCATTAAAATTATCCCGAAAATGCCATTTTTATTTTATTTTATTTTTCTTAAAAAAAATTGACTAACGGTTGATTAACCGAAAATTTAACGGAATGATCAAATTGACCAAAATTCCATAATTTGGGGACCAAATAACAAAAAAAAATAAGAAATCAAATTGGCCAAAAGATCATAATTTGGGAACTAAAAAATTCAATTTACTTTTAACTTTTTATATTTCAATTTCCCTTTTTTCGAATTTAACTTACAATCGATTAGTTGAACTGAATAAACTGAACTATTGTACAATATTCACAATCGTAGATCCATTCTTAATGCGGACCAGAATTGGTCCAGTCCAACATAGAATATAGATGGTTGAGATTAGGACAATATTTGTCCGGTCTGCTTCGCAATTAGGAAGCAATCGGACCGTCAAATCATAACATAGCCATATATACACACGCAAAACAATGAGGGCGCATCTTAACTCGGTAGAGCGAGCCGCAGACGATCGGATCTCAAATGCCATATTATATAGGAGAGAGAATCTTCATTAGAAAACCAGTTAAGGGCCAAAAGGCCCAAAACCCAACTGTCAGCAGAGCCGAATAGCTTTTCACGGCCGTTATTCCTCTTAACGGTTTCTGCTTTTCCGTCGATCCCCACAGCACGTGACTCAATGCCACGTGTCCGACTCCGTCAATCGCCATCTTCTCATGCCGCATCATGCCCATGGAGGGCATTCGCCATGGTAAAACCGCATACGTGGCATGCACCATTATTAAGGCATTTATAATTAATTACATATATTACTTTTATTTCTTAAAACATTTTATATTATTGTAATTTTTATAGTGTATTCTTTATGGGCTATATCTGGCTAGAGTTTTCTTGGAAAAGTTTCTTTACACTAAATTATGCACCTTATATATGATAATAATATTTATAAATCTATTATAATTATGATATAGGAAGGATATAATAATTACTCCTTTCATCACATATGAAACGTCTTATATTTTATTTTGAATTGTCCTACATAAATGTCATATTTCTTAAAAAAGAAATACATTTATCTAACAAAAAGTAACATTTTTATGGACTTTATTCACATAATTCTCTCTTCTAACACACAAAAGTTCACTGCATAAATTATCGCGTCGAAAAGAAATAGAAAATTTCATTCGGGACAAAGGGAGTACAAGCTAAGAGATAAAATTTTCAAAATTTTCTTAAATTTTAACAACATATATTGTCACACCATTTATTATTACTAGTACTATAAATTTCCAATGTTTCTAAGTTAGATATTCGATGTAGGTCGATTTGATTTTCTTATGTTGTTTGTTTTGTTAGGTTTTATTAGATTTTTAAGACCAGAGTTACAAGAATAATCGAATAAATAACTAACCATAAATCATAATAATTAAGTGTCATCTTAATTTATAATACTCCTAGTAATGATAGAAATTAATTTTACGATTAAGTTATCCTAGTAATGGTATCAATTTGATCCTCACTTTTAGAAACAAAAAATCTAGAGACACGTGAATTATTAGATTGTACGTTAGGGACACCCCCATTTTCCATATTCTAATCTTAACTATACATTTTTAAATTTACTGTTTTACGCCCTCTAAAATTGAGTGGGGATCTTCTACCCAATACATGTCTCCTCCCCTTTTAACCTAACCCCATCTAACATAGTTGAGTCAAAGTTTACTTCAAAATGGAAAAGGGACATGCATTAAGATAGGTACTGGGGTAGAAAATCCCCACTCCTCTAAAATTAGACACGCATCTCAAAATTTCAAATTTCGTCAAAATCCTTCTTTTCCCCAAATTTCAATTGGAACAAAAATATAGTGGCATTTTGGTAATTAAAAACAAACTCGACGACCATAACAGGGAATTACTTGAAGTGATGAGCTGTGTATCTAATCATGATGATACACATACAATCATTGCATCCATCTATATATGCATCATACATACATGGTAATGTGTAGCATAGCATAAGCCAGGAAGAGGATTTGACTTCGTTTAGAGAGGGAGAGAGAGAATGAACCAGTAGTCAAAAAAATTCAATCCAATACAATGAAATTTTGACGTCCGCAATAAAAAACCCTAAATACTCGGCTCACATACCTTCCCTCTCGCTGTTTATCTTTCTCTCTCTAAAAAGTGAGCTCAACTAAACTGTATTTCTCTCTCTAGTTTTGCTGAAAGATTTGGAGAAGACTTTTTTTCTGGTAGCTGTTTATGCCTACACTGCGGAATATTCATGTTTGGTTGGTTGTGCGCTCTTGACTTTGGGGAGAGAGAAAGCTGAATTCATTCTTATTGATGCTCGAAGGAGTTGAGTGGAAAAAATAAATTAATGTATGAGTTTAAACTTCAAATACGATTGTTTAACGGATTGCGAGTTGGAATTTTGCTTCTTTAAAGTCTGCTTGTTTGTATCAGGCTTGTTTGCTTAAATTTGCATTTATTCTTAATATTACGCGCACTTGGTGTTTGTGTGTGTGTTTGTTATGTGTTGAATTCTTGCTTTGTTCTTCGTTTTTGTTGCGTTTGAGGTTTTGAACCCTAGTAATATCGGCATGATTTCGTGGCTTAGATCGAGTATTCTTTGTCTTACCTTGAGGGATTAGGGTTAGATCAATATTTTCTGTTTGTTCAATTTTGTACACTAAATTTTGCTAATTTATGAGTTTCTTGTTTTCTATTGTAAGTAGTAATTGTTCATGGAGTTCGGTTTAGTAATTTCTCTCTTAATACATTAATTATCCTTTCTTCAAGAAAAATTTTATCTTTTAGTTTGTCATTTTGGTTGCTAAGCATTTTAAAGTAGATTTGGCTTTGTATTTCCAGACTCTTGCGTTGTTTTTCTTTTCTTACATGTAGCAAGTATGATTCAACTGTGTTTGCGCAGGGATCGACAAGATAGAAGGTGAAAGACTGCAACTTGGATATAAGAGAAGCCAAAAGTGAGGATGTTCATTGATAACTTTAGCTTCTTTGATTTCAAAGATATTGATTTTCGACGTTGGATTTTGCTCAACGTGCTCCCACATCCTCATCTGTGAGGCTTATCCTTTTGTTGTTGTTCATAATAAACATCTCAGAACTTCTAATGATTGGTTCTCTGTTTAAATTCTGGTCAAGTTATACCATTTTCCCTCTAGGTTGTAGTCTTGTTTGTCTATGGAAGTGAAGTTTCTAGATTAATGTTACTTAAAGAGTAGCTAGCTGGTGGATTCCTAAGGCTGTCGTAGAATTGGCTGATTTTCCACAAAAATGGTGCCACAAGGGCCTCCCCCTCCGCACGGTGGAGCCCAGCCGGTTCCATCTTCATTGTTAAGATCAAGTTCTGGGTTGTTGGGTGGACAAGGTGGTGGTATGCCTTCCCAGAATGCATTTCCTTCTCTAGTGTCACCGCGCAATCAGTTTTCGAACTTGAATATGCTTGGGAATGTTCCTCTACTCCACCAGTCATTCGGAAATGGGGGTACAAGTTCTGGTTTATCTGGCCCAGGGAGCTCTCAACGGGCACTTGTTGATGGTATGACCGAGTCTGGTCCACTTTGTAGTGCTGGAAATGGGATGGGCTTCAACTCTCCTTCTTATATCTCTATGTCTATTGCAGCGAATCCAAACTCATCAGGTCAAGCTCAAGGACAACAGCAATTCCCGTATACTTCCAACAATCAGATGCTGCCTGACCACCAACAAGGTCAACAGCAGGATCCACAAAATTTTCATCATAATCCACAGCAATTGCAGCAGTTTTGTGCTCCCAATTCCCAACAGCAGCAGCAGCAGCAATTTCAGGCAATGCGGCCTGGTTTAGGAGGTGTGGGACCTGTTAAGCTAGAGCCACAAACAACCAATGACCCACAGCAAATGCAAGCATTGAGGACTCTGAATTCTGTAAAGATGGAAACTCAGCAACTACAAAGTATGAGGAACTTGGGCCCTGTGAAGATGGAAACCCAGCAATCAGATCCTTCTTTATTTTTACACCATCAACAGCAGCAGCAACAACAACAGCAGCAGCAGCTCCTCATGTCCCGACAATCCTCTCAAGCTGCTGCAGCTGCACAGCTTTTGCATCAACAGAGGATGATGCAAATTCAACAGCAGCAGCTTTTGAAAGCTATTCCTCAACAAAGATCATCACTGCAACCACATTTCCAACCACAGAACATGCCTGCTAGGTCCCCTGCAAAACCTGTGTATGAGCCTGGAATGTGTGCTCGGAGGTTGACTCATTACATGTATCAGCAACAACACAGACCTGAAGTAAGACATTTCATCAAGTGGATTGTTTATTATGAATAAAAGGATAAATGACTAAAATCTCCTTTTCGTTGCATAATTTGTCATTTAATACTTTTGCATGACCATGTTTTATAGGACAACAGCATTGAGTTCTGGAGGAAATTTGTAGCTGAATATTTTGCACCTAACGCCAAGAAAAAGTGGTGTGTCTCGATGTATGGAAGTGGTCGACAAACTACTGGAGTTTTCCCTCAGGTCTATTATTTTTACTGGCTACATGATTAAATACTCTAGTGCTGGGACCATTTCAGTCCATCTTATGCTAGTATTGGTTCTTTAGATACTGTTCCTACTTCCTAGGTTTCTTGTATAATTGAACTTTGAGTGATTTAAGATATTACCTGACTTCAACTTCTTGTCTTCTAGACTCATTTTTTCCACCTATTATCCTGTCTGTGTGCAGGATGTTTGGCACTGCGAAATTTGCAACCGCAAGCCTGGCCGTGGATTTGGTGCGCATATCTCTTAATTCTGCAAGATTATTTTACCATTTTTTCCCTCTCAATTTTAAGCTTATCTGCCTAGTTATTGATCCTCTTATTCCTTTTGGAATATCTGCGCAAGAATGTTAATTTCACGCCCACCTACTGTTCAGAACTCTGAAGGACATTAATATTGAAATATAATTAAGATGGAAAAATATAGAAGGGATTGTGAGCAAAAGATCTAATTGTAGATTTTTGGTTCCACTATCAGAGGCAACTGTTGAGGTTCTGCCCAGGCTCTTCAAAATAAAATATGAAAGCGGAACTATAGAAGAACTACTCTACGTTGATATGCCCCGAGAGTATCAGAATCCTGCTGGTCAAATTGTTTTGGACTACGCAAAAGCCATACAAGAGAGTGTCTTTGAGCAGCTTCGTGTTGTTCGTGATGGCCAGCTTCGAATTGTATTCTCTCCTGATCTCAAGGTTTGATAAAAGCTGCCAGTCAGGCATTTTTGTTATTCTAGTTTTGTTAATCTGTAATTTACATTCTCTTCTATCTATTAATTTCGTCAGATATGTTCCTGGGAGTTTTGTGCTAGACGTCATGAAGAGCTTATTCCAAGAAGGCTACTGATTCCACAGGTTGACAATTTTAAACTCAAGTGGTTTTCACATATACAAAGATTTTTCTGCATAAAGTTCGCATATTTTGGTTGGGTACAGTGTGGAACATATCTAACTCCATTAATCTGAACTGCAGGTTAGCCAACTTGGCACAGCTGCCCAAAAGTATCAGGCTGCTACGCAAAATGCGTCTCCCAGTACCTCTGTTTCTGAGCTACAAAGTAATTGCAACATGTGAGTTTCTGTTTCATGGCGTCTGAGGATCTTGAATGAATACCTTCATCTATGTTTTTCTTTGCATAGTAAAATCTGAATCCCTTTTTATAATGGTACTTTGTTTATTAAGTTCGTTCTTAAATGGTAAACATGATGGTTAGGCATTGATCTTACTCAATCCATTACACGTATTTATTTCCTGACCCTACAAAATTACTCCAAAAAATTCCTTATATTTGAGTATCAATGTTCTTATTAACACTTTTCTCTACTTGCTAAGAGATTATACTAGTAGTTAAGGGAAATTCTAGTACGGGAATGACATACAATTTGTGTAATCTTAACTTACAGTTATTTTACTCTTTGGGGATTTACTTCCTTCTAAATGGTATATAGGTTCATTTCCTAGTATCAACCTGTAATTTTTCCTTTTAGGTTTGTTGCCTCTGCACGTCAGCTGGCCAAAGCTTTGGAAGTCCCATTAGTAAATGATCTGGGATACACAAAGAGATATGTGCGATGCCTGCAGGTAATGTCCCTTCCTTCACCTAGTCCTTTCCATTTTCAGTATGAAGAACCATGTATTTAGTTTCACTTTAACATTTCAGATATCAGAAGTGGTGAATAGCATGAAGGATCTTATTGATTATAGCCGTGAAACCGGTGTAGGTCCTATGGGTAAGTTTTTTCCTTGTTTTCAAATCCTTATGTTTATGCCACTAAAATTATGGCTTCCAAACTGTTTTTCTGGCTTAGTATGCGCAAGATTGTCATGTGTGACCAATTGTTATGTTTTCTGTACAGAGAGTTTGGCCAAGTTTCCTCGAAGAACGAATAATTCACCTTCATTTCAAGGCCAACCTCAACAACCTGAGGCTCAGCTACAAAGGCAGCAGCAGCAGCAAGGTCAAAACTCAAACAATGATAGTTATGTCCAAGCTGCTGGTACGCAACACGCTTCCACAGCTGGCCCGCCTAGTGTTAATAACCCCGCGAACTCAGCTACCACAACTGCATCTACTAGTACAATCGTTGGGCTTCTCCATCAAAATTCAACGAATTCACGACAGCAGAATCCAATGTTTGGTATCAACAGCCCTTATGGAGGCACTAATGTCCAAATGCCGTCTCTGGGGCCTTCAACCGCGATGCCACAGACTCAACCACCTTCATCGTCTATTAACCCACAGCTGCCTTCACATGGTATTTTATCCGGAGCCCACGTAAACCCTGCGGAATCACTGAATATCTCAATGCCACAGCCTACTCTCTCCGGTGATGCAGATGCAAACGACTCACAGAGCTCCGTCCAGAAAATCATACATGACATGATGTCTTCACACCTTCCTGTAGGTGGTATGCCGGGCTTGGGGGCAATGGGTGGTGACATGAAGAACGTTAATGGAATGTTGTCAACAAGTGGTAATGCTGGATATGGTGGGGGTAACAATGGCAATGTGAATGGAAATATTCTTGTTGGAACAGGAGTGGCTAATGGTGGGTTTGGGAGTATGAGTAACGGTCTTGGCCAATCCACTATGGTGAATGGGATTCGAGCAGCATTAGTGAATAACTCTAATTCGATGAATGGGAGAGTAGCCATGGCAATGGCAAGAGAACAGGGGATGAACCCACAGCAGCAGGATATGGGTAACCAACTGCTAAGTGGGGGGTTATAATAACCCTCAATTTGATTGGAAAGCATCTCCCTAACAGGTACTATTACTTCATTCTGGTGTTACACTAATGGCTGTTTGTGGCAGCGTAGGCGTGTTTCTCCGGTTGGGGAGTGAAACGTCGTCGTGTAGTGAGAAGCAAGATTAAAATGGTTTGCAAGTTTTGCACTCCCCCTCTGTTGTACTAATCTGAAAGAAAAGGAAAATGGTAAAGCAAAGCATAGGTTTTTCTTGATTGAAATGATACCCTTCTGGACTAACTGTTAAGGGGAAACAGCAGGAGTTAATGGGCTGCTCCGGTGGAGGCAGCGGCAAACTCCGGTGGTGGTGGTGGTGGTGGTTCTTCCACTGGGCTCCCACATCCTGCTGCTTCAACTTTCCCCAACCTGTGAGTGTATATAGTTTGGATTTGCCTTCAACCCTAGTTTTTTTCTATTGTAGAATTTTTTATACTTATGCTCAGAGTTTATTACTACAATAGTTTGATTCCTATAATCATCTTCTTTACATGAACCCATTTCCATTTTAAGTTTTTGAGTTCCAGATTGCAGAATCAAGATTCCATGGACTGAACAAAAAATTCAAGAAGTTGAGGTCATGAAATAAGCCAGATACGACCAGACCACCTTAATTTACAAATTACAAGCCAGATAATCTCTGTCCGCATTTAAACACAGTTTTACCAATACAAATACGAGTTTTAGAGCTATAAAATTGGTTGGATTCTTTAGGCTGATCCGGCTTCCCTGTAGTTGGGCGAGGCTGTACTAAAATTAATAATGTACTCGAGCCAAAATATGAAAATTGAGCTGGATAATTATATAATATATGCTTTCTCTTTCTATAATTCCAAGGTACGTAATCCATTAAATTATATGTCACCTCTTCGACGTTTTAAATCCAAAATTAACTATACCAATTGGCCCTGTCCCTATTCATGCACTACGAGTCAAGTCAACCCCACCTCCATTTCTACCCAAAGAAAAGCTGAAGATGCCGTCAACCTTGATTATTTCAAACGTCTATTTTATATATCTTCTTAATGGCCATAATTTAAAATTAAATCTGCTTTCCAATTCGTATCACATATAATAGTGATACATGTTTTCATTTAATTTAAAATATTTAAATTACGGGTGTAAAGTTATCAAATTCTAACTAGAATATATATATAATTTCTAACTAGGATATATAATTGGAATTGTCTCCGTAATCTTCATTTCATATGAGAATTAAGAAAATTACATTTTGTATTCAAAGTAGTGAAAAAAAAGGGTAATTAATATCTTATATAAGTATTAAATAAATTATAGCCACGCAAAAACCACTTCATAAATAGTCCTCAAAATCGTTCGTCATTCTGTCTTGTTCCCTCTCTCTCTCTCTCTCTCTCATCGCCATGGACTTAGAGCAAGAAGAGCTCCAATTCCTAGGCCAATTCGGCATCTACAGAGAAACCTGCAAACTCATCTACCGTCTCCGCAAAATCCTCTCCCAAATCACCCTCACTCTAATCCTCCCCCTGGCCTTCATCTTCCTCGCGCAGGAGCGAATCTCCGAGATCCTCTACTGGAAGATCCAATTCAACGAGTTCCGCCTCGAAGACTCCAAATCCGGCACCCCCCGCCACGACAAGCTCTCCGACCTCGTCTCCACCGAATGGGCGGAGTACGTCCTCCTCAAGCTCGCCTACTTCCTAATCGTGCTGATCTTCTCTCTCCTCTCCACCTCCGCCGTCGTCTACACCGTCGCCTGTGCCTACACCGCCCGCGAGATTAGCTTTAGAAAAGTCATCAGCGTCGTGCCTAGGGTTTGGAAGCGGCTGATCGTTACCTTCCTCTGCGCCTTCTTCGCGTTTTTCATGTACAATTTGGGATTCGGACTGACTCTGTTCGTATGGAGCAACACGACTGCCGACTCGACGGCGGGGGTCGTGGTTCTGATCGTGATCCTGATTCTGTACTCGGTGGTTTTCATCTATCTGACGATTGTCTGGCAATTGGCGAGCGTGGTCTCTGTTCTGGAAGACTCGTACGGAATCAAGGCGATGCTGAAGAGCAAGAGGTTGATCAGAGGGAAGATGATGACGGCTACCTTCATCTTTTTCAAGCTCATCGTTTTGATCTTCTTCACCGACTTCTTTTTTAGGGTATTCGGGTACCGGTCGGGTTTGGGTGGGAGTTTCGGGTTTGGGGCGGTCTATTTGTTTGTTTTGATGGTGGTTATTCTATTCGGGTTGGTGTTGCAGACCGTGGTTTATCTAGTGTGCAAATCGTACCATCACGAGAATATCGATAAATCGGCACTTTCGGACCATCTGGAGGTTTATTTAGGCGATTATGTCCCCTTGATGGCTAAGGACGTCCAGCTTGGGGACCTCGATCGTGTCTGAAAATTGATAATTATTTGTAATAAAAGAGCCTTATTATATGAAAATAGAATTTACTTTTGGAATTTTTCATCTCGTATTTTATTCCCTTATAGTGAGTGGGGTTCTTACATATACATAATCAGGTGTGGGATGCAAATTAGATGCATGTAAATGGTATTATGAATAATGGAGTGGGTGTGATGTCAATTTATTGAGTGGAAAAACATCATAAAGTAGTCTATATATGCACGTATGTCTATTAATTGCACTACTACATAAGCATGCATATTCCTATTTATGTTAATCTGTCAAACTCGACCTATGTATGCTGATTTAGTTGCACTTAAATTAATGGTAACTAGTTGCACAACTTGGAAAGCATTAAATTCAATTCAAATGTAACAAAATTGGCTCTAATATTAGGGGATCAAATCCTCTATCCAATAAATGTTTGTACAATTGGTATTCGATTCAAAACTACATAGTTTTGAATTAAAAAATTACTGATTGAAAGGAGAAGAAGAAAATTGAAAAAAAGATTTGTTTTCATCCGTTTGATTTATTGATTGTAAAGCCATAAAGAGATAGGATAAAATAAAAGATTAAATAATACAATTTTTCAATTCAAAACTACGTAATTTTGAATCGGACATCAATTGAACAGATATTTATTGATCAGGTAATCCATCCCAATATTGGGTATCAATGGGTGAAATTTTACTCTAACAAGTACATATTCCAATAAACTTTCCCTTTCATGGTTATATTGGTATCGAAACACGCAATGGATAAATAATTGTTGTCCCAACCCGAAAATCTAATGTTAGGGGAACTGCTCCTACCATTCCAAAAAAAAAACAAAATATCGCTTATTAAGTAGAAGCCAAAATGTATCTTAAATTCTTACTTTATGAAATACTATAACACATAATTAAGAATGTTCACTGCACTGCATAAAATGGGAAGAGTAAGACTAATCACTCAACTGAAAAGTCAGGTTTGCAACATGTAAGAACATTCAATGAAAAGGCAATGTTGTCTGGTGGAAACTTCTGATGTTCAAACATGTGCAACTTTCAACTTCTAGAAGATCAACCATGCTCTTAATTCTTTGAAAAGGAAAATTTATGTCATTGTTTGTAGATTTCTCGAACATGGGGAATTATATGACAATATTCTTGATTACTAAATACCAAAAGCATAGTATAGTACAAAAACTTAGAATCCCTCTTCTATCATAGCAAGTAATTATTCAAAAAGATGAAAGCAGTTACCAATGGCAGGTACCAAGTAATGGGAGAGTGACATTAGGCGATGATCGGCATCAAGTGCTTTTGCTGAGTTTTCGGCCAGTCAAGTTCTCGGACTCGTATAGCATATGGTTGATCAGTCCTCTTGCAGCACTGTCGCATGACAAAACAGCATAAGCAAGCATCTTCAGAGAAGGCAAAAAACAAGGTCTTATGGAACATTCACAAGCTAGTAAACGAGGTGATTCTCGAATGATAAGATTCACAAATATTGTCCAATAAAAGTAGTAGTAGAAGAAGAAGAAGAAGAAGAAGAAAGGGACTTACTCATCCTTCAACTTTTGAATCTTATCCGGATCTGTTTCGTGCATGTGCTTCTTGAACTGTTCCCTCACCATACTAACTAGAAGTTCAGTATTGTATTGCTGCATTCAAATAGTTAAAGGAAATTTGATTAGTTCATATTATTTCTTCTTGAAGAAAGCAATAAGACTACTGCTGAAATAACTTGATCATTGCCAAAACAGTGATGAGACTGAATCAGTACAATCCGTTGGAATCCATTTACTATAGGTGTATTATTAGATCGAAACTAAGCACACCAAGCATTCATTTACATTCTACAGGGATCATAAACAACAATTCTGTTTGCACATAAGATAGAGAAACCAAATACCTTTTGCCCAATATACTTAGCACGACGTAGGCATTCACGGTACAGCTGCATATAAAAAGGATGAAATAAGTTGCATAACTAGCATACTAAAACCAAATGCACAAAATTAAACATGTAATAAAATCAAACTAAAAAAAAAGTTACATTTTTAAGAATCCAAAAGGTGGATAAAAAAAGCTTTGCTTATATTAGATTTAAAAACAAAATTAAACTACAAGACTGAATCTTGATATTTCTGATTAAGTTAATAAACTAACATAAGAATTACATTAAAAGAATCAAGAGATAAACTAAGACTAAATGGAAACAAGAACTACTCTGACCCTGATGGCATTGTTGGCAAGCTCTGGAGGTAGTGCTGTTTGGAGAGAAGGCATTTCTTCTGCAAAACGCTCTTGTGTTAAACTTAAGATTACAAAAAAATTCGCAAATAACTAAACAACTCTAGTCCTACCATATTGTTCCAAACAGAACTTGGAATTGCTTAGTAACCAAAACAAAACTTAGGAAATTCAATACAACAACAGTAAACTCGACATATATACATACAAAGAACGGCTAAATGAGTTGGTAAACGCACCTCAAAGATGCATATTTCATCCAACAAGAGCCTTGCATATATCAATTTACTCAAAGATGCATATTTCATCCAACAAGAGCCTTGCATATATCAATTTAGCCCCAAAAGTTACTTTTATGAACTTTTTTATGCTATAACACTAACAACAAATTATTCATGGAGTTTTTAGATAATGTGTTCTATAGTTTTTAAGTTTTACATCACGCAGGCCCGGCCCTAAGGGCGGGCAAGCATGGGTGACCGTCCCCGGGCCCCAAAATATCGGGGGCCTCTAATTTATTCTTTTAGATAGTAATAATTTAGGGCTGTAGGTTGGTTCGGATCAATATAACTGATACCAGTTATCGGTTAACCGAAGTCAGAAAATGCATCCCAAAGCGCCAGAAGATCATCTGGCCCAAAAATGGTGGCCCATTCGGTGGGCCACCAATCACGCCTCGCCATGCGTGCATTGGTGGCCCACATTTTTAAAACTAAAATATTTTTTTATTGCTAACATGGCCCACCAATGCACGCGTGGCATGGCGTGATTGGTGGGCCACCGAATGGGACACCAATTTTGGGCCAGAAGATCCGGATTGTCCCAAAGCCGATACCTCTTTGTTTTCGGTTAGCCGATTTATGTGATCAGACTCTAATTCTAAGGCTTCATTGAGCTGATTAACATCCATTCCAAATAAAGAATTACATTCATCATTGATAAATCTTGATTCTTTTATGCGTTCTTCCAACATGAATCCTAAACAAATATCAAAGTGTTTTCTTTTTTAGCAATTTTACAAAAATATCTTGACCTAATTCACATGATTTCTCCGGTTCTCCCTATTCCTTCAATTTCCTATTAGATATACTCATATACAGATAACAAACTTTGAAATTGATAGAATAATAGAAATTGAAAATTTGCCACAGTAAATCAAGAAAAAAAATTGGAGTTATACAAAAATAAAACCCACCTAGTGTACGGCAGCAAGGGGCAGAAGATAATGATGTAGTCGGCGCCCTATTCTAATTTAAGTAATTTCGGACTTACACTTGCCGGCGGCGAGAAGGCAGAGGGGCTGCGGGCGACTTAGTGCTTACGGCGTGGAGGAGGGGTCAGGGGAAGATGGCCAATAGGCGGTTCTGGCGTGCCGCCGTACGCGGAGAGGGTGGCGGAGGGGCCGTGGTTCCGGGATGCTGGGCGGAAGACGGAATGCTGCGGGATGAATGAGCAACAAATATTGAGATGAATGGAATATTATTTCAAGTTAAAAATTTTATTTTTATATTATTCACTTAAAATTTAGTCTCTTAATTTTTTTTTAAAAATATTTTTATTTGAAAATAATTTAAATTTAAAAATTTAACGACCACACAAAATCTGTAAGATACTCAATTAGTTATTTAAAAAGCAAGTCAATTAGTTGTTAGGGATCGTTTGGTAAGAATTCGGATATGACAATGGTAATGAGTATGATAGTAGGATGATTGAGTATGGGTATGAATAATTCCTTTAATGATGTTTGACATTTGCTAGTGAATGGGTATGATAACCAAATATGATTTTTAGTTGTACTTAGACTTCAATGGGAATAAATAAATTTATATAAAAAAATTATGATAATTTTGTGAATATTCTAACGTGATAAATAATAATGACATGAGTCATGTTTTTTTATTTTGTGAAATTTAATGCATGAATATTTTAATAAAAAGTATCTTTTATTTGTTTATTTACAAAAATTAATATAATATTTTAAAACATAATTGTAAAGATACTTTCTACATATTTTTACGATTATTGAATATTTATTTTAATAAAAATTTAAAGCCTTTTTATAAATTATGTTAAAATGTTTTTATACAATAATGTTTATTATTTGACAAAATAAGTTTTATTTAATATTATTATGTTATTATATATTTTTATGAGACTAGTGTATTTACTTTTTATTAAATTAAAAACATTGTGATAAATTATGTTTAAATATTTTTAAATAATAATATTTATTATTTGATAAATTTTATTATTAAGTTTTATTTAATAATTATAAAGTTACGTTTTTATAAAGTTATTTATTTCAAACATAAGTGTATATATTTTTTTATAAAAATATTTTTATATTCATGCTAAAATATTTCTAACTAATGATACTTGTTATTTATAAAATTGAAAATATATATTTATATCATTATTCTTATTAAATAATATTATAAAAATAAATTTTGATTTTAAGAAATAATACATAAAATATAATTTTGATACCCATATGGATATCAAAACTCATACTCACTAATTATTTGGGTATCAAAAAATCCATACCCACATGGGTTTGATACCCATAGTAGGGTACCGATACCCACGTATCAAACACGATATGGGTATCAAACTCGGGTGATTCTCATAGTAGGGTTGGATACCCATGAACCAAACACCTCCTTAGTTTTTTTTTTTTTGCGATATTATCTTCTTTATTAAAATGACAAAAATAAAATATAACTAATTAATTATTTTATAAGGATAACTAGTTGCTTTTATATATGAGGGAGAGACAATCGGTAGTGTTGCATAATATCAGAAGATAAGATAAAATAATATATATATATATTCCACAGTAATTATAAAAGCATAATGTTTATTGATCTAAATGTGGATAAAAAAATAGATAATAATTTGATATGATTATTATAAAAGATAATATAATTATTATAAAAGAATAAAGAGATTAAATTTCAGGCCTTAAAAAGTTAAAACACCGATCACCTTTTAATATTATTGTTTTTTTTTAAAACACTTTAAATTAATTAGCACATAATAACAACTTAGATCTATATTCAAATGAAAACGAATTTACTTTTTTTTAAGCGGGCATGCCAAATATGATGAAACTTATCATTACAATTTCTTTAAAAGGGTGTGTTCAAATGTTTATTATAAATAATTTTAATTTATTTTTACTTTAAATTATAAAATTTTGTCTTAAAGCAAAAGTAAGAGATTTCTAATATTAATTAATACTGAAAAACAATTTAAACAAGTTTATCTCCAATATTTGTTTATATATGGTGCTAATAATTTATAAGCATCAAAAGCACAAGTGATGTTTCCATTAGCTTAATTTTTCTTAAGTTCTTAAGTTAAAATATATTATCAGCACAAAAAAATCTTCCTTCATAAAAGAAAATCGCATCGGTCTTCCCAAGAAAAGAAAATGTTGGGAAGGTATATATATATATATATATATATATATATATATATATTTTTTTTTTTAAATTTTTTTTTCCCACTTTCGTTTCTCATATTTATAGTTGTCAAATTCTTTTTGTAAATATATGATGATTTACAATTACCCCGAAGGTATAATTTTAGCTAACTTTTAAGGCTTTTTTTTTCATCATGTATATTGATTGGTATGTTCAATACACGGTGTTTTCCTTCTTTTAAGGTTGTTCAAATTCTTCATCAACAATTAAGGCTAATTTTTTTAGTATGTTTCAATACCAACTTAAAAAATTAAATGCCTCAAATTTTCTTTTTAGCCGACACCTCTTCAATTCCTTTCTTTCTTTTAATTTTTTATTTTTTTTTTAAAAGCACGATTCATATTAAAGTATCGTATATGATTTGAAACATGTAAATTAATTACATGGTTTTGAATATTGTACATCATTTGTAGAAGAATATTTGAAACATGTACATGGTTTTGAATATTGCACACCATTCGTAGATTGCATATTCGAGATGTTTATACGGATGTGCTCATCAATTGTGCTCCAAAAGTAGCACAATATATCCATATTCCTGAATAATATTGTATGCTCTTGAAAAACAATTCCAAAATATATTTTCAACTTTATTTGTTGCTCCAGAAGTAGCACAATCAATATTCTTGAAGAATATTACATTCTCTTAAAGAGCATTTACTCTATATACGCATTTATTTATTTGTTTGTTTGTTTGTTTATTTAATGTTAAATCTAAATTGTTGCTCCTGAAGTAACACAATCCATATTCCTGAAGAATATCACATGCTCTCAACGAACAATTTAAACCTATTAAAATGATTTAATTGTTGCTCCAGAAGTAGCACAATTTAATATTCTTGAAGAACAATTCATATTCTTGTAGAGTTATTAATATTATCTTTGTATTTACTATAGACTTAAGTTTATTTTTTCTGCATACCGTATTATTTAAAATTTATATATATTATCTTAATGTGTTGCTCCTGAAATAACAAACAATTAATATTCTTGAAGAATATTACATGTCTTATTGATGAGCGAGTCTTTGCTTATTGAATCGTTATTCTTGTTGCTCTCGAAGTAACACAGTTGATATTCTCAAAGAATATGATAAGTTCTTGAAGAACAATTGTGTTTCTAGAAAATATTAACCTTTCGCCTTAATTATATTTTAGGTTTGATTAATCTATTTATGTCACAAAGGCTTGATATGCGTTTTATGGATGTAGTAAATATTTATATGATTTACTAAATAGTAACATATATATGAAAATCTCTGAATGATTTAACTTGTTCAAAGCATTGTAATTCAAAATGATATTTTTAATTAGATTGCAAAAGTCGTTGTAAGGGCTGAAATAGTCTAGCCGTATATGATATAGTAAGAACAACGAATATCCCTTGTCAGAAGGGTACAAAAATGATGAACTTCTGAAGAACATTATACTTATATGTATACTTCGTCAAAATGACTTACATAGAACAAATCATTATAGATTTTGTCTACATTAATATGTTGATTTTATAATACAACTCACATCATTGTCGGCATTGGGGGGAGATATGAAATATAAATGCCGCAAATATCTTATTGGATTAATTATTTAGATTCATGCACTATGAACTAAAAGTTTATCAAATTATTAAGTGCAAAATGAGTGACTAAAAACTCATATACTTGTTGTATATGTACCATGAAAGAACTGAAATTCTTCATAATCAAAATAAGTCAATTGATGCTAATTAGCGCCAGAAGCGTGAGAGATTTATTCGTGCTAAAGATAAAAGATCAGCGGAATAGAAATTTAGAACACATCACTTCAAATTCCTCCTGAAGATGATATGCGAATCAATATATGAAATACAAAAATACTTGAGGAAATATCAACATGCCTAAAACGAAGTTTGAATTGAATATAGCATTGGAGATTGTTATCTTGAAGTTGGTGATAAATTATAAATAATTATGAAGATTAGACTGACCCCTAAAGGTCAGCCCTGAAGGTCAAATGATTATACTATTTTTTCATTTCTAAGTTTTTTCCCAAAGAGTTTTTTTAGTGAAGGTTTTTAGCGAGATATCCAATGCAACACATGATTTTCAAAAGAGTGGCGACATCAACATCCAACAAATTCGTTCAAGTGACAATCTAGTGGATTCATTTCCAAAGGCATTACCAAACATTCAAAAAGAAGGTACACAAGATCGATATGCGCCGACTCAAAGATCTACAGTGACTATTTTGAGGGGAAGCAACTGCACTCTTTTTCCTTTGACCATTTTTTATCACAATGGATTTTTCTGACACGGTTTTAATGAGGCATCAATCTTTTTCTAGGGATGGGGGAGTGTTGTTATATTTAATATGGAGATATACCGTATATATGATGACCATTGTAAACCTTAGATGTCCAAAAACCCATTATATAACTTTATAAATAGAGGTCTCTACTCTCATAATAATACATATCTATTTCGTGTTCTCTTTATTATTCACTAATTCTATTTAATTTATAACAACTATTATACCCAAGGCTATTTAATATGGGTAATTAATACTCCTCTCAGAAGAGAAGTGCGAGTATTTAAAAGTTGAGAATTAATGGCATTAAACAAGGATTTTTACTCTAACTGAGAAATAAAAACAAATTACATACGTAATTCTCTATATCAATTCTTATGCATATTTTGTCGCGAAGGTACAATCTTAATTGCAAGGAGTACAAATATCCCTTTTGCCGTTTCCCACCGTCACAGAGCAAGATCGCACCGCTTTCTGTTATACCCTTTTCATCTCTTCGTTTTCTTCAGACCAACCAGTTTCGTTCCAGTCGTTTACGCATTCAAAGCGTGCAATTTTAAACAAAAATAAAGACTAAAAATCAATTAATATTGATATTTAACTGCATAATTGACGTTTATGTCAGATTCGTTTTGCCTCAAGTATCCAGTTCTAGGTCATTTTTCTATCTGGTTTTTTTTTTTTTTTGGCGTATTTTATCGATCGATTGGTACAATTGAGAATCTTGTTTTTGTCGGAATCAGGTTTATAACTGAGATTTCGACGAGAGTATGGAATCATCATCTGGTGCAGTGACGGAGTTTGATTATTTGTTCAAGCTGTTGATGATCGGAGATTCTGGTGTTGGGAAAAGTAGTCTGTTGCTGAGTTTTACAACCGATGCTTTTGAAGAGCTTTCTCCCACAATCGGTAGCTCAATGATCTTCTCTTTTAGCTTGATCTGAATATAATTGCTTTTATCATATTATTGATTTGAATTTGTATATCTATATTGAATTTGATGAATGTGATACATATTGGGAATTCAATGTGGATAGCTTGTTTATTTTAGAATTCATGGTATTTTGCATCATAAGTCATAACAGTATGAAACCAATCAAGGTGTTCTCTAGTTGGATGATTTGTTTGTTCGATGATAGGGTTAGTCGATGGCGGTTGTAAACACGATTAAATACCTTCTGTAGAATGATGTTGTGACTAGGTTGTGTAGTTGTGAACCCCATGATTTTTGTGTCATAGTAGAGGAATGACTTTACTTAATACTTATGCTCCGGTTTTGTTTCTTCAAACTCCCTGCGTTTGTGTGTAATTCAAGTTGTTGAATTCTTGTGATACTTGTTGGATGTTCGGGTAGCTTATGAGAAACAAGACCAACCACTGGGCTTATGTTCCCATTCCCGAACTGAAACAAAAGAAGGCTATCGATCCAATTAGCCTATTTTCTTGGTTTTCTTTCAAGTTGTTTTGAGTTTTGAGTTATGTGGTTTCTTACCCTGCTTCGTTGATTTGCTAGTGATTAATTTTCTTTGCTTTTGTTGTATTACGTAAGTGGTTCTAAGTAATGTACCAACTATCCATTTATTGCTGATTAAAAGTTGGTTAATGGTTAGAGGAGGTGAACTTGGATTTGCTATAATGCTACTTATTGTTATTAATGTACTGTACTCGTGAAATCCTTTTATAATGATTGTCACATTTCCATAATCAGAGAAGTCCTACTACGAGTAAATTCCTACAGGTTTGCGGTGGTATATTGAAACACTGAAATTAGCATGTTTTCGAGAGAACATCCGTTAGTCTTGATTATGGATTTGATTAACATTCTTTCATATGATCCGAATGATTTATACTCACATCATATGGTATATCTTACCATTGGCGCTATGATGTTCTATATCGATATATAGGAGTGGATTTTAAGGTAAAGCACGTTACTCTTGGGGGAAAGAAACTGAAGCTAGCAATCTGGGACACAGGTAAGCAGTCACGAACATTATAATCTTGATTTTGTAATAGTATTATGATTCTATATGCACTGAATTGTTTTTTATTCGAAAGATGCAAGATTGTATCTTTTAAATGCAATTTCGACAACCTTGCTTAATGGTAATAGTGAAGATGACTTGCAAATCCAACTTCTCCTTTTGCAGCTGGACAGGAAAGATTCCGTACCTTGACTAGTTCCTACTACCGAGGAGCTCAAGGAATCATCATGGGTATGCCTAAATCATTTTCTTTTCGCTCTCTTTTTAAAAGTAATTGTTTCATTTACTAGCTCCACTCCTTAACCCCAAAACCCCGTTCTTCATGATACAGTATATGATGTAACACGAAGAGACACCTTTACAAACCTATCCGACATTTGGGCTAAAGAAATCGACCTCTACTCAACAAATCAAGATTGCATCAAGATGCTAGTTGGCAACAAAGTTGATAAGGTATGCTTGCCCATAATTGATTGAATCATACTCCCTCCGTCCCGCTATTTGTGGCCACATTCTTTTCGGCACGGGAATTAGGAGAATAGATACGAGAGAGGTAGATGATAGATGTGAGAGAAGATGAGTAAGATAATGAGAGAGTGGAATAGAAAAAAAAAAAAAAGAGGAAAAAATTATTATTTTTTTTTTAAAATTTGAAAAGGGGCTTTTTTATAGTGGGACATTCCAATTGGGAAAGGTGGCCACTTATAGCGGGACGGAGGGAGTATGTTGCAATGCCATGTTTCTTCTATTCTCTTACAACCGCTCTATAAGATATCGTGATGTAGTAGAGTTCATACAAGCTTGGAAATAAACATGGAATTCACATTGCAGGAGAGTGAAAGGGTTGTGAGCAAAAAAGAAGGAATTGACTTTGCAAGAGAATATGGCTGCCTCTTCATCGAATGCAGTGCCAAAACTCGAGTCAATGTAGAACAATGTTTTGAGGAACTCGTCTTGAAGGTTAGAAGAGTTATATCACACCCTCTTAGAACTATGCTGTGTCGTAAAGTCATATTTATGCTCTTCATTCGACAGATCTTGGATACACCAAGCCTCTTGGCCGAGGGCTTGTCTGGTGGTAAGAAGAACATCTTCAAGCAGAGACCTCCGGAGTCTGATGCATCCAGCAGCTGCTGCTGAACCCTTGATCGCCTTTGCTTTGTGTTAATGCTATCCTCGTTGCCTTGTTCAGCTGTTAGATCCAAGAAGCGCATTTTTAACTTATCTCTTGCATAATTTCGTATCGTTACTTGAATCATCTTGCATGACATGGTTGTTTGATCTCAGTTTGTTGTCTTCAATTTGATCCACCGATTGTGAATTGTGTGAACTTTTCCCCATCAGTTGTAATCAATCTTTGCTCAAAATGCTAGTGCAGTCATTCCCTTCTTGTGCAGTTGGATTTTTTTCGCGTTGCGAATTGGAGTAGGGGACTGAAATTTACAATTTCATTTGCACAAATTTGCAATTTAGGGGGAGAGAAATAAAGGGTAGATAGAATGCAAGAATATATGTAGAATGCAAGATTATAACAATTTGAATAACATTATGTCAACCAAGTCAATTGATACAGAAAACAGGTACTACAATTCTTATAACTGTGCAAAAAAGTAACACAAGTTTGAATAAATAGTATATTTAACTTGACCAAGATTAATTTATAGTTGATACATAAACACCAGAGTAACAAATCCCAGTAAAAGGCTGTCTGAAAATCCTAGAGTGGTAGTATGAGCCTACACTACCAAAAACAAAAGGCATGAAGCTCAAGGCTGCAACATAAAACACTCCTAAATCCAAAAAGAGGAAGAATCTATAACAGAACAGCAATGATATGATGCTATTGTATGGTCATCATTTCTCAAATCGAACCACTAAACAAGTGATGTTATCCGAACTCCCCTTGCCGTACGCTTCTTCTACGAGCTTCCTTGATGCTGCTTCAGCATCTGCTACATCTTGCACTATATTTACAGCTTCCTAGATTATCAAATATTTCAAAATCAAGAAAATGTGTTTGCAAATTGCATAAAATATGATTTAGTTTTAGTTTTAGATTCTTCAGAGCCTACAGCGAACTGAATCATACATGTATAGAAGGGACTGACCTTATTGGAGAAGACATTCCACAGCCCGTCGCTTGCAATTATAAGAAAATCTACACCGTTGATTTGTTCTTCCTATATTCCATCACAAAATGTCAAACATGTAGGTGAAGTCAACAAAATGGAAAAAAAAAACAAGCAAATTGAGTTATAGTGAGGAGTTAGAAAAGGCAGTACCTGAATTTCGGGGTCAGCCACTACATACGGTCTGAGGAGTTTATCTCCGAATGCACGAGAAACAGCAAGAACTCCACCAACTCTCCATGTACCAGCCCAGACGATGAAACCACCAGCCTTTTCAATTCGTTCACGTTCATCAGACCTATCGGGCTTGTGGTCAATTGACAATGGGATAGCTACATAAAACAGCAACTTATCATCAAGTGCAAGAATTGAAGCCTTGAGATCTCAACATATCCATAAAAGACACATATATAGATTTCGAAAGAATGTTATTCAATGGGCAAACTGAACTAAAGCTAGTCACCAATAGGCAATTATGCAATCGCAGGGGAAACCACATCCGGTTGTGATTCAAATAATTCCACCTCAAATGCAAGCTTTTAAGGTAGTCTTATGATTCAAGAGAACTTATTGCACGAGCCGTACTTTTTCTTATTTCCTTTCTCTGCTGTAGATCAGCAAACTCTATTGCCAATCGAAGAAATATGCAAGCTATGAGCTATGATTATTAACATACTAGATGCATAATAACTATGAGTGTCTTTCACATACCAGACAACTTCTAAATTAACTATACTCTTCCTCTGCAAATTACGCACAAGTAGCAGGATTACTCAATCCATCATATTTTTAACAGAAGGACAAAAGAGGCAAAAAGTTGATCTTTTGAAAACTCTGCTAGTTATCATGCTCCTCCACTTTTTATGGCAACTCTTTGATGGTTTAGATTGGAAAAAATGTATTTCGAGTAATGGCTAATTGCAGTCTTGAAGCAATTCAAGCTTTCCTTTAGTTTACTAAATAAGGCAGTGCATATTTTACATATTTTAATGAAGATAGTAAATGTAAACCATAGAAAAAAAGGTCCATGAAGATAGCATCAAACCTGAACCAGCTCTAGAAGCAACAACTCTAGAATCCCCCACATTCGCAACAAATATCTTGTCTCCTACAAGGACAGCAGTTGAAGCAGTTGAACCTGCATCTTTCTGATTGCCTTTCGCGTCATTAAGGTACTCCGTGTCAGTTTGCTTAAACGCTTCAACTGCAATCACAATCACGTCGTATTACACCACACACCACCTCAATCCTTTCTTATATCACATAAATCATGGATTCTTGAAAATTCATACCAATAGCTGACTTTGTATCTTTGGTAATACCGGGATGGCTTCGTAGATTATTGAAGAGATTTTGCTTCAAATACTCTGCAGTTCTGAACCCACCATGCCCTGGTATCAAACACAAGAATCACATTACTTTACAGTCTTATAGCAAAAACAATGAGTAAATTAGAAAAATGAAATCAATACAAAATCTTGTTTGGATTCATTGAGGAGATATGAGATAACATAATGCTTTATTGTGTTTTTCAAAAAACAACGACGTACCATCAAACACGCCAAAAAGGGCAACCATTTGACCATCAACCTCTGATATATGTATCTCATAATAATCCTCCATGGATGAACGTTTACCCTTGAAACTTGAATATCCATATCTTATCCTTGAATCTTTATCTAAACGGCTGCAATTTTAAGAGTGTTCATCGCAAATCCCAAAAAGTGATCAATTATTTCTCAAACAAACAACAAAATCACAATAAACCGATGCATTCAGACCCAAATTAATGTTAGATAACAGCTAAACCTAATTTCAATCAATCTCATCCGAGCTAGGCGAAAAAAAAAAAAATTCGCACGCACAAACAAATCAAAATAGAAAAATTCAATGCACAATAAATTGACGCTAATTGGATAATAAAATTGTTATACCTGACTCCGCCGCCGCTCGAGATGGCTTCAGGAGTTTTAGGTTGAACATTTAGATTGGCAGGTGGCCCTTCTCGAATTGGCAGCCGGTCCGCCGCGTGCGACTGCGATGGGTCATTGAGCGCATATCCGACCACCGGCCGCTCTGATTGGCGTTGATCTTGATCATTATTCATTGTACATCCGAACAGTCTTAATCAACAATGGATTTGGATCAGAGAAGATCATCTATATCTCGTTCACCATCGGGAGAAAACGTTGGAATTGGATTTGGAGGGCTCATCTCTAACGGCAGTTAACGGCAGCTAAGACAACGGGATAATGCAAATTTTGTTTTTATTTTTATTTTGATTGTAAAAAGGATTTCTAAATTTGTCATGTTCACTTTCTATTTTAGTTCATAATATGATTTAAATTCCATCATACTCCAAAAATTTTAAGTTCGTTTTGTAGGAAATTTAATTAAACGGTGAAAAAATGTGCATGAAATATTTCTTTATTGGAATATAATAATATAAATGTTTCTAAAAATAATAGGACAAAAAACGAATACGACCGTATTATAGGAAAAAAAACAAACTAGAGAATGAATATCATATTTTATGGATGTTAAAGTTAGTATGGTTTATTATTAGAACTTATAAGAAGTATATTTACTACTACTCCTATTTATTACTCTCTCCGTCCCGTTATTTGTGGCTCAATTGATTTCGGCACGGGAATTAAGAGAGTAGATAATAAAGTATGAGATAGAGTAGATGATAAAGTATGAGAGAGAAGATGAGTAAGATAATGAGATGAGTATGAGAGAAAGATGATAAAATAGGAGATAAAAAGTAATAAAATAGAAAGAGAGAAGATGATAGAGTAGGAGTAATTTTTTACCAAATTAGAAAAGTGGGCACAAATAATGAGACATCCCTTTCGGAAAAGGGACTGAGGAAGTAGTAATTTAATTTGTATGATTTGATTTAATTTTAACGTTGTGGGTCCCAACACAAGACATTTATTTGGTATTTCTTGTTAAACCCTAAAACCCCCAAAACTATATCTTCGTCGATCCACACATTACGCGGCGCCGGAATCCTAGCACCGCTCGCCGCCATGAGGATCGGCGGCAAGATTATGGCCTCCTCCAAGACGGAGCTCAAGAAGAAGCAGGAGCAAGCGAAGAAATCGAAGTCATGCGGGTTCGAATCGCTCGGATTGTGCCTGAACGTCTACAATGGCGTCAAGAAGAAGGGATACAGAGTTCCGACGCCAATACAGAGGAAAACCATGCCGTTGATTCTCTCCGGATACGACGTCGTCGCCATGGCCCGTACCGGATCCGGTAAAACGGCGGCTTTCCTCATACCGATGCTCCAGAAGCTCCAGCAGCACGTGCCGCAGGCCGGTGTTAGGGCTCTCATTCTGTCGCCGACACGTGATTTGGCTCTTCAGACTTTCAAATTCACGCAAGCACTTGGCCGCTATACTGGTAATTTGTTTGTTTGTTCGTGGTGTGAATAGATGGTTTAATTGATGAGAATTTGTTAGGGTTTTGAGTTGTTTAATCTGTTCTAAGAAAGAAGGGGATGTATTTTTGTCTTCGTAGGTCTTCGTGTTAGTTTACTAGTTGGTGGTGATAGGATGGAAAGCCAATTTGAGGAATTGGCACAGCATCCTGATTGTATAATTGCTACTCCGGGTAGGCTTATGCATCATTTGGAAGAGGTTGATGATTTGTCTTTACGGACTGTAGAATATGTTGTTTTTGATGAAGCCGATTGCCTTTTTAGCATGGGATTTGCAGAACAGTTGCACAAGATCCTTGGGCAACTGAGTGAGAATCGTCAGACTTTGCTTTTTAGTGCAACTTTACCGAGTGCCCTTGCAGAGTTTGCTAAGGCTGGTCTTAGGGATCCTCAACTAGTTAGGCTTGATTTGGAAACGAGGATTAGTCCGGATTTGAAGCTTTCGTTTCTCACGTTAAGGGAGGAAGAGAAACATGCAGCATTGCTTTATTTGATTAGGGAACATATAAATTCTGGTGAGCAGACATTGATTTTTGTTGCAACCAAATATCATGTTGAGTTTCTCCATGCTTTATTTAAAGAAGATGGTATTGTGGCATCTGTTTGTTATGGAGATATGGATCATGATGCGCGTAAGATCCATGTATCACAATTTAGGGCTAGAAAGACTATGTTGCTGATTGTGACGGATGTGGCTGCGAGGGGAATCGACATCCCTCTACTTGATAATGTAATCAATTTTGACTTTCCTCCCAAACCCAAACTTTTTGTTCATCGTGTGGGGCGAGCTGCAAGAGCTGGTCGAACGGGTACTTCGTTTTCTTTTGTTACATCAGAAGATATGGCTTATGTTTTGGACCTTCATCTTTTTCTGTCGAAGCCAATCAGACCAGCTCCAACAGAGGAAGAGCTTCTGAAAGATATGGATGGTATTATGGCTAAAATCGATCAAGCAGTGGCAAATGGAGATACTGTTTATGGGCGTTTGCCTCAGAGACCTATAGATCTACTCTCAGACAGAGTCCGAGAAATCACTGAGTCTTCTGCAGAATTGTCTACTTTGGCTGGACCTTTATCAAGAGCATTTGCCAGGTACACAAGGACAAAAGTAAAACCATCCAAGGAATCCATTAAAAGAGTAAAAGCATTGCCTTCCGAAGGTTTACACCCAATGTTTAGGAGTGTCTTGGGTGGTGATGAATTAACTGCTTTGGCCTTTTCTGAGCGCCTAAAAGCATTCAGGTATGCCTTAAATCGACCTTATCTGTATTTTAGGAGAGCAAAGTCGTTCCTTTTTCTTACCTCCCACCATTGCATGACCTATCTTAATAGGCCCAAGCAGACCATTCTGGAAGCCGAAGGTGAGGTTTCAAAATCAAAAAATCATCAGGTAATGTTATGTGGTTCATCTCCTCATCAGCTGATGTGTTTTCAAATACTTAACAAGTCATTTGATATATAATCACTACCCATTTTGACAATTAAGACAAATCTCAGGGATCTTCTAAACATTGGGTTGATGTAATGAAGTTGAAAAGAGCTGTTCACGAAGGGGTTATCAATAAAGTTCAACAAAAGCGATCTAGAGATCAAGTTGAGAAGGTGATATATTGAGTATAGTATTTGTAGGTTCATACTTATTTGACCGATAACTTGGATTCATTCATAACTGCTTGTTTCTTGGTATTCATTACCTTGAAGAATTTTATGATGTAAGACAGTTTGGGTTTTATATGAAAACATGAGAACTTAAGTTAACAGAATAGGTGCATTTCAGAGGTCAGAGGTACATCTATAATCCCTGACTGAATTGGCGTACTATGACATAGAAAGTGCGCTCAGAACATCCATGAAAGTCTATCCTTTTCTCTTTCATCAGATCAAATTTATAAATTTGTGAACTGTGTCTTCCTTAATTCATCTGATAAATTCTTTTTTTTTTCCCTTGTAGGAAATTGAAGAAGAACGAACTCCTTCAGAGAACAAGCTGAAACAAGGTGCTCTTTTATATTGTATTTATTAATACTCCTTTTCTGGCATATGCCCAAGTCTATTGTTTGGACTTCAAAGGTTACATGAAATTATGTGAATAAAAGATTAGGTGCAAGTGCAACTTAGGGCTTAGTTAAAAGGAGCGGTGCTTGCATATGCTGGCTAAAGACCAGTGACAGTGAGTACAAATTGGTAGTGGTTTACTTTGAGGACTTGGTTAATGACAATGGATGGACAAAAGGCATGATGAATTTTATTCATAAACTTATTTTAGTTTCGATGTAATTGTTTTATGCTTAGAAATGATGCTTGGTGATTTTTACTATTCAGGGAGATAAGTATGATAACTTGACTATTTCTCTTAATTTTCAAATTGGTTGTAGTATCTGGCACCAAAAGAAAAGCTCAGACTTTCAAAGACGATGAGTTTTTCATAAGTTCTGTGCCCACAAATCAGGTAAATGACCATACAACTGTTAGTTTTTCAACTTCAGACTGCTCCTACATTGATTATCTTCATGTTATCTGCATTCTTTTGCTTAGAGATATTCATCTATGATATATATTCATTCAAGATAATCTTTTTGTATCTGTATCAATTACAGCATTTTGAAGCAGGGCTTTCTGTGAGAGGTAATCAAGGCTTTGGATCAAATAGGTAAGCATGGTATTTGACTATTAATGTATATTTATGCCTTCTCTATCCTATATCATGAAATCTTCCAAACCTCACTCCGTCTCCCAATATTTGATTCCTTGAGTATTTTCCAGGAAATAAAAAGAAAAAAAAACGGTCCAAGATATAAATTTTAGACGCTTTACAATTGATAATTTTGCGGTCCTAGTGCAGTTATGCTAGTTCCTCATGTGTCCTATATTTTGCAATCTAGTGTTCATTTGACTTTCATATGCACGTGTGGATTGACCGATCGCCATAAACAGGTTGGATGCTGCAGTTCTTGACCTAAATGCTGATGATGGTACCGGAATGCAGAAGCAGAAATCTTCTTACCACTGGGACAAGGTACTATAGTCTATAAGCTACTATTCCAATCCAAATCTCCATCTCCACAAAGTACAAGAACAAAAGTCACCCACAAAAACATGAGCAGAGCACCTGAATTTCAATCTGATATGTTTTACTTGTCCTGACTTTGTAACAGAGAAGCAAAAAGTACGTGAAGCTAAACAATGGAGACCGCGTCATGGCTAATGGAAGGGTAATTTAACCAATGCAAATTAGTTCCCTAATTCAAAGATTTTCTCAATGTTGTATTTTGCTTTGTGTAAAGAGTTATGCTTGTTTAAGTTCATTGGGCATGCCCAATGAAGTACAACTCGACTAATGGAGTAGGGTGGTGTAGTGGATCAGGGCCTCGGATATTCATTTTATTTTCTCTTCTTAACTGGTCGCTGCATTCCTTTGTTTGCCCTATCACTTGCAGATAAAAACAGAAAGTGGTGCGAAAGTGAAAGCGCAGAAAACCGGGATATACAAGAAATGGAAAGAACAGTCTCACAATAGGGTATCCTTTAGAGGAACGAGCAACGACAGCACTTCAACCGGAGCTGCTACTTCATCCGGTAAACTCTTCACACAAGCCTACTATTTTGAGATTTTCTTCTCTACTAAAAAACTCACACCAATTGGAGTCCCACTATATATCCCACTGTGGTGACATGTATATTTGTGGGATTTATTTTCATTATTAAATTAGATATCAATATAAATTAAAGTTAGGTTTACTTAAAATACATATGTCACCACCTGATTGGTGGGACATATAATGGGACTCCAATTTTGGGGTGGAAGATCCTCACCGTATTTTCGTGCTTCTCTAGTTGTATAGGATTCATAATGTCACTTTCTTGATGACTTCTTATAGCCCTATACTATCTATTCTCGCACATCATGAACAATAAGGCGATCGACAAATTCGCACTTACCATTTCGACTTTTGTGATAGGTGGTTCTGGTTTTCGAGGGGGCAACCCAAGATTCAAGGGCGGACAACATAAACGACCGATACCAAACGCCCATGTCCGTTCTGAAATCAAGAATCTTGATCAGGTTCGGAAGGAAAGGCAAAAGAAATCCGACCGGGTTTCGTATCTCAAGAGCAAACCGAATAAGAAGGGAAAGAAGTTCGGAAGGAGTGGTGGTGGCAAGAGAGGAAAGGGCAAGTAGTGTTGACAAACTCCGGCTTTCTTTACAACTTGAGCTTCAAATTTACGGGAAAGGTGTAAATTTTAGCCAACTTGCTGATTTATCAAAATTTTGACATTTTGTATCAGAGATTGTCTTAACAAATTATTTTTTGTCTGAATTCTGTGTTGATGCATTAAAATTATCATGTTATTCATAGTTTGACTATAAGAAAAGTAATTTCACAATAATTTTAGTTTTAAAATATTATATAAAGAAATATTTCATAGTTAAGGATTTTGTGAATTGGGGGGGGGGTTTCTTCAAAATCTCATGAGTTGGGGAGTTTCACAAACCGACTTTTGAATAAGTTTTTTTTTAATAATTTAAAAGTGATTCGATTTTTATTGGAAGAAAACCAAATCTATTCAAATCGAAAATTGAATGCTGAATTTTATTAATCGAGAACCAAACCGATTATATGAAAATAAAATGGAGCCCGGCTTGATAGCACTTTAGATTTTGACATTTGAAAGTAACTTGATTTGATATCATCATCAATTTATAGTCCAAAAGGGAAAAAATAAAAAATAAAAATGGAGAGTGCAAAAAAGTGAGTGCAATAGACAACGCATACAAAATGATCAGCGCCACCAACTGTTTCTTCTCCTCCCGCGAAAAAGCTTTTCCGAAAAAAAAGCATTACTTTATGCAATCTGCAGGACTGGAAAGCCCAACGCCAACATGCCCACCTCCTATTTCTCACACACAACACATTCTCTCCATACCCCCCCCCCCTTCCAAGATCACACTTTCTTGGAACTCTTTTTTCTTCTGGGCTTGAAAAATGGTTAAAGAAACTGAATATTATGATGTTCTTGGTGTCAGTCCTGCTGCATCCGAGGAGGAAATTCGCAAGGCTTATTATCTCAAGGTTTGGATTGATTGGATTGATTTAATTTGGTCTTCTTCCCCTTGCCCATTTGATTATTTTGTGTGTAATTTGTGAGTTGATGATCAATTGGTTGTTTTGTGGGATTTGTTTGATTACTTGTATCTTGGGATGAATTATATGTGTATGTATATGGATGATGTTAAACTGTTATGTGTTTTAATGTTCTCATCATGGGATCATTACTTTTGTTGTTTTTTCAATGAATGTGTGAAATGGAGAATCCATATTGAGGCAATTTGATTGTAATCTTGACTATATCTCTATTAATTGGTTGAGCTTTTTGCTTTTGGTGTATGATAATATAAGAGATTATGTGTTATTTGCTTAAACTCATCCATCAAACTTGTAAGCACTTAATTTTGAAAGTGTTTTCTTACATAGTTTACTAATTAGATTTAGTGAAATCTTGCTTTAGTTGATTTTACATGATGATTGTGTTTGCAGGCAAGGCAAGTTCATCCTGATAAGAACCCAAATGATCCCCAGGCAGCTGAAAGATTTCAGGCAATCCCACTTGGAAAGAATTTGATAATGATAAACATATTTTAGTGAACTGTTGTATTGCATCAAGAAATAAAGTTATTCTTTATCTTGTTAGGTGCTCGGAGAAGCTTACCAAGTGTTGAGTGATCCGTTGCAGCAAGATACGTATGATCGGAATGGGAAGAATTGTATATCTAAGTAAGTGTTTTCTAAATCAAGGCTCTTATAATGATCAACTCACCTTCTTGTTTGTCTTGTCAAATGATGATAAGTAGATGAAGTGATGATGCAGATTTGTATCTAATCATGGTTTTTCTTTCATAATTTGAGAGTATTTAAAATGACAATGATATGAATTGGAATGGGAAGAACTTTACATCCAAGCAACTATTTTCTACATCATGATCAACTTGCCTTTTTTTGTTTTCCTTGTCATGATAACTGATAAGTAGATGAAGTGATCATGCAGATTTGTGTCTTATCATGGTGTTTTTTTAGACAACTTCAGAGATTTTTCCTATGACTATAATTTGTATCCCTTTTCATTTTTGTAGGGAGACAATGCTTGATCCAACTGCTGTGTTTGCTCTTCTATTTGGAAGCGAACTTTTCGAAGATTACGTAGGCCATCTGGCCGTGGCATCAATGGCTTCTAATGAGTTAGCTGGTGAAAGTGATAATCCAGAGAAAGTTCATGATAGACTTAAGGTAGTTTAGTTTATAGCTAAGTTGATATTCTTCAGCTATGATTCATATAAGGCTCTGCAGTTTATTTGTTGAAAATTCTGAATCAAGGCTGTTCAAAGAGAGAGAGAAGAGAAGCTTGCTATGAAACTCAGAGACTTTCTTCACCGGTATGTTAGTGGTGACAAAGATGGATTTATTAGACAAGCTGAATCTGAAGCAGAGAGGCTTTCATCTGCAGGTCACTACTCCAACTCTATTCCTTTGTTTGTTTCCATAGAATTTGAGAGGAAAGAAATTGAGGAGAGAGAAGTAGAGAGCAAGTAAGTTTTTATGTGGTTTGGTTGAGAAGGGAAAAATGAGAGAGGGAAGAAAAACGGGTGGGACCCACATAATATTCGTGGGAGTGAAGAGTGGATTTGTTTCACAAATGAAATTCACTCTTGTATCTTTCTTACCTTTTTCTCTCGTACCAAACAAGATACAAAATCCACTTTTTTTTCCTCACCTCTTGAGTCTATACTATCTTATCATATCAGCTTAACTATTGCGTTCACGAAAAACGTATTCACTTAAAGGGCCTATTTGACTCGACTCACTATCATCGGCCTCTCTAATGTGAAAAAGACAAAAGTTTGACTTCAGGTGTATTTCCCCCCTCCATACACTTGAAATCGTACTGGGACCAACAAAAGGCTATATGCTTTGAAAATAGATGGTTGAGAGGGAAAAGGTTAGAGAGAGTTGAGGAGAGTGAAAAGAGGAAATGAGTTGCCTTTGTATTCAACATATCTATCTTTCAAGAATCATGAAACACAAACTCATTGATAGTTAAACTCTTATACAGCATTTGGAGCAGAAATGCTGAACACAATAGGATACATATACACAAGGCAAGCAGCACTACAGCTAGGGAAGAAAGCTATGTATCTAGGAGTACCCTTTGTGGCTGAGTGGGTTCGGAACAAAGGGCATTTTTGGAAGTCACAATTCACCGCGGCAAAAGGTACCAATTTTCACATAAAAATTTCATCAAGGGCCTAACTGATGTACCTTTTCTTGAATTGGATGAATGGTTCTTCAGGTGCTTTTCAGTTGCTACAGCTTCAAGATGACATAAGACGACAATCCAAGACCGACGGTGGAGATCAAGAGAACAACGTGGAGTCTCATCTATGGATGAATAAGGAGACACTTATGAACTCATTGTGGAAACTCAATGTGGTTGACATTGAGATTACTTTAGTGCATGTGTGTCAAATGGTTAGTACTCATGGTGATAATAAATTTTGTGTTTTGGATTTGAATCATGAAGTTATGTATTGTGTAGGTGTTGCAAGAAAGCCATGTGAGGAGGGAGGAGCTCAAGATTCGCTCTGTGGCTCTGAAGATTCTGGGAAAAGTTTTTCAGGTAAATCTTGCACCAACAACTTCGTGATAATTAGTAACAATTTCTAGCGGTAAATTATGTCTTTTTTTCATGTTAGTGGATCACTAAGCATTCAAGATTGTGGTGCATTAAGGGTTCTAGTTTGTATGGTAAAATCTAATAAAAATAAAATAAAGGGTTGCACCGTTGAGAACATAACTAGTAAATAGTATCTAACTTCAAGATCTCAAGGTTTTGGATCAGAAATTTTCATGATTATGGTGCATTGAGGATTCTAATTTTTATGGTGAAATCTGATAAGAAAAGGTGAATTTTTATTCAGAGTCAGAAGTTAATGCAAAATGGTGGATCATCAAAGAAGAAGATTGGTTCAGCAGATGAAGATGAGAGCAGTTCTGATAGTAGTGATGATGAGGACTCTGATAGGCCATTGAATTATAGAACCCCTCTTCTTACACAGGTTAATCTCTCTCTCTCTCTCTCTCTCTCTCTCTCTCATGCAGAGATACAAGTATACTTAAGATTGATTTGCATTTGGGACAGGGTATTGGGAGGCTCTTCAGGTGTCTGTGTAATCCGGCCTTTGATGTTGATGATGATGAAATTGTGTACAGAGGAAGATGATTGTATGAGAAGTTTATGAAGGAAGCAAGAAGATGTTTTGCTTCTTAGAACACCAAATTCATGTTTCAGTAATGCGCACATCAAATTTACGTCTATTTTCTCTAAAAAAATTATTTCGTACCACGAAATTACAAATTTCGTCCCCCTAAAATTACAAATTTCTCCTCCCTCCCTTGAAATTACAATTGTCGCCCCTTATATCCTGTAATTGCAAATTTCTTCCTCTCCCTCGATATTTTCCTGATTACAATATCACCCCTTATATTCCGTAATTGCAAAATTCCCCCCTCCCCCAGTAAACGAATCTAATCGAGTCGAATATTACTGTATTTAATTTATATTTGCTTCGTTTATTCAAGTATACGTATTCGTTCATTATTCAAAAATTAAATTCGATTTGTATTCGATTCATTTATGATATTCGAAAACTCAAATTGAATTGAGTATTAGAATATCAATACGAATATTTGATTCATCTTCTAGTTAATGATGATGACCAAAGAAACATAATATTTTAAATAATATTAATTATTAAATTCATTATAAATAATAATTCAAAATTAATAAAATAATATTTTAAAATCATAAAACAATCATTATCAATATCAAATACAAATACGTAAATAAGAAAAATTAATTATGATCATTATATAATACTTATAGAAGACTAAATTATTAATAAGTTTTATTTTTATATTTTATGTATTAAATGTGTTAAATATGTAATTGAATATTTGCGAATATTCGAATTGAAAATTATAATTTCAAATTCGTATTCAAATACAATTAAAATTGAATCGAATATGTATATTTGAATTTGAATATTAAAATCGTATCATTCAAATTGAATATTATAATTTCAAATTCATATTCCAAATACTAATAAAATTGAATCAAATATGTATATTTGAATCTCGGATACGAATATGCAAAAATATTTGATTCAATTTACAACCCTAATTTCTCCCAACTCCCCTAATTGTAATTACTAATTTCTCCTTGTCCTTAAATCCTTTAAATTAGAAAATTCGATTTCTTTCTTTTGTATCCGAATATTCTGAGATGGAATTTACATTAAACCAAGCAGACAAAAGATTTAACAAAATTCTTCATTTGCATTCAAACAAACACATCTACACAATCAGCCTTACTTTCTTCAACGCCAAATGAAAATTCACAGTTTTGAGTTCATAACAAGTTTAATGAGCCAGCCGATGCATCACGGCCGCGCCACGGTGTGGGTGTTTACCGCGCAAGCGCAATGTACCGACGTCAAGTTCAGGCAGCCGCTTATGATCAGAGAATGTAGACCGGGGCAGGTATGAAGAGCCGGAAACGAGTCGCACAGCGCCTGGACTGCCGGAGGAGTAAGGGCAGTGCACTGGCTGATGTTGAGATTAGTAAGGCCTTCCTCCTCGTACCGCCGGGCCCACGCCTCGTGCTTGTTTCTCACTCGGCTCTGCGTTAGCGAATACATAGCTCGGTCGGTGATGTTCTGGCAGTAATGTTATTAAAAATTAGATGTGAAGAAATGTAGCGACAATAAACCAAATGTTAGTATAAATACTACAACAATATAACAAACAATATATGAGAATAGATTAGCGAAAATAACGAAATGCAAACCGAGGCGAGAGTTAGACTCTCTCTCCGCAAGACGATAATGCTCCACTACTCGGTGCAAGCGGTGTATAGCACTCGTCTCCAAGATACAACGGTTTTTCAATTACGAGTAGTTGCACTACTTTTCGTAATTCCGGCGAACTACTGGATATTTGGGACTAAGGAAATGAAAGTATGTGATGAAAGGAAACACAAATAAATTGGAAAATCGATTCTTAATAATCGGATGGAATGGTCTATTTATAGATTTGAAGCACCCATTCATAAAAGACATAACTATTCACAAAGGTCGCAACTTTTCGTAATGGACACAATGGACACAATTCTTCACAATAAGATGAATTGTGAATGGTTGCATTTGTTCAACTTTCAAGTACCTCTTGGCATGAACCAATATATCTCTTCATGAATCAACACATTTGTTCATCATTTAATTTATGAAATAATATGTCCATTCCACGAAGTAACATGTCCATTCATCTAGGAACCAACGCATCCTTTCAATTAATTAATTTAATAATCTAATTTCCATAATAAAAATCTAACAATCCCCCACATGAAAGTTAGATTATTAAATGCATATGCAAATGCAAAATGTTATGCAAACCAAAGTCCCAATGACCTATTATTGCATCAGGATAGGTAGTTTTTTGCTTTGAACCTTCCTTAGTATAATGTTATCGGATTTACTCGCTGCTCGGTGAACGCGATGTCTTGAACCAGTCAGCTTTTTTGTGTAAACCAAGACAATAACATATACACAATAATAGATACAATATCTTTCGTTTTCACGTTGTGTCCATTTTGGCCTTGGACCCTATCTTGGATTCATAAGTGTTTTTCTATTTGAAGCGGCCACACTTTTCACTTATATAGGTGATCTCCTATAAAGAGTATCCTGCCATACTCCACCAATAAAGCTATAGGAATCATTAAAAGCTTATAAGCTTACCCATTTACCACAAGTTACAGGTTTGCACTTGAGGCAGCTTCGAGAATGGATTGTTAGTTGTGTTTCCAAGTGCACAACTGAACATTCTTAACTTAGTTGTCTCTTTGAACCATGTTCATGGGATCTCCAATTATCATGGTAGAGTTACCATTAAGAGCGTTCTTTTAGTGTGGATTTTAATCTCATTCCCCTAACTGCATTGTACAATTGATCACGGTTAATACCTTTAGTAAACGGATCCGCAATATTGTCTTTTGACTTCACATAGTCAATACCTATTATTCCACTAGTGATCAATTGTCTAACGGTATTATGTCTTCGACGAATATGTCGAGACTTACCATCATACATACTACTTTGTATTCTCCCTATTGCTACATACTATCACACTGTATCAAGACGGGAGACACTGATTTTTCCCAACAAGGAATATCCTCTAAGAAGTTCCATAGTCATTCAGCTTCTTCGTATGTAATCGTTATGATGTCATGCATCATACGCTATGCGTTTTTGCTCATCTTTTTCATCTTCCCCCACAATTGGAGGTGTCTCTTTCAAGAATCGAGACATATTCAAAGTAGTTAAATAAAATAACATTTTAGATAGTCAATCCTAGCGCGTTCTTTTAGTTACTCTTGCGATCCCGGAACACATCCTCGTTGGATCCACTTTTATTGCGATCCCGGAACGTATCCTCGTCGGATCCAATTTCATCTAGGGTCTCGAACCGTTACTCAGAGTACCCTTTTCAACTTTGGATATCGGGTCTTTCCTCAGATAATCCCTTATAATACGAACTTTGCAACGCCGCAAACTGTTCGTAAATCGGACCTCGAACCCCGAAGTTATCCGCTGCCGAAGATGGCACTCCGAACTGCCTCGGTGCCACAGGCAGTGAACCGGCTATGTTCAAACAACTCCCGATCACTCAAAACCAACTAACACCTATCGAAACTCATACCTCTGGAAAGCCACTTGTATAGGCTTTCCAACGCATCTCGCAGTTCGATAAACGGACTCTCGATTTAGGAGTTACACCCCGTTAAACTGTCCAAAATCATCACTAAACCCAGATTTTTCTTGCGAAAGAAAAACTTTTCATCTTGCGAACTTGCGTCGCAATTTCCGACCGGAGTAATGAAAAATAATGCCCAAAGTCTATACCATTGCAAACCTTGTACTTTTAGCTTTTCAACACACCTATCGGTTCGTGAAACGGAGATCGGACCAAGGAATTATTCGCCGTCGAAGAAGGCTCGCTGCACTACCTATCGATTTTCAAGGCTGCGGAGCAGCATGTTCCGAGCATTTCCAACACACTATTTGTTTGTCCGAAAACCCCTTGAAACCCATACCGTTGTAAAGCCACGACTACAGGCTTTCCAACGCAATTGCCTCTCGTTATTTGGAGTTCGGACCAGAATGTTATACCCCTCAGAAAAAGCCTACTCAAAACACCAACCGGCGAGAAGCGCGAGCAAATAAGTTTCGACCCGATTTTCATGACCCAATCGAACTCATAATTCTAGAAAACTGACATCCACACAAACCTTGATAAACAAGGATTCCAGAGCATATCTTTGATCGTTAAACAGAGTCCCGATCGCTGAGATATGTCTGCTCGAATGTCGCCCAGAAGTTGTTTGATTAAATTCCACACCCAGAAAATTCTAAGTATTGAAATGAGGCTTAGCTCCACCCATTTTGAGAGATATTTTGTGAACAGACCTCAAATCTGGAAACCCCAAGTCCTATACCGTATCGAACCTTGTCATTCAAACGATCTCCAGAACTTTTCCGTTCGCCATTGGGAGATCGTATCAAGAAGTTACGGATCTACGAAAAGGCACTACCGAAACGCCATCCTCCTTGGGATGTGCCGAACCCCCAACTTTAGAATAGCCTAGGAGCTTCGTCCCTTCTCGAAACTCACCGATTCTTATACCGATAGAAAGCTGAGTTCGTTGGCTTTCCAAAACTATGCTCGACGCATAAAATGGAGTTCAGACGAAGAAGATACAAGCCCGCGAAGTACAGCTGGCAGAACTGCCACAAACTCGCTGACTCAAGTTTGGAGGCCATTTTAATTATCGTAACGACGCCCGATCAGAAAGCTTAGTTCTACGAACTTGAAGCCCTCCTGGGGCAGAACCTAAACGTGAATTTTCGTCAAAGAGCGACGGTCGGATCCTTTCCGCATGAACAGGGATCCTTTCCGCGTGAATTTGGTTGTTCGTTGCTGTTGTAAAGTTCGGCAGCACGTTACTACTACTTGTCATCATTTCTTCAACACGAATTATCGTCTTGCGATTGTTATTAAAAATTAGGTGTGAAGAAATGTAGCGATAATAAACCAAATGTTAGTATAAATACTACAACAATATAACAAACAATATATGAGAATAGATTAGCGAAAATAACGAAATGCAAACCGAGGCGAGAGTTAGACTCTCTCTCCGCAAGACGATAATGCTCCACTACTCGGTGCAAGCGGTGTATAGCACTCGTCTCCAAGATACAACTGTTTTTCAATTACGAGTAGTTGCACTACTTCTCGTAATTTCGGCGAACTACTCGATATTTGGGACTAAGGAAATGAAAGTATGTGATGAAAGGAAACACAAATAAATTGGAAAATCGATTCTTAATAATCGGATGGAATGGTCTATTTATAGATTTGAAGCACACATTCATAAAAGACATAACTCTTCACAAAGGTCGCAACTTTTCGTAATGGACACAATGGACACAATTCTTCACAATAAGATGAATTGTGAATGGTTGCATTTGTTCAACTTCCAAGTACCTCTTGGCATGAACCAATATATCTCTTCATGAATCAACACATTCGTTCATCATTTAATTTATGAAATAATATGTCCATTCCACGAAGTAACATGTCCATTCATCTAGGAACCAACGCATCCTTTCAATTAATTAATTTAATAATCTAATTTCCATAATAAAAATCTAACAAGTAATACAGACCAAGGGACCGGAGGTGGAGGCAGTTCTTGGCTAGGGCTATCACACTGTCATCTGAAAATGCTCGAAAAATAATGATATCACTAGAGGCGGATCCAAGAATATGAATTTGAAGGGCAAAATTTTCAATCTTGAGATAAAGTTGGCGAAATAATAATGATAGTATTTTCAAAGAAAATAGTAAAAAACCGGGATCTGACACGATTCAAACCGGGATCTGGCCCAACATATCCTCCAATGGATATGAAGATCAAATATAATTCCTGAAATTCATGTTAATCAAATATAATTCCTGAAATATAAAATTTAGATTTGATGGAATTTTCAACACACATCTAATTTTTATTTCAAATCATCGATGAATGACATTGAACGTAATTTTGAAATGTGAAATAAATGATTACAAAAAAATGTATAGATTAAAATGAATAAACTAAAAAGTGAAAACCAATAAAGAAATTCATTGAACTGAACGACATATATGCCTTCAAAAAGTTGGCAATTTTCTCGTGCCGTGCAAAAACACGAAGCCGTGCGACAAAGCAGTTGGAATAATTGTATTCCTTTCCTTTATTTAATCATTCAATTTAATTCGCCTTTTTGAAAATAAATCACATTAAAGCCTATGTGATAAGACGTGCAAATTTGTTCGTATACATCAACTTGCATATTATGTTACGTTCTGCTTATTAATTTCAAGATTATAATTATTTAAATTTTTTCCATAAATTTAATTAATGAGCCCTTCCACATAATCAATTCCCCTTTAAATTACGATCTTGATATGATGGGGAATTAATTGCTATAAAAAAAAGTAAAAGCAGAAATGAAATCAAGTAGCAATTTTAGACGTAATTTAATACATTCTTTTTCAATTGTATTGACATTAACAGTTTTTTATACTGTGAATATCTTATTATAATAAGAATAATAAATTAAAAAAATAATTAATTCAACTAGACTACATACATAAAAGAGTTGCAATTTTTGGTGCAAAAACACGAAGCCGCGCGACAAAGTAGTTGAAATAATTTATTTTGCTTTCCCTTTATTTAATCATTCAATTCCTTTCACCTTTTTTGGAGATTAATTATAATAATGTCTGTGATAAGACGTGGAAATTTGTTCTTATACATCTACTAACATGCTCTCTCCCATTACGAACGTTTAATTTCTTTTTGGCGCAATAATTTAAATATTTAATTTTGTGTATTAAGATAGACAATAATGTGAATGAGACCTACAAAAAAATAATTGTATGTACTGATTACATTTGTGTGAAACAAATCGAAATAGAATACAAAATATTTCAATTGGGACATAGAAAGTACTATAATAGTCTAATATGATGCTAGTTAAATTCAAGATTATAATTATTTAATTTTTTTTTTATGAATTTAATTATTAAGTCCTTTCAATGTGTGTGTATGATTGCAGTGTCTACGTGCATATCTTTTAGACTTTTGGGTACATTACATATCTTATCATGTTTCATGGCTTAGCCTAAATAGGCATTTTTTCTCACATATTTGTACACATTCTCCTACTTTGTCCAAACTGCCTTTGAATGTTGCATCCATTTTTGTCCAGGTTCATTCTTCCACAAATCAACATCAATTCAACCAGAAGCATAGCCGTATGGCTTTTCAAATCATCACTCATGATGAAGAAGAGTACAAGTATCCTACAGTACAAAGAGTACAACTCTCATAAGCCTACACTAGAACTAGAATACACAGAAACCATACACAAGTATGTATGTTTTCAGCTACTCGCTGTAATGAGGTATGAACTGCTCGGTCAAGTGGTGGAGATGATCATTTTCCCCCTCGAGGAGGGACAACACCTGCACGAAAAATCGAGCTCAGATAGATCGATAGGGTACGTAACATACGTAGAACGTTTAAGCAAGAAAATTACTTCATTTAGTAATGAGGGAAGATAAGTATACCTCTGCCATGGAGGGTCTCATTTCTGGTTCAGTTTGAATACAAGCATATGCAGTTCTAGCCATGTGGTAAAGCTCAGACATATTACACGAGTCTCCAAGACGGGGATCGACAAGTTTTTGCAGTGCAAGTGTCTCTATAAGAGGCAAAGCCTAAACACCATGTGAAACATATCAAGAAATGTATTGTATCATCAACATAAATGTGGTAGCTATCAACGTAGAACATAATACTAAACTTATACGTATGGTCGGGTTCTAGATGGCATACCCACTGCCTTAGAGAGAGTTCTTGGCCATCTTTGTCTAAATCCATAGGCCTTCGGCCAGAGATCAGCTGTATCAAGACAATGCCGAATGCATAAACATCTGTCTGGGCAGAAACAAGGCCATCCTCGACATACTCCGGAGCAAGATATCTTCAAAAGGCAATATACCACAAGTTCAAGTCATTTAATATGCATTAAATTTACAAAAAATGTAATAAACTCACCCATGGGAGCCTAGGATTCTTGTCTGTATGTCATCCTCATTTTTCTTCCACTTTGCAAGCCCAAAGTCCCCAAGCTTTTTATGAAGGAAATTAATTAAGTTTAACTCATTCATGATGCAAAACAGGAAGGCCTAATGCCGGCTAATTAAGGGAGTTAATGAGATTGATAAAGGCAGAAGGTATAAGGATCACCATAGGAACAAAGTCATGTGTCAGCAATATATTGCCCGGCCTAACATCCCGGTGGATGATTGGACTTCCGCGGCACTCCTCATGCAGAAAGCGCAACCCTTTGGCAACTCTGATGGCAATAGTATATCTCCGGTGCCATTCAAGAACACATTCTGTATTTTCTGCCAATATGTGACGAATTAGTAAGGAAATATGTGAGAGTATACAAGTGGCTCAAAAATTAATAAATACACTTACCAAATAAATGCCAACTGAGTGATTTATTGCATATATACTCATAAACTAAGATGTTGAGGTCTTCACTGCAGCAATAACCCAACAACATCACAATGTTCTTATGTCGTGCAAAATTTAGGATGTACACTTCGGAATAAGATTCTGCAGACCCTTTTGTGCTTCCTTCCTTTTGCACCTTCGCAGCAATTTTCTGGCCATCCTTAAGCCGGCCTAGATATACTGGACCATATGCTCCTTCTCCTAGCAAATTATCCGATGAAAAATCATTTGTTGCTAGCTGTATCGCAGAATAGCTATACCTCGTTGAATGCAGCTCTGTCCTTAAACCACATGTAAAACACATAGCAGGTGCATTGGAGGATTTATGTGAAGTGGGATTTCGTGTTATAAACGGGGCAGGAAAATGATATTTGATATTCTCATTATCGGAGCCACTTGATTTCTCTTGCTTAGGCTTTGGCTCAAGATCATCTCCAGAGGAAGGCCGTTCCTCTCTGGAGTGGGGGCCGTATGATGAGACGAGATTCTTGGACATATCAGAAGTTTCTAGAGAATTCATAGAACCATAGAAGCATGGTAGCTGAAAGACATGCTAGACTGCTCATTGTTCTCATTATCATAAACCGGTCGAAGCGGCACAGGTTTGGATAGAGAGTAGAAGAGCTTATCTTTGACATATGCGATTTCTTTGTTTGAAGATTGCGGTCTCAAAACTTCCACTGTTAAGTTATCAAGAACCAGAGCAACCTTGCAAGGTATGTGTTTAAGGTAAAACCTCAAATCTCTTCTTAGGTGCCTGTTATTGTACATTATTACATATATTAAGCTTGACATAGTATTTTCAAGAGAAATATTTGATCGAATTTGCAGTTTGGTAAATAATATGAAAGATCAAACATTACCTATCAAGAATAACCCATGTTGGTACCGAAATCGCAATTTCTTGCATGACAACCTTCCTCATAGGAGTTCCAGCAGTAGCCTTAACTTCTATATCTACCTGCAAGCAGGAAATCCCACTACTGTTCGTAATTCGAGCCACTATTTCCAACAAAAAAGAACTCGGAGTGTACAAACACAAATAGAACTGATATATAAACTTAAATACTTACCTCATCTGCTTCACAGTCTTCAGCACTCCTCTGGAGCATACTGACATATAGATCAACTGTTTTCGAGACTTGTTCTTCCTTGGCACGGATATGTGTTGTTCCGAGGAAGTTATCAGGAACCACCTCTGTGTAATAACCCACTGTAGAGCAATAGAATTACGGAAAAAACATACAACATCAGAACAATGTAAAAAGATGACAATCAAAACTCTAACAACATAAAACAGAATTCACTCAAATCAAATAGAAGGAAAACAAGGTCATCTCATCTTCCTCTTACACTTCAAGTTCAATCATAAACTCACTAGGCAAAACTACTTACTAGGATGTAAAATCCTATGCAGCGCCCCAAGGACAACAATTGTATCCCCCGAATTCACAATACCGCCACGCATCCGCATATAATGAATCAAATGCCTCAACTCAAAACTGCTGCGATCTCTCGTGGCATCAACCACAACTAAAATCTTGGACGACATTAGACGATTATCCCTATCGATATAATCCCTGCTACCCATATCTAATGAACGAAGACCCGAAACCCAACGAGTCTAAATTTTAACCCTAGAATGCAAATGCGCAAGAGGAACCACTCTACTATTGGAAACGTCGGAAGATGATATAATGGCAAATTGATACATCAATCCAAAAATTCGAACTGGATTTGAGAACGAGGGTTTAACGAATCAGAGTACATTCCGTAAATCCGAACGCAATGAGATTAATTTACCTCGCTTTGGAGAAAGAGGAGGGAGAATATGTGGAGCATATTCAGTATTATGCGGCGGATATTCGAAGTGCAGCGCAGAAGAAGAGGGTTACTTTGCTGAAAGGTGATCGCGTCAAAGAATTTTACCATTCTTGGATGTTTTCTGAATCTTGAACTGACAAAACTTGCTCCTTGGGTTTCACTTTCACCGAAGGCGGACGAGATTGAATTTCCGTACAATTTCCGGTTGAAGTAACCGTAATGCCTTCCTGAAGTTCCTATTTTTCTAAATCAATTTCATGATTTAACGATTAGGGTTACTCATACGCCCTCTTTGAAAGTTGGGCCAAATGAGAATCTAGGCCCGAATACAGCCCAACCAATTAAAAGTATTTTTTTTTCATTTACTATGCTAACTTCATGTGTTAATTCTTGATTTACCCGGATCGATTTGAAAAAATAAACAATCTAGCTATATTTTTTATTTTCTCAAAAAAAAATCTAGATATTCATTATATTATTATTATTACTATTATTATTATTATTATTATTATTATTATTATTATTATTATTATTAAATCGACCATAACGTTTATTAAAAATTAGATTAACTCTAGATCGACCACTTACGCAGAAATGAGAATACCAATTACACTACATATTGTCAGTATTTAGATATTCATTATAGAGGAACTATACTACAAATGTAGGCAGAGGTGGATTTAGGATTACGAAGAAGGAGAGTGAAATTTGAAAATTCGATAGAAAAGGCGACAAAGTGTGAAAATTACACATAAAAATTGAGTTTCGACACGAATCGGGGGCGGCCGCTGTCAGGCGCCCCTTGGATCCGCCCCTGAATGTAGGAGTTGCACCTTTTCAAATTTTCAACATTTCTATAATTATATTTCATCAGTAGACAATAGAACAAAATGTCACAAATTCATCCCAAACACAAGTAATAAGATCATCCCACGCTCTATTATTGAGGTACCGAGTAAAAAAATATTACACTAAATATATTTTACTTGCTTTAATATCAAGTCTTTTAAATTACACTTAAACAAAAACAGTACAAACATAATGGACGTATAATTTCGCCTCAATCAAGATTGGCCCCGGTACTTATGATCATAGGGTATAAATTACACTTTACATGGCGAAGATGATCGTTCGTCCCTTCTAGAATGTTCCATACTTCCTTCATGGTCGGGCGCAAAAGGGGCTCGGTTTGAATACACAAGTATGCTGCTCTAGCCATGGTGTATAGCTCATACATGCAATAAGCATCACCAAGGCGAGGATCAACAAGATCTTGCAATGCATGCATTTGAATCAATGATAAAGCCTGAGACAAAACAAATGTATTGTTAATGGTTAAGAATGTATTTGAAATCTCATTTGTCTAGGGCTTAGCTCGATGTAGCAATTTTGATCCAAATATAGACTAAGGTTATTCAACCTTCCTCAGTCGGTTTATTTGGAAAACCTAACATGGCCAATTGTCTGTCGGAAAAGGGTCAAAACCGAAAAATATCGACCGACTAACAGAACCGGCCTATTAATACCTTTTTCCTATTAATACATTTTCTTTTTCTCTATTTTCTTTTTTAAAATACTTTTCTTAAAAATTGTCATCAACATATTCATATTTTTTATTTTTTCGGTCCGGTTCGGCCAAACCAATTGAAGAAACCATACTCTAAAATCAAATTTTATGAATTTGTATTATCCAGAACCAATTGATTTTCTCAAATTTGGGCCAAATTCATTTTGTTGTATATCTATGAGTCATTATCATTTTTTATTAAAATTTCCTAATCGACTCGTGCTCGTTGTCGCCCGTCGGATCGACCACCTTCCGCCCCGAGATCAGCTGCATGAGAAGAATGCCATAGGCATAAACATCTGTCTTGATACAACCAACACCTTCTCCTTTGCACTCTGGCGCAACATATCTGCATCAGGCCTCATTCCCATCACAAACAACACCTTTTTCATAACTACTTTAACATAATAAGTTGAAACTCACCCAAGATTGCCCATAAGTTTCCTCTGCTTATCAAACTTAGAAGTCCCACTATTAGCAAGCCCAGAATCTCCCAACTGTTCATCGCACAAAAACAACACACCGAACACTCAAACAACCCTAAAAACACCTACCATTGGGACAAGATCCTGTGTAAGCAACACGTTGCTCGGCCTAACGTTGCAATGCACGATAGGGCTTCCGCAACACTCTTCGTGTAGAAACCTCAGCCCCTTTGCAGCCCCAACAGCAATGCTGCATCTCTGATCCCAATCAAGAACAACACAACTATCTGCTAAAACAAAACAACCATCACTCAAATGATGAAAAAAAAGTTCAAAATTTGCAAAGTTTTCCCACATACCAAATAGATGCCATTCAAGAGACTTGTTGCTTATATACTCATAGATCAAGATTCTTAGGTTCCCTTTAAGGCAATAGCCAAGAAGAGAGACGATATTCGTGTGACGAGCGAAGGTGAGAGGAGAGACTTCAGAAAGAAAATCTTCACAACTTTGTGCCTTTGTTTCCTTCTGCACCTTCACAGCTACTAACTGCCCATCATGAAGCTTGCCCTTGTAGACTATTCCATACCCTCCTTCTCCAATGAAGTTATCAAACGAGAAATCATCCGTTGCAGCTTGTATACTTTCATAGCTGCAGCCTAATGAATCAAGGCATATACCCATCTCATCACATCCATTGGGAAGTTCTTGGATTTTGTCATCAACTTGATCATGATCATGCTTGCTTTCTTCTTTAGACCTACCTTCTTCCGGTGAAGTATCAGATGAATACTCACCGGGCTCAATCTTCATCTCCGAGTAAGACAAACTGGCTGCATCTTGTTCTGTTTTTTCCACATCAGGTTCTTTAGAATCATTGTCTAAACATATGTCTTTCTGAATCATTTTAGGAAAGTCTTCACTTTCTTTTTCTTCTTCTTCTTGGCAGCCTATTGAAGAAAGTCTCAAACTTAAACATGGGCTTATAACTTTTAACTTAAGAATTCATATATGTTTGAAATATGTAAACGTCTTTCAAACCTAAAGTCTCTTGAAGTGGGATTGTGCAAGATTCATCTTCTAATGAAAGGATTTGCTCCTCTGAGATCGTTGTGATAGACGATAACAAGGAGTTATAGGGGTTATTAGACCTTCTCATGGGAGTAATAGGTAGGGAGATGAGGGAGTTTCTATCACTCTCATCATCTTGAGCAGATAGGAGAGGGACCGGCTTGGATAATGAGTAAACGAGCCTATGCTTCACGTTCTTGGTGCTGTTGTCCACATGATAAGGCCTTAATATCTCCACTGATAAGTTCTCTCTGATTTGTGCAACCTTACAAGATAGCTTCTTAAGATAACATCTATAATCCCTTCTTAGCTGCCTGCAAATGGACATTAAACAATCTTTGCAGCTACCTAAACCGGTTGAAACGAAAAGGGCTACTTGAAAATCACATCTTTGATGATAAGGCATGACTAAAATGTGAAATTTGGATCAAGAATGTGAATTAAACCAGTTGAAACAAAAAAAAGGGCTACTTAAAAATCATATCTTTTGATGATAAGGCATGAGTAATTGTATCAAGAATGAGAAGTAAACCGGTTGAAGCGAAAAGGGCTACTTAAAAATCACATCTTTTGATGATAATGCATGAGTAGAATGTGAAATTTGGATCAAGAATGAGAAGTTAAAAGGTACCTATCAAGTATAGCCCATGAGGTGTGCAGAGACGAGATTTCTTCGATAAGAACATTCATAATTGGAGCTCCCACAGCAATCTTGACTTGTATCTCAACCTATGCAGAGATTTGAATCTTTATATCTCCTACCAAGTAATTGAGAAGGAGTGAGATACTATCTTTAGATGAAAAGTATTACTAGTTATTTACCCTTTTTTCTTCACATTCTTCTGCACTTTGTTGGAGCATGCTGACATATGAATCAACCTTTCTAGAAACTTCTTCCTTGACTGCTCTTCCATGGGCTCCAATGAAAGACTTGTACTCTATTTGAATTTGAAACCCCACTGCAGATACACGAAACTACGTAAAATGCAAACAAGAAACACAAATTTAGCTACAAAAGAACTTACTGGGGTGAGGCACTTTGTCTAAGGCTCCAAGCAATGTGATTTTCCTCACTTCTTGGAAAGTCTCTTCGCGCTTCAAGACATTGCTAATAATCCCATTAAACTCTTGAATGTCACGTGTTTTCAACGCGTCGAAAGCTATCACAACGCCTCCAAACATCAGAGGTGAAGACATGGTGCTGTTACTGCAGCTCCTCTCAATGAATGATTCCATGCGTGCAGATTCAAATCCAATCTTGGCAACTAATGTTTCAAGAATTCATGAACATGAAAGATGGTGCCTTAATTTCTATTGTTTGTTTGCTGTCATTCTTGCTGCCAAGTGGACTATGTGTGAGAAAAGATAACAGTAGCTCTCTCTCTCTCTCTCTATATATATATATATATATGCATGTTTTGTATATGCAGAAAAGGCAGGGCAAGAGAGACAAACATACATATATATCCGAAGAAGAGTTGAAGGTAATAACAAGAACAATTTTTTTTGAGTATCTTGTTAATCAAGCTAAACAACACAAGAGATCTTACTGTTTTCTTGTAGATGGCCTGCATTTTCATTTTGTTTTATTCTGTCAGAGATTTCTTGTTTGCTAACTGTCTGATTTTTCTTGATTCAAGCAATCTCTGATTTCAAGAAAGACATGTATTTTTATGACTTTATCTCAACAATGCAAATACATTAAACTAAGTGTTATAATCTGTCTGAACTTATCATCAACTCATCAGATGGCTCGAATTCTATTTGAAGCTAATTACAAATAAGAAGATCCAAGAAATGGAGATCTACTGAGGAATTAATAGTTGTCAATGCACGGTCTTTTAATTGGACATAAACTAAGTTGAAACAAAGAGATAAACCAATTCAGACAAAGAACAGATAAGTACTTTTCTGGTCTGAAAAATAGAAAATAACAATGCATTAATTTCATAACTACAAGACAAGAAAGAAGCTTTGGAGAGATCGAGGCTATGGACAATAGTCAGAATTTGCATGGAGAAAACAATTCTTATCTAAATATGTGTATCCAAATCTAAATGTAATAGAAAACTTGGTGCAAGCTGCTGCTTGGTTTTATCAAAGGATGATGACAGCTATTGCTTTATATAATCTTTCATAAGTTTCTGCTCTAACAAAGGCAGAAGCATAGGAAAGAGAAGAGCTTAGTGAAATTTATTGCATAGTTTTGGTAATCCGTTGAGACCCATAGGCGGTTTTGATTAATCTCCAAAAATTCCATATTTTGCTTTTCCTTTCTCTCAAAATTTTATATTTTCTCACAATCCTAAATCCGCCTCTTGAGGAAAGGTGTCGAAAAATCGTCTCTAAAGTTGCGAGCCATATTTCGAGGCAACTTTTTTTCGTATTTTCTATGTAACTAAAAGAAATATACAAAATTTGAGGATGGGGTTCAATGAGGCTCACAACAACCAGAAATCATGGATTTCCAAGACAATATTGCATCAAGTAGATATGCAAATTTTTAAAATTATGTGTAACATGAAAGAATATAAAACTATGAGTTTCACTACTTCCATAACACATGGCTTTGTCCCCACGTCTACTTAGAATTAAGAAACCATGAAACTTAAACATTTGGCTTTGTCCCACATCGTTTAGCCAAATGAAATAAACATTGGGACCGTATTAATTGCATATTCAAGACTTGGCTTTAAATTGAAGGCGCACTTTGATAGCGGCTGCAGGTTACTCTCGTCATTAAAAAAAAAAGAATTGGCTTTAAAAACTCGATGCACTAACTTGAAGAATGATGAAATACATACATAATAAATATGTATACACGTATGTATAAATGTAATTATTTCACCAACCCTGCACCCCCAACCACAAGATTAACACTTGTGGAGGAAGCAAAAGTTGACCAAACCTAACTTATTAATTATTCTCAATTTATCATCATGCGAGCACAAATTAAAACCTTTTCTTTTAGTCTTTATCTTTAACATGGAAACACTCTGTTAGATTTAATCATGTAATTAGATTATTAAGTTGTTTAATACATAATTATAAAATAGTAAAACGTGGCATTTGTCAACCATTGTGATGGTTTGAAAAGACACAATCATTGCATGCAATTCATTTGCATGAAAAGTTGTCATATTGTTGCATGAATGGACACATGCATGTGAATAGAATGAATAGACATACACGTTGGAATTTGCATTTGAACAAAAAGTTTGGCAACCATTGGGAAGAAACTTTTCGTGGTCTATAAATAGATCATTCATTTCAACAATTTATTCATTCATTTTATTATTCTCCAATTTTATTCATGTTTCCTTCATCACATACATCTAAATTAGTTTCATTTCCTTAGTCCCAAATATCAAGTAGTTCGCCGGAATTACGAGAAGTAGTGCAACTACTCGTAATTGAGAAGCCGTTGTATCTTGGAGACGAGTGCTATAGACCGCTTGCACCGAGTAGCGGAGCATTATCGTCTTGCGGAGAAAGAGTCCAACTCTTGCCTCGGCTAACGTTATAATCATCATTTCGACACACCCCGTTTTAACAATCGCAAGACGATAATTTTGTGTTGAAGAAATGACGACTAGTAGCAAGATGATGTACCCGATCCCCTTGTCAAAGTAATGACAAGCGTAGTAACATGCTTTGCCGAACTTTACAACAGCAAACAACCAAATTCCAAGCTCCCATGTTCATGCAGAAAAGCCGACAAAGTTCTCAGGTTCTGAATTTAAGCGTTGGCAATCTAAAATATTATTTTATTTAACTACTTTGAATTTGTCTCGATTCTTGAAAGAGACACCTCCAATTGTGGGGGAAGATGAAACAGATGAACAAAAACGCATAGCGTCTGATGCATAGCATCATAGAGACTACGTATGTCGCAACTATGTCCTAAACAATGGGCTCCTTAGAGGATATTCCTTGTTGGGAAAAATTCGTGCCTCCCGTCTTGATACATTGTGATAGTATGTCTACAATAGGGAGAGCACAATATAGTATGTATAATGGTAAGTCTCGACATATTCGTCGAAGACACAATACCGTTAGACAATTGATCACTAGTGGAATTATATGTATTGACTATATGAAGTCAAAGTACAATATTGCGGATCCGTTTACTAAAGGTATTAATTGTGATCAATTGTACAATGCAAGAAGGGGAATGAGATTAAAATCCACACTAAAAGAACGCTCTTAATGGTAACTCTACCATGATAATTGGAGATCCCATGAACATGGTTCAAAGAGACAACTAAATTAAGAATGTTCAAGTTGTGCACTTGGAAACACAACCAAAAATCCATTCTCGAAGCTGCCCCAAGTGCAAACATGTAGCTTGTGGTAAAAGGGTAAGCTATAAGCTTTTAATGATTCCTATAGTCTTATTGGTGGAGTATGATAGGATACTCTTAATAGGAGATCACCTATATAAGTGAGAAGTGTGGCCGCTTCAAATAGAAAAACACTTATGAATCCAAGATATGGTCCAAGGCCAAAATGGACACAACGTGAGAACGAAAGATATTGTATCTATTATTGTGTATATGTTATTGTCTTGGTTTACACGAAAGCTAACCGGTTCAAGACATCGCGTTCACCGAGCAGCGAGTAAATCCGATAACATTATACTAAGGAAGGTTCAAAGCAAAAAACTACCTATCCTGATATAATAATAGGTCATTGAGACTTTGGTTTGCATAACATTTTGCATATGCATTTAATAATCTAATGTGGGGGATTGTTAGATTTAATCATGTAATTAGATTATTAAGTTGTTTAATACATAATTATAAAATAGTAAAACGTGGCATTTGTCAACCATTGTTATGGTTTGAAAAGACACAATCATTGCATGCAATTCATTTGCATGAAAAGTTGTCATATTGTTGCATGAATGGACACATGCATGTGAATAGAATGAATAGACATACACGTTGGAATTTGCATTTGAATAAAAAGTTTGGCAACCATTGGGAAGAAACTTTTCGTGGTCTATAAATAGATCATTCATTTCAACAATTTATTCATTCATTTTATTCTTCTCCAATTTTATTCATGTTTCCTTCATCACATACATCTAAATTAGTTTCATTTCCTTAGTCCCAAATATCAAGTAGTTCGCCGGAATTACGAGAAGTAGTGCAACTACTCGTAATTGAGAAGCCGTTGTATCTTGGAGACGAGTGCTATAGACCGCTTGCACCGAGTAGCGGAGCATTATCGTCTTGCGGAGAAAGAGTCCAACTCTTGCCTCGGCTAACGTTATAATCATCATTTCGACACACCCCGTTTTAACAATCGCAAGACGATAATTTTGTGTTGAAGAAATGACGACTAGTAGCAAATGATGTACCCGATCCCCTTGTCAAAGTAATGACAAGCGGTAGTAACATCTTCGCCGAACTTTACAACAACAAACAACCAAATTCCAAGCTCCCATGTTCATGCGAGAAAAGCCGACAAAGTTCTCAGGTTCTGAATTTAAGCGTTGGCAATCTAAAATATTATTTTATTTAACTACTTTGAATTTGTCTCGATTCTTGAAAGAGACACCTCCAATTGTGGGGGAAGATGAAACAGATGAACAAAAACGCATAGCGTCTGATGCATAGCATCATAGAGACTACGTATGTCGCAACTATGTCCTAAACAATGGGCTCCTTAGAGGATATTCCTTGTTGGGAAAAATTCGTGCCTCCCGTCTTGATACATTGTGATAGTATGTCTGCAATAGGGAGAGCACAATATAGTATGTATAATGGTAAGTCTCGACATATTCGTCGAAGACACAATACCGTTAGACAATTGATCACTAGTGGAATTATATGTATTGACTATATGAAGTCAAAGTACAATATTGCGGATCCGTTTACTAAAGGTATTAATTGTGATCAATTGTACAATGCAAGTAAGGGGAATGAGATTAAAATCCACACTAAAAGAACGCTCTTAATGGTAACTCTACCATGATAATTGGAGATCCCATGAACATGGTTCAAAGAGACAACTAAATTAAGAATGTTCAAGTTGTGCACTTGGAAACACAACCAAAAATCCATTCTCGAAGCCGCCCCAAGTGCAAACATGTAGCTTGTGGTAAAAGGGTAAGCTATAAGCTTTTAATGATTCCTATAGTCTTATTGGTGGAGTATGACGAGATACTCTTAATAGGAGATCACCTATATAAGTGAGAAGTGTGGCCGCTTCAAATAGAAAAACACTTATGAATCCAAGATATGGTCCAAGGCCAAAATGGACACAACGTGAGAACGAAAGATATTGTATCTATTATTGTGTATATGTTATTGTCTTGGTTTACACGAAAGCTAACCGGTTCAAGACATCGCGTTCACCGAGCAGCGAGTAAATCCGATAACATTATACTAAGGAAGGTTCAAAGCAAAAAACTACCTATCCCGATAGCAATAATAGGTCATTGAGACTTTGGTTTGCATAACATTTTGCATATGCATTTAATAATCTAATGTGGGGGATTGTTAGATTTAATCATGTAATTAGATTATTAAGTTGTTTAATACATAATTATAAAATAGTAAAACGTGGCATTTGTCAACCATTGTGATGGTTTGAAAAGACACAATCATTGCATGCAATTCATTTGCATGAAAAGTTGTCATATTGTTGCATGAATGGACACATGCATGTGAATAGAATGAATAGACATACACGTTGGAATTTGCATTTGAACAAAAAGTTTGGCAACCATTGGGAAGAAACTTTTCGTGGTCTATAAATAGATCATTCATTTCAACAATTTATTCATTCATTTTATTCTTCTCCAATTTTATTCATGTTTCCTTCATCACATACATCTAAATTAGTTTCATTTCCTTAGTCCCAAATATCAAGTAGTTCGCCGGAATTACGAGAAGTAGTGCAACTACTCGTAATTGAGAAGCCGTTGTATCTTGGAGACGAGTGCTATAGACCGCTTGCACCGAGTAGCGGAGCATTATCGTCTTGCGGAGAAAGAGTCCAACTCTTGCCTCGGCTAACGTTATAATCATCATTTCGACACACCCCGTTTTAACAATCGCAAGACGATAATTTTGTGTTGAAGAAATGACGACTAGTAGCAGTGATGTACCCGATCCCCTTGTCAAAGTAATGACAAGCGTAGTAACATGCCGCCGAACTTTACAACAAGCAAACAACCAAATTCCAAGCTCCCATGTTCATGCGAGAAAAGCCGACAAAGTTCTCGTGTTCGAATTTAAGCGTTGGCAATCTAAAATGTTATTTTATTTAACTACTTTGAATTTGTCTCGATTCTTGAAAGAGACACCTCCAATTGTGGGGGAAGATGAAACAGATGAACAAAAACGCATAGCGTCGATGCATAGCATCATAGAGACTACGTATGTCGCAACTATGTCCTAAACAATGGGCTCCTTAGAGGATATTCCTTGTTGGGAAAAATTCGTGCCTCCCGTCTTGATACATTGTGATAGTATGTCTCGCAATAGGGAGAGCACAATATAGTATGTATAATGGTAAGTCTCGACATATTCGTCGAAGACACAATACCGTTAGACAATTGATCACTAGTGGAATTATATGTATTGACTATATGAAGTCAAAGTACAATATTGCGGATCCGTTTACTAAAGGTATTAATTGTGATCAATTGTACAATGCAAGTAAGGGGAATGAGATTAAAATCCACACTAAAAGAACGCTCTTAATGGTAACTCTACCATGATAATTGGAGATCCCATGAACATGGTTCAAAGAGACAACTAAATTAAGAATGTTCAAGTTGTGCACTTGGAAACACAACCAAAAATCCATTCTCGAAGCCGCCCCAAGTGCAAACACGTAGCTTGTGGTAAAAGGGTAAGCTATAAGCTTTTAATGATTCCTATAGTCTTATTGGTGGAGTATGACAGGATACTCTTAATAGGAGATCACCTATATAAGTGAGAAGTGTGGCCGCTTCAAATAGAAAAACACTTATGAATCCAAGCTATGGTCCAAGGCCAAAATGGACACAACGTGAGAACGAAAGATATTGTATCTATTATTGTGTATATGTTATTGTCTTGGTTTACACGAAAGCTAACCGGTTCAAGACATCGCGTTCACCGAGCAGCGAGTAAATCCGATAACATTATACTAAGGAAGGTTCAAAGCAAAAAACTACCTATCCTGATGCAATAATAGGTCATTGAGACTTTGGTTTGCATAACATTTTGCATATGCATTTAATAATCTAATGTGGGGGATTGTTAGATTTAATCATGTAATTAGATTATTAAGTTGTTTAATACATAATTATAAAATAGTAAAACGTGGCATTTGTCAACCATTGTGATGGTTTGAAAAGACACAATCATTGCATGCAATTCATTTGCATGAAAAGTTGTCATATTGTTGCATGAATGGACACATGCATGTGAATAGAATGAATAGACATACACGTTGGAATTTGCATTTGAACAAAAAGTTTGGCAACCATTGGGAAGAAACTTTTCGTGGTCTATAAATAGATCATTCATTTCAACAATTTATTCATTCATTTTATTCTTCTCCAATTTTATTCATGTTTCCTTCATCACATACATCTAAATTAGTTTCATTTCCTTAGTCCCAAATATCAAGTAGTTCGCCGGAATTACGAGAAGTAGTGCAACTACTCGTAATTGAGAAGCCGTTGTATCTTGGAGACGAGTGCTATAGACCGCTTGCACCGAGTAGCGGAGCATTATCGTCTTGCGGAGAAAGAGTCCAACTCTTGCCTCGGCTAACGTTATAATCATCATTTCGACACACCCCGTTTTAACAATCGCAAGACGATAATTTTGTGTTGAAGAAATGACGACTAGTAGCAGTGATGTACCCGATCCCCTTGTCAAAGTAATGACAAGCAGTAGTAACATGCTGCCGAACTTTACAACAGCAAACAACCAAATTCCAAGCTCCCATGTTCATGCAGAAAAGCCGACAAAGTTCTCAGGTTCTGAATTTAAGCGTTGGCAATCTAAAATATTATTTTATTTAACTACTTTGAATTTGTCTCGATTCTTGAAAGAGACACCTCCAATTGTGGGGGAAGATGAAACAGATGAACAAAAACGCATAGCGTCTGATGCATAGCATCATAGAGACTACGTATGTCGCAACTATGTCCTAAACAATGGGCTCCTTAGAGGATATTCCTTGTTGGGAAAAATTCGTGCCTCCCGTCTTGATACATTGTGATAGTATGTCTGCAATAGGGAGAGCACAATATAGTATGTATAATGGTAAGTCTCGACATATTCGTCGAAGACACAATACCGTTAGACAATTGATCACTAGTGGAATTATATGTATTGACTATATGAAGTCAAAGTACAATATTGCGGATCCGTTTACTAAAGGTATTAATTGTGATCAATTGTACAATGCAGTAAGGGGAATGAGATTAAAATCCACACTAAAAGAACGCTCTTAATGGTAACTCTACCATGATAATTGGAGATCCCATGAACATGGTTCAAAGAGACAACTAAATTAAGAATGTTCAAGTTGTGCACTTGGAAACACAACCAAAAATCCATTCTCGAAGCCGCCCCAAGTGCAAACTCGTAGCTTGTGGTAAAAGGGTAAGCTATAAGCTTTTAATGATTCCTATAGTCTTATTGGTGGAGTATGACGAGATACTCTTAATAGGAGATCACCTATATAAGTGAGAAGTGTGGCCGCTTCAAATAGAAAAACACTTATGAATCCAAGCTATGGTCCAAGGCCAAAATGGACACAACGTGAGAACGAAAGATATTGTATCTATTATTGTGTATATGTTATTGTCTTGGTTTACACGAAAGCTAACCGGTTCAAGACATCGCGTTCACCGAGCAGCGAGTAAATCCGATAACATTATACTAAGGAAGGTTCAAAGCAAAAAACTACCTATCCTGATGCAATAATAGGTCATTGAGACTTTGGTTTGCATAACATTTTGCATATGCATTTAATAATCTAATGTGGGGGATTGTTAGATTTAATCATGTAATTAGATTATTAAGTTGTTTAATACATAATTATAAAATAGTAAAACGTGGCATTTGTCAACCATTGTGATGGTTTGAAAAGACACAATCATTGCATGCAATTCATTTGCATGAAAAGTTGTCATATTGTTGCATGAATGGACACATGCATGTGAATAGAATGAATAGACATACACGTTGGAATTTGCATTTGAACAAAAAGTTTGGCAACCATTGGGAAGAAACTTTTCGTGGTCTATAAATAGATCATTCATTTCAACAATTTATTCATTCATTTTATTCTTCTCCAATTTTATTCATGTTTCCTTCATCACATACATCTAAATTAGTTTCATTTCCTTAGTCCCAAATATCAAGTAGTTCGCCGGAATTACGAGAAGTAGTGCAACTACTCGTAATTGAGAAGCCGTTGTATCTTGGAGACGAGTGCTATAGACCGCTTGCACCGAGTAGCGGAGCATTATCGTCTTGCGGAGAAAGAGTCCAACTCTTGCCTCGGCTAACGTTATAATCATCATTTCGACACACCCCGTTTTAACAATCGCAAGACGATAATTTTGTGTTGAAGAAATGACGACTAGTAGCAGTGATGTACCCGATCCCCTTGTCAAAGTAATGACAAGCAGTAGTAACATGCTGCCGAACTTTACAACAGCAAACAACCAAATTCCAAGCTCCCATGTTCATGCAGAAAAGCCGACAAAGTTCTCAGGTTCTGAATTTAAGCGTTGGCAATCTAAAATATTATTTTATTTAACTACTTTGAATTTGTCTCGATTCTTGAAAGAGACACCTCCAATTGTGGGGGAAGATGAAACAGATGAACAAAAACGCATAGCGTCTGATGCATAGCATCATAGAGACTACGTATGTCGCAACTATGTCCTAAACAATGGGCTCCTTAGAGGATATTCCTTGTTGGGAAAAATTCGTGCCTCCCGTCTTGATACATTGTGATAGTATGTCTGCAATAGGGAGAGCACAATATAGTATGTATAATGGTAAGTCTCGACATATTCGTCGAAGACACAATACCGTTAGACAATTGATCACTAGTGGAATTATATGTATTGACTATATGAAGTCAAAGTACAATATTGCGGATCCGTTTACTAAAGGTATTAATTGTGATCAATTGTACAATGCAAAAGGGGAATGAGATTAAAATCCACACTAAAAGAACGCTCTTAATGGTAACTCTACCATGATAATTGGAGATCCCATGAACATGGTTCAAAGAGACAACTAAATTAAGAATGTTCAAGTTGTGCACTTGGAAACACAACCAAAAATCCATTCTCGAAGCCGCCCCAAGTGCAAACCCGTAGCTTGTGGTAAAAGGGTAAGCTATAAGCTTTTAATGATTCCTATAGTCTTATTGGTGGAGTATGACGGGATACTCTTAATAGGAGATCACCTATATAAGTGAGAAGTGTGGCCGCTTCAAATAGAAAAACACTTATGAATCCAAGCTATGGTCCAAGGCCAAAATGGACACAACGTGAGAACGAAAGATATCAGATCTATTATTGTGTATATGTTATTGTCTTGGTTTACACGAAAGCTAACCGGTTCAAGACATCGCGTTCACCGAGCAGCGAGTAAATCCGATAACATTATACTAAGGAAGGTTCAAAGCAAAAAACTACCTATCCTGATGCAATAATAGGTCATTGAGACTTTGGTTTGCATAACATTTTGCATATGCATTTAATAATCTAATGTGGGGGATTGTTAGATTTAATCATGTAATTAGATTATTAAGTTGTTTAATACATAATTATAAAATAGTAAAACGTGGCATTTGTCAACCATTGTGATGGTTTGAAAAGACACAATCATTGCATGCAATTCATTTGCATGAAAAGTTGTCATATTGTTGCATGAATGGACACATGCATGTGAATAGAATGAATAGACATACACGTTGGAATTTGCATTTGAACAAAAAGTTTGGCAACCATTGGGAAGAAACTTTTCGTGGTCTATAAATAGATCATTCATTTCAACAATTTATTCATTCATTTTATTCTTCTCCAATTTTATTCATGTTTCCTTCATCACATACATCTAAATTAGTTTCATTTCCTTAGTCCCAAATATCAAGTAGTTCGCCGGAATTACGAGAAGTAGTGCAACTACTCGTAATTGAGAAGCCGTTGTATCTTGGAGACGAGTGCTATAGACCGCTTGCACCGAGTAGCGGAGCATTATCGTCTTGCGGAGAAAGAGTCCAACTCTTGCCTCGGCTAACGTTATAATCATCATTTCGACACACCCCGTTTTAACAATCGCAAGACGATAATTTTGTGTTGAAGAAATGACGACTAGTAGCGATGATGTACCCGATCCCCTTGTCAAAGTAATGACAAGAAAGTAGTATCTTCGCCGAACTTTACAACAAACAAACAACCAAATTCCAAGCTCCCATGTTCATGCGTAAAAGCCGACAAAGTTCTCGTGTTTCGAATTTAAGCGTTGGCAATCTAAAATATTATTTTATTTAACTACTTTGAATTTGTCTCGATTCTTGAAAGAGACACCTCCAATTGTGGGGGAAGATGAAACAGATGAACAAAAACGCATAGCGTCTGATGCATAGCATCATAGAGACTACGTATGTCGCAACTATGTCCTAAACAATGGGCTCCTTAGAGGATATTCCTTGTTGGGAAAAATTCGTGCCTCCCGTCTTGATACATTGTGATAGTATGTCCGCAATAGGGAGAGCACAATATAGTATGTATAATGGTAAGTCTCGACATATTCGTCGAAGACACAATACCGTTAGACAATTGATCACTAGTGGAATTATATGTATTGACTATATGAAGTCAAAGTACAATATTGCGGATCCGTTTACTAAAGGTATTAATTGTGATCAATTGTACAATGCAGTAAGGGGAATGAGATTAAAATCCACACTAAAAGAACGCTCTTAATGGTAACTCTACCATGATAATTGGAGATCCCATGAACATGGTTCAAAGAGACAACTAAATTAAGAATGTTCAAGTTGTGCACTTGGAAACACAACCAAAAATCCATTCTCGAAGCCGCCCCAAGTGCAAACCCCGTAGCTTGTGGTAAAAGGGTAAGCTATAAGCTTTTAATGATTCCTATAGTCTTATTGGTGGAGTATGACGAGATACTCTTAATAGGAGATCACCTATATAAGTGAGAAGTGTGGCCGCTTCAAATAGAAAAACACTTATGAATCCAAGATATGGTCCAAGGCCAAAATGGACACAACGTGAGAACGAAAGATATTGTATCTATTATTGTGTATATGTTATTGTCTTGGTTTACACGAAAGCTAACCGGTTCAAGACATCGCGTTCACCGAGCAACGAGTAAATCCGATAACATTATACTAAGGAAGGTTCAAAGCAAAAAACTACCTATCCTGATGCAATAATAGGTCATTGAGACTTTGGTTTGCATAACATTTTGCATATGCATTTAATAATCTAATGTGGGGGATTGTTAGATTTAATCATGTAATTAGATTATTAAGTTGTTTAATACATAATTATAAAATAGTAAAACGTGGCATTTGTCAACCATTGTGATGGTTTGAAAAGACACAATCATTGCATGCAATTCATTTGCATGAAAAGTTGTCATATTGTTGCATGAATGGACACATGCATGTGAATAGAATGAATAGACATACACGTTGGAATTTGCATTTGAACAAAAAGTTTGGCAACCATTGGGAAGAAACTTTTCGTGGTCTATAAATAGATCATTCATTTCAACAATTTATTCATTCATTTTATTCTTCTCCAATTTTATTCATGTTTCCTTCATCACATACATCTAAATTAGTTTCATTTCCTTAGTCCCAAATATCAAGTAGTTCGCCGGAATTACGAGAAGTAGTGCAACTACTCGTAATTGAGAAGCCGTTGTATCTTGGAGACGAGTGCTATAGACCGCTTGCACCGAGTAGCGGAGCATTATCGTCTTGCGGAGAAAGAGTCCAACTCTTGCCTCGGCTAACGTTATAATCATCATTTCGACACACCCCGTTTTAACAATCGCAAGACGATAATTTTGTGTTGAAGAAATGACGACTAGTAGCGATGATGTACCCGATCCCCTTGTCAAAGTAATGACAAGCAAGTAGTAACATGCTTCGCCGAACTTTACAGACAAACAACCAAATTCCAAGCTCCCATGTTCATGCGAGAAAAGCCGACAAAGTTCTCGTGTTCGAATTTAAGCGTTGGCAATCTAAAATATTATTTTATTTAACTACTTTGAATTTGTCTCGATTCTTGAAAGAGACACCTCCAATTGTGGGGGAAGATGAAACAGATGAACAAAAACGCATAGCGTCGATGCATAGCATCATAGAGACTACGTATGTCGCAACTATGTCCTAAACAATGGGCTCCTTAGAGGATATTCCTTGTTGGGAAAAATTCGTGCCTCCCGTCTTGATACATTGTGATAGTATGTCCGCAATAGGGAGAGCACAATATAGTATGTATAATGGTAAGTCTCGACATATTCGTCGAAGACACAATACCGTTAGACAATTGATCACTAGTGGAATTATATGTATTGACTATATGAAGTCAAAGTACAATATTGCGGATCCGTTTACTAAAGGTATTAATTGTGATCAATTGTACAATGCAAGTAAGGGGAATGAGATTAAAATCCACACTAAAAGAACGCTCTTAATGGTAACTCTACCATGATAATTGGAGATCCCATGAACATGGTTCAAAGAGACAACTAAATTAAGAATGTTCAAGTTGTGCACTTGGAAACACAACCAAAAATCCATTCTCGAAGCTGCCCCAAGTGCAAACCTGTAGCTTGTGGTAAAAGGGTAAGCTATAAGCTTTTAATGATTCCTATAGTCTTATTGGTGGAGTATGACGGGATACTCTTAATAGGAGATCACCTATATAAGTGAGAAGTGTGGCCGCTTCAAATAGAAAAACACTTATGAATCCAAGATATGGTCCAAGGCCAAAATGGACACAACGTGAGAACGAAAGATATTGTATCTATTATTGTGTATATGTTATTGTCTTGGTTTACACGAAAGCTAACCGGGTTCAAGACATCGCGTTCACCGAGCAACGAGTAAATCCGATAACATTATACTAAGGAAGGTTCAAAGCAAAAAACTACCTATCCTGATGCAATAATAGGTCATTGAGACTTTGGTTTGCATAACATTTTGCATATGCATTTAATAATCTAATGTGGGGGATTGTTAGATTTAATCATGTAATTAGATTATTAAGTTGTTTAATACATAATTATAAAATAGTAAAACGTGGCATTTGTCAACCATTGTGATGGTTTGAAAAGACACAATCATTGCATGCAATTCATTTGCATGAAAAGTTGTCATATTGTTGCATGAATGGACACATGCATGTGAATAGAATGAATAGACATACACGTTGGAATTTGCATTTGAACAAAAAGTTTGGCAACCATTGGGAAGAAACTTTTCGTGGTCTATAAATAGATCATTCATTTCAACAATTTATTCATTCATTTTATTCTTCTCCAATTTTATTCATGTTTCCTTCATCACATACATCTAAATTAGTTTCATTTCCTTAGTCCCAAATATCAAGTAGTTCGCCGGAATTACGAGAAGTAGTGCAACTACTCGTAATTGAGAAGCCGTTGTATCTTGGAGACGAGTGCTATAGACCGCTTGCACCGAGTAGCGGAGCATTATCGTCTTGCGGAGAAAGAGTCCAACTCTTGCCTCGGCTAACGTTATAATCATCATTTCGACACACCCCGTTTTAACAATCGCAAGACGATAATTTTGTGTTGAAGAAATGACGACTAGTAGCATGATGATGTACCCGATCCCCTTGTCAAAGTAATGACAAGCGTAGTAACATGCTTTGCCGAACTTTACAACAGCAAACAACCAAATTCCAAGCTCCCATGTTCATGCAGAAAAGCCGACAAAGTTCTCAGGTTCTGAATTTAAGCGTTGGCAATCTAAAATATTATTTTATTTAACTACTTTGAATTTGTCTCGATTCTTGAAAGAGACACCTCCAATTGTGGGGGAAGATGAAACAGATGAACAAAAAACGCATAGCGTCCGATGCATAGCATCATAGAGACTACGTATGTCGCAACTATGTCCTAAACAATGGGCTCCTTAGAGGATATTCCTTGTTGGGAAAAATTCGTGCCTCCCGTCTTGATACATTGTGATAGTATGTCTGCAATAGGGAGAGCACAATATAGTATGTATAATGGTAAGTCTCGACATATTCGTCGAAGACACAATACCGTTAGACAATTGATCACTAGTGGAATTATATGTATTGACTATATGAAGTCAAAGTACAATATTGCGGATCCGTTTACTAAAGGTATTAATTGTGATCAATTGTACAATGCGAAGAAGGGGAATGAGATTAAAATCCACACTAAAAGAACGCTCTTAATGGTAACTCTACCATGATAATTGGAGATCCCATGAACATGGTTCAAAGAGACAACTAAATTAAGAATGTTCAAGTTGTGCACTTGGAAACACAACCAAAAATCCATTCTCGAAGCTGCCCCAAGTGCAAACCTGTAGCTTGTGGTAAAAGGGTAAGCTATAAGCTTTTAATGATTCCTATAGTCTTATTGGTGGAGTATGACAGGATACTCTTAATAGGAGATCACCTATATAAGTGAGAAGTGTGGCCGCTTCAAATAGAAAAACACTTATGAATCCAAGATATGGTCCAAGGCCAAAATGGACACAACGTGAGAACGAAAGATATTGTATCTATTATTGTGTATATGTTATTGTCTTGGTTTACACGAAAGCTAACCGGTTCAAGACATCGCGTTCACCGAGCAGCCGAGTAAATCCGATAACATTATACTAAGGAAGGTTCAAAGCAAAAAACTACCTATCCTGATGCAATAATAGGTCATTGAGACTTTGGTTTGCATAACATTTTGCATATGCATTTAATAATCTAATGTGGGGGATTGTTAGATTTAATCATGTAATTAGATTATTAAGTTGTTTAATACATAATTATAAAATAGTAAAACGTGGCATTTGTCAACCATTGTGATGGTTTGAAAAGACACAATCATTGCATGCAATTCATTTGCATGAAAAGTTGTCATATTGTTGCATGAATGGACACATGCATGTGAATAGAATGAATAGACATACACGTTGGAATTTGCATTTGAACAAAAAGTTTGGCAACCATTGGGAAGAAACTTTTCGTGGTCTATAAATAGATCATTCATTTCAACAATTTATTCATTCATTTTATTCTTCTCCAATTTTATTCATGTTTCCTTCATCACATACATCTAAATTAGTTTCATTTCCTTAGTCCCAAATATCAAGTAGTTCGCCGGAATTACGAGAAGTAGTGCAACTACTCGTAATTGAGAAGCCGTTGTATCTTGGAGACGAGTGCTATAGACCGCTTGCACCGAGTAGCGGAGCATTATCGTCTTGCGGAGAAAGAGTCCAACTCTTGCCTCGGCTAACGTTATAATCATCATTTCGACACACCCCGTTTTAACAATCGCAAGACGATAATTTTGTGTTGAAGAAATGACGACTAGTAGCAGTGATGTACCCGATCCCCTTGTCAAAGTAATGACAAGCAGTAGTAACATCGTCGCCGAACTTTACAACAAACAAACAACCAAATTCCAAGCTCCCATGTTCATGCGGAAAAGCCGACAAAGTTCTCGTGTTCGAATTTAAGCGTTGGCAATCTAAAATATTATTTTATTTAACTACTTTGAATTTGTCTCGATTCTTGAAAGAGACACCTCCAATTGTGGGGGAAGATGAAACGAGATGAACAAAAACGCATAGCGTCCGATGCATAGCATCATAGAGACTACGTATGTCGCAACTATGTCCTAAACAATGGGCTCCTTAGAGGATATTCCTTGTTTGGGAAAAATTCGTGCCTCCCGTCTTGATACATTGTGATAGTATGTCCGCAATAGGGAGAGCACAATATAGTATGTATAATGGTAAGTCTCGACATATTCGTCGAAGACACAATACCGTTAGACAATTGATCACTAGTGGAATTATATGTATTGACTATATGAAGTCAAAGTACAATATTGCGGATCCGTTTACTAAAGGTATTAATTGTGATCAATTGTACAATGCAAGTAAGGGGAATGAGATTAAAATCCACACTAAAAGAACGCTCTTAATGGTAACTCTACCATGATAATTGGAGATCCCATGAACATGGTTCAAAGAGACAACTAAATTAAGAATGTTCAAGTTGTGCACTTGGAAACACAACCAAAAATCCATTCTCGAAGCCGCCCCAAGTGCAAACCCCGTAGCTTGTGGTAAAAGGGTAAGCTATAAGCTTTTAATGATTCCTATAGTCTTATTGGTGGAGTATGACGGGATACTCTTAATAGGAGATCACCTATATAAGTGAGAAGTGTGGCCGCTTCAAATAGAAAAACACTTATGAATCCAAGCTATGGTCCAAGGCCAAAATGGACACAACGTGAGAACGAAAGATATTGTATCTATTATTGTGTATATGTTATTGTCTTGGTTTACACGAAAGCTAACCGGTTCAAGACATCGCGTTCACCGAGCAGCGAGTAAATCCGATAACATTATACTAAGGAAGGTTCAAAGCAAAAAACTACCTATCCTGATGCAATAATAGGTCATTGAGACTTTGGTTTGCATAACATTTTGCATATGCATTTAATAATCTAATGTGGGGGATTGTTAGATTTAATCATGTAATTAGATTATTAAGTTGTTTAATACATAATTATAAAATAGTAAAACGTGGCATTTGTCAACCATTGTGATGGTTTGAAAAGACACAATCATTGCATGCAATTCATTTGCATGAAAAGTTGTCATATTGTTGCATGAATGGACACATGCATGTGAATAGAATGAATAGACATACACGTTGGAATTTGCATTTGAACAAAAAGTTTGGCAACCATTGGGAAGAAACTTTTCGTGGTCTATAAATAGATCATTCATTTCAACAATTTATTCATTCATTTTATTCTTCTCCAATTTTATTCATGTTTCCTTCATCACATACATCTAAATTAGTTTCATTTCCTTAGTCCCAAATATCAAGTAGTTCGCCGGAATTACGAGAAGTAGTGCAACTACTCGTAATTGAGAAGCGCTTGTATCTTGGAGACGAGTGCTATAGACCGCTTGCACCGAGTAGCGGAGCATTATCGTCTTGCGGAGAAAGAGTCCAACTCTTGCCTCGGCTAACGTTATAATCATCATTTCGACACACCCCGTTTTAACAATCGCAAGACGATAATTTTGTGTTGAAGAAATGACGACTAGTAGCAGTGATGTACCCGATCCCCTTGTCAAAGTAATGACAAGCGTAGTAACATCTTCGCCGAACTTTACAACAGCAAACAACCAAATTCCAAGCTCCCATGTTCATGCAGAAAAGCCGACAAAGTTCTCAGGTTCTGAATTTAAGCGTTGGCAATCTAAAATATTATTTTATTTAACTACTTTGAATTTGTCTCGATTCTTGAAAGAGACACCTCCAATTGTGGGGGAAGATGAAACAGAGATGAACAAAAACGCATAGCGTCTGATGCATAGCATCATAGAGACTACGTATGTCGCAACTATGTCCTAAACAATGGGCTCCTTAGAGGATATTCCTTGTTGGGAAAAATTCGTGCCTCCCGTCTTGATACATTGTGATAGTATGTCCGCAATAGGGAGAGCACAATATAGTATGTATAATGGTAAGTCTCGACATATTCGTCGAAGACACAATACCGTTAGACAATTGATCACTAGTGGAATTATATGTATTGACTATATGAAGTCAAAGTACAATATTGCGGATCCGTTTACTAAAGGTATTAATTGTGATCAATTGTACAATGCGTAAGGGGAATGAGATTAAAATCCACACTAAAAGAACGCTCTTAATGGTAACTCTACCATGATAATTGGAGATCCCATGAACATGATTCAAAGAGACAACTAAATTAAGAATGCTCAAGTTGTGCACTTGGAAACACAACCAAAAATCCATTCTCGAAGCCGCCCCAAGTGCAAACCCGTAGCTTGTGGTAAAAGGGTAAGCTATAAGCTTTTAATGATTCCTATAGTCTTATTGGTGGAGTATGACGAGATACTCTTAATAGGAGATCACCTATATAAGTGAGAAGTGTGGCCGCTTCAAATAGAAAAACACTTATGAATCCAAGATATGGTCCAAGGCCAAAATGGACACAACGTGAGAACGAAAGATATTGTATCTATTATTGTGTATATGTTATTGTCTTGGTTTACACGAAAGCTAACCGGTTCAAGACATCGCGTTCACCGAGCAGCGAGTAAATCCGATAACATTATACTAAGGAAGGTTCAAAGCAAAAAACTACCTATCCTGATGCAATAATAGGTCATTGAGACTTTGGTTTGCATAACATTTTGCATATGCATTTAATAATCTAATGTGGGGGATTGTTAGATTTAATCATGTAATTAGATTATTAAGTTGTTTAATACATAATTATAAAATAGTAAAACGTGGCATTTGTCAACCATTGTGATGGTTTGAAAAGACACAATCATTGCATGCAATTCATTTGCATGAAAAGTTGTCATATTGTTGCATGAATGGACACATGCATGTGAATAGAATGAATAGACATACACGTTGGAATTTGCATTTGAACAAAAAGTTTGGCAACCATTGGGAAGAAACTTTTCGTGGTCTATAAATAGATCATTCATTTCAACAATTTATTCATTCATTTTATTCTTCTCCAATTTTATTCATGTTTCCTTCATCACATACATCTAAATTAGTTTCATTTCCTTAGTCCCAAATATCAAGTAGTTCGCCGGAATTACGAGAAGTAGTGCAACTACTCGTAATTGAGAAGCCGTTGTATCTTGGAGACGAGTGCTATAGACCGCTTGCACCGAGTAGCGGAGCATTATCGTCTTGCGGAGAAAGAGTCCAACTCTTGCCTCGGCTAACGTTATAATCATCATTTCGACACACCCCGTTTTAACAATCGCAAGACGATAATTTTGTGTTGAAGAAATGACGACTAGTAGCAGTGATGTACCCGATCCCCTTGTCAAAGTAATGACAAGCAGTAGTAACATGCTGCCGAACTTTACAACAGCAAACAACCAAATTCCAAGCTCCCATGTTCATGCAGAAAAGCCGACAAAGTTCTCAGGTTCTGAATTTAAGCGTTGGCAATCTAAAATATTATTTTATTTAACTACTTTGAATTTGTCTCGATTCTTGAAAGAGACACCTCCAATTGTGGGGGAAGATGAAACGAGATGAACAAAAACGCATAGCGTCTGATGCATAGCATCATAGAGACTACGTATGTCGCAACTATGTCCTAAACAATGGGCTCCTTAGAGGATATTCCTTGTTGGGAAAAATTCGTGCCTCCCGTCTTGATACATTGTGATAGTATGTCTGCAATAGGGAGAGCACAATATAGTATGTATAATGGTAAGTCTCGACATATTCGTCGAAGACACAATACCGTTAGACAATTGATCACTAGTGGAATTATATGTATTGACTATATGAAGTCAAAGTACAATATTGCGGATCCGTTTACTAAAGGTATTAATTGTGATCAATTGTACAATGCAGTAAGGGGAATGAGATTAAAATCCACACTAAAAGAACGCTCTTAATGGTAACTCTACCATGATAATTGGAGATCCCATGAACATGGTTCAAAGAGACAACTAAATTAAGAATGTTCAAGTTGTGCACTTGGAAACACAACCAAAAATCCATTCTCGAAGCTGCCCCAAGTGCAAACATGTAGCTTGTGGTAAAAGGGTAAGCTATAAGCTTTTAATGATTCCTATAGTCTTATTGGTGGAGTATGACAGGATACTCTTAATAGGAGATCACCTATATAAGTGAGAAGTGTGGCCGCTTCAAATAGAAAAACACTTATGAATCCAAGATATGGTCCAAGGCCAAAATGGACACAACGTGAGAACGAAAGATATTGTATCTATTATTGTGTATATGTTATTGTCTTGGTTTACACGAAAGCTAACCGGTTCAAGACATCGCGTTCACCGAGCAGCGAGTAAATCCGATAACATTATACTAAGGAAGGTTCAAAGCAAAAAACTACCTATCCTGATGCAATAATAGGTCATTGAGACTTTGGTTTGCATAACATTTTGCATATGCATTTAATAATCTAATGTGGGGGATTGTTAGATTTAATCATGTAATTAGATTATTAAGTTGTTTAATACATAATTATAAAATAGTAAAAGCGTGGCATTTGTCAACCATTGTTATGGTTTGAAAAGACACAATCATTGCATGCAATTCATTTGCATGAAAAGTTGTCATATTGTTGCATGAATGGACACATGCATGTGAATAGAATGAATAGACATACACGTTGGAATTTGCATTTGAACAAAAAGTTTGGCAACCATTGGGAAGAAACTTTTCGTGGTCTATAAATAGATCATTCATTTCAACAATTTATTCATTCATTTTATTCTTCTCCAATTTTATTCATGTTTCCTTCATCACATACATCTAAATTAGTTTCATTTCCTTAGTCCCAAATATCAAGTAGTTCGCCGGAATTACGAGAAGTAGTGCAACTACTCGTAATTGAGAAGCCGTTGTATCTTGGAGACGAGTGCTATAGACCGCTTGCACCGAGTAGCGGAGCATTATCGTCTTGCGGAGAAAGAGTCCAACTCTTGCCTCGGCTAACGTTATAATCATCATTTCGACACACCCCGTTTTAACAATCGCAAGACGATAATTTTGTGTTGAAGAAATGACGACTAGTAGCTGATGATGTACCCGATCCCCTTGTCAAAGTAATGACAAGCGGTAGTAACATGTCGCCGAACTTTACAACAAACAAACAACCAAATTCCAAGCTCCCATGTTCATGCGAGAAAAGCCGACAAAGTTCTCAGGTTCTGAATTTAAGCGTTGGCAATCTAAAATATTATTTTATTTAACTACTTTGAATTTGTCTCGATTCTTGAAAGAGACACCTCCAATTGTGGGGGAAGATGAAACAGATGAACAAAAACGCATAGCGTCGATCGATAGCATCATAGAGACTACGTATGTCGCAACTATGTCCTAAACAATGGGCTCCTTAGAGGATATTCCTTGTTGGGAAAAATTCGTGCCTCCCGTCTTGATACATTGTGATAGTATGTCCGCAATAGGTAGAGCACAATATAGTATGTATAATGGTAAGTCTCGACATATTCGTCGAAGACACAATACCGTTAGACAATTGATCACTAGTGGAATTATATGTATTGACTATATGAAGTCAAAGTACAATATTGCGGATCCGTTTACTAAAGGTATTAATTGTGATCAATTGTACAATGCAAGTAAGGGGAATGAGATTAAAATCCACACTAAAAGAACGCTCTTAATGGTAACTCTACCATGATAATTGGAGATCCCATGAACATGGTTCAAAGAGACAACTAAATTAAGAATGTTCAAGTTGTGCACTTGGAAACACAACCAAAAATCCATTCTCGAAGCCGCCCCCAAGTGCAAACATGTAGCTTGTGGTAAAAGGGTAAGCTATAAGCTTTTAATGATTCCTATAGTCTTATTGGTGGAGTATGATAGGATACTCTTAATAGGAGATCACCTATATAAGTGAGAAGTGTGGCCGCTTCAAATAGAAAAACACTTATGAATCCAAGATATGGTCCAAGGCCAAAATGGACACAACGTGAGAACGAAAGATATTGTATCTATTATTGTGTATATGTTATTGTCTTGGTTTACACGAAAGCTAACCGGTTCAAGACATCGCGTTCACCGAGCAAGCGAGTAAATCCGATAACATTATACTAAGGAAGGTTCAAAGCAAAAAACTACCTATCCTGATGCAATAATAGGTCATTGAGACTTTGGTTTGCATAACATTTTGCATATGCATTTAATAATCTAATGTGGGGGATTGTTAGATTTAATCATGTAATTAGATTATTAAGTTGTTTAATACATAATTATAAAATAGTAAAACGTGGCATTTGTCAACCATTGTTGATGGTTTGAAAAGACACAATCATTGCATGCAATTCATTTGCATGAAAAGTTGTCATATTGTTGCATGAATGGACACATGCATGTGAATAGAATGAATAGACATACACGTTGGAATTTGCATTTGAACAAAAAGTTTGGCAACCATTGGGAAGAAACTTTTCGTGGTCTATAAATAGATCATTCATTTCAACAATTTATTCATTCATTTTATTCTTCTCCAATTTTATTCATGTTTCCTTCATCACATACATCTAAATTAGTTTCATTTCCTTAGTCCCAAATATCAAGTAGTTCGCCGGAATTACGAGAAGTAGTGCAACTACTCGTAATTGAGAAGCCGTTGTATCTTGGAGACGAGTGCTATAGACCGCTTGCACCGAGTAGCGGAGCATTATCGTCTTGCGGAGAAAGAGTCCAACTCTTGCCTCGGCTAACGTTATAATCATCATTTCGACACACCCCCGTTTTAACAATCGCAAGACGATAATTTTGTGTTGAAGAAATGACGACTAGTAGCTGATGATGTACCCGATCCCCTTGTCAAAGTAATGACAAGCAAAGTAGTATCTTTGCCGAACTTTACAACAACAAACAACCAAATTCCAAGCTCCCATGTTCATGCGGAAAAGCCGACAAAGTTCTCGGTGTTCGAATTTAAGCGTTGGCAATCTAAAATATTATTTTATTTAACTACTTTGAATTTGTCTCGATTCTTGAAAGAGACACCTCCAATTGTGGGGGAAGATGAAACAGATGAACAAAAAACGCATAGCGTCGATGCATAGCATCATAGAGACTACGTATGTCGCAACTATGTCCTAAACAATGGGCTCCTTAGAGGATATTCCTTGTTGGGAAAAATTCGTGCCTCCCGTCTTGATACATTGTGATAGTATGTCTGCAATAGGGAGAGCACAATATAGTATGTATAATGGTAAGTCTCGACATATTCGTCGAAGACACAATACCGTTAGACAATTGATCACTAGTGGAATTATATGTATTGACTATATGAAGTCAAAGTACAATATTGCGGATCCGTTTACTAAAGGTATTAATTGTGATCAATTGTACAATGCAAGTAAGGGGAATGAGATTAAAATCCACACTAAAAGAACGCTCTTAATGGTAACTCTACCATGATAATTGGAGATCCCATGAACATGGTTCAAAGAGACAACTAAATTAAGAATGTTCAAGTTGTGCACTTGGAAACACAACCAAAAATCCATTCTCGAAGCCGCCCCAAGTGCAAACATGTAGCTTGTGGTAAAAGGGTAAGCTATAAGCTTTTAATGATTCCTATAGTCTTATTGGTGGAGTATGACAGGATACTCTTAATAGGAGATCACCTATATAAGTGAGAAGTGTGGCCGCTTCAAATAGAAAAACACTTATGAATCCAAGATATGGTCCAAGGCCAAAATGGACACAACGTGAGAACGAAAGATATTGTATCTATTATTGTGTATATGTTATTGTCTTGGTTTACACGAAAGCTAACCGGTTCAAGACATCGCGTTCACCGAGCAAACGAGTAAATCCGATAACATTATACTAAGGAAGGTTCAAAGCAAAAAACTACCTATCCTGATATAATAATAGGTCATTGAGACTTTGGTTTGCATAACATTTTGCATATGCATTTAATAATCTAATGTGGGGGATTGTTAGATTTAATCATGTAATTAGATTATTAAGTTGTTTAATACATAATTATAAAATAGTAAAACGTGGCATTTGTCAACCATTGTTATGGTTTGAAAAGACACAATCATTGCATGCAATTCATTTGCATGAAAAGTTGTCATATTGTTGCATGAATGGACACATGCATGTGAATAGAATGAATAGACATACACGTTGGAATTTGCATTTGAACAAAAAGTTTGGCAACCATTGGGAAGAAACTTTTCGTGGTCTATAAATAGATCATTCATTTCAACAATTTATTCATTCATTTTATTCTTCTCCAATTTTATTCATGTTTCCTTCATCACATACATCTAAATTAGTTTCATTTCCTTAGTCCCAAATATCAAGTAGTTCGCCGGAATTACGAGAAGTAGTGCAACTACTCGTAATTGAGAAGCCGTTGTATCTTGGAGACGAGTGCTATATAACCGCTTGCACCGAGTAGCGGAGCATTATCGTCTTGCGGAGAAAGAGTCCAACTCTTGCCTCGGCTAACGTTATAATCATCATTTCGACACACCCCGTTTTAACAATCGCAAGACGATAATTTTGTGTTGAAGAAATGACGACTAGTAGCAGTGATGTACCCGATCCCCTTGTCAAAGTAATGACAAGCAGTAGTAACATCTTTGCCGAACTTTACAACAAACAAACAACCAAATTCCAAGCTCCCATGTTCATGCGTAAAAGCCGACAAAGTTCTCGGGTTCGAATTTAAGCGTTGGCAATCTAAAATATTATTTTATTTAACTACTTTGAATTTGTCTCGATTCTTGAAAGAGACACCTCCAATTGTGTGGGGAAGATGAAACGAGATGAACAAAAACGCATAGCGTCTGATGCATAGCATCATAGAGACTACGTATGTCGCAACTATGTCCTAAACAATGGGCTCCTTAGAGGATATTCCTTGTTGGGAAAAATTCGTGCCTCCCGTCTTGATACATTGTGATAGTATGTCTGCAATAGGGAGAGCACAATATAGTATGTATAATGGTAAGTCTCGACATATTCGTCGAAGACACAATACCGTTAGACAATTGATCACTAGTGGAATTATATGTATTGACTATATGAAGTCAAAGTACAATATTGCGGATCCGTTTACTAAAGGTATTAATTGTGATCAATTGTACAATGCAGTAAGGGGAATGAGATTAAAATCCACACTAAAAGAACGCTCTTAATGGTAACTCTACCATGATAATTGGAGATCCCATGAACATGGTTCAAAGAGACAACTAAATTAAGAATGTTCAAGTTGTGCACTTGGAAACACAACCAAAAATCCATTCTCGAAGTTCGCCCCAAGTGCAAACATGTAGCTTGTGGTAAAAGGGTAAGCTATAAGCTTTTAATGATTCCTATAGTCTTATTGGTGGAGTATGACGGGATATTCTTAATAGGAGATCACCTATATAAGTGAGAAGTGTGGCCGCTTCAAATAGAAAAACACTTATGAATCCAAGATATGGTCCAAGGCCAAAATGGACACAACGTGAGAACGAAAGATATTGTATCTATTATTGTGTATATGTTATTGTCTTGGTTTACACGAAAGCTAACCGGTTCAAGACATCGCGTTCACCGAGCAGCCGATTAAATCCGATAACATTATACTAAGGAAGGTTCAAAGCAAAAAACTACCTATCCTGATATAATAATAGGTCATTGAGACTTTGGTTTGCATAACATTTTGCATATGCATTTAATAATCTAATGTGGGGGATTGTTAGATTTAATCATGTAATTAGATTATTAAGTTGTTTAATACATAATTATAAAATAGTAAAACGTGGCATTTGTCAACCATTGTTATGGTTTGAAAAGACACAATCATTGCATGCAATTCATTTGCATGAAAAGTTGTCATATTGTTGCATGAATGGACACATGCATGTGAATAGAATGAATAGACATACACGTTGGAATTTGCATTTGAACAAAAAGTTTGGCAACCATTGGGAAGAAACTTTTCGTGGTCTATAAATAGATCATTCATTTCAACAATTTATTCATTCCTTTTATTCTTCTCCAATTTTATTCATGTTTCCTTCATCACATACATCTAAATTAGTTTCATTTCCTTAGTCCCAAATATCAAGTAGTTCGCCGGAATTACGAGAAGTAGTGCAACTACTCGTAATTGAGAAGCCGTTGTATCTTGGAGACGAGTGCTATAGACCGCTTGCACCGAGTAGCGGAGCATTATCGTCTTGCGGAGAAAGAGTCCAACTCTTGCCTCGGCTAACGTTATAATCGTCATTTCGACACACCCCGTTTTAACACACTCTACTATGACTTCGCAACATAAGTGACACGCTTATATAATATAGTAGAATTCAGACGAATATACATTTTCTATCACATATATTTTAAAATATTCAAATAAATAGCTTATTGTAATGACCATATCAATTATCATACACTTGCATTCATTCAAGAAGAGCTCTGCAATTTGGAAGTGTGTAAATAAAATATATATATAGTTGAAATTCTTCGAATAGTATTTTTTGTCTTGTGCTTTCATTTTAATATTTTTAGTTTTGATTCATTCTATACTTACATGGTTTATATAAGCAAGAAGTATTTAACACCACACGTGTGTGCAGCAGCTGGCAAAATCTATGTGGATGATTTTTCTTCCTATTATAATTAATATGATGTCGACTTACAAATATATAATATGCTTCAAATTAATTATTACAATAATTATCGTTTGAAGAGATTGTTTTATATGAGAGAAATATATATCGAACCTTTGATGTTTTAAAGATATATATCGAACCTTTGATGTTTTAAAGATTATAATATCGATCAAAGTTTTTATTGGTCTAATAGGTTTATAGTGATGCTGCAAAGCTTTATTAAGATATGTATATGCATTCAAAATTTTTACTTACATTATTACAACATATATGCAATTAATTAACTCTGTATGCACTTACGTGTATGTATGTATGCACTTACGTATACATGTGTCTATGTATAGCTACTTCTAATTAAATGCATTCAAAATCATAATGATTTAACGTACTCTCTCCTACTATTCACGTCTATTATTGCTTTTTGAATTATTCCGTTATAAATGTCATGTTTCCTAAAAATGCAAGAAGTAACTCTTGAATGAAGTAGGCTCCTCCTTATTCATTACTCCATCCCCCATTCTTATATTATCTCGTTTCAAAAGTTTATCTTAACACAATTATGCTCCGCTAAGCTCCGAACTCAAGAAATTTATGATATCTAAAATTTTAGAAACTTTAAATTAGTTCTTCAATTACAACACGAAGAAAAAATTCGAAAAAGAAATCAATTGCCTCAACCATGTCATATTAAAATTTGGATGAATTTTCATCCCTTCCCACCAACCATTACTCAAAAACTGTGTCTATTTATTACTCCCTCCGTCCTAAAATTTTTGTCAACTTTCGTTTTTGCACGGTTTTAAGGAGAATTGTTAGTCGTATGTAGAGTGGTGTAAAGTTGTGAATCCCACAAAAAAGTTGTGTGTAATAATTAACTGAAAAAGGAAAATGGATAAGAATTTTTAGACAATTCAAAATGGAATATTGAATAAGAATTTTGGGACGGACAAAGTAATATAATTTAAACTGATAAAATACACCTAAATAAAATTTATTAATCTTCTAACCGGAAAAAAAAGGTAATTACGTGAAGGTGGGAATGGTAAATTTCGATTGTGATCAAAATTATGTTTAGGAGAGAGAAAAATATACAAGATGCTATAAAGTAATCCAAATTCAATCTTTTTCTTCCACAAAATCTAAAAGAAAACAAAATTTAATGCTGGGAACTGACAAACCCCAGGAAAAATGGGGATAAAGATAGTCCCACTCATCTAGAAAAGCTTGACTTTTTATATTTTTCCCATCCCCAAAATCAATATAATAAAAAAAATCATCACCAATTAAACAATTTGTTGTCAATTAAAAAGAAAGTGAGGCAATGTTCCATACCTATTGATGACAATTCCACCACAACCACCTCTTTTTCTCTCCTCTCAAATTCCTTCAAATTATTCCAAAACAATTCAAAATCCCTCCTCCGACACACTATGAACGATCCAAGATTCAATCTTTCTCATCTCTCTCAAACAATCGATCATAATTTCAAAGACCCAGTTCGCCAAAATGCTAGCGAGAGTTGTAGTGATCAAGAATTCGTGCAGTTTAGGCCGAATTCCCGAAACGATGATTCCGGCGTGTGTTCGCCGCCGCTGTGGAAGAACAGCCCAAGTCCGCCGCGCAGCCCGTCTCAACCACTCCTGAGCCACCACGTGTACCGGAGTTTATCGCCGGCCGCGAGGATGCAAGCGATTGCGAGAGGGCAGAAGGAGTTGATGGAGATGGTTAAGAATATGCCGGAATCTTCATATGAATTATCGTTGAAGGATCTCGTCGAGCATACCAGGATTGAAGCTAAAACGACGCCGTTTGAGGGTCGGAAGTTGGTGAAGAGACAAGAGAGTAAGAAGAGTGAGAAGAAATTGGTGAGGAATGGGAGTTCCAAGCATGGGAGTAAAGGTTTGCTTTTGAATATGGTGTTTCCGTTTTCTTTGAATTCGAAGAAGAGGAGGAATCTTGATCGGAGTTTTAGTGGGAGGGTTGCTCCGAAGGCGGAGAAAGGCGGTGGCGGAGGCGGAGGCGGAGGTGGTGGTGGTGGTGAGTGGGATTGGTGGAAGAAGAAGTTTAGTGGGTCGAGTGATAGTGATAGTAGTAGAGTAAGTAATAATAGCAGCGGCGGCGGCGGGAGCAGCAGCCGGAGCAGCAGCGGCGGAAGTAGTAGCGGCCGTAACTACGGCGGCGGAAGGTTTGTCAGTTTCTTGATAAAGATTGGATTTTTAGTTCAATTTTGAATAAGTTGGGATTTTTGTATGAATTTGCAAAAATCAAGTCTTTGCATGATTAATATTGCTTAATTTTAGATCCCAAATCTTTATAAAAACTTGTCCTTTTGTGATCCCTCACACATTAGGTGAAGGTGAAGTGGGATTAATCAATAGTTGATACATGTGCCCCCCCTTTAAACTCAACCAATTTATTACTGCCGATGTGATTTTTATTTCAATTTTGAAAAAGTTGGGATTTTTGTCTGAATCTTAACTTGCAAGAACCATGTCTTTCCATGATTAGTGAATTTAATGTTGCTTATTTTTAGATTATATTTTAGTGATCCCATAAAGATAGGTGAAATGGGACTTAATTAATCAATAGTTGATTCGTCATTATTCATTCATCTTCTCTCTCTTCCTCCCTCTCTCTCTCTCTCTAATGAAAACTTCACCAATTTATTGCAGGGAAAAGAATAGTCTCCTAAAAAGCTGCTGGCCACTTTTTCGATCCAAAGACAAGAAATCTGTGGAGTAGAAGAAAATCCCCTGCATATAATAAAGAAAAAAATATGAGTGAAGATGATGAACTCAAGGATCTGTATTTTCTTTGATCCTCAACGGCTAGTATTTTCTTTCATTTCTTTTATCATATGTTTATAATCCTCTGTAATAACCTCTGCTCTCTTGCAAGAATCTCACTTTGAGTTTATGATCAATTTCATCATTCTCAAATTTGAATACATGTAGTCATAGATATCATTCATGACGAGAAAAACCCGTAATCACAAAATCCGCTCACTCTATCAAACTATTACACATTCAAATGCTAGAAAAAATTAAAACCAAAATTGCTCTGTTTTTTCTTGATTTCTCACCTATACTTCTTGGCCTTTGCTAGTTTCTTCTTTTTCTTCTTCACAGCTTTGGGGACTTTGTTCTTCCGAGCCTCTCTCTTCTCTTCTTTAACCTTCTTCTTGTTCTCTTTTCTTGCCGTTTTTCTCTCCGCCGGAGTCTGCTCACTATCCGAAAACGAATCCTCTTCCGAATTGTCCTCATCACTCTCCGTCTCAGTTTCCGATTCCCCCTCACCCTCAGGCGAGCAAGACGAATCAACAGGACCCTTGTTCCCATCGCGTTGCTCTGCGTGGGATGCGTTGTTGAGCGAAATTGCCGACTTGAGACCGGTGATGGTTTGATAGTACATCTCCCCAGTGTCCTTCCCGCTGATGATGCGTTGCACGTCTTCCTCAGCGTGCTTTACGTCGTCCAAAGTCTTCGGGATGTACGTCTGGAGACAAACGACAAAGATTTATTTCGTCGATCGCAACATTTCTAATCCAAACTAAACGCTTTTCAAACATCTCAAATACATAAACATATCAGTAGAATTACAAACCTGGACGAAGACTGAATCTGCGATTTCTTCCTCAGCGGAGATCACATCGCCTCTAGCCAAAATCTTTTTTTGCACCTATTGAGAAATGCATACTAATGAGAAGAATGATTCTCGTGAATAGTTGGATGCATCTAAATATTTCATTATCATACCTCCTCGAGGTAACTATCAACGGAATCATCGTCAATAGTGGGATCAACTATAAAATCGAACAGTTCACGTATTGTCATAACAGCTACCCCATGTTTCCTGAAAAAATCCTGCATGGGAAGAGGAAACCTTAACTTACACCCTTCAAAGAAAGTAGAACAGAAAGGGGAATCACAGAAGCACATACAGAAACATGAATACAGTCCTCTCGAAGGAAATCGAGGGCATGAGGATGGTCAAGATCAACTGATTGTGAAACATCGATTATGTACAAGTGGCCCTGCATTAACACAACAAATCCGAGATATAGTTGACATTTTTAAGAAAGTGATATAATAAAGGCACGAAGAAGACAAAAGCTTACCTCGTAATGAAGTATATTATACTCACTTAAGTCTCCGTGCACAAGCTTACACTTCTGATACAACGTTCGCATTATCATAATCATCTGGCATGAGAAAGGAAGGAACAATTAGTTTGTCTAAAAGCTTTTGTTAGTGTAGAGCGACCAATCAAGAAACTAAAACCAAAAAATTACCTCAAGATAACATTCGCGTAACTTGTCATTAGATAAATCGGCATCTTTGAGCCGAGGAGCAGCCCAACCTGCCTTGCCTATGTACGCAAATAGAAAATTTGAAAAAAAAATTATCAATGCAAGTAAATGGTATTCCAAAAAATTGTTAAACCTAAGCACAAAACTATTCGACCCTCAACAAATTTCTACGGATTCCTCGAAAATAGATGCCAATTTTTTTTTTCAAAGTACCTATAAATTCCATCACAAGGACATGGAGTCTCAAAAGTAGTGGAGCTGGACACCTTATTCCAGCTGCTTTTAGTCTTCAGGTTAGCAGGAGCAGAATCATATCCGAGAAAAAACAGAGTTTAGTTTCTTTCACTCTATGAATTGTTTTGGTTTTAATTGTCAGAAGGATAAAGGAATTTACCTCATAAGATTCCTCATTTCTTTCTCAGCCCATGTCTTGACCATTTTTCGAGGGTTGTGCTTGCAATACCCATGTCTGAACCGGTAGTCACCTTGTACGTAACGATCTCTGTCCCTGTTGATTTCAAGTGGAGATAAGGAATCATGTCGTTATTATAGTTTGTAATTCTGAGAAGAGAAAGTCGAAGTAATACTTTGATTTTGATATATAAATATTAGTAATTTGAAGACCACATTTATATTCAAAAGTAATAATCTTGAACTTAAATAATAATTCCATGTCCAAAAATATTACTTGGATACTTTATCTCATGAATTCTGGTCTATGAAACCATTTTCTTACAAGCTTTGGCGATTAACAATAGAAATTATTTACTCTTTGAATGGTAAAAAAATGGGAGATTCAAAACCTGTTATAGCATGAGCGGATACTTCCATTCGAATAAGTTTAACAGCAAAGAAATAAATAGATATAAAGGTAGACATACTTGAATACAAGGACTGAAGTTTTGTAAATCTTGATGGCTAGTTCCTGACCGTCAGATTTAGTGGCGTGGTATACATTAGCCTGTTGGGAACAAAAAGAGGCTCAAAACCAAAGACGCTCAAACAACACATCCATCGATAAAAAGCTCAACCATACAAGACCACTTGCAAAATAAGAAATAAGATAGACTACTTTATTAGGAAACAAGAGAGTGCTAGACTTACTTCTTTCCCAGTTGAAATGCAGCCATTGATGTCATTGAATACACCTCGATTAAGCATCTTAAACAAGACCATTCGGGTTCTAGGGTCAATTGCCTGAAAGGAAGAAGAGACTTTTAGACATAACATAGCCTATATGATACTGCAATCGTTAGCATCATGCTCTTCCATGATCACTGAATCACATTAATTCCAAGCAAACTCGCGCAGAAATCAGCTCCCGATAACGGTATGAGTTGCTAAAAAATGGAGTGAAGACCGAAGAAATACATAAAGAACGACCTAATGGCCAGCATTCATATGGTCATATACCTGCTCAACAGTAGCTCGGTCTGCTTTCTCGGTTGTTCTAGTCTTACCAATAGCCATATCACGAACACTCCCACGGATAGCAGTCGTAACAGAGTTCGACATTGCAACATCGAACCTTCCTTCCCACTCCTGCATATCAATGAGCTTGTCACAACCGAAAACTTGAAACTAGACAATCAACACAAGAAAACCACAACAGCTGTTTCAGAACAGCCAAACATGCTAGCTTGGGCATCTTATACCCAAGATTCCAATTAAAAATGTTTAAGCAAACACAAAAACAAACACCCTAATGCTTCCAACTCCACTATGAAAACAGAGGCACAATACTATTCATCCATCACTAAAACCCTAAGGCTCAATTGCAATCAGAAAACAAAACACCATACTCCAAATTCAACAAAAACCCACTCGAAAACTTACCTCCAACGGTGAAGCCCTGATGCGATTAGTCAGTTTCTGCGACTTGTTGGATATGGGCTGAAGCGAGGAGTTGTTCGGCCGCGAGTGGAGCCCACCGTGGGCGTTGGGCCGCCTCGTGTGCTGCGGCGTGAAGGAGCTATCCAGTCCGCCGCCTTCTAAATCATCTCTCGCGTCCAAGAAATCCAAAGCATCCCCTATTTCTGAATCTGATGACAGAGAAAACTCTTCCTCGTCGTCTTCCTCTTCTCCCTCCCAGTCCTCTTCTCTCTCTACCCCCTCCTTAGGGGTTTCTTTTATCTGTTCAGTAGGGATTTCTTCTCTCTCCTCCTTCACTGTCGTCGCTGCGGTAGTTTCACCGTTCGCTTCTTTCATCATCTCCGCCGCCATAGTGAACGGCCGTCGTCTTGTTCTTTCTTAATATTGTGTTGTTTATTGGGCCAATTCTGTCTACCGGGCCGATTTATCTAGGCCCGTTATATATGATCGGGCCCAATTCTTGTGTTGTAATAATAGTATCGCAACTTTTCATCTTTGTTGTGTGCTTAATTTGGAAATTCAGTAACAGTGCAAACACTTTTAACGGAAAGTATTCAATTCAATCTATTTGAGAAATAATTTTGTATTTTTATAAAGAATTAGTCTGGTTGAAGACATAGACTATTCTAAATATATGTGACAGTTTTTCTTGAGAATTTTATTTGGTCCCTCAATTGCCTCCCAATTTCTGTATTTACACTTGTGCCTCAACAATTATTGAAATAAACCAACTATAAAATGAAATATATTCCAAATAGTTGTTGTATAAGTGTTCCCTTTTGAACTGCCAAAAGATGCAATTAATTTGACCCCAAGACCCAATCCCAAGTTCGTTCGTTTCAGGAATGAGAAAGGGGCCGGCCGAGCATTGCGAGAATCCTGTCGATCATCGCCCAGCTGGAGCTGTCCTCAGGAGCGCCTGGGTGGGATGATCAAACTGCCATGCTCGGATGTAAGCCAGGAACCTTCTACCGTGGAACTTTGTCCAAACATTGGGGCTTGAAAGAGTGCCTGAACACCAAATAAAGAATTTTGTGGATCAACTGTAATTCCTCGCTCAACCCCACATCAATCTGGGTTGTTGCTTGATAGTTTATGAGCTTCATGGAGATGGGACACTAAGCAGCAATAACAAACATTTATCGCGTGCAATGTGGGTAGAAGAAGCCAAAGCGACTTGTACAGAGATCCGGAGCCCCTAAACATTATGAGCGACGTGTACAGCTTTGGAGTAGTTCTAGTGGAGCTGCTAACGAGAGGGAGGCCGATTTCTCAAAATTCCATTGTTACTGCACTGGCACATAGATGTTTGAATGTAAGACCAGATAAAAGGCCTAAAATGAAGAAAGTATCAAAGAAGCTAACCTCCTTGATGAAAATGGCATGAGCAGTTTCATATACTTGTAGTTATTTTCTTTTGTATAACTAGGATTAGGCCAGCCATTGAGTTCCTGGTGTTTATTCCCAACTTTGAACTTGTTCATGTCTTTGTTTTTCACATATTCTTGGGAATGAATTTGAGCTTGTTTTTTTTGTGTTATGTTCAAGCTATCATTACTTTATTGGTTTACTTGCCTAGCTACAGAACAAATAATTAATCAATATATCACATTAATCATTGGAATAACATAGATGTTGGAGTGCTTAATATATGTCCGTAGATGAGATTTCAAAAGCCATCGACCTCTCTAAGTGTAGTCTATCACTTATGGTTAGAGTGGTTTGTATTTCTCGTGTAGTTTGCAGATTCTTGCGCATAAGAACGAGATTTACCAAATGTACACTTCGGCAACATTGCAAGCTAAGGCTACATAAATGAAGACATAATCTCGAAGTAAAAATGACAGACACCATTTTATGTAAGAAAGCAAGATTGACATACTAGGTGAGTAGAATAAGAAGCTAGGGTTTCTCGTTCAGTGATACTGTTCAAACATTCAAAACAAATTTACAAACACTGAGCCCCTAGCTTCTTTTTTCTTTTTTCTTTTTTTCTTTCTTTCAACAATATTGTGTTCATTTTTTTTCACGTTTAAAAAAAATGAATTATTTCTTTTAATAAAAAAGGTAATAGTATTACATTATTACTTCCCCCCTTTCTTAATTAGATCTAATACCGGTATAGTCGGTTGCCGGTGAACAAACAAAAGGAACGTCGGGGGGTATATAAACCTCATCTTCATCTAGACTGATCAAGAAGCTGGCTTTTGATGATTCCCTAATTTCCCTTCAGACCGAAAATTTCCAACAAGTTCAAAAGGCAAGAAGGGATCCTCTGAAATGAGGTGCATGTTATTTCCTACTAATCATCTTCGGGAGTGTTGTACTTTTGCAAGCAAATGCAGTTGTACATAATGAAAGCAAAGAAAGTGTAGTTTTTTGAGACAAAGATAAAACTTTTTTTACCATTCTCATGCATGCCTTCACTTATCATTACAACATGATCTTAAAACATAACAATTATGACATACCAACAAGCAGCCAACTAAGTTCTTTTGTTCTCGTAAGAAAGTAGAGAGAAGACAGTTTAAGCTAGGGTGAGTAGGAGCAGTAATGTAGCAGCAACAAACTTCACCATGGACCAAGGACTATTGAAGTAGTTCCTTCTCAATTTCGCCATCCACTTATTGTGTCGACGGCCGCTGATATGCAGCGTTCGGAGGAGGGAACGGAAATGAATGAAGCGACGCCGAACAATAGATTCATCAAATTCTATGTCCGTCGTTGTCAAGGATAGCATTGCATGGTAGTGCATGCGGCGGCATGCATGCAAGGGGGAGCAAGTCAAGTTTTCGTATTTCCTTTTAAATTATTTCCATGAGTAGTTTATTTATTTATTTCCGTATTTTGGGCTTGTTTAATTGTGTCAATAAATTGTGGGCTTCCATCCTATAAATAAGGATGAGTACCCTAGTTTAGATCATCTTTTTGGAATCTTGGACGTGGACTTGGGCAAGACGCTATGTCTTGAGTTTGGGCGAATTCTTCTTGGATTCGTTGGTTACTTATTTAATTGGAGTCTTTTTATTGTTTGAAGTTTATATCGGTTCCTATTTGATTCTGCTTCCATAAGATATCGTGATTGTTTGCAATTAGGGTTTGGAATTGAAACCATAATCGGGGAATTGAACGTCGTGATAATCCAGTTGGGTAGACAGAATTCGTTCACAAAATTTAAGTTACATCAATTTGGTCCGACCTGCCGGATCGATTTATGGTAGAGACGAGAGCCAGCCGGAATAACACAACGAACATGGAAGGACGGGTTACTACGCTAGAAGGGAAATTGGAAACCCTAACTACCGCATGTGAAGAGACGAACGACACATTGGCGCAAATACGGGCTCAGTTGGAGATATTGATGTCAAAGCACGGAATTCGGACGGAAGGACCGGAGATAGGTCCGACTTTTCCCCCTCCGCTACCGGTTTTTAATGGGGATGATCCATTAGGCTGCATATCAATTTGGATATCAAGGGTTAATCATCATTTCGAGCTATATGGAAGTTCTTCGGAACAAAAACGACAATTGCTAGGCATCGCGATGGAGGGACTGACATTGAATTGGTATGGGTGGTTTATCGGGGAGGTTCCGGAATATACTTGGCCGACATTTTCCCGCGCTCTAGCGGAACGTTTTGACGATCACTGCGAAGGAAGTGCTTTCGCGAAATTAGCCGCGCTTAAGCAGTTGGATTCGGTGTCGGAATACATCGATCAATTCACACACTTGGCGAACCAAGTGAAAACCGTCCCTAAGGAAAATATCCTCAGTCTGTTCATTATGGGATTGAAGGAACCAATCCGGGATCAAGTGTGGTTTGTCGAACCCGCTGATTTTTCTTCCGCGATCAAGTTGGCTCGGAAAGCCGAGATCACAGTACGACACAGCTCACGAACTTATGGTCATTCTAAGGACACTTGGGTCCCTCGAAAATCAACCCTACAATACAACCGACCGCCTCCGCAAGCCGCGCCGCTAGCATTGCCGGCCCCACCAACGCAGAATAACGCCGGGAACCGCGTGGGAGGAGTTCGAACGCCTTTTCGGCGTATGACAGATAATGAACGAGAGGAGTTGAGACTGAAAGGGCTATGTTACAAGTGCAAGTTACCGTATCATCCAACGAATCATGTTTGCGCCGAAAAAAATTTACGAATTTTATTGGTCGAAGAAGACGACAATGAACAACTAGAATTGGAGGAAGTGGTCTTGACGGAGAGTGGAGATTACGAGGTTCTATCGACCGGCGAAGGAAACAAGTTGCGGGGACCGGACGGTGTTATCTTGAATGCCTTATCGGCATTTGGATTGTCGGGGGCCGAAACCCTCCTACTTTTGGGCAAAATTATGGGGCGAGAAGTAACAATTTTAGTAGATAGCGGGGCCTCGCACAACTTTCTATCCAACAAGTTGGCTAGAGACCTAGAGTTACAGTTTGATAAAACGAAGATTTTCCCTGTTCGTTTGGGTGATGGACATCGTGTGTCATCGGAAGGGTTGTGCAGTGGATTAACAATTGATTTCGAACCGGGCGGCATCACGGTGGACTGCCACCTGTTTCCCTTGAGTGGCGTTGAAGTTATTTTGGGCATTGCATGGCTACGCACATTAGGCGAGTTGAGGGTGAATTATGACCGCTTGTATATCATGTTTGAGATGAATGGTCAACTCGTCAAATTACTGGGAGACGGATCACGTCTGCGAGCTCCAACTACACTCAAGGCATTACAAAAATGGACAGATGTCGAAATGGCGGCTTGGATTTTAGATAGGGCGGTTTGTTGTGTCTGTTCGGGGGAGATGGAATCCGAGCGAGAAAAGCAGGCACTTAGTGCGATTCTGGATAAATTCCCGGACGTCTTCGCGGAACCAAACGGCCTACCCCCGGACCGAGGCGTCGAGCATAACATCACGTTGCAGTCGGACGTCGGAGCAATTTCGGTTCGACCATATCGTTATAATCATGTGCAAAAAGATGAGATGGAAAGGTTGGTATCGGATATGCTCGCGGTGGGAATTGTGAGACCGAGCTATAGCCCGTTCTCAAGCCCGGTACTCTTAGTGAAGAAAAAAGACGGCAGTTGGAGATTTTGCGTGGATTACCGGGAGCTAAACAAGGCGACGATACCTGATAAATACCCCATACCGGTTATTCAAGAGTTGTTAGATGAGTTGGCGGGAGCGAAGGTATTTTCGAAAATTGACTTGCGCGCCGGTTATCATCAAATTCGGATGAGGGAGGACGACATTCCAAAGACGGCTTTTCGAACACATAATGGACATTACGAGTTCTTAGTAATGCCATTTGGGTTGACAAACGCCCCAGCAACCTTTCAATCGGCTATGAATGATTTGTTTCGGCCTTATTTGCGGAAGGGAGTATTGGTGTTTTTTGACGACATCTTGGTATATAGCCCGACGTGGGAAGCTCATGTGGCGCAGCTAACAAGTGTGTTGGATACGTTGAGGCAACACAAATTTTACGCTAATCGCAAGAAGTGCACATTTGGGGCGACACAAGTGGATTATCTTGGGCATCTAATTTCAGCGAATGGAGTCGCAATGGATCCCGAAAAGGTGAAGGCAGTGATCGACTGGCCAACGCCAACATCACTTAAGGCTGTACGTGGTTTTTTAGGTTTAACCGGTTATTACCGGCGCTTTATACGGGAATATGGAATTATGGCAAGGCCACTAACGAATCTATTAAAAAAAGAAGCAACTTCCAAGAGATTCACGTGGCCGGCCGATGCCGAATCAACTTTTCGTGATTTAAAGGCAGCACTCATTTCGGCTCCAGTACTGCAATTACCCGATTTCTCCAAGTTGTTTGTTATAGAGTGTGATGCATCTAATTCCGGCATTGGCGCGGTGTTAATGCAAGATCGTCATCCGGTAGTTTTTTACAGTAAAGGGTTTCGTGCGGATAGAAAGGTGACGTCGACCTACGAAAAGGAGCTGATGAGTCTCGTGATGGCTATTCAGTATTGGAGGCCGTATTTAATAGGGCGGAAATTTTTGGTTCGCACCGATCATCATAGCTTGAAACACCTACTTGGTCAACGGGTGGCGACTCCGGCTCAACAAATGTGGGTGGCGAAGTTACCCGGATACGATTTCACGATTGAGTATAAAGCGGGAAAATCGAACCAAGCGGCCGACGCCTTATCCCACTGCAATGAATCGAACAACAAGAACGGGGGATCGATTCTTGCATTGAGTATGCCTATTTGGGAGGACTTATCCGAAATAGAGGAAGAGCAGCGAATGGATGAAGGAATAAAGAAGATTGTGGTAGAAGTGCAAGCTAACCCTTCGGCTCATCCAAATTATACGTTGGTAGGGAACCGCCTTTTGCATAAAGGGCGCATAGTTTTGCCGAATAACTCTCGTTGGATCCCAATTTTACTGCATGAGTTTCATGATACACCGTTAGGCGGCCATGCCGGCGTTTTACGTACATACCGGCGTGTGGCTTCAACCGTGTATTGGAAGGGCATGTTTGCCGCCGTCCGTTCGTATGTGGCTCAATGCGTGACGTGCCAACGCGCCAAATACGACGCTCAATCGCCGGCGGGTTTGTTACAACCATTGCCAATTCCCACGCGTATTTGGGAGGATCTTTCTTTGGATTTTATTACCGGATTGCCGGTGTCCATGGGTTACTCATGCATACTTGTGGTGGTGGATCGATTATCTAAATACGGTCACTTCATCGCCCTTCGAACCCCGGTAACCGCGCGAAGTGTGGCGGCAAAATTCGTGGAGAATGTGGTGAAGTTACATGGGGTGCCAGCAACTATTGTGAGTGATCGAGATCCGATTTTTGTGGGCACATTTTGGGGAGAGCTCTTTAAGGTACAAGGAACTCGTTTGAAGTTTAGTATGGCGTACCATCCGGAAACGGATGGACAAACGGAGGTATTAAATCGAGTGTTGGAAACATACCTATGGTGTTTTTAGTCGAAACATCCGAAAAAATGGGCGGGATGGTTGGCGTGGGCCGAATATTGGTACAACACATCTTTTCAGACCGCGGCACAAGCTACTCCGTTTGAATTAGTGTATGGACGGCCACCACCTACGTTGTTACGTTTCTTACCGGAAGAGAGCCGCGTGGAGGCCGTCTCCATTGTTCTGCAATATCGCGATGCGATCTTATGCCAACTAAGAGAGAATTTGGAGAGAGCGCAAAATCGAATGCGGGAGCAAGCAAATAAACACCGCCGAGAGATAGAATTTGCAGTAGGCGATTTTGTTTTTCTCAAAATACGTCCGTATCGTCAAACTTCGGTAGGTAAGCATAAGTACTCTAAATTAGCAGCTCGATTCTATGGCCCGTTTGAGATCTCTCGTCGAGTAGGAGCCGTGGCATACGAGCTCAAATTGCCCCCGGGGAGTCTGATCCGATACCTTACCGGCAACCCCGTAGTACAGAAATTAACACGAAGGAAAATATGTAACTGATATTCCAGTGAACCAAAGAGACAGAAAAAATGAGAGGAGCCCCTTTCGAGAATAGGGCGACTCTCCTTCAGCCTTCAGCCGAAAATGTTCTTTTACACAAAATGATCAACCCCTAACAACTAAGACAGCAGAAGTATAAATACTAAAGTCAAGGCCCATATAGCCAATAACATAAGGACACGCAGGTCCATACAAAAGATATATAACAAAAATAACAGGGCACCCGCTCCCCTGCTCCTTCCTTCGCTTGGCTTCCTCCATTACTTCCCGCTCTTATTGCCATCTAAACTCGACAGTCGTTTCCTCATTTGATACACCACGCACGGTTTGTCCCCTTTCGTATCAGAGTCGTATCCACCCCGTTTTTCATGTGAGTCAATTAAAACGAGTGGTGGGAGATCATGTGGTGGAATCTACAATACCAAAGTCGTTGGAGTTCGAAAGTGAGGATATATTTGATCCCGAGTCTATCCTACAGAACCGAGAAACAGCGATGGCCAATGGGAACATACGTGAAGTGTTGGTGAAGTGGAAGCATCGGGGCGAAGATGAAGCTTCTTGGATTAAGTGGGAAGATTTTCATAACCAATTCCCAGATTTCCGCCTTGAGGACAAGGCCGTTTTTGAGAGGGAGGGAATTGATATGCAGCGTTCGGAGGAGGGAACGGAAATGAATGAAGCGACGCCGAACAATAGATTCATCAAATTCTATGTCCATCGTCGTCAAGGATAGCATTGCATGGTAGTGCATGCGGCGGCATGCATGCAAGGGGGAGCAAGTCAAGTTTTCGTATTTCCTTTTAAATTATTTCCATGAGTAGTTTATTTATTTATTTCCGTATTTTGGGCTTGTTTAATTGTGTCAATAAATTGTGGGCTTCCATCCTATAAATAAGGATGAGTACCCTAGTTTAGATCATCTTTTTGGAATCTTGGACGTGGACTTGGGCAAGACGCTATGTCTTGAGTTTGGGCGAATTCTTCTTGGATTCGTTGGTTACTTATTTAATTGGAGTCTTTTTATTGTTTGAAGTTTATATCGGTTCCTATTTGATTCTGCTTCCATAAGATATCGTGATTGTTTGCAATTAGGGTTTGGAATTGAAACCATAATTGGGGAATTGAACGTCGTGATAATCCAGTTGGGTAGACAGAATTCGTTCACAGAATTTAAGTTGCATCAGCCGCAATGTCTGTTCAAACTATCGAAGACATGGGAGTAGCAAAACTCCGAAGACCTCATGAAGTTGGTCCCCAAACGGTTGAACATCCGAAGAATGTTGTCGTCCCCTCCTAGGTAGTTGCTAATGATCCCACTCTGCCGCAGTATCTCTATGTCCTTGTTGGACCTATTGAAGCAGTGCATGAAGAATGCGTAGTCTGTCACGTGTTTGGTGTGGTCATCATCGAGGCGAAGCTGCTCGTACGCCATCACATTCCTTAGGAGGGACTCGGTCTTACCCGAGATTCGGAGAGGAGGGAATTTCAGAACTCCAGCCTCAAAGGTGAGGCTGTTTGTTTTCGGACCTCTTGAGTCGAATCCCGGCCTCTTTCAGCTCCGAGGCAGAGTTTATATGGACACCGGAGCCTTCTTCCCTTTTCGGCCTTTAGGGTTGGAGGGAGTTTTCGTTGAGAATGGTGAGAAACATGGGTATACTAGGCCTAACAGGTGCTCGGAATGGAGTGTCGTGTGTGAAGACGAATCCAACCACGGTAGCATGTCTTCGACTAGGAAAACGGTGAGGTGTCACAAGTTGTCGTCTGGATCTTCGGTCTTAGTCATGTCTGATTTGGCTGAGTGTCTCGGATCCGAAGATGGGGTCTACGTCTCTTGGTTCATCGAAGAAGTTGTTCCGTACGAACTGGATGACGAAGCAGCCATCAAGGAGGAGAATTCCCACAAACTCATCCTTGTCAAGGTTGAGAGATTTGGAGTAGCATTGGCGAGCTTCTGCTTCCATATGCCTTATTTTTTCGACGAATTTTTCTATGCTGAGATCAGGTCTCTTCTGCAGAAGTTGCTGCAGAAGCCTCACCTTGTGCTGCTCCATCCTCTTCACTTGATCCTTCCCATGATGAATGGCGCCAATTGAGACTATTTCTGGTTCATAATCCTTTTCATTCACTTTGCGGAGATGATCATCCACTTGGAGTATTGTGGGCTTGGATTCTGTAGGATTGCACATTTTCTTGACCAAATCTTCAATGAAAATGGTGACATTGTCTCTTACCGTTGACATCTCTGCACCCTTCAAGAAACCAGCCAAGAAACACGTGTTAGCTTATAATGGCTTTGATGGACTAATAAGATTAAGCAATTAACATAAAGTAAAAGAAAGAGGCAGAATTCTTACCAGATTACTGCTAAGATGATAGCATACTGCTAGAGAGTAATCTCTGAGGTGTGGTGGCTAATCACCGGAATCACTTACCGCTCTCGGATTTGCTGTATCTTCAAGGGAGGAGGAGCAGCTCCAGATTTTATATTCAGAGAAGATGAAAAAACAGCTGAATTTACTAAGTGTTCTATGTTCAGAAGAGCAAACTTCCAACTTATTCCTTCTATGAGAAATTTGAACTTTGCTGTTTGGTACAAGTCTCAGCTTTGAGGTGTTGTACATTTTAAGCAGACGAGTTGTATTTTCTTGTCTGGACAAAGAGAAGTCTTGGAAGCTGAAGCAACATTGCAGTGTCATCCTTAGCTTAAAGAAAGACTTCATGTTTTTTTTAGTCAGCTGAGGAAAAAACCTCATGGAAATAAAAGAAAGACTGCAACAGAACAAGACAAAGTCAACTTGATTGGTTGTTATGTTGGTTGGATTAATGAATTTTCCTAGAAAATTTTCAAGCATTGTCCATTTTAAATAGAGCAGAAAATGAATTTACATGAAGTTCAGATTGAAGAAAACTGTGTATTTTTGTTCAATGTTTCTGCAAATCTCCCTTCATTTTACACTTATAAAACTGCTTTTGTTCTAACTGCTGATGTCTTCTTCAGGCAATGATAAAACGTCGTAGTATTCAAGATTCCCGGAGTGTTTGAATCTCAAGTTTAGCAGTTCACAAATTATCATTTTATCTTCCTCTGTCAAAAACCATGAAGGTTGCTTTGATGGCCTCAAGATGCTAAGTTTGCTGCCAAAATGAAGGCCTAATATGAAGTAGAGGTAGCTGGATTGGTGCTCCAGCCGATGGCCATTTCTGCCTTGTTGAATCAAAACATATCTTAGGTAATTCGCTACGAAACATGATGAAGATTCCACTAAATTTCACACAACTTTAGTAGTCTTCTTTAAAACTTTTGTTACGGGTAATTCTTGAAAATCAGACTTAATTTCACTCTTCCAATACACCATTTGTGTTGGTTTCAGCTGCTCAGATTTGCTGCTAATCTAGTAAGCATGCAGCCCTTTCAACTCAAAACTTCGATCACATTACCCGTTTGGATGCTAAGAATAACGAATGGAAGTATGTGTTTCATCTACGTCAAACATCAGTCGAAACACGGTTAAACTTGAGGTTAGCATGCATCAGTTCTTTTGTGAGTTTCATGAAATAATGCTTATGGAATTGAACTTAATATTACCATTTGCTAATGGAATCATATTTGGTGATTTCTTGTCTTGATTCTTGAAGATGTTTGAGGGAGAGAGGCTCTGTTAGAGTAAAGGAATTGTAGAAGCAATTGTAATAACCAAACGAAATTGAATTACGAAATCAAAAGCAAACTCGAAATCGAGTCCCACGGAAGATAAATCTTCCGGCCAAGCGTAACTATACGCCGTCCAAGATCCGAGATAAAACCCTAGATGATCAATCCCTACAAGATTGACCTTATTATATACTAAGATAAAATATGTAAATTAAGTAACTAGGCCTAAACACGGCCAGCCCATGACAAGGACTAATTATTACTATTAAAATAGTAAACCATAAATAAGCCCCACGTCTCTAACAACTCCTCCACCCTTCCAAACAACCTTGCCCTCAAGGTTGAAATCTTTGAGCGGCTAACTGAGTCAATATCATCGCATTAGCTTCTGGGTCCAAATCCGAACACCCGTTTCCATCCACAACAACATTCCCCTCGCCCTCCAATATAATTTCATCCGCCTCCTCTGGGTCTGATATAATAAGGACCTGAAAGGTTTTGTCTGCGCAACGGTGGGTAGGCGACCACTTCTCGTCACAGCGGAAACACTTTCCCGCGGCCCGCTTGGCTAGATAGTCTTGGTGCGTAATCTGCCGCACCGGCTGGGCCTTCCCCGCCTCACCAGTCCTTCCCGTCGAACTCACCGAAGGTGTCGACGCTCTAGCGTTGTCTTTGACGAACCCACTCTTAGAATTCCCGTCCGAAAACCCCGTATTGGACAGCGCCGAAGACGAAGAAGGGAAAACTTGTACAAATTGTCCAACGGTCTTAGATACAGTCGCTATTCCCGCTCGATGCACTTCCCCGGACCGCGTATGACCAAGCCCTCCCAGAATCGTGACTTCCTGCTCAATTTCCTTCGCAAGATGAATAGTGTCCGAAAGAGTCCTCGCATCACGTGACTTAATCTTAAGTCGAATCTCATCCCGAAATCCGTTAAGAAATAAGCCTAAACAATATTTTTCGTCCAATCCCGGCACATGAACCATTCGCGCAATAAACAAAGTGACGTATTCGCCCACCGAATGAGTTTGTCGAGTTTGTACGAGTGTCTCAAACGGATTGGCCAACGGATTCGAGCCAAACATACATACCATTTCTAATTTGAATCCCGACCACCTCATGGTCGGGCTCGTCGCCCGTACCCATTGAAACCACGGCAGGGCGTCTCCTTCCATCGCCACCAACGCCACATCCAAACGATTTGCCTCCGGCGTATTATGCAACTGAAAATACTGCTCGACTCGTGTAAGCCACCCCTCCGCGCCAGTTCCGTCAAACATTGGTAAAGAGACTTGCGGCGCGCCGGAAGTGATGTTGGGCGAACTCGCCGCCGTGTCAGTACCGGCCGACTGCAGACCGTCCGCCGAATGGTGATCCTCCAAACTAGGGTTAGAGGGCGAGCCGCCGTCGGAACCCTCGTTTGATTTGTTCTTCTCCGCCAGCAATCCCGTCAACAAATCGCGAATTGAGGCCATCGAATCTTTCATAGTCGATAACTCCCCCGACAATCGTACATCCATAGCTTTCAATCCCTTCTCCAACTCATCCATCCGTGAATCCATTTGTTGTTGTCTCGTATTGGCTTTCCGGCAGGTCGGACCAATTTGTTAGAGTAAAGGAATTGTAGAAGCAATTGTAATAACCAAACGAAATTGAATTACGAAATCAAAAGCAAACTCGAAATCGAGTCCCACGGAAGATAAATCTTCCGGCCAAGCGTAACTATACGCCGTCCAAGATCCGAGATAAAACCCTAGATGATCAATCCCTACAAGATTGACCTTATTATATACTAAGATAAAATATGTAAATTAAGTAACTAGGCCTAAACACGGCCAGCCCATGACAAGGACTAATTATTACTATTAAAGTAGTAAACTATAAATAAGCCCCACGTCTCTAACAGGCTCCTACTAACCTTCATTCAGACAAGTATAATGTAATTAATGTTGTAGTATGTGAAAAAACTCAAATTCTTGCCGTAAAATATGTGAAAAAAACAAACAAACATTACACCAGCAGTTTCTAAGCTGTTTATGTACATTGAATTAGGGATTAACCTTAATGGTATAATCAATTTCTATGATTTTCCTGGCCAAGTTATAGAAAAAACTGCAAACATGAAATAACTCAAGCCATTTGCATCAAAGAGGTTAGCTTTGCTGATACTTCCTTCATATTGGGCCTTTTATCTGGTCTTACATTCAAACATCTCTCTGCAAGTGCAACAACCTCTCTCACTACCTCTCCTCCACCAACCATCTCTTCATCTAAAATCTCTCCTAGGCGGCTGGCTTTAGCGAAGAAGATGAAATCCAACGCCATTCTTCGATCATTTTCACCCCTATTTGGAGAAATCACCCTCCCTCCCGTTAGCAGCTTGACTAGAACTACTCCAAAGCTATACACATCGCTCTTCTTGTTTAGGGGCTCCGGATCTAAATACACGTAGTTTTCTTGATCCGGGACTCGAGTAATAAGGTTGGAGCCTGCAGCATAAAATATCTTGGGATCATATGAATCATCAATCAAGATGTTTGCACTGCAAATGCTTCCATGCACAAATGTGGTTTTAAACTTGTGGGAGTTCAAGTATGCTAGTCCCCTAGCCACCCCTGCTGCTGCTTTCACGCGGTTCTCGCACGACAAACGTGCATCGGAAAGTGTAGCATTCCCATCTCCATGAAGCTCATAAACTACCAAAGGGGACTGTGTCTCCAAGCAGCAACCCAAGACTCTTACCAGATTCTTGTGGGGCTGAGAAAGAAACACCAACTGATCAACAAATAGTTCGATGTGGGATTCAGCCACTCTTTCCACCTTCACTACAGCAACTTCAGCATTACATAAAGTTCCAAGGTAGAAGGCTCCTGGCTTACATCTGAGCATGACAGTTTTATCACCATAGCTGTTTGTGATTGCCTTCATCTCTTGTGTTGTGTATATTCTCAGCTGTAAACTTTTCCGCCTCGACAGCTTCCTTCTCAACAAATTGCCACCATTTCTGTCAAATAAGTCCTCTCTGAGCTTCTCCAGCTTCTTCTTTTTGTCCATCCATGTTATCCATGTGGTTGCCAGCACCGGTGCCATAACAATTACGCCTATCAAGATCCGGACAAGTAGTTATTAGGCGAAGAGGAATGACAAGATTAGTAGGTGCTAGCTTTACCTATAGGAAGGTAGACTGAGGCAGACCAGCTGATCTGATCTTCTGTATGGCAACCGGTGCCATTTTTCCTACCGTCGCCAACCAACCCCTTCGCGCAGTAGCATTTGAAGCTTCCGGGCAAGTTTATGCACACGCCCTCACATGGGTTTGACACAGAACATTCATCGATGTCTGGAGACAACTCATGATTAGTCCAAACAACAGAAGAGATGTTGCGTATAACAGTTAATCCTAGATTTGGCTTTGCATAACAAAACATATGTTGTTGATTTTGATGCTCTTTTTTTTACATATATTAATCCTAGATTTGGCTTTGCAACAGGCTGAATGTTTGTTAATGAACCTCAAATTTCAAGAATCTAATTTAGCATCTAAATCTGACCTCAAAAGATTCAAGAATCTCTCTATCTAGATTCAAATAAAAGCACTAAATATAAAGTTCAAATCAAGCAACCATGAGAAGTTATCTGTATATATACTTGGCAACCTCAACAACCTCTGATTAGTCCAAACAACAAAAACATATGCTGTCTGCAGCAGTTTCTGATAAAAGTTGCTCTTTCAAGACATATTAATCCTAGATTTGAACCTCAAATTTCAAGAATCTAAATTAGATTCAATAAGAATCATCAAACTAGGAGAAATCATTTTATGTATATATACTTGGCAACCCAACAAAATCTCTGATTAATCCAAACAACAAAAACATGCTGTCTAAAAAAACTCTGATTTTGATTGTCTTTCTTTACATATTTATCTTAAATTTGGCTATGTAACAGGACTAACCTCAAATTTTAAGAATCTTAGTTAGCTAATTAGATTCAATAAGAACCATCAAACTAAGAGAAGTCAGTTTGTCTACATACCTTGACAACCATCAACCAGATATGGATTCCCTTGATATCCAGACAAACATTGACAAATATAGCCTTGTCCAACGCTCGAATCCATGCACCGGCTCTGTAGGGATCGGCACGCATAACGAGAAGAACTGTTACGTGCCACGTGGCAAGCTATGTTCCCAGCAGCCCATCCAACCACCACTGGAGCAGATTCCACATCCCTTTTCACCAAAGATGAGTTTAACAGCTCCAACTTCCCATCAAGAGAAATGCTGACCACTTCTGCACTCTTTAACCGGAGAAAGGGCCTCGGAGGCTTGAAACTGCTGTTGCAGATTATGTGGAAAGAGTCATCAAAGTAGCAGCCAGAACTCATCCCAAATGGGAATGGGATTGTCAGATTCCCACATTCTCCTGGGCAGCCTGGCAGAGACAGCAAATCTGACTGGATGAATAAGGCAAAACATATAACTGAAATTAGGTAAAACGGTTTGGAATGTATCATTGGATAATGAGATATCATTGTTTCTTGAATCTGAAGAATTCTCACTTTTCTTCGTCGCCTCAAATAGAAGTCATGACGCGTAGGTAAAGACTGCTTCCGTTGGATGCAAAGTCCCATGTCTTTTACAGGAAAAGAAGGTGAAAATACTAAACAATGCGTGTATCCAATCCATTTCCTTCATGGAAAATTCTAAGGAGCTTCTGAGCTTTTGTTTTTTTTTAAAATAAATTTCTTGCTTCCCACCACACAAGAACCGTGGCAAAACAATCAAGATTATGGAAGAGGTGAAAATATTATAAAAAAGCAGCAACAATTTCATAGAAGATGAGAGGAAAAATGAAGAGAAGGTTAATGCTAAGTGCATGTGGTAAAAAGCAAATTCTGTTTTTTGCAGTAAAAACCCCATAAATGAATAAATTACAGTCCCTTTTTGAACTTGACTTCAGCTTCAAACTGATGCTGGCTAGGACAATGAAAATTAACATACCAAGAAGTAAGGCACATGGTAACTCCAAGTAAATATTTTTCTTACCATGCAATCTAAACTCCAAGAATCAGTCACCCATCTAAGGTAAATTACTGAGAAACTACAAAGAAGACTTGATGCAATTTCTCCATATTTTAAGCTTATCTTAGTTGACTTTAAAAAAATGAAGTCTTTGCTTCTGGAAAGGGTTAAGATTCAGTGGTGCAGGACCCCCAGCAACATCCTTTGCTTTCATTGGTACAACTGCATTTCCCTAAAAGGTACAATACTTTGAAGATGAGTAGCAAGAAACAAACATGCACCTCTGTTTCGATACCTTACCGTAGCAACGGAATTTACCCAGAAACGATATCCATAAAAGCTCAGAAGATAACCAAAGACAGAAAATAGAAGATAGATCGACGAACAAAGTCGAGCCCCTTTCGAGAGTAGGGCAACTCTCCAGAGTCAAAATAGTTTCTACACCAATTTTCAGCTCCTCTTCTAATGCCCTCAAATGGGACTTAAATACAAACATCAAAAATGCCACGCAGGGCACTTGTAGTCAAAATAATCAAAAGCAAACCCACTAAAATAAAGCAAAAGAAAAACAATCATAACAACCTCATTACAGAGGATCCCTTCTTCAGTTGGAAATTTACAGTATGAAAGGATCTCTTTCATTGTCAATGGAGATATATTTCTTTCTTGGAACCACACAAATACTACAATCATATTAAAATTCCAAAGGTTGCCAAGATAATCCGATGCTTCAAAGAAGGCAGCACGTGAGACATTATCTGTGTTTCTGGCTGCTCGAGTTTAGTAGAAATCTAGCAAGTAAGATTCCATTTCTGCCCTCATTTATCATTTGATCTTATCAGCCTAGTATACTTAACTTGTGATGCCTCTAGTTTCAATTTGGATTTCTTTTATTACATGCTCACTTATTACACTAGCCCTAAGGAATATGTACTAAAGATTATATCTTGAAGATACTACTATATATTGAATATATTCATGGTGTTTTTTTATCTAATAGAACTTGCTTCCGAAGATGGTAGTCGAGAAAGACTGTGTTATTGTTCGGATAGAATGCATGGTTAATGATTTGCCTAGTTTCACACCATCAAAGCCTATCATAGATGGAGTGGATCATTCCATAAGAGAAGTGAATTAATGGGATTATGAACCCGAATTAGTATCTATCGGTCCCATTCATCGTGGGAAGGATCGTGTTAAGAAAATGGAGCAACACAAAGTGAGATATCTAACACAACTACTAGAAAGAAGAGAGAGTTCTTTCATTGAGATGATTGTGTTGGAACTAAGGGATTTAGATTAAAAGGCTCGGTTATGCTATCCCACATCAATAAGTCTCGATGAAGATGAGCTTGTGGAAATGATGCTTCTTGATGGATGCTTTGTGATTGAGCTAATAAGGAACTACTTCTTTGATGATATAAGGGAGAAGGATGATCAAATATTCAAATTCAACCAAACTCTCAACCAAATAAGGCATGATCTCTTGTTGCTAGAGAATCAACTCCCTTTCTTCGTCTTGAGCCATCTCTTCGACATGACTAAGATGGAAGATCCAGACGACGACTTATCTCAACTCCTCCTCTTCTTCGTTGGAGACATGTTACCATGGCCGGATGACTCGAAACTCTATCCAAGATCCAACATTTTAAACAACGCCGGCCATCTCTTAGGCCTAGTATACACCTCCTCCTTCTCATTATCATCTAAATACTTTGTTGAAAACAATTCCCACAAGCAAAACACTTGTATGCGCATATCTTCTGCATCAGAGCTGATCAAGAAGGGCGGGATTCGGATCAAAGGGTGTAAAGAGATCACTCTATGCAGTATCTCCTTTGTGAATGGAGTTATGAAACTCCCACTAGTAACAATTTCAGACAAAACAGATTCCATATTAAGGAACTTGATTGCTTATGAGCAATGTTTTCCTAAGGATCATCCAAAATACGTGACAGGCTACGCCTTCTTGATGCAATGCCTCATTAAGTCCACCAAAGATGTCGAAATTCTTCAAAGGAATGGGATCATTACTAACTTTGTAGGAAGTGATGACATGATATGTGTCATGATCAACAGATTGGGGAAGAATGTGGCGATTTCATCGGATTTTTGTTACTCGAATGTCGTTGAGAGTGTGGAGAGGCACTTCCGTTTTCGACGTAGGAGATGGATGGAAAGATTGAAGAGGAAGTACTTCAATATTCCATGGGTGGTTATATCATTTCTTGGAGGTGTTATCCTTCTCCTACTAACCTTTATTCAGACAGTGTTTTTTGTGCTTTATTACAAGAAATGATCTCTACATTCTACAAGATATATATGTATATATTTGAGTGTATTACCTGAAGTGTCTTAGCTTGTAACTACTAGTCTACTACATAATCCATGCTAAGTACCAAGTGTTATCTTTAGTATGTTTTCCTTATTATTCTTATTAGAATGGATTGTATATATATCTTCTTGTTGTACTCGTACATGTAACACGTACCATATAATATAACGAAGTTCCTGAACTAAAAATATGAGGTATTTCTGTCCATCCAAACCAAATCATCTTTAACTAAATTGGAGCTACAATGCAAACATTTAAATATAATGGTACAAACTCTCATTTGTTGAGTAAGTATAGTAACTTTGTTTTACTTAGGATGTCAAAGTGTTTGGCTGGACCCCACATGATCTTTTGTCCCATTTTCTTGTGTCTTATTCGTGTCCCACTGTCATTTTTAACTGTAAGCATCTAGGTGCTTACGATTTGAATTTTAAGGTTATTATAAGCACTTAAGTGCTTACAGTTAAAATGTGAGTGAAACACAAATGGGACACAAAAAAGTGGGACAAAGGATTCGGATTACGGCCGGACCAACCTAGCCCAGTCCCTTGTGAGCCGTTGAGCCATCGGGCCCACATATAAAATTAAATATTTCTTCAAATTTTAATATTTTATTCATTATGATATATGTAATTTTGTAGTATAAATAGGTTTAGCCTAGTGGAAACTAATATGTTTTTTTTTTTAGTTTGAGATGCATTTATTATCTACATTGTTATTTAGTATTTTTTTGATAAAAACATAAAGTAGTGGACACGTTAAATTAGTTGAGTCCACTGGATTTTTTATGCTTAAAGTCCAGTTATCTCATTGGGCTATCGGGTCAGCCTATTTAGGCCCAATAAATTTTGGACCACTAATGTTTGAGTCCAACCCTACCCAGAACAAGCCCATTGAATCGTGTCGTTTTAGACCAATATTGACATCTGTAGTTGAACTTAAACCACATTTTATAGTATTTTTTTATATTAGGATCATGCTATCCCAAAAAATCAATGTTTCAACCATGTCACATAATAAAAGAATAAAAGAGTTTTAGTATCAAAACTACTTAGTTTTTACTATTGCTATAATAGATGATTAATTAACACAATTTAGCATGTAGTAGTATTTCACACGGCCATGGCCACATTTTTCCTCTAGCAACCTGTACGAAACCGGTCGGAAGCTTCCCCACCTGTTATCCAACACACGCAGCCTACGCGTCGCCCCATTTAATTTCTATAAAATTCATCGACAAACGAAGATTGGGAACAAAAGAAAAATGTCTACTCCCTCCAATATTTTTTTGCAGTTCTTTCTTAAACTGCTTCTAATCTCTCTCATCCTATCATCCTCAAACTCCGTCTCCGTCTCCATGTCCGGCTGCCAAGGCAAGTGCGGCGGCGGCGGCGGCGACACCTACACGACATCCCCTTCTCATTCGGGATGCTTGTGTTGGGCCCCGTCTTCGTCAGCACTCTGATCTTCTGGACGCAGCACAAGAAGAAGCTCGAAAACCACCGGACGAATCTCTTTATCCGGAACGGCGGCGCTATATTGACGAAGAAGCTCTCTCGGCGCAAGAGATCCGCCGCTCGTTTGCAAATTTGCACAGCTGAAGAAATGAGGAAAGCTACAAATAATTACAGCGATAAAAAAGTGTTATTAAAAATTAGGTGCGAAGAAATGTAGCGACAATAAACCAAATGTTAGTATAAATACTACAACAATATAACAAACAATATATGTGAATAGATTAGCGAAAATAACGAAATGCAAACCGAGGCGAGAGTTAGACTTTCTCTCCGCAAGACGATAATGCTCCACTACTCGGTGCAAGCGGTCTATAGCACTCGTCTCCAAGATACAACGGTTTTTCAATTACGAGTAGTTGCACTACTTCTCGTAATTCCAGCGAACTACTTGATATTTGGGACTAAGGAAATGAAAGTATGTGATGAAAGGAAACACAAATAAATTGGAAAATTTATACTTAATAATCGGATGGAATGGTCTATTTATAGATTTGAAGCACCCATTCATAAAAGACATAACTCTTCACAAAGGTCGCAACTTTTCGTAATGGACACAACTCTTCATAATGGACACAACTCTTCACAATAAGATGAATTGTGAATGGTTGCATTTGTTCAACTTCCACGTACCTCTTGGCATGAACCAACATATCCCTTCATGAATCAACACATTCATTCATCATTTAATTTATGAAATAATGTGTTCATTCCATGAAGTAACGTGTCCATTCATCTAGGAACCAACGCATCCTTTCAATTATTTATATATTAATTAATTTAATAATCTAATTTCCAATTAAAAATTCTAACAATCCCCCACATGGAAGTTAGATTATTAAATGCATATGCAAATGCAAAATGTTATGCAAACCAAAGTCCCAATGACCTATTATTCCATCAGGATAGGTAGTTTTTTGCTTTGAACCTTCCTTAGTATAATGTTATCGGATTTACTCGCTGCTCGGTGAACGCGATGTCTTGAACCGGTCAGCTTTTTGTGTAAACCAAGACAATAACATATACACAATAATATATACAATATCTTTCGTTCTCACGTTGTGTCCATTTTGGCCTTGGACCATATCTTGGATTCATAAGTGTTTTTCTATTTGAAGCGGTCACACTTCTCACTTATATAGGTGATCTCCTATAAAGAGTATCCTGTCATACTCCACCAATAAGGCTATAGGAATCATTAAAAGCTTATAGCTTAACCTTTTACCACAAGCTACAAGTTTGCACTTGTGGCAGCTTCGAGAATGGATTTTTATTTGTGTTTCCAAGTGCACAACTTGAACATTCTTAACTTAGTTGTCTCTTTGAACCATGTTCATGGGATCTCCAATTATCATGGTAGAGTTACCATTAAGAGCGTTCTTTTAGTGTGGATTTTAATCTCATTCCCCTTACTGCATTGTACAATTGATCACGATTAATACCTTTAGTAAACGGATCCGTAATATTGTCTTTTGACTTCACATAGTCAATACTTATTATTCCACTAGTGATCAATTGTCTAACGGTATTATGTCTTCGACGAATATGTCGAGACTTACCATCATACATACTACTTTGTGTTCTCCCTATTGCATACATACTATCACAATGTATCAAGACGGGAGACACGGATTTTTCCCAACAAGGAATATCCTCTAAGAAGTTCCGTAGTCATTCGGCTTCTTCGTATGTAATCGTTATGATGTCATGCATCATACGCTATGCATTTTTGCTCATCTTTTTCATCTTCCCCCACAATTGGAGGTGTCTCTTTCAAGAATCGAGACAGATTCAAAGTAGTTAAATAAAATAACATTTTAGATTGTCAATCCTAGCGCGTTCTTTTAGTTACTCTTGCGATCCCGGAACACATCCTCGTTGGATCCACTTTTATTGCGATCCCGGAACGTATCCTCGTCGGATCCAATTTCATCTAGGGTCTCGAGCCGTTACTCAGAGTACCCTTTTCAACTTTGGATATCAGGTCTTTCCTCAGATAATCCCTTATAATACGAACTTTGCAACGCCGCAAACTGTTCGTAAATTGGACCTCGAACCCCGAAGTTATCCTCTGCCGAAGATGGCACTCCGAACTGCCTCGGTGCCACAGGCAGTGAACCGGCTATGTTCAAACAACTCCCGATCACTCAAAACCAACTAACACCTATCGAAACTCATACCTCTGGAAAGCCACTTGTATAGGCTTTCCAACGCATCTCGCAGTTCGATAAACGAACTCTCGATTTAGGAGTTACACCCCGTTAAACCGCCCAAAATCATCACTAAACCCGGATTTTTCTTGCGAAAGAAAAAGCTGTTCATCTTGCGAACTTGCGTCGCAATTTCCGACCGGAGTAATGAAAAACAATGCCCAAAGTCTATACCATTGCAAACCTTGTACTTTTAGCTTTTCAACACACCTATCGGTTCGTGAAACGGAGATCGGACCAAGGAATTATTCGCCGTCGAAGAAGGCTCGCTACACTACCTATCGATTTTCAAGGCTGCGGAGCAAAGCATGTTCCGAGCATTTTCAACACACTATTTGTTTGTCCGAAAACCCCTTGAAACCCATACCGTTGTAAAGCCACGACTACAGGCTTTCCAACGCAACTTGCCTCTCGTTATTTGGAGTTCGGACCAGAATGTTATACCCCTCGGAAAAAGCCTACTCAAAACACCAACCGGCGAGAAGCGCGAGCAAATGAAGTTTCGACCCGATTTTCATGACCCAATCGAACTCATAATTCTAGAAAACTGACATCCACACAAACCTTGATAAACAAGGATTCCAGAGCATATCTTCGATCGTAAAACAGAGTCCCGACCGCTGAGATACGTCTGCTCGAATGTCGCCCAGAAACTGTTTGATTAAATGCCACACCTAGAAAATTCTAAGTATTGAAATGAGGCTTAGCTCCACCCATTTTGAGAGATATTTTGTGAACAGACCTCAAATCTGGAAACCCCAAGTCCTATACCGTATCGAACCTTGTCATTCAAAGGATCTCCAGAATTTTTCCGTTCGCCATTGGGAGATCGTATCAAGAAGTTACGGATCTACGAAAAGGCACTACCGAAACGCCATCCTCCCCGGGATGTGCCGAACCCCCAACTTTAGAATAGCCTAGGAGCTTCGTCCCTTCTCAAAACTCACCGATTCTTATACCGATAGAAAGCTGAGTTCGTTGGCTTTCCAAAACTATGTTCGACGCATAAAATGGAGTTCAGACGAAGAAGATACAAGCCCGCGAAGTACAGCTGACAGAACTGCCACAAACTCGCTGACTCAAGTTTGGAGGCCATTTTAATTATCGTAACGACGCCCGATCAGAAAGCTTACTTCTACGAACTTGAAGCCCTCCTGGGGCAGAACCTAAACGTGAATTTTCGTCAAAGACCGACGGTCGGATCCTTTCCGCATGAACAGAGATCCTTTCCGCGTGAATTTGGTTGTTCGTTGCTGTTGTAAAGTTCGGCAGCACGTTACTACTACTTGTCATCATTTCTTCAACACGTATTATCGTCTTGCGAATGTTATTAAAAATTAGGTGCGAAGAAATGTAGCGACAATAAACCAAATGTTAGTATAAATACTACAACAATATAACAAACAATATATGTGAATAGATTAGCGAAAATAACGAAATGCAAACCGAGGCGAGAGTTAGACTTTCTCTCCGCAAGACGATAATGCTCCACTACTCGGTGCAAGCGGTCTATAGCACTCGTCTCCAAGATACAACGGTTTTTCAATTACGAGTAGTTGCACTACTTCTCGTAATTCCAGCGAACTACTTGATATTTGGGACTAAGGAAATGAAAGTATGTGATGAAAGGAAACACAAATAAATTGGAAAATTTATACTTAATAATCGGATGGAATTGTCTATTTATAGATTTGAAGCACCCATTCATAAAAGACATAACTCTTCACAAAGGTCGCAACTTTTCGTAATGGACACAACTCTTCACAATTAGATGAATTGTGAATGGTTGCATTTGTTCAACTTCCACGTACCTCTTGGCATGAACCAACATATCCCTTCATGAATCAACACATTCATTCATCATTTAATTTATGAAATAATGTGTCCATTCCATGAAGTAACGTGTCCATTCATCTAGGAACCAACGCATCCTTTCAATTATTTATATATTAATTAATTTAATAATCTAATTTCCAATTAAAAATTCTAACAAAAAGTAATGCAGAAATGCAAGCCGGGAGATTTCTACGGCGGGAATATTATTCTGATCGGAGATGAAGACAAAGAAGTCGTCGTCGTGAAGATTCAAAAGGTGCCTCGATCCAAAGTCGAGGAGTTTGTCAATCAGTTAATCTTTCTCTCCGGCCCACATCGGAATCTGGTTAGAGTAATCGGATGCTGCCTTGAAACGAGTTCTCCTATACTAGTCTACGAGCTGCATGGAGACGGGAATCAGACGCTTCTCGACCACGTGCACCACGAGGCGCGGTTCGCCGCAGCAGCGGGAGCTGCAAGGGGATTGGCTTATCTGCAGACTAACAACCCTAAATTCCACGGCAGTTTCTGCGGTGGCAACGTTCTGTTGGAAGGTTCTTTTAATGCCAAACTTTATTACACTGCAGCCTCATCCTTAACCCTAATTGATGAAGATAGCGATGTTTATAGCTTTGGAGTGGTGCTCGTTGAACTGCTGACATGCGGGGCTGGATTGGCCGATGGCCGGGATCTTGCCACGTGGTTTGCGTCGTTGATTGAGGAAGATAGACTGTCTGAAGTTTGTGAGGGGGATGGTGAGGAGGTGATGAAGATTGCTTTAATGGCTGCAAGATGCTTGAGTTTGAGGTTGGAGGAAAGGCCTAGTGTTAAACAATTGGAAGCAAGTTTGGGTAATGTGGTTGTAAAATTGCGTAAAATTATTCATTTTCTTTTTCAACATAATATCGTATGTTTTTAAACAATTTTTGTACGAATTTTTTTGTATAATAAAATTTGGTATACGGGATATATATTTCTGCAACATTGTTTAAGAATATATGATACTTTGTGAAGAAAAAGATGAACATAATTTTACATGATTATGGATAATTTTTTGCATTTTCACGAGACCAAATTTATTTTATCTAACATCAAACAAGGAAGTTCAAGGCTGCCTTTGAGTTGTGTACAATAGTACGAGAGTATTAGTTGTAAAATATAAGAGAATATTTATAAGTTGTAATGAGAAATAAAATAATATACTTCCAATTCTAATTATCTTGTTCAGTTTGATTGTGGTGCGGTTTTTTAAGAGATTTGTTAGTATGTATAGACTGGTATAAAGTTGGTCCCACGAAAAAATTAACTGTAATCTCAACTTAAGTGAAAAAAATGATATGGATCATCTGTCTAATAAATTCATGTCAAATTGGTGTCTGATTTAAAACGACGTATTTTTGTATTGAAAAAATGCACTATTTTATTAATTATTAAATTATTTTTTAAATCTTGTCCTTTTAATTTGTAGTTTTTCAATACAAAACTACATCGTTTTGAATCGGGCATCAATTGGACAAAAAATTATTGAACATATAATCTCATCCCCGAAAAAATATGTTGTGGGTCTCACAAAAAAAATTGCTTAAAAAGAAAATTAAACAATAAATTTAGTACGACTCGAAATGGAATATTGGATAAAATAATTTTGACAAGAGAGCACATAGCTTTCGACTTTCCATATTTATTTATTTTTGTCATTTTTAAAGTTTTTTTTTTCTAAATTAGTAAAACCATTATTATTATTAAATTGAATAGAAAAATGTGTTATAAGTGTTTGGTGCAATTACCAGAAAGGCCCTGTCGTTGTTCAAAATTTTGAAAAGCCCTCTTTCTGGCTCGCACAATTTTGGGACAATTTTCTCTCTCTAGGGTTCCGAATTCCACCAGGAAACGACATTTTATCTTCCTTTCTTCTCAACACTCTCTTACTCCATCCGGTTCTGAACTCTTGTTCCATATGAATTGTGAACTTCTCAAGTGAGTTGTTGAGTTTTTGCTTATTTAGACAGTTCTTTTTTTTTTTTTTTCTGTGGAGGTAGATGCGTTGCAGTTGATTGATAATTGTATGCGGAATTAAGTCAAACGTTTCTTCTACTGTGTTTATTAAATTAGAAGCGAAGCTTGGATCTTGATTACTCCAGTTCGGGTTGGTTATGGCGGTGCTATTAAGTATTGCTTAATTGAAGATAAGGCATGATGGGTACTGATAAAGAAAGTAATGTGAACGGTGGTCGAAGTTATTTCGAGAGTTTAGTTGGGGCTTTTAATGTTGAGGGGGTGAAGGCTAATGGCGGTACAGTTGATACTGGGGCTGGTTCTTCCGGATTGGGAGGCGATTGTTTGCTTACCTATAAGAGGCGAAGAACTGTCAAGGTGGAGCGTAGGAAGGTTTCGGATGATTCAGTGAGTCAGCTCAGTGAGAAGGTATGATAATTTCTTGTTTCCAAAATTTACAAGGTGGTGTCAAAGTAGGTCAAATTTTATGTACCTTATTGTTAAAGCATGAGAATCATCTCCTGGTTCAGAGATTTTATTGTGCATTTTTACTCTCAATTATTGCTATGTACGATTAGGAGTTACTAGTTGTAAGTTTGAAGATATGTTGTGGCATAATTTTAATTTTCTGTGAACTCAACATAAATCCTTTGGTGTCTCTGTTTTATCTATCTTTTGTTTGGATGCTGAGATATCTTCTTTTGATTTTGCCAGTTAATGAAGAGATCCGATAACGTAGCTTCATGTTCTAAGAAAGATGCGTATTCTTCTAATAACTGCTCACTCAAACACAAGAGAAATATTATTCTGGAGCAGATATGCCAATCGCTCGATTGTGGTGGTTTGAAGAAATGCATTCAGAACACCCTTGCTTTTCCACCAGGAAGTGATAGTGGAACTACTGTTAAGGTATGTAGTTATCTTGGGGAGGCAGGCCTTATAGTTTATTTCTATTGTCGTATTTTTATTTCTTGCATATGAGTATTGAGTATGATTTATTCTTGTGGAGAATCATGATTGAATATTAATGACAGTTTTATAAGACTTGCACCTTGTACCTTTCTTGCATCACTCAGAGGTGATGAATTTGTGTACGGATGTCTTAAAGATAGTACTATAATACTGATATGATATGATTTATTATGCAGAAATCTGTTCGATCTTCTGAAGATTGGAGCAGAAGCACATCTCAGGCTGAGACTTTGCTTGATGGCCCCCAGAGTGCAGCTAAGTCCCATGTTGGTTTGGCGGCTAGTGAATCAGTCGACGAACCTAATTTTACCCCATTCACAGAGAGCTGCAGTAGCACCTTTTCTGATATTATTATGTCAGAACAGTTTGCACAGCTATGCAGTTTACTCCTTGAAAATTTTGAAGGCATGAGTGCTGTTAAATTGTTTGATTTGAATCACATAAACACAAGGATGAATGAGAAAGCATATGAAAGTTCACCAATGCTTTTTCGGACGGATATTCTAGAGGTACTTATCTTGATGGTTGCATATATACACATGTACATTGGAATTTTGAATGTGCACAGCGTGTTGGTATTTTGTGAATTCTGTTCTTGATGTCCTGTATTATCAATTGAGAAAGATGTTACTTCATATATATCTCCATTTGGTTTTCAGTATGAACTTTCTTGTATAGGTATGGAAGAAGCTGCAAAAGGTTGGCTTGGATATAACTGCTCTTGCAAGGTGCCTGTCGGACAAAACTATGTGTTCTTTCCATGAGCAGGTAGGTGAATTGCCTGCAGTTTCCCTTTGTTTTATCTCTATTTTGTTTGACTTCCTGCTGTTCATGCGGTTGTTTTTGACCTTTAGATTTTTTAGTGTCCTCAGGTAGGCCAACCTCCTCACAGCATGTCAGAGGATGCAAATCATGAGGTATTTGCAAGTATTATACTCAGCTTCTTTGACATATTTGTATTTAGGGACGGATGTGACTTTTCCTATCTTTGGTGACAGTTGCCTACACAAGCATCTGACATGCACACTAGACCAGAGCTGAGAAAAACACATGCTCTCGATGGAGCCCATACCTGTGGACAGTGTAGAGAGAAGGCAGATGGAAAAAATGTCCTAGTCTGTGATTCGTGCGAAAAAATGTACCATATCTCCTGTATTGAGCCTGCTGTTAAAGAAATCCCTACTAGAAGTTGGTATTGTGCCAACTGTTCAGCAAAGAGGACCGAATCCTCACACGAGAACTGCATTGCGTGTGAGAGGCTAAATGCCTATATGCCACCATTTGATGGAGAAGAGGAGCTCGAGAATGATAGAATAACAGAAGAACTAGAGGAGAGTTTGAACCAGTTATCTGCCAATGAAGGGGATAGAAGTTTTCAGCACTGCACAGTATGTAGAACTGAAGTCACCGTTGATGAGGACTACAGAATATGTGGCCACTCCTTTTGCCCTCACAAGTTCTACCATATGAAATGCTTAACATCTCAGCAGCTTATCTCACACGGCTCGTGTTGGTATTGCCCTTCTTGTCTGTGCCGGTTTTGCTTAGCCGATAGAGATGATGATAAGATTGTTCTATGTGATGGCTGTGATCATGCATACCACATCTACTGCATGCAGCCACCTCTCTCCACCGTGCCAAAAGGAAAATGGTTCTGCCAGCAATGCAATTCTGAAATTCAGCATGTCCAGAAAGCTAGAATGTTGTATGAGAATATGCAGAACGCGGCCAAGAAAAGAGAATCGGATAGAAAGATGAACAAGGCAGGTGGGATGGATATGCTTCTAAGTGCAGCCAAAACTCTGAATTATGAAGATAATCTTGCTGCAATGGGATCAGTCAGCTTATGAGTTCTAACAAAGGCATTCTAACAACTGACATTTTTGAAACAGCCTGACTTTTGACTTCTATAACCAATTGCTAGGAGGCAAGATTTTGCTTTTTGCTCCTCAAGGTAAATTCTCTGAATTGTAGACTAGTTTATATTCTTTTACAAGGTTATGATACTGAGCATTCCCTTGGAAATTTGGTCTGGGAGAAGACTACTGGATGTGTTGTAATGAATGAGTTTCTGCCTTATGCTAGTTTTAGTGTATCTTGAATATTGATGTATTCTTGTTTGGTGGCCTGAACTGAGTCAAATTGTATTTTGTAATTGATGTATTTTTCTCGGGGAGAAGGGTTAAAAAAATCACATTTTTAGATGAAAATGCGTAAAATAGTTTTTCGGTAAAAATAATATTTTGTATTTTTTTTTAAATGTTGCATGGAACTTTTCCTATCATATCTAATTTGTGTGCAACTCAAATGTTCAACGCTTTCACTTTGTTGAATTGTCGATGTTTTGCTCTTTATTTACATAACTAAATTTTAATGATAAAAGGTAAAAATACCTTGTGTTTAAATGAAAATACTGAAGTATTATATATAGATTATTTTTACACTCTAATTGTTTGTCCAACTGCGTATGTCATGTCACTCATGTCCTAAATTTTTTAGAAAATATCAAGTTTTGTCTATGTATCTTAGAGTATATATGTGTCTTGTGTTCCGCTTCCTTGCAACTTAGTAATAATTAAATATATGTAAGCTATTAATTAAAAGATGAGTTTTGAAAATTCGTAATGTTATAGTTCGTAAAAAAAATTGGGAAATGAGACATACTTTGAATTGCAAAAATTAAAAAAATCGTGTAACAATTCATTAAGTTTAAAAATAGTGTTAACTTTGTAAATATAAAATATGTCGTCATTTATTTCACTAATAGCCTATCATATATGATACTCTATTCGTTCCACTATTTTCTTAGGCTTTTTTTTCGGCACGGGAATTTAGGTAATGTAATTAATGTATATGATAAAGTATGAGAGAGAAAGTAAATTATAAAGTATTAGAGAGAGAATATGAAATAATAGATAATAAAGTATGAAAGAGAAAATGAGTGAGATAATGATAAAATAGATAATGTAGAAGAGAAGATGAAAAAGTATGAGATAGTTAATTAATGTTTTGTCAAATTGGAATCGGTTAGAAATAATTGGACATTCCAATAAAGAAAGTGAGTTAGAAATAATGGGATGGAGGAAATATCTTAACTATGAAAATTGTACTGATCGTGCTAAAAATTGTTATTGATTCTTTAAATTGAGGATTATGTAGTCATTTTTAGGTTGACGTATGCTGTTTTTTAATCAATTTTGTAATACACACTTTCACTCTCTGACAAAATAAAGATCTTCTTAATAAAATAAAATAAAATTATAATAGAGAATTCAAGTTTAGTTTTTGAAATATAAATATTACAGGATATAATTTAGTTTTTATTTATTTATGAATATACTTAAATATTTTAGGATAGAATTAATTTAGAGTGCCCGAATATCACTGTCAAAGTAGTGGGCGTATTATCCATATGACTGTTTAAACCCTGTGGTAATGCGTTAGAAGGATAATATATTTCTTAAGAAATCCAAAGAAGTCCACAGATTTTGAGGTGGAAATCATATAATGTAGGGGCATTAAGGGTATTAACTAAATAATTAATATGGAAACCAGCTTTGCTTTGACTAACAGCTGTATTTTGACTTTATTTCAAGGCCCAGACTTTTCACTAGTTCCAGGCCCAGTTCATTATTACTAGGCCCAGCCTTAACTCCTTATGTCCAGCCCCAACCTTTAATTCGTTTTACGTCTCGAAATTTTAATCCTAGTTACTATATCCACTACCATACTTAAATTCCTATATATGTGCTTATTAAATGTTCTCAATTTATTCTACTCCGTTGATTTTTCAATAAACTTACGTTTTATACTATTATTTATACCTAACTAAATTTCAATAATAAAATGCAAAAAGTACCTTGTATTCAAATGAAAGTACTCCCTTAATCCAACTCCAATTATTCAGTATTCATTTTTAGGCTGTCTCACTCCAACTGTCTACGTAAAGTAATATTCTATATAATTTAATGAACACCACTACTTCGTACAGCATTTAAGACACGCGTAATACTTTTGTATATATATATAAAAAGGAACACGAGGTGATATTATGCATTATCACATCTTTCGCTCTTACCTTTCTCCCAATTTTCCTCCCTAAAATAATTTTGATGACAGAATTTCAGCTTTATCTCTAGTTAAAAATGGGATGTCAATTGTCCCTGCCATCTATTATCTGCAGAATGCAAAAGTAAGCAACTCAAACACCAATGGAGATCATCAAATTTTATCTCAAAAGACAAATGTTACAAAAAGTGAAGAATGTGATCCTGTCAAAAGGCTATAACAAGAGTTCCAACCTACTACTAACAATAAAAACTTAAGAAATAAAAGAATATTTCAATATTGGTATGTCAACTGTGAAGTCAAATAATTTCAGCACATTGTAAAGGAGCATAACAAAATTCCAGCAGCTCCTTCAAAAATTTCCCTATAAAATGATGCTTATTCTTCAAGAATTATCCTCTCCAGTTTACATCCTCTGGGGTGTATGCATTTGCAAACTGATTTGCCCCATTTCCAAAATCTACAACACCGTTTCTTGACTGCCCCCAACCATTTCTCATTCGAAGCCACGTTGGCGGTATTTTCGAGTGGTTCCACGTCTGCTGCCTAAAGTATTTCCTTGCCAAGTTGTTAGAACCCTCCTCCGGCTGAAAGCCCGGATGCTCGTTCGCCTTTATATTCATTTCGGGTGTATCCGGGCCACATGGCATTCTGCGTTTGTTACCGGAGTAACTTGCAGCACAAGAAACATTATCTTGTCCTGTTGATGATGGCTGTCCTTCCTTGTTACATGGAGGTAAAGAAGGAAAGGGATGGAATGGCAGACCTGGAGCTATAGTGAATATCGGAGCAGCTTCTCCTTTGCGGGCCCCAAATTGTTGCGCGATAGAATAAGGAACTCCATATGATAGAGGCAGATGGGAAATGAATCTCTCCAATGGATCTGCCAATACAATGTTGGATGGATGCTTATCTCTCTGAGGTTGGTTAAGAGCAGTGTATGGAACCATTGGGTTATTACATGGAGACGAAAACCCGGGAGGGGCATCATTGTCCTTTCCATCATCTGATATAGTTGTTGTGATCTTGGGATGCTTGCATTCCTCCATTGGGACATCCCACCGGCTCTTGCGCTTGCGTGTTCTTGTTCCGTTAGTTGCAGTACCACAACCTGAAGCAGAGGGGGGGTCTGGGGTTGAAGTCTCAACACCTGATGCAACGGATGGCTGCTTGTCGCAGCTTTCTACTGAATCCGAGTGTTTCCCACTTCGATCGCTCCAATCATCAGTTGACACTGATAATTTGCCATAGGTTGAATGCTGAAGAAACACCTTATTCGCATCATCCAACTCCTTGAAGCAAGTTTTCCGGAGGGATTTGGGTATCCACTTGTCTCTGAAGTTTCTTGCAATTTGATGGACCTGAGCGGTAGAGGTATTTAGAACTCAAGTCAAAAGCCTATAATACGTGTCGTACCTTACGAATTTTATGCTATGGGGCATGGGTTTAATAAGTGACTAAATAGACATTAAATGGAAGAAAGGTATTACAAACATTACCTGTTTGTCATCATGTTCTGTCAGGGTTAATATTGAATCTTTAAAGCTGTAAATACAAGATAGATGCAATTTAGAATCCAATAGAAAAGATTCAATCATAAGTCAGTGCATGCCTAATACTGTACATGTATTCTTCACCTTTCCGCTCCTGGACGAGGTGGACCTCCCGCTATGTGCTCCAAAGTAAGGATCTCTCTCATCGCGAGATACTCTAGTACCTATCCACACACAAAAGTTAACAGTCATCTACTCGTTATTTTACCCGTGTACCCATTTGTCGCAGCAATAGTGGCAGCGCATTTATGGATATTTTCACTTGTTGACTAAAAACTTTACATGTTTAACAAATTTACCTTAAGAAGCTTGCGCAGAATTGGAGTCTTGATGAACTCTTTTCTGTACCTCTTCATTATGTTGTGTAACATCTGCAAACCTATTGACCAAAAGCCACTCGCCATGAAAAATCAGGTGAAGTTACAAACAGCATAAAAATGTGATTTAAGATATTTCGGCAACAATCACTGAAATAATTACCATTCTTATTGATTATATCAACCAGAACGGTCCGAGATTTTGTCTTCAAGAGTGCATCCAAGATCATTGAAAGATCTCGATTACTGGAAAGGAGATCAAAATATATCAATCATCACACTAGTAAATGTATTCACTTGCACAAACGACACACCAGGTACATGGAACTACATAATACCTTTGAATAGCTTCACCATGCCCATTAGTCCCAGATGCAGCTGTTAGAAACAAAAGCTTCAAGTATCCTCTTGAGGCATCCTGTAAAACCATAAGAGAATTAGAAATGGAACACAACCATCTAGAGGAACCACAGATGGTAATGAGCAGAAGAAGTTACTTTTCGCTTGCTTATTCCGCCTTCAGTATCCAGCAACTCATTCAATTTTCCCTCAACTGCAATCATTTTGTAAGAGGTTGTAGTAAACTCATGAATTATACCCCACCAAGAATAAAAAAATTTAAAAAGGAGGCATCAAGCAGATGATTATACCTGCTTCAAGATGACTGTTAGGGGGTCCTGGTAACTTCTTAGATTTGTGGCGTACTGCGTTTGACTTGTCCCCATCCAGAGCTCCTTTGTCTTTCACAGCATTAGATCTAAATTTCCCTTTTCTAATCAACGGTGAAGACTGATGAGTCTTAGCAAGAGACTCGGACTTTGCAGATTCATCCTTTCCTCTCATACTGCCATATTTCAACTGTTTCTTAGATTTAACTGCATCAGGCTGCAATTTTCCAGGTATTCTAGCAGTAGATATCTTCAATTCATTATCTAAATGCAGATCCAAAGGCACTCTGGTGTTCATCATTTCCTCAGATTGCAAGGAAGCTTTCATGAGACTGACCGGAGAGCTGGTATCAGATTCAGTATTCAGAGTAGCTGATACTGAACTATCAGAATTATCAGGTTCATATTTATCTTGAACTGTCATGTCCACAACTCGAGTAGCGGTTGCAGCTTTAGTGCATCCATTAGAAGATGGTTTCACACCAAATTTATCAAGGGAAGTCTCTGAAGTGATGCTCTCAGATTGACCAGAACCATTGACATTCTTCATTCTATGTCTTTCCTCTTCTAGCTCATCCTTGTTTTTATTTTCTTTCTCAAGCAAGGATTGTGACATTATGTCAGTCCAATCATTATTCATCGCCCTATCATCACAAATCATAACAGGTTCCGCACAATCGTCATCCGAGTCTTCCTGAACAATTACTTCAGAGTTTGTAGGATCACCGCCTATATAGCCCCGACAATTAGGTGAACCGCAAACACATTTTTTTGCAGCAGCTCCCAATACGCGCACAAAGTTGTAGTCAAAAGTAACCTCTTCACCCTGTTATGCAGAAAATGACAAAATCAACATCAAGATGTGACCAGCATGACAGTTATAACTTCATGCTTTTAGAAGAAAGTGAAAATGTCTTTCTTTATGGAGAAGCACCCTGATGCTAATGGTGTTTGTTAAAACCACCCAAACTACAGAAAATGTTACATTATGAAAGAGGAACAATCATATAAGATACAAGTCATTTTCCCTTCTGTCTCAAAGAACATAGACTCAAGCACTACAGATATAACTTGACCAGGCGTGATAAATATTTCATCACTTTCAGCAGATAATGGTACCTTCTTAATATCTCTAATAGAAAAAAGCCCAACACAGACTTCTCCGTTCACCATCCACTGTAATCATAGAGAAAACAAAAGATCAGAGTTTATACTTCAAAAGCCCTGGAAGTCATCTGCCATCTTTACTGTAGCTACAGGCATGGCATAAACACGTGCATACATGGTGTGGCATTACAATTTAATAAACTAAAACTACTGATAGAACTGGATAGAAAGAATAAAATGTAATCTACTTAACAGTTAATTTAAATCTGAACAATGACAATGATTCTAAGTGTAATGCAAATAGTGGCAAAGATTGTTGAGGAACAACAAAAAACAATGAGGCTTCTGTATGATTCTTAACGATGCAAAAAGTTCTCCCAGGCTTCATATAAAACATAAAAAAACCCATAACTGGGAAGAAAGTGGGGGAGGGGAAAGCCACATTAGTAGGTAGGGTTTGCATGTAATTTGTTGGCATGAATTTTAGACTGAAGAATATATTTTGCATATTAATACCAGTTGACTTTATACATGAAGAATACATCTATAAGAAAGGTCAAGCTTTCAATAATACCTTTTCTGTCACGCAGTTAGGATCACAACTATGATTTATAAAGCGACCCAAATTTCCTTTAGCGCATGCATCAATTACCTGAAACAGAAACGTCAATTCCAATAGAACATGATAACAAAACATTATTTGACGTACTCTGACTGGAGTAGGTAAAAAAGCAAGTGAATATACATGCTGAAAAACACATTAGCAACAAGAACTCGGTGATGAATTAACCAGTCATTACAATGCCATCAAAAAAATGTTATAACTTCGGGATGCTTCCATATTAACACATTTAATGAGGAGGGATAGGAGCAAACCTCACTCCCATTCAGCGTCATGAAGTAAAAATGTTTATGCCCCTGCAAAGCATATTCTCTCTGCCTTGCTTCATGAGCATGGATATCTAGTACCTGAAACATCAGGAACTCGTAAACATACAAGAGCTGAAGTTGCAGTAACTGTACTTAAGAATATGTTATAACATAATCTGCAAAATTTAAGCCCAGCCCTAACCATGGTCTGCGGCTACAACAAGACTAATGAGTTACCATTTGCGGCAGGTAAACTTATCAAATGAGATCATGTCTCGGGACAGCAAGTGACAAAAAAGAAATACAATAAGACAGATGTCTATTGCAAAAAAGGCAACAGAGTTCTGACCCTAAGGCATCGGAGGAAAAATAAAAAAAACAAAAGAAGTTTTATTCTAACTGAAGCATGTCTATCAGCATCTTTCTGAAGCATGTACCAATTACATTCAGCGTGGAATTGCAAAAACCCATTCAAACTTCGAACTTCGAAGAAATAATAAGATCACTCATCAATCTCTTAATAAGCATTATTGATTAACTCAGTCCAGTTAGTAGAATGTCAACTTGGTCTGATATATTTCAAGGCTAAATATTAGAAGTCCCAAATATGTACGAACTAAGTTACCTCTCCAACATATTCAATGAGAAACTGTCCTTCAGAGATATCCTGAAGAGCTTGGAGACCAAAACCCTTCTTCCCACACCTCAACCACTTCAATTTTGCATATATTCGTTTTTGAAACTGCAAGCAAACACAAAGGATTTAACACAGTAGGATGGAATACAATATAAAAGAAAGGTGGAAAGAAAAAATCAAAAGTTTGGGTACCTGCTGATTTGAACAAAGTTCACCACATGGGCAAGTTCCTTTAACACACTCAATGTTGAGCAATCGATTCAAGCATTTAGCTCCACAACCCATTCTTCCATCTGACGGAGGTTTGCAATGACAAACCATCACCTGTTATGCATAAGTTAAATGCAAGAGTAGAAATAGTATCAGTTCGATAAAAAAATAATAATAATAAATAATAATAATAAAAAGAAGAAGCTTATACACACACAATGGTGCAATTAAAATGCAACAAGATATATACAGAGACCTCATAATTCATATGTAAAGATGTTCAGGTAATGCAAACTACTTGCAACACTGTCTTATACATATGTCCTAAAGCATGATATCCAACAAATCTCAGGTACACTCAGTTCAAAGAGGAACTTTCTTTGAATGCCTTACACAATTACAAATTAGAATGGAGCAAAATTTTGGACATGCATATGAACAACGCTAAGCACTTACCTCATCAATGTTTTGAGTTTTGCGGCGGCGGTGAAGAAACAAGTTCGACTTAATAAGGGTCCAAGATGGCTGCTTATTAACTGCCATTACATTCCGTCAACTCAAAAGTCAAAATCCATGGAGAGGCATTTCATCTACAAATGCATCCAAAACTAAAGAGAAACTACAATGCTAAGGTGGTTAAATTACCAGTTGATTTATTTATATTGGACTTCGGCAATTTGCTACCAGCATTTTCATCACCAGAAGCATCAGATATGTCCAGCTCTTCATTGATTTCCGAATTTGACTTCTCTTGAGGAATTGAGCAGTTGGCAAAGTTTATATCGGCGTTATCCTTGCAAGTCCTTCAAATGTAGACAGATCCATAAACAACTCTTTCCATCACAATTTACTAGATCAACATATAAAGAAATATTGTGACATTATAATCCTTGAGGCTCGAAAACCCATCTTCCCAGCCCCTTCGCGATTAACTGATTAGGGCTATTGTGTTTGAACTACTAAAAACTAAATATGATAAGTTTCAGAAAATTCAACATACTTTACATTCTTAAGCTCATTCAAAGTGTTGCCCTAACTCTAAGAACAGCCCAATATTTGATAAGTGTAACATATCAAGCTTACAAGTGAATTTATTAAATAAATATCCTTAGTTCTTTCAAATATAATGAGGCAGAAAATAACTTTGTTTGAGGATCAATTTTTATTAGGACACTTCCAATCAGCCTAAGGTATGCTCCTAGCAAGCAAACACATACGAAAAAAGGTGTACAGAAGCAAACAGTACACTTATGCAAACAGTAGTCACAGTTACTTACCATCGACAATTTGTCTGATCAATTTGATCAGCAAGCGCAGATGCTATCCGCCGCCATTTTTGGCACTCATCACAAAGCACCCATGCGTTCCTTGTTGGAGCAGACTGACAATTTAACCAGTCAGATGAAGATACAAATTCTGATCCTGCAGAATGAGTGCTAACGTATCCAACATCTCCACAAAGAGGCAACATTTGATTTCCTAAAAAAATAACAAATTATGAAAAATCACATCAACAACTTTCGGTATTACATTAATAAAATAATAAAATATGATACGAGGAAAGACTGTATTAAATATCTTCAAGGCTATCATTTTTCTGCTTGTGTTCCTGAGATAAGGTTATCAATAAACACAAACTTAAACAGGTACCTGCTTCCAGATGGCTCTCCACTATGCTAAGAACACCACTTGCATCATCCTTCAAAGAAATTTGATGTTTAGCTACTAAGTTAGTATTATCTCCCTTCTTTTTAGAGGCTTTGCCTTTCCTGGGTGGAAAATCCAAGACTCCACTGCTCCTGCACCCACCTTTTGCCCTAGAACATTTAAGGTTCTTTTTCCCAGTGCTTAGTGGCTTGTGGACCTGTGATATTGAGGGCTCAGTTGCATCAGAAAACTGAGGAGAAGGATTCGCTTCAGAATCACTGCAATCTTTTTTTGATGTGGAACAAGGGGTTTCTGAGTTATTCGTCCCTGAACAGCCTGCAGGACCACTGGAAACTCCGTCTCTGCTCTGTGCATTATGGAAATAGTTTCCAGTTGGAACTGTGAAGACATTATCACATTTAGTGATATCCACAACTTTCTGCCTCGGTCCAGAATCCAGAAGTTCTCTAACGTTATGCTTGGTTTCTGCACCAGTTGTCTTCTTCCCTTTCCTAGATTGCATTTTCATGAAACTCTTTGAAACACTAGCAATTGAGTCTGCAAAGCATTCCTGAAGCCCTTTTTCACTTGGCATCACTGGACTATCTTGCACGTCTTCTATACCTCTCTCATAAAGTGGAGGGTCAGGAATAGAGTTTATAACCTCGGAATCAGGTGAAGTGCCTGGATCCAAGCACCCGTTCTCAGTGGAACTTCCCAAGGGTTTATTTTTTACACTACCTGTAACATCAAGACGCGTGCCCAAAGCAGAAGCACCAGAGGCTGTCACATTTTCCAAGTTATTTTCATTGGGCAATAACATATCTGCAGGCAATTCTTCTCGATGCTTATTGTCCTTAATGCCACATGAACCAGCGATGTTTTTCCCTGAAACAACAAGTTTTTCAGCTACATTAACCACACCACAGCTATGGTTGCCAATTCTAATCTTCAACGAGATGCGACCAGTTGGAGTGGAGCTTTTTTGAACAGCTTTTTGACCTGGCAGGTCCTTGACAGCATTCTTCTCTGTTTGAGCACCTCTTACTCTCCCTAATTTCTTTACATTAGCTAAACATGGGTCAAGCTCAGTGTTCTGTATAGAAGCTGGTAAGCCCACCATTCCCCAAACAGAAGATTTAGCCCGCTTGGAGAGTAAACTTCTTTTTCTTCTTGCTATTTGCAAGGACTCCAAATCTGACAGTGAGTCATTTTGGTCTATGACCCTACAATTTGTAGATTGTTCCTTAGAATCATGATTCTGGTTTAATTTCGCATAAATATTCCGAGAAGTGTTCTTTCGAGAAGATGTGTATACTATAAGATGGTCATTTGATTTCTGGGTCCTCTCAATTTCATCAACATCCTCAGCTTCAGCATCCACATGAGAAGATGGTCCGTGAATCCTAGAACAATCAGAGGAATCATGTGTACTAGAACCTTGTTCTTCATTGGGTCTCTGTCCATGCAGGGTAGCTTCACAAACAGAACCAATATCATCACTTTTAGGAGCACCTTTGGCTATTCCGTTCCTCGGCAACGGTTTTTCAGCAAAACTGATTGAATCAAAAGCTGAAAGAAGACCACCAGTAGCTGAAAGATCTGATGCGGCCATTATTCCAGATGATTCGTCATTCCTCACACAGGTGGATTCATATTGTCCTGGAGAAACAGATAATTCTCCAATGCCAAAATCAAGATCAGCCGGAGATGATGCTGCCCTGTTCTCACCACCATTTTCACCAAAAGGTGTCTCCATAAACATATTATCAGATTTACTAAGATTCATTGAATATGAGGTGAAGCCTCAGTCGATCTAATCAGGTAACCCCTATAACCATTTTCCTGGGCTTATAGCATATCTATAACCATGGCTGGAGGCAGTATCAATCAGTATTTAACTGCTGAGTAGAATCAGCTCTCTAGGAGCTCAATAAACGCACGATTTGGCACCTCAATTACACTCTTCTGGAACAACGTCTGATATATATCTTATTGACTCTGGAGAAAGAATAAAGAGGGATAAGCAACTGAACATGAATAAAGGAACAATAAAACCTAAACAGTGCAATCCAGAAAATAAAAGTACACCAGATTTTTGTTATTGACATCATCACATCTAAACCTCAATAACAATCACAAGAAATAGATATAACAAAGACGCGTAGGCAAACAAAGAACTATAGACTTTCACACTTAAGGATAGGGGAACTCAATTTATTCTTACCATGTCATGTATGGACACAAAAGAATACAAAATATAAAGGGACAAACACATTGCACCTCGACAACTCTCTTCACCGCAGGCTCAAGTCCATGTGATAAAATACAAAAGAGAGTGCCTCCTAAAGTATCTCTTGCACACCACAGAGTGAAAAACTACAAAAAAGCAACCATAAAATACCAAAAAATCTCCTCATGCAAGCGGAAAGCTACAATCAGCCAAGCATGAATGGATAAGCTCAAATACATTGTTCAATACTCAAAATATTTGCATGCCCGTACAGATTTGCTATAAAAATAGGAAAACCAAAACTGAATTCCTAGCAGGACAACAATGCAGGTATATCCACAGGCAGGCACACATAACAATCACGGCAATAAAACAGAGCCCAAAACCCCTAAATGCGAGCGAAATGAAAACCCTAATTTCTACAGATGAAAATACCAATGCCGAATCTCGAAGAACCACAAAACAAAAATTAACAACACATGGTATAAAATAGGGATAATCTTACTTGCAGAAAAATCGATCAACGCGCTGAATAACAACCGCGGGGCAATCTATTGGATTTATTAAAACGAACGAGTGGATATATACATCCAACGGTTGGATGTATTTAAAAATTGTCACTGCAGGTTTTGTGTGCGTATAGGAGAGAGAAAGGAATTGCTTGGCTGTGTCAACGACGGTTGTTCAAAGGGAAGAAAATAGTTTAGAGAGAGAGAGAGAGAGGAGTCTTCCTACCAAAACATGGTCTTTTATTTATCCTGTTCACACACACATTGTGGGTACAACATTGGAAGAACAAGGTACAAGCAGCCCTTGCGCGGTCCTTGGGTCTTTTACGCGGGGCAAGGGGGGCAGATTATTTATTTTCCTTTTTCGTTCTTTTTTGACTACTTACCATAGATATTGAAGTATTGTCGTTATCTGAAATATCTTTATATTTTTGTGAATATAATAATTAATCTGCATAATTATAATTATTAATACAATATAAATAAATAAGTTATCTTTTACAATAATAATTAAAAGAATCAAATACAACGAGTTTGATCTCAGAATTAATAGTGAAATTACAATGTACTTACAAAATTGATTAACGCTATATATATATATATATATAGCTATTAAACCTATAGTTAGCCTATGGTGATTGAACTCTCCTGTGTGGTTTGCAGACTACTGTACAAGGAACGGGGTTTATCCAGTGCGCATCGAAGGTAGCGGCTGCGGGTTCCACGAAAAAAAAAAATATATATATATATATATATATATATATATATATATATATATATATATAATACGTTCCAACTTTCTATTTTCTTTTTTAATTGGAGGAGAGACGTTTTCAAGCTTCCATGTTTCTGGAAGACTTACTTGATTCCATAATATAGTTTTAGGAACAACAATATTACTTTTAGTAACATATGTTAAGAAAAGAGTAGTTTCTCCTTTCTTTGAACAAAGTTGTTGAGACTTAACATTAAATCTCGAGATTGTTGTATTCATAACTTTATAGTAAATTCTATAAACGAGAACAATATTCTCTGATTCTTCTTTCATTTTGTACCCGGATGTTTTAATATTAAGAGTGAGGGCATCCAAAATATTTGGATCTGAAAGAGAAAAAGGATAATTTGGAAAACAACTGAAATATATTGGTCCTTCACAAAGTGTGGACTCAATTATTCCAAGAAGAGAATCTTCTAGATTTAGATGCCTTTGATCTCTGACCATAATTAAGGCACTAACATTTAATCCATCTCTAGTTAATGGCTTAATTCCAATTTGGACCATTCCAAGATGTAGAAATTTATATTTTTCTTTGTGAACTTCAATCATATTTTTTGAAAGAAGTGATCGAGAATCATATCCTCCTTTTAGGGGAATAGTTTCTTCAATTGTTTTTATAACATAATCGCTTTGGAATTCAAAGCTTCCTTTTTTGTAAACTTTAAATTTTGAAACTTCTGGTAATTTTCAGTCTTGAAGACTTTTATCAAAATTTTCAGAATAAACAATTTATTTGTTCTTATCAAGAACATTTTTAGAAGATTTCTCCATTGAAAGAGTATGGAACAATTTCTTCATTAGATCTGAAGATACCGTCAAAGCTTTACTCCTACCTTTTGCCTTAACCAAAGGACTTACAGGCTTTACGGATACTTGACTTGGAGCAGGGCTCGTGTAGAGCTTCAGAATCTCAAGAATCAATTGTAACAGACTCTTACCAGAGAAATTTTCTCTTAGCCTAACTTGGCTCTGATACCACTCTTTAGCGGATCGATATTTTAAAGTTAGCGTTTTACGCCAAAAATATTGTACCTTGATGTTCGTAAGCTCTTAAGCTTCTCAAGGCCCTCTTCAATTGAGGTTGATAATATATTTCTTTTACTGAGTCAAGAATTTCTTGATCAGCTATTTGCTCTTTTAGATGATTGATTAAAAGATTAATCAATTTAACCTTATGTCTTAATTTTTGTTTATAAGTTAATTTACTAGTAAGTTCATAATCCAAAAGAGGATCCCAAACTTCTTCGTTTAATCTAATGCGTCTTAGAAAAGAACTACCAACATTCCAATCATTCATGAATTATGAAAAATAAACTGCTTATAAATTATAAACAGAGTAAAGAAATACTAAAAAGAAAACTTACATTAAACTTCTTCAAGCTTTTCTTACAAGATGAGGGAGGATTCTAGAGAGAGGATTTTACAAGGCTAGAATTCGATGCCCTCATAATGAAATACAAGCACACTTAAATAGACAAAAAAGTAGGAAAACAGTAGATTACATTATTGAGGCTTTTACCCTTTTGCTGACGTAATCGCTTACGTTTTGTTCTTGACAGCTGTCTTCCCTTAATGGGGCAAATTATCTTCTCCACTCATTAATGCCAAGGTAAATTTTTCAATCCCATCTTCAGTGATCGGCTCTTGGGCATCCTTCATGAGCTCGTCTTCTTTTGTTGTAAAAGAATTAGACGAAGATGGGCTATCCATTTCCCTCCCGAAAACTTCCTTCCACATTGTAGAAATAGACTCTTTATCCATTGTCTGAAATAGGTTTTTAAGCAAGGATGAATGGGAAGGAGTTTCAGCATTCAAATGCCTTTGAATTTTTTTGGGCCGGTTTGATTGAAAAAATTCCTTTTCTATCAAACACTTTTCCTTCTCCAAAGAAGTCTTCTTTAGGCCACCATTTAAGGAGTATTCTCCGTTGAAGCATATTAATGGTGAACTTCTGTTCCTTTTTCTCAAATCTTGTATTCTGCATGATATAATCCCATCTAATAATCCATGAAATCCCATAATGGTTCATGAATTGGAGAACAGCTGGATGACTGTCAAATTGATTATTAGTTTCATGGAATTTTTCCCATACTCGTTTAATCATACGGGGGAAAATGATAGGAGATGCCCCAGGAGAAAAAGAATGATAAAAACCAATTTGGAATAAATTGATTTACATCATCAAGAAGGAATTTTATCCACCATGAATGCTTACGAGAAGAATTCTCGTAGATAAGGGTATTTTCCCATGCTTTGATATAATCATGATAATTGTAATAATTGGGTAAACCTTGATAGGTTTCAAGTTGTCGTCCTTGATGTAAGGGAACTCCCCAACTAGAGGGTAGAAGAATTCTTTTGATTAGAAATTTAGAAAAGACAATTTCCTTCTGATTTTTCGTAGCGTGCTGAATTTCAACAGAGGCTGTCTCAACGAGAATTGCTTCAAAATATTCTCGGGTTTTCTTCCCAAAATGATTTGGGAGATCTTTATTAAGATGACCCTGTGCAATTTGTAGTGGGGATAGACCTTTTAGATCTGTTTCCACCGGAAAGCAATTAATAACCCCATAAATAACATATGGATATTTTATCTCATCTCTATTTCCTCTTTGGAGGAAAATAGCATCTTTATAATATTGGAGACACATCTCCGCAGAAATTACTGCAGAAGGAATGGTTCTTTGTAATGATATCAAGTTGAAAAGACAACTTGAATTACAAAGAAACGAAAATAGAAATATTATTGGCAACTTTTGCGAACAAATCGGGCTTGAAACTGAGTCCTATCGCGATAGAATAAAGAAAAAACACAAGCTTAAAAGGAAGCAAAAGTTTTTTCCTACAGAAAATATATATATATATATATATATATTATATATATACGGCTTGATGAGCTAACCGGACATATCCGTAGTTATAGTTGAATTGGGCTCGAGAATTGAAGGTTCAAAAAATATGTGTATAAGTAGCCCAATGGACTACGAGCTAAGTCCACCTACTAATTTTTTAATTAAGTAGCCCAATTAAGACAAATCTAGAGTTCAAAAGAAGATAATTATTTGCCTTGTGTTAGTTGTAAAGAATTAGAGATAAAAGAAATTTAATCTCTAAAATTAAAGAATTATTTGCCTTGGGTCTGGCCCCAGTCCATGAATAGTTCAGACTTCTGAAATTCTACTTCTTCAAGGCTCTAATGGACCCACACATAAATTAACTAATACTCCTAGTATAAGTTTCCGATTTTTAAATCTTGTTCTCGAAAATTTATATTATGACAAATATATCGAACATAATCTAATTGAACACCGACCCAATACCTCATCCTTGGTAGGTAATACTACAAATTTTAAATGAATTAGCTTATTTAGATTCTTCTATAAAATACTTTTTTTTAAATTATACTTATATTTATAATTATAAATAGAGCTCTCAAAATTCGGTAATGATCTTATATCCCGTATTTTGAATCTCACTACATGACCTACCGATTAGATGATGCACTAATTTAATTGGTGGAACATGTAGTGAGAAGAGACAAGATCTTATCCTTCAAATTTGACGAAAATTGATTGAACTTAAATTTTGGAATCTCAAAAAATCTAGCTTTATTAGCCTGACCCTGTATCCTAATTAATGGGCCAATTGGGTTTTGGGCGAAGGTGTCCAATGGATTTCAGGCTATTTTCAGTTCCCTCTAGCTTACATTTTATACTAAAAGTCTAAATAAATACTCCATCTCTCTCGCTATTTCTAGCTCATTTACTCGATTGGAGAGTCCTAATATAATTGACTCATTCTAAAAATAGTAAAAATTGTGTTAATCAAATTTAACTACAAAAAAAATTAAACAATCTAAAAAAAGACTAGGTCACAAATAGCGAGTAAATGTTAAATGTAGTTCCATTAGCCTTTTTAAGAGTGGATTGGGCAAGAATTTAAATAGTTCCAGGCCCAAAAGATATGAGGTTGGCCCAGTAGGCTTTGCAGGCCCATACACTTGGAACTTGTCGTAATCTCACGAAAAAAGAATTTATTTTTTTTTTTTTTATTTTTTATTTTTTATTTTTTATCTGCGGCCGGCCGCCACCCTGCAAGAAGATTTTAAAGAGGACCATTTTCACTAAAAATATGATTTGATAACATTATTTTTGAAAAAAAGAATCCTAATACTCCTCGTTCTTTGATAGTCTTTTTTGCCGGCCAACTTTAATAAATAATTAATTCAAATTATTATTAAATAATATACTCATATTGACTTGCATTATATATACTCAATATTGTTTTATATTGTATTTCATAATTTCACATGGATTATGTCCATATTAAGTTTATACTCAATATTAAGGTTTACAAATTGCAAGCTAATGTTCTCCAAGAATTGCTTTAGTTGATCATGATAAAATTACAACCCCCTTACCCCCTTACCTCTACCCCCACCCTACAAGAAAATTACAAAATAAAAATTGAAAGAAAACAAACCCTACATGAATTTGTATGAAACTTGATCATGATCATTAGTCTCCTCTTCTACATTGCTTTCACAGCCTTGAATCTTGGTTCCTTTGGTAAAAACTTTTGTTCACTATAAACTAGCATGTAATCCCCGAAAGTAAACTTAGGATACTTTATTGTTAAATCCTCGTCCTCCATTACTACCTTCGGTCCCACCAACTGAGCCGCAGGCTCAATGGTGGCCTTAAGTGATGGATTGTAAAACGAAGCAATGGATCTCCTCATCCCATCAGGTCGGGCCAAGACCCGGTGCCAGACACTCTTGTACCTCCCATTGCTTAGCACCTCAATCTGATCACCAGTGTTGATCACTATGGCATTCTTCAGTGGCTGCACCTATCCACATCCCATCTTTCAAGATTTGGAGGCCACCCACCTCATCGTCTTGGAAGAGGAGGACGACCCCACCGGCATCCGTGTGGGCCCGGAGTCCGTTCACCTTTTCCGGGTGGGGACAGGGTGGGTAGTGGCTTACCTTGGTGCCAAAGAAGGCACCACAATCTCCACCATTGAAGGCCTTCTTGATGTAGCCTGTTGGTAACCCTAAGTTTTCATCCATTACTTCCATCACTCTCATTGCTAGTTTCTGTAGCTCAATTCTGTATTCTTTCATTGTCTCCCTGTTGTTAATATTCAGTTAGTTTCTAACTGTTTGAAAATTTGCGAAACATGATACATTACGGGATGCAAATCCACAATTTTAGGAAATGAGACAAAAAAAACTCTAAATTTTGTCGGCAGTTTTCAAAAATACCAAGAAAAATTTCAAATAATTTGAGGGCGGCCCAATACGTCCCCTAGATCCACCTATAAATGTATTTATACATTTTTTTTCCTAAAATGAATTATATAAACCGACTCATCTTTAAATTGAATCAAAACTCATTTCATTTTATTTTATACATCAATGCATGTCACACGTACACAAAAAAAATGAACATTCAATTATTAAATGATTATCTTACTTGAATCCATTGGTTTTTGATGGCCATTCATCACAATTCTCATCGGAGAGGAGGAAAACCTCCTCCCAATCCACATTCTCAACTTTTCCATCACTCTTCTTCTCAATCAACTCATTCAAAAGCTGTACAGGTTTCGAGTTCTTGAAACCCGGTTCTCGCTCCACTCTGTAACACTCCGAGGCAACCTTCTTGACCCGGTCCAGAAGCTCCTCGGAGATTCCATGGTTGATCAACTACTCAAAATGAAGAAAATACAATCATTAATTACACTATTAAAGAGAAATCAAATGTGAAATAATTTTAGTGCTAAAACCTGAAAGAAACCCCATTCTTCACAACAAGTAGCAATTTGAGACATGGTTCTGGCCCTCTCCTCTCCGTTGATCTTCGAGAAATCGAGCACTGGAATCGCCATTGGTGTTATGATTTCAAGAAAACTAAATCCTCTCTCTCTTTGATCTCCCTCCTCTAGTGCTCTCTCTCTCTCTCTCTTGATCAATGTGTGTTCAAGAAATAAACCTCTTAGGCCTATTTATACAGAAGCAATTCTTAACCACCAGCTTATACATGTATACGTAGTTACTATATATTAATAATAATATATATATATATATATATGCATGCATTATGCATACATGCTATATACTTCTACCGTCTCACTAAAAATGACACTTTTCATTATAGGGATGTCCCACTATAAATAAAATATTTCCTAAATTGATAATAATTGTCTGGACTATATTTAACTATTAAAAAGTCAAACAATCTATACTACATAACACCATTTTTATTCCCGCATCTAAAAAAATATGTCGTTTCTAGTGGGAGGAAGAGGGTATAATATATGTGTATGTATAAATGATTAGTAGTTGCTGAAGGAAGGAAAAATGGACGGTGACGTAATGACAAAAAAAGTCACATGGTCAAGGTCAAGGAGTTTTGATAATCATCACTAAACCTTGTTTAGTCTATGCTAATCACCACATGACAACATTACCATAATTAATTGTATTATTACAGGTTCTAATCTCGAACTGAGTAATTATGTTGCTTGGTTTCTGTTACAACTGTCCAACTCCTAAAATAAAATCCTAACTTGTTTAATTGTTCCTTAATTTTTAGTAATCGTTATTTAATTTCAATCCTTGTGGTGATAAATTTTAATTGTGTTATTTTACAATTATTATTGTTTTGAGCTTATAATAATAATTATTATGGATCTGAAATGGGTTGGTATTTGACGTAATTTTCAAACCTGTGCTCCATAACATAATTCATAGAGTTGACTCCCAACTAATTTTTTAATTGTTGTCTCCCTTTTGACTTTGTAACACATGGTTGAGAAATAAGATGAGATTAATTATTTAGTAATATAAACTTATCTGTAGGCATAATTTGTGGGTTAAGCAAATAATTTGATCAAATTTATTTTGTGAAATGTTAATTGTACTTATTTTCTCTATAGTGAGACGAAATTAATTAAATGGACTAAATGATTAATGTTTTTTAATTACTGCTCTGTTGTACAAATTGTGGGCTTCTGATCTGGATACTTATTGTTAGAATATAGGACACATTTATAGCTGTTACAGCTAATCTTGACGGTTAGATTAACAACATTAAAATTAATGTCCAAATGAATCATAATCTTTTAAAAATGATACTTTGAGTTAATGATTAGCTTGGCTATAAATATATAATTATTTTTTAATTCAACCATAGCTTACGTGCCACCTATCATGATTTAAACCGAAAATTTTGTTTAGTACGTAAAGGTACATCCGGGACAATGATTTGTTATTATTGTAACTACAAATAATATTATCAGCAATTACTAGTATTTTATTTACATAATGGTGAGTCATGCTTACTACTTTTTATATTAAATTATTAGTGCATTAATTTTGGGACTTGAGTTTGAAGTTTGAATGACTTGAAAAGGAAAAATCTTGGTTAATATTCATGCATCTAAAATAAGAAAATCAATTTAATTCCCTTCCATTGGAAGAATTCTAAACTTGATCATAAAATCCAACACATGAACACATGTTACAGACAAATGGTGTTACTTCCGAGGCTTTAGTTTAATTTGAAAATGTTGTCTAGGGTAGATAATCTCACTTGGTTAGTTATTCATACTCATTATGACACCAAAGTTCGACCTACTCATATTTTCCATACAGCATAGGATTAGAGGTGACAAAATCAATCTCATCTCCAAAAAATAATATGTTCTGTTCTGATACATCAAAGGGGACACAAAGATCAGGATATTAATTATACCTAGCTAAATTATAAAGCATCATCAATCATCATCTGCATCTTCTGCTCAAGATTCAATTTCAAGGAAGAGGAAACATTAAAACTACTTATTGCATCGACTGAGAGGAGTAGCCGGTTTGAAAGAATCATATGAATGCATTGCATTATTCAGTCACTATCAGTGGCGGATCCAAGGGGGGCGCCCGGCAGCTGCAGCCCCCCCGAACTCGTGTCGAAACGCGATTTTATACATGTATTTTTTTAAGAAATTTCGCATTTCGCTCTCGAATGTACACTTCACCCTCTTCCCTATCGAATTTTTTAGTTTCGCTCCCCCTCCCTCGTAATCCTTGATCCGCCCCTGGTCACTACCATCTCCTCTCTTGGATATTGGAGCATAATTAGATGAGTTATATACGCGCATGCAGAGAGTTGATATAACTGTAGGAGGCTGCGGTTTACGCCTACTTCAAAAGAATATGGAAGACAAACTTTAAGTAAAACCCATGCCCGGGAGAACATGAGCGACCGCCCCGGACCCAAAATTCTTTCAAAATTTTGGGGCCTCAAATTTCATTTTTTTTTATATGTAGCATTATATTAGTTTAGGTCCAAATCTTCATTTTCATATCATTATTCACCATTAAGACTTTTATGTTACATTTTTGTCTACTCTTCTGTGTTACAATCCGTGTATGTGGCCGTTCTTTTTTTTTTTTTTTTTTTTAATAATTTGTGCCAGATGTTAACACATATTTGAAGTGTGACAATAAGGGTACACAAAAGTGTGACACTGAAGTCCGTCCGATTATTCAATATTCACTTAAAATTTGTACTCATTTTTTTTGCAAAAAATGTTTCTCCTTAAAAATAATTTAGGCCCAGAACATCTTCTCTAAAACACTCGATTGCTAGTTTCAAAAAGCAAGTGGCCGATTACGATAATTAATAGTTAGTTTTTTATTCTTGAAAATTATCTTCTAAAATGATCAAAATGAAATATATCAAATTAATTATTTTATAAGAATAAATAACAACTTCCATGTGTGGGTTTTGTTGCATAATATCACAATATAAGATAAAGTAATAATATGATTTTGCACAAAAAAATATTTTTCTTTATATATATATATATATATATATATATATATATATATATATTCCACATGAATCATGGATTATCATAAAATAGTAAATTAATCAAATTTGGTCTACTCTTTTAATTCTAAATTTGTATAAAATTCTCTAAAATGATGCAAAGCAAATATATCAAATATTCAATTTAACATACAAGTTTTTTGCTTGTATAAAATAGTATAGAATAAGATAAGACTTAGATGTTCAATTTAGAATGTTAGATCAAATAAATTTTAATATTCATTCTTAAAAGTAAAGGTTATAAATAAGGCAAGAGGTCAACGATTGCGCGAATTGCTTAAACAATCTCAAGCAGCCCCCCTTACGGTAGAAGAACATATAATGACTATTTATACGGGAACAAATGGTTATCTTGATTCATTCGAAATTGGACAAGTAAGGAAATTTCTTGTTGAATTACGTACTTTACGTTGATTAGCTCGTAAAATCCCTTTTCTCTTTGTTTAAATTCAATTAAATGGATTTTGGCTCTGATTGTATCCATATCGATACACCCCTTATTGAGTTGAAGTTTTGTTTAATCGATATTTTCTCTGGGTTGCTAACATAACTCATTTGTAATTACAATATGTTCACTACTTTACTAGTTTGCACAAAGTATCGATAATGCATACTTTTTCTTCACTGAAAATTTTAACGAATTTAAATGACTAGATACTACTATCTCCGTCCCACTAGAAACGATATGTCTTTTTTTGCGCAGGAATCAAGAAAGTGGTGTTATGTGGTGTAAGATTGTTTGACTTTTTAGTAGTTAATTGTGGTCAACACAATGTTTACCGAAACACGTCGTTTCTAGTGGGATGGTTCAATAAGGGAAATGTGTCGTTTCTAGTGGGACGGATGAAGTATTTGTTTGTTTGTTCTATGGTTTTGCTCAGTTAGCTGTAATGTATTTCTTGTTGCACAATTTTAAAGATATGTCCGAGCCCGTGACTATCCGTTCAACTATAAAAATAGGATTTTTAGAATACCGAAAAAAGTTTAATTAATTATAGATGTGAATATCTACCTAGAATTCTTTTAAACACTAAGTATATAGACAGAGCATTGAACAAGAGGCCGTGGTAGCATGTATAAATATCGGTGTGAATTTCGAAGGATGGGGAACCATGTAATAATAGTATTAAAATTTATTTTACATTTTCGAAATTTTAATTTAATTTCAAATATTATTCTGATTTTCAGAATAGAGTATATGATGGAAAGCAGCAGAAAATTAGCGGGCATCAAGTGGGGCTTGATGATTTTGGTTACCAGGTGGCCGAAAGACTGAACATCAAAAATTACCACAGGCCAAAAGACTATTGTATAGAGGGAACATACATTAGGAACATCAAAAATTGAATTTAGTATTACAACATTTAACATTGTTTTTTTTAAAAAAAAAATGGAACTACTTACTTTGATAATACCACTTTTTATTAGATGCTACATTATTATTTTTTTATTAGAATTATTAGAACTACTTACTTTAATGATACTGCAACAACTCCGTTGATGAGTTTTGTAACGAAATTGGAAGAATTGTGTAAATTATGAGTAAATCTGAAGCTAAGATGTTGAGAGAGAGAGAGAGAGAGAGAGAGAGAATTAGAGAGCTAAAAGGAGAGGAAGATGCAGAGAGAAGTAGAGAAGAGATGCGAGAGAGTGAGCTTAAGTTTCTGATTATTTCATTCCCTCCCCCAAAGCATGCCTTATATCGGCTGTTCAACATAACCCTAACGACTGGAATTTACCAAACTAGAATAATGGAATTAACAACTGACAGCACACGTGGATAAATCTAAGACGTCCACGCTCGTTTTCAGCATTGGATCTGAAGCATCAGCCAGTAGTAAGATCAACGGCTCCAAACTCCTCCAACGCATCACAAAAGACTTCTTCCACATCATCACTCATATAGTCAATACCTTCTTCAGAACTTCGACTCTCCCTTTTCTCTCCAAACAGTAAACCCTCCTCGGCCGATAGTTGTTCCCCTCGGTTCTCAGCCGCTAATCCGGTTTGGGGTGTGACAGATACTACTGGTTATTAGATGCTACATTGTTTTGTTTTTTATTAGAAATAGTTACTTTGATGATACTACTGGTTATTATAGTTCTCACACAAATACAACTCAGAAATAACACAAATCAACAAGTGGGGAAAATTGTCTTCGCTTGAGGCACTAGATTTATCGAACGAAGAAACAAAGTGGAGAGCCCTTCCCGGGCAACTCTCCACAAATTTCTAACTACCACAATTAAGGAAGAAAATAGCTTAAATACACTAGTAGTGGTGACCAGAAAAATCGGAACCGTGACCATGAACCGTGTCTCGACAGGCCGGTTCCGGTTTCATTTTTCTAACCCTTAAAAACCGCCGATTCCGAACTGGTGGTTCAAGAATTTTTTTTCATATACATTAATTTTAAAGAAATAATATTTTAATAATTAAAAAATGAAAAAAGAGTGACGAACTATTAAACTTACGTATAGATTTAATATAATTAAGATGGATTTTTTTTCAAAAACTTCTCCATTTTTTCTAATTTTCCTCTAAAACAAATTAAACAAAATATCCGAACCGGCAGTTCGAACTGAAACCGTACTGGAACCAGAACCGCCAATTGCCATTTGGAAACGGAACCGTCCCTCGTCGGGCCGATTTGGGTTCCAAATTTTCGAACCGTGTCGGAACCGCCCACGTCCATATTATTACGCCACACACGGCTAAATAAAAGGCATGTAGGCCCCACACAAAATAAAGAAACTCCGAAACAATTCCAGCACTTAATCTTTCTTCTTGCGACGGCGAAAGGCTTGAATTGGTTTATCTCCGATTCTCGTATTTGTTACTCCTCCATTCGCGTCATTTTCAAAGGAGGAGAAACATCAAAACTACTTACTTACCTCTACGTTTCTTTGCGGTTCAGTCCAATCGACTGGGAGAAGTAACTGGTTTGAAAGAAGCAGGCATCACAACGTCACCTTATTCAGTCAGCATCACCAAGACCATCACTACCATCTCCTCTCTTGGATATTGGAGCATAATTGGAGTTGTGCTTTTTCTTCTGAGAAGCGATTTCGGCATTTTTACGTAGAACTGCTCCCGGTGATGGGTAAGGCCGCTGCTGGAAGAGAGGACCCTGGAATTCGAAGTTTGCAGATGACAAATTCAGTATGTGCATACACCAAGAAAGCAAACATATTCGTGGTGTTTTTGCATTGTGAAATTAACAAAGATAATGCCAGACTTGATCTTAGTTCGTGAAGGAAATTCATCGTGCAAAAAATGGTAACGTACCGTGGCAGTGGTATCTGCTGCTCTGGGTTGTACTCCTTTAAGGCCAACAACCCTGTATATATATGATCATGAGTTCAGGAGAGCACTAAGCAACATAAAGTGAATCTTGAATAACATAAACCATTAGGTGAAATCCATTAAGAACCCATTTTCTTCACTCTAAGATAAAGTTCAGATGATCATTATAATGCATTTATTGATGGTATAAGAGAGGTAGCATACCAACCGCCACGAGGAGCATCTGAATAAGAACTTGGGTCCATGGGGTCTAAATCATCATCCTCACTAAATCCACGCTTCTTACTGTCCTTCTTGCCTTTCCAAGGTGGGGGTTTCGTATCAGACCTGTATCAATACATTATACATCAACTTGAAACAATTTCAAACAGCAGACAGTATAAGAATTCTGTTTCCTCTTCCTGCAAGTTATCCAATTCACTGGAAATGTTGGAGACAGCATTGCTAATATGTACATGTGGAGTATCATCAGTAACATATGAGACGCAAAAAAAGCCACAAATCTTCTGTGTAAGTATTAGTTTCAACTTAATGTCCTTTCAAGTTAATAAGCCAGACTTCAGTGACAAATCTCACTGCCCCAAGCCCCTGATCCCCTTTCCGTTAAAAAGAGAGTATATAATGCCTGAATATGGAAATATCACCTCTGTTTGGAGGCAGCCTTCTCCGTGTCTCCTTGATTTCCAGAACTAGTTGCATGCTTATGGGCTTCTGCAGAGGCTGACAAATATTGGCTTTGTGGAAGATTGTGAAGTCTGAAAGCAGCAACATTAAACACTCAATACTAGATTTAGTTTCAGCGTGACCGAACCTCATGTGATTAGTAGCTCACTATTAGTTTTGAAATAAAAGTTTTCATTTAATCTAGACAGACCTAAATATCCTCCAAATGCATGGTAAAATTCAATTGTGAATGGAGAGAACAATATCATTTGAGGACGAATATTATATTGGCATTCTCGGGTAACCTACTTATGAAACTTTAGACAATATAAACCTTGAATAATTGAATTGCAATCGCATTTCAAACTTTTATTGTCAAAAGAATCCAATGCGTTGAATATATAATGAGTTGAGAACAGGTTATGATCAATATAGTAATAAGTACTAAGAGAATGAGCTATTACTTACAAAGAAACTCAGGTATATTTTCAATTATAAAAGGTGTAGAACAAATTTTAAGCTAACTATCCCTAAAATGACTATACTTTATCTAGTTTAATAGTTATCCTTCATAACGATGTAAATTACAAATTTTCACAGATAAAGCCAAACATGGTCATTCTGTTCGAGATTTTGGGACACAGAAGAACTACTACCAGAATGATTTCACAGCAAAAATTGATCAAGACAAATCATGAGATAATGTAGGTATACAGTACCGAGTGCAGTGATTGCAATAGCCCCAGGACTGCACAAGACCCAGTCCCCAACCACCACATCCCATGCACCTCGGAAAAGCCGGTGACTTATCTTCCACATTTCCATCCATTGCATTAGCGGAGACAACTGTCTCATAGTGCTGTGGGGTCACCTGATGTTGCGCTCCTGGACGCTCCCACTGCGAAATATTGGTCTTCCTGTTATAATAATAATTTCGTCCTGAGAAAACAAATAACTAGGAACTCATTAATAATTTTGTGGTACTTAACTAAGTGGATAGATTATAAAATTTTGCTGTTTCTTAAAAGTATTAGAGGTTTAATCCTCCTGTACCCGTTGTTTCATCAAATGTCTCTATCCAATCCTCCAGCATAGGTGGGGTTGCAACAACTGTAACAGGAGCCACTTCAGTAGGTTTTTCCCACTGGCTTTTCCCTGAACTAGCATGATGATAAAACACAGCACCATTTTCAGGGTCCCGCGCTTCAATCTATCCAATGATTTGGTTAAGAGAAATATCAATTAGAAATGAATGAGGTAATTAATGCTAATAAAAGGCGGCCTTTAATACTTATGCACTAACAAAAGCAAAGCCAGAATCCACAAAGTAGATCCTTTATTTGTTTGTTCTTATGAATAGATAGTGATAACATAGTATATTTCATATTCAAGGTCAACAAAAATTAACATTTCTTTTTAACTGCCTACAGTCTACACCAAGTACTTTTATGTGCTATTAAAAGAATCGTATGCCTATCAGATGAATCATGTGTGAGCATATTCACGAGGTACGTGACAATAGATCTATGTAATCATTTGTCCGTAAATCCAACTGCAACTAGGAGATAGATTTAAGCTGATTCAACTTTCACAAGACATAATGAAGGAAATGTCACAAGAATGTAAACTCTAACAAAAATTCTTCACAAGGATAGAGAAAAGTAGTCACCCATCCAGGGGGCAAATTTCCAGGTGCCGTGACTTGAGTTGACCGAGCCTCCAATCTCTAAAGTCCAAAAACCGTTCCAGTATCAAGACATAATGAAGGAAATGTCAGTCAACGGGGATGAAAACTCAGACGAGACTCAGAGCAAAAACAAAAGCAGTTAACTACCTTGAGAAACCCACAAGTTATAACAAGCATGGGTAACATATATTCTTGATTTTTTAAAAAAATATTTAAAAAAATTATTTAAAAAAAAAATTGCAATATGAGTCACAACACATAAGAAGAAAGAGCCTTATACAGAGGATGTGTATATGCCCAAATCCATACACGATAAGACAATTACTTACATTTTCTGACTCCAAATGATTCTCTGCAGTTTGATTATCTTTCAGGATACCTCTTGCTCTTAACTTTTTCTTGAGGTATTCAGGTAAATCTTTAGATGCTGAATCCTGCTCAGGCTCACCATCAAGATCTGCATTCTTTTGGCTTGTTTTCATGCCATCGAGATCTTTATTTCCTAATAATACAGACGAGACAAGTTAAAATATTCTAGTGAAAGTAATTTAAAGTGGAAATATTCTTACCACTGTGCACTGGAGCACCAAAATAAGCACCTCCACCAGGCACGCCATATCCATTTCCAATTTCCAGATTGCCTAACATGAAATTAAAATAGATTTCTAATTACTGTATATGATGGTGGCACCAAATTCAAGACAATCAAATGAAACAAGAGTGATAAATCAAAATTTGGTCATTCAAGCTGTTGGTTATGTTAGCTTAAGAGTCCAAGAAGAACAAATAAGTCTCAAGACTTGCAATACAACCTTACTAGCATCTGCAATAATTAGAAATAAAGAGTATGGTAATTCAAATTAATCCTATAAACTTTATGGTATGAAATACTTCAATAGATTCCACTAGCATAGAATCAATTAAAAGTTGTTGGTACGGCACTAATTCGAAATGCAGTAAGGAATATTGAAAGATAAAACATTAAGAAGAAATGAATCATTCATTCTTTCTAGAAGTTGAGTGGAAAACAACTGGTTGATAACTCATAATGTTGCATCTTCTTAATCCTCTCATTTCATTAGGACCCGAACTTCCTTCTTGTAATCCCCAACAAAAAGTATTATGAAGAAAATGAAAGAAAGGATTACATGAGCAAAAGAGCATCTAAATAATTTTATGTACATATTGTACCATCCTAATGTTCCTAACGTATTATGAAAATAAATCCTATATGGAGGATCTCTAGACAATTTATTGGTAAGTTCCAATCATATTACCAAATACGGTACACTTCATAAGTATAAAACATTTCAAGGGCAGCAATTTAACCTTCCTCTGCAGAGGTGGGCTTGCCACGTTTCACAGCCATTTCAGCGCGATGTAATGTGGTCATTTTAAGAAGATGCTCCTGTTGAAAGAAAACATCCAACGCACTTAAGCATCAAGGTACGGAGTACAAATATTAAAAAGGCACAAAACATAGATTAAAATAGTGCTTAATAAATATGACTAGATGGAAGCACCTTCAGAGCATTTGGGTCGTGGCGTCCGGATAAAATGTCTATGTTATGTTCCAGATGTTCAGTTGAGTAGTTGGATCCTCTGAGTTGACAAATATATGGATTCACAAACCTATGATTAGTTCTACTATTGTATAATTAAGGATCAGGTTATTTTGGGAAACTTTCAGAACAAACCTGTGGCTCTGAATAATCATTTGGGTGGCCATTTCCTGAAATGATACAGACACTTATAGATGATTACTTAGGTATAAAACTTATACTATGAAGAATAATCTCAAAGGAAGTACTTGTTCATGCAGCACAGCTGTCTGAGCAGCGGCATCTATTTCGTTAAAGCTCTCATATTGAACATTAGAACCGTTGGGTATCTCATGAGACTGCGTGGTTGCTTCTTCACAAGCATCCGCTCTTGGGTTTCTACTAGTGGGAGTCATCGACTGTACATGACTGAATTGGGAGTTATGGGTGTAATGTGGATTAAGAGTGTCCGATGAAGAAGTTGGTGCATCTGAAACGCCAAGAGGGAAAAGGCTGACTCTAGGATCGGAAGCTGGCAAGGAGGATGCGTTATAAGAAGAACATGGCAGGGATTGAACTCCTGGAGGAGGAGGCTCATCATATTGGTCACCCATGAGCTGAAAAATCGGATAAAATTACATTATCAGCCAGTGCTTGGCACAGATTATATGGAACGCTACATTTAAGGCCACAAAAGCAGAGCAACACTTCATATTTCTGCTCAAATGGAATAAAATAAGGAGAGTGATATAACAATTCAATCTCCCCCACAAGAGCATCCCCTTGGAGACTGTAAACTAGCAATTTCCATAAAAAAAAGGACCAAAAAGACACAAATAAAAAGGCAAGAAGGGCAATAAGATGGACCCCCAAAAAACAACCATTGCAATTGAGCATCCCAGTGAGATTTGCATTCTTAAGTTACGAAGCATTAACGGACGAACAAATTCTCCGCAGTGAACTGCAGTCGCATTTAATCCACAGAGGGATTTTATTTGCAAATAGCAGATGTTGCCTTAAGGGTTAACTCCACACATCATTGTTTTCACAACAATAAACACTAAATAGCAAAAAATAATGATAAAGACATTACATAATAGATAACCTGCTTCGAATTACAGCAATTAAACAACCACCTCTTTCTCAATCAAAGCGGCTATATAATTCCAGAAAAAAACAAACCAAATAAATCAAATATGCAGAGCCTAAATTACAGATAACAGGATATTACTGAATCGAATTCGCTCGAGAAATGTCATCAGCAGCAACAAAAATATTCAGCTCGAACTCGCGTAGGATGAAATTGCTCGCACATTCACATACACAAACTAACTATAACTGAACGTCAATTAAACCTTAAAATCTCCAAAATCATAAAAATTAAAACCCTAATATTAGCATTACCGTATCTGGCTATGAATTGTATCTGGGAAGCTGAGTGAATGTTTGAAACTCTCGGGTATAAAAATGTTTCTTCAACGTACACCCGTTAGAGCAAAGACTACAACAATCTGTTTTTCATGTGTAAGGGCTTGTTTGGCTGTGTATTCTCGATTAAAATAAATATATAACTCAGAAAAATTAAATAGTAACAGAATATTGAATTTTCAGGTTTCGAAAATATTTTAATACCTTTTTAATTTACTTCATGTGGGGTGATATTATTGAGAAGAAAAAAAATCCAAAAAAAATGTGTATAAATACATTTTGAAAATACATCAAGCTTGCAAAAAAAATGTGTATAAATACATTTTGAAAAATGTGTATAAATATATTTTTTCAATCCGGATCTTCTGCCCATTTATGGGGAACACTATATTGGCCCATCAATTAGGTGGTGCACGCGTGTATTTTTAAAATTAAATAAATATTATAATATTAACTATATGGTCACTAATACACACCACACGTGACACCATCACACCGCGTGATTGGTGGGTACTAAGTGGTCCTTGCAAAATTGAATCAAAAAATCCCTAGCGATATTTTTTGAGGCGTATATCCGGAATCTCATTCTTATCGAATCCAATTCTTCCCACTTGAGATGGATTCCAATTGGCAAAAGTATGAAGGACAAGTTTAAACTTGTCGAAATTGACCCCGCTCCATGAGTTGTTCCTGTTTATCTTTATTTTACATCTCATTCGGTTAAAAAATTTGAGGCACGTATTTACTATTTAGACATTAATAGCCCAAGTTGATGTTTGGCTAGTGATTCACTATTGATGGTGTTTGCAAATACTCCTTCCGTTTCATTTAACATGACACGTTTTCATTTTCGGAACGTCTCACTTAAAATGATTCATTTTCTTAAAAGGAAATAACTTTTAAAAATCTTACTAAATTATCCTACTTTTTCATTTATTTATCTTACTTTATCATTTATCTCTCATACTTTATCATTTATCTATCATACTTTATCATTTACTCTCTTACAAACTCATTTATCTTATCTCTCTTACTTTATCATTTATCCATCTCTTATACTTTATCATCCACTTTTTTAATTCTCGTGCCGAAAATAAACGTGTCATGTTAAATGGGACGGAGGGAGTACTTATCATTATCATTTCTTATTTATTTTTGTTTAAAGTTGAAAATAATTATTTTTAAGTAAAATGAAAGTGCATTTGTGTTTGGTATCAATAATAAAAAAAATAGATATATTTTATAGTTTTGAAAATTATGGTGCTTTAAGCACCAAAAGCATCTCAATAGATACTTTAAAAAGTTGCTAAATTAAACGGTTTAGTTGTTTGTTTGCACTCCTATAATATGACGCACTTGGGGCTTTCTATTTGATTATATGAAAAGATTCAATTTTTTCAAACACAAAAGAAAATTGCATATGATGTCAATAAGCATTTGCAAACCTCCTTTGGACTCCAAGCAAAAAAAAACAAAAAAAACATGAAATGGTAGATTTGCATTTTGAAAATATGAGATTTCGTCCAAGTTATGGATTATGGATTGGCCCATGGGGCGGGAGGCAGGTTGCAATTAGTAGGAATTTAAGTTGTAGTTTAATGATATAAAGATTGATAGAACCTACAATATACTTGTAAGATCTCATGCTATTTTAAAAATCGTAAGCAAATAAATGATATCTATTAGAGGATTATAATATGTATAATTTCGTACGCCAATAATTTTAGTTGGATATTAGTCAAAGTTTCCTTGTATGACTTTCTAACTTTTTATTTGTTAGTATTTACTCCCTCCGTCCCGTTTGAAACGACCCGTTTCAAATGGGCACGGTAATTAAGAAAGTTGAAGATAAAGTATGAGAGAAGAGTAGATGATAAAGTAAGAGAGAGAAGATGAGTGTGATAGTGAGAAAGTAGATAATAAAGTATGAGAGATAAAATAATTAATATAATAAGAGTAGATAAAGTAAGTGAGAGAAATGATAAAATATGAGGAAGTTATTTCCTTTTTAGGAAACGGATCGTTTCAAATGGGGCGTCCCGAAAAGGAAAACAGGTCATTTCAAATGGGACGGAGGGAGTATAATATAATATGTTTATAATATATTGTGGAAAATTCACAAAATCTAACTAATTATAAAATAAAATGCTGTTGAATTGTAAATATATTATGTATTGATTATTTTGGATAATTACCTTCAAATAAACGAACTTTGTACTTTTTTTCTTTTGGATTTTTTTAAATACTTTTATTTTAATTAGATAAAATGGGTATGACATGGAAAAAAAATTAATTGTTGAATATACTATTGTTTAATTATTTCTTATTGTAATGTTATTCTTTAATGTCTTACATTATTCTTACTTAGTGTATCAATTCAGAGTTCATTATTCATTATCAACTTCTAGGAAGCACTATCACTACGAAATCTCAAACTTATGAGTCACTTTGATACGATACAATACTCTTCATCGTCGTATTCTACAATCTAAAAGATATTTTTATATTTGTTGCTTCTATTTTCTAAAATAAATTATTATTGTTGAGTTGTAAATTAATCTTATAAATGCATAATATACGTCATTATATAAGATAAAAAAATTAATCTTATAAATGCATAGTGATATTTATGTCCTATGTTTGTAGAGATCATTTAATTCTATATTAATGTCGTGTCGTGTCCCATATCTTATATCCGTGTTAACGTAGTTTTGAAAATTAATTGTTATCAACAAATGCATATTGAATAAGTAACTTTAAACATGTCTGAAGAAAAAATAATTTATTATCGACGGATTTACAATATAAACTCTGATATTTTTATTAGGCAAAAACTTCTGTGCATTTATATTGAATATGCAACATGATACAATTACCCAATTTTGACTCGATTTGAATCGCATTTGACCTGATTTGACCTCTTTTTTGACCAACTAACTCAACACGAGGTCATGCTGACATCATTATTCTAATTTTTTATTTTTTAAAATTGTTTTAGTTTTTCACTTTTTTTATAAAAAAAATCCCTTATTGTAAGGATGATTGTGTAATTGTTATGAACGAAAGTAACGTTTGTTCTAAAAAAAAGTTATTATTTTATTTCAAATTTTTTTATAAGGGAAGGCGTATCATTTGTTATGAACAAAAGTGTCATTTGTCAAGTATTATTTATTTCGAAAAAGACTGTCATTTTTGTTTGGGACGTCATTTTAGCATCATTGACAGAAGTGTCACATTCCGAGTGTCATTTGTAATGAATAATTGTGTCAATTGCAATGAACAAAAATATTATTTATCTCAAAGTGTCAATCGTAATAAACAAAAATGTCATTTGTATTTGAATAAAGTGTCATTGTATCATTTATTAACTATCAATTATTTTGGAAAAAAATGAGTTTTGTTTCGAAAAAAGTGTCATTTCTTTATGAAAATAGTGTCAATTGTTGTGAATAAATGTGTTATTTATCTCAAAGTGTTAATCACACAGAAGTAAAGTGTCAGTCAGAATTAAGAAACTTGTCACTTTAATCTAATAATCACATAATAAAATATGAAGCAAAATAATCAGAAATGTTACCTAAAATGTCAATCACAATAAACAAAAGTGTCAATTATCTCAAAGGAGATTGTCATAATGTGTCAATTGCAACAAACAAAAGTGTCATTTATATCAGAGTGTCAAATCACAGTGAAGTAATGTATCAATTATAACTAAGAAAAGTGTCAATTTAATACAGTAAGCACACAATAAAATGTGAAGCAAAATAACGATAAATGTTACAAAAAATGTTAGTTGTAATAAACAAAAGTGTCAATTGTTTCGAAGGAGAGTGTCACATTTTCATAATGTGTCAATTGCAACGAACAAAAATGTCATTTGTTTCAAAGTGTCAATCACTGTGAAGTAAAGTGTCAATTATAACTAAGAAAAGTGTCAATTTAATCCAGTAACCACACAATAAATTATAAAGCAAAATAACCAGAAATATTACCAAAAGTGTCAATCGTAATAAACAAAAGTGTCAATTATCTCAAAGGAGAGTGTCACATTTTCATAATGTGTCAATTGCAACAAACAAAAGTGTCATTTATCTCAAAATGTCAATCACATTGAAGTAAAATGTCAATTATAACTAAGAAAAATGTCATTTTTTTCGAATGCGTTATATCAAGAACTCTAACGCTCATCCTACTCTCGAATACATTACATCAAGAACGACAATAGCAGAAAAAAGTAATTCTCATGATCACAAGAATAACATCAACAACTTTTCGTCTTCTTCCTATATCACTGAGTGTATACGCGTATGCATTGAGAGAGCAACAACGAGAAATCGAAGGATAAATCCACACAAAATTCAGCGCACAATACAATAAAAAGAAGAGCAAAATCAAACAACAAACATCGAATAAATTAATAAAAAACAGAGGGGCTGAATTCACACAAAACTGCGCCGACTTCATAATTCTTCATCACGTGGAAGGTTGTGCCAGGAATCGAATTCATAATTCCAAAAGCGACAACCAACTTCTCACTGTGAACTTGGAGTACTATTTCCTTTGTATTTTTTTTTTTCTGTTGACGGTGACGAAGACGGAGACGGAGAGAAACAACGACGACGAAGGCGGAAGCAAAGACAAAAAAAACGGTGGGAGAGAGAGAGGACGATGGGAGAGAAACAAAGCTGAGTGGAGAAAGAAAGAGTCGTACAGAGAAGGGAGACAAAGAGAAGGGGTAGTGGGGGAAGATGATGGTCCACCAATCACGTGATGCCACGCGTGCATTGATAAACCATGTTTTTGTCACTACATGATACATATCCTCACCTTATTAGTGGGACATATAGTGGGTCACCAAGTGAGGTAGAAGATCCCCACTCGGTAGTGGGAGGGGGGGATGCGGAGGGAGAGGGAGTTTTATTTTTTATTTTTTAACTTTAGTCAAAACGGGTCAAATGAGCCAAAATTGAAAATTAAATAATACACATAAGTCATTCTCTTTTTATTATATATTAAAGATAAAGATGTACTGACGAATTAACGACATCTAATATCTGAAAAACTCACAAAATTTTGGATTTGTAATTAAATATATTATGTAAGAAAGTTGTATATGGATAAACAAATAATTACATTAAAATGAACGAACTTATAAAAAATTAATTGAATATTATTTCTCAAAATATTCAATTCAAGCAAACAAAAACCGACTTAACTCGGCCAGCTAAAAACCTAAAACCACATAAGCCAAATAACTAGGGTTTTCGGGTTCCGCCTCTTTCTCCACCGCGCCGCCGTCGGAAGTCTGATACAGTTTTTTGTTGCAATTGTGTTAGAGAAGAAAGAGGAAATCAAAGATGAGGCCGATTTTGATGAAAGGGCACGAGAGGCCGCTGACGTTTCTGAAGTACAATCGCGACGGCGATCTTCTCTTCTCCTGCGCCAAGGACCACAATCCCACCGTTTGGTTCGCCGACAACGGCGAGCGGCTCGGCACCTACTGCGGACACAACGGCGCCGTTTGGACATGCGATATCTCTAGTATTGCCCTGTTTTAATTTGTTTTTTATTAACTGTTAGAGTTGCTTGACGGTGCTTATTTATGGACAAGTAAATGCGAATTTGAGATTCTTATGTGAATTTTTGGTAGATTTGTTTGGGGTTTGTTTTCTGCTTCGGTTTCGTTCAACTAATACTTGCTTATTAGATCAAATACCTGCTGATTCTTATATTTTCGTGTGATTTTTGGTCAATTTGTTTTGAGTGAACATATCCGAAAGCACATAGCAGTAGTCATGTTGAGGATATTGTGTTGATACTTGGATAGTTTGCGCGGTGATGCTAGTGGATTTGTTATATGGTTATTTTAATGGCGTTTTTGGGAAGCAAATGATGGTTGATTTTCATTGATTTAGGGGATTCGACAAGACTTATAACTGGAAGTGCTGATCAGACTGCGAAGATTTGGGATGTTCAAACTGGAACTCCAATTTTCACTTTTAGTTTTGGTTCACCGGCAAGGTCTGTTGATTTTTCTGTGGGTGATAAGCTTGCAGTCTTAACTACAGATCCTTTCATGGGTTTGACCTCTGCAATTCACATCAAGCGCATAGCAAGAGATCCAGAAGATCGTGAGTTATCACTTGTAATCTTTATATTTTTAATCCTTTATGTTGTATTTATCCATGATAAACGCAAGGTTCTTGGCCTCTAGTTTATAGCACTGTGCTTGCCTCTACTGTTTGATGAGTTTTTATCGAAAATAAACTGTTCCACAGTGTTTGGATTCATGAATCAGTTGCTATATCTAGGTTTTATTAGGAAACGAGGAGGTGAAGTGTGAAAAACATGTTTTTAGATTAGAATTCATGAAACAAATGAACGTTATGTCCACCAATGTGTTAATGTTTGTTTTGCCAACATTTCTGTCTCAAACAACTTTGCTCGTTCATTGGCTAAAGCTAAACTATTATGGTTTGATATCGCAGAGACTGAAGAGTCAGTTCTTGTTCTTAAGGGACCTGAAGGAAGAATCAACAGAGCAGTTTGGGGACCCCTGAATAGAACAATCATAAGTTGTGGTGAAGATGCTATAGTTCGGATATGGGATGTCGAGGTTAGTATCATGTTAAAATCGGATATCGCCTAGCCTAGTTTTTTGCACAAGTAAAGTTATACTCCCTCCATCCCATGAAGCTTGCAACATTTGTGTTTCGGCACGGAGTTTAAGATAGTGGGTATAAAGGTAAAGTAGTGGGTGTAAAGGTATAAAGTAGTGGAGTAAAGTAAAAAATAGTGGGGCCCACTTGTTTAAGTGAATGTGGTCCACTCATTTTCTTTTTATTTTAAGTAATGTTGCAAGATTGGTGGGACAGCCCGAAAAGGAAATGTTGCAAGATTGGTGGGACAGAGGGAGTATCTTATTACGAAGAATTGATCCCATTACTGCCATTTTTCAAATATCAGACAGGGAAGTTGCTGAAAGAGTCTGATAAGGACGAAGGACATAAAAAAACTATCACATCACTTGCTAAACCGGAAGATTGTTCGCATTTTCTTACTGGTTCATTGGACAAGTCTGCAAAGGTGGCCTGTTCTTCTTGGTTTTACTGTCATATTTGTATAGTTCTTGCAGGCACCTCTTGTGTTGACTTAGTTACCCTAAATTTTCAGCTGTGGGATTCAAGAACATTGAAACTTATCAAAACCTACGTAACAGGAAGCCCCGTCAATGCCGTTGCGCTGTCTCCACTTCTTGATCATGTGAGTGTCAGAAGAAATGATCTAGCAAATGCATATATTTACTTGTTTATCATCTAAGCTCATTCTGTTATCCTTTTCTTACTCGAATTCTTGGACTTCTTTTTCGCACACTCCAATTTCTCTTCATATATATATGAACTACTGAGTAGGACCGTGCTTTTAAATTCGTTATTAATTCTATATCTGCTGGTTTTCCACAACATAAATTTTTAAAGAAAGCGTTTCAAAACTTCCTTCAACGTTAGACTACCTACAGCAACATGCACAACTTTTCGTGAATGGTATTGTTTTTGCCGATTTCCATATTTACTATCTGCTTCCATTGGTTTTGATTTTCGTGGCTATAGGTTGTCCTCGGAGGTGGTCAAGACGCATCAGCTGTTACCACCACTGATCACCGTGCTGGAAAGTTTGAGGCCAAATTCTATCACAAGGTAAACTCATGTTACAAGCTTACATGCTATTGTCGATTAACAAAGTCAAGAACTCTTTGATGATTGCTTATTCTTCTTCCTACAGATCCTTACCGAAGAACTAGGAGGTGTAAAGGGCCACTTTGGACCTATAAATGCCCTCGCATTCAACCCGGATGGGAAGAGGTGAGATTTTCCTTGTTTCTTCTCATTTTATTCACCTATGATATGATCAATTTGTGCAGTTTCACTCTTATTATTCCTTTAGAACACTTCAACAACTCAGATTGTCGTTCCAAGGCTCGAACTGATTGTTTTTTTTTTCTTTCTTCGTTGTTAGTTTCTCGAGCGGAGGGGTTTCACTCTTATTATTCCTTTAGAACACTTCAACAACTCATAGATTGTCGTTCCAAGGCTCGAACTGATTGTTTTTTTTCTTTCTTCGTTGTTAGTTTCTCGAGCGGAGGGGAAGATGGTTATGTAAGGTTGCACCATTTTGATCAAGATTACTTCAATATCAAGATCTGAAGATGAAGTGTTTGCCCCATGGTAGTCAAACGTTCAAAGTAGTATCTATGTTACAATGAAATTTTGCAACATTGGACTCAAGAGTCTGTATAGAGGTGGAACTGCGCAAGATAATCGCCTTTCTTAATTTATTTTCCAATCGATGTGGGATTCTTTTAGATTTAATTCCTTGAGAGTTTCTGTATGTTAATTCTCAAGCATACTTCTGCATCATGGAGCCCTATGCAATGTAGTTTGTACCTCTGTTCATTCTTGTTGCAAATTTACCATCGGTTTTTTCCTTAAATTTTTTCTCTTGAGTTTGATTGACTATTTAGTAGCGTCTTGCAAATTTTTTTTTAAATTTTAATTGTAGTTATGGCTTTTGTTCTGAGAGGTTATTTTAACTCACCATCCATGATAGTCGTTTTTCTCTTTTGAAATAAACTGTAGATTTTTTTTTGTTCGAATGTATTAAAAACATTTTATAAGTCAAAAATACCAATTAATGCAAAAAAATTATGAGTATATACTCTTCCTGCTATTCTTATTTAAGTGGTGTTTGACGCGGAGTTTGAAAAAGTTAGTGAACGTTTGTTAAAGTTGTAGGAACTATTTAATTCATTGTAGTCCACAAGTTACTGTTTTTTTTCGGTCAAAGTCAAAAATAGCGGGACAATTGAAAAAAAGATTAAAATAAGAATAGCGGGACAAAGTGAATATTATATTTATATTATATATTTAAAAAATTAAATTAAATACAACTATATAATGTGTCTATATTTATTGATTGAGAGACTCGTAAGTACGTTTTCTCGTAAAAGTCGTACAACAATAGTTCCCACAAGTGACTGTTCAACGCACAAATCCGCCGCTGCAGTTGGATCCAAAAATCGGAAAATTCGAGCAATCTCGGTGAGTCTGATTTTTGTGCTACACTCTTAACGCAATTTAGTTTGATTTTATTTTCCGGATCTTAATTCGTTCTGCAATTGCGCTGCGTGTCTTGACAAATGGGGGTGTTGGTGGTGCTTTGTAGGGGTTTTAGTAGATTGGCGAATTGGTTATTCTGATTGATTGTTCTCTTATTAGATTCTTTAAACGTTTGAAGTGTACATTTTATGGCGATTTATGATTTTTTGTTTGAGACATTTCAGTTTAATGTTACGTTAATTTACCGAAGAAATTGGTGTTAGATTGGAGAAACTTTGAAATGCTGGGTTGATGCTGCCGGTGCAGTAGTTTGTGTAGATCCATTAGGTTTTTGTCGACCATTGTGTAATTCTTGGGTTTGAGATGTTAGCTTGAATAAGAAAGACTTTGCCATTTTAGATTAAGTTCAGTAGATCAGGCATTTATTAATTGCTGATTTATTTGAAATCTATAAGTCTATCAACCGTGAAAGCCAACTCTTACTCCGATTACATATGCGTTCAGTATGTCTTATTAAGCTTCTTGTGTGAATAGTTTGGTCCATATATTAGTAACTTAATTGCATTAAGCTATTTAGTGGAAGTACTGGTTGATTCCAGAGCTTTTTGCTAGTGTCTAAATGAGTTCTATGTGATTTCTCTCATGTTTCGCAGAGTCGCATTGATCTCATGGCTGCAGCTGGGAGTTCTATGATGTATTCACTTTTTCTATTTGTTGCCACACTTTCTCTGCAAGAAATGTTTAGAGCAAAGTTAGCCTCTTCGGAATTGTTTACTATTCTTGGAGGTTTCACGAGTTCTATCATCTTCCTTACATTGCTCACGGTAAGAGAACGGGCTCATTTGCAATCATTTATTTTGGTATGCATTGTCTAATAAATGATGGGGAACATTTGGCTGAATGAAGATCTTAAAGTTAACTACATTTCTCATTTCTCAACACGCAGAAGCTAAAATACTCTTCTATAAACTTACTCTAATATCTGAGTTTGTATTGTACATATTATCTATTATCATGGTTGTGGTTTTTGTCCCTTACTTGGATGTTTCGTCTCCAGTTCATTGGAAATTATCAGGAAACATGTGGTATCAAAACGGGATGGGGAGCCGGTGAGTGCCACTGTTCCTTATTGTGTTATGCTTCCCTTTACCTACTAATGTCTAACCTTGAATGAAGCTCATGTGTGTTAGTCATATGCGGTTGCAAGTAATTGAATAACATGATAGTTTTAGATTACTAGATTGTTGATATCAGTCGACTTAACAAAAAAACTTGTTATTATGATGCAAATATCTCCAACAAAGTCTAATGAACTGTTAAAGCCATTGGCAGATATGACGATATTTCTGGTTTATCACTCCAGTATAGCTCAGTTGTCTGGTTCATGAACCTGATTGTAGTTAGCTACGAAGTAACTGAAGATAGTGGACTTCTCCAGTCATGATTTTCAGTTTGATGATGGCATAAATTTATACGGCATTTATCATAATACCACCTAGCAATTTCATCCGCATAGGGGAGTAAGGCAAATCTTGTAATTCAACTACTTCTTAAATCTTGGCTTCTGTGTATCAGTTATAACTGCAGAAGCTGTGGCACTGATAGCTGCTGGCACTGTTCACCGCGTTTGTATCACAACCTGGTATAATATCATTTCATAATAGCTTGTTCATCATTTTCGCTTGTGCAATCACACTTCATGAAATGGATCTTAAATCTCTACCTTTGACCAATTCTTGCAGCTTTCTGTTTTCTGCTGGACTGCTATACGAACTCAACAAACTCGCGTGAAGGACTCACTCTACAGCTAGAGAGGTTTTGAGTGGAAGACATCATTTTCATCAAGTAATCTCTTAGTAAATTCTAGATGCAGAACCTTGAGTATGAACTTGTCTGTATACCTGGCGAGCCAGTTAATCAAATCTTGAATACTTTGTGTGGTATTAGAGTTGGAAACCTCTTAACATCTTTTATTGGGAACACATGATTATTGAGTTTGTCCGAACTCCTGCGTTTCATAATTATAATGTGGTTTTGTAAGCGTCACATGCCATTCATCGAGATATGTGATCACAATTTGTGACAAATAAAAGTGCAATCGAACTATAGAGCTCAAAGGTATTAAAACTTGCACAGTTGTTTTAGTCAAGTTCCCAGTCCACGCCTACGTTTTAGGATCGAAATAGCTCGCTATTACTCACCTTTTTCGGTCCGGAATCGGTCCTCCAGATGGGGCAAATTATATATCTGGTTTGCTTTGGACCTTCAAAATTTGAGTCAAATTAAACCGCTCAGCATCCTCTGTCCCATATCATGGTGGCCCATATGATGGCCCACCAATCACGCCCCGTCACGCGTACATTGATGGACCATCCTTTTATAACTTAAATAGTTTTTAATTGCTAACATGGCCCACCAATACACGCGTGGCATCGCGTGATTGGTGGGCCACCGAATGGGACACCAATTTTAGGTCAGAGGATCCGGATTGAAATTAAACCTAATTACATATGGGTCGAGTTAGTCTATTGATCATGTACTCCCTCCGTCCCGCTATTAACTTCCTTTATTTTTTTAAATTATCTCCTTATTATTGTCATCTTTCTTAAAATGAAAAAAAATAATTCTTCATCCTAAAATAAAGTGGATCAGTCCTTATTTACTGTCAACTCCAAATCTTATATCCTATTCTCTCTTTTCAAAAGTTTATTTTTCAACTAGATTCCGTTCAACTTCAAATTCAAAATTTTTTAATTTTTAATTTTTAAAAACTTTAAATTATTTTTTTAATTATAACATTAAAAAATTAGAAAAAAAAATTAATTGACCCAACTATACCTAATATTTGAATGAGTTCTCAATCCCTCTTAATATACACTAACCCTTCTTTGAAAAATGTGGGAGTATCATTTTTGGCCATCGTAGATCATATCTTAAGTCCATTGATTATTCGATAAATATACTTGAGTGATTCCGAATAGAATAAAAATAAAATAAAGAAATGGAGTAATTACAATTAGAAAAACGAAAAAGCCAAGAAGAGAAAAATCGTGTCAAAGGTAGCGAGCTGGAGCGCCTGCCTGGCCGTCGGTTTTTTTTTTTTACGCTGGGGGGAAACTACTTAGTCCTTCCTTCCTAGCAAGTGACACGTGTAAAGTAGATTAAAATTTCAAAATAGACTTGTTTACTTTTTTTCATTTTCTTTTTTTCTTCTTTACTTTTATCTAACCTTAGTTGGGTTAGATTTTAGGTTATTTTAAAAACTCATGCCCCGCTTTACGAAAACATTTTCATCTTCTTCTTCAGGTAATCTTTCTCCCTCTTCTCCATCGTTCTGCTCTCCAAAAAAAAAAAAATGATTTTTTTCATAGGCGGCACAAGCAAGAGGACTCTTCTCGAAGCGACACAGTGTCTTGCTCAACGCTTTGACATCACCGAATTTGCTGAAGATCTAGAGTCTCCGACCGGATCTCACCGCGCAGATCTAGTCGAATCAAGCTTTTTTCCTGCAATAGTTCATGACCCTTCACCAAAGACTATCAGTTGATGAGAAACAAACAGATTATTTGGAATTTTCGGGAGAGATCTACGAATAAACATTTTTTTCCTTTTCTTATATAAAGAATAAATTGTTTGTATCGGGTCTGTTAGTTTATACTATGACTTTCGGATTAGTTGGTAAATTAAGTTTATCCCATTCTAATTTTCTTGTATAATTCATTGTGTAAATTTATAGATGTGTAATTTGTGTAACTTGTTGATCGTGATTGCCGCAAAATCGAGGTTTGGACTTGTGATTACTATATTTACTTGCTCATGTGATTCTGGAATTTGGTGTTTACTTGCTCTATGTGATTCTGGAATATAATTTTGGTGCTTGCTTGCTCTTGTGATTCTGGAATTTGGTGTTTTGGGAAATTGACTTATTTCAGGAATTTGGTACTTTGGAAAATTAACTTATTTAAGTAGAAAAAGAAAGGAAGATAAAGGAAGTAAATATTGCATGTTTCCTTATTCTTTGTCTATACAGTCCGAGTATCCCATTCAAGTTTGTCTGCAATTATTTCAAAACAATTTAAATTTGTACCCATGAATCTACTTTTACCCATAGATTCAGAACAAATGAAGTATTGGCAATTTGGAGAGGAAGAAAATCTCATGTAGATATCTAATAACATAATTTGCTCACTATCATGTCATCTAACAAAATAAGGTTCCAACAAAACAATGTTCCAACAAAATATGCAACTTTTTCCAGCTATACAACTTCCGTGAAATCCAATTTATGGCCCGTTTCTTGCTAAAATTGAAAACAAAAACACCATGAATTAGTTAGCTTACCAAAGGATCATAATTTTAAGCCTTGCCATGCAACCACATCTCCCACTTGTTTTTGTATAATCAGGTACTTTATCCTTTGAGCGTTTATCATCCTTTTTACCTTCACAATTGCAATAGAAGAACTTTCCTTAAAGTAGCCCACAACCATCCTTAAAGTATATGTTTTTCCCTTTTCTAACGCCGAAGCCCAATAGGATTGCATATTTGCAATATAGTGCATATGCAATATGTTCATTTTCCACTACTCGACCAACTGCCAATAGATTTTCCAATGTTTCTATGTCAATATTACTAGACTCTACATGATTCATAGCTTGTATCTCCTCATCAATTGACATCAATGGCTCTTCAAGTGGATGGAATTCCATAAATACACGTCAAAAGTCTAATCCACCTGTAATTGATGCAAATTAATACAAATGTGAGCAAATTAATACTTTTTGCAAATTAAATCAACTTTGGTTTAGTCCACTGTAATTGATGCAAAAGTGATAAATAAATTATATTTTATCACCAATCTTAATTTTGTCGTATGTAAAGAAGTAAGCATCTCTTATACACTTTATCATGATATAATATAATAGCAGCCACATTTTCGGTCCTAAACCATATATTAATCAAAGCTAGAGCTTATATTAAATTACCAACCCTTAAATTTCTTTCTCATTTTCCAAAATCTTCAAAATATCACCATTTCCAACAAAACAAAAATCATAATAATAAAGAGTAAGAAAATATACCTCTGGTTATTCACGGTAGAGAAGCAGAGGTTTCCTTTTTTTTTTTTTTTAAACCCTCCACATGTAGCTTTTATATCTTGAAATGCAGCATATTTCTTGAGTTGAGATAATATTCACTACCAATTGAAGCTACGAATTTTTTTTTTTTTACTGTAGAATTGAGATTTTACCCGGGAAGATAGTGGAAGTGAAAAAGTGTGGTAAGAGGTAAAATAACATTTTTGTTGAAGAATTGAATTCAAATAATTTTATTTGACTGCTAACTCAACTAAGGTTAGATAAAAGTAAAGAAGAAAAAAAGAAAAATTAAAAAAAAAAGCAATAAGTCTATTTTGAAATTTTCATCTACTTTACACGTGTCACTTGCTGGGGCCCACCGCCACCTCGACGTTCCACCTACTCTCTTTCTCTTTCTCTGCATCTCCAGCTGTTGCGTCGGCTGACAACGCGTTTGTAGGAGAGAGAGAGAATATAGGAGAAATTCAGCCCTCGAGAATTAATTCCTACCTCTTCTCATCAATGTCTCCAGACTATACCTCAATATTCAATCAAGTTTTTGAATTTTAATTTCTTCCTTTCAAATCCATCTTCCCCTTTATAATTCCCCAGGCATCGCGCAAATCGGCCTCATTTTGTTCATCGCAGCTGAATTCGGAAGATAATGGATGAATTCGGGGTTTTGGTGGAGAGCATGGGATTCAGAGCGCAGGGCAAATCAGCTCCCATGGCGAAATCGAAACCGAAACCTAAACCTAAATCCCAATTCACGAGTCACAACCATACAGCTGCGAAAACGTCGTCGTCTTTCGACGATTTTAATTCGTTACCCCTTGATCAGCTTGACGGAGTTTTCCGGTCCAATGCTAGCATGGGGAGAACTCCTTCGCAACACAATTTTGTCGATGATGATATTTTCGGTGGCCGTGTTTCGAGTTCGCAACAATTTGGGGGGATTGATTTCGAATCTGTGCTTTCTGGATCAAATGCTCGGAAGAATTATAGTAATATGTCGGGTTCGAAGAGCTCTGTAAGCTTCGATGATTTGTTGGGGTCGAATTCGAAGCCGGTAGCTCCTGTTGATGATCTATTTGGGAATTTAGGGCTGAATTCGAGCGCGAAGCTGGATAAGAAGGGTTCTGGATTGGATGATTTGTTGTCAACATTCGGAGGAGAGAGCGTTTCAAAAATTAAGTAATGGATATTCTTGAATTTTGACTTCTTGATGATTTGCTAAATCTTTAGTATGCAACTAAAGATTTAAAGTAACTGGAGAATTATGCATAGATTTGTTTCTTGATTTTTGTGAATCCATGTTTTGTAGTTATTGATTGATTAATTGGTTATAATCCCTCTTTTTTGTCGGTGCTGCGAAAGATTGTCCCTGTTGAGTTGCTAAAGATTGTCTCTGTTGAGTGTGCTGCTAAAGATTGCCTTTTTTGAGTATGGTGCTAAAGATTTAAAGTAACTGCAGAATTATGCATAGATTATGTTCTTTATTTGTGTTATCAGTTTATATTGCAAAGTTTGTCTTATATCGTATTACTTTCAACAGAGTATTTGCGGAGACAAAATCCTTTCCAACTTCAAATATCCATCCATCTAATTCGAGCTCAAGTATGATGGATGACCCTTTCTTAGTCTTTGAATCATCTGTATCTCAGTCGGATTCGAGTTGGCCGTTTGATGGGCCCTCAAACCAAGATTTAGGAAAAGGTTCGGTTCATTCGTCCCTTGATGATTTCGATGATTTCATCAAAGGCGGGACCAAACCGAAAGTTGATAGAGTTAAGACAACAGCTAACAAGCCAACTTCAGGCACGAATTCAAAGGGGTTTGCGAATGCCAGTTTTGTGGATGATATTTTTGGTGGCGGCGACACTGTGCAGGCAAATAGTGCACCAGCAAAAAGCTCTATGGCTCAGGTGGGTTCTTAAATTATCCTCTGCCTGCTCGATACTAAAACGATGTTTGGGTAAATGCTTATTACTTTTTTCGTTTTCCGTCTAGGATTCCTTCTTTGATGACTTGTTCCATGGAGAGAAGAAGCCTGAAGTGAAGAAAACTCCTTCACAGCACAAAGCCAACTTACAAAGGGCCTTTACTACAGCAAATACTGGCCACGATTTCGGTTCAATTTTTGGAGGTACTCTTCCAGTCAAAGCAATCATTAATTAGGATATATCGTCTCATGATAGACGGTTGAACTATAATGTTTATCTCTTTCTTGCCATGATCATTTCATTATGTCTATTTCCATCTAAGATGATGTAGTGTTCATAAGGCTTTATTTTTTACTTGTACTTCTATAATGGTTCACTTGTTGCATCTCTGCTTGGCTGCTCACAGATATTACGACTTCATCTGGTGAGTTTCTTGAAATCGACGGGGAACCTGAGGAAAGACGAAGAGCTAGGCTATACCGTCATATGAGGACGAATGCACGCATGGTATGTTTATTTATTGCTAGACGTTTACTAAATTGTGCATATATACTCTTGATTGTTTTATTTCTTCATGCGAGCCTTCATACATTCAAGAGGTACATGATAACAATGTCCATTAGTCACAAGTGCGATTCTTATGTTTTCTACGGTGTCCATATTAAGTTCTATATAATGGATTTATTATTTCATTCATTGCTGTTTGCAGGCTGAAGCACTCGCTGAAAAGAATCAACGTGATCTTGAGAGTCAGTATGAGCGGGAAGAGAAACGTGTAAGAAACTATTGACTCTTAATTATGCTTCCTAGAGAGAAGAATATGCATGGCATAAGATTCGAATTAGGCGATTAAGTAAGTTTGTATGAATGAAATGGATAAGGGTTGTTCCTCCACACACCCCAAATTGCATGCACGTATGTGTACGAAAATTGCAAACTAGGAGTTAACATCACTTTTGCGCTTCTTTGAGCTTTCATAAACTTGCTACTTTTTAATCCGAAATTCTTTATTTCAGAGGCTTGCAGAATTAATGGAGAATGACATAAAGCGTTGGGCTGCAGGAAAAGAAGGCAATATACGCGCATTGTTGTCATCACTGCAGCAGGTCAATCTCTTTAGTAGTATAAAGTTTTATCAAGTAAACCACAGAGTCAAGTGAAATTGAACTTTGCTGTTAGAAGATTGGAAACATTATTCAGTTTGGAAATGTTCTTTTTGTACGCTACTGCAGCCGTCTCACCCTACCGTAATAATCTTTGCAGATTTTGTGGCCTGAATGTGGGTGGCGTCCAGTTTCTTTGACAGATTTGATCACTTCCAATGCGGTGAAGAAGGTCTACAAGAAGGCAACCCTTTATGTCCATCCAGACAAAGTTCAACAAAAAGGGGCTACTCTCCAACAAAAATATATCGCTGAAAAAGTTTTCGATCTTCTAAAGGTACTTGTGATTTACGAACTTACCCTTCATGAAAACTTAAAACACGTTAATAAGATGATTGAGGCCATAGATTCTGCTGCATGTTAAGCAAAATAATTTTGTGTTTGAATAGGAAGCTTGGAACAAGTTCAGTGCAGAGGAACCTTGATAAGTTCGGGTACGGATATTTTCATGAGATCTCATGTTCAATGCTACTGAGGAAAGATCAGGAAGCTATATATAGTTGTTTGAAGAACAGTAGAGATGCTTGGTGAAATTAATAATCTATAATTCAAGAGGATGCAAAGTTGTATCATTTTCCACATGTGAAGGTTTGTTCTACACTTGTATTGGAATAAGATGTTTTGTGCCCTATATTTGCTTCATTATTTCATTCATATCATGCGAAATCTGAAATTATTCATGCAAATATTTGTTTTTTCTTAAAGTTAAAAAAACACATTAAATCCCAAAACCAAATAACATTAAATCCTCTTCAAGGGAATTGAGCTCATTGTTTTTGAACTTGTAGTACTAACAAGTTCTACATTTCTTCGAGAAATCGAACATTCATGGAAATTAAGAGATTTTTCAGGATCTCTCTGCAGCGCCCAAATGAATTTTCAATTATGTTGCGCATCAAAGTTGTTTGCAGATGTCCAAACTTATCATGTCAAAGCATATAGCTATTTTGAACTTCAGGTTCACGACATATTTTTGTCTCACTTATTTTTATGAATGTGTAATACATTCAAGGTGGTAGTGTGATAACTTTTCTTTTGTTAGCTTCTGGCTAAATGTAAAATAATCACTACCCTCTTATATAATTTCAATATAGTATCCATTGTAACGGATATCCTTAAAACTTAGTATGTTTCTTCTATACTTATTAGAATATGGGCAAACTCAATAATTGATTTAGTATCATTTGATAGAATGATACAAGCTCTTCGGGAGCCTTTAATGATATTCGATGCACTAGATTTTAAAATCTCGCAATTTAGAATGCATATACTCGTATCGAGCTCTAGGGAGAACAAGCAATTAATATTTTTACGCAATCCTGTTGGGATGCTTCGTTTCATTCTATTATTATCTCTCTCGTGCTTCTTATTGACATTGATATCAAGAGTGCATTAATGTCAACAAGACATAAATTATCTTTTTCATTCAGGAATAACATATATTATTGAAAGTACGAGTTGCTATTTAAGAGCATTTAATATTCTTCTAGAATATATAAAATGATGTTACTTCGGAAAGCAAAAGTTGAGGCATTTCCACAAATATGTGATAGTAATGTTAATATCACAATATGGTCATTCTTCGGGAATATAATTGTCTTGCCTGGAGCAACAACTTAGTTTTCTTCACGATACGTGAAATCAATAAATTGTGAATTTTGAGATCTACCGGATCTCACATCTATTTTTGAAAAGAAATTAAACCACAATAGGATATTGAAAATGCAATTGTCATTCAAAGATGAGCCCTTGCTACCACTCCATATAATTAGGTAATATTTTAAAATTACAACATACCTTTAGATATACACTTGTTCTTTTTAGGAACATGTAATATTCATCAAGAATATTAATTGTGCTACTTCAGGAGCAACAATTAAAGTATGATTATTGTTATAAGATTTCAAAATGATAAGTTTTAGTTGTTCCAAGAACATGTAGAGTTAATTGTACTACTTCAAGAGCAACAATTAGAGTTATGAGCATATAACATTTGTCAAAATTAAAAGCTTGAATTGTTCTTCAAGAACATGTAGCATTCTTGAGGAATACAAATTGTGCTACTTCAGGAGCACCAATATTAAACCACTTCAGGCGAAAGATTAATATTTTTTAGAAACTCAATTGCTCTTTAGGAAAATATAATGTTCTTTGGGATATAAATTGTGCTACTTCGTGAGCAACAATAATAATAATTCAAGAACCAAGATTCGCCCATCAATAAGACATATTATGTGAATTGTTCATCAAAAATTCCTCTCCCTCCTTTTTTTTTTTTCTCCTTTTCCTTTTATATTTTTTTTTTCTTTCTCCTAATTTATTCACTATCTCCCATTGAGTGCTCTTTTTTTTTTCCTCCTCTTTTTTTTTTCTTTTTCTTTCTCCCTTTTTTTTTTTCTTTCTTTTCCTAGATTTTTTTTTTTTTTTTTTTAAAACTTTATTTATTTCTTTTTTACAACATAAAAAATAATAAAAAAATAAGTGAATTGTTCATCAAAAATACATAATATTCTTGGGAATCATTAATACAAATGCTTTGTGCCAATTAATAATACATTTAAGATAAATTACACCAACATTAAGATTGTCATGTATTAATATAGATATCAAACTATTATTACACCCGGTGAGTACCAAATTAAGATTGTATGTATATATAGATATAATTGTTATGGGGGAGAAAAAATGAGGTATATAGTAAATACATAGATAATATTAATAACTCTTTAAGAGTCTATAATATTCTTCAAGAATATTAAATTGTGCTACTTACGGAGCAACAATTAAATCATTTCAATAAATAATTTTATTTGCTCCTTAAGAGCTTATGATATTCTTCAGGGAATATAAATTGTGCTACTTCGGAGAGCAACAATTTAGATTTAACATTGAGTAAATAAACAAACAAACAAACAAATAAGAGCGTATATAGAGTAAATGTTCTTCAAAAGCATGTAATATCATTCGGGAATATTGATTCTGCTACTTACGGAGCAACAACAAGTTAAGTTGAAAATATGTTTTTTCAATTGCTTCTTACGGAGCATGTAATATTCTTCGGGAATATTAAATTGTGCTACTACGGAGCAACAATTAAATTATATCACTAAGTAAGATTGAATTGCTCTTTAAGAGCATGCGATAATATTCTTCGGGAATATCAATTGTGCCTTCATGGGGGGCAATAGTTATGATCAAAGCATTAAATAAATAAGTAAAAACGTAAATGCTTTTCAAGAGCATATAATATTCTTCGGGAATATTGATTGTGCTACTTCAGGAGCAACAATTTAAACCACAGAAAATATGTTTGTTGTCGATCACAACAATATACATTGAAAACATAAAAACAAAATCAATGTAACAACAATAAATTACTCACGGCAATATCCCAAATATTGATAAACAAGAGATTTCCAATTATTTATGTACTTCTGCAATCCTCTTAATTAACAATTTTCTTCGGTTTAAAATTTTGATTAAGGTCACGGCATGTGCAAGATAATATACTAGCAAACCTTGAATTAAAAATCAGAAAATAGTTGTACCTTCAATAACAATATTTCTTCAAGGATGATTTATCCACTACGGCTTGTTAATTTGGTAGGAGAGAATCGTGGAGCAGCAAGGATAAATTGGAATGGAAATCTCGTAAAGCAGTGCAAATCGTGCTGATAACGTGTTATAAACTAAATAGTACGAGAGAATAAAAGAGAGAGTGAGAATAAGAGATGTATTATTATGAGGGTGGAGACCTCTATTTATAGAGTACAAGATGGGCTCATGGGCTTTTAGGGTTTACATGATCATCACAATATATGATAAGTAGATATATAAAATATATTTACAACACAGAATATAATTTTTTCAATTCTCAATTTGATTAATGGATTAAAATAATGTTTAATAAAATAATAAACTCGTTACACAAATCGTCATGATCACAAAGAGGGTTCTCCAAACAAGCCTGCATAAGGTAACCTGCCCGAAGCCCGGGACCGGGACCTCGAATCCCCTGGTTACAAACTTGCTCCCGGGGAACAATGCTTCCGCGGTGTTCTCGACCGAGGCGTATAAGGGTTGGCAGATGATTTGGTACCCGATGAGGAGGTGTACCACAACCGCCAGTACGGGTTGTAGAACCCGAAACCTGTTTGGAGGTTCAGCGGAGAGTCTTCTGCGAATGCTGCGTAGCCGGAGATGCCGCATAGCGTTTTGAAAGTAGAAGTTGCTGCTACGCATATAAGGGCTGTTTTCTCCATTATCTTGTAGTTGGACGGTGGAGATTCGATCCTATCCTGTTACTAAGATCAAGAAAACAATGCAAACTAACAAGAAATCAAATCAAGAGAGAAATTTAAGAGGAATCTTCACTTTCATCTGAATGAAGAATCTCAGACTGATGAAAAGGTAGAACAATGAAGATTTTATAATCAAATATGAATCTATCCTATTATCAAGAAATCAAATTGAAGAGGATTATGAACTTAAATCACCAGAAATTCCCCTGTTTCATCTAAAAGAAGAAGGTCCCATTACTGAAAAGACGATCATTTTCAAGAATTTGTACCCGGATTTCATTGAGATTGAATAGGTTTGAGTAGGAGTAAGCTAGAATGCCAAGAGATTTCTGTGCCACTTGTTAGATTTCCACCAAATCCATTTTCTGCAGTGAAAATAAACATTAAACGCCTATAGTTTCATTCCTATATATTTTTGTTTATAGTAATTGGATCTTTTAATTATATATTTTAATATAGTATATTAATCGTAAGATGTAATTGTATTTAAGATGAATCTAGACAAAGATACTCCCTTTACACCAAAGAATTTAAATTCTTCTTGTCCATTTTGATCCGGTCATAAATAATTAATCAGGATTAAGAATAAATAAATGGTCCTAGTGATTAAAGAAATATAAAAGGGCAAATAATATCATATAAATAAAATCATGTTCATTTAAGTCAACAAGCACGATCACTTCTGCAATGTGTATAGATGTAAAGTACTAGTATTTCTTTTTCATAGCAAGAAATAATATTATTTTGATTTTTCCATTTCTTGCATTCTCTTTTACACTGATAAAGATGAATGGTCAACAAGATTCCAAATTCCTAATGCTTATACTGTTTTTGGCTCAAAGATAAAAGGGTGCAACTCAAACCTAACAAACATCTTCCTAGGGAATCTTATTGTGTAGTGGGAATGCCGCCATTTTCTTGTACAAGCTTTTAGGAACACGTGACATCCGTCCCACCACATAAGTTACTTTTGACTTATCAATCATTGTATGATCATATGTTCGTGGGATGACGTTTAGACAATGACCACACAAAAAATTATGAATATGTAGCAAGGATTGGACATAAGGGTGTTAGTTCCTAGTCCTTGTTTTTGTTTTTCATTAGTATAGTGTGTTGGGGAAGAACACACTTTTCATGGTGTTTGTAAAGGTACAAGATTTAATGCCATTCACATCCATTGAAGAAACCTTTACTCCACTTCTCTCTCTCACTCACAAACATACATATATATATATATATATATATATGTAATTAGAGACAGATCCAAAATTTATGATTACTACAATTTATGGGGCAAAGTTATAATTTCTCTAAATAAAATTTTCAATTTTTCAATCTCTGCGTGCGGTGCCAAAATTTGAAATAAGGGGATGAAATTTATAATTTGAGATTTTGATGAAGAAGGGGCACCGGCATATCCTCTAAATCCACCCCTGCATCCACCTATGCACATAATATATGTACAAATATTTCCTCATTGTATAGATTATGTATTATAAGTACGAAATCCTTGAGGAATTGGATTAAATTACATATATTATCATTTCAACTAAGAAATAAACTCCAAAAATATTCCACATTGCTACAAATGTTAGGACCCTCTTTCCTCCTCTTACAAAGTGAAACCAAACAAACCCTTTTGGATCTCCTTTGTGATAAACAAACTAACTTGTAAATCATTTCCTTTTCTCTTTTAATAAAAAAAGCACACATTTTCCCCTAAATCTTGATCAATAGCTAGTTTTGAAAGGCTTATAAACCTTAAGATCTTCAACAACACCAGCAAAAGAACCAGCAGCAGCAGCAATGGATATCATCAAGCAAGCCCCACTCAAGATCTCAAGACTAATCCACCTTGCACTCCATTTAGGAATCTTGTTCTGGCTAATATACATCTCCACCGGAAAATATACCGTAAGAGGCCAAAACCCGAACGCCCCAAGAATCCCAACCACATCATTGAAGAAGGGCAAGAGCATGGAGATCACAGTAGTAATCACCACAAAAATGCTCCTCCAAATGAGCCTGAATAGGTTGAGTTTGTAGGGCTTGAAACCCGGGATTGGGACCGCGATTTCTTTGGTAATAAACTTGCTATTGGGGAACCATTCTTGAGCTGTTTTCTCAATGAAGGCATATAAGGGTTGGCAGTAGACTTGGTAGGCCCCAATGAGGTGGATGACTATGGCTGCATTGGCTATGTCTAGGAGCCAGAATGGGTTGTAGAATCCGAACCCGGTTAGGAGGTTGCCCGGAGACATGTCCCCGAACGCAGCGTAGCCGAAGCAGCCACACAGCATGTAGAAGATGGTGGTTACAGCCACACTTATGAGGGTGGCATTCTTCATTGTCTTGTATTCTGATGGTGGAGATTTCACGGTGTCCTGATGTGGAGTAATCAAAAGATTACGGTCAGAAAATTGGGAAAGATATATATATTTTACACTAACTATTGCATGAGAACCCCTTTTGTCAAATTTAACTTCACCCCGTTAATTCATCAGTAAAATTACGATTTTGCCCTTTAATTGATCAAAATATGAGTTTTTTTATTTTTTTATTTATTTTTTTCCTAAAAGAAATTGATGATGGTTTTCAGGTAAACATATATATAATTTACCTGAATTTCAATGAGGATGAGTGAGTAGGAATAAGCAAAAGCAATGGCTCCAAGAGCTTGGAAGCTTCTCCAAACCTTCTGTGTTTCAGTAACTACTCCAATGCTTACTCCAGTAAGACTTCCCTTGATTGTCCCATTTTCTGATTGTAAGAAAAAGACAGAATTCTCATTAAATCATGTGTTTCAAGAATCAAGAATCAAAAAGGTGGGAAACATGAGAAAAATTGAAGTACCTGCAACTTTGACAATTCCAAGGCCTAATCCAATGGAGGAGTAAGTGAAGGACATGATTGAAGCAACAATTGAGAGCCAAGAGATCTGATCAAAATCTGGGATTTGTGACAAGAATATTTGGACTACGCCAAATGCAATCATGTATGAATTGCTTGAGACTCGGCAAGGATTTTCATGGCCCTTTGTGTGGAAGCAGTTTGACCTCTCAATAGCCCTGTTCCAAGAATTTAAGACATCATTAAATTTTAAACACAAGCAAACCCACCATGTAATAATTCATTTAATAATCTTAAATACACACACTACTTACATCATGCTTATAGATGCGGCAATAGTGTATCCAATAGCAGTTCCAAAAAGATTCAAGTACTGCACTGCCCCACATAGCTTAACCTGGACCCCACCTAAAATTCAAGAAAAGGAACAACACAATTAGCTCCAAATTACTCATCCCATAACCTTAAAACTTGCAAAAAAGTTCAAGAAAATCAACCTAGATTAGCCCTAACAGCATCCATGTACGTGTAGTTCCTCTTTCCGGTGACCGGGTCGCCGGAGCGGTAGCAAGAAGAGAGAAGGGTAGAAGTGTAATATGTGACAAATGAGAACAAGAACAGCACAGTTGGGCCAGCAATCCATCCCAACTGAGCAGTAGACCAAGCTAGTGATAAAACTCCAGAGCCAATCACAGCAGTTATGATATGCGCACTAGCAGTCCAAACAGTCCCTATAAACATACCAAGATCAGCTTAAATGGCAAAAAAAATTGAATCTTTATGTGAAAAATGGCATAAAAATTGAATCTTTATTACAAAAATGAGAGATTTCTTACCAGTTCTTTTGAGGCGGCCATCATCATCGTACAACTTGGAGCCACCTTGAGCCACATTGATTGAAACATCAAAGACTTGGTTGTTATGGGGCCAAGAATGATCGCCCATTTTGATTCTCTCTCTTGTTTTTTTCTGTTATGAGAAGTGGGAGTTAGAGTGATGTTTAAAAGACACAAACTTGGGACAGTTTCCCGAGGTTTGTGCAAGAATTTCAGTGGAGCTTCTCTCTCTATCTATCAAGAATTGGGTGTTGGAAATTGGTGAGTTGATGAGTATGGCATGGGGTGGCAGGGTATTTTATAAGGGTAGGAGAGAGAAAGTGGAAGTAGGCTAATGCAAATCAAGAAGTGAGCAATTGAGATGTAGAGAGAGACTATCCCCACCGTTGTGTTTGCACAAACTCCCACTTGTGCAGAGTCAGTCCTAACTAACGACTTGGATCTTTCTGTAATAAAATGATTCGAAAATATTAAATGTAATAAGAAAATCTTGATTTTTTTGAAGATATTATAGACCTAATATTGATGAGTTTGAATACTTGCTTATTAGTTAACAAACCACCGAAAGAAACCGAGTTCGAATTCGTTGGGCGATACTCATATCCGAATTCAAGTAGACAAAAATTCGATTTTCGAAATAAATTGATAATGGGACCTCATAATAACAAGTGGGACTATAAAAGGAAATTATTATACACGCCTCTCAATGAATTTTAAACACGTGTTCTTTTATGATTTTATGCAAGATGGAAACGTGTGCCTTCTTTACCTAAAAGGGAAACTGAATAAATATTTATTACTACTCTACCAGTCCCAAATATATGTCTCTTTTTATTTTTCGTCCGTCTCAAATCTATATGTCTCTTAACAATTTTTTGTGCCAAACTAAATGTTTTACTAACTTTCATAGATCTAATTAATATGATAATATAGAAAAAGACTATTTTATCCAACTCTTATAATAGCAAATACAATTATGTCATTAACTTTTTGTAATTTACTTTAATTTACTCGTATCCCAATACCAACATTTATACAACTTTCATATCATTAAATTTTTTTCTTAATATGTGTAAAAAGTCAAATAGACATATATATTCGGGACGGAGGGAGTAATAAATTTATATTTTCAATTAAAATAATGATATTATTTTGCGAAAAATGAAAAGTGTAGTTATTATTGGATGTATGTATGAGAAAAGTGAAGAGATTTAATTGTGTAGTTATCGAGATATTTTGTCACTATTTTTCTTTCTTTCTTTTGTTCTGGTAGTGTGAGTTTGGTATGGGAAATAATGACTAATGTTGGTATAAAATTTAAGATGGATACAAAAGTCGGCATCAAGTTTACTTAGTTGGAGTAAAATTAATATAATTACACCCGAGTGGGTTTTATCGAATAATAAAAAAGAATAAGATTCCTCTTTCTTTATAATCGGTTTTCAGATGAGTTTGGTGCATAAGTAACTCAGTCGACTATTATTTATCATGGATTTAGAAATTAGAATATAGTCCAAATTTGGCGTTACATGAGCATATCATATCTCATTTATTTATTTAAATAAATATGTTTGCTATTATTGGATGGACATTTAGGCAGTATCATATTCTCTCATGTCTGCTTCCCAAATAAAAGACAATTACCACATTTGAAAAAGAAATATGCTTCATTTTATATTTATATTTTTATGTAACGAACACATTATTAATATGTAATAATCTATAAAACACGCTAAATATTCGGAAATTTAGGGGCCGTTTGGTAAGAATTCGGGAATGGCAATGGTAATGAGTATGATAGTAGGGTGATTGGGTATGGGTATGAGTAATTCCTTTAATGGTGTTTGGCATTTGCTAGTGAATGGGTATGATAACCAAATATGATGTTTTGTTGTACTTAGGCTTCAATGAGAATGAATAATTTTATATAAAAAAATTATGATAATTTTGTGAATATTCTAACGTGACAAATAATAATAACATGAGTCATGTTTTTTTTATTTTGTGAAATTTAATACAGGAATATTTTAATTAAAAGTACATTATCTTTTATTTGATTATTTACAAAAAAATAATCTAATATTTTAAAAAATAATTGTAAAGATACTTTCTACATATTTTTATGATTATTGAATATTTATTTTAATAAAAATTAAAAACATTTTTATAAATTATTTATATATTTTATTTAATATTATTATGTTATTATATATTTTTATGAGATTAGTGTATTTACTTTTTATTAAATTAAAAACATTTTGATAAATTATGTTTAAATATTTTTAAATAATAATGTTTATTATTTGATAAATTTTATTATTAAGTTTTATTTAATAATTATAAAGTTATGTTTTTATAAAGTTATTTATTTCAAACATAAGTGTATATATTTTTATAAAAATATTTTTATATTCATGCTAAAATATTTCTAACTAATGATACTTGTTATTTATAAAATTGAAAATATATATTTATATCATTATTATTTTTAAATAATATTATAAAAATAAATTTCAATTTTAAAAAATAATACATAAAATATAATTTTGATATGGGTATCAAAACTCATACCCACCTATCATTTGAGTTTCAAAAAAATCATTCCCATGTGGGTTTGATACCCATAGTAGGGTATCGATACCCACGTACCAAACACGATATATGGGTATCAAACCCGAGTGATACCCATAGTAGGGTAGGATACCCATGAACCAAAATTGGTGTCTCATTCGATGGCCCACCAATCACGTCATGCCACGCGTGCATTGGTGGGTCATATTAGCAATAAAAAAATATTTTAGTTATAAAAATGTGGCCCACCAATGCACGCGTGGCGGGGCGTGATTGGTGGGCCACCGAATGGGCCACCATTTTTGGGACAAACGATCTTTTGCGCTACCCAAGCCGGATCTTCTGGCCCAAAATTGATGTCCCATTCGATGGCCCACCAATCACGACGTGTCACGCGTGTGGGCCATATTAGCAATAAAAAAATATTTTAGTTATAAAAAGGTGGCCCACCAATGCACGCGTGGCGGGTCGTGATTGGTGGGCCACCATTTTTGGGACATACGATCTTTTGCGCTACCCAAAGCCGGATCTTCTGGCCCAAAATTGGTGTCCCATTCGATGGCCCACCAATCACGCAGTGCCACGCGTGCATTGGTGGAACATATTAGCAATAAAAAAATATTTTAGTTATAAAAATGTGGCCCACCAATGCACACGTGGCGGGGCGTGATTGGTGGGCCACCGAATGGGCCACCATTTTTGGGACAGACAATCTTTTGCGCTACCTAAGCTGGATCTTCTGACCCAAAATTGATGTCCCATTCGATGGCCCACCAATCACGCCGTACCACGCGTGCATTGGTGGGCCATATTAGCAATAAAAAATATTTTAGTTATAAAAAGGTGGCCCACCAATGCACGCGCGGGGCGTGATTGGTAAGGCCACCGAACCGCCACCATTTTTGGGACAGACGATCTTTTGCGCTACCCAAGCCGGATCTTCCTGACTAAAATCGTGTCACATTTTTGGGACAGACGATCTTTTGCGCTACCTTAGGCCTAATGGTGGCCCTCAAAATGTGTCATTTTTCTTACTGGTAATGATTCTTGGAATCTAGCCACTTAGATGGAAGATATTACAAGATGCCAACCGTAATTAAATTGATTTTATAATGTCTAAGTGGAAAAAGAAATAGGAAAAAGCACACCACTTTTCCACTTAAACATTATAGAGTAATTATAATATTAAAAAGCAGTAATGTAATCATGATAGATAATTAGATATAAAGAGATATCACCCTTGTCTCTGGTGGGTATTTTCTGTTACATAGACTTTTATAGTGAAAAGTTCAGGCGTTACATATGATAAAAAAAAGTTCTTTTGAAATACTAAATTAATTAACAACTTTTCATAGGTTAATTGTATTAGTCATATTTTTTTGTGGATAAGTATATTCATGCAATTAAAGTAAGAAACTTCAAACATGTGATAAATAAGAAAATGATAAAAAAAAACAGTAAATAATACTAGTAGTATAATCCAATGAAAAGATGTAATTAATGGATTCGCAGTTATAAAACTACACACTTTTGCAAGTTGCAACTCTAATTAATGCTGGACAAAAAGAACAAAAAAATCATTCCCATCTATATAAAATAAAATAAATTGGCTGTCAACTTGAACTATTTTTGCTAAAGTATTATTTCAGCACATGTCCAAATAATAAAATTTCTAATATTTCAGTTGGCTATAGTATGATCACATTAATTATATCTGAAAATTAAGATTCATATATATCCTTGAGATTTTGTCAAGAAGTCAAGTAGAGAATAAGTAGATGAGTTGAACCATCCAATCCCTAGTGTTATATTACTATTTGGTTAGGTTTGCTTTATTGTTATTCCTCAAGATTAACTCAAAATGTTTATCTAAAAGGAAGTTAAAGAATATACAAGCTATAACAATTCAAACTAATTTGCCTACAGGAATATGACCTGCATATCCTAAATCGTTCGAGAATCTGTTTTTATATTTAAATTTGTGTGTGTTTTTTACTTTTCGATCCTCTCAAAATTCCACATGTGGCTCATCTCTCCCAAAATTCTTAACTTTAAATCTTATTTCTGTATTATGGGAATATATATGTAATGATTGCAATGTTAAATGATTTTAAAAATCAAAAAAATTGAGAATTTTGTGTTCCCTCTGTTTTAAAATTATTATCCATTTTGGTGGGAATGCGATTTTTAAGAAGATTTGTTAGTTATATATAAAGGTGCATAAACTTGTGGTTTACAAAAATAATGTGTGTAATAATTTGCACAAAAATAAAAGCATAGGCGGAGGCAGGTGGTGGCTGGCGTGGGCGGTCGCCACCACCGAATTTTTTCAACCAATTTTTTTTTGTCTATGTAAAATACTTCCACTTTTTGCGTAGATATTTCATAAGCTTCGTTAAATTTAAGTTCATGCTTATATTTGAAGATATCATGACACGACATTACAAGAAAAATTATACGAAGAAAAAGAATTTGTCATGACAATTGTGTAAAAAATAGCAACATTGTTCTAATAATTATACTAATAATATGGCCATGGATTTCTTCCTAATTCATTACTAGAAAACTCCACAACGTTTGCCTTGTCCCACAATGAAACTCTAAGCGTGCATTTTCTAAAATGAAATTCGTGAAGACAAGGTTGTGGAATAAAATGGAAGATGATTTCCTTCGTGGTTGTTTACAAATGAGCTCAGAAAGAGAAATTGTTGAATCTTTTGATACAAATTCAATTATTGAGGAGTTTAATCTTATGAAAAAACGTCGGTCTCAATTTCAAATGCCTAAGAAGATATTGTAATATAATATGATTTTTGTACTTCGTTTTGGACTTGTTATTTTTGTTGTTTTTATAAATTATAAGTACTTTTGAATTCCTTATACTCATTGTTGCATTAATTTTTTTTTCGGGGGGCGGAGCCCCCGAACCCCCGAATGAAAAACACTCAACCTCACACATAGAGATGGCCAATGGATCTTGGTCCGGCACCGAGATCCATTTTTCCAGATCTGGATCTTAAAAAATTGGACCCATTGGATCCTGGATCGAACAAACACGACTAATTTTGGAAAATTACGGATCCGGATCCTGGGACTTCACGATCGAGATCGGGATCCGATGGCCCAAATCCGCTAATTTTTATAACTAAAATATTATTTTATTATCATATCTAAAATATTATATTTATATAATTTCTACTTAAAATATCACATTACATTATTTGTTGAGCTTGGAATACTTAACTTTAGTAATCTAATGAATAAAAAAAGGGGAGAAATTTGAGTCCACTGTCCACGAATTTGGAAAGTTTTTTTTGAAGAAGAATATCATAGTTTTTAATAGATGATTGATAATATTTTTATAATATCATGAATAGTTTGATTTTTTTTAATGATAGTAATGCCTTTTATAAATTATCGTGTTATCGTAGAACTAATTAACTTAGTTAAATTTTAATTGATTTAAAAAAAAATTAATTTTAGCTAAAAAAACTTTTTTTTTGGGCCATTGACCCTAAACACCAAAATCCAATTATCGGCCCTCCATTGAGGCCCTCCCTCCATTTTTGAGATCCCTCAAAGGGGATTCATCGGCCCCACAGTAAAAAATCTCCGATCCGGATGCGGACGGAGGATCCGATCCAACCGGCCCATGGTGCCATCCCTACTCTCCCATCGCCCCCCGTTAATCAAAACTATTTTGCTGCTTGCCACTGAATAAAAGTGAACAAAAAATTTAGAATAATCCAAATATGACACGGGGAGTAATAATTGTGACAATTAATTATTTCTTCATAGAAGCATTAGGGGGGAATTCTAATAAATACCGCTACTTTAGATATAAATTGTCACTAAATTTCTCTAACATTGGACCGTCAAGAAATGTTCTTAGTGGGGCCCGCCAAGTCAAATCTTGCGGTCATGCAATGTAGCCAATCAGAATCGAGTGTCGCATCTTGATCTTGAATTGAAAGTGGTGCGACTGTGGGCTCACTGCACCGCGACTCTTTTGACCTTCTTCTCAATTGACTTCTGACCTATGTTATTAAACACAAGTTGTCAAACTCGCGATCCTAGGTAGGATCGTTAGGCCCTATTAGGATTGTGAATCGCAAAATCGTGATAGGATCGTACGATCCTACCAAAAATTAAATTTTAAGTAAATTAATATTAACAGATAAAAATTTAGGATATAATGTCTACAAACAACATCTAAAAAACCATTAAGTCTCTAAAAAATACAAAATATCGACGAATAAGCTATTCCATTTTACGCTTGTCATATCAATAAATAATTAAATATAGAATTAGCATGTGCATTGTGTGGTTTATGTCTTGAACAAGCATCCTACCAGTAATAAAAACTGTAAATTGTAAAGAGATTTGGTAAAGGAAGAAATCAGACATCTCTCATTTTTTTTAGTATAACTTATATCTATAAAAACACACTTTTCAGCCTTATCATCATCTAGTTTATTTTCGAAAATTATTTTTAGAAATCAAACAAAATTCTGAATCATGAAACATACAAGAAAAAATTTACAGTACAATAAACTCAAAAAGGCTAAGAATTACTTCGAGAAGTCAAAAATTTCGAATGTTGAGGCAGATCGAGAAAATAATTAAAATTACATATGGTCCATACATTCTAAAACATATCCTTTCTTCAGTAATCGAAGCTCTTCGAGAGATGAAGTCGTCAAGTCGCAATTGATTTGGTACTCGAATCAATTGATTGGGCTTTTTCGAAGAATGAAGATTGAAAATGCGATTTATGGCTTTTAGTCTACTTGGAGTCATTAACAACTTTTAAAGAAAAATAATAAATATATTTTTATTTGAAAAATAAAATAAAAAATTGATTTTGTAGACTCGTGCTGACTCGTACGATCCCACGAGTCTACGTGCTGACTCGCGATTCCACCCGATCCTATCACGCAAGTGATCCTACACCGATCCGGCTCGTTTGAGCCTCGCGACTCGTAAACTCGGACGAGCCTACATGTTGACTCGCGAATTTGACAACATTGATTAAACCCAGCCCGATCATTGACTCGGAAAAATTGTTTTTAGTGGTTCAATCGATCAAATCGGTCGAATCGGTGGGTCAACCCAGTGTAACATAATAAATATTAAATATCTTTTAATAATACTAATAAATAATATAAATAACTTAAAAATATAGAAAAGCTAATATTAACATAATTTGAAGTAAAAAATTAACCCAGTGGAGACGAACGGCGGAGCCACGGCTACCCAAGTTGACGGGATTTTGCGATTTGGGTGGAAGAGAGGAATAGAGGACGAGCGGACGACTGGACGGGAGGAGAAACGAAAAATGAGAAAGGGGATTTCAGATTTGGACGAGAGGAGAAATGAAAAAATGAGAAAGGGGATTTCATTAGATATTTAGAATTTTAATTTTTTTTAATTAATGACCGAGTAAACCGAATTAACCGGGTACCGGTTACCGAGTCGACCGGCCGGTTCTTCCGAATCGTACCGGGTCAAATGCAAAAATCGGTTTTTGATTGGCCCGACCCGGATTTTTCACCGGGTCACAGTTGAACCGGGTCAACCGGCCGGGCCGGGTCGGGTTTAATAACATAGCTTCTGACTACCGCGCACGCACGTGAAACGGTTAAAGGCAGATGGAAGCGTGGCGCACGTGGCGGAGACTCGGGGTTGACTCGGTGACTACGAATATCCCTGACCACCTAAATACCCAACCAACCCAACCATTCTAATATTTAATTAATTTTTCTCTCTTATTTATACTTCATTTTACTTTCAACCCAACTATCTTTATTTTTTATCATTTATCCCTAACCACCCAACCATGCCCCACCAACTATATTTTTTATATATTATAATTATTTAATATTAATATTAGTATATATTAATAATAATTATTTAAATTTAAAGGCGTAAAAATTAACTGAAATTGTAGAAAAAATTATAAAGCTCGAAATCGTACAAACTAAAATATAAGGAACATAGGACAGTAATTGAAAGATGAAATTAAAACAACGAAAAACTAAAATTACAAACAACAAAGTAAATAAAATTCAGTTATCATCGCCGAATTTACGCCAAATATGCTCGATCAAGTCGTCTCGAAGATCTCTGTGTGCTTCTCTATTCTCAAGTTGTGACTTGGTTGTCATATGCGACTAGGCTTGCTTATCCTTTCCGTAGAGTAAGTGTTGAATTGAATTGAAATATCTTTGGGTGGAATTTTGTGAAAATTGCGAATTGAATTGAAACATCGGGGATGCGAATTCATCGGAATTTTGGAAATTTTCGTAACTGAGATAGTAATATTGAGAGTAAGGAAAATTTGGGGAATGAGAGAAGTTGTTATTATATGGATCCATGATAATTAAAAGAGAGATTGTGATTTGTAGTAGATAATGAAATGAGAGAAAATAAAGGTTTTTTTAGATGTGAAAAGTATAGCAATATTGGACTATATTTATAGAGAATGAAAAATCATGAATTTTGGTAAGAGCCAATGGGATGATGCCAAGTGGCAACATCCCATTGGCCGATTAACTCCCAACTACCCGGTGACATTTTCCTTCAAAACCAACCCAGGTCACGATTTCTCTCTCTCTATTCCCTCATGCATTTTTTTTCCTTCAAAACCCACCTAATGGGTTTAGACTACCGATATCTGTAGTCTTAGATATTTTTCGGTGGGTAGGTAGGTCACTGCCGTTAGGGGCGTTCCGAAAAAAAAAATCCATCTGCATGTAGGCCGTTTGACCAAATTCAAATGACAATTATGGGAGGACGGATTAAGGATTACAATAAAAAAAAAGTGCGGCATTTAAATTCGATAAAATGTGTTAAAAAGTGTAGAATATTGGGATGAAATAAAATTTTATAAAATTTCACACAAAAGATCAAATTTCAAAGGGGAAAGAAGGGCTTTTCTAATATGTACCTCATATAGTGCTTGTGAATTTTTCGATGAGATGAAAAAACAAAATAAATGTATAATAATTCAAATCAAGCAAATTATCAATATTATTTCTCATTATCAATATTATCAATAAATGTCTCATTCATCTTTTTTCATTTTACTTATGGGATTGTTCTAGTTATTTTTTCTTGTTCAAAAAATGACAAATTATTTCCACACATGACACAACTATCAGTTCTTCTTCTGTGGGGCCCATTCATTCAAACATATTTCTCAATTATCTTTGAAATCATACTGAAAAGAAGTGAGTCAACCTTAATGGGTCGGTGGAAGTACTAGAAATTGGATATCCATAATAGAATTGATTAGGAATGATTAAAATAACAATTGGGCCCAAATAAGAAGTTCAACAATATTAAGGTCTTTTTATATATAATGGGCTGATCTTGGATGGATGCATATCGGTAATATAATCAGAAATCAGGACCAATCAAATTATAACAACAATTGAATTAACAAAAATTTAAATAAACTAAAAGGGCCCAAAAAAATAAAAATGGATAAGAATTCAATTAAGCAAATTATTATCATCAGAATTTTGATATCCCCTAATAGAATTGGATTGAAATGTCCATCTATTATAATAATTGGGGTCCAATATGAATTCAGCAATTTGATGGGTATTATATAGTGGGTTGGGCTTGGATGGATTCAAAACGGGCTTTTATATAATGTATTGGGCTTGGATGGATTCAAAATGACAAATAATAAAAAGTATTGGACCGAACCATAATATTAAATGTTTTAGGGCAGTCAAATGAAAATACCAAAGAAAGCACAAAAAGAAGAAAATGGCCCAAAAATGTAGTACAGTACTAACAAATAATTTCACCGTCCCTTCCCGTTTCTCTCCATGTTCGCACCGCCGCCCCTCCGCCGCCGCTTCTCCACCCAAACCAACAATCTAGTCAGCCAGATTCTTGCCGCGATAATCCAAAACAAACCCTTCAACATTTTCCCTCCACCCCACCATCACATTTGGACTTCAGAGACTGTAATTCAAATCCTAAGATCATTCCCATTAAACCTCTTCCAATCGCCGCGATCAATCGGCCGCCAAAACTCCTTCCGCCACCGATCGCCGCTGCGTCAAAGAAACCTCCGGCAAGAATCGATTAAGTATCAGAAGGGTTCTCTCATTCTTGGCCCAGCTGCTCATAGAGACCCTAAAAAATTGAATCTTGGCCTCGAGAAAGCGTTGGATTTTTACTATTGGGTAGAAACTCAATTTGGGTTTCAACATGATGAACGAACTTGTAGAGAAATGGCGATTGTGTTGGTTAAAGGTAATAGAATGAATTTATTGTGGGATTTCTTGAAAAATATGTCTGGGAGGTATAAAGGGTTGAATCTTGTTACTACTTCTACTATGACTTGTTTGATTAAAGCATTGGGGGAAGAAGGATTAGTGAATGAGGCAATGTCTGCATTTTATAGAATGAAACAATTTCACTGCAAGAAAGATGTTTATGCTTACAACAATGCAATTTATGCACTTTGTAGAGTTGGGTTTTTCAAGAAAGCTAAGTTCTTGTTTGGGCAAATGGATTTGCCGGGGTTTAGATGCCGACCGGATGTGTTTACCTACACTATCTTGATTAGTTCCTACTGTAGATATGCAATGGAAACCGGTTCAAGAAAGGCGATTAGGAGGCGGGTTTGGGAGGCGAATCACTTGTTTAGGTTGATGATTTTCAAAGGGTTTGTTCCGGATGTTGTGACTTATAATTGCTTGATCAATGGTTGCTGCAAGACTAATAGGATTGGGAGGGCTTTGGAGTTGTTTGAAGATATGAAGAAGAGGGAATGTTGGCCTAATAAGATTACTTATAATTCATTTATAAGGTATTATAGTGTTGTGAATGAGGTTGATAGGGCTATTGAGATGTTGAGGAAGATGCAAGAAAGTAATCATGGCGTTCCAAGTTCGAGTTCTTATACATGTATAATTCACTCTCTTTGTGAGGTGGGGAGATTGGATGAGGCAGTTGGTTTTATGGTGGAGTTGGTTGAGGGAGGGTCGATCCCAAGAGAGTATACTTATAGATTGGTTTGTAATGCTTTGAAGAATGAAGGAAAAATGGATTTGATGGATGAGAAGTTGCAAAGACATATTGAGAGTGGGATTGGGAGTAGGATTAGACAAATTATGAAGGTGAAACCAAATTTGAGGATTGAGAAGAATGTAGGGGATTGATGAGTTCTATAAAGTGAGGAGCTTTGGTAGGCAATCTTAGTGGTTGAGAATGCTTGTAGTATGTATGTATGGATTATAATTTTTTAGTAGGGGGAATTGTTTTTCGGCTATAACCTTTAGCTACAGGTGTAGCACCTTAAACGATATGTCATTCCATAGGGACAAATAATAAGAATACAATAGTTGTGAACACAAAATTAAAATACAATGTTTTATGAGAATTTTATTTGTTTTTTCGTGTACCAGTATAATTAAATTTCGATAAAGTAATATTTGATAGTTTAATAATCTCGTTTAAATAACAATTTCTTTTTGTCTTGATATGAGTTATTGTATTAATAATCTTGTTAAATAAATATTCTTTTTATATTTAAAATTATTATTTTATTAAAATTTAACTGTACTTGTATTTCTTTAATGTTAATCTTTAGACCAAGATATCATGGCTACAAGCACTAATGATAGGTTTCGACTAGGCGAAATCGTAAAAGATTGTAAGCAAAATCTTCAGTTTTGAGGATCAAATAATAAATTTTGACAAGATATAAAGAGAAATAAATCGATTTTACAATTTGGTATATATATAAAAAGTTAATTAGTATGAAATTGACATTAAAACGACAAAATTAATAAATTATTAACCAAAACCCTAAAATAATTGAAATTATTAATCATTTTTGCAAGAAAAGCGAAAATATACACGCACCATCTCTCGCGACCACTCTCATTCTCTTTGTCGCCGCCCCTCCAGCCGTCGCTCGCCGCCTTCTGTGGTAAGTTTTATCTGCTGTTGCGTTATCTTCCCTTCAATCCTTATCTATATTTCCATGGGTAGCCTGTAGATTTTAGAATTCCTCTCCAAAGAGTAAGAATTTAGTTACTGATAGCAGAACTTATAATCATATAAGTGCTGCACCTTCAGTTATAATCATGGTTATAGCCATTATTGTAGAGTAAGAAATATACAAGGATAATGAGAAGAATAAAAAATTTAGCTTGCCTTCTCTTAAATTAGATGCTTCTCTAATTATATTTATATGCTTTCCAGATTTCTGAGTCCTCTAGATATGAAGAAATAAAAACATTAATCGTCGATTTGGACAAAATTTAACTATGTTTGATATTATGTGTTCTATTTTTATGTTTTTATGTGTTTATTGAAAAAAGAATTGAATTTACATAGGTTAAGCCCCGAGGTACTTTAAAAACGCTTCGAGAACCATTTTGGATTTTTGAAACATTGGATGTTATTGTGCAACATTGTTGAATTGATATCTTCTTGTAGCATATAGATATGGATGATGCCGTCGACACTGTTTACCAGCCAGGGGCGAAGTTTGTGGAGGAGAAGAAGGATTCTCTGATTGATCTCGAGCTGACTGACTCGACTGAGCTATTACTCTTTCAGTGGCCAATTAATCAAGTATGATCTTGTGTATGTGTGCAGTTTATATGTATTACCGGTTGTAGGATGTTAAAATTATGTGAATGGTTGGTGTAAATCTTGGGGTGTGTGGATAAACTATAGAGATTATTTGCTTGATATGCAGACTATATTATACTTGTTTATCTGTTACGATCACATATTAGAATCAGTTAGTTCTTATTGTTTTATTCCCAGTTTTCTCTTAGTGGCCGATTAATGAAGTATTATCTTTTACTGGTACATGTTTGCACCGTATAAACCAGTTGTACGATGTTTAAATTGTTCCTAGTAACTTGTATGAAATGGTGGATTTATGGGACGTCGATAAACTATAGAGATGATTAGCTTGATATGCAGATTATAATGTACTTGTTAGCTCTTAGTGCTTTCATCCCCGTTTTATCTTAGTCAATCCAAGCTTCTAATCTAGACTTTATGTTGTGTGTATTTGGGATAACTTTGTTGAGTTATTGTTTGTTTCAGGCTCCCGATTTCGATGGCAAACAACTATCCATTACACTTAAGGATGGACATATGGGGGTCTTGGAGAGTTCGTGTGGTAATTTGGCATGAACCGATCTCACTTGTTTTGATCAATTCAGTGGTAGTGTCTGCTTATTCACTATTTTCAAACTGACTGTTTGGCAGGAAAATCATACGATATGTTTAGTATGAAATCCCAAAGTCATCAAGAGACTGTCTTCTTACCTTCAGCATCAGAGCCAAAAATCGGTATGATTCTAAGAATACCTGTCCATTGAATTTGTTGATATATCTATGCATCTCAATTGAATAAAGATGTGAAGTGATCCAGATACCCATTAAATTTAAAATCACATTTCAGTCTCCTTCTTGATTCCCATATCAAGTGATGCTATAAAAATACGCCTTACGAGAGTATGCATCTCTTCTGTTCTTTGATGCTTGCGCCTCAGTCCACATGTTCATGTTTTGAAGTTTAGCAACTTCAGCAGGGAGACATTTTGTCTAATCGTGTATGTGTTGTTTGATCTCTTCGAATTTTTATGTGTCAATGATGTTTATGCACCTCGTGCCATATGCCTCAAGGTACCATAGGAAAACACGCCGAGTTCCAATTTTTTTTGAACATTGATGCTAGTATTATTAGAAATTGTGTTTCTTGAACTTATATATATATATAATAGAAAAACGCATCAGTTCCTGAATTAGATTTTTACAACATTGGATACTAACTAATAACAATAAGTTTATTGGCATTTGCTCTTATATATATATGTGTTTGCATTGTAACAGCTGGGAAGATCTCTAGGCTTATTTCTCTGATCCACTACCCGGATCCAAGCGAACTGCAGAATCGCAATAGCCTGTTCCCAAGCCACTCTCAACGCTCTTCCTTAACCTCAAGTTTGTCCGGTCATCGTATGGCTACTCCTACGCGTAGTAGCAGGCCTAGATCACAAACAATGAGTGGTTATACAACTCCGAGCAGCAGAACGAAGAGCATGGTTACCGGATCAGGCGAGCGTTCAAAGCGTCCGAAGAGAAAACGCGACGATGAGGGTGGATCTGGTGATCATTCAGCTCAAGATTCTGGTAAAACTAACAGTGCTGTTACCTCTACTGGTTCTATGGAGCAGTCTCAGGAAAGGAAGTCCAAAAAGAAGAGGAAGAGTGAAAGTTAAAGTGGGCTTATTTCTTGATTGTCTTCAATTAGATGAGTCGGTGTTTGTATCCTTGCATATCAGTTTGACTTGTGTAGAAGATTAAAATGTTCAAGATATGTTAATGATCATATTGAGTTTTTGGTTTCCTATTTATCAATTGAATCATTTTCAAGTTTTTCTTGTCTAATGAAGAGTTGTGATAATCATAGTGTAAATGCTCGTGTTTTATTATTCCAAGGGATCAAGAATTAGGGTTGTCGATTGGGTTATGGTTAACCGAACCGACGTTTTTTAACTAAATACCAGAAAACCGGACTCTCTACGGTTTAACCATTCATTTTATTTAACCCAAAAAGAAAACATATGAATATTTTCATTTAAAATCATTAATAATAAGTATTTTGGTCAAAAACGAACCAAAGCCAAAATAATAATAATAAAATCGATCTACTATTTGATTTTGAAAAATAGAGAATTGTATTGTTGGTTAACCGGAAATTTGATTCAGCTTAACTGAATTGACAGTCTATGTCAAGAATCAACCATTAGTTCAATTAAAAAAATATATATAAGAAGTGCAATTGAAACATTTTCAAGGTCTCCTGCATCTTCAACAATCTGTACAGCTGAATAGTACATTCCTAAAACTCCACTTGCTTTCATCATTTAATTAGTAATGGTCTACAATCAAATTAGTTGTTGAAAACTCAAACTTCTAACATCAAACATAGCCATCTTAAGCAACCAACCAGTTGATCTCAAGCAACCAAGTCAGGCCTGCACATCCAAACTGCATTAGGCAAACCCCGCTCCACTCCAAGCACGCTTGAACCAAACCGAAATATTCAAGGAGACGTCGTTCCTTCATGGTAAACCCGATTTAGCCCCAGATAGCGGTCTGAGCATGGGATGGCCAAGAGACGGCTGGGAATTAGACGCCGGGTTAAACGGAGCTGAAGAAGACGGGTGTATAGCAGAGAGGGGCAGCCTAGGGCCGAGGCCGTACATACCCTGCTGCTGCATTAGAGACATGTGGGGATGCATGGGTTGGTTGTTTCCGTATCCGGAGATGAAGGGCTGTTGGGAGCTTGAACTTTGCTGCCTGCTGTTGCTGGGGGAAGTGTTCATAACAGCATTGTTAACACCGGGTTGTCCCATTGGGCGGGTTGCTGCAGCTGATCCGAACTGACCCGACATCATGAGGCCGCGTTCAGCTGCAATCCTTTGCCTTGTTCTTTCCATCTGCTCACATTCTCTCATTAGTAGGGTCTCTATTTCTGCAAACTGCTTCAGCTTGAGCTCTAATCTCTTCAACTGAAAGAATTAAGTGTGAAATATAAATAGTGGTGGTCATAATTCTGAGTCTAAAGTAGAAAACAAATCAACCATATAGGAGGAGGAATAGAAATTGATTATTGTAGTACCTGATGATTTATGATATTAGCAGATAAGCGTTGAATTTCACGTTCTTCGTGATCAGCGAAAAGCTTTGCCTTCATGGCTGCTGCAGCAAGGCCATCTTTTGCAGCAGTGATTACTTTTTCAGCAGATAGTGTAGAGCCTTCAGCATCATGCGGACTCATTGGACCTTCAGAGAATGAAGCTCAGTAGTATTAACACAAGAATCTAAGGGCGATAAGAGCTAAGCTATACCTTTCGTATTAGAATTTCTCGTACCTCCATGGCTACCTTCCTTGTTATTTTCATTTGACAACGAAGCCAAAGATGCATGGGCACAGGCTGCAGCCACTCTCGGCCCCAATGCTGAAGCAAGAAACGTCACCTTAAAAACAGCAGGCCACTCGTAAGAAAGGAGAAATTCAGACTTCATAGCTTCTAATGACATATAAAGCAACACGGATGAAAATGGAGCTTCGATTAGGATGGGTAGCTGTGATATTTCCAGAACCAACTCTAGGTGAAAACCATAGACATTTCGATAACTATTACTACAAATAATGATTTTCATTTATGGTAATGACTACGGGCAAATCAAGGAGATATTTCAGTCCCAACCATTCACAAGGAACAGAGTTAGAGCTTCCTTTTACGTCAGTATGCAAAGAGGAAAAGTTCAACCAAAAAGGAATCAATAATCATGTATTAATGATCGGCATGAGTTTGGGAACAATACCAGAGACATCACTGGGTTTCCGGAGCTTGAGAAAGGAAATTCCATTTCAGTGTCATCCCGTTGCAAGCATATACCTGGGTCATAAATTAAACGTGAACTTAAGTCATTGGACTCTATCTTATATACAGAATACATAACTTGGATAACACCAACCATTTGAATTTGGCTCCGATCTTCTATGGCTATCATGGTTGGGCAAATTCGATGAACCGGATGTGTTTGGAACATCAATGTTTTCCAAGGGAGCGCCATCTAAAGGTAGACGGACAAAATGGAGAATGCACTGTGCTTTTGACTTGGAGCCAACATGCTCTGAGATTTTATTCCAGTTTTCTTTATGAAGCTGCATTCCCTCGAGCAGGAGCAGTGTTTCCTGGTCAGACCAATTATCCCCATCCATGTCTTCATAATCTTTCATGGAATTCTCTTTCATGAAATCAAGGCCAGAGTGACCGGCAACAAATCCTCCCTCATGATAACAATCCAAACACAGTCTAACATCAACCTGTCAAGATTAAGGGTCAGCCACACATGCTACTGATAACCCTCTTCTCTTATCCGAAAACTAAGCTCGTTTTTTTCCCTTCAAAATGAGAGGTGCTGGTTCTCATGAAAGATGTTAAGCTGCTATAATACACCACTAATACCTACTAATATGCCACGGTTTTAAAAGGTAAGCATATTGGTATTACCTCATCTAAACATCTGAGAATTAAAAAGGCATCGGTATATGTGGGTTTGAGTAATCTAAACTATGTGCATCATAAGAACAGAAACCTATGGCATACAAGCAAAAAGGGATGCTGGACAAAAAATGATCAAGGGGAAAGAGCTCAACATTTAAAATAAAAGCATAGTCAATGACATGCCACCAGCAAAAGATAATAACACAGAGTTATTCAAAACTCATAAACTCATTTACCTCCTTCTGCGACTGATAGTATACTGTAGGAATAGGTCGGGAACAACAATTGCACTGTTGCTCAGATAAGTGTTCTCTAATAGTACTGTCAAAGTCAGATTCCTCATCCTGCTGACATGCAAGTTCTGGATAAACATCAGCTGCCTTGAGCCTACATTTTGGCTTGTCAAACTTGATTAAGCTATTTATAGATTTCAAAGCAGCCAAAGGCACTCGAAGTTCATTGTTTGGGTCCTCACACAAGTATGTTCCATCCTGTGGGGCCTCATGCTTGGGAGGAGTAGCACAATAGTTAATAATTCCCCAGTGATCAAGAAACCTCACAATTCGGGTTAAATCATCACTATCAATACCAGCTACTAGGCCCTGGCAGTCAACAACTGATAAGTGCTTTTCAGGGTTTTCCATGTACTTAGCAACAATGAGATTTCGACACTCCATGTATTTTTCAGGTGTATGTTCTGTGGATTTTCCAGAGAAGAAATGTGGAACTACTTGCCTCTCCAATCTATGAACTGAATTTGGGGAAAACCATTCTGTTTAAAAAGAATGACATAAGAAACCAATATCAGAAATGGAATAGAGTCCCTTTTCTTAAAACATAGATGGTGCAAGATGAAGGATGACCTAGATGCCGATATAAGTTAATTCCAAAAGAAGCAGCTAGAGAAAGTGTAGTCAGACTCAGATGCATTAAACTTCTAGTGAGTAGTTTAAATACTATGTCTGGGAATCTAACAAACATAGTCAACTGACTTCTACAAAAGCAGAACAAAGTAGTTACCAATTAAACCAGAATGAACATATAGAAAAAGTTTCTAATTTAGGACAGACTACAGTGGGAGATTTCAAGAAATGCAAAATTGACTACCTATTAAAAAAATTCAATATTAAGCATCAACACAATTATCTGAAGACGATGCACGTCTCACAGCTGAACTCGAATTTTTCCTTAAAGCATATTAAACAAGAGATAACCTGCAAGCCTAGATGAAAACATGTTCAGTTTATATAATCTTATTTGAGCACTCTTTTTCATATGAACAATCCAGACGTTCGGTAAGATTTTATAATCTAATCCTGTTTTACTACAATTAGGAACGTTGATTGCAAGTGTAAGAGGAATTCAAGCAAATTACACACATTTATTCTACAAACAAGTTTGGATAATCCATTTATCCAACCATGATAACAGAAGAATAAAATGAAGTCAATAAAATGCAAATACACATGCTGGTCAAGGAAAATTGGAACACCTGAATGCACCGGCATAACATGCACTCGACCTGCACTTCCAAACCTTTTAGTAACACCACAGCCTGCTGTGATCCTGGGTGGTCTAATCACATATGACCCAGCCCCACCCCCACTACCACTTGCAGTCTCCTCTGAGGGAGCCCCTAAAAGAGCTGGACTGTCTAGAGGCACAGCGGAAAGTGCCTGAAGCTGCCCATAAGAAATATTCTCCAACAATGGCACCCCACTCTGCTGGCCTCTGCTATCCCCATATCGTGCAGCTCTTTCCAATTCCACAATTCTAAAGACAGATGAGTGGGGCCTATTGACCTCCCTCTTAATTGCAACTGGAAATTCACATAACTTCAATCCACCGGCAACCAACTTTTCGTCCGCTCTATCTCCTGTTATATGGGTAGTCCTATCAGCTCTATGAATTTGAGGATCATCTTCAGCCTCCATATGGTCGTGCGGTGGATCCAAATCCGGATCATCATCGTCCTCATTATCCTCAAGAATGTCATCATTCTCGTCATCTTTCAGCTTGGACTTGCGAGCAACTGATTGATCCCTTTTCCGCTTCCTCCACTTTGCTGTTGCTTCTTAACAAAGATGATACAACCACAAAAGGAAGATGAATAAGATAGTGGACAGGCATAGAGTTTTTCTATGTTTCACAAGAACAGCAACACCTAAAAATAAAAAACTTTACTACCCCTAGCAATAGCAATAACTAAAAATAAAATGTTTTCAACGCCTAGAACTTTTATTTAGAATTAATTTCTTAAAAATAAAGTATGTGGGGCATTCCTAACATAAATCCTGCATGAATTGGCTGTAAATACACGACCTACGTCTATTTTAGAGTCAAAAAGCAAAAATTAAAAATTAAAAATTAAAAAAAAAACCTAATTTTGCTGACAAACGCAGAGAAAAAGGGGAAATATTATCCCAAAACACAAATAATTCAAACTGCTTCAACAATAATTTCAAAACCGGCATTAGAGGCATGCTCCCCGCATTTTAAATCAAGTCAGCTAAACTTCAATTTCCACAAACAGTTCCCAGGCATACAAAAAATGGCAGGGATATCCAAGATTCCACAAACCGTAGATCAAATCGAGGCAACAAATGACAAAGACGCATCAATCACAAGTTCCGCACAACAAATCAGACTGCACATACGCAGATTCAGGCTCTGAAAAGTAGAATCTTGTGGTTTATAAAGATTTACCTGAGGAGGAAGCTGGCATTGCTGGAGAGAAAATCCGGGGGAGAGATTTATGGAGGGTTTGAGGTTTAAGGGGGAGGGGAAGAGAATTGTGGGGTCTCTGTGATTGGTGAGGTGGAGAGCTGAGATTGTGGTGTGCGAAGTGTGTGTGTTGTGCGTGAGAGAGAAAGGGGGAGAATTGGAGGATTTGTAGTCTTTTTCTCTCTCTAGAAACTGTAGTGTGCTTTTGGGGTTGGAGCAGCTTCTATTTTAGGGGAAAATGTTTTTCGTTTTTTCTTTTGCTAATAATTGATTTTACGGATGGTTATTATTAATCGCATAATTTACTGGAGGAGATGAGGAAATTGCACGTATGGCCCCTGAGGTCCTGATTTATTATGATTTTGTCCTCTTAGTTCCCATTATAGTCAATTACCTCCTTCATCTTACGCTATTTACAGTGACGACCATGCGAGTATCTTAATGGCTAATGATAATTAATTTTGAGAAAGCCCATTAATTTGGAGAGCTTCTAATTTTCCACGGACTGCATCTCATCAGGTTTCACTAAGAAAAAAATCATACAACTAACAATGAAAAACTACTACAGTTAAATTTCGATAAAATAATATTCGATAAAGTAATAATATCATTAAGATAATAATTTTTTCTAGTCCGATGTGGGTCAATGCACTAAAATAATATTCCATAAAGTAATAACCTCGTTAAATGAATATTTTTTCTCGATTCCAAAATTATTACTTTATCGATGTTTAACTATACTACTAATCTTATCCCCCGTTCCACTTGCAAAAAGGGTGTGTCTATGCTCTTGAATGACGCCGTTGTCACATTTCAATTTTCAACTTAGTCAATGAATATTCACTAATTTTATTAGAATTTACAATTTTTGAATAATTACAAATTGAATATTTTGATTTGAGTGGACTTAAGTACTTGACTATTATTATATTTTCAAACTTGTTTTTCAGCATTTTCTTAATGATGGATTTTTGTTTCTTCTAATTATAATTGGTGCATTGACAAGAAAATTCATTATTTAATAAGATATGTGATGTATAAATACTTTCAATGGGCTTAGTCAATTTCGAAAGTCCAATTTAAAAGAGACCGGCCCGACCCAATACCCATTTACTAGTGCGTGCTTCAATTCCATGGCGGGATGGTGTTGGTGTCTCCTTCCTCCCGCCATAAAATCACAAATTTCCCCCTCTGATATCATCAATTCCGAAGACTAGCTTCTAATTTTCAACGATTTGATGCGCCTCATCAGAATTTCGGTAAGTTATCAAACAGATTTCATATATTTTTGTGAAGCGCTAGAGAATTGTGATGGCGTTTTGTGCTTCACGATTGTTTCCTCTTTGTCTTGTGTTCAATGTGGACCTCGTAGGTACTTGACTACATCGGAAGCGCGGTGGTGGCGATGGAGGGGAAGAACTGCTTCGCCGTCGCCAGTAATCGGCGGCTGGGAGTGCAGCTGCAGACTTACGCTACTGGTTTACAAAAGTCGCCACAAGTTCTTCATTGGCGTTTCCGGCGTAATCATGTATCTCAAATCCTGTATCCGACTATCGATTTTATTTGCTAATTTTGTGTGTGTTTTCACGTTTGTTTGTGTGGATGAGTGTGCTCGGATTGAAGTTTTCGTGTTGTCTAATGCTAGACAAATTTGAAGCATGAAGTAATAGAAAATCTCATCCAGCTTCTCAAACTTAAGCAGTGCCATCTGAACACCATAGCTTTGCAATTGGGTAGAAAGAATATGCTGCATATGCACTCGAGAGGAAAACTACTGTTTCTAACCAAAGAGTTGGATAATGTGAATGGAGAATAATTATGTATATACACTTCTAATTGGTTTAGTTTCTATTAGTCGAAAATCGGGGAGTTGATGAGTAATTTAGTCTGGAGGCTTGATGTGATAGTCTCAAGCCTGTAACTCAATCTTTAGGATTGAAATTGGATCAGTAGAAAGGATGATAGCAGATTGTGTTATGTAAGATCTAATTTGGCTTAGGTCTATTACTGGTTCTTGATTCGTGTCCTCTATCGCATTTAGCTAATGGTATCAACATCCTAGTTTGATTGCAGTGGAGTTCAATGTTGTTAACGACTTTTTATCTTCTTACAGAACTTCTACTGAAGTTACTGAGAGAATCCTCAAGTTACAGAAGTTACAGCTGGGGAGGCTATATATATGAGTAAAGTTCTCTTTTCCAATTCTCATTTACCTTCCTATGTTAGCCCCTGTACCCTTTTGTTGTTGTTCTCCGTTTATTTCCTTTAGAGTTTTTCACTCATAAATCTCTAAAATCTTGAATAATTATCACATAAAATTCGTATTAATAGTTATTTTTAATGGTTTGTAGTTCACTGTTCACATATCCAATTCATGATTTATATAAATGGTCCACATTATCCTCCATTAGGTACAGAAAGACACCCGCGTTTTGATGTGTTGATTTTAACAGAAGAAATTGTTTGGGACCAAAGAAACATAAACGTTGACTGGTCTGTCTTAATGAAGTCATATTCATTACATCTTAATTAAATGAAACAGTAAATCTAAGTTGCAGAGTTTCCCCAATTGCCTGGATGCCGCACGGCTCTTTCCTTTGGATTTTGAGTGATTTTCATAGGGAACATCATACTGCCTCCATCAATATTTTATTTAATTTTAATCGACTTACCATTCCATCGTTAAATCAGTAGTAATGTAGTACTCCTTCACTCACGTCAATATTGTCTTGTTTGTTTTCGTAGACGGTAATTTAGGAGAATTAATTTAGTCGGTAAAGATGTGGAACCGACATAATTAAATAATTATTTAAAAATTGAGTTGTGAGGCAGAAATGTGGGACGCATGCAATTAATTAATTGTTTTGAATTGGTTTGAGTTGGTAAAGATGTGTGATCCACTTCCTTTTTTAGGAACATGACACCATCTATTAAACATCCCAAAAAGAAAAACAAGACATTTTCTGTGGGACGAAGGGAGTAATATTTTTTAGTTAGAGCTCTTTGTACGATCTTTATTATAGTATAAAATATATAATTTTTGAGGCAATACAAAACTATTTTTCATATCTAAATGTTTGTATATTATATGATAATGCCCTAGTGCTGAAAATGAAACATTATAAGAGTGAAATTCAAATCACATTTGTATCGAGAGGAGCTTATAATATTAATTGTGAAAATGATGAAAATGAAATATTATAAGAGTGAAATTCAAATTTCACAACGAATAAGGTAACAATATAGTCACTTTAAGTAAAAACTGAACTTTCATAAAACGAATGAACTTTCTACAAATTGCATCGAGAGGAGCTTGAGTACGCAGAAATACAAAAAGAGAATCAGAAAATCCTTCAAGCTGCAACACACCAATATCTTTAACATCAGTTTTAACACATATAACTAAAAACGAACTGTAACTGAATATAACAAATAGAGTACGAAGGAAGCCCCCTTGTAGCTCATCATTTTTCAAAAACACCATATAAAATAATGAAACTCAAAGTTCGTTCTACAAAAACTTGAAAGAAACACGAACTTGTTCTCTTCATCACCAACATTATTTGAAAAACTGATAGACATATAGTGCATGATCTCGGTAACCTTCTGGCATCTCCCATGTAGATAGTTTTGGCAATGCACAATCTTTATTTGCTTCAAATTTGGTAACAATTTTAATTTCTCGAACTTGTTCTCTAATATTTTTTGGTGTTTTAATTCTTTCCTTATTCTGAAAAAAAAAAGAAGAGAAGATACTGCAATAGAACAATGAAGGTAGAGAAAACAAATATCACGGAGTGGACAATACACTGTGAGCAGTGTGAGAATTTACTTCTGAATGCAATAACATATCAATGAAGGTTGTAAAACTTAATCCTCTTTCCATAAATTGCCCTCTCCACTAGCTAGATGTTTAGTTATGTTCTTCCTTATGATCAATGAAGGTTGATGAGATTGAAGACTGTTTTGGTCGCGGCATATCTGTTTACGAATGACAAGAAGGTCGAGAAGAAGTTCGTAGCTAGCGTACCTGCAGGTGGTATGATCATCAATGACACTGTTCTACATGTAAGTTGGACCGAGAACAATAGTTCATTTCATTAATGCACGTCATTATAAATTAATGAAAAGACCGTACCGTTCGGAGGCATAGGTGCAAGTGGGATGGGAGCATATCATGGCAAGTTCTCATTTGATGCATTCAGCCATAAGAAGGCGCTCTTGAAACGGAGTTTCTCCGTCGATTTATCAGCGAGATATCCTCCCTACACGCCCGGGAAACTGCAGTTTCTACGGACGGTTTTGGAAGGGAATATTGTTGGCATTCTTTGAACGTTGGGAAAATGGTAAAATTCTTTATTCTTGCTGAGGGTAAGGATAAAAGTGACGTCTTAATATGGTTGGTGGTGTTTGGGGTTATTTGTGGATGATATTATTGTGGCTGAAATTATTGTAAAATCTGCCGTTTATTTTTTATTGCTGTTGCTGTATTTAATGCAAGAATAAAAGTGTTTGAAGAGTTTTCATCTATATATACATATATATAATTCTCCTGAAGAATCTTCTCAAGAATGAAGATGGACAATTCATTGCAATTTGCTATTTCCATATCCAGAAACTAAAACTTCATAAATGGTAGGATGAACAGCTACGGTTAATAATGATTGTACAGCTCAGCCTACAAAGGCAGCGGCTTTATAGATATTTCTACAGTTGAAGATAGCATTTTTGGCTTGTGTGGAATTTTCAAGATTTCTGCAGATAATGGCGGCGGATGCGGTGGTGAAGGTGCTGAGGTCCACCTATACCAGCGGCAGGACCAGGAGTCTTGAGTGGCGCGTGTCTCAGCTTGAAGCCCTTCTCAAAATCGCCACCGTTCATGAGGGAGAATTAGCTGAAGCCTTACGCCTTGATCTCAATAAGCCAGAAGCCGAAGCTTTTCTTCACGAGGTTTGGTTCTTTATTTTTGCTTCTTTATCTTTAGGGCTTTGCTTTTGCTCAATTTCACCAAATCTACTTGCTCTTAATGTAGATAACTCAAGTAGTATCAGCTTGCAAATTTGCACTGACGGGACTAAACCAATGGATGGAGCCAGAAAAGGTAAAAACAAAACAAAATTACTACTCCCTCCGTCCCGCTATAAGTGGTCACATTCTTTTTCAGCACGAGAATTAAGATAATAGATGATAAAGTATGAGAGAGAAGATGAGTGAGGTAATGATACAATTTGAGAGGGAAGATGATAAAATAGGAGAGATATGTGATAATTATTTGTTAAATTTGGAAAGTAACCACTAACTTTTAGTGGATATTCCAATCGGGAAATGTGGCCACTTATACGGAGGGAGTACTTGTAAAATCTCAATCCTTTTACAATTCTCAACATGACAAAGAATTCTTATCATTGCAGGCGAAAACCAGCATCGCTACCTTCCCCTCATCAGCTGAAATAATCCCGGAACCTCTTGGCGTCGTATTAGTGATTTCAACTTGGAATTATCCTATTCGTACGTTTGCTTCATCCACTTGTTTTGGTTGTTTATGTTCAAATCTTGAATGTTACTCTGGGCTGTGATGAACTGTTTCTGGTGTAGTGCTGTCACTTGAACCAGTAATTGGAGCCATCGCGGCTGGCAATGCCGTCGTGTTGAAGCCCTCAGAGGTGGCTCAGGCCACCTCTGCTGTGCTTGCAAAACTTCTAGGGCGGTACATGGATTCGTCGGCTGTTAAAGTTGTAGAAGGCGGTGTACCCGAAACCACAACATTGCTTGAGCAAAAATGGGATAAGATCTTCTACACAGGTCTTGCAACTTTTTAGTTATGTGATCGTCTGCTTTACCATTAGGATTTAGGCTAACTCGATAAATCCTTCGTTCTAATCTCCACACGCCCAAAACATACTTACGCAGGGAGTGGCAGGGTGGGGCGGATCATATTAGCTGCTGCTGCAAAGCATCTTACTCCTGTGGTTTTGGAGCTAGGAGGAAAATGCCCAACAGTGGTTGATCCAAACACAGATTTGAAAGTAAAATCTCTTTGTCTAAACTCATCAACAAAACGGACTTCATTTATGGAGCTACGATGTTAGGGTTATAAACGAGTTGAGCTACTTGTTTGAAGGTTACAGCACGGCGGATAATCGGAGGCAAGTGGTGCTGCAACAGCGGCCAAACCTGCATTGCACCTGACTATGTGATAACCACAAAAGAGTCTGTGCTTCAAATCTAGTAAGCAATCCCTTAAATGAAGAGCTTTTGTCATTTGATTTTACTTCATATTCCTTTGTGTTAAGTCATGGTGGGCATCTCAGGTAGAGGCTATGGCGGGCGAACTCAAGATTTTCTTCGGGAAGAACCCGTTGGAGTCGAAGGATTTATCGAGCATTATAAATCCGAGGCATTTCGATCGATTGATGAAGCTATTGAACGAAGTTTCACGTAGTATTGTTCTTGGAGGCCAATCCGATAGAACCAATCTGTGAGTTCGAATGTTCAATACTATTTTGCTACCCTGCTCTATATGGGGCAATTTGGTCTTACGGGAAGAGAGTTCAACTCTCGGCTCGACTTTCATTTTTATTGCGATAAGGGATGTATTCAAAACTAAAATTTAAAGGCTAAATATGCACTTTAGAGGGAAAATAATAATTTTTGAAAAACGGTGACCCTCATTCACTTCTTAGATCCGTAATGATTGCAGTATTGTGTAATTAGTCATTTCGAAACACTACCTATCAAGAATTAAGTAGTACTACTAAGATTCATTCTTACCTTTTTGTAGGAGGATTGCTCCTACTGTAATGTTAGATGCACCCGGAGATTCTCTCGTCATGAAGGAAGAAATTTTCGGCTCTTTACTTCCAATTGTTATGGTAAGTCATACTCCATTCGTTTTATAGATTTTTTTTATTTTTCTTTTTAAGTTTTCTACAGATCTTGTTCTTTTTTTAAAATATCAAAATCTTATGACTATGATTTATCGACACCTAACAACTTTTATTAATAACCGTCAAAAGAGATGAACAAGATATATGAAACGGAGGAAATACTTTTTTAGGAAAATCACAATTATATAATAATATTCTATTCTTTCCCCTTGTCGCAGGTTAACAAAATAGAGGACAGTTTCGACGTGATAAACGCCAAGGAGAAACCCCTCGCTGCATACCTCTTCACAAACGACAAGACGATGAAAGAGAAGTTCGTGAGGAGGGTGCCCGCTGGCGGCGTCACCATCAACGACACTGTCATACATGTAATTCCTTCTCGATCGAAGCAAAATTAAGAAATTAAATAGCAATTTGTAATCTGAATTCAAGTGTATAATTCTCCGATCAGGTTACGGAGCGCGATTTGCCGTTCGGAGGCGTGGGGGAGAGCGGGATGGGCGCGTACCATGGGAAATACTCGTTTGATACTTTCAGCCATAAGAAGGCGGTGCTGAATCGGAGCTTTTCCGGCGAATCGGATCTGCGGTACCCGCCGTACACGGTGGAGAAGCAGCAGCTGCTAAGGACGATTATGCAAGGGAATATGTTTGGGATCCTACGAGCCTTAGTCGGTTTTAGCTAAATTTGGCTGTGATTGAAATTCTTATATAGAAACTTATACAATTATACTCATAATACATCATACAAGAAACAATATCTTATATTATATAATAATAATGATGATATATGATTTTAAATAATAATTGGATTATTATATAATATAATAATGATGGTGATATATGATTTTCAATAATAATTGGATGGTGATTGGTAAATTTGGTATGAATGATGTTTTCGATCTTATACTCTCACCGAATACAAAATGATAAAAGAATACAATTTGTTCAACTCAATTCGTTTTTCCACTACATTTGATGCGCTACTAACTCAAGATATTCAAATTATAATCTTAGTAAAAATCTTAAACCATTATATTCACACTATGATTTGGACTTTACAATTAATGATACTCCCTCCATTTCATAGATAGTCTCCTATTTCATTTGAGGTTGTTCCATATAATGTGCCTTATTTATAAAAATGATAAATTTTTTAAAAAAAATTACTTATGTCATCCCTTTATGCAACTTTATATACACAACCTGTAAATTGTTACTTTTAATAATCGTGCCCAAAAAAAAAAAGGAAATATATTTTATGGGACTTCGGAGTATATCAACTTTAATTACAAGTTTACATGATACACCAGAGTAGCCATTTTATGCCCATACAATTTGTTAGAAAAGTATTCAAACTCCACCACCCAACAAATGATGTTCAACTTTGTAGAGTATATGGTTTAAATCAACACTAATTACAAATGAGAAAAATATTTTACAATTTTACCCTCACGGTAGACTAGAGGACTCGATTCGGCCCACATGACTCCTTTTCTAAGTCATTACTACTTTGTGTAATGGCCCATTAAACGGCCCAATAAGAAAACATTAAGCCCATTATACGATTTCTCGAATTATGCACTTCATATCTTTTTGGAACAAAATAAAACTTCGTTTCGATTTCTCTCTTCACCGGCGACAAATTTCTTCATTTTCCTTCACCGGTAAGCTACTCTCTCTCTACCTGTTTCTCCCTTTCGATTTCTGTTCGAGGAATCAACGGTTGGGAACGGGCATATATGGGGGTTTAAATAGGATCTGAATCCGTCCTGGTTCGGATCCAGCAGCTTCGATCCCGGTGGATTATGCCGTATAGGGGTTATGTATGGTTGTTGTTTGCCTTTTTTTGTTGAATATATGGTGGAGCTATATGTTTTTTTCAATTTCGGTTAGGTATTAAGTGTGGATAAGAAGGTTAATGTTTTTGTGGATGTTGATCTGAAGGGGAAATCAGATTTCTGAGTTGGAATGATTTTGAATTGGGGTTTTAATCAGCGGAATCTTACTCTGTAGTTAACTTGGATACTAAGAAAGTTTAGTGGTTGAATTTTGCTGGCGTTGTTTGGATTTTCATCTAGTGAGTTGAGCTTTGGGATTTAGGTTAACTTAACCTCTCATTGATTTATGTGACGATTCCATCAATAAGTAATGCAATCAAATTGAGATCTCCGCGGTCATTGTGTTTTAATTTTCTTTTTTTATATGTTAACAATTTCTATTCTTAGCACTGGTTTGTTGTTCTTGTAGTTTTTGATTGATTCTGGGACGATGTATGATAATATCGGAGCACAGCCTGGTATGCCTCGTGCACCTAATGCAGCGCCAAATCCATTTGGGAATACATTTTCTGGTGCGGGTTCAGGATTCATGCGTGCTGGATTGGGTGCTTATGGAGAAAAGATTTTTGGGTCTAGCTCGGAATACGTGCAAAGCAATGTAAGTAGTAGGGGCATTAAGCTGGCATGGCTTGTTTTTTTGTTTTTGGCTTTAAATGAATCTTTTTATGCCTCAATTTAGTTGCTGTTCATGGTAATAGTAGAAGGACAATACTATCATTATTTAGGTGCATCTGTTGGTTTTTGTTGTAATTTCTCTTTCTTTGATTGGTCTGAAACAGATCAGTAGGTACTTCTCTGACCCGCAATACTATTTTCAAGTAAACGATCAGTATGTGAAGAACAAGTTGAAGGTTGTTCTATTCCCATTTCTGCACAGGGTAAGGTTCTGATCTTCTGTGAGTTATTTTCTGTTATTGAACTTGAGAATTCCATGTGATGATTTTATTCATTTAGTAGCAGCATCTTCACTTATTTTTGTCTCATTCAGGGCCATTGGACAAGAATCTCCGAGCCAGTTGGTGGCAGGCTCTCCTACAAACCTCCCATTTATGATATAAATGCACCAGACTTGTATATCCCCTTCATGGCATTTGGTACCTATTTGGTTCTTGCTGGACTATCATTAGGTCTTCATGGAAAGTGAGTTTATCCTTTTAATGTCTGGCATTCAACTTCTTGTTTATATTCTTTTTCTACTACCATTCCTGCATTTAGAACAATCCTTCTGAAAGGAGCTATTTGTTTGTTGGTGTTATACTAGTGAATTGACTACTGAATCATTTTATTCATACCTGAACATGTCAACCATTTATTCTGTATTTCAAGCTAAATGCTGGTTGGTGCTCTATATATGAGTTTGTGGTTTTTAAAATCTTGTACTCCGTGTGTTCATCTGGGACATCCCTTTTATTTGGTTCTTGCCTATCATTAGGTCTTCATGGAAAGTAAGTTTATTTGCTCAACACATGCGCTCGATTCTTGTTTATATTTCTTTCATACTACCATTCCTGTATTTAGAATCTGCATTCTGAAATGAGCTTCTTGTTTGTTGGTGCTATACTACTGAATTGACAATTGAATCGTTTTATTCATATCTAAACAAGCTACCTATTTAGTCTGTGGCTAAATGTTGAGTGGTGCTACTGCTATATATGACTTATTGATTTTCAAGTTCCCTACTCCACATGTTCATCTGTGACATCCCTTTTTGTGTAATTCTTCAACATTGCAGGTTTAGCCCCGAAGCTCTTAACTGGCTATTCGCCAAGGGACTAGTTGGCTGGACTTTTCAAGTTGCCCTTCTCAAAATGTCACTCTTCTCCTTGGGTAGTGGAGAGGCACCTTTACTCGACATGGTGGCTTACGCTGGATATACTTTCACCGGTTTATCCCTAGCTGTCATCGGCAAAATCTGTTGGAGCTACTCGTACTACTTCTTGCTTCCATGGACATGTCTGTGCATGGGGATCTTCTTGGTGAAGACGATGAAAAGAGTCCTTTTTGCAGAGGTTAGAAGCTACGATTCGAGTAGGCACCATTATCTGCTGCTGTTCATTGCCTTGGCGCAGTTCCCTCTCCTCATTTGGCTAGGTAACATTAGTCTTAACTGGCTCTTTTAGAATCTATGCCTTCAAGTTGTATCAAATGGATGTTGTGTTTTTGTTTCTTGAGGGAAGAAGGCACATTTTGGTGTCAGATATATGTATTATTGTTTCCCCTTTTATATTTTTTCCGTAGACCTTGTCTTCTTCAATATAAATTCTTTCCACTTGCCGCATTGGAATGACTTTAGGTCTCGTTTGGGAAAAAAAACTCTAATTATCGCGTATATAAACAAAATACTACTATAGTATCTTATGTAAATTTAGAAAAGAAAAAAAAAACTATTTAATAAACTCTCACATGCGAGTATAATCACTTATCTTTTAGCATAAGTTTAAATAAACTTTCCAAATGGAGTCTTTAGTTGTTGTTGGGAACCAACTTATTCGAATAGTGAGATTGTTTTTTTTTCGATAACTCCATCCTGTTAGAGTAGATTTAAAAGAGGAAAAATACCTTCATATAATGTCGGAAACAAAGAAGAAGCATGACTTGCCTCTAAGCCCTCATTTCATAACTGCTCAAAAAATTGAGTTATGGCAATATGTGGATTCCACATCATCGGTTGAAGCTACTTAAGAAATCATGTATATAAACCCAAGTGGGGCACTAAGATGGTTAAATGTTGGGCCGATCCAATCTACTGGGCTATGCGGCGCTAATTTCGGATCGCCCTGTTCCAAGTTGGGAGTTGGGCCACGTGGCCCATGTGAAGGCGTGGGCGGAGGCCACCGCGCCAGGCTGGCCTCACAGAGCAGCAGCGCAAACCTCCCTCTCTCTGCAGTGGAAGGATAACGGTCCGTTGCGCTCGTAGCCTGTTCCGGCCTAATTAGACAAATTATTTATTCAATTCTCCTTACTTAGTGAAATCGGAATGTATTTACTTGAATAGATTTATGTTGCACAAATACAAGACACGTGATACGATATAGGCATTAATTTATTTAAACATATAAATCAAGTTTAAAGTAAAATTAATTTTGTATATTGAAAATCATGTGTATATAATAAATGTATTTGACACGGTAATTAGAATGTCGTGTCATGTTCGAGCTTCCGACACAATACATCATGTTTTTCGAAGTGTCTATGCAACATAGATCAACCAACGTTTTACCGAACTAATTTCTACCCTACAAAGCCAGATTTTGATAGCAGAAAATGGTGCCCCAAGGAGCTGGTAGTTTTATTAATAGAATTCATTGCTGAAAAATTCACCACATAAAATTAATAGCAAATCTTAGTTCAACTCCTTCATTTGTATAATAATCACATAGCATTTGTCTTTTGATCATCTTTCACCTCCCTCATCATGATCATCAACACTCCGAGACTGAAAAAGAAAACAAATAACAAGACTCAGCCAAGAACACATATTTGGTTCCAACAAACAACGGTGTATTGATGAGGGGGCGAAAATTTTTTTAGACAAAAGATAATGTAACAATGATTATAAGGAAGTCAAAAGTACTTATAAAATTGACAAAAATAACAAATCTAAAATAAAATACAAAAACCATAAAAATGACAAAAATAACGAAATTCTCGTAAAATGAACTACTAGATTTTAAAATTCGATCCAATATATTAAATTCTCGTAAAAATAAGAGTGCGAAAATTTTTTTTCCGTAAAATATACGCACGAATTTCCGCCTTGACACACGAAATGGGGGTACGGTCGCCCCCACCCGCACCCCCTAGTTCCGCCCCTGACCATGCCAGTCCCATACATGTCATCCATGTAATCCTGCATCTGTTTGTTGTATAAAATGTTTCATATACTAATGTTAATTTCGATATATTGTAAAAAAAGGGTTTGATATTGGTATATAATATATTTCACATACTAACATAATATTTTTCATACCGTAAATTTCAATACGGTGTGAGAAAAAAAAAATTCGATTACCGATCTACCCCTAAATGGTAAGGGACATTTCCTGACACCACTTTGTAACAAGGAACATGTAATGTAACACTTATAATTGACTCCAAAATCAAAATAGGCTTCACTCCCTGTCCCTCTCATAAAACCCTTCAATTCTTGAATTGCCTTATTGGAGCAACGTGAGCCATATATATATCCCTAATTGTAAGTTTTTTTTCTAGCATTCCCATTTCCCTCCCTCCTCTCTCTCTCTCTCTCTCTCTCTCTCTCTGTCGCTATATCTACACCTTACCAAACTAAACTCTGCCCAAAAAAGCCAACATGAACGAGTGGCGATCGGACGGCAGAAAATGGTGCTGCTTCCATCCAAAGGAATTGGTGGTGGGGATTTGCGCTTTGTGCTTGAAAGAAAAGCTCTTGGTTTTAGCAGCCCACAAAAACTCTCTTCACAAAACTCTCACTCTAACCACAAAGAAGCCACCCTCCTCTCTCACCAAAATCTTTGCTCTCACAAGTTTGCTCAATCGTCTCGAGATTAAGCATCACAAACCATCTGTTAATCATGATGATTATTGCCACACTTCATCTCCTAGCCCGGATGGTAAGACTTTTTTCCTTCTTTTTTTTTTTCTCTTCAAAAGATGAAGATTCTTGATCTTTTCTTTTGGTGCTTTGCTTTCTTGAAATTGTTGTCAATCAAGAAGGGACGTCTATAGTGGTGGGAGTTTTGATGGGATTGTTTTTTTAATCTAGAAATTGTTTGCATGCTTTGTTACTGAATACTGAGGGTCCGTCTTGAAAAAAATTCGTATATGACTGAAATATAAAATGGGTCCTCAAATTCTATATATTCTATTGTTTTGTATAAAAACGCAGAAATATATGATTTCCGTTGGTACAATTGCATTTTGATTTCCAAGAGGTTTGATGTTTGAATATTATTAAGTAGCTACCACTATTTGTACAAATTTGAGAATTTTGATGCCCCTAATTTTGAGGGTTGTAGGCGGTCTCCCGGGCTCGGTCCCGTGGCCCTGACTGCACTATATAATTATACACTTAATATTAATCTAATTTACAAAGATTGAACATAATTAGTTGGGGAAACATTAGTACGAGAATAGATTAAGGGACCCTTTAGGGCCATAGTAACCACATCTTTATATTAGTTCTTTAACTTAGCTAAAAAACAAATTATGACATGATTATTAATGGTCTTTTTGTATAATCAATCACTACTTAATGATTTTTTTGCAGACTCCTTCATATCCATCAAGTTTGAAGACAATGGTGTTGCCTCATGGGAGAAGGGGAAGTTCTCTGAAAAAAGCCATGAGCAGATGACTTGTAATGAAAGTAATGCTAAGAAGATCAAGAGCTTGGTGGAGCAGCCCAAACCGCGTGGAGTGCTGAGGTGGCGGCGGCGGATTGGCCACCTCCTCCATCTCATCAGGTTGAAGAGGTCCAACAAAGGCAATATATGCCACGTAGGCACAAAGCACAGAAAGAGCAAAGTTAAATATGATTAAGAAATTAAAAGTTAGATGAAACCATCTTTATTTAGGGTTTTTTTATTTCATGTTTTATTTTGATGGTGTAACGAAACAAATTATCCAGAAGTGTTTGTTTATATTATGCAGTGGAAATGCTTTGCGCTATGTTTCTTTGTATTTCTTCGAGTATCTTTGTCTACTTTTTGATATGTTTTACTTATAAAAGAAACATTAAAAAAGGACGAGGGCCAAGCTTACCTACTAGATATTGTCCTTTCATTGTCTTCTTGGAAACAATAATTAGTTTCTTTTAATTGAAAAAAGATTATTTTATTTTCTTAAATTGTTTTTTTCTTCTGTGACAAAGATTTTAGATCATAAAATTTCCGTTTTAACCCCACAAACGCAAAATGGGAAGCATGTGCAAAAGGACTAGTATGGTTGGCTTTGTTTAGTTGAATCATTGAATAGTAGAATAGAAGTTTGTAGGGCATTGTGTCCCCTTACTTGGCTCTAGCTAGTCATGGGTCGAGTTTTCTAATTATGATTGGTCTTTCGTATATAATTTAAAGATTAAAGATTACTATATTTATCGATAATTAAAAAAAATAAATTAAAGCCCAAATAAATTTCATAACTCTTTTTCCTTCTTTCACAAATGGAAATGAATTCGACATGACTTGAAAAATAAGAGAAGTGAGGCCACAAATATTTTTAATGTCAAATCATGTCTACAAATAAAGATTACTATCGATAATTAAAAAAAATAAAATTAAACCCCAATTAAATGTCATAAACTCTTTTTTCTTCTTTTACAAATGGAAATGAATGCGACTTGACTTGAATAATAAGAGAAGAGAGGCCACAAATATTTTTAATGTCAAATCATGTCTGCAAATAATTTATGAGGAGATGGGGTTTAGCATTAGCTGCTCAATATTGTAGATCTATGTCTGCTTCTATGTAACACGTCTACAATTTCAAGGAATGAAATATCAAGTTTTTGAAAAAATATAGTGAAAATTCGGGTTAAGTATACAATTTGAGACGATGACCTCATCTGATCCCTTAGATATAAGTATAGTCATGAATTTGTGGCGTAATTCATAATTTTGAGATAAAGGGGGTAAAATTATAATCTCAAAACCTAAGATTTTGCGGGGTGCATATTAAAAACTATTGAGATGATCAGATCACGCACTTACCGTAATCTTGCATCTAAGATGAGATTCTCTATTCTCGATTTGATATGGCCCATATCCAATCATACTCTTCCAACTTTTCCAAACCTAAAAACAAGGAAGGTGCATGAATATGTGAACATGGCAATCCATTTAGTCCAAATAAATAAATAAATTGGGCCCAAAAGAGGAAAAGGGAGCAATAATGAGATTAAGGAAAGATTTAGGGAAATTGGGATCATTTTCATGTGATCCACTTAAGATATAACAAAGTGGAGCAGCTTTATTTTGCTTCAATTCCATCATAGTTAAAAAAGGGTCCTTATTTAAATCCCAAGTCAATAAAAGGCACATTCTTTTGTCCAAATCTTGTATAATAAAATAAAATAAAATAATTTGGAGAGTTTAATGACTTTGGACATAAGACTTAATGAATTAAAATGTTCCTTTTTTTTGTAATATCTAAATTTACATAAATATCTATTGCTAATGATGTTTTGTTTAATATAATATTTAAATAAACAAACTTGCAATCCATTTATGCAAATAAAAAACTTAGGCCCAAAAAGTAAAAAGGAAAAAGAATTAGGTTTTCTGAAATAACTGCAAATTGCGCGAAAAAACAATTCGCAGAAGTCAAAATCCCTAATCCCCAAATGGTGGGAACGCAGGTGAAGACTATTGGAAGATTCGCTCAGTGGAGAATCGAGAGTTGCGGGTAAGATTGTGAGGTGAAAAGTTCCGACCCTTTCAAAATCGGCATATGTAATTGATATCGACGCCACTGCCTTCATCTTATCTCTCTTCGCTAGTTGATCTTCTGCGTCAAAAAGTTATTCTCTCCGTCTCATAATTTTTATCTCTTATTCATTTTTGAGACGTTCCATAATTTTTGTTCTTTTACCTAAAATAAAAAATTATTAAACACATTTTATTTAAGGGCTCCACCATCTTACTTACAATTAATCAATTTCCTAAATTTTTGTGCTCAAAAGAAATAGGATAAGAATTATGGGACGGAGAGAATATTTACGTATATTTACCTCAATTTGGGTTTTTTTTCTTTCTTTTTTGAACTCTCAGGACTTTAGCTATAGTGAAGCGCCGTTTCTTCGGCATCCTGCTTGTCCTTGACTCGAATCAGCAGCCGCCGCTCGGCCGTGTCGTCGTCCATCTCACCGTCGCCGACTTTAACCGTTGATCGTATACCTCCCCCAGTATGTGTTTTATCCTGCTACTTTTTGTTTGTTTCTTACATTTTAGTTCTTGATTTGATTTTGAGGGTTTCTCTCTGCTTTGTTTTTTATATGCTTGTAGACTGAATTTTGAAGTTTTGACATGCTCTTATTCATTGGCGGAACTAGAGGGGGGTCGGGAGGGTCGACCGACCCCCCGGCTGACGGAACTTCGACTAAATAGGGTATATGATTCGTATTGCTTATAGGTAATTTTAGTGAAAAATATATTTAATTATATCCTTGTAGTGTAGTTGGATAATGACTTTATCTCTTTTAAGAGAGGTCTCATGTTCGAAACCCAATACACTCATTTAATTTTTATTAGTTTTCTTTAGTTTTATTACAAGTATAATTAATTCAATAGATATGCATAACATTTTTAGACTGTTAAATTATTTATTTTCTAGTTTTCTTTAGTTTTATTACAAGTATAATTAATTCAATATATATGCATAAATCTCTCACATGTTATAAGTATTTCTCTCTTTCTTTTTTCTTCTAGTTATATAAGTATCTTTCTCAGCGTAACAAATACAAGAAATAATATACTATATATTATATCTTTCATATCGTGTTTGTGTTCGAATCATTTAAAACTATATTTAGCAACTCTCGATTTTTTTTTCCGCCTTCGGCCACCGTTGTTCCTCTATTTCGACCCCCAACTTCATAGCTCTAGTTCCGCCACTGCTCTTATTCATGGATGTGGATTGAATGTTCGACCTAGAGGGTTTCTCTCTACTTTTTGTTTGTTTCTTACATTAGAACTTTCCCACCGTGCCAGTGCGGTGCTTGACCAAAAATACGTTATATGTTTTTTACGAAGGACAATATAGAGAATGACGTGGTAGATAAAGATGTAAAACGATATATATGTACTAGTTAAGAGAGGGTTTAGACTAATATTTGAGTCAGACAAATTTATTCTTTCAAAATTTGGAATGTTTTTAGGAAAATGTTACCTTTGAGGGCCTTTTCAAATTGAGTACAATGGCATTATGCCAAGAGCCCCATGAGGGCAAGGATAATAAGAATGAAGCTACTTCCTCCTACTTAACTGAGTGTTTTGATTTATGGCATTCTAGATTAGGACATGTTAATCTAAATGTGATAAAAAGATTAGTTAATCTCGATCTACTTAAAGTAAATGAGTTTAACAAAACCAAGTGTGAAGTTTGCGTTGAAGCAAAGTTGACTAAGTCACCATTTCATTATGTAGAAAGAAATACAAAACCTCTAGAGCTAATTCACACTGATGTATGTGACTTAGAGTTTGCACAAACTAGAGGTGAGAAAAAATATTTTATTACTTTTATTGATGACTGCACTAAGTATTGTACTCTTTATCTTTTAAGGAGTAAAGATGAGGCGATTGAAACTCTTACTAACTTCAAAGCAGAAGCCGAAAACCAACTTGATTATAAAATTAAAATGGTACGAAGTGATAGAGGTGGAGAGTATGTATCTCATTTTGAAGAGTTGTGTAAGTCAAGTGGAATAATTCATCAAACCACCGCCCCTATTCGCCTCAATCAAATGGTGTTGCTGAAAGGAAGAACCGAACTTTAAAAGAGATAATGAATGCATTGTTATTAAGTTCTGGATTTTCCCAGAACATGTGGGGGGAAACTGTTTTGACGGCTAACTACTTATTGAACCAAATACCTCTAAAAGGTAAGGATGTTACTCCTTACGAGTTGTGGAAATGAATGAAATCTTCCTATAAATACCTCAAAGTGTGAGGGTGTTTGGCTAAGGTAGAAGTGTCTTTGCCTAAGCAAGTTGTAATCGGACCTAAGATCGTCGATTGTATCTTTATATGATATGCACTGAATAGTAGTGCATATCGGTTTGCCATTCATAAGTCGGTCGTGCCCGATATGAATGTTGGAACTAATATTGAGTCAAGGAATGTTATATTCTTTGAACATATCTATCCATGTAAAAAGGATGAATCGAGCTCTAGTGGTGAAACGAGAGAAGTTGCTAGTTCTGGAAATGTGGGGGTAGAACCTGCTATGCGTAAGCGGCATGCTGCTGATCTTGAAGCTTTAGAACCAAGACGTAGCATTAGAGCAAGAGTTACTAAGGACTTCGGTCCTGATTATGTAGTTTTTCTTTTGGATGAAGAATCGCGGTCTATAAAAGAAGTTCTTTCTAGACCGATGACCCACTTTCGCAAGAAGTTGTCCAAAGTGAGATTGACTCAATCATGCAAAATCACACTTAGGTCTTAGCTGACCTACCTGAGAGGTTGTAAGCCCTTAGGATGCAAGTGGATCTTGAAAAGAAAATATAAGACAGATGAGTCAATTGATAAATTTAAAACTCGTTTAGTGGTTAAAGGTTTTAAGCAAATTGAAGGATACAATTTCTTCGATACTTATTCGCTTGTAATGAGAATTACTTCAATCTGTGTGCTTCTCTCAATTGTTGCTCTGTACAATCTTGAGATTCACCAAATGGATGTGAAATCTGCTTTTCTAAATGAAGATTTAGAAGAAGAAATTTATATGGAACAACCTGAAGGGTTTGTAGTACCTGGCCAAGAACAAAATGTATGTAAGTCGGTGAAATCCATATATAGGTTGAAACAAGCACCATTACAATGACACTTGAAATTCGACGAGGCTATGTTGTCGAATGGTTTTAAGATAAATGAATGTGACTAGTGTGTTTACATAAAGAATACGAAGAATGGGTTTGTAATTATTTGTCTTTATGTAGATGACATGTTAATTATGAGACAAAATATTCAAGTCATAAATGATACCAAGCGTATGCTTAAGAGAACTTTTGATATGAAAGATATGGGAGTTGTTGATGTTATTCGTAGAGTGAAGATTCAAAGAACTCTCAAATGATTGTTTTGTCTCAATCTCATTACATTGAGAAAGTACTTAAAAGGTTTAATGTTTTTGATAGTGCGCTGGCAAAGACTTCTCTAGAAGTTAATGTTCACTTGAGCAAGAATAGAGAGCATTGGAAATCTCTTGAGCAAGAATAGAAGTTAATGTTCACTTGAGCAAGAATAGAGAAAGGTGATCTTGTTGCTCAAGATGATTATGCTAGAGTCACTGGTTGTCTTATGTACATCACGAATTGTACGAGGCTCGATCTAGCTTGTCCGGTGAACAAACTGAGTCGCTATACTAGTAATCCGAGTAGAGAGCATTGAAAATCTCTTGTGAGAGTTCTAAGGTACTTGAATTACACTCTTAACTTTGGGCTGCACTACTCTAGACATCCCCCGGTACTTGAAGGGTACTGTGATGCGAATTGGATATCCGACACTAAAGACTCGTTGTCTACTAGTGGTTATGTGTTCACTATAGGGGGAGGAGATGTGTCGTGGATATCCACGAAACAGACGTGTATAGCCCGATCCACCATGGAATCCGAATTTATTGCTTTGGATAAGGCCGGTGAGGAGGCCGAATGGTTCCGTAATTTTCTTGAATATATTACACGTTGGACGAAACCCATGCCACCTGTGATGATTCACTGTGATAGTCAAGCGGCTATTGGTAGGGCCAAGAGTGGGTTGTATAATGGTAAGTAAAGACATATTCGTCGTCGATATAATACCGTAAGACATTTGATCACGAGTGGAGTTATCTCTGTAGACTATGTCAAGTCTATAGATAACCTAGCGGATCCGTTTACTAAGAGTTTGAATCGGGATCAAATCTATAATCTCGTAGAAGGAATGAGAGTTAAATCCACAATTTAAAAACGATTATAGTGGATAGATTGGAGATCTCATGAACTTGTTTCAATGGGAAAATTAAGATATATGAGTTTGTTGATACCACACTCAAATAATCTATTCCCTAAAGAGCTCGAGAGTGTTGATTACCTATCAAGTGGTGAGGTTAATTCATTGACTTTTAATGATTCTTGGATACCATATGAAGGTAGAGTATGGCAGGATACTCGTGTAAGAATCACCTATGTAAGTGAGAAGTGAGGGCCGCTTATATGTAACACTTATGAATCCAAAGAGGTTGTCCATGACCTATAAAGGACACAAACGTGAGAACGGACGAGGTTGAGACTTTATAGCGTTGGTGTTATTGTCTAAGTATACACTGTGGAGGAATAGTTCAAGACCACGTGTCCACTAGTTCGCCAGTATAGTCGATAGCGCTGACTAAGGAAGGTTCAAGGTCACAAGCCACCTACCCTGATGCTTTATTGTCTTTTGAGGACAGAGCTCTGCGTCTGCATGCATGCATTTGGCTATTTTCACTTATGTGGGAGATTGTTGGAAAATCAAGATAAAATATATTTATTTATATTTTGTATTATGGAAATTAAGTAAGCATTTAATGCTACTTTGACATGGGCAAAATTCAGTCCGTTTGATCGCCGTTTTGAGCTTCGATACATATTCGATTTCTGAATTAAGATATATAGTGTCGATCTACGTTTTGAGTAGATACTTGTAGTGTGCTTAATTTCTCGATTCCGATTTTCGGTGAGTGAGAAATATTGGCTCAAAGTTTGGGGGACAAAACTAATATGTTACTTAAAGTGGAGAAACTTACATTATTCGGGTTTTGGAGATTTATTATATTAATCAATGTCTCACATTGATTAATGTGTAATAATTTTTGTGGTATTTAAGTCTCTACCACCTTGTAGGAGATAATAAAGTGACATGTGGTGGGCTTGGGCCACACATGCTCATGCGCACGAGGTTTTTTGCCGACCGCCTCACACGCGGCGCGCCGCACCGCGCCCGTGCCCTGCCCGGCCCCGATCCCGGCTCCGACTCCGGCTCCGGTTCCGATTCCAGTTCGTGTCTTTGGACTTGGACTTAGATATTGGATCTTGGCAATTGATCCTTTCGGTGGTTCTTGGGTTTGTCCGTTGGACCTTGGCAGTTAGGCTTTAACATTGAGCTTGGTGGGCTACTTGTGGACTGGTCCAGCTCGTAATTGTGGATTGACCCAACTCGTGGTGTATTGCTCCTGCCACACCCAAGCCTGTCTGCATAGAAGTCTGGGCCTTGGCTGTTGGGCTTTAGCATTGGGCTTGGTGGGCTACTTGTGGATTGACCCAACTAGTGGTGTATTGCTCCTGTCACACCCAAGCCTGTCTGCATGGAAGTCTCTGGAATGAGGCTGTAGAAATCATCATCTCTCCACTTTCCTTCCACTACCCCATTACCTGACGAAATTAATGCTCCAACACCTTTCACTTGGGTGGAACAACCTATAAATAGGCAAGTTTGCATGGCATTTCTACACAATAAAATTTTTCTTGCTCTGCATTGCGTCTCTAGTGTCTTAAGCTGTCCAACTTCAGTCCTAGCCGGAAGTCCAGTTCGTCGGAGCTCGTAGTTCTGCAGTGCTGCTTACTTCGATACGTTCGTCGTTTTATCTTTGGGGAGATACGCCGAAAACCGAAAGCACTACCAGAGCGTATTTCATCTTGCGGATAGAGGCACATGTACGAAGCTTACATTTCTAGTTCTGTTTCGTTTCATCTCGATTTGTTTCATCTTGCGGACTGCTTCGTTTCATCTCGATTCGACGAAGCTTACATTTCTAGTTCTGTTTAATTTTTTGTTTTCCGACTTACTGATTTCGTTTTAATAGCAGTTTGTATTCAACATCATAAAACTAGATGTTTAATAATATCGAATAGTTGAAGTTTAATTTGGATGTGATTAGCTTACTTGAGGAAGATTATTATTTTTCTTCGATGTCTCCATTCTCTATTGAAGAAGCATATGAGTTTATAAGCATATGTTGATACGTTGGCTGATGGCACGAAAACGCATTTTGTTGTTCTGTTGCTTTATGTGCAGTTCATGAGGGACTGCTTCGTACATGTGCCGACTTTTCTTTCCCTGTTGACATTACTTCCCAAATTGAATTCGTCGTTGAAGTCGAGTTTTGTCGACTTTTGAAGTATTCATTGCCTTTAATATTCCTAGTATAATGCATGAGCCATTTATAAAAACCAAGGGATAAATGCTTCATATGGAACTCTTTCATTAGTAATTTGGGAATAAAAATTTTGTTATTTTTGTAGGATTTGAAGATAAAGAAATTATATTCTTTGAGGGTTTGAAGATATAGAAATTATACTTTTTGAGGGTTTGAAGATAAAGAAATTGTATTTTTTAAGGGTTTGAAGATAAAGAAATTATATTTTTTGAGGGTTTGTAGATAAAGAAATTATATTTTTGAGGGTTTGAAGATAAAATAATAAATTCCTTTTTTCCCAAACCCTCGAAAAATAACAAATTTTTATTAATTATCACTCATTATTGTTGGCTATATGCAGGCCTAATTTACTATATCCAGGACCAGATTCATTTTGCTATATCCAGGTACAATTGACTAAACTGTGTTGAAATCTTAAGCAAAGCATAGAATTAAACAAAGCAATTTCCACCAGCTTTTCTTTGACATAACAATACCATCTTCATCATAAACAAAGTGGCTTATCCAAAGATAAGAACACAAAAATAGCCTAGCCAAATCTTGTCAAGAATTATGTAGCTGTACTCTTACAATTCCCCATCAATACATTGACCCAAAAAAAAAATTAATATTCACATCGTGTAGATCTGTACAAAAAAATCAAAAACCAACAATGGTGCTTGCAACTACATCAAAACTGTGTTGAAACCTTTTATCATGATTTGCTGAAAGGTTCTAGCTCAGATCCTTGCTCAACTGAGTCTCTCCATAGCCTATACCGTACTCCGAGTTTATCGTACGACACCGGTAAGTTCCATATATTCGCCCCGTTTAGCATCCGCTCTTGTTGCCCCAGTACCAGCCTCAGATCCTCATTCAAAACCTATCACCATGACAAAAGTATCAAGATTCTGATCATGCTTAATATGGTTGTACCTGGTGAAGCAATAGTTGTACCTTTTCAGCAAAGTGTCTCCATAGATACTGCATGAAAGGGACATGCTTCAAAATTGGAGCAAAGTCAAGTGACATTCTGTATAATAGTCTTGTCTTGTTTCTCGATGAAGGCAAGCAGACGTGAAGTTGGTGAAGATGTGTTGAGCATTCCCTTGTGCTCTGCCCTTCCAGCTTGCCCGGCTTGGAGATTCCGATGGTCGATAGAACCATGCATGCTGGCCGGAATTCCATATCTATCGGATATGGGTCCCAGTAGCCTTGCAGGCCGGTTGAAGTTGTCAAGAACTTCACCATGCTGTTGTAAACAGAGCAAGATCAAGAAATGTGTTAGTCTCTTTTCGCTTCACTACTTTTACATTTTTTACGTAATTTTTTTGCAATAAAACGAACCTTGGGACACTCCAACCCTTGGCAAAGGTGGAAGTGTGTGTAAAAGGGGCATGTGCAAGATCCAAGAGGTTGTCCAAAAGCAGTCCATGTTCAACTGGAAGTTCCATCACAATCTGTCGTTATAATTCATATCAGGATACCAGCAACATGTAGTATAGTTGGTATTCACACTTTTATATAAGTAGTTGATCTATTATATTATTCAATTCCCGTTAGGATCGATTGAAAATTGATAATAATAATTTATATCAGGATAACAATTCAAATACAATTCTCGTTCCTCTTTCATCAACTATCCCATTATAAACGAACCAACATGCAATTCTAATACTCCCTCTGTCCCACTAAAGTTGTCTTACCAGGTTCAGGTGCGAAGATTAAAAAAGTGGGTGGAAATGAGTAGTTGTTGTAGTTAGATGTGTGACCCTCTACTTTAATTAGAGTAAAATGGGCACTCCATATTTAAAAAAATGTCACCTCCCTTTTCCATTTTAGGACGAATACAACTATAGTGGGACAACCAAAAACCTTATTAACATTTTAAGTAACAATTGCGGGTAAGAAGTATTACCTCGGCATGAATTTGAAACCCGGCCGGCGGTTGTAAAGAAGGAATGCTTGCAGTAGGAGGATCACTTCCCGGCCAAATCCATATCATCCCATCTTGTTCAAAGCATGGTATAGCCTTGATTTTCACATTAAGCAATTTAGTAGATGGCATTTTCTCACACTTCCCATCAGTTGAATACTCCCATCCTACCACATTCACAACATAAATCATTCACATTCTAAGAATCATCCAATATACAAAGTCAAGAATCAAGAATCTGTTCATCACTCACCGTGATACGGACACTGGATCCGGCCCTCACTAACCGAGCCAAGGTGAAGTGGGCAAGCCCGATGAGCACACGTATTCTGCACACAACCCGGTTTGCCATCTTTCCCTCTAAACAGAACCCACGGCTCCTCAAAGCAATCCAATGGGACCTAAAATAGCAAATCAATGAATCATCACATCTTATACTAACTAAACTATAATTATTATAAATGATGTGAGTTTAGGTCAAATTGACGTACCATAGTGTCATCCTTTAGGTCTGCAGTGAAGGCAACAGGGTACCAGAAGTTCTTGAGACGCGGGTTGTAAGGTTGGACCGGGCCAGACACGTTGAGGCTTCTCCGAGGCTGCCTGCTCTTCGAAGTGGTGGAAGTACTAGGAGGTGAGATGTTATCTTCATTAGTGTTTCTTTCTTGCAAGATTTTGTCATTAACTAGTGTCTCCATGATTGCTAGCTTGTCCACTGCGGTAGAAACTCTTGCTTCTGATATATGCACCTATAAATAAATAATGTACACACATTTTTACTCATTCAACATTATCCATAACTTCAATTAGAGAAATAGATTGTAATTTGTGACAATTCTTGAAAGTAGAAAATATATGCACCTATAGTCTATAGATACAAATATACACATAGTTACTCATTCCACAGTATCTTTAACTTAAATTAGAGAAATAGATTGTATCAAAGTGACACTTCTTGAATTACTACTATACCTGATTGTGGGCTAGTGAAAGTTCCTCCTGCAGCTCTGCAAGTTCCCTTTTAAGCGTGCCTATCGATTTGAACTCGCGAGCAAGAGGGTTTAAAACTTCCACAACCTACACATTACTACAAAGTCAAATAACATCTCAAGATAGAATAAGATTTACTACAATTTTACACTAGGATAGATTATGGACCTTTTCATGTAGGAGCATGATTGTGAGGACATCTTGTCGAGCCTTCCAATCGCAATATTGTATATCGTACCGAGCCACCTCTAGAGCTTGATAGGCATCCAAGAACTTGCCTTTATTATATTGGGGGGTTTTAGTCCTTGGATCCTCTACTTCAAAGAGTGAACTCCATGGATTTCTCCTCTCTATAGATCCACTTTCTTCACCAAGTATAGCAAATACTCTAAAGCTACCTCCAAACCCGATTACCTATATTAATAGTTATTAGGATTTCATGATTAGTGAGCAACTTGAACACCATAAACATCCAACATTCAAGATTTTAGAGAACCCTTTTTATTTAATGTAATACTTATCATGAATATGAAATACAATTATTTAGATTCTATTAAGAAATCACGTCAATACGATGTAAAAATAAAACTATCGAATTGATTGTACCTTTTTTTTTAATTCACTCATTGATGAACATCATAAAGCATTCCAACCCTCAAATTTTGAAAAAGAATAGAAAAACACTTTAAATTTAATATACTGATTAAATTAATACTTATTACTCATGAATATGAAATTTGGGAGAGATATTTTTAGATGAGTGGCATGCATTAAAGCTAAAGAATAAAGTACCCTTTTGCTGTTAATCTTGGAAGAGCGAGAGAAGGAGATTGGGAGAGCAAGCGCAGCTGCAGTAGCAATGGTGGCAGACATTTGAGTGGATCCGGGTCGGGTCTAAATTTGTCAAATAATCAAGCCCGGATGAAGAAGTACAGGAAGAGAGAAAAAGCCAGGATGAAAATGAATTACTAAGAGAGAGGGAGGGAGGGAGGGAGTTCTTGATAAGAGGTTGGCTAGAGCGCGATCTCCACTGCCCTTCAAATAGTAGCCACGTGGAAGAATGTGGGGTTTCTTCAGTTTCACACGTGGCAGCTCGATTCTCCACATGATTCTCTGAAATTTGCTGTCTTTTTTAGAAAAGAATCTAAAAGTAGTGGTGGTGGATTTTGATATGTGATATTTTTGTTTGTGGCCATGTTGGATGGTGAAAGATATCATCTTGTCTATCTTTTGCTAGATTTTCTTCTTCGGTACCCTTCTCTCCAATTGGCTGGTAAACTCAATCATCTATGGATAAACAAATAGGCTTTTATTATCTAACTGATAAACGTTAACGTTTCTATTAAATTAAATAAAGAATTTGGAAATAAAAATATACTCCTCCATCCAACTTCGATTGTACACTATCTTTTTTGGGAGATTCCATTCAATTGTTCATTTTCCCTTTTAATAAACTAATATTTCCTCATTCTAGTTCAAGTGACCCATTTCTTAAAAAGGAAATAACTTCATTTATACTTCATTATTTTTTACTTTTTCACTATCTAACTCGTATTTTTTCTCTTACTTTATCATCTACTCTTCTATCATATTTTATCATCAACTTTTTTAATTCACGTGCCCATTATACTCTTTTCGTCCCGCTATTAGCGACTCATTTCTTTTCGGCACAGATATTAAGAGAGTAGATAATAAAGTATGAAAGAGAAGTAGATGATAAAGTAAAAGATAAAATATGATTGAGATAATAAGAAAGTAGATGATAAAGTAGGAGAGAGAGTATTAAAATTTACTAATGAGTCATTTCTAATGAACATCTCAATTAGGAAAGTGAATTATTTTTAGTGGGATGAAGGGAGCATAATTTAGTGGACCCCACTACTTTATTATTCATCTACACACAACCAATAACTTTCTTAATCTCCATAACGAGAAGAAACTGAACAACTGAATTGAAAGGGAGTGTATTTTAAACAAATCTTGAAAAACCCACTTTATTTTTTGGTCATTTTCTTAAATGGGCTCGATTTTGTGCTCATATAATATTTGGGCATCTAAATGAGGTCTGGGCCATAAGTATTGAGGTCCAAATTGTTAGCATTTTAGGATGCAAAATTGATTAATGAATCAAATCAAACCGAATCAGATTTATATCATAAAGACTTTTACACTTTCATACACTCTTATATGTTACACTTTATACGTGTGTTGACGTGTGGCATATCTTGCCAATCATTATTGATTTTGAATTTGTTATTAATTAGAATGTATGTCACATGTCGAAATATTGTGAATGAGACATAGAAGGGAGTATGAATGTGAATATCAAAGTCCATCCGGATTTAAATGGTGGGAATTGTGGGCCACTTGAAGATTATCATTCCGGTTTTCGATTCCATAATCATAATAATTGGTTTTATGATAGATTAAGTCAACTGGTTTGGCCAAATTTAACCGAAAATCGAATTTTGTTTAAATAGAATGTATTTATTTATTTAAAAAAAATAGAAAAAGAATAATGCAAAGCTTAAGAGAAAATAGAATAAGAAGCATTCAATTAGGAAAAAAAATGCAAACAATATTACAATTTTCCCAAATTTCTACCAAGAGAAAATCCTAATCTCTTTCTAAACTATCCTCAACCATTTTCATGTTCTACCACTCTTACTCCGATTAAAAAGCTCCGGAAAACTGTTCCATTTCTTGGCAGTTGTTACATGATTAGTTGATGAAGATGATGATCCCTTATTCCCATTTGCAAGAATGCTATAGTTTGAAACGCACGCGCTGCCGTTTGAAGGCAACCTCCAAATCTCCCCTCCGCCATCGGAGCCCAACCCTGGTATACTTGAAGTGTCAATGAAGAAGTCTTCTAACGTTGCAAGAGACTCAAGCTGCCTCCCTAGTGATGCAATTGTTTGTTGGCATTCTGCAAGCTTATCAGCAGCCATAGCTAGATCCTCCTGCATAAAGAATTCATTTTTATTTGATAATGTATTATGTTAAAAACCCATGATATAATAAACATATATAAGCATAAGGATAAAGTACAAGTATTATAAGTATAAGAATAAGTATGAGTATGAGTGTAAGTATGAGTATGCGTATGAGTATGAGTGTAAGTATAAGCATAAGTATAATTGTAAGTATAAGTAAAACTCTACCTGCTTGACTTTTACTTCACTGTTTGAGTGTATGCGTTGCTGAACCTCATATTCTTGGATTTCGTTTTCGAAGTTCTTCGTACTTCTTCTTTAGCTCTGCTGATAGCTTTCTTTCTTCTTCGATTTCTTTCTTCAATTGAATGAGATTTGAAGAGAGGGTACTTGATTCTGCTTCCATGGTGATAAGTTGAGACTCGAGTGATTCTTTAGACTTGTAGACTTCGGTTAGCTCGGTTTGCATCTCCTCTATCTTAGTATGTGCTGCCTTGAGAGAATCTAAACTTTGGTCTAAAGCATTATGAAGTTCTACACTTTGTGCTGCTGATGACTTTCTTTCTTCCTCTATTTCTGCCTTTACTGAATTTATAGTTGAAGAAAAGCTTCTAGATTCATCTTCCATGGTGTTGAGCTGAAAAGAAAGTAATTCTTTCGCCTTATTTGCTTCGTTTAGCTCGTTTTGTAGCTCCTCCAATCTGCTATTTGATGCTGATAACTTCCTTTCTTCCTCTATTTCTGCCTTTAGTGAATCTATAGTTGAAGAGAGGGTTCTTGATTCAACTTGCATGGTGTTGAGATGAAACTCAAGCGATTCTTTCGCCTTATATGCTTCGTTTAGCTCGATTTCCACCTCCTCCAATCTTCTATGTGCTGCTTTTAAAGAATCTACAGTTGCTTCCAGAACATTCTGAAGTTGTGAGTTTTGCTCTTCTGTCTTGTCAAGCATAGTTTCCAAGTGAGCTACTCTCTTTGTCATCGAATCCAGCTCGGAATTTGATTCGGTTTTCAGTGGATTATCCGGTAATGGTGCCAACGGGGAGTTAGGTTTAGCTTCGGGTAAAGAAACAAGACGCTCCATTTCAAGAAAATCATCCATCATGTCTATTTGAATTGCAAGGCTCTTAGTTGGTGACTTTTCGCTCTTGAATTGGTCGATTTCCGAGATTAAAATCGAGGCCCACGAATCTACGTCGGTCGAGCTAGCTTTGCAGCTATCAAGATCCATAGAAATGATAGAGTTCACCCTCTCCCCACTCTCTGACCTCACAGATCCACCATGGAGAGACTTGTGATTGCTAAGTGGAGGCGATTTTCGCGCTAAAGATTGGAGTTTTCGACATTCGTTCTCAAGCTTAGCAATCTTCTTTATACTATCAAGCTGCAGTTTACTTGCAGTTTCTGCAGATTTGGTGCTCAAATCCCTCTCAACTCTCACGACTTCCAACTCTTTATAACAAGAAACCAGCTCTTGTTTCAATAGTGAGTTCTCTTTCTCCAAATCAAGAATTTGCTTCTCGAGTTCAGCCCTTTTCGTCTCCCACTCCCGGTTTCTCTCAACTACACCATCCGAGGCTCGTTTCTCTTGCTCGTCCTTTGCTTGCCTCAGTTGCCTCACACATTCTTTAAGGGCCCCATCAAGATGGCTGTTTTTCACCTCTAGGCTTAAATTCTGCTGCACTGCAGCCTCGAGCTGCTGCTTCAACGCGGTTACTTCATTTTCCGCCTTTTCCCATCCTAAGATGTAAAAATAGTAACCAAATGTTGCAACTGAGTACCATACTTTTATCTTGATAAGGCCATTTTTAGAAGTTTTTCACTAATTATCCAAAAAGGGGTGCAGAAAAAGAAATCGAACAATTAGGGATAGAATTTCAGAATTATTACCAGCAACAGCTTCTTCTGCAACTTTTGCATGCTGCTTAACTAAGTCTTCTTTTGCACTGACATTAACAAGAGCAGCTGATAGCTTTTCTGTAAGACTCTTCATACTTTCCTTTACTTCATCATCGGATACCATAATGTGGGACGTTACTTCAGGGGAAAGCTTACTATCATTCACAGTTTCTTTCATTGATTCCTGCAACACAACATGGATTACTTCCCTTCTATAACATAAGCATCCCTTAAATTACTCAAAAAATTGATACGAATGTTTAATAACAAGAGTTATACATAACTTTGCAGGTTTTTTGGTTTTCAAGAATTGCAAAGAGTGACATAACAATTAATCAATCAAAGATTCTCCATAACCTCATACTAATCATATAATTTGCTAGGAATTCATAATCCCATTGAAGGATTAAAGATTTCTCAAGATTAGCATTGTTTCTTCATAACTCATATTGATCATACAATTTGCTAGGAGTTCATAATGCCATTAAAGTATTAAAGATTTTTCAAGATAAACACTGTTTCTACCTGTTCATCAGAATATCTCTCAGAATTAGAAGTGATTGATTCTGAGCTCTCACTTTCACCACCACTCCTCTCAGAAGATCTCTTCTTCCATGGCCATTTTCTAGCGTCCATCCTCGTACTCGAACAGCATCAAAGTCTCACTAATATGTACATTTATAGATGCACCCACATTCAATCAACGATTACCAGAAACAAATCAAAGTTGCATCATGAAATTCAAGCAAACAACCACCAAAACAGATTTAGCCTCAAATCTTCGATGATTGGATGAAGAAATTGCTAGGATTATTATTATTTCAATCTTTACTTTCCAATTCAATATCAAGAAAACAAGAAAGTAAACCAGAAACACAGCTCCCTACAGCTGATTTAAGAACACAAGAAATCAGCAACAAGATTACCAGAAAGAAATAAAAGTTGCAGCATGACATTCATAGAAACAACCACAAAATATAACCTTTAATTATCAACAAGACTTGAATAATCTGATTAATTGATTCATCCTTACAAGAAATGGCTATGACTCTAATTGCTTCAATTTTTACTTCCAATTCAATATCCACAAAACAAGAAAGAAAACCCCAAACAATAAACAAAAGATAGCAGCAAAATATCAATATTCAAAAATAAAATTAACATAAATTCACCTCAAAAATGAATCCTTCAAGCCCCAACCAGCATGAATTTGCAATATATCACAACACTTTCTTGACTAACCAAGAAAACCCCAATTCAAAAAAATCCAATCTTGGATACCAATCAAGACTAAATCAAGGAAATTTCACTTTCCGAAGAATTCAAGAGCTCATTCAACTTCTGGGCCTCACCAAGAAATGAAAAATCCAAGTAAAGGATCTGAACCCCATCGAGTAAAGCTTCGAGAGAAGCGATAAAATCATTTAAAAATAATAAATTTTCTTTTGAAGCAATCGAGGAGAGGAGCATGTGATGGCGACTTCTTACATGTTTTCAAAGCCAATTACGAGATCACTTTTGCAGCTTTTCCACGGCTGTGTTTTTTATTTAAATTAAATATTTTGAATAATTTAAACATGAATTTAATTCGGAGTTAAGGTGGGATTTCCCGCCCAGTAAGGATGATTACAGCGCAGTTATGAACTGGGAATCCTCATTGGTGGAGGTTGCCAATCAGACTTTGGTGGGTTGAATTTATGATTCTTGAATATGCTGCCGTGTAATTTAATTCTTCATGGGTTTTTTTTATTAAATTCCATTTTGGTGGGTAAATTGTATGGATCTCGTTACTATATTTGAAGCTGTTTTTAATAAATACTTGCTGTACAATATGATTGCCCATCTATCTTGTTCTTTATGGATTAGTCTTATTTTATCTAATTTTCTTAAGTTGGGCAAAACAATTTACAATTTACAAAGAAGCCCAATTATCTTATGGATCAGTCTTATTTTCTCTATTTTTCTTGACTTGGGCACAACAATTTATAATTTCAAAGAAGTCCAATCATATACATAGAGTTGTTAAAATTAATTCGATTATTGCCCTACCTTTTGTTAGGGCTCATAATTTGAAAATCCGAAACACATCGAACCTAAACGTCCGATGGCTAAGCGAGCCAATTGAGTTTTGGCCAAACAAGCCCTTAGGGACTTCGAACACGAAGGGTGCTTATTCCACGGATCAAAATTATTTCTTACATGATCTATACAAAAAAGACATGTATAAAATTTCTAGACAATCAAAAATTTAAAAAAAATATAATATAATACGTGGGTTGATGTAATTAAATGGTCGATAGGAGTATTTTTGGACCGGATTTTCACCAGTTCAATTTGAACCGGACCGAATCGGGCACTTTGAGTGCTCTAATTATATATACTTGATAGTTGAGACTAACTCCTCTCTCTCTCTCCCTTTATTTGCTTTATGAAGTTATTCAATGTTTTAGTATGGTCTTGGAAATTATTGTACATGAATAGTAATAAACTAGTATAATACTCCCTCCGTCCCATTAGAAGCGTCTTGTTTCTTTTGGGCACGGAGGTTAAGAAAATGATAATACGTGGTGTATATTGTTTGACTTTTGGATAGTTAAATCTTGTCCACATATTCTTGCCTTTTTTAGAAACAAGACGTTTTCAATGGGACAACCCAATAAGGAATACAAGACGCTTCCAATGGGACGGAGGGAGTAGTATAATAAGATCTAACATTTCCATTGATTTTTTTGGGCCCAACACAAAATAATGATCTTATTTATGCCCAATTTCCTTTGGGCCATAAATGCATTTTGCTTCTAAATATGATAATGCAAGGATGGGCTAATCTATTAATTTCGTACCATTTTATTTCTGAAAATAAGGAGATATCTCGAAATTCAACATTGATGGGATGAGATGACAACTGGCTTATTGATAAATATGAATCATTTTTTATATTAAAAGCTTCCATAAAAATGTTAGTATTGGATTCCATATTATCATTATATAGTAAAAATACGGAATATATACGATTTGAGGCTCACGCATAACTAAAATTTGAAAATGAAAAATGTGAAAAAGCAAGAATTGAAAAGAAGATTAGGGTGCCATCTTTCACAAGAGATATTTGCCCATAAGTAGGAGTTACATATTAAAAGTGAGAACAAAGAATAAGCATTGTACATAGAAAGATTTGCAAATCTTTGGTTTCAAATCCTACACTATTTATGTAACTATTAAAAGTATTGCCAATTTAGGGAAACTTGAAATTACATTTACATATATTTCTCTCTCTCCCTCCCTCTCTCTCTTGTAAAGAGAGAAATTGAAGCCACAAATTGCATCCGTCCTCCTCAAGGAAAAGGGGGGAGTGGGCTCAATGGAAGAACTTGTCCTACAAGTCATAAAGAGCAAATCTTGATCGATGAGAAGAAAACTAAGGCATACTCCAAATATACATGATTGAAACCCACCACACAAATTTATTTTCGTGATATATAAATCACATGTGATTCTTCTTTATATATATAATTCTTCTCTCTTATGTTCGACTTGATCACATGTAGTTCTTGGATGATATGACAAATATCGAAAAAAACAAAGAAAACAAAAAGAAAAAGAAAAAGAAAAAGAAAAAGGTTGGATAGTAAGTCAATAGGAAGATCCATATAATTTGGTGATATATATGGCCCCATATTTGCTTCTTTAAGTAAAGATTTTAGCCTAACAAAATCCACATAAAAAGTGCATCATAGTCCATCCAAGATCAATTAAAGGAAAAGTTGGAGCAATGGGCATGCTAGCTTTATTTTGAACATCATACAAAAGATTTTATTATGATAAATAAATAAATATTTTTTCGATCTTAGAGACTTTCAAACTTCATATTGAGATCAACTTCATATAGTGAGTTTCTTATTTACAGATTTTACTATTTTACAATGGGCGTATAGGTGCAGTCGTCCCTAAATTATGTACTAATTTAAAAAAAATATATATTAATCTATTATTTAGAATATGTTATTTCTATAAGTTCTTCCAAACACGGATAAAATGACTTATTATTTATAATAATTTAAATAAGTTGTTTATAAGTTCTTCAAATAGGATCATTATATTGATAATTTTCTTTATATTTTTGAAAATTTTACTAGTAAACCCTTAAAATTTGAAAATATTAATTCATTCACACAAAAATAGATTGATATTCGAAATATGATTTTTACCTCTCTAATTATGGGTTCTAGATTTGTACTATATCTAAATTCTAAATGATAATGAGCAATGGCAAAGCCACATTGAAATTATAACACCGGTCAAATTAATAAATTTTTATCTCTTCTACTTATATAGAAAATACAATAAAATATCTAAGTGCAATTTCTAACTCGTCATTAATCCGACAATGCATAACCGTAATTCTATTGGGTGCACGCGCATGCACTTTAAAATAACCTATGTTCGTATACACGCGCGCGGATTTGCTCGGCTGTCGGCTTCAAGATGGAGCCTAAACGCTGAGGGCTCAACACGTGGCAGACAGGAAAATTTAGGCGTAATTCACAATGGAGAAAAGAGTCATTTTATTTTTGGCATGAGAAGGGAGAAAAGTTAGATAATTGCAACCCCACCCCTCTTCCCGTCCCCCACGGCAAGATTCCATTAATTTACACTACAAGTTAGGGACCACAAAAGATTGTATTTTGAATTGACCCCACACAGATTTACGAAATTTTTGCTGGTGGGTCCCTGCACATGGACCTTTTTTTTATTTCTTGTCTCCATCAAGTATAATTGCATAAGATTTATGAGATTAATTCTCAACTTCCAAATCCACCGCTCTACCCTAGGGTGTGAAATCCGTAATTTTGAAATAGAGTACGCGAAATAAGTATTCTTAGGAGGTCAAATAATATTTCTTCTACGATATTAAAATAATCTAGTTTTTTCAGTGCAGTTTTTAAAGAGGGTAGTTGATATGTATAAAATTGTGTAAAGTTATGACACTCTGAAAATTATGTTTGTAATAATTTGACAAAAAAAAAAATAAACAACTTCAGTGGGACAACCTGAAAATTTATACGGATTTATTTCAATGAAACGAAAGAAAGAATTTTAAAAAAATACACAAAGAAGCACAATTTATTTACTTTTTAAATTTTGCTATGTTTCTTCTACATGGATTATTATATAAAAGCATGTTTATTTATTGTGGAAATCCTTTTGTTAGCCAAGGAATGGGAAAAAAAAAAAAAGTTTTTTTTTTTTTTTTTTTTTTTTTTTTTTTTTTTTTTTTTTTTTTTTTTTTTTTTTTTTTTTTTTTTTTTTTTTTTTTTTTTTTTTTTTTTTTTTTTTTTTTTTTTTTTTTTTTTTTTTTTTTTTTTTTTTTTTTTTTTTTTTTTTTTTTTTTTTTTTTTTTTTTTTTTTTTTTTTTTTTTTTTTTTTTTTTTTTTTTTTTTTTTTTTTTTTTTTTTTTTTTTTTTTTTTTTTTTTTTTTTTTTTTTTTTTTTTTTTTTTTTTTTTTTTTTTTTTTTTTTTTTTTTTTTTTTTTTTTTTTTTTTTTTTTTTTTTTTTTTTTTTTTTTTTTTTTTTTTTTTTTTTTTTTTTTTTTTTTTTTTTTTTTTTTTTTTTTTTTTTTTTTTTTTTTTTTTTTTTTTTTTTTTTTTTTTTTTTTTTTTTTTTTTTTTTTTTTTTTTTTTTTTTTTTTTTTTTTTTTTTTTTTTTTTTTTTTTTTTTTTTTTTTTTTTTTTTTTTTTTTTTTTTTTTTTTTTTTTTTTTTTTTTTTTTTTTTTTTTTTTTTTTTTTTTTTTTTTTTTTTTTTTTTTTTTTTTTTTTTTTTTTTTTTTTTTTTTTTTTTTTTTTTTTTTTTTTTTTTTTTTTTTTTTTTTTTTTTTTTTTTTTTTTTTTTTTTTTTTTTTTTTTTTTTTTTTTTTTTTTTTTTTTTTTTTTTTTTTTTTTTTTTTTTTTTTTTTTTTTTTTTTTTTTTTTTTTTTTTTTTTTTTTTTTTTTTTTTTTTTTTTTTTTTTTTTTTTTTTTTTTTTTTTTTTTTTTTTTTTTTTTTTTTTTTTTTTTTTTTTTTTTTTTTTTTTTTTTTTTTTTTTTTTTTTTTTTTTTTTTTTTTTTTTTTTTTTTTTTTTTTTTTTTTTTTTTTTTTTTTTTTTTTTTTTTTTTTTTTTTTTTTTTTTTTTTTTTTTTTTTTTTTTTTTTTTTTTTTTTTTTTTTTTTTTTTTTTTTTTTTTTTTTTTTTTTTTTTTTTTTTTTTTTTTTTTTTTTTTTTTTTTTTTTTTTTTTTTTTTTTTTTTTTTTTTTTTTTTTTTTTTTTTTTTTTTTTTTTTTTTTTTTTTTTTTTTTTTTTTTTTTTTTTTTTTTTTTTTTTTTTTTTTTTTTTTTTTTTTTTTTTTTTTTTTTTTTTTTTTTTTTTTTTTTTTTTTTTTTTTTTTTTTTTTTTTTTTTTTTTTTTTTTTTTTTTTTTTTTTTTTTTTTTTTTTTTTTTTTTTTTTTTTTTTTTTTTTTTTTTTTTTTTTTTTTTTTTTTTTTTTTTTTTTTTTTTTTTTTTTTTTTTTTTTTTTTTTTTTTTTTTTTTTTTTTTTTTTTTTTTTTTTTTTTTTTTTTTTTTTTTTTTTTTTTTTTTTTTTTTTTTTTTTTTTTTTTTTTTTTTTTTTTTTTTTTTTTTTTTTTTTTTTTTTTTTTTTTTTTTTTTTTTTTTTTTTTTTTTTTTTTTGGGGGGGGGGGGGGGGGGGGGGGGGGGGGGGGGGGGGGGGGGGGTTATTTGTAATGCATTGACATATTGTTTATTGTTATCTGGTGAGTATCTTATTTCATTTATAACATTAATAAAACCCATAATTAAAATAAATAGGTCTGCTACATAATAATTAGGTAAAGGTGAGGACCTATGAGTACAAGAGTGTAGCCCACAAGTGGTTCAAACAGGCCTAACAGTCAAAAAAGTTCCAATCTTCTACTTTTAGTGGTCCATTTTTTTATTCCCAGTTGAAATTGACACCAACACAAAATATGAAAAATATAAATATATATGTTATTTTTTCCATAATTTATTTAGCCAACATAATCGCGATAGAGTAATTTGGAGTTATGATTGGTTGTTGGCAACATCTATTAGTTAATTGTGACGTATTCAATTGGTTAATTAATTAATTGATTGATTGCTTAATTAAAATAAAAGAGTGAGTAAAAGTCAAAGAAGTGTAAAATGTGGATTTTTTTCCCCATAGAAAATCAATAATTGCTATTGTACGGTTGAGTTCATTTTATAATATACTCCCACCCTCCCTATTTTATATGTCCATTTACTTTTTCACATAGATTAAGAAAAATTTAATAACATAAAAGTTAGATAAATATTAGTATTTGTTGGATATGAGTCGAGGTAGATGATACTCGATTGTTCGTGGTTAAAAGAAAATTGAGGGAAATCATAGTAGTACTTATGGAATTGAAGATCCCAAAACCGAGCCGATATCGGTAGTATAGTGTGTCGTTAGGGATTAGGCGATGTATAGGTTAGATTTGATGTAATCGTTTTTAATATTTTTGTCTAAAGTCATGTATACGGGGTAATTGTCGAACCGATCTTACGTCGAAGAAACTTTTCGGAACCCCACGTCATCGTTGTAATCGCCATGCGTTCTTCGATCGCCAGCGACTAGACCTCGCAGAAGACAGCATCGCCGAGTAGACCTCGGTAGAGGCCAACCCAAAGGGCCGATAAATCATCGGTAGAAGAACTCATGCAAGCCCGGGACCTCCCCCGCCTGACCTACTCGAAGCTACATTCCTTGTCGGCCGACTCGGTCGAAGAAGACAGAGACTTTGCGCGTCTCAGTATCCGACGTAAAGCGACCCAACTACTTAAGTCTTTTCGAAAGTTCAAATGAAGATCATACGAGGTTGTTTGAACGGTCAACTACGACATTCTCACCAACCACAAACCTCGATCAATGAGAAGCCGACAACGCCTTACCTCGCTCCCCGCAAAGAAAGCTGCTCTCATGTACGTAATTAACCGCCCCGCCGCAACAAGTTCGAATTTATGGCCGTTTTCTTTGGAAGCTTGTGACACGTGGCATCGTCGTCTCCAACGGACATATGCCATAGCTCACAGCTATAAATAGAGAAGAATTTGAAGTTCCACACAAGCGAGAAACACACACGAAATTCAAAAGGGAAAATCGCTCAAGCTCTCAAACACTCTAGCAAACTCATCAGAACATCCAAATAAGAATCTGCATTTATTAGAATATTTTGTGGTTCTTCTCTCTAGAGTCTGTAGATCCCTTTCTTCTCTACCTAAGCTCATTGTCATATTTATAGCTTAGATTCGAAGGAGTTCACACTTAGTGAATTGTTCTTATTGAAAGAACTCCTTCGTAGTTGGAGATTGTTTCGCTCCCTTTCGAACTTAGGTTTGAATTGTAAAGTCGCTAAGGACTATAACTTAGAAGGATCTGTCTTGTGCACAGTTTCCTTGCTGAGACTTGCTCAGATTAATCAACAAGTTATCATGCCTTGTTCAGGACCGTGAACGTAGGATCTTGCGTATCCGAACCACGTTATATTGCTTGTGTTTTTTACTGTTTTATTGCATACAAACCTTTGAAAATCATAAGTTTGCATAAAACGTATTTCAAAAGTCGCACAGCCAAAAGAACTTAATTTGCGAAAACACGTTTTCAAAAAGAGACAAACTCCGGGCCCCACACTTATCCGCACACTAAAGTCTTCGATCGAGTTTCGAGATCGACAAAAGTCGGTAGGGAGAGCTCATGCAGCCGACCCACTCGACCCGCGATCGAAGGTTGTATTTGGCACTGTTCATCAGTTGCAACTAACAGCTTCAGCTGACCTTCATCGAGAAAAAGAAACTGTACTCAGGTGTATTCACCCCCCCCTCTACACCTGATATTTGTCTCCGGACCAACAGTATTGAAATTTAAGTAAATTAAAATAAATTACTAAAGAATTAATTGGGAGCTATCTTCCTACTTCTTATTGTCAAAGTTCGGATGGATAGGATGAAAGCCCACAGAAGGGCCAAAGCACAACAAGCCTACCCTTTCCCTACCTTCCTCCTTTTCTGTATTCCTCTAGTCTTCTTCCCAAAACAAAATAAAGAATCGAATGCTGCAGGTCATTGTCATAATTGTGTTTGCTATTATAAAAGTTAGATAAAATAGTATTTTTTTATATTATTATATTAATTAGAACTATTAAAGTTGATGAAAGATTTAATTAGATACAAAAAATTGATAATAAACATATAGATTTGGGATAGACGAAAAATAAAAATAGACATATATATTTTGGAGCTGAAAGAGTAATAAATTGCAAATTACATAGAAAATGCCAACCACGTTATGTTAGGTAATTAGGTTAAACACGTGAGAGGAACTTACACCGAGGAGCGTTGGCGGAATTCGAAAAGTGTACAGTTTTTTTTTTTTTTTTTTTTTTTAGCTCTAGGCATGTATGTATTATTACATCAAAGTGGTTACCTTAATTTGGTAGTCAATCACTTTTAAAAGTCTTAGGATTGGGATCTGACAAAATCAAATATTGATTCTATTCTTAAGACAAAAACATCTCTCTTGATTTTACTTGAGAATCAATCCTAAGATCTTTTTAAGGATTTGCAATTTGTCCCACTTTCCTTTCCTTTTGGTACCAAGTCATCTTCATCATCCACGGCAATACGTGTCACGTCCGTAACAAGTCTATCAAAATTTCAAAAGAATTGATTTAACTTTTATTGTAAATGAAAATTAGAATTAAATTAGAATTTTAGGGGATGGGCCTACAATCCAAAAAAGAGAATCTAGTGAGAAAGATCACTCACACACATTGTTTGTGTAGTAAAACACTATCCTATAACCGTAAACCAACATCTTCTGCACACACAGATTTTGCTTCTCAGCTACTTCATAAATTCTCTCTCTCTCTCTCTCTCTCTCTCTCTCTCTCTTGATCATAATAAGAAAGAAAGAAACTCCCACCTTAAACACACAAAAGACATACAAATTCTTGGAAAAAATTGTTATGGATTGCGCAAGTGATGAACAAGAAAAACAACTCTTCCATGTCTTGGCTGTGGATGATAGTCATATTGATAGAAAGCTTTTGGAGAGACTCCTCACAATTTCTTCTTACCAAGGCTATTTTCTCTCCCCCTCCCTCTCTCTCTCTCTCTTTCTCTCTCTCTTAGTGATGGTAAATTAAATTTTACTATATATGATGCAGTTACTTGTGTGGATTCTGGAGATAAGGCTCTTGAGTATTTAGGGTTGGGAGATATGCATGAAGATAATGAATATGAAGGAGAAGGATTATCACCCACATCATCATCATCTTCTTGTGAATCTTCATCACCAAAATCTGAGGTAAGAGTGAGTAATTAATTAATTTTTTGCGGAGGAAAAACCATTAAACTCATATATTCAAGAATGCAAAATGCATTCTTTAAAAACAATTAATATTTTTATGAGCATAATCTATAGAATTAGTTTTCATATATTTTTGTCTCCAACAGTATAAGTACACGTCCTTTATGACTAGATTAATTCACAAGATTTGCATAATAGTGGATTCAAAAATTTGAATTAACTATAGAGATGGAGAAATAAAATTTATCCAAAAAATACGCTACAATAATTGGATTCAGCACGCTTCCTTGAATCCGTCAATGTACTAAAAATGTGATCAAGATTGTAATGTTTTTTTTTTGGATAAGAATTATTCGTAGTAAAAAAGTGGTTTGAATTTACCATGGTACTATTGAAATGTGCAGTGGTAAACTTTTCTAGGTTTTTCTAGTTCTCCAAAAAAGAGGCTACAGTATCCATGATTGAAGGATGAAAATTTTGACAAAGTTAACATGCCAAAACTGGTAAAAAAGTTAAAGTTGGTAGTAACTTTTAGCTTTTAAAACCTAAAGCTGCTCCATTTTCCTCCCTTTTCAATTTTATTACTGTAGTAATATTCTCTCACTGACATTTGATATGCGGATCAGTACAGTGACAACAATACAAAATCTAATCCTAATTCAAAAGTTTTATTATAAATAATTTAAATCATTTTTATAAATGTTCAGCAATTTAAGCCTTTTTTTGATTGAACTGCATGCAGGTATCAAAAGTTAACCTGATCATGACAGATTATAGCATGCCTGGAATCACTGGCTATGATTTGCTTAAAAGAATTAAGGTCCGGTTGTTCGAACATGTTTATCAAATTTGTTTTTTTATTTTTTATGATGAGAGAAAGTCTTATACAACTACAATTTGCTAGCATTTTCAAGATAAATTGTCTGCTTGATTTAATTAACAAATTACACGTACTCATTATAATTTTTCTTCTTATTTTTAAAAATATTATTGGAAATTATTTGTGTGCAGGACTCTACTTGGAAAGATGTACCGGTTGTGGTCATGTCATCTGAGAATGTACCTTCAAGGATCAACATGTATGCAAATTAATCAAATTATATTGAATTCACCTAATTAATCAAATTATTGAAATTCTAAAGGGATATTTCAAATTCAACTATTATAGGGCGTGCAATTTACCATATGTTTATATGTCATACATATTTACCATTTTGTTTATATGTCGAACAAGCTCGATTTATTGACGTGTTGGTTATTACGTGGTCAAATATATAGGTGTTTGGAAGGAGGAGCGGAAGAGTTCTTGTTAAAGCCTGTGAAACTATCAGACTTGAGAAAACTCCACTGCCATCTTCTTAACGGAGCTAATATTCCCTCCAGTTGCGACATTGAAAAAGCTAATATTACTTACAAGGAAGCAAGTGAAACCGATAAGAACTGCAGCAATGCGAACAAGAGGAAGGCGGCCTTGGAAACGGACCTCTCGGACAGAAGGCCACGTGTCCAAGAGCTGCCCGTTTCCTAGACAAATATACGTATGTGATATTTATCGTTTATACACACACTCGATCATATGGAAATGTGTGTTGCTATGTGTACGGGAGGTGGATACTACATACGATAAATCGCGTGTTTTTTAGATGATTTATGTAAGACTCGAATTGAGATTAATTGCGTTGATATAGAGTCGACTTTTTTTTTCGATATTTTATTAAGTAGAAAATATATACTCTATCCATTCCAATTACGTGATTTTTTTTTATGTACGTATATTATAGAGAATTATTGGATTTAAGATAAATAGTGAGTCCTATAAAAAGAGAGTGATCAATTATGGCTCGTGAGTTGAAAATTTACTGATATGGTTAAGATGGAAAAGACAAACCGAAAAAAAAAAACGAGATAAGATTAATCGGAGAAAATGAGTACTAATTAAGACATAATCTAATAATAAAAAGAAAAATATGGACTCGATCAATGTAGGCGGACATATATATATATATATATGTAGGCCCAATAACACTACTGTATTGAGACCTTTTTTTTCCTTGATTAATGTAGCTTAATTTCTAGGTGAATACATAATTTAGTCCAAGATTAGATTAGCCCAAACGGAAAACAAAGAAAGGTTACAATCTAACACATCAACGGTTAAATTTTCAAAAATTCCGAAAAGTTGGAGCGGGATTTTACGATTCTACGGTTAAAACGACGGTTCCATCTTAATCTGTGTTGATTTTGAACAGCTGATTATAAATTTAAGATATAATTAAATTTAATTTTGGATTAAATATATTGAACCGTCTTAACACCCAAATTTTGATTGAACTAGTGGTTTCAGTTCAATTTAATTCGGTCTAGTATTTCATATCGTATTATAATCGATTCGAGGGTACCACATGAGCTAAGTTATAGACTGGATTCGTAATTTAGGTTTTTGTTATTGTGAAACAACTAAAGTGTAATACGTACAGTAACGTAACTGCTTTGTGCAGACCATCGGAACTAGACATCCAACTCTATCTACATGCATCGTGTACGATGTTAGTCCTTGGCAGTGTCGTCTACTCCCTTATCTCATTATTATTATCCATTGAAATTGAATACGGAAATTAAGAAAAGTGAATAAAAAAATATAAAATATGGTATAAATATATAAAATGGTGAAATCTACTTATTTAGGTTGATTGTGATTTACTTGTTTTTTTTTATTTGATATGAGACAACTCAAAAAGATAAATGAAATATATACACGAATGGAGTAATATAATAGCACACAAAATGTTTAAACCTAAAAATCCATGGTAGTGCATTTTGCTATATTTAGGAATCTCTGCCATTTCTCGTGGTGAAAACCACCAATGAAGGTATCAGAGAATGAAATAGTCCAAAATCCTATCTTTTCGTCTTCCACACTAATTTATTTTTTTTATCCTTGAATAGAGTGACAAAACGACAACAAAGGTCCAACACTAAACCTAATCGAATAATCCAAAATAAAATATATATTTAGTTCCTGTTTAGAAGAGTTTATTAACCGTTTATTTCAACTTATTCTATAAAATAAACATTTATACACGCGTTTGAGATGATTTATGAAAACAATTTATTCTAAAAAAAAAATTAACTTATTTTCATAAGTTCATTTATACATTAAACTCAATTATACATGAACTAAAAATTTTCTCTATTATTCTCTCATTTCATATAGTTTATAACATACATGTTTTTTTTAAATCTTTTACATGTGTTTGTCGTTGCCTCCATGCAAATCAGTATTTCTACTACTTCTATAAATCAGTACGTATTGTCTACTTCAATTCCAAAAAGAAAAAAAAAACATTCCAAGGGGGAAAAAAAAAAAAAAAAAAAAAAAAAACAAAGATGGAAAATGGAAAGCAACATAACTTTCAAGAATTCTACATAGAGTGGAGAGATGAACAAAAGCAACAGCTCCACCACCTGGTCGTCGCATCCAAAACAGATTCATCGTCGTCCTCCTCGTCCTCGTCCTTGTCTGTTCTGGTCGCTAGCGTCCTAGCTCACTACGAACATTACTACACGATCAAATCGAGATGCGCCAAAACCAACGTCTTTCACCTCCTAAAGCCGCCGTGGATCACTCAACTCGAAGACGCCTTCATTTGGATTGGCGGATGGAGCCCCACAACCGCCTTCCACCTCCTCTTCTCCAAATCCGGCCTCCAATTCGAGCAAAATTTTCCGCCATGGAAAGCGGCGCCGCCGTCCCTCTTGACCTGGGAGATTTGTCTCCCGATCAACTCGTAATGATAGACAAATTGCAGAGGAACACAATTGCGGAGGAAAGGAGGATAACAGAGAAGGCAGCAAAGCAGCAAGAGAAGGTGGCGGAGACTGAGATGGTGGAGCTGAGTCAGATTGTGAGTGAGTCGACCCAAGTCGAAGCGTTTGATGTTGGACGTGTAAATTCCACTCTGAAAGCAAAGGAGGAAGGGTTCCAGAAGATTCTGCAAAGCGCCGACGATCTGAGGCTAGGGACACTCAAAGCTGTTGTGCAGATCTTGTCTCCGATCCAAGCCGTTCATTTCCTGATCGCGGCGGGAGAGTTGTTACTTCGACTGCATGATTGGGGGAGGGAGAAAGAAGAGAGTGAAGCCGGTAGCGAAGCTGTTCTATGAACAAGTTTTTCTAGTTTCTTTTTTGAAGAAAGTTAGAAGGAAGTAGTTTGTTTACTCTTTTAAGTTTGAGTGTAGCAGGATAATAATATATGTCACATGTTCGTGGTAAACTACATGGACATGGATAGAAAATATAGAAAGGATGGTAGATCTAGACGGTTGAATGGAATTGATTTTAACCATTCATCCAAGAGGGTTCACTATACTTAAAATTGAAACTATATAGTATATATGAGATTCTCCTCCACTCTATTCCAAGACATTATTGTGGCATCGGCTTTGTATGCTTCTAATAACATATCCTCTCCATGATAGGAGAGATCACGTCTCGTTGCAATTGCTTTTTTTTTTTTTTTTTTGGTATTTTGGTAAACTAAAATCTTCTATTACTTGGAGTGATAATCACTAAAATATATAGTTTGAGTCTTGTAATATTATATGAAGTGGGCGTTGAATTCTCAAATTACTGCTCTTGTTAATAAAATCTAGAATTATTAGCACTTCAAGATTAGGTATTTTCATTGTTAGTATTTTTTGAAGCAACCATTGAAGAGTTGACTATTTTAGGTCTTACTTTTGAATTATCTACTATTATTATGTAGGTCCATCTTCTTAAAAGGCCCGTGAAAGCCCATAATAACTTTCCGAATCTTCTAATTTATGTGTAATATATATATATATACCAATTAAAAATAATCAATTAAAGTTGAAATGAATACAAAACTCTAGTTAGGTATAATCAACTCTTAATTCAATTAAAACTATTCAAAGCACAAGAACTCCAAGAGAAATAATGGAAATAAAATTAACAAAAATTGACGGTCGAACGTAAAGTGGGACAAAGAAAGTAAAATTATGTCATCGAATTTCACGAATACAGTAAGATAGTCCATTTAAAATGACATAGCGGTTAAGAGAGTCAATAGTCATGAATTCAAAATCCACTAAAACTGCAATGTGCAAGTCTATCACCTAAAATTAACAATTTTGGATTATCCTCATCATAAAGAAATATGTTTTTTGGATTCCTATATATTATTATCTAAAACATGATTAGATTTACTTTTATTTCATCACATTACTCGACGCTGTAAATATCACATAATTTCAGCAAAATCAACCACCCACCTCACAAGTCACATCCAAGAAAACTTAAAGTAAAAAGAAATGGAAAATCTGAAAATGAAAGTCGTTATGTTCATGATGATATCGCTGACGGCGTTAACGGCGTCAGTTCATGGGAAGGATTGCAACGCCTTCTGCCGCAAGCTGTGTGGGTACGACGACGCCGGATCGTATGATTGCTGATTTCTTGCTTAGGAAAGTGCTTCAGATCGCCTCCAAAACCATCCATTGCCACCGAAGTGAAGAATATTGAGAAATTCAATTTTAATTTGATGGGAAATAAATATTCCTCCTTTTCGGAAAATAAAGATAAAAATTTCAATCGTTAGGATGTTATATATCGTGTATGAATGGTGTTGAAAAGATATAAATGAATTGAATTCCTATAATGTTAATTAGTCTTCGATATTATCGAGTTTACTAGTGGTAAATGTTGATAGCGGAACATGTATGGTTCAAACTAAGAGGACGAACATGCAAATTTACGGGTGGATAATCTGAAAATTTTGAATTAGGGGGAAAGAAAATTCGTATTGATAGGGTTGTTTTCTTTAGTTCAATATATTTATTAAAGAAAATAAGTAGAATTGGTTAAATAAATTGTGAAGATTCAACATTTGCATTTAAAAAATTGTAGGGATACTCATTTTGATATTTTCTCTTGTTTATGTGAATGTAACACATGCCAACACTCAATAGGACTCTATAGTTTGCTTTAATAAGGACAATAAATGCTATTGAATTGCAAATCAAGAATTTGGAGTGAAACTCTTTATAATTCCCCTCCCCTCCCCTCCCACAAATTTGAGTTCCTATAAATATTAGGTTCTTATATATGATTTAAATTTTAAAAAAAATCTTAATTACAATCAACTTAATCGAAACATTTTATAGGAATTTAAATTGTTTAATGAAAAAGGATGTGTGTTTTACAATCTTGTTTCAAATCCATTAACAATAGCAATAATAAAAGGGCAAGATCAGGAGCGGGGTCAGCTGCGGGTACCCTCATCGTAAAAAAAAATAGACAAGATATAGTGTAATTGATATTTCTCCACATTCGTAAGTAGTTAAAAGAAATATCATTTCACATTATTTGAACAAATATACACCTAATATAAAATAAAATACAAGAATTAACAACATCATACATACACGAACCACATTTCCAGTTTTCCACCCAAACTGCGTGACCTGTGTGTAAAGTGTGTTTGGATTTGGAAGTTCACCAATAAAGAAGCCATTAAAGGCGTGAAGAATTCCACTGACGTTTAGAATTCCTCCAATACCAAATCGCAGTACAGGAAAACAATTTCTTATTTATTTGTTCTTCATTTTCTTGAATTAACAGCATCTCCAATGGCATCACTCTGAACAGCCTACACACAGCCTATCCCCTCTACCGCCAAAATATTGAAATTCACAAATTTTCTCACTGAGATTTCATCTGGGGTTTTCATTTATTAGACCCGTTTGATCTGAATTCTTGAGTTTTCCCTCTCTTTTTGGGGGAAAGTTTGGGTTTTTATCAAGATTTTTGATCTGGGGTGGTTGGAAAATTATGGAGGATAGCAGGTTGTGTCAGTGGAGTGTAATTCGATCGGTATTGGCTATTGTTCAGTGGTGGCTTTCAATGTGACTGTTATCATCATGAATAAATGGATCTTTCAGGTTTGATTCTTGATTTCTTGATATAGAAATTGAAGGGATTTTGTTCATGAATTGGATTTTGGAGCTGTAATGTAGAGTTGGTTTCTGGATTTGTTTCTCTTTTGGTCAATACTTTTACTTGAATTGGTGGATCTTTGTAGTACTCTCTTTGTTCCTTCACAATTGGTTGATGTTTGTCTGGAATTATTGTTTTTGTAATTAAGAAATTGTGGAGTTTTATGTGAAAAAATAAATGAATTTGAGGAATGTCATTCTTGTGACATTCTTGAAGCCATTGTAAGTGTTAGATGGTGATTTTATTTTTTATTGTGTCAACATGCCTCTCAATTGTAGGTGTAAAGATGAATGTGATTCTAAATTTTACTGGGGTTAATAGTGGAGCTTTAGTTATAATTGTCATTGTATTAAATATTCATTAGTAATGATAGAGCTTCTTGCATTATATTGTGTTTTGGAGACTTTTTAGGTGATTATTATGTTGCTTTTTGAATGTGATTCATTTGTTCTTGGAAATTGAAGAACTTGTTTCTTCCCAATCTCAAATCCAAGATCAAATACTGCAATTGGTAGATGATATTAGATTCATACCTTCATTTCTTGAGCAATTTGGAGTGTGATGAATACTAGAAAATGCATTTGGTTACCTATTTAATCTTAGGTTAAAATTCATGCTATTGAATGTACTTAGATGCTTACTATTTACCTTGCTGCAGTTGCTAACTATAACCAATTTTTTCCTCTTATTCTCCACAGAAACTGGACTCTAAGTTTCCATTAACCGTCTCGTGTATTCACTTTATATCCGCGGCCATTGGCGCGTACTTGGTAATCAAAGTGCTAAAACTTAAGCCGCTGATCGTAGTTGACCCCGTAGATCGATGGAGGAGGATTTTCCCCATGTCGTTTATATTTTGTATCAACATAGTTCTCGGAAATGTTAGCTTGAGATATATACCTGTTTCCTTCATGCAAACCATCAAATCTTTCACTCCTGCTGCAACAACCGGTGAGTTATGAGTAAACCTATATGCTAACGAGGTAATGACATGTTAAGGGTAGCTTAGTTGATATGTTTCTTGTGTTCTTGAAATAGTGATATTGCAGTGGCTTATATGGAAGAAGTACTTCGATTGGCAAATTTGGGCGTCTTTGATTCCTATCGTCGGAGGGATTCTTCTCACTTTCATTACGGAGCTAAGTTTTAACATGTTTGGCTTTTGTGCTGCTTTGTTTGGATGCCTTGCTACGTTTATGAAATCCATTCTTGCGGAGTCCTTGTTGGACGGTTACAAATTCGATAGATAATCATCTCTTTACAATATGTTTCACTTTTGCAAGTACTTATTGTTCATTTTTGATACCATAGAGTTATATATCACTTTGATGGTCTTTGTTGCACGGTTACAAATTCGATAGGTATTTATCTCTTTGCGATATATTTCACTTTTACGGGCACTAATTGTTCATTCTTGACACCATAGGGTCATATATCACTTTGATGGTCTTTGTTGCACGGTTACAAATTCCATAGATATTTATCTCTTCGTGACATATTTCACTTTACGAGTACTAATTGTTCATTAGTGGCACCTATCAATTGCAGTATAAACACAGTCTACTATATGGCACCATTTGCTACTATGATCTTGGATATGCCCGCGTTGTTGCTTGAAGGATACGGGGTTGTGGAGTGGTTCTATATGTCCCCCTCGCTTTTATATGTCCCCCTCGCTTTTATCATCTCTTGTCATCATATTCGGGTCCGGAGTGTTGGCCTTTTGCTTGAACTTCTCCATCTTCTATGTCATCCACTCTACAACCGCGGTGACCTTCAATGTCGCCGGAAATCTCAAGGTGCGCGTCTTTTCTCATACCCGTAAGCCAAACGACCGCATTTAGGGTTTAGCACGGTTGATCTAGCGTGTTTTGCTCGGTTTAGGGTTGAATCGAGTTTTCCTTGGTGTTTAGGTTGCGGTCGCAGTGACGTTCGTGGTTGATCTTTTGGAATCCAATCTCCATGATGGCGGTCAGGTGTTCGATTATGCTCGTGGGTTGTACGTTCTATGGATACGTAAGGCACATGCTCGGATCTCACCAGATGCCCGGAACTCCCCGGACTCCCCAAACTCCGAGGAGCAAGTTGGAGTTGCTCCCCTTAGTTGGTGATAAACTAGATGATAAAGTTTGAGTGGTTATGCAGATGGAGTTTGGTAGTAGGAAATTGTAGTAGATTTTTTACTTTTATAGAGAGATGGAAGAGTTGTCTTTCTTCTTTTGTTATTGGATCGGCTATAATGAAATTGAAAAGTGGACAAAGATTATTTAATGGGTGTTTGGAGTAAGAATGCTTAATTGATAAGTCATTGAAAGTCTTCGAAGCTTACCGATTTAAGAATTTTTAGGTGTTTGGAAAGAAGCGTGTTTGTAGAAAGTGGGAAAATAGTATTTGAAAAACTTCTAATATCAATAGCATATTTTAACTTTTTAAATAAAATGTACGTCTTACCTTCAATGTTATTAAACAACTATAATTTATAATAAATAACTAAACAAAATTGAGATTTTTTAAATTATAATTTCGATTTCAGTATTACAAAAAATTATATTAAATTAATTTCATATTATATAAATTTAAGTATATCATATTAGCATAAATATATCATATTATTATTTTTTAAATATTACTACTTAATCATAGTAATAATAATATTTTTATAAAAATTTTATGATTACCTAGCTTAAAAATAATTATCATTAAATAAAAATAAAAAATATTAATTTAAAAGTCAAAATCCTCAAAAATACTACTTTAATTAATTTATATTTAATTGTATTTAATTTTAATAATTATTATTTCATTAAACTTAAAGAATTTATAAATAATAAATATAAACTATTTTTTATAAAATTAATAACTAATATTTTAAAATATAATTATAATTAAATTTGTAGCCAATAAAAATATTAATTTTTAAATTAATGATTTTTTTGAGAATTATATAAATATTTAAAGGATAAAATAATCCAATAAATTAGATAAACTATAAGCTGCAGTTGAAAGCTGGGTCATAGCAGCTTAAACAACTTCTCTATTTTGTCTATATTTAGGGGGTGTTTGGGATAGCTGAAACTTATCGATAAGTGCTGAAAGTTGTTGGAAGCCGCTGAAAGTGGTTGAAAGTAGCTGAAAACTGCTGATTTTGATAATTTGTAAGTGTTTGCAAAAAGTGTTGAAAGTCAAAAATTAATATTTGAAAATATTAATAAAGTGGTATCTTATAAAATGAAAATGTTATTTATTTCTCACTTATTAAACAAATTTAGAATTTTTACACAAATAAAATTTAAAATTTATTTCCACTCATATAAAATATAATAAAAAAAATATTAAAATAAAAATTAGAAAAAATATTAAGTATAATTAATATTATTAATTAAAATCAAGAATAAAAAAGATTATAAATTATATTAATAAAACAAAAATTTACTTATTCTTTGTTAAATGACAAATAAAAATTATACATATAAATAAGCAATATCGATCATTAATTTAAAAAAATAGTTATAAAATTATAATATAATGTATTAATTAAAAAGATTAAAATTATAAAAGCTATAAGCTATCAGCTTCAGCTGCCCAATACCAGCTTACGAAAATTCTCTATCTTGGACCCAAATAGCTTTCAGCAGCTCTATAAGCTGGATTTCCCAAACACCACATTCATTTCCCGAGACAACTTTCAGCTATAAGCTGTTTCAGATAAGCTATCCCAAACACCCCTTAGTAGTAAATTTCAGTTGAAAGCTGGGTGTTCTAGGGGTATTTGGAATAGATTAAGCTTCACAGCTTATAACTTAAAGTTATATTTTAGGTGTTTGGAAACTCAGCTTTAAGCTGCTACTTCTCTATTTTCGTACAGATTTTAGAGATGCTGGTTAAGCTGGCTTACCCCAGTTTACAACTTATGAATTTTTCTTATAAATTTGCCTTCAATAAATTTGTTTGATTTCAAAAACAACCTTAACCAAAAACTCTACATAAATAAATAGAAAAATGATTAAGTTAAAGATTTATAATTAAATAAATTATATTTTTATTTCATAAAATATAAAATGGAAAAAGTAATAAAAAATATATACAAAAATGTGTCAAAACTTATTTTTACAGATAAATTTATACACGAATTTCTTATTTATAAGATTCTCGCTTTCACAATATATATATATATATAATTTCTCAATTGATATCCATATTTCATTAAATAGAAATATAACATATTTAAATGAAAATCGTGATTTTTATTTTATAATTAATTGTGTGGCAATTTTTTATTTAATAGAGAATTTATTTTTAAATTTTTTTTGTATAGTAGGACTTTAAATTATATAAAAAAAAATATCAGAGAATGAGAACCATTTATGCATTTTTATTTATTTATTATAAATTTTAATTATTCAATAATACTATGGCAAAATAGACATTTCTTTTAAAAAGTAACAATAAACTAACACTATCAGCAGCATTCTCAAATACTATTTTCCCACTTTTAGCAGCTTTCAGCACTTATTTCCAAACATTAACTGATTTTCAAATAAATTGTTTTCATCTGCTTTAAGCAGCTTTCAGCACTTATCAATAAGCTTCAGCAACTCCAAACACCCTAAGATGTTTCAAATAGTAACTTAGTTAGTTGCAGTAAGATTCAAAATTTGGAGATCCAGCAAAAGTGGACCTAACTGGCCCAATAGGCTAATAAAAGAGTTATAGGTAATTTAACATATTCGAATTCAATATTTCTCACCAAACGTGGGCAAATTTGAAGCCTATTTCTTGTAAATTTTATTAATAAAATGCATGTAAAAATTATAAATTATGATAATATGAAGACACATAATCTAGTGTATATATATTTATATATATATTCTACCATTAGTTTTCTTTTGTTTTTGTTTTATTATTATTATTTTTTATGCCTTGCTCTCGAATTATGAAAATATACAACTTAATGATTATTATCTTTGTTTGTTTTGCCTTCTCAACAATGAAAATATGCAATAACCTTATGATTATTTGATTTGTTGCATAAGAGAAATTCCCGGTCATTACGTGTAAAATTAGAGTAATATCATCATGGATTATTAGTTTTGTGTGATTCAGCATATAGACTATTAGTTTTGTGATAATCAGAAATGATATTAATCCGAATCTTGCACGTAGCCAAATTTTATTGTCAGAACTTTATTATCATAACAAATTAAATACTTCAGAGAATTAATCACATATATTTTTTTTACAGTTCATGGGACAAAATGCATAAAATTAATTATTTAAGCTATCAATTACAAAATTTCAAAATTTAAGAGAAAAAAAGTGCAAAATACGAGTACTAATAATGTAGAGTTTTACTAAATTTTTTTTACCATTTTTAGTTTCTCCAACGCTGCCCAAAATTGAAGGAATCCCTCATTTTTTTTTCACTGTTCACTATCCAAAGCTACCCTAAACACTCCCATATAATAAGGGAGGCAAGATTTCTCCCATTCTTTTGATGGAGAATTTGCCTCTCCCCTATCCTTTTTTTTAAAATTGAAAAATCAATTGAGAATTGACGCAAGTTATCGGGTTTTCAGTTGGAAAACGTGAAATTGAAAGCATAAAACACAAAATCAAGAGATTTGGACACTAATATGAACACAAAATTGAAAATTCGAGATGCACCCAGCCATGGCGTCAACGACCCTCTGCTAATCCATTCGGCGATGCACCCCGCCATGGCGGTTACTTCTTCTCCCGCTTCGTATGCTTACAATTGCAGGCTTCATCTGGAATTGTGGCAAGAACTGAGCGTGCTTACCTAGGTTCAAGATTTGAATTTTAGCCGGTGTTGTGAGGAACACGAAGAGACAGAGAGAAAGCTTGAGAGATGTGAGGCAGCGAGAGAGTGAGTCTGTTACCTAGCGAGAGCGATAAGAAATTGAAGAGAGAGGCAAAGTCGTTTCTAGGTTAATGTCGGCATATTGAAATAAATTATTAGATTAATAATTAGATTAGTAGATTAAGGGGTTTAGAATAAATTATTAAATTATTTTTGTTCATAATAAATTTAGATAATTAGTAAAACATTAATTGAAATTACTTAATATTAATACAAAAGGGAAATCCATGAGTTGAACATTAATTGAAATTACATAACATGCTGGATATTAAAATTACATCTATTAATTATTTAATAATCAAGAATTTCATCTCTGGAGTCTTCAGTACTCGAGAATAAATTTCGAAACAAACTTGGACCGTCGTCTTTTAGTGGGGGTGTCACTCCCCGCTTCTCGTAAATTTTAGCTTGTTCAAGCAATTCACGTTTGTGCGATATCATCAATCGTTTTCAAATCGATCATTAGGATGCTATCGTCTCTGATTAAGCTCTTACGCTCAGTTCTTTTAATAAGTGTCTCTCGCATTTTCTCATTTTCTTTTTCAATGAATAAAAGAGTATTAGCTTCATCTTTTTTTTTTTTTTTTTTTTTTCAGTTTTGCTTTCTTCAGAAGAGGTTTTGTCGAGCAATTCGTCAAATCTTTGCACCACAGTGTCTAAGAAGCCCCACTGATGCTGACGTTGCTAGACTTCGTTATATTGACAATCAACGAGGATTCCCGGGGATGTCAGAGAGTTTAGAATGCATGCATTGAATGTGGAAGAATTGTACGACATCATGGGCATATAGATATGCAGGTCGAAGTGGAGATCCAATAATTATTTTCGAAGTTGTGGCTGATTACGATCTCTGGATATGTCATGCACATTTCGGGATGCCATGTCCAAACAATGATATTAATGTATTGGAAACATCCCATCTTTTCAACAACCTTGCTCTCGGGTTGCTCCCCATTTGCATTTTGTTATCAATGGAAAGGAATTCAATATGGGTTATTACCTAGCTAATGGTATATACTCTAAATGGACAATTATTGTGCAAACTATACGTGCACCGATTGGTCCCAAAAAAAGTATTTTGCGACGAAACAAGAAGCGTGTAGAAAGGATGTTGAACGTGCCTTCGGAGTCCTCCAAAGTTGTTTTGCGATTGTGGCAAATCCAGCACGTTTTTGGGACGCAAATTATTTGGGAGAAATTATGACTTCATTCATAATAATGCATAATATGATAATTGAAGATGCACGAGACATTGATGCTCCAATTGAATGTGCAAGAGATGTGTCAGCTACAGATTATGAATTTGAAGAACCTCAATCCGATCGATTTAGAAGATTTATTTCTCGGTCAAGTAAAATCAAAGATGCAGATGCTCATTTCGTGCTTCAGAATGCATTGATTGAACATTTGTGGAATGAGTATTCGTCTTCTTAGAATTATATATTATTATGCAACCTATGTTTTTTATTTAAGTAATTTAAATTATTATTTTTGCAATTAACTTTAATTTTCCATTAAATATATTATTAATTTTAATTTAATTATATATTTGAATTAAAATAAAAATATTATATCATTAAATTACAATTAAAAATATTATATATTTGTATTTTAAATTGATTTATAAGAATAAAAAAAAATTCTAGAATATTCATTTTTATGAAAAAAATAGAGAACACGATTGGAGATAAAATATTGTTTTCTTCTAAAGGAGCCTTGGAGATGCCCTTATGTAATTCATTTGTAAAAAGAAAACAAATACGTACTAGTATGAGAGGGTAAACTAATGGCATTGGAGACGAAGCTCGAGTACAGCTGACCAGTGTCTGAATCTCTCTCTCCCCCTCTCTCTCATACTGCTTGAAAAACACACTTTTGTCCCCTCCCCTTGCTCTATTCCTGGGTTTTTGCCTACCTTCTCTCTCTTCTCTCTCTCTCTCACACACTACTAGGTGACCAAGCAGCTGGACTCCACCACCACAACAATGCCGCCGCTCCTCCTCCTCTCTCTCCTCGCGTGCTTCCCACTCGCCGCCCCAAAGTCCACAATCGAGCCCTGCTCCAACTCCGGCTCCTGCTCCGCCCTCGTGGGCTACACCCTCTACACCGACCTCAAGGTCTCCGAAGTCGCCTCCCTCTTCTCCGCCGACCCAATTGCCCTCCTCCTCGCCAACGCCGTCGACATCTCCGTCCCCGACGTCGAGAACCACATCCTCCCCTCCCAGCTCTTCCTCAAAATCCCTATCCAGTGCGCCTGCGTCGACGGCATCCGCAAGTCCGCCGCCGTCACCTACAAGACCCGCCCCGCGGACACGCTCGCCTCCATCTCCGCCGCCGTCTACGGCGGCATTGTCTCCGCCGACCAAATCAAGGACGCGAATCCCAAATCCGACCTCTCCGACCCCTCCGTCATCGCCGTCGGCACGCAGCTCAGCATCCCCCTCCCCTGCACGTGCTTCAACAACTCCGACAACAACTTGCCGGCGGTTTATATGTCGTACGTTGTTAAGGATGTCGATACTTTGTCCGGAATCGCCGCTAGATACGCCACCACCGTCAGCGACTTGATGAATGTGAATGCTTTGGCTAGCGCGGAGATCAAGGATGGAGATATTCTTGCAATTCCGTTATCTGGTTTGTGATTTTGTTTTAAATTAATTATTAATTATTACTGTTTTTGTATTCAATATTTTTTTCTAATCTAATATCAATGGCGTCTTAATGATCATGAATGAAGTTGATTGAGCTATCGTTGTTGATGATTAGCCTTTAAAGAAATCATCTTTACTATTAAGTATGTGGTTCTTCACTCTTGTGTCTTGATACTTGACATGAAATCAACGTTTTCCGATTCTACGGCTGTTTGTGTTCCTTTCTCTGTTCTATTGGCCGTGCAGATTGGTATAGTAAACTATTATTTCTCAAGTTTAAAATGTGTATCGTATTAGTTCTCTGTGGCTTGCTAATTGCTATTGATGAATAAAATTTACTAGTCTCTTGTGCAATTGCTTGATGCAGACGAAGGCTTAGTTATTGTCTGAAAGAACTGAAGCTATTGTATCACAACTTGTTATATATCTAGGTATTCTTGGCTTGTTATATTTTCTCCTTTTCCGCTTTCCATAGAGTCTTAGAAAGACGATCTTTATATGTTGTTTTTCTCCCTCACATACCTCTCTATATTGGGATCAAAAGGGTCTTCCATGTTTCCCAGATTTCTGTTTCTAGTTGTGCTTGTGTCTTGAAACTTGTTGCCTCACAGTAGTAAATCTTGAATCTTGATTGTCTCATGTATGGCAGTAAATCTTGAATCTTGATTGTCCCTTTGAAGCTTATTGCCTAATTCTTGAATCTTGTTGTCTCATGTATGGAAGTAAATCTTGAATCTCTATTGTCCCTTTGAAACGTGTTGCCTCAGAGAAGTAAATATCGAATCTTGAATCTTGATTATCTCATGTATGGAAGTAAATCTTGAATCTTGATTGTCCCTTTGAAACTTGTTGCTTTTCATAAACTTCAACTGGTACTGACCATGTTATGCATTTTTGCAGCATGTGCATCGAATTTCCCAAAGTACGCCTCGGACTATGGCTTGGTTGTGCCAAACGGGAGTTATGCTATAACCGCGAGTCACTGTGTGCAGTGCAGTTGCGGACCAGGGAGTCGAAAGTGAGTAAGCCTTTCCGTTACATGTCTTCTAAGACTACACTGAAATAGGAAGTATGTATGTAATAACCCTTTGGGAATTTTCACAGTCTATACTGCCAGCCAGCTTCTTTAGCCGTCTCTTGCTCGAGCATGCAGTGCAGAAACAGTAATCTCATGGTCGGAAACACAACTGCACTACAATCCGGCGGTGGATGCAATGTGACTTCTTGCAGCTACGGCGGTTTTGTCAACGGAACCATTGCTTCGACGTATGTTTTTCAATACTAGGCAAGAGCGAGTTGGGATCCTCTGGTCACATTCCGCATACAAATTTCCAAACACGGGTTAATAATTGTGGACGACAGGATTTCAACTCGATAATAAAATCGATGAAATAGTGATTGAATCTTGAACTTTTTTTGTTGTGTATGCAGGTTGTCCAATTATCTCCAACCTAGATGCCCAGGTACTACCATTAGTCCTATGATTCTTTTGATACTTCTCTAAATATTTTCACTTGCCATATTGGTTAGTTAGAGCGAATATGTTATTTTGGGGGTGAAATGGTAATTTTTCAAAATTAGTGTAAAATTTAGTGTTTTTCTGAAATTTGAGGCGTGCGGTACCTCCAACACGCACCCTAGATCCGCGAAGGAAACATAGTAGAGAATAGATGATCTAAACTTACTACGAACTAAATGCTGGATTTGTTGTAATAATTTGTCATGCTCCTTCCACTGCAGGACCACAACAATTTCCTCCGCTCATTGCTCCGCCTACCGCACTCCCGAGTTCATACTTTGCTCCGGCTCCATCTCCATCCGAACCCGGTGGCATCCCAACGACGAGGGTGCCCTCGTCCGGTGCAGTTATCGGACTCCCACCTGCGAGCGGACCGGTTGGAAGCTCCTCGGGGACCTCGGCTGCTTCCTCGTTGATGAATCACATAACGACCTTTCGTGCTACGCTTACGGTATGTCTTGTTACCATGTTAGTATCATCGATGCGTTTGTAAACGCAATTCGTTCGGTTCGAGGGAGGGGAAAATTTGGGACCTTGTTTTGGTTGGTTTTGGTTGTGGTCCTTGAATGTGTATGTGTTTTTTAGACAATCATTAGTTTTGGTTGAGAATCTTGGATTCTTTCCTTAATTTCTCAGAATTGATGTCTGTATTTGAATCTTGATGTAGGAGAATTGATGTGGAAGTGTAACTATTGACTATTTTAGTTTCTTTTTTCTCAACATAACTATTTGATCCCTTGGTATGTATTTGGTCAAGATCGTAGTTGGGACGGATCCATAATTCATAATCGTAGTTGGGATGGATAATTGGAGACTAAGGTAAATTTAAGGAGTTAAATGTGTAATTTTGAAAGTGGTGATTTTTTTCATTATTAAAAAATTATCTGTACATGATTAATTTAAATAAAAAATAGGTGTAAAAATATCAATTCAATCTCAGCACGCCATATCCAATCAACATAAAAGAATTAAGAGAAGACATGGGGCTTTGGTTGCGTGGAATTTTTTGCAATTTCTCCATAGTATTAGCACTTCATTGCAAATACCCAAATTTGAAGCACCATTTTGTGCAATTCCTGTATATTATAAGTACTCCTGTCCCAATAATCAACTTATATTATTTTTGGGCATGAGAACTTAAGAAGTGAGTGGAAAAAAAAATAAGTTGGGTAAAAGTATTAGGCGATGGAACCCAATTATTTAAAGTGATTATAGTTTATTTATTTATTTATTTTATTTTCGGGATGAGACTTATTTAATGAAAAACACCGAAATAGAAAATGAGATTTATTTAATGAGAGTGAGAAAGGATTAATTGCAAATTCCACCATATGCAATCAACATAAAAGAATACGATCAGCAATGGTACTTTGGTTGGGTGGGATTTTATGCAATTTCTCCATAGTATTAGCACTTCATTGCAAATACCCAAATTTGAAGCAACCATAGTAAGCAATTTCTCCTTAGTATAACTACTCAATTGAAAAATCCAAATTTGAAGCAACCATTCCTCAATCACAACAATTTTAGCAACTACAATCTTAAGCCCTAATTGAATCAGGATAGAGAAGGAGATGGTCGGCCACGTTTCGATGGAGGTGGCTAAGACGGTGATTGAGGTAGCTGACGTGGCGTGGACTGCCGTGGAGCACTGCCACCACCATCGCCACCACGACTCTCCAAAGCTATCGCCGCCGGAAGAAAACGAGAAAGCAGGTTTGGATATCGGTTCCGTACGAGCGGAGAATGAACGGCTTCGACTATTGCTCGAGAAGAATCTCAATCTTCTACAGGAGATATCGAGCTCACCTGATTTGTTGTATAATTGTCCGTCCGATGTATGCAATTCTTTCTTCTTCGTCGTCCTATTGATTAAATTCTTTCAATTGGGGGAAAATTGTGGTGAGTTTCTGTGAAGTCTTAATTGTTTGCAGTTTCATGATCGGCTTCTCGGTGCTGTGAAGTCCGAAAGCTTCTTGAATGAATTTGAATCCCTCCGTCAAAAACCTAGCATCAACTTCCCGTTCGATGAACCATCCGGTTTGTCCTATTTTCTTAGTTTTGTGTGGATTGTTTTTGTTAAATTTGAGTTGATGGAGACTGTTCTAATCTTGTGTTTGTATTTCTGGTTCAATAATATAAGCTTGGTTGAAATTCTATACTAAATAATTGTGCTTGTGTTTCTGGTTCAATAATATAAGCTTGGTTGATTTCATATCTTGCAACTGCTGATCATCTGTCATTCAGTTCATGTTTGGATATCATAAATACCCTAATAATCTTTAGTAATTAAGGTTGAGATGTGAGTCTTGCTCTGCAAGAGTTTGGATGTTAAATTGATATTTGTCTCTTATCCCGAAACGTAATCAGGCATGGATCTTGAAAAAGCAGGAGTCTTGATTAATATTGATCATGAAGAACCAAGTTGGTGGGTATGGGTCTCCGACAATATGGTCCCAAAAAACACTGAAGAGAAGAGCGAAATCGACAGTGAGAATTATGTAGTTGTAACGGAGGAGCATGTGGTGGAGGGAGTTGCTACCTTTATGGCTAGATGCATATTGGCAAATCCAAAATCTATGGTATTATATATAGCCTGATGGTGATCCACTTTTTGTTTCTTATAAATTCTTAACAACTCTTCTTCACATTGTTTATCCTCACAATGCCATTGTTTCTGCAGAACTTGACTCCTTTGGAGCTGCAGAAAGGTAGGATTTTGAGTTCTTGATGCTATTTAAATTACATACATTAACACGCACACATATACATACCAATATACCATGAAGCTTCACACGAGCCATATTTTGTTAACCTTCTCATTTATGTTCTATCTATTATAGCCTTGATGAAAGCATTGGAAGGCATGAACAAAGTAGAGAAAATGCTAAACATTTGGCTTGCTGGGAAGCTATTTTACACTCTAGCCATGTGGGGTCTTACACTTGCAAGGTAACTTCTAAGATTCTAAACATGTTTGCTGCCAAAGAAATTCATTTAAATTCGCGTTAACATTCTAAAACAGCCCTGTTTCCGGAACATTGGTATGTCATGTTACTCTAATCCCTAGCTCAGCTTTCGGTCCTGAATATCGTTAAAATGATGTCGCTGATATGATCATATGATAATATGACAAATGCTCCCAGATTTCTCTGTTTGAAACAGAGTAAAATAACTAAGAAGACTACCATTGTTGTGATTATTATCAACGACGAATGTCAATTTGGCAGAATCACACAGTTTAGATGTTTTTATTTGTTCCTTCATTGAGTTGATGCGTTCGGAACTTCTGTTTCGCAGTTTATACCAAGGCCGTGCTATTCTGAGGCTTGCTACACTCGGTGTCCACCACTCTAGCAAAGCAGCTCTGAAGATCCTATAAGAATTGGCTTCATTCCAGAATGTCTCAAATCAAATGTTGATGATTTTATTTTCTTCAAATGTATATATGTTGTAAAAATGGTGGTAAGGATTGGGTTTGTTCTGTATCCATGCTCGACTTTCTTCATGTTTATGTGAAAGATTCATATGTAAATAAATGCAAAAATGGCTTTCAAATAGTAATGTCTGAAAACAGAGGAGGTGCAAAAACCAAAAACATGTTACTGAATTTCATTTATAAAACTTCTGCATCCATAACAATTAACAATCATGATCATCTTGTATACATTTAAGTGAATAATTAAGTTTTAATTTAAGGGCCAATAAGAGGATAGATCATAGATTCATAGCCCTAAAGACACCATCATTCATCAGTCAATCAATTCCCCTTGTAATGAAAGTCTGCGTCTCACTCCATCAGCAAGGTCTCTAACATGCTTGTCTTCACATCCTGCAGTCAAGAATTGCAAAAGCACCAAATCATGAACTCATATTTGCAGAATTTGAAGAATCAAAGAAATATTAAAGTAAATGAAAATGTATAATCAACCTTACCTATTACGGTAAGGGCATTTTCAAGCTTGAAGAGGTACTCTCTGTTTGGTCCAGAGGGGCCCTTTGCCCTAACTATTTGGCTGCACAATCAAAGACCAAGGTTTCCGTATGAACACGATTTATCGTCTAATTAAAATCAAGAACGAAACAAACACATACATGGCGATTTCTTCAAGAGAAGCTGGTCCCAAGTAGTTCTGGTTGAGCTTCTTGTCTGCAGATGCTATGTATCTGAGCAATCACATAAAAGTGAGTTATCCGGACATGGAAATTGTCGATAATAGAACCCGTAATTTCTGCAACTTACACCATAACATTGGAGATGAATGGCGTGGAAGAGGATTCTTCCTGCAACAAGTTCAACAACAAACCCTGATTTACATCAGAAGGCCTTGAAGAAAACTTGCTTGATTTTCTAACATAAATGTAGTCTTACAGTGAAGAAATCGACATAAGCTTTCTTATCATACTGCTTCTCCCTCACTTCAAGATGCTATATACAAACACACGGTACACTGTTATGGATTGATCATTAAATAAACAAAAATGTTCATGAATTTCAAGCTCCAACCTCCAAAGCAGTTAGTTGATCTTGGCTGTTGGTTATCTTATACGCAGCACCCCACTGTTGTGCACGTTACAACGTGCCAAATCCACATAAATCAAGAGAGTTAGAAAACTTGTTCAAGATTTTAGCATTTAGAATCATATAGATCAGGTAGAAGAGGAGGAGAACAGCTTTTACAACCACATTGTTCTGATTCATTTAAACAATCCAAACCCCGTCAGGAAAGTGGAATCCGGTAACTAAACATTCTAAGCTTAAGCCTTTTAGGGAGTGAATAAACTTCAACGTAAGATCCAACTTTAACAATGCTTCAAGTTTTATACAAAGGATTAAAGCAAATCAACCTAACTAAACACACAAATTGCTGAACTAGCAAAGTAAGAACCAAAACATAGGCCTCAAAAAACATAAATGAAACAAGAAAAAGGGAAGAAACTTACACAAACTTCGCCCTTTGCAGGCTCCAATGTGACCGTTCTGCCTGGAAACTCCGGAGTTCCTCTATGATCCGTGCTTCCTACAAAAGGAAAAATCAAAGCATAATCACTATTGAAGTTCTTGAATCTTGAAAATTTGAGGGCCGTAAGTTTAACACAGAAGGCTACACTAGTATAACAAAGTAACCATCACTTGCAAAATTTATTTGGCAAATTTAAAAATTTATTAGGCGCTAATTTGAAGCTATCCCATTACAAAATTGTAAGCAAATACAAAAATTGAGACATGTAAAGTGATGACACAATAGGTTCAGAAGCTATTTCTAACACTTGCCCAATTAACAATTAGCATCTAACACTTGTTCTTCATCCATCCAATCCATAAGAATCATTACAAAAGCTATTTCTTACCACATCAAGATATGCTAAAGCTTAAATCTTTGCACTAAGTTTTACTAATTACTAATCAAAGAGAGAGAGAGAATCACACAACTTTGTCAACCAATTCCCTTCATTTTCCCTTTTGTCAACATCCTATCTCAAAAAACTTCACTATATGAAAAAAGAAAGAAAAACAATTCCATTACCACCATTACAACAAACCTTGGTAGAAGACACGGTTGTAGTCTTTGATGAAACCCACGACCCGCTCGTCGTAAGGGAAACCCGCTTTCCATATCAGCGACCCGTACCCGAATACCCACATCGCCATTTCCTCCAAGATTCAATTTTTATCTCTTCTCTCACTCAATCTCAAGCAAAAATCACAGCCCAGATGAGCGAGAGACAAGAATCAGTCTTCCACCAAGAAATCGGAGCAAATCATTGAGAATATATCAATTTATTACATGTAGACAACATAAGCATAGCAGGTGGGTGATTCAGTTCATTATTGGGCTTATAGAAATTAGTTTTTAATTTCTTAATGGACTTAACCCAAACATTAAAATCTTGCAAGAAAATGACAAAATACTAATGAAATTAAGTGCAAAACTTGAACTTTTTCCTCATCAAAATCAAATACATTAAGCAAATTAGAGTAAACATTGAACAACAAATTAGACACAATTCAAATGAACTCCCAACACACATTATTACACAGTGACATTGGGGTTTTTTCATTAACAATTACATATTCTTGATCAAGGCTCTTCATTAAAAGACTTCATTTTCTGATGTTTTTTAGTTCCATTGATGTCGGAAGGAATGATTTCTTGATGAGCAGAGTTGTCTTTGTCCACCGTAGGTAACTCCATTGATTTGCTGTCTGAAGCTGAAGTCTCTTTTTTTTTACCCCACACCACACAGTAAAGGCCACACACTATGATCACTGCTCCAATCAAACTGCCACTCAAAATATCACTAATTAGTTACATCATCATTATTTTTAATATTGTAAATAGTGGCTCGAATTACGGTACTATTTAATTACACTAGGAATTTCTATAAAAAGGAGTCGAGGGCAATTCACAATTTATAGTTTCGGCTCGATAAAATAGTAATTTTTCAAAAAACTAGAAAGTATGGCGTTCTCCACACCAATCCTTAGATCCAGGGGCGGTACCAGGGGGTGCGGGTGGGTGCGACCGCACCCCCCATTTTTTCGCGTCGAAGTCGAAATTCATGTGTAAATTTTACGAAAAAAATATTTTCGCACCCCCTGTATTTTACGAAAATTTAATATATGGAAGCGAATTTAAAAATATATTAGTTGCCCAACAACATGAACTAAATTAAGTGGTCCAACAACATCAATTAGCCCAAACAACATCAATTAGCCCAACAAACAATTAAATTAAATTTTAGACTCAATTATTGATGAGTTCAATAATATGAGAAAACGTATATCACAATTTTAGACTCGCTATTTTTGTTGTTTTTATGGTTTTTGTATATCATTTTAGACTCATTATTTTGTCATTTGTATATGTTATAAGTACTTTTGACTTCCTTATACTCATTGTTATATTATCTTTTCTCTAAAATCTTTTTCCCCCGATAAATCTCGCCCCCCATCTATAAATCCTGGTTCCGCCCCTGCTTAGATCCGTATACAAATGGGGCCGAATATGCTTCTTAAGGAGTCGAGCGAATAATAAGGTACGTTTTTTGGGTGAATTTAAGCGTTGGGAATAAATTTTGGCCGGGATCGGTAACCCTAGTTGAACACAGTGAAATTTTGCGCTCTCTCTCTCTCCCAAGAACGTGCTGTTGCGTATAATCACAACACGTACCTCCCGAGATGGAGTTGCTCGGCAAGAATTATGGCTCCCAAGATTGCAGTTATGATCATACTAAGAGGGCTAAATGCTGTTACAAACACTGGCCCTCTTGCCTTATTCACCACACTTTGCAAATAGTATGCGATTCCGGAGCATATCAAACCCTACAAAAATCAAGAAAAAGATTAGGGTTTGTAAGAGAATTAGATTTTAGTCAAGAGAAATTGAAAATATATGGAGTAAGATTTCAGGAAGTGGGCTCACGGCATAGGCGGCGGCGAGCAACCTAGAGTCGAAACCAATAGCCCACGCACTCCGGCGCCGCTCCATTATAGCCGCCACCGCGCCGCCTTCTACGGTTCCCATGAAACAAACTAACGCCGTCAAGGATAGCTCCGCCGGATAGTCTTTTAGTGTGTTGTTCTGTCCAATTCAATTTAAAAATAAAAAGTCACCAATTTAGTTACATTTAAACCCGAAAAAGGCCAAATAAAAAAAATCTATATTCTTGTAAAAATAAGTAAAACTACGTGTTTTGAAAAATCGAACTGTGCTTGCATTTCAAATGCTCGATCATAATTGAGCAAGAAAATTCCTTTTTTAATATGGGAAAGTGTCTCAAATACAAAATGTCCAAAATTATAATTTGTAGTTGAAGGACTAAAACGTAATTTACTCATTTTTCACTTGAATAAATCGAGAAAAGAGAGTTTTTAATTACTTGGACGATGAAGAAGGCGGCCCAGCCGACGATGCTGCCCAGGAGCATGATTGTGCCGGAGACCCAGTGCTGATCGGCGGCGGTGCTAGCGGCCTCGTGGTGGCTGCTGCCGTGGGAGAAGAACAAGATGTTTATGGCGGGGCCCTTGTAGAGTGTCATCAGCATTGCTCCGGCGACCGTTACTACTGTTCCGATCACTTTGGCTAAGCTGTACACCTTTTTCAGATTCACCTTTTCCAACCTGCAGCGAATTATTTATTTATTTAGTATTATATTAGTTCAAGATTGAGAGGTTAGATTGCACTAACATGTGATATGGGACGTTGCATAAAATGGTACTCGTATTTTGTAAAAAGTTTAGAGCACGATATTTCAAGCATATATAATCATATAATTAAATATAAAATTAAAATAATAAATTCAAAATAAATAAAATAACAATTAAATTTCAATAGTGGTTTTATATTCGATTTTTTAAAAACTCGTTTCTAATATAATATGTTAGGTTTTCTAAGTTGTGGACGGATTATAGTTGAGAGGTTGTTATATAACACACGTTTCAAATTATTCGATCTTATTTAAAGTGGTCCGGATCTTCTGGCCCATTTCCGGTGGACCACTTGGTGGCCCACCAATCACGCGGCGCCACGCGTGCATTGGTGGACCCCCAAGCCAATAAATTAATATTAGAGAGTAAAAAAGGTGGCGCGCCACCAACGTACGCGGCGCGCGTGATTGGTGGGCGGGCCACCGTTGGCCACACCGGAAATGGGCCAGAAGATCCCAGCATATTTAAAGGTGTAAAGGGAGTGAAAAGGTAGAGAAAAGATGACAAAAATTTGAGAGAGAGAAATTGGTTTGTCCGTTTGGCACTCTATCTGCTTATTGAATTAATTAAAGGCGAATGTGAATATACCTGAAAACGACGGCCATAATGAAGGTGACGGCGGGGAGAATATTGACGGTGGCCGCCGCGAAAGTCGCCGACGTATACTGGATTCCGACGCCGTACAAGTTCTGGTCCAACACTGGCCTGATCATTTGAGTAGATTATAATAATTTTATTGTTTGATAAAAATTATAATATGGATCGGAAAAGACAACCTCAAGTAGGATCGAATTTATAGAAAAAAAAAAAAAAAAAAAAAAAGGGGATGGCAGGGTGGTGGAGGTGAGGTGCCGCGAACCGATAAAGGTCATGGTTCAATCCTCACTGAGCCCATTTTCTCCGTCACCTTAGGGTGCTTGAACCTCCCTTGTGGTTGGCAGATTGCTGACCGGAGTTGAGGTTTACCTGCAGCCGCACCGGGTAGCAGCTGCGGTTCCTCAAATCAAAAAAAAAAAAAAAAAAAAGAATTTATAGAAAAAAGTTGTCCGACAATCATTCATATGAAAAGATGGGAAAGACGAACCAAATCATCAATAAACAATTATATGTTCCTACTTTTTATCACATCCTACCTTAAATAATAAATATTTTTTTAAAAAAAAATACAGGATAATTTTATTTAGTTCATATTTATTTGATTTCATGCAATCTAGATTAATGCAAGCATATGTATTAGGTCGATATGTTCAAATAACATATGGATCTGTTCAGAACGATTTCATCTCACACTATTATCGAATTCTGCATCCACCTTTGTATATAACTAGTTACCGAAAAATGTCTACGGCAATATGCCTACGACATATATAATTATACATTCGAGAGAGAGGGGTAACAAATTAATTAAATGGCATGTATGTTGTTTAGCTATAAGACATAAATTAATTTATTAGCAAGCCAAAATATAATGAGGTGTTTAAGGGCATTACTCCAAGAAACCAAGGACCATTATCTTGAAAAAAATTGATTTTGTCATCTTAGGCCTTATTTTCCTGCAAAAAACAATACAATTGTTCATATAATTAGTTAGTTAATAAATAAATAAAAATTCATCAAACAAAAATAAATCTTACTTGTCAACAAAGTATGCAAAAGGAGCAAAAAAGAGCGTAGCAACAGCATGTCGATACACTACAAATACCCAATGACTAAATCCTCTCTTGAAAGAAGACAAGAGAATAATATGCATTCCTGCATAGCCAAATTGGAGTGAAATCATAGCCAAGTAGGGCTTGATTTTGTTGATAGTTTCAACCATAGCACACCCATTTTCTTGCTCAGCCATGTCTATCTCTCTCTCTCTCTCTCTCTCTCTCTCTCTAGATGCTTCTCACTCTAAAACTCATACATGGGATGTTTTCACAAAAATGGGAGGGTGCCCTTTTATACACACAAAAAGCAAGATAAAAGGGTATGAGGAAACTTACATTATTTGAATGACCTTTGCATGGTGCACTAACTTTTCAAAATTGATTCATCTTTTGATTCTCTATCCTTCACCATGGAATTGAGCCCGATACAGTTCTATACCTCGTCAATGTAGGGTTTCCTTCGTCATAAAAAATAGAAAGTGGGTGCCGTTCGTTATTCCATTATTGAGTTAATTGTAAATGGGGTTAAACTATTTTTGGACCATGAGTTTTTGTTAGTGTAGTGGTAGTGGTGTATTGAAGTGTGTAGCTAGGGATAGGGTTTCCATTTGTGGATGACGAGTGGACACTTTTCTTGAAAATAGCTAGAATTAGTGATTTTTATTAGGTGGGAAATGTAATTTTAGGATGCGAAATAATTTTTTAAAAAAATATATAAAGAAAATTCGAGTTGAGGCAAACGGTTGACCCTTACGTACCCCTAACCTCCTCTTAATCAAAATACTGTCATTTCTTACTTCTAATTATAGAGTTGTACATTAGCATGCACACCTAAAGGAAAAAGCACAAAGGTTTAGGTTAGAATTTACATGTAATAATATCCCAAACCCTAATTAGCCTCCAAGAAAAGTTATATGGAATATTTTAGGCTTATCGTCGTATCGTTTTCTCCTAAAAGATTTCAAGAAAGTGGTCAATACATTTTCAATAATTGATAAAAAGCTAGTAAATAAATAATAATAAATGAGTGACCAAAGTTTCTGGATAGGGAATTAAAAACTATGGCTACATTTATGTCCATTTTCATGAGATGGTGAGGGCTTTGAGTTGTTAAATGAATCAATCAATTAGAGGAATTTTTCCTTTTCCCCCCCTTATGTTGCGTGGAGAAATTTTCTTGTATTATTCGCAATATATACATAGTATATATATGTAAAAAAGATTAATTTTGTATTTAATTACCCTAAAAAGAAAAAATATATTTAAGTTTATTACATACTCTAGGATTCAAGAATCTATGATACGTGTGGAGAAAAGAATATTAATAAATGGACCCATAAAGAGTCAAAGCTAAACATGCGTGAGGCAACAAATAGTGAGTGCATTTATAACTAATTAAACATTATTATATTAATAAAATTTTAATTAGTTGATCACCAATCAATTACACTTTGTGCATAAGTAATTTAATCTTTACTAGACGTGTCATTTTACACGTAATATTTTAGAAAAAAAATATGTGGAAGAAAGAAGAGAAAAAAGATGAAAGTTATCCTGCAAAAGTAGGGAGACAAAACCAAATGAAAGAAAAATTGGTGCTTTCTTGGTAAGATTCCAATATTGTTGAATTGTGTGGATTTGGAAAGCACAAAAATTGAAAGCCTTTGATATCGGCATTCATCATATCTCTACCAATCACTCATCAACAAATCGCATATACAGAGGACGAATCTGGAAATTTAGAGGATGCAAAATGCAAACCGGCAATGTTAGGGTAGGGTGGACGGATTTGTAAATTTAGGGTGCAAATCTACAATTTCAAGGAAGGGTGGACGAATTTCCACCTTTAATAATGAAACATTTATATGAATGTAATTATACGTGAGGCGACTCGTTGGTGTGTAAAGTTTGTGATACTAAAAATTAAAAAGCATTTGGTCAAAACCATTATCTCAAAGATAAGATAGCCCTACTTCCTTAGTGGCTTACAATATACAAACATCTTTTAAGCTATGTGTAAAACCAAGTCGGATCTTCTGGCCCAAAATTGGTGTTTCATTCGGTGGCCCACCAATCACGCCATGCCACGCGTGCATTGGTGGACCATGTTAGCAATAAAAAAATATTTTAGTTTTAAAAAGGTGGGCCACCAATGCACGCGTGGCGGGGCGTGATTGGTGGCCCACCGAATGGGCCACCATTTTTGGGCCAGATGATCTTCTGGGGTATAAAACACTCTTAAGCCATTCAATTAAATTAATTATTACCCTTATTACCCTTATATTATAATTACCCTTATATTATAAGAAGATATAAGGCTACTGTAACTATCAACAGTAGCTGCCGAACTGCTCCCACAAACAGTAGACCACACACTCCACTGTTCCCCTACAGTGAAACTTTTGAGGAAAAGTTTGGGATTAAAAAAAGGCAAATTGGATTATTTAGTCCCCAAAGTATTGTGTTTTGGCCAATTTAGTCCCTTATTTAATTTTTTTAATTATTTGGTCCCCAAACTATGAATTTTTGGCAAATTTGGTCATTCCGTTAACTTTTTTTTAATTAAATATAAAAGGTATTTTCGGAATAATTTTTACGAGGACGAAATTGGCCAAATTGTCGAACATTGAGGATCAATTTGGCCAACATCTATTTTTCCTTACCAAGGGCAAAATTGGGTATGCAGATTAACAACTCTCTTCCATATCGTATCGGTAGCAGAGCATGAGCAGCGCCGGCAGCAAAAGGGCCAAAACTTTGGTATGATAAGATGCAGCTGCAGCTGCAGCTGCAGATTTGGTGGGGGACAAGGATGAAGTAGCTTTATCGGCCACTGGAGAGTCGGCCGCGAGTGCTTCGCTTCCACGGGAGCCGGAGCCGGAGCCGAGCGGCATCGGCGGTATATAGGTGCCGAAGACGCCCCTGACGCAGAGAACCCGATCGGTCTCGTAAATAGCAACCAGATCTGCGGCGTGCACGGCGCTGGTGACTTTAGTTCTAGTCCATCCGGAGTCGATGCGAATGGTCCCCTCATCGTTCATGAAATTGAGGCCGAAATTAGGGCCGCCGGCGAAAGTGGGGATGGGGTTCTGATGGCTGAGATTCTTAAAATCGGAGAGGGAGTAGTAATGCGGTATGGCGTGGAAGGAGATGACAGATTTGAGCTGGTCCTGAGTGAGATTGGAAAGAGAAGGCTCCTTCAAGGATGAGAATGCTCTGTCTTTGGGGACGATCAAGGTGATTCCTTCGTCGGTGTTGTTGGCTTGGGTTTGGAAAGTATCTATCAATTTGGTGGACTGAATGTACTTGAGGCAGGAAGCGGAGACACCCAGGGGAGACGGCCGCGCGTCGCTGTGAGCGGAGAAGCGGAGACGGCCGCGCGACTGGCGGGGAGCGGAAGAGAAGGGGAGAAGGGACGAGCGGTGAAAAGGGGCGAAATTCACGGTAAAAAATAAGGGTTAATGTGTTTTAGAATCCAATTTTACCCTTGGTAAGGAAAAATAGATGTTGGCCAAATTGATCCTCAATGTTCGACAATTTGGCCAATTTCGTCCTCGTAAAAATTATTCCGAAAATACCCTTTATATTTAATTAAAAAAAAAGTTAACGGTAAACTAACGAAAAATTAAACGGAAGAATCAAATTAGCCAAAAATTCATAATTTAGGGACTAAATAACAAAAAAAATTAAATAAGAAACTAAATTGACCAAAACATCATACTTTGGGGACTAAATAATTTAATTTGCCTTAAAAAAATCAAACATCTTAGCGCGCTTTCCGATATGCCTTTCCACGCTTCCCAAACCGAAAAAACTCACCACAAACAAACCCACGAATCTGCTGTGATTTGTAAGAGTGAGTCTTTAAGGACCAAAGCACTTGTAAGAAAGGCTCCTGAAGCCACTCGAAGATTTATCCCAAATTATCTCTGCCTCGAAAATTTTTGGCGCTACAGGCTTCCTTGTTCGATTGAGAGTTACAGATACAAGATAAGACCTCAAGGTAATTTCTTCAATCCTTTTTCGTCGTCTTATGCTTGCACAGATCCTATGCCCCAAGAAGTAGTTTCTTCAAATACTTGTTCTTAGGTTGAGACAAGGAATAGAAGCTGTAGAGTTCTTCAATTTTTAATTGTTCTGATCTTTTCTTTGGCCCTTAAATTGTTTTTTGTTTAAAATATTTAAAGTACAAGGGGAATTTGAAAGGGGTAGAAGAAACATTATGCTTGTTCCTAGGTTGAAGGTCGCCTACAATTAGCTTTCGGGCTCAAGACCTGTCGCTGATTTCGAATCAATTTTTCCGCGTATGCGTTGCTTGCTGCTGAAGGCTTTCTTCAATTTTGAGTTGTTCTGAACTTTTGTTTGGCCCTAATTTTTTTTTTTTGAAATATTTAAACATGAATGTCCTTTACTCGGCTTATCTTCACCTGTTTCCTTTTGTTGCTATTATTATCAGAAACGATGCAGCTAAAGAAAAGCTCGTAATTAATTTGACCCAAAGCATAAGTAGCGCATTCTTTCCACGTTTCAGGTATGTAGGTGTACTTGAAAATAAGTACTTTATACTGATAACTTAACGTGTCATCTAGGCTGTATCAAGCAGCATAAATCTTCTGTGGGTCCATATATGATCATCTGATTGAGAAGTTCTTGCTTATAACGTTTTTTGTATCTTCAGCCCAGATCGGCAATACCTCGTGTTTTTCTCTGCAAAAGCTTTTGTTGATTTTGGGGCACACTCGACAACTAATTCACTTCACAAAATTCAGTGGCCCTCCAGCGGAAAACTCGGTTCGTCTCTGAAAATTACAGATGTGGTATGCTCATTTTCTTTTTAACTTCAGTCTTTAAGTTTCTGAAAGAATAAGGATGTAGTACACTTGGATCTTATTGAATTTCAAATGTGTTGATATATTCTGTGCTTGACCTTGACATTTTCTTGTATGCCGTTTTGATGTTCATGGGGAGAAGTTCTTGCATCATAATAACATTGAAATATATTACTAGCTGGATAGAGAAAATCAAGAAGGGATTTTGGAGGCATCAAATTAGCTCAGTTACCACCTTAAACTTATTATTCTGCAAGGCTGAAAAGGGATTTTCCCGATACCTAAAGAATTCCATCCGTTTAACCATAAGGATTATTAGAACCAAAGACATATAACTATGTAAGTAAATGATCATTTATATTTGGTTCTCATTCATTCAACAGAGTAGTGGGAATCGTGTATATTCTATGATGTTTTCCAACATTTATATTTTTCCTTTCCTCTCGTATCATTCTGGTTCCTGTTTTGATGTGTCCTGAGGATGGCAGCTTTCCTGGGCTTTATTGCTCCAAATTATTTAGTGAGCCATGGCTTTCTGATGGACATACGATGGTTTTATCTTCTGTTTGGGGTAGTGTCCAAACAATACTTCCAGTGAATGTATTAAGGCAACTCAGAACTATGCTGATTAATAATAGCCGCTAATCTCTTATAAATAGTAAAATTAGTGCCTCTTATGTTTTGCAGTGGACAAGTTTCAAGAATCAGCCCTAACAATTCAAGGTCTTCTTGGGATGTCCTTGCCCTAGACGGTGACAATATTATTGTTGGTACAGAAACATGCCATTTCTGAAGCAGGATATACATATTCTGGTTGTATCACATTGAATAATCTTTTTCCCTTCCTGTGTTCAAGTATGCAGCAGTCCCGTAAATATTCCTGATATGGCAGTTTGGTTGGAACAATATCCACAGATCCGACATGGAGTTGGTTGGATGTTCCAAGCCCCATAACCAAATCCTCCGAGAAGGTATCAGATTTCCTGTATATTTTACAAAGTTCTTTTCATGCTTGTATCTTAAAGATCGTCACTAAAATTCTTATGATCATTTTCAGGTTTTGCCTTCGTTGGCATCACTACAATTTGACATCATGAATATTCCAGTCAAGGATGTCTCTGAAAATCTTGCAAAAGGTGCCTAAATAAGATGTTTATCTGTGAAACTCATTTGGGTCGTGCTTATGGTATCATCATGAATATGTTTACCTTTCCTTTGTGAACGTCTCAAATACATCCTCTTCTGATCTCGCTCTTGACAGGATGCTAATGTTGCAAATTGTGTTTAGGTTTCCTTGAGCTCCTAAGTTATGTGCCAAAATATTCTCCGGCCCACACCATTTCCTTGGAGGCAGATTTGTTCCCCCAGCCATTGCTGAAAAATTCAAGCTAAACCTTCCTGAATATCCTGTAACTTCTATGTGTGTCCGGATTGGTAAGCCTCCACGAGTTGATATACCAGCTCTTAGAGACTACATTTCTCCTGAGTTTACGGAAAACCAAGCTGAAGATGATCCATTTACTCAAGGATATCTTCACCTCGAACAGAGTGAGTGGCTTCATTTTGGCTGCTGTTGTTTATATGTACTTTTATGAATTTACTTTATCACTTTATGATATTGTAGTTCTAGAAATGGTTTGATGATGCCATAGCAGCTGCCTTGAAGGAACCAAATGCAATGGCCATTTGCATGGCTGGGAAGGACGGGAAACCGTAAGATTAATGCCTTTAACCTGTTTAATTATTTGGTGATGCTGCTCTTGCTACTACCTGTGTGGCTATTGTTTACTGGTGTTATGCATATCTTAACTCAATCATGATATTACTTCCTATTGCTTTTGCCACAGCTCGTCAAGAATGGTATTGCTGAAAGGATTTGACAGAGATGGTTTCGTCTGGTAAATTATGTTATTGTACACTTATTCAGTTGCATGCATCCTGATTAGAATTCTACTGGCCATTCCAGAAGTCCTAAAACCATATCATCTTCTGATAGGTACACAAATTAGGAAAGTCAATCCTCAACCAACTCTCCTCTTTTATTGGGATGACTTAAATCGCCAGGTACCTCACTACCTCAGATACTTCATCAAATTTTGTTCACCAGTGAGGAAGCAACATATCCACATGGACTTCATATAACGGGTTTGGAACTTTTGCTTGAGAGAGATTAAAAAAACAAAATGGTTTTTTACCAAGTTCCTGACTATCAGTCTCTTAAATGGAGATTTATTTGAGGAATGAATAATCACTTGCCAATAATGTAGCTATCTTCATTCTTGTTTTTACAAATTCATTAAAACGTTAAGGATATCACTTGAACTAATAGAAAACAAAAACAACAAAAAATGGTGCATGGTATCAAGCTCCATCTGTAACTAAGATTTCGCTATGCACCTTGGTTTTAGGTAAGGATTGAAGGGCCAGTGCAAAAGGTTTCTGATGAAGAATTTGAGCAGTACTTTTACAGGTGTCCTAGGGGAAGCCAGATTGGAGCAATTGTCAGCAAACAGGTTTCTGTTTGTTCTTTTGTTTCTTCCCTCCACTCCTCTGATATGTAGTCTCTCTAATGTGCTCTTTTCTTATATGCTTTTCTTCTGCAGAGCACTGTAATCCCCGGAAGGGAGTACCTTTACCAACAACAGGCAGAGCTAGAGGCTAAGTACTATGATAGGTTAGTTTCACAGTCTGGCTTGCATGATTTAACTATGTTGACGAGTCGATATTGCTCAATAATAATTATACTTACCTGTCTGCTCTTAGGATACTTTATGGGGGAACAATGTATGACTACTATCTCTTTTGGAATAATAACTATATAGTACATATATGCTTGGTTTTTTTAACTTTGACTCATACTCTATCCGTATCGTCTTTGTGTATATTTCACAGTATACTTTGGTGTTAGGTATAATTATTGTATATTGCAGAAGCACGTGGTCTTTCCAATTTAGCTTTCTTTTGTTTCTTGTGGAATTCTTGTCAACTCTAAATCTTGACATTATTTATTTACTACATTCTTATAAGCGTCAAATTTGCATCATCTATTTAAAACATAAATTTGTCTAATTTTCTGTAGAAGTAGTATTATATTTGCATTTTTCAGGGCGATTGAGTCAAATTTGCATTATCTATTTAAAATAGAAATTTGTTTATTTTTTTGTGGAAGTAGTATTATATTTGCATTTTTCATTGGATCAAATATATCATTTCACATCTTTATAAATCATGTCATTATCTGCATTGTCATTTGTAAAAGAAACATATCCAAAATTCAAAAATCACAATTTAACCTATATATATTTAGTCAGGCACCGCGCTGGAGCGGTTGGCAAATTTCTAGTGTTTCATCAAAATAATATCTCCAAAGTCTGCTTTTTTATCTACAACATGTATGATTTTTAGGAGAAGGGGTGTCTCCCCACAAAAGACGTCAATCATGTTGAACGACGATTGATTATCAAAAACATAAGTATTTGTAAAATCGTAAGATTTTATTGTAGAATAAAAGCTGCTATTATAAAGTAAACTGGTAAGTCGGAAAAAGAAACAAACAAAATGTCGGAAAAAAAAATTTCGAGCTCCGGCGAACTGGACTTTCCAGATAAGCCCACGGATCACCCAAAGGACCAATTGGCGAAGTGGACTTTCCGGATAAGCCACGGACCACCCAAAGGACCAATTGCCAAGATCTAAATCTACGGACACGGGTGGCCCAAGTCCACCACATGTCACTTTGTTATCTCCTACTAAATGGTATAGAGTTAAATACCACACAAAACTTTACACATTAATCAATGTGAGGCATTGATTAATGTAATAACTCTCCAAAACCCGAATTAGGTAAGTTTCTCCACTTTAGGTAACATATTAGTTTTGTCCCCCAAACTTCGAGCCATTATTTCTCACTTACCGAAAATCGAAATCGAAAAATTAAGCAAATTATAATTATCTACTCGAAACTTCGAGCCACTATTTCTCATTATAATATATTGAGGCTCGAAAAGACAATTAAACAAACTGACTTTTTCCCAAGTCAAATTAGTATTTAATGCTAACTAAATTTCCATAATAATAATATATATATATATATATATATATATATATATAAACCGATTTTCCAACATTTGTGTAGCTGAAGAGTGGAAGACCGACATTTGTTCTGTATCAAAAGATTAAGGAAGTTCGTGAATGAGTCTCAAACTCCAAATATGAATACTTGATTTTTTTAAAAGTTAATTAATAAATTAAACACCAACAAGAATTGCATATCTTTTGATTTTTTTATTATTACTATTAATTTTTTTGGAGTTGATTTTTTTGAAAATTTAAATTAAAAGTATACAAAGAAATTCAAACTAAAAAGCGTGTAAGCAAGTTAAGCTATTTAAATTTTCAGGCAAATTGACAAAAATAGTCCCCAAACTTCACGTTTTTGCGAATTTTGTCCTCAAACTTTTATTTTTTGTTTTTTTGACCATCAACTTCTTGTTTTTGCGATTTTAGTCCTACCGTTAGATTTTCCGTCAATTTAACCGTTAATTCAAATTATTTTTTTTAAATGAAAAATTGAAAGGGCAAAATAGGAATTTTTATTTACATGGACCAAAATTGCAAATGAAGAATGATTTGGGACCTATATAGCAAAAATAAAACAGTTTAAGGACTGATTTCACAAATTTTAGACAAATAAGCTAATTTCTTCGTATCGACGAGATTTTGCATTAAATTTTTGATTTTTCATATAACTTTATTGCTTCGTATCAAATATAATCTAATAAAGACTTCGTACCAATATAAACAACATTTAATTCGAAATGCAAAATATATATTGTGAATTTAACCATTAAAAAATAAAGCTATTATCACCCAAAAAATTTACTTCAAAATAACTATTTAGGGCATAATATTTATTTCAAAATAACTAGAATACAAGGAAAATATGTTTCAATTTGTAATTTACGATGAATAATATATTATAAACTACATTTAATTCGTAATTTGCGATGAATAATAGAATACGAGGAAAATATTAGTTCGTAATTTACAGAAAATATTAGTTTTATTTGCAAATACTCCCTCCGTCCCATTATTTATGTCCCATTGGGACTGGGCACGGTAATTAAGATAGTGGAGGTAAAAGTGTAAAGTTGTGGTGTAAAAGTATAAAGGGGTGGAGTCCACTTGCTTAGATTGATTGTGGTCCACTTATTTATTTCCTTATTTGGTATGGGATATAAATAATGGGACAACAAAAAAAGACAAGTGGAACATTAATAATGGGACGGAGGGAGTACTATAATAAGCCAATAAACTATTGCAAACAAAGTTAGTCTCGTATTCACATTCTCTACATAGAACTGCCATGACGAATCCCCAACACCACCACCCGCCATTGAAGGTCGTAACCTTATCTCACGTCCGCTACTAGTGCGGCTATCAGCTCGGCCATTTCCTCGTCTGGATCTCCCTCGTCCCCGTCTTCATCAGCTTCGGCTGATTCGTCTCCAACTTCCTCTTCCGCCGCGAGCTCCAGGGCATGTTCTTCGCCGTCAGCCTCCTTATCTCGCAATTCGTCAGCGAGCTCATCAATTGCGGATTCATAATTCTCCTCGTATTCTACTTATTTTGAAGTAAATATTATGCACTAAATGGTTATTTTGAAGTAAAAATTTTGGGTGATACTAACTTTGTTTTTTAATGGTTTATATATTTTGTATTTTGAATTAAATGTTGTTTATATTGGTATGAAGTCTTCGTTAGCTTATATTTGATACGAAACAATAAAATTATATGAAAAATCGAAAATTTAATGCAAAATCTCGTCGATATGAAGCAATTAGCTTATTTGTCTAAAATTGTGAAATCAATCCTTAAACTGTTTTATTTTGCTAAATAGGTCCCAAACCATTCTTCATTTGCAATTTTGGCCCATGTAAATAAAAATTCCGATTTTGCCCTTCCAATTTGTTTCATTTAAAAAAAAATTTGAATTAACGGTTAAATTGACGGAAAATCTAACGGTAAGACTAAAATCGCAAAAACAAGGAGTTGAGGGTCAAAAAAACAAAAAATAAAAGTTAATGGACAAAATTTGCAAAAACGTGAAGTTTGAGGACTATTTTTGCCAATTTGCCAAATTTTCATCACAAAAAGAAGAGAATTACAGCGAGAAATTTAAAGAATGGCGGCGAGGATTGCAATTGGAGCTGCCACAACACCGCAACTGTTTCATCACTTCCGATTAGCAGTTAATCCTGCCGCCGCGAAGTTTAGATTAGGATTATTCACGGCGTTAGCTTCCTTTTCATCGTCGCCAACGCCCCGAAAATTGATACTTTATTCAAAGCCCGGGTGCTGTTTGTGCGCTGGCCTCAAAGAGAAACTCGACGCCGCCTTCTCTCTCTCCGGCCCGAATTTCATCGGCGATGTTGAATTGCAGGTTCCAGTTCATAATTACGTGTTTCGTTTCAGTTAATTCACAACTTTTTTTCTGCTGGTTTTGCATTGTATCTTAAGAATGCGAAGTTTTATTAGAGAATTAGGATTCTTGAGTTGTTCTCAGAGTAGTGGGATTTGAAATTGAGAGTGTTTATGTGAGGTGTGACTGCATGTTACATGTTGATCAAGTGGATAAGGCTTCTGATATGGAAAAGATTTGGAAGCATCTTTTTTCAATGGTTATATCTTCTGCATTGACTACTGATCCTATTATGAAGATCAAAGAGAATTATCAACGGGATATTCTTGATCTTGGTGATTTAATAGGTCATATCTTTTGGTTAAATGAAAAGATAGAATATAGATATATATATGTCTATCTTGAAGAGTGAAGAAGTGTGAAGAAGAGAACAGAGAGACCGAGAAGGAGAGAACATTTCTCCTATCTCAACTACTATAACTTGTTTTTCATTTCTTGTGTTCATAGTGAAAATCAGTCCATTCCCTCACGGAAAATCTCTTGTGCTTATGTTTTGATTACAAACTTAACTATCTAGTTAACAAGAGTGTGTGTAAGTGAGTTATCAAAACACAACCGAGTGAGTTCTCAATCATAACAATTGGCTCTGTGGGAATCGTTCTAAGATCCATTTTAAGCCAGAAAGATGACAACCAAGTTCGAGACAGAAAAGTTTTCTGGAAAAAATGACTTTGGCCTTTGGAGGATTAAGATGAAAGCTCTCTTAGTTCAACAAGGATTGGCTGAAGCTCTCAAGAGTGATGCTGCAAGAGATCCTTCAATTTCGAAGGAGAAGATGGTAGAAATCGGAGAGAAGGCTCATAGTACCATCATTTTGTGTCTGAGTGACAAGGTACTGAGAGAAGTAGCAAAAGAAACTACTGCTGCTGGTGTGTGGACAAAGCTTGAAAGTCTATACATGACAAAGTCTCTTGCTAACCGATTGTATATGAAGCAGCGATTATATTCCTATAAGTTGACAGAGGGAAAAGGAATGGAGGATCAGTTGGAAGAGTTCAATAAGGCTATTATAGATGATTTGGAGAATATTGAAGTCAGCCTTGATGATGAAGACAAGGTTATTATTCTCCTCGATGCTCTTCCAAAATCATATGAACATCTTAAAGATGCTATGCTGTTTGGTAGAGATAGTTCAATCTCTCTTGAAGAAGTGCAGTCTGCATTAAGAGCCAAAGAATTACAGAGAGAACGAAGGCAAGTCTGGTAGCAGCTCTGGAGAACTCCTAAATGTTAAACAAAAGAAACCAAAGTCTAAAAGGAACAATCCTGATTCCAAGAAACAAATGCCTGGAAAGACCAAGGAGTTTGAAGGGAAAGAGACCAGGAGGTGCCACCACTGTAAGAAGGCCGGTCACTTAAAGAAATACTGTTACTTGTGGAAGAAACAGCAGGAATTAAAGGCTGACAAGCCAGACTCGGCAGATGTTACAGAACAACTTGAAGAAGGTGAGTCTTTAAATGTATTCAGTGGTTTAAATTCTCAGATTGAAGCTGAATGGATAATAGACTCAGGTTGTAGTTTCCATATGTGTCAACACAAAACTTGGTTTACTAGTCTAACTCTTGGAAAGATGCGTTCAGTTATACTTGGAAATAACCAAGTGCTAAGTGTAGAAGGGATTGGAACTATTAGGCTTCAAGTTCATGATGGTTCTGTTAAAGTCATGCAGGAAGTCAGATATATTCCTGGGCTTAAAAGGAATCTTATTTCTCTAAGTTTATTAGAATCTAGAGGTTATCATTACAACTCAAGACATGGTATATTAAGGGTACTTAAAGGATCTCGAGTTATGATAAAAGGCATTAGGAATCAGAATCTCTACTACCTAATAGGTAATACAATTGTTGGTGAGATTGATTCTAAAGTACCGAAAACCCTGTCAAGGTTATGGCACATGAGACTTGGGTACGTGAGTGAAAAGGGATTAAATGAACTGCTAAAACAGAGAATCCTGCACCACTCTTGTAAGTTTAAGGTCGAGTTATGTGAACAATGCATACTCAGTAAAAGTAAGAAATTGGTCTATCCTACTGGGAAACACACATCCATTTCTCCACTGGATTATGCTCATGCTACCTATGGGGTCCTTCAAAGACTGAAACTATAGGAGGAGGAAGATATTTCATGGCCATAATAGATGACTACTCCAGGAAGCTTTGGGTTTTCATACTGAAGAATAAATCTGAAGCATTTGTGAGATTCAAGGAATGGTGTATTGAAGTAGAAACTGAAAAGAGGCTACTTCTAAAGTGTTTAAGGACAGATAATGGACTAGAATTTCTGTCCAATGAGTTTCATGAGTTTTGTAAAAGAAAGGGAATTCAGAGACACTGACAGCACCAGGAAATCCACAACAAAATGGTGTGATTGAGAGGATGAACAGAACCATCTTGGAAAGGGTAAGATGTATGCTTCAGTCCTCGGGCTTACCTAAACAGTTTTGGGGAGAAGCTGTTACCACATCATGTTACCTGATAAATAGGTGTCCTTCCTCAGCCCTTGATTTTAAAACACCAGAAGAGGTATGGACTGGAAAGATTGCTGATTACTCCTACTTGAGAGTTTTTGGCTGCAGAGCCTGTGTTCATATTAAACAAGACAAACTTGATCCAAGGGCTTTGAGGTGTATCTTATTAGGATATCCAAAAGGAGTCAAAGGATACAAACTCTGGTGTACTGAATCTGGGATGAACAAAGTCATCATTAGCCGAGATGTAGTGTTCAAGGAAGAGGAGATGCCATATCTGAAACTAATTGAGCCTTCTGAAAACTCTAGAAACAAGAGATCAGAGAATGCTCAAGTGGAGGTGGAGGCTGCAAACTCTAGAAACAAGAGATCAGAGAATGCTCAAGTGGAGGTGGAGCTGCAAGGTAACCAGTCAGATGAATTGCATGCAGGAAATGCTCCTTATTCTGAAGATGAAGGAAGTGAGTCTGTTGGGGGCTCTGATGAGGATCCTGATCTGAGTAATTTTCAGTTAGCTAGGGATAGGCAGAGAAGAGTTATGAAGCCTCCAACTAGGTTTGGTCAAGCTGATCTTGTTGCTTATGCACTTAATGTAGCAGAAGATGTGAGCTATCATGAACCTAGTAACTATCAAGAAGCTATCAATTGCTCGGATAAAGACTCATGGATTCTGGCAATGAAAGAAGAACTAGAATCTCTTGAAAAGAATGGAACTTGGACTCTTGTTAATCGACCTGAAGCTCAGAAATTGATAGGCTGCTAATGGATCTTTAAGAAAAAGATAGAAGTTGCATAAAGAGGTCAAGAATAGGTAAGATTTAAGGCAAGATTGGTGGCTAAGGGATTCACTCAAAGGCCAGGTATTGACTTCAATGAAGTTTTCTCACCAGTTGTGAAACATTGTTCCATTCGAATTATGCTAGCTATAACAGCTCAAGAGGATCTAGAATTGCATCAGCTAGACGTTAAAACAGCTTTCTTACATGGGGATTTGGAAGAGACCATATACATGAGCCAACCTCAAGGTTTTACTCTGCCAGAAAATAAGAGTAAGGTCTGCTTACTCAAGAAATCTTTATATGGTCTAAAACAGAGTCCTAGACAATGGAATAAGAAGTTTGATGAGAAGATGTTGGGATTTGGCTATTCTAGATCAAAGTATGATAGCTGTGTTTACATGAAAAAGATCAAAGGATCAATAATGGTGTATCTTCTACTCTATGTAGATGATATACTGATTGCTAGCAAAAGCTTAACTGAGATTCAAAGGTTGAAAAATAACCTAAAGTCGAAATTCGATATGAAGGACTTAGGTGATGCTAGGAGGATACTTGGAATGGATATCATAAGGAAGAGGAGTAAAGGACAACTTTGGTTAACTCAGCAGAGTTATGTTCGGAAGGTTCTGAGGAGATTTCACATGCATGAAGCAAGGGCAGTTTCTATCCCACTCCCTCAACACTTCAAGTTGTCAGAAACTCACAAGCCTAAAACTGATAAAGATAGGGAGTTGATGCAGAAGATACCTTATGCAAGCATTGTAGGAAGTTATTATGTATACTATGGTCTGTACTAGACCAGACTTGGCTCATTCCATTTCTGTCACCAGCAGGTATATGGCAGATCCAAGAAAATATCATTGGGAAGCCTTGAAATATATTCTTAGATATATGAAGGGAAATTCTGGAGTTGGAATCAAGTTTGAAAGAGTTAAGGGATCTTCTGATCAACCGCTACTTGGATATGTAGATTCAGACTATGCATCCAATATTGACACAAGAAAATCACAGACTGGTTATGTATTTAGCTTGTTTGGGTCTGCCGTGAGTTGGAAGTCTACTCTTCAGTCTGTTGTAGCTTTATCAACAACAGAGGCAGAATACACGGCTGTAACAGAAGCTGTGAAAGAAGCCTTATGGCTGAGAGGGACTCTTGAAGAGTTTGGTCTGAATCAAGAATTTGTTCCTATCAAGTGTGACAGTCAAAGTGCTTTACATCTTGTGAAGCATCAAGTTTTTCATGAGAGGTCAAAGCATATCGATGTAAGGTTAAATTTTGTTCGTGACATTGCAAATAAAGGGCTTGTGAAGATGATAAAGGTAGCAACAGAGGAGAATGCAGCTGATCTACTGACTAAGGCAATACCAACTGAAAAATTCTGGCTTTGTCTTAGTTTAGTAGGAGTTCTGCCTCAACATTGAGGTTGCAAGGCCCTGATACATGGCCAGTTTGGAGGGATTGGAGAATGATAAATCTATGTCTTAAGATATGAGCAGTCAAGGTGGAGAATGTGAGGTGTGACTGCATGTTGCATGTTGATCAAGTGGATAAGGCTTCTGATATGGAAAAGATTTGGAAGCATCTTTTTTCAATGGTTATATCTTCTGCATTGACTACTGATCCTATTATGAAGATCAAAGAGAATTATCAACGGGATATTCTTGATCTTGGTGATTTAATAGGTCATATCTTTTGGTTAAATGAAAAGATAGAATATAGATATATATACGTCTATCTTGAAGAGTGAAGAAGAGAACAGAGAGACCGAGAAGGAGAGAACAATGCTCCTATCTCAACTACTGTAACTTGTTTTTCATTTCTTGTGTTCATAGTGAAAATCAGTCCATTCCCTCCCGTGCGGTAGGCATAGCCGAAGCACTTAAAATCTCTTGTGCTTATGTTTTGATTACAAACTTAACTATCTAGTTAACAAGAGTGTGTGTGAGTGAGTTATCAAAACACAACCGAGTGAGTTCTCAATCATAACAGTTTATAATTCGATTATTTTGAAATTGATTTTGAAGTTCAAGTCTTTGATGAAGTATGGATTGTTGAAGCAATAATGTGTTTGAGCTTTGTGAGTTCTTCTCAGAACAGTGGGATTTCTAATTTGATTGTTGTTAAATGGATTTTCAAGCTCAAGTCTTTGATTGTGTGAGAAATAATATGATTTGAGCTTTTGCAGGTGAGGGATATCACTACTGATCCGGAGTAGGAGAAGCTTTACCAGTACGAGATACCGGTGTTGGCCAGAGTCCGGGTAGATGGCGTGGAGGTTGGCTTTGTTACTCTTCCTTTGATATTGGATTTCTTCTTTGAATTTGTTTGCTTAATGTGTTGCTATAGTTGGGATATCAGATGTGATTCTTTACTACTTCAAATTGAGATGTCTAATCTTTGTATGCACAAAGTGGATAAATGGAATTTAGCTTTGTGAAAATGTGGATTCTTGAATAAGTACAAAGGATAAGTTGGGTTGAAGATCGCATATATTCCCTCCGTCCCAATTATCTTGTCCAGTTTGGTTGTGTGTAGAGTCGTATAAAGTTGTGGATCCCACAAAAAAAGTCAAGTGTAATAATTTGCCTATAAAGGAAATTGGACAATATACTTGGGACGGTCCGAAATAGAATACTGGATAAGATAATTGGGATGGAGGGAGTACATCAAGTTTTGGCATCTCCTTCTACTTTGTTGTTTAGGTGGGTTGTTTTGAAGGAGAGGAAAGCCGTAGTTTTTTCTTTTGTTGAAGTAACTGCATCTGATAGTTACACATATCTGTCTTAAGGGCTACGAAGAGAGAACATATGGCCGAAGAGGCAAAGCAGAGAACTCCATAGGCAATAATACAGCATTGGGAAATGGTTAGACGATTTTTCGTTTAATTGAACATGCAGAAGACCACTAGCTTCGTACGCGAATACGTATGGTAAAGTGAACCGGCTCTCTTCAATCAGCAACTGGTTATAGTTGTGAATGTTGTTTGGTTAACTGAAGAATGGTAGGAGAATTTCTGAACTGGATAGGTTAAGGTTACTAACTATGTGTAATGATTGACTTTGCTACTGTCTTAGTAAAGTTTGGTGTATAAAACACTGCTACATTTGTGTTGATTATATACTCCCTGCGTCTCATTCATGGTGTTTTGTTGGGTTTCAGCATGAAATTTAAGAAACTTGACTTTTGTGTATAAATGATGCGGATCCAAATGATTTTTTTGTGATTTGTAGTGTTATTTTATTCTTTTATGGAAAGGAGACATTATGAGGGGGACAACCTGATATAGTATACAAGACAATATGAATGGGACGGAGGGAGACTATATACTCTATTCTATCATCTGTCATTTTTAATGCTGGCTTGAAAAACTAATCCTCTGTTTTACTTTTTCTTGTAATAATTTCAGTGAATGAGTAGCTGTAACATGTTTGCTGTTGATCATGTATCTGTTACAGGAGACGCTTCCTAGATTGTCGCCCCGCCTTGGAGTCGAGCTTGTCCAGAAGAAGATTGCAGCTGCATTCGATCAGCAACCGTGATGTCGAATAAGGGTGTTATGAATAGGATCAGCAGGGAAGACTTGTCTATTTAGTCTTTTTGAATATTATATGCATTTTGTGATGGCCTATGTGTCATGTTTCTATTGGTTGTCTATGACTTGTTAGGTACTCCCTCCGTCCCATTATTTATGTCCCATTGGGACTGAGCACGGTAATTAATATAGTGGAGGTAAATGTGTAAAGTTATGGTGTAAAAGTATAAAGGGGTGGGGTCCACTTGCTTAGATTGATTGTGGTCTACTCATTTATTTCCTTATTTGGTATGAAACATAAATAATGAGACAATCAAAAAAGGCAAGTGGAACATTAATAATGGGACGGAGGGAGTAGTATTTAAGGTCAGTTCAACTCTTTTGCCCATTAGCTGAAAATTGGTGCTGCTGAAACTATTTTGACTCTGGAGAGTTACCCTACTCTTGAAAGGGGCTCGACTTTTGTTCGTCAATCTATCTTCTATTTTCTTATCCTTGTGCCTTTGATTGTCTTTTGTGTTTTCGGGTATCATTTATGGGTAAATTCCGTTGTTTCGGTAAGTTATCATAACAAAGGGTCTAGTCTCATAAGATGGAACTACAATTTTAGGTCATTTCTTGTAAACCCACACACTTCATTATCTCAGTCTAAGTAATAAGTTTATGATTGATCGAACTGTATGAATGTAAGGACATGTTTTTGCTTTGCTGTCTAAACTGTGACAACCTTAAAGTATATGGGGATCCTAGTTCTTCCCATGCATGTAATATATCATCTTCAGAATCTTGAATTTGTCTCTAAATGAGTTTCTTCTTCCTAAAGTAACGCCTTAAATACCACAGCTGCAGAGCTGTGACCAAAATGCAGAGGCCTAGAGAGGCTTGGCTGAGCTTCGCCACACGAGCATTCGTCCGGTTACTCACCACCCGCATCTCCAACTCCCTACACGGACACGATCAAGAAACCAGTATGAATTTGAATCACAAAATCCCCGCTATCAATAAATTTGAATTACAATCAATTAATCAAACAAGTTCAAAAAACACGTATAAGTTTGAATAACAAAACTCCCGCCAATTTAATCAAACACGATCAGAAAATCCGTAAAAAGTCGAATCACTAAACTCCCGCCAATTAATCGAACACAATCAAATTTGAAATGGGATCAATTAGCTACCTGCTCATCAAATGAAGCATTTTGTCTCTGATGGCCTGCACATAGTCTTGAAGCTTTTTCATCTCAAGATCCAAACCCTACATCCACATTACATAACAGAAAATGGACGATCAAGATCAACTTGGTCAACATATAAACAAAACATTATATCCTACACACCTCAATCTTTTCCTTCTTTGCAATAGAGTCCCAATCTTTGGTTGCTAGCCCAACTTTCCAATCTAAGCCAACTGTGACTGTTCTACCACTCTTATCATCGTTGTCCACCACGAAGCACGCCATGTAGTAGCCCGGCTCGCTCGTGGTGAAGGCAAATTGGCCGTGCCGGAGTTTCTCTTTGTGATAGAGGCTACTGCCAGTCGGAGATGAAACCTAAGAAAAAATATCTTGCATTCAATTGAAAATACGTTTTACATCCTTTGTTTAGTTTTGTGGGCTTAATATTGTTAAATGATGATAAATCTTTTTGATTGGCAGATACTTCCTCTTCTCAAAAGGCATAAAGTTGTACGCTTTAATAAAACTGATGCTCTCAACTCTTTACCTACGTTTATTTGTTAGTAAAATTAGATTTTACTCTTTATTTACATAACTAAATTCCAAATTAGCAAAAATAATACATTTACATGTAAAAACATTACTTACATATCAACAATGTGTATAAATTCAAAAAGTATAGTACAATCCAAATCGTATAACTTGTGATTTAAAATTTTGGATATTTTAAGATTATTGGAGACATTATATATACCTCAACAACAAAAGAAAAAATCTTGCATAATCATGTTCCTAGCCTTTGAGATGCACCCACAATCAAATTTGATGAGAGGAGTTTTCATACCAATTTTAATTTTCGGAAAAAACAGAACATTTAGGTAGTTTTGAACACATTTGACATTACAAAATAAACAATCAATTATCACATCATGAGAATTCGAACGAGTCCAAATCAAATTCCAAACAAAACCATAGATATATGAAACGTTTTTAATTAGGCATCAAGAAATGATCTAAATCCTCCTCGGAAAGAAAAAGATCAAACCTCAACAGTAACGGAGGGATTCACGGTGTAATTTACATCGCCGTCGCCGTAGAAGGTGAAGTAATCCCCCATAACGACGACGTTCGCGCGCAGTTCCTCGTACACGCACTTCCGCCCCGAACTCGGCATGTTCATCCACACGCCGCGAGCCGCCGGCAACGCCGCCGCCATCGCTATCAGCAAAGCCCACAAACACTGTGCTCCCACCGATATCTTCATCAATAAGTTTATTTTCTTTTGGAAAATGAAAGGTTAAAATTAAGGGGTTTATAGGGTGGCGGAAATTTGATTGCAAGGGAGGTGCGTGCGGGAGTGAGACTGGGATTGCGGAGAAGAAAGTCGGCGCCACGCAGTTGAGTTTTGCTTTCAGCCAATCAGATATGCCGAGGTATGGACAGGTGTACGGTTTTTGACAAGATTATGGTCGTCGATGGGTTTTGCCACGCGCTTGACTTTTTCTAGTCAACTATAGTAAATGATCATAATTTTAGTTCTTTTTTTTTCTAGATTTTATTACTGATCCGAAAATAATTGAAACGGTAGTATCGGGCAATTGTTCTCAAAAATCTATACGTTAGAATTAATGTAGGTAGAATAACTACCCACATTCCAATAGACTCCATTACTCCAACTTGAAACGTCTATTCCTAAAAAATATAATATAAAAAAAGTTGTCAATAATGTTACTTCTCCTAAAATTTGAGTCGAGTATGTTCGGATTCTTAATCGTTTGTGGATGTTTCCAGAAGCAACGAGATGCGGAGGAGGTTGCAGAAGAGAGTGAGGAGGAAGAAGATTGTTGAAGGCGGTTATAACCGTTTTATAAGTGCCGTTTTATCACAGTCGTTCGATGGCGCTTGGCTTAATCGGATGGCTAAGGAAATAACTAATAGAAACGTGTTTCAGTAGATCACGTTTCTTAGTCTGTTAGAGTAGTTATAGCATGAAATCGATTGTATAAATAAGAACAGATCTTCTCATCTTCGATCTAAGTTTTTCTGAATAATACACAAAACATTTTTCTTTCTATACAAGTTTCACTCAAAACTTAGATCTAGATCTAGATCTGAAATCTTTTGCAACAGGGTTAATATTTCAAACTAGTTATTGATCATCGCCTTTATAAGTTATTGTCTCATCAACTAGCTTTTGCTTCTTAGCATAGGATTATTGACGGTCATTTACGGGTTCAGATCCCCTGTCAATAAAATTTCAGTCCTTTTTCTGTCCAAGCTAATACGTCACCGTTTTGCCACTTCTTTTATTTACTCTTATTTCAATTATTCGCTTATTTTTTAAAACTCCTCAAATATATCGGCTCGGCTCAGCTCTTTTTTACCCATTCTGATATTTCCCTTGAACGGAAGAAAATCCCTAAATCTCTACAATCTTCTCCGCAACACTACTGGCGATTGATTCGGCTTCAGAGTCAAAAATTCAATTCCCTATCTAAAATCTCTACCATCTTCTCCGCAACACCACCAACGATTGATTCCCGTAGAGGTAGCTTTTTAAAATCCCCCTCTCTTAGAGCACCTAATTTGCGAACAAATCCAATGATTTTCGAAATATATAAACAACAATTTTAGTAGTTTTAAATTGCCTACTGTTTCGTCTATTTTGTTGCTGCCCACATGCGATTTCTAGATTGTTTTTTATTATTATGCACCGATTGTATTGTTTAAACTACATTACTGTAGCTTGTAGTTTGTAATTTCGATGCACAAGTTTTGTTTTTAAAAGAATTATTAAATGGTAGTCTGAGTCACTGTTTATATTTTGGAATTGTTGATGACACATGCTTTTTGTAAATGAATGGATGGTAGATAAGTTGTCCACGTTATATAAATATGTGTTGAATTGTTTAGGTAAATAATATTTTATGGCTTTCAATTATGTTGTTCTAATTTAATATTATCCATATTTGGTCTACTTTATGATTTGCAGGTTGTAACTTTGTATTTAACAATTTAATGGAGGGTGATAACAATCGAAATCGTCGATTGAAATTCGAAGATGAGAGTACTCACGTCAACGATAAATTTGATAATCTCAATGTAGACAACAACGAGTCCTTTGATTTGAAACTTGTTGCAACCGATGAAATCAAAAATAGCAATAAAGGCATTGAGCATGCTGATTTGAATCTAGATGAAGATGATGGCAATCGGGTAGCTAACCTCTCATTTATCCCACAAGGAGAGATTCCGAGTATGGGTATGGAGTTTGAAACAGAGCAACAAGCCTATGATTATTATTTATCATAAGCCAAAAGAGTTGGATTTGGAGTAAGAAGGAGCAAAAATTATAATGATAAATCGGGTAAATTGGTTTGCAGAACTTTTGTTTGCTCTGATGAGGGTAAAAGAGAGGAAGATGAGAGACGAGTATTTGTGAAAACACCTCGAGCAGAAACAAAATGTGGTTGTATGGCAAGAATGAAAGTTAATAGCAGGATTACTGGGAAGTTTCGAGTGATAGAATTTATTCAAGAGCACAACCACTATGTGACGCTTTTATAGGAATTCGAAGGATATTCTCAAAATGCTCCTAGTCTGTCCACTGTACCATATGAACAATTACATCAGTCGCAGGTTGGTCATCTGAATAAATTCTTAGAAGTTATTGATATTTTTAACTGATTTTTGGTTTATGACAAACAACAAATGCAACCAATTGGTGTCACTATAAATGATATGCACTTGATTAACACTGAGCAAAATCCTACGCTTGATCCACAGTTCCAGGTATATTTGTGATGTTGTTCTTACTTAATTATTGTAGTGGTATCCTTATTGTTCAAATTTTCTCTTAAGGGCATTCACATAGAAACATTTACTCAAAGCTTTGTTGCCAAACAATCACAACCTTCAATGATTATGACAAATTTACTTATGGTATGTTTTCTATAACTTCATTTCTTAGTTTTGATTATTGAGTTTGGAAAACACTTTTTGGTTATTATTTCTACTAGTTAATCAATATTACACCTTTAATTGCTAGTCACAAGAATCTTCGTGTTTTGCCGATTCTGGAGTTTGTGATTGTGATGCGAAGTGAGGTTGTCAATTCCCGTGTATTGGAGGCATTTTTTGCAATTGTAGAAAAAAAAAGTAACTAGTTTCTTATACTGTTGGTTTATGTTTATTCAATTTGTGTATTAGTAGTTTAATATCTTCTTGAGATTTCGATTGACTTTGGGCTTCTTCGTTTTTGGTATCTAGGGATGGCAATGGACCGGATTTGGACCGGATCTTCCTCGGTCCAGATCCAGATCCGAAATTTTTTACTTTGGTTCAAATCCGGTCCAGATCCATTGGATCTCAAAAAATGAGATACAGCCCCAGATTCATTGGATCCACAGGGTCTCGGGTCTAGACCCGGATCCATAAGTTTTTTTAGCTAAAATTAAAAAATTCTAAATCAATTAAAATTTAACTAATTTAATTAGCTCTACGATAACACGATAATCTTTAAGAGCATTACTAGCATTAAAAAAAATCAAACTACTCATGATATTATAAAAATATTACAATCATCTATAAAACTATGATCTTCTCTCTAAAAAAAACTTCCAAATTCACGGACAGTGGGTACTCAATCTCCTCTCTCTTTTCTATTTATTAGATTACTAGTTAAGTATTTCAAGCTCAACAAATAATGTAACGTGATATTTTAAGTAGAATAATATAAATATAATATTTTAGATATGATAATAAAATAATATTTTAGTTATAAAAATGGCGGATCTGGACCGGATTCGGATCTCAGATCGTAAAGTCCAGATCCAGATCCGTAATTTCTAAAATTAGTCCAGATCCGATCCAGATCCAATGGGTCCAATTTTTTAAGACCCATATCCATAAAAATGGATCTGGATCCACGGATCTGGACCGGGTCCAAGATCCATTGTCATCTCTATTGGTATCCAACATTACTAGATGGAACCTTAGTCAAGTTTTGTTAAGATTGGCTGGTTTATTGTGTAATTCTAGTTCCACAAGTCTCATATTTTATTATTGTGCGAAAAGAATCTTTATGTATAATCCTTTAATGTATTTCCTCATATTATTCTAGTGGTCTGGTCAATGGTGTTATTTGATATTTTAGAAGATGAATAGATTTTGGTAGTGCAGATTGTAGTTCACATATAAAAACGTTATATATATTATTATCTCAACAAAATAATTTCATGAATGTTGCTAGAACTTTACATTTTCTAAAAATACATTTAGCAAAGATGGATCAAATTTGATGCGACGCCTCTTCAGCTCTTCAGAGAATATTGAAGTCCTTTGAAATGCTCTTCTAGTTCTTTCCATTTCCAGTTGAGAGTGTTAGCTTGATGATTTTCAAGTTTTTAGTGTCTTCCATAATATAGAAAACCTGGACAACAAAATTCAATTAATAAAAGGATCAAGTGGAAAAAACCCGTAACTTCTAGCACAAAAAAACTAAAGCATACATACCTACAGAGCTTGGACTCAACACATCTGTTCTATGATCAAATACCTTCCATCAATTTTCTACACTTGTAGTTCCGAGTTGGTAAATGAATCTCCAGCATTTCCTTGATCTCAACAACAACAGAATGAACTCTACAGACATTCTAAAGGCCCCAAAACCATGGTGGTCCAGCAGTCAACCGAAACTGTATAATATTGAAACTATTTATGATACTGATGGATGATAATCGAATAAACCTATTATCAGATATGCAACTAAATGAGGACATAAACATATCTAAAACTACCAAATTGTTCAACTCTCATCTAAAACTTCACGTATTTGAATAAAGACATAAGCACATATATTAGCTCCGACAAAGAATCATCTTTTTAGGACTTATAAAAGAATCATCTTTTTAGGTCATGGAAACCAGATCAGAGTCCCCACCTCAGTGAAGACTGATCTAATCCAAAACTCACACCCGTCCAAAAAAGGGGCATAATAATAAAAAACAAGGCCAAGAAATCGCATGTGGACAACAACAAAATAGACGAAACAATAGGCAATTTAAAACCACTAAAATTGTTGTTTATATATTTCGAAAATCATTGGATTTGTTCGCAAATTAGGTGCTCTAAGAGAAGGGGATTTTAAAAAACTACCTCTACGGGAATCAATCGTCGGTGGTGTTGCGGAGAAGATGGTAGAGATTTTAGATAGGGAATTGGATTTTTGACTCTGAAGCCGAATCAATCGCCGGTGGTGTTGCGGAGAAGATTGTAGAGATTTAGGGATTTTCTTTCGTTCAAGGGAAATATCAGAATGGGTAAAAGAGAGCCGAGCCGATATATTTGAGGGGTTTTAAAAAATAAGCGAATAATTGAAATAATAGTAAATAAAAGAAGTGGCAAAACGGTGACGTATTAGCTTGGACAGAAAAAGGACTGAGATTTTATTGACAGGGATCTGAACCCGAATAACTTCTATCCGTCACTAAAAACATTATTTCCAATCCCGACTTGTGTGTAATTAAACATGTCAAATTCAAACTCTCCATGAGATTCATTGTAAGGCCCCGTTTGGTTTGCTAGATGCAATTGAATGTGAAATTCGAAATAAAGGTTTGATTTAGTATTTATGATGTTTGATTGACGAAAAATATCGAATCTTATTCCCTCTCCTACCCCAAATGGGACTCAATAATCTTAATGACTAATTAAGAATCTTTAAAGAGACAAATTGAAATTAAATTAAACTAACGATTAAGGAATCTCAACGCACCCGATCCCACCGCTCTCGCAGTTGTAGACTTGTAGTCTCACTCTCAAGATAAGCTCAGTTTCCCACGATGTCCACGCGCCGCCGCCGATCACTCATCTCTGCCGCCGTCCTACTCCTACTCCTCTCCCTCCCACCTCCCTCCGCGGCCACCGATCAAGTAAATCAAGACCCAATATCCCGATTCCGAAACTACCTAAGAATCAACACCGCCCACCCCACCCCAAACTACACCGCCGCCGTCAACTACCTCGCCGCCTTCGCCGACACCATTCCCACCCTCGAAACCCAAACCTTGTACCTCACCACCGCCGATAAGCCCCTCCTCGTCACTTGGCCGGGCTCAAACCCTGCCCTCCCATCAATTCTCTTCAATTCCCACCTCGATTCCGTCCCGGCCGAGCAATCAAAGTGGCTGCACCATCCCTTCGCCGCCCACATGACCGGCGACGGCAAGATCTACGCCCGCGGCGCTCAAGACGACAAATGCATCGGTATGCAGTACTTAGAAGCGATCAAAGAGTTGAAAGAATCCAATCTTGATTACACCCCTTTGCGAAATGTGCATATTTCTTACGTCCCTGAAGAAGAAGTTGGTGGGTTTGATGGGATGATGAAGTTTGTCGAGAGTGAAGAGTTTAAAGATTTGAATATTGGGTTTATGTTGGATGAAGGGCAGGCCTCTGTTAATGATGAGTTTAGAGTGTTTTATGCTGACCGTTCGCCGTGGCACGTGGTGATTAAGACGGTGGGGCCGCCCGGCCATGGCTCGAGAATGTATGATAGTGGGGCCATGGAGAACTTGATGAAGAGTGTGGAGATGATGATGAAGTACAGAGAGAGTAACTTTGATTTGGTTAGAGCTGGATTGGCTTTGAATGCAGAGGTTATTTCGGTTAATCCGGTCTTCTTGAAAGCTGGGATTCAGTCAAATGATGTAAGGGATTTGTTTGATGTGTTTTGTACTAATTTGTAATCTTGATGATAGAGTCAAATGGTGTAGGAGATTTGTTTGTCTGTTGTGTATGTCCTAATCTGTGATGTTGATGATTGGTTTGATTAGGGATTTGTGATGAATTTGCAACCATCTGAGGCGGAAGTCGGATTTGATATCCGGCTAACGCCAACTGCAGACCCTGATGTCTTGAGGAAGAGAATTGCAGAGGAGTGGGCGCCGGCTTGGAGGAACATGACTTATGAGGTGAATGTTATGCGAATCTTTTGTTATATTAATGTCAAAATGTGCATCATTCATTTGATTCAGATTGTAGCTTTCTTGCTATGTATGTAGTTGGAATTAATCTGATATTTGGTTGAAGTTATGGATCATAATTTAAGCCAAACTAGATCATTTAAACTACTTAATCTAGTTGGATTTTCCAAGTGGGAGTGATTAATATTATATGTTCAAGAACATAGCATTTCAAGCTAATAGTTAAAAATAGAAGGGGTAATTTAGTGTTTAGAATGTGGGAAGTTGTTTTAGTGTAGCAGGTATTTTAGTATCGTGGCAAGATTACGTTTTTTCGTGTTGTAGATCTTGGAAAAAGGCCCACTCAGAGACTACAAAGGGCGACCATTGATCACATCAACGGATGATTCAAATCCGTGGTGAACTGTATTCAACCAAGCCATCACAGCAGCCGGTGGGAAGCTAGCTAAGCCCGAAATCTTAGCTTCGACTACTGATGCTAAGTTCATGAGGCAGTTGGGGATTCCTACACTTGGTTTCTCTCCAATGAAGGATACTCCCATCTTGCTTCATGACCATAATGAGGTAAACTCAATTTTTTTACATCTTTGATCAATCTTTTAACTATTATCTCCATTGCTGATGTAGCTAAGAGTTTTTCTTGATTGACAGTTTCTCAAGGATAGTGTGTATTTAGACGGGATTAAGGTGTACGAGCACATAATCAGATTTTTGAGTTCCTTTGATGGAGCCTCAGGTACAGAACAAGATTAGTAGGATGTGGAAATTATCTATGCTACCGAAATGGATGAATTGAAACGGTATCATATTCATCACTTTCACCGCGTTGCTAGCTTGATGTTACACCTCGTTGCAATTCCAATACACCTTTGTGTGAAGCTCAATCAATTTGCAGTCTTAGACAGTTCTATAGTATGAGCCTTGTTGATTGTACTTGAAATAAACTCCATCTGTTTTTTTATGCTGTGCTCTGGAGATTGAACATTATTGATTCACTATGGATTGTTGTAATTGATTAAAGTGCAAAGACGCCCAAGTTGAGTGATCTACTTAACTTTCTTGATTTTGAGACTTGTTCCTAATCTTTGAATCATGATCACTTGGCTAGTCCTAAACTTGCAATTGAAGTCTTGATCTTGCCCTAGTGTCCCAATCATACTCGATACCTTTTAACTTGCAGGCGAAATCATATCTTCCTCACTTGCCAAATGCAGGTTCTAGATTAGTACTACTTCTTGCATGCATATATCATCACTACAAATGCTACATTCTGGTTTACTTCCTCGTGCTTGACTTAGGTCTGTTGATCAGGAGCAACCTCATCTTGACTTGAACAAGTCAAGTGTTTGCTGTTTCCTCCCATAACTCAACTCTTAGCTTTTACTTTTACCTCCAAACAAGTCAAGTTTACATGCTCTTACTTTTTACCACACAAATCTAGAATGGATTTTTTGTGTTTTTACTTTTCATGCAAGATCAAGAAGTTGAATGCACCTAAAGTTTGCCAACATTACCCTTCTACTTTACTTCCTTCTTCTAGTTCGTTGGAGTAGTGTGTGACCGTCGATAGGGTAAAATGAGTTATTACGGTCCGTTTTCGCCCTTCAAAATTCAACATTTCGCCTATCTTCATAGCCGGGAAATTCCATACTACCCCATTATACAAGCCCAGGGACCATACATTTTTAGGGGCCCAAAATTGTACAAAATGTAGCTAACAACAATCGAACCTCATAACTCTTGAAAACCAAGATCGACCGATTTCACTGGGCCAAAGCATTTATGTGTGCTTTTTTATATAGAGGGCCAGTTTTCATCGTTTAGCCTAAACCCTTTTTCTTTCGGGACCGGCCCTATTGTCAAATTCTAGCACAAAACCGTTGATATTTGGAAACCCGCATTAACAATTAGAAGAAGGCATTGGTCACAACATCAACCGTACTAGACTATTTTCTTATATTTTCTATATAAAATTAGAACAGATCAACACATGTTATAGCACCCCTTTGCTTCCGTTGGAAGGGTTGTCGGTGAGAATTACATTTATACCCTTCAAGATTGGAGCTCCATTCCAAGAAAACCTCCTCATCCAGATCTCCATATTGTCTACTTGCAGGAAATCTATTTTATTACACAGACACAAGCATGAAGATTCTTGTTTTCTTTATTTGGTGTCAAGACATTAAAATTTAGAGATGGGATTCTGACACTGTCCACAAGAAGACATGACACAGTGAATATAGCTTCCTTTCCATGTTTCAGTTCATCTCATCAACAAGATTTTCTTGTCTGCATAACACCAATTTAAGCTACAGTGGAATCATCAAGAGAGGTGATGAATCTTCTTGGTTATTTCTTAGCCGCTGCAGAATTTGCCCATCATATTAAATTTAAAATAGTAGTTTAATTATAATTCAAATTTGTGACACAAACATTTATGGAGCAACTATCTGTACCGTTGAGCTTTTTGACCTTAAAACTTGGTCCAAAACATTAGCTGGATTGATTGTTTATTGAATGCTCTCCCTGGCTTGCATTATTATTTTCATTACCACCTTATTTCATTAAAATATACATGTACTTAAGGAGTACGGATAGCAACTACTCTACGAGTTCATACCATTTCGTATATTCCCTTGCATTTAATTTGATAAGAAAAGAAAATAATTTAACTGGTGATCTGCATTTAGTTTATATACATTTAAGATAATAAAAATACAAATGTAGTCTAACATTTACTAGTAAATATTGGATGGACCGGCGATTTTGTTTAAAAAGTATTGAAAAATGATGTAGATCTTTCATAGTATTTTTTTATAATTATATGGATGCAAGGAGGGGCATGAAGGAACCATCCCCGAAATTCCACAATCCGCCCCTCTTTTTTGAAATTACACTTTCCAATCTTTTATTTCACTTCACATTCATGACTCCATCCTCACTAGGTCGAAACTTTTGGCCTATGATTGAAATTTCTGACCTATAATCATGACTTTGTGATTAGGACTTCTGACCTATTTATTCAATAACTGTGTTTTGAACATGCAAAAATCAGTCAAGAAAGTGGATAAGTGAGGGTATTAAGTTTATATTATGAATTTTATTATCGAAGTGGTCTCTTTTGTGCTTTTATTATTCAAAAGTAGTTAATTTTTCAATATTAGCACAATTGGTATTGTAATAGTAGATGAAATTTCTAAGTGACTTCCAAGAAGCATAACCTCTTTTGCATGTGAGTAAGCTTTAAACATTAAAATTGCTGTCAGCCACCTGAGAACATACCAAACAGCAACTCCACTTAGTTTAATTAACGTGACTAATTACAACTTAATTACATGAAAATTAATGTAAAGAAATGATTCCCTAACTTAATTATTGCTTGTGTTCCCATTTGTGTCTACGAGGAAGCAAAGGTGTACGGATTGACCCGACAATTTTCTCATTAAACATGTTCTTCTTTTAGAAATTTGATTCAATTTAGCAACATACCACTAAGTAAGATAATAATTAATTAGTTACATATCTTCTGTTGGTTGAGATGCAAATCAAGTTAATATACTCCCTCCTCCCTCCGTCCCGCTATTACTGTCCTACTTGCCTAATCGGGATGTCCCGCTATTATTGTCCTCTTTCCTAAAATAGTAAAAATTACTTTTAAATATAAAATGAAGTGGGTCCCCCTTACTCACTACTCAACCCCCACATTCTTATACTCTCTCTCTTCAAAAATCTATCTCCCACTCGATTATGTTCCGCTCCGAACTCAGAAAATTATGATTTTTATATTTTTGAAAACTTTAGATTATTTATTCAAATACAATATAAAAAAAATATTAAAAAAAAATCGATTGTCTTTTACTATCCTTGCAAAAATTTGGATAATTCTCATTTCTTTCCACCTACCACTCCTCGAAAACTGTGTCATTTTCTTTATACAATTAAAACTCATAAAATACACACTAAACTAAAATTTCTTAATCTCCGTGCCGAAGTCAACTGGGACAGAATTAGCGGGACGGAGGGAGTACTAATTAACAAGATCGCATTATGTGAGTTTAGTTTCATTTGGATTAATTAAATTCAGTTTAACATGATTTATTTTCGAATTCGAATATAAATATATATAAATTTTGTTGCATAATTATGAAATGGAAGTATAGTGTAATGAGCCTTAAGAAGAGCTGTCAGCTTCAATCCTTTCTTTCTGACAACTTGATTGAAATTTTTAAACTTCACGCGGCATTTTTCATCATCCATATTCTAGGGCATTAAACATAACAAAAATACGATATTTTATATTCTAAAATCGTATTTTATTTTATCTAGTATCCCAGTAAATAGTTATAAAAGTAAAAGGGATATAATTTTATAAATAATGAAGAAATTAAGTACAAAACGCTAACATAAATTATTACAATTATCTTGGCAACAAGAACGTTTAATATATGGAAAAAAATCTTATTCACCTCTTTATAAAGTTGCATAAATTATTACAATTATCTTGGCAACAAGAAACATATCGGATTATGGATAATTTATATATTAATATAGTGATTAAAAGTTCGCATTTTCGAATACCACTAAACCTACATCTACATGTATGATACTTAAGAGCGTTGATTATAAATAAAATTAGGGTATTAATCCGATCGGAAGACATGGTTATATAAGTGCATATTCTTTATTTTTTTTATGCATAAATTCTGTAACTTTTACACTTTTATCAATATGGAATATGCATTAAGAATATTCCAGAGCATATTCAATTCAAATTCAATGGTAAGATGAAGGGTGCTGATTGCTTCTTATTTCTCATTTTAAGTAGCATTCCTAAATGATCCATTCACGATATATAGAACTAAAGTTTAAACTTTTTCAATTTTAAATCCAGAGTTATATAGGAAGATTGAAGTATGCATATTATTTATATGTTTTATGTATATCCCTTATTTTTTTCATGCATAAATTTTACAAGTTTTACACTTTCGCCCTTATACAATATAAGAAATATGCATGAAGAATATTTCAGAATATATTCAATCGAAACCATTCAATAATAAAATAAAAGATATAAATTCCTTCTTATTTCTTATTTTAAACTTCTTTCTATATGATCCAATCCCATATATTAATGTGTGTGTGATAATCAAATGTATATTCCTACATGAAGTAAATTGCATTAATTTCATGCGTGCTATATATTTGACGTGTTGCTTTGGTGTTTTTCGAGTGTATAAATAATCAATTCTCAAATATTGCTTCCATGGTAAAGTGGTTCAACAGCAGAACACGGCATCAAATAAAATTAAATCAGACTGTATATCTATTAATCGCATCTCTAATCTTAAAGTATATAAATATGAAAACGAAATAAAGAAAAAGAAAAGAAGAGAGAGAGAGAGAGAGAGAGAGAGAGAGAGAGAGAGAGAGAGGGGGTAAGGCTCTGCAAAAACGCGTTTCAGATTTGCATGCATGACAGAAAAGCACCAGCTGTTTTAATTTCTTTTTTATTTTTTGGATTTTTTGATGATATTTGTTTTTATGGATTTTATTCAGACATGCACAGTTTCGTAACCATCCTCGAAGCTGCTTATTCCTACCCAATCCTATAATTTTCTTTCTCAATATTAGTATTAATTTGCTTATTTTACTATTTTTTTGCAACATTTTTAGTTACATTCAGATGTATATACATGATGATCTCATGTCTATAATAAAACTCTATAATTCTTTATATTATCATTTTATCCAATTAGTTTCTGCATGTACATAAATATGACTGACCAAATAAAAAACAAAAGGGAGGAAACTTTTATTTCTACATTTATTTTAATAATTTAGAAGAAGTGTATACTAATGATAACACTCAACTCAACTTCAGTTTGCTGCCTTATGTTTGGTTTTTTTCAGTTACCAAATATTTACATTTAGCGGGTAAAAGTTTGTTCGAGTTTTTCGCACCCTCTTCTCCAAATCACAAATTTCATCTTTAATTTTGATTGTAATTCTAAATCCGTCCTTAATGGTAGTAATCAGTCTAACTCCATATAAAACAAAGAGTAAGTCGATCGAAATACTTATTTAAAAGGCGTATGTTAAAAGAAGTTGAATTTTTTTTACTATTAACTATATTAGTATTAATTAATTACCCTAATATGAGAGCAAGAAAGAGTCAAATCTACAATAATATTTCATCACACGTACAAAAAGTCTCTATCAAGATTCATGACATAATATTCATCCCCATCACCCAAAAATAAATTCACTGGAAAACATCTGTCACCCATTTTCACTAGCTAGGTTAATTACATATTAATTGACTAAAAAATGAACTTCCCAAACAACACCCCCCCCCCACCCCACCCCACCCCCACCCCTATAAATACAATCAAGAAAGTCCCTTCTCAACCACATCATCAACTCCCCACTCTCAAACACACACATTGCAAAGAAAAACAAGAAAATGGTGAAGCAAGAAATCAAGAACAACCCATCTAAAGAAAACCCACAATCATCATCTTCATCAAAGAAAAAGTACAAGGGTGTAAGAATGAGGAGCTGGGGATCATGGGTGTCTGAAATTAGGGCACCCAATCAGAAGACAAGGATTTGGCTGGGATCATACTCAACTGCTGAAGCAGCTGCAAGAGCTTACGATGCTGCACTTTTATGTCTGAAAGGACCAAAAGCCAACCTTAATTTCCCCAAATTAAGCCAAAGATTGAATCTTTCTGATGATGGGACGAATCCCATTTGCCCTAAATTGATTCAGAAGATCGCAGCAGCTGCTGCTGCTGAGAGTGAGGTTCTAGAAGGTTCTATTGATTTGAGCCCAACGACGTCGTTTTATTCGTCTCCTTCCTCCTCTTTGCAATCGCCGTCTCTCTCTTCTTCTTCGATTAATGAGTTGAGTGTGAGCGGGAGGATTGAGGATGATCTTATTTCTCTTGATGCGGCGGCGTGCGGCGGTGGTGATGGCGGCGGCGATTACTCGTGGTACAACTTTGAATCCCCGAAGTACTACGAGATGATGAGTGGGGCGTTTTATGATCCGACGATGGTGGTGGAGGATGATTATTCGAGTTTTGAAGATATCAGATTATGGAGCTTCTGCTGATCGATCAAGAATTGGATCCTTCTCTCTCTTCTCTCTTCTCTCTATCATGAATCATTTGTTTATTCGTTGGATGTTCTTCAGTTTATTTCTTGAAGACATTACTCACAGTGACATTATTTCTTTTTCCTTTTTTAATAGCTTTTATTTTGAAATTCGAAGGATTTCAGAATAATGAAATCTTTTCCTCATTGAATTAATTATACTATTATCAATTTATTGAATTAATTATGTACGAAGAGTATACTATGTAATAATATTAATTTTGTCATGGAGTATCATTTGTTTATACTATAATGTACATGTCTTTTATCACATCTTAAAATTCCAAATAATTAAGAAATATAACATGATTTATCCCGGCTGTCTATTTTCCTCCTTAAAAAAAACCCAAGAAAAAGATTTTATCCGCTTTGTAATGATGAATTATATTTCTCTTACTATAAAAAATAAATAAATAAAAAAAAATAATAATAATAATATCATAAATATAAATAGTTAGTTCGAAATTAATTCGTATTCACGAATTCGAATTCTCTGTTTTCCAGCTACATTGCTTTATAATTTGATTGCCTACACTAATCAACTTGTAACTAGAGGAATTTGATACGCACACGGCGTAATCCATAAGCAAAAGAACAAGTTAAAATCTTGATTTGGTAACCAAGTTGAGAATTCATGCTAGAATTTGAAAGTAAAGAAACAAGTCAATTGAACTTGAAATTGTAGGGGACCAATTTCTAGTTGTACCCTCCGTTACATAAATTGTACCTGAACTTTTTAAGACAGTATTGTGGGCCATCTCCTTTTTTGGATTTTACAAATTTTGTATGTGCTGAAAACAATAAGAACATGGTAAGAGGGGGGAGAGATGTTTTTTTTGATAAAAGTAACATTTTCGAAAATATAGTGAGACATGTGTAATGATATGATTATATCTAATTATAACAAGCCATGTGGGATTAGGGCATAAATTAAATGAACAAAAAATATTTGTTTTATTTGTGTCACTATCTATCTAGTGAAGTATATAGGCTTGTGGATATCACATGAAGTTTTCTTGTCTTTTAGGAATCATGAGTGGCATGTGAAATGAAAATTGTTTATAGTCTTAGATTGATTATCGGCTTTGTCTTTTTTTTTTTCTTTTGGAAAATACAAAATACATGTATAAGATGCTACAAATAATGTTACAAGAGAGTTATTGATTTATCCTAAGAACTTCAATTATTAGATGTTATCACATTTTAGCGGATCAAGAATTCAGGTTCAAAGCGACAAATTTGCAATTTCGCGGCACGTAATAATATATATATATATATATAAAAGGAGGTTCAAATGTGAAGAGTCTCTTATCGTGTGAACGTGTGAATACTGCACTTTAAATATAAATGTATAGCACTTTAAAGACAAACATACTTCATTTAAAGTATATATATATATATATATATATATATATATATATATATATATATATATATATATATATAGGAGGAGGTTCAAATGTAAACATCATATTAGTGTGTGAACGTGTGAACAAATCTATACCTTTGATCTTGTGGATTGGACGGTTGGATTTAATTTTTTAACTTAAAATGGCGAATTGCACTTACAGTTTATTGCTACTGTACTTAAAGGCTAATTAGGTAATTTTACATTTAGATAAATATATTCATAATCTAAATAACTCATTATTTTCATAACCGCATCTTTCTTCATTTACGCTCATATTACTTCCATCCATAACCGTATTCATTTACGCTGATATTTCTCTACATTTCTCTACACACTTAAAAACCGCTTCCCTATGTATATTTATCTTCCTTAAATTTCTCTTCCTTAATTCGTAAGAGATTTTGTTAATCTTCATATTAAATAATGGTTTGTTCATCAGGTAAAGTTCTAATTGTTATTTTTCATTTTTTTTATGATTAAGATATGATCTTTGTGTTCATATGTTTTGTTCAAGTGCTAATTTAAAGTGCAATAGAAATTGATACATAAGTGCATTAGAAATAGCAAGTGCAATTCATACTAAATCAAAGTGTAGTTTAATTCGAAGTGCATTCCATAATAAATAAAAGTGCATTCTAAATTAATTTAAAGTGCATCTCATTAATTTAAAAGTGCAATCCAAATAAACTAAAAGTGAAGTTCATGATTAATTAAAGTGCAGTCCATGATTAATCGAAGTGTAATCTCATTAATTTAAAAATTGCAATCCAAATAAACTAAAAGTGCAGTTCATAATTAATCAAAGTGTAGTCCATGATTAATCAAAGTGCAATCTATTTAATTTCTAAATGCATCTTATAATTTTCAACCACAAACTTTTAAGAATGCATCATGTAATAATTTAAACCAAAGTGCAGTCCAAATCAACTAAAAGTGCATCCCCTAAATTCTCAAAGTGCTGACCAAATTAATTAAACGTGCACCTCTTAAATTATCTTAGTGCAGTACAAATCAATGAAAAGTACATCTCTTAAATTATCAAAGTGCATCTCCTAAATTCTCAAAATGCAATCCAAATCAATTACCTACACAACTTTCTAAAGATTTAGAACAAAAAATACGTGGCGTAAAAGGATGGGAGAAGATTTGATTAGTGGTGATTTTTTTGGATAGATTTGCGATCATAATTAGATTAGTGGATAGAGGTAGTTTAAAAAATCTTATCCAATATAAAAACATATCAAATTTACCCTTTAAGTGCAATTGATTTCTCTGTAAAGTGATATTTGCTTGTTTTAATTTCAAATTAAATCTGGATCGTTCATTCATTAAATTAAATGTCTATTATTTATTCTTATGTTCACACGCTGAGAGGGTGTTCTCACGTGAACCAACCCCTTATATATATATATATATATATATATATATATATATACACAATTTTGGAGCTTAGGTGTAAGAAGCCCAAATTGAATTTTTGTCCATTACAAAGCTGAAATGCAAAACCCAATTTCGATTGAAGGGCCCGAATTGAACTTTTACCCTATGAAGGGCCCGATTTTTTTCTATTGGATGGCCCGATTATCTCTAATTCTCTAATTGTGATTTGGGCTTGAAGGCTCGAAGCGGAAAAGCCCGGATTTGAAGTTTCAAGAATTAATAGTTTTTATTTAACCAATGTGGTGATAAGTTTATTAAGCACAAATTTCATCTTGAAAAAGATTCGCTAAATCCGAAATACGATATATTGGTTTATGATCAGGGTTTTTAATTCAAAAACTGGTCAATTAAAATGTTAGTAACAAAATCCTTTGCGTATATATTAATGACATTAGTAGTATGATTCTGCATTAATAGGAAATTGGAAAAATAAAATAAGATGGTGATATAAGATTATATACTATTGTAGCTATTTGAATTTATTTTTGAAAAAATTATGATAATTGAATGTCTGATTCGCAGTTCGAAATCATGTTAGAATTCATAATAATTACCTTCAATTCAAATATAGATTTCGAACAAAATTCACAACCAATTCGTGATTCAAGACTCCTACCAAATGCTCAATTTATGATTATTATATTATGAAGAAAAAGATGGATAAATATCCCACGTACGTTAGGATCCTTGTGGATAAGCTAGCTAGATGGCTGGAATTATCAGGAACTGAATAAATAGCAACTCATTGCATTATTAATGTCCCAATCAAGTTCAAGAATTTGGATTTTTTTGAATTGATCGGAAAAAATGACTTAATTGATGTTTATCCCAATACTATGATTAATTATTCTAGGCTGAAAACGACTGTTAATTTATTTATTGGATATGAATCATTAACATCCATTAACCCAAACATTATACAGGTAACGAAATTATTTTCTGGGATATGATATGAGAGAGAGAGAGAGAGATCATAAGTAAGATAAAATAAAATAAAAGGTAGATGGGATAATGTGATTTTCCAGGGTTTGAACCCCAAAGGGGTAACACCCTTCTCCTATTTTTATCCAACAATTTCAGAAACCAGTTATTTTAAAATTGCAAGGAATGGAAGAGAAGTGCTGCACGACATTAATACACGATCATACAACAGAAAGAGTTTGACTAAAAATTTTCTATTATCATGCATTATAATCCTGTTCTCATGTGGGGTGCTCAATGTTTAACATAATCTACAAAGGATAAGAATAGGGATATATGATTCAAAATTTAGAATTAGAGTGCAAAATATGTAATTTCGAAGACGGTATAGTAACTTTTATATATGTTTTGTAGATTCGTTATTAGTTGACAAATTAAATATAAATATGTAGTTGAAAAAAAAAATTCGTCTTTTGATATGCATGTGAGGGTGGTTGAGTAAATTGAATGTAGAATGGTGAATAAAGCAAATAAGAATCTAAACAGGCTTTGATTTCAAAGAAGCAAAAGTAATTTAACCTTTTTTCATACTAAAATATTACACAAAACGCAGATTGCGGATCAAGCTTTGCCTGCATGCATCAAACTACAAAAGTTGGAGGTTTTCACCAAAATACCCTACCACCATGTGAGAGAGAGAGAGAGAGAGAGAGAGAGAGAGAGAGAGAGAGAGAGAGAGAGAGAGAGAGAGAGAGAGAGAGAGAGAGAGAGAGACATGAGATATTCATAATGGATAGGAAAAAAAAAACACAGATTCTTTGGTTATGAGATGAATGTTTAGTGACAAGATAAGATAGTGATGCAATAATACTAAGAAATGATGCTGTAAGAAGACAAGCAGGGCTCATGATTCTGGTCTTCAATATTGCTCAAGAAAACACAAAATAATGGAGCCTCATGCTTTAACCCCACTACCAAAAGTCGAGGAATAATATAGAGCAAGTGGATTGGAGCAAAAAAGATTGAATCTTTACTCAAAAACTCATTCCTCTCTCCATAGATGTAAACTCCATTTCTATGTACAGCTTACAGTATGGTGGGATTCACCCTCGGACTTATCGGGGTGTCGATTTTTCGTCCCTTTTGTACAAAATGCAGTAAAAAAGACTACATTTACCTTTTTGATCAAGTGTTAAGAGTAGTAGATTTTGTTCTGAACTGCTTTGACTGCAGCAACTCTTGCTGCTGTGGCTGCCTTGTTTGCAGAAGCCACAGCTCTGTCCACCTTCTCCTCCACCCCGCGGAGGTGGGCTGCGCTGTCAGCCGTCTTTCTTGCAGCCTACAAAAGTATTAGAGTTCAAGAAAAGACTCAAAGGGTTACTAACTATGTGACATTTTGATGTACCTGAACTGCGCGAAGAACAGAGTATGTAAGAGGGGGATGAGGGGTTTTAAGATTGCCATTGTCCCATTCGCCGGATTTGTTCAAGCCATTACGGAATGTGTACGCTCCGTAGCCTTGCTTTCGCCCTTCATGCCATGAACCTTCGTAGCAATGGCCGTTGGCAAAGTGGTAGACTCCGAAACCATGGATTTTGTCTCCAAAGTACTCACCAGAATACCTATCTCCGTTCCTATAACGTGTTTATGAGCTTGGATCAGCTTCGATTAATCAAAACTCCGATGTGGGAGTTGGTTTCCTAACTATAGCTTGTGTATTCAACATCATCTACTAGCTACAATTTACTTATTGCTCTGCCTACTCAAACACCATAGAAATATCAAGTGATTCCATAAGGTAAAGAGATGAAACAGAAAAAAATCAATCACACCCCATATTCACACATCAAAACAGCCATTCTATTTCTTCCCTTTTTTGGAAGAATCCATCACTATCCCATTTAATTTCAAGAATCAAGAATCAAGGCTGCAATAAATTCAAGAATCAAAAGAGGGAAATTTCAAGTGATCAAGAATCAAGATTTATCATTATCCCATTTAATTAAAAGCCACATTCAACCACATTAAAGATCAAAACAGCCAAGAATCAAGAATCAAGGATGCAAACAAATTCAAGACTCAACAGGGATAATCGTAAGTGATCAAGAATCAAGATTTTCACCTGAAATGGTAAAAACCAAGCCCATGCTTCACACCATACTCGAACTCCCCAATGTAACAGCTCCCATCTGCACAACTCTGCACTCCAACTCCATGGCTCTGTCCATTGCACCACTCCCCACCATAACAATCCCCAGTATAAAACTTATACACACCATATCCATGGCGTAAGCCTTGCTTATACTGCCCTTTATACCGACTCCCCCTCGTCCAGCTCTCAATCCCATAGCCCTCATACTTCCCATCAATCCAATCCCCTTCATACCTCCCATTCACTATGAAATTATACACTCCACTCCCATTACACTTCCCTTTATGAAACTCACCTTCGTAGATATCTCCATTGCTGTAAAACTCCACTCCTTCTCTCGCTACCTTCTTCAAACTAGTCTCTCTAAACTTCTCTTGATTTTCATTCTCTTCCAACGCCTCCGAATTCGACTCTCCGATAAACCACTCCACCGATTTAGATTGATTCTTGTAACCGAAACAAGAAAGTCCCAATCTTTTCCCATAATCATCACTTAACTGCTTGCAGAATATAAGACTTTTACCAACCAAAACCTTGTTCTTCCACACGAGAAACAGCAAAATAGCAACGAAAATCAGAGCGAGAAGCAAATTCTCCGAGGTGGTGAAGTCGTCATAGTAAAAAAAGGCGAAAAGTGTATAACCCGAAAGCAGAAGCACCGAAACAAACGGCGAAAAACGAGAGGCATTAGGTCGAACAGTTGGTGGGCATGGTTTATTATGAGGCTTCTGCTCTTCGATGTCTACTATTTCTTCTTCATCCGGCATCACCTCGCTCAACGAGGAGAAGCTGTGAATAGACGAACGGACGGTGGGAGATGAGCGGAGCAAAGAGTGAGTACGAGTAAGCTTCGCCTGGCTTTTCTGGCCGTCCATTTTCAACTAACGCCGTCGTTTTCAACCTCCGCCGTCTAATTATTCGCTCCTCCTCCTGTACCTCGAGGTTCTCTTCATGTACTCCGACGCCGGTCTCATCTCCGGCGAGTGGCTGCCGCGGTTTAGCGTAGGAGAGAATAAGAAACAGAGAGATGCGTAAGAGAGAGTGTGTGTGTGTGTTGTCTGAAAGTTTAGAGAGAGGAGGAGAGCAGTCTCCGCTGTGGAAATGATCAGACTCGACCGGGTTTATTGTGGGGAGGAATATCGTGGGCCCTACACAGGTTTTGATATGGGCCGTCCGATGTAGATCGCGGTTGGCATCGATTTGATCTTCTCGGGCCGTTAGATTGGGGGGAATGTAGGATCTAGTTCGGCTATTTTATCTTTTTGATTATTTCGTTCATGACCTTTCGATCTCGGGTCATCCACCTTCATCACTACGCCATTCCAAGAGGATGAGTATTTTTTCTTTATCATTTTATATACTCCTAGTTATGGGCACATATATTTCAAGATTATCAAATCCGTGACAACGAGAAAATTTTGATTTGGTTTTCGTCAATGTGGTATATGCTCGATTTTATCTTGTAATATAATTGTGTCCGTTTTATGTTTAATAAATTTAAAAGTATTTGTATTTATGCATATTTTTTCTTATCGTCTAGTTTATAGGTGATTTGTTTTTTTTTTTTTTTTTTTGTTTATTTTTGTTGACGAGGAACCCGCAGCCGCTACCTTTGGTGCGCATAGGGTAAATTTCGCTCCTGTGCAATAGCCTGCAAACCACACAGAAGAGTTAAACCACCCTTAATGTGACAGGGTGACAGACTGGTGATTTGTTTATTTTGTTACTTATAAACCATCATTAAGCACAATGGTCATGTAATTCAAAACGGATGTATGATTCTACTTTAAGTTTAAAGATTAAAAAATATGATTGTTTATATTACACAATCAATAAACATGTGCTGCAATATTACTAAAAAACAAACAGAAATTACATTATAAAATATATAAAAAGAAAATTGAAATTTAAAACTTAAACAAGCATAATTTTTAAAGTCAAGAGTTTGAAAAATTATGAACTCTTTTCGATATTGAATCAACGTTTCAAATTGACTCATTACACCTTACATGTTAAGTGGTCCTGAATTCAAATTCTAATTATTTAAGAGTTTTCTTATTTTGAAAACACTTTTAAATATTATCGATATGAAATTTTCATTTTTCTCTTTGGCAAAAGGAGTATTCACTTTCTAAACCGTTCCAAATAATCAATTTTTATTTAAAAAAAAAAAATCTTCTAACAACAATTAAGTGGTACATCCATTACAAACTCAAATGTCTTAAGTAATGGTAATGGCTAATAACTTCCATTCATCACAACCTTCAACCCTTCCATCATTACTTCTTCAGCAGCTTCTCCTTCATCCTCTCCACCGCACTTCTAAGCGTCCCTTCATCCTTACAAAAAGTAAACCTCACAAGATTCTTCCCCTCCTCCGGATTCAAGTAAAACACACTAGTAGGAATCGCCACAACCCCAACTTCCTTGATCAAGAACTCGCAGAAGGCGACGTCGTTTTCAAGCCCGAATGGAGTATGATCCACCACGACGAAGTAGGTTCCGCTTGACGGAAAGACCGTAAACCCCACGGACTTCAAACCCTCCACAAGAATCTTCTTCTTCTCTGCATAATCCCTCCTTAGCTCCTCGTAGTACGACTCCGGTGCGCGTAGGGCCTCAACCGCGGCGTGTTGCATCGGAGTCGACGTGGCGAACGTGAGGAAAGCGTGTGCTTGCCTTACTCCCCAATCCCCATGTCAAGTGTGGTGGAGCGATAGCCCACCCGATTTTCCACCCGGTTAGCGAAAATGTCTTCCCGAGCGAGTTCAGGGTTACGGTCCGGTCGAACATCCCGGGAAGTGAAGCAATAGAGATGTGGTCCATCTTGAAAGCTAGCTTGTCATAGACTTCGTCGGAAAAGACCAACACCTCGTTCTCTATGCATAAAGAGGCAATTGCGTTGAGTTCCTCTTTCGTGAACATTTTACCCGTCGGGTTGTGTGGAGTGTTCATGAGGATGGCGCGAGTATTCTTTGTGACAACAGATTTTAGTTCATCAATCGGGACGTTGAAGTTTGGAGGCTTTAGGGTTATGGACCTGATTTTAGCTCCGGCCATGGAGAGAGTGGCTTCGTAGGAGTCATAGAACGGAGCAAAGATGATGACTTCATCACCGGGGTTGATTAGGCCAAGAATTGTTGCAGCTATGGCTTCTGTGCATCCGGATGTGACGGTAACTTCCTTTTCCGGATCAACCACGAGCCCGGTGTCTAACTTGAAATGATCAGCTATGGCTGAGTTCAAGTCGGGAACTCCATATCCACGGGCGTATTGGTTTTTACCATCTCTAATGGCTTGGATAGCAGCTTCTTTAACAAAATCTGGACCATCAAAGTTGGGGAAGCCTTGTCCAAGATTAATGGCTCCGTGCTTGATTGCTAGGCTGCTCATTTGTGTGAAAATCGTCGTTTTGAACTTCTCCAAACGCTTTGCAATCTGAAAAAGAAAGTGATAGAATTGGACATGATGAGGATGGTTAAGAGAGACACCGTTAGATCAAATGATTTTCTAATTTGTCTTGTGAAGGAAGTAACAAATAATGAAGCCTCAAAACTTATTAAATCAAAGAATCAAGAATGAGCAATAATGGCAAAAGCAGAACCCAACACTTGATCTAAGGGTGGTCTAGTTGGTAGAGAAGAGATAATAAATTTGAGTTTCACTATGCATTTTAGGTCAAGCCCATTAAAGAGAAGATGGAAGGCGCCTAGTAAAGCTTGCCTTTCTTGTGTGCTGGTCGCAAGTTCTTCCTCATTGCCATCATCTAAGCTGGACTTTTTCAGAGTGGTGCGAACTATGAACCACTTATTTCTTTAATTTGACAAGTTCAACAAATCAAAACAAGAAAGCACATATAATTTGTATCTCAAGTATATACAGTAGATTATTCCATCAAAACATGCATCTTGTAAACTGAAAATATTAGCAAATGCAATGCATGTTTACTTTGTAAAATTAGTAAATTACAACCAATTAATTCATAATGTAATGCTCTAATTCCAAGATTCAATTCAATCCAAGCATCCCAATCAATACCAAAATTGAGAATTTAATCCAGAAAAAGACCGAATCTTCCAATCGTGAGACGGCGAAAAGGCTCAAACCCTACTCAATTCCAAAGCAAGAAGAAACCGTACATACCTGAAGAGGCCGAGTAGCCGCTGCTGAATTGTGCCGGCGGTGGAGATTGAGGAAACCATGACCGGTGGAATCCACAAACTGCCAATGCGATTTCCCGAAATTGCGACTGAATTATTGGGAGAATTTAAAGTGTTTGAGCACGTATGGGTTGGAGGAGCATTAGCATCAACGGTACACTTGAATCGAAATTCGAAAGATTCGAGGAATAAATTTGAGATTTCAGTGGAAGTTCTACCCACCCAGTTGCCATATGGTTGAGAGCATAAAATGATTATTATTTTATTTTCTTAGCATAAATTTATTAGGATAACAAACACATAAAAATAGTCTCAATTATCAAAACATTCACTGTGCCGTTAAATTTGGGTATAAATATCGATTTTATCACTAGAAATGTGTTAAAAAGTAATATAGATTTATCGAAATTTTTTCAATAATATGAACTCGATTATAACTTTATGATCACACCGATTGAAAGTTACCACATGTCAGTTCAATAACTTTTTTTTCTTTTCACAATAAACATTCGATTAAGATTTCGCAACCATGATTCATGACCAATCGAGAATTTTGACATTTCAATAATTATTTTTGATAATCCGAAATCGATCATGACTTTATGATTGGAATCCATTCAAAACTCCCATCCATTTAATAGTTATTTCCATGCTCATATCAACGCTCAATTGTGTATTCGTGATCAAAACCGATTGAGAATTTTGACCCTCAATAATTATTAGCAAAAACACTCTAAAAGTAGAAAACTAAACATATTTATCTTATTTTTATGTTTTTGTCATATCAAATGGCTATTTAAGGACCACCATTCATATATACTAACACATCAATATAGGTAAATTGACAATAATAGTCATCGAACTTTGCGTTTTTGCGACATTTGCCCTCATTTTTTTTGTTTTCTTGACTTTCAACTCCTTGTTTTTGCGATTTTAGTTCTACCGTTAATTTTTCTATCAATTTGACCGTCAATTCAGTTTTTATTTAAAAAAAAAAAATTGAAAAGACAAAATCGGAATCTTTATTTACATGGACCAAAATTGCAAATGAGGAATTATTTAGAACATATCTAGCAAAATAAAATTGTTTAAGGACTGATTTCACAAAATTGCATTTTGTATTAAATTTGCAAATTTTTCATATAACTTTATTACTTCATATCAAATATAAGCTAATTGAGAATTCATACCAATATAACCAACATTTAATTCGAAATGCAAAATATATACTGTGAATTAATCATTAAAAATAAAGATTTTATCATCCCAAAATATTTACTTCAAAATAACCATTTGATGAATAATATTTAATTCAAAATAATTAGTCCCATTATTCCACTTCTGAATGTTTTCAATCAAAGAGACAAATAGTGTGCAAAATATACATCCTCCTAACTTCAATCTAACATCCTCAAAGTTGCTATATTGTGACCTTCTTGGCCGCACTAACCATAGCGAATTGGTCTCATTTTTTTAGCAATCTTTTGAGGTGTATTCTTATATTTTGAACAAGAAAAACAATTGTTATATATTCAATATATACCAAACTATGAATCATCACAACCAAATAGATTCAAGGATATTCCAAAGCTGATATGTATATCCAAGAAAGTGCCTAAATGCATTAAAAAAAAAACTAAGCAAACAGATCAAAACCAATACTGCACAAATTCTCAACAATCACCTTCGCTACCAAACAAACCAAAAGTAATACTATCTGGAACAAACCTAAATCAACATCTTTACACAATACATTAAAGATCTAGATACACTCCAACTCATCAATACAGTAAGAAGTCTTACTCAAAATACTTTTCAAGAGCATCAGTATCCAGCTATGCCCTCCAAAATTGAAACAACCATGGGTTCGATCGATTTTCCACTCCCATGACAGGAGCTTCGAACCATCTCGACTTACTAGAAATTGAAACAACCAGAGCTGACATTAAAAAATTGATATCTTAGAGATGATTACTGGAAATTAATTTAAAATCATAGATATAAAGAATTTTTGGAAATTAAAGGTAAAGAACATATATTGTGTAATGAAGGTAAAGAACATTACAAAGTGATGGAGAAAAGATAAATATAAGTTGAAACCAAAATATGATTTGATTGATATAATGACTTGTCCTAAGATTTAAGGTTTAATACTTTTTTTTTTTTTTTTTTAATAATCAGGAACTGCAACCCGCAGCCACTAAACGAAAGAGACTTACTTGGCATAACTAGTGTTTCATATATTAGGTTTATAGATAAATAAATGAAAAATAAAATCGGCTGTTTGCGGAAGAAGCCACAAAAACCAAATGATTGTAAACTTATGCTTATGCTTTATGTATTAGGTATACAACCATAAAGAAATAATAGATGTAGTCGAATCACGAGTAATCAAATGCTCTTCATATAATAGACGTAAGGCTCAATCTCTTTTTAATATAGCCTTAGAATAAAAGTCGAGAAATATGAAACTAGACGAAAATGCACATACAAAGCCTTTCACACCAAAATCACACCTGTCAAATCAAATCAAACACAAGCCCCCCATTTAAATTCTCCATTATAATTCTCAATTAACACAAAAATGGAAGAAAATCGATGTTGATAAGTATCAAAGTGGCCGAGCAACTCACCTGACTTCTCAATTGACACCAAAGCGGCCAATCATATTCCCAAAACGATGTAAGATATGCAAATAGTTCAGGGTTTTCAACTTCAAACTCAATTTTATTACCTAATTACCTACTTTACCTTTTTTTTATAACAATTTGATTACCGTTTAAATTGACGAAAAAATTAATGATAGGAGTAAATATTAAAATCACAAAAACAAAAAATTGGGGATAAAAAAAAAATGAGGACAAATGTCGCACAAATTATAAAATTTGAGGACTATTTTTGTCAATTTCCCCATCAATATATAACAAAATAAAAAACTCATTCCATCGAATAAATTTACAAAATAAAAGTCTTAGACAAATCCCATGAATAACATGGAAAATCATAATAAAATATTTTGGGAAAAATAACACGTTATTATATCATAGATGCTGCATTCAAAGGTGCATCCCCGCCTATGTAACTCAACCATATCCCACCGCCAGTGTAGATACTAATTAACAATTCTCATAACAAGAACAGAGGATTTGGCAGAACTAATGCTTGAGAAAATTCTAACACAAAAATAACATGATTATGATCAGAAGCAAGAATTGTTAGCAAACAGTGGTATATTTCTAACAAAAAGATGGTGGTAGGGTAAGGCTTCAAGCTTCGACTCCCTCATCGACAAAGTTATGATCGTAGGAGGAGGCCTCATATGCAAAATCTTGATCCATATTCTCCATCGAGTCACCGTATCTGAACTGTTTGGTTCCCATCGTGGTGAAAGGCATCAAACCAAACGCTCGAGCAGTCTTGATCTCACGAGCGACTTTCCTCTGAGCCTTGGCGCTGATTCCGGTCTGCTCAGCGCGAATTCATAAGAAACAGAGCATGCATTGTAGGATCAGTTGTGTTGAGATGTTTACCTTGCTCCTCTTGATGATGATGCCGGCCTCAGTGATGAACTTCGCTAGGAATTTCACATTCTGGCCAGAAATGGAGAATGCGGGTGAGTAACTAAGTTGATAAACAAGAATATCAGCAATGAGTATAGAAGCCAAAAAAAAAGATATTATCGAGGTCAACTCTTCTACAATAATGCAGTAGCCAAAGATGAACCGTATCACATTTGGACTAGAATAATGAGGCTAATGCTTCGTATTATTGACAATTATTAACAAAAGGGTGAGATAGTTTTGGGAAGTAGAAAGAAAGGATGTGGTATGCATAATTAGAAAAGTGAAGCTTTATGGATTCTGACAAATTATACTCCAAATTAAGATAAACTTCTAAGTATAGTAATAAGCTAACAAATGGTAATATAAGTGTGAATAAAGATTTTAGAGAAGTTGAGATTCAAATGTCATATAACTAAGTTCCTAACTAATCAGCAAACATTAATTATAATTGCTAGTTCCTAACTAATTGTAGGACTAAATCAGCATCATATGGAAGACATTTTAGTGTCGGAATGTGAACAAAGAACACAATAAGGGTATAAATAATATCAGAAGCACTGGTCAGCACCGGTAAATGGCAAATTTCTTGCAAGAAATAACATTTAATTTCTTAACCATACATACCCGGAAATCAGCTTCTTGCAATACTTCCTTTGTTGTTACTTCAAACTCCATCCTTTTGTTAGGCTTACGCACTCCGGGTTTTCTTAAATCAAGATCCTGTATATATCAACGCAGGTTATTAAAATCAGAGAAGAGTTAGGAACTTAGGGTCATCTTGTTACAAACAAGTTGGAACTAACATAGAGCTCAACTAAAAAACTAAAACACTATACACGCTACAAGCATATATTCTTAATACATCGATTATACCTTGGTTTCATAAGTCATCCCGCTCTGGAAATTCACATCAGGCCTGAAAGTATAATCCTCCCTAGCTACTTCCGCCGGATCAAACTCAAAATAGGCGGCCGCTTTCTTTAGTTTATAGTCCATCCCATCAGTCAATGAAGTAAAACTCTCTCCTAGACCTCCTAGCCCAGATTTATCATGTGCCTTCTCAACCTTACTGAGCTTCCGGTAAAAGGACATTTCCTTATCGAAACCCCCATCACCAGAATTACCTTGGCCAGAATTACCATAGGACGCGTTTAAGTCGTCCCAATCAAAACTAACTGTAAATTGAAAGGAGCACACATTAACAACAATTAAAGGATTGAAAGATTACATATGTCGATATGACAATATGAATCCAACACCAACACAAACTTTAAAATATATAAAAGTTATAAAGAGGTTAAAAAGAAAATCATACAAAAGGAGCAATATTCTAAGGCCCCAATTGCATCTCTTGATTATATATTTGAGTTAGTAGAAGTCAGATTCAGCAAGATCAATGTGGTATACAATACATTCAGCAACTCTACATCAAAACAATTTCAAATAAGCGAACACTATAATTCAATTTTTCTGCTTTTATCTTTTGAACTGATTTCAATCCAATCTAACAGCAAACACAATGCAGTGTGTTCACCAATAATGCCCAAACAATTGGGATTTTCTAATTTCCGATTCAGCAACCAGCAATAAATTTCCGATCAATCAAATAAGCAAAAATTCAAAAAAAAATAAATCGTTACCAGGAGATGCGCCAGCAGAAAACGCCCGAATCGAAATACTGCTCTGAAATTGACGAGACAAAACAGCGTTGGCAGAGCGCAGCGCACTTCGAACGAGTTTCATTTCTCCCTGAGCATCGAGAAAAATCCAAACTTAGAAATCAAAACAAGGATGAAACAGTAAGTATTTCATGAAAATGCGTATCAATTATTACCTAAGAATTATGACCGATCGGAGGAGGGAAATTGTTTAGGGTTTAAGGGCCGAGTGGCAGATTGAAGCGATTAATTCGTCTGCATCTGAAACTAGACCCGACCCGACTCGTTTCTTATCTTAATCGAGTGAATACGGGTGAAAACTATTGCCCCGTTTGATAATGTCTTAATATATTCAAATTCAATACATAAATTTTATTCTTCCAATCGTATAAATTATTTAACAAAACTTATATCTATAAGAATATTCTGGAATTCCTTCATAGTTAATCGTTTAATTTATTGTTTAAAAAAAATATTAAGCTTTTTATATAATTTGTTTCGTCTCTTAATTAAGCAGTGTCTACATCACTAATTTAAGACAAATTGACTTAAATGATTTTAAAATTTGAGATTTTTAATCAAATTCATCTCCAATTTAAATTTATTGGTCAAAATGGTCCCCAATTATTTAGTTTTTGGTCAAATTGGTCATTCCGTTAATTTTACCGTTAGTGAACGTGAATTAAAAAATTATATTATAATATTTAGGAATATTTTTGGAATAAAATATTAAGGACTAATTTGACCAAAAAAAATTTAACCAAAATTTGTAACCAAATTTTTTATTGAGAACTAATTTGGCCAAAGTTCTTACAATAAAATTTACTAAGGACCAATTCGGCCAATACTTTTAACATAAAAAATTATTGAGGACCAATTCAATATCGCTACCGTAAATTTTACTGAGGACCAATTCGACCAAAAAATTTACCGTAAATTTTTTTGGTTGAATTGGTCCTCAGTAAAAAATTTACGGTAAAAATATTGGTCGAATTAGTCCTCAATAAATTTTACAGTAAAAAATTCGCCGAATTTGTCATCGAAATTTTATTCCGAATGTACCTTCTAAATATTATAATATATTTTTTAAATTTGCGTTGACTAACCGTAAAATTAACGGAAGGACCAATTTGACCAAAATCTAAAAAATTGAGGATCAACTAAGAAATTCGAATTGAGGACCAATTTAGCAAAACATCTTAGATTTGGGGACTATTTAAGCCAATTTGTCCTAATTTAATTAGAGTATAGAAAAATTTAATTAAGTAGTCGCATCACTATATAAAAAACAGTTTAATTTTAAAAGTCATGAATATAAAAGTATTTGCAACATATTCTCGTAAGCTACTTTTTGCTTTATTGTATCTTCCGCTCTTAAAAGCACCTCATCGTAGCTTATGAGCTTGCGTCTCTCGTGACTTATTTTAAGCCTAAAAAATAGTATCGATTTTAAACACTTAAAAAAGTACTCTCTTCGTCTCAGTATATGTGGCTCGTTTCTTTTCAATATGTGAATTAAGAAAATGGTGTAATGTAGTATAGATTGTTTGACTACAAAGATAAAAATATGCCACGTTTAACGGGACGGATAAAATATTTTTAAGTTGAAAAAGCCCGAAAACCAACTTAATTAAGCATTTTCAAACACTACCTAAGCCAGCTTTTGTACATTACACTTTGTTTTAGTACACGTCTTTGACATCATGTTAGTCTTTCCCGTAGGCCATTTTCTAACTACGATTTTTAAAATCTGATATTGTATACAATTTGGGGGGATGGCTCCTATCCGCCCTTGGATCCGCAGAGATGATAAACAAGACACCAAATATCACAATGATAAATTTCATTCACATTTATTATAGATATATATCGTACAAAGACACATAAATAATTTTTTTCATAAATCATACAGATTTTATATCAATAAAAGATAAATACTAGGCTCGATATAAATCGGTGCAGTAGTCGAACATGACCTTTTAGGGGCACTTCTCCTGGACCATGGAGTCTTTCATCCCCTTATAACAAAGGCACTCGCAACCGCAATTCAATTAACATGTAATCGATGACGATAATCCGAGCAATTGCGATGCTTCGACGCAGTCGATCTCCGAATTGAGCGCTTCGTTTTGCAAAAGCATGACATGTCGACGATTAGAGCGCACAGTGTTCCTTTTTCAAATAAAAATAAAATAAAATTGTATTAGTAATTTTAAATTTTAATTGTTTATTCAGAGGATCGGGAAGAAGTCTAGCCAATGTCTAACCCTATAGCCCGAGGTAACTTGATAAATCGAACCAACCCGACGTCCTCCGCTGCCGTTGCGGTGGTGAGGATGAGAAGAAGGGTGACCAAAGCGGGTGTCACATTTGCCTTCATCACTTTTCTCGAATTGCCTGCAAATAATGTAAGAAGATGAGCAAATAAAACCTAAAATAAGTCTATGAAATTAAAAGATTGAGTATTATGAATATAGTCACCTGAATTTAATTATGATAATGAGGAGAAGAACTAAAAGATTGCGTGGAGAGAGAAGAACAAATTGATGGAAGTTGATTGGTGCACTCCTTGGTTTATATAGAGAAGTTTTAAGATGCATTACAATTTATTAGTATATTATTAGTGGCTCAAATTCTTGACACGTGAATTTATAAAATTATGTCTTTGTATATAAAATAGTGTAAAATAGTAAGTCATTAGATTATATTATTCTATAATTTTAATTATGAATTATTTTTAGTGGAATGACTTAAAAATACGAATCACCTATAATGAAACGGGGAGTATCATGTTATGAATAATTGATTTTCTTTTATTTTGAATTTTTTGTACAACCATATTCTTTTATTTGGCCCACCGAACCCTAATAATTAATAAATACTTCTTGCTACTCGTTATTGTTGTTCTTTTTAATTAAGTTGTCCAGTTATTGTTGACATATTCCTAAAATAGATACTCTATCCATCCCATAGATTTAATTTAGTATACTTTTTTGTGATGTTTCATTGAAATAGTTTAGTTTTCTTTTTTTAGCAAATTATTATAAACACTTTTTTAAGGACCACAACTTTATATAACTCTACACAAATCAACAACTTTCCTTAAAAATCAGAACGAAAAAAAGTGGACTAAATCTGGGAAGGAAGGAATACAAATTAGTGAACTAAAATTAATTTAAATAAGTAGATCCCATTATCTTAAATGTATTCACCAACTTCTTTAATCGATGTGCCAGAAACAAGATACGTGTGATGCACAAAGTTTTTTTTTTTGATACGTGAAACCCGCAGCTGGGTAAACCCCGCTCCTTGTGCAGTAGCCTGCAAACCACACAGGAGAGTTCAACCACCCTAGGCTAACCATAGGTGACAGGCCCACCATGCGTTTCTTAGGTGGGATTCGAACCCAGGACCTATCGGTCCCGGGCCAACCACCTTCACCAACTTTGCCATCCCAAGGGGGACAAAGTTTAAAAGTACGTGTGATGCACAAAGTTTAAAAGTACGTGTGAGGCACAAAGTTTAAAAGTAGGTGTTTTTTTTTTTTTTTTTTTTTTTATTTGAGGAACCCGCAGCCGTCACCCTCAGGTGACAGACTCACACAGAATGGCTTCAGTGAGGATTGAACCCATGACCTGTCGGTCCCGGGAAACCTCACCTCAACCACTCTGCCATAAATATTAACGATAATAATTGTTAATTCCTAGATCATGAAACATGTTCAGAGTTTTTCTTCGATAAATATTACAATAGTAATTGATAATTGTCGGATTATTATGCGATTATTCTTAAAATATTGCAAATGCAAATCATTATGCATTAGTAAACTTCAGCTGAATGTCGAGAGATAAAATTAGAGAAGATAAATTCGAAATTTGCCCCCTCGCATATATTACGTGCGGATCAAACATTTTCTTTAAGCCAACAATTGAGCTTGCGCGCTACATTACCATATTTATAATTAAAAATCACTACTAAAATTTCATTTTAAAATAAAACTAATACTCCCTCCATCCCACCAATCTTGCAACATTTCATTTTCGGGTTGTCCCACCAATTTTGCAATATTACCTAATACAGAAAGAAAATGAGTGGACCACATTCACTTAAACAAATGAACCCCACTATTTTTTAATTTTACACTACTTTATATATTTACACACACTATTTTACCTTTACAACCACTACCTTAAAATCCGTGCCGAAACCCCAATATTGCAAGATTGGTGGGACTGAGGGAGTATTATATTGGGTTGTAGTTTTGTTGGGCCGTAGCCTAGGCCACATCTACCATTAGGCTTTTCCAACCCAATAAACCTACCTTGCACAAATCCAACATCTTAAAGCCTTGCATGTCATCCTCAAGTATATGGTCACACTCACAACTCACACTTCCAATTGTATAATTATTCAACTAAGCTTATATCTTAATAACAGAATTATATATTTCCTTCTACATCACCTAATCCTTTAATTTGTTAAATTATATAAAATTAATAAGCATTTTATTGTGATTTGATTAAAGTGTAAATTAATAAGAACCAATTAGAGAAAACAAGTTAAATCAAGACTTATAATAAAAATGAATTATGAAATAAGACTTTACATTTAATAAATTATTTGTGTTAGGATACATATTCTTATAATAACTTATACAATAAAATTATAGAATTAGAATTTGATCGGAAGATGTCTCTATAAGCCCCATACAAATTCTGCATTAGTCATTAATATTAACTTAAAAATATAAGTCAAAAATAACTTATGAAATAGTTAAGTTATTCCGATTAGTTTTTAAAATGCACAAATAAGAACTTATCTTTAGAATAAATCGAAATAACCTACTTATTTCAATACTTGATCATAGGAAATATATATAATAAATAGTGGGGGTATGTATATATATTTTTTGGTCGGTATATAAAAGCACATTTATTTATTTGTGTATGTATAATATATGTAACAGTATTATACAGACCCATGTGAATACTCGATAAATACGATATTCGATATGGACATAGCATCGATAAATACTACATTCATATCTTGTTAATACTATGATTCTTCATATCGAATTCATTATTTTCTCAAACCAAACGGGACTTAGATCTTCGGTATCTGAACTAGACCCGACCCATCACGGGCCGGGTCGGGCCACACATAATGATATATAATACTTTTATTAACTACTTGGTAAGTGATATATTAAATTTATGTTCAATCAAATTGCAGAAATATGCAATTATACTCATTTATAATAAGAAATTATAGAATTCCGAGCAATCATTATATTTTATTCTAGGGTTATGATCAAATAAAGTACGAATTTTTTCAATTTTGCAATTTTAACACGAACTTGTAAACTTGGTTAATTAAACCACGAAGTTTCAAATTTTTGCAATTCGAAACACGCTCCGATCCTTAAATTTTTCCGGCTGCCAAAAACCTAGATTGACGCCTACATCGACTATACTAAACGAGAGCACGAAGAAAAATGTGAAGATAAAAAATGTTTTCCTTTGAAGGTCGTATCAAACTCTTTGTCTTTTAATAAGTGTTTCAATTAGTTAATTGTGTTGTGAATTATCTGAAATCGTGTTTATATTATCCAAAAAAGACGTCGTTCGGTTTTAATGATTTGGAAAATTGGTCAGCTTGACGACTACGTGTACAAAGCGATGTCGTTTTCGTATTTGCCGGTAGCGGCAAATATTTCAAGATCGGAGTGTATCTTGAATTGCAAAAAATTGAAACTTCATGCTTTAGTTCGTCAAATTTACAAGTTCATGTTAAAATTACAAAATTGAAAAAAATTGTGCTTTATTTGTTCATTATCTCTTTATTCTATATAATGAGGATTATATAATACATGTAGATACATACATTATTCAGCTTTCTATTAATTATATAAATGTGTGTACATAAACGATATAGCATCGACATGACCGTGGAATAGGACCGAATGCAGGAGCTTCAAGGGCACTTATCAGATTCTGTTAACACACAACCGCATTCCTCGCAACATGTATCTCGGAGTAGTTCTGGCAACTGGGACATGGCCACGCCTCTAAGCACCGGACTGACCGATTCCCAGCAGATGCATGACCCAACGTCATTACTAAGGCTAGCACAAGATCTAACCCCAACCCGATAGCTCGAGGTAGTTTGATAAGCTGGAGCCGTTCGCCGTCCGCCGACGTTGCGGCCGTGAGGATGAGAAGAAGGGTGATGAAAGAAGGTATCACATTTGTCTTCATTATCAATGACTTCCTAATTTTTCTTGAATTGGCTGCAATAAAATCGAAAGATTGAGAATATAAATATAATCACCTAGAGAGAGAAGAACAAATTGACGAGCGAGAAACGATGTATGGAGATGGAAATAGACGGTGGACTTTATAGGGTTTACTATAAAAGTATGTTATAAGTTTCCCTTGAATAAAAAATTACAATAATAGTGTGTATTTGCCGGATCATGAGTCATGACGAAGTTGATTTTTTTAAATATTACAATGCGAATATTTTTGCATTGGTAACGGTGGCACGTGCAGCACGTGTGCAGAGATGGAGAAAGTCATAGTACACAATTTCATTTCGGGAGAATTGCAGAAATAGGTAAATATGTAAACTTATTTGCAAAAGTAGGCAAAGTGTGTATAAATTGTAAAAATAGGCAAAGACTATTTTTTAAAAATATTTTTAATTCTAGTTGCACCTACTCTAAACCCTAACCTGCAAATAAAAACTGATTTTGACCCAAGTGGGAAAATTTTGCAGAAATTGAGGAGCTTTCATTACACAATCATTTTAATTTTGATTGGTGCATGTATATATATATATATATATATATACACACACACAACTATACAAATTACTATTAAAGTTGATTGTCGACATTCAGACACATTGAGCGGCACTGGTGGTAATATATGCATATATTACTATTATAAAATGCATACAACTTGAAAGTAGTATTATAAAATGTATAATAAGAATTATATTATATATTTATTATTATCTTTCAATAAAAAAATTAATTAGGATTGATATTATTAATAATTTGTGTAGTATTCATCAAGATAAGTACTACGTCATCGATACACAACGTAAACACTCGATTTTTTCTTAGTGCTTAGATTTTATGCTCGAGCACTTAGATAATTTTTATGAGCGCTAAGGTGATTTTTTTCTTCAAGTTTTAGGTGATTTGCTAGTTTTGATTTTCTTAATTTAATTATTTATTTTTATGATACCCTATTTCAAATTTATTTTATGAATCAAATTTATATTTTATTAATTTATCTTAAATATAATTATCTAAATATACATAGACAAAAAACATTCACCTCAATTATTTTGGAATGACTACTCGTACTTTTAAAGTGACTACTCACTAGCTCTTTGTTGTTTCTCTTTTTTTGGTTTCTACTTCAACAATCATTATTCTCTCTTTTTTTTGTTTAATAATATTAATTGAAATATAAATTTTTATTTCACTTAATTTATAATTTTTTAATGTTTCAAGATATCTCTAAATATCTCTATATATCTATAATATCTCTCTCTATATATATATCAATAAAAATATTTATACTTCAAGCATAAATTGGTCGCTTATATCAATAAAAAAATATTAATTTTTTTATTGAAAGATAATAATAAATATATAATATAATTCTTATTATACATTCTATAATACTGCTTTCAAGTTGTATGCATTTTATAATAGTAATATATGTCATATATTACCACCAGTGCCGCTCAATGTGTCTGAATATCGGCAATCAACTTTAATAGTAATTTGTATAGTTGTGTATATATATATATATATATATATATATATATATATATATATATATATACATACATTCACCAATCAAAATTAAAATGATTGTGTAATGAAAGCTCCTAAATTTCATCAAAATTATCTCACTTGAGTCAAAATCAATTTTTATTTTCAGGTAGAGTAGATGCAACTAGAATTAAAAATATTTAAAAAAATAGTCTTTGCTTATTTTTGCAATTTATTCACACTTTACCTACTTTTGCAAATAAGTTTACATATTTGCCTATTTATGCAATTCTCCCATTTCATAATTTGACCCCATTGATAATATTTTTGTGATAGTCCAACACGGTTTCAGTATGGCATGATAAAAATACTCCAAATTTTGAATTCGGTCCAAATTCGTAGATTTCGTTGTTCCATCTGGATCTCATCTGGAATCATTTTTAAATTCTGAATTTGTATTTGGACTTTTTCAATTTTGAATTTGGTTCATACACCACTTTTATAACCAAAATACTATTGTGCTAATAAAGACATTATTGACTTTATAGAAGTTTCATCTATTTAATAAATAAATAAGAAAAAGAAGATTGAGAAATTAGTTGAAGGTTTTAATTTGTATTTTTTGAGACCCAATAGGTTTTGGTCCGAATCTCATTTTGTGAGACCCAATGAATCAAGATCAAATCTAGAATTAGAACGGACCAATCGTCATCTCTAATAATGGGGATAATATACTTTCGAGCGTATCATAGATTATAAAAATACTTTTAATATATATTTTGGTACAAAATGTCTACTAACAAATGCAAGAGTAGTAGTGGTCTTGAACCTTAAAGTGTATAGTAAAAATACCTTTAATTAATTTACGCTTTAAACTTTATTTTAAGAAACGGTTTAGTTTGATGCTAGGAGTGGAGATCAGTAGTCCTCCCTACCCAGCACGTGTCCGCAAATTGAAAATATTTTAATTCTTCAAAACGATTTCCATTTTCTTTATTTCTTTTTTACTTTTTATCTCTCTGTAACTATGATTATTAGGTTATTCCTATGCTCTTCTCTCTCTTATAACCCACACTCCCTCTCGTCTACACATCAAAACATCCGGATCTAAGATCTCACACTCTCTCTATGTTTCTTTTATCTCACTTTCTCTCTACGATCTGAGATTTCTGTACATTTTCTTCATGGAGCAGCACGTCAACACCCAATACCAAGATCCGCCACATTCCGCCTCCACATCGCCCCGCCAGAGATAATGTTGTTGGCTTAAAAAACGCCTGAACCTTTATTTCTAATATTCTCTGTGTAATCTTTCTGTGCACCAGGTGTTTGATGAATAGCCTCACCGAGTAAAGATTACTTTTTTATTTTTGTATTTAGGGAAACTTCCTACAAGTATAGAACATGGTCCGCTGTTCTGTTTGTGAACTGAATAATCTTTTTGTACTATATTATATCAGTAATTTTAAATTTTAATTATTTAACCTAATAGCCCGAGGTAACTTGATAAGCAGGGCCCGTCCACCGTCCCCCGCCGCCATTGCGGTGGTGATGATAAGAAGAAGGGATAACATTTATCTTCATCATTGGCTTCAATTTAATTTCTTCCTAATTTTTCTTGAATTGCCTACAAATAAGGTGGAAATAAAAGCAAATAAATATAAAGTGAGTCTATAAAATCAAAAGAATTAGAATATGAATTAATCATCTAGAGAGAGAAGAACAAATTGATGAGCGAGTATCAAAGATTAAAATGAAAACTGTATTTTATATATGTTAGATCGTGAATATATACATAAGAAGAGACGGTTGCTTTCTCCCTTTTTGTAACGTTTCCTTAATCTATTCCCTAACCGTTCCCCTAACTACTCTTAACAGTAGCGTTTCCTTAAACTATTCTCTAACCATTCCCCTAACTACTCTTAACTTTAGATTGTCTTTAATATCCACCAAACTACTCTCTACCCTGGCTGGATTGGGAGTTGTTGAAGTAGTTCCTGAAACCTTGAGATCGACAGCGGCTTTGTCAGAATATCTGTCAGTTGATGTTGAGAAGAGACATAGCGGACTTCTAGCTGATGTTGCAGGACCTTATCCCGAACAAAATGAGTGTCAATCTCAATATGCTTTGTTCGGGCATGGTTCACCTGATTAGATGCTATAGCTGCCGCACTTTGGTTATCACACCAGAGAGTTGGTTTGCTTGGGATTTTTAGACCAAGTTCTGTGAGTAGAGATTGAATCCAGATAATTTCTACTGCTGCATCTGCTAAGGCCCGATATTCTGATTCTGAGCTACTCCTGGACACAACCTTTTGTTTGCGCGAGCTCCAGGAAATGAGATTCTTGCCAAGATAGATGCAATATCCCCCTGTTGATCTTCGATCATTAGAGCAGCTAGCCCAGTCAGCATCTGAGAAACCGGTGAGTTGAGGGCTAATCGAGGAGCTAGCAGTGAATAGAAGACCTTGATTCATAGTACCTTTTAGATATCTGAGCACCCGTTTACACGCTTTCCAGTGATACTCAGTTGGAGCTTTGAGATATTGGCTCAACTTGTTGACCATGAATGCGATATCTGGTCTTGTTAGTGAGAGATACTGCAAACCTCCAACTAAGCTTCTGTATAATGTTGGATCACAAAATGCAGGGCTATCCGTTTTGGTTAATTTCTGACCAGAATCATAAGGTGTAGGGACTGAATTGCTTTCAAGAAGATTAGCTTTGTGGAGAAGTCCTCGTATGTACTGGGCTTGATGCATTGTAGCAGAGGTAGGTGAGGATCTGTGTATTTGAACTCCCAGAAAATAGCTAACTTCGCCAAGCGTTTTTAGAGCAAATTCCTTGGAAAGATCGGCTATGATCGATCGAATGATAGTAGAGTCTTCTCCAAGAACCAAAATATCATCAACATATATGAGTAGTATAGTGAGTTTCCCTTTTATTCTTGCATAAAACAAGGAGTGATCAGATGTACTGAATTGGAAACCTGTTTTAAGCAGAAACTTTTTAAGTTTATCATACCAGGCCCTAGGCGCCTGTTTTAGTCCGTAGAGAGATTTCCTTAGTTTGCACACAAAACTAGGTTGTTTCTGATCAGAGAAACCATAAGGTTGCTTCATATAGGCGGCTCGTCGGAAGCCCATTTAAAAATGCATTATTTATGTCTATATGCTTGAATAGACCATCCGAGAGATAGGGCCGGAGAAAATACCAACCTTATAGTTCTTGGTTTCACTCTTCGGATGAAGGTTTCACGAAAATCAATTCCCACCCTTTCTTTGAAATCCTTTGGCCACCAACCTTGCTTTCAGTCTCTCTATAGAACCATCTGCACAAGTCTTCACCTTATATACCCACTTGCATTGTATAAGATTCATGTCCTGTTGAGGAGGTACAAGTTCCCAAGTATGATTTCTCAGAAGAGCATCATACTCTTCTGTCATTGCTTTAATCCATAATAGATTTGCTAATGCCTCTTGATCAGAGAGGGGCTCTGTAATAGGTATAGGACATATAGATTTTGTAGTGGCAGCATATACTTTTGGTTTATGGATACCCTTTTTGGCTCTGGTTATCATATGATGAGTATTTAGAGAGGTTGAACTAGAGGTATGAGAAGAAGAATCAGATGAGGAAGTGGCTAAGGAGGTGGAGTTTGAGGGACTTGTAGGGACATGATGAGTTGGTTTATATAAGGGTACCTGCTGATATATGGGACAGAGAGAGATGGTTTGAGAGTCAGTGATAGGTTCAGGTGTAGGTTGAGAAAATAGTTGAGAGAAGGGGTACTCATTCTCATTGAATAACACAGACCGTGCTACATAAATCTTTCCAGAAGGGTGTAGACACCTGTATCCTTTATGTGTCACACTATAACCAAGAAAGACACACTTTGTAGACCTGAATTGGAGTTTAGCTGAGTTATATGGCCTTAGTAATGGAAAAAAACTACACCCAAAATTCTTTAGAAAGGGATAATCTGGTTTGGAGTGAAATAGGATTTGATAGGGAGAAACAGACCCCAAGGTGGGAGAGGGTAATCTATTAATAAGATAAGTAGCTGTAGTGAAGGCATCCCACCAATATTTGTAGGGTAAGGAGGCATTAGCTAGCAATGTAAGCCCCAATTCAGCAATATACTGATGTTTCCTTTCAGCAGTACCATGTTGCTGATCGTATGAGGACAGGGGTGCCTAAACTGAATTCCCAGTGAGTGGAGAAGGGATTTTAGTGGCCTATATTCACCTCCCCAGTCGGTTTGAAGAGTCTTAACTTTTGCAGAAAACTGTCTCTCTACAAACCTCAGAAAATGTTGAACTACTTGACTGGTTTCTGATTTCATTGTTAAGGGAAAAATCCAAGTAAACCTTGTGGCATCATCTACAAAGTGAATGTAGTATCTATATCGTTCAGCTGAGGTCGTAGCACTAGGACCCCAAAGATCACTATAAACCAATTCAAAAGGTTTTACAGCTCTTGTATGAGGTGTTTGAAATCTTATTTGATGTATTTTCCCCATAGCACAGGCATCACAGAAAATTTGCTTTACTGAAGCTTTATTCATAGAGTTTAAGACTGTATTTAGTGTACCAATACATGGATGCCCTAATCTGTCATGCCATAGTTTGGCTACTGAACTATCTTGTGCGAGAAAACAAGAAGTAGAAATGTTATTACCCTGCTGAGTTGAGACTAGCCCCTGGTTCACCTCCGTAGTATCCAAGTGATAGAGCCCTCCTTCAACAGTGCCCTCCAGAAGTGGTTTGTGAGTTTCCTCGTCCTTTACCACACAGTATGTGTTGTGGAGTTCCACAAAAACATTATTGTCATTAGTCAGTTTAGAAACACTGAGCAGATTCTTAGTTATTTGAGGGACTCGAAGAATTTTATTTAGAAACAGATGTTTATTTGAGAAACTAGGCAAGATATTTGAACCAATATGAGAGATAGGAAGGCTAGATCCATTACCAACAACAAGTTGCTCTCCGCCTGGGTATGGGTTTGCCTGCTGCAACTGACTTAACTCAGAGGTAACATGTGCTGATGCTCCACTATCCAAGAACCAGTCCCCTTGCTGGTGCATTGCTGAATCATGAGAAAACATGTTAGGTAAAGGAGCTTGTGTAGGAGGATAGGAGTAAGATGTATGATAACTTGGAACTCCAGATGTAGGTTGAGTTCCAAATGTTGCTGTTGTAGTGGCTATATGAGCCTGAGATGGAGGTAGAGTTGAAGTTTGTGGACCAGGATATGTAACATCAAATCGTTTGAAGCATTTAGATGCTACATGACCTAGCTTGCCACATAACTGACAGATTTGACGTCCAGATCTACCACCGATCTTCCCCCTCTGAAATTGTGATAACCACCTCTGTAACCTCCAGATCTGCCTCTGCCTCAATTATTTGCTGAGTTAAAGTGATGAGAACCTCCTTGATCATTCTGTGAGTAGGCAATGTGTGCTGCCGGAGGAAGCGAAGTTGTATGCTGGGCTTGAGATAGTAGTCGAATTTCATGAGTTTGGAGATGACTTTGTAACTCATTTATTGTAAGATTTCCTGCTTGAGTTGTGAGATGAACACATATAGATTCAAACTCTGGACCAAGACCACCAAGAATAAATAGAACAAGCTCGGATTCAGAGAGAGGTTGATCAATGTTAAACAGTTCGTCTGCAATAGATCTGAACTTCATGATGTAATCATCAATTTGGAGATCGCCTTTCTTCAATGTTTGAAGCTGAAACCTTAGATTCATCGCTTTTGCCTTTGAATGAGTTTGAAACAGATTTTCAAAGGCTTTCCAAAGTTGAGCAGCCGTTGTGCATCTTCCAATGTAGCCTAACATTTGTGGAGAGATTGAGGACAAGATCCAACCGAATAAGAACTGATCTCTGCGCAACCAGCGCAAATATTGTGGATTTGGTTGATTTTCAGCCACTTCAGGATTTGGTTGATTTGCAGGATTTGTTTGCTGCAGAAACTGCACTGGATGATCCATCTCTAGAAGTATGTCTTCGAAGCAGTATGCTCGTACAAAAGCTAACACCTGTGTTTTCCAGAAGGTATAATTTGTTTTGTCTAGTTTTATGGATAGAGGATGTATATTGGGAAGGGAGACTGCATTAGGATCAATGGTCATTGTTGAAGTTGAGAGTTTGAACAAGGAAAAAAAAAAAAAAAAAAAAAAAAAAAAAAACCTGATCGGAGAAGATGATCTGGATTGGAGAAGATGATCGAAAATGAAACTTGATCACCGAGAAACCGCCATGAATATTTTGGCTTTTAGCCTAGTGGCTCTGATACCATATCAAAGATTAAAATGAAAACTGTATTTTATATATGTTAGATCGTGAATATATACATAAGATGAGACGGTTGCTTTCTCCCTTTTTGTAACGTTTCCTTAATCTATTCCCTAACCGTTCCCCTATCTACTCTTAACAGTAGCGTTTCCTTAAACTATTCTCTAACCATTCCCCTAACTACTCTTAACTTTAGATTGTCTTTAATAGCGAGAAACGATGTATCGAGATGGAATTTGATGGTGGTGGGTTTTATAGGGTCTACAATAAAAAGTATGTTAAATGTAAGTTTTTACCCCATATCCATTAAAAAATCACAATTCTATCCATTTACTATAATTTAAGTTACCAAATACTCAATTTGACCAATTTGCACTCACTTTTTCACTTATTTGATAAAAATATAAGTAATTTCTATCGAGTGCCGATGAACGTTTATGGGTGCAGGTGGTGCACCACTAGTGCCGATGAAAGTCAAATCTTTGTTCAGAAAAAATATTTGAGACATTATTAGCAGTGCCGATAGCCTACAGCACGCCCTCGGCACTGCGTTTTTTTTTAAAAACTGGCACGGCTTGAATTGATGGCATGCTGACGAAAAATCTAAAAGTATTTTATTAATTTTGATTATTTTGTGGATACAACTTTAATGAATAGGTATATTTGTGTTTTTTTTAATAAGAAAGGGTATTTGAACAAAGCTCTCTTATAAGTTTCCCTTGAATAAAAGTACTACAATAATAATTTATAATTGCTGGAGAAGTTTTTTTTTACTTAAATATTAAAATTCGAAATATTTTTGCAGTACTAAAACGGTAACACGTGCAGCACATGCGTAGAGAGATGGAGAAAGTCAGAGCACACAATTTCATAATTTGGCCTTGACACTCCCTCTGTTCTTTCTTTAATCAGTGTGTCAAAAAAAAAAAAAGGCGAATTGACAAATTTGGTCCCCAATATTTGCCATTTTGGATGAATTGGTCCCTAATTTTTTTTTTAGTTTATTGATCCACAATGTTTGCTAATTTGGATAAATTGGTTCTTCTGTCAAATTTTATGTTAATTAAGTTTTAATCATAGGGGTACTTATGGAATAAAAGTTTCAGGGACCAATTCATCCAATTTTTAAATAAAACTTTTATTTTTTTTTTAAATTATGATTTTTTTCGGAAAAAAATTAATTTTTCGAATAATTTTTTATTTTAAAAATTACTTTTTTTCAACTTTTTTTTCTTTTTTTTTCAAATAATTTTTTTGGTAAATGAAAAAAAAATTAATTAATAATAATTTTAGGACCAATTCATCTAAATAATTTTTTGAATTAATTTTTTTTCAATTTTTTTTATTTAAATAAAAATTAAATAAATTTAGATTAACTAATAATTTTGCATTTCACGGTGAAGGAGGGGAGCGGGTCAACACAACGGTTGGGGAATCTGTTATGTTCTTCAGGAGAAGAACAGCTGGACGACTAGGAGGTGGGAGGCCATAACTGGACGACTAGGAGCGGGTCGTCCAGCTGCTCCTCTCCTCGAAGAACATAACACATTCCCCAACCGTTGTGTTGATCCGTTCTCCTCCTTCACCGTGAAATGCAAAATTATTAATTAATCTAAATTTACTTAATTTTTATTTAAATAAAAAAATTTGAAAAAAAGTTAATTCAAAAAATTATTTAGATGAATTGGTCCCTAAAATTATTATTAATTAATTTTTTTCGTTTACCAAAAAAATTATTTGAAAAAAAAGAAAAAAAATTAGTTGAAAAAAAGTAATTTTTAAAATAAAAAAATATTTGAAAAATTAATTTTTTTTCCAAAAAAAATCATAATTTAAAAAAAAATTAAAGTTTTATTTAAAAATTGAATGAATTGGTCCCTGAAACTTTTATTCCATAAATACCCCTATGATTAACACTTAATTAACTTAAAATTTGACAGAAGGACCAATTTATCCAAATTAGCAAACATTGGGGACCAATAAACTAAAAAATAAATTAGGGACTAATTCATCCAAAGTGGCAAATATTGGGGACTAAATTTGCCAATTTGCCAAAAAAAAAAATGAAACTGATAAAGTGAGACGGAATGAGTAATACTTTTTGTCATGGGTCGAACATGGGTTGGGCGTGGATCATATACACAATATTATCATTAACTACTTCTTAAGTATTCTATATTAGTTTTTATTCAATCTACTTCTTTTAAATAAATTATCTTGTGTCCTTCGAGAAAAAATATATATATATATATATAGAAAGAGAGAGAGAGAAAGGGTGTGAATCCGGTGAGAATTATATTTAATGTAAGAACTACGAACCATGAATAATTCTTTTATATTTTATGTATAATTATTATATATTTTATGTAAAAATATATGTAATTTTATACTTTTGTCTTCTGCATAAAACATATAAGAATTATGCAAAATATAAAATTAAAGAATTTTTGCATAAAAAGTATAAGAATTATACTCACGTGGGTTATCATGTGATCCCTATAATTATATTATAGCTCTATTGGGCCATACCTAGGCCCGGTCTACCATCGGGATTTTCAGCCCAATCAACCCACCTTGCACAATCCAATATATTAAGCTTGTCCACGTCATCCTCACACTATAAGTCAACCTCACACTTCCAAATTCCCATACGTATAAAATTATTCAATTAAACTTCTATCTAAATAACAAAATTATACATTTTCATCTACATTACTTAATCCTTCATTTTATCACAATTAATAAATATATAATCAATAAGCTTTTATTGTGATTTGATTCAAAGTTTAAACTAATAAAATAATCCGTTAGAGAAAATAATTTTAATAAACACTTATGCTAAATGACAAGTCTTTAAATTTAATACTCCCTCCGTCCCACTGGAAACGACACGTTTTCCTTTTCGGGCCGTCCCACTGAAAACGACACGTTTCCAAAAAAGGAAATAACTTTATCATATTTTATCATTTCTCTCACCTACTTTATCTACTTTCATTATATTAATTATTTTCTCTCACCTACTTTATCATTTCTCTCACCTACTTTATCATATTTTATCATTTCTCTCACCTACTTTATCATTTCTCTCACCTACTTTATCTACTTTCTTAATTCCCGCGCCCATTGGAAACGCGTCGTTTCCAATGGGACGGAGGGAGTATTTTATTTGTTAGATACATATTTTTGATAATAACTCTTCATAAGAACCGTATAAATTCTACATTAATCGTTATTAGCTTATAAAATAATTATAAATTATTTCGATAAAATCTTTCGGAGGCACGAATAAAAACTTATAAAGTAGTATGATATCTCAATAGTGCTTTCTACCTTTGAAATGAAGGAGCAACAAAAACTATGAAATGAAGTGATCATAATAAACAGTGGAGGTACATTTATTTATTTTTTAAATGGTATATATAGTTATATATATATATTATATAGATGTATTTAAATAAACGATAAACACTGTATTCGACACATAAGAAACATCAATACGATCCCTCGAATGGCGATTGTATTTGCATGGGCTTTTAAGGGCATTTGTCTTGGCCCTTGGAGTTCTTCAAATCTCTATAGCAGGGACACTCGTCTTTGTTGCCGTACGTTCCCGACGGCACGCAATGGCACTTCTCGCAGCAGATTCCGCAGTACTTGAGGCAACGATCCTTCCTCCCCGCCTTCGAGCACCGCACTCCGCACTTCGAATCGCAGAAGCCTGATCCGCCGACGTCCTCCGCCGCCAATGCGGTGGTGAGGATCAGAAGAAGAGTGATCGCTGCCGGGATCTTGATCGTAGGCTTCATTTTCGCCCTAACTCTGCTTGAATCGCCTGCAAATAATGTGAGTTTAATTTTAGGTTTGATAAATTGAGAATGTTATGTTTAAAATTGTGAGAAACGTATGAAATTTAAATCGAAATGTTTTATCTGTTTAGGGGGCGTATGTGATGAATTGCAGAAATTGAGGAACGCTTCCTTAATTCTGAATATAAAATTGCCGAAGAATATGAGTATAATCACCTGAAGCTAAAAGATTGTGTAGAGAGAGAACAACAAATTGATGAGCGAGAAACGAGGAATTCGGATGGGATTTGATTGTGTGATTCTGGGTTTTTATAGAAAGCATAGCAGTGTCAGTTCATACAATGTGCTACGTAACTGCCTGCCTTAGCTTGTAAACAAAACTGCCGTGCAATGATCAAACTGAACACCTCTCACTTGCCGTTAGGATCAAGCAAACATAAAAAGCCTTTTTCATCTTACATCTCTAGAAAATACTTGTATCTCTAGATGGTTCTGTTGCCAAATTCTGAGATTGTTTAGTCTCGTGTTGTTTATGCATTCTGTGTAGAAGAGGAAATTATTCTGTTTTACATTAATTTGTTGTTTAATGATATCACAAGCAATTTGAATGTGGTGTTATCTTGATAGCCTCGGCTTGTTTAATCAATTTGGAAAAGGCGTGGCAACATTATTCATACATCTTGGCAGGTAAGGTTAATGACCTTTACATGTTTGATGATTTGTCTGACTGAACTGGGCTTTCTTTTTTTTATGTGTGTGTTTGTTAATTACTTTCCTCTTCACTTACTTGGGTTGTTGTCTGCTTTCCTTTTTGTCCCATCTTGTTATTATACAGCTTTTCATGTGTTTGAACTGGGTCCTCTCTCTCTCTCTCTCTCTCTCTCTCTCTCTCTCTCTTTATTATTATGTGTTGTTTAGTCTGATAATATATTATAAGGAAGATATTAAGATGTTTAGAGGGCTGTGTGATGCATACAATTTCAAAGTAAGCGCTTCCTGTTTGGACAGTCGGATGCAATAACTATTACAATAATAATTGATAATTCTTAGATCATGACATGTAGCAGTTTTTATTGAATAAAGATTGCAATAATTAATTGATAACTGCTAGATCATGACATAGCTTTTCTTGAATATATATTACAACGGCAATATTTTGCATTGGTCAACTCTTGCTGGTTCAGCAGATGTGTAGAGAGATTGTCCAGATAGAGAAAGTCAGAGCAGACCATCACCAAATATGCCTACACCTTGCCACCCTCAATCATTTTGTTCCTCTCATCATTCATTCTACACATGGATTTCCTGTTCCTTCTCACCATTCTCTCTCTGTATCTGACTCTTGTATCTGGTGCTCTGTTCACAGAGTTCATATATCCGACCTTCACCGCTACAAACCTCAAATTCGTCGATGACTCAGGGGCGTTCTTGGTCTCGTCTAATGGAGCATTCAAAGCTGCCATGTTCAACCCTGGTGCTCAGCAGACCAGATTCTACTTGTGTGTCATCCATGTGGAGTCAAACACCATTATATGGTCTGCAAACCGAAACTCCTCTGTATCAAACTCCGGAAGCATGATCTTGACTGCGAATGACATCAACATAATCGAAGAAGGTGGAAATGGGAGTTCCATATGGTCTACCCCTCAGCTCCAGTCATCAATTTCTTCATTACAACTTACAGAAACTGGAAACCTTGTCTTGCTTGATCAATCCAATGCGTCTCTTTGGGAAAGCTTCGGCTATCCCACAGACACGGTTGTTCCTGGGCAGAGGCTGCTTATCAATACAGTTCTTTCAAGCTCAATCTCAAGTGATGATCTATCTACAGGTGATTATAGGCTTTCTTTAACTTCTTCTGATGCTCTTCTTCAATGGAGAAACCTCACATATTGGAAGTTGTCTATGGATACTTCCGCTTTTGTGAACTCTTTTTACGCTGTCAACTTCTTGGAAGTCAACCAATCAGGACTACACCTCTTTGGTCAGAATGGATCTACAGTAGTAGTTGAGCTGAATCTGCCCCCTTCAGGTTTCCGAATTGCCAAGATCGATGATTCGGGCCAGTTCAACATCATCAGCTTCTCCGGTGCCTCGCAGAAGCAAGACTTTTCCGGGCCTATTGATGAATGCAAAATCCCATTTATATGTGGAAGGATTGGATTATGTAGTCAAGGTGTTTCTGCAGATAATCCGGTCTGTACCTGCCCGGTGGGCTTCCGAGCAACCTCAAACAATTTGACTAGGTGTTCTCCAGCTGATAGTTCTCATTCCTTGCCAGTTTCTTGCCTTTCATCTGATCATGGCAGTGAAATCTTGAACTCTTCAAGTTTGTCTTACTTGCAGCTTGGCCATGGTGTTGATTACTTTGCAAATGATTTCACTTTACCTTCCAACTATGGAGTGGATTTATCAGAGTGCCAAAATCTCTGCTCACAAGACTGCTCTTGCTTGGGGTTATTCTTTGATAACTCTTCCGGTTCTTGTTATAAGCTTGCAAACGCGATCGGATCAATCATGTCGGAGGCTTCAAGTACTCGAATGGGATTCATTAAGGCCGTAAACAGATCTCCACCGAGCTTTATGAACAACGACGAGGATGAGTTTCCTGCAGTTGGAGTGGTGCTATTGCCTCTAAGTGGAGTCTTGCTCTTGTTAGCAATTGCAGTTCTTCTATGGAGAAGGTATAGGAAAATAGAGATTAGAAATGTGAAGAAGAAGGTTTACTCGAACTCCACGTCTTCAACCGAGTTGGAGTTTTCAATACCCGGATTGCCCTTGAGGTTCGACTATGAAGAGATCGAGAGGGTAACCGAAAATTTCAAGACGAAGATCGGAGCTGGCGGATTTGGGACTGTGTATAAAGGTATGTTGTCTGATAAAACCCTAGTTGCTGTAAAGAGAATCACTAATATAGGGATAAGAGGTAAGACAGATTTCTGTACTGAGATTGCTGTTGTTGGAAGCATTCATCATGTGAATTTGGTGAAGTTGAGAGGCTATTGTGCTCAAAGGAGGCAATGGCTTCTAGTCTATGAGTATATGAACCGCGGCTCGCTCGATAAGACCCTCTTCGGGAACGGCCCGGTTCTCGAGTGGCAGGAGCGGGTCGAGATTGCGATCGGGGCTGCTCGGGGGCTCGCATATTTACACACGTCGTGCGAGCGTAAGATCATCCATTGCGATGTCAAGCCGGAGAATATTCTTTTACAAAACCATTTTCAAGCGAAGATATCTGATTTCGGTCTGGCTAAGCTTATCAATCGTGATGAGTCTAGTCTCTTCACGACGATGAGGGGCACTCGAGGCTACCTTGCTCCCGAGTGGCTAACGACTTCCGCAATTTCGGATAAGACTGATGTGTATAGCTTCGGGATGGTGTTGCTGGAGATTGTAAGTGGGAGGAAGAATTGCATGACGAGGACGAGGAGTCATAGCCTTGAGGAAGATAGCAACACTGGCGGAACTGGAAACGGAACCGAAACCGAAAACTCACCGTCTTTAATTGAACACGAGCTTGTGTACTTCCCTCTCTACGCATTGGAGATGCACGAGGAGGGAAGGTACCTAGAGCTCGTGGATCCACGACTAAGCGGTAGGGTTACAAGCAAGGATGTCGAGAAGCTCGTGCGTGTTGCTCTATGTTGCGTTCACGAGGACCCAGTGTTGCGGCCGAGTATGATCAACGTGGTTGGGATGCTCGAAGGGAAGGTCCCTCTGAGCGACCCGAGAATCGAGGCGCTTAACTTCTTGCGATTTTACGGGCGTCGGTTTACCGAGGCTTCGGTTGGCGAGGAGAGTAAGGGACTCGATGAAGTTGTGGCGTTTCGAGATGCAAATGCTTCTCAAGATAGCACAGGGGCGAATGCAGGATTTTCATGTATCTCTTCTCAGCAAATCTCTGGTCCAAGATAGTATAAATTTGTGTGATGTGTATTGGTTTTTTCATATTGAATCTTGTAAGAGATTTTTTTTGAACTGTTTTTTGTACACGAATAATTGAATATGGATACGAACACGAGCATAAAAATTAGATCAAATTGAAGGAGGCACACCAAATTAAAATACAATATAAGCAAAGTAGCTTATTTTGCAAATAAATTTATAAATTATAACCAATCAACTTTGCTCAATTGGGCAATCCCTAGCAAAATGCCCCTCTTCTCCACAATTAAAACATTCTTTCCCTCCGCCGCGGCCTCTGCCTCCTCCGCCGCCGCGGCCAAAGCCACGGTAACCGCTATCTCCTCCACGACTTCGTCCGCCGCCACCGTCGCGATAGCACTCTCTAGCCAAGTGGCCGATCCCGCCGCAATTGTAGCACTCCACTCCATCACCTCCCCTTCCGCCGCCGTACCTCCCTCCTCCCCTACCATAACCGCCGCCTCTACCACCGCGGCGTCCGCCGGAATTGAAGTTCCTCGCGAGAATCACGACTTCAACTGCTTTCCTCCGGCCGTCTTCCCTGCTATCGACGGCGAATTCAACCTTCTGGCCCTCGCGCAGCGTACGGAAACCCTCGGATTGGATCTCGGTCTGGTGCACGAACAGATCCTCGCCGCCGTCGTCCGGCGAGACGAATCCGAAGCCTTTCTGACCAGTGAACCACTTCACCGTCCCCGCCGATCTCGCCGCCTCCGCCATAATCCGATAGTTAGAGAAGAAAAAAAACAAAAAAAAAGTAGAAACGGAATGTGGTGGTTGAGGTGAGATTGGATCAGCGGCGGCGGCGAATATAGGAATTAAAGAGAAGCGGTGATCAGATCTATGGTTGAAAATGATTGGACAGTTTATCCATAAGAATGAGTTGATTCGATTGGCTGAGGAAATAGAAGTACTTATCTAGGATTCTCCCCAACTAACTCCAACTGATGAAAAAGCTTGCCTCTGGCCCTACATCATCCACAAACACTGCGTTGACATCAAGCATGTTTGCAATTATTTCATTCTCTTTTTTTTTCTTTCTTTTCTTTTTAATATGTTCGATAAATTCAAACTCGTGATCTTTAGATGAATTTACATCATTCCAGACTTCTAGTAATAAGACTACTATGACAAACCTAATCTTGGTCCTTAGATTTTGGGGTCGGATTCGCTAGCATGGGCGGATCCAAGGGGGGGCGGGTGGGTGCGACCGCCCCCCAAATTTTTGTACAATACTACGAGTTATTTTTTATTTTTAGTAATTTTTATACTTGTTCCAATTAAATTTTAAAATTCACCCCTCCGAAATTTTTAAATTTGTTATCCTAACTTTGAAAAATATTAAAAAACGTATATTAAGTGTCAAATATTTTAATGGTGGTGTAGATTTTGAGTTGGATACCTAGTTTGGTAGAGTCAACCTATATAATGTGATGCAATTAATATACGGTTTGTGTTTGATGCAATTAATATACTATGTTTGTGTTTTCTTTTTTCATGTATTTGTTGATATAAAATTAAGAACATTTGAAGTATGAATAAACTATCATTTAAATACGTGTTAATTCCTTAGTTAGATATTGTTATTCTTCATAATTTCCTCTAACTAAATTTAGAGTGATGTCAAAATAAGATTGTGTAGTATGTTTTTCGAATAAATGTAAAAAATATATGATTTATTCATGAAAGAAGAATATAATCCTTAAATAAGCCATAAAAAGTAAGTATAATTAGATTTAAGTATAAAAATGTGCTAAATTTTTTTTTTCGGGGGCTCCGCCCCCGAACCCCCGTACAAAGAAAACTCAAGCCCCGATAAATTTCCCCCCTAACCAAAAATCCTGGATCCGCCCCTGTTCGCTAGTAATAACTAATTAGTTATACATGGGTGAATTCGATTTCGGATATTTACGATGCAAACTGACTTGTCCGAAGTTGTTACCTTAATCGTATCATCAAATGTTATCATTGATTGCTATCATATTACGTGGGTGTTTGCAACTGCTTATCATAAGCACTTTTTATTTGCTATTGCTTAAAATTGAAAATAATTGCTTTTAAGCAAAAACATGTAGTTTTTGGTATCAACAATAAAAAACAGATATATTTGGTAGTTTCAGAAATTATGGTGTTTTAAGCACCCAAAAACATCTCAATATATGCTTACAAAAAACTGCTTAATTAAGCAGTTTTATTGCTTAATTTTAGAGAAGCTACTACAGTAAGCAGATTTACCAAACACAAAAAAAACTGTTTATACTGTCAGTAAGCAGATAAATGCTTAAAATAAGCATTTGCAAATACCCCGTAGGATAATTCAAAATCTATGTTATTACCTCATTTCTAGTTTCTAAAAAAAATAAAAAATATATGGATATAAATTTATTACTTAAAAGTTAAATAATTTACACCAAAATGTACTACTACCTTAATCTTTCTACAAGTAAATGTATAATTTTTGCTGATTTAAAATTTAATTAAGGTAAGACTGCATTTTATTGATAAATTAACGGACCCAAATAATTATACACATTTTAATAAATTTTCATGCAACATTTTCTAGTAAAAGAAATTGCACACATTATAATTTTATAAATTTTCACCTAAATATAAGGTATTTATTGAATTTATGAAAGAAATGTGCGATTGCTAGATTGGAATAACTGAAATTCAATGGCAAACTACAAATATATATATGCCCTAAAGTTATAAGGCAACACCAAATTAATCCCAAAATTTTCAATGGAGAATCATTGAGGTATGAATGTGGATCATAATGGCTATCAAACTATTACTAAAAAGTATGCAAAAAAAAAATGCAAGTAATAGTTAAACCTTAACACTTGCCTTCTCCTTCTTTAAGCTAGCAAGTTCTTCAATCAGTTTCCTCTCTTCTCCACTCACTCGTTTTGGGATCTCCACCTGCACCTTAACCAGCTGATCACCCCTCATGTTCCTCTTGTTCAGCATCGGAACGCCCTTCTTCGCCATCACCAGCGTCGTCCCGGGTTGCGTTCCCGCAGGAATCTTGAGATCGACCACCCCGTCGACCGTCGGGACCTTAGTCGTCGTCCCCAAGATCGCGTCGATGTACGAAACCTTGCACGTGTAGAGAATGTTCGTGTCGTCCCGTCTCAGGACGGGGTCAGGGAGCACGTCGATTGAGACGAAGAGATCGCCGGGCGGGCCGCCCCTCCGTCCGGCGTTACCCTCGTTACGGACGCGGAGGCGGCTCCCGGAGTCGACTCCGGCCGGGACCTTCAGGCTTATGCGCTTCGACTTCCGCACACGGCCATCGCCCCCGCACGTGTTGCAGGAGGTCGCGATTTCGCCCTCGCCGTTGCAGGTCGAGCAGGTCATGACCTGTTGGAAGACGCCGAGCGGGGTCCGCGCGGAGGCGACGACTTGGCCCTGGCCACCGCACGTGCTGCACTTGGTCGGCTTCGTGCCTGGTTTCGCACCCGACCCCTGGCACGTGCTGCAGCTCTCGAGGCGGGTTACCTCGATCTCTTTCTCGATACCAAAGATAGCTTCTTTGAAGTTCAAGATGAGATTACACGCCTGGTCTTCACCTTCTGTGGCTCGGGTTCGGGAGCCGGAGCCCCTTCCTCCCATCCCCATACCACCCATTCCTTCGAATAACGACTCGAATATATCGAATGGGTTGCCAGCATCCTGTAAATGGTGCATCAAGAGCAAACCTCCAATAAGTAATCAATGGTTTCATATTCCCTATTTTTTGGACTTTCTTGTTTTCAATAGTGGCAGAAAGACTTACCCCCATACCCATGCCGGAACCTTTGAGCCCGGCCTCACCGTATCTGTCGTATATGGAACGCTTCTCATCGTCGGATAAAACCTGTCACAGAATTGTTCGTTTTAGAAAATTCAACTTGCATACAAAATGCTTGAGCAAACACATGAAATGTATATGTATAGTATACTATAGTATAAGGAGCAGATTCTACCTCGTAGGCGTTACTAATCTCTTTAAACTTTTCTTCTGCCCCCGGGTCTCTGCATTTCGGATATCGAAAAGTATTTTAAATTTTCAAAGCATCATAACATTGCACACGACTTCAAACATGACGTTGAGAAGGCATAAATTCAACAAGCTATCATATCATTCATATGTTGAATTGTTGATTATCACATTGAATACTATTTGGAACTCGGCTACCAAAGCAACCCCATAAGATGGAAAAGAATAGTTGAAAGACAAATAAAAACCATAGCTGCATTCTGACTCACTTGTTCACATCTGGATGGAAGTTTCGCGCAAGCTTCCGGTAAGCTGAAAAAGATAGTAAAACAAATTAAATATCAATCAAATCCCTTGTATCTAACCAATTAAGATTTGCAGCTACTATGTATGATGGATGAAGAATAAACCTTAACACTGAAGCTGCGAGCCCAATTTTAAAATTTAAAAAAAAATAAAAATCAAGTTGTTCAACAGATTTAACTGATTAAAAGCCGGGGTTTGCATGTAATTTTAACTTAAATGAGCTCCCAACTCTTGAAGACTTATGGTCAGATACAAAACAAATCCCAAATAACTTAAAATAGATTTCTGCAATTAATCATGACATTCTACTTAAATAGGAACAGCAGTAGAGAAGAAGAAAGAGTCGAGCTAACACAGACCGCTTTTGATGTCAGACTTGTTTGCATTTTTTGATACACCAAGCACAGTATAGTAATCCTGCATGGAAATAGTCGCCTCATGAGTTATTGTATATGGGAAATGCATAACAAAATGTGGATGGTTTACCTTTTCATTTCCCACAGAAAGGAAAGAAATTGTGATGCTGTCGAAAGTACAAAAAGCTGTACCATTTTACTGGGAAAAAAATAATTCCAGTGTATAGCGGGAATCAGCATAAAATCGGATAGTGTGTTTGTATTTTGTGTGGTTATCTTTCTTTACTGTTCTTCAAAATGCGAATGTGGGTGTGGTAGGGATTGCTTGTCTAAGGATTAAGGTTCTCCACATTAAAGTAGTTAACTCCAGCAGAAAGCCGGATACTATTAAAATGTGTCAAAATAGGCAAAATGATAAAACAACATAAACTCACTTGGGCGGCTCTAACTACGAGACGAGCTCCTCTCCTCAGGCTCGGTTTGATGTATGATGTTGTACCAAAAAGTTCTTTCAAGGGTTTCTGAGAGATAAATGCTGAACTTAGGGTTGAGAGCCTTTTGGATGAACTGAACAAAAAAGACAACAAGATGAGCAAAAGACTCTACAACCGGATAATTATGTTCTTTATGGTAAATTGCGCAACGTGAGAAAATCCATGCATAAATTTATTACTACAAGAGAATAGCGATAGAACAGTAGAAATTAAAGGATTGACGAAAAGGAAAGAAAGACCCAAACACACTCTACGGTACACAAGCTAAGTAAAGAAATCCCATAAAACCTCAAAACATATAATTGACAAAAGGAGACCAGCAAATAATCCAATGTTCCAAACGTATTAGAAAACGTAGCATTTGGGCGACAGTGTGAACACGTGCAAGGTACGGATAGAGGGTAAAGAGAGATGAGGCAAACATATTACTACACGACTACACGTATCAAATGGGCCGTTGGCACACATACAAGCCACATAGAATTAACAGACGGAAAAGGAGAATCATGATCATAAAAGTGAGGAGAGATCGAAAAGATTCCAAATTTGTCAACTTATTATTAAGACAACAATAAATCATTAGTTCAAATCAAGAGATTTACAACCAAAACAAGCTAAACTCTCACTTTCTACAAATTATTCTTGTCCTAAACCTCAATGTTATACCCAAGACTAGCAAAACTTAAGCTGCACTTCGAAAATCATAAGACGAAAAAAAATCAGAAAGCCATCAACAAGCATAACTTGGCTCCCACTCCCAATCAAATAAAAAGCATCAATAACATAAGCCTCGTATAAGCATCCCAAATTGAAATTAAAAGAATAAAAGACAGTTTAGATAACCTAACCCTAATTTTGTCGAATACAAAACCAAAATGCTTACCAATGAGGGTTTCCTGATACTCTACTCACTGTAGAGGGTCTTAGTATTGGCTGAGGCTGAACTCCCCACCATGTCGCTCGCATACTTCCACTAGGTGTAATTGCCATCCACTCACCTGCTCATCAAACAAAAATCTTAATGTTGAGAATGAAAACCTAAACTGCAGTTCCAACACCACACAATTAAAGCAATAAGCTTTATCCCCTTTCAATTCTTCCTCCATGGGAATTAAATGTTACTCCATAATTCTGCATATAATCGTTTGCACGGCCAATTAAATTCAAAAAATACTCCAATTTTCATACACCAAATTAGCGGGCACTTCCCCCAATTCTTGTTTCAATATCTCATAAAGTGATAAGAAAACGAATTCCGAAGATATATAAATTACACACTAGCTTTGAATTTATTTCTGCGAACATCACAAAACTCAAATAGAGATTTTGCGGCGGAAGTCTGAGCTCGGCGGTGCAAGTAAGAAGGTAGAAAATAGAACTCAAGATTTGATTTAATTTGATTTGATTACCTCCTTAATTTCTTCGACCTCGTGAATTTGAAGGTTAGAGCTTACTGTTGAGAAAATTGGAGATAGAAGCACGGAGAAACCTGTAGAGAGAGAAGCAGGCCAACCAGAAAATGGAGCTTCAGCGTAGGGCTATATATTAGGCGGGTCGGGTTTGGATCCGGTCCAGGCCCCAGATTCTTAACAATTTCATTGGGCTCGGTATCCTAATTGGGCCGGGCCATGTTAGTTTATAGTACTATTAAGGTTATGAAGAATATGTATAGTAATTAAATATAAAATTAGAATAATAATATTTTAACATTATGTATAGAAAACAATAAATTGTGTATTTATATGACTAATATATAGCGCTTCACAATTATTTTAGAAAAATATAAAATCCAACGATAAAGAAAATATAAACAGTGGTGGCGCCGCGACGGGCACATGTACTGAAATAGGACACGAAGATAACAGTGTTATGTAAAAATACCCTGATATGATAGGTTGAGATTGTTTAGCATTTCTTTATAGGTTTAGATTCATTTAAGAAAGTTTAGATACTTATATTTTATTCATTGATTAACTTGTTCAACATATTATAAACTTATAATTATTAACATTGAATTATTCTTGAGAAACTTTAACACTAGATTGTGAAATTTTAGAATTGTCATATAGTATTAATGCATCTTTCATTTTCCGATACTAAAAGTCTCACATATTTGATAAACTATAAAATTGTTGACTTTTCGTTATCGTCTTATTTATTGTATTTTGTTTATTTGTTCGGAAAACATTCCCATCCAAGTCAACCTTTGAAGAGCTGACTTTTGGTTTGCTTGACTTGGAGAAATTGAGAACAGATATCTAGGGAGCGTTTGGTACGCGGGTTTACAGCCCTATTATGGGAATGGAGGAGGAATGATACCCATATAATACATTTGGTATGTGAGTTTCGAGTCCTACTATGGGTTTCATACCCGAATAGGTATAGGTTTTCTCATACCCATGTATTACTTGGGTTTGAGTTTCCAAACTCATATGGGTATCAAAATTAATTTCTTATGCATGATTTTAAAAAAATAAAATTAATTTATAATACTTAGCTAAAATACATATAATTAAAAAATAATTATTACATTAAATAGAACTTATTTTTTTTTTCAGAATAAACATTATTATTAATAAAAAAATAAACATAATTTAGAAAAATATTTTTAATTTTATTTAAAAGTAAATACAGTAATCTCATTAAGAATATTAAATAAAACTTAAATTTTGTCAACTGTAAACATTATTATTTAAAAATGTTTTAACATAATTTATAAAAATGTCTTTATTTTTTTATAAAATAAATATTCGATAATCTCGTAAAAATATGTTAAAAAGTATTTTTATAATTATTTTTTAAAATATTTATTAATTTTTTTGTAAATACTCAAAATAAAAGATATTTTGCTTTTTAATAAAATATTTTTGCTTTAAATTTCACAAAATAAAAAAAAGACTCATATCATTATTATTTAAAATATTACAATATTCGTAATAATATACATTCCCATTGATGCCTAAGTACAACCGAACATCATATTTGGTTATCATACTCATTCACAAGTAAATGACAAACACCATTAAAGGAATTAGTCATACCCATACCCAATCACCCTACTATCATACCCATTACCATTGTCATTCCCGAATTCTTACCAAACGGCCCCTTAATGTGTCGAAATAGTTCAATAGTGAAACGAGTTCTCACTAATCGTGCCGAAATTCCACCCCCAAATTTTGAGGGTAATCAATTTTTAACTTTTCGACTTACGGTTAAATCTCTCTAAATTAATATTATTGGGATCATAAGATTTTATTATTTTATAAGGATATTAATTTAAAAAATATTTTCGAACTTCAACAGAATGGAATTTTAATTTAGGAGAATATAATAAATTAAAAGTTTATCTATATATCTATTTAATATTATTTTACTATTTATTATTTAGATACAATAAATAATACTTCTTTTATCCCGCTATTCTTGTCTTAATTTAATTTTTCTGCTGACCCGTCCCAAAAGGGAAATCAACTTGTAAACCACAATCAATAAAACAATGGATCCCACCACTTTAATACACTTTCCACCCACTTCAACATACCTCCACCCACTCTTAAACTCCACGTCAACACCACTAAGACAAGAATAGCGGACGGATGCAGTATTCATTTGTTAAGAAATAATGAATTTATTCATTTAAAAAACAAGTATAGTGGTATAACTAACATTCAATAACAAAATATTCATTAGAAAACACTAAAAATAATAGTACAATTCATTTGAAATCAATTACGCGCAAGGAAGCCCTTATTGCATCTAGGATTCTTCACAATTTTATGGTACAATTTGAGAAACAACACTGTAATCTTTTTATGCAATAAAAAAGTTAGAGATGATTCAATTAGGTTTAAGTTTTAAGAAAAAATAAGCAACACTAGAATCATATTTCACCATATTATTTTAGTGTGATTGATAATTTTTTAAATGATTATTAATTTATAATATTGACGAGGCCATATATTTAACTTGAAGTTTTCGAAAAGTTATTATCTTATTTTTTATATTGACCCAAGTTAAGACCGAAGAAAAATATTATATTATAGAAGTTATTAATTTATTGAGTATTAAAATATAGAGATTTTACTGTAGATTGTGAGGAGTGATAGATTTAGAACTTTAATTATATTTAATATACGAAATAAGTATCAACGTTTCGTGAATAACAAACTAAAAACACTACAAATTTCAACTTCATGTTTCAATTCGTATAGATGAATTTTCAATTCACCAACTCGCTACATTTCAGCAAAGTTAATATTATTAAAGTCTCTATAATCGTGACTCGGAACTAGTAGATTTTGAAGAAGTAACAAGATAACATTATGTATGAAGAAATGGAAAGTCAAGTTTTTATATTAAAATAAAATCTATCAATTTCAAATAAAGAAGAGTAAATTTAATATATTCGTTAGGGGAAAAGCACCAATATCAAACAATTACCAAGTAAATTAAGGGAAATAAGAAGATATAAATATTATTTTATGAATTTTGACGCGACTATATACGTTTTTTATTTTTGTATGAAACTAAATTAATTTTAAACTATACTCCTTTAAACTTTAATTCTCAAAATAATACACTTTTAACTTTAATTCCCAAAGTAATATTGTTATTACCACATAGATTGCCACATATAAAATGTTATCACTACAAGAAATCCTAGAATTACCGACGGATTAAAACACGGGTCGGCTATTACCGACGGAATACCGACGGATCTTAGTTTTCAAACTTACCGACGGATTTTTCCGTCGGTAAATTTACCGACGGAAAAATCCATCGGTGATCCGTCGGTCAATTACTGACGGAATTATTCCGTCATTAAAACTTAATAAATTTAATAAAAAATTTAAACAAATTTTACTGACGGAATAATTCCGTCAGTATTATTAAAATAATATTTTGAATTATTTTTTTCTGATTTTAGTTTGAATTTTTTATTAAATATTTAAGCTTTACTGACGGAATTATTCCGTCAGTAATTTACCGACGGATTACCGACGGAAAAATTCGTCGGTAAAACCCTAAAACACTATTCCCAAACTCTAAATACTATTCATCGAGACCCTAAAACGTCGGAAACGGGACACGGGAAGTCCTCTACAAAGGTGGAATCGAATATATCATGAAAAACATTAAATTATAATAATAGAGACATATAATTAAAGGAAAAATAAAATATGACCTCTTCATGTTTTCCGAAAAATGAGTTCGTTTTTCAGGAGAATAGATCTCTACTTCCATGTTTCACGAAGGATTCATATTTTATTTTTGAAGGTATAGCTATATTATAAAATATTTCATGATATTATCCTTAAATCATGATATATTTGAATAATTTCGACACCGAAGCCTCGAACTTTGAATCCGACAACTACTGCGTGGTCGACTCTCGAACCCGAGAAAGTCAAATAAAAAGTCAACAATCAACTACCACGTGTCACCACACGAAATGCGCCACGTGTCAAAAATATAATTATTTAAAATATAAAATATTTATTACATTAATACTTATATTTAAATGATTAATTATAATTATAATTATAGTTATACTTATATTTAAATCATTATATATTAATGAATTAAATAAATATTTATAATATATAATTATATAATAAATAATTATATACCCCTCACCCACCATCACTCCCTACCCTCTCCCTCTCCCTCTCCCTCTCCCTCACGCACTGACTCAAGCCCTCCCTCTCCCTCACCCTCACCCTCACGCCCTCCTCCTCCCTCTCCCTCTCCCTCACGCCCTCCCTCTCCCTCTCCCTCTCCCTCTCCCTCACGCACTCACTCTCCCTCTCCCTCACCCTCACTCCCTCTGCCTCATGCCCTCACTCTCCCGTCTCCGTCCTTGAATCCCAGCCCAGCCCGTCGCCTCCGGCCGCTTTCAACGACTTCCGTGCCGCTCTTATTTTTTCCTATTTATAGTTGCTGGAGTTTAACTTATTTATAGCCGCTCTCATTAAAGGTTAATTGTATTGATTCTTGTTATGTGGTTATAGTTGGTGGAATCAATAGGAAGAATTGCGGGCTTAAGATTTTTTAAATTACATGCTTTCTTCTTGATTTTTGTTGTGTTGATATATTTTATCTATATTCTAATCATGGTTGTATATTTTCTAAATGTGGAATAAATTAAATGTGTTTTAGATTTATTGACTGGATTTTGGTGGGGCGGGATGCAGGTATCATCTACAATTTCGTTATGCTTAAGAGCAACTCCAACAATAACACCAAAACTAATACCCATTTTCCAGTTTCTGTCACATCAAACAGTAATTTATCTCCAACCATCAAACCCAAACTCAAACCCAAAAGAATATTCTCTTTATATTCTTTCACAAAATACCTTTCAATTCTACCTACATATTTATTCTAAATTGTATATTGGTACACTCAACTTTCTCAATTCCTAGTATGTCATGTATTTTTATTTTCCGAACAAATATTATGTACTATGTTATAAATTAATGTTATATTATATATTTATTATTTTACCACAATTTTTGATACTTTGATTTTTTATTAAATAATTAATAAATAAAAAAATAATTAAATAATATATTAGATAATTATTTTAAAAATATGGGATTCTAGAATAATCAGTTAATCACTCGACCTCTCACTTTTTTTTCTCTCTCTCTCACACAAACTCCATCAAAATTCGGCCACCAACCCCCAATCTTGAAAGGGAGACAAAAATTCGGACGTTGCTCGGCGATCATATCTTCCGAGCTCAAAGCCACTTCCTCGGCCGCACGCCAAGCCTCCGGTGCCGCTGAGGGTTTGGATTGTTGCATACGCACTGCAGTGCGTACTTCACGGTGGAAGCTCAAGTTTAGGAGGAAGAGAGTGGATTTTAACTGAATAGGTGCGTTTTCTGCAATTATGGTGGAAGGTTTCATCTATTTTTTGTTGCTTTTTTTTTTCTTTCCTCCTTTTTGTTGGTGGTAGTCTTCGCTTGGTTCGCTCTGCAATTTTCTGAGTTTTCTCCTTGTTTTCACGATTTGGCAACTAGAATGGATCTTGAGTTTGTATGTGTTGCTTTTGAACACAAGATATTTAATAATTGAGGGGTAGAATTGAAAAATAAAAATTGCACATTGCTCCTTTCCAGTTTTGTACAGTACAAACGCATTTCTACCTATTTACTGTACAAAAACTGCAAAATTATGCGTTTTGCAGTTCTTATTGCAGTTCCATTGGATCAATTATTCAACTGCATTTTAAGAAAGTGCAAACAGTGCTGAACCAATTCCACATTCTCATAGTTAAAGCTTTCATGCAATTTGTATTCTGCATTTAATCAACACTAATGGAACATTGTAATTTATGTTATAAAGTGTTTTATAATCTTAGGTAATTCATAACTGCTAAGATAAGATTTCTCTTACTTTGGTGGAAATTTGGTCCACGTGCTTGGCTGCCAAACTCATCTACAATAGCTTGATTGGACTTGTTGCTCTACCTTTGGCCAGTCTCCCTCGTCTTACTTTCTTGTGAGTATCAATCACACCATATTCTTTAATTCCCTTATTTTTGTTTTGTTTTGCTTATTCTTTAATAAGGAATATGAGAATCTACTGAATTAGATTCCATTGCATGATAAGCTGGCTGGATGAAAAGATTGTGTAATTATGAGGTTTTGTAGTTATGAGGTTTTGGAGATAAGATGTTTATATGCATTCTATACTCTGTATGTGTCATTAGCTCCTCAATTACAAGATTGTGTAATTATGAGGTATATCTCATTGTATGCGTATATCTCATTTTTAAAAAGACTTACAAATCATCTTTGTCGTTCAACAAGGACAGTTAAATTAACTTGATGATTTACTATTCGTTAATAATTTAGTGAGTCCTGCAACAAGGATAATGAGTCGTTCGTGGATGTACACAAGGTGGTCCGAAGATGGTTCATTGAATCCTGAATTTGTGAATGGCATTGAACATTTCATTGATTGGGCAACTAATCAGACAACTTTCATGGATGATGATAAAATCAGATGTCCGTGTAAGAAGTGTAAGAATAAGGTGTTTTTAAAAACACATGTCGTAAGAGAGCACGTTACTATGGGAGGGTTTGTTAAAAATTACAAGGTGTGGTCTTCGTATGGGGAAAACCACTTACCCCCAGTTTAGGAAACTACGAGGAATGTGCACGATGATACGTCGACCTCCTACCACAGGATGGTAACAAATCATGCTGGGCCTAATTTTAATGATGCGGAGATCGAGGAACCACCAAATGATGAAGTGAGGAAGATTTACCAATTGTTGGCGGCAGCCGACACTGAGCTATGGCCAGGTTGTGAGACCTACTCACAATTGTCTGCAGCAGTTCAAATGATGAACTTGAAGGCTGAGAATCATATATCACAGAGGGGCTATGACAGGATGAGTCAAATGATCAAAGATATGCTTCCTCAAGGAAACTTGATTCCTAATAACTTCAGCGACTCGAAGAGACTACTCAGTGGCATGGGGTTGCCGGTAGAGAAGATCCATTGTTGTCCAAATTCGTGTATGATCTATTGGCGAGAAGATTCATCACTGGAGAGTTGTAAGTTTTGCGATACCCCACGATATCTTGATAACAATAAAAAATCTAGAAGTCGAGGGAAGAAAAAATTAGTGTCTGCTAAGAAAATGTACTACTTTCCTCTAGCTCCTAGACTCCAGCGGATGTATGCATCTAATACTACTGCCCCTCATATGCGTTGGCATGCTTCATCATTGGATGATGGAGTGATGCGACATCCTGCAGACTCTCCAGCATGGAAGCACTTGGACGCGATGTTTCCTAATTTTGCATCAGAGATTCGTAATGTTAGATTAGGTCTTTCTACTGACGGTTTCAAACATTCACTCAATTTGGGAAACAATACTCTCTTTGGCCTGTTATTGTGACACCTTACAATCTGCCACCTGACATGTGTATGAAAGATCAGTTTATGTTCCTAACCGTGTTGGTGCCTGGACCTCGAAATCCAAAAGACAAGTTAGATATCTTTCTACAGCCTTTGATAGCCGAGTTACTTGAGTTGTGGGAAGATGGTGTCTCTACGTATGATGTGTCAAAGAAACAAAATTTCCAGATGCGAGCAGCATTGCTTTGGACCATCAGCGACTTTCCGGCCTACTCAATGTCGTTTGGATGGAGTACAGCTGGAAAATTTGCATGCCCACAATGCATGGAGCATTCAGATGCATTTCATCTTGAGAAGAGTGGTAAGGTCTCGTGGTTTGACAATCACAGGAAGTTTTTACCACTAAATCATCCTTTCAGACGAAACAAGAAGGCCTTCTTGAAAAATAAGGTTGTCGCACGTTCTACACCTGATATGAAAACAGGAGCAGAGATACTCAGTCAGATTGAGGCTTATGGTTTTGTAAACGTAACCGAAGACTACCATGATGATAACAAAGCCGCCTCTAAAGATAATGTTACAGGTTGGAAGAAAAGGAGCATATTTTGGGATCTTCCTTATTGGAAATTTTTGTTGCTTCGACACAATCTAGATGTCATGCACGTTGAGAAGAACGTGTTTGATAATGTGTTCAACACTGTTCTCAATGTTACAGGAAAGACGAAAGATACAACCAAATCTAGAGCAGAATTGAATACATACTATCACAGACCTGAATTGAAGAAGCGTAACGAGACTGATAGAAATTACCCAAAAGCATGTTACATGCTAGGTCGTCAAGAGAAGCAGACGTTATTATTGTGGGTGAAGGAGCTCAGACTACCGGATGGTTATGTGTCTAACATGAGCAGATGTGTGGATATGAGCAAGTTGAGAATGTTTGGGATGAAAAGTCATGACTGTCACATTTTCATGCAACGGATTCTACCTGTTGCATTTCGTGAACTTCTCCCACCACCTGTTTGGACCGCAATTACAGAGTTAAGTTTATTCTTTAGGGACTTGACTTCTCGTGTTATAAGAATTGAAGACATGGACAAACTAAATGAGAGTATTCCAATTACTCTCTGCAAGCTGGAGCGCATATTTCCACCAAGTTTCTTCGATTCCATGGAGCATCTCCCAGTGCATTTAGCTGATGAAGCTCGTATAGCCGGTCCGGTTCAATATCGATGGATGTATCCATTTGAGAGGTATAAGAGCACTGATATGTTCAATCAACTAAACCTTATATTCTATTTACTAATTCACTACATTGAACTTTTGATTCAGATATTTGGGAAAGTTGAAAAAATATGTTGGCAACAATGCCCGTGTGGAAGGATCAATATGTAATTCTTATTTAGCAGAAGAAGCATCCAACTTTTGCTCCTATTATTTTGAGGATCATATCAGCACTAGGATGAGAAGGATGCCTCGTAATTGCGATGTTGAACATGAATTGCCCAGCTTCGACAAGTTAGATGTGCCCTCAATATTCCGTCCAACAGGTCGTACAATTGGCGCATCATCAATGAGATATCTTGATCAGAAGGAGTACGCAGCTGCCCACTTGTACATCCTTCTTAATTGCAATGAGGTTACAGAATATCACAAGTGAGTGTCAACAATACAGACGATTTTATGTTGGAAATTGTTGAATAACTAACAATATAAATCTCTATATTTGAAGCTTATTTGAACAAGAGATACGGTATCGTAATCTAAATATATCTGATGATGATTTGGGAAAACTGATTGAGCAAGAATTTGGAGCTTGGTTCAGATCATATGTAAGATTAATTTCGTTTATTGCTATTGTGCAACATACATATTCTCAAAGCTAATTATCTTGTTGTTTTTATGCTTATTGCAATGAGATGAATCCGTATATTAAGGATCTAGCAAAAGGCCCATTAGGAGCGGTAAAGACGTACCCCGGATATATTGTGAATGGGTATAAGTTTCATACATTATCACATGGGATAGGAAAATTCACTATGAATAGTGGTGTTTGTATACAAGGGCAGAATTATGGTTCAAATGCACTTGATTATTATGGGCAATTGGTGGAGATATGTGAGGTGGAGTATCTTGGTTTACCAATCAAACGAACGATGTTGTTCAAGTATCAGTGGTTTGACCCAACCGCTCGAGGGACTTATGTACATCCACAGTTTAAGTTGGTTTCTATCAATCAAACAAAGCTGCTTAGAAACTATGAACCATTTGTCATGGCAGTACAAACTCATCAAGTATATTTTTGTTCTTATCCTAGTATGAACAGATCTAAGAAGGATTGGTTGGAAGCATGTAAAGTGAAACCGAGATTTAAGATAGAATTGCCCACTCGCTCTTCATTAGATGAAGCATTTCAAGAGGATGACATAGTTAGTCCGCCTCTACGGAGTGACATGACAATAGAAGGTGATATATCATTAATTCATCCAAGAGGTGAAACGATAGAGATCGATGACGAAGAAGTTGATGAACGAGATGGTGAAGAAGAAGAAGAAGATGTAGTGACCTCGGAAGAGGAGAATTTTAGTGACAACTAGTAATAGTTACAGGTTTAATCAGGTTCATATATAAAAGATCTGCTAAGTTGTTTTCTAATTATTTTATAGCTGTCGAACACTAATTATTTATTTTTTTCAGATACATGGCACCTCCGAGAGGTCGTAGCGGTAGGACGATATCAGCTCCAGCTGGTCGTGGAGCCTCTCCATCTACTGAGCCTGGTACCCCACCCATTGGGTCCACGGCTTCTGTTGGTGAGGCCAGCTCTGTTACCGTTGATAGTAGGCGCATGTTTGAGATTTCTGTTGATGGGTATGTTGTAACCAATTCTTTTTGTTTTAATATATCAATTGTTTGCAATTCACCTCTAATTAAAAACTGATTTATGTTTTAGGAGATTGCTTGAGCCTCGGAATTTTGCTCATACAATTTCTTAATGTTTCAAGCTCATTAATAATCCGATTGGATTTACTTGGAAGCTGACTCCCCCAGAAATTAAGGAGCAGTATTTTGAAGAATTCAAGGCACATTTTTTGTATTAAAATATAAATTAAGACTTTAATTTATTTAACATGTTACATTTTGTAAATTGTAGAAATACTTTGGATGGCCTCCTGAATTGGAGAACGCGGTCTATGAGATGTGGCAAAAGAAGGCAGCCAGGCGATTTAGTGGCTGGCACAATGAGATGAAGGAAAGGCGTCCAGCAAAGCCAAGTTACATTACTGACGAGAGGTGGGCTGCTCTAAATGAGTATTGGGCGATGCCAGAGGTGGTGTAGAAGTCGGACACTGCGTCTCGTTGTAGGAATTCAAAGCCAGAGCCGGGTGTCGGAATCAGCAAGCACAAGGGAGGGTCCCGTTCCAGCTTGCAGTACTCTCAGACTTTGGTAAGTATTATTTTTAATAAGCCTTTATTGCTTAATGTGTTTGTTTATACCCAATTTGATTTATACATGGATCAATAGTCCGCCGAGAGGGGATGCTCACTAGAGGCCACCGTGTTCGAGACTTTCAAGAGCCTCCATTATGAAAAAGGCCAATTCTCCACCGAGAAGGCGGCGATGATTTACGTAAGTATTCAATTCCTTATACTCCCTCCGTCCCATTATTAATGTCCCACTTGCCTTTTTTGGTTGTCCCATTATTTATGTCCCATATCAAATAAGGAAATAAATGAGTGGACCACAATCAATCTAACCAAGTGGACCCCACCCCTTTATACTTTTACACCACAACTTTACACATTTACCTCCACTATCTTAATTACCGTGCCCAATCCCAATGGGACACAAATAATGGGACGGAGGGAGTATATTTTAATAGGATATCCGACATATATATTATCAATCATTTATTATTAAGGAATAATTATTTTTTATGTATTTTAGAATGAGGTTGAGGCAACTGCTGCAGAACAAGGTCCTAACGCCGACAAAAACGCCATTTACTTGAATTTGGACAAGGCTCGTGATAAGAAGAGGCGTTTGTACGGTCTTGGGGAGGACGGAAGTAGCTTATTGAACAATGCCACCCTTGGTTCTACTTCTGTTGGGGGATCACTTTGCGATGTCGACGAGCTTCGACGGCAAGTACAGGACGGGAATGAACGTACGAGGAAGCTCGAGGAGGAGATGACCCAGATAAGGGAGTTCATGTCACAGATGCTTGCAAAAGATAGTCGAGACGATACTTATGACAACAATCATTATCCCCCTCATTCCTCTGCATGATTTAAAAACAATGTTGATTGAATATTAAGATTTGTACTCGAAGTTTATGTGGATTTAGTTGTATTTTGATATGGATTTGAATTCATATTTCTATATTTCTATTTGGATTCTGAAATAGATTGGTTTCTTGATCCATATTGGATTGGATTAATTGATGTAGGTTGTCGAGAATTGGGTACAAAAAAATAAAAAAAATATTAAAAAAAAAAAATTAGCGACGGATTACCGATGGATATTCCGTCGGTAACCATGTACTATTTAAGGATATCAGTGACGGAATATTCCGTCAGTAAACTTACCGACGGAATATTCTGTCAGCACTCCGTTAGTAAATTAGTGACGGAATATTCCGTCGGTAACTCACCAATGCAATGTTTCGTCAGTCAATTATTGACGGAATATTCCATCGGTAAATGTTTACCGACAAGTAAACCGCTGACCATTTTCTGACGAAAAATTCCGTCACTAATCCATCGGTAATCGATTTACTGACGGAATTTTGATGTCCGTCGGTAATCCGGGAATTTCTTGTTGTGTATATTTATTTCTTTTTTTAGCTATATATTTTACAAATTCATTGTTGATTATATTATTAAAACAATATTGCATATAACCAAAAGAGCAAATTCATTAAAATTAATTAAATAATAAACTTTAAAAAGAATTCCTTAAGAATTTCTTAAAAGACTAATACTTATTTTTAGTAAAACAGCAAATCTTGTTATTTAATAGACGAAAATAAATTTATATTATTTCATAAATATAGCATATAACGAAAATAGTTTGTTGTTTCTTAATAAATTTTTAAAAATTACTTATATTAAGATTATATAATAATAATAATAATAATAATAATAATAATAATAATTATTATTATTATTATTATTACTACTTATATTAATGTTATGTTTTTTATTATTATGAAGTTACATAAATCTAAGTGACATAGAAATTTCTTTGAATTTTAAAAATTATTATTATTATTATTTGAAGAATATCTATGATTTTTTGTCACGTAATTCACATGATTTTCAAAAGAAAATATGTTTGATCTTTTTTTTGATTAAGATTTTGAAAAAGAATTTATTTGATATGAAATATTATTTTGAAATAATAATTTATCCACTTGGCAATTATGTACTTGAAAAAAAAAGAAATTAAAATAATTTACCTTCCATGTGGCGATAATGATACTAGTTTGAGAATTAAAGTTGAAATAATATTATTTTGGTAATTAAAGTTTGAAAATGTATTAGTTTGGGAATTCACTCGGACCAAAGTGACTTAAGTACAACATATAAATACAAAAAACTTAAATATGGAATATGAAATGATTTAATTCTGCAGATATAATTGGTCTCTGTCACAATTTACCAATTGTTATAAACTAAATAGAACAAGAGAATAATAGAGAGAATGATTAATAGATGTGTATTATTATGATGGTGGAGACCTCTATTTATAGAGTACAAGATGAGCTCAAGGGTTTTTAGGGTTTACATGGTCATCACAAAATATGGTAAGTATATATATATATAATATATTTACAACACTCCCCCTTGATTGACCATCCCTAAAAGAAACTGTTGCCTCGTTAAAACATTGTCAGAAAAACTCATTGGGATAAAAACTGGTCGAAGGAAAAAGAGTACAGCTGCTCCACCTCAATATAGTCATTCTTGATCCTTGAGTCAATGCATATCGATCTTGTGTACCATTTTGTTAAATGTTGACGTTGGTAATGCCTTTGTAAAAGAATCTGCTAGATTGTCACTTGAGAGAATTTGCTGGATGTTGATGCCGTCACTCTTTTGGAGATCATGTGTTGCATTGACTATTTAATGAATCAATCTCAATGACTCATTTACTCGTGTGTTGCATTGGATGCCTTGTTAAAAATCTTAACTAAGAAAACCCTTTGGAAAAAAAACTTAGAAAAGAAAAAAGAGTACAACCATTTGACCTTCAGGGCCATTTGACCTTTAGGAGTTAGTCTAATCTTCAAGATTATTTACAATTCGTTACTCCCCCTCAAGATAACAATCTTCAAGGTTATCTTCAAGGTCGACATTAATATGTGCAGCACAAGTTTAATTATCATCATAGATAATAAGAGGATGGAATATGTCGATATATCATTACTCTCATAAATAGACCAATACATGTTTGTCTCGAAGATAACAAATGATGGTCAATACCATTTCAAATTCTCCAATTGCACATAAGTAATGAACTTCTGGTCCTAAAATATCTTTGTTATCTTCTATAGGTTTAAATGAGTCTCCATCCACTTCAAGTTATTGAAGCAACCATTAGGTAGCAATGCGGATGCGATACAATAAAATCTTTTTAAAGACATTTTAGGTATGTCGACTAACGTAACTTCATCAAGGAGATTCTCGATCTACAGGTCGAGACAATTATTAGTTCAACCTAAGTTTTTTTATTCTAAATCTGTATTTAGGCATGAGTTGATTTTTTCAAGTACTTTTGTACATAATGATTCACATATCCTGTTCATGAGGAATTTGAAGTGATATGTTCTAAATTTCTTATTCCGCGAACTTTTTATCTTTAGCATCAATAAATCTCTCACGCTTCTGGCGCTAATGAGAATCAATTGATTTATATTTTCTATGAGGAATTTCAGTTCGTTTGTGGTGCATATACAACATGTATATGAGATTTTAGTCACTCCTTTTGCACTAAATAACTTGATGAACTTCTGATTCATAGTGCGTGAACCTACATAATTAATCCAACGAGATATTTGCGGCATTCATATTTTAATCTCCCCATAATGCCAACAATAGTTGAGTTGGATTATAGAATCATGTATCTATTAATAAAATAATCCACATAATGTTGACGGAGTATACACATAATTTTCAAGTATTAAACTCTTCAGGAGTCTTAACGAAAATCAAATAACAATACAAATTGTTTTGCTTATCAGTTTTCTTCTTGAAAACATATGAGCAAATATCTTCACTTTTGAGATACACGTTGTTCTTACAACGATTTTGCAGTTTACTTGAAAAAAAGTATTTTTAACTTACATGATTCAAGCAAGTTAAATCTGTCACAGCCCGATTTTCGGAAAGAGGCGTGTGACCAAATGTAGTACAGTATGAGTAGACAATTCAAAGATTTATGATTTTTAATTAATATTACAAAGCAGTACGGAAAATATTAAATTATAATAGTTTCATAAGATCAAGGATAGTTCAAAATGTGATAAGTCTCTGATCACATTAAAAGCAAATACTAATAATAATAACGAGTTCAGAGTCGCGATAACCAAATGAGTTACATTCCTCGAATTGGGCAAAAACTATTAAGCATGTCGGAATCTAATTTATTTGACAGCAACCCTTTTCTCGGCTCCGTCCGTCAGTAGCAACCGCTCAACCTGAAAATGTTTTTGAAAAAGATTTGGGCTGAGTACTAGTGTACTCAGTGGACGAGCATTTGATAAAGCATTTTATAAATCAGCAGTTATCCAGAACATAAAAGTATGACTTAAGAGGTTTTAAAACGAAAAAAAACTCCTAAGTATACGAAAGCATTTTTCCTTTCTTTAGCGCGCGCGTGCAGCGTTCTTTTAGTTACTCTTGCGATCCCGGAACACATTCTCGTCGGATCCACTTTTATTGCAATCCCGAAATACATCCTCGTCGGATCCACTTTTATTGCGATCCCGGAACGTATCCTCGTCGGATCCAATTTCATCTAGGGTCTCGAGTCGTTACTCAGAGTACCCTTTTCAACTTTGGATATCGGGCCCTTTCCCCAGATAATCCCTTATAACAGTTAGTGCACAGTGGAGATCAACCCACTGCACACTAACAGGGGTGTACACAATTCCAGTCTAACGTGTTAGGTCAGAACAAGAATCTCGATCGACCATACAAGAGCATTAAACTTAATTGAACGCGCATAAAACATTTTCATGGATAACAACATTTCATATCACTTACGAGCTTATTAACTCAAAGATAAGTTTAGGGAAAGTATAACCCACCTCGTGGCGCGATATTTTATCCGCAGCTTCTTCCGAGGTTACCGCCTTCCTTAGAGGGTCCTACAATAGAGACCTAATTTCGGATAGGTTCAGATTTCCAAAGTCCTAGAATTTTATCGACTTCTAGACCACAAAATTTGTCTCTAGAAGTTAGGATTTTTGGTTAAGAAGGGCGGATTTCTATTTCGCTATTTTCTTCGAAATAAGAGAATTCATTTCTAACAATCTTGCCCGGAATAACTCGTTCGCGTATTCATATCATTCTCTCCTTATTCGATAATTAATTAGATTTTGGTATTTGAAGGAATATTTGATATTAAAGATATTTTTGAAAGAGATATCAGCAGCAACTTCCAGCTTTATTTACGGACGATCCGACCGTCGGTCTTTGACGAAAGTTCACGTATAGATTCTACCCTAGAAGGGTTACAAGTTCGTAGAAGTAAGTTTTCCGATCGGGGGTCGTTACGACATCGAAACTGGCCTCCGAACTTGAGTCGGCGAGTTCGTGGCAGTTCTGCCAGCTGTACTTCGCGGGCTCGTATCTTCTTCGTCCGAACTCCATTTTACGCGTCGAGCATGGTTTTGGAAAGCCCACGATCTCAGCTTTCTATCGGTATAAGGCTCGGTGAGTTTGGAGAAGGGACGACGCTCCTAGGCTAGTCTAAAGTTGGGGGTTCGACATGTCCCGGAAAGATGGCGTTTTGGTGGTGTCTTTTTGTCGATCCGTATCTTCTTGATACAATCTCCAATTGGCGAACGAAGAAGTTATGGAGGTTCCTTGAATGACAAGGTTCGATACGGTATAGGGCTTGGGGTTTTTAGATTCTAGATCTGTTCGTGAAACACCCCTCAAAACGGGTGGATTTAGGACTCACTTCGATACTTAGAATTTTTCTGGGTTCGGCATTAATTCGAACATCTTCTGGGCGATATTCGAGCAAGTGTATCTCAGCGATCGGAACTCGGTTTTACGATCGGGGATATGTTATGGAAACCTTGTTCATCAAGTTTTTCTTGGGTGTCAGTTTTCTAGAATTTCGGATTCGATTGGGCTATGAAAAACGGGTCGGAACTTTGCTGCTCGCGTTTCCGCCAACCCGGCAGTTTTGAGCAGGCGTTTTTGACGGGGCGTATCTTTTTGGTCCGAGCTCCAAATGACGAGAGGCAAGTTGCGTTGGAAAGATAAAAGTACAAGGTTCATAGTAGTATAGGGATTAGGTATCGATTCTCATTAATATGGTCATAAAATGAGTCGAAAAAGCGCCGGTCAGCAAGCTGGCTAGAAAGGTTTCGTTTCCAGCAAGCGTTTTGGGAGGCTCATAACTTTCACATCCGAAGTAGAAAAATTCTGATATTTTAGAAGAATAATATTGACGTTTTGTAGAACAATATTCATGAAGGAACTACCATGTAATTCTCAAGAAATAAAATGTTAAGAATCGCTGAATGTGACAGGTTAAGTACATTGATTCCATTGACTTGTTTCTCCCACAAAACAGAATAAAAGAAACAATAATAGTACTAATGTCCAGAGTATTTCCAGTTCCAAAGCAAGGAATCGCATGCATGATACGAGGTAAAGAAAGGCAAGGTGCATTCATAACAACCAGGTTCATACCTTTTATCACTACCTCCAACCGAGAGAGAGAACTACGGAAATTCACTGTAGATCGGGAAAGTCGCGACGGAACTCGAACCTCTATCCACGTTAGACTCCTTAGCGGCGATGGTAGTGCTCGATGTCGGGAAAGAAAACAATATAGTTATCTCTTGAAATATTACATAGGTTTCTTCTCCTTCGTTCTTAAGCTCTGGGAAGAAGATTGGATGCTAAGGAAAAGAGAAAACTTCTTGAGTACAATATATCCGAGAGGGTAGAGGAAAGAAGAAAACGTGGGAGAGGATTGGGGAAGTTATAAGAGGTGTTGACATGGGAGAAGAAAATCGTGGGTGAGGGAGGTTGATGTGGGAGAGGTTGAGACGTGGGAGAGGGGAGGTAGACGTGGGTAGGGAGAAGGTGTAGCTCCTGGAGGATTTGGAACGGATCTCTTCCTGATTTCATTTCATTTTCTCTCTTTTTTTTTTATATATATATCTTAAAATATACACAATTATATATATAACATATATATATATATATATATATATATATATATATATATATATTAGCAATTAATTCCCTTATCAAAATTCGGCTCAATTATACGTATTAAAAAAAAAAATTACGAGGTACACGTATATACGTATATATATAATAGGAGTGCCAATATTAAATTCAAAATTATCCGAAATATCGTGAAACGCCCAAAATGCTTCGTAATTACTCGCGAACGCGTCAATAATTAAATCTAATGAAATTGCGTTCTCGTTATGGATTTTTCGGAATTAATAATGATCTCATTTATTAAAAAAAATCCAGGGTATTACAAAATCCTTCAGTGATTTTCAAGTATATATAAATATCAAGTTAATCAAATATATAGATATTTACTAGATCCATAAGGCGCATATCAAACCCTTGTGACATAAATAGATTAATCACACTCTAAAATATAATGGCGTCTATTATGTGAGAGTTTTCATAATTGATTCCCGGTCTTTGAGAGAGACTTGTGTTACGAGTATTGCCCTATATCTCGCAATTTTTATTTCTCTTTCTAACAAAGACATATTTATATCATTCGGGGATTTTTTTTAGATTTGAACTATAGGTCAAAATATTTTTTCCGGCTTTCTAGGGAATATTAATTCACCTTGTATGACTTCTTTCCTCTTTGGCCAATTATTTATATCTTGACAATCTCTTATAGATCATCGTTGAGGATCCTCTTTTATCATTTCAAGAGTCATATTAAAAGGCGAAAATACCGTCGTGCGTTCACGACGATATTTGATCTCTCCAATATTTTGAGATCTCAGTATTTTCAGACGCTTGCAGTTCTTCAAGAACTTCATTTGATTGATTAATCATTATCGTCATTGTTTGGTTCATATGTTGTGCCCCTTTTCTTAGACACAAAATTTCTTTTAGAACCAATTGGTTGACCATATTTTTGACGAATTTTATATTCATTTGCTACCATTTGTACTTGTCATTCGGGGACATTTATTCTTGCGGGGGTATTTACAGCAAATGCATAACATTGTCACTTCTTTTATATACAAAAATTAAAAGCATCAAGAAGTTGATTTGCAATCTTTTGCCAGTGAGTCTTTCGACTTCTTGTTCACATTGATTACTTTAGGAATCCAAATGTGACTAGTTTTTTCTTGTGTTTTTTTGTTGGATGTAGATTTCACATTGATTACTTCAATAATCCAAATGTGACATATGTTCCAACTAATGTCGGAAATGTTATTTCATTATAATAACAATCTTAATGTGATATCGCTTTTACCATTTTGAGTATGGATATGAGCAACTAATTATTTAATCTCAATTCCAAATCCATATAATATAAATCCTCTTAAGGAGGAACTTAAAGTTTAATAAACTCGCTAGCTTTATCAAGACAATTCTTCTTGAGGGAATTGAGTTCTTTATTATTTGAACTATTAGTTCTAGCAATTGTTTCATTTCTCCTTAGAAATCAAGCATTCATGAAAATCAATGTAAAGATTCTTCGGGATCTCTATTTGCGCTCAGATAAATTTTCAATTATGTTGCGCATAATAGTTGCTCGTGAATGTACAAACCTCTCATGTCAAAGCATAAAGCCCTTTGAACTTCTGGTTCATGACATGGTTTGTCTCACTTATTTTCATAAATGTGTAATACATTTAAAATGGTAGTGTGATAACTTTTCTTTTGTTAGCTTATTGTTAAATACAAAATAATTTATACAAGAATATGTATCACTACCTTCTTATATTATTTCAATATGATATCCATTGCAGCGGATATCCTTAAAACTTAGTAAGTTTCTTCTAGACTTACTAAAGTAAGGGCAAACTCAATAGTTGATTTCGTATCATTTGATAAAATGACACATGCTCTTCTGGAGCCTTCAATAATTTCGATCCACTAGATTTTAAAATCTTGCAGTGAAGATGCAACTACTCGTATCGAGCTTTAGGGAAAACAAACAATTATATCTTTATGCAATCCTGCTGGGATACTTCGTTTCATTCTATTATTACCTACACTCATGCCCCCTTATTGGCAGATGAACATCGATATCACGAGTGCATCAATGTTAACAAGACATAGATTAATAATGTTTTTCATTCGGGAATAACATATATCACACAAAATACAAATTGCTCTATAAGAACATTTAATATTCTTCTAGAATATAAATGATGCTACTTTAGGAGCAAAAGTTTAATAGTATATAAATGTATTATATTGCAGACATTTCCACAAACATGTGTTAGTAATGTTACTATAACAAAATAACCATTTTTCAGGAATTTAATTGTGTTACTTCCAGAGCAACAATTTAATGTTATTCAAGAGAAATAAAATCAGTAAAATGTGAATTGTGAGATCTTCTAGATCGCACATAATTACTTGAAAATATATTAAACCATAATGAAATATTATGAATCTATTTATCAATCATATAAGAACTCTGCTACCAATTATATAATTAGGGCATGCATTTAATTAGAATACCCATAAAGTATGATTGTTCTTCAGGAATATGTAATATTCTTCAATTAATTATGCTACTTTAGGAGCAACAAATTTGAGTACAATCTTGTGTTACATGATTACAAAATGATAAATTGAATTGTTCTTCAAGAACATGTAGAGTTAATTGTGCTACTTCAAGAGTAACAATTAGAATTATGAACATATAGGATTTGCCAAAATCAAGAGCTTGAATTGTTCTTCAAGAACATGTAATATTCTTCAGGACTACAAATTGTGCTACTTCGGGAGCAACAATTTTAGTATATATTAAACTACTTCAGGCGAAAGGCTAATATTTTTTAGAAACCTAATGACTCTTTAGGAACATATAGTGCTCTTTGGTTCGGGAACAACAAAAATAACAATTCAAGGTACCAAGATTCGCCCATCGAGACTTATTCATTACGCAAACATCAAATTTTCCACACTAAAATTGGAGATAATTTGACTAGGAATATGATCCAATTTATGAATTAGAGCGAACAAATTGATGTTCATTAATTAACCACCAATGTGACTGATTAGTTGGTGCCACGTAAACATGTACGACACGTCTTTTGAGTTTCAAAAGCCCCAAAAAGGAAAGCCTTCTTTTTACAAATACTTACTTTTGCATTAAAATAAAACCATTCGAAATATATTAGTATATCAATCTCAACATGTAATCTCCAATACGTAACAACATCAAGCTTCCTCCATATTATATGAATTGTTCATCAAAAATACATAATATTCTCAAGGAATATTAATTGTGTGCTGCTTCAGGAGCACCAAATTAATATTGTATATATATATAGATATAAATATTATACAGTATGCAGGAGAAAAAAATTGAGGTATATAGTAAATACATAGATAATATTAATAACTATTCAAGAGTGTGAAATATTTTTCAAGAATATTTAATTGTGCTACTTCTAGATAAACAATTAAATTTTAACAAATAATTTTGAGTTGCTCGTTAAGAGAATGTGATATTCTGCAGGAATATGAATTGTGCTACTTCTGCAACAACAATATGGATTAAAGCATTAAACAAACAAACAAATAAATAAAAACGTACATAGAAATATTGATTGTAAATGCTCTTCAAGAGCATGTAATTTATTTCAAAATATTGATTGTGCTACTTCTGGAGCAACAATTTAAGTTAAAAATATGGTTTTGAATTGCTTTTCAAGAGCATTAATATTCTTCATGAATATGAATTGTGCTACTTCAAGAGCAACAATTGTTATTTAACATTAGATAAACAAACAAACAAATAAATAAATAAATAAATAAATAGCGTAGAGTAAAAGCTCTTCAAGAGCATATAATATTCTTCAGGAATATTGATTGTGCTACTTCTGGAGCGACAAATCAAGTTGAAAATATGTTTTGGAATTGCTCTTCAAGAGCATATAATATTCTTCAAGAATATAAATATATTGTGCTACTTCTGGAGCACACACACATAAACATCTCAAATATGCAAGAATAATATATTAATTTTCTTTCTTAAGAAAACGCGGAAGATCAAACCATAGGAATTGTTTATCTATTTTCCAAATTTTTCAATGTTTTTAAAAAGATGAAATACGATCCTTTTTTTTTACTATGAATCATCAAGTGCTTGAGAACACAAGTCGACCGTTATGTGTATTCGTAGATCAATAGTTAAAGAAAATCAATGTAATGAATCTTAATTGATGACAACAAAAATAAAATTATACCTTCAATCATGATGATTTCTTTCTTATAGAGAAGATCTTTTTCGTGCTAATAACGTGTTATAAACTAAATAGAACAAGAGAATAATAGAGAGAATGGGAAATAGATGTGTATTATTATGAGGGTGGAGACCTCTATTTATAAAGTACAAGATGGACTCATAGGCTTTTAGAGTTTACATGGTAATCCCAACATACGGTAAGTATATATATATATATATATAATATTTACAACACCAACCAAAATATTTTACCATTTTACAAAATAACCCTATATATATTATATATAGAAAATAATGGCTCATAATTGAATGATATATAGAAATTGCCAACTTGTATCATTTTCTTTTTTTCGATATAGAATCTTTATGGAATAAAAAAATGTCCCATATTATTTAATAATTTAAGATGTTCTTCACCTAAAGAAGATGATAATCCAAATTTGACCATTACATAAAAAAAGACAAGTGACAATAAATACACTAGACAGTACGGATTAATTAATTAAACTTATAAGTTATAACAAATGGCTTATATAATAAAACTCACTAACTAGCTAGTTGATTAGTCCCAAGTTCGATAGTCTCGAATTTTTTTTTCATCATTACTTGTTATTTTTCGTTCGGTTAAGAAACATTAAAATTTTTTAATCAATATTAGTTAATGAAAATTCAAATTACGAATAGATGTTAATATTTACTTTTTTTCATTAAAAATCCATTACAAAAGCTCATATTTATTTAATCATAAACTATATAAAAATAATAGTGTAATGATAAATAAAATACCATACTAAAATACAAAAGGAAACAACTCTCACTAGTTTCAGAAAAGAGAAAACGCCGGCGGCGGCGCCGCCGCCTTCAACGGAGACGAACACGCGAGGCTCAATCCGGCGACACTCTCCGCGAGCAGAAGCTTCTCGATCATCACCTTCTCACCAAACTTGTACGAAAACCTCAACACCCCCTGCGAATTCATGCAGCCCTTCTTCACCGGAAAACTCACCACCGCGCTTCCGCCGCCGGTTCTAGCGTAGTCGAAGAGCTCCTTCATCGGAGTATGGACTTCGCCGATGTATCGATCGCCTAATTTCCGTTTGCAGTAGAGCTTCACCACCAGCACGGCGTTGAAACTCTCCACCATCGACTCGCCGACGGCGAACCTCATCGTGAAGTTCCACGCCGGATTCGTCCCGCCGTGCTTGTCGGTCAGCGTGCGGCACTCGCTGCCGTCTCCGACGGAGACGCGCGCGTGGACCTTCGTCTTGCCGATTACGCGGACGTCCTCGAGATCGCTCGCGGAAATTAGGGTTAACTCGAATTTTCTGCACTCCATTTGGGGATTTGTAAAATTGAAAGTGTTGGGTTTTTAATTAATTTGGAGGAGATGAGGGATTCGTGGAAGGGTGGAAGGAAATAAAGAAGTAGATGGCTTGTGGTAGTAGAGTTAAGTTTGCATGCTAATTCAACTCAATTATCCACTAGTCACACGAGTAATATCTCCCTCTATTATATACTGCACATTGAGAATTACAAACTTATGCATACTTCTCCCAATATGACTAAATTTGTCTTTATAAATAAAAAACATACTCCTTCCATTCTAATATTTTCGGCTTGCTTCTTTTCAACACGGAGATTAAAAAAGTGGGTGAAGTTGTGAGTGATGAAGTCCATTTATTTTCTTTGATTGTGATCTATAAATTATTTCTATTTTTAGAAATATAACAACAATAATGTAGCAGCTTGACAAGAAAAATAAACTAACAATAATGGGACGGGAATATAAAAAATGTGTATTAGGAGCATCTTCGATCCATGTTGAATGGGTAGATTGTTTCCTAGTAATCACTAATAATGATCGTTTTCATATGATTCACTTTATGTACATCTAGATTCGTGGTTCTCACGAAACTAGAATTTTTTATGAGAATTGCACTCTCTATATACTAAGTAACTTTTTTGACTATCTATATATCGGTAACAATATACTCCTACATAAGACTATCTTATGTAAGATTGTTTGATAGTGTATATCAATGAGGGCGGATTTAAAATTTATAAAGATGAGGCAAAATTTAAATGAACGAAATTACAAAATAAAATTCGTTAAAATTCGGGAGGCCCCAGCGCCCCTTACAATAAATAAACATATTTACAATGAATTTTTTAGGGGATGAGAAAATGAGTAGAAGTTTAACATTTTAAACAAAATAGAGAACATAAATAGAAACTTCGTCGAGTCGAGGAGTGCTATCGGTTTAGGTGTGGCAGAAGCATTACACCACGAGTTGAGTCAACCCAACTATTAAGGCCCAACAGACAAGCCCACAGACCACCCAAAGGACCACGGACACGGAGCCGGTGCGGTACGCTGCGTGTGAGGCAGTCGGCAAAAAAACTAGCGCACCACATGTCACTTTATTATCTTCTACAAAGTGGTAGACTTAAATACCACAAAAAATATTATTGATTAATGTAATAAATCTCCAAAGTTTTTCCACTTTAGGTAACGTATTAGTTTTGTCCCCAAAAACTTCGAGCCACTATTTCTCACTCACCGAAAATCGAGATCGAGAAATTAAACGCACTACAATTATCTACTCAAAACGTAGATCGATGCTATATATCTTAATTCGCAAATCGGATATATTTCAAGGCTCGAAAATGCAGTAAAAAATTGCTGATTTTTAACCTATCTAAATTAGCATTTAATGCTAATTTTAATTCCATAAATATCATAATTATATCTATATATATATATATATATATATATATATATATAAGAAGCCTCCTTAAAATAAGAAATAAGAAGGAATCTGCACCCTTGATTTTATTTTTTGATGGTTTAGATTGAATATGCTCTGGAATATTTCTTTTGCATATTCCTTATATGTTTTATGCATAAGGGCAAAAATGTAAAAAATACAAAATGTATGCATAAAAAAAATAAAAAATATACATAAAACATATAAGAAATATGCATACTTCTCACCTTCCTAAATAACTATACATTCCCACCGGATCCATATCATATATATATATATATAACCGATTTTCCAACAATACATTTATGTCGTGGGATAGCGTGAAATATAATTAATCTTATGCATTTGAATTTTCACAATTTAGAAATCCATGTGATATATTTAAATATGGATGACCTAATGTGTGATGTAGGATGCTTGTATGTACTTTTGTCCTTTTATTTCCTAGAAATTATGCAGCACTTGAATTGACTTCAGTATTAATATATTTGAAACAGTCGATGTAATTCTTTTTATTTATTTTTCTTATTTGAGCAAAAGTCATTGTAATTGCGTTAAGAAGTGGAATGTATTTTTATTATCTTCTGTCTTTTTCTTCATTACATATATATACACATACATTTGATTTCTATAAAATCGTTTATTGTAAATTGTAATATATGTGACAGTGAATTAATTATAGGCGTATAATAATCACAATATATATAATGTTACGGTGCGTAACATTATTACAACATTTTAGTCAAATTTGAGTATCCTTTTACACTTGAATAAAGCTAATAGTTTTCAACATGTCGAATAAAATAAATATAGTATTAAATTACAACCTACATGTCGAGCGAAGACCATGACTTTTCCTGCCCTTTTCTTCACTGGTAGCATACACATGTACAACTCAAAGAATTTCTAGTATTAAATCACATTAAGTTTTTCATCTACCTTGTCTTCATCTGACACGTCTAGGAGAGTTAATTAACAAACTGATTTACTAATTAATTAGTCTCTTTGTTTGTTTAATTGTGTGTCTGTTTTTCATTCTTTATCGTTAATTTCTATCTCCGTCCCACTAGAAACAATACGTTTTTTTTTGTACGAGATGATATTTTATTGTGTATATTGTTTAACTTTTTACTAATTAAATGTTGTCTTTCTGATAAGGAAAATGTATCAATTCTTTTAGTGGGGCGGATGGAGTATTTGGGTGTGTATATATAACCGCCCATTTGGTTGCTTATTTGTACCAAGAAGAGAATTAAGAGCAAAGAATCTAGATTTGCTTTTTAGTCAATCATTAATGTCGTTTTCCACAAGAATTCATCGGCCTAATATACAGCCCAACTTTAATTCCTGACCAGATCCATAGGAAATAGGATCCTTACAGCCCAATTATAATAATTTCATTCAAAATCTTTTACAAATATGTTAGGAGTTGGAATATTCTATTTAAAGATTAATTAACATAATATTGTTCTTGCTCATAGAAAGTTAGTGCAATTGAATTTTAGTTTTCGACTACATTTTATAAGATTAGACATACATATTCACTAATCTAAGCTAACATTTAATTATATACTTCATTATAAGTGCCACAAATATATTCAATTGTACTAGGAATTAGGGAAACCAAAGTGATGCATAGTTAAATCAAATATATTAACCGGTTGGAACTTGAGATATTTTAACCACAAACTACGTAGTCGATCGGAACCCTAATATTCTTTTTTTCCCATTTTCGGAGGATTTAATTAGAACTTCTTCGTGATGAGAGTAATTTATTTAAGAATGTGTTTAGAGTAAAATCGACATCAGTATACAGATTAATCAAATTTTTTAAGTTTAAATGTGATTAAATGTTATGAACAGATAACATAATCGTAACAGATTTGATAGAATTGGATGACTTCAAAATAGGTTTCTTTGCTTTCACTTCTATATGTGACTAAAAGTTAAAACCGTAGACACTTCATTCTTGATTTGAATCAATCAAAATAAACTCTAGAACCCTAATTTAATCAACATTGTGATTGGATAACTTCAAGCATATATAGGTTTCTTAATTTTCTTTCACTTCTATATATAAAACTTAAAACCCTAAACCCTTCATTATTTTAATCAATAAAAAATACTCGATCTATAACACAATCTATTCAACATTCATGAATGAAAGTTTAGAAGGAACTTACTAAGTTTTAAGGATATACGCTACAATGGATACCATATTGAAATAATATACGAAGGTAGTAATACATATTTTTGTATAAATTATTTTGTATTTAGCCAGAAGCGAACAAAAGAAAGTTTTCACATTACCATCTTAAATGTATCATATTTATAAAAATAAGTGAGACAAACCATGTCATGAACTGGAAGTTCAAAGAACTTTATGCTTTGACATGATAAGATTGAACATCGGCGAGTAACTATAATGCGACGCGTAACTAAATTTTTTTGTAAGCGCAACATAGAGACCTTGAAGAATCTTTAATTGAATTTTGACGAGTGCTTGATTTTAGAAGAAATTTCAAATAATAAAGAACTCAATTCCATCAAGAAGATTTGTCATGATAAGTTAGCGAGTCTATTAAATTCCAAGTTCCTCCTGAAGAGGATTTAATGCTATACGGTTTTGGGTTGAGATTACACACTTTGTTGCTCATGTCTATACTCAAAATGGTTTTTGTCTGTATAAAAACAAGTCTCACACGAAGATTGTTATTATGATAAAATAATTCCAAACATTAGGTGAAATATATGTCACATTTGGATTCATGAAGTAATCAATGTTCAATCTACATCCAGAAAAAAGCACAAGATAAAACTAGTCACATTTAGATTCCTGAAGTAATTAATGTGAACAAGAAGTCGAAAGATTCATTTGCAAAAGATTGCAAACTAACTTCTTGATGTTTTTTTTATATACATAAAAAAAGTGACAATATTATACATTTGTTGCAAATAACCAACTACCCCCGCATGCATAAATCTCTCTAAAGGACAACTACAAATGGTAGCAAATGAATATAAAGTTCGTCAAAAATATGGTCGACCAACTGGTTCTAAAAAAAACTTGTGTCTAAGAAAAAGAGGTACAAAATATGAACCAAACAATGACGAAAATGATTAATTAATTAAATGAAAGTTCCTGAAGAACTACAAGCATCTAAAACTAATGTGATATTAAAATATTAGAGAGATCAAATATCGTTGTGGACGCATGACGATATATTCGCCTTTAATATGATTCTTAAAATGTTAAAAGAGGATCATCAACGACGATCTGTTAGAGATTATCAAGATTGAAATAATTGACCAAAGAGGAAATAAGTCATATAAGGTGAATTAAAATTCTCAAGAAAGCTAGAAACAATTGGACTTGTAGTTCCAAAATCCGGAAAATATATCCCTAAAGGATACGAATATGTCTTTGTTAAAAAGAAAAATGAAAAACTACGAGATATAGGACAATACTCGTAACACAAGTTTTCTCTCAAAGATCAGAAATTGATATTATACTCTCACATAATTAACGCAATTATATTTAAGAATTTGATGAATCTAGTTATGACACAAATGTTTGATATGTGTCTTATGGATATAGTAAATATCTATCTATATGATTCACTAAATCTTAACACATATATGAAAATCCCTAAAGGATTTAACTTGCTCAAAACATGTAAGATTAAAAAGATGTTTTCAAAAGTCGTTTTACGGGTTGAAATAGTCTAGTTGTATGTGATATAGTAAGAACATCAAGTATTCCTTGACAAAAGGGTACAAAAATGAAGAAAATTGATTTGATGGCTTGGATTTAATTGAAGCTCTTGAAGAGCATATTACTTAAATGTATACTCCGTCAAAATGACTTATATAGAGCAAATAATTATGAATTATTTTATTGATATGTTGATTTTATAATCCAACTCACATCATTGTAGGCATTATAGTGGGAAATATGAAGTATATTTTATTATATATTTTATATATAGAATGCCGCAATTATTTAGATTAACGCACTATGAACTGAAAGTTCATCAAATTATTAAGTGCAAAATGAGTGACTAAAATCTCATTTACCTGTTGTATATCCACCATGAAAGAACTGAAGTTCCTCATAGACAAAATAAATCAATTGCTACTAATTGACGTTAGAAGGGAGATTTGTTGGTGTTAAAGATAAAAAGTCCGCGGAATACAAATTTAGAACACATCACTCCAATTTCCTCATGTAGACGATATGCGAGTCATTATATGAAATACAAAAGTACTTGAGGAAATATCATCATTCCTACATACAGAGTTTGAATTGAAAGACTTAGGCAAAACTAAGCATTATCCCGACCTGCAGATCGAGCATTTCCCTAAAGGAGTTACACCAATTAAGCTACCTGAATAAGGCCTTTAAAGAGATTTAATATGATTGTATCTCATCCATATAGCTACCTAATGGTTGCTTCGATCACTTAAAGTGAATGAAGACTCACTTAGACCGAAAGAAGATAACGAAAATATTTAGGACCAGAATTTCCTTATTTGCCCAATTGGAGGATTTGAGATGGTATTAACCATCATTTTGTTATATTTAAGATAAACATGGTATTGGTCTAATTATGAGAGTAATGATATATCCCCTACTATTCTCTATGAAGATAAGTGTTACATATATTAGTGTAGACCTTGAAGATAACCGTGTTGCATTCCCTCTTGCTTTCCCTCTTCTTTCCCTCTTGGCTTCCCTCTTGCTTTCCATCTTGCTTTCCCTCTTGCTCTCCCTCTTGCTCTCCCTCTTGGTTTCCCACTTGCTATCCCTCTTGCTTTCGTTCTTGCTCGCCCTCTTGCTTTCCCTCTTGTTTTCCCTATTGGTTTCCATCTTGCTCTCCCTCTTGGTTTCCCTATTGTTATCCCTCTTGCTTTCCCTCTTGCCTTCACAATTGCTATCCCTCTCGCTTTTGTTCTTGCTCTCCCTCTTGCTATCCCTCTTGCTTTCCCTTCTGGTTTCCCTCTAGATCTCCCTCTTGGTTTCACTCTTGCTATCCCTGTTGCTTTCCCTCTTGCTCAGCCTCTTGTTGTCCGTCTTGCGTTCTCTCTTTCTTTCCCTCTTGCTATCCCTCTTGCTCTACCTCTTGCTTTCCCTGCTGTCATCCCTCTTGCTTTCCCTCTTGCTTTCCCCCTTGCTTTCCCTCTTGCATTCCCTCTTGCTTTCCCTCTTGCTTTCCCTCTTGATCTCCCTCTTGCTCTCCCTCTTGGTTTCCCACTTGCTATCCCTCTTGCTTTCGTTCTTTCTTTCCCTCTTGGTTTCCCTCCAGCTATCCCTCTTGCTTTCCCTCTTGGATTCTCTGTTGCTCTCCCACTTGCTTTCCCTTTTGCTTTCCCTCTTACTTTCGCTCTTGCTATCCCTCTTGCTTTCCCTCTTACTTTCCCTCTTGGTTTCCCTCTTGCTTTCCCTCTTACTTTCCCTCTTGGTTTCTCTCTTGCGTTCCCTCTTGGTTTCCCTCTTACTCTCCCTCTTGCTTTCCCTCTTGCTCTCCCTTTGACTTTCCGTGTTGCATTCCCTCTTGGTTTCCATCTTGCTATCCCTCTTGATTTACCTCTTCCTGATGGACACGTAGTTCCGTCGCAGTTAGAACCGCGCGCACCAAATAAATTTATAAGTAAGAACACCTGCACAGAAACTATACTGGACAAGTACAGTGACAAGCAAGAGGTCGATCCTCAGGGAACGGTTGATTAAGCAACAATTCTACTGACCTAAAGGGGTTTGGCTAGCAGCCACCATAAATTTTGGGTGTTCTATAACTAGGCAGAAAGATAACATAAAATAATCAACAATCAAATAACAAGATATAAAAGCAATCCAGCCCAAGGAAATTACACACCCCCCCTGTCCGATCCTAGATTACTATGTGAATCGGTCTTAGTTAAGGTTATCCGGCTGGGACGCCGTGTTGAGCACGGGGCGTCCATTCCTTCTATTACGCTTGTGGCGCCATGTTGAGCATAGAAACAGTCCCCTACCCAGGTGACTACCCTACCTTGTTTAGCAATGACTAGGGAGGCACTAAGGAGCATTAAGAACAAAGGAACCAAATCAAGGCATCTACCGATGTTTAGCATTCAAAGCAGAAAACCCAGCTAGTCTACGTCTGCCCAGAAAGATGTGCACCTGCCCAGGTTGATCATATCTAAGCAGTTCTCAACTATCTGAAACAGAGTTCAACTAAAACCTTTACTTAACCAATTATCAAGCACGTTTTCACATCTCACGGATTCTTAGGGGTGGTGCCTCATTACCTCGGCCAGATCTGGGAAATTAGCTACTCATATTTACTAAGGACATAAAACTAGGCATGTAAAAATAAAGCATGAAGCAGATCTGAAACTTAGGGTTGAAACAACAAACTTTCGTAAAACAGTAAAGAACTAACATGAACTTTTAACTAAAAATAACAAGAGACAACATTGTACGAAAGCAAAGGCATTTATATGTAAGGGCGTGATATGGACAGAAAGCATGCAGTAAATTAACTTAGTTGTGAATAGAAGAGAAATTTAACTTCGAACATGAAAGAGTAAATGAAAGCATTAAAGACTGAATTTAAGTACTGTAAATAAGGCTAACCGATAACATTCACAAAAGAAAGTCTTCTCCTTGGAGAGCTTCAAGCTATTCTAGGCAGGAAAGTAAAGATGTCTTTGAATTACATAATGGTGGAAATTTTAGAGAGTTTTCTAGAGAGAGGGACGAGCTACTTCTATCTATATATCCCTGGAAAATGTAAGCATCAAAAGTTATATATACAGCTCGTTCCCTCCTCTTTTGTCTTCACAAAATATCTGGATTTGGTAGGTGAAAAGGACTGTAGCAAGTATGGGCTGCTGATCAGAGTAAGGCTATGCTGTAGCTCCTAGGTCCCTAGTTCCCGCCATAAAGTTGCCAGAATGATGTGGGCCTGGTTTTGGGCCTGTTTCAGCATCTTTTTCTTCTCAATTTTCGGCCCGATGGAATCTGCATTAATTCTGGCCTGTTTCCAGGCCATTTCTCCGGTCTTCTGGGCAGTTCCATCAATCTAGGTCAGAAGCTTTCTAGATCTAGCAGCACCATATTTTCTCCTTATTCTCTCCACATCCAGGCCATTAATCTGCATTTGCATAACAAAAACGCACAATTCAAATGGATAATTGGGCTACAAATCTAGGCTCATCAACCTCCTCACACTTAAGCAATACTTGCCCTCAAGTATGAAGAGAATTTCAAAGCTTAGATTATAGCCCGAGACAGACTCCCCCAGACACACAAACAGACACTAAAAAGAAATGACAGAAAAGCATTCATCCAGTCAAACTGCCCAAGGTTCGCAATATGCCCAGACTCAAAAACAGATGAAGCACACATAGCGATTCTCAATTTGTAGAGCACAAATCATGGATTCAAAACCAAGGAACATTATTATCAAACGGTCAAAAACCAGGCAGGGAATAAGGTCTTCCTCACGATTTGCTCATCACTCCCCTATACTAGTCCAGGACAGCCGCTCAACTATACTATGTTCACTCAGCTGCCATATTGTGTCAATCACAAGCGCTACATCAAGGAGGTCTTCCTTTTCAGGTTGTAATGGGGCTAGGGACCATGAACAGATTTTGCAGAGGTGGAGTTGTCCTAATTGGTCCTAGGCTTTTTCAATTAAGCACAAGTGTTGTGTATGCATGCATTGTAAACAATAGGAAATAGAACTGTAATGTGCAGACAGAAGCATGTAAAAGCATAATGGGTGTGCAATTTTGTATAAGGCAGCAAACTAGGGAGGTAATCATGTATTCAGATTTATTCCTCTTCTTCTCCCCTTCTTCTTTATTTCAGAACCATTATTATATATATATATATATATATATATATATATATATATATATATATATATATATATATTTTAATATAATTCGCTGCTGCAAATTTTCTCTATTTCGCACAACACCCAAATTTGGAATTTTCTGTCTGAATTATTTTTCCTAAAGTTCACAAACAAGCATACACAACTGGGTGAAAGGAAGGTCAGAAAGGCTTGGCTAAAAATTTGTGAGTTAATGAAACAACAGGTCAAGGCACAATCTTGGTTCACTAGGGGATCTCTTCTTTGGTAGGATTTGAAAGAATTTAGGCTCAAATGGGATTCCCTAATGCCCCCTATCATATGATGCATGTGATATGACAATATAGCAGCTTTGTAAACCTATTACGCTCATGAAGGAAAGAGTTGAGGCTGCTCAACTTTAAGCTCAAATCTGACCGCCTAGGGGTTATGTTAAGACCTATTCCTGCCCTTATTCATCGTTCCTTTTTTCATCTAATAAGTTTCTAGGAATTGAATCTACATTTTCTCATGCTGAACAAAGAGATTTCGCTAAGTTTTTGAAATTTTTTCGCAAGAGTTGGGCAGATGAGAAGATTGGGCAGAAAGAATATAGTCTGACATACTTAGACACAAACACATGCATAAAATAAATGCATCCCCCTCCTCACACTTTAAGCCTTGCTTTCCCTCAAGTAAGACAAGATCAAGGATTCGGGGGAAGAAAAATAAACAGAAAAAATAAAAGAAACATACAACATAACGACACCCCCCTCCTCACACTTTGAGCCTTGCTTGCCCTCAAGCAAGACAAGTTAAAGGAGAACGGAGGGGAACAAACAAACACAGAAAGAAAGAAACAAGCAAACCGACTCACAAAACAAAATAAAAATTAAAAAAGAAAAACTGGGGGAGGAGCTGATCTACTTACTCGGCGCGCGGCTTAGCCGCACGGTGCGTCTTCTTTCTTGGCTTCTGAGTGGCGGATGATTTCCTTTTCTTGGATTTGGAGGCTGAACTGGAGTCTTCCCCTTTCTTCCTTCCTTCAAGCATGGTGTGGAATTTGAGTTTCTTCCTGGCATCGGGATGAGGGGGGGGGCTATGCTTCTTGGATGGAGGAGCACTAGACGGAGGAGCGGCTGCCACGGGGCTGCTCTTATCTTCCACAGGGGCCGCTGCCTGATCAGTGCCAGAGGGCATCTGATTTGCTGCGTCACTGGAGCTTTGGGTAGCTACCACAGCGATTGTCTGTTCTGGTAGAACAGCGCCTGCCTGCTGCGAAGACTCCTTCTGAGGTTCAGCAGTGGATGGAATGTTGGCCTCAGGCTCAGCATTGGTTGGGTTCTGTACTTCGGGCTGAGTCTTACTGGGAGAGTTCTCATCCGGTTCAGCACTGGACACAATGGGGTCCTTAGGCTGAACCTCTTGCTGCGTGTCCTGCTCCACTCCATCATTCGTAGTGTGTTCCTCATGTTCGGGTTGGCTTTCCTTCTCAGCCTTGTCATCTTCAGCGGGGGCATTGGTTTCTATTTCAACTTGGGTACCGGGTTGGGGTAATCTGACTTCACCAGGTTCAAGCTCACTCTCTGATGATTATATTGTGGCAGACACTCTGATTTCCCCTGGCTCTAGGTCACTGTCCTCTTGTGACTCTACCTGCTTACTCCTGACCTCTCCTGGTTCGACTTTTGACTGAGCATGGCCTTCAGGAGCCTGGAATTCAGAGTCAGTGTCTTCCTCGGTTGGAAGATCACTCTCCTGTGGGCTGTCCTCTGAGGTTCCTTCTTCACTGGCCTCTGGGGTTCCTTCTTCATTGTGCTGATCACTGCTTTCGGTAGGTGGTTCTGGCTGTTCTGCTTCTGCGGAATTGTCATCTGTGGGGGTTTCTTCGGATTCTTCTACAATTTCCTTCCCTTTAGTCAACTCGGTGATCGTTCTTTGTAGTTTATTGAGCTTTGCTTGCAGGCGGCAGACTTGACTTTGCAACTGAATATTTGTCTCCCTTAAGCGTCGCACCTCAGAAGGTCCTACCTTAGAAGGGGAGACACCTGCAACTATGGTGTGGCTCGGGAGTTTGACTCCCGGATAAATAAACTTGTAAGAATTGTTAGCCCTGCGACAGACCACTTTAGCGCAGATAAGATGATGAATGCCAAACGGCTTTGGGGGAGGAATGACTCTCAGCCGACGTGTACTTCGCAGTAAGAAATGCTTATGGAAAAATTCCCCCAGAAAATGACAAAGAGTGAAATGGCGAGTAGGTCGTAATGAAATTTCAGCAAACCCCTTGGCTATCCAATATCTTAAGTCAATTTTATAACCCTCCCTCATGCACCACATGAAAAATAATTATTGGTAAGACACTTTAGAGTAAGTATTGCAACGACCAGAAAGGTTATAAGTGAGGAAGAGATGGCAGACTCTAAGGACCTGGTCTTGGACAGGGTATATCTTAGACTGTGAAGACCGAAACTTACCAGCCCCAGGGGAAAATTGTGACCATACCAATTGGGGTTTCTTATAGTAGGGAATTTCATTAGGGGCACCTCGCAATGTATTCAAGTAAGGTTCATGCAGACAGACAACAGATGGGATAATTCCAAGACAGAAATTCCACTCGGCTAGACTCAACTTATACCAAACATTTAAAAGGCGGAAGGTTATGCATCGATCATTCACAGACTCGAACCTTTATATTCTAAAGGAAGAGCAGAACTCAGGCACCAATTCTTCGTACATTTCAACATGCGGAAACACGTTATTAATATTCAACAACCATGACCAACCTATGGTCTCAAGTTTTTCTATGAACTCATCATGAATGCCCAAACCTTGTAAAACAGTAGGGTCAAAGTATCTACCTGAAGACAAGGCTTTCTGTCGGTTTCCTCCTTGACGCATTTTCTTGTTCGGGAACTGCTTCAACGCCTTCACTTCTGCGCTGGAGTTGAACTCAACCACCCGTCGTCCTTCCACTGAGAAGAGTTGCGGATTCTGGAAGTAGAAGGTAGGCTCTGTTCCATGCTTATGCAGGTTAAACTCCTCTAATCCAGGGTAGGAGTGTAGAGGCTGCGGGTCGACAGGGGACATCTCCTCTACTGGAGGAGAGTCAGGGATTTCAACTGGCGACCGAGGCGGCGTACGCACTGGCGACGGTGGTGGTTCAGCAACCTCAGCGGCGTTGGGCTCTGTTGGCTCCAGAATGGCATCGTCTGGTTGTTCGGGAGTGGTATTCTCTGGTTGTACGAGAGTGGCTATATCTGGTTGTTCGAGAGTGGCAACATCTGGTGCATCGGTAGGTTCTTCAGTGGCGGCAGGGGTCGACTCGGGGACGGATGAACGTTCCGGAGTGGACGGAGTGACAGTGACAGTGGGTTGCCTATGCGCACGGTGGCGAGTGAGTTTTGCTAAGCAGCGCTTCTTGAGACGGCATTCCGAGACCTTGTCGTCATGAGAGCGGCGACGCTTCTTCCCTTTACGGCGACGTTCGTCCGTGAGCGATGGTGGTTATGCGCCGACGTCAGAGGAAGGGCCCTGTTGTACTGTCGCTGGTTCACCGACCACAGCGGATGAAGATTCTCCCTTGTGTAGCCTTGACTTCTTCTTGCGCTTCATGGTGTGATCTGTGGCCATGGTTATAGAAGTAGAATGCGTTTTGCTGTGGATTTTGAGAGAAAAGTTGAGGATGGCGAGAGAAATTAAATGAAAGAGAGGGTTTCTTGGTAGTTGATATGGAGAAAGAGCGTGATATGAAGGGGTGCGTCTGTGTTGATGTGACGTATGAACAGTAGCAGATGCCTCCCTTCGCTCGATTAGGTCGAAATAAGATTATTTAAATCTTATCCGATATTTGCAAATTGGTCCCTCCGCCTTTCTACAGTAAACAATTCTCTGGCAATTGCACTCAAGTCCCTCGCAGCTTTGTCTTTGCTCCCCTACCCCTCTGCAATATCCACCAAAAAGAAAAACGAAAAACAAAATAGGGAAATACATAATTGAAAATAAACAATAAAATAGCGATAAAAATCCCCTACTGGCAGGCAAAACACTTAGAGGTTTAGAAATGAGGGGAATGCCCTCCAGCGCCAGAGTTTATCGTCCTCGGCTGGACGTTCTTCTGAGTAATCAGAGGGAAGGTGGGCATTGGAGGACCGTGCAGTCCGTCTCCTCCAATTGATTATGATCGTGGTAAGCTTTCAAGCGGTTTCCATTAACGGTGAATAGCTGGGCTGTTGACGATCCTGCGATCTCCACGGCTCCACTAGGCCAGACACGAGTGACCTTGAACGGCCCTATCCATCTGGACCTCAACTTCCCAGGCATAAGCCTGAGCTTCGATTGAAATAACAGCACGAGTTGTCCGACTTGAAAACTCTTCCCCCGAATGTTCTTATCATGCCAAATTTTGGCTCTATCTTTGTACCAACTGGCTACATCATAGGCTTCCAGTCTCAGTTCTTCTAATTCCTGCAGTTGATACTTCCTTTCTTGCCCACATTGAGTGTGATGCATGTTCATCTGCTTGACAGCCCAGAAGGCTTTATGCTCTATCTCCACCGGCAGATGGCACATCTTTCCAAAAATTAACCTGTAGGGAGACATCCCAAGAGGTGTCTTATAAGCAGTTCGGTATGCCCACAAGGTATCATCGAGCCGAAGGCTCCAATCTTTGCGAGTTGGGTTGACTGTTTTCTCCAGAATCTGCTTAACTTCCCTATTAGAAACTTCTGCTTGGCCATTTGATTGTGGGTGATATGGTGTGGACAAGCGGTGCTGGACTCCATACTTCTTCATCAGAGCCTCAATGGTCTGATTGCAGAAGTGTGTCCCTTGATCGCTGATGACTGTTGTGGGTACTCCGAAACGGCTGAAGATATGAGATCGTAAAAAGCTCGAGACAATCTTGGCGTCATTCATTCTGGTTGCCTTGGCTTCTACCCACTTGGAAACGTAGTCCACAGCCAGCAGAATGTTGAAATTCCCGAATGAATTGGGGAAAGGTCCCATAAAATCTATTCCCCAGACATCAAAAATTTCGCAGAACCGCATGGGCTGCCGAGGCATCTCATCTCTTCGGGAAATGTTGCCTGTCATTTGGCATCGGTGGCAACTCTTGCAGAATTCATAGGAGTCTCTCTATAGAGATGGCCAGAAAAATCCACTGTCTAGGACTTTCCTGGATGTTCTTTTCGCTCCGAAATGACCGCCACATGCAAGGGTGTGACAGTGCTCCAGGATACTCCTCTGCTCAGACTCAGGGGCACATCTTCGTATAATTTGATCGGCCCCGATCTTCCATAAGTATGGCTCATCCCAAAAGTAGTATTTACTATCACTCTTAAGTTTAAGGCACTGTGCTCGAGTGAAGTGGGATGGAGTTTGCTTTGAGGTAAGAAAATTGACAATGGAAGCGTACCAGGGAAGTCTGCCCATTCTGCTGACTGCGGCGCAGTACGTCACTTTTGGGCAGAAGGGCGGACTTGCTATGCTCATGCTGTAGACTTCCTTGATCTCATATAGGTGTTCTTCTGGAAAGGTCTCTCGAATGGGGACACCATCTGTAGGTTGGATCAGTCTGCTTAGGTGGTCAGCAACTCTATTTTCTGTCCCTTTCCTGTCTTTAACCTCCCAGCCAAATTCCTGAAGTAGTAGTATCCATCGGATTAGCCTTGACTTGGATTCTGCCTTTGACAACAGATACTTCAAAGCAGAATGGTCCGTGTAGACAATGATTTTGGATCCTAACAAATAGGATCTGAATTTTTGAAAGGCGAAAACAACCGCCAATAGTTCTTTCTCAGTGGTTGTGTAGTTGCATTGGGCAAGATTCAGAGTTTTCGAAGCATAGTATATGACATGATTCTCCTTGCCCAACTTCTGGCCTAAGACTGCACCGACTTCATAATCGCTGGCATCGCACATCAGTTCGAATGGTAGGTCCCAATCAGGAGCTTGCATGATTGGGGCAGAGGTGAGCTTATTCTTGAGAGTGTTGAAGGCTTTCTTGCAACTATCACTGATCTCAAAAGGCACATCAAGTTTAAGAAGTTTGGTCAGCGGCTGAGCTATTTTAGCAAAATCTTTGATGAATCTACGATAGAACCCTGCATGGCCAAGGAACCCACGGACTTCCTTGACATTGGTAGGGTATGGCAATTGAGAAATGATGTCTACCTTCGCTTTATCAACAGCTATCCCCTTTTCTGATACTATATGGCCCAGCACGATGCCTTCTTTCACCATAAAGTGGCACTTCTCGTGGTTGAGCACAAGGTTCTTCTCAACGCATCTGGCCAGAACCTTATCTAGGCTATCTAGACAGTTATCAAATGAACTCCCATAGACAGTAAAATCATCCATGAAAACTTCTATATATTTCTCGATCATGTCTGAGAAAATGCTCATCATGCATCTTTGAAATGTACCTGGTACATTGCATAGCCTAAAGGGCATTCTTCTGTATGCGTAGGTGCCAAAGGGGCAGGTGAAGGTTGTCTTTTCTTGGTCGTCGTGGCTCACATGTATCTGAAAATAACCGCTGTAGCCGTCCAAGAAGCACATATATGCTTGCCCTGCCAACCTCTCAAGCATCTGGTCAATGAATGGCAGGGGGAAATGATCTTTCCTAGTGGCATTGTTGAGCTTGCGATAGTCTATACACATGCGCCATCCAACGACTGGGCGCGTAGGGACAAGTTCCTCCTTCTCATTTTCCACTAGTTGAATTCCTCCTTTCTTGGGCACCACGTGTACCGGGCTGACCCAGTTACTGTCTGAGATTAGGTAGATGATCCCCATCGACAAAAGTTTAAGAATCTCCTTTAGGACCACTTCTCTCATGTTTGGGTTGAATTTGTGTTGTGGATCTCTGCTTGGCTTACTGTTGGGCTCCATCAAAATGTGGTGCATGCAGACGTCTGGGCTGATCCCAGTGATATCTGCCAATGTCCACCCAATTGCAGTTTTGTGCTTCTTCAGAATTGCAACAAGTTTGGCTTCCTCTTCCTGTGTTAGGTTACTGCTGATAATGATTGGTAATGTTTCTTTCTCTCCCAAGTAGGCATACTTGAGGTGTGCAGGGAGAGATTTGAGTTCCAGTTCAGGTGCCTTGATAATGGATGGTAGTGGCTTTTCTGGAATCTGATCCTGGGGCAGTCCACTCACGCTGTTGGTAACTTCCAATTCTGGTTGAGAATATAAACTCATAACAACTTCTTTGACTTCATCATCACTCATCCCTTGAATGTCCAATTCTGTCATACCTTGGGTAACAACTACCTCCATTTTGTCTTTTGCAAATTTTGTTTCCAAATGATGTTGAATCATTGGAACAAAAATATCAACAATATTCACATTCTCTGCATCGGCAGGCTGCTTCATGGCTGCATAAATGTTGTGTGTGTATTGCTCCCCATTCCATGATATGCCGATTGTTCCTTCGTGTACATTGATGACTGCCCTTATGGTGTCCAGAAAGGGCCTTCCTAAAAGTACTCCAGCAGTCCCCTTTATCCTTTCATCATTGGTGTTGATGACAAAGAAATCAGCTGGGTAAATAAACCCGTTCACCTTAACCAAGACATTCTCTAGCAGTCCTACTGGGTAGATGCATGATCTATCTGCAAGTTGCATCACTACCCTAGTCTCTTTCAGTTCTACTCCCACCAATGTGTTGTAAACCGATAGTGGCATCACACTCATCGATGCTCCCAAGTCACACATGGCATTTAGGATCAACTTCTCTCCAATTAAGCACGGAAGTGTAAACGCACCTGGGTCTACACATTTCTCTGGGAGGTTTTTCTGTATCATCACCGAAGCTGCTTTCTGCATGATCACCTTCTCTCCATCAGGCACCTTACCAGCTATAAATTCCTTCACAAACTTCGCCAATTGGGGAAACTTCAGAGCCTGAAGAAGTGGGATGTTAATTTCCAGTCCTTCAAACAATACTTTGTAGTCCATAGTTTCTGCCTTCGGCTTCGTTCTTTGTAACAAGGCAGATGGAAATGGTGGTGGAGCAATTGGCTCAATCGGCCTTTGCGTCTCCTCTTCTGACTATTTAGGCTCGTCCACTCCTCAGAGTTACTGCACTGGCATTCTCCTGTCTTGGGTTGATCTGAACCTGGGCAGGAATGGCTCCTTTGTCTCCTTTTATGTCCCTCAAGGAGTTGGCCAATTGTTCCAATTGTTTGGATAAGGCGCTCGTACCAGCCTTCTGCTCATTCTGGGAGTTTCGGAATTCATTCCATAGCTCTTCATTGGTTCTGTATGACCTTTGCGGAGCATTCTGGTTCTGGGAAGTACCTCCTCTATGGTGTGGTGGTCTATAGGTTTGATTTTGGTTGGGTGGTAATTCATTTTGAGGTTGGGCAGGAGGTAATTGGGCTTGTTGTTGTTGTTGGTAGGGTTGTGTTTGGAAAGAAGAAGATTGGGGTTGTGTTTGATGGGATGGTGACTGTGGTTGATTTTGATAAGCTGGAGGAGGTGATTGATAACGTTGTGGTGGTTGTTGGTAGAATGATTGAGTCGGAGGAGGTACAGTTCGGTGATTCTGTTGATAATTATGTTGCTGAAAGTCTGACTGTGGTGGTGGATGATATCTTTGTTGTGTCTGCTGTGGTCGATCTCCAGGTTGTCTCCAGCGGAGGTTAGGGTGATCTCTGTTCTTCATGAAATGATATCCCCCCACTGCATTGGCATCTTCATACTCTACCACTCCCATGGTGCATCTTATGGAAGAGTGGCCCAACTCACCGCAGGCACCACAAGTCACCTCCACAGGTTCAGTTGTGGTTGGCTTGTTCACTACTTGGTTCAGCAGTCTCTCTATCTTCTCCATCCTGTCCTCGTTCCTCCTTTCATAGTCTGAGGAGGTTGCTTGGGCGACCTTCCTCACATTCTTTGCATTTTCTCTATCATATATTCTTTTGTCGAGTCCACCAGTCTGTTATACTTTCTGGCCTCACTAACCTTAAAGTGGGTGAATCCTCCTCCACTTCCAGAGTTCACCAGATCTTTGTACTTCATGGTTAGGCCTTGGTAGAAGAATTGAAATAGCTCCCCATCTCTATACTTGTGGTTTGGGCAGTCTTCCACTAATCTGCTGAATCGCTCCCAATACTCACTTAGGGATTTATCACCTTCTTGTTGGATGCCTGAGATCTCCTTTCTCAGGGCACTTGTCTTCCTGGCTGGAAAGTAATATTCAAGAAAAGTGGTCTCCATCTGTGGCCAGTTAGCAATGGTGTCTGTGCGCAAACTTGAGTACCAAGTGTTAGCACAATCGCACAGGGCATAAGGAAATGCCATTAGCTTTACTTCATCTTCAGATTGCTGGCCAGTTCTCTTTTGTAGCCTGTATATCTTCTCAAACTTGTTCAAAAATGAGAAAGGGTTCTCATTCTTTTTTCCGTAAAATTTGGGCAGAGCATTCAGTACTACTGCCTTGAGCTCCACTGGGTTCTCTCCATACGCAGCAATCTGCACAGGATTCCTCCTCTTCCTCGCAGTGTGCTCATTAACTTCAAGGACCTGCCTATCTTCCTCGTCCATTTCTGTTGCGGATTCTGTTTTTGATTCAGAATCAGATTCTTCCTTGTCAGTTTGGTCCTTCTCAGCTTGGTCAGTTTCACCTTGGGCAGTTTGGTCCTTCTCAGCTTGGTCCTCTGCCCGGACAAACTGAGTATCTCGGTCTTCTGGGCGGCTGGCTTCAGTACCAGCCTCACTTGTTGCTCCTGTATGGGCAGTTTCTTCGCCTTGCGACTCCAGTTGAACTTATCGCTTGCGCAGTTGTGTCTCCTTCTGGTTTCTCCTGGCTGTCTTCTCTATTTCGGGATCGTACCAGAAATTAGGGTTGACAAAACTGCTCATAAACATCTGGAAGAGATACTGTTGACAATAACAAACTGGTCAATAGAAAAAGTAACTTAAATCTTAAAAATGTCGTTCCCCGGCAACGGCGCCAATTTGATGGACAAGTAGTTTCGTCGCTGTTAGAACCGCGCGCACCAAATAAATTTATAAGTAAGAACACCTGTACAGAAACTATACTGGACAAGTACAGTGACAAGCAAGAGGTCGATCCTCAGGGAACGGTTGATTAAGCAACAATTCTACTGACCTAAAGGGGTTTGGCTAGCAGCCACCATAAATTTTGGGTGTTCTATAACTAGGCAGAAAGATAACATAAAATAATCAACAATCAAATAACAAGATATAAAAGCAATCCAGCCAAGGTAATTCCACACCACCCCTTGTCTGATCCTAGATTACTATGTGAATCAGTCTTAGTTAAGGTTATCTGGCTAGGACGCTGTGTTGAGCACAGGGGCGTCCATTCCTTCTACTACTCTGGGACTGCCATGTTGAGCATAGAAACAGTCCCCTACCCAGGTGACTACCCTACCTTGTTTAGCAATGACTAGGGAGGCACTAAGGAGCATTAAGAACAAAGGAACCAAATCAAGGCATCTACCGATGTTTAGCATTCAAAGCAGAAAACCCAGCTAGTCTACGTCTGCCCAGAAAGATGTGCACCTGCCCAGGTTGATCAGATCTAAGCAGTTCTCATCTATCTGAAACAGAGTTCAACTAAAACCTTTACTTAACCAATTATCAAGCACGTTTTCACATCTCACGGATTCTTAGGGGTGGTGCCTCATTACCTCGGCCAGATCTGGGAAATTAGCTACTCATATTTACTAAGGACATAAAACTAGGCATGTAAAAATAAAACATGAAGCATATCTGAAACTTAGGGTTGAAACAACAAACTTTCGTAAAACAGTAAAGAACTAGCATGAACTTTTAACTAAAAATAACAAGAGACAACATTGTACGAAAGCAAAGGCATTTATATGTAAAGGCCTGATATGGACAGAAAGCATGCAGTAAATTAACTTAGTTGTGAATAGAAGAGAAATTTAACTTCGAACATGAAAGAGTAAATGAAAGCATTAAAGACTGAATTTAAGTACTGTAAATAAGGCTAACCGATAACATTCACAAAAGAAAGTCTTCTCCTTGAAGAGCTTCAAGCTATTCTAGGCAGGAAAGTAAAGATGTCTTTGAATTAGATAATGGTGGAAATTTTAGAGAGTTTTCTAGAGAGAGGGACGAGCTACTTCTATCTATCTATCCCTGGAAAATGTAAGCATCAAAAGTTATATATACAGCTCGTTCCCTCCTCTTTTGTCTTCACAAAATATCTGGATTTGGTAGGTGAGAAGGACTGTAGCAGGTATGGGCTGCTGATCAGAGTAAGGCTATGCTGTAGCTCCTAGGTCCCTAGTTCCCGCCATAAAGTTGCCAGAATGATGTGGGCCGGGTTTTGGGCCTGTTTCAGCATCTTTTTCTTCTCAATTTTCGGCCCGATGGAATCTGCATTAATTCTGGCCTATTTCCAGGCCATTTCTCCGGTCTTCTGGGCAGTTCCATCAATCTAGGTCAGAAGCTTTCTAGATCCAGCAGCACCATATTTTCTCATTATTCTCTCCATATCCAGGCCATTAATCTGCATTTGCATAACAAAAACGCACAATTCAAATGGATAATTGGGCTACAAATCTAGGCTCATCACTTCCTCTATTCTTGCTCTCCCTCTTACTCTCCCTCTTTGTTTGCCAATTGCTATCCCTCTTGCTTTTCCTTCTTGCTTTACCTCTTGTTATCCCTCTTGCTCTCCCTCTTGGTTTCCCTCTTGCTATCCCACTTGGATTCCCTCTTGCTCTCACTCTTGTATTCCCACTTGTTATCCCTCTTGCTTTTGTTCATGCTCTCCCTCTTGCTTTCCCTCTTGCTATCCCTCTTGCCTTCCCACTTGCTATCCCTCTTGCTTTCGTTCTTGCTCTTCCTCTTGCCTTCCCACTTGCTATCCCTCTTGCTTTCGTTCTTTCTCTTCCTCTTGCTTTCCCTTTTGTTATCCCTCTTGGTTTCCCTCTTTCTCTCCCTCTTGCTATCCATCTTGCTATACCTTTTGGATTCCCTCTTACTTTCTCTCTTGTTCTCCCTCTTGCCTTCCCACTTGCTATCCTTCTTGCTTTTGTTCTAGCTCTCCCTCTTGCTTTCCTCTTGGTTTCCCTCTTGCTTTACCTCTTGGTTTCCCTCTTGCTCTCCCTCTTGGTTTCACTCTTGCTATCCCTGTTGCCCTCCCTCTTGTTGTCCCTCTTTCTCTCCCACTTGCTTTTCGGCTTGCTTTACCTGCAATCATCCCTCTTGTTTTCCCTCTTGCTTTCCCTCTTGCATTCCCTCTTGCTTTCCCTCTTGCTCTCCCGCTTGCTTTTAATCTTGCTCTCCCTCTTTGTTTCCCACCTGCTATCTCATGATATCCCTCTTGCTTTCGTTCTTGCTTTCCCTCTTGCTATCCCTTGTGATTTCCCTCTTGGTTTCCCTCTTGCTATCCCTCTTGGTTTCCCTCCTAGATACCATGTTTCTCTCCCTCTTGCTTTCCCTCTTACTTTCGCTCTTGTTATCCATCATGCGTTCCCTCTTGTTTTCCCTCTTCCATTCCCTCTTACTGTCCCTCTTGGTTTCCCTCTTGTTTTCCGTGATACATTCCCTCTTCTTTCCCTCTTGGTTTCCCTCTTGGTTTCTGTCTTGCTTTCTCTCTTGCTATCCCTCTTGCTTTCCCTCTTGGTTTCCCTCTTGCTATCCCTCTTGTTTTCGGTCTTGTTCTCCCTCTTGCTTTCCCTCTTGCTCTCCATCTTGCTTTCCCTCTAGCTCTCCCTCATGGTTTCACTCTTGCTATCCCTCTTGCTCTCCCTCATGCTTTCCCTCTTGCTCTCCCTCTTGCTCTCCCTCTTGCTTTCCCTCTTTCTTTCCCTCATATTTCTCTCTTGCTATCCCTCTTGGTTTACCTTTTACCCTCCATCTTGCTTTCCCTCCTGCTTTCCCACTTGCTTTCCCTCTTGCTCTCCCTCTTGCTCTCCCTCATGCTCTCCCTCTTGCTTTCCCTCTTGCTATCCCTTTTTCTTTCCCTCTTGTGTTCCCTCTTGGTTTCCCTCTTGCTATCCCTCTTGCTATTCCACTTGCTTTCCCTCTTGCTCTCCCACTTGCTCTCTCTCTTGCTTTCCCTCTTGTTTTCCCTCTTGCTATCCCTCTTGCTCTCCCTCTTGCTTCCCCTCCTTGCAATCCCTCTTGCTTTCCCAGTTTCTATCCCTCTTACTTTCCATCTTGCTATCCCTCTTGTTTTTCCTGTTGCTATCCCTTTTGCTTTCCCTCTCCCAATCCCTCCTTCTATCCCTCTTACTTTCCCTCATGTTATCCTTCTTGCGATCCCTCTTGCTTTCCCTCTTGCTCCCCCTCTTGCTTTCCCTCTAGCTTCCCTCTTGCTTTTCCTCTTGGTTTCCCTCTTTCTACCCCTCTTGCTTTTCCCTCTAGGTTTTCCTCTTACTTTTCCCCTTGGTTTCCTTCTTGGTTTCCCTTTTGGTTTCCCTCTTGCTTTTCCTCTTGCTACCGCTCTTGCTTTCCCTCTTGCTCTCCCTCTTTCTATCTCTCATGCTTTCCCTCTTGCTTTCCTTCTTGCTATCCCTCTTGCTTTCCTCTTGTTTTCCCTCTTTCTTTCCGTCTTGCTTTCCCTCTTGTATTCCCTCTTGCTTTCCCTCTTGTATTCCCTCTTGCTTCCCTCTTGCTTTTCCTCTTGGTTTCCCTCATTCTTTTCCCCTTGGTTTCCCTTTTGAAGAGGGGAAGCTAGAGGGAAAGCAAGAGAGATAGGAAGAGGGATAGCAAGAGGGAAAGCAATAAGGGTAGCAAGAGGAAAGCGAAAGACATAGCAAAAGGGAAAGCAAGAGGGAAACCAAGAGGGAAAGCAATAGGGAGAGCAAGAGGAAAATCAAGGGGGAAAGAAAGAGGGAATGCAAGAGGGCAAAAGGGAAAGCCAGAGGGAAAGTAAGAGGGATAGCAAGAGGAAAAGCAAGAGGGATATAAATAGGGAAAGCAAATGGGATAGCAAGAGAGAGGGCAAAAGGGATAGCAAGAGAGAGGGCAAGAGGGATAGCAAGAGGGAAAGCAAGAGGGATAGAAAGAGGGAAAGCACAAGGGATAGCAGGAGAGAGGGAAAAAGGGAAAGCCAGATTGAAAGTAAGAGGGATAGCAAGTGTGAAAGCTAGAGGGATAGCAAGATAGAAAAGCAAGAGGGATAGCAATAGGGAAACCAAGAGGAAAAGCAAGATGGAAAGCAAGAGGGAGCAAGAGGGATAGAAAGAGGAATAACATGAGGGAAAGCTGGAGGGAAAGCATGAGGGAGAGATGAAGGGATAGAGAGAGGGAAAGCAAGAGGAAATGCATGAGGGAAAGCAAGAGGGATAGCAAGAGGGAACGCAAGAGGGAAAGCTAGAGGGAAAGTAAGAGGGAAGCAAGAGGTATAGCAAGAGGGAAAGCAAGAGAGAAAAGCAGGAGAGATAGCAAGAGGAAGAGCAAGAGGGAGAGCAAGAAGGAAAGCAAGAGGGAGAGAAAGAGGGAAAAGCAAGAGTGATAGCTAAAGGGAGAGAAAGAGGGAAGCCTAGAGGGAAAGCAAGAGGGAAAGCAATATGGAGAGCAAGAGGGATAGCAAGAGGGATAACAAGAGAGAAAGCAAGAGGGATAGCAAGAGGGAAAAGCAAAAGGGAAAGCAAGAGGGAAGCAAGAGGGAAATCAAGAGGGAAAGCGAGAGAAAAGCAACAAGGAGAGCAAGAGGGAGATCAAGAGGGAAAGCAAGAGGGAAAGCATGAGGGAAAGAAAGAGGGAGGGAAAAAGGGAAAGCCAGAGCGAAAGCAAGAGGGATAGCAAGAGGGAAAGCAAGAGGGATAGAAAAGGGAAAAGCAAAAGGGATAGCAAGAGAGAGGGCATCAGGGAAAGCCAGAGGGATAGCAAAACGGAAAGCAAGAGGGAAAGCAAGAGGGATAGCAAGGGGTAAAGCAACAGGGAAAAGCAAACCAGATCTAAGGAAAACTTTCAGCAACAAGGAGACCAACACAAAGATTCTAAGGGCTCTTAGCAGGCCCAAGTGGTATTCTTTTGCTACGTGTATGAGGAGATTTGACTTGAATTCTTTTACTCCTGATTATGTGTTTTCAGAGCTAAAAGCAGAGGAGTTCGAATTCAACCTCCCACACACCCCCGGTGCTAAAGCTGAAGTGCCAATGGATCATGCTGATAAGGCATCAGCTAGCACCCCCGGAGCAAGTCCCTCAGCAACAAGTCAGTCAGCTGGAAGCTCAGTAACAATACCTACTGTTGACAACTTGGCTGAGAAGTATGCTCTACTTGCTGTGAAATACCAGAAGGAGAAAGAGATGTTCAGAAGGAAGATGAAAAAGGCTTCCCAAAAATATTAAGGTAAGAGAAATCACAGTCACTCGAAAAGTGAAACTAAACCTCTACCTGATTGTAGGAATACTGAAGTTGCACCCGTGGAACAAAAAGACACATCTAGATGGGACGGTAGAACCTCAGTATGTTACAACTGCAAAAAGCCAGGACACTTCCAGTATGAATGTCCTAAACTCTCAGCAACTGAAAGAGCTGAAAGGCAAGCCCGACACGACATTGATATTCAAGATATACTTGGGTGATATTCATCGCTAATAAATCTGATGTCAAACTTGACCTGCTGAAGCTACGGAAGCGACTGAGCGTCGAGAAAGATATCAAGATCCAAAGGATACGCTCAGATCGTGGAACTGAGTTTCTGAACTCGATGGCGAAAGACTTTTGTGAAGCTGAATGCATTGAACACGAAACCTCAGCGGCACGTACGCCTCAACAGAACGGACTTGCTGAAAGGAAAAACAGAACGCTTAAAGAAGCAGCAAGGACGTTGCTCACAGATTCAGGTCTACCATTGAAGTTCTGGGCAGAGGCTACTGACACTGCCTGCTATACTCAGAACCGGTCTCTATTGACTCATATGCATAGGGGTGGGCGCGGGACGGGTACCCGCAGCGCGCGGGTACCTGTTTGTGGATACCCGCGCCTGCGGGTAATTGATTTTAATACCCATTCCCGTTCCCGCATAGAGCGGGTACCCGCATGCGGGTACCCGCGCGAATACGGTACGGGTACGGGTTTACCCGCAAATATTACCACCTATTTATAATATATTTAAATTCATAAATAAAAATTAAAAAAATACCAATAAATGAAATAGTAAAATTATAGAGTTGGGTCATGGGTGCGTGCGTCGGTGCGTCGGCGAGTCTGCAACTGCGTGCGTTGCCAAATGCTAATTGCCATTTTATTTCTAGTAATTTAATTTATTTCTTATTTTCCTTAACCCTACTTCTTATTAGTATAAAATTAAAAATAGTCTATAATTACACTTACACACCTAAGGGCTAAGACTAAGAGGCTCCGACCTCATGTAAAAAAAAATTGTATATTAGTGCGGGTACCCGTTCGGAAATAGGTATCTAAGAATAAAACTCGTTCCCGTTCCCGACCCGTTTGATTTTTTGCGGGTACCGGCGTAACGGGTACCCGTACCCATTTTTCCCGACCCAAACGGGAAATACCCGAACAGGACGGGTACGGGCGCAGAAACCCGAATTGTTTGCCCACCCCTACATATGCACATGAAGACACCTTATAAACTATGGAAAGGGAGAACTCCTTCTATTTCGCATTTCCATATTTTTGGTTGTCCGTGCTTTATCCACAATAACGGAAAGGATCAGTTAAAGGTCTTTGATAGCAAATCAGACCAAGGAGTTTTCTTAGGATACCCCAGGGCCAGCAAAGCTTTCAGGGTCTTTAACTACCGGACCCTTTGCGTGGAGGAAACCCCTCATGTTGTATTTGATGAATTTACTTCTGAGTTCGGGAAGTCAAACTCACAGCCAGAAGCTGAAGAGGTCAGGAGCAAGCTATAGGATCTAAGCTTAAAAGACAACACTAAAAAGATCCAACATTGTTGGGATGATGATTCAGATGATGAAATTCAGAATCAACCAAGAAGTGTAGTTGAGGAGATTGATTCTACCAAACATGATCAATCCCAGGTAATTCAGGTCGATGAGGATACACATGTGGTAATTGAGACCTCTACTGAGAATAACAACTCAGGGGGAACTATCGACGTTCCTGAGCTAAATGCCCCTGAACCTGGTGACTCAGTAGACCCAACCCTTGTTACTGAATTGCTTCAAACACAGAATAGTACAACTGAAATTCCTAATACTCCTATTGTCTGTGTTGAACCAGTTCCAGATGAAGTAACAAGACGTCGTCGCTCGTAGTTAGATGCTCATTCTTCAGGTCTTATAATTGGAGATCCCTCAGCCAGTGTCAAGACATGATCCAGATTCTGTCAAGGAGAAAGTGTTTTATACTCATGTTTCTTGTCGACTGAAGAACCTCAGACAATTGAGGACGCGCTGAATGATGCTAATTCGATCACTGCCATGCAAGAAGAGCTGAATCAGTTCACGCGAAACGACGTATGGGAGCTTGTTGACAGACCTAGACATCAACACGTGATAGGAACGAAGTGGGTCTTCAAGAACAAGCGTGATGAAAACAACGTCATTGTCAGAAATAAAGATTGACTCGTTGCCAAATGATATTGTCCCTCTGAAGGAATAGACTTCGACGAAACATTCGCCCCAGTCGCAAGATTGGAAGCCATTCGTCTATTGCTAGTCTATGCAACACATCAGCAGTTCACAGTCTATCAGATGGATGTGAAGTCAGCTTTCCTGAACGGCGTACTGAAGGAAGAAGTCTATGTCGAACAACCGCCCGGCTTTCAGTAGGGACATCAGGTTTACAGACTTAAGAAAGCTTTATACGGGGTTAAACAAGCACCTAGGGCTTGGTACGACACCCTCTCAGACTTTCTACTTCATAAAAGTTTTCAGAAAAGAACAGTGGATCGCACCCTATTCAGTATCAAGTCAGGAGAAGACATCCTACTGGTGCAGCTCTACGTGGACGACATCATTTTTGGATCAATGAATCTAACTATGTGTCAGAAATTCGAGCAGATGATGAAAGAGAAGTTCGAAATGTCGATGATGGGAGAGATGAACTATTTCCTTGGACTTCAAGTCAAACAATCAAAGGAGGGAATATTCATTAATCAAGCCAAATATACAAGAGTTCTCATCAAGAAATTCGGCTGCGAATTCAGCAAGTCAGTAAAGATACCCATGAACACCAATCTCAAGATTGATCTTGACAAAGAGGGAGTATCTATTAACTCAACTAACTATCGTGCTATTATCGGTTCTTTATTATATCTTAAAGCAAGAAGACCTGACATAACTTATGTTGTAGGTGTATGTGCGAGATTTCACGCGAATCCAAAGAAGAGCCATATAGATTCAGCGAAGAGAGTTCTTCGTTACTTGAAGGGAACACCTGATGTTGGATTATGGTATCCTGCTGATGATAACATTGAACTAACTGGTTATTATGATGCTGACTATGTAGGTTGGGGAATCGACAGAAAATCAACCTGAGGAACTTGTCAGTTCCTCGGTAGCAAGCTCATATCATGGTTTTCAAAGAAACAACACTCAATAGCAACGTCCACTACTGAAGCTAGGTATATGGCTGTCGGAAGCTATTGCGCACAGATATTGTGGCTTCGACAACAGCTGAGAGACTACAACATTCATCAAGATGAAGTGCCAATCTACTACGACAGTACCAATGCTATTGCAATCACTCAGAACCAGTTCTACATACAAGGTGAAAGCACGTGGACATCCATCATCACTTCATCAGAGATCATGTCGAGAAAAAGGATATCAGAATGGAAAAGATCCACACTGATAAGCAAAGAGTTGATATCCTGACCAAACCTCTAGCTGAGACCAGACTCAACGATCTCTCAGTAGAACTAGGTCTTTTGGATCCTACTGATACAATTCAGTAAACGATCCAGGAAGTACTGAGTAAGGGGGAACTTACTCTCAGTACAGCTGAAATACTCAGTATCGTCAACGTGGTAACAACTGACTACTATGTTCAGCTGACAGATTATGAATATTAAATTCAGCATTTGGTGTTTCAGCATGTCATAGCACTTATTTCCCGCCTTTAATGTTCATCGTACTGCATTGAGTATGTCATTTTCATTAAACTCACGACATTCTATAAAACTGACTGCGGCGCATTAAATGCATGTCATTTCACCTTATCATTTAGGCGTAGAGATAAGTAGGCTAAGATTATAGGCGGTACAACAATCATAACATATTATAGCATCTAATCTGAGCCGCTGGTTTCTTTCAAACTGATTAATCTCAACTGCATGCTTTAAAAATCGTTCCATATTCAAATCTGAATATATATATATATATATATATATATATATATATATATATATATATATATATATGCATGTTATCTCTCTCCTAAACTATATTTCCGCCATTCTCGATCGATTAGTGCTATCTGCAACTGCTTTCTCTGCTTAGACTTCTATCGCATTCCAAGCGCTCATCTTTCGGTAATATTTTCTTAAACTAAATCTTCTATGCTCACTAACTCTACTTTCAAGTGCTAACGTTTCTTATTGCAGATTTCAGTTACAAGATGACAACAATAGTTCCCGTAAGCGACGTGATGATTCATGTGGATGTTTAGGAAATCGTCTCCAGAAAGAGGGTTTTGTTCGAACCCGTCCTGTCTTCTAGGACTTGTGGCGTGGAGTGCATGGCTCCTATATTCGACGCCTTCGAGAACTCGGGTCTCCTACCAATTCTCTCCAGGGCTCCGCGTCAGAGCCTACCCCGTCAGGTTGCCGAGTTCTATTTGAACTTCAGAGATGATGATTCTTCTGACGAGATCTCCGGCATCCTCTCTCGGCATGAGGTCCGCCCGAATCAGTGGGAGGACCAGGCCATTTAGATTGATATCGTGAATCGTCTTCGTCGCAGTTTTGACCTTGAAGACGAAGGGATTCCCCTTGCTAAGTACATGGAATCCGAGATTGATGCCTATCTCTGCCGATTCAGCGGTCAGAAGAATATAGTCTTCAAAGCTGGCTTTTCCAAGAGTCAGTTATTACCTCAGTACCGTGGTTTGGCGTATGTGGTCAACCACATCTTGACAAGTTCAGCGGGCTCCTATGACCAGCTCTCTCGCATCCGTGTCCAGATCATGATGGCGATCATGGACGGAGCCCATGTGAACTAGAATGCTTTCTTTCACTCAGAGTTCAAAGCCCTGTCTCTAAAATTCATTGACTCTGAAGAAGGCACGCAGTTGATCCCAAAAGGAAACCTCCTCTTCAGCACAAAAGTCAGCATACTTATCGAAGATGACTTCCCAGAGAGAGTCTCATTCGCTGATGCCTACTACTTCGATCAGAAGCTGATTAAGTTTCTGAATTCAACATCCGCTGAGAAATCAATAAGGCGAGGACTTGCTTCTAAACGTCCTCTGGAGATTGCTCAGGATCCCCGCCCTACTCAGCCGGCTCTTTAGTAGCCCCTTCGCACATATCCATTGAAGATTCAGGGTCTAGTAAGAAGGATGTGACCCTGAAGGAGAAGGTGAAGCGAGTAAACTCAGAGGAGATTCAGCCAGAGGCTCCAGCTGAATCGACCCCATTTGCTGAGGTCTCCTTTTCCATCCCAACCTCCATTCTTCTGGCTAAGAGCAGAGCCACTGAAGAGGTTGCTGATGAGATCCCCGAGATCCAAGCCCATCAGGATCTCGTGGATATAGCTATCCGAGCTTGAGTGCAGATGCGTCTGCAGTTCCCATAGTGGGACCTGCTTGAAGAGACGATCCGCCATCAGACGATAGTTAAGTTGGTTCAGGAGGAACAGCACCTTCAGGAGATTATTGGCTATGGCGAGCCAACCGATATTGCCTCCTTAGAGGATCTCAGGGCTGCCATGCTGATGCTTCTCCGCATCAAATCTCAAGGCGAGTCTTCTTCTCAGACTCAGCCGCTCAAGGACATCAAAACGGAGTCAATCAACAAGGTTATAAAGCGTCAATCCCACATAAGAACAGGAATCTTGTCGATGATGTGAACACTAAGTGGAGTAAGTTCACTGAGGCTCAGACGAAGGCGCTGACTAACCTTACTACTGAAGCGTAGAGGATCAGCACTCCAAAATCTATCAATGCTGAAGAGAACCTCACCAAAGCACTAGATGCACAGAAGACAAACCTGACTGCTCAATTCCAAAACATATTGCAGTCGCAAGCCAAGATGTTCTCTGAAGAAATGGCTGCTGCAACAGGTCGTGTCCAGAAGGCAGTCGAGGATCAATACAAGTTTACATCTGAAAGTGTTTCTAAAGCACTAACTAACCAACATGACTCCTGCCAAGAGAACAAGAAGGCTGCTGCTGATGTTGTGGAAGACTATCTCACGCGCTTTGACAAGTCTAAAGCTACTCTACTAAGCACAATCAGAGATGGGAGTCTTACACAGATATGGCCTCAGACATTGCCTCAGGTCTGACTACGGTCAAGACCTCAGTAGAAGGACTGACGAACAAGGTTACTGCCCTGGCTATGCTAATTGATGATGCCAAAAAGGGGAAAAAGTCTAGATCTGCTCAGCTCAGAGCCCTCCTCAAGGAAGAAGATCAACAGGACATAGAACGGAGTTTAGCTCAGGGGGAAGCCCCTACTGTGGAACCTACTGATGCGGATGTGGCTAAGGTAGCCAAGTACATTGAAAGCATGCCTACTGAAGAATCGCCACCTCCAGCCAAGAAATTCGACAAAGGCAAGGGTAAGGCCCCTGCTGAACCCAGTCCACCCAAGGAGAAGAAACTCAAGTTCAGGTCACGAGAGGAACAAATAGCTTTTGATGCTAAGCTAGCCAGAGAACTTGAAGATCAGGATGCTAAGAAGAAGCTGACAGCCAAGAAAGGAGTACAGATCCATACTCCAGCGCCAACTCATACCAGATCTGCTATTCTCAGACAATCCAGATCTTCAGCAGCTGCTCAACCCAAACAGTCCAAAACTGAGAAGCAAGGCGCACCTGCATCTAAATCCAAATCTTCATCGCCTGCTGACTTAGAAGATCAGCACGTGCCCTCCACTGTCCCCTCCAAGGAGCAAGAGATTGAGATGAAAGAGATATGGGACACAGTCGAGCGTGCACTGAATAGAACAGTTGAGGTCAGGCAGATTAGAGAAGCTAGGGAAAGTATTCGTCTAGCTAATCTAGAGGCCCTCATGCTGTGGACTGAGAAAGAAGCAAGGGAGATGGTCCCCGTGAAGGATAGAAGTATACCTACTTCTTCTAAGTACTTCAGGAGAAGGGAACCGTTCAGTGAAGTTAAGAGGATCATCTTCAAGAAAACTGATGACTGGGTACCTCTCAAACTGAATCAGAAGTGGGAACAGCTGAAAGTGGACTTCATCAAAAGATTTGATAACTGGAAAGTTGGCAATGAAGATTCTACTGATGCTGACACGTTCTTCAAAGACTTTCTAACAGCTGCAAACCCATCCCTCCTTGCTGAAATTCAGACTTTGTTGGATCAATCTGGCAAAACGCTTAAGGCACATCCGTTCAGGATCCTTCCTCCTTCTCTCACTCATCAAGATAATATCTCCAAGAAGGAGATCGAAGAAGAGATCAAGGATGCCATCATAAGCAAAGCTCTGAACAAAGATGATGTAGAAGACTTAGTGGAGATTAAGTCCCTGAGGAGCAGAGTTTATTCAGGATATGGCCTTGAACTTCCGGAGAAGAAGTCTGCTGACTTCTGTGCTCGCATGAAACAATTCAAGAAGAAGCCGAGCTGACCTCTCTCTCTCCGAGTCTAGTTTTCTAGTGATAGCATGTCTTGTACTGTAACTCTTATCTCATCTATGACAAATATCCTTTGAGCCTTAACAACAACTCATTGTCTTTACGGCTATTTTTTTCAGCACGACTGATCACTTCAGTGATCAGATATCACACTTTCACACTATCTGACCCTATGTGACTTATATGCTTATCTGCCTTAGGATTATTCCCTGCTGATTATTTGCTTTTGCTCTGATCTTCTCTGATACCTTGCAAGAGGGAATCAAGAGGGAAAGCAAGAGGGATAGCAAGAGGGAAAGCAAGAGGGAGAGCAAGAGGGAGAATAAGAGGGAGAGCAAGAGGGAAAGCAAGAGGGAAAGCATGAGGGAAAGCAAGATGGAGGGCAAAAGGTAAAGCCAGAGGAAAATCAAGAGGGATAGCAAGAAAAAAAGTGAAAGGGATAGAAAGAGGGAAAGCGAAAGGGATAGCAAGAGAGAGGGCAAAAGGGAAAGCCATAGGAAAGCAAGAGGGATAGTAAGAGGGAAAGCAAGAGGGATAGCAGGAGGGAAAGCAAAAGGGAAAGCAAGAGGGAGAGCAAGAGGGATATCAAAAGGGATAACATGAGGGAAAGCAAGAGGGAAAGCAAGAGGGACAGCAAGAGGGAAAGCAAGTGGGATAGCAATAAGGGATAGCAAGAGGGAAAGCAAGAGGGAAGCAAGAGGGAAACCAAGAGGGAAACCAAGAGGGAAGCTAGAGGGAAAGCAACAGGGAAAGCTAGAGGGAGAGCAAGAGGGAAACCAAGAGGGAAAGCAAGAGGGATAGCAAGAGGGATAACATGAGGGAAAGCAAGAGGGAATGCAAGAGGGACAGCAAGAGAGATAGCAAGAAGGAAAGCAAGAGGGAAACCAAGAGGGAAAGCAAGAGGGAAACCAAGAGGGAAGCTAGAGGGAAAGAAACAGGGAAAGCTAGAGGGAGAGCAAGAGGAAGAAGCAAGAGGGAAAGCAAAAGGAAAGCAAGAGGGATAGCAAGAGGGAAAGTGATAAATTGTAAATAATCCTGAAGATTATGCTAACTCTTAAAGGTCAAATAACCATGAAGGTCAAATGATTGTACTCTTTTATCCTTACTAAGTTTTTTTTCCCAAAGGGTTTTCTTAGTGAAGATTTTTAACGAGGCATCCAATGCAACAAATGAGTAAATGATTATTGAGATTGATTCACGAAAGCACTAAGGCATAACCTCTCAAAGTTGTTTTATACAAATGATATCCAAAAGAGAGGCGACATCAATATCCAACAGATTCGATTGATGATCTAGCGGATTCTTTTATGAAGACATTATCAACGTCAACATTCAAGAAGATGGTACACATAAGATCAATATGCGCCGACTAAAGGATCTACAATGATTTTTTTTGATAGGGAGCAACTGTACTCTTTTTCCTTATACCAGTTTTTAGCCCATTGAGTTTTTCTGGCAAGGTTTTAACGATACAACAATTTCTAGTTAGGGATGATCAATCAAGGAGAGTGTTGTAAATGATATTAAATAATATTTATCATATAGATGACGACCATATGTAAACTCTAGAGGCCCATAAGCCCAATTTTTTTAAAGCCTAAAAGCACATTCTATAACTCTATAAATAGAGGTCTTCACCCTCATAATAATATACATCTCTCATTCATTCTCTCTATTATTCTCTAATCCGTTTAGTTTATAACAAAATGCATATTTTATAGAGTTCCTTTTTTCCCTTTTTTAATGTTAGTTACAAGATTCGAACCTATGTAAATAATTTCTTTTATTGATAATTTTATGAAATATCAAGTTATGCGTGAAAATAATACATTATCTGTTGGGGTGAAGATTTAGTAAACCATATTTATAGATTTGAAGATCCCAAAACCCCTAGCTGAATGATAAACCTTCATTCTTGTAAGAGCTTAGTTTGAGTTCAGCATGTTAGGAACTCAGTATGCTAGAGTTCATTAGCTGCAGAGTTTAGTAGAAGACCTTGCACTCAGCTGATGGACTCAGGATCGAAGAAGTCAGTTGGTCAGCCGACCACCAACTGAATCTGCACAGGAATTCGTGCCCTTACACTAATACTCAGAATAACGTCAGTAGGAAGTCACTTCAGTTGAAGGTCCGTGGATTCAGAGGAAGTCAACCCTGATGTTTGACAAGTCTCACCCACCAATCTACCTCGACCAATAGGGAGCAGACAGCGCTTTATCTTTTCTGACAAAAGTTGCTCCTAGACTAAAAAAGAGGCGTATCTCTACAGTGCACCTACTCATCAACGTTCAAATTTGAGAAGCCGTTTTCCTTGTCGTTTTGACACGTGGCTAGACCCCTCTCTAACAGATCTATTCACAATCGATGACTATATAAGAGGAGAGTCTTCATGCATAGACAACACCGGGAACCAAAGCTATCGACGCACAAAACTCTTAACACTCAATCGAAGAATCCAGTGAAGAACTAGCATTCATAGAAGAACCTCTTAGTTCATCACTTAGAATTATCCTTTTTCCCCTTCTCTTATCTAAGCAAGCTTAATTGTAATACTCATAGCTTAGAAACCCCGAGGAAGTTCACATTCGTGTGAAATTGTTCTTATTGTAAGAACTTCCTCATAGTTGGAGAAGCCTCAAACTCTTTAAGTTTGAGACCCTTGTAAAGTCACTACGACTATAAGTAGAGAATATGTCCTGTGAACAGATCACTGAGAACTTACTCAGTATAAGCATCAAGTTTGTATCTGTCTTAAGAACAGATCACTAAGACTTGCTCAGTATAAATATAACAAGTATCCTGCTTTGGTCAGGACAGTGGACGTAGGACCCAGTGTGTCCGAACCACTTTAAAAATTTGTTGTGTTGATTTACTGCTTTTCTTAACTGATCATACTGCATTCAAACTGTATTTCATCAAACTCAGTATAAAACCGGTTTTCCAACCGAGACGTTTAATAGGGCCTACACTTCCGCACACAACTCTAATATTGAACGACTGTTCGACTGACTCAAGTCAGTAGAGCTGAACTCAGTAGAAGAAATCTTTGCCCACGCGATCTTGAAAACATATTTGGTTACCTGACTCAGTTCAGTAGCAAACTCAGCTAGAGCTGACTTTCGTGTTTGAGAAAAGAATCTGTATTTAGGTGTATTCACCCCTCCCCCCCCACCTGAACCACGTCTCAGGACCAACATTATCTATTTATAAAACTAAAATAATGTGTAGCTCAACAACAATTATATTAGAAAAGTAAAAATATAGAAGTCAGAAATATACATAAATTTGATTATAAGACACGATAATTAAAGTGTCGTGTCGTATCGCGTCGCTGAATGCGACTGATTGAGTAGATTTCCTATGCAAACTGAATATATAATTATATACATATATTGGTTCCTATGTGAATGGCATTATCGTGTGAACGTGTGAACACTGTACTTTAAAGAAAAATGTGCTGCACGTTCAAGGCAAAGGTATTGCATTTTAATTGTAGTATCTTTGCCTTGAAAGTACAGTACATGCATTCACACGATAACAAACTGTTAACATTTGAACCTCCTCTATATATATATATATATATATATATATGGAATGGTTCATGTGTGAACAACCTTACCGTGTGAACGTGTGAACACTGCACTTTAAAGATAAATGTACTGCACTTTCAAGGCAAATATATTGCACTTTAAGTACTACACTTAAAGACAAAATACTGCACTTTAAGTACTGCATTTTAAGTCAATTATCTTTGCCTTGAAATTGCAGTACATTTATCTTTAAAGTGCAATACATTTGTCTTTAAGTGCAGTATATTTCTTTTTAAAGTGCAGTATTCGTTCGTTCACACGGTAAGGACAGTTCATACATGAACCACTCTCTCTCTCTATATATGGGGGGGGGGGGGGGGGGGGGGGGGGGGGGGGGGGGGGGGGGGGGGGGGGGGGGGGGGGGGGGGGGGGGGGGGGGGGGGGGGGGGGGGGGGGGGGGGGGGGGGGGGGGGGGGGGGGGGGGGGGGGGGGGGGGGGGGGGGGGGGGGGGGGGGGGGGGGGGGGGGGGGGGGGGGGGGGGGGGGGGGGGGGGGGGGGGGGGGGGGGGGGGGGGGGGGGGGGGGGGGGGGGGGGGGGGGGGGGGGGGGGGGGGGGGGGGGGGGGGGGGGGGGGGGGGGGGGGGGGGGGGGGGGGGGGGGGGGGGGGGGGGGGGGGGGGGGGGGGGGGGGGGGGGGGGGGGGGGGGGGGGGGGGGGGGGGGGGGGGGGGGGGGGGGGGGGGGGGGGGGGGGGGGGGGGGGGGGGGGGGGGGGGGGGGGGGGGGGGGGGGGGGGGGGGGGGGGGGGGGGGGGGGGGGGGGGGGGGGGGGGGGGGGGGGGGGGGGGGGGGGGGGGGGGGGGGGGGGGGGGGGGGGGGGGGGGGGGGGGGGGGGGGGGGGGGGGGGGGGGGGGGGGGGGGGGGGGGGGGGGGGGGGGGGGGGGGGGGGGGGGGGGGGGGGGGGGGGGGGGGGGGGGGGGGGGGGGGGGGGGGGGGGGGGGGGGGGGGGGGGGGGGGGGGGGGGGGGGGGGGGGGGGGGGGGGGGGGGGGGGGGGGGGGGGGGGGGGGGGGGGGGGGGGGGGGGGGGGGGGGGGGGGGGGGGGGGGGGGGGGGGGGGGGGGGGGGGGGGGGGGGGGGGGGGGGGGGGGGGGGGGGGGGGGGGGGGGGGGGGGGGGGGGGGGGGGGGGGGGGGGGGGGGGGGGGGGGGGGGGGGGGGGGGGGGGGGGGGGGGGGGGGGGGGTATATTATATATATGGTTGTAGATTATTCTGTCATATATGTGAATATGAACTCGCTCAGGTTGACGAGGGTGAAGACGATGGCATAGAAGATGAATACCAGCTTGACGATTTTGAGGTTGTAGCTGCTAATTACATTCTAAAAGCTGACGTCTCTAACTTTAGGAATGCCTGAGAAAGCATGGATCTTGATATAGAGCATATAGATGAATACGGTCTTGGTCACAGAGAAAGCCTCGTTGAGGCTGTCTGTTCAGTCGTCGCTCTTCTTAGCCTGCAGCCTTGTGAGGTTGGAGTTGCTTTATACATACTTCCTTCGTCCCATCCGACTTGTCTTGTTTCTTTTCGGTACGGAGATTAAGAAGAGTGGTTGGTTGTGTATAAATAAATAAATCTCATAACGAAAAAAGTGGAAATTTGTGTAGTACTAATTTTCTTTTCCATTTTAAGAAAATGACAAGTCAAACGGAATAATCGAAAAGGAAAATAAGAGAACTTAAGCAGGAAGAAGGGAGTATATTACATAATACCTTTTATCTTATGCGGAAAGAAGGGAGTACATGACATAATTATTAGCTTTATTTCGAGTGTGAAAGGGTACTCAACTCCACAAAAATCTTGCAGTCATCTTTGATCTATAATAATGTCCTCATAATTATCAACTAAACGACAATTTTTAATAAATGATTTTATACTGATCCAACGTGTGGTCGTGCAAGAAAGGGAATTTAAGATCGAGATATAGACATGAACATTCTAGATCCACAATGACTTCTCCTCAAACAAGAAAAAAAAAGAATTATAATGAAAATTTCAAATAAATTAAGATTGAAGTCAAATGTTTTGAGCTTCATGGTAATTTCTTGGAAATAAAGGACAAAAGTATTTATAGGTGAAGTGAACATTCCCATTACGTACATCATACTTACATCATCTCATACTCAATGATCTTCATTGGAAATAAAATTTATACTCTCTCCGACTTAATTATCTTATTAACTTTGATTGTGGTGCGATTTTAAAGAGAGTAATTAATTGTGTATAGATTGGTATAAAGTTGTGAATTCCAAAAAAAAATTTAATACCTTGCCAAAAAAGGAAATTGAATAATATATTTGGAACGACCCGAAATAGAATACTGAACAGTAATTGGGACAAAGAAATAAGATTCATAGTTAGATTATTTAACTTTTTTGTCATCCACAAGGATAATTTAATACATAAAAATTATCGATTTCCCTATTAAAAAAGGACTTCAAAACCACTATAAACCTATTTGTTTACTGATATATCACCTCCATCAAACGATCTTACGTAAGAAGATTCTCCCATGCATAATATAGATTGTACCAAAATTGTAAATTAGAATTTAGAGATATTATCTAGATTGCACGAATGTGGGACACGGAATTTCCGTAAAACCTAGACCACAACATGATCCAATTTTAAAATATGCGGACAACTCGTACGTAAACTATGTATGTATAAGATTTAATTTATAGCTCAACAACAATAAAACAGACATATTTAATCGTTGAACACGATAATGAAAGTGTTGTGTTATATATCGCGTCGTGCCTTGGGGTTTTTTGGAATGTCGGTGAATGCTACTGTGTTAGCCACGTGGCTAGTGGCTAGTGGCTGATTGGATTGATTTTTCATGCAAACTGAATTTCACTACCTCAAGTCCTCCACTTATATAATCCCTTCCACACAAATTCAAATTAAAATTCAATTTTCAAGAGGCGCAAAATCAAATCCCCAAATGGCGGGCAGAGCATTCGAGATAACCCTAAACTCGGCAGCAATCTCGAAGACGTGCTGTTAAGAAAAAATAACTCTTGTATATGAGACTGGATAGAATCTTAATCCGTCGAAATCCCTCCGTCGAGTCTGCTGCCCAACCCTATAAATACAAAGAAGAAGGAAACCCTACTTACCAAACAAACCTACGGCCTAAAACCACAAAAAATATACAAATATACAAGAAAATAAAATAATATCTTCAAGAAGATAAAGTTTTCCAAACATAATCCGTAACATGATTATGTTTCCTTCTTTATAGCGTTGTGATTGATTCGATAGTGATTCGATAGTGATCGGATCGGATCACAAGAATATATTATTCCAATCATAATCCGTAACACCCCCCTCAAGCTGGAGCATGCAGATCATGAATGCCAAGCTTGGACAAGAGATCTTCAAAACGTGATCGACCTAATGCTTTGGTGAAAATATCAGCTAATTGGTTAGAGGTCGATACGTAAAAAGGACAAATCCATCCGTCAGTTACCGCATCACGAATAAAATGACAGTCCGCTTCTATGTGCTTAGTGCGCTCATGAAATACCGGGTTCTGAGCTATATGAATAGCAGACTGACTATCACAATACAACCGCACACTCTTGGAATGAGAAAGTCCCAAATCACCAAGAAGTTGTTTAAGCCATTTTAACTCACAAATCACAGCAGCCATAGCACGATATTCAGCTTCTGCCGAAGATCGGGATACAGTGTGTTGTTTCTTTGTTTTCCATGAAATGGGAGAACCGCCCAACGTAACAAACCAACCCGTCAATGAACGCCAGGTAAGAGGACAACCAGCCCAATCAGAATCACACCACCCTTCCAAACATAACTCACCATCGGCCTGAAGCACAATGCCTTGTCCGGGCCGGTTCTTCAAGTACCGTACGACGCGAAGTGCAGCCTCCCAATGTTCTGTTCTAGGTTGCTGCATAAATTGAGATAAAACATGGACCGAGTATGCGAGATCTGGCCTTGTTACTGCCAAATAAATGAGCCGTCCCACGAGGCGACGATAAGAAGCAGGATCAGAAAGAAACTTACCTTTAGCAAGAGCAAGGTTGTGATGTTGTTCAATAGGAAATGTCGCGGGTTTGCTACCCAATAAACCAGCCTCAGATATTATATCGAGAACATACTTACGCTGACAAAGATAGAAGCTACCACGATTTCGAGCAACCTCAATTCCTAGGAAATACTTCAACACACCAAGATCCTTCATGTGAAAGCACCGTCCAAGATAGTCCTTAAAAGCAGACATAGCCTCGCGATTGTTGCCTGCGATAATCATATCATCCACATAAATTAACACAGATAGCTGAACGGATCCGTCTCGAAGCACAAACAAAGAATAATCTGAGCACGATTGAATAAAACCATAAGCTTTCAAAGACGTAGATAATTTAGCGAACCAACATCGCGGAGCTTGTCGAAGACCATACAACGACTTCTTCAAACGACAGACAAGATTATCATCAACTTGACGAAATCCTGGTGGCACCTTCATATACACTTCTTCGGTCAAATCGCCATGGAGAAACGCGTTGTGAACATCCATTTGATGAACATCCCAATTTTTTGCAGCCGCTACGGATAAAAATGTTCGCACAGTAACCATTTTGGCGACAGGAGCAAACGTTTCAGTATAATCAATACCCTCTACTTGATGATTACCAAAGATAACCAAACGAGCCTTAAGCCGCTCAACGGTACCGTCGGATTTATACTTAATCCATTGACTACCAAGGGCCTTCTTGCCCGGAGGAAGAGGTTCAAGAACCCATGTTTCATTATCCTCTAACGCGCGGAGTTCATGACTCATGGCAGCACGCCATCCAGGATCACATACGGCATCTTTAAAAGTTTTGGGCTCGCGTCCTAAGGTCACCGCTGCAAGAAATGCACAATGTTTTGCAGAAAACCGATCACAATTGACAAATTGAGTGATGGGATAAGGAGTACCTGAGGTCGGGATCGGAGGTGGTGAATGGGCTAATGGACTTACTTTCCGAATGGTATGCGTAACATAATCTTGATACCTGCGAGTAGGGAATTTGGTTCGTTTCCCTTTACCCAATTCCTCTTCAACAATAATAGAGGTATCTCTACCATCTGGTGTATGATGCACATTGGTATGTGAATTATCAAAGTCGAGAGGCGTTGCATGTGATTCGATATTAGAAGTGGAGGTAGATTCGCCACCATGAGAGGTGGAAATGAGAACATCATCAACCACGTGAGAACGTTCTCCATTATGGGAATTATCTAATGAATCTAAAGCTCCATCAATACCAAGTGGAACATTCACGTCAACATCACAACATGCATCCTCCACTACCTCATCACTACATGCATCCTCCACTACCTCAGCATGTGGAACACTTGGACTGGAATCAGGCAACGACTTATGGAAAGGGAACTCTTTTTCAAAAAATTTAACATCGCGGGAAACAAAAAATTCTCCACGATCAAGATCAAACAACTTCCATCATTTCTTGCCAAACGGATATCCCACAAAAATGCATTTTCGGCTGCTACTAGCAAATTTATCACTTCGATGATTAAGGTTATGAGCATAGCACAGACAACCAAATACACGAAGAGATGAGTATAAAGGAGGAGAATTAAAAAGAAGTTCATAAGGCGTTTTACCCCCAAGGATAGAAGAAGGAGTTCGATAAATGAGATGGCACGCAGTCAAGACACATTCCCCCCAAAAATCAATTGGAAGATTCCCTTGAAACAATAAAGCTCTAGCAATATTGAGGATATGACGATGTTTACGCTCTACCCTCCCGTTTTGTTGAGGAGTCCCCACGCAAGACGATTCAAATAAAATCCCTTCTTTTCAAAAATATTCATATAAACATCTAAATTCAGTTCCATTGTCACTACGCACACGTTTAATCACACGATCAAATTGACGAGACACCATGGAAACAAATTCAAGAAAGAAGGATTGTATGTCCAATTTATTACGAAGTAAATAAACCCAAACTCCACGAGAAAAATCATCAACAATCGTCAAAAAATAAGTAGCCCCACATGACGAGGAACGTTTATACGGGCCCCATAAATCCAAATGTATCAAATCAAAACTATGACTAGCATGACTTGTGCTTTCAGGAAACCTAGACCGAGGTTGTTTAGCACGTGGACAAATGTCACAAACATGAGTAGACTTGAAACTAGATGGACTCACATTCGGCATCATCTTCAATACTTTCTCCGAGGGATGTCCCATTCGTTGATGCCACAACATATAACTTGACGTAGTATCAACAGCAGAAATCTTAACTTGAGGTACACCGCGGAAAATAGTAAAGTCCATTAAGCCGTTCACCCGCTCCAATCACCTTCCTCGTCAGTAGGTCCTGAACAACACAAATATTTTTAGTAAATTGAAGTACACAATCCGAGTCATCGATTAATTGAGTAACCGAAATTAAGTTGCAGGACAAATGAGGAACATAAAGCACATTTTAATCCACCAGAGAGCACAACATTCCCGGCATGTTGTGCTTCCACTAAAGTTCCATCAGGCAATTCCACGGAACATCGCGGCACACTATGTCCTTCACTTAAATATGACAATTCGCACACAACGTGATTAGTAGCGCCCGAATCAATAATCCACCCATAAGTATCCCTCTTACCATATAACCGTTCGTGAGCTTTGGTCTTAGTCAACACTTCGAGAAGTTGTTGAATTTGTGTCGAGGTAATCCCTGCAAGTCCTGCTGCGCCCTCTTGAGTTGTGATCGCAGTTGTGAAGGTTGGCCCGCCTCCAGAAGACTGACCAACTACTGCAGCATTAGCACGCACACCTGGCTGTCCAGAACGACTACGTCCACCCGTACGCCCTCCACCTCGGCCGGATCTACCACCACCAGCAGATCGAACACCACGTGGTCTGTCACCCCACCATTCGGGGTAGCCATGTTTTTGGAAGCATGATGATTCTTTATGACCTTCTCTTTTGCAATAAGTGCACACCTTGTCATTAGTAGTCACATGCCGAGGCGCATTACGATTATCCGACTGTATTGCAAAAGCAACCACTCCTTCATGAGATTCATGCTTAGAGACATCTCCGCCACGTAGACGTTCAACTTGAATAACTTGTTGATATGCTCTATCGAGAAGAGGCAGCGGCTCCTGACCAAGAAGATTTGACCGAACTGATGCATAAGCGTTATCAAGGCCGAGAAGAAAATGATGAAGATAGTCCTCCGCTTTAAGATTCTCTACCTGCTGAGCTATACTACAATCGCATTTCCCACATTTACATGTAGGAACCTTACCATAAGTATGAAGCTCTTCCCAGATTTTGGTTAGACGGCCGAAATATGTAGTAACTGATTCAGTCGGACCTTGACGACACTCTCCCAAAGATGTTTTCAGTTGACAAACACGAGTTCCATTCACCACACAATACCGAGATTTGAGGTTGTTCCATAATAATTGTGCATCATCATAATCACTAAGTGTAGAACGAACAGCAGGTGCAACAGTATTCATCAACCATGAAACCAACATGGATTGCACGGCTATCCAATCATCCATTTTTCTCCCTCCATCGTCGGCTTCTTAATGGTTCCATCAATAAACCCGTATTTCCGCTTAGCTTTAAGCGAAGTGCGGATCGCTCGTGCCCATTCATCGTAATTATCGCCCCGTAGTTGAATGGGCGTGATAATATTGCCCGGACCATCACTTGATCCAAGATAATATGCGGGATCGATCTTCACAGCCACGGTCCGATCGCCTGCATTGTTTGCCATATCAAGTCGAGTAAAAGAACACGTAATGGATTAGTGCTCTGATACCATGTTAAGAAAAAATAACTCTTGTATATGAGAGTGGATAGAATCTTAATCCGTCGAAATCCCTCCGTCGAGTCTGCTGCCCAACCCTATAAATACAAAGAAGAAGGAAACCCTACTTACCAAACAAACCTACGGCCTAAAACCACAAAAAATATACAAATATACAAGAAAATAAAATAATATCTTCAAGAAGATAAAGTTTTCCAAACATAATCCGTAACATGATTATGTTTCCTTCTTTATAGTGTTGTGATTGATTCGATAGTGATTCGATAGTGATCGGATCGGATCACAAGAATATATTATTCCAATCATAATCCGTAACACGTGCGCCTCATTGGAAAGATGTCTGTCCACGCCCGCGTCTCCATCGGCGACGGCGGCGAGAGCCGCACTCCGACGGACAAACACGGCAAAGACAAATCCGGCGTGGGACCACACGATGCGGTTCGCCATCACCGAGCCGATGGAGAATTTCAACACCGTACTCGTCGTCAGGCTCTACTGCACGAGGAATCTGGGCAACCGCTACATCGGCGAGGTCCGCACCACGATGAGGGAGCTCTTCGCCAGATCCGGCGGCGGCCCGGGAGCGGTGAGTTTTCCGGTGCAGAGAGGCAGCGTGAATTCGCAGGGGGTGTTGAGGTTTTCGTACGTGTTTGGGTAAGGCTCGTATTCGCCGCCGCCGCCGCCGTCGTGTTTTTCGATTTTATGAAATTATGAATTAAGGGCGTTGTTAATTTTCCTTTCGTGTGCTGCTTGATTTTTGTTTGTTTATGTGAAATTTGAGCTCCGTTTTCGTTTCAATCACGTATTTTATTTATGGTTGAGCTATATTTTATGTATAATGATGATGATTGAATAAATACGAGCTTTGGAATTAAATTATGAAAGTATAAATTGGCAAACTCATTTGATAAAATGACACATGCTCTTTTGAAGTTTTCACAAATTTCGATGCACTAGATTTTAAAATCATGTAGTTTAAGATGCAACTACTCGTATCGAGCTTTAGTTTCATTCTATTATTGTCACTCTCATGCCCCTTATTGGCAGATGCACATTGATATCAAGAGTGCATCGAGTTGCTCTTTAAGAACATTTAATATTCGTCTAAAATATAAATTATGCTACTATAGGGTAAAAGTTATATAGTATATAAAAGTACTATATTTGAGGCATTTCCACAAACATGTGATAGTAAATGTTACTATCACAATATGGTCATTCTTCAGGAATGTAATTGCGTTATTTTCAGAGCAACAATTTAGTTTTATTCAAGATGAAATCAATAAATTGCAAATTTTGACATATATTGAATCTCACATCTATTCTTGAAAAGAAATTAAGTCACAATAGGATATTTGAAATGCAGTTGTCAAGCATAGAAGAGCTCTTGCTACCACTCCATGTAATTAGGTAATACTTTAAATTATAACATATCTTTAAATATACATTGTTCTTTAGGAACATGTAATATTCTTCAAGAATATTAATTGTGCTAGCAGCAATTAAAGTATGGTTGTTGTGATGATTTCAAAATGACAAGTTTTAGTTGTTCCAAGAACATGTAGAGTTGATTGTGCTACTTCAAGAGCAACAAGTAAAGTTATGAACATATAACATTTGTCAAAATCAAGAGCTTGAATTATTCTTCAAGAACATGTAGTGTTCTTCATGAATACAATTTGTGTTACTACAAAAGCAACAGTTTTGTGGATATCAATTGTGTTACTTCGGGAGCATTAACAACAATAACAATTCAAGAACCAAGATTTACCTATCAATTGGACATATTATATGAATTGTTCATCAGAAGTATGTAATATTATTCAGGGGTATTAATTGTATGTTACTTCAGGAGCTACAAATTAATTTTGTATGTATATATATAGATATGAATATTATACAGTGTGCAGGAAAAAGACCTTAAGTATATACTAAATAAATAGATAATATTAATAACTCTTCAAGAGTGTGTAATATTCTTCAAGGATATTAAATTGTGAGCAATAATTTAGATTTAACATTAAGTAAATAAATAAATAAGTAAAAGCGTATATATATGTACATATGTTAATTGTAAATGCTTTTAAAGAGCATGTGATATTCTTTCCGGATATTGATTGTGTTACTTTTGGAACAACAAGTTAGGTTGAAAATATGTTTTTAAATTGCTCCTCGAGAACATGTAATATTCTTCAAAAATATTAATATATTGTGCTACTTCTGGAGCAATAATTAATGAACTTATAAATATGGATCTAAGCATAAAGAACACATATATATTAAATATAAAAGTATAAAGTAACAATTTCATTTCTTCGAATGACGAGCAATATTAAAAATAAAGTAATTGATTTACTTGTTCCAAATCATGCACGATATAATAATTTTCTTCCTTCAAATGATTTGCAAGATTCAGAAGAATGTAATTGTTTTACAAGTTCCAAATCTTGTACGGAAATTCCAACCCTTTTTTTTGGTAATGAATCATTCGTGCAACAACAAATAAAAACAATTTGGCCACAATACATACAAAGGACAATTGCATTGAAAACTAAAGAAAATCACGTGATGCTTCCTAATAGATGGAAAATATAAAATGAATTATATCTTTGATAGAGGCAATTTATGTTGATAACGTATTATAAAATAAAAGGAATAAGGGAATAATAAAGGAGTGAGAGATGTTTATTATTATGAGAGTAAAACTTCTATTTATAGAATTCTAAAATTGGCTTTTGGGTTTAGACAAGTTGGACTTATAGGCCTCTAAAATTTACATATGGTCATCATTTATATAGTAAATATTATTTAATACTATTATTTACAACACATTTATATATTTTACTTTTTCTGTAGCATCTTTTATACACTCACGGCTATAATCTGCAAGTCGGGTTCTTATTATGAATTCTTTTATGTCCCTATTTTGTATGAAGAATCGAATATACTATTGGGAACGGATTTAGAAAATATTTGAAAAAAGTTAAATACGGAATTTCGGAAAAGAATAAAAATGTATTTACAGTGAATTCTTTTATATCCTTTATTTTCTAGGAAGAAATTGGATACTGATGAAGAGCGGATTCAAAAAATACTTGGAAAAAGTTATATATAGAATTTCTAAAAAGGAATAAAAATTATTTCTAGACGATTTAGGAAACGTGACACTCTCACGCCCTACATCCATCTATAGGGCTACTCATTTATATTTTGTCCTTTATTTCCAATAAATGATGAAGCTCTAGAACATTTGACTCCAATTACTTTATCCTCTTCGGTTGTAACTTGTAACTTGTGACGCTGTTTTAATTAAAAAGAGTTATTAGTTGTGTGTAGAATATTGTAAAATTGTGGGTTCCAAAAAAAAAATATGTAATAATTTATTAAAAAGGAAATCGGACAATACTAAATTATTTGAACAAATCATTGTAATTCTTTTTCTTTCTTCTGATTCGAGCAAAAGTCAGTTGTATGAGAACTAGAATGACCCGTTTATTGCACTACCACACGTTGAATCTGTATAAAATCATTTATTAGTTGATTGTTATTGTAGGAGCTAGTCGCAATATATGCATTTTATTTATATTCATAAATAATTATGACATCATTATAATAGATCAAAGGTGGCTGCTAGATTTTTGTGGAGTTTGAGTACCCTATCACATTTCAAATAAAGCTAATAAACTTGTTTTTAAAAAAATACTCTCGTCCATTATTTATGTTCTATTGAGATTGGATATGAAGATTAAGACAATTCATATAAAGTATAAAATAATTGTTTAAGGTATAAAGTTGTGAGGTCCACTTATTTAAACGATTGTGGTCCATTTATTTAATATTTATGTCTACTTTTAGAATGAAAACATAAAATAATGAGACGATCCGAAATAGAAAGGGATGGACGGAGTATATATTTTATATTTTAGACTAAATTTCGAGACATAAAACTAGATCGGTCCAACCCTTTTCTTTTTAAGGCATACACACATACACCTCAGAGAATTAAATTACATTAATGTTTTCATCTACCTCCACATACATAGGCCTAATATGACAGCCAGACTATAGAAAATATTCTCCTTACAGCCCAATTTTATATTACATTTACTACTAATCATTTGCAATTATGTTAGTTTTGGAAAATGTTTTGAGTTGGGAGTTGGAACATCCAGATTAAAGCATCTCTTAGGGTTTGAGAAGCTCTCGAGAATAATACTTATTAATTTGAACTTAATTAAGAGGTATTTATTTAAATACCGTTTAATGAGTTCAATCTTTTGTTAATCTTGTTTCTTGCTCATTAAAAGTTAGTGCATTGACTTTCAATTTTCAACTACATTTTACATATCAGACACAAGTCAACTCCACATTTATATAACGACTTGCAACCCTCTTAAATAGAATTCTTGTTTTTGTACTTTGTGAATGGAAAACAATTTTGTTTTTTTTTTTTTTTTTGACGAGAAAATTTCGGTGTCTTTACTAGTAAATTCCCATTAGCCTTTTTCCTTATCTAAGCAATGCAAGTTGGTGCCGTTTTGAGGGGTGTATGCATATATGTATGGGCCATTTTGAGCTACGTACAAGCTGATGTTTCGTAGATATGGTGATGCAAAATGTTGCAAAACTTTTCCAATGCCAAAGCTTAATTTATTAGAGTTTTATGTCAATGAGTGCAACTACTGCAAGTGTAAATTTCATTTTTTTTTCCAACTGGATTGATGTGATTTAATTTACACCATGTGGCTTGCAGTTGTTGTGATTAATTTTCTCTAAACAACTTGTCAGAAGAGAAATGGCCTCAATCTCTGCTGCCAACTTCACCTTTGAGTAAGTTAAAGCAAACACAAATCTGCTGCACCATGTGCTCAAAATTTAACCCTAATTAATTTGGTTTATGTCTTCTCTCCCTAATTTCACCACCTTTAATCGCAAAAACTTTTAATCTTGTCGTGTAATCTCTCAATTGTACTAATGCGGGTCCCACTTAATTTATACAGTAATAGTCTGAAAACTACAGAGAAGGAAATAAAATTTGAAGTGAGTGGCTCATAACTTATTCACTTGATATATAAAGTAGTTTCTTTTTTCATATAATTTTTTCTTTTTTTGGTAATTATATATGATGTTTGTTTCTTTGTCATGTTATTCTATTTTGTTTTGAGAATTGATTTGATCTTGATTAGGCATTAGTTCGGGACCCGGGTTTGCAATATTACGACCGGAATAAAAGATGAAATACGAGAGCTCGATTATGGTCCATAAGTTTGGTTCTAAAAGATGAAATACGAGAGCTTCAAGAGAATATGTTGATTCACAAAGATTCGTTGCATTAGGAACCAAAAGTGGTTTGGTAATAAGCTATGGAGGGTACTATGATTTAAGGTTTCATGTGTCCTACCAAATTGAGATTGTGTGATCACAAAACCATGATACGTTGACTAGCGTAAGGTTGTCATAAACATGCTCTCAGCAGTGGATAAGCAAGTTGACAAAATAGGGACCCTAAATACCCCCTCCTGAATTGCTTGTCAACCGGACCTTACTAGAACAATTCAAGAACGAAATTGCAGAAATCCTAATGTCTAAAAGTTGGGATTTCTCTTTAAAACTTTGAAAATTGTCCACCCCAAAGTCTTAACAAAGAATTTATGGTCTAAAATGCCAAACCCTAATCGGAACTTACACTAAAATGACATTTTCCCCCATCATATGATTTCATAACCCTCAAAAAAAACCTCAGAGCCGTGATTTGGACTCTTAGTGTTGTTTTATAATCGTATGCGAATTTTGTGGCCCGTGATTTTCATCATCAATATCTCGTGTCCAACTATCATTGCACTATTGATAATTGTAAAATACGAGATTAAAACACACTATGGTTGAAATTAGAAAGTGAGAAGAAATAGTGGTTGGGATGGATTAAAGAGAAAAAAAAGGTTGATGTTGGGTGATGATTTTATCCTCAGCACTGTTATACTTAGTGGGAAATGATTCTGTCTTCAGCACTGACCGTAAGCTCAGTAGCCTCGTGCTCTGTACCTATCTGAAGATTTGAAGACCCCAAAACCCTATCTTGATTGATGAACCATTCCCGTGTAATTGTTTTGTCTCTGAGGTTTCAGACTCAGTAGACACTCTGCTCTGGTTAAGGCGGTCAGTAGCTTATCAGCCTCAGCACAAGAAGTAGAAGACTCAGTATTTACTGGACTCAGCAGGAGCAGTATACTAAAGGAGTCAGTAGAACTGAACTAAGCAGGAGTAGTTCACTGAACTCAGAGCTGACCATCAGTAGAGTACCCTCAGCTGTCTCTCTACTGAATGAAGATCAAACTCAGCAACGGCAGACAGTCTTCTGAACTTTCAGACACTTTTTGAATATACAATCAGTATTGTCAAGTACGAGGAAAAGAGAAGTCAGCTTCAGTATGCCTCGAAGTCTGTTCCGTCTCAACCACTCCATAATCCTCGACAAATGACAAGTATACACGTGTCTCTACCTACTAAAGCTGCAAGTCAACATATTTCCAGAAAAGGAGGGAAAGGACACTGTTACATCCTTCAAAAAGAGCCGTTAGCTACCAAAAGAGAGAGAAAGGAAGATCGTCTCCAACGGATCTTTTCCAATCTCTGCTCTATAAATAGAGGGACATTTCAAGCCTTGAAAAAGAGAGCACAAGAGAGAGAGACGAATGCGCATAAGCTTAACGACGAAAACAAACACAAGCATTCAAACGAGCTAGAACCAGAAAACCCTAAGTCTTCCGCAAGAATTTGAAGATCTATCTCCGGCGAAAGACTACCTTCTCAGCTCATAGGGAACCAAGCTAAAGCTGTTAGAAGAGACTCTAGTATCCAAATCGACGATACACGAACCTAAAGCTTATTTCAGTTGTTCGTCGATCTAGAAGCCACTCTCTCATTCCCTATCCCTCTAACCCTAAGCTCAACAGAATATACTTATAGCTTAGACGAAGGAGTTCATATTTGAACCCAATCCTTATTGTAAAAGGACTCCTTCATAGTTGGAGAAGTTTGTCAAACACTTTAGTTTGATGCCTTTGTAAACTGGGACTTGCTCAATATAATCCCCAAGCCACGGCTTTGTCCTGTGCACAAGCTGACTGAGACTAACTCAGTATAATAAATAGCCTCCTGAACTTTTCGGGACAGTGGACGTAGGATCGATTGATATCCGAACCACTTTAAAAATCTGTGTCTTGTTATTGCTTTCGATTCTCGTTGCATTGATTTTTCTTGTTCATATTGAAAACCTACTTTAAAATCATACAACCGTCTCAAAGATACCGAACCGTCTATTTACCGAACCGAGACTTGCTAAAACGGTTTTTTCCACTCAACTGATTTGGGCCTACACTTTTCCGCACCGCTGAACTCTACCTGTTTGATACTAAATTCTGACTCAGTCAGCTAGCAGATCTCAGTAGAGTCAGACTCTTTGCCACACACGATTCATAACAGCTATTTGGTCTGCTGAATTATTTCAGTACGGCACTTTTCTGAACAGGACTGTTCGTGTTCGAAGTTGAGAAAATCGGAGTCAGGTGTATTCACCCCCCCCCCTCTACACTTGACCGTACACTCGGGACCAACAATTGGTATCAGAGCGCACGTTGTTCAACTAACCACCTGAGTTCTATAAGACTCTCGTCGTTCTGAAACTGGTCTACTTGAACGGATCCGGAAAATCATTTTCACTGCATATCACTCTACATTCATATCATTATTCTTCATGGCTGATATGTCAGATATAAGGATGGTACCTATGTTCTCAGTAGAGAACTATGGGGTATGGCGGGTCAGGATGGAAGCACATCTGACCTCCCTCCACGATAGTATGACTGAAGTACTTGAGGAAGGGCCTATCGTTCCTATGATCGACAGCGTCGTGACTCGGAGATGCGGTCTTTGGAGGAGGAATGGTGACCGGAAATAAGATTCCCAAAGACAGAAGTCTCTTCACTCCTGAGGAGAAGAAACTTCATAACTTAGACCGTGTCGCCAGAAACGCTATACTAACCACCTTAAGTGATTCGTATCTTGGCAGGGTTCAGGAATGCAAAACTACAAAGGAACTCTGGGACGCTCTAGCGCTACTGAGTCGGGGGACTCAGAAGATAAAAGCTAACAAACTAGCGCTGGAACTCCAAAAGCTGGAAAATTTGTCTCTCATGCCTGGTGACAAAATAGAAGATCTAAATGTCAGATTCACGAATCTGATGAACTCCATCAACGGGCTGGGAAAGACATTCAGCAACCGAGAGATGAATCTCAAGATACTGAGGGCACTGCCGGACGGACACTGGACATCTTTTGCCACTTTATTGCGCCATTCTGATTTAGATGTTGTCTCTCCTGACCATATCTTTTCAGAACTTCAGGCAGAAGAGTTTGAGTTCGACAGACCTCAACGAAAGCAAAGAGCTGAAGCTGACAAAAAAATTGACCGTGCCTTCAAAGCATCAGTCAGCGCAGCATCTCCCGCAACGAGCAAGACTGAACCTTCACTCAACGACTTACAAGAAGGAAGTCTCGCTCAGAAGTACGCACTGCTAGCCGTGAAGTATCAGAAGGAGAAGGAGAGGCGCAGAAAACTGACTAAAGCATACCGAGACACAAAAGGTAAGTCAGATTATACGCCAAAACGCACTCCTAACTCACAATCCTCTGAATGCAGAAAGAAGGATGACTCAGCACCATCAAAGGATAGCGAAAACAAAGAAGAAAGAGTCATCGCTTGCTACAACTGCAAAAAGCCAGGACATTATCAATATGACTGTCCTGAGCTCATTAGTGCTGAACGCGCAGCACGCAAGGCAAGGAGAGAGAAATTCGCCAAAAAGAGACAATCTTATATTGCAGGCGAAATCTCAGACGACTCAGAAGAAGTCGACTCCTTCATGGATTCTTCGGATGATGAAGTAGCTTTTATGGCCTTAGAGCTTGAAGCTGAAGAAGCTACTGAAAAGTGCCTAATGGCAGGAGAAGAGGATGAGGTAAATTCTCATGAACCACTTAACTCCTCTTCACACTGCACACACGACACTATTTCAAAGTGCGGATGAGAATTTGGACGTTGCTACCACTTATGAAGAACTGTTAGACGAACAAATTCAGATGAGTCTGCAGCTTAGTAAGACTCTTCAGGAATTGGATACCCTGAAAGTGGAGAATCAGAGACTTTCTCAGGAGAGTCAGGCCGCTACTGAAGCCGAAGAACTTGTGTTGAGACTCAGGGAGGAGATAAACTCTCTGATGGTCAAGTATCAGCATCAAGAAGATCGAATTTCAGTTTTGACCAATGACTTAACTCAGAAAGATACTGAACTGAGTCTACTGAAGCAAGACCTGTCATGACTTCAGACCAAGCACGACACACAGAAAAAGAGTGATGATGTCTTGAAGAGCCTGATGACTGAGCGTTACATGGGCGCTGAAAAGAAGCTGGAGGCTATGCTTGCAAGCAACAAGCCCAAGCACTGTAAGGAAGGACTTGGTTTCAACCGAGAAGCTTCCTCATCTGCCCCCGTACACTCGAAGTGCGTCTAACCGAGAGGTTTGTTCGAGGGGAAACAATCAATACAAATGTTACGAACCCCTCAAGCAAAGAACAAACAAAAGATGAAAGCACCTCATCCTACGCATCGGTATTCGACCGGTAAGATCGGCACCAAGACACCCCGGTTCGGCCAAGGGGGAACTAGCAGAGTTAAGTGGGCCGATCGGTATGGACCACCTCGGTTGACACATCCCGGCTCAATATGGGTCATATTACTATGATCCTATAGTCGAAGAGGTTCCAAGAGTCGAAAAAGAAGAAAATCGCACAAAAGGCAAAGGTCGGCGATCCACCGGCTCGAGAAGATCCGGACTCCCCGAACCCGAACAAGCTAAGAAGTCGGCTTTGACCAGTCCGGTGGTCAAGTATGTTGACTCAAGTGGAAAGAAACCGCGTCGAAACCACCGGGGTTGTTAGACAGATTTGGGTTACTAAAACTAACATCTAAGGACCCAAAAGCAAAATAAAGGGTACCTGAATATAATTCTGTTTTGCAGGTGCACAAAGATCCTTGGTATGTGGACAGTGGATGCTCAAGACATATGACGTACCAAAGGAACCTACTGAAGAATTATATAGCTGAAGAAGGACCCAGAATCGAGTTTGGAGACAATGCAAAAGGCTATACAAGAAGATATGGAGCACTCAGCATTGGAACTGCCACAGTTCCTAGAGTATCATATGTTGAAGGACTTCAGCATAATCTTCTCTCTGTTAGTCAATTATGTTATAACTCGAATAGAGTGATTTTTGACGTTGGTTTATGTGATGTCATTGATAAATCCACAGGGAAAACAGTGTTATCAGGTTCGCGTAAAAAGAATATATATGTAGCTGACTGGAACTCAGCAGAACTTGAAGCTTGTCTGTTGGCGAAGAACGACAACCGTACGGGATGGCTTTGGCATAGGAGACTCAGCCACCTCAACTTCAAAACGCTCAACAAACTAGTAAGGAACACTCTAGCAAGAGGACTGCCGAATGAAGTATTCAGCAAAGACACTCAGTGTGAAGCATGTCTGAAGGGAAAGCAAACAAGGAATCAAAATCCACCTGTTCCATCTCCTTCCACGGATGAATTCCTTCACTGCTACATATGGATTTGTTCGGTCCAGTCTCTCCAGTGACGATCAGAGGCAAGAAGTATGCTTTAGTGGTCATCGATGACTACTCGCGCTACACATGGGTCATATTCATTGCCAACAAGTCTAACGTCAAAACAGAGTTACCAACGCTTCTGAAAAAGCTCAGTATCGAGAAGAACACCAAGATAATCAAAATTCGTTCTGACAGAGGAACTGAGTTCCTTAATTCCATGGTAGAGGAGTTCTGCAAAACCGAAGGGATTGAGCATGAGACATCTGCTGCGCACACCCCTCAGCAGAACGGGGTTACTGAACGAAAGAATCGCACACTCAAAGAAGCAGCAAGAACTCTACTCGTAGACTCAGGACTCTCAGCCAAATCGCAGGGCGTAATAACCGACACCGCATGTTATACTCGGAACCGATCTCTACCGACAAAGCAAAGATAAGAGAACATCATATGAACTATGGAACGGCGGGAAGCCTTCTTTATCTTATTTCCATATCTTTGGTTGTTCGTGCTTTATTCACAATAATGGGAAAGATCAGCTGAAAACTTTTGATAGCAAGTCAGATCAGGGAGTATTCTTAGGATACTCTCGAGTCAGCAAAGCTTTCAAAGTATTCAACTATCGGACCCTCTGCGTGGAAGAAAGCCCTCATGTTGTTTTTAATGAGTTTGCTACTGAAGACAGGAGCAATAACTCTAAGTCTCGAATACGAGGACATCGATACGCAGCCTACGAGGATCTCGAACCTAAAAGACAAACCCGAAAGGATCCAGCTTTGTTGGGATGATGATTCAGATGAAGAAACTGAAGATAAGCCTACTGAATCGAACCAGCAACGCAAGTAGTTGAACAGATTGACTCTCCTAAACAGAGTCAATCCCAGGTAACTCAGGTCGATGAAGAAACCTTAGAGGTAACTGAGACCACTACTGAGAATAACAACTCAGGGGGAACATCTATTAATGTTCCTGAGCTGAATGCCCCTGAACCTGGAAACTCAGTAGATCACACTCTCATTACCGAATTGCTTCAATCTCAGAATAGTACAACTGAAATGCCTAACTCACCTACTATCTGTGTTGATCAAATTCCAGATGAAGAGCTGAAACATCGTAGATCGTGGCTAGATGCTCACACTCCCGATCTAATCATTGGAGATCCTTCAAAGCAAAAGTCAAGACAAGATCCGGATTCTCGTCAAGGAAAAAGCGCATTATATTCCCGCTTCTTGTCTACCGAAGAGCCTCGGACGATTGAGGATGCACTTAAAGATCTTGACCGGATCATAGCTATGCGAGAGGAGCTGAATCGGTTCACGAGAAACGAAGTTTGGGAGCTTGTTGACGCACCCGGCATCAACACGTCATTGGAACAAAATGGGTCTTCAAGAACAAGCGAGATGAAAACAACGTTATAGTAAGGAACAAAGCAAGGCTCGTGGCAAAAGGCTACTGTCAAGCTGAGGGAATAGATTTCGATGAGACATTCGCTCCAGTTGCAAGATTGGAGGCAATCAGACTATTCCTAGCCTACGCAACACATCAAAGATTCGTAGTCTATCAAATGGATGTGAAGTCTGCGTTCTCGAACGGCGTCGAAAGAAGAAGTCTATGTAGAACAATCGCCCGGCTTTTAGCAGGGACATCAGGTTTATAGACTCAGAAAGGCTCTATATGGGTTAAAACAAGCACCCAGGGCTTGGTACGATACCCTGTCAGAGTTTCTTCTTCAAAAAGGTTTTCAGAAAGGCACATTAGATCGCACGCTATTCAGCATTCGACTGGAAGATGACTTATTACTCGTGCAGATCTATGTAGACGACATTATCTTCGGATCAAAGAACGTTGTCATGTGTCAGTAGTTTGAGAAAATGATGAAGGACAAGTTCGAGATGTCAATGATGGGTGAAATGAACTATTTCCTCGGCTTTCAAGTCAAACAATCTGAAAAGGGAACGTTCATTAACCAAGGCAAATACACTCGAGACCTCATCAAAAGATTCGGTTGCACATCCGGCAAACCTATCAAGATCCCGATGAACACGCATATAAAAATCGATCTTGATAAAGACGGAGTATCAGTAGACCAAACTGAATTTCGTGCAATAATTGGTTCCTTATTATATCTAACAGCTACTCGTCCTGACATAACTTATGTTGTAGGTGTCTGCGCTCGATTTCGGGGCGAATCCTAAGCGAGCCACATGGACTCAAAGCAAAGAAGATTCTCCGCTACCTCGAGGCACACCCGACATAGGTTTATGGTATCCAGCTGATGATAATATTGAACTAACTGGCTATTCTGATGCTGACTATGCAGGATGTAGAATTGACCGAAAATCAACTTCAGGAACTTGTCAGTTCCTAGGCAGTAAGCTGATCTCATGGTTTTCAAAGAAGCAGCACTCAGTAGCCACGTCAACTACTGAAGCTGAATACATGGCTGCCGGAAGTTGTTACGCCCAAATCCTTTGGCCGAGACAAAGAGCCTAAGAGACTATGACGTCATTCGGAATGAAGTGCCGATATTCTGCGACGCGTACCGGTGCTATTGCAATCACTCAGAACCCTGTACTTCACACGAGATGCACGTGGACATTAGGCATCACTTCATTCGTGACCATGTCGAAAAGAAGGATATCAGGATGGAAAAGATCCATACTAACAAACAAAGGGCTGATATCCCGACCAAGCCTCTAGCCGAATCCGATTCAAAGAACTTTCTGTAGAGCTAGGTCTGCGTTGGACCCTACTGACCCCAGTCAGTAAGAGTCTTCAAGAGAGGACCATTTCGAAGTAGGGGGAATGTTCACTCTCGATGCGAGTATAACCGGCACGTAGAGAATCGCAACCATCTACATGAGGTATCGGTGACTACTATGTTCGGTGACGGGTTTGCGTATCTCTACTCGGTAGTAACTAATAGAACAAGATTTCGCACTTATAATTCAGATTCAAGCATGATATTAATTATCTTAAAGTTTGTCATTTAATGAAAACGACTCTCATTTAATGCACGACATTCTATGCATAAGTATGCTGAATTCTGCCACGCATTTAATGCATGTCCTCTCATAGTTACTACTTAGGCAAATTACAACTGGCTTTGACTTAGGCGGCTACTGTGATCATTACCTTCTTTATAATATCCAATCTTAACCGTCCATATCATAAAGCAGATTTAAATTTAGCCTTTGATCGAAAACCGTTCACCTTCACGTTAGATATATATTTTCGATCATATCTTAGAAACCGCCATTAGTATATCTTCAAATTCTTGCTCCGTAAATTCTGAGATCTCTAGCAATCCTTTACTTGCTTCTTATCTTCTCTATTCTTAGAATTTTATCGGTATGATTATTAAATATGTTACTATACTTCATTATCTCTTTTAAGTATTGCTATACTAATTGTTTTATGAACAAACGATACTGATAATCTTTTCTTGTGACAGATAAAATGGCAAATCTTTCTCTCGTCTCCCCAGGGAACATGCATGAAATCTTAGACAAAGACCGTGTCTGGTGCGAACCAGTCATGGAGTTTGACGCCTGCGACCTTGACTTCATGAACGAGATTTTCTCGTATCTGAGAGCGTCTGGATTGGAGCAGTTCCTCTCAAGGAAGCCTACCTTCTTCCTTCCTCGACAGGTGTCTCAGATATACCTCAACTCAGATTCGATATCTGGAGACATCATTGGACGTTTTGCCTTCCACTCCATAGGCGATGCCTCTATGCAACTGAAGCGGATCTCAATTAAAGAAGCACTGAGGAGAAGCTTCGCTTTGCCTGCTGAAGGAGTTAGCCATGTTGGCTACAACGATGACAGGATAGACGACTATCTATCTATATTACGTGGAAAGCCTACCACATTCGGAGCGGCCTTCCCAAAGAACAATATGCTTGCCCCGAGCGTGCACTAGCTTATATAGTCACGCAGCCTACGACAAGCCAAGCGGGTTCATTCGATCAAGTATCGAGACCCAAGATCCAGCTCATGATGGCAATATATGACAAAGCAAAAATCAAGCTGGACGGAGTTCTTTCTTCGAGAGTTCATGGTTCAAGCTGCCAAACTTGATAAGGCAACGTGCAACCTCGACAAGTAAAAAGCAAGCTCTCGTATGGACTGAAGCTGTCCATCATGATACAAGATATCGTGGAGATGACCGGATCACCTTTGAAGACAAGGTACACTTTAATGTAAAGAAGATCGGGTTCCACAACGTAGCAGTTGCTCTTGGCCAGATCGGTTCAGGACCGTCGCTTCAGCAAACCACGCCTACCAACAAGAGGTCTCCTCTAGCGAAAATTTCTAAGCCTGATGTCCCTACTGAATCCGAGGTTGTACCAGAGGAAACTACTGAACAACCAACTGCTGAACAGGTTACTGAACATGCTACTGAACATCCTACTCAGCCTATGCAGCTAATAGATGAGTCAGAGTCCTCCGAGGAGACTCATTCGGTGGAGAAGGCCGTCTCCACTGAACAGACTCAAGAAATGGATCAAGGGGTTCCAGCTGAACCTAGCCAGAGTGCTGATATACAAACTCTGGAAAGCCCGCTTGATATTCCACCACTCAGCACTTTGCCATCTGCTGAAAAACAGACGTCCGCCATAGATCTTGACGACTCAGAAACGGCGTCTGAGCAAGAATCAATCGGAATGGAAGCCTCAGCGCTCAGATCTCAAGCATTCCGAGAGATAGCTGACCAAATACCGGAGATCGCTGGCCACCAAGACTTGGTGTTAATTGCTAGACAGGCCAGGCTCCACATGCTCCTAAGGTTCCAGGAGTGGCACCCACAGCTTCGCCTCATCCTTCACTACTCCTGTGACCAATTACATCAGGAGGAGCAGCACCTAAGGCAGCAGATAGGCTACTCCCGGCCTGCTGACCTAGGTAACTTCGATGATCTGAGGGCCGCGATGCTGGCCTTGCTGCATGATAGGCAGCAGACTTCAGGCTCAGCCCCCTCAGATGGGTCTGACCACGATGGTCAGGACCCACCCCATGATTCAGGCCCTGGGAAGCCTGATGAGGGAGTACCCCAGGACAAGGATACAACTGCTGAAACTTCTGATCTACCGCTCAGTATCCTTGGGCCTGTGAAGTCGGCGGCTGGTACTTCAACTTCTGCGAGCCTCGCTCGGCTCTTGCTAACATCTCGGTTTGAAGTAGCGCCCGGCCCCAAAGGCCGACGCTCAAAGTCCATGGCCAAGGCACCGAAAGCCAAGGAGCTCGAACGAGCTCTAGCCAAAGCTGTCCATAAAGTATGGAAGAAAAGCTGCTGAGGCCACTAGCGGCCGAGCTTCGTGGGCCGAAAACCTCTCTATCCGACTCATTGCCCACGATGTCTCTTCCATTGTCTCAAATGCGCCGGCAAAGCGAGAGACAGGACTTTGAAGATCAGCTCAGAGTGATTCAGGAGGGACAGGCCAAACTGCTTGAAGAATTCAAGGCCTCTTAGTCCACTAATACTGAATCAGTCTCAAACCTATCCCAGGCCACTGAGCTCAGACTCAACAATATTCAACAAGCTCTGGAGGATAAGGTGTCTGAGAAGCTGACGGAATTTAAGGCTGCAACTGAACTCTCTCACAAGAAATACAGTGAAGATCTTGCTTCTAAGAGGAATGAGCTGCATGAGGCACTGACAAAAATCAAAGACAAACTCGACTCTCTGTCAACCTCTTACAAAAGCCTAGACCTAAAGGTATCCACTCCAACTCCGGTAATAATTGATGATGCCAAAAAGGGGGTAGGAAAGGATAAAAGGGAAGAAAAGAAAGACAGTGAAAAAGGGGACAAGTCAACCCCCAAGCTGACCCTGACTAAACCCTCAGCCAAATTCACTAAGAGGGAAGCTCCACTGAAGCCCGCCAAGAAAACCAGGTCAGTGGCAGACGCAAGCGAAGTTCAGACTATTGCTGCTATTGGACCAGCTAAAGAGACCCAGGGTGTCTCCGCTGCGAGCACAGCAGAGACCGGCCCAAGTGGCTCTGGAACAGCTACTCACGCAACCCAGACTCCTACTGATATTGTTAAGGAGGTTGCTGAGTATGCTGAACATGATGATTCAGAAGAGGAAGAAAGCTCCTCTACCACCGCCTGTTCCAGGCAAAGGGAAGAAAGTATTGGAACTCCCGACCCCTCCAGCAAAGAAATCAAAGAGATACATTTCTGCTGAAGAGGAGGCTCAGATAGCATCTGACGAGAAGCTTGCTAGGGAGATAGCCAAAGCTGAGGCTGCCAACAAGCCTAAAGAAAAGACCTTTCAAGGCAAAACTAAGGCACTAGCTCGAGGCGGAAAGAAAACTGCTAGGTTGCCTCCAAGGAAGCTCAAGATTCATGATGATGAAGATAGAGAAAAGGAAAAGGAGCAACGAGAGAAGAATACCGAGAAGCGTGGTACATCCAAAGAGAAATCCGGTACCCTGGCCGACTCGGAAGACTCTCCTCACCAACCTTCCTATATGAGATCCAAAGAACAAGATGCTTCGAGATCGAAGCCATTTTCGCTCGAGATGGATAGGTATCTCTACGAGGAGAGGAAGCCGGACAGATAGAAGCCGCCGGACGGAGAATACATATGGCGGACCTTGAGGCGTGAGAATTCGCATCGAACAAGAGGCCGAGTTGAGAGTACCTTCAAAAGCCGATATTCCTTATCGATACGAAGGTTCAAGAAGCCGCTGATCCGAAATCGCATAGATGGCCAAGGACGAGACGATTGGATGCCCGCTCGGTTTACTCGAGAGATGGGAATCCGCAAAGATAGAGTTTATCAAGCGCAATTATTTTCGGAGGTTACGGCCGGACAAGGTTAAGAGCCGATGCTTACACGGAATGGATGATGATAACGTAACCGGATCTATACGTATACTTGCATAAAGCCGTGTCTCGAAGGTATAGAAGTCGGTGTTCCCGAGCCCGGAATCATATCTCCGCTAAGGAGAAATGATGACTCGATCCATCATGGAGTAATAGAAAAAGAAGTGAAGAATGCTTGCCGCAAACGAGAGGACTTGAAGAAGATGAGCCGGCGAGACTTCGCCGAATACACGAAGCCGAGGAAGAACTCATACGAGAATGTATGGCTTGCCCCCGCCTGAGTCGGAATCGCAAAACTTTATGGACAGGATCAAGCAGTACAAGCGTTCTTAGTATTAGATTTCTTTATCTTCCTAGCTTAGAAAGAGATGTAATGTACTGGACTTTCATATCTTATATATACATTCTCTTTTGGCTCGGCACAATATCTTATTGTCTAAAATGCCGTGTTTGTTTTATGCTTAAACACTCAGAATCACTGAAGTGATTGCTGACTCACACACTCACTTTATCTTACTTGTCAGCTTATTGCTTCTCTAGATCTGATAGTCTAGTTGTTGTGTTTCGGGGGAATTGTTTAGATAGAGGGAAATTATTTTGCCCTGCTCCCCTCAATAGACTAAAACATGAAGAACAAACTCCACTGATCCTACCTGTAATAATGTAAGGAGCTCTATTTCAGATAGTTTAGTGTTAGCATAGATGATAGGTTTTGGCATCATCAAATAGGGGGAAATTGTTGGGTGATGATTTTATCCTCAGCACTGTTATACTTAGTGGGAAATGATTCTGTCTTCAGCACTGACCGTAAGCTCAGTAGCCTCGTGCTCTGTACCTATCTGAAGATTTGAAGACCCCAAAACCCTATCTTGATTGATGAACCATTCCCGTGTAATTGTTTTGTCTCTGAGGTTTCAGACTCAGTAGACACTCTGCTCTGGTTAAGGCAGTCAGTAGCTTATCAGCCTCAGCACCAGAAGTAGAAGACTCAGTATTTCTTGGACTCGGCGGGAGCAAAGATATCGAAGGAGTCGGTAGAACCGAACTCGGCGAGAGTAGTTCATCGAACTCGTAGCCGACCATCAATAGAGTACCCTCAGCTGTCTCTCTACTGAATGAAGATCAAACTCAGCAACGGCAGACAGTCTTCTGAACTGTCAGACACTTTTTGAATATACAATCAGTATTGTCAAGTACGAGGAAAAGAGAAGTCAGCTTCAGTATGCCTCGAAGTCTGTTCCGTCTTAACCACTCCATAATCCTCGACAAATGACAAGTATACACGTGTCTCTACCTACTAAAGCTGCAAGTCAACATATTTCCGTAAAAGGAGGGAAAGGACACCGTTACATCCTTCAAAAAGAGCCGTTAGCTACCAAAAGAGAGAGAAAGGAAGATCGTCTCCAACGGATCTTTTTCAATCTCTGCTCTATAAATAGAGGGACATTTCAAGCCTTGAAAAAGAGAGCACAAGAGAGAGAGACGAATGCGCATAAGCTTAACGACGAAAACAAACACAAGCATTCAAACGAGCTAGAACCAGAAAACCCTAAGTCTTCCGCAAGAATTTGAAGATCTATCTCCGGCGAAAGACTACCTTCTCGCCTCATAGGGAACCAAGCTAAACCGTTAGAAGAGCCTCTAGTATCCAAATCGACGATACACGAACCTAAAGCTTATTTCATTTGTTCGTCGATCTAGAAGCCACTCTCTCATTCCCTATCCCTCTAACCCTAAGCTCAATGAATATACTTATAGCTTAGACGAAGGAGTTCATATTTGAACCCAATCCTTATTGTAAAAGGACTCCTTCATAGTTGGAGAAGTTTGTCAAACACTTTAGTTTGATGCCTTTGTAAACTGGGACTTGCTCAATATAATCCCCAAGCCACGGCTTTGTCCTGTGCACAAGCTGACTGAGACTAACTCAGTATAATAAATAGTCTCCTGAACTTTTCGGGACAGTGGACGTAGGATCGATTGATATCCGAACCACTTTAAAAATCGTGTCTTGTTATTGCTTTCGATTCTTGTTGCATTGATTTTACTTGTTCATACCGAAAACCTACTTTAAAATCATACAAATTGTCTCGGCATATCGAACCTCGTCTATTTACCGAACCGAGACTTGCTAAAACGGTTTTTTCCACTCAACCGATTTGGGCCTACACTTTTCCGCACCGCCGAACTATACCGTTTGATACGGATTCGACTCGATCGGCTAGCGGATCTCGGTAGAGTCGAGACTCTTTGCCACACACGATTCGGAAACGGCTATTTGGTCCGCTGAATTATTTCGAGACGGCACTTTCCCCGAACAGGGATTCGTGTTCGAAGTTGAGAAAATCGGAGTCAGGTGTATTCACCCCCCCCCCTCTACACCTGACCGTACATTCGGGACCAACAGTTGCAATTTTATTTTATTTTATTTTATTTTATTCATGGAACCCGCAGCCGCTACCTTCGGTGCGCACTGGGTAAACCACGCTCCTTGTGCAGTAGCCTGCAAACCACACAGGAGGGTTCAACCACCCTTAATGTGACAGGGTGACAGGCAACACCTAGCGGTCTTGGTGGGAATTGAACCCAGGACCTATCAGTCTCGGACCACCCACCTCGACCACTAGGCCATCCCATGGGGACAAGGTTGCAAGTTTATTGTGTGGTTGAGTGGATGAGATAGAAGAAAACAGTTGTATAGTTGGATGTTTTGAAAGGGGCAAGGTATGCAATCTTCCCATTGTTGTCGGCAGTTGTGTATTTCTACTTGGGAATTATGTGCTGGATTTGTCCCAACCCTTTTGGCCCATTTCCTAGTTTTGGGTCAAATGTTTGTTCGACTCTTTTCACATTAATAGGTGGTCTCAAATTCTGCGGTAATTCTTAGGCCCTCTTGGATTCTTTCTTTACGAGTTAGAATTATTTTGGTGAATTAAATTTACATAAAATGAAAATTTCGTCAAATCCACGACTATTAAATTAAGTTATGACCATCCTATCTATTCTTTTATATGCGGATTGTCTCTAAAATGAATCCCAAGAATTAATGGACGAATTTGTCATCGAAAATTCATGAAGTAAACATCATCGAAACTCTATTTAATAGTTAGGGTATTTCGCATATAGTTATATTTAGGGGTTTTACGTTATTAAAAAAAGTGTGAATGTATAAAAGTAGTCGGTACAAATAACTAAATAAGTTATATAGCCGCCAACATAAAAGTATAAGTTTTCTAGCCGATAATTTATTTTTTATTTTCTTTTAATAACTATGGGGCCCATCTTCTTTACTTTTGACAAAATATATACATTTAATATATCAAAAATCAAATATTAGATGTAATCGGTAAAACAACTACCCTCTCTCACTTTTTCTAACAACGCACAGTAAAAATTAAATGATGAATTAATTGAGGAATTTTGAACAAAATAGCTTAACATAAAAATAACGAACAAATCTCACAAAGACACAAACTCGAAACGAACAATCCTTCCAAAATATTGAAGAACATATCCATATTCTTATAGTTCTTGTACAAAGAAGACATGGATCCGGTAAGTTATTCCATTTTCCACATTTAATCGAACAAAATAAGTATATTTTTTCCTTATTTTTACCATTTTCAATGTTGTTCGTGCTAAAAATTATAAGGAGATTGATGAACAAATTAAAATTCTCGCAAGTGCACGAATCGGTGTAATACCTAATCTAGCAATTCCCGAGGTCGATCTCACAAGGACTCAGCTGGGTTCTAATTATCCTAATTATTTAACTATCTACTTGGTCCTAAACTGAGTTTGGATTATTTAAAACTACGGAATTAAAATAGCAAGAAAATAAGAAAACAAATAAAAGCGAAACAAATTGGATAATGGGTGTGGTTTCAAGATTGATGAAGAGTGCGGAGGTTTAACAATCACTATGTCTAAGATGATCGATTCATTCTCATTCTCTAGCTAGCATTTATGAATTTCTTTTGTTGGTTCATCCACTAAGGCTCTAGGGATTCCGTATGATGGCGGGAGATCTCTAACTTATAATTCTAAGGGTCAATCAAGTGATCATGATCGTATCATGCTCAAGGATTTAAGGAACTATCTAAACTATCTCAAACCAATGGTGACAATCTAGACACTTAATTGCAGGTCTAAATAAATAACCGGGTATGATGCACCGTATTATCTATTACCTATATTCTCTACAATTATCTAAGATAATGGTCAGTCACATTAAATTATCATAGAGAAATCAAAAGCAGGCTCAACAATTAAGAAACAAAACAATTCATTCATTGAAAAAATAGGGTTTGAATCAATTCATCAAAAACATAGGTCATGCTAAACCCTCACACAAGGGGATTTAGCCACTCATATTCGTAGGAAAACAATCACAAAAGATGCAAAAAGAATCAATAGAATTCAAGTATCAAAAACCCTAAACAAAACTGAGAAGGAATAATACAAACTAGAATCTAGCGGATTGATCCTCGCACTTGTTTCTCGGGTTGTGGTCTTCAATCTTAGTCTTGAATCTTCAACGGAGGGATGCCTTGGGTGTTTCTCTGCTTTGGAGGATGGAAAACTCGTCCGAAGGAAAGAAGTCCGGAAGGATTTATATAGGTTTCGGTCTGCTATTGAGAGCTCTTCTAGACGCCGACAAATATGCAGCAAATGTCATAACAGTGGTCACAATAAATATACTTGCACTGCTTATATTCCTAGTGAAGGTATCTTGTGATTTATTTTATAATAACATATATTTCATCCTAATACACATATTTAATTGTTACAAATGTTGACATAAATGCAATCCCAAATGATGGAGAGCCGAACAGGAGACCACGACGTCCGAAGAAATGCAGTAATTGTAGTCAGATTGGTCACACAATTAGAAGGTGCCCTCTAAATTTTAACGCATAGGGTTTGCAAGTTATCCTTTAAATGCAGTATTGTATAACGGAACTTGTCCAGAGAACTTAGTTGATCCTCGCGACTAACCAACTATAACTATTTTCTATCATGGGTTCGATCCTTGCGAGTTGTATTGTTGCATTACTCGTTTAGTCGACTAGTCAAGTATTAAGTCGACTAGTCAAGTATCGAGTTGACTACATAGTTGACTAGTCAAGTATTAAGTCGACTAGGCGACTAGTCAAGTATTAAGTCGACTAGTCAAGTATCGATTATAGCTTATCGATAATAATGAATGACTTATCGAATATAGTTATTGACTAACTATAGCTTATCGACTACACGATTGAGAAATTAAGTGACTACACGATAATAACAAAAAAATCCTAAATTACCCATAAACAGATATCTGTACGTATGAATCAGTCTGAATCAGGACTTATTCGAAAAAAGTCCTTAATTACCCATAATCCAGATTACAATACTTACAACAAGTCTGAATCAAGACCAAACATGGTAAAAATTCTTAAAACTAAAAAAGATCTGTACGCCATTAATTGTTCTTCATTCAGCTGTAATGATGGCTTACCGCAAAGTAGTCTATCAACATACATCATCGCGTATAAACCACACTCTTTAGAACCCTGTTGCATAAACTGTTCCGACATCTTTACAATACGGAGCTCATCAAATATTGGCGGCTTCCGGACACTGGTCCAGTACCCAGCAGCATCCAGTGCTCGTGGTATAAGTCTTGCAAGACAAATAAGCTCTCGTTCCCTCAGCATATATATCTCGGTGTCGGTCGGATCACCTGTCAACTTCCACAACAACGAGTCATACAACTCAATTACCCATAAACAGAGATCAATGCCAACAGTAACCCAATGCGAGGACTCGCCGAGACAGCAAACTACAATAACCTGAAACAAGGAACAAGTTAATTTGCAAATGACAATTCAAAGTTAATTACGCTAAACAACAAAATATACTAACATGTCGAGCTCCAATCCAAGACTGTGTAAACGAATATTGTGGGAACCCACACGGAACCAAATATCATACTAGGGAACCCCAGGAATAAACACCTCATGGGTGATCAAAGCAAGTAGCGCCTTACGACTATTAGACCCTACGCTTAATCGCAATAAATCACCAAAGCAACCGGATCTAAAGACGTCTAATTTATCACCAACACCCCCTAATACCTTAATTATATCATCAATTAAATCTTGTCTATAGTAGTAATTCAAGACACATTTAGATCCCTGACAAGATTCTCTCTTCCAAGACCAATTACGCTACAAAAAAAAAAAAAAAAAGAACATGTATGTGAAATTGTGGAACAAATCAATCGCAATCATTATCAAGATCAAGGCCAAAAAATTATACTGCAGCAACTAGCGGGGTATTTCACTTTTATTGTAAGAGTAATTTGGAAATTGAAAGTAATTCTTCAGTAAACTTTTGAATGAACCGAGAATGAACAAGAATGCTGTGAATAAATCGATTTAATCTAAAGGTGCGGAAACTGGTTTATTTGTGGAATTTCAAGGCCTAAAATTGTGCGGAAGCTGATTGAATAAACCGATTGAAGCTTACCGTCTTAAAATTGTGCGGAAACCGTTTGAATAAACCGATTGAATTTCAAGGCCTAATTTCGTGAAAATTCGGAGAACTCACCTGGAAATTGAGATTCATGGAAGTATTAGTTCGGATAGATCGAACTTCCTGATAGATTTTCCCCTCCGCCCGCCCGCACCACCTGCGCCTCTGCGCCTCCGCTCGCCGGCACCTCCTGCGCCTCCGCCGCCTCTTTCCCCCTCTAAAGTCGGAGCTGCCGATAAATCAATCTCCGACGCCGGCACCTCCTGTGCCTCCGCCTCTTTCCCCCTCTGAAGTCGGAAATCGAAGAATGAGAAAAGGGGATTCACGATTATTTGCCCTATCGGTACTAAACAATTATTTTAACTAAACAAGTATTTCAAATTTTCACTTAACTATTGTATCTTACCGATTATCAGTAAACGATTATGTCTTACCAATTACTTATAGATTTTTTGCGAATTCGTGAATATATAATTCGTCAAAAGTAAATAATATGGGCCCACACCAATTAAAAGAAAATAAAAAATAAAATATCGGCTATAAAACTTACACTTTTATCTGCCCGACTAGATAACTTATTTAGTTTATCCTATCGGCTAGATAAAAAGTTCTCCCTTAAAAAAAGGTACATTGACCATTTCTGCTGGTGCAGACCCTACTATCACAGTAATGACTAATGACAACGAGGTACGTAAAATCGTACCTAAATATTGGCATACTATGAGGCACTAATTAAATTTATATGTATTTTATATAAACACTATAAAAACATCTTGTAATAATTGAAAGAAAGCGAATTTCATAATGGAGCATTAAAAAAATTATTATGAATCAAAATGGCTTTGAATATAGAAAAGGACGAAATCGGTATATTTTATTACAGAAAAAGTTGGTCTCTTTTTCAGTGTAAAAAAAAAAGAAACCTCTTTTTATTTTTAAGCTAAAGTATAAGAACGATTTTACCTAATGCATACTTTAATAGCCGTTGCGGACTATCCTCGTAATAAAAAAAACTCCAATTAAAAGTCCCCACAAATCTGGGACAAATCACAAGTAATGCGGCCACAATTTGTTTGGAACTCTCCATAAATATTTATGTTAGTACTTAGAAATTCAAATTTCATCAATACCTTTTATATCGGATATTTATAAATTTCTATGTTATTATTTATGTTTGTATATATATAAATTATACAAGAGTATAATACATAATACGTTAAATATTTAATTGTAGAGTAAAGTAAAATATTCCTAACCTAAAGTTGGAAAGTTTCAGTTGCATTTATTCTTAGTCTTTTTTAGGTGGCCTGCAACTATCTATTCACGAGTAAGGTTAATATAAATAAAATAATGATATCTTTAATAAATTTCATTTAAAAATTTTAATTTGTATTTAGTTTAAAATATTGGAAAAAAATTGATTTTGATCATTTAGAGTAACCCGAGTTCCTTTTGATCATATAATCTGGTTGCATTTAAATATGTTATTTTTTTTTGCTGTCTAATTACGGGTGATTTATTTGTATAATCAATAACAAAAATATATTAAAAATTTGAAGGATAAAGGCAGAGAATTTTAAAGATTACCGAACTAAAAACAGCCTTAGTTATAAAATAGACTAATAGAAAACCTATTATAGGACCAAAATCAATTTTTTCTTTAATTAAAATAAATCCAAAAGTTAATGTTGAAAATTTATACAACATAAAATCCACAAATTTACTAACTTGCCACGTTGCTCCCACTCGTCTCCCCACCCGTCGCTGTCACACCACCTCCACTCCAGTCCAACCCACCCACCCCCCAAAAGGAGGCCGGTCATAACCTAAATTTAAACGCCACCGCCACAGCTGCCAAGTCATCAACGCCACCGGAAAATTCTCTTTCGAATAATCCAATTTACCGAATCGTAAATCCGATAAATCCACAGGGTTGAATTCTTCGGCAATTGATCGGCTAATTTCGAGCGTTTGCGATCGCTTCTCCACCACCACTGATTGCCGTTCGCCGACAATTTCGGAGAATGATCGATGTAATTATGCGGAAGGAGCAATCCGAGTTATGGTAATATCGGTGTACGTGATATGCATCCTTTCTGCTGCGTCACATCGATGAGTATCCACACCAACAGCGACTTGCCGCCGCCGCCTCCGCCGCCGATGCCGACCGATTCGGTCGGGAGGAGCCTGAGCGCGGCGGTGGCTAGGGTTATGTCGTCGGATCGCGCTTCTTCGTTCAGTAGTAATTGCTTCAATCAGAGTCACAGCCAGAATCAGTATCATCACAGCCATGAGCTGAAGATCAATGACATTGTGGGGAATGGGATTTCGGGGATTCTGCACAAATGGGTGAATTACGGGAAGGGGTGGCGGCCGAGATGGTTCGTTTTGCAGGATGGTGTGTTGAGTTACTATAAGATCAACGGCCCCGATAGGATTGTGGTTAATCTGCAGATCGAGAAAGGATCGAGAGTGATTGGGGAAGAATCGATGAGACGGTTGTCGCGGAAGAGGAGCACTCTTCAATACAGCCATCGTCGCAAGAGTTCGACCGGGGGGTTATCGGTGAAAGGCACGCAGCCGGTTGGAGAAGTTCATTTGAAGGTTCAATTTTTTTTCCAATTTATTTGCATGGGATGTATAATTGCTTGCTATTTCTTGAGATATGACCCTTGCTTTCTAATGGATAATGGTTTGTTTTATTTGTTTTTTAGGATTATCTACTGCATATGATGGGATCATATGAATAGTTTCTAGCTTCATAGGAATGCTTTTGTTATTTCAATTTGCTGATTAGTATTGCTTATTAGTCTGGAAACATTTATACTGTATTTGTTACAAATAATTACTCCCTCCGTCCCCTCCATGTGACACACTTTTCATTTTGGGCGTCCCGTCTCAAGTGACACACTTCCAAAAATAGAAATAATTTTAAAAAAAATCATAAATTTTCTCTCTCTCATACTTTTTCATTTCTCTTTTCTACTTTAATCATTTATCTCTCTTATTTTATTATTTATCTTTCCTACTTTATTAATTACTCTCTCACAATCTCACTCATCTTTTCTCTCTTACTTTATCACAAACTTCTCTCTCATACTTTATCTCCACCTTCTTAATTCCCGTGCCGGAAACATTTTTGTCACTTGAGCTGGGACGGAGGGAGTACTATTTTTCTTTACTAATTATCTTTATTAACTAAATGGATAATCTGGTTGCTTATTGATGAGAGGTTTTACCTTATTTTTGTCCATGAGAAGTGTAACTAGTGTTGATTAAAAAAAATAAATGCATTAAGTTATTTCCTCTGTCCTCCTTCCTCAATTGTATGGTTCATGCACGCTGGGTGTGTATTTTTTCGTAAACTTGAAAAATGTCTTCTGGACTTCTGCAATGAAGTAGTTCTTTTTGTAGGTCTCGTCAATCAGAGGGAGCCGATCAGATGATCGGAGGTTCTCGATTTTTACTGGTACAAAGAGACTTCATCTGAGGGCCGAGACTGCAGAAGACCGTGTGGCATGGTTGGAAGCTTTGGAAGCTGTGAAGGACATGTTCCCAAGGATGTCAAATAGTGAGTTAATGGCTCCTGTTGACAATGTAACTGTATCAACAGAAAGGTTGAGAGAGAAATTGTTGGAAGAAGGTTTGAGTGAGTCTGCAGTTCAGGAGAGTGAGCAGATAATGAAGAGTGAATTTGCATCACTGCAAAATCAGTTCAGGCTTTTAAGGCAGAAGTATTGGCTTCTTACAGACACACTGCGGCAGCTAGAGGTGCGTTAAGTTTTTGGAATACAAGCCTTTATAAACCTATTTCCAAATATTCTTCAGTTTCTTGAAAGAATTGTGCATTGGAAGTGCCCTTTGTAGCTAGAGAGTCTGGGCTTGTTAGCTGTTTGTTTCTTTCTTAATACTTGTTTGAGTGGCTGCAAATGTTGTTTTTAGGACTTCTATTTTATAAACTTTCCATGAGAAAGTATTGTGCTGAATTCAATAACTTTGGATAAGGTCTAGTGTTGGACAAAATGTTCTGGACCTAGGTAAATCATTGTTAAGAATCTGTTTTCTTCCCCACTCTTTCATTTGGCTTAACAAGAGGATGGTTTAGCTTCTTCCTGACTCCCACTCTATCTCTTTTCTTTTAATTCGCATATTGGCATTTCCTTCAAGTCTTTTGTAATGTTTGTGGACTCCGGTGGTTTTGTCTTATAAATTGTTCGAAGGAAGTTTCTGTCCGGTGACAGTTTTAGTAAGTAGTAAAATATTGCATTTTCTTACCTGGATTTACTATTGCAGAGATTAGATTCCTTTGTAAAATAGATATGAAGACATCCAGTTGTTGAACATATTTGCTCATCCAGATAAAGTTCTTTTAAGAGATCCTATATTGTATGGTGGTAGAAGCTGAGATTCTGAGAATGGTGTTTTTATGGATTTAAATTTTGTTGTTTGGAAACTACAATGTAGTGACGTGATGTTCTCTTAATTTGTCATGGAACAACAGTTGATTATGTTCTGGCATTGTATCTTGCTTTACACAGTCACGTTTCACAAATGAGGATCCTCCCTCTGTTTTTGCTTTGTTGGTTTCTTGTTTGGGTTTAAGCTAAAATGGTTGCTAATTTTGTGTAGACAGAAAAGGTGGATCTAGAGAATACGGTTGTTGACGAAAGCCAGAGACAGTTAAAGGATATAGAGGCATCTTCAAGATCAAAGCAAGATAAGTTTAGCGGTAAGCATACTTCAGCATATTGTAGGTGTTTCTGGGTTACATGGATTTGAATAGATACCTGAAGAGCATTTAGTAATGTTTTAGCTGTAGGATTCGAATTAGCGTTTCTGAGTAAAAATCTTCTTGCTTTTGACTTTTGTCTGTTTTTTTTATACGCTGCTTCTGTTGATCTCCTAAGTTTCTTCTCCCCTTGAAAATGTTCAAAAAGTAGGTTTATTGTATTGTATAATACTATAGTTTGTATGATTCTTTTGGCTCTTTCATATGTGTTTTCGAGGTGGATGAATAACACATCTAGCTACCTTATTGTTTATATCTACCAGAAAGCGCTACTGAATCTGAAGAAGATAACGAAAGAGTGGACGCGGCAGAGGAGGATTCAGATGAAGAAGAGACTACTTTCTTTGACACCAGGGATTTCCTATCTTCTAGCTCTTTTAAAAGCAATGGGTCTGACTTTAAGACGTCATCTTTTTCTTCTGATGATGATGACGACCTCTATGCTTGTGAAGCCGATGATAGTATTGATCCTGCCATTAGGTCCGCTGGGACAAATTTTCTTCATGTTAAACGCCGGAAGAAGTTACCGGATCCTGCTGAGAAAGAGAAAGGAGTGAGCTTGTGGTCAATGATCAAAGATAACATTGGGAAGGATCTTACAAAAGTATGTCTTCCAGTCTACTTCAATGAGCCTCTCTCTTCTCTGCAGAAATGTTTCGAAGACTTGGAATATTCATCTCTACTCGATCGGGCCAATGAATGGGGGAAAAGAGTAAGTTGGTCCTAAAAAATTAGTAGATTCAGTCTGTACGTTCTTGCATTGACTGAATAATTGGCAGCATCATTGAAGATTTTCTTACATTTAGAATGATAAATGTACTTGTTGGTAGGTTTTATTTGTACTTTGTATGTGTTTCTTCTCATTTTAAATTTACTTGCTCTTACTGTATGGCAAGCATATCAAGAATTCAGATATGTCTATAGAATATTATAGCAATAGGTCATTAGCTGATTAGCTGAACTTTCTGATCTATGTATATGTATGTTTTCGGTAAGAAATGTTCTGTGCTTCATTAGGAGTTTCCAATTGTTCTCGTAACTCATAAGTGATGCTTATAGTTTCTCACCCTTAGCATCTGATCTGGGCTTTGTGTTTCTATGTGCAGGGTAACACCCTTATGAGGATTCTGAACGTAGCTGCATTTGCTGTATCTGGATATGCCTCTACAGATGGAAGAATATGCAAACCATTTAATCCATTGTTAGGGGAGACATATGAGGCAGATTATCCGGATAAAGGCCTCCGGTTCTTCTCAGAGAAGGTTTCTGCATGCTACCTGAATCAAATTATTTGTGTTTTGCTTTTGATGTTTTGCATAATTTCTAAGAAACGGCATGAAAGATGAAAGTAGAAATGGAAGAGGTAAGAAGATAACATGTTTTATTTAGTCATTTTCTTCTATGCATAATTTGTCCATAACTTTTTTCTTTATTTTTGCCATTCTGTTCTTTTCGGTACTTAAATATGTCAAATTGTTTTTGTTTTAATATCAATAGCCGATGGCTATGTTTGTGAATATGCACTTTCAAGTTACATCTATGGTACGTGTTGATATGCTCTGAACTTATTGAACTTTTTTGGCTTTGATCAAGTTAGTGCCTTGAAATAATCTTTCTTTGGGTTCCATTTGTTGTAACCGAATGAACAGCCGATGACGTTTTCCTTTTCATCAGGTTAGTCATCACCCAATGGTAGTTGCTTGCCATTGCGAGGGTACTGGATGGAGATTCTACGGTGACAGCAATCTGAGAAGCAAATTTTGGGGTCGCTCCATTCAGCTCGATCCAGAGGGTACTTTAACTCTTGAATTTGATGATGGTGAAGTTTTCAAATGGAGCAAGGTATCACTAGGAAGCACTAGATAAATAAGCCCCGTCCGTCCTTTTTTTCTTTTTTTTCAATTTTTGTGTGACGCATGGACCTTTGGTATTGCAGGTCACAACATCTATATACAATCTTATTCTGGGAAAACTTTACTGCGATCACTATGGTACGATGCGGATACAAGGAAACCATGATTACTCGTGTAAACTGAAATTTAAGGAGCAGTCTATAATAGATAGAAATCCTCACCAGGTAATATCATTTTTCTGTAATATTCTCTTTTACCTTCTAATAGACGAGTTTGGTTTATGTATGCATTAAAACAAATTTGACATTTTAGGTGCAAGGAGTAGTCCAAGACAAGAGTGGAAAGACTGTAGCAACTCTGGTTGGGAAGTGGGATCAGAGCATGCATTATGTCAATGGCGAGTTCAAAGGAAAATCGCTGTCGGAAGCTCACTTGCTCTGGAGACGTAGCAAGCCCCCGGAGTTCCCTACACGTTATAATTTGACACGATTCGCCATTACACTCAATGAGCTTATCCCAGGAATGAAGGTAACTTTTTGGCATCTTAAAACACCATTTTTTCTCGGAATCAAGAGGAAAATGTTCTGAAGATTCGAATTTTGCCAATTTCTATTAGATTGAGATTCACGCGTATTTGCAGGAAAAGCTTCCCCCAACGGATTCAAGACTTAGACCCGACCAACGGTGCTTGGAGAATGGAGAGTATGAGAAGGCAAATGCTGAAAAACTAAGACTAGAGCAGAGGCAACGGCAGGTAAATGTTTGTTGCTTGTGCTAGTTAGACATTATGACACGTAAAACTCATAATACGGTTACGGATTTTTCGTTGAGATTGTTCTTGGTCTAAATACTTATGTTAAGGAATCAGTACTAACTTCAAACATGCTTCTATAAATTCTTGAAATATGAATCTAGGCAAGGAAGATGCAAGAAAGAGGATGGAAACCGCGTTGGTTCGCGAAGGAGAAAGACTCGGATACATACCGTTTCGTCGGTGGGTATTGGGAAGCAAGGGAGAGAAGCAACTGGGAAGGATGCCCAGATATTTTTGGCCAAATACCTCCAGATCAAACTTTGGAAGAGTAAGATTGAGTTACTTTTCTTTTCCTTTTTGGTGATTTTTCTTTGTAGTCATTAGGATTCAATTAAAAACATCCAAATTGAAGATTTATATTCTTACCATCTCTGGCAATGTGCTTCCCTTGAAAAACAATCTCTTGAGATTTGCTTTGTCTACACAAAAAGGAATTTCCTTTCGGAATATAAGGTACAAATTTGTTTCAATCTCGTATTTTATTTTCAACGTGCGCGATATATGGTTTGAATCATATGAGTCTAGAGTTGGCAAAATTGGTTCCAAATGGCCCGACGTAATGATTTACCCAGCCTTTCCATAGTAAAGATTGGATTGGGCTTAATTTTTCAAGGTTTAAGAAGTTGGGCCTGGCCGTGGATTTGGTGGGCCGATCTTGTTTTGTTGAAAAGCCCAATGGTACTATATGTTTAATGTAAATAAAATATAATACTCCTTGCATCACATTAAAAATGTTGCGTTTTTTTATTTGGATGTTTCACAATAAATGATGTGGTTTTTAAAATAGTAAAAATTATGTGGATTATATTTAATACTAAAAGGTCATACTATAATTTACACCAGATAACACCATTTTATTATTTTTTATGTTTAAAAGAAATATATCGTTTCTAGTGGACAGAGAGAGCATAACTTTTAGGATATAAATGTATGAAAAATTATACTCAATGTGTCTTATTATTTATGTCTCATTTACTACTTTTGTTTGCCCTACTATTTGTCTCACATTCTAGAAGTTAATATAAATAAGTGGTCTATAATTATCTAAATAAGTAAATTTCATCACTTTATACCGTTCCGTCACAATTTTATACCTTTGTACAAATTGTCTTAATTTATGTGTCAAGTTTCTATAGAATATAAATATTGAGAAGGAGGGAGTAAAATTTAGTATGTGGGCTGGTTTAATTCGGTGATCTAATGACCCGTAAAGTGTTAGGCTCCGCTTGGTTATATTTGCAGCAATTCGAACTAATCCGATCGGAAAATTAAATCGCAGTCCGAATACTTTGACAACTCTTACTTTAGATTACGTTAAAATACGTGTATTCTAACATACAAAATAGAGACAAATTGGAATTTATTGGTTTCAAATACAGATCATTACCAAATTGGATTGGCAATTTGTGTTTGCACGCCACGTGGAGTGTCCGATTAGGTGGCGCCACCGTATTGATTGGTCGGTGGGCCTACTTAAAAGTCTTTTGTCTAACGACCAACAGTTTAAAACGACTGTTCGGCTCTCCGCAGCCTAAACTCTATCAACTTTAATAAAAATCATGTCTATTATTTAATTTAATTTGATGGAGAATTTTTGAACGGATTAACCAGTTATATATATTCTCTTGGTCGATATTAATGGCAAACTAACAACATGGAATTTTAATTAGGCCGTGAGAGGGTGGCACGTCATAGGTTAAGCGGCGTTCTCGCCATCATTAGCGATTTAATTATGCCAATTATTCGATTTAAATAAATAAATGTATTTTGAATTCATCCCACGATGAATTAGCCACGACATACTAAAAAGCTATTGGATATTCTGATATGACCAGGATCGGTCTTGAAAACTAGAAAAAATAGGGATCTTATTCGGAAAAAAAAACCCTCAACACAGAAATTTAGGTATCGTATTTAATAAAAAATACAAAAAGTTCATCTAGCTCATTGAATTTTGTATGTCTCAATTTTCTTAAGGTATGTGTGGTTCGATCTACATTAGATACAGTTTAGAATGAAATGATTTTTTTGGGACCCTGAAAAATTTTGTGTTAGAAATATTTTTGAATACTTGGACCCTGAATTTTATATAAATATCACACAAAATCAATTAATTTTAAATACTTTTAATTTATTACTTAGTGCGGATCTATATATTGATTCTAATTTGTCTTTTTCACATATAGTATTGGAATTTCATTATTATTTTATTTATTGTAAACTTATTACTTTTGTGTATTTAATTGTTAGACGTACAGTCGTGGGAAATCACGTACATGGTGCAATAGTATTATCAAAGGCCACGTTGAAATTAAGTGAGATAATAAATGTCCAATTAAAGTGAATCACAATAAATTTGCCTACCAAATTGGTAGTTGGGGCTTACTGCATGTATTATAGCTATTTAATAGCTGAACTATTCTTAAATGATTGTATAAATTGGTGGTTACGATTTATAAAATGCTTAAATTTTAATTTCAAATCTTATGATATATCAACATATGAAATGTGACAACTCCTCCATTATGAAGTTGGTTATTGGAATTCCACCTGCACTTCTAAATCGAGATGATATACTACTACATATGGGCTAATAAGTTCAACACGTTTTAATGTAAAAAAAATCATATCTAATCGTCGAATGTCATATTATTTATCGTAGTGGATTCTATCTCAGTTTCATCACGCTCTTTATAAGGTTATTTAGCCAAACACCTTAGTGTTTGAAGAATATTGTTGGGATTTTAATGACCATGAAATTAGAGGATATAATTGCCTTAAAAGTGAGCAACAAGACAGTTACAGACAAAAAGACTAAATTCTTAAATCCAATTAGGCTGGCAATTTTGTGGATGATCAATGACTGCTATCCCAAGAGAGAACATCGGATTAAGACATCTAATTGTCTTTAATTGGAAATTAAACGGATGATAATGACAATTATGTTGTCTGAAAGCTGTGTAGTTTGGGGGGTGGGACTCTAACTAGGCAAACCACTTTGTAAATGGCCAATTAAGTGGGCCCACTAATTTTTGTAATCACTTTACAATTCACCATCCACCACCATTTCCAAAGCTTAGATTATAACAATTTTATGAAATAATGTACAGAAACAAAAGTAGAGGCTACTAAAAATGTGGTAAAATAGTAAAATATCCCAGAGCTCTGAATGTAATTTATCCGTGCGTTCTTTATCGTTTTCCTTCTAATTTTCTCCACATTAGTGATTTAGAAGTGGATAAACATTATTACATTGACTTGGTTTGAAGTTAAGATTGCTCCTATTCCATCTACAATGACTGGATGATTGCTAGGAGTTAAAGAATTGTTTTTTTCCCAATCAATTAGCAGTATTTTAAAATTAATTAGAATTCCCATATCTAAGAACGAGTTATGCCAACCCTATTAATACGAAATTTTGAAACTGAAAATTATATTATATAACTAATTAAAACATTAAGAAGTGATGATTAATTAAGAACTTGAAAACCCTAATTATTGCAGAAGTTGCTCCCATGTATAAACATACATTATGTTCATTTAATTTGCCAGCATTTAAGGTCTTTAATACTTGAAGTTATTAGAACTTTAATAAATTATTCCAAAGTTGACAAATTCTGAACACAGATGGCAGATTGTTTGTTATCCCACTCTTATATAATTTGGATTTGATTTTATTTGATTATCTCATACTTCACCAACCATTGAACCTAAATTAAAAAATTATGTAAAAAACAATTATTGTTTGTTAGTCCTAAATAAACTATTTAAACAATCTTGCTAATCATGCAATTAGCTGAAAATGATCTACACAATGTCAATATCCATACATGTGTATCCCTCCGAACAGGGCCAGATCCACAGTTTAAAATTAGGAGTCAGAATCACAAATTTAAAAAATTTCAAAGTGAGAATCTATGATTTCAAGAAACATGATTTCACAATATTGGGATCCTCAATACGCTGTTAGATTCATCTTCTTATTTTCAGCCTCTTACGCTCCTAGATCCGTCAATGTCCACAATGTTCGTTGGTAAATTATCATCATTAATTGGTCTTACTAAGCTACTCCTAATTTTAAAGACTTATTGATGTACAAAATTAAGGAAGAGTGCGATATGCTGCCTAATAATTAATGAGGGGAATTATTGCTAATTACTATGATTAGCTCACGTAATCTGCCCACAATTAATTAATGGTTTCGAATCAAAGCTGTGAGGAATCAGAATCGTCGTACCTTGGCTGGTTCACCTGCACGCGAACCACCTTATAAAGCAATATTTACATGAATGGCTCTCTCGTAATTTCGATAAAATGCAAAGGTTACTTATGGGCTTTGACTTGACAGTATGACCTTTTCATTTTCTTGGGCAAGATCGTTTATTCTCGATGAAAATCATGTAGGGATATTCCCATTATTGTGCATATTTGTATGTCGAGAATTCACTTAACTAGATAGTTTTTTTATCGTTATCGAATCATATATCTATTAGATTAGATATATATTTGAAAATTAGCATTTATGAAAGAATAATATAATCAAATACTAATTTAGAGTGATTAGATAGTATAGACAGATACAAAATGTAATCCAAAAATTAATTTTCATATACAATTTTTTATGAATTTTTTATTTTGACCCCTTAAATTTCAATGTACTCTCCATTCTTTTCCAATTTTCTACATTTTACCCCTCTATATCACGTAATTGCTAATTTTCACGTGTGATTTTTTGATACCCTCCATTTGATTATAGGTGTTATTTTTTATTAGTACAAAACAAAATGAAGAAAATATCATTTTAAGGTGTAAATTGTTTTACTTTTGTCTAATTCATTTTGAATGGCACATTCTTGTCTTTTTAAAAAGATGACACATTTAATAAATAATCCAATTAAAAAAAATTATTTCGCCTTTCTTAAAATTCCACTGTTAGTCCCTTATTTTCTAAAATTTCATAATTCAGCATTCCATTTCACATATTGCAGCTGATGGAGAGGGGCATAATCGTCATATTAGACGTAGATGGATACAGAGAGACGATGCAGTATGTGTATAGGTTTACAGTAGAACGCCGGCTGACGTATATGGACGCTTTTTATTACATACACACTCCTCTCTTCCTCTTTCATCACTCGCCTTTCTCTCTCTAACCCATCTTTTTACAATTTTTCCTTCTTTTCCCCATCTCTTCTGCTTTTTCAGTTTTCTCGTCTTCTCATTCCATCTCTCTCTAGAAACTTTCTCCTCACCTCACGAACCGGCGCAAATCCGCCGCGGAAACGCCGGATAATGCTGCTGCAGCTCGATTGCCGGATGTTTAGGACGATTTTTTTCCGGCGGTAGTTGAGTTCGGAAAACCTATTGAAGCTTCGTTGGAGGAGAGAGAGAAAGTGGTGATTGCTCCATTTGGGGGAGAAATTTGGGGAAAATGCCGGAGACGCTGCTACGCGTGAAGCCGGCGGAGAGCGACGGCAGGAAATCGAGCAGCGAGAATTCCGACGAGAAGATTCTGGATAATGCTACGACGACGACCACGCCGAGATCGGTGATAATCGTTCCGCGGAGCAAATCTCAAGCGACCAGTCGGAGAGTGACGCCGGCGGCAATTCCGGAGGGCGGAGCTGGCGTGGTGGAGAAGCGCCTCCCGAACGGCGATCTGTACATCGGAACGTTCTCGAACAACACGCCTCACGGATCGGGGAAGTATTTGTGGAGAGATGGGTGCATGTACGAAGGGGATTGGAAGAAGGGGAAAGCGAGCGGGAGAGGGAAGTTCTCGTGGCCATCCGGAGCGACTTTCGAAGGCGAATTCAAGTCGGGTCGGATGGAGGGGACCGGCACATTTATAGGTTCGGACGGCGATATGTACCGAGGCTCGTGGTCTGGAGATCGGAAGCATGGCTATGGAATTAAGCATTATAGTAATGGGGATTATTATGAAGGGCAGTGGAAGAGGAATTCACAAGATGGACAAGGAAGGTATTTGTGGAGGAATGGGAATGAATATATTGGAGAGTGGAAGAATGGGACAATTCATGGAAGAGGAGTTTTGGTTTGGAATAATGGGAATAGATATGATGGGAATTGGGAAAGTGGTAGCCCTAAAGGGCAAGGGGTTTTCACTTGGCCGGATGGGAGTTGTTACATGGGGTGTTGGGCGAATGATTCTTGCAAGAATGGTAACCGGAATCAGATGTTGAATGGTACCTTTTATCCGGCTAAGAATGGTATTAGCAATGGGAATGGGGATGGTTTTAATGGGAATTTCGGTTGTAAATTGTCTGCTCCATTGTTGGTGGTAGGGGAGGAGAGTATGGATATGATGGTGGGGGGAGGTGGTGGGAAGAAGAGGTCCTCCGTTGGGGTGGATAGGGCTTTTCCGAGGATTTGTATTTGGGAATCGGATGGGGAGGAGGGGGATATAACTTGTGATATTATTGATAATGTGGAGGCATCTATGCTGTATAGAGATGGTTTTGTGTTCGATAGAGATGCTATTAGGCAGTTCAGGAGGAACCCCTGCTTCCTCAGTGGGGAAGTGAAGAAGCCCGGGGAGACGATTTCTAAGGGGCATAAGAACTATGAGCTTATGCTCAATCTCCAATTGGGTATTAGGTAATAATGGGTTGTTCCAAATTATGTTCATTCTTTTGTGATTCTCATTTGTATTGAAGTGTTCTCTATTGTTGTGTTTATTGATTAGGCATTCAGTGGGGAAGCATGGTTCAGTATCACCCAACCTTAAGCTTAGTGATTTTGATCCTAAAGAAAAGTTTTGGACAAGGTTTCCACCTGAGGGATCGAAACTTACACCGCCTCATCAATCCACTGAGTTCCGGTGGAAAGACTATTGTCCTGTGGTTTTTAGGTACTTGGTCTTCTTTCATATGGCTGTTTAATAGCTTTAGTATATGCAGTTGTTCCTATACCATTTGAGTATTACTATGGCATATGAGAATAGGTGTGTCCCCTTGTAGATTATAGTTGTCTTGGATCATATTTTCATACTGCTAGACTATATCATAAATTTGGATTCTTTATTTGGGATTCAGACATTTAAGGGAGCTATTTCAAATCGATCCTGCTGATTACATGCTAGCCATTTGTGGGAGTGATGCATTGAGAGAGCTTTCGTCTCCGGGAAAGAGTGGAAGTTTCTTTTACTTGACACAGGATGATAGATTCATGATCAAGACAGTGAAGAAATCCGAAGTCAAGGTTTGTTGTCTAACTCTTTATTAACTTGTTAAAGTCGGAAAAAGAGAAGGAATCTTGGTTTGTAATAATATCACATTTGGTGAATTGCTTTTTCAGGTGCTTATTAAGATGCTTCCAAGTTATTACCAGCATGTCTGCCGTTATGAAAATACCCTTGTAACCAAGTTCTTTGGCGTCCATTGTGTCAAACCAGCTGGAGCTGTCAAGGTAAAAATATTTCTTGCTACTATTTCAGATATCTAAAAAATGTATGAGCTTCTTTAACTAATTTATCATCACATTTTTGAGCAATAGACACGTTTCATTGTGATGGGAAACATGTTCTGCTCAGAGTATCGGATTCATAGAAGGTTTGATTTAAAAGGATCATCCCATGGACGAACAACAGACAAACCCAAGAGAGAGATTGATGAAACCACAACCCTCAAGGACCTTGATCTCAACTTTGTGTTTCGGCTGCAAACCAATTGGTATCAAGAACTTATCAAGTTAGTCACTACCTCCTTTTGCTTCTTGCTTGTTCAAATTTTAGATGTTGGCTTTTCCTAATTCTCATAATCACTTTTACAGGCAAATTGAGCGCGACTGTGAGTTCTTGGAAGCCGAAAGAATCATGGATTACAGTCTCTTAGTAGGTCTTCATTTCCGCGATGATAGTACAAGGGACAAAATGGGTTTGTCCCCCTTTTTATTACGTACAGGTAATTATCAATACGACGATAAATGCTTGGCTAATTAGTTGAATATTGCTGATACTAAACTCCTAATTCTCAGGGAAGAGTGATTCATATCAAAATGAGAAGTTCATGCGTGGCTACCGTTTCCTTGAAGCAGAGCTCCAAGACATGGATCGGGTCCTAGCTGGCAGGTAAATTCTTCAAGCCACATATTATGCTCTCCTTTTGGCTTACTAATTAGGTTAGGTTTATGAACTACTTTTAATATTACATTTGAATGTGGTAGCTGAATAACTCAAAGACCCTTTTTGGTAGTCTAGGCAGTTTGTCATTAGACAGTTGTTTGTGGGGTATATGCTGCTTTATTCCACTTTCCTTGTAATGATGTTCTTGATATTGTTTGTCAATCTACATCATTTAATGAGGTGGTTTCATCTTGATCATTAGCAAAATGAATCTTGGGTTAAAGAACTAATTTTTTATCCCATTTCTTGTCAAATTTCGTATCTAGTTAGTGAAATTATTGTTACATTTGGATCTCTTGTTCAAGTTCTAACTTATTCTTGCCTGTCTTAACCAGAAAACCTCTTATCCACCTCGGAGCAAACATGCCAGCACGAGCAGAGCGTGTGGCTCGTAGGAGCGATTTCGACAAGTACACTAGTGGAGGAGTAAGCAACTTGAGACCCTCAAGAAGTGGTGAAACTTATGAAGTAGTTCTCTACTTTGGCATCATCGACATCTTACAAGACTACGATATCAGCAAGAAGCTCGAACATGCATATAAATCGTTGCAGGTCGACTCAACCTCAATATCAGCCGTTGATCCAAAGCTATACTCAAGAAGATTCCGCGATTTTGTTGGGAGAATCTTTATAGAGGACCGGTGATGAATGACCTTATGGTTATGGAGTGTTCTTGAGTAAATATGTAGCCTCTGGCTATGGAGATGAGCGTTGCCACGTAGCTCGGCCGTACAAGGGCAGAACAGAGTGCATTGAAGGTGGGCTAAGTTTTTGAGAATCAGCCATGGTTGTAAGTTTGTTTTGTACATCCTAATCTTGGGATCATTGGGTTTTTTTGGGTTCTTTTTGTTAGTAATTTTTGGTGCAAGAATGTAAGATTTGGAGAATAGGAGAGGGAAAGAGAGGCTTTCCCCAAGAAAAAGATTCCAAATATGGGAGATGGGATTTGAATAATGTATTGTACAGCATACAGGAAAAAGGAGTTTGAAAGGATATTAAATTATTGGGAAAATATTGGGTGAGATTTCAAAGCTTCTTGTTGATTTTTTGGTGAGATTTCAAAAGGAGTTTGAAAGGATATTAAATTATGTGTGTGTGTGTGTGTGAGAGAGAGAGAGAGAGAGAGAGAGAGAGAGAGAGGGATTTGCTTTTCTTTTGTTTGGTGCAGTGAAAGAGAGTGTGGAAGAGGGGCCTTTGGCCTTTAGGACAGAAGAAAGCGAGTTATAATAAGCATGAAAAGGAGAGAAAGCAGATGGGAGAAAAAGACGTGTTTCTTGCACTTTGTTTACTCATCCATCCTCCTCTTTTTTAGTGTACCTCATTATTATATTATATATTCTAATCCAAATATTAGTTTTATAATCTAAAACCTAATTTACTACTAATATACAATAAAAACCTACACTGATGAGATTCGAACGTGTATCGTCTGGTAGAAGCTAACAGCCCTCTTTCTGTTTCTTGGAACTTGGTAGGCCTTTTGGTCAATTTGACATGTATAATACGGATTTTGTAAGTGGGTCAAAGTTTAGTGAGTGGGTTTTGTCACTTGTTGTACTAGAGCTATAGTGTGTGTCCTCTTTTTGACCTTGTTCTCTTTTTCATAGGATCTTCCCTTGTCTATTAACCTCAGATTCCCTCTTGCTTCAGTCTCTCTTAGAGCTTATTATAGTGTATATATTAGCTTAATTTTACATTGTATGCCTTGTGATGACACCTTCCATTTGAGTCATGTTTAGCATATCTCGATGATGTTTGGTCCAATTTTACTTGTTTTTTTTAAAAAGATAGATTCTTGTGAATCTAATCCTTTGTCACGTATTTGATCGATAAGTCACACTATAATGTACTTATTAATATATACTATATACTTTTAAAGCACATACGGATATAAGATTATCAGTATTGAAATTTTGTAGTTTTCAAAAAAAAAAAAAGGGGGGGGGGAAATATCACTGTCCAAATCGAGAAAAATGAAAATATTGAAGTTAGATGACCACAAATAGTGGATGTTACTTTCTCTATGTCGTGAGGATTATATAGTTTTATAATCCCATGTGATATAAAATATGGTTTTTGGAAAAATTCGAAAAGGCAGTATGATATATCACCTGAAAAAATGCTTTATTTATCCGGATAATTTTTTTTTTCTGAATTAATTGAAGAAATATCAGCTTGTTTGTTTTTGGAAATTTTGTAGCAAGAGTTTAAATATTTGTGGAAGACATTCTTCTGAAAAAGAAATTTCAGTTTGTTGGAATGGGGTTTGCCTTTTTCTAAATTATTACGATTCGAATCTTTTATTTTTATCTACATAAACTTTGCAAATATTTCTGAAGTCTCAAATTATAAAACCATTTTGATATAAAATTAATAATGACATATAAGGAGTACAAATGGATATATAAACTTTTCAATTTAAGGTGGAATCTTTCAATGAGAAAGTAAACATCTTTTTGTAATTGGAACTCGATTTCCCATGTTTTATAGGAATTAGTGGAAGTCATAGTGCCTAATCCAATATTGTCACTATGCACTACTAATCTCATGTAGTTATACATATATATATGTATACACAAATTATTCTTGATCTTTTAGAAAATAAAACTTATATAGTGTTTATTATATTATGGAAAAATAGAAAATGATTGTGAGATATAATTCAAAAGACACATACATTGTCCCATTGCTTTCAAATGGAATATCAAATATTTTTTCGTTCATATTTCTTTGAAAAATCCTAATGATATTTCATTGTGATCATATTAGAATTAAATTTCAACCAGAAATTTTGGACCCTAATCTACTGTTAAATATCATCAATTGTCTTTATATATGTAATGTAGAAAACTCAAATAATATTGGGATATTAATACTCAATAGTTTCCCATTAGTTATAAGTCGTGGATTTATGTAGTGGGATTGCATCATTAAATTAGGTGAGGACTATGTTGGGTAGAATAGTTTGCACTTCCAACATAAGGAGGCCGACAAAGCTACCATCCACCATAAACACTCGATAACATTTCCCTAATTATCAAATTCCATCTTAAGATAGTTATAAAACTTAATAAAATGAAAAAAGATTGTTATGATGATCCCATATTAACATTTACCAGTTTGAGGTGAATTTAAATGGTGTGCGAGGATCACTGTACTCTCTAAATTGTATAGAATTTTAAATTTTCTATTATATATTTAAAAAAGAAAATTATACTATTCCCTTTTTGGAAAATTGTAAATTTTATCTCTCTAAATTCTTAATTCTTTATCTAGCCCTGATTACGACTAAATAAATAATTGCCACTCTCAATTGGTGCACTAAGATATTCACATCCTTAAAAGTTGGAAAGATTTACATCATTATGCTATTCTTCTAGTTGGCTACAAAGCAATTATAATGGTATTCTATCTTCAACTTGTCATGATTATGTTCATGGCTTGAGTTTTCAATCTTTATGTTTGTGTGAATTTATTATATGATCTTGGGCCTTTGGACCACTAATTCTTAAATATAATGTAAATCAAGACAAGATTTATACTCATAAAAAGTATAAAATATTTGTCCTAAATCTATATTATGGGCTACCATGTTTTGAACTTATGGGTGTGCATCTTGAATTGCCCATTGTGGACCGTATATGTCAACCACTATACTCATCCCCATAATTCTTTGGGACCTCCATACTTAAAATTTGATAAAACAAAAGGACTACTAATTATTTTATTACTTCTATTTTATTAAATATTTTAGTACATTGAAGTGGATAGGTGTGATAGATAAAGGGCATTTATGGAATACGGACACTATTTCACAATCAAATCAAAAGTCATCAATCAAACAATGAATCGAATCCATATAAGCCTCATATTTTCGGAAATAAATCAAATAATAGTAGATTTTATTATAGTAATATCACAATCACTTCAAATTGTCTAAAATCGCATTTCCCAAAGTTGACAAAGGGAGTTTAATTTGAACAACTTTATGAATGGACATTGACAAAGCAACGTCATTTGGGCATGTCTTAAAAGAGTTGCAAATTTTAGGACATGTCACGTTGAAGTAGGTAAGGCATATCCAACTTTACAACCACATTAGGTAAATTGTACATTAAATTGTAACATTCTAACGTTGTTAGGTTTATCGTGGGCTTTTAATTTACTACACAAAACGTCTTCTAATTGAATTGTCCCATTATTTATGTCATATTTTGATAGTTGAAAAAAAATTAAATTCATAATTATTAAATAAAGTGGGCTACTCCTTATCACTATCCACTCCACATTTTATATTCTCTCTCACACGATTTTGTTTCGGATTAAGAAGTTTATGATTATTAATTTTTGAAAACTTTATATTATCTTCAATAACAACATTAATAAAAAAAATCGATATGCCTCAGTAGAATTTGGATGAATTATCAATCATTCAAAACAACCATTACTCCAAAATATTGTGCTAATTTTCTTAATACAATTAAAACTTATAAAATAAACACCTAGATAAAACTTATTAATCGCGATGCCGGAAAAAAACAAAATGGAAATAATGGGACGGAGGGAGTTGCTAACAAATACAAAATGCTCTCCATGTAATTGAACTCAATTTTTATGTATTTGGATCGGAAACATGTCCTTTCAAAGAAACTTTGGACCTCATCAAATAATTGAACTCAATTTCTATGTATTTGGGCATTTCATTTCCAGAATTCAAAGCGGCGGCAAAATAGAAAGCCCAATAAACAATTGCCACGTAGATCTAAGTGAGACATCAAAGTTGGCCCCATATTATAAGAAAAAATAATTAATAAATACTACTAATGATGACAAAACATATACAAAAATTGAAAAAATAGGTTTATTATTAGAGAATATAGGCTCTACTCTAGGCATGCAGGGTAAGTAGATATTGGAAATCGAAATAACTTTTTGTTTCTTCTCCTCCGCCATTATCCACTTCCACCTAGGGATGGCAATGGACCGGATTTGGACCGGATTCTTCTCGGTCCAGATTCAGATCGAGATTTTTTATTTTGGTCCAAATTCGGTTCAGATCTATTGGATCTCAAAAAATGAGATCCAAACTCAGATTCATTGGATCCACAAGGTCTCGGAATCTAGACCCGGATCCATAAGTTTTTTTAGCTAAAATTAAAAAAATTCTAAATCAATTAAAATTTAACTAAGTTAATTAGTTCTATGATAACACGATAATCTATAAGAGCATTACTATCATTAAAAAAAATCAAACTACTCATGATATTATAAAAATATTACAATCATCTATAAAACTATGATCTTCTCTCTAAAAAACTTCCAAATTCGTGGACAGTGGGTACTCAATCTCCTCCCTCTTTTCTATTCATTAGATTACTAGTTAAGTATTCCAAGCTCAACAAATAATGTAATGTGATATTTTAAGTAGAAATTATATAATTATAATATTTTAGATATGATAATAAAATAATATTTTAGTTATAAAAATTAGCGGATTTGGACCGGATCCGGATCTCAGATCGTAAAGTCCAGATCCAGATCCGTAATTTCTAAAATTAGTCTAGATCCGATTCAGATCCAATGGGTCTAATTTTTTAAGATCCAGATTCAAAAAAATGGATCTGGATCCACGGATCTGGACCGGGTCCAAGATCCATTGACATTTCTACTTCCACCGCATCGTAAAAAATAATTTTGCTCCATCACTCCTTAAAAAAAAATATTTACATTATAACTTCGGTGAAATTATAAAAAAACAAAAATAGTTAATTTGGGATTATAATTTCCAAGAAAACAATTGATTTCTACTCCTCTATTCTATTATAACTATCTTGTCTTTTTAAGGAGATTAAGAAATTTTATTTAAAGTTTATCTTGTCCTCTTTAATTTCAGCAGCTGAAGATTAAAGAAATTGTATTTTTGTGTATTTTATAAGTTTTAATTGTATTAAGAAATTAACATAATTTTTAATAAGTGATTGGTGAGATAAAATAAAAATTATCCAAATTTTTATAATGGCTAATAAAAACAATTATTTTTTCTATGTTTTTTCATATTATAATAGAAAAAATAATTTAAAGTTTTCAAAAGTTAAAAATTATAAATTTTTTATTTTGGAGTGGAACGAAATCGTGTATGAAATAGATTTTTGAAGAGAGAGTAAAAATGTGGGTTGAGTAGTGAGTAAGAGAGACCCATTTTATTTTATTTTTAACAGTAACTTTTGCCATTTTTAGAAAGTGAACACTTATAGTGGAACGACTTAATTAAAAAATGTTGATTTTTATAGCGGGACAGGGGGAATATTATTTTAACTATGTTAAAAAATAAATATAGGTTTCAAATAATAGTTGATGGAAAAAAATGAGAATTTGTCCAAATTCTATTAAGTTTTACTTGAATATTTGATTTTTTTTCGTTTTGTAATTGAATAAATAACTAAAAGCTCAGAAAAAGTTAAGAATCATAAATATTACACATATAACGGGGCAACACGATCAGTAAAACATGACAGTAATAGCGAGATTAAGAGAGTATAATTAAATATCGATAAAATAATAACCGTAAAACCTAAAAAAATACAATTAAACCTTGATAAACGAATACCTTATAAACGGAAAAAAAAAATTCATTTAACGAGAATTTTCTTTATCGAAATTTATCTTAGTGTATTTGTCCAAATTTAGATTGGAGAATATAGTTATCTACGCCAAATTATTACTCAATATAATATTACTTTATGGAAAATTACTTTAACAACTCTCTATCACATTTTAAGTGACGTATTTTCCTTTTCGGATATCCCACTTGAAGTTACACGAATAACTTTAAAAAATTTTACATTCGCTATTCTAAATTTATATGCCTACTTTCTTTTTCTGTCTGTTTTGGATTGTGGAAATATATTCTGTTAGCCAAATAAAAAAAAAAAACAGATTTAGCCATCCTGTAAAAAAAAACACAAATCTAGCTAATTTATCTTGTTGTGGGCGCTGGCCGATTGAGGGCCGATGGGGGCCGATAAACATTTTTAGGGCCGATTGGGGCCGATATTATTTAGACATAGGGCCGATCGTGATCGGTCGAACGATCGGCCCCCAGTCGGCCGAATATAAGAAAAAGGAAATAATTTAAGGGCCGATTTCTATCGGCCCCTATTGAGCCAAGATATCGGCCCTCGGAAATAAATTTGTTATAGATTTTCAAAAAAAATGCGGGCCGATCTACATCGGCCCGTAATCGGCCGAGCCATCGGCCCTGATCCTTAAGAAGCCGTTACATGTAACAGCCAAAATTTACTGAGGGCCGAACAAATTTTAACCGTTTTTTTACCGAGGGCCGATTCTCATCGGCCCCACCATCGGCCCTACCATCGGCCCCGAGTGGCAATAATGGAGGGCCGATTGAATATAACCGTTGGCCGACTGAAAAAAACATTTACCATTTTACTATTTTCACGAGATCCACCTCTCGCCGCTCGCTCGCCGCCGAAATCGCCGCCATCGCCGTGCTCGCCGCCGCCGAACGACAGCGCCGCCGATCCCCTTTGAAACGCCATGTCTTCCGGCGAAATTGAGGTTAGTAATTTATGCCATGAATTGTGATTGTATTTCATTCATAGACAAAATTTAGGTTGAAATTGGGTTGGGTTTACATTGAAATGTCCATGTATTGATGAAATTGTAGAGAATTTGGAGAGGATTCGAGTGTTAAATTTCTGCAAATTTATGAAACTGGGGCCAATGGGAGGGCCGATTTCGGGGCCGATGAAGATACACTCCATCGGCCCTGACTAGGCCGAACCTAGTTGAATACGCCGTCAGCCCCTGGTGGGCGAAGAGAATTCGGCCCCGACTGGGTAAAAAAAAATTCGGTTAAAATTGTGATATTATTTGATTCATAGACGAAATTTAGGTTGAAATTGGGTTGGGTTTACATTGAAATGTCCATGTATTGATGAAATTGTGGAGAATTTGGAGAGGATTCGAGTGTTAAATTTCTGCAAATATATGAATCTGGGGCCGATGGGAGGCCGATTTCGGGGCCGATGAAGATACACTCCATCGGCCCTGACTGGCCTATGATAATTCGGCCCTGTCTGGCCAAAGAGAATTCGGCCCCGACTGGGGCAAAAAAATTTCGGCCCCGGCTGGCCTTCGAGGCTTCGGCCCCCGGCTGGCCGAATAGAATTCGGCCCCGGCCTTAGAGTAATTGGCCCTACCATTCGGCCCCGGCCTTACAGAATCGACCCTTATTTTTTCAGTTTGGATAATTCATTCGTTTTTCTGTAAATCTTGCAGCCCGCTTATATCCGACTACCGGTTAGACAAAAGACCCCAAAAGTCACGACATATTGGAGAGATGATCTACCCGAACTATTAAAAAGCAGTCTTGCTAGACGGGGGGGTAGTGGTCTAGTTCATCGCTTTAGAAACGGACAGCTTGGACATTTGCTTGACTGGAGGAAAGGCAAGAGTTCGATCATAGCTTTGCATCAGTTGATGTGCTATGAGGTGCAGGCACCGCCCGGGGAGGCCCGTTTTCACATATCCGGAAGGGAGATTAGATTTTCGCGATGCAGTATGCACTCGTGAATCGGTTTATTTTTCGGCCCCGGTACTTTCGATACGACGGCAGCTCGTGCCCCTGTGGAGTCTGGAGTATACATGAGAGTCACAAAGGGGAATCCAGTAACAGGAGGCGAGCTGCTAAATTTATGGAAGAATGACAAGCTCGGCAACCTCTCTCGAAGACGATTATTTGAAGGTGGCCAATGTGTTGGCCATGATGTGTTTTTTCTTCGCACCTGCCGACACGAAGAAGGTCGAGACCTGGATGTGGGTTCTCGCTGACGATGTAGACGCGTGGAACGATTTTCCATGGGGAGCATACACGTACAAAGCCCTCTTGCACTACATGAGCTTTGTACCGAAGGAAGTCGAAGCAGTAAAATCGAAGTATAATATTTATGGTCCAGTTTGGGTTCTTCAGGTACAAATTTTGGATGTTTATAATTATTTTTTTTAATTTATATTTTATACTTGTACTGATCTTTAATCGTATTGTAGATCTGGGCATATGAGGCGATACCAGATTTGGCCAGTCTGTGTGTACGCCTTATTAATGACGGTGGTATACCCCGATGTGTGAAATGGGTATTTGTCACGCCACCAGATACGAAATTGATTAGTTTCTTTGCCTTGCCGGTAAGTAACATTTTAAATATTTATGAACAGATACGGAATGGATTATAACCTATTTTTTAAACTTTTCGAACAGATGGACACACCGCCCCATGAGAGTCTTACGCCCACTCCCGAGGAGCAGCTATCGGAATACTGGAGACGGGTGATTGGAGAGAATCCTATCGGTGTGGAGTTTCCTAGACCGACCGCCGTACATCGGAGACGAGTTGATGAAGAGGGTAGTGTACGGGATCCTCCGCCGGCAGCACAAAAGAAAAAATCGAAGAAGAAACGTGCACCGGCGGAGGGTCAGTCATCTGGGCCTCGGAGGGATGAAGATTAGACTTTGCCCACTTATGACGGAATGATCCGATCGATAGATGAACAGTTTCAGCGGCGCGAGACTGAGTTGTTAGAAAAAGTGGATCAGCGCTGGAAGGCGAATGAGGATCAGTTCTTCAAAAAAGCGGGGAACTTGATAAAAAATATCTTCGGGGGCAAGGGCAAGGGCAAGGGTAAAGGCATACGATCCAGTTCTTCGTGGGATGTGGAGGAAATTATTAATGAATCGGATGAGGAAACATCTGCACCATCGGAGCCACCACGGGGGAGGATTGTTAATGTACATGAGTGGCCCAGCTGGAATCAAGATGCCGAACAGCCACAGAGAGATGTGGAAGATACGACGAGTGGCGATGTAGATCCTTGGGATGTGGCTGCTCGAATGGCTAATCGTGGCTATGATATGGGGCGGCATAGCATATACGAGGAGAGACATGTTTGGGTCCCGAGACGTTGGGAGCCACTCCCTTATACGGCTCCACGGTCCCCACCGCCTGTACAGGTATGTTAACTATTCAAATTAATTTTATGTTTTTTATTTCATTTGACCATGAGTTTTTGTCCAAAATGCAGCAACATCAGTCGGTCGTGGATGACTTATTTGATACGCAACATGTACAACAGGTGTATCATAGCCAACCGGCGGAGCAGGAAATTGTACAAAGCACTGAGGTACAAATATTTTTTTAAGTTATATAATTTAGGATCTTTTTTAATACAATGTTATTTGCAGCCCATAGAGGAGCGCCTCCCAAGTCCTAGTGGAGCTCCACGCATGTTTGATCCGGCGGACTCATTGAGGAGAGAGTTTGAGAAGTTCATGCGAATGGAAATTTCAGCCAATGTCACTGTTTTGCAGCATAACCTCTCTCACGGCTTTTTCAAGAACCTATTGGATACAAAGTACGACATGGGTCACGCAATGGTCGATTTGTACATATGCTACCTCCGGCAGAGGCTTCAATTCAAAGACCGTGACGTGTTATGTACACCCGATTCACGCTATACCGTCATAGCGGCTACGTCAGTTTTTGTAAGTATATATTTATATTTTTTTAAATATAAAATATGTTTCTTTTTAATTGTCCTGCTAATGTGTTATGTACACCCGATTTGTACATATGCTACCTCCGACAGAGGCTTCAATTCAAAGACCGTGACGTGTTATGTACACCCGATTCACGCTATACCGTCAAGCGGCTACGTCAGTTTTTGTAAGTATATATTTATATTTTTTTAAATATAAAATATGTTTCTTTATAATTGTCCTGCTAATGTGTATATTTTTTGACAGACGTCTTTACATTCAGCTTGGACTTCCAAAATATTTGAGCCCGATAACGAGTTCCATGAACGGTACGAGGTGAATTATAATGACTGGATCCCTGCACAGGGTTTAATGGATGCCTTTTTGGAGCGGATACGGTATTTGGTGATGACAGGACTCCGTGGTTCGATGCCAAATTCGTAAGTTTTACAATTTTTTCAATTTTCTTTTTTCTACGCTTTGACAATTTAATTATTATTATTATTTACTAATTTGCATTAATTAATAGGTTATATTCCCGGTGTTGGCCGCCGGCCATTGGATGACAGTCAGATTGTGTATCGAGTCATGGAAGTTGGAGTTGTATGACTCACTTAACTGCCGTGGAGATCGGAATATATTTGAGTACCGAAAACAAAATTTGCGGCCACTCCGCAAACTGATCAGTCGATTGCTAGATGTACGTATTTTAATATTTTTAATGTTTTTTGTTAGGCTACTAATTATTTTTAATCGATCTTTAGTAGGCTACTAATTACTGGACGATGAACAAGTACAATCTGGCGCATCCGGGCATTCGGACTCCTGAGTTGGTCTTGATGCCGCAAAAGGAGCAGTTCAAGCAAGAGGATTCGCATAGTTGTGGTCCATTTACGTGTATGGCAATTGAGCGGCTCATAACTGGATATCCTACTCCGAAATGGGGTAATATGAAATCAAACATCAGAATCTATCGGGAGTGGATGGCTTGGAAATGTTTCGAGCAGTGCCATTACGGAGATTTTGGATCTAGCTCTCCCAATGAGTAGTGTGTATTGAATGGAACATTTCGTAATTTCATTTTAATTTTCTAACATTTCGTAATTTTATTTTCGAACATTAATCGAAATTAGCTTCATTTCGAATATTTCGTAATTCTATTTTCGAACATGAGAGTATATCTCTCGGCCGAGGCCGAGAAAATCATGTATCAGCCCCAGGATCGATACATAGCCGAATAGCATCGGCCCCACTACCATCGGCCCCGAGCCATGCATGGCCTCGGCCGAGAAAATCATGTATCGGCCCCAGGGCCGATACATAGCCGAATACCATCGGCCCCACTTGTTGGGATTTTGTATACTGGAAGCACTTTTTAAGCTTGTATACAATGTGTTTTTGTCCTTACCACTATTTTATTCTCCTATCTGATAAATATGTATATTTGCACATGTTATCCTTTATCTTGTATAATAGTTAGATTTGTGTGGTGTGTCGGGTATCACAGAAGACAACACAAATTGGTTGAACTAACAAGATATAAACAGTTAACACTGTGAGACAACTTAAGGATGAAGTTGTCGGTTTAAGCCGCTGCGTTTAGATAAGAAGTGGCTTGTCTTAGCCGCTTGTCTTTCTTGGTACACTTAAGGTGGTGTATTTACGGATCACGGTGAGATGTGTTTTCCTAACCGACATTAGTGGAAAACCAAGATCTCGGTGACTTAGCTAGTCTTAAGCTTGGTAAGACTTCGGTGAGTGCATTTGGCTATCTATCACTTTGACCTACTATGGTGAACGTCCAATGAGCGACCGGATCTACGTATCTTGGGTGTTAGTAGTCATTTGTGGCTCGAGCCGGTTGTCCGTATCTTGCAACCGTATCCCGGAGAATGGGTTGATAATATCCCCCGAGGAACTCGAAAGGATTAGCACACTAAACCCGGCCGGTTGATTAAGTTCGGGTGTGTTAATAAGGTCGAGTGGTACTACTCGGGAATACAAGATGTTAATTAATTTAAGCGGTCAAGTAAGCTTAATTAATTAACGGATATTTCTATCTTAAATACGGAGATCGATTAAGTCTAAAATACAAGACCTTGCTCAAATTAGGATAAAGGGGTAAGTCAACACGGATTCTCTAGTGGAATGAATCCGTGTTAATTAATTAATTTTGCTCGGGGTGAGCATGGATAATTAATTAATTGGAGGCCCAGCTTTATTTCTTGTATTGGATCCCTGATCTGGCCCAATTAGTTGCCTAGTAATTTATTATCTCTCAGAATTCATTATTAATGGATTAATGTATTTTACATTATTTAATAATGTTATTTATCTGGAATTAATTGGCTGGGCCAATTAATTGATAAATATTAGTAGCCCAATAAATTAATTAATTATATTATGGGCTGATTTAATAGAAGCCCATTGGATTATAATTAAATTAATGGGCTACAAATATATTAATATTATATAGGTTTTTGAAGCCTATATATATTAGTATTTTGTTCAGAAACTCACACAATTGATTCATAAAAATCGAGAGTGGCGTGAGTTTATAGAGAGAGAATAAATTTATTTTCTTCAGATCTCTGACCACCCAGAGGGAGAAAAGGCCGGGACACAGATCAAAAGATCTGACACAGGAGCAACAATCGGAGCCGCGACAACACACCAGGAGGAAGGTAGCCTTACTGTAAACCCTATTATTCCTTCAATTGGTATCAGAGCCTGGTTTAGGCTCTGATTGTTGCATAATTAGGTTTTATTTCGTCGTTATCGGGCTATTTCGTGTTTGGGGCGGCCTGCGAGCCACTGTTTTGACCCCGTTGTAACGTTTTTCTCGTGAGAAAATCCACGAGTAGTTGATAGGATCAATGTGCTATGTGATTGTACTGTTTTTTGTACTGTAATTGGTCCGATTGGCACGAAAATCGAGGCGCGACGGAGCGGAAGGGCGAAAACCTAGTTTCTGGCAGAACACGGGCGCCGACTTGCGACAGCGCGTGAGGGCGCGTGCTACAGTATCCTTCCGATCCGTTCGGATAGGTTTGTTCGTCTTCGCGTTAGCTTCGTCTGGATAGGTCGCACGACCCATTCCGATTTCTGGTTTGTCCGGAATAGCGTCGGAAAGGAGAAGTAGTCGTGCTGTCCAGAAATTCCCAAATTGGCTAGGAAACCCTAGTTTTCTAGGGTTCCGCCGCATTTTGCGGCGGCGATTCCCGGCGGTTCCGGGGTCGGATTTCCAATAGGCTTGGACCTATGGAATCCTTGTCTTACGAGCTTCGCGTTGATAGGTCGTATGGGATCATCCGATCCCGGATGCGACCGGAATTGACGTCTGAAGTTCGCTGCTCGTAATGAATTCGTTCCGGCGAATCGTTTGAAATTCGAGAAATTGAGGAACTAATCTCGGCCGGAATCCGTTACCCGGTGGTCGTGAGTGTTCCAATTACGTTTCCCCTCTTTCAATTGATCGAATCGCAGCTCGGAAAGAGGAAAATTCGGGCGGCGGAGATGGCAGCGCCGGGCAGCGCGTTTCTTTCGCAATTGCAGCGACGGCGCCGGCCGTTCTTCACGGCAGACGTTCGGGAGACGTCTGGGAAACCGAGTGGGAGCGAGAGGAGGTCGGAGGAGGCGGCGGGAGGCCGCGGCAATCGTGCGCAGACGGCACGCAGATGCGCGCGTGCTCCCGGCGATGCCTCGTCGCGATTCCGGTGTGCCGGCCGGAGAACGGGCGGCAAGGCCACGGGACGACCTCCCCTTGACGACGGCGGGCTGCGCCGCGGCCCTGGAGGGGCGGCGGCCGCTTGCCGAAGAAGACGAGCTGACGTGGCGCGTTGACGTGGCACACCACGTCGGCCCATTTGCCGACCAGCTTCCACGTGTCCGCCACGTGGCGGCCCTCGATGACGTGGCGACGACGGTTCGATGCGTTTTCGACGCAGTTTCGATTCGAAGATTTTCAAGATTTCGAAGATCTGTATTTTTATCGGGCAATGTAATAGTTAGGAATTACGTGTTTTAAAGCCCGATAACGATTTTAAATTTCCTATTTGCGTATTTATTTTTAATTATGCTTTAGCATGCGATTATGTGATTAATTGCGCTTAGAAAAGCATGTAAATAGGATTTATGTCGTTGCTAAAGCATGTTTTATTTTTCGCGAGCACGTTTTATTATATGCGTTTAGAAATTGCATGCTTTAGGAATTATGTGATATGCATGATTTGCTACAAACCTTTTGAATAAAAAGACTAAGCAATTTTAAATTAAATGTTTAATTAGATTCCATTAATTTGGATATTAAACACTTAATCGGACCTCCATTAATTGGACTCTACACGAAAGTAGTAAGATTATGTGAGTAAACGTCCACCTGCGTGGCTTGCTTGCATTTTTGAGCTACCAGTTTTGTGAGATGAGTTTTCCAAAACAATATTTAATTATTATTGAGTAGTGGGAGCGAAGCCGTAAACGTCCACCTGCGTGGCTTGCGTGCCTAGTAAACACGAGTACTCTAGAAGATAATAATTAAATAGGATGGCTAATTAGGTCAAATTGAATGCGGCATGGTTCGAGTAAGTATGTCAATTTCGAGAATTTGATTCTATTTTGGTCAAATTAATGGTCAATGCTTAGATGTCACCGCAGGTACAATTCACTTCCCTCGAAGTCCCTTCCCGCGTTTTAATAGTGACATGAGCCAGAATATCGAACTATTAATTCCATTCGTCTTAAGAACCTTGACGTGGATTGGAATTAAAGAGCTAGGTAAATAGCTTGGTTTAGGGTTACGCTAGTAAACGTCCACCTGCGTGGCTTGCTAGTGGAATTCCTAGAGCGGTTCGAGGTTTTTAACATCATTGGTTTTTCAAAAGGTTACAATGATTGTTAATTACGAATTATGTGCAAATATTAATTTTATACATGCTTTTAATTTATATTTTTTCAGATATGTCTGTTCGAAAAACTTTAATTTCGAGTTCCTAAACAGTCTCACCAACCAAACCCTAACGGGTTTACAATTTTAAATAATTTTACAAAGTGGAAGAGATATCTTACCTTCCCAATAAATGCTCTGCAAAGGTTCTATAAGAACTTCTTTTTTAGGACCGCTATGTCTAAGAACGAGTTTACTTTGAGTATGTTACTCAAATCTTTGGTAGCGGTCAAAGAGGTTATAGAAAAGGGCAAGAGTGCTCAAGTCTTGAATATCCCTAGTAGTTCAAGAATCCTCTGAAATGCGAAAACCAGAAAAAGAACAGAAAGGGTGGACATTTCAAGAAGAGCAGTGGGAGTAAGAAGACGGTCCTTACCGGCGACATGCAAATGTCAAAGGAGAAAGGAAGGTTCTTCAAGAATGGTAAGAAAGGACACTAGAAGAATTATAATCCAGATGTCAAGGCAAAACAGAAAGAGACGCGAGTCGCTCTTGTAATCGAAACTGCGTCGGTTTCCTCTTCTACTCATGAATGGGTAGTGGATTCGGGGGCAACTTGTTCATGTTTGTTACACCTTGCAAGGTTTCTTGCGAAAAGGTAATTGAGCAATGGCGAGGTGGTAGTCTCAATGGGCAATGGATTGAAAGTTCCCGCAATTGCCATTGGAGATTTAAATCTATCTTTTGATAGTTCCGTTTTAGTACTTAAAGATGTTTAATATGTGCACGAGTTTAGGCGAAACATTATTTTCTGTTTCAAAACTACGCACCATGGATGGTTATAAATCAAGTTTTGATAGTGAAGTTTCTATCATGAAAGACGATGATTTTATCCGTGGTGGACCATTAAACGGATCTTTATATACTATTACTTGTAAACCGCGTAGTTACGTTAATATTGCTTCCTCATCATCAAATCCTAAGAAGAGGAAAGAGTCTTCTAAGGTAAACCAAACTTATCTATGACACTTAAGACTAGGTCACATCAATCTTAACGGGGACTCGGAGGTTGGTGGGATATGGATCATTGGAGTCTCTCCGAGATTGAACCGTTTCCAACTTGTGAAACCTGTTTGGAAGGAAAGATGATGACTAGGCCTTTGAAGGCAAAGGGTTATAGAGCCACGAAGCATTAAGTTTGATACATTCGACTTGTGTGGGTCTATGTCTACACAAGCTCGTGGAGGGTATGAGTACTTCGTCAAATTTACTGACGATTACTCGAGGTATGGATATGTTTACCTTCTTCGCCACAAGTTGGATTGCTTTGAAACCTTTAAGGAATTCAAGGCAGAAGTGGAGAAGAAGCTAGGTAAAGAAATCAAAACACTACGATCTAATCGTGGTGGGGAATACTGTCCAACGAGTTCAAGGACTACTTGACGGAATGTGGGATTACATCCCAGCTGACATCACCGGGCACGCCTCAGCAGAATGGTGTGTCAGAGAGAAGGAACCGAAGTCTCTTAGAGATGGTTCGGTCGATGATGAGTTATGCAACTTTGCCAGTTTTCTTTTGGGGATATGCCCTAGAGGCAAAGCATACTTGATGAACCGTGTGCATTCCAAGTCGGTACAAAAGATCCCTTTCGAGTTGTGGAGCGGGCACAAACCCAAGTATGCACCACTTAAGGATTTGGGGTTATCCCGCTTATGTGCTAAATAGGCGGGCCGACAAATTGGAATCACGTTCGAAGTGATGTTGTTCATAGGGCATCCGAAGGAAACGAAAGGTGGATACTTTTATGATCCTAAAGAACAAAAGATCGTTGTTAGCCCTAACGCTCGGTTCTTAGAAGAGGATTACATTAGTAACCAAAAATCTCGAGTCGACATCATCCTTGAGGAATTACAAGGTGGTCGGGTTCCACTTGAACAACCGGTTGTGCAAGATAGTACTCCACGAGTAATCGCACAACTGTTAACACGGCTCCCGACACTCGTTCGACGTAGTGGGAGGGTGATATTTACACTGATCGGTATATGTTCACTATGGAGACGTTTAATTATCTCCTGGCGGATGAACAAGATACCGTGGATCCCTGAACTTACAATGAAGCAGTGGGAGATGTAGATGCACCATGGACTCGGAATTTGAGTCCATAACTGATATGGATGTATACGAGATCACTGAACTACCTAAGGGCTTCAATGCTATTGGTAGTAAGTGGGTATACAAGAGAAAGAGAGAGCACCGAATGAAGAGATCATGGCGTTTAAGGCCAGACTAGTGGCGAAGGGTTTTACCCAGAAAGAAGGTATCGATTTTGAAGAGACCTTCTCGCCTATAGCAATGATCAAGTCCATTCGGATTTTCCTTGCCATATCAGCTCACATGAAACTAGAGATCTGACAAATGTATGTCAAAACCGCTTTCCTAAACGGTCACCTTGAAAAAGGTAGGGACATCTACATGAATCGGGGGACATCTCATGAATCGCCGGATGGTTATGTGAATGAGGGCGAAGAGCATCTAGTTTGGAAGCTTAAGAAGTCTATTCATGGACTTAAGCAAGATTTCCGGTTATGGCACCAGCGTTTTCGACGAGATAGTCAAATCCTATGGATTTGTATCCTGTCCTAACGAGGTGTGTGTAACGTATTTGTGTTAACGGATCAGTGGTGTTTCTTGCATTTTATGTAGATGACATCCTTCTCATTAGCAATAATGTTGAAGTGTTATCGGACGTAAAGACGTGGTTATCCGAGCAAGTTTCAAATGAAGGACTTAGATGAAGCCGCTTACATCCTTGGGATCAATGTTATTCGAGATCGCCGGAAGAAGGATGTTAAGCTTGTCACAAGTGTCCTACATTGACACCGTTATTGCTCGTTTTAGCATGCAAAATGCCAAGATAGGTTCGAGTACCTTTCGGACATGGCATTTTTCTATCCAAGAATCGGTGCCCTAAAAACGCCCGAAGAGATAGAAAGTATGAGGCTAGTACCATATGCTTCCGCTTGTCGGTAGCCTCATGTATGCGATGCTTTGTACGAGAGCGAGATATCTCACATGTTGTATGCATGGTCTCAAGATATCGGCCTAACCCCCGGAAAGGAACACTCGGATCGCGGTCAACCATATTCTCAAGTACCTTAAACGGACTAGAGATTATAGCTTGTTTACCGGTCAGACGGTCCTAGTGTCTTTGGGTTATGCGGGAATCGGATTTCTAGGCCGACAGAGACGAGTAGAAGTCTACCTCGGGTTATGTGTTTACCTTGGGAGGTGGAGCCATTTCATGGAGGAGTGCAAAGCGAGAAATGCATTGCGGACTCAACCATGGAAGCGAGTATGTGGGTCGTCGGAAGCCTCGAAAGAGGGAGTATGGCTCAAGAATTTTCTCCAAGATCTTGATATTGTTCGGGAATTTGCCTAAGGCGATCACGATTTATTGTGATCATGCGGGTGCGATGACAAATTCTAAGGAACCTAGATCTCACAAGGCGTTTAAACACATAGACCGGAAGTACCACATTATACGAGTATTCGTAAATCGAGGTGACGTGGTGATTGACAAAATTGGAACCGAAGTCAACCTAGCTAATCCTTTCACGAAGAGCTTACCACTCCCGGCGTACGAGAAGCATGTTCGTGGCTTAGGGATGGTAGAGATGCCCCCCACTTAGGACTACAGAAACTTTTGTATAAGTGGGAGAAGATGTCGTGATAGATAGGATAGAAAGCTAACATATAGTTGGGTACTAGTTTGTACCTAGATAGTCGAGATATAGACACATTGTATACTAAAAGTTTACTTTAGTATAAGTGGGAGAATTGTTGGGATTTTGTATCTTTGGAAGCACTTTTTAAGCTTGTATACAATGTGTTTTTGTCCTTACCACTATTTTATTCTCCTATCTGATAAATATGTATATTTGCACATGTTATCCTTTATCTTGTATAATAGTTAGATTTGTGTGGTGTGTCGGGTATCACAGAAGACAACACAAATTGGTTGAACTAACAAGATATAAACAAGTTAACACAATGAGACAACTTAAGGATGAAGTTGTCGGTTTAAGCTAGCGTTTAGATAAGAAGTGGCTTGTCTTAGTCGCTTGTCTTTACCGGTACACTTAAGGTGGTGTATTTACGGATCACGGTGAGATGTGTTTTCCTAACCGACATTAGTGGAAAACCAAGATCTCGGTGACTTAGCTAGTCTTAAGCTTGGTAAGACTTCGGTGAGTGCATTTGGCTATCTATCACTTTGACCTACTATGGTGAACGTCCAATGAGCGACCGGATCTACGTATCTTGGGTGTTAGTAGTCATTTGTGGCTCGAGCTGGTTGTCCGTATCTTGCGGCCGTATCCCGGGAATGGGTTGATAATATCCCCCGAGGAACTCGAAAGGATTAGCACACTAAACCCGGCCGGTTGATTAAGTTCGGGTGTGTTAATAAGGTCGAGTGGTACTACTCAGGAATACAAGATGTTAATTAATTTAAGCAGTCAGTAAGCTTAATTAATTAACGGATATTTCTATCTTAAATACGGAGATCGATTAAGTCTAAAATACAAGCCCTTGCTCAAATTAGGATAAAGGGGTAAGTCAGCACGGATTCTCTAGTGGAATGAATCTGTGTTAATTAATTAATTTTGCTCTGGGCTGAGCATGGATAATTAATTAATTGGAGGCCCAGCTTTATTTCTTGTATTGGATCCCTGATCTGGCCCAATTAGTTGCCTAGTAATTTATTATCTCTCAGAATTCATTATTAATGGATTAATGTATTTTACATTATTTAATAATGTTATTTATCTGGAATTAATTGGCTGGGCCAATTAATTGATAAATATTAGTAGCCCAATAAATTAATTAATTATATTATGGGCTGATTTAATAGAAGCCCATTGGATTATAATTAAATTAATGAGCTACAAATATATTAATATTATATAGGTTTTTGAAGCCTATATATATTAGTATTTTGTTCAGAAACTCACACAATTGATTCATAAAAATCGAGAGTGGCGTGAGTTTATAGAGAGAGAATAAATTTATTTTCTTCAGATCTCTGACCACCCAGAGGGAGAAAAAGGCCGGGACACAGATCAGAAGATCTGACACAGGAGCAACAATCGGAGCCGCGACAACACACCAGGAGGAAGGTAGCCTTACTGTAAACCCAATTATTCCTTCACCACTACCATCGGCCTCGAGCCATGCATGGCCTCGGCCGAGATTGTATATCTCTCGGCCGAGGCAGAGAAAATCATGTATCGACCCTAGGGCTGATGTATGGCGGATTTTTATCGGCCCCACTACCATCGGCCCCGAGCCATGCATGGCCTCGGCTGAGATTGTATATCTCTCGGCCTTGTGTGATATGCCTCGGCCCCGAAGGGTTTCGGTTGAGGCCGATGGAGGGCCGATGGGTTAACCACCATCGGCCCTTTAGGGTTTCGGCCCTTTTTTTTTATCCTACCAAATAACTCGATCAGTGACAAAAAACTTTAATCGATCAGTGCAATAAAATTAAAGCGATCATTGACAAAAAAATTTAATCGTTTGTTGTCGTTCCAGATATGGGGCATCTCCGCCTTGTGTGACCTTCTTCTCCACAGTTACCACATTTTTTCCTACGGCGCGTACCGGATGTACTAGCTTCTGCTCCTGAAGGACGACGACTGTTTCTCGGGCATCCGGTTTGCCGCATAATAATTGGTGGAAGAACAATAATGTCCTCTATTTCCGGTGGGACACCCCACTCATTTCGAGGAGGCACGGGATTAACCACTCCGGCATATATTGCCTTCCACGTCGCCGTCGTATAATAATCATTAATATGATTGTACAGATTTTCCCGGCGATGATAGAAAACGGCGACAACTTGACTACACGGCAACAAGTCAATTTGCCAGACACCGCATTCACACATTTCGTCTAGAAGATTGACCCTCCACTGTCGCTCACCTGCGTCGACCTTGTATTTGTGGTTAGTGACCTGCGTAACTGTAAACCTTCGAGCCAGTTCTACTTCATTCCGCATCCTCAACTCAGAAGCCTCCGTCAACGAATTGTTTATGGAACTTGCTTTTACCCGTCGTGTATCGAACCACGACTCTATCATATGATGGATTGCCTCGAGCATAGCTAGAATTGGTAGTCGTCTAGCCTCCAATAGTCGAGAATTTATTGACTCGACAGCATTCGATGTCAGTAGACTGTAACGACGACCTTTACTGAAAAGTCGGGACCACTTCTCCGATCCGATTTCCATGAGCTTCTCGTAAATAGCAGGTTTTCCCTAACGGATGGCGTTCATGGCGTCATGGAATTCTGTTGCCCCATAAGCATAAGCTGCTCGATAAAATGATCGGATAACCCACTCACCGTGCCTAGCAAACTTATTCGATAAATGGTAGTAACAAAGTCCGTGTTGTGCGTCTGGGAAAATCACTCTTACCGCATTCGCTATGCTTTTATGTTGATCTGAAACAATCACTAAACTGTCATCCGTTGGAAATGCGGCTCTCAGTCGCATCATAAACCACGTCCAGGAAACATCATTTTCAATGGGACCTACACCAAAAGCGAGAGGGAATATTTGCTCGTTCGCATCAAAAGTAGCTGCGACGAATAATATTCCCTTGTTTCTCCCTTTTAAATGGGTACCGTCCACCACAATAACCTTCCGAAGGTTGCCTAACCAAGGGGCTCGCGATACACCAAGCGCCATAAATAAATGTTGGAAACGACCATCCTCACCGACATCAAGATCCGTATAAGTTCCCGGATTTGTTTGTTCCATCAAATGCAGATATTTTGGCAATTTGCTGAACGAATCAGCATGTCCGTCGTAAATCATCAATATAGCTGCGTTACGCGCTCGGAGGGCAACACCGTACGTTGCTTGTATTCCAAATTTATCCAACAGATCGACCTGAATATCAGCCGGTTTCATTAACTTGCTTTGATGACGCATTTTACGGGCTATATAAGCAGCGACAACCTTCGACCTCACATTTCGTTCACCAAGTCCGGATAAATCAGTTGTACAGTTGTGGTCCGCAACACATTTAACAACCTCCCAACGCGTCTGACCTCTATAGTATGCCCGTAGCTCGAATGGACAATCAACACTTCTTCTGCACAAATATTCCAAACGGGAAGCACTGGAACGTCACACTCTGAAATCCGCACCGTTTTCCAAATGGAATAGAGCCACAGCAGCATAAAGTTTGTCTTTCGAGCTAAACATCAATCCCGCTTGCAGACTTCCGTCTACAACAGTAATCAGGTTCTGCGACGCTAATGAATCGGATACATCAAGGGGAACAACCGGAAGTAGCCAGTTGCTTGCTGCTTCTGTGTTGTCGTATACAATCTCGTCATTTGTTCGAGAACGATTGACTGGAACTAGCAAAGACATAAGTTGACTTACGCCACCCTCCCTCCGAATCCATGCAGCAAAATCTTGTAACGAACAATTAATCAAGGCAGAAGGAATATCTTCATCCTCATCATCATCAGATGATGAGTCCAAGTCCGCCTCACCATCTGAATCCGTCTCCACACGAACATTCCTTTGGGGACCCCGTCCGCCATCATTACTTCTACTTCCTTGCCCCGTAAACCAATTAGGGCCCCCGAAATTAGAATTATCTTTGGGAAATTGATTCGGATTCAGAACACCAAATTGAGGATTTTGCACTTCAGGATACACAACAAACACAACCGGCTCTACGTCGATAGAGCACAGTCGCATAAGATCAGTATCATGGCCCATAATGGCCTTCATCATCCGGTCGGTTCGTCGGGAAGCAGCAGTATAATAAATGAAGTAGTTGAAAGGAAGGGAATAAGCAGCGAGCCACCGATCAATGTTTTGTCGAAGATATTCGAGAGAAATATTGTTTGAAGGAATGTAAATAATGAACTCATGCCCACCGACATAATTCGACTCTGCATCGAATTGGCCGTTCAATTTCACAATAATTGATCGAAAATCGGACATTTCTGTCAAATTAAATTTGAAGAATTGAGAAGATTGGAAGTGGAATGACGAAAATTTGAAGAATTGAGAAGATTGGAAGTGGAATGAAGATTGGAACTCGGCTATCCTACGTCTTATAAAGAATTTTTCTGAAAAAATTCACGAGTAATATCCAGTCTACTACGCATTTCAACATAGGCACCGATCGGCCCCTGGGTTTCGTGCATGTGCAAGTGAAATCCGACTAGTCATTTCAACAGATAAAGCTGATTTGAAACTGCACCTCCCACAGGCCTTGGATCGGCCCTCCATCGACCACAATCGGCCCTCCATCGGCCCTACTGCACATTTGCAGGAAAAGTCTTGCAGTGTCTTGTACAATCCTATCTCGAATGACGGCCTTAGGGCCGATGGAGGGCCGATGGATACCCACCTTCGGCCCTTCTTCGGCCGATTGGTTGTTCGGCCGTCGGCCTATTTTTTTTGGGCCGATGGCGGGGAGGGCCGATGGACACCACTTCGACCATACATCGGCCCTTCGACCCTATAATATCAACAAATAAGGTTAAGTGGCTCGGCCGATGGGGAAAATTCGGCTCTGTTGAAAACAGCCTTCGGCCCTCCATCGACCCCAATCGGCCCTCCATCGGCCCTACTGCACATTTGCAGGAAAAGTCTTGCAGTGTCTTGTCCAATCCTGTCTCGAAGGACGGCCTTAGGGCCGATGGAGGGCCGATGGATACCCACCTTTGGCCCTCCTTCGGCCGATTGGTTGTTCGGCCGTCGGCCTATTTTTTTTGGGCCGATGGCGGGGAGGGCCGATGGACACCACTTCGGCCATACATCGGCCCTTCGACCCTATAATATCAACAAATAAGGTTAAGTGGCTCGGCCGATGGGGAGAATTCGGCTGTTTTCAACAGGGCCGATTGAGGGCCGATTGACTACCCCATCGGCCCCCCCATCGGCCCAGCGCCGTATAAGGACAAAATGACTATATATGTGTTTTGTTTTAAACGATGGCTATAATTGTTTTTCGTTCCTTACTATTTGAATACTGCTGATTTTGGCCCTTTTGGATTTATATACGGATTGACAAATTTTTTGTGCCAACTAAATATTGGCGAAATTTAATGAATTTAATTAATAAAAAAATATTATTTTATCCAACTTTTAGGAAATATAATTATCTTGTTGATATTTTAATAATTTATTTTAATTTACATAATTTTTAATATCAATAATTATTTAATTTTTATATTATTAAATTTTTTTTAATTTATTTGAAAAAGTAAAAGGCATAAAAAATAAAGAAGAAGAAAGTATTATATCATTTCTTACATTTTTTATTTTCGTCACCTATTATTTTTTATTTTTCTATTCTATTTTATTCTTTGTCTCAGATACTTTATATTTATTTATTCACAATCTCACCCAATGAGGGTGCGACTAAAAATTGTTGTTTTCTACTCTTTCCATCATTTTGATAATGATCTTTTTCTAAAAGAATATTATATTATAATCTCTTATAATTTATTATTTTTCTCATTTATTTTATTATTCACTTTTTCTCTTTTAATTTATTATTTTTCTTATTTATTTTATCATTCAATTTTTTACCATCTCATTTAATTCATTTCTTTTAATTTATCATTTATTTAACTTTTTTAATTTTCTTGTAAAGCCGAGGGGTATTATTAATGTGACGGAGTATAAGATTTCCCGCCGCCAAAACTATCAAATCTTAAATCTTTTCTCTGGTTTTATTTGACGTGCATTTAATGAAGGCTATAATTAGATTTTATGATACCCCACTTCTCATCATTTGCTGATCCTCTTTCACTATTTTCAACAGTCTTTTGATTACTGTTTTTTTCTTTTTAATAAAATGAAGCCATTCTTCTCTTCTCTCCCATTTTCAAAATAGCAGCAATTCTTTGAAGTGTTACCAATTTACAATGAAGCCCTCGTCACTCCTCAACCCTAGCGCTCAAGAATGGAGGAAGACTCCTCACCACCACCTCTCTCCGCCGCATACGGTGGTTCTCGCGCCGCAAGAGGTAGTGTGGCATCTTCCTCTTCCGCAGATGCCATGTAACCATCGGGCCTCGCATCACTACGGTTTCATGCCTTATTATGTCCCACAAACGTGGACGTGTAACTTCGTTTACTACCTCTCTCCGCCGTACTCATTTCCGGCGGCGCGGCCTTTACTCGGCGGCGAGAAGAAATGCACTGCTCATCTCGAGGAGATTCGTGAGGTCGGAGTCGTTAAGGTTGAGGCTCCGACTGTTAAAGGGAAAAGAGGTGCTGCGCTGCCGCCGCTGGTGGAGTGGAAGCCGAGGAAGAGCGGCACCGCCGCCGCGTCATCCCGCAGTGGTTCTTCTTCGAGAACTACGGTTATGATAAAAAACATTCCAAACCAACTGAGGTATTTAACCCCTTTCATTTTTTCTGTTCAAATTTTGTAGTATTTTTTTTGTTTAATTTTAAGTATGAATTGTAATTTCGTTGTGATTTTATAATTTAACAGATTTATGTTAATTTTATTTTTCTCTTTTTTTTTTGGTGCAGAAATTTGTAGTTTTGTGCATAATATCTTGAGAATATATGCTTGATTATGACCAACATTTTTAGAAATCTATTTTACTTTTGATTGATTCTCCAAAAATAGTTACTAAATTCATTATTTGTTCATGATTGATCTCAAATTTCATTAACATCTTGATAATAAATGCTTGTATAATTACCTTATTCGGAATTCCGTATTTTATGACTGTTTTACCCTTATGGTGATGGTTGAGAATGCTCTATTTCTTAGAATCTCAAAGGGTGTTACGGGTATTCACATTTTCTTGTAATTCTGCATCAGGAGAGACTTCATGCTGGAGTTCATTGACGGTTATTGCAAAGCAAACTCTTTGGAGTATGATTTCTTCTATCTACCAATGGACTTCTGGTACTAAAATTAAATTCTGTCTGATCTTTGTATAATAAAATGTTAATTATAACCTTTTCTAATGAATTAGTTTCTCGAATTTCGATTTTATAGTAGCAACGACAATCTTGGATACGCCTTCGTCAACTTTACCAGCAGTGAATATGCATTGAAATTCAAAGAAGTTCTTCACAACTACAAATGGGGAGATGTTCAGACAGACAAGGGTTTGTATGCTTCAAAGAAAGTTTGTTTTCTCACATGGGCAAGAATTCAGGTATGATTAATTAATTTATCAATTATAATTTATTACAATTTCGAAAGTGAATTTATAATTAAGTTAATAATATTGGATTAAAAGGGGAAAGAGAAGCTTGTGGAGAGGTTCAAGGACACGGCATTCGACTGCGAGGACGTCGATTTCCTACCGGTGGTGTTCGTTCCACCGCGCGGTGGATCGGACACCACGACGGTGATCGTGGGTAGGTTGAGGAAGCAAATTAGTAACCGTACCGAGGACGAAAATTAGCTAGGGTTATGGTCTCTCTCACTCTCTCTCTCATGATGGTGGTTAGGTTAAGTAGATGTAAGGTATCTTGTAAGATAGTTCAAGTCGGTGGCTGTGATTTGTCTGAAGATTTGACAAGCCTGTGTTTTCACAATCTCCCTGAAATTGGATTTGGAGATTTTGGGGTGATATGGAAACATGGTTGCTTGCTTTATTATCGCAAATTAAGCCTCTCTATTGTAATTTGATGTTTGTTTTTTAATTGGTTTAGTTTACGCATATAACGTAATTATCAAATTGCGTGAAAAAATTGAATTGAAAATTGCACGATACTTCACGGGACTAAAAATGAACATAGTGTAACTTAAGTTCTATAATCAAATTAAATTCAATTAAATTGATTTTCTTGAATTTTGTAAGTAATTGGATATAAGTCAACGTACTTTCCAGTCTCATTATAGTCTGTCTTTTATTGTGATTTAGTAAGCGTATTTTTGTCCTGATTTAGTTGTTTCACTGAAAGCGTAGAAATAAATTAATTGTTCAAAATTCTAATAATATACATCTTATAACATCATTATTTTTAGTTTGGTGCGAAATGGGAGGGTGGAAGTGTACTAATATTCCCTACTTATGATAGTATTCCCTTAACATTTAATTTGTCTCTATTTTATTTTCTACTGTCTAACTTAATTTATTTTTAAGATAAAAGTTTTTTTATCGGAAGATTCACACTTTTATAATTAAATTATTTTATTTAAATTATAGGATATATACTTTTATTACTCCATTCGTCCCATAAAAATTGTCTTTTTTTTATGGGGGCACCGAGATTAAGGAAATTATATTGTACGGTGTGTTATTTGATTTTTGAATTGTTAATTTTGATCTAGACATTATTTATTTTTTTAGAAACAAGACATTTTTTATGGGACACTCAAAAAAAGAAAATAAGACACTTTCTATGGGACGGAAATAATATTAAATTACTTTATCTTATAATTTTCGTCTTACTACTAAAATTAATCTCACCGTAATAAAATTCATCTCCAATGGTCCTTTAAAATTTGGTAATTCCCTAAAAAAAATCCTCTAACCTCCCCAATTCCTTTCTCCTATTTTGAAGGAGTCCAAATTCTCCCATACATAGTGAAGTCACATCCCATTAAATCAAAATTTTATTGTATAAAGAAATTATATAACTAGATAATGATTTTTGAAAATTCGAATCTCTTTTAAATTGATGGAAATAATAATTTTCAATTTTCTTCTCATTTGAAATAATTTAAAACAAGATTTTAAATGATTTTAATGAGTGTAATTATAATAATCATATTTTAATTTGATTTATAAAATTAAATAATAAGAATATTATCAAATACTCCCTCCGTCCCATTGGAAGCGTCTTGTTTTCCATTTTGGGCGTCCCATTGGAAGCGTCTTGTTTCTAAAAAAGGTAAGAATATGTAGACAAGATTTAACTATCCAAAAGTCAAACAATATACATCACACATTATCATTTTCTTAACATCCGTGCCCATTGGAAACAAGACACTTCCAATGGGACGGAGGGAGTACTAGGTATGAAAAGTTGGAGACTAATAAATATTATTTCTGCTGTAAAATAGGAATAGGATGTAGTATTTTAAAACTCGAATCTGATCCGACTGACATTTTTATGGCGGGAGAGAGAATCTCTGAATTGTGATTTCTGCATGCTTTATAAGCTTGCATATTTTCGTGGATAACGTACGTAGCAGCAGATCTTCTCTCTCTCTAATTGTTGACTTTCCCTACAAAGCTAAAAACCCTAGTTCGAAAACCTGATTCTAAAACCCTAACACCGCCGCAGCGCCGCCCTACATATAGTTAGTACACTTTCATCTTGCTCTCTCTTCCTCCATCCGCTATTTCGGTTACTATGTTTCTCTTGTGCTTCAAATTTGAATATTTTGAGTCAATTGTTGGTAAACGGTAGTCTTAACGATTTGACCTTAATTTTTTTCATTTGCCGGACCAGTAATGGCGCATGCTTTGCTTCAACCGACCGTTCGATGGATCTAATACGACTCAGAAATCGCTGGCATGTAATTATAGACCGTTCGATGGATCTAATACGACTCAGAAATCGCTGGCGACTATGGTGTGTTTCTCTCGATCCGCTTCCGTGAGACTGAATAGCTTTTCAGAATTGCGGCGAGCGAATTCCGAGTTTATGCTGCATCAGAAGACCTATAACCGCCTCCTCCGCCGCCGGTAGGCTAGGAGGGGGAAAATCGAGAATGACTCCGTCGCGATCAAGGTCGTTATGATGGGAAAGGAGGAGTCGAGGCGATTGGGGCATGATTTCGTTGGTACGGATATGATATTGTTGGGGCTGATTGGTGAGGGCACCGGAGTTGCTGCGAAGGTACTGAAGGCCGGTGGGATCAGTTTGAGAGATGCTCGTGTCGAGGTGGAGAAGGTGACAGATTTGTTTCTGTTGAGAAAACATTCACCCGTCGCGCAAAGCGCTTGTTAGTACTCGCGGTTGTGGAAGCAAGTTGCCTCGGTAACAAATCCTACTCTTTCTTCGAGTTTATGCCATGAACTACTATTTTATTACTCGAATTTTGTTGATTAGTTCATCTCCTCATCGTAGGTTTTTTGTTATTTGGGAATAGTGTGGGATGATATTTACTTGATATTTGTATGTTTTCGTGTTGAGCGTCTGTAGCATTTATTGTTCTTTATTTCAGGACCATGTTTCCTCTGAATCTGTATCCTAATTGGCCAATATATCACTGAGCATCTTTTATTAATCTTCATTTTTGCACATGTGTACGGTTTGTTAAAGTAGTTCTCCATTCGTTTGGCTCGGTTGCTAGTGGAGCATTTGTTAGATTTCAATTGAAGTTCTGCTTTTTTTTTTCTTCTTCTTCTTTTTTTTTTTTTCCTTTTATCCATTTTTCTGAGTTGTTAGATAGAGTCTTAATGACTTATGTGAAGTCTGAATTTTCTTTTTCTGATTGTTACACCTGTAATTTAGTATTCATTTTGTGATTATTGGCAGAACAGAACTGAATGTTTCAGTTACTAAATTGAAGTTTAGGACACAACCCGAGCATCTGTTTCTGGGATTGCTTCATGAGGGTGATGGTGTTGCTATCCGAGTTCTGGAGAATTTTAGTGCTGACCTCCGTAACATTCGAAAGCAGGCAAGTGCCCCGAGAGCCTTTGTAATGTTAGACCTTTTCTTATGAACCACTGGAATTGAAGGACTATTATGCATTTGGTAAAGTAGGTTATTAGAGAGGTAGCCGATCGGAAGCTAGAGCCTGCTACTGTTGGTGGAGAAGGAAGCTCTAGCAAGAAAATGCCTACTGTTGAGGAGTATGCAACCGATTTGACCAAGCTTGCTGTAGAGGTATGTATGTTTTTAGATGTTTAATTATTGAGTTGGATTTCTATGCAGGTGTAATAGAAGATAGTCTTGTCTTTATAGGGTAAATTAGATAATGTTTTTGGAAGGCATGAGCAAATGAAGCGTGTGGTTCAAATATTGGGAAGACGCACCCAAAATAATCCTTTCCTCATTAGAGAACGAGGAGTTGGAAAAACAACTATTGTTGAGGGCCTTTCTCAAAGGATAGCCAATGGGGATGTTTGTTTTGTTTATTAAATGTACCTTCCATGATTTGTATTGCCTTTTGTTTTTCTTCATCAGGTGATGAGTTTGGATATTGGCCTCCTTGTTGCTGCTACAAAACATCTTGGTGGGTTAGAAGAAAGTCTTATGGAGGAGATAAGGAGAAGTGATGACATTATACTTTTTATTGATGATATACACACTTTGATGGGAGCAGGAGTTGTGGAAGAGGCAATTTTGGCTTCTTGAAGCCTGCTTTAGCCCGGGGTGAACTGCAACAGGTTAGTTCCATGACGATCATATCAGAAAAAGATGAAATTTGTCTATTATTGATAATGTTGTGACGAGTGTGTCTTTTTCTATCCATTTGTATATTGACTTGCTTCTATTAAGCTCATTGGTGCTTAATATCTGATTAGTGTCTGTCCCTCTCTGCTTGTGTTTGTTTTCATGCATTTATAGAGTGGTTAGATTTTAAATGTGACTGGTTTGAAACCACAGAGCCATAAATGGCCAAGTGTTGAGTTTGATTCTTAAGCACAAAAACAGCAAATATGGCCATTGAGTAGCCCATCTCAGTATCTCATAACCTTTTCTCTTTAGAATTTAATTAAGTCGTTGGTTTGGTGGAGAGAAATGGGAAAATAGATGTAAAATTTAGTGCTGTTATAAACAATTTATTTCAAAATTCCGCAAGAGATGCTTATTATGAATCCAAATAATATCCAATTGCAGTCTATTGTTGCCACTACACTAAATGAATACCAAAAGCACATCAAGAATGATCCTGATATGAGAAGAAGGTTTCAACCTGTGAGTGTCCCTGAACCTACAGTAGACGAAGCCATCGAGATTCTTAAAGGGCTTCGCGAACAGTATGAGATACACCACAACCTTCGCTACACCAGTGAAGCTTTAGCTGCTGCCGTACAGTTGTCCCATATGTATATCAGGTATGCAACATTGAGGCTCAACCCCAAGAGCAAGAGTTGAAACATTTTGCCATATGAAAAGATTATATTTCATGTTGCAGGGGTAGATTTCTTCCTGTTAAAGCTATTGATTTGATCGACGAAGCTGGTTCCAGAGTCGGACTAAGACATGCAAAGGTAAGATCCTGATTCATGACTGCAGTTTATTAATACTCTTTTGCATTTATGTGATTCTCTCTCTTTACAGCTTCTTAATGAAGCCAAGGAGCTTGAGAAGGAGATCAAGCAGAGACAACAAAGGAAACAAATGAAGCTCTTCGAGTTTTAGCCTTTGGGAAGGTAAGTTGTACTATGGTTATTAACATGCATGATCTCAAATACAATTAAAATGTAAATTGAAAGTAAAGTATTGATTTATAGGCTGGGAAGCTACTTGATAAAGAAGGTGATCTTAAAGCACAGATGTCTGCAAAAAGGAAGGAGGCTAGGGATGGATTTGTTACTGAAGTTGATATTCAGCATATCGTCTATGCTTGGACCGGTATCCCTCTCGACAAGCTCTCAACTGAAACCGGTGTGGGGCTGAAGAGTCCCAACTGTCCCATTGCAAGCTTCATGGTTTCCAGTCTAATTAAAACATCGGCTCCCTATTATCTGGTACCTGAAGAAGCCAAGGCCGGAGAGATTCGCCGTTACAAGACGAGTTGCTTGCAAATTAGTGGTTTTTGGTGGGATGGGGGAACCTCATCCTTATGTTTTCAACATCATGATCAAGTTCTTGAAGATGATGTGATTCTTGGGTTGAGAGAGAGAGAGAGAGAGAGAGAGAGAGCTCCCTATTATGTTGGATTGCTTTTGTTTGAGCTAGGGTTATGAAGCCCATCTTTAGAGCTTTTGGTTGAGAGAGAGAGAGAGAGAGAACCAAGAGAATTTGATTCATGTCTAGAATGGAAGCCAATCCAAGTTTAGGATGGACAGAGTATGTACAGCAAACTAGAGGAAAAAGGGACAACATTAATCATGATAATTTGATCAACAATAAGTTAAAACAACAATAGTTTCCTCACACAAGTCTATACTCAGGATTGAATGCAAGAGACTCTTGATAAATCAGCTCCCTCATCTGGTCCTCCGTGAGCGCATGCTGCTCGAAATCGAAGCTGAACGGACTCAAACAAGTAGGTTCGTCGCTTATGTCGTGGAGCGAGTTCAGGTACGGATGGGCCAACGCGTTTTCGACTGAAAATGACACGAGATATGAATTAGATGAAGGCGACAGACTAGTTATGGAGACTGCTAGAAGATTCTTACCTGTGATCCTTTGCCTCGGATCGAACGTGAGCATCTTCTCGACGAGGTCGATAGCAAGAGGGTGCACCTGAGGGAACTTTTCGGTGAATGATTGTCGACGGTAAGGAGGGAGTTGTCAGGTGTATCGTTTTGCATTGTCGTTGAGAAGACCTAACTCGGCCTCCGATGGGGTACCGATAAGCTGCCGAGCAATCAAGAGACTTACACATTAGCTCAATATTCGGTAAAAAGATTTAAAAAAAAAAAACACCATAAAAATGCCTAAACTATCCAATGTTCGAATCTTTTCCAAAAAAAAGCTTCGTACTCGTATAGGAGCATGATTGAGCAAGACTTTTTCTCACAACTCTTGAAAATTATATATAGTTACGCAAATAAAGGGCAAATGCGTAATTTTATCAACAAATTAACATATTTTATGGATAATAGATAGGTAGGTAGATACCTCTATGAGGAGCCGTAGCTGGTGCACGTGATCTCGACCGGGGAACAATGGCTTTCTGTCCATCAACTCCATGAAAATGCATCCCACAGACCATATATCGATAGCTGCAGTATAGTCGGACGAGTTCAACAAAAGTTCTGGTGGCCGGTACCACCTTGTAATGACATATTCAGTCATGAAGTCAGTTTCGGATGTAACTCTTGCCAATCCGAAATCACATATCTTTAAGTCACAATTTGCATTCAGTAGAAGATTGCTAGGCTTTAAATCTCTGTGTAGAAACATTTGCTGAATGTATGTACTTCGACCCGCGGAGGATCTGGTATAAAAAGTACTGCAAATACGACATAGTAATAGTTATTTTACCACATCGGCCCTAGACAAAGTAATTAAAGACTCGCTAAAGGAAAAAATTAGCATGTAATTAGCTGTTTCAATAACAGCTAAGACATTACGCAATGCTTAAACTCGAAGAAGAAAATGACATATGCCCGTCATATAGAAGCATACTATGCATATTGAAGAGATTATTCCATGATCAACACGAAATTGCAAATTAAATGAAGACAAAGAGTGATTCTTTGACGATAAATTGCTTGTATGGTAATGAGGAAAATGAAAAGCCAGTTATTGTTGCCTATATTTTTCGAGATAATACTTAAGAGCGGAACCTGGCAATGCTCCGACAAAGGCTGATTAGATCGGATAATTTGATGGAGATCAGTATCCATAAGCTCATAAGCAATGTACACATCGTTAAAAGCTTCCCTTTTTGGCGGTGGAATTACGTCTCTGATTGAAATAATCTGCAAGAAATAAAATTTGCTTACCATCAATAAATGAGTATAATCTCATACCAACAAAAAATGCTTCATACTTCACGTGTCTTTGCGTTCGTAGAGAGCACACTTGATTTCGGTTGATCAATACTTTGTGTTGATAATATTCTTAATTGTTTCGGATGCAGAATACTAACATTTAGTGTACATATTCACAAACAAAATGAAGAGCAGGAAAGTCTAATATATAGTAGTTGCTGTGTTGATTAACTTTGTAAAAAGAAGAAACTTTCTTCTACTTTCACTTTTTCCTTTCTCTCTCTCTTCTCACTTTTTGTAAATAAACTTTCTTCTTATTTAACCTCTTCTTCTTACTCTTACAAACAACATCAACTTAACCCTTTAAATAGGCACTACACAACCAAATGAAACGACACAACATTCATTAAAAAAACTTTTGGCTTTTCACCTACCAAGACTTTTGGCTTTTCACCTCCTCCACCACCTTTACATCTTCTTCTTAATCGTTCATCTTCCATAACACACTAACATAGCATTTAATGTTTATTCAATAAAACTCCCCCGTAAACTTAAATGCTTCTACCATCCATCATGCCGATTATTTTCTTGCATCTGTTGAAAGGTACTTTCGGCAGCGGTTTTGTGAAGATATCCGCAGCTTGATCCTGACTTGCCACATGCACCAATTCCACACTTCCTTCCTTCACATGATCTCGGATAAAGTGAAAGCGAACATCAATGTGTTTGCTTCTTTCATGGTTCACTGGATTCTTTGCCAATTCAATTGCAGATTTGTTGTCAACTTGAATCACGGTTGAACCAAGTTGCTTTAGCTCCATCTTGCTCAACAAATTTCTAAGCCATATAGCATGACATACACACCAAGAAGCTGCCACATATTCAGCTTCACACGTCGAGAGTGTCACGATCGGTTGCTTCTTTGAAACCCAAGTAAACGCAGTATCTCCCATAAAGAACACATATCCCGAGGTACTTTTCCGATCGTCTATGTCTCCGCACCAATCGCTGTCGGAATAGCCAACCAACTTGTAGTATTCTGCTTTTGAGTAGAACAATCCGAGTGACACCGTTCCTTGGATGTACCGCAAGATTCGCTTCAACGCCTTCCAATGTGAATGAGCTGGCTCCTCCATGAACCGACTTACAATGCCGACACTTAACGAAAGATCCGGCCTTGTGCATGTGAGATAGCGAAGGCTTCCTATCAAACTCCGGTATCTACTCGCATCGACACGTTCTCCTCCATCGAACTTTGAGAGTTTTGCACCTGGTTCCATTGGTGTTGATACCGGGGTGCAATTTGCCATCTTGTATTTCTTCAAAATCTCCTTTGCATATGTCTCATGTGATATAAAAATACCTGTCTCTACTTGTCTAACCTCCAAACCAAGAAAAAACTTCATCAAGCCCAAATCTGTCATCTCAAATTCCCGTGTCATTGTGCCCTTAAATTCATCTATCATCTCATCATTGTTACCCATAAAAATGAGATCATCGACATAAAGAGCAACAAATAATACGGTACCTCCATTCTTCTTTACATAAAGGGCATGCTCGTACGGACATTGCTTGAACCCGTTCTCCTTGAAATATGAATCGATACGTGTATTCCATGCCCGCGGTGCTTGCTTCAACTCGTAAAGCGCCTTCTTCAATTTTAGCACCTTCTTCTCTTCTCTGACTTTCATGAACCCGGGTGGTTGTTCGATGTAGACATCTTCTTCGAGCACACCATTCAAGAATGCCGACTTGACATCCATTTGAAATATCGGCCATTTGAATTGAGCAGCTTGTGAAATGAGTAATCGGATTGTCTCCATTCTTGCAACAGGAGCAAATACCTCGTCGTAGTCGATTCCTGCCTTTTGCTTGTATCCCTTCGCAACAAGTCGCGCCTTGTACCGCTCTATCTCGCCTTGAGCATTCATCTTTTTCTTGAACACCCATTTCACACCAATGGGTTGACTTCCTTTCGGCAATTCTGCTAGCTCCCAAGTGTTGTTGCGTTCAATCGCCTTAATCTCCTCGTTCATGGCAGTTTGCCACTTCTTGTCTCGCACCGCCTCTTCAAAACTGATATTTTCAGCATCTGACAAAAGACATACAAGGTGTACCTCATTTGTCGAGTCATACAAATCTTGCAATCTTCGTGTTTTGGGTTGTAGTGGTCCATCTTCATCATCGGTAGTTTCAGAGTCTGTTGATATGCTTGTTGGTGCAACGACGGATGATTCTCCAACTTCGATGATAACCTCCGTCGAATTGTTCCAGTCCCACTCGCTTGCTTCGTTTACTCGCACATCACGACTCACCATCACCTTCTTGCTTATCGGGTCAAGTAGCTTGTACCCTTTTGTCTTCTCATCATACCCAATAAAAATGTACCTTTTGCTTTTGTCTTCGAGCTTTGTTCTTCGTTGATCTGGTACGTGTGCATAAGCCATACTACCGAACACTTTGAGATGAGAAACTGTCGGCTTTTGTCCGCTCCATGCCTCTTGTCGTGTTTGATCATCTAGCTTCACATGTGGACATCGATTTTGTATATAGATGGCACATTGTACAGCTTCTGCCCAAAATTCCTTCGGCATCTTCTTGCTTTTGAGCATTGATCGGACCATATCGAGAATAGTCCGGTTCTTCCTCTCGGCCACACCGTTTTGTTGAGGAGAGTATGGTGCGGTAAGAAATCTCCTTATGCCTTGCTCCTCGCAATACTCCATAAAAGCCATCGAAGTATACTCGCCGCCTCTATCGGATCGTACGGCTTTGATGTGTCTACCAGTTGCCTTCTCCACCATCACTTTGAACTTTTTGAACACCTCGAATGCCTCTGATTTTTCTTTCAAAAAATAACCCCATGTTTTTCGTGAGAAGTCATCGATAAAAGAAATGAAGTACATTTTACCGCTGAAGGATTCGGGGGTGATTGGTCCACATATGTCGGTATGAATCAACTCGAGGATATGTTTAGCTCGATATTCTGCATTCTTTTGAAACGAGGTTCTCGTTTGCTTACCAAGCACACATTCTTCACAAAATTTGCCGTCATAGTCCATGTCCGGCAGCCCGTGCACCATGTTCTTCTTTGCTAACTTCTTTAGACCACCATGATGTAGGTGACCAAAACGGAGATGCCACAACGACGCCTTGTCTTCTGCGTTGACTTGCAAACATTTTTCTCGTACGCTTTTCAAATTCAGTTTGTACATCCGATTTCTTCCCATCTCGACTCGAGCAACTAGACGCCCTTCATTGTCTTTCAATTGTAGTACCCGGTTTTTCATGAATACCGAGTATCCCTTCTCCATGAGTTGCCCCATGCTCAAAATATTGCTCTTAAGATCAGGTACGTAATAAACATTCTCAATTGATCCTTCTTTACCATTCTTTTGTAAATAATGAATCGTACCTTGACCTTTTACTTGGATCTTTGACGCGTCTCCAAATGAAACGTATCCATCTTCAACTTCTTGCATCCCCTTGAATAGGTGCTTGTGTCCGCACATGTGGTTACTGGCGCCGATATCGAGATACCACACCGTGTCGTTGTCGGAGACGGTATTTTTGTTGACCATCATGAGAACACCATCTTCTCTTGTCTCCTCTTCCGCGATTAGATTCGCATTTTCTTCTACCTTTTTCTCGGAATAGCACTCCTTTGCATAGTGCCCATACTTTCCGCAATTATAGCACTCGATGTTTGATTTGCACTCTTTTGCGTAGTGTCCATGCTTGCCGCAGTTGTAGCATTCGATATTTGAATAATCTGACCGGCCGCCTCTCCCACGACCACGTCCTCTGCCTCGACTATTTTGTTGGCTTGTCTGCCCCTTTTTCTCGTAATATTCACCTTGACCGCGGCCTGCACCACCGCGACCATTGTTGCGACCTCCACGACCGCGCCCTCTACCACGAAAATTTTGAGAATAGAGTACCTTTTCGTCTTTGATTGACTCCTTGGTTTGAAGTGCCTGCTCGAGTGTCTCATCATTCTTTTTCTTCTTACGTTGTTCGTGGGCCTCGAGAGAACCGGCAAGTTCATCGACTTTGAGCGTCGCAAGGTCCTTTGATTCTTCTATCGCGCACACGACATTTTCAAAGTTGTCGGTTAATGATCTCAAAATCTTCTCCACAACTCGCGCATCGGTTAACGTTTCGTCATTACGATTGAGTTGGTTCACCACAACTTGTACACGTGTGATGTAATCGGATACAGTTTCCGATTCCTTCATCTTCATGCTCTCCAACTCACCACGAAGAGTTTGGAGACGCACTTGCTTCACTCTGTCGGCTCCTTTGAACACATTTTTTAAAGTGTCCCATGCTTCTTTTGCAGTGGTTGCACCGGCAATCTTCTCAAAGCCCGACTCATCAACGGCTCGGAACAACATGTATAGTGCCGCCTTATCCTTCGATCGTGACTCTTTCAGCGCCTTGTGTTGTGCCGCCGTATATCCCGTGGTATTTGTTGGTTCTTCGAAACCTTCTTCGACCACCTCCCATGCATCTTGAGATCCGAGAAGAGCTTTCATTTGAATGCTCCAATTTTCGTAATTCGCCTTCGTTAGTCGTGGTAGCGGCATTTGACCCATCATATTCGCCATCGGCTCTGATACCAATCTGTTGATTAACTTTGTAAAAAGAAGAAACTTTCTTCTACTTTCACTTTTTCCTTTTTCTCTCTCTTCTCACTTTTTGTAAATAAACTTTCTTCTTATTTAACGTCTTCTTCTTACTCTTACAAACAACATCAACTTAAGCCTTTAAATAGGCACTACACAACCAAATGAAACGACACAACATTCATTAAAAAAACTTTTGGCTTTTCACCTACCAAGACTTTTGGCTTTTCACCTCCTCTACCACCTTTCCATCTTCTTCTTAATCGTTCATCTTCCATAACACACTAACATAGCATTTAAGGTTTATTCAATATGCTGAACAGCTTAACGTTTTACGGCGTAGCACTAAACATCAAATATTAGTAAAGGAAACCAGTAGTTTCATACTCCTACATGTTCACTGTTTATACTAAGTGTATTTAGCACCACTACTATTTGGTATTAAACTTCCCTACGTAAATTGGTCCTCCGAATAACGAATTTGAAGTGTGAGTATTCAGTTTTCTAACTACAATTGTACAAGAAAATAGATTAACGCATCATATAGAAATTTGCAGTACAATATCCAGATCGATCAAATAAGTATATCAGGATTCACTTCAATATATTGCTCTCGTTTATTCTCAGTTAAAAAAATGACATCTATCTAACGCGACTTTGAAATCAGAACTTCTGGCATAGCGTAACTGCATATTTCTACGTAGACATAACAAAAGGGTAAAATAATTACTACTAAAGAGAGCTGGTCTTTCTAAATAGGACATATAAAACTGAGCTGTATCACTTATGGTTAATCAAAGAAAAAGCCAAAAACTCATTCTAGTCATATAGCAGCTCACACGAGGCATATTCTATCCAGTTGATACTCCATCAATATCACACTCCCAAGTTCACATTTGTTTTCAAGAAATAAAAGGCAATACTTGCTTGCTTAAGGCTCACTATAGTTGTTAATACTCCAAACCATTGAATAAGGAAAGCTACTCGTGTTATCGAATGTAAGTTAGAATCAACTTATGTACCTATCCGGAAACAAAAGCAACTCTTAATCTTTCTAAAAAAGCAAACTACACACCATTCTCCAACATAAGTCCTCTTGATTATGAATTCAATTAGCAGCTACTAAATCAAACTCATATATGATATATCTACCCAAATCACATTCAATATGCAGTCTATATATCCAAACAAAGAATTCAATTAGCAGCAACTAAATCAAACTCATATAAACTCACCCAAATGTACCTCGAAAATAGCAGCAATTAAATCAAAGAATTCAATATGCAGTCTATAATGATTGATTTTTGTTAAAAAAAAATAAGTATCTCGAAAATAGCAAGGGTCCGATCAATGTCCGATAGAAGGTTCCGATCACGTCCGACCGATCGGCCACAACATGATTGGACAAGCATGATCGGACACATGAGCATGATCGGCCATGGCCGATCGGACATGATCGGACGTGACCGATCGGATCGGCCACGCATGATCGGCCGGTGCATAATTTGTCCGATCGGTCGGAAACATCCGGTAAGGTCCGATCGATCGGACTTAGTTTATTAAAATACTAATGTGTCAGTGCCCTATCACCTTTTTCAGGTGCCCTATCACGTGTCCGACCTATATGGCACACTCTTATGAATAAGTTGGACCTATATGTACGACTGATAGGGCAATATGAGAGTGTACCTATCACTTTTTACAGTATGCCCTATCATGTGTCCGACCGATAGGGCACTCGTGAATAAATTCATCAGTGTGCCCTATCACCTTTTGATAGTGTGCCTTATGACATATCCGATCGATACTACACACTTTCACGTGAATAAATTATACAGTTTGACCGATAGGGCATAGTTTATCGTCAATAAATTCATTACAATTCGTCTCATCACTTCACTTATTTCTCACCACTTCTCTTCTCTATTCCTACCATCCTTCTTCATTTCCACTACCACCAAAGCAAGAAAAAAATATGGAGAATGATTGGAAACAATTTGTTGTCAATTTTAACGGAGTTTTCGATAGTGAATCGAAATATGTTGGCGGCCAAGAGACAATGGTTTGGATTCCGGCAAATAATATTTGTCTTGTAGTACTACGACAATATATTCAATACGCTCTGGATGCATATTCAGTTCGCCCGACTACCACATCTATTATACTGCAGAGTCTCGTAAAAGTCATAGAATGATCAAGGCCGTTATCGGGAGTGATCTTGATCTACAACGTATTTGTCTTCTAGACGTAGAGCCTGCAGTATATTTAGTGCACCCCAATAATACCGGCGTAGTAAATCGTGAAGCTCGAAACTCAACATTCGTTGAGTCTTATCAATTCGGAGGTGATAACCAGTATGAAGGGCCAAACAGTGGAAGCAACCCAGGTGGGAGTCGAAGCAACCCAGGTGGGAGTCGAAGCAACCCCGGTGGAAGTGGTCAGGAAGAGGAGATCCATGTCGAAACAGATGAAGATGAAGAAGCTTATCTCGACACTTCATCTGAGGATGAAGATGAAGGTATTCCTGAAGCATTGATCAATTGTTCGCTTGGTGACTTTGCTGCATGGATCCGACGAGAGGGCGGCGTCAACCAACTCATGTCAATGCTTCTTCCAATCACTCGTCCAAATACCGATGACGAAATATTATACAGCAACATGGAAGCAGCAAGTAATTAGATCATTCCAATTATACCTTTCGATACATCTGACCCACCATTCACAACGAGCATGCCTCTTATATTGGATTGTGATTTGCGGCAAGGAGCTGTTTTCTGGGAGAAAGATGAATTATATGCTATGATCGCACTGTGGCATATGGAACATGGAGTGGATTTCATGTGCCGACGTTCGTGCACAAAACGACTCGAATACATATGCAAGCGTAATGATACGTGTCCTTATTTTCTTCGTGCTGCTTGTAGGGCCACGAAAATTTGGGAGGTGACCGTATATAACCACGAGCACACCTGCAACCGCGATCTATCTGGCTTAGGATCGAGAAATGTGCGGGCAAAGGCCGTAGCCGCCTATATTGCGCGAGAGAATGCACCGCCGAGCAAGATACTCGAAACCCGCCGATATTCAAGCCGATCTTTTGGATAGGTTTGGAATCCAAGAGAGTTATAGTGTGGCGGCTGCGAGCACGTAATCTCGCGATATCAATGATTTACGGTGGCCATGCAGAGTCATATAAAAATCTTCCGAAGTATTTGCATTTGCTCCGTATGCAAAATCCAGGCTCTTTGACCGATCTAGATGTTGGTCCTGATGGTGATTTCCGACATCTATTTTTTATGCTTGGTATTTGCCGAAGTCCTTGGTTATTCCATCTTAGGAATGTGATTGCGGTTGACGGGACACACCTGAAGGGGAGGAATAAGGGAATCATATTTGTCGCTGTTGGTATTGATGCTAATGAACAAATATTCCCACTTGCTTTTGGTGTTGGTCCGATTGAAAATGATATTTCTTGGAAGTGGTTTCTAACTCGGCTCCGAGCAGCACTCTCCTCCACTAGTGATCTAGTAATTGTATCAGATCAACACAAAAGTATAGCCAACGCGGTAAGAGATGTTTATCCGGAAGCACACCACGGTCTTTGTTACTACCACATCGCAAATAAGATTGCTTGATATGGTAAGTGGATCGTGCAGATGTTCCACGAGGCAGCATACGCATATCGAACATCAGTCTTCAACCGCGCATTGAACGCGATACGAGAGGCACAACCCGCAGCGTACGAGAAGTTGATGGATATCGGTCCCGAGAAGTGGGCCAGATCACAATGTCCTACCCGACGTTACAGTATGTTAACATCCAACCTGGCTGAATCTATTAACTCTCGACTTCTGGCTGCAAGACGTCTTCCAATATGTGCTATGATCGAGGCAATCCGACATCTGCTCGAAAAGTGGTTTGATGCTCGTAGACAAAAGGCTCATGCGAGGACTGATATTTTGACTGAAGCTGCAGATATGAGAATGAGAAATGAAAGAGATGCCGCACTCAGGTATGTTGTTACATCCGTGACTGCTGACTTATTTAAGGTGGACACTGGAAAAAGACAGTGGAGAGTTGATCTGAGCAGTCATTCATGTGAATGTGGAGTATGGCAACTAGACGAGATCCCTTGTAAGCACGGAAACATGGAGGGAGATATATGCGGGTGTGGTGAATCCTTTACCTCCACGGGGCGAGTGGGGTGTCCCAGCAGAGATTGATGCGATGGTGGTACTACCGCCAATTATCACGCGTCAAGCAGGACGGCCGAGGAATAGCCGACAAAGATCCGCTGTAGAGGCCGGTACATCTAGCAGCAGACCTCGTGCGCCAAAGAAGTGTAGCATTTGCGGGGAACAAGGTCACACAAGGCGTAAGTGTCCGGCGCCGTCAAATTATGAATAATCTGCTCTAGTGTTAATAATTTTGTACGTAATATTTCAGATCATATGATCTATTATTTTCGTAATCTATATAATCTCATGAAAAATCGAGGAATGAAACTAAAAAATCTATTTTCATATTATTTTCGACCGATTTGACTTATCCAAACAAAGAAAATAATCTATTAGTTTCATATTACAGCTGTATGACATGAAGTGTATGACAGCTGTGAGAGAAAAAACCGGTCGGACCGTACTACAGAGATCCGACCGGTAGGACCGTTATTCAAAACCCCAAATACTATTCATCAAAACCCCAAATACTATTCATCTAAACCCTAAAAACCCTGAATCAAAACCCCAAATAATATTCATCTAAACTACAAAACTTCAGATTCGAGCGACGAAAAGTGATATACGAAGGGGATATCGAGAATATCATGAATAACTTTGAAATATAATAATAGAGACATAATTAAAAATAAATAAATTACGACCTCTTCACCTATTTCGAAAAATGAGTTCGTTTTTCATAAAGAGTGATAAGTACTTCGATGATTAAGAATGATTCATATTTAATTTTGCTAATGTATAGTTATATATAAAGCCTTATTACACCATTTCATAATATTACCCTCAAATATTTAAAATAAAATTTTTATTTTAAAGTTTATAATTTTTATCGTCTATTTGAATTATATTGATTTTAAGTCTTATTAGCCAACAAATATAAGTCTTATTAGACCATTTCATATTATAATTTTGAATATTACATTATTATTATTACAATATAATTTTGAGTATTACAATTACATTTTAATTTTGAGTATTACATAACTACTAATTTATTATTACAGTATAATTTTGAGTATTAACCCATTTCATATTCTTATTTCAAATAAATGTAAGGTTATAATTTAGACACTTTACAAAAAAATATAAAATTAATTAATGGTCCGATCGATCGGAGTGGTCCGATCGATCGGAGTGGTCCGATCGATCGGACCAGTAGTAAAAAAAATATTTTATATATGTGCCGATCGGTCCGAAAGGAAATTAAAAAATAATTTTTTTTTAATATTTGGTCCGATCGGTATGAAAATAAAAAAGAAAAAAAAATTGCCGATCCGATCGATCGGACTGTGCCAATCGATCGGACAAATATAAATATTTTTTTTATTTTATATTTGTTCCGATCGGTATGAAAAAAAAATAAAAAAAATTCCTTGTGCCGATCGATCGGACTGTGCCGATCGATCGGAACAAATATAATTTTTTTTTCTGTGCCGATCGGTCCGAAAGGAAATTGAATTTTTTTTTATATTTGTTCCGATCGGTATGAAAAAAAAATTCCTTGTGCTGATCGATCGGACTGTGCCGATCGATCGGAACAAATATAAATATTTTTTTTCTTTGCCGATCGGTCTGAAAGGAAATTGAAAAATAATTTTTTTTTATATTTGTTCCGATCGGTATGAAAAAAAAATAAAAAAAATTCCTTGTGCCGATCGATTGGTCCGATCGGCACAATCCGATCAATCGGACCAAATAAAAAAAAAATTATAGCCTTATTTGGTCAGAGAACCAAGTCCAATAAAAACATTTCATTTCATAAGAATAATCAACCGATACATTTGCATGTTTTTCTTATTTCATTGATACATAAATTCAAATTATATTACACATTTCAAAACATTTTACAGTCATCCAATTACGATACTTACTAATGTTTGCCTCATCATTACCCCATACCCGAGTCGGAAAACCGATGAGGAGACGCTCTATAGTCATGCATGTAAATGCCCCATAACTATGCGAATCCAATTGCATGTACTGCTCTTCATCATCCATAAACACAACTGAGGGCCTTTGTCCTCCTGGAAATGGATAACCATATGCATTACACGCCCAATAATTCCCATGCCATAAGAACCGCGCTATAAATTTCCGGAAAGCTCTAAGGCATTTGACGCGCCAATTGAATATACCAGCATCTCTAAATTGATTTTTCGAGTCATACATCTCGAGTCTCCAATCTGAAATACATAACCGCAACACGAACCAATGGTGTGCTGCTAAGATTGGAAATATGATCTACAATAGACACAAATATATAATTTAGAACCTTAAGATTATTAAATATAAAATATATGAATAGTACTCACATATTTGGCGGAGTACCAATCGCTTATCCCAAGTTCTCGAATCCCCTTCACGCACTGCACATCGTCCTCTTGAGGAACCCATTTATAATCCTCATCATTCTCGTATCTATTACTTTGTGGATCATTACAAAACTTGAGCCACTCTTTCATAATAACCATCTGATAATTAATTATTCAACGATAAAATTAAACCAATGAAATAAAATATTTTCCATAAAATACTCAGATATGAAATATACTTACAAAGACTGTAGAGTCCGCTATGACTGTGTGTTGGGCATCTGGAGTCACGGGTAGGTTACCTTGAATTAGCTTGACCCGCAGTGACTGGATGTAGCAGTTTACCATCTCACAATCCATTTCAGAATCAATCTTCTTAAAATTCTGGAACCATTCTCGTTCAAGTGGAAAATCATCTGGAACCATTCTGCTCTCCTCGGTGCGCCTGATCAAGATACGCTGTCCATCTTGATCATACTGCACCGACTGTAGGGGGTTCAAGGGCACAGGAAAGTGTATCTCAAATGGACTACTACCGACTGCACTCTGCCAATATGGACACCTCTCCTCAAGCTCGGTCGGAGTCAACACTTCAAACACTACCGAGTCTCTCATCTGAAATACATAATATTTGTGCATTAAATATTAATAACAAAATCCATAACATATTCATTGTAATTAATAATAAAAATATTTTTACCTGGCGCTTAAAAAACTCGGCTATATCACGCTGATCGGCGTCATTAAACGACCACCGTAAATAACGAGGGAAACCATTGGGATGTAGAAGGGTCGCACAACGAGCTCCAAAACTAGGAATGGCCTCATATGCCCACACCTATATTAGAATATAAATATATCGAGTTATTTAAACTAATAAAAATTTATAAATTAGTAATAATTAAGTTGTGAACAAATATTATACCTGTAGTGCCCAAATCGGCCCGTAGAGATTATACTTTGATCCTACGAGGTCCAGGGAATTTGGTACGTAACTGAGGTAGTGCAACATGGCCTCGTAGGTAAAAGCACCCCATGGGAACGCATTCCATTTGTTGATATCATCAGCCAATACCCATATCCATGTATTAATCTTGTTAGTCTCTGCAGGAGCATAGAATCAGAAGAAAAGAGCCAAAATATTCGACAACTTAATCAAGTCATCATCTGAAACGCCACCAGACTCATATTTTGTAAACCAGCTTAACAAGTTCTTTGCTTCAATCGGTCTCCCACCATTGAACCTGCCGTAGACCCCCATCGAGTAGGCTGATAAGATGCTGCCATGTCGAAACTACACTCGCCGAACATGAGCCCAGTGACCAATGCGAACTCCGGATGAGAGAAACGGATGTTCTGACCAACATAATTAAACCAAACCTCCGAAGGTCATACCGAAATCTCATAGCATAATAGCTGGTGAAGAGCCCGCATAGCATTCTTACCATCTGGCTAACCCACTATGCCCCCGAACTGACCACAAATAAACCGATGGACTAGATCCATACCACCCTGACTAGATAATTTCTCTCTAATCAATGTCCCTAAAGTATGCTTATAATATGTTGTGATCCTCGGGGAAACGTCTCGTAGTGCTAACCGTTTAAAATTAACCTATATATTACAATTAATATTTAATAAAATTATAATTATTACAATTATAATATTTAATAAATAACATTAATTAAAAAAAATTCGCGTAAAAAAAAAAAACGTGCCGATCGGTCGGACCGGTTCAGACCGGCCCGACCGGTCGGCACTGAAGCTCAATTGCCGACAACAATGGCGATTTCTACCTCATTTTCCAGCGATTTCTACCTCATTTTCACCCAATCCAACCACATCTATGTTATACTCACTAAACCCAACATATATATTTCATAAAAAAATCATTTTAAACATGCAATCATACATTAATTTCAACATCTACAAACTAATTTACAAACTAAGATTTCAAATAAATACTACTCTTCCATTGTTTCCGACCGGTTTGGAAGAAGATATAGTGTTCTGGGCGTGCCGATGAGCGTGCCGAGCTTCCGTGCCGATAGATAAATTTTCTGTCCGATTTGAGTGTGCCGATCGATTGTGTGCCGATAGATAAAAAACCACTTATAAATATGTATTTATGCCCGATCGATCGGCCCTTTCTTGTGTCCGATCGATCGACACAAAAAAAAATTTAAGTCCTTGTGTCCGATCGATCGGTCAGTGCCGATCGATCGGCACAAATATTTTTTTTAATTTTTTTTTTAAAGTCCGATCGATCGGCCCTTTCTTGATTTGTGCCGATCGATCGGCATAATGTGTTAAAATTAGTGCATTTTTCGAATCTGACAAGTTTCAGGTTAAAAAATTGAAAAAGTGAGGGTAGTTTAGTAAAGTTGGGTATTTCTTACATAGTTTTTAACAAAATGGGTAGTTTTGTACTTATTATAGTGGTTTTGGGTAGGATTGTACAATTCCACAAAATAATATGCCTACTCACAAAGGGGAAAGAAGAAAATGTAGATATATACATATCCGTACATTAACAAAAGAGCAAAAATAGTAGTAAGCCTCCCTCCATTGCATTTCGAATTCGTGACTTTCGGTTATAAATTAATTACTTATATTAATCTAAAGGAATGTAAAAAAGCGACATTGGTTCTAAATTTGCATAAAAGAGCATACATACCTTATGATCAATTATGATTTAATGAAGTTGTAAAATAATCAAGAAATAATTCATGGTGTTTGATTGCACTTGATTCAATCAATGTGTGTATGTACTCAATAATTATTTGATTTAGTTGACTTTAAAAAACCATCAAGATTCAAGAACATCATATTTCAAGTCTAACAATGTAATATGCCAAATTATAGCATCATCAATAACTGAAGTAACCGTGTCTTTAAAAGCAATGCTAAAATAAGAAAGAATGGTTAATTTCATTTCGCACACACAAAATGGTGGAAAGGAGGCCAAATTATAATGGAGTGATCATCACTTTATATGCAAAATCGAGAAATCGTGATTTCGACGGGAATCAATCCGGTCGGATTCTCTTCACATCCTCATGTTTTAGCAACACGAGGTTGTGATAAGCGCGCCCAATTGCTTGCCTATGCGTGGGAGCTCAGGCGTGGCCGTGGGGAACGGTTGAAGAGGCCGTTGAAGGATGCTAAGCGAAAATCGAAGGTAATAGACGTGATGTCTGCTTGATTTCTATATCATATCTTTTCAATTCATCATACTATTGAATTTTGGATCCGCCCCAACAGAAACGAAAATGGGGAGTTGTTGCGGGAAGGATCAAAGGGTTCTTTTCGAGTTTCTGCAGTACGAGGAGGGTATGGAAGTATAAAAGGATTGCCACAGTGGATTGTGGTGATGGTGGAGGAAAATGGAGCTATGGAAGAAAAGGAAGAAGGAATCTTATTTTTTTTGTAAGTGATTTATGAATCATAGTAATGTACAAGAATAAAATCAAGACTTTAATTATGTGTATGAATTCTTGGTTTGGAAATTTGTTATCCAACTTTGTGCAGAAGAAAGTGATGGGCTTGCTTAAGAAGATATGTGGAGCATGGAAATGCAAGACTGGAGGCTAGTGATTGAACCGTAATGGTTATCCGTCTCAAATTGTGCATCTCTATATGTCAGTCGTAAAATCAATATGATATAGAAACTCTTCGAATGATTGAAGAATTTTTGTCTTTGGAATGATTTGAATTCAATAACATGAAGAGTTTCATGATAATAGAAGAAACAAACATGTCTAAAATAGCAAGAAATTAGTACATGAGAAAATGGACTAGAAAGTAACAACTTTCATGATAATACTACTAACCTACAATCCCAAATATATCTCACTAAAGACTAAATGATGATAATAAGTGGCACTAGCTACTTCTTTATTCAGAAACTAGGGAAATCCACGGCTACTACTTGCGGGTGCGCTCGAATAGACCTGCAAACCATACAAAAGAAACCGTACTACACAAATAGAGTTTCTTGACATCACAAAATAAAAACCTTAGAATTGACTGCACCACATGAATCAGAAACCATGCTGCCTACGCTCTCTAGACCTCCTCCCCTGCCTCGAGAACAAGAACCGCGCGTGGGGAGGCGCGATTCGCGATATGTTACGACCAGAGTTGGGAGCTCGAAGAAGATCACCCCAGAGAGGGAAGCGGGAGTCGTTCCATTCCTCGCCACGAGCCGGAAAGCTGAAGAATTCATCCTCGAACCCATCATCGTCGGAGGAGGAGTCACCGGAGAAGCCGTAGTTCCCCTCGAGCACGTAGTCACCGAGGACGATAGCCCCCGGAGTATTAGCTGTGATCGTGCTGATGACGTCGCGGACATCCCGCTCCCTCTCGAGCTTCTTCCACTTCTCAACGTGCAAAGGATCGACGTCCCGAGGGCACACCTTCGGATGCTCGGATTTCACGTGCTTCCGGATCGCTTTGTAGGTTCCGATGAACAAGCATTTATCTTGAACGCACGCTCGTTTTTTTGTGTTAAGGTACCTACGAGCGGGTTCCACGACGGTCCAACCTTTGACCTGCCCGCGACAAAGAGGGCAGAGGAGCTCGGACGTTCCGCTCTTCGTGTTTGGAGGAACGGATCCTTCCGAGAGATGAGTACTAGCAACCGTCCCTTGCCATGGTGGCGTGTGGATGTTCGAGGTTTCCTTGGCGTAGGCCTTGCTGTACTGGTCGAGACAGTTGGAGTATCGGTTGCTCGTGGCACACATGTATGGACGGCAGCCATTGTCGTACGAGGAGCAAAGTAAGAGGACAGCGTTGTGAGGGAACTCCAAGCAGACAGAGCATACCGCATTGTCCCACTCTCTCTTTTTCGAGCCTTTCAGTGATAGGGCCTCATGGTGCACGTCGCCACAACCCTTCTTGCACCGAGATGATAGCTTACGAAGGCTAGCCCCATGGCTTTGGGAGCTAGATTCAGATTGCGGCTTCTTGGATTTTGCCATTTAAATAGTCTTGTTGACAACCCCTGCCCATCACAACAATGAATAAACATTAAACCAGAAACAAAATAAAAGAAAATGACATTAAGGAAGAACATTAATCAGCAAAAACACACTTTCTGAATGTAAATGCAGCAGCCTAAAGTTGAGTTACACTTCCTATAGGCTATAGCAAATTCATTCTCACATCACTAGTACTTTTGTAAATCAAGAACACATCTTTCTGAGCAACAACTCAATAATCAGAATCACCCACTTATTCTCTGTTCTTCCATTATCAAATGAAAACATGTCGGAGTTTCCAAGTAATTACAGTAAAACTTGACTTGGTGAACTCTACCCTATGGCTGATATGAACATATTTAACTAATTGTTATCTGCTGGTTCACCAATGACTAATAGTGTAGAATCATCAAGCCTAATTACATGCAAAAGTACCAACATTACTACTATGAAAAATATGAAATAACGTTGGCTATGCAGGTTCTTTGTAATAACTGTGACCCATTTATGATTCAAATCAGGCCTTTTTTGGCTATCTACACATGTATGAATGACTCATTTGCAGATTCTTCATAGCACTTGCTTAGTCAAACCAGGACCAGAAAATTGAACTATAAACCGACATCAATATAGAGAAACAACAAAAAACTGTGGTCTCCCAAGTCACAAATCCCAATCAATGCATAAGAATTTACAAGCAGAGAATGGCAAGCAGTAGTCTACAAGCAGCATAAGCCATACAAATATGCCATAGAGGGTTGTATGAAAGGAAACTACGAAACATTCACAAAATATACTGAAGTTGAATCTGCATGACCAACAACATTCAACTTCAGTTATATATTGTGAAATCTTTTGTAGTTCCCTTGATACAACCTACAATATTCAGTTGTGCACACCATTATAAATATGCACTATTTCCAAACATTTGCTAAGCACCTCCCTAACATAACGAATTTATGCCAAGATTAAAACTTAAGCCATCATCCTACGAAGAACACCACAACACCAATGCATTTGCACATGAACGCAGCTCCATGAATCCTTCATGCAATTCCAGTTCTTGACATTCAACTCTAAGATTTTATTTCATTTCAATCTTTATAGATAGATAGCATCAAAGTAACTCAGTTTCCATTTTCACTTACTTCAATTCCATTTCTCTTTAAGAGGTATTGCCCAAATACAAACGTATAACTATACTTGGAGTGGAAAAGAAGGGGAATTGAAAAAATCCGCAACTAGATGCAATTCCAGCACCATTTAATGTTATTCGCCCTAAAAGCTTATACTTTCCATGAAAACTTCACAAAACCCTAAAATTGATAATATTATCGATCGATTTGAAGTTATTTTCGAATCTCATTAAAATTCTCCCGAATTTCACAATTATCATCATTAAAAAAAGCCTACAAACGAAATAGGGAATCGCAAATTGAAATACCTGGATCTCGAAATCAACGAAAGACAAAATGGATCGACAAACGTAAATTGCGAGAGGATTGCCTTCGGTCAGAGAATATAGCAGAAAATTTAATGGGATTTCAAGTGGGCGCGAGAATAGAGATCTCTTCTATGCGTTTATATATGCTCTGGCGAGAGCAATTTCACCACATTTTGATGTCATGGTTCAGAATTTAAGTTTTTCATTGGTTTGTAATTTTATACAAACTTATATGGTGGACCTTATTTCCCCCTCGTTAGGCAAATTTTATTTAACGTTGAAAATGCAATTAAATCAATATTAGCAGTTGAGGTGTTTTTCGTGTGGCTAGTTGATTTTGTACTTGAGTCATTACACACCCCTTAGTCGATCTCGATTTCACGACCACCATTCTATTGTCTTAATCGACTAACACTCTTTGGGGTGCCGTAACCCGACTCTAGAATCATCTTACATCGCCAATTCTACTTATGAAAAATGATTCACTTGGAGCTATCGATTTTAATTTTTACGGCCACCATTATGCTGTTTGATCGACCAACACCCTTTTGGATGCCGTAACCCGACTTTAGGATCATCCCACATCACCAATTCTACTTATAAAAAATGATTCACTTGGAATTCTCGACTTCGAGTTTTACAGCCACAATTCTACTGTTTTAATCGACTGACACCCTTTTAGATGTCATAACCCCGACTTTAGGATCATCCATCCCATATCCTCAATTCTACTTTAGAAAAATAATTTACTTAGAGCTCTCGATTTTGATTTTTCACGGGCACCATTCTACTGTCTTAATTGACCAACACCCTTTAGAAGCCGTAACCAGACTATGGTCATATCACCAATTCCATTATGGAAAATAATTCACTTGAACCTCTTGATTATCTAATGTGGGCCCAAATCCACGTGCAATTGAATGGTGTTGGTTCCTTCTATCTAAGAAACTTGGGAAAGGAAAGAAGCACCACTCAAACCATATATATATACACTTAACTACAACAAAACTACATAACAATCAAGAGATGGACATTACAAAAGGTGTTCCCTTCTATATAAGAAAAAACCGAACCGAGCCGAAGTGATTGATTGGAAACTCTCGAGTCTTGAATACACAAAATAATGCTAATTACAACAAACACTAGTGGAGACTTTTTCTCATAACTGCCAGCCAAACCTATGAGGAGATGCTAGCACTGAAGATGATAGAGGCTGCTTCACAAAGGGGTGGTCCAAGAGCTGTGCAGCGGTTGGGCGCAAGCTAGGGTCCACTTGTAGGCACTGAAGTATGAAATCTTGTGCATCACTCGGAATCGTATCGGGTACGACCGGTCTCTCGCCCTGCCCGATCTTGTACAATGCTGTCATCTGTCATCAGAGAGTGAATGTCGTAAAGGAAGAAGCTTGTCAAGTCTTTTAGAGAGTCTAAGACATCAAGATGCTTTCACTTACGTATTCCAACCCGTAATAGGGGAAACGTCGGGTTAACATCTCAAGGACCGTGCATCCAAGGCTCCATATATCCGCTGCTAGCCCGTAGCCCTTGCTCCTAACGACCTGCAATGGCACCAAGAAAACCGAAAGAAAACATCGTATTTAGGCGCTAGATTTGTGATAATATGAGGGGGGGTCGAGTTTTTCGTGCTTCGAATACAAATTCTTGTTCTCAAAGACAAACTAGCAAATCTTAACAGTTTGAAAATTGCGGTACTACATATTGGCTATGGATGGGATGCTAGTGATTTTTTTTTACTAGATTTTGTAAGAGAGAAAACAAATCGAAATCTAAATGAGTGTAGAAGAGACCTCAGGAGCCATCCAAAATGCAGTCCCCTTGCAAGACTTCACATCGTTTAACTTAGTAGCCTGCATAATCGGATAAATAGAAGAGACACAGCAATATTACTTACAGTATGGAACCATTTGAATATATATACACATATAAACACGTAAATAGAAGCATGTATACATTATTCATATATATTTATAAGGTGGGGAGTAAGAGATAACCTTGGCAAGACCAAAATCAGCAAGTTTCACCAAACCGTTCGTGTGGACCAATATATTTGCACACTTTATATCTCTGCAATAGGTGAGACAGAATGACATTAAGATTTAGCACATAAAAATCAGCTAAAACAAAAGGAAGCGATTAACATCTTCCTATAGTGATGCAAGTACTTGTGATAAAAGAAATTGAAATCCTAACTGAATCCACATCACTAAACTTAAAGTTGCTAAATAGACTTTTTTCTCTTTTGGACTTTTAACTGTGGAAAACTTGTGTGGGTCATTTCTTTCATATCAAAGACAAGTTAAATAATTTTACAGTAGCTATACAAGGAAGAGGTGTATCATGTAATAAAAAGAACATATTTGAAGATTAAACACGAAAGATTCTGGTTTTATCACCTGTGGATAACATTTTTGTCATGCAGATACTTTAGACCATGTAGAATCTGTCTTGTATAACCAGACACTTGTGGAACTCGCAGGTCATACTTCTTGTAAAGTCTCAAAAGGGAGCCTTGTGTGACTAGCTCAAGAAAAATACAGAGATGTGACCCATCCTATTATACAGAAAATAAAAGGGAATTAAGAACTTAGCACAACTTTTAGTGTTAAAAAATACTACCTCCATCCCAATGAGCTGGTCTCGTTTTCCTTTTTAGTTTTCCCACTCCTCTATTCCTATTCCAAAAAAAGCAGATTTTCTACACACAACTAACCACTCTCTTTTATGGGACCCACCATTTCACTCACATCTAACAACTATCCTTAATATACGTGCAAAAAAGAAATGAGACCAGCTCGTTGGGACGGAGGGAGTATGTATTTATCAAGAAGCTGACATCAATGAGGGAAAAAGGAAGAAAATCTAACACTAATATATAGCTAGGAAATAATATTCGAAGGTACCTTCTTTGTGCCATAGTACCGAACAATGTTCTCGTGTTGAAATTGACTCAAAAGAGCAATTTCCTGAACAGGTCAAGAAAAATTAGAATATCAGAGGGATTGGGAAAGAAGAAGCAGTTTTTGCACTTGTCATTAGCAGAGGTGGGAAGTAAAGACCTGTTCAAGTTGGATGATACATTGTTTTCCCTCTTCCCCTTGATCAAGCAAAGACACTTCTTTTACAGCAAAAAAGAATCCACCACTGCATCAATAGAAAATAGTTAAGTCATTTCGTGCCACAACTCAGTGCCTTATATCTCATATGCATATCAGAAAGCTTCAAACTACCGTATGTCTTCGTCGTTTTCATATAACCAACAAAGATTACTGAGATAACCGGTTGACATGCTTTAAGCAAATAATTCAGGTAACTAATCCTTATCTATCATAGAGAGAGCCATGCTAACAAAAGAATAACTTTTGCTCTTTTTAATGTTAATTCAGTAACACCTTAATATCATCCTCAAACTATAGCTAATTCATAATTGGACGATACTCAAAGTCTACCATTCAATCTACTTAAGTTGTGCAAATCACACATGACAAAATACAAAAAAATTTAAAAAGCTCAATCATACAAATTACAAATAGCTGCACACTCATATAACAAGGAAGGTAGCATTACATAAAGTAAAGCACCACTTACTCAGCAATTCCTTCATAAACAGATCCAAATGTCCCACGGCCCAAAAGCTCGCCCTTCTGCCAGTCATGAATGACACGTCCGTATATTTCATTAGACGAAATACTTGACATCGGTTCTGTCACCGAACTTGACGAATCATCATCACTTGAAGTGAAAGAGCATGACTCCTGCACCACATATTTCTCTTCCCTCGCCCTCTCCTTCTTTCTCATATCCTTCTCTTGCTCGATCCTACTCCGACCAACTTCTTCTTTCCCTTCCTTATACACGAGAAATTCGCTTTGGAATCTACCCCAAGGCGGCAACACTATAGTTGGCCGAACACCCTTAATTCCATTATTGCTAGATACTTTTGATCTAACACTTACTTTATCATGAAAACTTATATCATTCTCTAATCTCTTCGACAGTTCAGTAACATCACCAGAAAGATAAGCAGCCCTAAATCTATTCACATCACCAAATTCACAATTTTCCCCCAATTTCCGATCAATCACATCATTAGCCCCAACATAATCACCACCGCAATCAACCTCAGTTTCCTGATAAATTAAAGGCTCCGATTTGTTACTAACCCTACACGGTAAAGATTTTACCTTCATCGCCTCGTAATCCTCCGGCGATATGGCGAAATCGTCTATTCCGGAGAAACCAAAAGCTTCGCAGATAACTTCGAATTCGCCTTCGGTCCCATCCACACGGAAGCTCGTCGTCTTCGCGCCGTACAAATCCAAGGAGCGCGCGCGCTGAGATTCCTCCGGCGAGTCCGACGACGAAGAAGCTGAAGTAGATGGAGAGAACTCGTAGCTGACATTCCTGAGCGCGTTACTCCTTTCGAGCCTCTTCGGCTTCGCCGGCCGGCCGATGGAGCTGGAATCTGCGCGGCTCTTGCGCCGCTCAGAACTATGGGAGAAGAGCTTCGGAAATCGATGCATTTTCATAATTGGAAGTAAAATCCATGAATTGGTTAGAATAAATCTCAGCTCGTACCACTGAATTGGCTTCAATTTGAGCTTAATTCGTCGTTTCCGATCTTAAAAAATCTGCGTGGAGCTAGTGGAATCAGCTAATTTGGGCTTTAACGCTTGTAGCTAACTTTTTGCAGGAGAGAAAGAGGAGAGATAATTATGGTCGTGAACAGCCAACGCGGTACACTGAACTGTTTTTGTTTAATTTTATTTTCTCTCTCCTCTCCAATTGGTGAATTTTTTTTTCTTCCTTTTTAATTTGCACATAATAAAAGTAGGTGAGTTCAATTATTCATCTTGCTTTTTTTACTTTATAAAAAGTTACTATTATCTTAATTTACTGAAAAGAAAATGGTTTAGAATTGTCAGGAGTATTTGATCTTACTTCACTCCAATGATTAAATCTACAAAGTAACTACTCCCTCCGTCCCGTTATTTGTGGCTCAATTGGTTTCGGCACGGGAATTAAGAGAGTAGATGATAAAGTATGAAAGAGAGAGTAGATGATAAAGTATGAGAGAGAAGATGAGTAAGATAATGAGAGAGTATGAGAGAAAGATGATAAAGTAGGAGAGATAATGTAATAAAGTAGGAGAGAGAAGATGATAAAGTAGGAGTAATTTTTTACTAAATTAGGAAAGTGGGCACAAATAATGGGACACCCCTTTCGGGAAAGTGAGCCACAAATAGCGGGACGGAGGGAGTATTTATTAGTTTGATTGTAACTATGGAGAGTTTAAATTCGGAAACTTCGTTTGTCTTTGACCAAGAAAATAATAAATATTATTCCAAAATAAAACTACTCCAAAATCAAAGTCAAAACACTAATAATTTTCTTATTTTAATGGTGATAGATTTTGTACATATTACAATATCTATGGAAATCATACGTAGAGTGAGTTTCCTTTGTCATTAAAAAAAAATTGATATAATAGAAATACTCCATTTGTCTTATAAACGGTTTTTCGATATAATATTTAAGAAAAGTTATGGATTATGTAGAGTTGTGAATCCGGGTAAATTCTAATTACAAAATTTTACTTTTAAGAAAATGGACAATATTTATAAAAAAAAAATGAGACGAAATCTAGATGAGGGAGCATGAGGGAACCAGATAATTGAACTTATTAAATTATTAGTGGTGACAACACTTGGCTTATGTCATCATATCGTCTGCCCAAATTCTAGGGCGCAACTTCAGCAATCCGCCGAGTCTCCGCCGGATCCAATCCGCCGCCCAAGCCCCGCCGCCTCGGCTTCATCCTGCGACAAGTCAATCACAAAATTGCCACTCATGGAGGCTCTATCCACCACTGTCCGTTCTTCCCACGCTGGACTCTACTCATCGACGCTTCATCGGCCCCGCCGCCCCGGAGGAGTTCGGCGACGGCGGCGGCGGAGTTGGCCGGCCCGCAGGAAAACTGAAGCCTTTTCCGATAGTTGATTAATGACAGCCATGATTTTGCCAAAGCTGTCTTCCAGCTCAATCGCTGTGGCTAATTCGTCGCTCAAATATCTAATGACCATTCTACCCCTGGAATGATTTTTGATTTAAGTACTAACAAAAATTATTAAATCAGACTCGCGCGCTTCTTTACGCTAACAGCTGGGCTTTACCAGCTTGAAAGATTGGGCAAGAAAAGTCCATAAAGAATTGGATATGTATGGGCCGAAATTATTTTACCGGCAACAAATATGGGCTCAGATAAAAAAAATCCAGAAAATTTTTATTACCAAACACCCCCCCCCAAAACAACAATACACATATATAGTCCCCATGTGATGGCGTAGTGGTGAAGGTGGGTGACTCGGGGCCGAAAGGTCATGGGTTCAATCCCTGTGCGCACCGAAGGTAGCGGCTGCGGGTTCCTCGTGGTAAAAAAAAAAAAAAACACACATATATATATATATGGTTCTTCTTTTTTAAAAAAGTGATGTCGGAAATTGATTTAGACTGCACTTTGAGAATTTAGGAGATGCACTTTTAATTGTTTTGGACTGCACTTTGAATTACTGCAGTTTGAGAATTTAGGAGATGCATTTTTAATTGATTTTGACTGCACTTTGAGAATTTAGGAGATGCACTTTTAATTAATATGACTACACTTTGAATTATTATATGATGCATTCTTAAAAGTTTGTGGTTGAAAAATTATTAGATGCATTTCAAACTCTTATTCCACGATAGTCAGACAACTCTCAAGTCCTACGTCTTTCCAGTTGGTTTCAGAAAATAATGATTTCACCTTACAACACCAACAAACGCCTAATTATATCCCTATATTTATTAACTACATTTATGGTTGAGGTCTTGATGATTCATGAGGAAGACATCACGTGGGTTTACAAATTCACATAATCAGATAGTTAAGCATATATATAAGTAAACTCCTTATCCATACAAATTAATACCTGACAATGTCAAGGCAAATAGGATGAAATGATATGATTGAGCATCCATAGTGGTTATATTTGGTTATCGCATGTAGTTGTTCAAAAGTAATTAATTGCATGAATCAGGACCTGCATGGTATTAAGATTACCATTTTAGCCAAACTCTCATGCAACACAAATTTTTGAGATTTCATATATAGTGTACATAATTAGTAACTTAAACTGAGGGTAAATACTTGTTTTAATAACATCAAAGGAAGAGGGGAGTTGGCGATAGGCTCTTAACGCATATATTTGGCTATGATTAATTGAAACTATAGCTTTTGTGATAGACTAACAAATCAGCTTATGATTATTGAAGCAAAATCATGATTCAACTTTTATGATTACTAATTGTGGCATAAGCCTGCTCCCCCTGCAAAGAACTATTTCCTAGGAAGCTATTAAATGGTGCGACAATGATTTACTACTAAATAACAGAGTTGTTGACAACTAATTCATATAATCAAATTTATGCTATTAGAATAAAGAACCAAATCCCTTGCTGATTCAAGCTTCAAATACTTAATTTATTCATGCGCCTGCTTTGTTTTTACGGAACTGAACTAGGTATGGTAAGGACCGCCTATTTCCTCTAATTAAGTAATTAATATCAACTATCTAATTATGCATGAATGGCACGTGGAAGCAAAAGATAATTTGCCTACAATAACCACTTTTTATCTAGTTTGATACTTTAAAATATATTAATATACTACTACATATGCCATACAAGACACTTTAAAGAAAAATCTAGAGTAGCATTACTAATTATCAACGTGAGTAACCAAGTCTAGGTTGCTCAATTATTCTTTTAACGCCACCAAGGAAAAAGAATACATAAGGCTTTGAATCTTCTAACTCAAAGAAAAAGGATCAAATAATCCTCTTAAATCTTGTGGGAAAAACTAGGGGTATCACAAATCAACAAGCATAGCATTTCCAATTCCAATCAAACAGTAAACTACAATGAAGCCGGTCATATATTCCCACTTATTTCAATTCTTACCAGAATGTAAACATACACACATGAATGATAGTATTAAGTAAGCTTCCGCACCAGCAGTAACAGAAAACCCAATTTTTCACAAGAATATTCAGCAAGGTTTATACACAATGCCAGAAGGCACAAACAAGTTAACAGATGAAGAACTCTTAGCCTTTCGGTTCGAAAATTTAATCACGGTTATGCACAAGGCCGGTTGGAACGCTGTGCATGAGGGTGATTTATTCAGAGGAATGAGATATCCAATAGACCAGGCCACTGCAGAAAGTTTGAAAGATCAGCATAATAAGTATTTGCTTTTCATATAGAGCTTTCAATTGTTCAGCTAAACAGGAAAAGATAAGAAAAACTGACCTGATTAGCACAAACACGCATTGAAGAATGCCTGCAACTCCCGTCCAAGCTGACGGGCCAGTTTCCACCAGTGCGTCTTGTATCAAGAGGCCGACTGAAGCAGCTAAGGAGACGAAGGAGACAACATATGCAATGAAAAGCCAGAGTTTCAATCTGTGGATGTAGTGAAGAGGTGAAGTATCAGCAATCAGAAGTAGAAGGAGTAAAATCATAACATTTCTTTTTCTTCAATTTCAAGAGAAAAGGTATCAACTTAACTCACTCATCATAAATATAGTAGGGACATCGCATATTTAAAACCACTATGATGGTTTTCCCACTGATAAGTGATTACACAACCGAAGTACTCAGAAAAATGATCAAAACACTGACTTAATAAGTATCTTAATGTCGTGAAGATTTAATTTGTCATCAATACCTAAAATTGAGAGGCCAAAACTATTGAACTCATCAGGGCATCATAAAACTATAGATAATGTTCTTTTACATGGTAGAATAAAAAAATAAAATCAGGTAATTCTAAGTTTGATCATCACAAAATCAGTCCCCTGATCAACATAAGAAAATTTTCTTTATTTGGTTCGAAGCAAAAAGGTCCCCATTTTACTCATTTCACAGCATAGGATGGACATCATACATCGAAAGTCAATATGTGATGGTTTTTAAACTGATGAGTGATAACACAAATAAAGTACTAAAAGAAATGAATCCAATATTAAGATATCGCCTTGTTAAGAATCAACTTTGAGCCTAATCTGAGAAGCCAAAACAATTAAACTTATTAAGATAACATAGAATTATAAATTTGGTTTCTTTTACATCATAGAAAAGAAAAACGCTCAGCTAATTTTAAAATTGATCATCACAAACAAAGAAATCAAGAAGTAACAACAAAGAAAAAAGAGGAACTGATTTAAACCTCCATTCACCCTCATCATATGGCGAGTAGTCAATATCCTCTTTCCTCACGCAATTGAACATCAAAGCCGACAAAGAAGCAAAAATCCCTAGAGAACACAAAAAACAAATAAACAATCAAATAAAAAAACAAATGATTTTGGGGCATAATTCGATTGCAAGTACCTGGCAGATAGTGGACGAAAGGGACTTGGACGGAGCTGCAAACGACGGCATCCACCCAAAACCACCAGCCAGCTCCGAACACCGCGCCGGAGATTCCCGGTCCGAATATTGCCAGAAGCTCCGACAGCTCCATTAAACGCAACGACTGATTCCAAATAAGATAACTCCGACCAGTTTCGATCCGTCAATTGACAGATAGGATCGAAGCTACGGTGAAACCGGAGGAATTTATGATCGATTGAACGTCGACGATTCTAGAACTGCAGGATTTCGAAATTAGGGCTTTGCGTCGAGCAATAATGCAATCGAGAAAAATCCTCTTTTGCTCTTTTGCTTTCTTCTCACTCTAACCGAAGTGGGCTTAAGTACCAATAAAATAATGGGTCGACCAATAAGAGAATGGACTTCAGTACCAATAAATACAATGGGCCCAATAAGAATAATGGGCTTCATTACCAATTAAAAATAGTGGGCTTCAACACATTTTTTTTTATATTTAATACATTTTTTAATATTTAATATTCCATTTTATTTTATTATAAATTGAATTAATTAATTCTTTAACCTTTCATTAATTGTCTAATAAAAGGACTATATCATGTGAGTCATGTGACAAAATCGGAATGGGATAACCTACACAATAAATTTATATCCAATTAGTATCCGACTCAAAACTACGTGATTATGAATTTAAAAAATTATACTATTTAATTATTTATTTTATCCACCCTCTTTGCAATGTTAAATTAGTAAATCAAATGGATAAAAATGATTTTTTTTTAATCTTTTCCTTTCAAATATAATGGGACATCAATTGGACTGTTAGACATGTGATCTTATTCTGACAAAACCATGTTTTTTCTAATTAAGTTACTAGAGAAAAACCAATAATATACAAAGATGCACATTTATGTTAATCCAAACCTAACTGATACTAACACATAAATGAAATGAGTAAGAACTAACACAGATAAACAATGAAACGACAGAAAAGTCCGACAAAATCAATGGCCAAAACCGCCAACACCAACACCAACACCTATGCCTCCTCCTATGCCACCATGCCCACCTATGCCACCACCGATATGAATTCCACCACCAACTAAGGCACCGGCTCCGCCAGCACTACCCCCTTTGTCTCCACCGCGGACAGCCTCGAGCCAGTACTGGTAGAGCTTGCAGAGTGTGAAGCGTGCTTGAAGGATGCATGCGACGCATGTGATTCATGTTTTGCCCAACTGTTGTGGCTGTGATGTTCGTGTTTCGAGAAGCTTCCCCCGCTTTCTGAAGATGCACTTGCATGCGAATGTGCTGCATGCGATGCGTGCGATGAATGCGATTCCTGTGATGCGAGCGCATGAGCTATACTGACATGTTTGGAGCCTGATGCGTTTCCTCCGGCACTATCTTCACCGCTATCACTGCCACCTTTTTCCGAGCCTGAGGTGATTCCTCCTCCTCCGGAGAATGCACTTGCATGTGATGCATGCGATTCCTGAGATGCATGTGCTTCATGTGCATGAGCTTCGTGCGATGCCTGTGCAGCCCAACTGCTATGTTTAGAGCCCGATTCACTTCCTCCACCTTTGATTCCTCCTCCTCCGGAGAATGCACTTGCATGTGATGCATGCGATTCATGAGATGCATGTGCTTCATGTGATGCATGAGCTTCGTGCGATGCCTGTGCAGCCCAACTGCTATGTTTAGAGCTCGATTCACTTCCTCCACCTTGTGCTAAAGCATTCGCATTTCCATCACTTCCACTACTACCATGTTTTGAGTCCGAAGCGTTTCCTCCACCTTTAGCGGATGCTTTTCCACTCATGCCACTTTCACTACTAACATGTTCGGACCCTGAAACATTTCCTTCCACACCATCCGCACCGCTTTCGCCGCTACTTTTTTTAGAGCCCGAGGTGCTTCCTCCACTCTCAAATGATGCACTTGCATGTGATGCATGCGCTTCATGCGATGCTTGTGCTTCATGTGATGCCTGTGCAGCCCAACTGCTGTGTTTAGAGCTTGAACCACTTCCTCCACTTTGAGCTAATGCACTTGCATCCTCCTTACTTCCACCACTATCCTGTTTTGATTCTGAGGCATTTTTCCCACCTCTAGCAGATGTTTTTTCACTAATACTAGTTCCACCACTATCATGTTTGGAGCTTGAAGCGTTTCCTCCCACATCATCCTCACCGCTTTCACTACTACTATTTTTGGAACCTGAAGTGTTTCCTCCAACTTCTGTAGATGCATTTGCACCACCACCGCTAACTTGCTTTGAACCCGAAGCAGACCCAATGACACTTTCTCCACTTTTATCTTTTTCACTATTATTAGCATATTTAGAGTTGGAAGCACTTCCTCCATCTGTAGCAGTTGCGTGTTTAGATTCCGAATCAGCGGATGTGTTTTCACCCGCACCACTTCCACCACTAATACCACCACTATGTTTAGAGCTTGAAGTGCTTCCTCCAACTTCTGAAGATGCATTTTCACCACCACTACTATCTTTTCCACTATTATCATTTTTAGAGCTTGAGGTGCTTCCTTTAACTTCTGTAGATGCATTTACACCACCATTGCTTCCACTGCTAACATGTTCAGAACCTGAAGTAGAGCTCTTGACACTTCCTTCACCTTTATCTTTTCCATCATTACCATGTTTAGAGCTTGAAGCCCTTTCACCCTGAACCGATGCATTTCCTCCCCCACTATTGTATCCAGAGCTCGAGATGCTTCCTCCACCTCCAGCGGATGCCTTCTCACCACTACTATATTCAGAACTCGAAGTGCTTCCTCCACTAATTTGTTTAGAACTCGAAGTTCTTCCTCCACTAATGTGTTTAGAACTCAAAGCGCTTCCTCCACCTTCAACAGATGCATTCTCACCATTACTATCTTTAGAACTCGAAGCGCTTCCTCCACTACTGTGTTTAGAACTCGAAGCGCTTCCTCCACTACTATGTTTAGAATTCGAAGTACTTCCTCCACTATTGTGCTTAGAACTCGAAGCGCTTTCTCCACTATTGTGCTTAGAACTCGAAGTTCTTTCTCCACCTTCGACAGATACATTATCACCACTATTATCTTTATAACTCGAAGCGCTTCCTCCACTACTATGTTTAGAACTTGATGTGCTTCCTCCACTACTGTGTTTAGAACTTGAAGAGCTTCCTCCACTACTATGTTTAGAACTCGAAGAGCTTCCTCCACTACTATGTTTAGAACTCGAAGTACTTTCTCCACTATTGCGTTTAGAACTCGAAGTGCTTTCTCCACTATTGTGCTTAGAAATCGAAGTGCTTCCTCCACCTTCGACAGATGCATTCTCACCACTACTATCTTTAGAACTCGAACCGCTTCCTCCACTACTGTGTTTAGAACTCGAAGCACTTCCTCCACTACTATGTTTAGAACTTGAAGTGCTTCCTCCATTACTATGTTTAGAACTCGAAGCGTTTCCTCCACTACTATGTTTAGAACTCGAAGTGCTTCCTCCTCCTTCGAGAGAAGCATTCTCACCACTACGATGTTTAGAACTCGAAGCGCTTCCTCCACTACTGTGTTTAGAACTCGAAGCCCATTCTCCACTATTGTGCTTAGAACTCGATGTGCTTCCTCCACCTTCGACAAATTCATTCTCACCACTACTATCTTTAGAACTCGAAGCGCTTCCTCCACTACTGTGTTTAGAAGTAGAAGCGCTTCCTCCACTATTATGTTTAAAACTTGAAGCGCTTTCTCCACTAGTGTGCTTAGAACTCGAAGTGTTTCCTCCACCTCCGACAGATGCATTCTCACCACTACTTTGTTTAGAACTCGAAGCGCTTCCTCTACTACTGTGTTTAGAACTCGAAGCACTTCCTTCACTACTATGTTTAGAACTTGAAGTGCTTCCTCCACTACTGTGTTTAGAATTCGAAGCGCTTCCTCCACCTCCAACGAATGTATTCTCACCACTATTATCTTTAGAATTCGAAGTGCTTCCTCCACTACTATGTTTAGAACTCGAAGTACTTCCTCCACTATTGTGTTTAAAACTCGAACTGTTTCCTCCACCTCCGACAGATGTATTCTCACCACTACTGTGTTTAGAACTCGAAGCACTTCCTTCACTACTATATTTAGAACTTGAAGTGCTTCCTCCACTATTGTGTTTAGAACTCGAAGCGCTTTCTCCACTATTTTGTTTAGAACTCGAAGCGCTTTCTCCACCTCCAACAGATGCATTCTCACCACTACTGTGTTTAGAAGTCGAAGCGCTTCCTCCACTACTGTGTTTTGAACTCGAAGTGCTTCCTCCAGTACTGTATTTAGAACTCGAAGCACGTCCTCCACCTCCGACAGATGTATTACCACTTCCACTGCTTTCTTTATTAGAAGTGTTTCCTCCTTTGATGGATGTATTTTCACCTTCACTTTTTCCATCACTGCTATGTTTAGAACTTGATGTACTTCCTCCAGCTTCTATGGATGCATTAGCACCACCACTGCTTCCACTACTACTATGTTTAGACCCTGAAGTGGATCCTGTTAGAGTTCCTTGATCTTTGGTGGATGAATTCCCACCTTCACCTTTCCCAGCACTACAATGTTTAGAGCTCAAAGAGCTTTTTGTACCTTTAGTAGATGATATTTCATCCTCACTGCTTCCACCACTATCATTTTTAGGGTTCGATGTCTTTTCTCCGCCTTTAGATGATGATTTTCCACATTCGCCTTTTTCTTTGCAATATGATTTTCCATCCCCATTGCTTCCACCACTATCATTTGTAGAAGTGTTCTCTTCACCTTCCTCGTCAGCATTTTGACAAGTATCATGTTTAGAGCCCGAGGCAGAGCTAGCAGCACTATCTTCCCCTTTAGCAGATGATTTCCCATCCTCTTCTTTCGTACCACTATCATGTTTAGAGCTCGAAGTGCTTTGTTCACCTTCAGAAGATGATTTTACATCCCCAGTGCTTCCACCACTAGTATTTTTAGCGGATGAAGTGTTTTCCTTACCTTCTCCTTTCGCACCTTTAACATGTTTGAAGCTTGAAGAATTATCTCCACTTTGCCCACTGCTTTCACTACTATGATGTTCAGAGCTTGAGAAACTTTCTCCACCTTTAGAGGATGCACTTGTGCCTGCATTTCCTCCCCCACTAGCGGATCCAGAGCTCGAGATGCTTCCTCCACCTCCATCATGTCCCTTTCCCGATGTACTTTTTCCTTCTTCGGCGTATGTTTCTTTACCACCGCTGCTATGTTTAGAACTCGAAGCACTTTCTCCTTCGATGGACCCATGTTGGCCCCAACTGCTTTTACTACTGGCATGCTGATGTTGACCCCAACTACTTCTACTGCTTGCATGCTGATTCTGAGCCCAACTACTTCTACTGCTATGATGTTGAGCGCTCAAGAAGTTTCGTCCACCTCTAATCGATACATTTTCTCTGACTCCACAACTACTTTGTTGAGAGCTTGAATCATTTCCTCCTCCCCCTTCCGCGGATGCCTTTTCTCCATCTTTGGTAGATTCACTTTCTCCCCCGCCACTTCCACCACCTCCTATGGAGACTTTTCTGGCCTGATCGCTTCCAAGGCTATGATGAGAAAAGCTCAAAGCGCTTTTTGCACTTTCGGAAGACGATTTTTCGTAGCTACTGCTGCTATGGTGATGGTGATGGTGATGGTGTTGTTGTTGGTGATGGTGGTGGAAACACCATCTTGCTCTGAAAGACCCTCCCACGCCCGCACCTTCTTTACCACCATCTCCACTGCCACCGTGCGGTCCTACACCGATGCCCCCGCCAATCCTAATCTCACCACCGCCACTGCCACCACCACCGCCATCTCCGGCACCGTGGTGATGTCCTACACCGATGCCCCCGCCAATTCTAATCTCACCACCGCCACCACCACCGCCATCTCCGCCACCGTGGTGATGTCCTACACCGATGCCCCCGCCAATCCTAATCTCACCACAGCCACCGCCACCACCACCGCCATCTCCGCCACCATGGTGATGTCCTAGACCGATGCCCCCGCCAATCCTAATCTCACCACCGCCACCGCCACCGCCACCACCACCGCCATCTCCGCCACCGTGGTGATGTCCTACACCAATGCCCCCGCCAATCCTAATCTCACCACCGATTCCGGGGTGGGCATCGTGGTCCTCCCCTTCGGCATCACCACCGCCACCGTGGTGATGTCCTACACCGATGCCCCCGCCAATCCTAATCCCACCACCGATTCCGGGGTGGGCATCGTGGTCCTCCCCTTCGGCATCACCACCGCCACCGCCCTTGTCGCCTCTGTCCTCACCACCGGCCGCACCTTTGTCGCCTCCGCCCTCACCACGGGCCGCACCTTTGTCGCCTCCGCCACCACCAGCACCACCTCCAACTCCGGCGCCAACGCCGCCATTGACACCAAAACCGAACATGAGGGCCCTATTATTCCTAGCGGCGGAACATATTCCGGCAGACAAAAGAAGACATGAAACTACAAGAAGAAATTTGTTTGCTGCCATTGAAACTGGTTCTTGAATTCATTTGAATTCCACCACTATAAACTAATCCATATGCATGATTAGCTAATTGTGGGTGTTAATATAGCCAATCTTTTGCCTAAAATTGCGCTCATGCAGAGTCAAAAAATAGTGTATGACCGAGAGAGGAAAGCTTTTGACCACGAAGTCTCCCATTAACCAGTCACGCCTACCAGATTGCTTATATTAGTGAAGCTTAATTTTGCTTTAACCCACACATTTATCTCATTATCAAACTATATAATAATAACATACTATTTTTAGAATATTCTTAATAATATTTTTATGTACCAAATGATAAAGAATTTGTGTACAATTTAAGGTTATCCAATGTTGTATCTGGATAGATCCTTTCGAGTGCCTTAACTCCGGAGAATAAGAGAGTGGGCCTTGCTTGGGCTGGGCTTTTTGTATTTGCAACCGGGCCCAATATTCATGAGAGGTACTCCGTCCGTCTTATTTGAAGCGACACGTTTCTTTTTAGCATGTAATTAAGAAAGTAGATGATAAAGTATGAGGAATGAGTAGATGAAAAAGTAAGAGATAAAATATGAATTAGATAGTGAGAGTAGATGATAAAGTAGAAGAGATAAATGATAAAGTAGGAAAAATAAATAATAATGTAGAAGAGAACTTTTATTTTTTTTTGGAAAATTATTTCCTCTTTATAAAACGTGTCGCTTCAAATGAGACACCTCAAAAAGTAAAACACATCGCTTCAAATGGGACGGAGGGAGTATAATTTTGTCACGGCATTGGGATAGTTTGTGGGTTCAAAATTTGATCATTCAACGTTACTAGCATTTTAAATAATTTCATATTATACTTAAACACTACAAAATTTAAGCATTTTACCGATGGAATTGCCGACGGAATAAAAACGCGGGTCGGCTTACAGACGGAATACCGACGGAATGTAGAACGTCGATTTTACCGACGGAATGCCGACGGATTTATTCCGTCGGTGATTTAACGACAGAATAATCCGTCGTTAAATCTTGTTTTTTAATTTTTTTTAATTTTTTTATTGCCGACGGAATATTCCGTCGGCAAAATTGGATTTTAATTTATAAATAATTTTAATTTTAAAACATTTTATTACCGACGGAAAAATCCGTCGGCAGTAAGTATAAATATTACCGACGGATTGTTCCGTCGGTAATCCGTCGGTAAACCCTAATTAGATATACAGGCAGAAGCTGTCTGAACCAGCGCATTTCGCTGGTTCACTTTCGCCATCTCCCCCACGCCGGCCGATTTCTCCCCCCCCAGGCGTCGCCGTCGCTGTCGCCGCCTCCCCCTCCGTCGTCGCCTCCTCCCTCCGTCGCCGCCGTCGTCGCCTCGCCCCGCCGTCGCGTCGTTGTCGCCACCGGCTGCCCCTCTTCTTCCCCCTCTTTTGGCACAAGAAGGTATGCTGATTCGGAAGTATTGGTTGTTTGGATTTACTCTATGAAATGATTGAGTTTTTTTTAAAATGTTTTATGATGGAATATTAATGTTAAGGAAAATGTTTTGGAATATAGATGAAGAAATGCATTTGAATGTGATGCTTGTTGCACTTGATAAACCCAACTTAGGCCTCATTTATTTGAAAAGAGAAGTCCGATGTTTGTTGATTTGTGTATGTGCTTCTGTTTTGATTGTTTCCCTTGCAAAGAGAGGTAAACTAAGTGGCTAGTGGCTTTTCTGTTAGATGCTTCAAAAAACTTTATTGGAAGGTAAGTGATAGAAATAGACACATGAATTTTCTAGTTAACTTGGTATTAAGTTTAATTGTTCCTAAGTCAATTTGAGATAAACAATAATTTAGGCAGACATCTTTTGAATAAAAAACATAGTTTACAATTTCCACTAATCACAATATAATTGTAAGGTATAGTAGCGCGATAACCATGCGTCACAGCTACCTTTACAAATGACTTTTCCTATATTTTCCAAAAATGAAAAACATATTTAATGCTCGTGTGTTTACACAGGATTGGAGTGAGCGTAGAACTTTTAGCTAAACAATATTAATTAGGATTTGAAATAATGAGTCGTTCGTGGATGTATACACGGTGGGCAGTAGACGGTTCATTGAATCCTCAATTTGTGAATGACATTGAGGATTTCATTGATTGGGCAAGTAGTCAGACAGCTTATACAGACGGGGAAAAAATTAGATGTCCATGTAAAAATTGTAAGAATAAGCTGTTTTTGACTACACAAGTTGTAAGAGAGCACGTTTATATGAAGGGATTCGTTAAAAATTATAAAGTTTGGTCATCTCATGGAGAAAAACACGTAACCCTAGATGAGCAAGCTACGAGGAATGTGCAAAATGACACGTCGACCTCCTATCAGAGGATGGTAATGGATCATGCTAGGCCAAATTATAATGATGCGGATATTGAGGAGCCACCAAATAATGAAGCAAGCAAGATCTATGAAATGTTGCAGGCAGTCGACACAGAGTTGTGGCCTGGTTGTGAGACCTACTCACAATTGTCTGCAGCAGTTCAGATGATGAACTTGAAGGCTGAGAATCATATGTCACAGAGGGGCTATGACAGGATGAGTCAAATGATCAAGGATATGCTTCCCCAAGGAAATTTGATTCCTAATAACTTCAGCGAGTCTAAGAGATTGCTTAGTGGCATGGGGTTGCCGGTAGAGAAGATTCATTATTGTCCAAATTCCTGCATGATTAATTGGCGGGAAGATAATGAACTGGAGAGTTATAAGTTTTGCGGTACCTCACGATATTTAGATTACAGTCCGAAATCTAGTAGGAAAGGGAAGAAAAAATTAGTGGCCGCTAAGAAAATGTACTACTTTCCTGTATCCCCTAGACTCCAGCGGATGTATGCATCTAATGCAACTGCTCCTCACATGCATTGGCATGCTTCATCAGTGGACGATGGAGTGATGCGTCATCCTGCAGACTCTCCAGCATGGAAGCACTTGGACTCGACGTTTCCTGATTTTGCCTCGGAGATTTGAAATGTTAGATTAGGTCTTTCTACAGACGGTTTTCAAACATTTACTCAATTTGGGAAACAATACTCTTTGTAGCCAGTTATTCTAACTCCTTAAAATCTGCCGCCTGGCATGTGCATGAAGGATCAATTTATGTTTCTCACGGTGTTGGTGCCTGGACCTCGAAATCCAAAAGATAACTTGGATGTCTTTCTACAGCCGTTGATAGCCGAATTATTGGAGTTGTGGGAAGATGGCGTGTCTGCGTATGATGTTTCAAAGAAGCAAAATTTCAATATGCAAGCTGCTTTGCTATGGACCATTAGTGACTTTCCGGCCTACTCAATGTTGTCTGGATGGAGTACAGCTAGGAAATTCGCATGCCCACAGTGCATGGAACAATCAGATGCATTTTATCTTGAGAAGAGTGGTAAGATGTCGTGGTTTGACAATCATAGAAAGTTTCTACCACTAAGTCATCCTTTCAGACGAAATAAGAATGCTTTCCTGAAAAATAAAGTTGTAGCACGTTCACCCCCTGACATGAGAACAGGAGAAGATATACTTAGTCAAATTGAAGCTTATGGTTTTGTGAAAGTCACTGAAGACTACGATGGTTATAACAAATATGCCTCTAAAGAAAATGTTACGGGATGGAAGAAAAGAAGCATATTCTAGGATCTTCCTTATTGGAAATATGTGAAAATATGTGAAGTTGAGTACCCGGGTTTACCAATAAAACGAACCATGTTGTTCAAGTGCTTATGGTTTGACCTGACCCCTAGAGGGACATATGTACATCGACAATACAAGTTGGTTTCTATCGATCAAACGAAACCGCTGCAGAACTATGAACCATTTGTCATGGCATCACAAGCGCATTAAGTGTATTACTGCTCATATCCTACTGTGAACAAATCTAGGAAGGCGTGGTTGGAAGTATGTAAAGTTAAACCGAGATTTAAGATAGATTTGCTAACTAAATCTTCATTAGATGAAGCATTTCAAGAGGATGACATACTAAACCCACCAGTACGTAACCACGCGACAGTAGAAGCTGATATAACATTATTTCATCCACATCAAACAATAGAACTCGATGATGAAGATTTTGACGAAGGAGATGATGATGAAGAAGAACATGTTCTGACATCAGAAGATGAGGACTTTAGTGATGACTAGTACAACTTACAGGTTTTAAAAGCAATTATGATATTTTTTTGGCCAAAAGAAATTAATGATTATTCGTTGTTTTCAGGTACATGGCACCTCCCAGAGGTCGTTGCGGCAGGACTATATTAGCTCCTGCTGGGCGTGGAGTACCCCCATCGTCGTCTGGCTATGGGGGCAGTCCCCCTGAGTCAGCTGGGCCCCATCAGGCTTCTACCAACTCTTACTCGGTGGATAGCCGTCGTTGTTTCGAGATTTCACCTGAGGGGTATGTAATAATTGGTTTTATTACTTTTAAATATATCAACTATAACTTGGATTAACCATTTTTCAATAATAGGCGATTGCTTGAGCCATTTGGATTGGCCTCGACAATCGTTGAGTGTTTTAAGAAGATTAATAACCCGACTGGGTTCACTTGGAAGTTGACTCCTCCTGAAATTAAGGAGCATTATTTTGAGGAATTTAAGGTTAGTTTTTCTTTCAAGTTCACAATCTTATAATTTAGCATTTACTTGTATATATCTAACATGTATAAACATGTAAATTGCAGAAGCACTTCCGCTGGCCTGCTGACAGGGACCAGGCAGTCCACCACATGTGGCAGAAGAGGGTGTCCAAGAGATTCAGTGATTGGCACTTCGAAATGAAGAAGGGCCACCCTAAAAAACCGGACTACATCAACACAGAGAGGTGGGAGGCCCTCAACGAGTACTGGATGCGGCCAGAGGTACTCCAAAAGTTGAAGACTGCTTCCCAGTGCCGCAGGTCAGAGCCAGAGCCGGGCGCCGGGATGAGCAAGCACAAAGGAGGGTCCCGGTCAGCCCTACAGTACTCCCAGTCTACGGTAAGTCTCATTTTATAAGTTTTTAGCTTCTTATGTCTTTGTTTTGACATAATTTTGTTTATGCATGTGATGAATAGGCTTCTCAGATGGGATGCTCCTTAGAGTCCACCGCCTTTGACACCTTCCAGAGTCTCCATTACAGAGGTGGAGACTTCCCCAACATGAAGGCGGCGAGACTTCATGTAAGCACCCAATTACAATATACAGAATATTATTTTAGAATTCTGAGTTTGACTAATTTCTATTTTTATATTGTAACTAGTGCGGCACCCGTGCTTCGCACGGATGGTCGGATAGTGTTGAAGTAACCAGTTTTATTTTTTGGGAAAATAAAATAAACAACTATAAAAACCAAGTAAACTATATAGAAATAGTCAAATCTCCCTCTGTCCCGTTATTTGTGGCTCAATTGGTTTCGGCACGGTAATTAAGAGAGTAGATGATAAAGTATGAGAGAGAGAGTAGATGATAAAGTATGAGAGAGAAGATGAGTAAGATAATGAGAGAGTATGACAGAAAGATGATAAAGTAGGAGAGAGAATGTCATAAAGTAGGAGAGAGAAGATGATAGAGTATGAGTAATTTTTTACCAAATTAGGAAAGTGGGCACAAATAATGGGACACCCCTTTCGGGAAAGTGAGCCACAAATAGCAGGACGGAGGGAGTATATATTACAAAAAATATTTGGCTGGTTAATATTACTACCAAATTCATTACATACATACTCATATGTTCAACCAAAAACAACTACCGGCGACACTATGGCTTCTCTTTCTTTATATTGGCCCTCCTTTTTTTAGAATACACACCCTCTACAAAACTATCCTCGAGTTTCTTCTTAGCAGAACCATCATCAATCGGCTGATAACGAATATCAGCAAGATCAAATACATCACCAACCAATTTCTTCTTCCCGACAACCTACTTCGAAACACCCAGAGAAGAATCACCAAACCCAGGGGGAACGCTAGTGGTGATCGCTGTTTTCACACCAAATAAAATTCCTGCACACACTTAGAATTTTATAATTAGTATAGAACATGGTCGAACTCAAGGAACAGTGAAAATCAACAATATTTATCCTTTTGATCAGAGTTTTGGTGATGCCACCACGCATAAATTTGGGTTTACTACCTAGGCAAAGAAAAGTAAATAACAGGAAAATAGATAGAAATAAACAAGTAGAGAAAGGCGGACTCGGCTTCGGGTAACTTGTACGAGATAACTACTTCGATCATGGATGCATAGATTTAATTAATTCCTAAGATCAACCAGTTATAGGATACAGTGTTGGTCACGTACATACCCCAATTCCTACTTACTTAGTCGGTAATGGCTTGTTGGACAAATTTCCACTACTCCCTAACCTAACCATAACCTAGCTTGTTGAACAAACCTAGATTTAATGTTTAGATAGCATTACGAGGAAGGAACCCAATTTTAATCTCTACCGTTGTTGGACAAGCTGACATAGATGATTAACCTCCTTAATTCGACTACCGTTACGATAGCTTCGCCACCTAAGTTGTTGAACAATCTCGCACTAATCTCCATAACCTAAATTGATCAGGTTTAAGTTAATCCAATTAAATCTTTCTGCCCCGAATTAAGTCGAAATCCTAGTCTTCAATTACTACGAACAATTAGATCTCACAAAGTTTGTATCTCATATTCGTCACCCTCGCCGAAGCCCTAAAAGTTTAGCTACTCATTATTAACTTGGACAAGCAGAATGAAACGAACATATTCAGAACATAATTTAAAGTACGAAAATAGAAAAGCATGCAACGTAATTAAAGTACGAGAAATTTAAAGAATACCGAAACCTAAACTGAACGGAAACTTGAATTGAAATTGGAAATCTGAACGAAGTACTGAAGTCTTGAAATCTTGAAATCCGAAAGCAACTAAACTAAGAAAGCGAATAAAAGTGTTTGGAATTCTTGTGCGGAAATTAAAATCTAAACTACGGGACTTAAGAACGAGATGGCTGGGACGAAAACTAAACTAATGAAACTCTGAATTGTGGCGTAGAATGCATCTCCTATGATGTCCGTCTTCAGCCCTTTATATAGATTCCGAGCTTAATCTTCAAAAGGAAAGAATTCTAGGGCAAATCTTTTGAATCTTGATCTTCAAGACTCATTTTCCTTGTATAACTCCAGCCTTAAAATATCTTCAAGCTCCAAATCTTCAACAAATCTTTCCTTCTCGGTCTAAGTCCCGTTTTATCTCCAAAAATGTGCCAAAAACGGCCAAATCTGCTCCGGACCGCCACCTCATCATCTGATCATAAACCTGCTGAAAATAGACATTTCTGCGCACAAAACTGCATTAACTTGGACAAGATAAGCGTCAGAACCGGGTGATTTCGAGGGGTATAAAATCGACACATCAAATATCCTCACACTTGAATCATACTTGCCCTCAAGTATGGGATGAACAAAAGAATACTCCCACTCGAATCACCATTCCCCAAGACTCAAAACAGACTCAAGGAACGAAAATAAAAACACTAAGACACGAGACTCAGATTCAAAGAAGAGAAATAAATCAAAAGACTCAAACACAATAGACTAAACATTAAAGCATACCAAGTAGCCTTGAAATGTCCATGATTCTCAATCTCTGCCCAAACATGCAATGAAATCAAAACCTTCATCAAACAAGTCAAGCAGCATAATTCTCAAACCATTGATTCAGATATCAGCTTGGTCAAAACATAAGCATAACTGAACTAGCTCACCGATTCACTCATCTCTCTCTAATCTAGTCCGGGCAAGCCGCTCATAAAAACAACATAGTCACGCAGTTACAATAGCAAGTGGTCAATCTAGCAACTCAAAGAGGTCTTTCTCTTGGATGTAATGGGGCTTAAGGACTCATTCAAATATATGACATGGTAGGGAATCCTAGGGGTCCTAAGCTTCTGAAAATTAAGTACAAGTATGCAGTATGCTATTCACTGAGGCATTTGATTAGGCAAGCAGATAATAAACATAAGAGATATACAGTTCAACACAGATGGAGATTTATTTTCGCATACAGACTTGGGCAAGGCAGAATATAAACATTCAGACTTCATCCTTCCCTTTATTTTTTTTCAACGGGTGCTCTTCTTTTTTTTTTTTTTTTTGCACCTTCAACTCTCTCTTTTTTTTAGCCCCCCTTCAATATTTATTTCTTTTCAGTACAACACTTTGTCTGGCCAAACTGACTGCCGGCAGAGTTCAGAATGTAAAACAACACAACTCCAGGGGGGGTATCAATTCAAACACTATCTCCAACTAATCATAAAGTCTCTTCAATAAAAATTGCCTCAAATTATGAATATCCACAACAAACACATGCATGCATAAGGTCAAGAGAAAGGCTTTGAAAGGCTTGGCTTCTTTAAATAACTCATGAAAGAACACAGTCAAGGCTTCAAAGTTGCTAACTAGGGCTGAGTGAAGGTAGGAATTGAAAGAATTAAAAGCTCAAATTGGTTAACCCTAATTTGCCTCCTATCATCTGTCACACATGATCACAAGCTATGGAGACTTTGCAACACATCACTCTCAAGAAAATAGTGGGAAGTGTCCCACTTTTAAAGGCTCAAATCTCTCTTTAGTGATGAGGTTTAAAATTCAGTTTTATCATGCTTAAATTTCCTCATCCCAAGCCACATACAAAATCCTCCATAGAAAGAGAAAATACACTACAATCATGCAGAATTCAGTCAAGGAAAGCACGCGAGAATGCAGGCGATTTATCCTAAAATCACATCAACAAATCATGTAAACCTAGCATGCTTCGACCTAGGATGAAAGACACAAACCTAAAATAACCTCCTCACACTTCAACCTTGCTCGCCCTCGAGGAAGTAACAGAGAAAATATAGAAGCATGCAGAGGAAACAAACATAGACACACAAAGACTGAAAACAAATAAGACAGAAAAAAATAAAAAAATAAAAAAAACTGACTGATAAGGGGAATGGTTCATCGGTTCTTCAGCTCGTCCAACCGAGCTATCACTTCCTTCTGAAATTCTTCCAGCTATTCAACAATCTTCTCCAACCTGGCTTCTATCCGGCCGAGCCTGTCCTGCTCCTCCTCCTGCCCTGCACCCACAGATTGACTCGGGACACCAGGTCCCGGCCTAAAGAACTTGTCCAGACCGTCAGTACCAACATAGGTCAGCTTGGCTGACCTCAACCGACTGAGGCTCATAGTGGCAGGTGGATCACACATAGATGATTAGCCTCCTTAATTCGACTACCGTTACGATAGCTTTGCCTCCTAAGTTGTTGAACAATCTGGAACTAATCTCCATAACCTAAATTGATCAGGTTTAAGTTAAACCAATTAAATCTTTCTGCCCCGAATTAAGTCGAAATCCTAGTCTTCAAACAATTAGATCTCACAAAGTTTGTATCTCATATTCGTCACCCTCGCCGAAGCCCTAAAAAGTTTAGCTACTCATTATTAACTTGGACAAGCAGAATGAAACGAACATATTCAGAACAGAATTTAAAGTACGAAAATAGAAAAGCATGCAACGTAATTAAAGTACGAGAAATTTAAAGAATACCGAAACCTAAACTGAACGGAAACTTGAATTGAAATTGGAAATCTGAACGAAGTACTGAAGTCTTGAAATCTTGAAATCCGAAAGCAACTAAACTAAGAAAGCGAATAAAAGTGTTTGGAATTCTTGTGCGGAAATTAAAATCTAAACTACGGGACTTAAGAACGAGATGGCTGGGATGAAAACTAAACTAATGAAACTCTGAAATGTGGCGTAGAATGCATCTCCTATGATGTTCGTCTTCAGCCCTTTATATAGATTCCGAGCTTGATCTTCAAAAGGAAAGAATTCTAGGGCAAATCTTTTGAATCTTGATCTTCAAGACTCATTTTCCTTGTATAACTCCAGCCTTAAAATATCTTCAAGCTCCAAATCTTCAACAAATCTTTCCTTCTCGATCTAAGTCCCGTTTTATCTCCAAAAACGTGCCAAAAATGGCCAAATCTGCTCCGGACCGCCACCTCATCATCTGATCATAAACCTGCTGAAAATAGACATTTCTGCGCACAAAACTGCATTAACTTGGACAAGATAAGCGTCAGAACCGGGTGATTTCAAGGGGTATAAAATCGACACATCAGCTAGCCACCTCACTGGGAGAGAACTCTGTTTTTCATCGACAATTAATACACTGCTTAAACAAGACCCAGATTTACTGACAGGTGTATTAACTCCAGACGCATTAGATATCATAGATCGGATATTTGATTCCTATATATAATAACATTAAGAATTTAAATGCAAGAGACATTAGTTAAAAAAAAAGTCAATAAAGACCTGGCTCTCCGGCAAGTCACGAGTTGGCTCAACATTAGTCGCCACCTGGTTAACTGTATAAGCACCACCGGCATTCACTCTCTGTTCACTCTTCAACTGGATATTAAGCAAAAACGTCTTGTTTGATAACAAAGTCAGTAGATTCTTTTCAGCAGCCTATATTGAAACATCAAATGCCAAAATTTAAGGAATCACGAATTAATGAACAAATAAAAGGAATGCATTCAAATAAATACCAAATCTGATGATGTAACAAAATACTCAGCATTATTGCCAATCAACTTCACACACTCCCTATCCCATAAAAGAACTTGGATAAAACCAGTATCATCTTTGATACGCATATTTAATTTGTACCTAAAAAGTTTAAGAAAAACAGTGATGGATGAAGAAATATACCAATAAATGATATTAATAATAAACAACTCAATAAAACTACCTTAGAATAGGTAGCACTTCACCGGCATTGCACGTCTGACAAAAGTACTGAGAACTTGCTAACTCCAATTTTTTCCGACACTTGGGACATGATGCATAATACCAACCATTATTAAAATTCACCATATCCACAGTTGCAGTGATCCAACAATTTATTAACTACAAAAAAAGAAGAAATAAATCAAAAAATAAAACTGTACTAAAATATATGTATTATAGTATACTCAAGTTAACACAAAATTGTTCCACTAATCAATTTCAAAATACTTACATCATCATCATCAAAAAGTTCAGAAATAGTTTTCTTCCCACTTAAACCTTCCACATAACAAACATTAGAAGAACCAGCAGATCCGGAAGACTTCAATGATCCTGACTGCACTCCCATTTTCTCCACATATCTGTAAAAATAACATAAACAAGATAGGACAGAACAAGTAATTATACAAATTAAAACAATTATACTTAATAACTAAATTTCAACCTGGTTCGAAAATAAACAACTTCTTCAAAATCACCATTCAAAATCACCTTTGTTGCATGAAGGACATTATTTACTTTCCTTATATCTGGATACGTATGAACAAAAAATAAAAACAGGCATTAATAAAACTAAAAAGCACAAATCATATTTACATCAATTCAATACAAGAGATCACAAACCTCTAAAGACATTAGGCTTGCATAGTTGGACAATAACAACAATCGGACTCAAGCTTTGAATCTCAAACATCTTGTTAAATTCATCAACATACTCCTCCCATAACGTACAGGTCAATTTTTCACCACTTAAAATCAGATAAAACAGAATAAAAAACACAACATTTTAAGTAAATTACACATCAAAATTAAGAGAAAATGAAACAACAAAATGATCAATACAACAATACGTACCTTGAATCCTCAAGAACAATATTGAGAAGTTTTTTTTCCACACCACTACTGGAAGTTGGCTGAACTTCAGAACGATCAATTAAAACTCCAATAACATCTAATAAACATTGCAGTTACCCTCAAGCATAATCAGAAAAAGATCAAAGAGCAGGTAACAAATTATACTCATTAGAAAGCAGCTTACCTATAAGACCAACATCATCATTAGATTCCAGTTGATGTATCTCATCAAATGATTTGAAAAAGAATCGTCTATTTATAAAACCATCAACCAATAATCTATTAATCTGGGTTGCATAAGTAACAATAATTTTAAACTTAGCCGCTGTTACCCTGTACTTTCCAGAATTGAGAACTAATTTAAAACGTCTTAAACCATAAATTAAACCATCCTCAAGCAAGTCTTTATATACTGAAATAAAATTTCTTGGAAATGTAACCTGCACTCTATCACCCTACACAGAATAAAATAAAACATTATAAAAAATTGTAGCCAATTTCTTCACATATACAAAATATTAGAAAACCAGAATAGATTAAAAACGATCCAACAATAAATATTCAATAAAAAGATCACATATTAACTTCCACAAAGAACCAAAATAAAAACAATTGTATAAAAGTAACAACAAATAGAACCTTTGAGTCATGAAATACACACTCTAGGGATTGAAGATCCTTGTGTTTAAATGTCAGTGTTTCATAAGAATGAACAAGACGGAGCCGCATCGCATATGACTTTGTTAAATCAACAATATCTTCAATGTTGAACCAAGTCTTAGCCATCTTAAGATTGATGCAGAATGAAGTAATATTTCTGGTTAATAGATAGAAGGTGATCATCTCCCCTACATTCTTATTATTATATATAGAATGAATCAAATTCAATCAAATTACTGTAACTATTTGCTAAACACTTCATAATATTAAAACAGCATATCATATCATGACAAGAACGATTAGACAGCAGAAATAATAATAGATTTAATTAATAAATCAATTGTATTACATTAAATTCCATAAAGGATTTACGTGAGGGCCACACAACTTGGACATCAAGTTATTGAACCTGTTATATCTATCAATACTTTAGATCTATAGCAGATGAGTACAGCTACCATTACTCCCTACAGCAAGCAATAAAAAAAAATATTTATCCAGATTTTTCCATAAGCACAGAACACTCAATGATCCGGAAACACTACTTTATTCACCACACAAAGGAAAGAAGAAAAATCATAAAAAAACATAACAACAATTTATTATAAATATGGGAAAAGCATCACAACCAAAAACAAGCATCCAATAAAAGAGATAAAAACACAAAACCTAAATTTAAGTAATAAATAAATCAATTGTATTAGATTAAATTCCATAAAGAAATTGGGTGAGGGCTACACAACGTGAACATCAAGGCACTGAACCAGATTATATCCATGAATATTTTATGTGAGTGCAGCAGCGATTACACCCTACATCAACCAAAAAAAACAACATTATGCAGCATTTTTCATAAGCAGGGGACAATCAATTGTTCGTAAATACTACTTCATTCACCTCACAAACGAAAGAAGAAAATTTTATGAATAAATTCCTTACCCGGTAGGACGAAACACGATAAATCACGACCAACCCAAAATCTGTATGAAGATTGCCGACTCCTCCTAAAAACAATCATTCTTAAATTTACTGGCATCCTTAGTAGCTTATAAAACACAAATGGTGAAGGCATTCACGAACGGCCCGAAAGTATCGACCTAAATGGAAAGAAAAATAAACGATTGTTAAAAATAAAAGTCGAAAATAAAGTAAAAAATTTAATCAAATAAAATTATTTACTCTCCTTATGAGTGTGCTATACTAACAAATTTAATTAAAATATAATTATACTTATAAATTATAAAAAAATAAATAATAGAATTATTATCCTGCAATTTAGCTGCTAGCAACAATAACATGGCATTGTTTATTTCTACTTTGTTCTTATTAATAAATAAATATATATATATATATATATGTAATGCTTTTTACAATCTTAATTAGAATATATATTATATTTCCTTTTTTCTCACCAATAAAATAAATATATATATATATATATATATATATTCACAATCTTTTTTATATCTTATATTATAATATATTTGCATATTCAGACAATGCATTTAATTATACACATAAAACATTCCACAAAACAAATCTGCAAATTTATTTCAAAATATAATAGGAGAGTAAATAATTTTTTCCAGTCTAAACTTCAGCTTCCGGTCATTCGGAGCACCACACGTACCATCACCAACGCTCGCAATCCAATCTGAAAAAATTCTTAGATCTGATTCATCTTTAGACAGATAACAAGATTGCAGTCGCATGTTTATAATAACATGATATAATTAACAAAATAATAAGAAGAGATAGATGTAGTATACATGATATGTTATTTATTTAATTATTAAATACAAATCTGCAAATTTATTTCAAAATATAATAGGACAACATCTAAAACAATAGATAATAAACATCATAAAAAGTAGAAAGCAACAAAACTACACAATATAACCATACATATACACTAATTCTAACACAAGCTAAATCTAAGCAACAAAAATACAACAAAAAAGCTTGCACCAAAATTAGCGTATACAACTTCAGTACCTACATATCGCAACTACTACAAATTACAATAAAAGTGCGTTTGCAAAATACGGCATAACAATATTTGAGAACATGCAATTTAAAACGACGAACACGACCCCATCTCCGTAATTCCCCAGCCTTATAATGATAAACATACAGACTTCCAGAGACGCGCAACACGATCATGTTATTTAGAAATCCAACGGGTTCCAAAATAGGTGTTGTAGTCAGCCGTAAAACCCTTCGTTCCAAATCAAAGAGGGTGTAAGGATGGGCATTAGATAGATCCTGAAGAGTAACCCCAAAAACAATATCACATAATGGCGTGTTCGTACAAGTTAGAACAAACACTTGCAGACCAAATTCTGAGATAACAATGTATGCAAGATTGTTTCCAATCTTACCAATACACATTTCTGGAACACACCAAGAGTACAGAACAAAGGGTAAAGGCCACGAAACAACCGTACCTAAATTGCATTCTGTATCAAACATTATAAGCCCAGTACGATGAGTAAGCCAATATACCTTGGTACCAATCGAAACAGCACGACCATGAAAGCCATCAAAAGGACAAGTATACGAACTCACAGATTGCTGCCAAGATTGGGATACAGAACAATAAGTATAAAAAACAAAACTTACTTCACCAGGTTCAAAATAAACAGCAGACACTGAAACTAATTTAAACTTAAACACAATATCTGAAGGACTGTTAAAGCCCCACTCTACAAATGCAATGCTACAATCAAGAGGAAGATCAGAGGGACACGTGATCCTCACATATTGCTTGTTAAGAGGATTAGCAACAAATAACCTCTGCAAGTTGGGAATAGAAAATGATCGTGCAAAAACAAATCCACGATCAACAAACAACACAGTACACCTCTCAGGCAGAAACTCCAAAAAATCAAATCTAACAGCAAATCTCAAATTATAACCAGAATGCGGAACAAAGGCAACCGAAACAACATCCGTTGGCCTATTATTCTGAACCAAGAAACCAGAAACCTCACAACAATTCTTCAGTTGATTCCTAATAAAAAAATGGATCACAAATAACCAAATTCCAAACTTTGCAAACAGGCCGCAACTTATGTAAATCTTCTGTTTGTAAACGCTCTAAAATATTACCAACAATATCACCAACCTCATACCAAATTCCATTCATGATAATAGAGAGCCCAACTTAAATCTGCAATACTATTACAATAGCAAAAAAATCAACAATAATTATAAATATCTACAACAATAATGAATAAATAAGGAAAATCATAAGGAAAACTGCACTGTAATAACTCCCAAAATAAAATTATAAGTAATCAATAATGAAACCACAACTTAAAGTTCATTGCAATAACTGAAAAAAATAAAAGAAGAGAAAATTCAAAACTAACCTCAACGAAGTGCTTATGACTGCAAATATCTAAGATGTACTTGGTAGAGAACAGAAACAATATAATCAGACTGCACGGCAACAACAACAAAATATGTATAACAGAAATATATCCACCGATAAACAATAAAATAGACACAAACACAATCTCACACCTCATTATTATCCATCCTTTTATAAACAATACGTTCCAGAACATAAAATACTCATCAGCAGCTACCACAGACATGCAACACCATTACTGTACTAACCACAGCTATTCTACCTAGATTACACTACAAAGTATGGATATACTCACACCTCTATACAACAGGGATAAAATCATCACACACAAATAAATCCTTAAACTTGCAATCACGGATTCTACAAGTCTTAAGGACAACCATACACGTCCATACACTGTACAAGGTATATAAAAAAATATATATATCATATACAATAGTATAGATAGAAAGCAGCCAATAGATGAAACAGAAAATATGGATTTAAATCACAAAATTCCCACAAAATAAGTATCAAAATAAAATATATCATCATTCAAGAAAATACAAAAAAATATTATCGAATAAATTATATATTTTTCCTATACAACAAAACTATATTCTCAACAGATAACTAAACTATAATTCAATATAAAGACAGAAAATGTCAACAAACACTTTCCATCATAATCAGTTCTTCGTCTGATTTCATACTTTTACATACATTAAAATTATAAATAACAAAGATAACTCAAAATCTAAAACGCGAAAAAAAAAATACATCAAAGATATGCAGTTAAAAAAGATTCACTGTATTACCAAACCCATCAAATAAGCACATTTTAATGGATTCTAGATTTTGATAGGAAGACAATCCGCTATCTACACAGCGACACAGACACACATACAATACCTCACATACATAATATCCTACAACATTCACGAAAGACACATAAGTAATACCCAATTCCATAATACAACTACTGTAAAGAATACGCGATCACAAGAAATCTACAAACTTCAGACGTCACCAACTATAAACCTAATTCCACAGCACTTCATCCTCCAGATTCACGAAGATAATCGAATTTTTTAATGGAATATAAATGCCTACTGGATTGGGCCATGTAGAAAATAAAGTATGTAAACGGGGTTCTTTAATTTCGGGCCCATTCTTATTTGATCCACTAATATATATATATCAAAATAAAAGAGATATATTATTAATACTATAAATATATAAATAACAATAAATAATTAAAGAACTCTAAAAATAATATCTATTAGATATATTAAGTTTACATATCTTTTTTAAAAGAATTCATGCAACCGTTAGAATTAATTTTTGAGATACAATCCATATTTTTTCGCATATATATTATAATATTTTCCCACATTTTAATAAGGTTTTTAATTTTACATTTATATAAATAGGAAAAATAGTTATAAAAGAATGTATCTCTTTAAAATTTAAGAACAGAGTCTTTTCACCTCCCTGCTTTCAAATTTATAGTCAGTAGTTTTGAGACATTGTCGGAGACATTGTGAAGAAAAACAGTTGAATACGAAGAACATTAAATTTACGATTAGTTATTTTATTTTGTAATTCCACATAGATCTCCTTCAAACTTTAATTTTTTTAACCTCTCAGTCGAAGCATACATTTGAAAACTGCAGATCTTCTCATTTCGTGCAGGGTATGGCTCGGTGGTTTGGGTGTAGGACGACCAATCCTTTTGATGTAGAAGAAATAGCGCACAATATACTGTCGCGTCTTCCCGCCAATACTATTCAGTCGCTGAAAATTGTTTCAAAACACTGGTTACGGCTATTAAGCAGCCCACGTTTGGTCAGACTTCAGTTGCAGCAATTCGTAGAACTCGACGGTTTATTTCTACAAGATCGTTTTCAGAATTGGAGAAGCGGTCCTGAAGTTAGAAGTATGGGATATATACCATTTTGCATCAACGATCGGAATCTGCGTGCTAGTGTCTTGAGTTTTTTACCAGAAGATGTGACGTTGATGTCTTCAAATGCCGGTATCGTTTGTTGTAGGAGTTGTCCTCCTATATCATATGCAACTGCGAAGATTTATATATGCAATCCCCTAACTTCAAAATTCTGTAGGATTGATTGGCCGGACAATGTTAGCATTGATTCGAACTTCACTATTGCAATTAATTGGGAGTGGTTTGAAGGGAATTTGCGGTCATATATAATATTAGTAGCCGTATCTAATAATTATAATCACGATTATAGCAGTCATTTTCTTAAGTTTAATGTGTATTATGTGGCGCACAATCGATGGATTAGATCAAATGTGCTCAGATGTATATCTAATCGCGTTAAAAGAGGCGCAACGATTCAGGTTGGTTGCTGCATATACTGGCCAACAGAGGCTTGGGGTGTTCTTTTATATGATTCCGTCCACAATCAACCCGGTTTGATTTGTGGACCAATTAAAAATGATCAGATAAGTCTTTGTTTTCCCATCATATGTCTTGGAACGAAGGATGGCCATCTTCTGTGCGTTTCTGTATCCGAGCATGGTCTGCAACTGTGGTCATTAGCAGAAGTAACAAGTTCGACATGGGTTCGGGAATATGGCATAAGTCTTCGCGAGTTTTCAGAGAACTGCTTGTTTAATTTCAGTGATTTGGAAGATAAAGTTAACGTTTTTACATCAGTGCCTTGGATGGAACCCCTAGTCTACCATGATCCGTGGTGCTGCGTATTAGGAAATCTATATATACTTATTCATTTTCTTCGAAGGAGCTTCAAAGATTAGGCGGAATGCGGAGATGGAGAATGCGAACAAGAGAGGATTATACATCCGTTGTCCTACCTTATCAAATGAGTTTAATTCCAGTTTCTTACTAAACAATTTACTTACATATGTTTTTAGTAGCGTATAATATAGCGTCCTACATTTTGTTTTTTAGAGCCACACGGCAAAAGACTTTTGTTTTTGGACGCAATATCTACTGTGTATGTAGATCTTCATATTGGATAAAATCCTCTTTTATTTGTCAATGTGAATATCCAGAATTCGAAATGCAAACAATTTGAGTGCACTATCAATCTGTTACAAAAATTAGACTAATCATATTTAAAGGAAGAAATCAGATTAACGTCTTGACGTACACAAAAATAAAAACATTCAACCGTACACTTCAGGTGCTTCAACAACTGCAAAATCACTACTAACATAAAAAGAATAAATAACAAATACAAGTAAGACAAAATAACTGTAAATTCCAATTATAGATCAATCCGACACTCGCTGTTTCGAAAGATAAAAATAAACAAAGTCGATAACTATAAAACATTATATATTCAATTAGGATATATAATGAGATAATGATTACAATCATTATACCAGAAAAGACTAAAAGAAGGAGACAGATTAACCTTCTTATCTTGGCAAATACAAAAACATTCAACCATCTATTACAAGCTCCTTTGACTAAAAATTATATACATACTAATAAACAGATCAATAAGAAAATTAGTAAATACACTACCAACAGAAAATATTATAACCGACCCTGCTAACAAAATACAGAATATACAAAAATATGTAAGTACATATACTGCCTTTAATTACACATTAATAGTCATTGATCGAGATTCTCAAAAAACGTTAAATTACATCACCACCACAGCCACCGAACCTGCAAAATAAGAACTAACATCAAAGAGTAACATATGTAGATATCCTCAAATAACTGTAAAAAGCAATCATACCTCAAACCGACAACTACTGTTTAAAAAACTTCAAATAAAGAAAGTCCACATTCGTCTTATAACGATCAATGGTAAAATTTAGCACATCACCAGCACAAAGTCCGTTCTCAACACAAAATTTATACCAACCATCAGCCATTCGGCACTTCAATCCATTCTTAAGACGGGGCTTAAGAAGTACAGTCCATTGACGACGATCCCTACCAACCAAAATAGCCCTATCATGCATTCCTAAACAGTTACTCCTCAGAAACTTTAAATCAATATCCTACAAAATTATACAAATACAAAAATTAATTAATATAAAATAAACAAGAAAAAATTAATCAATTATATACATAAATTAATATATCTCACCGGACGACCCGTCCTCATAACATGGGCAGGAAGCAACAATCGTTCAAACGAATCAAGACTTAACTGTCCATCAGAAACAACACAATCATTTGTAGAAACAACAACAACTAAACTACGCTTCACTGAAGACCTACGATCAGCACAATCAGGATCAGAGACACAACTCGGGTTCAACTCATAACCCAAATCATCATAAATTCCAACTCTATATTCCAACCAACCAGCATGTTGAAATACCAAAGTCTGTCCCAATTTTAAGGAATGCACACTAACAAAATCAACCCAACCTTCAACCATTTCTAAAACGCCTAACTCCCCCACAAACAGAGATACAACATACTCTCCCAGATCGGTTATAAGATTAACATTCAAAAAATCCATAACACCTCCATCATCTGCTAACTTCAGAGGCAACACCTACATCAGCGCAATGTTCATAGAAAATAGAAACACAACGTTAAGACCATAATAAAATAAAATAAAAAATGACATACCAAACGATTAAAGATGAAGACCGAGCCAAAACAAGATGAGAAAAAAAATCCAAAAAAAGCAATAAAAAGACAATACATTACCAATTTCACCAAATCTCTCTCCAGTTTTATAGTAACCAAAAAACCACCCAGCAGATGTTCTCCAATAGTAACCCCGAACATGTAATCAGAATTAGTTGTAAAAACACAAATTTCAAATACAATTCAATCAAAACATAAAATAAAAACCGACATAATAAACAAACATTACCTTCTGCAATCAGAACTACCTAACGATACATCAAATACCTCCACGCACAGTATCATCACCCAGTCTACTACGTGCTAAAACAATTATGATATTTTTTTGGCCAAAATCAATTAATGATTATTCGTTGTTTTCAGGTACATGGCGCCTCCCAGAGGTCGTGGCGGCAGGACTATATCAGCTCCTACTGGGCGTGGAGCACCCCCATCGTCGTCTGGCTATGGGGGCAGTCCCCCTGAGTCGGCTGGGCCCCATCAGGGTTCTACCGACTCTTACTCGGTGGATAGCTGCCGTTGTTTCGAGATTTCACCTGAGGGGTATGTAATAATTGGTTTTATTACTTTTAAATATATCAACTATAACTTGGATTAACCATTTTTCAATAATAGGCGATTGCTTGAGCCATCTGGATTGGCCTCGACAATCGTTGAGTGTTTTAAGAAGATTAATAACCCGACTGTGTTCACTTGGAAGCTGACTCCTCCTGAAATTAAGGAGCGATATTTTGAGGAATTTAAGGTTAGTTTTTCTTTCAAGTTCACAATCTTATAATTTAGCATTTACTTGTATATATCTAACATGTATAAACATGTAAATTGCAGAAGCACTTCCGCTGGCTTGCTGACTGAGACCAGGAAGTCCACCACATGTGGCAGAAGAGGGCGTCCAAGAGGTTCATTGATTGGCACTTCGAAATGAAGAAGGGTCGCCCTCAAAAACCGGACTACATCAACACAGAGAGGTGGGAGGCCCTCAACGAGTACTGGATGCGGCCAGAGGTACTCCAAAAGTCGGAGACTGCTTCCCAGTGCCGCAGGTTAGAGCCAGAGCCGGGATGAGCAAGCACAAAGGAGGGTCCCGGTCAGCCCTACAGTACTCCCAGTCTACGGTAAGTCTCATTTTATAAGTTTTTAGTTTCTTATGTCTTTGTTTTGACATAATTTTGTTTATGCATGTGAGGAACAAGCTTCTCAGAGGGGATGCTCCTTAGAGTCCACCGCCTTTGGCACCTTCTAGAGTCTCCATTACAAAGGTGGAGACTTCTCCAACATGAAGGCGGCGAGACTTCATGTATGCACCCAATTACAATATACAGAATATTATTCTAGAATTCTGAGTTTGACTAATTTCTATTTTTATATTGTAATAGGTGGAGGTGGAGCGGATTGCTATTGAAGAAGGTCCCAACGCGGATAAAAACGCGATTTATCTGCGGTTGGAAGGGGTTCGGGACAAGAAGCAACGGCTATACGGTTTCGACGAGGAAGGGAGCAGCTACATCAACGCCGCCAGCCGCTCTTCTACTTCTTCACTTTGGCCTTCCCAGAGCAATGCCGAGATCATGCGCCGACTGGAGGAGGAGTCGGCAGCTAGGAGGAGCCTCCAGGAGCAGGTCGCATTCATGAATGCGAAGATGGACCAACTTATGGCGTTGATGGGTTCCTCTAGCCGACGAGACCCTCCAGACGACAGCAACCAATCCCCTCCTCCCACCTTTTTATGATTGACTTATATGTGTTATGTATATATACTGAATATTTGGATTTTATGATTTATATATTTATATTTCAGTTTCGGTTTAGGTTTGAACTTGATTTGAATAGTTATATGTAAGTGCTTTGTTGGTTGGTAAAAAAAATGCAGGTTGTCGAGAACTGGGTACGAAAAAAAAAAATTATTAAAAAAAATAAAACATTACCGACGGATTACTGACGGAATTCCGTCGATACAGTTCGAAAATTGCCGACAGAATTTTTCGTCGGTAAAGTTTACCGATGGATATATTCTGTCGGTAAAACGTCGGTGATTACGCCCCGACAGAATATCAGACGACATTCTCCCGGCGGAATATTCTGTCGGTAATATTTACCGACGGAAAAGATCCGACAGTAAATTTTACCGACAAAGTCTGAGCCGACGCCATAATTCTGTCGGTATTCCGTCGGTAAATTTATTACCGATGGATAATTACGGTTTACCGACGGAAAATTCTGTCGGTATACGGTGAATTTCTTGTTGTGAAAATTTGATATAATTAACAACATAATATGATACATTTATATACGAAATTCACACAAATGATTATTCATGAAAACACTCAGACTTATATGGTACGTAGAAATTATTGATGGAGTTTCAAATCGTAACTTTTTACAAGATCGTATATTCCATCAATTGAACAGTAGAAATACAACAATAACACCAACATTACTATAAATTATTAATAAGAACTATATCCATATAATTATCCATCATTAATGGATAACAAACGCCGCCCGAGTTCAACACATTCAATGGGCGTAGCCACCATGACCGCCGCCTTCACCGGCTCCGGAGCCAGCACCATATCCACCAGCATGTCCACCACCGGCGGAAGCACTGCCGCCACCACCACCACCTCCTTCGCCTCCCCCAGATCCTCCACCGTGAGCACCACCAGCTCCTCCTCCAGCACCGCCACCATATCCAGACCCAGAAGCACTTCCTCCGCCGCCAGCGGAGGCACTTCCACCACCACCGCCATGACCAACTCCGGCTCCGGCTCCGCCACCATATCCTCCCGCACCACCACCGCCACCTTCACCACCTCCTTCACCTCCCCCATATGCACCGGTATGTCCTCCACCAGCAGCAGCACCTCCACCACCACCGCCGCCGCCGCTTCCTCCTCCTCCTCCACCACCATGAGCTCCGCCGCCACCACTGGCGCCGGAGCCAGCCCCATGCCCTTCCCCACTCCCACTTGCATATCCACCTTCAGCATAAGCACCACCGCCGCCATTACCGCCGCCGCCGCCACCTCCTCCAGCACCATGCTCCCCACCGGCACCACCGTAACCTCCACCACTTCCACCTCCACTTCCGGCCCCACCAGCATAGCCATGATCAGCCACGACTCCACCAGCACCACCGCCTTCACCTCCACCACCACCACCGCCATAAACACCCACATCAACGCCGAGCCCAATCCTCGCCGCCGAACATATCGCCGCAAACAAAACTACAAAGAAAACAAGAGAAACATATTTGCTTGTAACCATTGTGTTAGTTAGTGATATGAAGTTATCTTATTTTCATTGCATGCATGATAACCTATTTATAGGCAACGAGATAACCAAACTTCAGCTTAAAAGCGCGTTTATGAACAGGGAAAATCGTTAAAGATGAGAGAGAGAGAGAGAGAGAGAGAGAGAGAGAGAGAGTGTGGTCCATTGTATTAACCAATCACGCCTACCAGATAGCTCTTACTGAACCTAGTGAGCTTTGGCTGTCTCCCATATCGATTATCAAAACCATATATTATAAACATATTTTTCAATTAATATTCTTAATAATGTACTAATTCATGTTGTAGTAACAAATTTTATATAATTGTTTGTCTTTCACGTAAGAATGCACTTGTGTTTCCTAATTGTACATTATTATCGCAATCCCAAAAACGTTCTCATTTTAGCTTTGCTAGCATGCGATGCAATATGGAATTGAATATCGATCAATTTTGCGAGATTTCTAAGATTGGATTTATCTGTTTTCTCGAATTTTATTTACAAAATGATCATTGAATTTGTGTGCAAAAGCTTGGACATAGTCTATGGTTTAGAACTAGTTACATTGTACAGTCACTTATTTAAAGTGATTTGATTCCTTTATTATAATCACAAATTTTCAATTTCGACATAAATTCAAATGTGAATATATTCTTATCATGAATGTATTACACTTTATATATGATAGTACTACACTTTCAAATGCACTATTCACACGTATATTTTGGTGCAAGTATATTTGGAGTCCAACTCAAACGCAGTACGAACCAATGAGATTATGTACTTGTGGATTATGAGTTAACAACATTCACTAATTATATACTAAATGCAGATAATCATTTCAATAATTAAAATCATAAAAAAGTAACTACCAATTTCAGGCACTAACTTGCATTACTAGTGGAGACATCAATGATGGAATTCCAACTCAATTCGATTCTTTTCCCACGCATATTTATGTATATAAAAAACATGATCACATTTCACTATTTCATGTGGGGCTTCTTGTCTTTGCGGCTGCCATGTGAAATGGATTCTTGATAGATGCGACTACATTAACCAACAATTCATACCATAATGAGTTCAAATGTAGCATTTCTCAAGCTAAAGTGATAGGGGTAGGCTACGCGTCGACTCGACTACTTCATCTCTACATTTTACGCTACAACTGACCCGAGTTTTAGGGGTTCAGATGATGTATCTGTAAGTGACGTATCGTCCGGCAGTCTCACTCGGGCGGATGATCTTCACGACTTGCCCGCGTTTCAGCCCGAGGTATCGGGCAATCGGGTCGGTTATCTGCATACGAGGCAGCTGGAGCAAGGCAGAAAACATTGGTCTGTGGCATTATGGAACTAGTTGTGATACATAATAAGAATATTTTTTTACACAGTGGCTCAAACTTATGAAAGAAGATGGGATTTTAGAATACTAACCTGAGTTTCTTTGACGGTGTACCTTTCCAGCAGTGTCTTCTTTTCTTCGGGCGTCAGCAGTTCGTGCTCGGGGACTAGCACGTGGTTTTTTATGTTTACCAGTAACTCAGCTTCCTGCGTGAAAACAAATGTAGGTATATTGGTATCGCTGATTCATAATGCAAGAAGCAGCAGTATGATATCCAAACCAGATATGCATATAAAAAAAACATACTGAAGAGATCGAAATTGACATTGCTAAAAGTACTTCCAGCGAAGATTAAAATTGCATAGAACGGTCAGCTATAATACCCCGTTTGTTCTGGTGTTGACTTTTCTTGATTTTGAATGAGTGCACAACTCAAGGTACCATTTCCGACAAGACATCTATAATCTAGAATATTTTACCTTCCCATCATGGACCAGAGACTAGAGCATTTGGGTCCAAATCCTAGACTGGTTTGGCATTTTTTTTTTCTTCGAAGGGGGGAATAAAGTATGCTAGTATCTGATGAAGGTTAGCCTAGAAAGAAAAATGACAAAAAGACAGAAGACATCTAAAGCTGGAAAGCACATTTTTCTATTCACTACACATTTTCTGGTGCAAACTTATTCTCTAGACATTTTCCAATCCCACTACCACAACACTGCGCCGAGTAAGAAGGTAAAAAGAATGGCTGCAAAGGCAACCTAACTAAGCAACTAGATTAGAACCTTAATTTAGGGATATGTATAGATAACCCTTGTGGTTCACGAGAATTCGTATTTATTACATCTCATCAACTCATATCTTGAAGAAGAAAGGAGCATAAATATAATGCTTGAGAGTTGTGATGACAAAACACAAACCAAATAACGTAATCTGAAACATGGCATATGTGAAATAAAGCAAAACTGAACCAGAGTGGAGATTTACCTGGAAAACTTCCAAGAGAAATTTTGTGGATATTTCAGCAATGCAGGTTCTGGCAAAAGAAGTTAAATTCTGCTGTACAACTAGGATTGCCCGATTAACATTATCTTCCTTCATTCGATTAGTATAAGTCTTCATAGTCTTAACTCCAACCTTGGGCTCGTCAGGAAAGAACACATATATCTGGAAATAAGTAGAAAAACATATAATACATGCATAGGGGTGGAACAGAGAATTTCCAATAATTCTAAAACAATAGACAACAAGAAGAAACAACAAATGGATGTGCTCGGACACACCCATCTCTATGGTCCACACGGGCTTTGAAGGCATGCTGAGACAGCAAGTAGATTAGCACTTACACCAAACAGCCAAGAAACCAAAGCTTTGCTAGTTTGGCATTTTACAAATTATCAAACTAATTGTGAGTTGGCAGACTCAGAATAGAAACAGAGACTAGAACTCATAAAGCCTGACAGCCACACACAAAAAAGCTTCGTGATATTTTGCTATCATGGAAAGATTTCTTTTAAAATTTTGTTACTTTAGCTGCACATTGCAGTTTGGCAAACTTTGTGCAATTTCGCCCAAATTTAAGAGGTTGGTCAAACTTATAGATAACAAGTGAGGGCCGGTAGAGTTCCACTTATGTTGCAGACAATGTAATAAGCATTATTTGCATGACCACAAAAACGCAACTGTACATATCCCTTGTATATATGTAGATTCAGCACCTGACAAGGGTTATGGTTCGTCTTTCAGATTTTTTGTAGTCGGACATTAAGAGTAAATACTTTGACCTACCTCATATGTGGGGCAAAATTTCAGCGTAACTCACAATTTAAAAAATTAATCAAAATAAAAATTATTGCATAAGTATGGATTTGCATAGATTAAGTCAGTTTGTTGCACATACAAATCTAACACCTCCACCAAACTGTCAAAGATAGCAACTCACAAGAACTTAAACAAAAAAGTCACATATCATAAGATACCTGCTCATTGGTGTTGCGCATGGTTTTGATAATGATTAGGTCCTCCCTCTTCATGTTCTCACCATACTTCTGAATAAATTGAGCCTTGGTCATTTCAATCTCAACATCACCGACCATATAACCTCTGTCTCTCATCATTTCCATCACTGTTTTTCTGATTCTGTGCAACCGTGAGATTTCCTCATCCGTCATTACCATTTTGCACTGCCATTTCCACATATTAGCCAAACACTCATAGCTCAGCAGTTTCAACCAAAAATATTGATCGATGTACTAGCAATACAATGTAATGGATAACTGGCAGAAAATAACTGAAAAATTACACAAGTTGAGCTCTAACTCTGGCATCATACAACCAAAACAGAGAAAAACTCAGTATAATCAAATGCCTCACCTCAATTTGAGAAGCTCCTTAATTCAAATAAACAAATATTCAAACCCGCCGAGGAAAAAAGCGTCATATCTCATTACATAGACAATGATATTCCAGCTAATTACAAACATAGTTCCTCACAGCAATATAAATAAACCTAAAGAAAATTATGAATATACAATTACTTTTCAATGACGAAACCAAATTTTGCTGGCATTCAGAAGATGGTAGATGCAGTTATACATTATCGACAAATAGTAGCTCGAAGAAATACACAAACAAAAACGAACACCAACATCCGAACTACAAACGCGAGTTGCAGAACATTCTCAGAGCTTCTGCATGTCTAATCATTCAACGTAATTCATCAGGAAAACACTGTGAAACAATACTTCCGACATAATTATCCCAATGTTAACCGCTTACACTAAATGAAATGTGTTGTTAAAAAAGTGAAGATTTGAATTTCTAGAACAAACTTACAATTTTTTTCGGAGGATTATTGCAGTGGCGGCGTCTGGACGGCAGAGAAAACCGGCGTGGTGGTTGGCAGCGGCGGCGCCTCGAAGAACCGAGGGATTCGTACGGTTTGTTTGCCCGCGTACGAGAGAGAAGCGAGGGGAGGAGGGTGACGAGGGTTTTTTTAGGGTATTAGGTATATATACAATTTTTTGTGTGTATATTGTTTTGGAAATATAAAAACAACCCCACTAGTTTTTGAAATTATACAAAGGACCCTGAACTTTCTGGAAACTCGAAATAATAAATCTTCCAAAAAAGAATCTGATATTCTACAGCGTTACTTTACTTCGGACCAAATCTTTTGTACGCACAATATGGTGTCGATCGACAACGGCGTAATCGCCGCCGCCGGCAACGGCCACGATGCCGTCGCTGCGGAAGGCGCCGCATTTGCTCCGGTTTCACATTCCAACGGCGCTCAGCCGGAGATCGAGACTTCTCGGAAGAGGAAAATGGCGGTTCTGCCTCTGGACGTCGGGACACGTGTCAATTGCCGGTGGCGCGACGGGAAATACCATCCGGTTAAGGTTATCGAGCGCCGCAAGCTTTCATCGGATGGACCTAACGATTACGAGTACTACGTTCACTACACCGAATGTGAGAATTGTGTTGAATTTGCTTTGATTTGCTTGCGATTTATTATGGTTGTGATTAGGGCTGGAATTGTAGTTCCTGTTAGGATGATCACGTCAATTCCTTTATTGTTGAAATAATTTTTACTAGCTTCTTGAAAATTTGGTGGAATTTTTTATTCTAGTTTAATTATGTTGAATTCCTGCTATTGTGCTTGATGTATAGATTTCTGGACAGAATATCTTCACTCAAATCTAAGTTTTCAAGCTTTTTTGTGAAAATTCTATCTTGTGTGGATCGTGCTCGAGAATGCTGTTGGATTGGATAATGAATTGGAATGATAGACATTGTTTTTGCTTGTTGCAACTTGCAAGGATTGGGACGATGTTCATTGTCGTGTTTAACTCGGTCCTTGTAATGCTGACTTATGTGTTTATTTTCTCATACAGTTAACCGTAGACTTGATGAGTGGGCAAAACTTGACCAGCTTGATCTCAATTCTGTAGAAACGGATGTGGATGAGAAGGTTGAGGACAAGGTAACGTCTTGTTTATATCTTTCTTCTCTGGATTTTTTAGTTCCTATTAGGCTTCTATGTAGTGCTATTGTTTAGTTGAAACTTATTTGTTATGGCTATCTAGAACTGAATTAGTTTGAGCATTTCAGGTAACTAGCTTGAAAATGACACGCCATCAAAAGCGTAAGATCGATGAAACACACGTGGAGGTAATCCTAATCGATTTTCATTATTTCTTTAATAAACAAAAGTAAATTGTTTGTTTGTCTGTTGTCTTCTTCTTTTGCTGCAATGGTGTTACTATTATTTATGGTTATATACTTTTGGAGTAGCATAACTTCTCATTCGGAGGATCATTGGATTTTTTATTTGGATGGTTACAAATTGTGCAGGGTCATGAGGAGCTTGATGCTGCTAGCTTGCGTGAACATGAAGAATTTACGAAAGTGAAAAACATTGCCACTATAGAACTTGGAAGATACGAAATTGAGACTTGGTACTTTTCTCCCTTTCCTCCTGAATACAATGACTGTACGAAGTTGTTCTTTTGTGAGTTTTGCCTGAATTTCATGAAGCGGAAAGAACAACTTCAGAGGCATATGGTAAGCTCTCCATCTCTCTCTCTTCGTCTCTCTATCCATTTTATTGCATAACCTTTTGAGTTCTGTGAAATTCTAGTATTTCTTATAGAAATTTGGTTTTTCGGGTTGGCCTCTACTAGAAGAGTTACTTTTTGCCCAGTAAATAGTTGTCTTTTGAATTGCGTAGTTATATGTGATTTCTTGCCATTTTAAAAACTGGCCTCAACTGCAATGCTCGTTGTTTAAATTATTTGCATCTTCTTTACAGAGGAAATGTGATCTCAAGCATCCGCCTGGTGATGAGATATACCGAAATGGAACCTTGTCAATGTTTGAGGTAAAATGTTATACCAATGACTTCTTAGCCTGTATTGTTTGGAAACAACCATGTTTCTGAAAATACAATCGCTTGGGAAGGTAACTGCTGAACAAGAGAAATAAGCACATTTTTGTTCTTAAGAGTGTATTGTTGTTTTTGTATGGTTAGAAATAAGCACACTTCTGTAGGATCTTATTGGGAAAAATTGTTGTCTAACTTCGAAATGCATGGAAACAGGTTGATGGAAAAAAGAACAAGGTTTACGGGCAAAATCTTTGCTATCTGGCTAAATTGTTTCTTGATCACAAAACCCTATACTACGATGTTGATCTGTTTCTGTTCTACGTGCTGTGCGAATGTGATGATCGCGGATGCCATATGGTGGGCTACTTCTCAAAGGTATAACTCAAAACATATTCCTTGTAAAAGTGACCAAGAAATAATCCCCTTCTTCCCCTAACTTTTCCGAATGGACACGACATGCAGGAGAAACACTCGGAGGAGTCTTACAATTTAGCTTGCATTCTCACTCTCCCTCCTTATCAGAGAAAGGGCTACGGAAAATTCCTCATTGCCTTCTGTAAGCTTTTCGTATATTGTACAATCATTTTCAATAGTATCACTAAATGAAGATAATTTCCTTCCGTCCGTGCAGCATACGAGCTTTCTAAGAAGGAAGGTAAAGTCGGAACCCCAGAACGGCCACTCTCGGATCTAGGACTCTTAAGCTACCGAGGCTACTGGACACGCGTTCTTCTAGACATACTCAAGAAACACAAGGGCAACATCTCCATCAAGGTCCGCATTTCAACTACCGTAAAATCTCCATAATCTACTACTCGATAAGTTAATAAACCCATCTACCTGCAGGAGCTCAGCGACATGACAGCCATTAAAGCGGAGGATATCCTATCCACGCTTCAGAGTTTGGAGCTAATCCAGTATCGAAAGGGGCAGCACGTTATATGTGCCGATCCAAAGGTGTTGGATCGTCATCTTAAAGCTGCTGGCCGCGGTGGTCTTGAAGTCGATGTGAGTAAACTGATATGGACTCCCTACAAAGAGCAGAGCTAGTCATGTAAGTAGCAAAGCTTCTCTGCTATGTATCTGTTTGTTTATATAGAATAGCATTTGTATAACTCTAGCATTAGCAATGTACGTAAGCTATAACGAACGGACGCGAAGTAACTTGATGAACACCTTGAGTAGTCTATTGATTGCTGCAAAAAAATCTAGGTTGGTTGGCAAGAATGATGTTACATTGGATCTATAATCTATTAACATGATCTATATCATACAGTTGGTGGTTGTGAATTAGTATTGCTATTTGGCAAGTGAATCTTTTGAATGTGGGATACTCCATTGAATCTTCTTTTCCATAGATTCACCTCGCCGGAGACGGGCGACGCCGCCCTCTTCACTACCGGTAGAGGCTGATCAAGCTCTTCTATATTGACAACCTTAGCATAATCTCTTTCACAGTCTTTCCTCATCTTTAGTCTTCTCAAGTTGTCTACACATACTTCCTTGCTACTTCTGCCGCCGCCTACGGTGGTGGTGGTGAGGAGGAGGTTGGAGATGGGAGGAGTCAAAAGGGTTTTACTGGAAAATAGTTTCTTGAGCTTTGAGTACTTATGGTGGTGGGTGGGGGTGGAGGCGGCGGGAGGAGGGAGGCCGGCGGAAGTGATACGGTTGTTTCGCTTGACTTGGCCCATACACCCGACCTTAGGGGAGGAGGGCTCGTCGGAGAGAGACGAGTTACGGCGGTTTAGGTTTATGTCTTTGAGAGATAAACGGCAGAACATGGGTAACAAGATGGTGGTTTTGTGGTGGAGGAGGTGGTGGTGGTGGTGGTGGCGCCGGTGGTTGTAAACGTTGGCCATTTTTGCTTATGTGTGTGTTTTGTTGGTCTCGATGATTATTTATATTTGCGAGCTTTGGCCGTTTTTAAACCGTGTGTTTGTGAAACGAGGAGAAGGTCAATTCAAACGTGAAGGCCTCCGATCGAGAGAGAGAGAGAGAGAGAGAGAGGAGTCAATAAAAGCACATGTGCATGCCTTGAAACAACATATTAGCGTTGGGATTTAGGAGTCAGCAAATGAGTCAATTACATATATTAATTTCGATAAATTTGTCTTGACTCAAATGATGAAAGTGTTTCTCATTAGTACTCCCTCCGTTCTATAGAAAGTGTCTCATTTCTACGAGGCATGGAGATTAAGAAAATGAGATTGTGTGATATATATTGTTTAACTTTTTAACTTATTAATTTTGATTCACATATTGTTTGTCTTTTTAAGAAACAATATATTTTCTATGAGATAACTAAAAAAGAAAAATAAGACATTTTTCTATGGGACAGATGAAATATAATTTATAATTTCAGTAAATTGTTAAACAAATTTGAGTATGTAACTTATGATCAAAGAATATAACGAATATTCATCATTTTTACACTATTTTCCTCAACTTTTACTCTATTAGAGCTCTCCTAATTACTAATGGAATCTAAACAAGAAGTATAAAAAATTAGTCCAATAATTAATGAGAGAGAGAGGTATTGCCTGCATTCCTAGAGGCAAAAACTGACACATAATCATAATAAATTATAATAAATCAAGATACTTTTCTTGTGTTTGCAGGCTGTCATTGTCTTGTCTAATATCCCAATACCAATTCAGATCCAAAAGGATTAATCAAATCATAGGAACATGAGGCTCACCTGTCCCACTTACGGTGTCCCAACCGTGTCCCAGCAACAAAACGACGTCGTTTTGTTGCTGGTTAAAAAAAAAAACTGAAACGGTGTCGTTTTGTTGCTAGGACACGGTTGGGACACCGTAAGTGGGACAGGTGATCTGGACTCGGAATATGAGTTCTTTTGTCCTATTTTTAGTTTTTCAATAAAGAACAAGACTCAATCAATTACCAGACAAGTGAACATGGAAAATTCAAATTTTGTTTCATGCATATGAAACTTTATACTATTTCACTTCATCTATACACTTGGTGTGTATTACAATTCCATCTACTCTGAGCAATAGTGGCACTGAGATGTATTGAAAACAAGAAGTTTTAGACTTCAAACTATCTTCCAATCCCTTACAAGAAAGAGTGCAAGAACAATTACATTGAATAAAACTCAGGCATACAAGCAAGAAGGAAATCCAAGAACAATGCTTACATAATCTTGAATGGCTACCCTACTCAATATGTGTTTCTATATTTCCTCTCAAGCCTCTAAACAATGTCTACATGTATCCAACCTCTCTTCCATAAAAAACCCTAGTAAAAAAATCGAACCTTTTACGCTCAACACATCTTGCTACGCGGTGGTGATGTCGACAAACCTCCATCCGCCTCAGCATTGCTTCGTGTCTACGCATTTCTTTCTCGTGTAAGTTTGAACTTTTCTTGAGAGATTCTACAACAGAGCATTCCAAAGGGCCTCTTCTCCTTCGCTACATTGTTCGTGTACGAATTTGATCTTCTCGACTGATTTGCAGATCCCGCTGCAGCTCCAGTCGAAGGAGGCGATACACACATTGCCTGCTTGTGCCTTCCATTCACAATCTGCAAATTTGCAACAAAAGTTCAAAAATAGAGATGTATGAGTGTTGAGGGCTTTTGAGTCATTTGAACAGTGTGGGCCGTATATAAATGATATTTCGTATACCTGGTGGAGTACCGCAGCACATACTACGCTCGTCTATGTGCTCAACTTCAAGACCGATGAACCAAGAACCAAGCGAAACATCTTCATTGGCAAACTTGTGTAGAATAGGCCTAAAAAGTATGAATTTTTATAACCATATGTCGATAATAATGTGTGAATCAAAAGAAAAATCAAATCTTGACTACACAACTACACTTATCATATCCTCCCTCCGTCCCATTGAAATAATTCAGTTTACATTTTCGGGTTGTTTAGTTTTCTTTTTTGGCAATTATTACAAACATTTTTTTAGGGACCCACAGGTTTACACAACTCTACACACATCAACTACTCTGCTTAAAAACCGCGCCGAAAAGAAAATGGACTATTTCAATGGAACGGAGGGAGTAGTTATCATTGAATTAAGGAAGTTGAAATTCATATTGGATGGCATACCAAATGGAGAGGTTAACATAAAACAAAGATAATGTCCCTTTGATCATCTCTAATTTCCTTTTGATGGTAGAAAAGCATATAAAACTCAAACGACGAAACAAGGAAGGCGTAAGGCTAAGGGATAACCAAATGTATAAAATTCTTACTGGTTGATTGAGATGTAAGTGGCTAAATCCTTTGAAATGGCATAGATTTGTCCGGTTGCATGGCGGAAATATTTGTTTCCTTCTTCTCCGAATTTCCAGTATTCCGGTTCGTGGTACTTAACAGTCCTGAGGAAAGAAAACGCATCAAGTTATTATACGTCTAATGTAGCGATGCAAAAAGAGATCAAATTTGTTGAATTTTAAAGATTTACTTTTGAGAAAGAACGGGTCCGGATTTCATACAACCGATGTAAACTCTGGGTTTTGATCTGTGGCGAGCAAGAGTTGCAGCAAATGTACCTATAGTAGCAAAATATGTTATAAGTACAGTTCAAGAAAAAGAGTTCAATAAATATTTATGAAGGTGGAAAAGGGATTCCGAAAGTACCCAAATTAACATGAACATCATCATCAACCTTGACATAGAAATCAGCATCCCACTTTGCAACAGCAGTAGCAAAGAAAATCTTTGTTTTTGCCGATAATTCATGGTATCCTTCTACGTGCTCCTGCAACGTTAGATGCATAAGGTTTTGAACGAGTAAAAAAGACAGGTGTTTGCATTTGTGTTTGGGGGAAATGTTATTACCAGCCTCAAAAAGTCTTTATGTTGTGCTTCTTCGGAGTCGAGAGCTCTATCCAGTATGCTGTTTGATGTTGCACTGGATCAATCAAAGAAAATATAGCCACCGTGTTAGTTCTTTTTACGTAATAAGGTAATATAAACGAATCTAACTATGGGAAGCTGAATCATGCAAGCACGTAAAGGTTAGTTCACGAGTTTATCAGCATCTACGAAAAATGGGGCCATTTGTGATGCTTAAGAACAACCTAGCCATATTGGCCTCCAAGCTTTGTGCGAAAAGAATGGCATAAAAACACAGCCTTCAAAATAGAGTAACTATCACTTGAATTTAATGTAACTTAGTTTACAACCTTGCATCAATAACTCCACAACTTATTCAAATCCAAACTTTACATTTCGAACCATTTGAAAAATTTAGATAAAAAGCTAAGATGAAGAGACTCGAGCCATCAAAAATTAGATATCTGAGGATCTAAGTGAAGATTTATGAAAATGAGTGGGAAGTTCTACACATATTGCATATGATTTAACATTTAAGGATGCATACTTCAAAAATTAACAACAAAAAAAAAATTCAATGATATGAATAAGCAATATACCTATGCCCAATCATAAACCTCACAACAATCCCCTTCTCTTCCTCCAATCTATGAAGCTGGTCGCCTAAATTTAAAATCTTCGATTAGACTCTTGAACTTGTAAGTCATAAAGGAACATATTTCAGTTCAAGAATTACCTTGAGGCATCCAAGTCTCACGGACAGAATCACGCCTCTTCCTACTGCTGAAAGCCGTATTTATACCGATTACCATAAACGCCTTCTTCCTAGGAGTATCCTGATTAGAAGCTGGAGACGACCAATCACTTCTACTCTTCCCTTGAGCACTTCTAGATGCAGATAACTCCATCTGGAGCATTGAAATCGACTTGTCTAATCCTCTGAAACAACCCCCACAATAAGATTCACCATCAATCAATCACCCTTGCTAGTTATGTTTATATGGGTTTAAAATTAAGGAATTGTGGACTCACTGGATTGCTTCATGTGTTTTGTAAACCTCATTCATTACATCACTGTTCTTATTTTCTGCTTTCTACACAAACACACAATCAAGAGTTCAAGACTTCAAAATCAAATGCATATACTATTATATATCCATCAATAGCTCAACACACACAAAGAAGGGAAAATGTAAAATCTTTACTTTTCATAAATAACTGAAACCCAAATCTAAATACTCAAACAAAAGAAAACAACATGGATCAGACTGTGCAAAAAAAAAAAAATTAAAAAATTAAAAAAAATTGAATCTTTAAACCCAAATAAAAACCCAACCTTTTTTTTGGTTTCACAATCCTCGGAGACGATCTGCAACTCTTGATCCCTTCTTTGCTGAGTTATGAGCTGATTATTCGATTCCAACGGGCCCCAGAATCTGCAAAATCCCAGATCAAAATTAGCTAAACACATTTCAGCTCAATCTCCAAAAAATTAAAATTCAAGAACTCTTGCTGCAAACGCATACTTGTTGGTGAAGCCCATTCCAATCAAGAAGAAGCAAGCGGAGAAAATGGGAATACATTTAATAGAAACTTTTGCATTTTTACCCTTCATCCCTTTTTAAGTTTTCCTCCCACCTTCTTCGATTTCACAAAATCACGAAGAAGAAGATGAGGAGGAAGAAACCCGGAAATCGGACTGCACTCTTTGTCCGAAATCGGAGATAAGTAGACAAGAGTTTGTCGGAGCGACGTGCGGAGAGGAAGGCGATGGAGGTGGGAAAAAATGTAAGAAAATCAAGAATGTTTATGGAAATTCCGGAATAATTTCAGATGACAATAGCAATAATAATATGTATTAAAATTATTGTTTATTATATTTTGTGAAGAATTATTGACGCGGGTTTAGACTTTTGACTTGGGAATGCAACTTCGCACGTTTGGCATGAAATTAGGTGGTGTGTATGTAGTGGTTCATGAGTTGGATTTTTTAAACATTACTTCAAACTTGATAAAATAATATTTGATAAATTAATTCTTTTATTTAAATATTAATTTTTTTCATCTCAATTTTGATTAATGAACTAATAAAATATTTAATAAAATAATAATTCCATTAAATGAATTTTAGTATTATTATTTCAAAGAGGTTTAATTGAAGTTAAATTCAGGGTCATTTGGTTTGAAAATGGAAAGGGAAATGAGTTTACGAATTTTCTTTTTCTTTTTCCTTTTTTTTGGATTATCTGAATTAAACGGCTATTTAATTTTAATGTAACATTTATATGATGTGATTACTTTAATTCTGTAAGTTTCAAGATTGAGTTAATGAAGCATTCATACAACTATAACAAATTCATTGAAAAAGTTTCAATTCAATTGTGAAATTAGTAAAAATACAAATTCAAAACAAGTTGATAGTGATTGAATTTGTCAAAGCGAATGAGTTAGGCCAATTAATTGGATAATTTTAAACTACGCGTTGTCATTTAAGTCGTGCTGATGAATGGTGTGTTAATAATTAATATATGTATTATATATAAACTTACTAATTGAATAATCATCTAGAAAACGTTTTGGGGGAGGATTTGCCGATTTGGTAATAAGGAATTGAAATGAATTTTATATAAGATGTTTGTGTTTAGTTGATCAAAATAAAAATTTGATAAATGAGATCGTAAATCTGATTCCAGTGAGGTTCACAATTAGTTTAGATTTGGGAAACCAATTAAATAACCGAGTTTCTTTAATATATATAAATTTGAGAAAATCAAAAGATAGTGAACTTACACTAGCATTTTTGAAGTCATATAAAATCAAAATAATAATAGACGAAAAATTGTATAATTACATGTTAATGATATACAATTAAGTACCAACATGTATTGTAATGGATATTCCCACGTAAATGGAAGATCTAGTTTTTGATTTCGTTATGGTAGATTTAATAGTAATAATGATATTCAATTAATTTGATAATATAAGATTAACAATTATTTTAGATTTGAGAGACTAATTTAGACTACCCTCAACACCCCGCCCCATACTTTCCTAATACGACAAACGCATTATTTATTAAAAAAAATGGAAAGTCATCCTCCAGCCATAACATAAGGCATCTGACCACCTTCAGGGCATTAACTATTCTTTTTTTTGGCAATCAATGTGGATGTGACAAATGGACATTCCTAATTGGATCTCAAGATTTTATTGATAATAATTTTATTTGATTAAAATTATTAATTAATTATACATAAAAATTAAAATAAATTATGTCAAAATTCGTATTTTTTTTACTCTATAAATAGATACCAATATTGAGTAGTTCTCACAAATAATACTAAACTCTCTTTTGTTCTAAGTTTCCAACAACAAATCAAACCTTGGTTTTTCTTCTTACCTTATGGATCCAAATCACCCTGATTATTCGTGATATATCAACTCCGGCCAATTTTCTAATTCCGAATATCAACCAAACTCCGACGCTTGATTTTATGTATTAAGATTTTCAATCTTCTTGTAATATGCGAGTTTAGTAATTTCAGTTTATGTATTTTAATCTTCGTGTAATCTCTATTTTGTTATAAAATCAAGAATCTACTTTTTAATTGTATGATAAATATTTTTAATTAACATCATCAATTTTAAATAATATAATTTTATAGTATTTTTTAAATTTTAATAAAATACTATATTATATATAATATTTATTTAAAAAAATATGAAAATAAATTATAAGTTAGGTTGGGTTGGGTTAGGAATGAGAATATAAATTAAATAAGTTGTTGGTTGTGATGTAATTGGAAAGAGAAATGAGTATTTTATTTAGAAGATTGAGAGGTTGCGGATGTGGGTAATCTTAAAGAAATGTAAACCCTAACGCCGTGGTCAAGTATATAATGTTCTCGTCCTTCAGTCTTACGTTCGGCGTCTCAAGTTCTCTACAGCGGAATCCGGCGGCGGCGCGCCGCTGGAGATCCTGGTACCATTATGCCCAAACTTGTTGTGCTTTCATTTACATTCCGTTCCATTTTTATGGTCTGAAACTCTAATGCGAGTCTATATCTGTAATCTTTTCCATCTCGAATGCTTGTTATTTGAGACGAATCGTAAGATTGTGTTAGTATGCTTTTAATTTCAGTTTATTTGTATTGGTTTTTTTTCAAGCAATTAATGGTAATTCTTTGTTATTCATCTGGTTATGTTGATTTTGAGCTCTTGTTCCTCTATCAGATTCCGTCTCACTTTGTAGAGGGTATTTTTGGAAGAATGGGGTTGAAAGTTAGGAACTTGCCTACTTTTTCTTAGTGTAGATTGCTAATGTGAATTCAATGTTTGCTTGTTAATGTTATTTTTTTTGGAAAGGTGGGATTTATGTTGGTTGCTAGTTATCAAGAATTTGGCCCATTTGAACATCATTTTATTTTGAATATTGGAAGCAATATTTCTCAAGTATGATGAAACCCCTTTTGCTCAATTCTTTTGTAATGTGAACGCAATATTTGCTTGTTAACAGTCTATTATCGTGTGAACACTGCACGACAAATCTACTGCACTTTTAAGGCAAGTGCAGTATCTTTGCCTTGAAAGTAGCATATTTGTCTTTAAAGTGCAGCGTTTACACGTTCACACAGAACCACTCCATATATATATATATATATATATATATATATATATATATATATTTATTTATTTTTTTTTTAATTTTATTTTAACAAAGGTGGGATTTTGTTTTGTTGCAAGTTATCAAGAATTTGGACAATTTGAACATCATTATACTTTGAATGTTGGAAGCAATATTGCTCAAGTATGAAACACCTTTTGCTCGAATTTAATGTCTTCGCGAATTTTGGAAACGAAGGCAATGCGAACTCAATGTTTGCTTGTTAATGTTTATTTTTTTGAAAAAGTGTGATTATTGTTGGTTCCCGGTTATCAAGCCAATTTGAACAGCTTTTTACTTTGTGTTGGAAGCAATATTGCTCAAGTAATGAAACCCTTTTTGCTCAAATTTTGTTGGTTGCAAGTTATTTAGAATTTGGCCAATTTGAAATTTGGAACATCATTATGTTTTGAATGTTCGAAGTAATATTGCTGAAGTTTGAAACCACTTATGCTCAAGTTTTGTCTTAACTAATCTTGGAAATGATGGCAATAAGTAAAAGGTCTGAGCAGGAAGCACTGTTGATAGCCATGGATAGGAGGGCTTGAGAGGAAGTAGTAAAATAGGAAGAGGGCCCCTGTCCATGCTCGAGTTTTGCATAGAGACGTTCGCAACCTCTTCAATAGCAAAAGAAAGATTCATGCTTAAGCATGGTAATGGGTTGTATGATAAAAGGCGTGGGATTGCATCCTAGCATTGGATAGCAATTTAGACTTCGACCCAACATCTCTCATGCTCCCCTCTATCCCATGCTATCGACATCTCTCCTGCATTGATCTCATTTTCGTGCTGATCCATTTGCTAGCATTCATTGCCTTTATGTGTTTTCTAAGCTCCTATATCGCTTGTTTTCAATTATCAACTTCTAACTAGGTTTTCAATTATATGTATTTCTTGGTGATTCATCAATTGGGGTGCTACTAGTTTTAGAAATATGCACATTGATCAAATTCGGTTTCTTTATTTAAGTTATGGCATATGTATCTGATTCTCTATTCTCTTTGGAAAGGGAATCTTGATCTTGTTGCTTCATTTTACTAGTTGAATCTTGTTGCTTATCTTATACCTTTCTAATGTGATGTATATGTATGGATCAATCTTTTCGTGTCGCGATATATCAAATGCAGGATGAGTTGCATTGGGGAAGCATGGCTGCTGATCTTTAGGATTGACAAGAGGATGTTGGATTCATTTGAAATGTTGCCACCAAACTTGTATTTTGGCGCTACTTTTCTTCATTTTAATTTGCTAGAATGGGATTTCTTGTTCTTTTGTAATTGGTTTTATTGAATTTTCATTGATTCCATTGGTCATCAAACGTGTTAACTTTGGTTTAGTTTAAGTAATTGGATCTTAGCTTCTGTTTGGTTAGTTTACAAAAATAAAATAAAGTTGTGTTGCAAGTAGGCTATTTGCATTGGGCCTTTTTCAATTACAGATGTGTTTAAATATCAATCTCACCATTTCGTGTGATTTGTCATTCTCTCTTCATCTAAACTTAGTTTACAAATCCCATTTTGTTCTCCATTTTCTCTCTTATGTTTTTCTTTTGATGTAAATCACAGTCAGTATCTTTTAAGCATGAGAAAATCTTTATGTTTAGTTTGGTGGTGTTCTTACGTTCAAATCTTTATGATTCATGTTTCTTTCTCCCTTATACCTGAGATAGTTTTTTAAGCCACAATATCCATTGCACTTGTTAAAATGCATCTACCATTGTTCTGAAATTAGCTATAATGATTATGATGTACGCAGTAATTATTTGCGCCAAGGTATGTTAAAAACAAAATGGGTCTTTGTCTTACATTTCATCATTGTAAACTGAAAGACACCATAGAAGTGGGACAATACTTATTTTTGGTTTTTTAGAATCTTTGATCTAAGGAACGGAAGGTTATTGCTGAAGTTAGAAGAACTCGAGCCGCTTGGTAAAAAAGGCTGGAAAGGTGGCCAGGACAAGGACCCTACTTTAAAGTTGGTTATAATTGTTGTCTTTATATTTACTAAAATAGTAAGAATTATATTCAACTTTTGATTTTTATTGCATAGTATTGTGTGATTTTGACGATAATTGGTTTTCGCATAAATTTAGAATCTTCATTGTTCGTTTGTTTTTTACTTTTATGCAAGCTTTGTGTATCCTAAGAATGCAAATGTGTATTATTGGCTTTCTAGATAGAATGTTTGTTTTTTAATCCCAAGTATTCATCTTAGACGATTATACACATAGTTTAAAGTTTTTTGCCTTTAGTATTTTCTTTTTTGAGTTTGATTAGTTTCTTATGTGAATTTAGTAGAGAGCTGAAAAGAGATGCAAAGGGTTGGTGAAATAATACAGCAACATAGAAGCCAAAAGTAGTTTGATATTGCATGTAATATTGGAGAAGCCTTCTTGTTACACTCTTCTTTTGTAGCCAAATAAGAAGATAAACACAGAGCAACGATAAATTTGGCCAAAATTTGTGAATATTTAAGTTCATAAATTTTCTGAATATTTAAGTTTGTTTTTCCAAATTTGGTGCCAAAATTGCATCCAAACTGATTCGGAAATGTGATACCCAAAGGATCTTCTGTCCCATTTTTTTGTGTCTACTGTCATTTTTAACTGTAAGCATTTAAGTGCTCACGATTTGAATTTTAAGGTTATCGTAAGCACCTAGGTGATTAAAATGTGAGTGAGACACGAATGAGACACAAGAAAGTGGGACAAAAGATCCGGATTGAATATAATAATATGCGTGCCACGTCATTTAACAACCAAACAACTTGACTGTCATCCTAACTGATTCGGAAATGTGACAGTTAATCACAATTAATTAATTATTTAATAGACCATTGATATGTTCCGAAATTTTGATTTTCAATTTAAAGGTGTAAATATACAATTTTGCAATGTGAAATGGTGAACTAAAAAAGTTTATATAAACCAAATAAATACTACATATTAATGGTGCCATGTATATGATGATTATGATTAGAGACTATTCTACTAATGATTTTACTTCGTAGTTGATTAAATTTGGAACTTAGGGTTTTTGGATAAATATTTTGTATGAGGTATATGTTATCTCAAAATCAAATCAAATCACATCACGTATTAACATTAAAAAAATAAATATGTTTAGCGATTTTAAATCATCGATTCAATATATTCTGAAACAAAACAAAAAACTAAAATCGAACCTCATTGATATTTCATATTCGTATTGTGACTTGCACTAGTATTTGTCTATTACACAATATAGTTTTATGTGATGTAAAAGTTCATAGCTAATAAAAATGTTGCTTGATTAGTTGGCATACTTAATGATTTTTCAACTAAAGCGTGTTCTTAATTTTATAGGAAATAAGTTTTATCTTTGCCTAAAATCGGATTACTATTTATCAAATTAGAAAGATGGGCTGTTATCCGGCCCACTAAATAGTTGATGGGCTTAAGCTACATTGTTTTCCTTTAGCTTCCTTCTTTGAACTGATAAAGAAGTACGCAGAGGAACTCCCCAGGCTGAATCTTTTGAGGCGAATTAATTTCCACCTAATTGTCATGCTCATTGGCCTCACGCTACTTCTGGTTGACCAAATCTCCGGTTACACGTCTGGAGCAAATCTACTTCTACTCTGTTGTTGTTGGAGCAAATCTACTTCTACTTCATTTGGGTTTGTAGGCTGCTTTCATCTGCAGCATTACAAGCTTAGGGGTGGGATTGCTATACTACTACTTTCTTTTCGTGCATTTCAAGGTATCCGAGGAAAACATTGAGAAACAGAACAGCTCCAATCCCAGATGCTTTACGTTGGGAATTTGAAGTGGAGGGGCAAACTGTGCAGAGAATGCTTACTTCTCTTCCACTTTCCACTTGTGGTATCTTTTGCTTTTCCTTTTTGTAGTGTCACTGTAAGATTTGAGCTTTCCAAAATGTATGTAGTGCATATCTAACTTTGTAGTTACAGTAGGTTGAGATGGAGGTTTGATGATGAGATATGGGACAGTGAGTCTCAATTGCATACATGCGAAATGTGAATTGTTTCAAATTTAGTTCTGAATTTTGCTGATGAGTTGCTATCCTTCTCTTCACTGAAAGCATCAAGTCTCCCTCTCTCATTCTCTCTCTCCCTCTCCCTCCCCTCTCTCTCCCTCTCACTCTCCATTTCTCTCTCTCTCTCTGAAAACAAATTTATCTAATTGCACAAGTCTTTAATTGTTAATGCATTGCAACGTACACAGATATGCACTAAATCTAAGAACTTATGCATTGTTGGAATTGTTGATGTAACGCCCCAATTTTCATAACTTTTTAAGGGGGCGTCACCACATGCATAAACTATGTCATTAAATTTAATTTTTAAATAACTTTAATAAATCTTTTCATAAAAAAGGAAAGTTCAGTGAAAAATTTCATAAACAGCGGAAATCTTAAAATGAGAGCATATGCGACTACTAGTTTTTGGAAAATGCAATGGAAAGAAAGTGTTTAGTTCATGATAGAACTAAATTAATAATGTAAAAAGTTTCATAATTCCTTTTCCGTGTGACCATCACCATCCGCCACCTCAAACATCTACCGGACCATGATCTGAAAAAGTAAAAATATAGAGGGGTGAGTACGACTACTCAGTGGGGATAAACATTATCCAAACTATAAACTATAAAGGATTTAACATGAGAAATTAGACATGCAAGCCCGGAGGCTTAACCCGAAGGTTTTACTGCTGTGAATTGCCCAAAGACTAACCCGAAGGTTTTACTGCTGTGAATTGCCCGAAGGCTAACCCGAAGGTTTTACTGCTGTGAATTGCCCGAAGACTCTGCCTGTACTGAATAACGCATGAGAAAAACAGTATAGTGTATAATAAGGATAAAAGAAAAACCACACCTTAACTTTTGAGTGAAAGAAAGATGTATATCAAGTGCTTAAGCCTCGCGCGCCCGTCCTAACATTAATCTAAATTTTAATATATATGTACAATGAACATCATGTATATTTTCTTAAAAAAAATAAACAATAACACATTATGCTCATACTTTCACTCATAGCGTAACAAATACATAAAACACAAATTGTGACTCTTCATTGGACAAAAATAAATCTCACCTTTCTGATTTGTAAAATTAACATTTTCTCAAAAGCGAATTATATTCAAAGCAGGAACGGATCTACAGGGGGGTCGGGAGGGTCGATCGACCCTCCGGCCCCGTATCTAGAAGTAGCAGGCTTGAATCGTCCCTCTGTTTGACCTCTCCGATGACGGCGAATTTTCTGCAAATTGAAAGGGGGATGAACGGTAGTGAAAGGAAAATGAAGAAGAAGATGAATAGGTTTGGGTTGAGAATTTGGGCTCATTAATTTGTGTTAGTGGGCAGCCCAATTCTAAAACCCAAAATAAAAAAATAAGCCCAAATATCAATTTTGTTAAAAAATTATAACATAAATTATAATAATTAAGAGAGAGAGAGACCCAAGTTTGTAGCTTCTTCTTTCTCTGGACTCTGGTTCTCTGTTTCTCCTCTCAACTCTCTTTATCCCCCTTTTCATTTAATTGTTTCTTCTTTGTTGCCTAAGTGGTCCTAACTATGCATAATGGCCGACAACAAGTTTAAGTAAGTCATTTTTTAAATTTTATTATTTATTTTGTCTTCTCCATAATTATATTTGTTTAATTTAGGGTTTAATAAAATAGTGTATTGGTGTTAATGAGTGATGATGGGGTTTATATTATTATTTTGTTATCTAGGAATGTCTCTTTGGAAAGGTTCTTTACCAAGAAGCCAAAAGTTAACAATGAGCCTCTACCATTCACTTTAAATGTTAATGAATGTAGTAGCAAAAGGGATAGGGGAGAAATTGATTTGTGTGAAGATGAAATTGTTGGAGATCCCGCCTTGCGCAAACCAATGAATGATATATCGGTTAATATTCGAGATGAACTAAGGAGAAAATATGTAGCAAAAGGACCTTGTCAACCAAAAGGAGACATTTTTCCTCAAAAAGAAATTAGTGGATGTATGAGAAAATTTTTAGAGAAATGGTTTGATCATTTTCATTGGCTAGAATATAGTGTATCGAAAGATGCTGCGTTTTGTTTATGGTGCTATTTGTTTCCCACCGGTCATAAAAATGGGGATGATGTTTTTGTGAAGAATGGCTTTAGCAATTGGAAAAAGGCTTTTGAAAAGTTTCGAGACCATGAAGGAGGTAATGATAGTAGACACAATAATGCAAGAGTTCAATTTGAGTTATTTCGAGATCAAAGGCACAATTTGGAATACATGTTGTCACACCAAAGTAGTGAAAATGAGAGGAATTATCGCATCCGTTTAACCGCCATCGTGGATGTGATTCGGCTTCTTCTAAAGTTAGGGTTACCTTTCCGTGGAAACGATGAGTCTATAGATTCTATGAATCGGGGTAATTTTCTTGAAATTCTCCAATGGTATTGTGAGCATAATGAGGAAGTAAATAGGGTAGTCAATTCAAGAGCTCCGGGAAATCATCAATTGACTTCTCCTAAAATCCAAAAGGAAATTGTTTGTGCTTGTGCTATGGAGGTAAGAAACATTATTGTAAATGAAATTGGAGGCAAGTTCTTCTCTCTTCTTATTGATGAGGCTCGTGATTGTTCTATAAAGGAGCAAATGGCGGTGGTTTTAAGATTTGTGAATGACAATGGAGAAGTTATAGAACGGTTTCTTGGAGTGGTGCATGTAAGTGACACTTGTGCATCGTCTTTGAAAAGTGCTATTGACGACTTTTTTGCAAAACATGGATTAATAATGTCAAGGCTTAGAGGTCAAGGCTACGATGGGGCATCCAATATGCGTGGTGAATTTAATGGACTTAAAAAGAAAATTTTGGATGAGAACAAGTATGCATTTTACATCCATTGTTTTGCTCACCAACTACAATTAGTCGTTGTGGCTACGGCGTCGGAGTTTGCAACCGTAAGTTACTTTTTTGACCATCTTGGCATGATTGTGAATATTGTTGGAGCTTCATGTAAAAGAAAAGATGCAATTCGGCAAAAACAACATGATGATTTAGTTGGGCGTATAGAGATGGGTCAAATTTCCACGGGAAAGGGAAAAAATCAAGAAATGAGTTTAGCACGGGCAGGTGACACTCGATGGGGTTCTCACTTTAGAACAATACATCGACTTTTAGACTTGTGGAAGCTAGTGAATGAAGTGCTTATTGCCTTATCTAAAGAGGCCATTGGTGGGAAAAATCGAGGCGCTGCTTTAGGCTTAGCTGAGAAAATGGAAAGTTTTGAATTTGTATTCATTGCTCATTTGATGCTTAATTTATTAGGACGGACAAATGATCTTTCACAGGCTCTTCAGTTAAAGAATCAAAATGTAGGCAATGCAATCCAATTGATTGAAGATGTGAAACGTGATTTGAAGAATTATAGAGATGGTGGATGGGATGAGTTATTAAAAGAAGTCACAACATTTTGTTCTAAAAATGAAATTCATGTGTATGATATGGAAGATATCATTCTAGGCCGGATTAGAAGAACAATTGATGATGAGCCACAAACTTACCGCCATTATTTTAGGGTGAATATTTTCTATCAGGTACTTTATTTTCATTCATTATCTTTTATATGTTGAACCCTTTTTTATATAAATTATAATACTTGATTTTTATTTTTTTTGTTGAATACTAGGTTGTTGATATTCTTTCTAATGAGATGGATGAACGATTCACAAAGTCAAACTCGGAGTTGCTTATGTGCATATCGTGTCTTGATCCTAGAGACTCATTTCAAAAGTTTGATAGTGAGAAGTTGATACGTCTTGCCGAGTTATACTCAGAAGATTTTGTTGGTCCCGACATACATCAGTTAAAAATTCAATTGGATCGGTACATTTTCAATGTGAGACATAATGATGTTTTCTCCGACCTTCATGAGATCGGAGAACTTGCAAAGAAGATGGTTGAGATGGGGTATCATGTTATGTATGATTTGGTCTATCGTCTTCTTGAGTTGGCTTTGGTCTTACCTGTTGCAACTGCCACTGTAGAAAGATCTTTCTCGGCAATGAAGTTTGTGAAGAATGATTTGCGGAACAGGATGGGTGATAACTTTCTCACAGATTTATTAGTATGTTACATCGAGAAAGGAATTTTTGCGAGTGTTGAAAATGAAGCGGTTTTGCAACGGTTTCAAGATATGGGAACTAGAAGGTCACAATTACCAGCTACGTCTACATCGATTGGCAAAAAAAAGTAGTCTGTAGTCGTTGCATCACTTGTAGACTCAAAGAAAAAAAAACCTATTTGATAGACTTTGTTTATGGAAAATGTATTTTGTAATTATTATTATTTTTTTGTTGCACTTGAATATATTCTACTTCGACCCCTCGGTTGTAAAGTTCTGGTTCCGTCCCTGATTCAAAGTACCTCTTTCAAACTCCTTTTATTACTATTCTAAGTTGATTTCGAAAACAATTTATATTTCGCCTAACCTCCTTTACGTCACAAAGTAAAAACAAATAAAGAAAAGCTCTCTCTTCCATGACTACTCTACTCCTTAAGTAATCGTTGAGATAAAACAAACATAAATAAACATACTTAATTAATACTACCACAATTCACTCTTCTTCCAATCCGATTATGATCTTGATTAACCAAAAAACAACTACTTGATTATATGATCATGTTATCACTCCCTAAACTCTCGCCAGCGGAGAATTAAATCCAGACTCTTTATTTGCAAATATATATTGTTAACCCATTAAAATAAATTAAGTCATTACTAACTCTTGTTAAAATACTTAATTAGTACTTACTCTAAATCTAGATTGAAAACCATAAGCTTCAATAATTGTCCAAATACTAACGTTTTTCCTAAAAACAGTTACTATCACTAATTAAACAAAAATCAAGACTGATTCATGCTAATTCTTTTCTAAACTAACCTCTAAAATAAATAAATCCAGTTATCTAAAATATAATTTTTAAATTGAACTTATGCACATACTTGAGCACTATATCCTCCACGTAAGATAGTGAAATACAAGAGTTTCAAACTGATGTCCACAACTTACATAACATTTAGCATATAAATTTATATCTAATATTTTAACATGGAATATAAGTAGTTTCCAGAAAGCATTTAATGGAAAATTGATAATACATGCATTTAACAATTATCAGGAGATTACTAATCTGATTAACCCAGGATAATTCACTGTTAATTTCCCTTTCTAAAACGAATCAAGTTCACAAATCATATAAATCCATAGACAAACGAAATTCTTGTACACATAAGTCATAAATCAAGGATTTTGAATACCTTCAGTGGCAAGATCTTCGTATGAAATTTGAAGTAATCAACAACCAAAAGTAATATGAATAATACGGAGTATGGCCACGAAGAGAAGTCTTGGAAAATAAAATAAAATTGGAAGGCGTAGGCAATATGGCGTGATATGAACGTGGGGGTTATCTAAGTGTATATCAACCTTTCTATATGCTTAAGATATGATCAAATATCTCTAGATTTTCTGAACGGAAATGTGCGGTTAAGGACTAAGTGGTTGACTATTTAATATTTTTCATATATCATGATTTACCAACTCACCCAAGCAGGCCATTATCTACTTAGAAAAATATAATTAATGTTTAATTTATATTTAATTTACTTATTTAAAATTGTTACAAAAATATAATAATCTGCCGAACACAAAAACCCGTGAAATGGAAATGAAAAATTACAACAAGAACTAGAAATAAAATTATAACCAAATGCAAGTCGAGTCGAGATAGAATCTCTATCCGCAAGAGAAATACGCCCCGGTAGTGCTCACGGTTACAACGTAATCTCCCCAAAGATAAAACGACTTCGAGCCCGGCGTAGCAGCACCGCAAAACGAACGGACTCCGGCGAACTAGACTAAAGGTGAGGACTTGAGCTTGAAAACTTTAGCTTAATGCAAGATGAAATGTAATGAAATGTTGGTGTGTAAAATGATCTCTAATCCTCCTCTATTTATAGGCTACACCACATGAGGGATTTAATGCTCTCCATTAAATCACTTATGTAACCTCCATAAGTTACAAGAACAATCCATAATGTCATTAGAAACGTGGGAGTATAGAATAAACGTTTCAATTGAAATTGAAACTTTCAAACTCACGCATGTAACAGCAACATGCATAACGTATATATATATACATATATACATTATAAGATATATATTATATATCTTATGTCAAACCATAGGCGCACCTATTTCTCACTCACCGAAAATCGGGATCGAGAAATTAAGCACACTATAATCATCTACTCGAAACGTAGATTGACGTCATATATCCCACTTCATAAATCGGATAAATATCGAGGCTCAGAAAGACGATTAAACGGTATATATTATTACCTATTACAAGTTTTTCCAAACCTATTACCGATGGCTCGAGAAACAAACATATTATCGGTTTTTCCAAACCTATTACAGGTTTTTCCAAACCTATTATCGATTTTCCAACAATCCCCCACATGAGTGGAAATAGCCCAAATGCATGCATGCAGACACTAAGCTTAGTCCTCAAGAGACAATAAAGCATCAGGATAGGTGGCTTGTGACCTTGAACCATCCTTAGTTAATGTTATCGAGTATACCGGCGGACTAGTGAACACAAGGTTTTGAACTATTCCTCCATCGTGTATACCGAGACAATAACACTAACAGTATAAAGTCTCAACCTCGTCCGTTCTCACGTTTGTGTCCGTTTCTGGCCATGGACAACCTCTTTGGATTCATAAGTATTGAATAGAAGCGGCCCTCACTTCTCACTTACATAGGTGATTCTTACACGAGTATCCTGCCATACTCCACCTCCTAGAGGTATCCAAAAATCATTAAAAATCTATGACTTAACCTCACCACATAACAGGTCAGCAACACTCTACTGCTCTTTCCAGGGAATAATTTTGTCGAGTGTTGTTACACAAACAGACTCTCATAGCTTAGTTTTCCCATTGAACCAAGTTCATGGGATCTCTATTCTACAAGGTTGGGTTACCACTATAATTGTCTTAAGTTGTGGATTTTATTCCCATTCCCTCTAGCAGTTTATACATTTGATCGCGAGGCAAACTCTTAGTAAGCGGATCCGCTAGGTTATCTGCCGACCTAACATAGTCGACAGAAATAACCCCACTCGTGATCAAGTCTCTTACAGTATTATGTCGTCGACGTATGTGTCGAGACTTACCATTGTATAACCCACTTTTCGCCCTTCCAATAACAGCTTGACTATCGCAGTGAATCATCACCGGCGGTACGAGTTTGTTCTAACATGGAATGTCTTCCAAAAAATTACGGAGCCACTCGGCTTCCTCACCGATCTTATCTAAGGCGATAAATTATGATTCCATGGTGGATCGGGCTATACACGTTTGTTTCGTGGACCTCCACGACATAGCTCCACCCCTATAGTAAACACATAGCCACTCATCGACAGCGAGTCTTGTGTATAGGATATCCAATCTGCATCACAGTACCCTTCAAGTACCGGGGGTATCTAGAAAAGTGTAGCCCAAAGTTTAGAGTGTACTTCAAGTACCTCAAAACCCTAATCAGAGCTCTCCAATGCTCTTTACTTGGATTGCTCGTATAACGACTCAACTTATTTACAGGACAAGCTAGATCAGGCCTTGTACAGTTTGTAATGTACATTAAACAACCTATAATCCTAGCATAATCCTCTTGAGCAACAGGATCACCTTTATTCTTGCTCAAGTGAACATTAAGTTCAAAAGGAGTCTTGGCCGGTAGACCATCATATGCATTGAATTTCTTAAGCACTTTCTCAATATAATGAGATTGTGATAGAACAATTCCATCGGGAGTTCTTTGGATTTTCACTCCAAGAATAACATCAGCTACTCCCATGTCCTTCATGTCGAAATTTCTTTTCAACATGCGCTTGGTTTCATTTATCACTTGACTGTTACGTCCCATAATTAGCATATCATCAACATAAAGACATACAATAACAAAATCGTTATTCGTATCCTTTATGTAAACACATTTGTCACACTCATTTATCTTGAATCCGCTTGACATCATAACTTCGTCAAACTTCAAATGCCATTGTAAAGGGGCTTGTTTTAATCCATATAAGGACTTAATCAACTTGCATACCTTTCTTTCTTGATCAGGTACCACAAAACCTTCAGGTTGTTCCATATAAATTTCCTCTTCTAAATCTCCATTTAGAAAAGCAGTCTTCACATCCATTTGGTGAATTTCAAGATTGTGCAAAGCAGCAATCGAAAGTAGTACGCGAATAGAAGTTATTCTCGTGACAGGCGAATAGGTATCGAAAAAATCGTACCATTCCCTTTGTTTAAAACCCTTTACAACTAAACGGGCCTTATATTTATCAATTGACCCATCAGCCTTATATTTTCTTTTTAGGATCCATTTACATCCTAAGGGTTTACAACCTTCTGGCAGATCTGCTAACACCCACGTATGATTTTGCATAATGGAATCAATCTCACTTTGTACAGCTTCTTTCCAAAGTGGTCCATCAAGTCTAGTAAGAGCTTCATTAACAGACCTCGGTTCCTCATCTAAGAGGAACACCACATAGTCCGGACCAAAGTCCTTAGCAATTCTTGCTCTCGTGCTACGTCTCGGTTCAAGAGCTTCTAGGTCAGAACCAGGCGTTTTCGTGAAGCTGGTTCAACCCCTCCAAGCTCAGAACTAGTAGCTTCATCTCTCGTTCTAGCATTAGAGCTAGATTCAACCTTATCCTTACATGGATAAATATTCTCAAAGAAAATAGCATTCCTTGATTCAATGGTTGTTCCCACATTCATATCAGGAACTTCTGACTTATGAATAATAAACTGATAGGCACTACTATTCAAAGCATATCCGATAAAGACACAATCGACAGTCTTAGGTCCGATTGTTACTTGCTTAGGTAGAGGCACTTCTACCTTAGCCAAACACCCCCACACTTTAAGGTATTTGTAAGAAGGTTTCCTTCCTTTCCACATCTCGTAAGGAGTTATATCCTTACCTTTAAGAGGAATCTTGTTCAGTAAGTAGTTAGCTGTTAAAACAGCTCCCCCCCACATGTTCTGGGGTAGCCCCGAACTAATTAACAAGGCATTCATCATCTCTTTAAGTGTTCAATTTTTCCTTTCAGCAACGCCGTTAGATTGTGGCGAATAGGGGGCAGTGGTTTGATGAATAATACCACTTGATTTACACAACTCTTCAAACAGAGCTACATATTCTCCCCCTCTATCACTTCGAACATTTTTAATCCGACAATCTAGTTGATTTTCGGCTTCCACTTTGAAACTTTTAAAAGCTTCAATTGCCTCGTCTTTACTTCTTAGAAGATACAGACAACAATAACGTGTGCAATCGTCAATAAACGTGATAAAATACTTTTTACCACCTCTTGTTTGCACAAACTTCAAATCACACACATCTGTGTGAATAAGTTCAAGAGGCTTAGTGCTCCTTTCCACCGAATGAAACGGTGGTTTTTATTTTCATTAAACTCATTTACCCTTAGTAAATCGAGATTAGCTAGACATTTTATCGCATTTAGATTAACATGTCCATAATCTACAATGCCATAAATCGGAGAACTCGGTCAAGTAAGAAGAAGCAGAAGCATTATTATTATTTTCTTCATTCTTGGGCACTTGGCGAAGTGCCGCTACATTGAGCTTAAAAAGCCCATCGGTAAGATACCCTTTACCAAGAAATACACCAAACTTAGATAAGATAAATTTATCAGCTTCAAACACTAGTCTAAAACCCCGTTTGACTAGTACGGAACCCGACACAAGGTTCTTCTGGATATCCAGAACATGCAACACTTCACTCAAGATCAATTCTTTGCCGGAAGTTATCCTCAGCACGACAGTTTCAACTCCAACCACGTCGGAAGATGCTTGGTTCCCCATGTTCAGCTTCCTCCCTTGACAAGGACGGTATTTCTTGAAGCGGCTTCTATCACCACACACATGTGCGGTTGCAGCAGTGTCAACGAACCAAAGGCCGGGGTTTTCGACAATATTCGCCTCTTCCGTGATCACGGCTGCTAGGTCCTCTAAAGTGAGGTCCTTTTCCACCAAGTTGGCTTGTCTTGCCTTCTTCTTCTTGGGCTTTCGACAGTCCTTGGACATGTGACCCGCTTTGCCACAATTGTAGCAATCTCCGTCAAACCTTCTAGTTTGACCTTTACCTTTTGTATGGTCTTTGCCGTTGGGACGCCCTCGCTTGTTAGAGTCACCACCCTTCTCCAACAAGTTGACCTTGGGTCCATCGGGGCTTTGGACTTTACGTCTTGAACCCGAACATCAGCCTCAATGCGAAGCTTTACAGTCAAGTCTTCAAGCGACATCTCCTTTCGCTAGTGCTTGAGATAGCTTTTGAAGTCCTTCCAACTTGGAGGGAGCTTCTCGATCATGGCTGCCACGGTAAATGCGTCGGGCAATAGCATCCCTTCAGCATGAACCTCGTGCACAATATGTTGGAATTCTTGTACTTGGTCCATGATGGGTCGGGAATCCACCATCTTGTAGCCCAAAAACTGGGCTGCAGTAAACTTCTTTGTACCTGCATCGTCGGTACAATATTTCTTGTCTAGTGCCTCCCATATTTCTTTTGAGGTCTTTATGTTTACATATACACTATACAAGCTATCCACTAGACCACTTAACAAAAAGTTTTTACAAAGATAGTCGGAGGTACGCCAATTGTCGTATGCAATGGAAATTTGCATGTTCTCCTTATTTGCATTTGGAGGTGCGGGACCATCTTCCTTAAGGGTATTTCCAAACCCAAGTGTTGTTAAATAAAACAACATCTTTTGTTGCCAACGTTTGAAGTCGGCCCCACCAAATTGTGGTGGCTTTTCAGCGGTGGGCAATGCTCTTGAAGAGTGCAACAGTGTCGGCAAAGTTGGGGTCGAGCCCCCCACCCCTCCAAGGTGGTTCAACGTCCCAAAAGGGATAAACGGTGTCGTTGAAGACGACATGATAGCATGAGTTGCATCACGTAGATTGTTCACAATCCGATCATTAGTAGCGGATGACATGGCAGCCAAGGTAGAGATGGCGGCCATGTTGGATGACGGCAAGGTGACACTTGATGTTGAAGAGGCCACGAACGAAAATGGAGGTGATCCACCAAAACCTGCAGCAGAGATGCCGACTGAAGTTACTGCAAGGAAAGGGACTCCGGAGGAGGAGACGATCGCGGAGGAGGCGACGGTGCCGGCAGCAGTGGTGGACGAAGTAGCAGAAGAAGACGCCATTTCCAAGTTAAGACTCGGTTTTTTGTTTCCGGCAACAAGGTCGATATTTCTCTTGCGATTGTTACAAAAATATAATAATCTGCTCGAACACAAAAACCCGTGAAATGGAAATGAAAAATTACAACAAGAACTAGAAATAAAATTATAACCAAATGCAAGTCGAGTGGAGATAGAATCTCTATCCGCAAGAGAAATACGCCCCGGTAGTGCTCACGGTTACAACGTAATCTCCCTAAAGATAAAACGACTTCAAGCCCGGCGTAGCAGCACCGCAAAACGAACGGACTCCGGCGAACTAGACTAAAGGTGAGGACTTGAGCTTGACAACTTTAGCTTAATGCAAGATGAAATGTAATGAAATGTTGGTGTGTAAAATGATCTCTAATCCTCCTCTATTTATAGGCTACACCACATGAGGGATTTAATGCTCTCCATTAAATCACTTATGTAACCTCCATAAGTTACAAGAACAATCCATAATGTCATTAGAAACGTGGGAGTATAGAATAAACGTTTCAATTGAAATTGAAACTTTCAAACTCACGCATGTAACAACAACATGCATAACGTATATATATATACATATATACATTATAAGATATATATTATATATCTTATGTCAAACCATAGGCGCATCTATTTCTTACTCACCGAAAATCAGGATTGAGAAATTAAGCACACTATAATCATCTACTCGAAACGTAGATCGACGTCATATATCCCACTTCATAAATCGGATAAATATCGAGGCTCAGAAAGACGATCAAACGGGCTAAATATATATATATATAAAAAAATATATATACTATTACCGTTATTTCCAAACCTATTACCGATTTTTACAAACCTATTACCGATGGCTCGAGAAACAAACCTATTATCGGTTTTTCCAAACCTATTACAGGTTTTTCCAAACCTATTATCGATTTTCCAACAAAAATATCCTAATACATGTAACCTGAAATAAAAAAAAATGAAATGCACATAATACAATTAATGAAATCACATTGCATAAATTTGTCACCAAAGAAATAATAATAATAATAAAAAAGACGTGTTCATGCTTCAAGTTCCAATAAATTTCTAGGGCGCGACTTCTAAGGCTTAATCACAAGATATCATGCATGAGATGCAAATGTTTATTTATTTATTTATTAGGTAAAATTTCGGGGTGTTACAATCTCCCCTACTTATAAAATTTTCGTCCTCGAAAATTAATTACCTTTATCCAATAAATTCGGATATCGCATCTCCATGTCCTTTTCTACTTCCCATGTCGCCTCGCTCGCATCATGTCTACTCCAAAGAACTTTTATTAATGACACTTCCTTGTTCCTAAGTTGGATAATCTTTCGGTCTAAGATGGCATTTGGCGTCTCTTCATATGATAAATCTTTGTTCAGCTCCAATCCTTCATAATTGACTATGTTGCTCGGGTCATGCACATACTTCCTTAAGTTCGCCACATGAAAAACATTATAAATGGACGTCAAACTTGGCGGTAGTGCCAACTCGTATGACACTTCACTAGTCCTTTTGAGTATATCAAATGGTCCAATGTATCGAGGTCTAAGCTTCCCTCTCTTTCCAATTCGCACTACTTCTTTCATTGATGATAATTTGAGGAACACTTTGTCACCCTTCTCAAACTCTATATCCTTCCTCTTCAAATCAGCATAGGACTTTTGTCTGTCTTGAGCTATCTTGATTCTCTCTCTAATCTTTGAAATCACTCCCATGGTTCTTTCGACGATCTCGGGTCCTAATATTCTTTTCTCACCAACCTCATCCCAGTGCAGAGGTGATCTACTTCCTTCTATATAATGCTTCAAAAGGAGTCATCCCTATGCTTGCTTGATAACTGTTATTATATGCAAATTCCACTAAAGGCAAATGTCTCTCCCAGTTGGTTCCAAAATCCATGACACATGCTCGCAACATATCTTCCAACGTCTGAATAGTTCTTTCAGACTGTCCATCAGTTTTTGGATGGTAGGCGGTACTAAACTTCAACTTAGTACCCATAGCAGCTTGCAAACTATTCCAAAATTTTGATGTAAATCTCGGGTCGTGGTCACATACAATACCGGTAGGCACTCCGTGTAGCCTAACAATCTCATCTATATAGATTTGTGATAAACGATCCATGTTGTTAGTCATCTTCATCGGAAGAAAATGAGCCGATTTCGTGGGTCTATCCACAATTACCCAAATTGAATGATTTCCTCTTCGGGTTTTTGGTAATGCTACCACGAAGTCCATTGATATCTCCTTCCACTTCCATTGAGGTATATCAAACGGCTTTAATAAGCCGGATGGCCGTTGGTGCTCAGCCTTCACTTGTTGGCAAGTCATAGAACTTTGTATGAATTCTGCAATAGTCCTCTTCATATTCCTCCACCAAAAGTGTCTCTTCAAATCATGATACATCTTTGTCCCTCTAGGATGGACAGTGTATGGCGTGTTGTGTGCCTCCTCTAAAATCTCCCTCATCATTTCACTTCCTTTTGGTACACAGATCCTTCTCTCGAACATCAGCGTCCCATCTGCTACAATTTCAAACCCCTTATTCTGCCCTTCCAGAACTTGATCTCACAAAAACCTATCTTTCTTTTGTGCTTCCCGAATTTGGTCCCTTAGCAAAGGTTGGATCTTCATAGCTGCTAACTTAGTAGTAGTGTCTTCTATCGAGGGTACAACTTCAATTTCCATTTTTGCAAACTCTTCAATCATTCGGAAGTATATAGGGCGGTCAAACTCCCTTTCCTGCTCAGAGCATCAGCTACGACGTTTGCTTTTCCTGGATGATAATGAATTGTGCAGTCGTAATCTTTCACTAGTTCGAGCCACCTTTTTTGTCTCATGTTTAATTCCTTCTGTGTGAACATATACTTGAGACTCTTGTGATCAAAATATATCTCGCACGTGCCTCCATATAGGTAATGTCTCCAAATCTTCAAGGCATGGACCACAGCTGCCAATTCCAGATCGTGTGTATGGTAATTCAGTTCATGTGTCTTCAGTTGTCTCAAAGCATAAGCTATGACCTTCCCATGTTGCATCAAGACACATCCAAGTCCTTGTTTTGAGGCATCGCAGTAGATTACATACCCTTCAGTTCCATCAGGAATAGCGAGTACCGGTGCCGTGGTTAACTTCCCTTTAAGTTCTTGGAAACTTCTCTCACACCCTTCATTCCACTCAAACTTGATCCCTTTTCTGGTTAGTTGAGTGAGTGGCCTTGCTATCTTTGAGAATCCTTCAATAAACCGCCGGTAATATCCTGCTAATCCCAAGAAACTTCGAATTTTGCTTGCATTCTTCGGTGCCTTCCAGTTACTAACCGCTTCGATTTTTGCTGGATCCACTTCTATCACTTGTGCAGTCACTACGTGACCAAGGAATACTACTTGACTAAGCCAAAACTCACATTTCTTGAACTTGGCGTATAGCTTCTCATTTCTTAAAGTCTCCAACACAATCCTGAGATGCTCTTCATGTTGGCTCCGATCTTTTGAGTACACCAAGATATCGTCGATGAAGACAATAACGAATTGATCCAAATATTGATGAAACACTCTGTTCATCAAGTCCATGAAAACTGCAGGTGCATTAGACAGTCCAAAAGGCATCACGGTAAACTCATAGTGACCGTATCTTGTTCGAAAAGTTGTCTTCGGCACATCACTCTCCTCAATCTTCAGCTGATGATATCCGGACCTCAAATCAATCTTTGACAAGATCCCCGCGCCTTTTAGTTGATCAAAGAGGTCTTCAATTCTTGGCAACGGGTATTTGTTCTTGATTGTCAACTTGTTGAGCTCACGATAATCTATGCACATACGCATAGTTCCATCTTTCTTCTTGACGAAAAGCACAGGCGCTCCCCATGGTGATACACTTGGACGAATATGTCATTTGTCTAACAACTCTTGTAGTTGTATCTTGAGTTCTTGTAACTCCATTGGTGCCATTCTGTATGGTGCTCTTGAGACAGGAGCTGCTCCAGGAATTATATCAAGTTGACGGGCACGTAATTTTGACGGGCACGTAATTTTCAGACATGTTGACGGGCACGTAATTTTCTTCCGCCATATTTGCTTGTGGACGGTCTTTGTATTCCTTCTTTGACTTGCGGCAATCCTTTGCCATGTGGCCAGTTTTTCCACAATTGTAGCAATTCCCTTTGATCTTTTTCTTCCTTTTTTAATCTTGCTTCTTTTCATAGAACTTGCGTTTCTTTGGGTTAGTGTTAGTGCTACACTCGGCTAGATTAGCCCTTGCCTCTATAGACGGCTTGTTGGTCTTTCGATCTGCCTTGCGATTGTCCTCTTCAATTCTGAGACGGACTATCAGATCTTCGAGACTCATCTCTTTACGTTTATGCTTGAGATAGTTCTTGAAATCCTTCCACATCGGTGGTAGTTTCTCGATCACAGTTGCAACTTGAAATGATTCAGAAAGGACCATACCTTCGGCGAGTATATCATGTATGATCAATTGAATCTCTTGCACTTGTTCGACTACAGTTTTGGTATCCACCATCTTGTAGTCTAGGAATCGTCCAACAACGAACTTCTTTAGACCGGCATCTTCGGTCTTGTATTTTATCTCCAAAGAATCTCATAATTCTTTCGACGTCTTTGCAGTCGAGTAGACACTGTAGAGAGTGTCGTCAAGTCCATTTAGGACATAGTTGCGACATATGTAGTCGCTATGATACCATGCATCAGACACTATGCATTTTTGCTCATCAGTTTCATTTTTCCCCACAATTGGAGGTGACTCTTTCAAGAATCGAGATAAATTTAAAGTAGTTAAATAAAACAGCATTTTAGATTGCCAACGCTTAAATTCAGAACCTGAGAATTTTTCCGGCCTTTCCACATGAACAGGGGCGCTTGAAATTTGGTTGTTCGTTGCTTTTGTAAAGTTCGGCGGCATGTTACTATTGCTTGTCATTACTTGGACAAGGGGATCGGGTACATCACTGCTACTTGTCGTCATCTCTTCAACACAATTATCGTCTTGCGATTGTTATTTGGGGTGTGTTGAAATGACGGTTACAACGTTAGCCGATGTAAGAGTTGGACTCTTTCTCCGCAAGACGATAATGCTCCACTACTCGGTGCAAGCGGTCTATAGCACTCGTCTCCAAGATACAACGGCTTTTCAATTACGAGTAGTTGCACTACTTCTCGTAATTCCGGCGAACTACTTGATATTTTGGGACTAAGGAAATGAAAACTAATTTATGTGTGTAATGAAAAGGGACATAAAAGAAATTGGAGGATGAATGATTGTTGGTTCTTTTTTCCCCTCTCGATTATGTCTAATTTATAGACATGAGATGCCTTTTCCTTAATCATCACAATGTTTGGCTACATTAGAATATCAAAGAAAATGCATGAGATGCATGCAACGTATGCAACGTTTCATGCAAATGAAATGCATGAGAAGCATGCAACGTTTCGTTTCATGCAAAGGAGATGCATGAGAAACGTTTTAACATGCAACGTTTAATTTAATAATCTAATATTTAATTATTAAAATCTAACAGTTTCGAGTTGTGTGGACTTGATAATTATTAAAATATTTAATGCTACACGTTATTTTGTATGAGAGATGGAAATAAGTCGAAGACTAATATATACTCCCTCCGTCCCATAGAAAGTGTCTTGTTTTTCTTTCCGAGCCGTCCTATAAAAAATGTCTTGTTTCTTAAAAAGGCAAACAATATGTGGACCAAAATTAACAAGTCAAAAAGTCAAACAATATACACGACACAATCATATTTTCTTAATATTCATGCCTCATAGAAATGAGACACTTTCTATGGGATGGAGGGAGTACTACATTATAAGAGAAAAAAAATAACAAAATGAAGACTAAAATATACACGTTATTTTTCACCACATAAGCATTTTTTTTTTAATGTTTGGAATGTAGGATTCTACTTTTTTGCTCATACTTTTTTGGAGCTTAAAATAAGTTATAATAAGCATAAGAACATAATTTGGTGAGAATGTACTTTTTAAAATCATAAGCAAAAAAACTGAAAAGTTGCTTATAAGAGTAAGTTGGTGAGAAGGTGCTTTTTAAAATCAGGAGAATGAAAAAAAACTAAAAAGATGCTTGTAAGAGTGTTTGGGATCAGGGGCGGAACTAGAAGGGGGTCGGGTGGGTCGACCGACCCCCCGGCTGATGGAAATTCGACTGAATAGGGTATAGAATTCGTATTGCCTATAGATAATTTTAGTGAAAAATATAATTAACTATATGCTTGTAGTATAGATGGTTAGTGGTTTTTTCTCTCTTAAGAGAGGTCTCATGTTCGAAACCCAATGCACTCATTTGGTTTTTATTTTTAGACTTTTAAATTATTAATTTTCTAGTTTTCTAAAATTTTATTACAAGTATAATTAATTTAATATATATGCATTAGACTTTTAAATTATTAATTTTCTAGTTTTCTAAAATTTTATTACAAGTATAATTAATTCAATATATATGCATAACTCTCTCATATGTTATAAGTATTTTTCTCTCTTTTTTCTACTAGTTGTATAAGTATCTTTCTCGGCATAACAAATACAAGAAATAATATATATTATGTCTTTTATAACGTGTTTGTATTCGAACAATTTAAAACTATATTTAGCAACTCTCAATTTTTTTCTCTGCCTTCGACCACCGTTCCTCTACTTCGACCCCCAACTTCAAAACTCTAGTTCCGCCACTGTCTGGGATACTGCTTTTTCGAAAATTAAGCTGTTTTTTTCAAATATTGCAAACACTAATAACTTTTGCTTAAAAAACTTTAAGCAACTTTAAGCACAATTAGCTAAAAACGATTTATAAAAGTTATTTCGAACACTACCTAAGATGTTATAATAGGTGCATGATGAATATGTGATCCGTATGTTATTTCCCTTTCTCTCAATGACCACATGATTTAAGAAAAATCAAGAGCTCCCCGGAGTAAATAGAAGTTAAGGTATAATTCATTTGTTTAAATCTTATTTTCGGAAATTAAAGTTGGAGGTGGTAGAATTTGGTATTATGTTTGAGCAACTAACTTAATAGTGCGTTTTTTTATTGTGGAAATATTGATTGAGATACTACAACACGATATTGGTTCTATAAATATTTGAATAGTTTTGAGGATATTTGGAAGTTATTCAAAACGATTATTCATGATATTATTTATTAATTACGTATAAAATGAAGAATGAAGCATGACTTGATAGCAATTCAATTCGAGCATGGATTCAAAATCTGAATAAATCATCCATTAATATTATGACTGAACATGTAGAACCATAATAGAGCAGGGCATATAGCTTAGTAGTAGATAGACATTTTTATAGGTTTAAGTTGTAATTTAAGAATTCGATAAGGTCGTGAGCATTATTATTTTAGTAACTAGAATCATTTTGTGAAATTAGTAGATGATAATTTTTTTTTGTGAAATTAGTAGATGGTAATTTTCTGATTGTGGTATCTATGCCATCTTCATAAAAATTAATTAGTGGTATGTTCACTCATGAGCAACAAAATTGAACAGATCATATAAGGATGTTTAGAAGGATAAATGATTATTATTATGATGTTTTCAGGTATAATGTAATAAATGGTTTGACTTGATACTGCTTATTCTTTCGCTAATGGAGTTGATAAACAATGAATTAATTTAAGGAAGATGGAATTGTTAGTATTCCTTGGTTGTCAGAGTTGCATATTGAATCTGAAAACCATTTTAAAATTCGAGTGTTGGGTGTTAAGATTCAAAAATTTATCAGAATTAGTGAAAAGAATTAAGTTTAGATTAGGGCTAAGTATAGGATTTGGAAGTAGTATCAAGTTCAGGCAAAGTGAGTCAATACTGTTACAGTTGCAAGGTGGATTTTGCTATCTAAAACTACTATTTTGAATTATTAAACTCTACGAAATACATGTTTATCCATGAAGTGGTTTTGTGCGTTCTTCATATTTAATGTTATGAATTTAATCGATCGATATTTTTGACTGACCTAACACGTTAGTTGAGAATTGTGTATTGATCTTCATTATGTGCTAACTAGTTGGAGATGACCTATGCGCTTCGACTTTAAGTCTAACGGTTGAGATCTCAGGGTCAAGACCCGATGTCACATATTTATGGGACTCACTGAGTTTTAACCCAAAGTCTGAGAGCAAGGAGAATAGTGTAAGAGTAACTGTAGAAAGTGACAGCGCGCGCACACAAGCTTATGAATGTTTGTATGTTTGTGAGTGACTTATTTTAAAACCTTCCAAGTCATATGTTTTATGCATGGATAAATTAATTGTGAAATATTAATAAATTGCTGAGTACAATAGTGCTCATCCCTAAATATTTTCAAATGTTTTCAGGTTGAGTGGCTAGTGAAGACGGACGAAGCTGATGTAATGGTTTTTGTTGTATATAACTATAGCTTCCATTTTAACTCGTTTGTTTTTTATGAACACATTGAACTTGAACTTGTATATAATTGACAAGGCTTTTGATATACTCTTACTTTTATGTTAAAAGTGTGTTATGATTTGATTAGAGTCGAGTCATATTTTGAACCCAAAAATATTAATATATGAATTATGGTATATTCCGTTGTCTTTGTGAAGTGTTCCTTTAGTTACCCACTCTTTAAATAATATATTTAAGTTTATTTATTTCCCCTTTATTTACTCGCTTTTTTTCTCCAACTCCTAATCGCAACCTAACTTTAATGCGTTCTATTGGAAATTGGGATGTTACAAAGCTTTGCTAAATTTCATATAGAATGCAAGGAAATAAATCGATACGAAAAGATTGGATCAAACCCACCAGCCACTATCTGGATATCCTATGGACATTAAAGGCTGCGGCTGTGAGTTACTCAAATATTAAAAAAATAAAAAAACAACACCTAACTATATTAAAAAGAAAAAAAAGGGAAATAGATCGATACGGAAAGATTGGATCAATAAAAAAGGAAATAGGAAAGATTTGATAGGATACCGAAAATACCAAAATATCAAAATTAGCTATTTGTTGTAAATTTATATATATAATAATGATCATATAAATCATAAAAATACACATTTATTTTTGCTCTCTTTATCATTTTGAATTTATAATACGACATTCTTTCTAATTTGTGACTAAATAATCGTAACAAAAGAAATAAGACATGCAGAATGATTGTATTTATTAAGTAATATCGAAGCGGGAAATACAAGGAAAGTTGTTCTTTCTTTTTTTTTCCTTAGAATACGATTTTGTTTCGCACTCAAAATCCTAATGCTATCAAAACTAGGGTTTCCTCCTTCCTCTATATATACGTCATCTCGTTTCCGTTCCTCCTCAACCACTCGCTCTCCACGCAAAATATATACCTTAATTGGTCGCTCGAGCTTTCGCTTCTCCTTAGCTGAATTTTTTCCCTCTCTTCTCAGCATAAGGTATTTTCACGATTCCTTTTTCTCGTGGTTTATCGCGTTGTTTGATTGTTTGTTTGGATATACGCGTTTTGATTAATTTATGCTGAGTGGAACCGTTGGTTTTTTTGTTGAATCGATTTCTGCGTTGATTTTTTAGATCTGGATTTGCTTGATTTTGGGTTTAGAATGCTGAATCTGTTCGATTTGGATTGAGGTTTGGTTTGTTGACCTTGTTTTGTGATTGGGGATTTTTCTGGATTTTTATGCTTTAGGTGATCTAGATTTTGTTGTGTATCGGATTGAGATCTCGAAGTTGCGGTTGTGTTCGAGTTTTTCGTAGCTGGAATCGGATTGATAGGAGATTGAGGATTAATGATTGTGTTGCGGTGTTTTATATTTTCAGAGTTTTTGAATGAATTAGCATCCTTCTTAATTTGGATTCTTTATGTAGACTGCTATTTACTATATGAACAAGATTTCCATTGATTTGATGATTCGATTGAGTTGTGAGTTCATATGAAATAAGGCTGTTCAGTTTAATTATAACTTTATGGTGCCTGCTTTATTTAATTAAGCAGTCTATGTAGTGTGGAGAGATTGGGTTTTTTCTGGTGATGCGAATTTCAAATTGTTGTTAATGCCTTGGGTATGTTAGTCCACTCCATGCTTCTTTTTTATCTGTTTCAAGTTTGTAACTTTTGTTTTGTGCTACATATTATAGTAATTGCAAGTGGCATAGTGTTTGTTTTCCTAATATCGGCTGATAACATTGTTAGAGAGCAACTGTTATGGAAGAGTAGCATAATGTTGGACTGTTTGTCTAATTCTGTTTTCCTGTCAATATTGTTATACAAGTTATTCTTTCCTCGTACAAACTATCCTAATTTAGAATTCTCTGCAGAGCTTTGGCTTGTGGACTTGCAGTATTGCAGTCAGCAAAAGTGGAGTGTCTCAAGTCAGAAACTTCTTTTATGTCTGAGCAGGCATCTCTCTTTTTATTATCGGTTGGGTTGCTTGGAGAGTACTGTCCTTCACAGAGGAAAAAGGATAGAATTTCTGGTCCTCAAGTTGACTGCATGCATCTCAGATCAGGTCGTAACATACGTAGTCAAGACTGCCAGTTTACAAGGCCCGCTCTCTTGAATTCGTACAGCTTTGAAGGAGTAACTCTTGCTGAAAAAACCATATCTGTTCCTTACTGACCAAATTGTTACACTGTACCTGCAAAATGGCTTTGCAAAACATTGGTGCTGGGAACAAGGATGATGCCTTTTATAGGTATAAGATGCCCAGGATGATAACTAAAATTGAGGGCCGTGGTAATGGCATCAAGACCAACATAGTCAACATGGTTGACATTGCCAAGGCTTTGGGAAGGCCAGCTTCTTACACAACCAAGTATTTTGGCTGTGAACTGGGCGCTCAATCTAAGTTTGATGAGAAGACTGGAACTTCCCACGTCAACGGAGCTCATGATACTTCAAAACTTGCTGGGCTTCTTGAGAATTTCATCAAGAAGTTTGTTCAGTGTTATGGTTGTGGCAACCCTGAAACTGAAGTCCTCATCACGAAATCACAGATGATCAATCTCAAGTGTGCTGCTTGTGGTTTCATCTCCGAGGTTGATATGAGAGACAAGCTGACTACATTCATCATCAAGAATCCTCCGGAGTCAAAGAAAGGATCGAAGGACAAGAAAGCAATGCGGAGGGCTGAGAAAGAGCGTCTCAAAGAAGGAGAGGCAGCTGATGAAGAGCTGAAGAAAATGAAGAAGGAGGCTGCTAAGAAGAAAGCTTTGTCCGGTAGCTCTAAAGAAGCAGGAACAAAAGCTTCCAGCAAGAAAAAAGCATCAAACTCCGATGAGGACCATTCTCCAGCTGCTAGCCAAAAGGACGACCACGAAAACGATGCAGACAGCGATGATGATGTTGAGTGGCAGACCGACACTTCCGCAGTTGCTGCACAGCAAACCATCCAAGAACAGCTGAACGCTGTTACTGCTAGCATGGTCATGCTCTCAGCCAATGAAGAGAAGAAAAAAACCGGTAAGAACTCCCCCGGAAGGGAAGGTAAATCGAAAGCTAACGGAGAGACAAACGGGGTCAAAGCCGCAGCTGATAAAGACGAGCTATTTATCTCAATCAAGGAGTATGTCAACAGAGGCTCTTCCGCTACCCAAATCAAATCATTCCTGGAGTCCCTCTCTGGTTCTCGCCAGCAGCTCGTGAATGCTTATTTCGAAGCCCTTTTCGAGGGAGTTGGAAAGGGCTTCTCCAAAGAAATCATAAAAAGGAAGAACTACATTGCAGCAGTAATTCAGGATGAGGAATCGCAGCGCCATCTGCTCAACGCCATTGAAGCCTTCTGCGGAAAAGCATCACCTGAAGCTGTGAAGGAGGTGGCGTTGGTGTTGAAATCGTTGTACGACGACGATGTGTTGGAGGAAGAGTTTGTTGTGGGTTGGTACGAGAAGGGCTTGGCTGGTGACAACAAAAGCTCCCCGATCTGGAAGAATGTCAAGCCGTTTGTGGAATGGCTGCAGAGTGCAGAATCTGAAACTGAAGATGAGTAAACTCTTCGATAATACTATTATTATTAACAATAATGGTTTGCATGTGTCTTGTGTCGACAATAATGGCGTCAAATATTGTTCGATGTCTGGTTTGGTTTGGTTTGGTTTGGTTCGGTTTGTTCGTATTGCGGAGTGGTTCAAGTTTTAGTTATATTACGAGTCTTGAAGATGTGTACTCTTCTTCAGTATGGTGACTGTGTTTCCTATTAATGACATTTTTCTTGAGTTTTAATCGTGTGGCTTTTGTTATCTTTCTATTGTTATGCTGTTTATTTTTTTTGTCTTTGTTACAAATATTTACGTACAAAATCCCCTTTAAATATATGTCTTAATTCTAAGTAATTAAGATATGAAATAGGATTGAAGATCCATAACTAATAAGATAAGTCCAATTTGTTTTGGATTAAGTGATTAAATTTTATTATTATCGTATTTTTTTCTATTGTAAGTTTACAAATATATAAACTTAGATATGTAATCCAAGTATTTGGACCAATAATAAAACAAATCATTATCTATCTTATAAATATCGATTTGCACTAGTTTAGACTCATGTAACAAAACTTAAGATTAGATATAAAGTATGGACTTTAAATAATGTATGTGAATAATTCCGAATACAATTACGAGCTGCAAATCAAAAGCAAGCTGTTATGAGCATTTTTGTCTCCCATCCCTATAATATATCTTTATAAAATATTAAATATAGAAGTAAACCACCTCTTCTTTTGCATTTCTCAAATCCAAACGAAAGACATAAAAACGTTATTTATTATATTGAACTCTCTACCAATAGTAGAAAAAAAATAAATATTTTTTTAATAATTTAAACAATTTACACGTTGACATAAATTGTTCGAATTTGTTATTTTACAAATATCTCTTTCCCCTTGAATGCGGATTTTAGTTTACGGCTGTCCATGTGGCGGTGTTTGAATGGTTGTTGAATGGCTCCGCAGACCAGTGGCACGATTAGGGGTGTTTGGTACGATATACCGTATTATTTTTCTCATACTGCATATCGTATCGATAAGGGTCGGTATGGAAAAAACATACCGTTACCATACTGATCATTTCGGTATACCGTAGTTCGGTATATTGAAAGTTCGGTATAGCAAATCTCTATATTGTTGTCATACCACTCTTTCGGTATACCGTACCACACTTCGGTATACCGAAAAATCAAGGTCTACCGAATATTTAACGGTATACCGTAAATTTTATCTATATTTTTTATAGAAGCCAAGAAAGTTATTAATATTATTTTTCAATAAAATTAATTAATCTATCTATTTTGTATGAATTTATTAATATTACGAGTTAATGTTTATAAAGTTAAAAAATATAATTTTTTATCCATTTCATGATTTAATAGATAAATAATACTCCCTCCGTCCCGCCCGACATGGCCTAATAGGCTTTGGGCACGATTATTTAGAAAATGGGTAGTTGTGTGTAAAGTGGTATAAAGTGGTGGGACCCATTAGAATTTATTAGAGTATTATTTTAGTTAGTGGTCAAGTCAAGTGGGACAAGGAAAAAGAGGAAAGAAGCCATGTCGGGCGGGACGGAGGGAGTATAACTTTATGTCAAATAAAGTTATGTCATTTAAGTGAATTTATGATATAACATTAAGATTGTTTGATATGAGTGACATATTTGTAACAACTCGTGTTCAAAACTTGTAACCAATATTTTTGCACTATTTTCTATAAGATATATGCGGTATAAACTTCGGTATGCGGTATACCTCGATATGAAAAATCTCATACTGTTACCGTATCGAAAAACTTCGATACGGTATGATTCCGTAAATAATGAAGAAAATAAAATGAACATTGTAGGGAATTGAACATGGGCCTACAAACCCTTACAAGGAAGAGTTACCACTGTATCATAATGCAATAAATGTAATATTCATACACTGAAATATTTTAACATAGGGGGGGCCACTACCACCCTTGCCCCACCCCTCCCTCTGTCCCTGATTCCGTACCGAAAATTACGGTATACCGTAACACCCCTAGGCACGATGCAACTTCACTGATATGGTGAAGTAGAAGAAACCTGAGTCCAGGCGTTTTCTGTTCTATGATGGGGGTAGAATGGTCATTTACTTGAACATGCTTGATTCTCGTTTGGGGTTCATGTTTTGTAATTTGAGACTTGTATCCTACCCACAAAAGCGGTGAAACGCACGCTCCATTTTGTAATTTATTTGATCAATGTTTTTTACAATTAGGGAAATAATAGTAGTTATTCGATTTGTATAATGGATAAACTGCACTATTTAACAATATATGACATACTCAATAAATGGTATAAATGAGAAACATAACAAATAGATTATGTTTGAGAGAGGATGTCGTGTGTCGGATACGTATCAATGCCATATCTCACGAATATTATTTGGGTCGATGTTTTTCCGTCAACGGTCTTTAAAAAGTGAAAATGAATCATATTGAATTAGATTTCTGTTATCATTTTGAAATCTGGATGATAGATGCAATCTATTTTGTAACATATATTCGATATAAATTTTTACAAATACTTTTAATTCTCCGAGATGCAAAATTTAATTATAGACAAATATATTAAATTTTCTTTAAGACTTCAATATTCGACGACCAAAGTGTCATATTATTATGTAAACACAATAGTCATCATGAATGATAATAACAAATTCACATTAGTGATACGTCAACAAGATTCTCCAAATATTATCATAGTAAATGTAGAAGTAAAGATTATTTTCACTTCACGGATAAATTATAAATTCGTGTCACGCGTCTTATAGGCTTAATATCTTATATATGAATCCAACATATCACAATTTTTCCCATGTATATTCAATAAATATCTTCGTATCTTGTATGTACTATTGGTAAAATACATTTTGCTATACAAAATCTAATCTATACAACTGATATCCGATATTATTGATTTTTGTAATATTAGAACTTTCAAAAATAAATATTTAAATCTAGCGCGTGAAATCCAAGTGCCAAATAAAGGGCGAAAAACACCCCATTTTGCTACAAGACAGTTATGACGTAATCTCACACATTCCCGTAATTCCCACAAATTGTCGAGGGCTTTTTCGGGACACTATAAGTACTAACCACCCCCTCAATTATGTCCTCTATCCTTCATTCACACATTTATAACCCTTTCTCTCTCCTCTCTCTATATCTCATATCTCTCTCTATCAGACTATCTCTGCATGAACTAACACACACAATTTGCAGACACAAATCCCCTTGTCCGCCCCAATCGATGTCTTCTTCCGCACCAATCGCGACCGAAGTCGACGATGCGATCTGGAGAGCAGTCGCCGGCTCCTCTGTGAGGATCCCCGGCGTTAATTCCTACGTCTACTACTTTCTGCAGGGGCACTTGGAGCAATTCTCCAACTCCGAAGCTGTTACTAACTATAATTCTGCCCTAATGAGGCCGTGGATTCCATGCCAGGTCATCTCCGTTCGATTCCTCTCCGATCCGGTCTCCGATCAAGCGTTCGCGAAGATTTTGCTACAGCCGCTGCAGCTGCTAGGTTCGCGGCCGAGCATCGGTGAGATCGGCGGCGGAAAAGGCGCTGAGGACGAAGATGTTTTTGCCTTCGCGAAGATTCTGACTCGATCGGACGCGAACAACGGCGGAGGATTCTCGGTGCCTCGATTCTGCGCGGATATGATTTTGCCGCCGCTCGATTTCTCGCTCGATCCGCCGTATCAGAATTTGGTGATGAGAGACACCAGCAATAATGTTTGGGAGTTCCGGCATATCTACCGCGGCACGCCGCGGCGGCATCTGCTGACTACTGGTTGGAGCAAGTTCGTTAACGCGAAGCGTCTCGTCTCCGGCGATTCGGTTGTGTTTATGAGGAAGAAGTCGACGAGTGAGCTGTTTCTCGGCGTGAGGAGGGAGAGGATTTTCTCCGGAGCTGGCGGCGACGCCGGTGAGGCGCTGGAGGCGATTGAGAAAGCGGCGAGAGGAGTGGCGTTCGAGGTGGTGTATTATCCGAAGATCGGAGTCCCCGATTTCGTGGTGAAGGCAGAGAAGGTAAAGCAGGCGCTTCAGATCCAGTGGATGCCGGGGATGAAGGTGAGGCTTGCCGTGGAGACGGACGACTCGTCGCGGATGACGTGGATTCAAGGCGTTATAAACACGGTTGCGCCGCCGGCTGCCGGTCTCTGGTGCGGTTCTCCTTGGCGCATGATGCAGGTATGATCATGAAAAGTTTCTGGCATTTTCCATTAATTGGATTAACGAATTCATTTATTCTTCCATGACATGTTGCATATATTGTGTTGAATTTGTATTGTACTTGTTTGAAATTATTTCATCAAGATTGTGATGTGAATTACTGATATTTAGTAGGAAATTTAATTTGAAATACGAGATCCGTCATCCAATTTTTTTGAATCTAATGACTCTAATTGGCACTTAATTTATGTCACCAATAGAATAATAATACATGTATTAATTTAACAATTAGATGTATGCTTATTTTCTTGATTTGGTTCTATGTTAAAAGATTCATAAATTGCAGCATTTTCTATGATAAAATAGTGTCGTGGTAAAAATCAAACACCCGATAAAAACGAAGAGTTAGACGGTCTCTCAACTTAACCCGAGTCATTTTTCGAGTGCAGGTAACTTGGGATGAGGAATGCTCAGAAACCAACGACAAAGTGAGTCCATGGGAAGTAGAATACCTAACACTGTCACCACTACTTGATCCAGATTTCCCTCTTTCAAAGAGGTTCAAATTGCTGCCTGATCCAGGCATGCTACATTACGACACTGAAAGACGAAGTTACCCCTCCTCCCACTCATCAATTGCAATAACAGGATCACATCCAATAACCTCACCACTTCTCAACTCCTCCCCATTCCCTTCCTCCGCCGGCATACAGGAAGCCAGGCTAGACGGTGAAGATCACGGACGCCACCCTACTCCGGCCAACGATACTCTCCCGAGCGATGAAGCTGAGCCGGAAGTACTCAAAGGTGTGTCGACAGCACTGGCCCTTGGGAATTCGTATTCCGACACTGTATCGACCGTTGAGTCCGGCCAGTTAGAGGCTTCGCCGTCGATTAGGTTGTTCGGAAAGATGATTTTTACAGAGTCCGGTAATGGTGAGGGTAGTTCGAGCAGCAAAGAGAATGTTGCATGCAGTGAAGAGTGATGCAGTGTATAGAGAGCAGTGCTATTGATTCTTTGCATCGGCGGCGGCTCCGGCCATGCTGTAAAGTTGGTGACAATCCCTTTTACGAACTTGCTTTTAGAATTGTGGTTGATTTGTTTGGAAAACATTATGGCAGATTAGTGTGGCTATTTTTGTTCTATTCTTGATTTTTTCGGTAAGAAGTTTGCAGTGAAAATGAAGTAATATTTCTTCAATGGTAAAATTGACCATTTCTGCGGGGCATATAACACAGCACACAATAAATGATGATTTTGTCTCGAATCATTTATTTGATAGTAAGGAGATTGTTTTGAAATAAACAGATAAAGGTTGTTCAAGCCATGCCAATTGTGTCCCTAAGCTTCAATAAAAGCTTTTAATTGTGCAAGGCTTCCATCTCACATTTATTCTTTCTTATGCCCTTCTATCATATATCAACTATACGTGATGGGTATTGATGATAGCTTACGTCGGTCAGAGCGGTTGAGGACGCGTCTGCACGATATAGATGTCTTTTCCGACCAAACACCCTTCGACGTCCTGCGGGCCGTCGAACTTCTGCTCAAGGAAGAATCCGACCACCGCGAGTCTCTGGCCGAGCTGCTGCCGAAAAACCGGATCTATAGTCAAGGGCTTTCTGCTGTAGTCTACCACCAGCTGTATAACTTCACCATCAGCAGCGCCGCCACTGCGCACCACCATCTCCTCACTAAAGTTGGCGAATGCAAGCGTCGCCACTGCCCCGTCGAACTTCCCGCTCGCGAGCCTCCACGGCGTGCCTCTCGTACCCGAAGCCAGCGTCTGCCCGAGCCCCGGCGCGATCTCCGCCTCGACAACATTCTCGTCCCTATCGGTCGGGCTGACCGTGTGGAGGACGAACGAGAGGTCCGGCGAGAGCATTTCCTGCACGAGCACCGCCATCACCGCATCGCCTTGAGGCACACTGGCGATCCTCCGGCTTAGGACCGCTCTCCGAGTGTAGAGCGATGCCCAAACACGAGCAACCGCGTGTCCGAAGACGATTGGGTTATTAGGGCTTACATTCGGGATCGATCCATTGAGCCCGGCGGCCGACATTCCGGCCAAATCCTCAACGTTAGCGCTCGAACGAACGATTAACCTCGCATTATCGGGGAAGATTTTCGATATGGTTTCGATGGTTTCTTCGGGAGGACTCAAAGAAGAGATGAGTTCCTCCAATTGGTTGCATAGTTGATCAAGCTCTCCTAATTCAGCTGTTTCTATGCTTTGGAGAAGTGTTTTGTACGTCTTGATCGACCCGTTTCGCGCCAAGGCCGTTTCCATCGAACGGAACGGGATAACGGCTCCCTTTGGGACGTTGAAGGACACCGGAATTCCTCCTTCATTGTACACTGTTATTCAAGAATCAGAACCATTCATATGTTTGGCAACACAATTACACACAAGTTTAGTTTACCTTTAGCAGAAGCAGCAGCTAAAGAAGCGAGGCGGCTGCAGGAGGTCGCCTTTGCGCCGGAGTCTTGTATAACTGCATCCTCGACTCGTATAACGCCTCCATCCGTCATAACCTGAATGGCATTGACGAAAACCCGTTAACGAACAATAGAAAACGGAGTAATCGTGTGATTTCGAAATGGTGTGATTTCGAAATGATTTTTGTACCGTAGATGAAGTGATCTCTGTTTTTTGTTCTGTGTTTTCAACCTTGGATGAAACATCGGCCGGTTTATCTCCCACCGGAATACTGCTTTCCGGTGAAGTTTGAGTCAAGCTAACTCCTGCAGGCGAAGCTTCGAGCCTACAAAGACTCGAACAATTCAAACGACTACAAAGACGGGAGTAGAGAGAAAGAGTCGAAAGCGAACCTCACGAATTTCCCGGTCAGACTCCGGATATCAAAGACTTTTTCGTCATCTTCACAAGTCACAAATACAACCCTTTCCTGCAATTAAAAGCCGGTTTCAGAATCAAGAAACGTGTCATTTATCTTCTTGAAAAATCGAGAGAAAGATGGACGAAGACTTGCTTGCCAAGCTCTAACACCAAGATGGGACAAATGAGGTAGCTCCTGCATTAGTATGACTCCAGCAATATTAGCTCCAGCAGCTGTTACCTGGTAGACATCAACAGAACAGTTTAATTTCGACTACACCGTTGAGCATTCGAATAGACTTTTTAACGCTAAAAGAAGTATAAAAACAGAAATGAACCTCTTCATCTCCATCAGCTCTGTTCACAACTAGAATAATGGGTCCAGTAACGGATGATGGTACGGACCCGGGAACGATGTTATCCACCTAAAGACCAGCTTTGTCAAGACATGGTGATGACTAAATGGCTTTACATCAAGCATAGCAAGAATTTTGACGTAAAAATGGTCCCAGAAATCTTATTAATACGGTGCTAACATAGGGTTACCTGGATGAGGGTTCCAGTGGCGTTTCCGGGTACGAGAATATCCCAACCCTGAGAGCCAAGAACATTCCGAACAGCCTTCAAAAGAAGGGTGCAGAGCTTGGAAACCTGAAAAATTACACTGTATTTTCCAGTCGTAAGTTAGATGGTCGTAATGATCCTTATCATCAATTAAATAACCAGAAAAAAATTAGTTTCTGGAATCTCATATGAAAAAGACAATCAACTACGTGGTAAACTGGAGTATCATACCCAGCACGAATCTCGGCTTCAGTATACGTCCTCACAGTGTTTTCGGGAATCCCAAAAGCCCGTCCCAATATCTTCAAGGCCAAAAGATCAAAAGTTATTCAGAGTAGTCTATTGGAAAGAGTTATAAGCATTTAATCTGGATGGCATTATGAAACATAAAAATTACAACAAAAAAAAAATACTATTTACCTGAACTTTTTCGGGGAATATGTTAAGAAGTGCCTCGGAGTATTCTTCAGTAAGTCTCTTAGCTCTATCGAATGTAGCTTTAAGTCTTAAAGCCCATATTCTCTTACCATTTTCACTGCCTTAAAATCATTACCATAAAGTATCTTAGAAGGAAATTATTGTAGTTGAGCATGACAAGTTGATGAATTAAGCGAGGAAAACTCACCTTCAGTTTCGAGAAGACCTCTCTTTTGCCAAGCTAATACTTCGTTCCCTATCGCTCAGCACTCGTCTGGCTTCCATCCTGATATGCCCAACTGATGGATGCTGACGACGAGAGCCTCAAGCGGTTCGCTCCAAGAATTAGCACTGTTTTGCTCTATATTCTCCGCAAGCCAGTGGGCCCCACCGGCGGCTTCAAGTGCGTTCACAAACCTATAAAAGCACATAAACAGCTTCACTTTTGAATTTTCTTAACAATCAAGGATAGTCCATCACTAATCACTAATCAAAATTCTAGTTATTGAGGTAGGAAACATGACTAAGTGTATAGCATAAGGCAAAGTACCTGCTTAAGAGAACGAACGAATAGTCTTCCAGTCCAATCTCACATAGGCGCCACTGCAATTGAGGAGATTATTTTACTAACATCATTTATTTTGATTCCACCAAGAAAAGTGAATATACATGTATAGGTAGTTATTTTACGGGTTTACCTTTTGCCGCATGGCTATTGCAGCATCTGAGGCATCGTTCCGAAGCCCACTCTCGAGACCCTTTGCGATTTCTTGGCGGAGATTGTCAAGAGATTGTATAATTTTCATCAACACTTCCATGCTAGTGGTACTGTCCATATTATCCAGTGCCTGAAGAATAGGAAGTGATGGTGATTTTTTTCTATCACATGGATAGTATGATACAAAATAAACATGTAGGGTCGAAATGATACCCGTTTTGACTCTAAAAACTGAGGTAGGGCTGATGAGCTCTGATCCAGTGAATCTTGAATCGACTTCAGCTGCTCTTCCAGACTTCAATTGTGAATAGAAAGCCAAGCATCAGAAAAATTCTAATTAATGGTTAACAAGAAAATCATTATCCAAGCTAAGAATTTCCATATCAAACTCTATATGCAGTTCATAGCAGAATACATCGATACGAAGTTGGGAGAGTCGAAATCAAGAATTAGAGACATAAATTACTCCACCACAAGATTAAGATAAAAATACAGTTATGTAGAGTATAGTGTAATTACCTTCCAGCATTGAAGAAATCTTTAAGCTCCTGATGAAATATTTTGAATTGCTCAACAAAAGCTTCCTTGTATTCGCCCGGTTTCTTCGTGATTCTTGCAAGCATTGCTTCTGTGGCTATTAAATCCTCGGGGCCAGCATTTCTATGAAGCTTGTTTTGTATGGTATGCTTAATTTCTTGCTGGAATATTGATAATACTACATAAATGACTCGGACTAATTTCACTAAAGAAATAAATGATCGTAAGTAGAATACATCGATGATAACCTTAAGATCGTGAGGGATGTCGTTCCTGTGAGCAATATCTCGAATTCTTGTTAGGGGAACGGATGCAGTGAACTCTGCCTTGAACGACGGTAAGCATGGATGAATCTTGCGGATAACAAGAAGTTCCTGAGATATTTTGTGGGTGTAAAAGCATATTAGCAATCAAGACTAATTTTTTGAACTTAAAATAAGAAAGATACTACGAATCAAGTAGTAAACCCCACATTAGCAAAGTCATTGAAGATAAATATACCCTATTATACACGAAGTCTAAAACTGATAATAAGATAAGAAAAAGAACAAGAAAACTCTGCCTGATAATAAGTATTATACTCTTTTCCATGTCCAAATTATCCTTCGAACGATGAAATGAAACATTCTTCCCCTGCCATTGCTCTACAAAGCCACTAGTAGTAACCGGGTCGTCTATTGTAGAAGCAACAAAATTACCATTTTCACTTCCTTTCGCCTCCACTTCATGCCCTTCTTCCTTTCCCCAAGGCAGCAGCTCTACCTCTTCCGTAGTTTTGTCCCACTTACAAACAACATTAACATTTCCTTGTCCCGGAATCTTTAAAATTCGGTTATCGCCATTTTCCCATTTTAACTTCTTATCCTCTCCTATTATCACAAACTTATATTCCACACTCTCTTTGGGGCTTTCTAATTCAAGATTACAAACCCATCCATTCTTTGTCCACTTCATCATCACTTCCTTCTTCCACGACCCGAACTCTTTGACCGACCCCAAAACCGCGACATGTTGCCCAAACGAAACTTGGTGATCTAGCCTAAGCTTCACCTTCACCTTATCGCTGCCCGGCTTTGTAGACTGACTTTCCTCTATTCCTTCCCTACCCATTAACCATTAGAAGTACCAAAGCATCAGCTATTCACTTCCAACCCATACGCTTGCAGAAATTACTAACATTTCAAAATTTTAAAATCATCATTCATTCATACAATCTCTAACACACCTTTTGATTATGCCATTAAGCTTGCCTCATCCATTAGACTATAGAAAGAAAAAAAATCACTTATTCACTTCTAACACATTTGTTGACACAAATTCTTACTCTTTCAAGATTACAACATCATCATTCTACAATAAAAACGACTCCAAACATTAGATATTGTTTTTTCAGCTTAAAATCTCTACCACACCTTTTTGATTCTCCAACTAATCTTGCCTTGTCCATCCACACACCAAAAAAGAAAAAAAAAATAATAATAATAACACTATACACAGACAATATCCCTTTAATTACAAAATCCCACATATAATCAGCTGAAAGCTCAAACTTAATCAAGAAAAACACCTAAAAGTTGGAAATTTACCTGGTTTCAACCGAAGAAACTGCAGATATGGACTTTTTAGCAGAAACCCTTCTGATTGGCCCAACTGAAAACAAGCCAAGATTTTTCCCATCAGGAACAAGAACCCCAACTCTCTTGGGGAGAGATTTAGATTGGGTATTATTTAAAGGGCATCTAAAATGACTTCTTGAAGAAATAACACTAGAACTAGAAGCAAATTTGCATGGCAATGTATAAGGATAATCCATGGCAAACTTGCAAATGAATTTACTGCAGAAAAATCAAGACCCCCCAATCCCTTAGCTCTAAAAAGCAAGTTTCTCAATCTCTATCGCTCCGTGTGTGACTACTATAAAATTGAAAGAGAAATCTTGAGATGGAATGGGCAAGAAGATATTTGTGGATGCGACGAAGGAGATTTTTGCGGGTGTTCATCCGTGTGAGGTGGCCGGAATAGTTCAATTCCCGTATGTGTGAGGCTGTCACCCTGTCACATTAGGTAATCACCAAAGATAGTGGTTGCGTTCCTCGTCAAAAAAAAAAAAAAAAAAAAAAAAAAAAAAAAAGGGGATACCTGTGTCAGATCTTGAAACTAAGGGGTGTTTGCAATAACTTTTGCAAACAGCTTATAGCTTTTAGCTGTCTCGATAAATGAAATAAGTATTTGTAAAATCCAGTTTATAGATGCAACTGAAAGCTATTTTAATTCAAAATAGAGAATTTTAGTAAGCTGGTATTAGGCAGCTGAAGTTGATAGCTTATAGATTTTATAATTTTTAACATTTTTAATTAATAAATTATATTATAATTTTATAATTATTTTTTTTAATTAATGATCGATATTGTATAATTTTTATTTATCATTTAATAAAGAATAAGTAAATTTTTTTTATTAATATAATTTACAATTTTTTTCTTGATTTTAATTAATAATATTAATTATACTTAATTTTTTTTCTAATTTTTATTTTAATATTTTTTATTAAAATACTATTTTATATGAGTGGAAATAAATTTTAAATTTTATTTGTATAAAAATTTGAAATTTATTTAATAAGTGAGAAATAAATAATATTTTCACTTTATAAGATACTACTTTATTAATATTTTTAAATATTAATTTTTGACTTTCAGCACTTTTTGCAAATACTTACAAATTATCAAAATCAACAAATTTTCACCGCTTTCAAAGAACTTTCAATGACTTATCGATAAAGCCTACAAATTTCGCAAACACCCACTAAGACTTGGAGATCGGTACAAAGTACATTTTTTTTTCCTTTGATTGGATTTCAAGGTATTCTTGGTTGCTTATTAGGCAAAATACATTCTTGATCGCTAATCCCCGAGACCCAGATTCTTTAAAGTTCGATTAGTTTAATGATTGTTTATATAGTTTTGTCCTTATTTTTTATTGGATGACAAAATGACAGTATAAAAGCTAGTCATATAAACTATCAAGTGATAATGTAAACATTCAATTCATTACACTATTATATATACTTCCGCTATCCCTATTTTATATGTCCATTTGTTTTTTTTATAAAAAATAAAAAATTTAATGATATTAAAATTAATAAATGTTTGTATAATAATTTGAGTAAATTAAAATAAATTATTAAAAAGTTAATGTCATAATTGTGTTTACTATTATAAAAGTTGGATAAAATAATTTTTTTTATATTATCATATTAATTAGATTTATGAAAGATTATACAAAAAAATTATTAATAGACATATAAATTTTGGACAAACAAAAAATGAAAATAGGCATATATATTTGGGAGTAATATTTAATGTCATAAACATTACATATTATTAATGACATAAAATTACATAGTGTTGTATTATAAATATTTAGATATTACTTAATCATTTGCATTAATTAGTTGAATGACATAACACTTATAGAAATGCTACAAAATTGAAGGAAATAGAATTGTACTCCCTCCGTCCCATTATTAGTGGCGTCTTTCTTTTCGGCACGGTAATTAAGAGAATATGTAATAAAGTAGGAGAGAGGAGTAGATAATAAAGTAGGAGAGAGAGATGAGTGTAATAATGAGAGAGTATGAGAGAGAAGATAATAAAGTAGGATAGAGAAATGAGTATAATAATGAGAGTAGATATAAAGTAAGAGAAATAAAATGATAAAGTAGGAAAGAGGGTGTTAATTTTTTACTAATTTAGGACGTTGCCACTAATAGCGGGACATCCAAATTAAGAAAGGTGGCCACTAATAATGGAACAGAGGGAGTAGAAAATAGAAAACATTTCCAAGAATAAATTTGGTGATCTTATTGTGTGTGAACAGTAGATGAACATAAAACAAGCAAAGAAATGAAGTAACTTTCAATTATTCAAATTTCCCATCAAACAAAATGAGTGGACTCAACTAGTGATCCAAATCCACTCTCCAAATACTCCCTCAAATCCAAAATACAACCTGATCCGGGACTAAACATTCAAATAAAGTTTTTATAAATTCTCAAAAACTAAACAACAAAAGGTAATTATCATCACCATCAAGATACCAACATCTTAAGCTCCACCAGAGCCGTACTTCTTTCCGAAAACAATCACCTGCAGTTTGTCATACCCAGCCAGCACACCAGCACCAGCAACGGCACGGAGGATGTTAGCACCGGCACCCTTGAACAGCGATTTTGCTCCCTCGTTCTTGAGGATCTGGGTGAAGGCATCCATTGAGCTCTTGTACTTCACCGCCTCACCGGATGTCATCATCATTCTTCTACGTACAGTGTCGATAGGGTAGGAGGCAAGCCCAGCTCCGTTGGTGATGAGCCATCCGAGCGCAAAGCTAGCAAAGAAACTATCCTGTATACACAAGCCAATTATGTAGTTTAGTTCAAGATCATATTCATATATGTATATTGACTGTAGGAGAATTTTCAAAGAGATGTATTAACCTGCAGAGATCCGGTAAGGAGGACCGGCTTCAAGGAGTCGTACATACCGAAGTAGAGACCACGGTAGACAATAATACCAACACAAGAGATGTTGAATCCACGATACAGACCAGCAATACCATCTGACTTGAGAGTCTTCTTGTAGACATCAACCAAACCATTGAATTGCCTCTCACCTCCTTTCTTGGCAGCCTTGGAATCATTGGCAAGACGGGTACGGGCATAATCCAAGGAGTAGACAAAGAGAAGCGATGAGGCACCAGCAGCACCACCAGAACCAAGGTTTCCAGCGAACCACTTCCAGTAACCATCACGGTCCTTCTTGAAGTTGAATAGCCTCTTGAAGTAATCCTTGAACGCAAAGTTCAAGGCCTAACAAAGACGCAGTAACAATGAATTAGCATTAGCTTAATAATATAGTTGATGAAAAAGGCTGTTAGCTGTATTCTACGAGTAAATCATCATCATTAGGTATACCTGAGTGGGGAAGTAACGGATAACATTTGCAGTGTTTCCTCTCCACAGCGATCCAAACCCTTCCTCCGCCATTGTCCTCTTGAAACAGTCACCAATTCCCTTGTACGGCTCAGAAAGACGGCCGGCCTTGATCATCTCATCTTGGTTCTGGATCAAAAGCTTCACACGCTCAATAGGAGCAGCAGCTGTCTTAGACACAGCAGCTGAAACTCCACCCATGAGAAAGTCAATAGCAAAGCCAGCAAACCCTTTCTCGGAAGGAGCCTGAACAAACATTGGGTTAGCGTTTGCAGCGACCAATGATAGATCCTGAGTTGTCCTGCAGGTCATAGGGTTGAATCCCGGATTCACATAGTTTCCATAAGCAAATCGCTTCTGAGATAGGCCGGTTTGTGGGACACCTCCATAACGAGCTTGGGATATGCTGGACCTCAGATTCAATTGGTTAGCTACCTTCTCGGAAATTGTTGGGAACTTACGTTGATCTGCCATTCTGCCTTCCATGATAATAGAATATTAATAATCAAGTGAATGAAAGTAGATTAGCATAAAATTAAACAGATATCAGATCATCGAGGTCGATGACTATTTTTCTTGGTATATATATTACTGAAGCATAGAACTAAAGATCATCAAATTTGCATCTAATAACCAAGCCAGATCCATGAAAATTCAGAGGATCCATACAGCTAAAACGGAAAAGTTAGTAGATCATCAAGGTCGATGACTATTTTTCCTGGTATATATATTAATGAAGCATAGAACTAAAGATCATCAAATTTGCATCAATTAACCAAGCTAGATCCATGAAATTCAGAGCATCCATACTACTAAAACGACCACAAACAACCACACGAACAAGTACAACACATGAAGAAATATAAAATGAAACAAATTAAACTTCGCAAGCTTGAGAAAAATTATATCCAGAACAAATGAAACAAACCCAAATCCAGCATCATCCTCGCGAAAAAAAAAACCTACAGTTAATCATTAAATTTATGCACGTCTATGAATCAGATCTACATGAAATGAGTCACATCGTAGAATTCCAGATCTAGACGATTCAAACCTTTTGATATAAACGTTTTAAACTAACAGCTCTATGTGTGTCGAGCGGATCTAAAAGCATCAACGAATGCAAGCATAAATACTTGAGGCGACAGCAAATCGTGATAAATAAAACTAGGCATAGGAAAAATCGGAAGGAAAATGAGATTCAGAATCACGCGAAGGCGCAACTCGCGCTAAATCAAGAGAAACGAAACATTGAAAATATAGAAAAATCATAGCGAACGATTAAAATAGATGCTACCTTCGGTTTCCTTCGATCGCCTCGCCTCGAAAACGGGAATGGAGGAAGACCGAAGAGATTGTTAGGGACGAGAGGATGAGCAAGGCTTCGTTTTGAACGTGTTATATAGTAGTGAAGACCTAGCCGAAATATCAATTGGTGGGCCCGTTGTTATACGCTGCGTCGCGGTGCACGTCAATACCAACACCTCCCTCAACCGCCGATGGTTCCTTTTATGCTAGGAGTGGGAGCACAGCACCTCCCACCCCGGATTTTGACAAGTGTAAATCCATCTCCCAACTCAACTCTCTCACACCGTAGATGAATTTCAAACTTACACTTGTCAAAATCTGAGGGTGGGAGGTGCTGTGCTCCCACCCCTAGCATAAAACAAATCACCGCCGATTCCATGGTTTTAAAAACTAAAACCTCGATTAGATGAGTAATGATTATTTTTAAATTCAACGGCAATTTTTATTTACAAAATATATATATTTTGGAATTTTCAGATCCATGATTCCGATATTTCATTTGGATATCTCGACAAATCAAAGTCGTTGATTAAGAAATTTAACATATAGAATAATTAACAAATCGAAAACTACGTGTAATTTTAAAAACCAGAATTGAAACCGAACTGTCTAAATATGGTTTGGGTTGTTACATATATGACTTGATCCCTTCTACAATCAAGATTATAAAGATTCAATTTGTACCCATTATTCTCTCCCACAACCAAGATTATAAAGATTCAATTTGTACCCATTATTCTCTCCCACAACCAAGATTATAAAGATTCAATTTGTACCCATTATTTTCTTCCACAACCAAGATTATAAAGATTCATTTATACCCATTATTTTGAGGCAGTCTTTCTTTGTTGTTGCTTCCTTTCACACATGAGCCAAGGTGGGGGGAATAATATAAAAAGTAGGGTTGTTATCGAACCGGGTCGAGCCGAGCTTTGTACAGGCTCGGCTCGATTAGCCCATTTTTGCTCAGGCTCGAGCTTTATATTCGGGTTCGAGCTCGGCTCGATAAAAAATCATGGTATTCGAGCTCAATTCGAAAGCTCGATAAAATTAAGAAAATAATATTTTTTTTAATTTTTTAATTCAAGATCGAAAGCTCGAATTTGGTACCGAAAACTCAAATTCGATACTCAAAATCTAAAGTAATTTAATCGAGCCGGGCTCGCGAGCTTTCGAACCGAATATTGCAATATTCGAATTCGGCTCGATTAATTATCGAATATCAATATGAGGCTCGAGCTCGATATTATCGAATTCGAGCCAAGCCTTATCGAGCTCGAGCCCGAGCTATTCGATAAAAGCTCGATTCGATAACAGCCCTAGTAAAAAGATTAGAAGCTTGAAGAGAGTTAAAATGAGTCATAAAGCAACCTCTAATTGTTACAATACAAATGAAGCAATACTATCTTCTCATAGGTTGATCTTTGAGAGATTAAAGAAATCATGCATGTCAAGAAAACAATTCTCATGGTACAAAGCAGAAATCTTGGGAATGCCCATTAAGCCAATAGTGCTGGAGTCTCTCTCTCTCTCTCTCTGGATGGCTCTCATTTGTGCAAGACACTTTTCTTCGGTAGCTTTGCCTTCTTTTGGAAATGGTGCTGCAAACAAAAAGGGCCAAAATCATCAAAATACTAAAACTACATCATTAATTCATTATCAAAATCAGACTGCAATATATGGTTTACCTTTTGTCTTCCTAAGGCATCAGTATCAGTCCTCTCAGTCCAAGTGCTCTTCCGAAGTTTAATTGGCCGGTTTCCGACATATTTTCCTGAATCAAGAATGTGACCTTTATAAAACCTTAAGTCTTCCATAGTTGACTTACTTAGAATAAAGCAGATTGGAAAGATCAGGATAATCAGTTTTAAAGTAAGAAGTCAGAGAGAATCCATGTGGGGTTGAGATGGAGATTAAAAAAAACTACAGCTCACCATTCATTTCCTTCAGTGCTCCCACAAGATCAGTTGGGTTGGCGAAACTGATGAATCCATAGCCCTTCGTTTTGCCAGTCCGCTTATCTCTAACAACCTAATCAACACAAGCCACCATCAGTTACAGTTTCAGCACATTTGTGCATGAATGCTTAAGCTTGATGATTTCTCATACAGAAAATGGGGGTGCAATTATCATGATCAAATGAAGTCATCAACTGCAATTCACATATTTTTTGCCACAAGTAAATATCACCCTAAACAACACAACTCGAATCATGTTCAATTCTATATTCTCAACTCCTCTACTTCTCACAACCATCATTCTCCTAACAATCACCAGCAACATGTAGTGTAGTTGGTACTCCCACTTCTACATAAGTGGTTGATCTAGTGTTCGATCCCCGTTAGGGTCAATTTAAAATTAATAATATCATTCTCCTAACAATCAAACAGTTTGAAGACAAAAAATGTTTGCTTTTCTTGATTATATACTCAATAGTGTGTTGAGAACATAGCTCTGCAATTTAGAGGATAGAAAATGATAGTTTATGCAATCAAATAGATAAACATTCTGAAAAACCAACAGTCTAGCATTATACCTTTACGCATAACTTGTGAGATTTTCATTTCATCAGCCATCATGTGTATAAATGTTATTTCTCTAGTCATAGAAAGATATATAGGAAGTATTAAATCTTCTGTGTTGTATAGTCATTCAAAGTATCATCATCAACAACACATGTCGAAACCAAAACAGGATTCTACCTTCAAGAAGAAGAGTGAATTGAGGGCCCCATGCACTTTAAATTAACATCTGAAGAGGACATACAAATGCTAATGTATAACAATCAAAATATGTAAAAGAATCCAACCAAATCATGCACCCCCAAAACAAAGGGCAGTAGTAAGTTTGAGAATATCATACCCTTGCCATGTTGAAGGACGGAAATCTTGCGAAAGCTTTTGACAATACATCATCATTCACCTCATTTCCGAGATCACCACAAAATAGGCGGTAGTCATCTGCAGGACGCCAACATATCAAGAAATAAGAAATATGTTTATGGATAAATAAAATAAAATAAAACAGAATATCAGCCTCAAATTGTAAAATTGGCAGTTAGCAACCAGATTGTTAATGATTTTTTAGTACACAATAGAGCCACCTACTGCATTCTACTTCCGATAGACATTACCACTAATAGAAATAAGTTGGGTGATTATAAATCATCAACCATTCATTAGTTAATTAAAGTGTGGAGCTATCCTGACAAATTGAACCCTATAGGAAACAATATGTGATATAGTATAATCTCGCGGGATGCATATTAGAAGTTAGAACTCATGGTACACGAACAATGTGGGTTACCAATGGAAAATGTACAAAAACTTCAGACACCCAAAGTTCCCAATTGTAAAACCATGTAACAAGTAAAAGGTCCCGTATTTTTCTAGTGCTTCTGTGAATTGACGATAAAAAGAAAAGGTAAGATGCTAAAACAAAAGCCAGAAAGAGATGCTTCAGGAACAACAGATACAGATCTAACTAAAACTAATGGGCTACATAGTTCCACAAAACTCCATGATCTTAATGATATTAGCTTCCTGGGGTAGGTTTACAAGAAAAATCAAAGATCCCTTCCCAAGTTAGTAACGAGAATGATAGATTAACACTAGCGGAAGAGGGTAAAGATTCATACTTTCAGGCCATTCTGCGAGAGTGGGGTCCTCCCAAGTCTGCCCTGCAGCTTTCCTAGGAACTGCCTTCTTCTTGGTCTCTGCTTTGTGCTCAATGTCACTGCTTGCAAGTGCAGCCTTCACACTCTCAAGAGCTTCTGGTGTTATCGTTTGTGCATCTCTCTGAAACAACTGTTGCGCCTGTCCGAATCAAAACCATTGTTAGTCGAGAAAAACAGAGTTAAAAGGCAGAAATATACACTTATGAGTATTACTTGCTGGACATCATCCCAAAACAATCAGTTTTCCAGTGGAGAAACTTGAACTTAACTACTTAACAGAAACTAATCAGATTTTTCAGAAGACTGATACCTAGTGATAATCAATCATGAGCATATTTCTTAGTAGAAGAATTCTATACAACCAAACACAGAACCAAATTAAACTACATTTATTCATCAAAAGGCAAATTAAACTACATATTTAAACTACAATAAAACAAGAGTAAAAGGTTCTTCTTGCTTGCAGATTGCTCAATTAAACTATATATATTCCCATCAAAAGGCAAATTAATGCGAAAACAATTAACTTCGCAAACTCAAAACCAATTTTCTCGTGTAAGAGAGATCATATTCTTAAATCTAGAAATGCCTCCCATGTAGACGCACATTAATCTATACCAATTCTCAATTTTGTCGGAGCAATTGCCCTAGTAGAAATTCAACCCTAAACTTAATAAAACAACATAACAAACACATCACCTGTTGATATTGTGGCAAAGTATAAACGGTAGGAGGACCGGGATAAACGGGAAGCGGAGCAGCGGGAGGAGGGGCGGCGCCGATGTAGGGAGCGGGAGCCGGCGTCGGCACTTGTTGAAGGTGAAACGGCGTCGGAAAATAGGGCGTGGTGGCGGCAGAGTAGGTGTATTGGCTGGACGATGAAGCGGCGGCCGCCGAGGTTGAAGGCACGTTCGACATAGAAACCCCAATTGGTCGAGAAATCGAGAGGAAACGGCGTCGTCGCGGCGCTGCGTTGATCAGAAGATTATGATTTGGGAATTGGGAAAAGCAGAATCAAGAATTTGTATTTTGTTGGGATAGCCCGGCCCGGCCCACATAGAAAGCGTTTTAATAGGCCGACGTTTTAAGTAAGAATCGTTATATATTCCACACACAAAAGTCAATTTTTACCAAGAAACCTTCAATTCTTCGATAAAAATGGATTCTTTCTCCGGCGAGTCTCTCTCTCTTTCCTACTGGGATTACTTCCATTTGCTTCTCCTTCGCCCCCTTGCTGCAATTCTCTTTTCCGTCTCCTTACTCCTCTTCGGTCAGCTTTTCTCTCTCTGTACATGTATGTTTGTTTATATGATTATGTAGTACTAAGCTGCTCCAAATTCTTAATGTTTGATTGTCTCTCTATGTTTGTTTGTTCAAATTATGGATTTTTTACTGTTTAATTTTTTTTTTTTTTTTGGGCTGTTGAATTTAGGTAATTTTTCTACCTTTTTTTTGGGTTTGGGGATCGTGAAATCTTGAACTGGTCCAATAAGAATGTGATCAAGCTCTTTAATTTGGGATGCCTAATTTCCCTCATGAGGATTATATACTTTCCTTGGCTTGTGGGTTTTGTGTAACTTGGCCTAATTCTTTGGTTGTAGCAACTTTTCTTCTCTCTCTTGCTTTGTGTAGGATCTGCTGATTGAGTTTTAGCATAAAGGCTTGTTTTGTTTATTTTTTATTTTTAATCATTTTTGTATGCGTGTGTGTCATCTGTGTAGGCTGGTTCTTGGCATGGAAGCTGGTGCTGGTTCATGTACCTCTTGTGCAAGAGATTTTTGGTCTGAGGGAAAAAACTATCAAGCCAAAGCCACCTCGTAGAAGAAGATTTACTCAATTCTACAACAGAATTAATGCCCAAAATCCCCCACCGGAATGGTAAGTTATAGGACATGATAAGCTTTTGAATAGTTGGTGTTGAATTGATTGGTTTCCTTCTGAGGGAATGATTCTTTGGATTCTGATTGCGTTGCTATTGAGGGTATCAGTTAAGGATTTGAAATGCTAAAAACCTTGAAATCTTTAGGTCATGAATGAACATTTAAAAATTGCAAGATGATGAGCAGTCTAATGAAAATAGTTACAAATGGATCATAAGCTCAATAGTTCAATGCGTGTATATGTCGATGAAAATACAATTTTTTACATGAATTATCGTGACAAAACAACAGCTTTCTTAGGCACTATATGGCAAATCATCTGCCAGGCTAAGCTTTTCAGCAGTTGCATTTGAATTCAGTGATTTTTTTTAAGGTAATGTTTATATGATTCTGGAGGAATTGGTATTCGGTGTTTTATAGCCTATGATGGTAGTTGAGGATTTGAAATCCCAAGTAACTTTAAATCATTCCGGCCCAACTGAAATTCAAAATCATCAAGAAAGTAAGTAGTTATTGATGAAATATAAGGACAATAGTGTTATGTTATTGAGAGTGGAGAGGCTGATTATGTGTATAAAATACATTTTGGTATGAATCATATCGAGAAAAAAGAACTGTTTTGTCAGACCTTTAGAGAGTAGACATGCTCACAAAGAGTAGTTTCCATCACAAAGAACAGCTTGATTATGTCTGGGTAAAAATTGGTTTTTGTGTTTGGGACTTCATCCATATTAGGAGAATGCCACTGAAGGAGAATGTGGTATCATTCATAACGGCATTGATCTGAGCCATCGACCCTAAAAGTTTCCGCTGCTGGAAAAATAGTGTTATATTTCCTGATGGTAGTTGAGGATTTGAAATCCTTTAATTACTCAAAACCATTCAAACTTAATTGAAATAAAAATTTATCAAGAAAATAAACAGTCTAAGGAAAGTAGTTGTAGATGGAAGGTATAAAAGAATGTGGTATCTTGTGGAGAGTTGAAGTGTACTGTTTATGTCACAGCCCGATTTTCGGAAGAGGGCGTGTGACAGGGTGTGGTGAACACGGATAATTAAAAGAGCATTTATAATTAAAAGATAATACAAAATAGTTCAAGAAACTAAATTCATGGGATTTCAATGCCGAGATTTATCAAAATGAAACAAGTGATTGAGCACATAAAAGAAATCTAGTTTAATAATCATGAAGACAGGTTTAAAAAAAATGACGAGTAGCAAAACAATTACATCTCCCGGAATAGGCAAATATCAATGAAGCTCAGTAGGAATTAGTGTATCGGACAGCAACCCTCGACCTCGGCTCCGCCTGTCTACAGTGACCGCTCAACCTGAAAATATTTTTGAAAAGATTTGGGCTGAATACTAGTATACCCAGTGGGCTAGCATTTGATAAAACACTTTTATAAAACTTGCGGTTATCCAAAGCATAACGTATAACTTAGGAGGTTTTAAAACGAAAAGAAATCCTAAGCATACAAGATATTTATTACTTCATTCATTTGCGCGCGCTTGCAGCGTTCTTTTAGTTACTCTTGTGATCCCGGAATGAATCCACGTCAGAGCCTTTTCATTGGAGTCTCGAGCCATTACTCAGAGTACTCATTTAAAATAGGATATCGGACCTTTCTCCAAATAATCCTTTCCGTAGCCGTAGAGTTAGCGCGCAGTGGAGATCAAACCACTGTACGACTAACGGGCGTGTACACAATCCTTGAATTGACGTGTTAGGTCAAAACAAGTATCTCGATCGACCAATACAAGAGCATTAAATTTAATCGAACGCACATAAAACATTTCAATGGATAACAGCATTTCATATAATTTAAGAGCTTAATAACTCAAAAATAAATTTTACGGGAAAATAAAACCCACCTCGTGGCGCGATATTATTATCCGCATCTTTTTTCGAGGTTACCGCCTTCCTCAGAGGGTCCTACAATAGAGACCTAATTTCTGTTAGGGTTAAATCCCAAAGTCCTAGAATTTTATCGAATTCTAGACCACAAAGGTTGTCTCTAGCAATTATGAATTTCGGTTACGAAGGACGGATTTTATTTCGCTATTTTTCTCGAAATGATAAAATTCGCCTTCAATAATCTTGTCCGGATATAGTTCACATAATCATAGCATTCTCTCTTCATTCGGTAAATAATTTTTGACTTCGGCATTTGAAGGGATATTTGGGAATAATGGTATATTTAGAAGTGATTTTTTTGCCGCAACTTCCGGCTTTATTTACGGACGATCCGACCGTCGGTCTTTGACGAAAAATTACGTTTAGAATCTGCCCCAGGAGGGTTACAAGGCCGTAGAAATAAGTTTTCTGATCGGACGTTGTTTCGACATCGAAAATAGCCTCCGAACTTGAGTCGGCGAGTTCGTGGCAGTTCTGCCAGCGGTACTTTGCAGGCTCGTATCTTTTTCGTCCGAACTCCATTTTATGCGTCGAGCATGGTTTTGGAAAGTCAACGAACTCAGCTTTCTATCGGTATAAGGTTCAGTGAGTTTCGTGAAGTAACGAAGCTCTTAGGCTATTCTAAAGTTGGGGGTTCAGCACAATCTGGGAAGGATGGCCGTTTCAGCGGTGCCTTTTCGTCGATCCGTAACTTCTTGATACGACCTCCAAATGGCGAACGGAAAGGTTCTGGAGATTCCTTGAATTACAAGGTTTGATAAGGTATGGGGATTGGGGTTACCAGATTTGAGGTCTGTTCACAAAAGATCTCTCAAAACGGGTGGAGCTAACACCTCATTTCAACACTTAGAATTTTTCTAGGTGAGGCATTTAAACAAACAGCTTTTGGGCGATATTCGAGCAAGCGTATCTCAGCGGTCGGGACTCTGTTTCAGGATCGAAAATATGTTTTGGAATCCTTGTTTATTAAGGTTTGTGTTGGTGTAAGCTTTCTGGAGTTATTAGTTCGATCGGGTCATAAAAATTGGGTCGGAAGCTTGCAGTTCTGTGCTTCTTGCCAGTTCGGCAGTTTTGAGCGGATGTTTTTGACGGGGCATAACTTTTTGTTCCGAGCTCCAAAAATCGAGAGGCAAGTGGCATTGGAAAGCCTGTAGATGTGGCTTTCCAACTATGTGGATGTAAAAGGGGTTTCGGCAATACACAGCGTGTTGGAAACACTCGAACAAGGCTGCTCCGCAGTCTGAAAATGTTAGGCAGTTCAGCGGTCCATGTTCGACGTTGAATAACTTCGTGGTTCGGGCTCCGTTTCGCGAACCGAGAGGTGCTTTGGAAAGCTGAAAGTAAGGGCTCTCTAAGAGTGTCTAGATCACTGAGTTTTGGTTAACTAAGAAGTCTAGAAATCGAGCCGAAACTCGCTGCTTAATGTCAACAAGGATAGTCGGTCCTTGGAAAATTCGGCGCTTGAGTCGTGGCAGCGAAAAATGAGATAGTTGAAGGTGGTTTTGTAGTTCAATTATTCTTAAATCATACCAAAGATGTGGAAATTAAGTAGATGTACGATTTCATGGATCTTGGACGAAAAAGAAAGGCATAACCAAATATTTCTTTTAAGTGGTGATTGAGGCATTTTAGCGAACAGTTTGTGTGCTTTAGATTTCACTATCCATGTTATGATCTTGGCTTACTACTCACGTTCCAGTATCCATCTCATACAAGAAACAACACATAGGTTCACTTCTAAAAGATAAGCACGTTACGGTTTGATTTAGGATCATGATGGTGTGGTCGTTCAATAACCAAAAGAGTATTTCATTCAAGTATACACAATGCATTTCCAGTGACAGTGAGCAAAACAATTTCCACCAAATCGAAATAAAACTAGAAACGAGTTGGAGAAAGTGACACGAATAAAGTTTATACCTTTGTTCAACTTCGATTCCGACGACGAGGGAGAACATGGCTGGGTCCTAACTCTCCGGTGGAAGGAGACGGCTTGAAGACTTGCCCTTTTGAAAATATGGAGATGGCAGAATGTGGAGTAGCAAAAATGGAGTGAGATTCGCAGGAAACGAGTATAAGAAGAGAGTGAAGGGAAAATGAATCATTGGATGGAGACACACATAGGCTTGCTTGCACTAGCCATACCTAGCTCTCCCCCCTTCTAGATCGATCAGTAAGGGCTTCTCACCTTCCCTCCCTCTCTAGCCATGCCACATGGCTGAAATTAATCAGGCCAAGATCCGAGCCAATGCGAAGCCGGTCGTCGCCATCGAGTGCTTCTTGATCCTCTTTTCTGTTGAATCGGGCTGCAGGGTGAAACGTGAGGGGAGAGAGATACAATTGATTTCCTTCATGATGAGTTTTCTATCCCGAAGATACGCATATGTGGATCGGATTTTGTATAAGATTCGTCCAACTGCTTATAGAAGAGGAGAACGTGCGTGGGGGAGAGAGAGAGAGAAGAAGAAGGAATAGTGGAGGATGTATATACACTTATATCTATCATATCCATAACAATATATATCTATGTGTATATTAGTACTATATATATATATATATATATATATATATATATATATAGGTCTTATAAAAAAAATGGATATGTTTTAATTTAGGGAATATAACTATATATAATATTGAATTATGTTATCAAATACAAGACTAAATCCGAAATTAATCGCATTAAAAGATATTAATTAGGCGTGACAAAAATCGGGGTATTACAATTTATATAAATTATAGAGAGTATTCAGGCTCACAAATACGTTGCTCTCGCATAGGCATTTGTTGCTGCTGTCTCCTGCTTAGTCCTCCAGGCATTTTCAAGACAACTAACTAATTTTACGTTTTGAAATCACAGAATAGCCAAAAGATTCATTCATGCTAGGAGAATGCAGGTGCCATTAACAGCAGCATTGATCTAAGCTCTCGACTCTAAACTGGCAACTGCTTTGAGTTTTGAAGCTGTGAGTTGGCCTTATGTACAGTAAGTTGCTTACAGTTGCTTGTAAATGGCCACAGTTTGTAACAATACATGCTATGAGAGGTTTGAACATGCTTCATTCTGTATTGAAAATTGAGTTGAATATCATTTGTTCTTAGTTAGTTTCTCTTTGTGTATTTTATTTCTCTATTGGAGAAGCTTTGATTGAGTAGTTAGAGTCTGCAATTGATTGTGTTTGTTTGCTCTGTTCAACAAAAAGGAAAGGATTATGAATTTATGATTTAAGTATATATGAGATTTTCATGTTCTAGTATGTGAATTTCTAGGATTTGGCTCGACGTGAAGACGTTGATGAAAAATTAAGTAGTTCCATATGACATAGAAGAGGCTTGGTTAGCTGCAATCTTCCTGCAATTCAGTTTTGAATTCAAGATTCTTGGAGTAATAAAATAGTGGGAGTCTACCTTAGTACTGTCAAAGAAGAGAGAGCTCTCAAATCTGGTACCAGAATATGATAATCTGCATAGAATCATTCTTGTAACTGGATTAGTTGGGAAGACAAAATATGTTGTCTGAACCACAAACAAAAGGCATACTTTGCACTTGTCAATTGTTGTGTATTCTGACTGTTTGATTATGGATTTGTTTAGTAAATAGTTTATTTAGTAAAATGTGGTTGAAGGGCAACAACCATGAATTTCCGGTAAGGGACAAAAAGCATGAGATCCGGTTAGAAGGTGGAAAGAGAGAGAGAGAGAGAGAGAGAGAAGCAATTCTTTATTTGTCATCTTTTTTAGAGTATAATATTCCCCTGCACAGTTCAACCCCCTAAAAAGGGGAAGAAAATGGCAACAAGAGAATAAAATCATCTTGGAATTGATGTGTGTTTCCCTCTCTCTTTCTCTCTCCCCCTCTCTACATTTCTCTCGCACAGAATGTGTCAATTTTTGTGTGAGTGATGGACATGGAAGGTCAAAAGGAATCAATCTTGATTTCTTATTCCACATTTTTGTTATGCTATAGTTCCTTCATTAGACTATAATCTTGATCTCGAAGCTCGAAGCTCGTACACTATATCGAATTGAATACTTATCAAGTTGGAGTTGGTAAAAAAAAGGTTGATCTTGAAGCCCAACTTGAACACTATATCAAATTGAATACGAATCAAGTTGGAATCGGAAAAAAGTGGTTAATGATCTATGAAAGGGGATGTGAATCAGACAAAAGCTTCAAAAAATGCATCTTTTTTAAAGATTAAAGCCAAATTCAAGAATCTATCAGTCCTTGTTTACTGTTCCAAACCCTCCCACCACTTTCATCATTCCTCCTCAACATCATTGTTACAGCAACCAAACTATTCAAACACACTGCCACAAACAATCACTATGTTGCGAGAAAATACAAACATAAGTACCTTCACGCATGTATATGTGCGTGTATATATAAAGTTTCATTACAAAATTCACCCAAAAAAAATTTCATCTAAAAAAAAAAATCACCCATATTTACCCCACCCCTACCAAGAAGAAGTTTCCATCCATGCTTTAATGTTTTTCTTGTTTCCTTTATAAGGAATACACAAACACAAGCAGAGAGGCTCAACCTTTATGCTTGGTTGAAATATGTTTCTTCTTGCATTACAGCTTGTCTTTGTCAGGTAATGATCATTTTCTTTACTGTTGGCAAAAATCATGTTTTCTGCTCCATCTTTTTTTCCACACATTAATTTTTTTTTTTACTTTTAACATATTTCCTTTTTGGGCTCTTACAAGAAAGACAGCTGCAGTTGTTCCCAACTTTAGCTGCTGTGAAAACAAAGGGTTGCAAAAGGGGCTAACAAGAAAGAGATTCTTCAAGATTGTGAGTGAGAGAAGAGAAACTAAAAAGTAAAAGAAGTTACAAACTACTGATTCTTTTCACCTAAAAAACTTATATTTTTCAATTTTCCTCCCATTTCCTGAAATTTTAAATAAAATAAAATAAAAATAAAATTCTACCTATGACTGCAGAAATCAAGCAGCTTCTTCCTCCCTTCAACAATCTCATCAAAAAAATCATCAAGCTGTGAAATTATGTTATCAGTCCCAGCCCTCAAAATCCCATAATTGCCCTTCAAGATTTCCACTCTCTCCCTCAACCCACCTTCTGATTCCCAATCTACCCCTTGTGAGCATCTCCTCTCAAGCTCTGTTCTCAGTTCATCCATGGCGGCCCGAGTCCTTCGAAACTCAAACAACAAAACTCCGGCCCGGCCCGGCATCTGGGCTATCTCAGAAACCACTCTTTGTTGCAATCTTGCAGTTGAAATCATGAAAGCGGACCCAAAAAACAAGCAGCCCTCATACCCATTGATCGAGAAATCGGATTCGGGCCAGCAGTAAACCAATCCATAGAGAAGAATCATCAAAAGAAGAGAGCTAACATTCCTCATTGCATACAAAACTCCTCTGAATCCATTGAATCCATTCAGCTTCGATTCAACCGAAACCTTGTCGTCGAATTTGAGAGATAACGGCTCGATTCTTGTTTCCATCAAGGCCCGATTCTCCTCTTCTAGGCCCACCGCTTCCCTCCTGCAGCCTGATATGGCCCGAATAACCTGCTCCCAATCAAGAAAGTAAATTTAAGACGAGCCCGTTTATGAAAAAATCAATCTTTTTGCTTAAAAACTGAATCTTGATTTGGATTTTGAGAATTTTAACACAATCCCACATAAAAAAAAAATCCGATCTTTTTTGCTTAAAAATTGAATCTTGATTCGGATTTTGGCACGATCCTACTAAAGAAATTTGATATTTTTGGTTAAAAACTGAATCTTGAATTTGGGTTGTGATTTTACTTGGCGGGTGAGTTGTGGGCTGAGGCGGCGGTGGCCGTCGAGGGAGGTGGTGATGTTAAGGCCGGCGGAGTAGTAATTCTCCATGCCGGAAATGCCGGATTTGAGGACGTGGCAGACTTCCCAAAGCTTGGAGCTTTCATCCATGTATTCATCAAGCCATTTCTCACCTACTGGGAGGTGAAGTTTCTGCACTAAAAGGGTTAGCTGCGTGTGGAATGATCTCAAGAGAGCGAGGACTCTTTGGAGGAATTGGATTGACATGAAATTGCTTGACATGAAAGCTCTTTCAAGATCATCAATTCCTCTTGTTAGGAAGTTGTAGAAGCCATTGACAGTGGTGGAAGAAGGATCCATCATGGGAGGGAGGAGTTGGAGGGGGAAGGAGAAGTGAGTGAGGAGAGAGAGGTATTTAAATTGATGGAGAGAAAGAGAGGAATGGAATGAAATTATGAATGGAATAACAATCTTAGAAGCTCAGGTTTCTAAGGTTGAAAAGGATTGTTGGGAGCAATGATGATTGTTTCCTATGGAGGGGAAAGGATGATTGGTAATCTGCCATTTTCGTAGTTTAATGGGCAGAAAGGAGGAAGAAAAGGGGAAAAAGAGAGGAGGAAGGGATTGAAAGGGGAAAACAAAATCCCATCTCTCTCTAAAGAAAAAGCATGCAAAACTTGAGGGATAATGAAATCCTCATAACCTAATTAACTCTCCTCCAATTCCTACCTTTTTCTCTAAAAGAATATGTCTTGATCCCTTATTTCATATCCTTTGATGGTTATGTTAGATACGTTAACGTATCCGATGTTGTGCTATCGATATGTATCGCGTGCGAATCAAATTATTTTTACTTCTTTGCTAGTGAAGAATGAAATATGGAAGTGTGACAGCTTGGGAGTATTTGTTAAGACATGAGTTTCAATGGCTTGTAAAATGTTTGACCAATATTGGGTAGGATAGGGCAACTTATGGCTAAGTATACTCTCTCTCTCTCTCTCTTTCCTTGAATTCATTCATAAATTCTTTCCTTGTGTTTCTTGTTGTTCTTCCATTTTGGATTAATGGCCATTATAGGAGATGGCCATCCTTTTGATTCTAGTGTTGTTTGGCTTCTTTTTTTTTTTTTTTTTTTTTTTTGAGGAACCCGCAGCCGCTACCTTTGGTGCGCACAGGGTAAACCTCGCTCCTGTGCAATAGCCTGCAAACCACACAGAAGAGTTAAACCACCCTTAATGTGACAGGGTGACAGACTCACACATAGCGTGTCCAGTGGGAATTGAACCGATGACCTATCGGTCAGTGCTGTTTGGCTTCTTCTTTCCTCTTTTTCTTCCTCGAGCAACTGACATTGTTTCCTTTACTTCCCTTCTATTCTATTGAAATTTGTGGGCCTTCCCCCTAGATGCAACTATGTAGTCTACACTCTTTTCGATTGCAATATATCGATAAATATCGAATTTTTTTTCAAATAATGTACTCTTATGTGTCACAATACAAATTATCGAATATAAAAACGTAGTGAAAGTAATAAATAAGAATATACTTCATGTTTGAAAATTGTTTAATTTCATTAAAGGTATTTTTGGAATGATGGGATTCTTCCTTTGAATTTATAGTTTTGTACTACTAAAAAATCAGTCTTTTTAGGCCACCAAAACTCTTTTCACTATTCCTTTTGCATTCCTTTCCACGATTCTTTTTTTTTTCTTTTTTAATTTTTCCACTCTACTCTTTCTCATTATTTTGGTCGTACAAAATATGATTTTTCCTCTAGACCTTAGAATTACCAATCCCACATGATATTTGAAGCAGTCCCATTTGATTATTGGCTCTTTGGACCCATCAATCATCTTATAAGGGTCCTTTACTTCTTTTCTTGATTTTCTTTTTGAAAAAATTCACTTGCCCTCTTTGATTTTCTTTTTTTTTCTTTTAAAAAAAACATAATTCAGTTATTGTAAAGATCAGAACGAGGTAGTGAAAAACAATAAAAGAATGGCTTTTAAATGAGAGGTGTCACATAACATCAAGATGATGCTATAGAGCATTATGTGGTAAACTCTTGGCCATCATCTAATAATTTCTTTTCATTATATTATTGTGATTGTGGTTTATTTAATTGGAGATGCATCTTTTGTAGCTGTGGAGATGGGGGACCAAGAAATCTTAATTATATTGGGTTGATGGGTTTATTTATTTTATTGTTATAACTATCACTATTATTTAATTAATGGGTTTTTTAATTTGGGAGTGCTCGTGGGTTTTTGGAGAATGGGACACTTGAGAGGATGTTGGTTTTTTGAGATCTCATACAAAAGTGAATTTCGAAGCTATGGTCAAACATTTTAAACCATTGATTCCATCACTATTTTTTATACTTCCGATAATTTAATTAAAATATATTAATGAAATCTGAATTTGTGAGTAGTTAGAGCAAGGAAAATTGTTTGCTAATCACAATCAATAATTACCCTCCCATGCAAATTGAATCTTGATAGACTAGCTAGCACATGGTGATTCATCCGGACCATTATGTAATAAAGGTCCCAATTGTAATTAGGTTTGAGTTACAAGCATCATAATAAGATTTAATCATGATATTTCGGGACTTGTAATATTACTCTTCATCTTAGCCATCATTATATTAATAAATGGAATTTATCTAATACATACCTCGAACATACATAAATTTGGTCCTCATCCCCTTGGGATGGCATAGCGGTGAAGGTGGGTGGCTCGGGACCGATAGGTCATGGGTTCAATTCCCACTGGGCACGCTATGTGTGAGTCTATCACCCTGTCACATTAAGGGTGGTTTAACTCTTCTGTGTGGTTTGCAGGCTATTGCACAGGAGCGAGGTTTACCCTGTGCGCACCAAAGGTAGCGGCTGCGGGTTCCTCGTCAACAAAAAAAAAATAAAAAAAAATAAATAATCATTAAATATCAAGAATGCTTAATTAATACATTAGCCCAACATCCTTTTCCATACCCTATAAAACCTTCCTACTTAGAACGTTTCATTTTCCTCTTTTATGCAGCCTTGAGATGGATCCAACTGTATGCTCCACATATCCTTTCACTGTAACTCGTCATCTCAAGTAAGTTAGCGATTACTAGTTTCCTTTACCATGAAAGAATTATTCTTCCACTAAATGATCGGAATTACACTATAATTAAACTCAAGCCAATCACAAGACATAAGAATTTGGAATTTATAGTGATGCGAATTTAGTGATACTTACCTGTAATAATGTATACTTATGTGGGCAGTTGTGAAAAATCATAAAAGCGAGTTAGTTAACCATATTAGTTGTCAAATTGAAATGCTTAATAGGGGAACACTGACAAAATTTCAGTTTATAGTCTACAAAATTATTAGGATAAAGAAATTGATTAATGCCTACTTTGTTTTAAGATGATAGCTCATACGCATGGATTAATGGGTCATCAACAAATGGTTATTCGCATTTTGAACCCTCAAGTATGTGGTATTTGGAATTCCGACACATTTTCTCCTCTAAATTGCAATACAGTAAAGAAATACTATCGAGTTATCGACAGTAGAAGAATATTCTACATGAACAAACACACTATAGAATATTGATTCTTGACTAATTATATTTTTTTTCTCGCCATTTTCTTCTTCCTTTTTTTTTTTTTTTTTTTCTATACACGCTAGTAAAATCCGATTTTCTTTTCCCCTCAAAAAAGTGTAAATTTAAATCTAATTAGACCAAAAGTCATTAATTAAGAAGCACGGTTAGGTGCCCAAATATACGAGTGGGAAGGCTTTCATTTAAATAGCTAGCCAACCTTTGAAAGTGCAATTCTTCTTTAGCTTGGCCCCTCAACTTATCTTGTTAAATACTTGTTGGTCAAAAACAAAAATAAGGGTAATCATAATCAATAATTTTTTATATTAAAAATGAGCCCTTTTCCAATTTTTTTAACACGGGAGATTTCATATATTTATTTACTCAAAAAGAGAATAAAGATTTTAGAAGAGTATAATAATTGATGAACTCCCTTCAAAGAAAAGCAAATTGTTTCCATATTATATGGTTGTTGTGACTTATGATTACAGTTTTGTCATCTCATTTTTTGTACATATATTTGTTTATTATTATAGAATTCCTACTCATCAACCAAAAATAATTTTAATTTCAAGATTTATGATTAATGGTGGTTAAGAATTGTCATTTCAAGGTAATTGATTCTTACAGCTGTTACTTTTTATAATAGACCACTGTCTCATTTTGGGCAGGCAGTTATAACAAAGACCAACACTTGAGTCATGCCTTTTTTCTTGTTTCAACTTAAAGAGTCAGAAAAAATAATAATAATAATAAAGTTGTTGCAGTAAATTGGAGTAAGCCTTTTTCAGCCTTTAATTTTAGTTTTTGGTAGCACACAATTGAAATTATTCCCCAGACAAACAATAATTATAAGAATGAATATTTGTTACTATTCAATGACCAAATCCAACTTTTTTGTTAAATCTAATTAGGTATAGTCCCTACAATAGGTTTGGATCAAGAAATCTTAATCTACAATCTAGGGCACTATGGATTTCAGAAATCTTGATTATGCCCCTATTGAATTGTATATCCATACACGGTATTTCGAATATCGAAAATTTTGATTTGAAAAATCACGATAAGAAAATCGAAGAATTAATTAATTAAGAATTACCCCTACTAGATGGAGAATAAAAAAGGGAGTCAACCAAGAAAATCAACCAATCAACATTATTACCATTACAAATTAGAAGAGGAGACTAATGGGACTAATTACAATGATGAAATGGAGGGCCAAAAGCAAATCTAAAAGAATAAAACCAAGATCAATTAATGAATTATTAAATATTTTAATTAATTTAGAAAAAGAGAGTATATATTGGTAGGGTAGTTGTTTTTGGTATTTAGGTGAAGGTCCACTTTCAAGATTCCTCCCCACTATGGATGGCCCATTCCCCATTCCTCACTCCCCTAAAACAGGCCACTTCTTTCTATATCATATTTACACCCAAATCATTTATAGTAATCTGCCATCATTAAATGCTCATAGCCTTTAATTTCTTTACTCTCACCCCTTTTCCCTACATATATATAAATATATTACATGGACCATCATACATGTGTTTTGCTAATTATGCACGAAAAATAGACTTATAACCCTAGTCGATAATATAAACTAATGATGACTGTTATAGGCAAATACTCCAAAGAAGCGTGCAGCGTCGTATTCGTGGATTTGCCCCGGTTAATGTCATCATCTTAAACTAACTTGTGAAGTGTATAGCTGGATATCATTCATGACATGAGTCATGTCACTCAAAATTTTTTTTTTGATGATGAGGTAATTCGCAGCGGTTATCGAAATACGCACTGAATAAACCTCGTTCTTGTGTTCTAGTCTGTAAACAACACTGAAAAAATTCAACCACCTTAGACTAACTATAAATGACAGACTCACATATAGCGGTCTTGATAGGTTTTGAGCTCATGACATTCAATTTTAATTCCATGTATTATAATTAATATTGTTCTTCAAAATTAGGAATTTGTGGTCCCAAAACTAGGTACTTTTGAGCCGTAAATGGAACAAAATCTTAGGACCCACTTAATAAATAAATATATTAGAGATATTTATTTTATTAATGGGCAAATCCTACTCAAGTACCATATGGACCATTTTGGTAGTCAATTAATGAGGGCCGTTTTGGGGGCGTAGATTAATATTGGTAATTTAATAGGATGATTATGTAAAAATTTATACTTTTTTTTGTTGACAACTCAATAATTTTCATTTAATAGAAAAGCCCTTTACGGCTAAGGCCGGCCTAACCTAAAAGCTGCAAATTCCTTCACTATTAACCCAAAGCTGCATCAATATTTCTTTTTTATAATTGAGTCTAAACAATTTTATTTTATTTTTCTACACATTTGTCACTGGTTTCCAATTAAGTACAAGCCCACTAGTTGATATGATTCTGATTTGGGCCCAAATATAATATCCATTAAACAGGATGGAGCCCCAATCACCAATAGATTTATATATATATATATACTAGAGGTGGCCTACCGTGCTGGCACGGTATCTTGCCATTTAGTAATTAAGAAACATTTAGTAATTAAATTTTATTTAGTAATTAAGTTTTAACACATTTTTTATATCCTTCATATATTTTTCAATTAAATTTGAGTGAGATCTTATGAAGCCCATTTTATTAATTTCCAGATTGCCAACATCAATAAGTTTTCCTCTCCGTAGGGAAAATAAGCTGCATCTACCATCTCTTTTTAAGAAAAAATTTCCACCTATACACTTTGGTCATTTCACATTTTCTGTAAAAGATTGAGCCACATTTTTTCTATAAACGAGTCAACTCTTCAATCTTCTTCAATAGAAAATGGGATAACTTCAGATAATCTAATTTTCAAATCACTTTCAATTTTTTCTTTCTAAATCCATTAATGATTTTCATCATGTCTTCTATGAGCTTCATTCTAATACTCTCGTGCATCCTAAATTTAGTAGATTAATTACCAACTATTTAATAGTTCCATATATTATCTGGAATAATTGATACGTGTCTAGGTTTCTAGTACATTGACCAAGTTTCATTTGGATATAAGAAAGAATCTTCCTATCAATTCATTTTTAATCCAGAATAAATAAAAAAGCAATAATATTACAGTCTTTTATTGTATTCTGTATTTGAGACTTGATCAAGTTGCCAATTTGAAATTGACACATAAGTGTAAGAAATGATTTTCCTATCATTTCATTCTGAGTCCAGAATAAGTAAAAAAAAAAGGAATCATCATCTTCATCATTTAGAAAAAAGAACCAATCTTTTATTGCATGTCCCTAACTAATTTGAAACATACCCGTGAAAGTAAGAAATTATTTTCTTTTATATCAAAATAAATCGTAAAAGGGCCATATTTTTCACTGAAGACATTATGATTCATATCAAATTACAAATCCGAATAGAATTGACCTATTCATTTCTCTAAAATAGTTCATATTAACAATAAATGAAACTTCAAAATCTTGACATCACCCTTACAAGCACAACTTAATTGATTTCATCATTTAATCTTAGTTAAACATAATCAAACTAATAATGAATTAGGCAAATATAGATAATGCATGCCATTGAAAATGAAGAATTAGGAAAAATAATCTTGAAACTAAGCCCAATTTATCATACATTTACGAATTGCACAATTTCCACAAAATAGAAATTTGAAATACTCACTCCGTCCCATTCATCTTGCAGCATTTCCCTTTTCGGGTCGTCCTACTCATCTTGCAATGTTTCTAAAATAGAAAAAAAATGAGTGGACCACAATCCTCCTAAATAAGTGGATCCCATTATTTTTACTTTAGACTACTATTTTACACATTTACTCTACTATCTTAAAATCCGCACTCAATCCCAAATGTTGCAAGATGAGTGGGACGGAGGGAGTAATAAATTGGGAAATCGAACAAAAATTCTAGATAAAACTTATCAAATTATGATGTACGCTAAGTGCACAATTTCCTCAAAACAAATTTTCACAGATTTGAACAACAATTTGAGATTAAAACTGGTGGAGGTAGTGATGCAGGGCAATAAAAATGAAGAATTATAGAAAATAGCCTAAATCTGTTAGCAAGTTGCACAATTTCCTCAAAAAAAAAAATTTAGAACAATCGGGAAAAAGAACAAAAAAATGAGATGAATTAACTATGCACACATATTAAAAATGAAGAATTAGGAAAAAATAACATGAAAAATTGAGCTAAAATACTAGCGAATTGCAAAACACAAACTGCATAATTTCCTCGAAAACACATTTGTAAAATTTAACAAAAATCCCAAATAAAACTTCTTAAGAAGAGGATGAGAGAGAAAGGGTCATAATTGAATCATTTAATAAGGGAATAGAGAGGTTTTCCGGCGGGCGGAGAATCACCCAATAGAGGCAGTGGTGGTGGGATGGGAGGAAGAGATTTGCGTTAGAGACGGGTGAGACTAAGAGTTTTGTCCACTTTTTTAATCAGCCTCCAAAATTGACCCCAAACATACAAAAAATGAAAAAAGTGTCAAGTATGTTAAATGACAGAAAGGGGCTTAATAGAAGTGAAGTGGCTAATATAGTGTAGGGGTAGTATTGACAAATCACAATTGCAAACGCTGAAAATATAGGCTTCATAAAAAAATGATTGTTGATACATATTAACACCATAAGAGAAATTGCGGCTGGAACTATTGAATTACCAAAATAGATTTTATAAAAAGAAGGCTGCTAATGGAGGAGAGGGGCATTTTAGAAAATTCACACTTGGCAGTTACTGTAGACTGGAACAGTACCACCTCTAACCCATATATGTATAATATATGGTAAAATATATATATATATATATATATATATATATATAGGATATGATTATAGGGATATCCTCCCTTCAAAAGAGATACGATAACCGATCCTAAACGTCGATCGATCCTAATTTAATGGTCAAGATCAACCCCTTGTATCTTTAAAAAAAAATAGTGGAAAAAGTGTTTTGAGCATAGAAAAATATTTTCATTTGAAATGGGGTAGGGAATTGGGCGGGCCAAAAATTTCAGTTTTTCATTCCTCCATTTTGTGCGAAAGGAAGCGGTTCTCTCAGAAACGGCGCAACACTTCAAGAGAACCGATTTCTCCCAAACTTCCGTCCATAATCAACGAGGTAGGAGTTATATTTCATTCCTCCATTCTTTATTTTCATTTCCATTCGCTGAAACTAGAAAGATTTGCAGACACAACCTTTCTGAAAAATCGTTGTTTTTGGTAGCGATTTAGTTGAAAATTGACTTCAAATCCCCTTAATCGACGAGTTTCGAGGTATGTTTCATGTTTTCGGTTGTTAATTAAGTTTACCCATGGATGATTTTGTGTTTTAGAAGAGAAATTGTGGGTGTAACCGAAATCCTTTTGAAACCGAAAATTGTCGAAGTTGGTGAAAACTCTCGGGCTAAAAAAATCCCCTTAACCGGACTGTAGATATTAGATAATTATTTTGATTTGTCAAATTGATGCTCATGGGAATGTTTTAGCCTTTTGTTAGCTTGTTTTCATTGTCAAATTGATGTTCATGGGAATGTTATTGGTTTGTTGATTTAGCTTTTGGGAAAAGACTTTCGATTAAGTTAACTAAGACTGAATCTATGTTGGGAAATGGTTTGTTTGTTGATTTCAGGCCTCCAATATTGACAGTCGCATTTCGATTGCTACGGTTAAACTTTGGACGCAAGTTAGTAATTTTTTGATTTCTTAATTGAAGTTATTTCATATTATAATTGTTTGCGAATTTACATTATCGGTTTCGTTTATGTGCATGAATCTTGTGTCTTATGTGGTTGAAATTGAGTCTCTGTTTGCATGTAAAATAAAATATTGTTCTGTAAATTGAGTCTCCGTTATGGCGCGTCAGCATAAAACGTTGTATATGTTAGCATAAAAATAGCAAATAGTAAGCATAAAAAATAGCAAATAGTATTTTTTTTACTTCATAATGAAATTGCAACCTTCTTAAATGATAGTTGAATTGTTCTATATTATTGTCGTTCTTAGACATATCTGCTGTCTCAATACCTGACGGAGATGAAATGCACAATCCGTGCAAAGATGGTTGAGAAATGCGAGGCAGAATTGATCATTATACTGTGGGGGAACAGATCGAAAGTTATGGATTCAGGTTCGTATTTAGTAAGCATGAAATAATATAAATGTGTGCATGAATTTTGAGAAAGGTAAGCATAAATAGTTTTGCTACAATACTAACTGATAAATATGAATGATTCTTTGCAGGAGTGTATTTGATGAGACATTTGAAGACGTTCAAGGGTGACTTAATCAACTGGGACACGAGATTTCTAAGGAAATGTGCGAAGCAAATCAATCTTTTGAGGATGCGGTATTTTGTTTGAGCATAGTGAATTTCGATGATAACAAAATGAAGGAGACGGTTGAACTAGAGGCGGTTGGTCATGCCGATGAGAATGAACTTGATTCTAAAGAATGTGTGAAAGAAATGCTTGATAGTTAGAATGTTGGGTTCTGCGATTCTTTGGTTTGGAGAATTTGGGATGAAAAACTTAGAACTTATGATGGTACTTATGTTTTTTAAGGATACAGTGGTTGAAGAATGTAGTCGAACACTTCTTTTGGTATATTCAAGTATTATAAGTTATGCATACATAACTTGTTTTTTATGCAAATAAAAAATGGGGACTATGCTATGTAAACACACTTGTAGATAAAAAATGGATATGCAAAAAAAATACATATCATAAGCATGAAAATACAATACGGTATGCATGAAATATAAAACCTTTAACATAATCAGTACCATAAAGATTGAACTTGAGAACTAAAATAGATATGCATGAAAGTCATAAAACACGTGCATGAAAATACATTACGATATGCATGAAATATAAAACCTTTAATATAATCATTACATAAAGGTTGAACTTGAGAACTAAAATAGATATGCATGAAAGTCATAAAACACGTGCATAAAAATAAACGGTCGTATGCATGAAAATAAGATAACAAAAAGTTAAAGGGATTCAGTTAATACAAATTAGTGCCAATAATTAAATGGTTCAGTGCATATGTCTCTACTAAGGTATGCATAAAAAATTAAGACGAATCTTCTACATCCTTAACGTTAGAGCAGTTTCTTGAATCGTGATGTCCCATCTGGTTGCATTTCCGACACATCCTCTGAGGCTTCAACTTAGCACGCAATGCCGCTTTCTTCCTAGACTGTATTCTACTGCTCGAACCCTTGAATCGTGATGTCCCATCTGGTTGCATTTCCGCACAAACCTCCGTAGTCTCTATAGAAAGTTTTGGCCTCATCAAGAGTATCAAATTTTCGTCCAACATACGATTTTAATTCGGCCGCGCAATTAGGAATGTAAATGGATTCATCGGATTTAAGAGACACATTTGACTGTAACGATTCAGTCATTCAACAAAGTGCATGCATGAATGTTACACAGTATCAGCATAAATAAACAAATACATATGCATGAAAATTATATTTACGTAGACAAATGAAATGGGAATAGTTAATCTAGAACAGAACAACAATACTTAATCGATACATATATCTCATAAATCCAGTACAGAAACCCTAATCAGAAAAAAGGCCTTCTACCCTATAAATCCAGAAATCTCTACAAAAATCCCCTAAAATGAAAACGACCTTAAAGAATTTGAACCCAACAAATCATTCCACAAATATCGAACTACAATTTTTCCAAAACCAGAACAAATATTCTTACATTTGCAGCAAATCTGGAAAAAACAGAAAAATATGCAGAAATCAATCTTCAAATACCACAATAATCGGGATAAATCGACCGGGAAAACGAGCTTAAATCACGCAAGAAACATAGAAGAACGCAACCCACGAAAAATAATTGACTTCAGTTGGGAAGATTTGAAATCGAGAGAGAAGGTTTTCGCTGAGAATGAACTTTGCAGCTGGGTTGTTTTGCAGATTTGAAGACGTGAAAAATAAGCTAGGGAAAAAAATGAGAAAGATTACATATTTGCCCTTAATGAGATGAATTATTCCTTTTTTGATTTAATTTTAAATGTCTTTTGGGGGAAAAATGATAGCCTTAGATTTACGAAATGGAGGGACGAGATCGGTTCTCGTATCTCTTTTTGATATTATGATCTCATGTGTGTGTGTGTGTGTGTGAATGTAGCAAGGATCCAAGAGCGTAGGATCTTCTATCCCACTTTCTTATATCACACTCTTATTTTTAATAGTAGTCATTTAGATGGTTACGATTTTAAATTTTAAAATTATCGTAATCATCTAAATGACTATCGTTAAAATGTGAGTGAGACACAATCGAAACATAGAATTCAATTAGGGTCCGAGGGAATGATCAAATGAGCTAAGAATATATCTTGATCGTAAATCAGGTGGATCAGAAATCTGAATGGGAGAAGACTTATAAACTTTTCGAAAAACATACTTAAAAAAAATCAGATTCGGCACGATTAGGGCTCTTTGTTTCGCTAATAAATATACACATTGGTACTAAATGGCTCGTGAACCTCCCAAAAATTATGTAGTACTACTACTTAACTTGAATTTTCTTTTCATATTTTTTTAAAATTTACTATTTACTCTATTATGCTATTCTTGTCTTAATTTCCCTTTTGCTGTCACCTTATTTTTGTTTTCATCAGAAAAATGAAAATATTTTGTGAACTACAATCAATTTTAACAGTAGATCCCACTACTTTAATACACTTTTCACTCATTTTAACACATGACACCTCCACATCAAACACAACTAAGACAAGAGTAATTATAACGGATGGATTATTTTATTATTATTTTGTAAAATGTAGCTTTGCCACTTAATATTATAATTTCATCTTTTTTTAAAAAAAATCACCCTTACAATACTGTTCACAAAATGAGTCTTGGACGTACGTTCTAAACAAAATAATGCATGGGAAATATGTGCGCGGCTTTAATAACCTAGTACCGCAGAACGCCAAGTTGGAAAATAATGGACTTGCCATTTAATGTTCTAGATATTGTGTTTGTGTTTCATAATAATTAATTTCCACATGACCAGAAAAGATTGAGACTGTAAGATTCGTACCATTCTCAAGACATTCAAATTAATTTTGAGTCCTATAAATTTAAATATTCTAATTTTTTTCTCATTTTTATCTTTCTCTTCGTCTCAACTTTCCTGTAGCATTAATTCTCTTACAATATTGAAATACGTTTAAATTTACGGTTTAAAAATTAAAAAAATGGCGAAGAGAATGACGAATATACCAAAAGAAATTAAGATATTTAGGGTTAGTATGACTCAATTGAAAGATGCATGACAATTTGAATGTTATGCAAAAGGTGGAGGGATGTTATGCTGGAGGTGGAGGGATGAATGTGACGATAAAAATGAAATATTTAACTTTACATGTGTCCATTAAAAAAGAAAGAGTGTAAATATTATGGAAAAGTTGAGAGATCAATTTGACGATTTACTCTAAAAAAAATTGTATGGTAATAACTTATATTAAAGGGATTCGATCCAAACGCACATAACACTAAAAGTCTAATACCTATTTATTCTAGAACACTTGTATATTATCGTTATTATTATATTAGCGTGAGGAAAATTTAAAATTGCTATTCTAGGTGCGAATTAGGTAAATTTCATTCGTATAAACAAAAAGTATTTTAAGTTAATTATGCGATTATATACTTAATTATAGAGGAGTTGGTGGGAATATACACGTTATTCTAGAAAGATTGCTCCTGCATGTGTACATGACGATGACTGAGAAAGCACGTTACACCAAGATTACACAAGATTTATGTAGGATGATGGCATATGATATTATAATAAGTCATGCTTTTTTATTTGTCATGTAACTCGCAATTGTTATAAAAGTACAATAACACGCAAATCACGGAAAAAAGTAAATCATTCTAAAGTAATCATTATTTATGCACAATATAATGAAATTCGAATTATTCTTACCCACACATATTCAATCATGGCTACGATCAATTTAAATTAGTAGTAATATAATTGTGAACGTGGGTGGGTTTGGAACCAAATAAGAATATTTTGATAATATTAATTAAAAATACATATTTTTCATTAATACCAAAAGCATAGTACATGAAATAACGCAATTTTTCAACAACAATTGCAGGACTTATTATTCCCACTGCGTATACTAATTAATATTAATATTTAAATAAAGAAAAACAATCACATAATTTAAAAATCTATTCATCTTCAATCTTGACGAAATCCAAGTTGGTCTTCCCCAGAAGCCGATTCCCCAGCATCGATTCAACATATTCTATGAACTTCATCGGCTTGTAAAACGGACGGCCGTCTTTCTCCACCAGCTGCGCCGCCGGTGCAACGACGGCGTCCGGCGCCGCGCCCTGCGCCAGCACCACCGATATCCTCGCCGCCTCTGTATTCACCACCGCTCTGTGCCTCACACTCTTATACCTCCCATTGCTGAGAATCTATTCAATTCGAGAATCGAATTAGCCAAATTTTGATTCAATTTAGCAAAATTGAGATAGTAATGTTGAGGATTTTGATTTTGATTCTATACCTCGAGATGATCGGCGGTGTTGACCAGAATGGCGTCCGGCGGCGAGTTGGTTTTGAACCACTCTCCTTCATGCTCGATCTGCAGTCCGGCGACGCCGTTGTGGATGAGGAAGGTGAGGAGGCCGTGGTCGGTGTGCGCGGGGATTCCGATTGCTTGATCCGGCTGAGGGCAGGGCGGGTAGTAATTCGCGGCGTACATTTGGAAGCACTGGTCGAGATTCAGAGCTTCATCCATGAATCCTTCCTCGAACCCTAGGTTTTCTCCAATCGAGCGCAGCAGCTGCCGATACACCGGTAGTGTCGTTTTGGAGTATTCCAATAGAGTTTCCCTCATCGATTGTGGATTTTCGGGGCAGTGGAACTCGGGATGAACATAGGCTTTAACGAAATCGCGCCATAGATGAACTCTCTGATTCGCGACGTTGATTAGGCTGCCGCTGCCGGACTTGATCGGGTCAGAGGCGGATTTGGCTTCGTAGCGGTGCTTCTCTTCCTCCGGAAGGTCGAAGAACTCCAAGCTCCGGTCGATTATCGCCTTCAGAAGAGTTTCCGGTACGCCGTGATTCACCAGCTGCAATTGATCGAAAATTCAAATTAGTTCGTTAATTCTTCAATTCAATGGATACTATAGATTTTGTGTTCAATCCTTCTTACGATGAAGAATCCCCAATCTTCGCAAGCTTTGGCGAGATCGTTGAGAGCTCTGGACCGTTGATCCGGATCGGAGGAGTTGAGGAGGGAGAAATCGACGATGGGGAGGGAGTCTGGGTCGGAGCCTCGAGAATCGGTTGCGAATGTGTACTGAGTTGGAATTGACTCGAGGCTTTTCGACTCGGCCAACTCCTTCACGAATGAGTTAGGGGTTTGGGAAGCTGTAGCTGCCATTGATGCTCTCTCTCTCTCTCTCTCTCTCTCTCTCGCTTTCTCTCTCTTTCTGTGTGTATGGTGATGCTGATTTGAGTTATGTAGTGAGTCTGCACGAGTCAGCTATTTATAGAAATAACGGACGTAATTTTTCTTCTGTTGTCGGTGACTCGGTGGTGTGCTATTGGCAAAATGACACTTTTAAGTCCACAGCACTAATGTCGAAATTTAGGTCCTTTCTCGAGAATAATTCCAAGTCGTTGTTAAAATTGCTCAGTATTTCTGGTGCATGTACGACATTTTTACTATCTAAGTTGCAAGTAAAATACTTACAATTTCATGTCATTCTACAATAATGTATTAATATTATGAGTTTATATAATATAACATTTATTTATTAACTAATTAATTAAAATACGAGATTTAATAGAGAGACATGGTAAGAAGGGAAATATATGGAGAGCTACGCACTCCACGTGAGGATAGCACGCCTAATTGGAAAATAGTAGGCCAACGATTTGACGTTCTGCATGCATATTGTATTATTCACATGCTTATTAAATTAAATAATAATCACTTCTATATTTTTATTTATTATTAAAAAAAAAAATCTCCACGTGACATACACATACGTTGCCTACTATTTTAATAAGAGACATTTTTACTATTAGTCAAATAGTATAAATAAAAAATAAATATAACCTATAACTAAAACAAAACACAAAAATAGTCATTTTGTCTTTATCCGACGGAGGGCCTATGGAGGGTCGATCGGCCCTCCATCGGCCTTAAAGAAAAAAATCTGTCGGCCGAACAAATTTATCGGCCGAGCCACTAAATTCTGTAGACAATTACTAGGGCCGAGGGCCGATGGAGGGCCGAAGGTAGGCCGATCTCCATAGGCCCTCAACATATTTAAAAAAAAAAAATTGTTAACAGGAGGGCATCGGCCCTCAACTTCAAAAAAAAAAATTGTTTACAAGGGCCATCGGCCCTCATCTTAAAAAAAAAATTTGTTTACAAGGGCCATCGGCCATCAACTTAAAAAAAATTGTTTACAAGAGCCATCGGCCCTCATCTTAAAAAAAAAATTGTTTACAAAAGCCATCGACCCTCATCTTCAAAAAAAAAAATCAAAAATTGTTAACAGAGCCATCGGCCCTGACCCTCAACTAAAAAAAAAATTATTTCACTTTTTTTTTTTTAAACATGTTGAGGGCCGATGATCGGCCCTCCATCGGCCCCAGACACTCTGCGCCCACAAAAGGACAAAATGATTATATATGTGTTTTTATTTAGTAAAAGACTATATTTGCTTTTCGATTTATTCTTTTGGCTAACAGTGAATATTAACACTTTTAATAACCCTCCACGGAAAAGCGTACATATCATATCACTAATAAATTAGATACGAGAAAATTGAATAAGAGATCGATTTATTTTTATTTTACGAATATTAGATGCTTTAATTATTTTCTTTGGGAAGAATAACTATAGTGTCTCTCTAGAAAAGCCATCTCTCTTTGATTTTCAACTCTAAGTTGACAGTTTTATTATTAGTAGTTAGTAGTTGTAACCGAAATTATTGTTGGCTATATTTATGGATTGTCGCACTGCACGTTGAATATTTTTAACAAGGCATGATTGCTCGACACGTACACCTATTTGTACAAATATTAGACGTGCAATTTACACACTTTGTTAAATATTAAATTAAGTTGATAATGACTACGCAAGATTTGTATAATAATATTTTAAGGAAATGATTATATGCGAGTTTTTAGTTTTAAATTTGGTTCCAAGTCATGATCGGCGTGCTACTCGATTAGACCAAAGCTTATGAGTACGATATATAAGATATAGTAAGATTTATTGTGTGGATTTTTTAAATATTACTTTTAAAAAGTATGATTTTCAAAAGATTACGTTAAAAAATATAATTCACAGAATATTAGTACGCTTGCCAACTAGATTACCATGTGAAAGTTGTAATGTTTAATTTGTGTCATTCCCTTTTCAATAATGTCGAAGATATTATGTTTTTCACACTTTTTAAAATGACAATTTAGATGTCAAAAGAGAGAGTAGATTGGATAATATTTTTAGTAGAGTAATCTTTTGGGAATCATTTTTTTGAGATTTTGTTTAAGGAATTATTTTTTTTGAAAAAAATCATCCTGAAAATTTGATCTAAGATTCGAGTCCTTGTTACATTAATTATTATACGCCTTTCAAAGAGTTTGTGATTTTAAAATTGAGAAAAGCGATGGAATCATACTTAATTATACATATTAAAATGACAAAATCGGAGATAGATATAAGAGATGTATAGGAGGTACAAGATTTTGAATGGTACCATATGACAAAATGGTCTCTCCAAATGGCATGAACAAGTGTGGGAGTTTTGACGAACCTCTCCGGTTTAAACTCGTAAGAATCTGGAATCGGAATCGGGACTTCCTCTCTTACTCGATCTTGCCATTATTGATATTCTTAGCTAATAGCATGAGGCACCGCAGTTGTCTCGTATCCAGCTAAGTAAATGTTCTTGCAATTATCGACAATAAACTTCTCGATTTCATCTTGGCTAAGGTTGCTACTCAACAATCACCCTCAACATATATTTTTTTTTCATTTTTTTGTTCTATATATAAGCTTCAAGATCAAATCTTTCATGAGGCTCCACGTGGCTGCAATTGCCGTTGTCTCGAATCCAGCTAAATAAATGTTCTTGCAGTTGTCAACGGTAAACTTCTCTATTTCATCCGGGTTCTAGCACCTTCTAAAATCATCCTAAGCATTTTTTTCCTTTTGTTCCACCAATTTTAAATAAGATAAAATCTTTGTGCGGCTCCCATTTTCCTTTTGTTCTTTGTAGGCATATATCTACATAATCAATAAGAATAATGAGATTTGAAGTAATAATTATTATTCGTGAGATCGTCACTCCACCAATTAATGAGAAATCATTAATAGAGCAAGTTGTAACTTCTTTAAGAGCTCTGAGTTTATGTAATAATTGTTCACCTTCAGCATAAGCGGTCCGGATCTTCTGGCCCATTTTCGGTGGACCACTTGGTGGCACACCAGTCATGCGGCGCCACGCGTGCATTGGTGGCCCCCAAGCCAATAAATTAATATTAAAGTGTAAAAAAGGTAGTCCACCAATGCACGCTTGGCGTCGCGTGATTGGTGGGCCACCAAGTGATCCAGTGAAAATGGACCAGAAGATCCACAACGCAGCATAAGTGCTTCCAAAACAAGTCCTCATAATTACGTCAGCCGAGAATTTTCTCACGATATTAATCGATTTTAATATCTGCAGCTTTACCACCTTCATCATTGATCAGATCTTTCCATGAATCTATCAACATCAATGTGATTCTTGAATCAAACTTGTCATTTCCTACAAGGAAGAAAAAAGAAACCATTTCGATGCCATAGTTGAAAAACTAACAAAAGATAATTAAGTGGAAAACCTTAGTTTTTATGTAGTACTGCCTCTGTTTCATTTATATTGGTCCTTTGTCTTTCCGGCATGGAAATTAAAAAAAGTAGAATATGTGATAAAATATGAGAGAAAATATGAGTGCGATGGTGAGAGAGTAGATGATAAAATAGGTAAGAGAAATAATAAAATATGAGAGAATGTAATATCTTATTTTTCTTTTTTTAGAAATGGATCAATATAAATGGAACAGATCGAAATAGAAAAAGATGCCAATATAAATGGGACGGGGATGTAGTATATAATTTATTGATTGATAGATAGATAGATATGGGCAGATAAAAAATGATTAATTAAAGGAATAAAATTTGATAATTGGAGATGCAAATCTACATTTTAGAAAAAGAGATAAAATCTTCAAAATTGTAAAGATCGAAATAAAAATATTTCAAAAAATATAAAGAAAATGACTAAAAACATCCAAAAAAAAATTCAAAAAATACACTAAAAAATTTGGTACAATGATTGATAGATACCTTGAATTTATCGAGGAATAATTCGGGAGCAAGAATCTTCCTCAGATAAGCCAAGAAATCGTCATTGGAAGTTAGAATACCTTTACCCAGTATATTCTTGATAGAAATTATATGAAGTTTGATTGTCATCCCCGAAAAAATCCAGAGGATCTTCTGGCCCAAAAAATGGTGGCCCCTTCGGTGGCCCACCAATCATGCCCCGTCACGCGTGCATTGGTGCACCACCTTTTTTAAAATCAAATATTAATTTAATTGAGTGGGGCCCACCAATGCACGCGTGGCGTGGCGTGATTAATGGCCACCGAGTGTTCTTCCCATTTTGGGACAGAAGATTCGCTTTGCCGAAAAAAGCGGTGATTATACTCTAGTCCCACCATTGAGATGGTGATATGTGTATTTTTGGTTAAAGAAAATCATTAATCAAATTAATTAACTTAATTTCAACACGTATAAAGCTATGGTAAAATACACATATTACTACGTTATTGTCTTACATGTATTGGAACATTAAAAATTAAATCGAAAATCATTAGTGCGAAACAAGTTTTTATGTCATATAATTCGTATAGCATATATGAAAGTGTACATTGTAGAATATAGAAAAAAAATCGGATCAACCACCTTTGATTACTCCAAAACTTATCTACATAGATGTATAAAAATAAATTAATTTAATGGCATTCTACCTACATCATAAAGGTTAATTTCATAGACAGTCAAATTGGTCCTCCACTTTTTCCACAATATTTATATTAATTGGTGTTTCACTTTTCAATAGTCATATATATAAGTCTAAACATCTCAATTTTGTCGTTACATGGATCCCTCCACCTTTCCCCATAACATTTAAATTGGTCATCTATCTTTCATTTGAAACATCCTAATTTCGTAGCATATCGTCCTCTCCTTGGCCACTTTCCCTCAATTTTAAAACCGCAAATCAACCCCAAGGATGAATTTAATCAAATAAATTAAGCGTTTGTATTTCGATGTTATAACATATTTAAATGCTAGAATGAAACATGTCAGAAGAATAGGCAAAGCGAAAGGAAGGACGAATATGTTGGGATTTTGTATGCTAGAAGCAAATTTTATGCTTGTATACAATGTGTTTTGTCCCTACCACTATTTTATTCTCCTATCTGATAAATATATATATTTGCACATGTTATCCTTTATCTTGTATAAAAGTTAGATTTGTGTGGTGTGTCGGGTATCACAGAAGACAACACAAATTGGTTGAACTGACAAGATATAAACAGTTATCACAGCTGGGACAACTTCATGATAAGTTGTCGGTTTAAGCTGAAGTTTAGATAAGAAGTGGCTTGTCTTAGCTGCTTATCTTTATTGGTACACTTAAGGTGGTGTATTGACGGATCACAGTGAGATGTGTTCTCCTAACTAACCTTAGTGGAGAACCAAGATCTCGGTGACTTAGCTGGTCTTAAGCTTGGTAAGACTTCAGCTGAGTGCATTTGACTATCTATCACTTTGACCTACTATGGTGAACGTCATCGCGACCAGATCTACGTATCTTGGGTGTTAGTAGTTATTTGTGGCTCAGGCTGATTGTCTGTCTATTGCAGCCGTATCCTAGTAAAATGGGTTGATAATATCCCATGAGGAACTCGAAAGGATTAACAAACTAAACCCGTCCGGTTGATTAAGTTCAGGTGTGTTAATAAGGTCGAGTGGTACTACTCAGGAATATAAGATGTTAATTAATTTAAGCTGTCAGTGAGCTTAATTAATTAATAGATATTTCTATCTTAAATACGGAGATCGATTAAGTCTAAAATACAAGTCCTTGCTCAATTTGGGATAAATGGGTAAGTCAACACGGATTCTCTAGTGGAATGAATTTGTGTTTATTAATTAATTTTGCTCTGGGCTGAGCATGGATAATTAATTAATTTAAGGCCCAACTTTATTTCTTGTATTGGATCCTCGATCCTACCGATTAGTTGTCTGGTTATTTATTGTCTCTCAGAAATCATTATTAATAGATTAATGTATTTTTACATTATTTAATAATGTTATTTATCTGGAATTAATTGGCTGGACCAATTAATTGATAAATATTAGTAGCCAAGTGGATTAATTAATTATATTTTGGGCTAATTATGTAGAAGCCCATTAGGAATATAATTAAATTAATGGGCTATAGATATATTAATATTATATTAGCTTTTGAAGCCTATATATATGTTAGTATTCTGTTCATAAATAGAATATATACATACACACATAATATACACGCTATGCGTGAATGAGAGAGAGATGATATTCTTAATTTTCTCCAGTTCTCTGACCACCAGAGGGAGAAAATGGCCGGGACACAGATCAGAAGATCTGACACAGGAGCAAAAATCAAAGCCGCGACAACACACGAAGGAGGAAGGTATCGGTTCTAACCCTCACTTATCCTTCAATTGGTATCGGAGCCAGGTTTAGGCTCTGATTGTTGCTGTTAGGTGTATGATTAGGGTTTAATTCCGTCGTTATCGGGTTAATTTTCGTATTTGGGGCGGCCTGCGAGCCATTGTTTTGACCCCGTTGTAACGTTTTTCTCGTGAGAAAATCCACGAGTAGTTGATAGGACCAATGTATTATGTGATTGTACTGTTATTGTACTGTAATTACTCCGGGATGCACGAAAATCGAGGCGCGTCCCGGCGGCGATTCCCGGCGGGTCCGGGGTCCAATTTCCGATTAGCTTGAACCGATGGATTCCTCGTCACACAAGCTTCGTTTCGATATGTCGATGGGATCATCCAATCCCGGATGCGACCGGAATCGACGTCTGAAGTTTGTTGCTCACCATAAATTTTTCCAGCGACAAATTCGAAAATTGAGGGAAATTGATGGACGATTTCGGCCGGAATCCGTTCATGGTGGCCTAAAATTGTTCAAGGATCATTATCCATGAATCAATTGAACGAATCGGGGATCGGAAAGAGGCAATTTCGCAACGGCGGAGCCGGCGGCGGCGGGTTGCGCAATTGCTCGGATTCCCGTCGCGGTGGCAGAAATCGCTGGCCGTTTGGCACGGCCCAGACGTCTGGAGAGAATAGAGACGGGGAGGAGCGCCGGGGGTGGGCAGAGCGAGGCAAGGCGGCGCGCGGCGCGCGATCTGCTGTGTGCAGACGCGGCGGCGCGACTTCAGCCTCCAGGCGACGCGGCGGCGGCTGTTTCACGGCGGGCGGTGGGCAGGCGTCCTCCAGGCGGCGAGGAGACCTAGAACAGCCGGTCATATGGCCGCCTTGGGCGGCGGCGACGTGCGGCAGCAACTGCCGCTGCTGTTCGTTGTGAAGAAGACCGCTGACGTCAGCCCTGGCCTTGCTGACGCCAGTTCTCGCTGATGTGGCGTGCACACGTGGCGGCCACGTGTCTGCCACGTGGCAGCTACCCCTGCTGACGTGGAATTTTTTACGTGGCAGCTTTCAGAAGCTTTTTTTGACGCAAACAACTCCAGATTCAAAGATTTTGAAGATCGAAGAACTGTATTTTGATCGGGCTATGTAATAGTTAGTAATTACATGTTTTAAAGCCCGATAATGACGTTTTAAATTTTCTATTTGCGCATTTATTTATTATTATGCTTTAGCATGCGATTAAGTGATTAATTGCGCTTAGAAAAACATGTTTTATTTTTCGCGAGCACGTTTTATTATGTGCGCTTAGAAATTGCATACTTTAGGAATTATGTGGATATGCATGATTCAAAACAAACCTTTTGAATAAAAAAACTAAGCAATTTTTAAATTAAATGTTTAATTAGATTCCATTAATTTGGCTATTAAACACCTAATCGGACCTCCATTAATTGGACTCTACACGAAAGTAGTAAGATTATGTGAGTAAACGTCCACCTGCGTGGCTTTCTTGCATTTTTGAACTATCAGTTTTGTGAGATGAGTTTTCCAAAAACAATATTTGATTATTATTGAGTAGTGGGATCGAAGCCGTAAACGTCCACCTGCGTGGCTTGCGTGTCTAGTAAACACGAGTACTGTAGAAGATAATAATTAAATAGGATGACTAATTAGATCAAATTGAATGCAGCATGGTTCGAGTAAGTATGTCAATTTCGAGAATTTGATTCTATTTTGGTCAAATTAATGGTTAATGCTTAGATGTCACCGCAGGTACAATTCATTTCCCTCGAAGTTTCTTCCCGCGTTTTAATATTGACATGGTCCAGAATATCGAACTATTAATTCCATTCGTCTTAAGAACCTAGACGTGGATTGGAATTAAAGAGCTAGGTAAATAGATTGGTTTAGGGTTACGCTAGTAAATGTCCACCTGCGTGGCTTGCTAGTGGAATTCCTAGAGCCGTTCGAGGTTTTTAATATCATTGTTTTTACAAAAGGTTAAAATGATTATTAATTACGAATTATGTGCAAATATTAATTTCATACATGCTCTTAAATTATATTTTTCAGATATGTCTGTTCGAATATTTTATTTTTCAAGTTCCTAAACAATCTCACCAACCAAACCCTAACGGGTTTAACAATTTTAAATAATTTCATAGAGTGGAAGAGATATCTTATCTCTCCCAATAAAAGCTTTGCAAAGGTCCTATAAGAACTTCTGTTTTAGGACCGCTATGTCTAAGAACGAGTTTACTATGAGTATGTTACTCAAATCTTTGGTAGCGGTCAAAGAGGTTATAGGAAAGGGCAAGAGTGCTCAAGTCTTGAATATCCCTAGTAGTTCAAGGAATCCTCCAAAAGGCGGAAACCAGAAAAAGAGCAGAAAGGGTGATAAATTCAAGAAGAGCAGTGGGAGTAAGAAGACGGTCCTTACCGGCGACATACGAATGTCAAAGGAGAAAGGAAGGTTCTTCAAGAGTGGTAAAAAAAGACACTGGAATAATTATAATCCAGATGTCAAGGCAAAACAGAAAGAGACGCAAGTCGCTCTTGTAACTGAGACTGTTCTAGTTTCCTCTTCTACCCACGAATGGGTAGTGGATTCGGGGGCAACTGATCATGTTTGTTACACCTTGCAAGGTTTCTTGCAGAAAAGGTAATTGAACAATGGCGAGGTGGTAGTTTCAATGTGCAATGGATCGAAAGTTCCTGCAATTGCCATTGGGGATTTAAATCTATCTTTTAATAGTTCTGTTTTAGTATTCAAAGAAGTTTAATATGTTCTTGAGTTTAGGCGAAACATTATTTATGTTTCAAAACTCTGCACCATGGATGGTTATGAATCAAGTTTTGATAGTGGAGTTTCTATCATGAAAGACGATGATTTTATCTGTGGTGGACCATTAAACGGATCTTTATATACTATTACTTGTAAACCGCGTAGTTCTGTTAATATTGCTTCCTCATCATCAAATCCTAAGAAGAGGAAAGAATCTTCTAAGGTAAACCAAACTTATTTGTGACACTTAAGACTAGGTCGCATCAATCTTAACAGGACTCAAAGGTTGGTGGAATATGGATCATTGGAGTCTCTCCAAGTTGAACCATTTCCAACTTGCGAAACCTGTTTGGAAGGAAAGATGATGACTAGGCCTTTCAAGGCAAAGGGTTATAAAGCCACGAAGTATTAAGTTTGATACATTCTGACTTGTGTGAGTCTATCTCTACACAAGCTCGTGGAGGGTATGAGTACTTCGTCACATTTACTGACGATTACTCGAGGTATGGATATGTTTACCTTCTTCGCCACAAGTTGGATTGCTTTGAACCCTTTAAGGAATTCAAGGCAGAAATGGAGAAGAAGCTATGTAAAGAAATCAAAACAATACGATCTGATCGTGGTAGGGAATACCTATCCAACGAGTTCAAGGACTACTTGACAGAATGTTGGATTACATCCCAGCTGACAGCACTGGGCACGCCTCAGCAGAATGGTGTGTCAGAGAGAAGGAATCGAAGTTTTTTAGAGATGGTTTGGTCCATGATGAGTTATGCAACTTTGCCAGTTTCCTTTTGGGGATATGCCCTAGAGACTGCAACATACTTGCTGAACCGTGTGCATTCCAAGTCGGTACAAAAGATCCCTTTCGAGTTGTGGAGCAAGCACAAACCCGGTATGCACCACTTAAGGATTTGGGGTTATCCTGCTTATGTGCTAAATAGGCAGACCAACAAATTGGATTCGCGTTAGAAGTGATGGTGTTCATAGGGTATCCGAAGGAAACGAAGGGTGGATACTTTTATGATCCTAAAGAACAGAAGATCGTTGTTAGCCCTAACGCTCGGTTCTTAGAAGAGGATTACATTAGTAACCATAAATCTCGAGTCGACATCATCCTTGAGAGGAATTACAAGGTGGTCGAGTTACACTTGAACAACCAGTTGTGCAAGATAGTACTCCACGAGTAACTGCATAATCTGTTAACACAACACCTGACACTGTTCGACGTAGTGGGAGGGTGATATGTAAACCTGATCGGTATATGTTCACTGGGGAGATGTTTGATCATCTCCCGGCAGATGAACAAGATACCGTGGATCCCTAGACTTACAACGAAGCAATGGGAGATGTAGATGCAGATTCCTAGCGAATCATCATGGACTCAGAATTTAAGTCCATAATTGATATGGATGTATACGAGATCACTGAACTACCTGAGGGCTACAAGGCTATTGGTAGTAAGTGGGTATACAAGAGAAAGAGAGAGGACCGAATGGAGAAATCATGGCGTTTAAGGCCAGGCTAGTGGCGAAGGGTTTTACCCAGAAAGAAGGTATCGATTACGAAGAGACCTTCTCGCCTGTAGCAATGATCAAGTCCATTCGGATTCTCCTTGCCATATCAGCTCACATGAACCTAGAGATCTGGCAAATGTATGTCAAAACCGCATTCCTAAACGGTCACCTTTAAAAAGGTAGGGACATCTACATGAAACAGCCAGATGGTTATGTGAAGGAGGGCAAAGAGCATCTAGTTTGGAAGCTTAAGAAGTCTATTTATGGACTTAAGTAAGCTTCCCGATTATGGTACCAGCGTTTTGACGAGGTAGTCAAATCCTATGGTTTTGTATCCTGTCCTAACGAGGTGTGCGTGTACCGCATCTGTGTTAATGGAACAGTGGTGTTTCTTGCACTTTACGTAGATGACATCCTTCTCATTGGCAACAATGTTGAAGTGTTATCAGACGTAAACACATGGTTATCCGAGCAGTTTCAAATGAAGGACTTAGGTGAAGCTGCTTACATCCTTGGGATCAAGGTTATATGAGATCGCCAGAAAAGGATGTTAAGTTTGTCACAAGCGTCCTACATTGATACTGTTATTGCTCGTTTCAGCATGCAAAATGCCAAGAGAGGTTCGGTACCTTTCAGACATGGCATTTTTCTATCCAAGAATCAGTGCCCTAAAACGCCTGAAGAGATAGAAAGTATGAGGCTAGTACCATATGCTTCCGCTGTCGGTAGCCTCATGTATGCAATGCTTTGTACGAGAGCAGATATCTAATATGCTGTAGGCATGGTCTCAAGATATCAGTCTAACCCTAGAAAGGAACACTGGACTGCGGTCAAGCATATTCTCAAGTACCTTAAACGGACTAGAGATTATAAACTTGTTTACCAGTCAAACAGTCTAGTGTCTTTGGGTTATACAGAATCGGATTTCCAGGCTAACAGAGACGAGAAGAAATCTACCTCGGGTTATGTGTTTACCTTGGGAGGTGGAGCCATTTCATGGAGGAGTACAAAGCAGAAATGCATTGCGGACTCAACCATGGAAGCAGAGTATGTGTGGTCGCTCGTAAGCTTCGAAAGAGGCAGTTTGGCTCAAGAATTTCCTCCTGGATCTTGATATTGTTCAGAATTTACCTAAGGCGATCACGATTTATTGTGATAATGCGGGTGCAGTGACAAATTCTAAGGAACCCAGATCTCACAAGGTGTCTAAACACATAGACCTGAAGTACCATATTATACGAGTATTCGTAAATCGAGGTGACGTGGTGATTGACAAAATTGGAACTGAAGTCAACCTAGCTAATCCTTTCACGAAGAGCTTACCACTCCCGGCTTATGAGAAGTATGTTCGTGGCTTCGGGATGGTAGAGATGCTCCCCACTTAGGACTACAGAAACTTTTGTATAAGTGGGAGAAGATGCAGTGATAAATAGGATTGATAGCTAAGATATAGCTGGGTACTAGTTTGTACCTAGATAGCTGAGATATAGTTGAGTACTAGTTTGTACGTAGAACTGACACATTGTATACTAAAAGTTTACTTTAGTATAAGTCGGAGAATTGTTGGGATTTTGTATACTAGACGCAAATTTTATGCTTGTATACAATGTGTTTTGTCCCTACCACTATTTTATTCTCCTATCTGATAAATATATATATATAATATATTATATATATACATATATTGTTATCCTTTATCTTGTATAAAAGTTAGATTTGTGTGGTTGTTTCGCGTATCACAAAAAACAACACAAATTGGTTGAACCGACAAGATATAAACAATTATCACAGCCAGAGACAACTTCGGGATAAGTTGTCGGTTTAAGCCGCAGTTTAGATTAGAAGTGGCTTGTCTTAGTCGCTTTGTCTTTACCGGGACTAAAAATAAAAAAAAAACCACTTAAATGTTATAATATAATCATACTATCTCGATAAAATATGTTTTCTAAAAAAAATTATTGAAAAAAAATTTTGATTTAGTTTTAGTTTTAAAGGTGTGTTTACCCTATATATATTAAGTTTAAAGACCTACTATTGTTGAAATATATGACGAATCCATAATTATCTTGGGTGTTAATAGTTATATTTGTAAGGCTCGATTGGTTTTTTTTTTTTTTTTGTTTTTTTTTTTTAAAAAAATGGGTTGATAATATCCCATGAGGAACTCGAAAGGATTAACACACTAAACCCCCTGGCCTTGATTAAGTTCTTGTGTTAACCGTTGTTAATAAGTTCGAGTGTACTACTGGGAATATAAGATGTTAATTAATTTAAAGTTGTTAGTGAGCTTAATTAATTAATGGATATTTCTATCTTAAATACGGAGATCGATTAAGTCTAAAATACAAGTCCTTGCTCAATTTGGGGTAAAGGGGTAAGTCGGCACGGATTCTCTATGGAATGATATGTGTTTATTAATTAATTTTGCTCTGGCTGAGCATGGATAATTAATTAATAATTAAGAGGCACAACTTTATTTCTTGTATTGGATCCCCGATCCGCTCAATTAGTTTGTCGGATATTTATTGTCTCTCAAATCATTATTAATAGATTAATGTATTTTTACATTATTTAATAATGTTATTTATCGGAATTAATTGGTGATAAATATTAGTAGCCCCCCGATTAATTAATTATATTTTGGGCTAATTATGTGGAAGTCCATTAGAATATAATTAAATTAATGAGCTACAAATATATTAATATTATATTACTTTAAGCTATATATATATATTAGTATTCGTTCATAAATAGAATATAGACATACACACATGGTATAACTCCATGCGTGAATGAGAGAGAAATGATATCTTAATTTTCTCCACTATGTTTTTTTAACCGACCCTTAGGAGAAAAAGAATCGAAGATCTAACACAGGAGCAACAATCAAAGCCGCGACAACACACGAAGGAGGAAGGTATTAGTTCTAACCCTTAATTATCCTTCAGAATATGACAGATGAAATTATGATATATAGGGGAGGGTTCAATAAGGAACACCACCTTATTGAAAGAATTAGGAATAAAATCTATCCATCTATTTTATACAATCAAAGGTCGAGATTTAATCTTATAATAATAATAAAAAACACATTAATAATTTTTTTATGATAAAAAGATAATAAATTCCCTTATTTAATTTTTTACATCAAAGTTTACGTATTCTCTTTCTCCATTTATGTAATCTCTCTCTCCTCTCTCTCTTATCTGCTTTAGTCGCCCCCCCAAAGTCCTGCGGTCCCTCCTCCACCAAGCCGTCGTCCCTCTTCCGTCGATTCGTCGCTCCGCTGTAGTGCTCAGATTCGTCTCTCTCTCTCTCTCTCTCTCTCTCTCTCTCTCTCTCTCTCTCTCTCTCTCTCTCTCTCTCTCTCTCTCTTCAGATCTACACAGATCAACCATTCCTGCACCGTTGCCGTCGAGATCGGCAAAGATCCGACCATCAATACACTGCTATTGCCGCAACCTGTAGAGATCTGTTGAGATCCGACTATCCTTATGTAGTCACCGCCGCGATCTGTCCAGATCTGAAAAATTGCCCCAAATCTGTACAGATCCGCCCCAGATTTGTAGAGATCCGTCAAGATTTGCAAATTCAACTAAAGTGTATACAAAATTCAACTAAAGTGCATACGAGATTCATGTAAAGTGCATACAAAATTCGTAAAGTGCATAACAAATTTACGGAAAATGCATAAATTTTTTTCGTAAAGTGCATATAATTTTACTGTAATTTTACTATAATTTTGAATCAGTATTTTGAATAAATGAATTTTATAGCAAAGGAAATAGTTTAATTGTTAAATAAATAAAATTTATTATTTAATAATTAAGAGGTTCGAAAGTTTTGTTTAACAAGAAAGAAGAAATAAACTAATCACAAGAAAGTAGGATAACAAATTTGAGAAATTAATTTTCATAAAATTGAGGTATGAAATAAGAAAGAAAATGATAAAATTACTTGTGTAACCTTAATGAATAAAATAAAGGGAATTAAAAAATTTAAAAAGTTTTCTAATCAAAACCACACATCTTAAAAGATGAATGGATGAAATGTGTTCCTTGTTCCTTCATTAAGCATGTGTTCCTTAATGATCCATTTCCATGAATATATATATATATATATATATATATATATATATATATATATAGTTTAACTAAAAGATCGAAGATTAATTTAAATATTGTAGAAGAAATAGAGGAGAAATGTAGTTATTTATTTTTTTAAAGTTATAATTGATCAACATTATAGTGTAAATGCGTTGTCAAATATCTTCCCTAGAGCATTCTGGACTACTACGTTGTTTGCGATCTGAATTAAATAATAACACTCTGTGTACAAGATAGATAAATAAAAAAATGATTTTTATATGTCATTCATTTAAGTAACTAAATAAAGAATATGAAATGTTGGAATCTTACGTACACACACACACCATATACGAAGTAATTAAATGGATAAAAATAAAAGGCATGCACATCTTTAATTTTATCAATACCAAACACTTGAACAAAATCAGGCCGTGGGTAGACAAATAAATATGAAATCACGCCGTAGCCAGACAAAAGGCATCAAAGTAGAACAATCGACTTTATTATTCAAGAAAGAGATATCTAAACCAAATTGTCCCATCGAAAGGAACAACTAAGGTTTCAACCGACTCGAGGTGTGAAGATATTTAGGGAAGAAAGCGAATGAGAAGTTGGACAATACAAGCATCTAGAGTTCGACTGTGGCCGACCGGCATGAATAAATGTGGGACTTTGTACTGTTGGCGAACCTTTCGTAAGAATCAGGCTTCATCAATATATCCGGATCCGTCTGCAAACCTTGTTTACTGCAATTCATGGATTATTAAGGGCTTCTACTGAAATTCGTTTAAGGAGAGATCCAAGGAGTATTTGTAGAGTTACGTACAAAAGAATATGAAAATGTGATATCGCAGTCACTATGCTTAACCGACACTTAAGGGGAACTATTGACGTACCCAAATATGAGGTATGGTTTGGGTCCCATGTAATTTTTATATTATTAATTTAAGATTATTAGTAGTATTAAATAAACTTGAGTTATTTTACCTTAATCCTATATTACTCCCTCGTTCTAAAATTCTTGTTTTTCGATACGACTTGTGTGTTTGTAAAATTATATAAATTTGTTGGTCCCACAAAAAAGGTCGTGTGTAATAATTTGTTAAAAAATAAAAATAAATAATAATTTTATAACATTCCAAAATGGTATAATATACAAGAATTTTGGAAGTATAATATTGTAACCTCAATGTATTTAATAGAATATACTTTCAGTCTTTCATGATATCGACATTTATCTATGAACAATAATTATTCCTGTGCTATTAATGATTGGGTGCTTCTCTGTAGCGAAATCACCTGTTACACACAGTTTAATAAAAGATTAATTTAAGTCAAAAGAGATGTGATCTGGTCCCATAATTAATATTATAATACGCCAATGTTTTAGAAGTTTCTGATTTTTTTTTAATGGGGAAACGACACCACCCCACCTTCCTTTTTGATTAAACCCCCCTCTTTTTTTGGAAAAAAAAAAAACACAAAAAAAAAGTAACAACCCAAAAACCTCTTATAAAAAGACAACACAAAAAAAAATATTTGTTGGATTAAATTTTTTTGGTTTTAAAATCTGTGAATGATAGAGAGCATTAAAAATTAACTAAAATATTGTCGGTCCCACAAAAGTTCTAGACAAGAAGTATATGAGGCAAGAGGCATCCAATCGTCCTCATGGAACGGCGTAGTGGTGAAGGTGGATGACCCGATGTGTGCTTGTCACCTTAGGATGGTTTAACTCTCCTGTGTGGTTTGCAGGTTATTGCACAGGAACGAGGTTTACCGTGTGCGCACCAAAGATAGCGCATGCGGGTTCCTCGTCGAAAAAAAAAAAAAAGGCATCCAATCTCTTACAATCGAATGTGTTATTCAAGAATACAATTTCTAGCCAAATAGTCGCACCGAAATTAAGGAATAAAATTAGAGCTTCAACTTTTCAATGACGAGATTGATTCCATATCGAGGCTCGAGAGTTAAGTTTACAGCCGGAGCATGAACATATTTAGGGGAGATAGAGAAGGAGAAAGTGGACAACAAGAGAGCTAAAAGTATCTTTGAGTTCAACCATGGCTAGGTTAAGCCCTAAACACATCCTCAGCCCCACCCCGAACGGCATGAACAAATGCGGGAGTTTGCATGCACCGATTGTACCGTTGGCGAACCTCTCCAGTTTAAACTTGTAAGAATCTGGTCCCCGTATTTCTGGATCCGTATGCCGATTTGTTATGAAAACCCATACACTAACACCCTTTAGAATACGAATACCGGCGAATTCAAGCTCGTTTAGCGCATCTCTCGATAGTATACTCACCGGAGGATACAATCTCATGGACTCATTGATCACCACTGTAAGCTAGCATGAAAAAAAAAATCACAACCTTGTATCAATATGATGAGTTTGTTATCATTCATACACTAAAATCAAGCTTCTAAATAACAATGCTCAAAAGAAACCAGACGATAATAACTTACTTGTTTCATCTTCCTAATGGCGTCAGAATTTGGGACTCTTCCATTGCAAATTCCAAGAACTTCTTCTCTTACTCGATCTTGCCATTCTTGATTGGAAGCCAATAGCATGAGTGCCCACGTGGCTGCAATTGCAGTTGTCTCGAATCCAGCTAAATAGATGTTCTTACAGTTGTCGATCGTGAACTTCCCTATTTCATCTGGACTCATGTTCATGCTTCTAGCACCTTCTAGAATCATCCTCGACATATTTTTCTCCGAGTTTGCTTCATTTTTTTTGCTGTAACAACTTCAAGATCAAAATTTTCACATCTTTCTGCAGCTCCCATGATCTCCTATTGTTCTTTGTAGGCATATATCTACACTATCAAGAAATATAATGAGATTCGAAGTATTAATAAATAGTCATGAAATCATCACTTCACCAACTAATTGAGAATTTTTACCTCATGCCGGGGATGCCTACGGCAATGCCTTTCTTGGCTGCAACTTGTTGAAGAGCTTTGAGTTTATGTAATTATTTTTCACCTTCAACATAAAAGTGCTTCCAAAACAAGCTCTCGAAATTACATCCCCCGAAAACTTTCTCAAATCTTCATCGATTTTAATATCCACTTTACCACCTTCAGCATTGATCTGACCTTTCCATGAATCTATCAACATCATTGTCGATTCTTGAATCAAACTTGTCATTCCCTACAAGGAAGAAAAAAGAAACCATTTTGATGGCATATATGAAAAACTATCATACGATGATTTCAAATTCAAAATCAAAAAGTTTCGGTATGCAAATTTATTTTTTAGATAACAAATCTTCAAGAAAATTCCTAAACATATAAAAAAAATCGGGTAAGTACACAATGATCGATAGATACCTTGACTTTATCGAGGAACAATTCCGGAGCAAGAAACTTCCTCTGATAAGCCCCGAAATCGCCATTGGAGGTTAGAATACCTTTACCAAGCAAAGGCTCAAAATCCTTAGCTTTGATAAGAAGGTTTCCCTAAATGAAGAGATGTGCAAGTAGTTACCTCTTTTACTACATCATATTTATTCACAACTAGTACCGGTTTATTACCCAATGACATCAAATATATATCACTTGTCTTGCAAAAATTAATCACACACTCATTATTATTTAGACAACATCAAACCAAGATTAGTAACTAGTTTGTAGTGGTAATAATAATACTCCCTTCGTCCCGCCAGTGGCGGAACTAGAGTTATGAAGTTGGGGGTCGAAATAGATGAGGAACAATGGTGGCCGAAGGCATAGAAAAAATCGAGAGTTGCTAAATATAGTTTTAAATGGTTCGAACACAAACACGATATGAAAGATATAATATATATATATCATTTTTTGTATTTGTTACACTGAGAAAGATACTTATATAACTAGTAGAAAAAAGAGAGAGCGAAATATTTATAACACGTGAGAGAGTTATGAATATATATTGAATTAATTATACTTGTAATAAAACTAAAGAAAACTAGAAAATAAATAATTTAAAAGTCTCAAAATAGAAATCAAATGTGGTCATTGGGTTTCGAACATGAGATCTCTTTCAAAAGAGATAAAATCATTAACCAACTGTACTACAAGCAAATGATTAACTATATTTTTCACTAAATTATCTAAAAGCAATACGAATCCTATACCCTATTTAATCGAAGTTCCGTCGGTCGGGGGGTCGGTCGACCCTCCCGACCCCCCTCTAGTTCCGCCATTGCGTCCCGCCCGACTTGTCTTGTATTTATTTTCGGATCGTCCCACCCGACTTGTCTTATTTCCTAAAAAGAAAAATAATTACTACGTAAATTCTCAATTTTTCTTTGTGAGACCTACCTTTCTACACACAATCACTCACTCATCTACACACAACCACCCACTCACCAAAATATCTGTATCGGAACCAAACAAGACAAGTCGGCTGGGACGAGAGAGTAATAATAATAATAATAATAATAATAAATAAATAAATAAATAAATAAATTTTCTTTCTCCATCCTTCAAATACAGAAAACAAAGCTGCTCCACAGTTGTGGGAACTCTGAGGTCCGACCGCCGCCGCTCCGGCCGCCACCGTTGAGGCTCGTTGCTTCTTGATCTCCCATACGTTTCCGAGCAAGAAAGACGGCGGAGGCCCCTCGACGCCTTGCTGTTTCAGCACGCGCCGCCAGTGGTGCGGCGTCGCCACCACTGCGGTATACAGCCGGAAGAACAGTCCAAGAACTACTGCTAATGCTAGAGAGAATAGGATTTGAAGCAAAAACTGTTTCTCCATGTTTGACTGATGTGGAGAAGTTATTCTCTAGTGTAATGCTTATATCGAAAGTTTTAATCTGTAATATAATTGTACTATATGTAAGTAAATGTCTACCCTCTAATTACAACAATTACTCAAAATTCCAGCAAGAATCTGCCAAAACGTTGTAATCACAGTGATAATAAAGTATATAAGAAACAATAATTATTACTGTATTATAATAAGCTGGTGCTGTCGCGCATTGATCTGAATCAATTAAAGGAGATTTTAGGTGCATTTTCTGTTGCAATATCAAAAGCATGGCTAAGTTTAATTAAAATATAAGATGTGCTGATAGCTCACCGTTTATTACTCCAAAACTAGTCAGCAAGGCCAGTGGATATGACTTATATATGAGAACACAATTTATTACATATCCCTACAAAAGCAGCAAGTGACTTAATTAGTAGTGGACGCAAACACGGCATTTTCTAAAAAATCTAGGAAACTTCATCCAATCATATATTCTTTGTATATGAATTATTTTTGGAAAAGTCTTACATGATCAAGAACAACTCTTCGACGAGAAAAAAAGGGATATATATATATATATATGGAGTGGATCATGTAGAAACCTGAGAACTATGAAACATACATAATTTTTATATATTTTATGTATAATCGTTATATACTTTATGCAATAAATCTATAGTTTATATTATACATATCCTTATATATTTTATGTAGAAGGACAAAAGTGTAAAATTACATTTTTTTTTACATAATATATATAAGGATTATGCATAGTTCTCACGTTAAATATAGATTCTTATAAGATCCACACCCTCAGAAAACTATGAATATTTTAAGCTATAAGATGATTACCAGAAAATCGGCGTTATAACGGTCCCAGTTATCCTCCACAACAGTTATATAGGCTGGAGGAAGATACTCAAGAGTTGAAGATGAATAATCTGCAGAGTGTCCAAAGATAAGAGTTGTCAGATATCTTTTATAGAAGCATATGCATAATTACCAGAATCTTGGGAGTGATTTGTTTATGTTGCTATATCAATTATCAAGATTCAAGAATCATAGCAAGCAGAATGTCATAGCAAGATGCCAGAAAGAAGACATTTTCTTATATTAAGACAACAAAACCAGATATGATTCTCCCTCATCTCATCCCATTGTTGTGAAAACATTCCAATGAGATGAGACTAAACCTGTTCTATAATGAAAGCCACCACCAATAAAGATGCAGGGTAGTGAAATCTGATTTTTAAAAAAAACAACACGCTTTTCTTTTTCCAAGTTGAAAAATTCCACCCTTACATTCCAATCCACCAAAGTGGTTCTATTTTAGCAAATACCCTTATTTATCCTCCTGAATCTTCAATTGACATTAAGAATGATGTCACAATAACAGCTTCAGACATGAATAGTAGAAGTCCGGACAATAAATTATTCAAGCTCAGGTCTCAAAAATTTGAATATCGCAATCTGAGTTATTACAAGACTTGTCTAGTGCGATTCACTAACAGGACATGGTATAGTATGGAAACTGTAAGATTATATATAAATATAATCGTACATGTATAACATTTAATGTGAGCTTATTTATTAATGAAGAATAAGGTCCCTATTTATAGGATACAAAAGAGAAGGAAAACTAGTAAGAATTAGATGTGGGACAAAATGCAAGCAAAATATAAGCTATACAACAAAGCTAACATCCTCCCTCAAACTTGCGATGGTGACGTGAGTAACATCGAGAGTTTGCCAAGAAAGAACCGGTGACGCTGGAGGGTGTGGGCCTTTGTAAAGAAATCTGCAAGTTGCATTGACGATGAGACAAATGGTAAAGAAAGAGTGCCTTTCTCGAGATGATAACGGGTAATATGACAATCGATCTCGATATGTTTGGTCCGTTCATGAAAAACAGTGTTGTGGGCAATATGAATAGCACTCTTATTATCGCAATACATCGGTGTCGGGATCACCGCAAGAGACGCCTCATATCGCCTAACGACCATCGTAACCACACAATCTCACAAGTAGTAGAAGCCATAAGCACGATACTCCGCCTCGGTGGATGAACGAGAAACAACATCTTGTTTCTTGCTTTTCCATGAAATAAGAGAATCTCCTATGAAAACACAAGAGCTGTAGTAGATTTACGATCGGTTTGATCGGATGCCCGATCCGCATCGGAAAATGCACAAAGCTCCAAAGACGAGGAAGATGAAAATAAGAGACTTTGATAAAGTGTTCCCCCGAGGTAGCGAAGGATACGAATGATCGCAGCCCAATGAATAGATGTAGGAGCACAAACAAGGCGGACCGACAATGTGAACAACATATGCAATATCGGGACGTGTAATGGTGAGGTAAATCAAGCTACCCACAATAGACCTATACAAAGTGGGGTCGAAAGAGGTTCTCCATCGGTAGGGGCGTAACGTATCATTGACCTCAAGAGGAGAGTCGGCATTACGTGTATCTGTAAGACGAGCCTGCTCAATAATATCCTTAGTGTACTTAGACTGAGAAAGTAGATATCCCTTCTTAGAATAAGCAACCTCAATACCCAAAAAGTAGCGAAGATGACCCAAATCTTTCATTTCGAACTGGCTAGATAAGGTATCCTTCAGAGCTGAAATACCGTGAACATCATCACCTGTAATGATCATATCGTCAACATATAACAAGAGTATAATATAACATGCAGGGGATTTTCTGACAAATAAAGCTGAATCATGGGTGCTCTGGGTAAAACCAAGCGGCAACACAACAGTGGAGAATTTATCGAACCAAGCTCGTGGAGCTTGTTTGAGACCATACAGAGCTTTCTTAAGTTTGCACACCTGCCCTGGTGGTGAGAAACACCCGGTGGCGGACACATATAAACTTCCTCTTTGAGATCACCATTCAAGAATGCATTCTTAACATCTATCTGCAAAATTGGCCAACGACGGACAGAAGCCACTGCAATAAGAACTCGTACAGTGGTAATTTTAGCAACGGGTGCAAAGGTTTCCTCATAATCCATGCCATACTATTGGGCGAAACCTTTAGCCACCAAGCGTGCTTTGTATCGCTCAATGGAACAATCAGACTGAGTTTTTATTTTGTACACCCATCGACAACCAATAACCTTCTTACCAGAAGGTGGAAAGATCAAATCCCAAGTATCCTGTCTTACTCAAAGCGATAGTTCTTCCTTCATAGCCTCTTGCCAAAGAGGATCCCGGCCGCCTCGAGTAGGAAGTTGGCTCACAAACGGAATCAATTTTGACTAGAAATGATGCAAATGATGGAGAATAACAAGAGTAATCAAAATCAAAACCACGGGTGGATCGACGTGCTCGTCCTAGGGTAGCGAGGTGGATCCGAATCAACAATCACATGTGGTGGATTGGGATCATCAATCACAAGATGATCATGGGCAGCCATAGGAGGGATTGTGGTATCTATGTTATCAGACTTGCAAGAGATGTTAGGAGAAGCAAGCAGTGTATGCATAATATCGGAATCGAGTCGATCTTTGAAAGGATCAATTCGAAGAAGATCATCTCTCGACATGTCATGTGAGATGGGTGGGATGGAAAAGAAATGAACATGCTCAATAAAGGAAACATTTCGAGAAACATACAATTTTCTCGAAATATGGTCATAACAACGATAACCTTTACGCCCAATCCCATACCCAAGAAAAACACAAATAGCAACACGAGAGGATAATTTAGTATGTTCAACATGTGGACGGAGGACAAAACAAGTGGAGCCAAACACCCTCAAATGAGAATACAATGGATTGTGACCAAAAAGCCTAGCATATGGAGAAATTCCAGAATTATGTGAAATTGGAATTCTATTAATAAGATAAACAAGCCGCGAGTACGGCCTCCCCCAAAATTCACTAGGAACACTTGCTGACAAAAGCATAGATCTGGCAGTCTCCACAATATGTCTATGTTTTCGTTCAGCTACACCATTTTGCTGTGGAGTATCAGTACAAGAAGATTGATGTATTGTACCATCAGCTTTGAATATTCCAGAAAGATCACCACTAGTATATTCACCCCCTAAATCAGCACGAAAACATTTAATAACGGCAGAGTGTTGAGTTTTCACATAAGCTTGAAATTCAGCATAAGTATGAACAAGATCAGAACGACGCTTTAGTAAGTAAACCCAACAGTAGCGAGTGTAATCATCAATAAAAGAAACATAATATTTGGAGCCGCCCTTAGTAGAAACAGGACCCAAACATCAGAATGAACTAAATCAAAAGGTGCAGAGGAAGTGGAAGCACTCATATTAAAAGGCAAAGCAGAAAATTTTCCAAGTTTACAACCACTACAAGCAGATATATCATCAGAGGGTAAATCACCTAGGAGACCAGATGTACACATAAAACGAAGGCGAGAGGCCGATACATGTCCAAGTCTAGAATGCCACAAATAAAATTTTGAAGAAGAAGCAGTCAAATGAAACGTAGACAAGTTGACAGGCGTTGATGCTGCATGAGTGCTAAGATGCAGCTCGTCTAAAACATAGAGACCTTTCCCTTTCCTATGCCCTGTCCCAATCACTTTCTTGGATTGTAGATCCTGCACATAACAAGAATAGGGAAAAAGGCCAACAAAACATCCAGAATCACATATTTGACCAGCAGAAGCAAGATTCATATGTAATTTAGGAATACAATACACATCAGATAGGGATATGATAGGGGTATGCACTGTACCAATGCCAGTTAATGGCATAGGTGTGCCATCAGCAGTCACAACGGTGGTGGATGGAGGTTTACCAGACATAGATATGAAATTAGAGGGATTAGGGGACATATGATTTCCCGCTCCGCAGTCCAATATCCGAGGAGGAAGGAGTGATACCCGATCCAAGAGATGGTGATGAGGGACAAGGAACAGAGAGAGCATGAGACTTATTGGAGTTCGATATTGCTTTGGAAGGAGAGGAACTGGCCGGAATTGCTCGACCCAACAAATCGGACTCGAGTTTCCAATAGCTTTGGAACCGGATTGATTCGGGGGATGGGACCAAGGTCGCCTGAGTAGGTGGATGAGAGTAATGCTTCTGCTGCCCACCATGGTACTGATTTGTAGGTTTATATCCTTGTGCCCGTGGACCGTGGAGGCTTCCAACCGGACCTCTCGCAATTCCGGGCATTGATTTTTCCAATGCCCCGGTTGTTTGCGTAGTTACGTTTCCAATAGATGAAGTTTTGTGCCGATGAGTAGGAGGTGCAAAGATTGGAACAGTAGGAGAAACGGCCAAGACGGATGTGGAAGCAGGATGCTTCAAACAAGTTTCTTCGGCCATGAGTTCATTTACCACATCTTCGACAGAAGGCCGCGGTTTACGAGGCAATAGTCCCGAACGACAATTATCAAATTCGGGACGAAAACCCATAAGTAGTTGAACAAGACGGTCTTCATCCCTACACTTGATATAAGCATCACAAGCTTGCAACTCAACAGATTCTGTCAATGCTAATTGATCCCAAAGAGTGGTCATTGCACAAAAATAATCCTGTATCCCCAAATCATTCTGTACTAATGCACGAATTTCATATTGCAACTGATATTTAACTGCAAAATTATTTTGCACAAACAACCTCGACAAGTAATCCCAAATAGCTTTTGCAGTTGTGAATTTCGCTAGTTGAACCCCAATCCTTTGTTCAACAGAGTTATTAAACCAAGTGATAATCTTTGAATTATTCGTCTCCCAAATACGAAATAATTCATCAAATTTTTCAACTCCTTTCTTAGGACATACAATTTTGCCACTAATATAATCCCATAGTCCCTTACACTTCAAAAAATTAGTCATAACATAACTCCAATAACCAAAATTTTTCCCATCAAGACGAACACCAATTGACTACAACGAGTCATCACCACCAGCCATTGTACAAAAATAATTAAGCACAAATACAAGAAAATCAGAAGCAGCGGAAAACCTGAATGACGACTAGAGAGACGACTGTCGACATGAAGAACGATCCTTGAAAAATTTAGAGCTTCCCCCGGCAACTCTTCGCGGAACCAACTTTTCACAGAAATAAATCTGCTAAAATTTTGAAGTCCAAAAAATTTACTAGCTCTGATACCATGTTAGATTATATATAAATATAATCATACATGTATAACATTTAATGTGAGCTTATTTATTAATGAAGAATAAGGGTCCCTATTTATAGGATACAAAAGAGAAGGAAAACTAGTAAGAATTAGATGTGGGACAAAATGCAAGCAAAATATAAGCTATACAACAAAGCTAACAGAAACGAGATTTATTCAACATATATACGTCTTTGCATAGTGGTTGCGAGTTCATTTGCCAAGAGTAAAACCAAATAACACCACAAAAGTAACAACTCTATATATGTGAACTTTTTTCAAACTAATAGCACCATGATGGATGGCGTTCAAACTTAAACTATGCTCCCTTTTCAAAATGCCTTATATTGTATATCATTTATATGTTCGTTTTACCATCGAATATACTAATATTCTTTTCCTTTTGTTGCATACTTCTCATTAGGTTTCTACACCCAAAAATTGATAAATTTTTTCCATGATTTAACATAAGTAACCACTTGAGAGTTGAGACTCACAAAAGCACGATGTTGACTGCTCAACAATCTTTAACGCCACCAACACTGCAAATAATCCATATTCATCCTATATGCAGACAAATTTCTACATTTCATCCCAAGAAAACATTGGCAAAAAGATTCGACATTCCATCCCAAGAAAAGCAATGCAGAAGAATTACACGAAGAGCCTAAAACTCACGCATCAAAACGATGAAATCAGCTCTAGTTACCCGAAAAAAAATAAAAATTAATAATAAAATAAAAATTAATAATAATAAACAACGGAAAACTTACCAGCTGGATTAGCCCAATGCACCAGCTCTCTGTAAACCCTTCTTCTTGACGATAAAGCTGGATCCAATAAACGCGCTCGATCCCACAGCCAATCCAAACACAATCAATTTTCCTTAACACATGACCCAAATCGATCAAAAACCGGCGGCAGTAGGCTTATTTGTTTCCTAAAACAAGTGATTGCGAATATAACGAGCTGTGGGATGAAATTGGCTGCAAATTTGGGGGAGGATTTCGTGTATGCATTGGTTGAATGCATACGTGCAGATTGGTTGATTTTCTTCATCTGTCACTGTATGTGGAAGGATCAATTTTGAGTTGGTCGGTTTTCAATTTGGGCCTAGGGATTTGGAATTGGAGGGAATTTATTGCAGAGTATTGTTGTTGTTTTAATAAATCAATTAACCGTTCATATAGCAATTTCATTTAAGAATTAATACATAAATAATTGATAAAGATTTTAGTGCTTTAAATTCATAATTTCATATTAATCTCATAAAATTGATAATTTATAATCCAACATTAAGAATAGTGTCAATTCTGTAATTTTGTGGGGAAAAAAAATACTCCCTCCGTCCCGTTTGAAACTACCCGTTTCAAATGGGTACGGGAATTAAGAAAGTTGAAGATAAAATATAAGAGATGAGTAGATGATAAAGTAAGAGAGAGGAGATGAGTGTGATAGTGAGAAAGTAGATAATAAAGTATGAGAGAGAAAATGATTAATATAATGAGAGTAGATAAAGTATGTGAGAGAAATGATAAAATATGAAGAAGTTATTTCCTTTTTAGGAAATAGGTCGTTTCAAATGGAACGTCCCGAAAAGGAAAACAGATCATTTCAAAAAAAATATTTTGTATAGTTTAGGAGAACGGCATCTCCTACCCGTCACAGATCAAAAACCGATGTAATTATTAGAGAGATTATATTATCTACAACAAATCTTACCACAGTTAGATGAATGGTAGCTGTCAAGGTCTAATAATTTTGTAATAGAAGTAGATATAAAAAGTGGTAATATATCAATCTACCCTATTTGACTATTACAACTACAAAACTATTCATGCATTTAAAAATTATCCACTATATACCCAAATTTACTAAAATAACCCCACTTTTTTCACTTTTCTCTCACTAAAATGTCAGGCCATGATCGGACCAGACCGATCGGACATGCCCGATCATGGCCTGGTATGATCGGCCTTTGTGATAGGGCATGACCGATCATGCCTTGTGATAGGGCATGACATGACCGATCATGCCTTGTGATAGGGCATGACTGATCATGCCCAATATTCAGTTGTGATCGGCCCTTGGTCGGGCGTGTCCGACCGGTCGGATCCTGATCGGACCCTCTGTTCACGTGATCGGACCATCCCATAGTAGGGGTATTTTCGTCTTCTTGGGTATATAGTGTAGTTAAATATAAGAATTGGGTATAAATGTATTTATCTTTTCCCAGATGAGCATTTCACCGCCGAACTCATATAAAAATATGCCTAAAAATTCAGTTTAAAATGTACTTCCAAGCAAACCCCACTTAATTGATTATTACTCTATTTTTGACGTAGCAATAATTATTGTTTGTTAGGGAATTTAAGAAAAATGTAATTGTAAAAGCTCAATGATTTGCAATAAAAGCTAGGAATTGGATCCAATCCACTTAAGGAAAGATGTTTAACAAATAAATTAAAGATGCCAAACTTAAAGCATGCTTTATTATTAACCTTTTGTTATGCACCAACTAAATGTTATTTTATTACCAAAGTTAGCAACTTTAATCAAAATAAAGTTTGTTCCTTCGATGCACCTCTTTCTAAATATTTATGTTTTGCCTAGTGTAAGATGCCTGTCCTAATATTTTAACATATGTTCCATTCCAAAGATAGCCACACTCTTTTAAGAATACCATTTGTCACAAAACAAGTCTAGATTAGATATCGTTAGGAGTAGATCATGATTAAGATTTGTGTAGTAAAATCTTTAATTTTAGAAAAATTAGTGAAAAAAATAATATTTTTGGAATATGCAGCAATTCCGAAATAGAAAGATCCCATAAGACCTCTAAATCTGTGTATGAATATATAAGGTAGTGCCTGAAATAGCTAAGGGATTAGAAGAATATTTAATTATAATATATAGAATATAATATTAAATCATATAATGAATGACTCAAGGTTAAACAATAATATTCAAATATCTAAATTAAAAAAAAAAAAAGAGGGCTAGAATTTGGTACAATTAACGTGGAGAAAGTGATTAAGACGTGAGTATTAGTTCTCTTTATTTTTATTTTCAACACAAATTGTTCCTTAAAAAGTGTCTTTATGTTGTGAATAATGAATATATTTGAATTGAATAAAAAAGAAGGTATATTATCCATGAGATCTTTGTTCAAACACTTCCGAATTGATTCTTGTTGCGTGTTAATCACCCACGTGCATATTTTTGTCGATTCGAGCGAATTATCGCGTCTGTATGCACGTAGTATAAATTTTCCATACACGTATCGTAATTCGAACTGTAGATTATAATATGAGTGAGTGATTTAATAATGGAAACATCACGAAAATGTAATTATTTAAATTAATTGTAAAAATAGTAATTAAACGTATCTAAATTGCGAAATATGAGTTGAGAACACGAGAATTTTTTTTTCTTTTTATTGTTTTTTTTAAGGAGGAGCTCACGGGATTTATTAGAAGGCTACGCTATATCATAGAATTTTAAGGAGGATTTTTTTGCATATTATATGATTAATTTGTTAATTTATAACATGAAATTACTTTTAAATGCATGAGATATTAAAATCTTGTGACTAAAACCTGCAAGATTTTTCACCACTTTTTATTACAGTATTTGGGTATTTATGGCAACTGCAATAAGCAGCGGCAAATACTGCACAAAGCCATAATCTCTCTCTGCATACCTTCTCTCTCCCCCACCCCCCCCACCGCCCCTCCTCCTCCTCTCTCTCGAGATACATATATGTATCTATCACCATCCCTTTTACCACCATCGCTTTCTCTGTCTATAAATAACTCCCTTTTACGCTTCAGTTGCAGAGCCTCCATAAAATCCTATGTCACAATCGCCGCAATTAGCCGGCTCTTTAAATTCCCTTTTTCAAGTCTGAAGAAAAACTCCCAACTGGTAAGCTAAACAACAATACTATATGACACACACACACACACACACACTAATATATATATATATATATATATATATATATATATATTATATTTATATGTATTCATTTTGTGTGGGAAGCAGTTATGCACACACTCTGTGTGTAGCTATGTAGATAAATTTTTCTTATCATCCTTAAATCCCCAAATCTTGAATTTTTAAGGAAGAAAGATAAGGTAAATTCATACCCTGTTTTTCCCATATTAAATCTTGATTTTTTGTTTAATCTTTTTTTTCTTTTTCTTAATGCAAACTTATGATCAAGTATTTACTTTGCTTTTAGTGTTGCTCAAGAATGGCTGGAAAAGAGACAGATATTAGCTCAGACAAACACACCTCAGAGGTGACATATTATCTAATTTGATTTATTTATTATTTATGATTGGATTGATTTAGTGTTCTGTTTCTTGAATGTTTGTGGTTTTGTTTTGAAAAGGTTGTTGATGAGTTGAAGGAGTTATGGGCAATGGCACTTCCAATAACTGCAATGAATTGTTTAGTTTATCTTAGGGCAGTTGTCTCTGTTCTGTTCTTGGGCAGATTAGGCAGCCTTGAGTTAGCTGGTGGTGCTTTGTCAATTGGCTTCACAAACATAACAGGGTACTCTGTTTTAGTAGGCTTGGCTTCCGGCCTTGAGCCGGTGTGCAGCCAAGCCTACGGATCGAAGAATTGGGATCTGTTATCGATCTCCTTGAACCGTATGATCTTCATACTTTTCTTGGCAACAGTCCCCATTAGTGTGCTGTGGATCAATCTTGAATCAATCATGTTGTTCATGGGGCAAGATGGGGATATAACTAGAATGGCTGCCACATATTGCATTTATTCACTACCGGATTTGTTGACTAACACTCTGTTGCAGCCATTGAGGGTTTACTTGAGGTCACAAGGGGTGACTAAGCCTCAAATGTGGTGTACTTTGCTGGCTGTGGTTTTTCATGTTCCGTTGAATTACGTGCTCGTTGTCGTGCTAGGGTTTGGGGTGCCGGGTGTGGCTATGGCCTCGGTTTTGACTAATTTGCATATGATGGTGCTGATGATGGGGTATGTGTGTGTGTTTGGGAGGTGGGAGTGGAGGTGGAAGGGCGGAAATGGTGGTGGTGGTGGGATTTCCGCTCTTCTTAAGCTGGCTGTGCCGAGTTGTGTGGGGATATGCTTGGAGTGGTGGTGGTATGAGATTGTGACTGTGTTGGCTGGCTATTTGCCTAACCCTAAGCTTACTGTTGCTGCTACTGGGATTATGATTCAGACAACTAGTCTTATGTATACTGTCCCAATGGCTCTGGCTGGCTGTGTTTCTGCTAGGGTAAGTGTTTGTTTAGCTTATGTTCTTGCTTGAATTGTTTAGGGTTTGTGTGAAACTAGTTCAAGAATGTGATTCTTGAAAAGGGTTTGAAGAATCAAGTGTTGAATTTGATTTTGCAGGTGGGAAATGAGTTGGGAGCTGGGAAGCCAAACAAGGCCAAGTTAGCAGCAATGGTAGCATTAGCTTGTGCATTTGCAATTGGACTAATCAATGTGGTATGGACAGTGATATTTAGAGACAAATGGGGTGGACTTTTCACAAAAGATGATGAACTAAAGCTTCTCGTAGCGTCCGTTTTACCAATCATCGGATTATGTGAACTGGGTAACTGCCCGCAAACTACGGGGTGCGGTGTCCTGCGTGGCACGGCTAGGCCGGTAGTGGGTGCCCACATTAATCTTGGCTCGTTCTACTTCGTGGGCACCCCTATTGCCGTCGGCCTAGCCTTCTGGCTAGGCATTGGCTTCACGGGGCTGTGGCTAGGGTTGCTATCGGCTCAAGCCGCGTGCGCGGCCTCGATTCTCTATGCGGTGTTGTATTGTACGGATTGGGAAGATGAAGCAATGAAGGCTTGTAAGATGAGTAGATTAGAGATGGTTAGTAAGTCAAGTAATGATGAAGAAAGGAAAGGATTCTTGGTTGTGGATGATCAAGAGAAGGGTAATATTATGTAGGCCGACTCGAAAAAATGTTAGAGTGGACGTGATTGTATCGCGAAATTATATGAGTGATGAGTTTTATTTCATTAGGTGTAACATCTACGGGATAATATGGAAAAAGTGTGGACAAGTTGGGTATGCTTTTTATTAGTGCTCCATATTCTTGCTTGAAAGTTACTTAGTTTTCTGAGGTATGGCGTTTTGTGAAAATTGCAGGCACTTCAATTGAGGCAGAGAATTTCATGGGGGCCCAATGAATATTATTAATACTATAATTTATAAGGAATGTGTGTTTGTTTTTTTAATTATTAAAATTGAATGCGGATGTGATATTTTGTGATGAATTTTAGGAATGGAAGGGAAATGTGATGAATATTTAGTGGATGGGGATGAATTGCTATTCTGCACACAACCAGCATTTGCTGTTCTTCAGACAGACCCTACATGTTGGCCAACAAGAAAAGATACTATTCAATACTACTCTGCCCATTGGAGAGATTCTGTTTCTAAAAAGCAAAGAATAGTGGCAGATTTACTATCCAAAAGTCAAACAAATACACCCCTTTTTTTTTTTTTCCCTTTAGGGCGGGACTTGATTGGAGATTCTAATCTAGGAAGAGTCCAAATGTTGAAATGCTCAGGAAAAAAACACATTTATACTCAATTCTTATATTTAACTACATTATATATCCAAGAAGACGAAAATACCCCTACTATGGGATGGTCCGATCACGTGAACAGAGGTCCCGATCAGGGTCCGACCGGTCGGACACGCCCGACCAAGGGCCGATCACTACTTGAATACTGGGCATGATCGGTCATGCCCTATCACAAGGCCATGATCGGTCATGCCCTATCACAAGGCCGATCACTATCAGGCCATGATCGGGCATGTCCGATCGGTCGGACACATCGACATGGTCCGATCACGGTCCGATCATGGGCTGACACTTTTAGGTGAGAGAAGTAAAAAAGTGGGGGTATTTTAGTAAATTTGGGTATATAGTGGATAGTTTTTATAAAGTTGGGTAATTTTGTAGTTGTAATAGTCAAATAGGGTATATTGATATATTACTACATCTAGGAATGAGTCGATACTTTCTCCAGGAACGGGCTCGATGTTGTAGCATTGCCCTTTGTAACGATCAAGGCTGGTAAGTTCATCGGTCCACACAGTTGTCCATGTACCAGTAGAAGATTCGGCAGCTACCGCGGCCCCTGCTTCTTCAGGCGGAACTCGAGGTTGAGGGGTTACTCGGAATGCTGCCAAGATATTAGTATCTTTGGTGGCATATTGAGATTTTTTTATTATACCATAAATTGTTTTAAATTTTACTAGCAATTTGTAATGTACCAAATAATTATGTCATATTTAAAAAATAGATATTATGTACAGAGTATACACCGTATTGTCTTTTTAATATACAACACTATCTTTTCTGTATAGAGTATAATATATATCGTACTTTCACAATATACATGACATACCATTATAGTGAGTTTTCAGTGTATTATACAAATGTTTATACTATGCCGAAATTGTATGGCGAGCTTATTGTTATACCGGATTTTTTATATTTACCTATACTTTAAATTATTATTATTATTATTTATATAATGTTTACGGTTTTTGTAACCACTGCGCTGCGCATTTTTTTTTTCAGTTTTCTAAAAATAATTAAATAATAACAAAATGCAAAAGCACAAATTGTACTACTGTAAATTCTGCCGTCATTATGAAGGAGGTATAAAAACGTAAGTTAAACTGTAAATACAATTTATTAATTTAGTGGTTGACCGTGATATATGCAATAATGTAAGTCCACAGATTTTGGAGTTTTTATGATAAAGGAGAGGGGTATTAATGGTAATAACAAAATTTAACATGAAACCAATCAAGCATCATCGTCTTCATCGGAATTCTCTTCTCTCCTCCACCGCCGTCGCCGCAACCAAAACCGAATTCAATTTTGAAGGATTCGAACAATGGAACGAAACTGCAGAGGAATTGCAGAGTGGAATAGCAAAAAAGTCGGAACAGAAGACGAAGAAATTGAAGCCATTTCCGATGGAGATTCCCGGTCCGAGTATTGCCAGAAGCTCCGACAACTCCATTAAACGCAACGACTGATTCGAATTGAGCTCATTCCGATCATTTTCTGTCCAGATATGATCGAAACTACGTTGAATTCGGAGGAATTTATGGTCGATTGAACGTCGAGCAATAATGCAATCGAGAAAAATCACCACTCTCCGTGTTAACGTAAAGAAAATATATAGAGAAGAAATGAAGAAAAGATATAGAAATATGGTCATGTGCGGATATACCCATTTCCAATTTCCAAAAGGCAATAAAGGCTACTTTCTACAAAAAAAATGCAATAATGCATATGTTCTTTTTACCCTCCAAAAGGAGGTATAGTCCATAGCCTGCACATGGCAGCCCTATGTTGTCCCACCTCACCCATCTCGTCAGCCCCTATTGCAGTCAAATTCAACCCTCAAGTCATGTGTTTTGTCTTGAATTCTGGAAAAGTTGAATGAGTCAGTTGATTAAATTAAATTCTGGAAAAGTTGATTAATGCAATGATGCGCCAGTTGAATTAAATTTCGCATGCATGCCACCAGCTCGTCTAGAATTCTGAGAATTAAATTTCGCATGCATGCTTTGAATTAAATTTACATGGCAGTTGAATTAAATTTCAAATTGGACAGTAAAAGTCGCATGCATGCAGCTAGCTGTCCCAATTGGACAGTTGTATTTAATTTTTTTCTTGTAAAATATCGGTATTTATTTAATTAATGGTATTTCAACTTCGGAAAATATTATTTAATTAATGAAATCATGATATATTTATTTATTTCATGATAAATTGAAATATTTAATTAATGAAATAATATTTAATTAATGAAATAATGAATTAATGACATAATGCGCAGATTAGTATACAACATGATTATTATATGTTATTACTGTCCGAATGTAGAATACACGTGACAAAACAGTTTTTGTATACAACATGCATAGCGACAAAAATGGCAGATGGCATGCATGCAGCGCCATTATTTTGAGCCTAAATTATTTAATTAATTGAAATAATATTTGAACCCAATTATATATATAATATATTCATACATTTTCAGTTCACAGAAAGAAAGATTTAGAGAGAGAAATATTTTGCGAGGTATGTTGTAATTTTATGTTCGGAAAAGTGTTCGCACTAGGAAAAGTGTTCAACTTCGGAAAAAGTGTTCGCACTAGGTATGTTGTAATTTTATCTCTCTAAAATATTTCAGTTCGTAATTTATGTTCGTAATTTTATCTCTCTAAAATATTTCGGTTTGTAATTGGGTATTTACTTATAAATATTAACTGCATTTACGATATTAGAGTTTGTAAATTAGGGTATGTATAAAACCCGAAATTAGGGTTTGTAAATAAGGGCATGTATAAAATCGAAATTACGAGAATATAAATAGGAAATTAGGGTTTGTATAAATAGAGAGATTAGGATTTGTAAATTCCGATTTTCTTTAGGGTTTATATATGAAATTAGGGTTTGTAAATAAGAAATTAGTGTTTGTATAAATATTAAATAATTTTATGTATGTTCGTAAATAGTGTTACATTGTAAATAGGGTTACACTGCATATATATTTAAAACGTCTCATTGTCAATATGATTAATATTGCATTTAATCATCTAATATAGAAATTACTATGCAAAATATGATATAGTTCTCTGTTTGCTATATTGATTTTTTATAATTTCATGATATACGACGTTTATACTGAGATGTAAAGCATATGTATCCATGAAAAATCTTATTTAATAGATTATATTACTTATAGCGTAACAACGAATAATAGTTCTTCATATTTCATGTAAATGTACATTATTACGGAGATATACATTACTTTTGCTGAGAACTACGATTTTATAAGTCTTAAAATATGGTTAGATGGTTGAATGGACACGAATAACAGTCAAGTATGGAGGAATATTCGAGGGTTCCGAATACAAATATCGGGATGAACAACTTGCAGCAATTCCGCACTGCCTACTTTCGTTGTCATCTCTAAAAGCAACCATTGATTCAATCACGCAAACTAATTCGATGCGTACCCCGTATTTATTGTATTCCCTCGAGAGAAATCGCGTCGGTCGGCTCCTGAAGTCACTAATGACGAGTGATGAAGATTTAAATCGACTCATTGGATTCGAGGCAGATCCCACTGCCTATGTTGTGACGACGAGTCCGAGTGATCGGGCCGGAACAAGTATGTGGTAGACCCGATCACATCTCCCTTATTCGGATGATCGGGACCTAGATGAGCAATCCATTAGGGATTTCGACAGACATAAGTTCTTCGGTAACGGACGGGAGGAGGAATACGAGGAGGTGGAGCAAGAGGAGGAGGAAAACGAGGAGGAGGAGGAGGCAGAAACGGAGGAGGAGGTAGAACAAGAAACACATAACGAAGATTCAACAGATTCAGATGATCTGGATTACACTACCGAAGAGGAGTCCGATGAAGATGAGCACGGCGAACATCAAAGCATCTATGGTACAATGTTGGAGTTTGCAACGTGGATGCGAAACGAGGGCAGTTACAATCGGTTACTGACATTACTCGAACAACCGAGTAACTTACCCATCACCTTTTCGTCGTTGGAGGAGGAAGATGGCGACTCGATTCCGGATATAGCAAACTGGCTAGTTTCGTTCTTCCCTATCGCTCAAACCGGCATCATTGGATGTCCTGATTTGGATGCGGTTAACGACGGCGTTCTTGAGGTGGATTCGATCTTCTGGAGTAGAGACGAGCTTACGGGTGCCGTGGGAGTGTGGCACTTAGAGCATCGGCGGTCTTTTATGGTGCTAAAAGCTGACAGGAAATATACGTGGTTCGGGTGTTTGCACGGAAAGTCATGTCCTTTTATGTTGCGTGCGAAAAAGGATGCAGATGTTTGGGAAATATACAAGGTGGACAAGAAGCACACATGTGAGTTCGACTTCGAACGATTGGTGCCAAGAACTGTGAGGGCAAAGACTATCGGTGTATATTTCAGCCGACAAATGCGGAGAGAGGGGTCCATGATAAGGCCTCGCGACATCATTGACGAGTTGCGTCGTAGGTTCGGTGTTGAAGTTAAGTACTACAAGGCACTTCGTGGTCGGAACATGGTTATCACGATGATTTACGGTGACCACGACGATTCTTATAAGCTGCTACCCAAGTACCTCCATATGCTCAAGCAGTTAAACCCCGGAACGATAACCCATTACATCACCAGAGAAGACAATCGGTTCGAGTACGTTTTTGTCGCGTGGGGCCCGTGCATAAATGCGTTTATGTTTAACTTGAAGCAGGTCATCGTAGTTGATGGCACACATCTGAAAGGGAAGAATACCGGCATGCTATTCGTAGCAGTGATGAAAGACTGCAACGAGCAAGTCCTGCCGCTTGCGATAGGCATTGGCCCGATAGAGAATAATGATTCGTGGACATGGTTTATAACCAAATTAAGGACAGTGTACCCGCCGACCGAGGGCATAGTCATCGTGTCTGACCAACACGTGAGTATTAAGCATGCCGTTGAAGAGGTGTATCCTGAGGCTACTCATTGTCTGTGTTGTGTCCATCTGAGCAACAACCTCGCTCCTTATGGTCGCGCAGCAGTAAGGATATTCCGTAGGGCCGCCAAAGCATACACAAAATCGGAGTTTCGGAGAAAAATGGCTTCACTAAAGGTGAAGAGTTAGGAGGCACACGATAAAGTCATGGACATTGGTCCGGAACGGTGGGCCCTCTCGCATTGCACTTCTCGGCGTTACTGTTTTTTTACGTCAAATTGCGCCGAATCATTCAACACAAGGCTATTGTGGGCCCGACGTCTGCCGATATGTTCCCTAATTGATACCGTGCGGTTCATCATGGAAAGTTGGTTCAACAAGCGGCGGGCGAACATGCATGCTCACGACCATAGCCTAGTCGAGGTTGCTAAAATGAAGTTGCACGAGCAGGTTGAAAGAGGACGCACGTATCCAGTGACGATCATTGGCGATGACGTTTTTACAGTGAACGATGGGGAACGAGATTTTAAGGTCCGGTTAGGAGCGAGACGAAGCTGCCAGTGTCGTAAATTCGATCTGGATCTTATTCCATGCGAGCATGCTGCAGCCGCTATTATGTAAGTGTTCATTACTTTTAACATATTCCCTTTCAGACTATTTCTGTTATAAGTACACTAACAAAAAGTTACCGACAGTCACAGCGGCAACGATATGTATGAATTCATATCGGCGCTCTACAGTTCGGAAGTTCATAGAGATTTATATGATCACCAGTTTCATGCGTTACCTCCACATCAACTCTGGACCGTGCCCGAAGAAATATCAAATGTGCCAACAGTGCTCCCTCCCTTGACAAGAAGATCCGCCGGTCGGCCGAAGTCACGAAGATATAGATCTGGCTTAGAGGCAAGCGCCGGTACAAGAACTAGACGATCTAGGAAGTGTGGCCTCTGCAAAGAGCATGGGCATACAAGGAGGACCTGTCCCACCAGACTGTGACTCTATAACTCTATTCATGCATTATAATATTAAATATAAAATATGTATGGAGAACTATGCTTTTTTACGTTTCTATATTATAGTACTCTATATCCGTTACCTTCTACGTATGGAACATGTGCAAGTTTATATACAAAAACATTACATCATAGGTAAGAGATAAATATTCAGTTATAGTTCTCCGTAAAATATCTATATATCTCCGTATAAATAATAATACGACCATTTATGCATTATAATACTAAAATATAAAATATTTATGGAGAACTATGCTTTTTTACGTTTCGAAATTAACGTCTAAACTATACTACGTAATATATCTCAGAATATTACTTATAATTTCCCGTTAACCGTTATACAAACCTTCATACAAATCTTCCATTAATTGTTTTATGTTGTTTTTATGCAAGTTGAGAAATCTGGGTTTTAAGTTGTTTTATGCAAGTTGAGAAAATTGAGAGAAAAATTGCGAAAATATTTGAAAGATTGCGAGAAAGATTGCGAGAATATTTGAGAGAAATTGAGAGAAATATTCAAAAAATAGAGAGAAGATTGAGATATATATAGATTAATAGTAATCTCTCAATTTAAATTGATAAAATTGAGAGAAATTGAGAGAAAAACTATCTAAGCTAGTTTAAATAGTACTCTTGCTGTTTAAATTGACTGAAAGTTGTTTTAATAGTACTCTTGCTGTTTAAATTGACCGAAAGTTGTTTAAATTGAGAGAAATTGAGAGAAATATTCAAAAAATAGAGAGGAGATTGAGATATATATAGATTTATAGTAATCTCTCAATTTAAATTGATAAAATTGAGAGAAATTGAGAGAAAAACTATCTAAGCTAGTTTAAATAGTACTCTTGCTGTTTAAATTGACTGAAAGTTGTTTTAATAGTACTATCTCCATTACCTTCTATATCCGTTACCTTCTACTTATGGAAAATGTGCAATTTTATATACGAAAACATTACATTATAGGTAAGAGATACATATTCATTTATAGTTCTCCGTAAAATATCTATATATCTCCGTATAAATAATAATCCGACCATTTATGCATTATAATACTAAAATATAAAATACGTATGGAGAACTATGTTTTTTTACGTTTCGAAATTAATGTCTAAACTATACTACGTAATATATCTCAGAATATTACTTATAATTTCCCGTAAACCGTAATAGATATGAGAATATTACATAATAGATCTCATAATATTACTTATAAATTTCATAAATACCATAAATACCAAATATAAATACCATATATCTCCGGAGAGATATATGAAATGTCTTACATAATCATAAATAACAAATAAATGGGCATAATCATCAACCGGGTCAACCACGACGCACATCAACCAAATTCGCATCCCTATAATATGCCGAATACTCCAAATGTCGAGCTCATTCTGGACGAGTTCTGTCCTCGGCAGGCCATCGATTAAACGATGCACGGATAATAGGGCATATACACCGTAATTGACTTGGTCTCTTTGTACGAACTGTGCTCGTTCAAAAACCTCCAAATGCATATCACACCAAGCTTCTTGACGTGGTTGCCCTTACACCCGTTCGAAGTACATGTTGTAATCGAACAATCTGTGCATCATCCGTGTAATCGGTTGTATGCTCTCTCTCTCTCCGCATCCGCTGATATGATTCGTCGGAAATCGCCCACAACGAGTCGTACAACTCGACAGTCCATGCATGCAGACGGATTCGCACGGTGACCCAGTGAGCTCCGGTGACAAAGCAAACAAGTATGAGCTATAGAAATCCGTAACAGAATATTAGTTCACTGCATTACACTAATATATCACTGCATTTTAATTAAATTCGAAGATATAACTTACGTATTGCAGCCCCGGTGCCCATTCTCTCGCAGCTTCTTGCTGCGCCTCGGTAGGCTCCCATGCTGCAGTATCAACACATTTGCCGGTTTCACGGTTCGGAGCGGAACACCCAAGATTAGTAGGTGCAGCATCAACACATTTGCCGCTTTCACGTAGTCGGCTGCCGATGCGCCGTTCATCTCGTGTTCTCTGAAAATATCCTCCAACTCGAATATTTTCAGTCTTCGATTTCCACAAAATACGGCCCTTGCACGAACCGTGGAAGCATCATGCTCCATTGTTGGGTCAAATGTCGATGACCCAAACATCAACCCCGAGACCAGGGCGAATTCCTGCGGACCAAACTTCAAATGACGATCCGTTACGTGAAACCAAAAGTTGTTGGATGCAAAGTCGGCGAAGGAAACTTCACGGCACATGAGCTGGTGGAGAGCTTTGCTCGCACTTACACTCCCTCTCCCATTCCATCAAATGGCCGAAAGGGCTACTCTCACAGAATTGTGCATACAGGGTGTCACCGCCGACGGCCGTCAGTGTGTCGCGGATAAGTGGGATCACATCCCACTTGTAATGAATCATAATTTGAGGTTTAGCCGATCTGGCTACGTACCTCAAATAATACCATTGACTCTGCATTAAAGAAAAATGTGAAATTAGTTCAATAAATTCAATATATTCAATAAATTCAATGAAATTACTTCTAATTGACGGCAATAGTAATGCAGTCAAAATCCGACTAATTAGAATATTAATTCTAAACAGACTAATTAGAATATTAATTAATAAAATGCGGATTAATTGACGGCATTAGTTCTAAACAGACAAATTAGAATATTAATTAATAAAATGCGGATTAATTAAATTCGTATTATATCCTTAGTTTTATACAATATTATATATTAAATAGTATAAACAGACTAATAGTACAAACAATATTAAATATGTAAATCCACGGACATTAAAAATGTAATCCACGGACATTTAATATGTAAATCCACCAACAGACTAATTAACGACAATATTATATATTAAATATGTAAATCCTTAGTATTATACAATATATATATCACGATATATAATATGTTAATATCACAATACATTATATATATAACGATATATCACGATACATTATATATATAACGATATATCACGATATTAATACTCTAAAATACACGATAATATCACGATATTAATACTATAATATTAATACTTTAAAATACACGATATGAATATATCAACATATAAATACTATAATATTAATACTTTAAAATACATAAATACTAATTTAATTTATTAATATATTATATATTAATATATGTTATATTATAAATATTTTACTCAAATATATTAATAATATAAATAATACATATACCAAGTAATCTTAATACATAGTCCGTCCTCCGTATAACTTCCGTATATCTCGGTATTATTTATATATACTATAACAGATATTTTATTTACAATAATTACCAACCCCAATTTTATGAACATCTATACAATATATACGCTATTTTATAAGAGATATTTTATGAACAGATCTATTTTATAACAGATATTTTATTTACAATAATTACCAACCCTAATTTTATGAACATCTATACAATATATACATCTATATTACCAACCCTATTTTATTTACAAAAATTTTTCATACCCTAAATATAAACTATGCTTTTTTATGTTTCGAAATTTACGTTTCAATAATTTTGAGATATAAACTACGTAATATTCTGAGATATATACGCATAACTAACACGATAGAAAAATTGGAATGGATTTAGATTCTCGTCTACTAACCTGCGAGGCGGCATCATATTCATCCATTTCGATGATTCAGAAATTTTCACAACGCACTTGAAGTTTGAAGTTGAAGTTGAAGCCGAAGTTGAAGTAAGTGGGGAGAAAACTGCTGGGAAAAAAACGGAAATACAACGTGGGTAAAAAACGTGGAGTGGGGAGGGAAATAAATGGGGAAATAAGTGGGGAAATAAGTGGGGAAGTTGAAGGCCTTAAATATTGTTTTTCCAAACCTACAAACCTATTGTTGAATGAGCAACAGTGTCGCTAAGTTTTTTTTTCCAAAAACAAATCGAATCCCTCAACAAATGGCTTAAAAATATTCTTACATGTAATGTCCTCGATTGGAGTGCGTGACAAAAAAAAATTCTACATTTACAAACCCTAATTTTAGTGCCATGATGATTTAATTGAAATATTTTATTACCAAAATATTCTCGTATAGTAGGAGTGATGATTTAATTGAACCAAAATATTTTTGTACCAAAATATTTTAGTACCAAAATATAACCATGATGATTTAATTGAAATATTTCAGTACCAAAATATTCTCGTTTATTTTAGTACCAAAATATGTAACCATCACTTCAACTATAGAATTCACTAATTTCTTATTTATACAAACCCTAATTTCCTATTTATATTCTCGTAATTTTGATTTTATACATGCCTTTATTTACAAACCCTAATTTCGGATTTTATACATAAAATCATGGTATTTAGGGTTTGTAAATAAGAAATTATGGTTTTTAAATACCCTAATTTACAAACTCTAATCTCGTAAATGCATGTAATATTTATACATAAAATTACAAATCATAATTTCCTATTTATACAAACCCTAATTTCGGTCTGTAATTGGGTATTTACAAACCATAATTTCTTATTTACAAACCCTAAAATTTCAAACCCTAATTACAAACCCTAATTACAAACCCCAAAAAAAAAAAACACTACATGTCGCGTTGTAGAAAGCAGAGTCAAGGATTGACGTGCGGCAGGGGGTGGCGTGGGAATTTGCACTGTTGCAGACACGCCGTTCCAAGCAGTCAAACAGCCATCAAAGCTCACCAGCAGTCACCTGGTGTCCAGCTCACTAGCCTTCAGTAGCAGCAGCAGCCAGTCAATTCGAGCAGCAGTGTCACCTGGTGTCGTCCAGCTCATCAGCAGCAGCTAGCAAAGTTGTCAGCGGGCAGGTAATGACACTGCTGCGTGTCAGCGCAGCAGAATAGGGACAAAAAAGTCCGGGTGGGTAATCCTGCAATTTTAATTTTGGAGTGGTAGCTGGTGCAATTATGAAGTAAGAGTGGCTATTCTTGACAATTTCCGTAGAAATATAATAGCGTAAGTATTACAACCAAATGGATCCTGTATATAGATAGGATCATGAACATGCGGTTATTCCAATAGCCTTAACTGCATGCATCACGTTGATGATGAAGAACGTGTATGCCACAGCGTGCTGTTCAAGTAACTACTCTAATACTCCGTCCTCCCCACTTTGGACTCTACTCGTCGACGCCGCATCGCCTCCGCCTCCGCCGTCGCCGGAGGAGTTCGCGGCAGCGGAGGAGTTATCCGGCCGAAAGGAAAAATGGAGCCTTTCTCCGAGTAAGTAGATTGTGAATTTCCCAAAGCTCAATCGGAGTGGATAATCGTCGGTCAAATATCATGACCATTCTACCCCTGGTATGATTTTTTGAAAATTGGATTTCTTAAGGATTGATTCTTAACTGGGGTATTTTAGGTATTAAAAGAAAATATTAAATCAGTCGCGCGTGATTCTTTACCCTCACAGCTGGCTTTCTTATCTTGAAACATTTGAGCTGGACGAAAAGTCGGCCCATAATAACTTTACAGGCCCAACCTCTTCACAAAATGGGCCCACATTTGGGCTATTATTTTATTAGAGGCCCATTTTTTAAAGAAGTTCTTTAATCCCAAACACTCAAAAATAATAAAAAAATTATCCTCAAACCCCCAAAACTCTAATTTCTTTATCTTCAAACCCTTATCTCCCAAAAAATTTAAATTCCTTATTCCCAAACTAAAAAACAATTATCATCAAATCCCCAAAACTATAATTTCTTTATCCCCAAACCCTAAAAAATAACATATTTTCATTCCCAAACCCTTAAACAGTTTTTTATTCCCAAATTATCCCTAAAAAATTATTATGTGCAGACCCAATTTACTATTTCCAAGTCCAGATTCATTTTGCTTTATGCATGTCCGTATTCTATTTGCTATATGCAGGCCCAGTTTGCTATGTCGAAGCCCAGGTTCCTTTTGCTATGTGCAGGGCCGACTCACTAATTACAGGCCCAATTCTTTTTGCTATGTACAAAACTCAATTTACTATGTCCAGGTTCAAATTCTTTTTGCTAAGTGCAGGTCCAACCTTGCTAATTCTTAACCCAATCTATTTTTTGCTATGTCCAAGCCTTTTTTTTGCTATATAGAAACCCAACTTGCTTTGCTTAGGCCCATTTTATCTTTAGGCTATGTACAGACCGAGATCGCTATATACAGGCCCACTATTTTTACTATTTACAGGGCCGACTCGATAATTTTAGGCCCAATCGTTTTGTTATTTCAAGTCCAAATTCGTTATTTAAAAAAGAAATGTCTGAAATTATGCTAATTTAATTACTAAAAATAGAAAAAGTAAAATAGAATGTTAGTTATTACAAAATAAAAGATGAAACATATAAAAAACATTATTATGTTATCTTATTAGAAAATATTATAAAATGTTAAAAAAAAATCTTCGCCAGAGTATCATCCAATCATTTATTTTTAAAAAACAATTTGCTGAGATTATGTCTATTTAAGTACTAAAAATAGGAAAAAGAAAATACAATGTTAGTTATTACAAATTAAAAAAAATGTAACAAATACAAAAATATTATAAATATTAAAAATTTATCAAGTAAACTTGTTATAAAATATTAGAAACAAAAAATAAAAGGAAATATTATTAACGGTGGTTTGTAATAAAATAAAAATAATAAATTATAATAAGTTCTACTCTTTTCCTTTAATTATTTGAATAATGATCATGGGGTGTGGGTGGGTGGGGGGTGGGGGGTATTTGAGTTTTATGATCATAATTAAAATTTATTTTTGTATTAATTTGATCATTATTGGATATGTGACTATTTTACCCCTGTAGTAATTTTTGGATGATTGTTTTCTTAAGAATGGCAAAGGGTATTATGGGTATTAGTAGAAATTAATATGGAAACCCATTTTTCATTAGCTAAATTTTATTTTTATGACTTAATTAAATAACGAAATACTACTTTCTAATAAAAAACAAAATAGATTGCCTAATATATAAATAGAATATACGATTTAAAATATAAATTAATTTGCATTTGATAATTTAGGGGTGTAACGGTTCGGTTCTTCGGTTCGGTTCGGTTTTCATGTAATTTAGGAACCGAACCAAACACATAGAAATTGTTCGGTTCGGTTCGGTTCGGTTCGATGAGTTTTTCAATATCGGAACCGAACCGAACCGAACCGCTTATAAATGGTTTGGTTTGGTTCGGTTCGGTTCGGTTCGTCGGTTCACCTTTTTATTTTTTTATTTATTTTTTAAATCCTAAATAATGCAAGAATAATAGTTTGTAGTATGTCACTCATTTCGAACTCATAAGTATAGAGTTGTTACTCATTTCTCTTCATTTGTATAGATTAGAATTGATCTTAACTTAAACCTAATATCTAAATTCAATAATATTCTCATATAATAAGGACAAATATTAAATAAAAAATTAAAAAATAAGATATTGGTTCGGTTCGGTTCGAACCGTTCAAAAATTTTTAAAACCGCGAACTGAATGTAAACAGTTTCTAAAAAAATAAACCGAACCAAATCGCAAAACCGAACCGCATTTTTCGGTTTGGTTCGGTTCGGTTTGATCGGTTTCGTGGGAACCACTTACACCCCTATTTGATATAACTAACGACGTTGAACGGAAGGGAAAAAAAGGGGGGGGAGAGAGAAACCCTAACGCCGGTAGCCACGGGTAACGTCGTCGCTAATCGCCGCCGAGGCCGGAGATCGGCGATGGCCAGTAGCTCCACAAAATCACTCTCTACCACCGTGACCGCCGCAGCCGTTCCAGCATCTCTGACGCCGGCGGTATCTTTTGATTTCTCATTAGATTCGACGATGCCGAGGCTACGTCTCTCCGCCGATCAGCTGCGCTACTGCTCCGAAGCTCTTCAGTACTTCAAAGGGAAGACTGCGCAAACGATGCGCCAAGAGTTCATGGTTTTGCAGGTATATGATTATTACCAGAAACTCTGTTTATTAATATCATTCGACCTCGTAAAGTTTATTAATTGAGAGAAATTTGGTTTATCGAGCATAATTTATCATTTCACCATGAAATTCTGTAATTGCTATGCATATGTGTCAGGATTCTGCTTCTTTACACAAATGCTTTTGCTTTTCGTGGTTTATGAGCTAGACTGCTTGCAGTTTATGAACTTTACTTGTGTTGTGCGTTGCTTTATGCATATGTAAATAATCAAACAAAGTTTCCTTGCATTTCAAAACGAACAAATTGGTGATTTTGGAAGCATGATTTAATTTTACTCGTTATCATTTAAACTTCATGCCATTCCATGTATCAGAAAGAATTAAATTGGAAAAGTGCCACGGTATTATCTCATTGCTTATTAGCAATGAGCACACTGAAATAGTTTTGCCGTTTTCATACATTTCTGTTGGCTCAATTTTCTGTCTTAGTTCCATTCTACTCTTGTAACTTCGATTCCCTCATTCTATATCACTGTTGATTATGTTATGTTGAAGCTTTCTGGATATCCATTCTATTGACATATTCAGACATGTTCCATTTTCTGAATTATGTTGAAGCACTTATGCTTGTCAATTGGCCGGCTGGTTTTTGTAGAGTATAATATATCTAGGCAAATAGGAAGTTTAATGGCTGTTTGCAGGCAAATAGGATGACAGCTTTGGATATGAGGAGTAGATGTACTGTGGCTGTTGACAACACAAATTACTCAAAGAACCGTTACACTGATGTCGTGCCATGTATGCTGATCAACACTAGATTACATATTTTACTTATCTTTGGTTTCTCATTTACTTATCGCAAATTATGAGTTTGATTTCATCTCTGCAGTTGACGATAACAGGGTTGTCTTGAAGCAGTCTGCAGATTACAGATCGTCAGCTAAGGGATATATCAATGCAAGTTTTGTCACGGTGATAATTTTCATCCTACTTGAGTTTTAACCCGTGATTTTAAAGATCTTATATGATTGCATTTGGTTCTTATAATGTTCTCAACTTGTGATTGTAGACTTCTGAAAATGTTTCTCGGTTTATTGCGACTCAAGGTCCGCTTTCACACACATCTGAGGATTTCTGGGAAATGATAATCCAGCATCATTGCCCTGCTATAGTTATGCTAACCCGATTGGTCGACAATTACCGCGTAAGTAGTCAAGTTTTATGGTTTAGCAGCTATAGATCTGAAGTGGTCAAGTTGTATTTTAACTTTGATACCTTGAAGGAACATTTGCAAAACCTGTTTCTCTTCCCTTCAGTGAAATGATTTCTAATCTATAGTTTTGAAGTATTTATATTTCTATTGCTGTTTTCCCCGCAGTTATTTTTTGTGTGGGTTGGTTTTGCATCGTCTTGATTGACTCAAGAGTCTACTTGTCTATGATGATATAAAGTTTAATGCATTTATGCCGTCCGCATTTATTTGTATTAGTTTCTTTACTAATATCTGATCCCACACAAAGTGCAGACACTGAAGTGTGTTGATTATTTCCAAGCCGAGAATGGACCTAGAGAGTTTGGTAACATATGCATTGCCACCAAGCAGATACAGACAGCAGATACTTCATTAGTATGGCGATGCTTAGAGGTGAAATACAAAGAGGTGAGAATATTACATAGAAGTAAATGGCTTCAAATGTTAAACACTTGTAAGGGGCCATTCAATGCCAATAGTCTGACAAAAACCAAATAAAAAATTATTACGTAAAACACTCTTTTGTAACTACGATGCTAATAAGCAAGCACACCCCCTTTACCTCTGCAGTCAGAGGAGCCACCGTTGTCTGTTTTGCACGTTCAGTACCCTGAATGGCCTGATCATGGAACTCCTAAAGACACTCTTGCTGTTCGAGAAATCTTCAAAAGAATATCTAGTATCCCACCAAGTGTAGGGCCAGTTGTTGTTCATTGCAGGTTTGCCTTTAATAGTGAATTCAATCTGATTGTCAAAAGTACTCTTCATTGTCTAACAGTTATATACTTCTGCAGTGCAGGCATTGGTAGGACTGGTACATATTGTGTCATTCACAATACAATCCAAAGAGTTCTAATTGGAGACATGACTGCGTTGGAGCTTGTTAATACCGTAACCACTTTTAGGTCTCAGCGAATTGGAATGGTGCAAACGCTGGTATAGTAACCAACTTCATGAATTCATGCTCACACTTAGAAAAATACTTGTCATAATCTTCCATCCTTCCTGATAAAGTAAGCCTAAATGTTTGATGAAGACATCTTTCAATTTGCAGGAGCAGTATCTGTTCTGCTATGATGCGATTATTGATGAACTCAAAGACCTCATATCAGAGGGGAACTCTCAGGGTAGCTTATAATGATATTGTCGTTTCATGAGGCAGTAACCCGAAGCTTTTGAAAGAGTCGAATTTGTACTTCCCCTCAAAGCTCCACCATCTCCTGCTCTTGGGAGTAGTAGTACAGAAGAATCATTCGTATCTTATCGACTTGAAACCTCGAAATCTTATGCTCTTCCACCATATTTCTGTAGGACAGCTTCTAACACTAGCAAGATCCACACCATATTTATCTTCTATTTCGGTGTATAATAGCTAGAGACATTGTATGACCTCATTGAATGTCTGAAATAAAACCGTTTGTGGTGCAGTTTTCATATGCTGTGCTTGAAATGTATGACTGCTGATTCTTGGTGCTTAATGTTTGTGTTTCTCTCTGTTTTGGTTCGAAAACGTTCTCCGGTACTCTGTTTAGTTGAATATGTGATACTCTGTTTAGTGTTCTGTCTCAGTTTTCTTGATATAAAACAGTAGAAATACAATATATCTCTGTTCCATCACAAAAAGTATTACCAATGAAAGAAGAAATACAAATTAGTGCTTAACAAGAACTATCAGCAGGAGAAGACCAAAGTGTAAAAAAAAAAATCTGGACTTCCAAAGAGAGATTTTGACACAAAACAGTTATCTGATAAAAGAAAGGAATCTGCTCATTCCTCTTTACTGCGAGCTGCTCTAGCGCGATGTTTGAGCTCGACTCTTTTCCATTTCACAATCAGATAACATAACGAACACAAGGTGTTCACCTGCACGAGGAAGGAACAAAAGCATTGAGGCACGACACCAAATCATCGCGGAAAGATGAAAGAGTGAGCAACTGACTTACCAAGATTATAATGGCGAGCACCAACAGAGGCCCAGACCAGAGCACAGAGAGGAACAGACCGTTAGTGTCGAAGTAGTTTTGGCCAGCAAAACTTTTCCAGTTTCCGGCTAGGAAATGGTTAAGCCTCTCGGCTAGATACACTCCTCCTACTGCATGATGTATACAGGCTTTATCCTTTTAGGTACATCATTATTAATGAAAACTATATTATTGAAAGGAAGCTTACGCGCAAGAAAGAATAGAAACATCTGGAAGTTGATGTTTTTCCTTGACGCAAGAACTAATACTAGCAAGAGCACGTGGAAAGAAAGAAGACATATCAACCAAGGTTCCTGCAGAGAAAAAAGGAAATTCAAATTTATCCACTTCAGACTTGTAAAAGGGCGGATTGAGATTATAAATGGTTAAATATATAGCTAAGAGAAAACTTGAGTGGACTTAAACCAGAGCACCAGAACAATGAAGTAAACAAATAGAATCATTTCACTTAATGTACGATGTAAACTGAGAGTATCAGCACATGCAAGTCTAAGACTCGGTTTGGAGAGAATCCAGATACGGTATCAAGTAAGCGTAGAAAACCATGAAAGACATATATAGTTACTTGAAACCGTAAGGACGATCAACATATTACTATTACAAACTATAAAGCTTTCAAATGATTAAATACCCCTTCATAGTTGAAGGCTATAAGCTCATTCACTCATTGAAGTAGAGAAATTACATAAATCCAAGCAGTTGATGGTGTGAATTATGAAGCATTAGCTTCTTATATTAAATCAAAACCAATTTCAGTTCATTCTGCATCTTCTTTCACGCTCTAACTTATGCAAAATCACATACTCCCGAAAATGTGAATCGGAATCTCAAGAAACAGAAACACGTAATCAAGACCTACAGAAGGAAAAACTCTAAATCGTTCCATAGAACCCTAGCATCCGATCTCAATCACCTCGAAACAACACACTTCAATTTAGGAAGGAAACAGAAACCCTTAATCAAGACCTACAAAAGGGAAAAACCCTAAATCATTCCATAAAACCCTAACCTCCGATCTCAATCACCTCGAAACAACACACTTCAATTTAGAAAGCAAACAGAAACTAGAAGTTCTGATTCACAATGCGTAGGAAACACGAGCAATTACCTTCCAATCAATGGCGTGGAAGAAACCCATGAAGTTTTCATAAGCGGGTTTGAGCCCGGAACGAAATTCCGCTGAGAGCTTCTCCACCAGATCTGCCATTCGATCAAAGTGAGCATTAACTGCAGATTGTAGCTCCTCCATTGTAATCTCTTCTAGTAATCGAAACTGGATATCTCGATGAGATTCTTGCTCCGAAAGATTTGAACTTCAACTTCAACTGCGCTGAATCTCGTGCTATTTACACTGTTAAATCGTAACAGAAAGTTCTCGCACGCGGAAACGATGACGTTTTAAAGGTGAAGCCACTCGAATTGAAACTTAGGGCTGAAGATTTGGGAATGTGGATAATGACAGAAATGCCCCCACACCTTTTGTTTTTAGCTCCATAATTTTCTCATCTACTTGGTCTATAATAAAATAGTTTGGCTACAAACTCAATGTAAAAGTCTATACTATTCGTGCCATCTTTTTCTAATGGTTAGAAATCCGTAATTCGAATCCATAACTTTCGCCCACGTAACAATCATCTAAACTTTTAGAAAATGACCCTATCCAATATGAAATCAATTTCCAAGAATCAATCCCAGAAAGAAGCTTCTATCCGATTTTCCCAACATTGAGTTTGTCTCTTGCTATGACATTTAGGACAAACAGCAGTCCTTCACCGATCTCATTGTACCAGATTAGGACAATGGATCAAGGAAAAACAAGGGTCAATTTATTACAACAAAACAAGGTGAAATATGCACATCCTTATCACTCAATCAATTTCTTGGTTACAATAAAAAGACCCGTCTAACACAAATCGACAAAAAATAGACATCAGATCAATAGGAGAATGAAAATTATGCTAACAAAGCCATGCATTGGGAATGAAAATCTTGCGTCCCAATATTATTTATATTACCACCAACATATATATACATTGACAAGTACTAAATATAGCACAAGATGGCCCTCTTAGTTGGCCTAATTGATGGAGCTACGGACGATCGACAATCACGAGCTCGAATTCCAATCCCAACAACGTTACATAACTCGAGCTACACCAATAAAAAAAGTTAAAACTAAAGAATTAAGTTTGTAAGATCAACATCAAACGCAGTACCAAGAAGAAGCAGTTATGAGCAATTTCTCTTGCCACCCAAGAGAAAGAGCCCTCCCATCATCTCTCTCAAAAACCCTAAACCCACCGTTTTCGCCATCGAAATGCATTCCGGTGCAGTGGCTTCTGATCTTCAGCAGCAGCTTAGCCTGCATGACAGAATTGGGACTTTGTTCAAACCCTAAAAATCCATGGCTCTCCATTCTCTTCCGCCACGTGTCCATGTTCTCAAACCTTAGACAATTGTCGTCGTCTTTGTCATAATTCATCACGTGTTTGATCAAAGTCCCGAGATGATTCTTCTCGATCCTCAACCTCTCCGAACTGTCTAAGGGAAGACAATCGTCTAACGAGTCGAAAATCGCGGCGAAGTAGTGTAAAGATTCCATGAATCTTGATAGGAAGTTGTGTGTTTTTCGGCTTCCTTCTTGCTCCACAAGAACAACAATGGTGGGACGGAGCGAGTGGAGGCAACTCAACGTGTCCGAAATCTTCGAGAAGCTACTCAAAGAGCTCAGATAGAAGGCTAAATTCGCCGCAACAATTTCTCCCTTTTTGATGTTGGGTTTCGCAAGATTCGATTTTGACCCTCTTAGTATGCCGTCGAACTCGAAGATTAGGTTACGAAACCCTTTCGCGAAGCTCACGAGCCGTGACTCGGTCTCGTGGAGTTCATCTAAGGAGTCGAAGTATCCGGTAATCTTTAACATAACACGGTTGGATGACGTGGCCTTCTCGGAAAGTGATTGCATGAGAGAAGGCCATTGGAAGCCATAACCCACGTCGAAATCGATGACGTGGAGGGCATTATTGTAATTAGCCTTAGCTTGTTGCTCAAAGGCTTCAAGAATGGCTTGATTGGCGGTGAAGTGGGCAAATTGGTAAATTGGCGAAACCTTGTAGAGTTGTGTGTATGATAGAAACTCTTCGTCCAAAGTGGGTACTTTCATGATCATGTCGTAGAAGGGGGAGTGGCGCGTGAGGAGACGCGCGACGAGGCCGTCGGCAAAGTAGGCGGCGACCCTTTGGACAGAGTCGCCGGATAAGGAGGCGGTTTGGTAGAGTTGGGTTAGGTTTTGGACGGCGGTGGTGAGGTCCTTTTGGTCGACGGAGGTGGCGGCGATGAGGAGGAGGTGGATGAGGTGGAGCCCTTTTCCGCCGTCGTCGGATTCTTGATTTTGGATCTTGGTTTCGAGCTTGAGCATTTGGTCTCGAGTTTGGAAGAGGGAGAGGATTTTGTTTTCTTCTTCTTCGTAGGTTTGGTCGCTTGATGAGTAGGAGAGGGAAGGAGTAGGGTTTCTCTTTCTCTTTCTCTCTCCCTCACTTCCGTCCGAGTCTGCAGCAATGGCGAGCCTTAGGCATAAGAATTCTTCCTCATCATCATATGCTTCTTCCATCCTTAACATTTTGGAGAGAGAGTATGATGTTATGAGAGAGAGAATTGTATGATGAGATGAAGAGGTGGAGGGGAGAGAGGGAGAGGGAGATGGAGGTGTTTAAATAAGCATGGGAGAATAATTAAGGACAAGATTGTTACTTAGGGAATAATTATGTGAAAAGTGGACAAGAAAAAATACAAGGTATCTTTTCTTCTTGAAAGTTTGTTATGGAAGGTCAATCAAGAATCAATTAATTAGATATGTATTTTCATTGTTAAAGAGGTTGTTTTGGAATTTTGGGTAGTTCGGAGAAGTCAAGAAATACTATATGCTTTGGACGGATTATAGCTGGCTTATTTGAGCATCAAATTGTATAGCAACTTGTTCGTATTAGCACAATTTAATCTCCCACCTCCTATAGTCTATCTTCTGCGCCCTTGACCTAGTTGATAGTTACGATTCTATTATGAGAACATTTTTTGGTTATGTGATCACACGCTCTTTCTCTGTTGCTTGATATACTTTTGATTAGTGACATGCATGCTGCCTAACTTTGTGTTGCTGGTAATTCTTTTAAGTCATCGGCCATAACATAATAAATTATAATGGATATGTGAGGTACATTTTCAGCCGGATGACAAAAAAACAGACTTTTTCGTGAATATAGATAGCAATAGTGGGCATTGCTTCAAATCTATTATGCACTGGGATTTTGTTAGTTTCCAAGAATTGCTACAAAATTAGGCGGGATTATACTTAGGGAATAAATCTGAGTATTTCAATCTACAAGATGAATAATATATCGACAAGAATGATAACTAAGGCATCTTTTCTTCTTGAGAATCTATTACAAAGGTCAATAACATCGTAGATTTTTCATTAAACTATTAAGAAATCATTTTTAGGTATGTGGACATATCAAAGAGGTCTAGAACCACGCATGCGGCATAATTCACCTTGAGCAATGACTTTCTACTATAACAAATATTCATTTAAGATCAAAGAAATTCAAGATAAAATCTTAAAGAAAAACCTAATTATATGCACTGGCGAACAAAATTGTGCAATCAATCTATTATTTACACTTGAAGTTTCTCATAAGGGTATGAATCTAGTAGAAAGCCAGAGTTATATAAAAAGAGTATGCATACTCCTTATGTGTTTTATACATATTCATTATTTATTTTATTCATTAATCTTGTAACTTTTACACTTTTGCCCCTTGTGCAAAAAACATACTCCCTTCCTCCCAAAACTCTTGTCCACTTCGCGGCGCGATTTTTAAGAAGAATTGTTAGTTGTACGTAAAGTTATGGGTACTGCAAAAAGTTGTGCAATAATTTTCTAAAAAGTGAATGTGGACAAAAATTCTGGGACGGAGAGAGTATAAGGAATATTTCAGAGCATATTCAATCCAAACCATCCACTGATAAATAAAAGTAGCAGATTGCTTCTTATTTTCTAATTTAAGAAGTTTTCTTATATGATCTTCTCTTCTCATAAAACTAAGGGCTTGACCATTGGTGCATGTCTCGGGCTCGTTAGGGCTTGCACAATTTACTATATATTGGCCGAGATGACCATCGACTATAACATTGATAACAGAGGATCTCGTGTGCGACTCTAACAATCTATAGTTACGTTGCCAACTCAACAAAGTGATGTAGAACATTGGATAAAGCATAATGCAGGTGTAGGAGATATTCTTCTTGGAATATAAGGAAAAATTGATCAACCTTTTCCTTTACATTTGTATTGTCTAAGCATGATTCTTGGCAAAAAATGCTTAATTAAGTGAACCAACATTTATGGCAATCCGAATCCCCTATCTCAATCACATTTTAATTGTAAGTACCTAAATGTTTATCATATTTCTTAAATTCAAATGGTAAGCACCTAGATGCTTGCAGTTAAAAATGATAATGAAACATAAGATTATTTTGGCATTTAGATCCTCTTTGGAACACAAACGAATTTTTGTGTAGTGAGTCAAGTTGTTTGTCCGCAGGAATCGGTGAAACAAGAAGTGATGATTTCTTCAATGCTTTCCTTCGATGCCTACACAGTTGCAAGAAGGAATTAACTATTCTGTAAACTAAAATTAATTAACATTGTTTAGATGCTTTAATTAGTATATTATTAAGTTTCAGCACATTTTGTCTTATTTCTTGGTGGCTGATTCCATTGCTTTAACTAGAATTAAAGTGTTGGAACTCTAATGCATAGGTTTTGTCGTTTGAAGGAATCAACTTAGAATTTTCAAAGAAAGTTGATTCTTTTGTGACATAAAATATTGGTAAAAAAGAGTTGAGATGCCTAGTGAGAGCTATCTGAATCGCCTATGAGATGCTTCATTGTTGCAAGAACATACTAAATTCTCCTGCTATGAACAAAACAGACAGTAACATGGAAAAAACTATGATTTTTTTTCATCATTCAATATTCCTACATGCAGATATCAAGACAGTTTCTAGGGTAGAGTTGAATCACAACCTCATGTTGTGTGTTAGACTACCTGTATCAAGATCCAACAATAATAGAATACAAATACGCCTCCGAATATAGTCAAGGTTTTTTCATTGTTGCAAGAGAGAGAAACAAAAGCTAGTGTATCCATGGATTCAAAGATGATATACACAAAGCAAGAGCAATGTATTCATGAATAAGAAGTCTGTGGTTCCGAACGCAGTCAGTAGTTTCTTACATTTCAAACTAGATGCAAGTTTGGGGCGAAAATCAACATAACATACTTGAAGATATGATACAGCTTCAACTGCCTTCAGATTTCTCCAGAGCTGCCAAATAAAAGAAAATCATGTAAATTATAATGATTGTACAGTGACCAAGTAAATAATATGATTACATAATAGTGGGCTAAGAAGGAACACATTCTTAGCATCAACGGGTTGTAGCACGTAGCATAACTAATCACAGACTTGCTATATTATATGTTTAGTTGAAAGAACACTTAATGCCTAGCTTTATCGTCCATATTTCAATCGGGGAGTCACTTAAACCTATTCATTCTTACTAGCTTTTGTCTTTAGAAAGAAGTTTGTATTGTACTCAATAAAATCCCACGACTTCAAGACCAAATTGATAAATTGTGAAGATAAGCATCCGGGACAGGGGAAGATGAACAGCAAATCAACATGCCAGGAAAAAGAAGTGTGTGTTGATGAGAGGGGGAGGGGGAGAGGGATATACTGTTGTAGTTGAGAAGCTTCTCAATCAGATCGACGTGGGTCATCAACATTCTTCGGCAGCAATAGCGAACCAAGCCTAATGCATCAAGAGCATCTCTGCGAATAGAAAATCAGACTTCAGTGCAATGAAGAGTAGCAGATATCCTCAAGAAAAACACGAAGCATACCTCAAAAACTAACTATGCATTCTAACTTCTTTTAGAATAGGATTACAGAAACGAAAGTAGATAAAACAATTTGATCTTGACAATTATGACTACCACATGGTTTTGGATGGTAGCTTTGCAGCAATCATGTCAAAGCCCGGACCCCCAATTTCTCTAACTTCCATCCTCCATAACTCAGTGTAACAACACCTAAAGACTGCAATAAACTAATCCTAACCTGTTTTACAGAACCCTATATAAACTGATAAACATGACCAAGAAAAACATCCCATAAACTACTTCTACAAATAGCTTGTAACATTCTACAAACTGGAATTAATTTTGGTAATACCAGCAATGCTCATGATAAAACATACAGAATAAACCATCGACATAAAAACTCTGTTACTGTTACCCACCAAAACGATGCACTATTCAGCTCTACATAAAGCGATATTAATGAAATTCAAATCAAATACCAAATACAATAAAATCCAAAATAAACCCTTACAAACAAAAACGGAAAGAGCAAAATTAAAAAAAAAATGTTTGAAAGTATAGCACAAACCCTTCGCTGTAATCAGCCTGGAGCAAGTCAAGGTACATGTCCCATTTATTTCCAATAACCTACGCAAACAATAAAACAACGCGAAATAAGAAACTAGGACTAGAAATCGAAGTGAGATACATTATTTCACCAGAAGTTCAGAAACGAAACAATAAGGAGGTTACCTTTCCACAAGTGAAGCAACGGACGGGAATAATCATCTTGGGTTTAGCTAGGGTTTTTGCGACGATTCTCTCTCTCAGCGACTACACCTCTCAACCTTGGGTTTTTACTCTCCGGAAACTTTCAAAAGAGGATTTAATATTTATTTATATGGAGATTTTTTGGGCCTATGGGCTTTTACACCTTTTTAAAAGATTATTTCCAATGGGCTTATAGCTAGCTCTGGGCCATTAACAAATTGTGAATTGGCTCAAAATAATTAATCTCAAGCTTAATTATATAGTTTCAAATTTATAAATATCGAGTAATAAACTTTGGACCTTTGTCGAACATTATTTTTTTGCATTGACCCACATCGGGGAAAAAAAATTATTATCAAACTAATATTATTTCTCTATCGAATATTACTTTATGGAGATTTAATGAGCCTATAAACATTCAAATCTGGATAGGGCTGGCAAAATGGGCCTGGTCCGATGGGCCGGCCAGGGGTACCTGTACCCGGGGTTGGGTTGTGCTTAAAAAATAGAGACCCGAAATGAATCTGGACCTAAAAAAGCCCGCCCAAAGAGCCCATATAGCTTATTGGACTCGGACCTAAAAAACCTGGGGTTTCGAAAAAAGCCCGGGGTCTCGGGCCTTAAAAAACCAACCCGAAACCCGCCCGATAATATTAGCCCAATAGCAATTAACAAGTTATCAATTGTGATATTAGTCCAATAATAATACTATGTCAAGTGGCCCAAGTCCAACAATTTACAAATAACAATCCCTAGATGGCCCCCTAAAAGAGCAACTAGCGCAGCACTCAAGTAAGAGGGAAATTCTTCCTTACGACTTAGAAAAGATTCAGAGAAGCAACTCCCGTTCGTCTCAATCTCACTCTCATAACTCCCGTTCGTCTCAATCTCACTCTCTGCAACTACAACTGCAAGAGCAAGCTGCCTTCTTCCCCTTCAAAATTCATCTGCCGTCAGAGGCACGCACACGTACACACTCTTACAGCTGACACCTTTCCGACACGCACACCACAGCTGGTAGCTCGACATCAACACCTTTCCCCTTCAAAACCATCACGGTCAAGGATGTCGGGTAAGATCCTATTGCTAGTGAAATTAAGTATTGTTGCGAACTTGCGATCATCCATGTGCCATTTCACATAATCACATTTCCTCTTTCCTTACAAAGGGGCATCCTCTGGTCTTGTTATTGTATAAGACATAGAGAGTGATTATAATTATTTATCTATCATGATTCATGAATTGTTTGTATTAATTTCTTCATTGTCTTTTATTAGCAACTTACGTCTTCTTTTTTTTTTTCCAATGCTACAGGAAAAGAAGTAACTCAAAGTTTAGAGAATACGAATGATGATGAGGAGGTGCAATTTCTTAATGAATTCATTTCTTTCTCCAAGTACTACTTCCACCGTTGATTGTAGTGATAATACTGACAAGGGTAAGAGGAAGGGTGATGAGAATGATAAATCAAAAAATATTGATGATAGGGAACCTAAAAGATCTAAATCCGATGTATGGAATTACTTGGAGAAGGTGGGCAAAGTAGATGGTGTAGAAAAATGTAAATGCAAGCAATGTAAGAAACTTCTAACTTGCAAGCTGAGTCTGGCACCACTCATTTAAGACATTTGTATTAAACTGCTTTCATACACATATGTTAAAAATACTAAATATTTTTACAAATCCCTACGTGTTTAGAGTATTTAGGAAAAAAATCAAGTGAAAAACATTTTTGTGGAGTGAGATATAAACATTTTACTAAGCCCTATCCAGAGAGCATGGTTTCTCGGTAGTGTAAAAGTAAAAATTCATTAAAAATATAAATACTTGTTTAAAAATTCCCAAAATTTACAGAAATCTTAAAGACATCCTAAATTGTATCTCTATAATTTTTCTGGAATTTTTCAAGTAGCTTAAGATCATGTATTTGGCCTTGGAACTTCTCGGCAGAAAAGGTAAAATTGCTGGACATATTTATGTTCTCATGAAACTTAAACATTTTAACAACCAAAGTATTGACATAATAGAATGGAACACATCAAGAAAAAAATTAACAAATATATAGTACATGTATCCTAAAAATTCTATATTTTTAACATGAATGATCTAACATATAGTATATCCTATAAAATTCAGCATGGTCGAAAATAACATAAAGAAAACATGAAAAATAATTTTCCTATCAAGCTCATGAACATGCTGTCAAAAACTGGCAGGTTACGAAGAACAATTTTTACCAAATATTTATCGTGCTTGTAAAATTCTACAAACATTATTAAGTATACTAGACATACCGAGGAATATGATCCTAAATTTTCAAGAAGATATGACTAGGGGAAGATATGAAAATAATTCTTGAAACAGTTCGCTGATATGCTGGCAGTTTTTCGAAAATTTTATGGGATGTTATATTATGAGAGACTAAGGGGTATTTATAGGCCTAGAAATCATTATCTAAAGATCCCTAATCCTAAAAGGTATCAAATATATTTTATCCATAATTATTTTCGTCCATATATAATTTATATAGAATTTAGTCTATCACCTACCATATAAGAGATTCAATCCTAGTTGGTTTAGGAAATCCAAAATAAATAAATATTATTCTTGTCTAATAATTCTAATATTATTTCTATCTCAACAAAATAATATAATCATAATATTATATAAATAAACATATTCAAAGTTCAAAATAAATTTACATAATAAAAATAATTTAATGAAAAATAACATAGATGTTTTAATTTTCATTCTCATTTTTCTAAGGCGCGACTTACAGAACTAAACCCGTGATATTATGCATGAAATGCAAATGCATTTTATTTATTTATTTATAGGTAAAATTTCGGGGTGTTACATTTGTTGAGTTAGATGCACCATATTCAGGTTTTGAATTATCTTCTTTGGATAATGCAAATCCAAATGACACCATGTTTAGATTTTTAAAAGAAAGATTGAATTTGCAAGGTAGCTTGATATGTCAGGGTGAGTTCTTTCATGTGATGTGTTCAGCATATATCTTAAATTTAATTGTTCAAGAAGGCTTGAAGGTTGTAGATGATGCTTTGAAAAAAAATCAGAAATAGTGTTAAATATGTGAAGGCATCGGATGGGAGGAAGAGACAATTTTATGAATGCATAAAAGAGTGAACTTAAGCAGTGTTGGTGGGGGGTTTTTGAGCTTGGATGTGCCTACTAGATGGAATTCTACGTATTTGGTGCTTCAAAGTGCTATCAAATACCGACGTGCTTTCACTTGTTTGAGCTACAATGATACAGGCTACAAACATTGCCTGACTAACGAAGACTAGGAAAGAAGAGAAAGAATTGCAAGTTTTTTGGCTCCATTTTATAAAATCACTAACTTGATATCTGGTTCATCCTATCCCACCTCGAACTTATATTTTAGGCTAATTTCATCTATAGAAATGAAATTGAATGATTTCTTGAATTCCGAGATGAAATAATCAAGGATATGGCGAGGAAGATGAAAGTCAAGTTTGATAAATATTGGGATTCATATTGCAATACTCTAGCATTTGGGAGTATCCTTGATCCGAAGGGGAAGATGAATTACTTGACGTTCGTAAACAAGAAACTTTACCCTTACGAATATGAAGAAAATGTGAAAAGGGTGAAGGATTCTTTGTACCCGACTTTTGCTCGAGTATGATCAATTAGGAGTTGCTGCAAAAGAAAATACAACTTCAAGGGGAGGTTTATCATCTATGAATATGTATCATGAAGATATGGACGTAAGTATGATTTTGCAATTTATATTTTTCTAATTTTTATCATGTTTTTTGTTTCTAATTTAACTTTTGGTTTGTTTATGTTATATTTATTTAAATTTAGGAGTTTGAACAACAATTTGTTCAAGAACCTTCTATTTTTGGTAAATCGGAACTTGATATATATTTGGACGAGACTCCCGAACCTCTCACAGCTGGGAACCATTATGATATAATAGACTATTGGAAAAAGAATAATTCTCGATTCTCTCGACTTTCAGTAATAGCGTGTGATATTCTAAGTATTTCAATCACGACAGTTGCTTCAAAATCTACCTTCAGTATTGGAGGTAAAATCTTGACCAAATACAGGAATTGCTTGCTTGGGAAGAATGTGCAGGAACTCATTTGTTGTCGTAATCTGTGTTCTTAAAACCGGTCCGATCATTGACCCGGAAAAATAAAGATTAAATTATATAAATACATAGGTATTTTAATAATATTAATAAATATTAAAAATGACTTACAAATATATAAAACAAATATAAGCATATTTACAACTCCCAACCGATGTGAGATGAATGTAAGTAGTTAGATGGAAAAAAAGTTGATGAAATCCCACATCGAATAGAGAAGAAAACCAAACAAAAAATAACCTATAAATGCATCCCTCCCTGTTTTAATTACCTGCCAAGAGTTGGTAATAATTGGTCTACCAACATTAACATAAATGCAGTTCAAATTTATTAAAGCATTTCTCATTTTTTGAGAAATTTTAGTAATATAGTTTAAAATATTTATGAAAATAGGGTTTTGTTTTCAGTTACCATACTAATCGAAACCGAACATGGATCGGTTATCGGCCAACCGAAAAACCGATCAGTTTTGGTTATTTGAAACCAAACTGATTTGCAGCCCTATTTTTTTCAATTTTTTTTACATTCAAACCGGGTTGACCCGGTTCACGGGTACCAATTCAACCGGTCGAGCCGGCCGGGTCGCACCGAGTCGATAGCCAAAATGAGCTAGTACGTAACCCGGCCTGAATTTTTGATCGGGTCCGGGTTAAACTGGTTGAACCGGCCAGTCCGGGCCGAGTTTCAAAACGCAGGTCGTAAACCGGGTAATAATATTTAATATCTTATTTCTTACTTCAAATTCAAACATTTGCATTGACTTATATTTTCAATTTTTTGTAATCTTCAAATGCAGATGAAGAAAAAGTTGAAGTGATAAAATTATCAAATGAAGATTCAAACGTGGTGGATATTTGATTTTGAAGAAGAATTGTTTGATTCTACTTTTTACTTTCTCGTTTAGTTTTTATTTGTTTTGACTTTTTGAATAATTGATTTCTTGCCGACTTATTTATTCTATCTTGTTGTAGCTTTGTATGGCAAGAATCAAGATTAAGAAGACAAAGAAAGATGTGAGATGATTTTGGGAGAAGAAGAGGAGTTCAAACGTCTCAAGTTTTTCATAGTTTGATGCTTTTGATCATAGAACATACATTGATTTGTTTTGTTAGTTTGATGCTTTTGATCATAGAACATACATTGATTTGTTTTGTTAATTGTTATCAACTCATCGTAAGACATTAAGACTCATATTTGCACTTACAGTTATCTTTGATATATTTTTCTTTGTTTCCATTGTAACTTTCGATTCTCAATTTTATTTAAAAAAAATAAATATGAAAAATTCTAAGTAAACCCGCCCGTCCACCCGAAAGCTCGGGGCTGGGCTGGGCTAAACATATTTGGGCCTGAATGAATTTCATCCAAACCCAGCCCGGCCCAATAAATCACCGAAAGCTTGGTGGGTCGGGCCTGGACCAACCCGCCCGCTACTTTGCCACCCCTAAATCTGGATGCAATTATAAACTTATTTATTGACTTTGTCTTGTTGAAGCAAGGAGAGTAAAGTGAGAAAGTATACAGCCTAATGAACGGTTTGAAGTTCTACAAAATCAATTCATCCAACGTAAATGTGTATATTTCTATCAACACAACTAAAGATCCTTCAAACTGCATCTCCTTTCCATCTTCAAATGGATAGCAAATCTCTAAAAGCCGGATAAAAATGAGTCGTATCGATCAATCCGTGCCAATATCCACCCCGTTCCCTTTCAGGAATTCCTTGGCTTCAATGATATCCTACAATACAAAACTCCAATGAGAAAAAATCTCACCAAGATTGCTCATCATCAAATATACGGAGATACATACCTGTTGTAATAGGATTGCTTCGTGTGGGCAAGTTGGGAAATGCATGAGGCCGATCCCAACCATTAAGAGGCCGTAACATCCAAGAGATAGGATGGAGTACAGAGGCAGCTGAAATCATAATCATGGACTTTAAATGAGGTGGAAAGAATATTGAATACACAATGTGTGAAACTCACCAACCAAGTATAGCTCTGTGGAAGTACTGATGTTTGTAACAAACTAATCCAGATAGCTGCCAGAGCTACCAGCAGTGTCATAATCTTTACTATGGGCTTCATTGGAAGTGATCTCACTTTTGACACATAAAAAGAACAGATTTTTAGGGACAAAAGAGAAACATTCATAAGGAAAATAAGCCAAAATAAAACTGAAATCAATTGTTCATTGTGCCATCAGAAGGGAAAGGTATAATGTGCATATCACTTTCCATCCGAACAAACATGAACTTCAGGAACTCAAAGCCTTTGCGCAATGTCCCAAATATGATTTTGAAAATGAGTTTAAGTGTAAAGAAGCATGATCAAATATCAAGCAAGGAAATGTATGATACGAGTGAGCCAATCTGAATCAAGATTTTAAGTATAATCAGTAGACTTGAATGAGAAGAAAAAGAGTGCCAAGTTTCTACCATATCTCAAATTGTTTATTGGCCGAATAACTGCAAGTTTCATTCAGTTTCTACATGACCATTTGAAACCAATTTGCCCATAAGATAATCTAAAACAAAATTGAATTGTTAGCCATCAGAAGGGATAGGTAAATGGTTATTGCACTGTCCCATCTGACCAATTAAGAACAGAGGAACTCAAAGCCCTTGCGCAATTTCCAACATCATATGGCATATAATCATTTCATGAAAAGCATTGGCAATATTAGGACAAAAACCTAATCTTCACATCTAATCTAGATCAAGATTCAGGATACAACACAAGAAACTAAACATCAGCTGCGAACTAATACAGACACTCCATTGGTTTAATAAATCAAATTATTAAAATTTCCTCAAATCAAATATTAGTAAATGAAATACGCGATCCACGTTTCGCAGCGATAGCTTGATTCATCATCACAAAATCAGAAAATGATATATAGATCCAAAGTTTTGCTTCAGAGAAGAGGAGACTATACCTACAGAATGCGATCGAGGGTCAAAGCAGCTAGCTTATTCCGCAATTGGAAAATCTTAATATTTTAGTGAACTGTGGCCGCGAGTCCACAATCGATCTGCACCAGATGATCGGCGTGGGATGAGATTGTGTTCCTAATTTCCTCCTCGGGCGGCGGCGGCGGCGCAGAGAATCGGCCTCAGTCGCGTAGTTGATGAAATAGGGTTTACAGATACGGTTTATAACGGTATTGTCAATTAATAGGTTTTGTCGCCAAATAAATAAATTGGCACCTAAAAAGTAAATTCTTCTTAATAAGTCTGGCACAAGCCATTCCGAAAGTATGGTTTTTTCTAGTATGCGGGTGCGAAAATTTGTAATCGAGAAACCTAGGATTATTTGATTTGATTTTGGGACTTTAATCCAATTTAATTTCTAATTTTATAGTTTGTTATATAGATATATAGTCATTAAATGTACATTTATAACATATAATGGTAAGAAATAAAGTTGGTTCCAAGTAGCTAGTAGCCGTTGAGCCATGGGCGGATCCAAGCGGGGGCGGGTGGGTGCGACCGCCCCCCCTCCCGAATTTTTGTGCAATACTACGAGTTATCTTTTATTTCTAGTAATTTTTATACTTGTTCCAATTAAATTTTCGAATTCCCCCCCCCCTCCCCCCCAAATTTTTAAATTTGTTATCCTAACTTTGAAAATTTTTAAAAAACGTATATTAAGTGTCACATATTTTAGTGGATGTGTAGATTTTGAGTTTTGGATACCTAGTTTGGTAGAGTCAACTTATATAACTTAATGTAATTAATATACTATATTTTTTATTTGATGCAATTAATATACTATGTTTGTGTTTTCTTTTTTCATGTACTTATTGATATAAAATTAAGAACATTTGAAGTATAAATAAACTATCATTTAAATACTTATTAATTCCTCAGTTAGATATTGTTATTCTTCATAATTTCCTCTAACTAAATTTAGAGTGATGTCAAAATAGGATTGTGTACTATATTTTTCGAATAAATATAAAAAATATATGAGTTATTCATGAAAGAAGAATTTAATTCTTAAATAAGCCATAAAACATAAGTATAATTAGATTTCAGTAGAAAAATGTACTAAATTTTTTTTTTCGGGGCTCCGCCCCCGAACCCCCATACAAAGAAAACTCAATCCCCGATAAATTTCGCCCTCCTAATTGAAAATCCTGGATCCGCCCATGCGTTGAGCTGAACTACTTAAAAACTCAAAGTAGTAATTCAAGACAACATGTATACACTAACCATTCTAAAAGACTAAAACCACCACCACCGCCGCCGCCATGGGCGACGAAGACTTTACCTTCCCCGCCACTATCACCAACCCGCCGCGGTGCTTGCTCGAGTCTCCGCCTCTTTGGCCGTCCGTCGCCTCTAGATATGAAGAAGTAGACATTTTGTGGGAGGATTTGAATGAGAGATTTTCGAGCAAGTCTGGGAAGAAGATGGCCGATCAAGAATCTGACAATTCATCAGCTGAAAGAGATGATCACGTGCAGGTTTGCTGTGTGAAAACCTTGAAGTTGAAAATTTCATGGAGGAAAGCAAGCATCTTGCATGCCATGCATAGCAATTCATTCAAGAAAATTGGATGGTGACTTTGTTAATCTTGCTTCTTTCTTTAATACTTCTGTTAAATTGTAAACGAAACGAATCGAGTCGGGACTTTTGCATATCGAGCTCAAACAAACTTTTAGCAATCGATCACACATTAGACCAAAAGGTAAAATAACTAAATTTGTTGAGAGTAAGTTTCAATAAGAGCCAAACATGGATATTGGTACAAGCATATGTATAAGTTATGCTTCTTCTAGCAACTTTACACTCAAGGAAGAATAAATAGAATGAATCAAATTTGAGATTTTGGGCTAAAGAATTACTATGGTTTTGTCTTTATCCTTCAAGTGAACTTAGAAGGCATCAAAACTGACCTTTGTATAGCTTCTATGGCTATAGAGGGAATAGTACTAGAGATCGATGTGGGACATCAGGTTAGTCCTCTTCTCCTCATTCCTATGTCGATACAGTTTCGCAATCTTTTGTTTCTCGCAGTCCTAAAAACACATACAAACAATTAGGCATTGCTATATGCACCAGAGGGAAACCCGTAGCCATTACTAACCTTAAACATATTGAGATAGAAGGGCTTCTCCGGATTCATCCGGTTCAGTTTATGATACGTATACGCGAAGCTAAGCTGATCACGAGGGGTGAACCGGTCCACCTCGTTAAACCAGAGGCAAGAAAACAAGTTTGACATGGGCGTATGAGCTCGGATAATGAAAGACCCTTCTGGTACATCTGTTTAAAGAGTAATGTATTATGTTATAAAGATTGGAATGAACGTGAAGGTGATAGATGAAGATTAATGAGACGGTACTGCTGGGGAGAAGCTTGTCTGGGTCAGAGGCGTTGAATCGCCTCATCCCATCTGCTTGGTAGAACGCAAACTGCTCGTCTATGATGCTGTGGTTGTACTTGTTGAGGCGCTTGTTCTGTGCAACCTCTTCCCACAAGCAATGGCGGTTGTAGTGATTGGAGAAGGCGTATTCGTACCCCTTTCTCCATAGGAAGTATTCCAATATTAGTAGCGGATCGAATTGGAGACGAAGTTTACTATCCAACCAAATTGAGTACCTTCAAAAAAGGGCATGAAATAACTACCTTTTTCAAGAAAATTATTCAATAGCCGATGTGGGATGTGGATAAGTTGCATAACAGAGTAAGAACAACATATATATCTTAAAATAATGGCATATTAAGAACAGCCCTAATCAATATCTAGAAATAGAAGCTCCATACAATTCACAACATCATAAAAGGGCAGGAAAGATTGCATTTTTACAAAGAATTTACTTGAAAGTAGATGTGGGATGTTATGAAACAGAGTAAAAACAGCCATATAAATGTCAAGGAAATGGTTATGTTTTACCTAGCAGAAGGAAAGAGACGGTGTGACAATAACTTCGGTATCTTGCCAACTCGTCTCATGTCCGAGTAAGGAAGATTCTTCACCACCAAAATCTTCCACAACCCTATGAAGCCCATTGCATCTGGCATTTGGCCTTCTGATATAAGTGTTTGCAGTGTTACTTCATCCACAAACAGGACAAAGCATACGTTTTTCTTAGACAAACGCGATACCTACAAAGAAGAAGGCTTAAGTATAGCTAATAGATGCCAAGAATGAAGTGTATCTAAATGGCTATTTAGTACTACTATTTAGTACAAGTGTGTCGAGAATTGAGTACCGTTTTACCCATTGGTGACCTTAAGCGATCCGAGTTTCCAAAGATGCAAGTACTAACAGCAATATGGCAAGTGCTGATGTATTTCTTGTCATCTCCAGCCAAGATGAATCCGGTACTTGTCGACTCATCTGGACCGTTGACAAAACCACATTTGATTTTCTGATCACGCGCAATGAAAGAATCTTCGCATTCTCTGCGTGACTGATGTCCAGCAAATCTTGGCTCCCAGTTCTCATTATCAATTTGCTTCTCTTCCTTTTCTACATACTGCAATGAGAATCTTGCAAATTTTCGACTTTCTATAGGCTCTACTAGCATTGCAGTTGAATTCAAAATCCTCATCGCGCAAGTACCAGCTATCATTCACCATCAAGTAGCCAAGTTCAGAACAATAGTAGATGGATGGAGAAGGAATTAGACATAACATCAACTTATCCTCAAATTCAGTATCATAAAAGTTGATTCTTGAATTCACATTAACTAAAACTTGCAAAACAATTATGTATAACAGAACTACAATTACCTGAGATTTTATGTTTATGCCTTGGCTTCTTTCCCTTATGAGGAATTAGCCTCCGGGCAGGTGGGCGTTCAGCAGAACTTGCACGTTCAGAATGATGTCCTACTCTTGGATTCAGGGGATTCGGAAGAGTTTCCTCACCACTCGAATCAATGGAAGCTTTTTCCACAACCTCTTCTACAGTCTCGTGCTTCTCCTCTTCAACAAGATTCACATGAGAAGATTCCCAAGCATCAATAGTATGCGGTTTAGTGGAAGCAGAATCCCTCCCCTCCAGCCCAGCATCATCAAGTTCCTCAACTATATCCGTGTGTAAGTCCAAACCATCATCGTATTCATCAGCATCCACAACTGTTTCATGGCTCCTCTCTTCACCATCCGCATTAGTATTCTCAAAAGAAGCCTCATTTTTAGCTTCCTGAATCTTCAATTCACTACGCCTGGCCTCATTGGACAAGCCACTCCCTTGGCGATCCAAGACACTACGAGCCTCATGAGATACAGACTTATTATTTCTGTTTTCCACAGTTGAGATAATACTATCCACAGAACCAAGAGCAGATGGTACACGGTTACGTATAGGTCCCTTAGATGCTTTACTTCGTGTCACGTTCGTGAGGAAGTCAGCATTGATGTGAGTGTCATCTTCTTGAGCTTTGTGTTTAGTGATTTCCACTGATAAATAGAGTGTTAGTAAAATGTTGAACAAGCAGTTCCTCCTAACTGACCAACACAATAAGTGTTCAAGATTAACAAAATACTTGAAGTAGACAGAACACACAAGGAAAACCTATCATCTTCAACAAAGGTCTGAATTAGCTTCCAATGCAGAGTTAGGTTGTGAACTCAGTAAAATAATACTCCCTCCGTCCCATTCATCTTGTCTTGCTTTCCTTTTCGAATTGTTTTATTCATCTCTTCTCATTCCAAAAATGGCAACTTTTCTATGCACAATAATTAACTGCTCTCTTTTCGTGGGACCCACTTCACTCACAACTAACAACTCTTCTAATCTACGTGCCGAAAAGAAAGGAGACAAACTCAACAGAACGGAGGGAGTACAAGGGTTAATTCCTTCAAAGCCACACAGTTGCTCTCTGCATTCTCTACAAAAACTATGCTTGCCAGTTTTCATTTCAATACAAGAGGGATTATTCCATCAAAACCATATATCTCCATTCACCAAACCGGTGAAACAAATCAAATCTAAATTCTAGCTCTGTTACACAAATTTCTAATTGTTTCCGTCAAGAGCTTAACAAAACCATAAAACAAAATAAATGTAAGGATAAAAAGTTTCTCAATTCGAAAATCCAAGTTCAAGCACTACTATCAATCAACGCAGCAACCCTAAGAACTCAAGATCAATCAACACCTTGAATCTCATCTTACATGCGATTAATCAACCGTACCTTTACTCTGCAAAATGAAATAGAAAAGAGCGGGGATGGAGAGAACGAAGGAAAGCGTCACAAAGAAGAGGCCAAGCGAGATCCCATAAGCGGGCGGCGGTTTCGATCGCCGAGGCTGGAAGTGGCGCGAGCCGCCGCGAATGCCGATCGATACGTAGTCGGCGACGTCGCCTTCTCTCGGCCCGTTGCCGCCGCTGGTTTGCCTGTACATGGCCATCCGCGCATTATGGGGCGTAGATACAGAATGAGTGTACGTATCTATGGGAAATAGTGTGGGGATTGGTATAACTTGGATGTACGGACAACCGGAGATACTTGACGGAACCTCACCGGAGAGATTTTTGTTACTTGTACGGCTGCGTACGGAAGAAGGTGGTATTTTGTCCTATTTGTCTTATCTGTAGGAGTTGAAATAATGATTATTAACTTACAAAAATCATATCTTTAATTTAACCCAATTGATATAAATTAATGTTCATTTGCCATGTAAAGAAGTGATTTAGAAAGAGTGAAATTTCATTAAGTGGTACATAAGGTGAGACCTCATGTTAAATAATGTGTGGTGCAAATCACTGGAACAAGATTCTGTGTCTTTTCCTGCTTATCACAAGACAAACACCGTTTCAATTCAGCTGCTCAACACAAGGTACTAAGTTTTAATGTTATTCTTTCTGCAATATCTCTTTCTGGGCCTCAATTCTTGAATCATATTCTTCTTGGCTTCTTCAAGGTGGAAGCTTTTTGGGTATTTTTTTTGTGCCTTTTGACTTTTTGGCGATGGGTGATTTGGGGTTAGTTTGGTTTGCAGATGTATGGACTTTTACATATGTTTTGCTGGATTAATGTTAGGACATTGACAAGATGGTAATCTGTCTGAACTGATTTTTTTTTAATTGTTTTTAGCTTAGGGATGCTGGGAAAATCTCTGGCTTCTCCTCTGCTGACAATTGATTCAACTGTACACTTTTATGTAAGATTTATGGGTTTTTCTTCTTTGGCCTCTGTTTAGAAATGTTAGTAGTAAAAAATCTTATCTTTTTCTCTAATGGGGCTAATTGGAATGTTATTGTGATAAATGGCTTCTGCCATTTTCTGATTAGATTTTCTTACTGCAGGATTCTACTGCAGTGACAAACGCCAAACTTAATGTAAAGGGACATCAGATAACCTCTTCGAGATGTAAGAATTGGGAGCTCCGTTCTTCTCCTCAAACTCAAGAAATAATTCTTAGTGACAAAGACAAGCAAACATGGGAATCTTGCAGGGAAGCTCTATCTGCATACAACTTTGCTAATGAAGAGGAAGACAAGATTCTTGGCAAAGCGTTTGGCCAAATCCACTCTCCCTATTGGGGTGAAGAGAGAAAGAAGGAAGTTCCCAAATTTGAGGTTGTTAGTGAGATACTAAGTTATCTAAAGGATTTAGGCCTAAGTGATGATGATCTTGGCAAGATTCTTAAGAAGTTCCCGGAGGTGTTGGGATGCAGCTTGGAGAATGAATTGAAAGCAATTGAAAAGGTTTGGGGGATCAAAGGTAAAACTTTGAGAAGCCTTCTTCTTCGTAATCCGAAAGCTTTAGGGTATAATGTCGATTGTAAGGGAGATTGTGTGGCGCAGTGCACGCGTTGCTGGGCTCGGTTTTAACTGCCATTTGTATAGGGATTCTTGATTTTGTGATGTGGTATATTTTTGCTTCATCTTTGACATGTTTTTGCAGTATTTGATGCCTAAGTTCTCTTGTCTTTTGATGGTTATTGAATGTTGGTTCCAAACATTAAAAGATGCGCTCTTCTTGAAGAATCAGTCACAAAGAAACAACAAAGATTTAGTTTATAGTCTGCAATTAAAACATCATATTCTTGAACATTAATAGCTCTAATACCACCTAAAATTATTCAAGAACATTGATAGAAGCTTCATCTTTAGAGTTTCTTGATTATGGAGTTTAGTATGTTGGCAATTTAATAGAGATTGAATTTGAATTCCATCAACATCTTTCAAATAACGTAGTCATGACTGACAACACGAATATCTTAATATATTGTTTATATCAAATGATGATGAGAGGGTTGAAATTTTTGTCAAGAATGTTTAAGTGTGGGCAAAGCAGCACAACTTCTGCAGTCCCACAAACCGCCCAAAGAAACAAACCTCCTACTTGCCTTGGTTTACACAATTGAAGGCTTGCAAAAGCAACCAGCATCACTTAATATATATATATATATATATATATATATATATGTATATATATATATATATTTCCAAAATTTTGATAGAAAATATTAATGTTTCTAGAAATAGGAATTCATATGTATAATATATATGCAAGCATACACACACTCACTAAGTGTTCAATTTGTATTGCACTCACACTTTTCAGATATTTAATAAAAAAGACACAGAATGTTCTTGAATTTGGGACCAAAAATGTGTGTAAGAAAATAGTACTCCCTCCGTCCCGGTAATAATGTTCCGGATGGACTTGGCACGTAGATTAAGGAAGGAATAGCTATTGAGTAAAGTGGTGGGTCCCTATTTATTAATAAACTTAATTAATTACTAATCCATATTGTTTTCTCTCTCCTCTCTCCTACTATGAATTGACTTTGTATTTGAAAGATCCATATTGTATTTCGCTGTCCTCTTGGCGGCAGAACTGAATTAAATTGAATGGAAACAACAAATTGGTGCAAGGCGGCAGAAATAAACTACTAGCGGCAGAACACAATTGAAATTGCTTATGATCATCAATCTTCACTGTATATTTAATTTGGCGGCATAATACAATTGAAACAACAAATTTGTCCGGCAAATTCAAAATGAAGTGCAGCTAGCCACAACACCTATATAAGTCAATTCTACCATTTACAAAACATAAAACCTACCCCCTTCACTCTTCTTCACCATAACCAAAAAAATCCAAAAGCAGAGAGCAGCCAAGAAGACAGATTTTGAGGAAAATTCAGCAAATGACAAGAAGAAGGAAAGACCTAACTACAGCAGAAAGGAACCAAATCGTCCAACTCCTCCTCTGCAATTTGAAGGCTGATGGGGATCCAATTAAAGGCAAGATCAACGAAGCTGCTCATTAGTGGGGTTGCCGCCGGAAGACCGTCTCCCGTCTTTGGGCTGCAGCAAAAAAACAGAGAGAAAATGGTGAAGCCATCTATTTACAAAGTTCCAAACCAAGCACATCAAGAAGCAAAAGAGTTATTCTAGACGTATCATTAATTCAGGGCTTGGAGTTCGTAAAGAGATCCACAATTAGAAGACTCGCAAGCGGGATAAACACAAGTAAGAGCATTGTCGGGAGATGGGTAAAAGCAGGTCTAATCAAAGCTCATACAAGTGCTATTAAATCGAGTCTCACTGCCCCAAACAAATTGTTGCGGTTGCAGTTTTCACTTGAAGCATTAGAGTTTGATAGGATTCTATTTGATGTGTGCGGTTTGTCGACCCCTATTTCGGGAAGATGGCAGTGTTCTATTTGATGGAAAGATAGGCATCTTTCCATTCACAAGGCAAGAGCCAGCTCTTAGAAGTTCAAAGAACAGAGTAGCAGAGACATTAGAAACAAAGGCAATACAGTCCATTACCAAGGAGGTGATCAAGGACTGCTTGATCACCAAAGTATGGTCTTCTTCTTTTTCTTGCCAATCTTGTAAGACTGACTTATTAGGAATAGAATATAGCAGTTCAGCATATTTGTTGTAATATAACAGTTCAGCAAATTTGTTTAGAGCATAACAGTTCAGCAAATTTGTTTAGAGCAAAACAGTTCAGCAAATTTTGTTTTTCTTAAGGAGAAATATGTTAAATGTGCAGATAATTCCTGCTATTAAAGAAAAATGGCCTGCATTTGCACCAAAAACAATTTTCATCCAACAAGATAATGCAAGGCCTCACATTAAAGACACAGATCCAGATTTCAGAGCTGCTGCAAGCTCTGATGGTTATGATATTAGAATCATTAATCAACCTCCTAATTCCCCTGATTGTAATGTGAATGATCTTGGATGGTTTAGAGCTATTCAGAGCATCCAAGTGGAATCAAACAGTTATAATGTTGATCAATTAGTGGGTGCAGTGATAAGGTCTTTTGAAGACTTGTCCCCTATGACATTAAACAAGGTGTTTCTATCTCTACAAGGCTGCATGGTTGAGATCATGAAGGTTAGGGGTCACAACACATATAAGATTCCCCATATGAAAAAAAATCAGCTTCTCTCTCAAGAGGCACTACCAGTAGATCTACAAGTTCCAATGAATCTGGTTGTGGAGTGCATAAACTACATGCTAGAGAATGGGATAATTGAAGATATAGTAAACATTAGACAAAGGTTGGGCATTGTATAATCTGTAAGTAGTAAAGGGCAGAAATAGTTATCTTTTTGTAAGTAGTAAAGGTTGGAAATAGTCGTCTTTTTGTAACTAGTATAGGCCAGTAAATGTAATCTTTTTGTAACCACTATAGGCCAGGAAATGTTTTTTTTTTAAAGTAGTAAAGGCTACAGGAAATGTGCTCTGAGTTTGATAATTAAAGCTTGTATACACAGCTTAAGCTGTGTAAACCTTATGAGCTTAATAATTGTGCAGCTTACACATCATTCTAGTTGTGTACAGACACATTAAGCTTCATAAGATTAACTCTTTTTATATCAATAGAGAACATTGCTGCAAGCAATGAACAACAACAACAACAACACAGAGGCAGCTGAACACAGAGGCAGCTTAACACAGAGCCAGCTTAACATAGAGTCAGCTTAACAAGTCCAGTAACAACGAGACAGCTTAACAAGGTCCAGTAAAAAAACATTATTAGACCACAATTAACCAATTAACACAGAGGCAACTGAACACTGCTGCAAGCAATGAACAACAACAACAACAACACAGAGGCAGCTTAACAAGTCTCATTCTACAACTTAATCATTGACTTGATAAATTATCTAGTTGTAGAGACATTATTATCATTTTAGACCACAATTAACCAATTCCCGTCAAGTGCTCTTAAAGGAAATAGCAAATGCATTTAAAAAATAAAGGGTTTCAGAATTGACCAAAGTTAAGAGTCGAGGCAACCAGATTTGCAGAATCGATTGACTGCCTTCATCCTCCAACAGATCTGAGGAAGCTTCAACAGCCTTAGCCGGACCAGATCTGGGACTCGAAGGAGAAACTGAAGAAGCTTCAAAGGTCGTTTCAAACCCAGATCTCGTTTCAAACCCAGATCTGGAAGTCGAGGGACAAGGTCTCTTATTTGGAAAAGCATACCGCTCTAAAGCCTCCTTGAATCTTCGTCTCTTCATCCGATGTGCTTCCTCCTCGCCCAGAAACCGTCGACTATAACATTCCGACCACTGTCTCTCTACTGTCGGGAAGAAGTCGCTCTGCAAGAACGCGGCGACAATCTCCTCACCGCTAGGATCTGCAGAATCGTCGGCCACGGTTTCGTGTGTGTTCGTATGTGTCGTTGACGTGAACGGATCGAGAGGTTGGACGTCGATCGGAACCGTTTCTCGGCCGTCTGCAACCTCTGACTTCGTCATCGCGGCGATAGAGAGCGGATCTAGGGTTTTGAGGGCGGCAGGGAAGAGGAAGAAGAAGAGAGACGAGATACGAAGACTGAAATGTCTTGAGATCTCGGACAACAAATGAGATAAGGAATGTAATTAGGGTTTGCATAATGACGAAATTGCCCTTACTTAACATTTAATTACTTTCCTTTTTTGGTCCGGGACATAAATATTGGGACGTCCCGAAATGACATTCGGTACATTAATAATGGGACGGAGGGAGTATATATGACTGCAGAAAAGAAATCAACTGTTTTTTTGGCATCATGTTGTCTGGTTATTCTGACAAATAGATGGTGTATATGATCCCTTTAGGGGCTTTTTTTACTGTAGTCAAACAGTAGATATATATATATACAATTATAGCCCACTACTAAAACAAAACACAAATATAGTCATTTTGTCTTTATACGGCGCAGGGCCGATGAAGTCCATAGGCCCTCCATAAAAAAAAAAAAAAAAAAAAAAAAAATTGAAAGGGCATCGGCCCTCATGTGTATTAAAAAAAATGGCCCTCAAATTGAAAAAAAAAAAATTATGAAGGAGGGCCCGATGGCCCTCAAAGAAGAAAGAAAAAAAAAATAATGAAGGAGGGCCTCGGTGAAAAAAAAAAAAATTAAATGAAGGAGGGCCGATGGCCCTCAGAGAAGAAAGGAAAAAAAAAAAAAAAAAAATGAAGGAGGAGAGGGCCATCGGCCCTTAGTGAAAAAAATAATTAAAAAATATGAAGGGCCGATGGACCCATCGGCCCTCCCATCGGTCCAGTCGGATAAAGACAAAATGACTATTTTTGTGTTTTGTTTAAGTTTTAGGTTATATTTGTGTTTTTTTTTTTATTTTGGCCCCTACGTGCCCCCACCCCAAAGTTAAGTCTCTATTTTTTTATACTTCAAAATAAATTACACTAGATTAATTATATACGAATTCATTACTTTGGAGTTTGTATCATCCACTTATATCATGAAGAAATTCCAACCCTTGATTTGAGGTGATAAGTGATCATTAGTTTCCCAAATTGGAGAGTTGCGGTACACGTGGCGGGTGGTTAGTGGTGGGAGATGTAGAAGGGCGGCGCACCAAACAGAGGAGCATAGCTGATAACCGTGTTTGTTATTTTATGATTAAGAAATATTAAACCTTGCAACGTTAGAAGGGGAGTGGGGGGTGGCGTGAGATATGGTGTCACGCCGTCCAAACACAACCTCCGATCCTGTGTCTGCCACCCCACGCGTAATCACTGTACACCTCCACACACTCGATCTCACCATGTTAACTTACAAGCATTGTCGTTTTAGTCACGGGCGGAGGCAGGATTTTGATTTGGGGGGGCGAATTATGTGTGAAGTTGAGTGTTTCTCATTCGGGGGTTCGGGGGCTCCGACCCCGAAAAAAAATTTTAGTGCAACAATGAGTATAAGGAATTCAAAAGTACTTGTAATTTATAAAAACAACAAAAATAAAAAGTCCAAAACGAAGTACAAAAACCATATCAGATTACAATATCTTCTTAGGCATTTGAAATTGAGACCGACGTTTTTTCATAAGATTAAACTCCTCAATAATTGAATCTGTATCAAAAGATTCAACAATTTCTCTTTCTGAGCTCATTAGTAAACAATTAGGAAGAAATCCATGGCCATATTATTAGTATAATTATTAGCACAAGGTTGCTATTTTTTACACAATAGTCATGACAAATCTTTTTTCTTCGTATAATTTTCCTTGTAATGTCGTGTCATGATATCTTCAAATATAAGCATGAACTTAAATTTCACGAAACCTGTGAAATATCTACGCTAAAAATGGAAGTATTTTACATAGAAAAAAAAATTGGTTGAAAAAATTCGGTGGTGGCGGCCGCCCACGCCAGCCACCACCTGCCTCCGCCTCTGGTTTTAGTGTTGACAGTCACATTCGAGCAGATAATATTTACTGTTTGCTTCTCTATATATATATACATAAAGATGTCTTAGATCACCCCAAATTAAACACTCGTTAACCAACCAAACCAATAATCTCTCTCTTCCCATCTTCCCCTCTTTCTCTCTCTAAACAAAAGAATCAAGAAAAGGAGGAGGTGGTGGATTGATTAATTCTTTCTCTGGTTAGTAGTATTTGATTTCTTGAATATGATGCTTTGTTATTGCATGCATGCATGCATAGAGTAATTCTGTTATTACCTTATTGTCTATATATATGGTTGTTCAGTATGAAATATTCCCTCCGTCCCAATTATTTTGTTTGACTTTGCTTTTTTACGCGATTTTTAAGGAGACTTGTTAGTTGTATTTAGAGTTGTGTAAATTGATGGGTCCGACAACAAAATTATATGTAATAACTTGCCATATCTGAAAAATAGACAATATGTCTGAAACATCCCAAAATGGAAAATTAAACAATATAAATGGAGCGGAGGGAGTAATTATTAGTTATATGTCTTACATATCTTGTAATGTGGTGGTGGTGAGAGATCTTATTTACAAAATCAAAAAATAATGATAGGAAAGTCTCTTAGGATCTTGAAAGGGTTAGTATATTGTGAATGATGTCTTAAATTTTTATAAATTATTACAAGATAGGATTTGTTTGGTATGAAAATAACCCCTTGTGCACCAGGAAGCATGGAGTAGAATGTACTCAAAGAAATCAACGTGCCCATGTCTCATCAAAAGAAATGCTAATAAAGTCTCAAGTTTTAGCACAAAGAGAGAAAGATAGATCCTACTTTACAAACTAACTTATATCTATCGTATTCAATCTCGTATTTCATTACTATATTTATTTACACGTAAACTACTTATCGTAAACCGGCATATCTGTTGTATTTAAGGGAATGGTGGGGTGGGGCTTTAAAATTATCAACACATGAAATGGGACCATTGGTCATGATTTCATTTTTGCCCACGAATAGATGTGAAAATTATGATTCATGAGATGTTCAGAGTTGTGTGAATTTCACTCTCTTGAAAAAATCACATTTCAAAAGTAGCTTTTACAAGTATATAGCCTCAAGAAGGATGGAAAGCTATATTTCTCAACAACCATTGTTCCATTCGAAAACATCCTAAGCTAAAACCTAGTATTTTTGTCACAGCTGAGATCAAGAAATGGAGAGTCTTTTGGAATCATGTGTGCCTCCAGGCTTCAGATTTCACCCAACTGAGGAAGAACTAGTTGGCTACTATCTCAAGAAGAAGGTTAACTCTCTCATGATTGATCTTGATGTGATTGTAGACATTGATCTCTATAGAATTGAGCCATGGGATATTCAAGGTATATATGTACTCCAAATTCTAGAAAATATATTTTTTTTTTATAAAAAAATAAAATCAATTTTGATAATGATTTTGATTTCTTGTTTTCAGACAAGTGCAAATTAGGGTATGAAGAGCAGAACGAGTGGTACTTCTTTAGTCACAAGGATAGGAAGTACCCGACCGGGACACGGACCAATCGGGCAACGACTGCAGGTTTCTGGAAGGCTACCGGAAGGGACAAGGCGATTCTTTCCAAGGAGAAAATCATAGGGATGAGGAAAACATTGGTTTTTTACAAAGGGCGAGCGCCTAACGGGGCGAAAAGCCACTGGATCATGCACGAGTATCGGCTGCAGACATCCCAAAATGGACCTCCTCAGGTAACATTTATGTACTAAATTAAGTTTCTTGATTTTTATAACTTAATTAGGTTTTGATGGATGCAAAGTAATGGAGATCCTATTTGTGTTTGGTTGCTGCATGATTGTGTCTGAAATGATACGTAACATGACGGCCATTCTTTGTAAAGCACATTCTGAGGTTCAGATTATGCAGATTTTAAGACAGTAGAATTAGTGCATTGACAATTTGGACAAGGCTACATAAACTCAATCATTTACCCTACCAAGAAATTATAACCCTTTTTTCATCAATTTCTTTTAGTGTTTCATGCTTAATTCATGTACCCTTTTTAACATTTAATTCTTACATTGATTGTAAATCTATACATTTACCCTACAAAGAAATTAACCGTTGTTTCTTCAATTTATATTTACATAAAATCAATCATTTACCCTACCAAGAAAACCCTCATTTCTTCAATTTCTTCTGGATTTTCATGTACCCTTTATAACATTAAAAAACTTATTACACTGATTGTATATCTATTTTGGATTCAAATTCTAACTATTATTTGATGTAGGAAGAAGGATGGGTGGTGTGTAGAGCATTCAAGAAACCAAGCCCAAGCCACAAACAAGGGTTTGAATCTTGGAACAACCACAGCAACAACTACTATGCAATAAGATCAGACAGCACCAAACATTATTACAACCCACATTCATTCCCCAGCTCCCTAACTTCTACTATGATAAGCAATCTTCATGGGACAGCAAATCTTGATCATCGCCCTCCATTTCCATCTCATGACTCTAGCCTGATGATCGAGCTTCCGAAGCTCGAGACCCCTTCGGTTTCGACGAGTATCGACAACAACTTGGAGGGAGCAGAGGCTGAGACGATGAACAATGTTGGGTATGATGATGAGCACGGTGTTTGGAGGAGCTTTGATAAGCTGCTTGAGTGTGAAGCAATTGAACCCTCATCATTTGCGTACACAAACATGGCCTTAGTCCCCCACAATGATGAGTGCTTTCATGATTTGTAGATGTAATGCAATTGATCACATAAAGTTTTAATTGGATATATGATAATTAATTATAACACCATTTTTAGTTTGGTTCTTTTTTTTTAAATCTTAATTATGATTTTCTTGATCATGTCTTACTTTGGATTTCATTACAGTCCATGCATATTGGGCCCTGACTGGGCCATTGGGCTTGCAATTTGTACCCAATTGAGTAGCATTTTGGAGGGAAAGTTCACACGTAACCATCTCGAATCCCTAGGGTTTTAAATGTTGATGGTTCATCTTCACCCAGAATAAATAAATAAATTAATTGCGCCATCGATTTGAATCCCCGTTTCTTCAGCTCAAAGTCTGAAAATTTCGCCTTTTCAGCTCCCTCACGTTAGTAGGGTTTACACGTTGATCCGAGGTATGAAAAACCTCGAATTTGTACTGATATAATAGAGTGATTTTTAGTCTAATGCATGTAGTGTGCTACTTGATATTCCATTACCACTATCAATGTGCTATAATTATCATTTTTTTCATGAGGATTTTAGTTCAGATTTTAGCTCTCATGAAGTACTCGATCCAAGATTTTTGTATTTATTATTATTATGTGTTGCACTTAAAGTACGAACCGTCAATTTTTTTATCAAGAGAGAATTAAAGATTGCAGCTTTTCTTTTTCCAAGAATCCTTGTAATGAGAGTTGTTATAATCATATTCAATATTTGGTATGGCATGTACAATGGTTGTTGCCTTGTTGGAGTTGTGAAGTAGTAGCTAAAGTTGATAGTTTTGACATCATTTTGTGGGCAAGTGTGGCAAAATTAATGAACCTTCAGATTTGTTATGTCAAGTTTGGGCAATGTGTTGTGTCATGTAATCTTAAGAGACATACTGGAGTACTTTTGTTTTAATGTTATAACTTTGTTCAGGTTTGCCAAATGGAAAAAGAAATTCCAGCTAACTCAAGTAATGCAGCAGCAGTTGCAGATGAACTCCCCTGTCTTTCAGGGGATAAGCCGTTTTTCGACGTTATATCAAAATCATATCTCAAGAACCCTGTGGTACTTACTGTGTTCTCCCATTGCGTTTTTGTCGCCACATAATTTGATCCATTTAATTTGCCCATAGATGCATCCAAGATTAACTAGACTTGGTGCAAATTTGTGTTTTCATTAGTCCCACAAATTTAGTCATCTATTTGCTACATACTCAATCCAGTTTAGTCCCATGTTGAGAAGTGATTTTTGTCTTTACAGCCATAAACTTGTGTTTCTATTAGTCCCACAAATATAAGGATCCAATATTAACTAGATTAGTGTAAATTTATGTTTTTATTAGTCCCACAAATTTGTGCATAGACTAGTCTAAATTTGTGTTTTTATTAGTCCACAAATACATGCATCCAAGATTAACTAGACTAGTGTAAATGTGTTTTTATTAGTCATCTATTTGCTACATACTAATCCAGTTTATTGTACATGAGAAGTATATTTTTTTGCTTTTGCTGCCTAAGGTTGTACCTACACATACGGTTTCCAATTTTCCAAATGTTGCTGCCCCGATGGTTCTCACACACGGTGGCAAGAAGTGGGACATGCCGTACATTGGAAAGGACAAGCATAGGTTTGACCGCACGGGGTGGAGAAGGTTTGCCGCGGATAACAGTCTGAAATGTGGAGATGCTTGCATCTTTGAAGTGATGGAATCAAGCAGTGAGATTGTTAGGCTCAGAGTTATCATCCTCAGGCAGATTCAAGAGTTGCCGCCTGAGTTGGATGATGGAAACACGCCACAGACTCCGATATTGCTTGATAAGATCTTGCTCTGCGTCGCGTGTGCATAACTGACTTTAGGGTTCATTTTAGGTTTAGAATGTGTATCTGTGGTTTTATCTGTTTGCTTAACTATGAGGTTAATCTGCTACTAACCTTTCTGGTAACTGTGCTTTGGTTAAGACTTCTTCAGTGGTTATGTATGTGAATTACCTTATCCTTTCATGAATTTCTTGCACTGCCTTCTCAATCCCTTTAGTCTGTTGGATTATATGTATAGTTAACAAAACAACAGAATCCCCACAAATCTCACACTGTAATAAACCTTGATTTTGTACTGATGTAATAGAGGGATATGTAGTTATGCAGAAATCTTACTAAAGAACTGGAAAAGAATATGCCCAGATTCAAATAAAAGTAATGGCAATGGATAAAGTGAACTTTAGACCATTTACCAAACAGCAGAAGAACTTCCAAACTCAACCAAAGGATAAATTAAGAAAACCATAGATTTGTCACAAATGTCACACTGTAATAAGCCTTACTCACACACTACACATTGCATACAAGAAGCAATTTATTTAGATTAGGTATTTGACACATTAGAACTGTGGAAACAAAGATTGCTAACAAAGCAAACCATGTCTAAAAGAGTAGTCATATGTATAAGTCAGCCCACTCAGAAATGCATCTTCTTAGGTCCGGTGTGCAGCTGGACAGTCTGACTGGGGACAACCTGAAGCACCCCTTCTACTTCTGCCAGAATGAAGATAACAAGTTAGTAGTTATCAGACCAATGATGGTAAGACATAGTCTTGTTTACTACTCCCTCAACTCCATTGAAATTGTCCACTTTCTTTTTGGCGCAGTTTTTAACGAGAGTTGTTTGTTTTGTGTATAGTTGTATAAAATTGGGGGCCATTCGTGAGTAATAATTTGCTAAAAGGGAAACTGAACAACTTCAATCGGAAGGAGGGAGTACTAAAATAAAAGATATCTTCTGATAGAGGAAAGAGGAAAGAGGAAAGAGGAAAGAGTGCATGTATAGATCATGGATTATCTGACCAACAGCCATTCTTGAAATTCAAGATTAACATCACCATAAATAAATCAATAAGCTATTGGTAAGAAAAGCAAAAACTTACTTGAGAGCTCAGAAACTTGTTGAGGAGTAAGCTTAGCTGAAAATCCACTTGCAGCATGCTTGTAACTATATATCAGAGCCTCCTTTGCAGCATCCTCACTTTTCACCAAAAAAATAAATTAAATCAAGCTAAGAATTCAGGCAAAACATCAAAGAATTACACAAATTCATACATGATTTGGGCACATACAATGAAATCCATAAATTCATATCAATTCCCCCAATTAATATCGATGATCATGTGTTCTGCTTGAGAATTGCAGAGATCGCACAAGATCGAGGCTTTTTCTCCCAAATTCCCCCACAAAATTCGAATTGAATGATAAGTGAAAAAGGAAATATGGATCAACCTTCCAAGAACAGAGGCGAGAGTGCTGATATGATACTGCTCTGGCTCCTGGCCTTCAGGTCTTTCAGTGTAGACGATGTGAACTTTGGCTTCGGAGGAAGATGAATCGGTGGCCATTGACGAATTGAGGAAGAGCGAGAGAAGTAATAGTTGTGAAAGGAAGATTGTTGAGAAAGTAATTTGCTTCTGCATCGCAATTTAAAAGGGATTTTACTTTCCTCGATTAGGGTTTTGAGATGCCGATTCTTGTTTGTTGGGTTTTACTTATGGATTAAGGAGCGTGTTAGGAATCATCGCTCGGCAATCATATTCGTAGCGCATTGATGTGATCGATATTTGTCCTCTTTCTTAGTCTTGTTGACTTCCTCTCTCTTATCTTGGATCCTTCGAAGACTTTTTGTGATTCAATTGGTTGATACAAATTTTATGATGGAGGGAGTAATTAATATAAATCTACAATATTTACATAATTAAAAATGCAAAAGCATAATTAAGTATTCTCTTACAATCCTTGAGGCAGCATAGCCTTATTTTGTTCCTCTTCTTAAACTCGTCGTCGTTTTAGGGCAAGATAGGCTAATACTCTATACGCTACAAACATGACCAACAAGATGCCTACACTGAATGCAGGGCTCGCCCCAGAGGAGACGCTGGCGCCGTGTCCGTATTGGACATAGACAAGTAGCTCGTAGCAGTAAAACGTAGTGGAAATATACTTCATCCAATACCCAAACACTGGCAGTTTATGCACGTAAAACCCTCCCGTCAGAACAAAAGCCAGCATCACAACTGTCACCACAACCGACGCCTTCTTAACATCCACGATTAGGGATCCGAGGGCGAGTCCGAGCCCTTGCGACACGAGCACATAACCTAGCACGATCACCAACATTGTTGCGAAGGCGAACATGTCGGGTTTCAGCCCGGCCATCGGGTAGGTTATGCAGAGGAAGAGCGTCGGGAGGAAAAGCTCCGTCGGTAGGTCGCCCGTGATACGGGCGACGAAGTACGACGACAAGGTGTACATGCAGGAAGACCGTTCCTTCATTAGGATGGCGCGGTCTTGCGAGAAGACGAAGACCGCGTTGAAGGAGGGGAGGACGCCCCAGAAGATGGCGATGAAGAAGAGGAGGCCGAGGCGGTCTTGGATGTAGAGGCGGTCGGAACGGAACCACATGAGGCCAGCGAGGAAGGAGGTGAAGATGACGTGGAAGAGCCTTAAGGAGTTGAAGATTTCTTGCTTTTTGGCCTTGAGGTTTCTTTGGATTAGAATGGTTAATTGGTTGAACCAAGGGAGTTTAGTGTTGGGAGTGGTGAGTATTTGTGTTTGTTCTCCGCCCATGTTTGATGTTTCAAGACAGGCCATTTTTACCTTTGGTGCTAGTGAAGTGTTGTACGAGGATGTAAGTGTTTCTCTCACATTAGGCCTCTCTCTCTCACTCCAACCATCAACATGATATATTCCTGCATTGGGAAAATGCATATCAATAATTCATATTTGATTTTTTGTCATCTATACTTCTATTTGATCCAATACACATCACATATATAGTGGGTCTAGAGCTGTCAAAGGTGTTTGGGCCGGGCCATCTCTATCTAGCCCAATAAGATAACATTTATATCTAGGTTGGTTCGGGCCGGCCCATCTCTATAGAGCCCATTAAAATAACCTTATATCTTGGTTGGGTTGGGCCCACAATGATCTAAATATGAAGTTTCATTGATACAAATGTTAAATAAATATAGTAAAATTAGTCACTTTTTCTTTTTAGATGAGTTTTGGGGTCATTTCTATCCTAACTTCTAAATCATTGTCGGGCCGGGTTTATTTTGACAATTGTAAGTGGTTCATGTTAAAACTTATTTTAATGTAAGAATTAGAAATCAATCTCGAGTATTCATTACGAGAATTTAAACGGGTATATCGTACTACCTTACCAATAAATTATAATTGATAGTTGGAAAGCTTGAATTTGGCATAACCAAAAACTAGGAGGCTAGTTATTATTAGCTAATATAAGGTAATTTTGTGACCACATTGCCCAACTCTAGGACTAGGGCCCCTAATACTCAATTTGTGTAACATAATTGTGAGACAAGTAGGTACTAAATTTTAACCTACCTATAATTTAGCACCATCAAAATCACAAATTTCCCTTACATCTTTTAGGAAACCTTACTAAAATAATTGTAATTCTCATATATGTGAAATTAATTAGATTTATACTAAAATGTGATTTACCGAAGAAGATCGTTCATCCCTAGCATCAAATCTTCCGAAGGTATTTACGTACCGTTTGCGAGATCAAGCAAGAAGTCAGCCGGATTCATGGGAAAACTCGGCGAGAATCCAATGCTATTAAAGTACGACGTCGCTTCGCTTCCTTTACCAAAGTATATACACTTCCCCTCTGATAGCACTAGCAATTCGTCGAACACTTGGTATGCACGGCTCGAAGGCTGATGAACCGACGTCACCACCGTCTTCCCTCTCGCCGCCAGCTCTCCCAGCGTCGCCACCACCGCGTACGCCGCCGTGGAGTCCAGCCCTGAAGTAGGCTCGTCCAGAATCAGCAAGGTGGGGTCCACCAACATCTCATGCGCTATGCTGACTCTTTTCCTCTCCCCGCCCGAAATTTCACCGACGACCGTGTCAGCGCATTTTGTTAAGTTCAGCTCGGAGATGATGGAGTCTACGGCGCCGATCTTTTCTCTCTTCGGAAGCGAAGCTGGAAGGCGAAGTAACGAGCAGAAAACGAGAGTTTCGCGGACTGTTAAATGAGGATAGAACACATCGTCTTGTGCGACGAATCCGATGTTTTTCTGTACGGATTTGGTCAGCTTCCGGTCGTTGTAGAGGATTTTTCCGGTGAGTTCGCGGCGGTGGAGGCGGCCGGAGATTGCGTTGAGCAGCGTTGATTTGCCGCTGCCGGAGGGACCGAGGACGGCGAGGGTTTTTCCTGGCGCCGCCGTGCCGGTGATGCCGTTCAAGATTAGTTTTTCGTGCGCCGTCGGGTTCTCCACATCGGATACCGGCTGAGCCACGGTGGCGGCGGCGAACGTGCTGAATATTCACGATCTCTTGTTGCTTTCATGGAGCTTTATTCTGAAAGAGACGTCTAAAAACTGCTCCACCATGAAAACAAAAAACGTTTTTCAAGTAAATTTTCACCCCAAAAAAGTAATAATAATAAAAAAGAAATCGATTAATTTGCAGCAAATATTATGAATTTAAGATGTTTAGACTAATCATTTGAATTAAATCAAAGTAAATAGGGAACATTAGATATTACCTTGAGAGTAATTGGTGAATAAGAGTATAGTTTGGAGTTTTCTCCACCATTGCGAGAAGCTTCTTGCAACATTTTTTCTTTTTTTTTTTTTGTAAAAATTTTGTATTCTATTTTTGAAGTTTTGTCTAGTCTTGAACCAATGTGAGAATGAGATGAGAAAATAAGTTGGATATCCTTTGAGGCTATATAAATATTGAGTACATAGTCGCCTAGGCAAATTTAAAGGGACATATGGGTGCCACTACCTTCAAATCGTCTACAAATTTATTTTTTATAAATATCATTTTTCGAATTATTCTCGGATCTGCATCTCATTTGGTGCCGGATTTTGTCTAAACTTTATGTTAATTTTGTTTTGTCCTAACAAACACTACAAAATTTTCGCTAATTACCGACGGATTTACCGAAGGACAAAACAGGGGTCGGCATTTACCGACGGATTACCGACGGAAATTCAAAATTTAAGTGTACCGATGGATTACCGACGGAATTTTCCGTCGGTAGGATTACCGACGGAATTTTCCGTCGCTAAATACCGACGGAAAATTCCGTCGCTATTTCATCTGTAACCGACGGATTACCGACATAATTTTCCGTCGGTATTTAACGACGGAAAATTCCGTCGGTAATCCGTCGGTACACTTAAAATTCTGCATCCCACATCGAATTTTTGACAAACTTTTTCCACCTTTATATATCAAACTACTTCCTAAGCTATTAAGAATCTTGCTATACATGTGCGCACGCGCGCGCACAGGCCTCCACCACCGGCCACCGTCAGCGTCCGATCTCCGCCGACCAGTGTCTCCACCTGATCGCCGCCGACTACCAACTCCGATAGCCGGCGGGTCAATTGTCGGCTTAATTTCAAAAAATTAGTCGACAAGTGTACCGACGGAATACCGACGGACCTCAATTCCGTCGGTAAAATTTACCGACAAGCTCTATAACGACGGATTATGTTCCGTCGGTAATCCGTCGGTAAACCGTTTTTCGACGGATTTTTTAATGTTTACCGACGGATTTTTCCGTCGGTAAAAGACAGATTTTTTGTAGTGAAAAGACAATTTTGGATGGTTCCTGTGAGTAGGTATTTATTTAGATTTTAGTCACATTTAGATTTTAGTCACATTTGAGGCCATAAATTCCTGTGTGAGTAGGTATTTATTTAGATTTTAGTCACATTTGAGGCCACAAGTTGCATGGTTCTAATCTTCAAATATTATTTGGTAGTTAACTTTTTAGGTCTTGCCTCGTCTTAGAACATGTTGTTGGTCCGGAGACGATAAGTCAGGTGTAGAGGGGGGGGGTGAATACACCTGAGCTCAGTTTCTTTTTCTCAATGAAGGTCAGCTGAGCTGATGATTGCAACTGATGAACAGTGCCAAATAAGCCTTCGATCGCGGGACAGAGTGAGTCGGCCCATCGAGCTCTCTCCTACTGACTGTGTCAGTACTTTGAGAATCAGTCGGAGACTGTTGTGCGGAAAGTGTGGGGCCCGAAATTCGTCTCTTTTGAAAACACGTTTTAGCAAATTAAATCTTTTGGCTGTGCACTTTATAAAATACGTTTTATGCAAGCTTATGATTTTCAAGTCAGTAGAATGCTATGCAATAAAACAGTAAAAGAACACAAGCGATTTAACGTGGTTCGGATAAGCAAGATCCTACGTCCACGGTCCTAAACAAAGCAGGAGAACTTGTTGATTATTCTCGAGCAAGCCTCGGCGGGGATCTGTGCGTTGGACGAGTTCCCTCTAAGTTATAGTCCTTAGCGACTTTACAATCCAAACCTAAGTCTGAAAGGGAAGGGAATTTTCTCCAACTGAGAAGGAGTTCTTACAATAAGAACAATTCACTAAATGTGAACTCCTTCGAATCTAAGCTATAAATATGACAATGAGCTTAGTCTAGAGAAGAAAGGGATCTAAGAACTCCAGAGAGAAAACTGAGAAATCTTCTAAGTACGCAAGTTTTCCTCTGGATGATCTTTGAGTGTTCTAGAGCGTTTGTGAACTTAAGCTTGTCCCTTCGAAATTCCGTTGTTCGGAGCTTCAAAAAATTCTCTATTTATAGTTGTGAGTTATGGCATATGTCCGTTGGAGACGACGATGCCACGTGTCACAAGCTTCCAAGGAAAACGGCCATAATTCGAACTTGTTGCGCGGGGGCGGTTAATGCGGCTGTTCATGAGAGCAGCTTTCTTGTGTAGAGTAGGTAAGCGTTGTCGGCTTCTCATTGGTCAAGGTTTGTAGTTGGTGAGAATGTCGAGTTGACCGTTCAACAACCTCGTATGTCTTCTCGCCGAACTTTTCGAAAAGACTTGAATAGGTGGGTCGCTTTCCGTAGGATACAGATGGGCGAAAAGTCTGTCTTCTTCGGTGAGTCGGCGACGGGGCATCTACCGAGTAGGTCGGTGGCGGCTGCGAAGGTGCTGTGCTTGTTTACGTTCTTCTCCGATGACTATCGGTGGGAGTAGTCTTCTGCGATGGTTTGTCAGTGATGCGTTGTCTTCGACCGAGTGGAAAATCGCCTACCGACCAAGAACACAAGCGATTACACTGATGACATGGGGTTCTGAAAAGTATCTTCGACAGAAGATCAGTTCAACAATTACCCCGTACAGGACTTAGACAAAAATAATAATCAATACATCAAGTCTAACCTATACATCAGCTAATCCTAACGACACACTAATCTACTGATATCAGCTAGGTTTTGGGATCTTCAATTCCATAGTACTACTATGATTTCCCCCAATTTTCTTTTAACCGAACAACGGTGAGTATCATCTACTTGACTCATATCCAACAATTTCCCCCTAATTGATGATGCCAAAACCTCTACCTCTACCTCTTAAACTTCTTAAGTCTATAAAAGATGCTATCCTACTGACAACAATTTCCCCCTTACAACATTCTGAGGAAAAAAAAAAAGTAATTTCAATACTTCAGTAGGTGGGAGATAGGCAAAATCAGAGAAACTAACTGTGAGTGTGTGTCAGTTCACTTAGTGATCAGTCGTGAAAACACAATGCAAAGAGCTGAAAGACAATGAGTAATTGTCTGACAAGCAATAGGAACTGATATATATAATCAATGAAGTACAGGTTCCTATCACTATTACAAAAGATAGAAAAGAGACGGACTACAGATGCCTAAAAGCTTGAGTGTGTTCCCTGAATCCTGCAGATCTGTCCATGGGAGGTTCCAGACGATAGTATAAGTAGATTCTCTTCCTCAGAGTCTGGACATCCTCGTCGTCTTCAGCTAGGTCGACACTCAGGTCGAAGCGAGAAGGCTGCGGCTACGATCTCATCCTCTATATCCTTTGTACATAGAACTCGCACGCAGTTCTAGGAGGTGGGATGCGCCTGAAGGCTGGAGCTCTAAACGGAATATTCTCTCTCTTCATGATCTCCTTGAGCTGTTCCCTCAGCTCTGAATTGTACATAAGCATGAACTCATCAAAGGCTTGATCGATAGGTTGCTCTCGAGGATAGAATCCCCCAAACATAGTAGCCTTTGATAAATTGCTCTTTAAGTTCTTCCCATTGATCATTAACCTCAGTAGGAACCCATCGATCGACATGAACAAGCGAGTCCTTCTATGCGAGAGATGTTCTCTTCCTTGATCCTCTTGGGATTTGTCTTCCGGGATCAGTGGCGGCTTCTTGGATAGGCTTATCATCTTAGCCATATCGGCCATTCTTTTCTTTTCTCGGAGAGCCGGCGCCCTACGGTCTCCTCGTCGATATTTAGGCCTTGCGGCGTCGCCTCCCGGTGTCGCTTGATCTTCCGCTATCTGCTCGGGTGTTAGAGTAGGAGTGGGAATGCTCGAGTAGTAGGTTGGGATCTCGGTCGGAAGAGCCTTAGCAAAAATCGCTTGGGCTTTCTTCTTACGCTCTTCGACCGATTCGACCTTTTTCTTGCATTTGCCCCTAACGGCTTTACCACTTAGGCTTCTTTCGCTTCCTGCTTTGCTTCTTCAAGCCGACGCTCTCGGTCCGCCTTATCTTGCACTTGTTGGGCGATATTGAGGTCATAAGCCTCTTGCTCCGATTTAGATTTGAATTTATGGAGCGGGGAGGAAGGAGGAGTAGATACAGTTGCAATCTCCTTCCCCGGCCTCTGCGGTGGCAATTGTTCAGGCTCAGGCTCTTCTTCTTCTGTCTCCTGCTCAATAAATCTGGCTACTTCTTCAATGTGAGCAGCAGAAGAGGAGATGGGGGTCGGCTGTAGTGGAAATTCTAGGAGAAGGACCTCAGAAGAGTTCTTATCCTGAGTAGTAGAGGGTCCTTCCTCCTGAGCCCTTTCCCCCTGAGTCTGTGCGGGTTCTTCAGCTGTGGAGGGTCTCTTCTCCTGAACCCTTTCCCACGATTATCCGTACATCATCGTATCCGTTTGATTCATCTTTTATTATACCTTCCCCCCTTTTTGGCATCGCGGCCTTTTATCGAGGTTGGTACGGATAGCCGTGACTTCGTTTTCCGGCTTGTGGACTGAATCCTTAATCGAGTTCTTTGTGGATTCGAAGTCTTTGACGAGATCGCAATATAATTCCCAGTCTTTTTCTTGATCAGCTCTAGATGTTTTAAGCTGTGCAGCTGACTCCAGACGGAGTTTCAACAGAGCCTGATCATGCGATTCTGTCATTTCTTTCTGAATAAGTTTCAGAGCCTCTGCCTGTTGGGTAATAGATTTCTGAAGGCTAGAGGTGGCAATCTTATTCCGTTCATCGATTTCGAGCTTAACGGTTGTGAGAGCTTGAGTCACTTTGCTCCGAAAATATCTTCTCGCGATTCCGGAGCAACCGCCGACTCGAGCTTCTAGATCGACTTTACGAGCCGCTAAGGCCGCCTCAATAATCTCCCGAAAGTTGGGTTGAGGAGTAGGTACCGGAGTCTTTGAGATGTCAGCAGCTAGCCTGTCTAAGCTCTGTGTCTGAGCCTTGGTATACTTTGTCCACTTCAGATGGACGTCCTTAGCCAAAAGTCTGTTTTTCTCTCCTTGGCGTCGAATGGCTTTATTTACGGACTTTGAGGACACGGAACCGATAGGTTGTATACGGTACGAGCTGGTTCCGAGCCTCTCGCTCGGAAAATGTGAGGAGGCTGCTCCCTCTTGTGCCTCGGAGCACCTTGAGCATCACCGATGTATCGGGATGTGGTGAATTGCTCTTCTCACGGGGAGTTGAACCCTCGGCAGAGCCTCCCAACTCGTATCCTTGGGTGTCCGATCCTTCCTCCGATTGTTATCATCATTATCTTTATCATCGGCGGGGAGGAGATGGGGGTGGAGGAGTGTTACCGGGGGACCGACTCTCGCAAGCTTAGAAGGTAAAGCATTGCGGCTCTAAGATCTTCAAGAGTAGCTAAGTCGTTGGTTCTCCGTACCCTATTACTTCTTGTAGCTTCGCTCCTCATCGTGCAGGTAGAGAACTGAGTGGGTTTTGATTATGTCTTCTAGAATATCCCAACTCAGAAATCTTAGAAGCATTTGAACCCTAGCTCTGATGGCTATGTCGACTAAGTCTGAGTGCCCGGCGATCTCGGGGAATATGATCGTGTACTTCGGTGCGGCACGGAGACGAGTGGTGTAAATAGCTATCCACTCGGTCGCATTCTCCTCGGTCGGTTCCACGACTTCCGACTGTGTCTCCTCTGAGCTAATCACCTGGACTTTATCTTTGAGAGTCGCACCCTCAATGCTAGTATCAGAATCTAAAAACTGATCTTCTTGAGTAGGAGGAGGAGTGGGTTCAATAATAGAGAGGGGCCGAGCACTGAGACCTCGGTGGTCCGGTCTTAGTCGGCCGCCTCTTCTTAGGCACTTCGGTATGAGGGGGGCGCGAGCGGATGCTTGCTCTCTTTGGCTCGGGCGGCCCCTTACCGATAGACTTCTCCGTCGCTTCTTTAGTCCGAAATTTTATCGGCTTAGTGTTGTACGGCTACGAGTCTTCAAAAGCCGAGTTCCTCGTACAACACTCTCTATTAGGGACCGACATCTTGGTCCCGAATAGAAGCTTACCCACACCGGCCAACCTCCTCTCGCCGGTGGGTAGCGTAGTGAACCTTCGGGCTTGGGCTTTCATATGAGTTGTATAATAGTCAGCCCGGTTCACTTCTACTCCATCATCTATGACCATCATCAGCTGAATCCTTGGCTTGGACAGTTGATCGTACGATCCAGCTGAGCTTGTCAGTATGTGTGAGACCACATACGCTAAACCTCTGCATCGAGGTAGCAAGAGATTCCTCGGGAGAGCTGTCTTGAACGTCAGATCACTGCGTCCACAAGAACTTTTGCACATAAGCGTTGATCTCCCTCTCCTTATATCCGATAGGGGAGATTCCGAAGTAGGAAGGCTGAAACGCGAGGACCAGGGGCCTCTCGGATGTTGAAGGTCTTCACGAGACGCCTTCCACTTGTTCGGATTAGTCTCCTCCATGTAAGAAAACGAGGCTTCTTCTCCTCCGTGCCCACCGAATTCCGGTTGAAATATGCCTCCGCCACTTGCCTCGCAGACCGGGCACGGGGATGCTTGGTCACGAGGGTCTCCAACCCAGACCTCTCCAGAGCATCGAACACTGGTTCCAGATATGGGATATCCACCTGGCGGAAAGCCATTGTGGGTTCGAACTGAATCCGGATGGTCATGATCTCCACTATAGGTTCAGGAGTCTGTACGATCGCCATAGAAATCTGCAAAACAACTTGTTAGCACTTGAAAATAGAGTAAGTTAGTAGTTATCAGTAGATTTTAATACATTACCGAGTATTAGAGCTTGAAAGATGCACAGGCAAGGCAGTTGTAAGAAGTAGAAACTGATTGCGAGTAAAGCTCGTAAGGTATGAAAATGGCGAAAAGTGAGGAATGATAGAAGATGAAAGATTTTATATATATTGACTTGATTGCACGTTTTAATCTAACGGCTGAGTTTTAATCTTTCATAACTATGGACGGCTAAGATTTAATGTTATAAAAGGAATGATTACCAAAGCCGCCTAAAACATAGATCTACGTAATAAAGGTAAGTGAGAAGACATGCATTAAATACGCGACAGACAGCATTAATTACTCAGTTTATGCGAATGAAAAGGTTTCCTACTGACCTTTCCTTAAACTATTAATGGCGGGAAATGAATGCACATTAACTACTGAGTGTGAGCGACTGATGCAATAAAAGCGAGCATGCTTAAAAAAATACACAAAATTACGCAAACCTCTTCAGCTGAACTTATCAGCTGGTTACCGTTATGTATAAGGAGAATGGTTGTCATGCTGATGACTATGTTCCCCCTTGCTGTGTACAGTGTGACTTTCCCAATCGAGTCACGTCTTACTTAGTTATCCGACTGTCGTGCGATTCCTTATGTTGATACCAATTGTTACCAATTGTTTAGGCAATGATGTTCTCGGTAGTCGGCATCTACCGACGCATCTCGGTAGGGATCCGATGAGACCTAGCTCAACCGATAGTTCTCCCGAACTTTGTTCTCGGCTAGTGGTTTGGTCGGTATATCCGCCCTTTGCTTGTCGGTATGGATCTTCTACATCCTGATATCCTTCTTCTCGACATGGTCTCTGATGAAGTGGTGTCGGATATCCACGTGCTTGCATCTGGTATGTAGAACTGGGTTCTGAGTTATGGCAATTGCACTTGTGGAGTCGCAGTAGATGGGCACTTCATCCTGAGTTACACCATAATCTCTAAGTTGTTGTCGAAGCCAAAGGATTTGGGCACAGCAACTTCCTGCAGCCATGTACCCGGCTTCGGTAGTGGACGTTGCTGCGAATGCCGCTTCTTTGAAAACCAAGAAATCGCTTGCCGCCTAGGAACCGACAAGTTCCGGAAGTTGACTTTCGATCTATCCCGCATCCTGCATAATCGGCATCGGAATAACCCGTCGGCATTAAGTTATCATCGGCAGGATACCATAACCCAAAGCATCGGGTGTTCCTCTTAAATAGCGCGAGAATCTTCTTCGCCGAGTCTAAATGACTTCGCTTGGGATCGCTTGGAATCTTGCGCATACACCTACAAAGCATAAGTTATGTCGGGACGGCTAGTTGTTAAATAAAGTAAAGAGCCTATAATAGCTCTATAGTCGGTAGAGTTAACGAAGCTCGCTCTTTGTCTAGATCGATTTTAAAGTTTGTGTTCATGGGGATTTTGGTGGCTTCTTGGAGTCGCGGCCGAATCTTTTGAGAAGGTCTCGAGTGTATTTGGCTTGATTGATGAAGATTCCTTCGGGTGATTGCTTCACTTGAAATCCAAGGAAATAATTCATCTCTCCCATCATGGACATCTCGAATTTCTCCTTCATCATCTTCTCGAACTGGCCGGCATATGGTCTCATTTCGCAGTAGAAAATGATGTCGTCTACGTAGATTTGCACCGGTAGGATGTCATCTCCCGACTTTATGTTGAATAGGGTGCGATCTTCCGTCTCCTTCGAAAACCTTTACGAAGTAGAAAGTCGATAGGGTATCATACCAAGCCCTTGGTGCTTGTTTTAACCCATACGAGATCTTTCCTAAGTCACGTACACTGATATCCCCGCCGAAAGCCGGGCGGTTGTTCCACGTAGACTTCTTCCTTCGCACGCCGTTCGAAAAGCCGACTTTACATCCATCCGATAGACTTTGAAGCCTTGATGTGTTCGCATAAGCTAGGAATAGACGAATGGCTTCCAATCTAGCGGACCGGAGCGAACGTTTCATCAAAGTCAATTCCTTCGCCACTTTGTATCCCTTTGCAACTAGTCTTGCTTTATTTCGACAATGACGTTGTTTTCATCTCGCTTGTTTTTGAAGACCCACTTAGTACCAATCACGTGCCGATGTTAGGTGCGTCAACAAGCTCCCATACTTCATTTCGACGAACTGGTTCGGCTCTTCTTGCATAGCAATGACCCGGGCCAAGCATCTTTAAGTGCGTCCTCTATCGGACCGAGGTTCTTACGTAGACAAAAAACAAGAGTAAAGTGAGCTTTCTCCTTGACTTAATCTTGATCTCGTCCTTATAGTTGCTTGATGGATCTCCAATGATAAGATCGAAGAATGAGCATCGAGCCACGAACGCCTGAGTCGGGTTTCTTCTTCGATACCGGCATTTCGGTAATGCGTTCGTCGATCGTAGCAATTCGGTAAGAAGGTTAGGATCTACCGAGTTTCCGGGGTTCGGGGGCATTTAGCTCGGGAACATTAATCGTTCCCCACGAGTTTATATTCTCGGTAGAGGTCTCGATTACCACCAGGGCTTCCTCATCGACCGATGTTACCTGTTGTTGATTCGTTCGATAGAATCAACTAGGTCGGCTACATCGACCGTTGGTTGAGTCCGAGTTTGTTCATCATCGACTCATCATCCCAACAATCTTTGGATCTTTTCGACTTTATCGGCAAGTCCGAGATCCCGTAGCTTGCTTTGCCGACATCATCGTATTTGACTCTGTTTCTTTCCTGTTCTCGTAACAAATTCATCAAAAACAACATGAGGGCTTTCCTCCACACAAAGAGTCCAATAGTTAAAGACTCGAAGGCTTTACTAACTCGAGAGTATCCTAAGAAAACTCCTTGATCGGATTTGCTATCAAAGACCTTCGCTGATCTTTCCCATTATTGTGGATAAAGCAAGGACAGTAGAAAATATGAAAATGAGAAATAGAAGGAATTCTCCCTTTCCATAATTCATATGGTGTCTTCATGTGTTCTTTGAGTGAGTAGTGAGCGATTCCGAGTATAGCGGGCGGTGTCGGTAGCATCGGCCCGGAACTTCGGGGGTAGTCCGGAATCTGCGAGGAGCGTTCTTGCTTCGCTTCTTTGAGTGTTCCGTTCTTTCGTTCAACAAGTCCGTTCTGCCGAGGGGTGCGTGCGGTGATGTCTCGTGCTTAATTCCCTCTTTATCGCAAGTATGTCTTAACTACCGAGTTTAGAAACTCGTTCCTCTCGTCCGAGCGAATTCTTTGAATCTTGATGTCCTTTTCCACACTCGAGTTTCTTCGGCCAGATTGGGCAACTCGGTTTGAACATCGATTTATTGGCGATGAAGATGACCCAAGTATATCTCGAGTAGTCGTCTATAACGACGAGGGCATACTTCTTGTGCAGCAGCTGAAGGATTCCATCAGTGGAAAGTGACGGAATAGGTGGATTGCTACTCTTTGTTTGCTTTCCCTTCAGACATGCTTTACAATTTCTGTCTTTAACGAATGATTCGTTGGGCAGTCCTTTGACTTTGGAGTTCTTGGCTAGCTTGTTCATGGTCTTGAAGTTCAGGTGGCTGAGTCTCTTGTGCCATAGCCATCCTGACTTGTCACCAGATTTTGTCTGTGCTAGTAAGCAAGCCTCAGGTTCTGCGGTTTTCCAGTCTGCAACATAGATGTTTTTCCTCCGCGAACCTCGATAACACCTTTTTTTCCCGTAGATTTGTCAACAATATCACGAAACCGGCGTCAAAGATTACTCTATTAAGATTATCACGGAATTGATCGATCGAAAGGAGATTATGTTGAAGTCCTTCAACATATGTTACTCTTGAGACCGTGGCGGAGTCCCAATTGTCGGCGTTCCGTATCCCCTTGTATAGCCTTTGGAGTTGTCACCGAATTCAATTCTGGGACCATCTTCTTGTACGTAGTTGGTCAGCAGGCTCTTCTGGTAAGTCATGTGTCTTGAATAGCCGCTGTCCACTATCCAAGGGTCCTTATGCACTGCAAAACGGGAGGCATTTTTAGGTCCATGTGCAGCAGCTGAAGGATTCCATCAGTGGAAGGTGACGGAATAGGTGGATTGCTACTCTTTGTTTGCTTTCCCTTCAGACATGCTTCACAATTTCTGTCTTTAACGAACGATTTGTTGGGCAGTCCTTTGACTTTGGAGTTCTTGGCTAGCTTGTTCGTGGTCTTGAAGTTCGAGTGGTCGAGTCTCTTGTGCCATAGCCATCCCGACTTGTCACCGAATTTTATGTCGTGCTAGTAAGCAAGCCTCGTGTTCCGCGGTTTTCCGATCCGCAACATAGATGTTTTTCCTCCGCGAACCCGATAACACCTTTTTTCCTGTAGATTTGTCAACAATATCACGTAAAACCGGCGTCAAAGATTACTCTATTAAGATTATCACGAGAATTGGATCGAAAGGAGATTATGTTAAAGTCCTTCAACATATGTTACTCTTGGAACCGTGGCGGCCCCAATTGTCGGCGTTCCGTATCCCCTTGTATAGCCTTTGGAGTTGTCACCGAATTCATTCCGGGACCATCTTCTTGTACGTAGTTGGTCGCGAGGCTCTTACGGTAAGTCATGTGTCTCGAGCACTCGCCGTCCACTATCCACGTGGGTCCTTATGCACCCGCAAAACAGAGGCATTTTTAGGTACCCTTTGGTTCGATTGGGTCCTTACTCGGTTAGTGGGTGATTTTGGAACCCGGATCTTTCTAGGAACCTTAGAAGTCCGAGACTTCTTCTTCGAACCTTGTCGGCTTTCTTCTCCACGAGGATTTGGAGATACCGACTTTCGTTGATGATTTTGGGTTCGGGCGCTTTCTTCTTCGAGTCTTAGCGCTTCTCCCGACCCCTGGACTCATAGTAGTACGAGCCGCACCGAGCCGGGTGCTCATACGGTGGCTCCTTATCTTGTTACGCCCATCCGACCTTCTTGGTTCCCCCCCGAATTTGATCGCGGTGTCACGGGGCTGGAACCTTTGGTCACCGCTTGTTGCTACTCGGCCGAGGTGCAATCATTTTTTCGTTTGATCTTCGCCCGAGGTGTATGTTGGGTTTGTATACTGAAAGCAATCTACGTTTTTGATGTATTTGCTTGTATACAATGTTTCCAAATACCACTATTATTATTCTCCTATCTGATTATTATAATTGCACATTTTAGTCCTTTATCTCACAAAAAGTTAGATCATACAGTGTGTAGTAGATCACAGAAGACTGTAGTGATTGGTTGAACTAGTGGGATATAAACAGTTATCACAGCTGAGATAACTTTAGGACAAGTTACTGGTTTAAGCAGCAATATAGATCAGAAGTGGCTTGTCTTGGTCACTTGTCTATGTTGGTACATTTTATGTATTGATGGACCGCGGTGAGACGTGTTCTTCTATCTGACCCGTGTGAAGAACCAAGGTCTCGGAGACTCAGATATTCTTAAGCTTGATGAGATTTCAGATGAGTGCATATGACTAGTAATCACTTTGACTTACCATGGGTGAATGTCATCGCGATTGGATCTCCGTATCTTGGGTGATTGCTATTGTGTGTAGCTCAGGCTGGTTATCTGCATCATGCATCCGTATCCTGTTACAGGGTTGATAATATCCCCTTGAGGAGCTCGAAAGGTTTATTCATACTAAACCCTACAGGTTGATTAAGTTCAAGTATGATAAACAAGGTCGAGTGGTACTACTCAAGGATAAGATATTAATTGTATTAAGTAGTCAGTAACTTAATCAATTAATGGATATTCGATATCTTAAATACGGGGATTAACTGAAGTTAAAAATACAAGCCCAGACTCAACATTTGGGAATAAAGGGGTAGGTCAGCATGGATTCTTTAGTGGAATGTAATCTATGTTTGAGAATTAATATTACTCAGGGCTGAGTATGGAAAATTAATTCTCTTGAGGCCCGGCTTTATTTCTTGTATTAGGTCCCTGGACTGGCCCGAACATATGCCCAGTTGATGTTGACATTCTATGACAAACTCACATGATACTTTCTTAGTTACTAATTTACCTGGAATTGTTTGGTTCTTAAACGGATCGAAACAATTGGTAATAGAGTAAGTTGGGCTTGTATATAATTGGCCCAATACTATTTGGCCCTTTGGCCCAATACTATTAGGCCCATTAAGGCCCATTACTATGCAACCCTTCCTCCTATATATAGGGGGCTTGGGATTCATTTCATAGTGCACCCAAGTCTTCGATAACATCCGAACGACGTTTCTTCGAGCCATTGCTTGAGTGAAATATCGTAGGAAGTTTTTCGAACTTGAAAGTTTGTGAGTCGGTTATAGTGTGTCTAGAGCTTTCTAGCGTCTCCGTCCATCCGGAGTTGGGAGCTCGGGCAACGGGAACAGTTCAGAAGACCTTTTCTGAACCGAGTCAAGAAGATCGTATTCTAGGACGATCTAAGGTATGGGACTCTAACCCCCTACAGTGTAGTGTCAGCAGCTTGCACCTTTCCTCTGACGAACCTATCAGCCAGAGTTGCTGAGTTTTTGGAGGTAGAAGCTTCGTGGGTATAGCCAAGGCCTTCTTTTACAGTAGTTGGCCGTTCTAGCTTCTCCTTAGCTCCCAGGTACTGTTCAGTCATCAGTCCTTTCCAGACCTCATCACTTCTCCTGAGTGAGTCATAATCTTTCTGTACGTCTGAGAGTTTCTGACTGAGTTGGGCTATTTCAGTCTCTTTCTTAGAATTGTCCTTAGTCAGGACTGAGATCTTAGTCTCTTGAAGCTGAGACTTAGTCATAAGAGATTCAATCTCTTCCTTGAGTCTCGCAACTAGATTCTCTGACTCAGTAGAGACCTGACAATCAGAAGAAAGTCTCTGATTCTCAGCCTTTACCTGTTCTAGTTCCCTGGATGGTTCTGCTTGAACTCTCGCTCGTTGAATCTGTTTCTCTAGTAGATCGTCGTAGGCTTGTACCACATCTAGAGGATCATCTGAGACCGAGCACGTGTCGTGTGTGCTGTGTGAAGAAGAGGTAATATTAAGTTTAGAATTTACCTCAGCCTCTTCTCCGGCCATCAGACACTGTTCAGCTGATTCCTCAGGAACCCTCTCTCCGACTTCAACAGCTACGAATGCGGCTTCATCTTCGAAGAATACATGAATGTATCCTCTTCAATTGAGTTGTCGGATATCTCTCCGGCTATGTAGGCCCGCCTTCGCTTGGCAAATTTTTCTCTTCCGGCTCGCCGTTACGCTCTTTGAGCGGTGAGAGTTCGGGACAATCATACCGATAGTGTCCCTCCTTCTTGCGTTGTAGCAGGTGGATGTTCTGCTTGCTCTTACCAACTGAGTCTTTAGACGGTGCGGCAGCAGACTCCGATTTCCCGCATTCGGTAGAAGGATTAGATTCTTCTTTCTTATGATAGTCTTTCTTACCGAAGAAGAATCTCGGTTGTATTTCCTCGCCTTTCGACTTTCTCCTTTTCCCTCGATATTTGAGAGCCATCGGTGCTAGCCGATCGGGGCCTGGAGTCTCGTAAGACTTTGCTGCGATGTGGCCACGGCTTTGCTTGAGGAAATAGGCTTGGCTCCTGTGTTCTCGATCGTTGCCTTGAAGGCATGGTCGAACCGTGTGTCATTTGGAGCGCTTAAGCACTTTTGGGGTAGGCTATGCTCGAATTCCTCCGATTTTAATTTTGAAAATATAACATCAGGAGTTAAGCATTTAGATCAGAGCGACGTAAATAAGTAGCAAAAGGAAGCCACTTCTGTCGGGGCAACGCTCTCAAGATCTTGGTGTTCATCTCCTTGTTGGTGAACGACCTCCCCAGCCCATTGATGACATTGACTTGATTGGTGAATCTGACACTCAGCTCGTCAATGGTTTAAGTAGGCTCCATTGCAAAGGCGTCGAACTTCTGAAGCTCTAGCTCGAGCTTGTTTTCTTTGATCTGAGGGGTTCCATGGCTCAGTACAGCCAAGGCGTCCTATAGCTCTTTCGCCGTCTTGCAATCATGTACCCTTCCGAGGTGTGAATCACTGAGCGTAGTCAATATGGCATTACGTGCAACTCGGTCAAGGTTGTGCAACTTCTTTTCTTCAGGCGTGAATGCAGATTTATCTTTGGGAACCTTAGCACCAGTTTGTGCTCCCGCGCCTCCAGCAGCAAATACTATGCTGTCGATCATGGGAATGATCGGTCCTGACTCTAGGACATCGGACATGCTGTCGTGGAGTGACGTTAGGTGTGCCTCCATACGTACGGGCCATACCGTGTAGTTCTCTATTGAGAACATCGGTACCATCCTAATACCTGACATATCAGACATCGTAAGAGTAAGAGTATAAGGATGCTGAAAAGATGTTTATGCAGTGAAAACGGTTTTCAGGATCAGTTCGAGAGGACCAGTATTTCAGAACCGGCGATTAGTTGAACAACGTGTGCTCTGATACCAATTGTTGGTCCGGAGACGATAAGTCAGGTGTAGAGGGGGGGGGTGAATACACCTGAGCTCAGTTTCTTTTTCTCAATGAAGGTCAGCTGAGCTGATGATTGCAACTGATGAACAGTGCCAAATAAGCCTTCGATCGCGGGACAGAGTGAGTCAGCTACTAAGCTCTCTCCTACTGACTGTGTCAGTACTTTGAGAATCAGTCGGAGACTGTTGTGCCGAAAGTGTGGGGCCCGAAATTCGTCTCTTTTGAAAACACGTTTTAGCAAATTAAATCTTTTGGCTGTGCGCTTTATAAAATACGTTTTATGCAAGCTTATGATTTTCAAGTCAGTAGAATGCTATGCAATAAAACAGTAAAAGAACACAAGCGATTTAACGTGGTTCGAATTAGCAAGATCCTACGTCCACGGTCCTAAACAAAGCAGGAGAACTTGTTGATTATTCTGAGCAAGCCTCAGCAGGGATACTGTGCACTGGACAGTTCCCTCTAAGTTATAGTCCTTAGCGACTTTACAATCCAAACCTAAGTCTGAAAGGGAAGGGAATTTTCTCCAACTGAGAAGGAGTTCTTACAATAAGAACAATTCACTAAATGTGAACTCCTTCGAATCTAAGCTATAAATATGACAATGAGCTTAGTCTAGAGAAGAAAGGGATCTAAGAACTCTAGAGAGAAAAACTGAGAAATCTTCTAAGTACGCAAGTTTTCCTCTGGATGATCTTTGAGTGTTTTAGAGCGTTTGTGAACTTAAGCTTGTCCCTTCGAAATTCCGTTGTTCGGAGCTTCAAAAACTTCTCTATTTATAGTTGTGAGTTATGACATATGTCCGTTGGAGACGACGATGCCACGTGTCACAAGCTTCCAAGGAAAACGGCCATAATTCGAACTTGTTGCGGCGGAGGCGTTAATGCACTGTTCATGAGAGCGACTTTACTTGTGTAGAGTAGGTAAGCGTTGTCGGCTTCTCATTGGTCGAGGTTTGTAGTTGGTGAGAATGTCGAGTTGACCGTTCAACAACCTCGTATGTCTTCCGCCGAACTTTTCGAAAAGACTTGAATAGCCGGGTCGCTTTCCGTAGGATACGATGGGCGAAAAGTCTGTCTTCTTCGCTGAGTCGGCCGACAGGGCATCTACCGAGTAGGTCGGTGGCGGCGACGAAGGTGCGTGCTTGTTTCTTCTTCTTCGCGATGACTATCGGTGGGAGTAGTCTTCTCCGATGGTTTGTCGGTGATGCTGTCTTCGACCGAGTGGAAAATCACCGCCGATCGAAGAACACAAGCGATTACACTGATGACATGGGGTTCTGAAAAGTATCTTCGACAGAAGATCAGTTCAACAATTACCCCGTACAGGACTTAGACAAAAATAATAATCAATACATCAAGTCTAACCTATACATCAGCTAATCCTAACGACACACTAATCTACTGATATCAGCTAGGTTTTGGGATCTTCAATTCCATAGTACTACTATGATTTCCCCCAATTTTCTTTTAACCGAACAACAGCTGAGTATCATCTACTGACTCATATCCAACACATGTGTTTGGATATTATGGTCCTCCTCTATACTGTACATATATATTTTATTTTAATTTATCTTTACAAGGACATTTAAAGACTTGAGTAGGTTCCTATTCATATTTACATATGCAATAGAATGAAATCAAACTAATTAGGCATGTTTGGTGCATAAATAGTTAATGAAGAGTTATGGCACATGTAATAATTAGGCAGCTCAAAATCTAAGTGAACCATGATACATGTCTTGTTCTTGCATTGCCATGTAGGTCACAATATATTAGCTAGAAATGATAATCAAGAAAGTATATGTTTGATTGAGTTTGACAAATTCAATGTATCGATAACTCTTGCCCTTTATTGCTGGAGTGATATACCAATAGAGTACATATATGTGATGGACAAATTGTGAGTTGTAATTCATCTATGTTTTCATATCATATAATGGTGTGTCAGTAATAGCAGCTAAGAATATCATTTAAAAAACTCGGTCGGTTTATTATTTACTAATTAAATAAATGTGTTCAAAAGAATCCAAAAATTCCAAGAATTTGGTCTACAATTCATTCTGATGGAACTGCCTACAACTTGCTTCTTAGGCTCCACATGTTGGTTCAAATTAAAATGAAATCCTCCCAACTTGGATGGACAAATTTAATTTTTGGTTTTTATATCTTTTATGGGTTTTTCTCTAGTAACATTATCAAATTATTTCTATTTTTATTTCCACCTTTAGTTTACTAAAAAAATATAAATATAAATACATCATAATTAAGCTTATCAAGACAAGTTGGGCCAGGCCTCATAGACTACTGGGCCATGAGAATATCATAAATCTTTCTAATGGGCTTTTGTAAGTCTTATTTCTATTGGGCTTTAGACCCCAAATTGCACTTTTCGTACTACTACAGTTAAACCTCGATAAAATAATAATCTTGGGATCGAGAAAAAAATATTCATTTAATGAGGTTATTACTTTATCGAATATTAATTTAGTGCATTGACCCATATCGGGACCGAAAGAAATTATTATCTTAGCGAAATTATTACTTTATCGAATATTACTTTATCGAGGTTTAACTGTATTAAGGGCGGATTTAGGGTCATGTATGGACCTTTATTTTTCGAAAATTTCATATTTCATCCCTCCTAAATTACATAATTCTCTCTTTAAAATTGCATATTATGTCACCTCCTAAAATTGGAGATTTGCATGTTCTTCTGAAATTATAAATTTCACCCTTAATTTTTGGATCTGCTCTCAGACTGTTATGTTAGTTAATCGTGCAAGTTAGCAACTATTGATCAACAAAGTTAATTGTTAGATCATACTTTATATGTAGTGAATATCAACCACATATTTTTTGCATCAAATAGTAATGCATTAGAATTTATTATGTCATTATTTTTTTTAAACAACCTAAATCGTTGATTTTTCAAGATTGAATCACATCCAAATATGTGATTAACGTACCAAATTTGTAGAATCTTGGTGGGTCACGAGATATTCAATCTCTGTGACTTTAATGGCATACTTTAACTGATGACATGAAAAATTAGCCCAAAACAACACGCATTATAACAACCTTTGAACAAACCAAAAACAGAACTCCCACAAAAAATTTAGGATATTAGAAGGTAGGGAAACAAATTTGTAATGTTGGAATAACAATCAAATTAAATACGAATATTCGCTATCTATATAAAAAAAACCAAATAGAGAATTGTAGTACTAACTTCGGAAGTAGGTTTCAAGCCTAGATCTCTCGTGAATGATGTGATGTATATGGTAATATTATACTAATATACATGAATAATTTTTTAAAATTTATATTTATACGCAAATCTACATTTGATACATTTATTATATAAAAATACTTTACTGTCATGAAAACACAAAAAACCATGCAGTGGGGCAAGGGGTGGATCACAGGGCGCATAAGTAAACATAATTCATCACGTGCACGTTAGCACTTAGTATCATCTCTTGTGTCGAAAATGATAGTAGCCAAAGAATGAAGATCGATCATCCGCATTACCACCTATCTTTGCTTAACTAAGTGGTAAAACACTTTTTAAATTAATTCTATCATATTTGTCTTGTTTGAATTTGCATTAGATCTTACTTTTTATTAATATCCTCAAATTGATACATTTTTTTCAAGACCGTACAGACCTGAATAATATACAAAGTGTCCTTATTATTACAATTATTAATCAATAGAATGATTGAGGAAAAAAATGAATGGAAAGCATTATAAAATTAAATTAAACTATTGATCGGACGAAAGTCTTGTCGGATTATGGAGTGGTTATATGACATCATAATACAAAAACAACTAAACAAGTGTAGAGATATGAGATTAATATATAATATGAAAATTAAATTTTAAAAAACAAATGTAGCTTGAGGTAGCTAGACATGGTCCATAAAAGACAAAGTACTTCTAACAAAAAATAGATATTATTGATAATTACCTAATTAATTAAAATTATTGATATGTCAAAATTTTCGTCAACTCGTCGGGCCGGGGGACTGAAGATCGTGTAAATTATACTAACATATAGCAAAATGGAGCAATGAGTAGTTTTTTTTAATAGTTTTGATACATATAATTAAGCAAAATATTTTTTTATTTAAGCGAGGGTATTACAGCTTGTTAGTATTATATTCAATCTTGACTCGATGATGTATAGTACGATTCCATGCCATTGTTGATGTAATATGTTCCCGTAACCTACTCTCAATAATATAATGTATTCACGTGTATAATATATTCAACTACCTAATGAAATATCAACATCACTCTCATCCTACCCCCTACTTGATATTATCATTAGAATATAGTAAATAAAATTGAAAGATATATATGAAATTTAGAGGTTTTACGAATATCTTATGAGCAAATTTTAATTTTAATTTGCTCGTATAATATGATCTATGTCTGTTTTTATCTTGTAATATGGCTGGTCCGTTTTTGATTCTTTGAAGACGAATGTGTACTTCACGCACTCCTTTCGATTGCCTATTTTACCGACTCATATGATCAAATTAATAATTAAATTCAAGAAAAAAATAACCAATAATCTTGCATATATATTGGGCCCTAGTTGAAGCACAAAGCAAAAGTCACACTAACACAAACTAAACTCACTTCCTCTAAAGCAAAATGGCATCCGGGAAAGAAACTCCCTACTCCACACCAATATTCCGGCCAACCTCCCTCCGGACGGCGTCGTTTTCATCCTCGTCACGTTCAAATTCTTGGGATTCATTCATAGAATCGCCACTCTTCTCCTTCCACCACCCACCCCCTCCACAAAGCCCAATCACCCCTCTTAAAAAGTTGACCGGAATACCCTTCTCTTGGGAGCAAACTCCCGGTATACCCAAGAAGGGTTTCAAGAAATCCGAATCCTCCGGCCGCCGTCTCCTCCCTCTTCCGCCGGCCGGAGCCACTGCCAAAATGGGCCCTAGCCATGAAGAGATTTCTCCCAAGAAATGTATAACGAAAAGGGATCCCTTTTTCGCGGCGATGGTCAAATGCTCGGAAGGATGATCGCGATCATCCTTCGAGCATTTGGAATGGGAGTTTGAGTGATAGATTTGGGATTATAAATGTTTATACTTCTTGCAAGAAAATGTGTGCGGTTTCGGAGTCGATTGTTTGTGTCCCGAGAGGCGGCCCACACTATCTTCTTCATGATCATCGGCGGCGATCGAGATGAGTTCGTCGGAGTTAGAGTTTGTTCTTATTAATAATCGTCGCGGGGTGATGAAACCCTAGATAGATAAGTCTCGCTTTTATTGTATATTTTGATGATGTCTTTTTCTTTTGTTTGATTCATTTCCATGAATATACGGACAAGCCAATCAAGCTGTCCTAACTCATGTTGTGGTAAAATTAAATTTAGTATATTATTATGTTAATTAAAATATTATGTTTGTAACTAGTGTTCGATTTACTTTGCTCTTATGTAAGAATATTAAAGTGGAAAATGAGTGTCCTATTCTGGACATCATGTGATGTTTGTTTGGAAGTAAGGGTGGAATTTACAGAAGCCATGTGAGGATAGGACCGAGAGTTTCGAATCGCCTTCGGTTTATCTTGTCTTATTTTCGTATTTCATTTCATTAATTCGCGAGTGGATAAATAAATAGTCTATAGTCTTAAAAGTTAAAAGTGTTGGAAGTGTAATTATTACATGGAGCTCCGAGCATCTAGCTTTTTTTTTTTTTTTTTTTGTTATGTTCTTTTTATTACGACAAGATGGGTAGGAAAATAAGTAAAGTCATATTAAATTCATGGTTGCTCCGTCCGTACAATTAAATAAAGTCATCTTGCTATGTATGATGATTCATGTTTTATTCCCTGTTCATGTCGAACTTTTACCAGACATCTTGAAGGTTTTATGTTGTCCTAGAGAAATATCTACAATTTATTAAATCAAAGATTACTACAATTGAATCGTGTTTAAGAATTTCTAAGTATTTTTTTAAAAAGATTGGTTACAAGTCATACATTTGCGATATATTATTGATTTCAATTCAATATGGAAATAATTTTTAATTAATATGTTGGAAAACTATGAAGATTCGGTGGAATTAATATTAGGCTGAAGTGGACGAATATTTTTACCTAAAAGAGTTCATTGTCTTGACTAATTGTACAATTAGTCAACAAAACATACATTTTACTAAGATTCAAGAAATTATATTTCATTTTCTAAGACTCAATAAATTATAATATGTGGGAATGCGACTTAACATTACAAGATCATATATGCATCCAAAAAATGATACAAAATCATGGGAAAAGTAGAAATAGAGAACTCAAACAAACTAGTTTTCATGCACGCCTCGAGCCTCTCACTCATAAGGAAGAAATTATTCGTTTTGTATAACTTTTTTTAGTTGAATAATGATGAGGTTTTAAGTGGGAGGAATGGGACAATCATAATTAGGTTCTCCACTCAAGATTCTTAGATCTTAAATTTGAATACCCCACATTTAAATTTGTTTCTAGCTAGAGTTATTTTCTAGAGTAGTTAGTTGGTAAAATCTACCACCTCTTAAATAAATGACACAAATTAAACTGGATAAGGTTATATTATATAGTTCCGAAAATTTGTTAGGAAGTATAGAATGTTACAAATTTCTGGCCGACAGAAAATAATCGAATTGAATTAGATATAATATCTTATCCTTGTCGGCGTGAAAAAAGCAAGAAAAACAATTCACCTGGCTTGAATTTAGAGTTTCACTTCTATTCCCATATTAATGGCACAAGATTTTTAGGTTCCATTCCTACCAGCAAGGAGTAAATGCAAAATGCACCAACTATATTATTATATTTATTGATTAATACAAGATTTTCAAAAGAAAATTTCTAGAAAGTCCAATAGCAACCACTAGCAGCCCAATGAATTCATAATCTCTCAATCCGGCCCAGAGATTATTTTCTTGAATAAAAGAAAAATTGCAAAATTTGCTAAACATACAAGAAAAAAAAAATGATGTCACACATTTATTAAGCAAAATAAGATATACCAATTTTTAGAATGATATATATATATATATATATATATATATAATGTAATTATTATGGGGCTAGATCAGTAAATTCAACTCAAATAAAAAATGGTGGGTGTATATTAAAGATATTAATTTCAAGATTTGCAGAGAGAAATTCATGCATGAATACCCAAAAATGGAGATTCCTGAGTTTGTTGCATCAATATAGACTCATCACGAAATTGTATTGCAAAGCCCTTCAAAATCACGTAATTAACCATACTGCATGCAGTATGGAAGTTGATGTTTTAAACTTTTAATCAATAATCTTCGTTTTCAATTTTTGTAAATATACCGAAATATATTCCAGACAAAGAAAAAAGAAAAGATGTTGCATTTGTGGGTATTTCTTGGCTGCATTTCCTATTCCATGGCTTCTTTTGCAGCTTCTGCCAATGTCATCTTGATTGCCAAGGACGCCGCTATGTCTTTTCAAGACATTGAAGCCAATTTTGGTCAGTTTTTTTTTTATTTTTTAAATTAATTGATTTCTCTTTTTTGGATTTACCATAATACCGTGGTACAAGGGTGTCTTTGATTTTTGTTTTCATCATTTATTTCATTAATTCTTGCTCTATATATGCATGTATATATTCTTGAATTGGTGAAAAGATGTAAAGAGACATGCATGCATGCACAAATATTGATTCAAATCCAATTAGGAAATAATATCTTGCATGCATGCATGTTGTGGTTGTAGCCCCATCTGTAAGAGATCCGGGAATATGTGGAACAATAAGCATTGCAGAGCCTCTTGATGCTTGCTCCCCTTTAACCAATCCAATCGTTTCGAGTATGAACGGAACGCGATATCCCTTCGTGTTGATATTAAGAGGAGGATGCAGCTTTGAGCACAAAGTCAGAAGAGCCCAAGCTGCAGGCTTTGAAGCAGCCATCCTCTACAACAATCAAACCACTGATTTAGTTGCAAGTAATAACCAACACCCTCCAAAAAAATTCAATCTTTTTTCATCATGTTAGCATAATATATTAATTTGAAATTTTTGAAATTCTTGAAAATGAATGCTGCAGTGGCTGGGAATCCATTAGGGATACGCATAAACGCGGTGTTTGTGTCGAAAGCAAGTGGTGAGACGATGAGTAAGTACGTTGAGGAATCCGGTATGCAGCTGTGGATAGTGCCAAGCTATGAGAGTAATCCATGGTCTTTGCTGGTTTGTGCTTTCTTTGCTTTTCTCGGGTTGTCGGCGATTTTAGCTACTTGTTCTCTGGTTAGAAGACAAAGATTGAGGCATATGAATGCAGCTCCGGTAAGAGAATTTGAGGGAATAAGCATTGGTTTGGTTAAGGCTATGCCTAGCTTGATCTTCACTTCTGTTCTTGAGGATAATTGCACTTCACAAACATGTGCCATTTGTCTTGAGGATTATAGTGTGGGAGATAAATTAAGACTTCTCCCATGCCACCATAGTAAGCCTTGAATCTTGAATCTTGATCATGATTATTGTTAATTAAATGTGGTTTAGTGATTATGTTCTAATTACAGAATTTCATGCTGTTTGTGTGGATACTTGGCTGACTTATTGGAGAACTTTCTGTCCAATTTGCAAGCGTGATTTGAAAGCCAAAGCTACTAAACCTTCACCACCATCGGACTCTACACCATTGCTATCTTCTACTTCTCCATCTTTGTCTTCTTCGGTTTCAGAATCGCGGTCTATCGTTGTTTACAACCACCATATTATTGGAGTTAATAGAATGCTTCAATTACCAGGTTTTCACTCTACCTAAACTATGAAGGAGAGGTTGTGTAATGATGCAGATTGGGGTTGGTTTCTTTTACTTTTTGTTGTTTCTTCGTTAGGCTCATTAAGTTTGTAAAGTTTTAACTGGACAACTTGATTTCTGTTGTCTTCTTTCACTTTGTATTATTAATGTCTTTATTGAAATGTCTTGACATCAACCTGAATTTGTGCTTCTACAAGGCAGCAAAATGCAATCATCCCATGTTTAAATATGTCTTGCAATCATAAAATGATAAAGCTCCAATGGTAGAATACAATCTCTCTCTTTAAATAGCAACCAAGGGCTTCCAACTTTTAGTTTTCATAATTTCATGTCAACAACAGAAATAAAAGTTAGTTCAGTAAAAATCATGACTACTTGATCACAAGTACTTAAAATGGGTGAGACAAAATTTAAGATAAAATACAAAAGGAAACCATGATCATCTGCAAGAACATGATCTTCTTACGGTTTACAGGAATTTCTCAATGTTGATTTCCACGAAGGAGCAAGGGTCCGGTATGTCGAAGTTGGACAACACCTGAAAACCAACAAAGAATGAAGCTGGGGAAAGAATGACTCCAGAAACAGCGTATCCAGAAACAGATAGTGTACCTGTGGATGGACGATTCCGAAAGTGCCAATTTGATCGCCTTTGTACACGATTCGTGCTTGTCTACCTGCAAGATATTGGGGCTCCTGCAGCCAGAACATTGTGATAAGCAAATCATTCAAAAGATGATATATATGATGGTCGAGAGCTAAAAGGAGACGTACATCTGAACTTTCTATGTAGTAGCCTTTGTTATCACCAGGTGATACAAATGGAGTTCCGTTAACTTCCATGATTCGATCCACAAGCCCATGTATCAGCTTTGAAAAGAACGGATCTCAATTATTTAACCATCGTATAAAAGCATACTCCAACATCTCAAAGTGGAATAAAGTTTTAGCTATTAATGGTTCTATACTACGAGGAGGTCAAGGTACCTCGAATCCAGAGTTAGCTCCACAGTGTAAGGCTGCAAGCTTGCGACGGTTTGATGCGCCGACATCTTTCTTCTCGTCCAATAGCACCACATCACCCACTTCAAAGATCTAAACCAATAGAGGGGGGAATTATGTACTTTAGCAATGTGTAAAGCATGAATTTTGTAGAACGGCAACTATTCTTGCTAATCTATATTCACAATCAACAAGAATGCTAGAAGGTGTCATTACTTTAATTGGTTTGGGATGATCTTTATTGTGCCCAACTGTTTTCAGTACGCCAGGCATAAGAGTGGTGCGGACAACCTGAAACGAACAAATCAAACAAAACGAATGAATCAAAATATTAACAAGAGTAGCATGGACAATGAAATGGACCTCAAAATCAGCAGAGCGAGGGTTTCCATTAATTGCTGCAGTTTTGTCCTCTTCCCGGTTAAGCATGGTGGAAAGTTCTTTCCTCGAGCATAATATCCAAGTCATAACCTCTGTGTAACCAACCGTTGCAATCTAAAGAGGGTAAACATATATACCAATTTATATGGAATCAACATTAAGAATGAAACATTTAATGATGGAGGTGTAAGCAACAACAGAGTATGTGAGCTCTGCAGAATCGTACCTCTGCTCGAATAAGATCACTGAACTGATTCAATGACTGCGGCTTAAGGGATGGAAAGGTTATCTTTGGAATTTCATTGTAGCCATAAGCAATAGCCACATCCTTAAACAGAGGGAAAAGGGGAATAGCATTCAGATCAGTAACAGGCACAGAGAGAGATATAATCAGCCATGAAATAAAGACAAAAGTCGATACCTCAGCCACATCACAAGGATGAAGAATATCACTTCTAGTGGGAGGAACTGATATTGTGAAGCTGGCTTCATTCTTCTCCGATATAGAGTTTTTAGCATATAATTGCATTTTGTTCAATAGACTGGCAACCTGAGATTTTATAACTGAATGTTGGTATTGTTGGGAGCTTCCAAAGGACCAGGTAATTAATTGTGTTAATTCATGTATATAGGAATTCATGGCCATGAATTATTAAACAAGAAAACGATAAAAAATAATATAATAGAGTAAAAAACAATAGACCAAGGAACATCACAAATACAAGGAATTATGACATAATTCTTTCAATCAGGAATCAATGAGGGCAATAGTATAGCAAAAAGTACTTGTTTTCATTCACAAGCTAAAGGCGTCACATTACCATTTTTTGGCTCTAATTAATCGAATCTTACCAGAGCAAATAACCATAGCAATCAACAAGATGTAAATATGATTATATCTGGTATGACTTTTCATCTTTTTATCTCTCAAAATCCATGAGTTGGAGTCAGATGAGGGGATAAAACCATGGTAGACAAAAGCCGCAAATGCCACCAATAAAGTGGAAAATTGATCGCTGACAAAATATGATACCTCATGGGCTGGAAGGGAGACACCAACAATAGTGGTTATGTAAGGCAATGGTACCACCATTTGGTAAAGTGATAGATCAGGCGAAACATATTGTTTTCGGTTGGTGTATGTCACTTCAACAGGCTCAACCTCGAACTTTCTTGCACAATACATTGAGAACATGGTAACCTGCATAAAGGGCAATGACACATATACTAAGAAAAAGAGAAACGTCAGAAATCAGAAGCTAGGAGGCATATCTATTCTATATATACCATTGTGTTCAAAACAATATTGGCTTTTGTCAAGTCTGTGGCAGTGCATTCAATAAAAATATTCTTCGTCTTCAAGGTAATGGCAGAATGTGCACCATTGATAATGGGAGGCAAGGACAGAACAGTTCTGCAGAAAGAGGCATATAACTCATCTGAATCAAATGTCAACGAAGCATAGCAGCAGCCAACATAATACATATGCTATACTAAGCTTTTCTTGTTATTATGCATAAGATTTTTGGAAGAACGAATATTAGACACACATACACAGGTAGCAAAAACAAATATTCTAGGACACAGCAAGAACAAGAGAAAACCAATAACAGAACACCCTAAAATTCCGGGAAAAAGGACAGTACCTGTTGCAATCGTATATGACAGGGTAGACTGGCGAGCCCTCAATTATATGCAAGAATTTCTTCAATTTCAAGTCTTTCTGCCAAACAATGTAATGAAATGTATGATCAGAAATTACAAGACTATAAGCCATAACCAGTAATGACATACACACAAGAGTTGGCTGGTATGGACCAACAACTCATGACAATAACTCGATGTCAACTAGTACAAAAATCATATGAAATAAAATCAAGTGTAGGACTGACCTTATAATGTTCCATTAGCTCATCAGCTGAGAAGCTCTTTGTCTGAGTAATTGAGATTCAACAAATTAAACTTAATATATGAGAGAAGTTTACGACATTAAACGTGCAGTTACTGTTAACAAAAAATCAAAAGAGATCTAGTCTTAGCATACAACAGGTTAAGAAAATTATCATTTTATCAAGAACAGGAATACAACAAAAAATCATAATCATTGAAGTACTACTAAGCAACAAAAACACACTTTATATCAAATGTTTTCGAGAAAGCTTCAAATAAATAAACATAAGTACCTGTTTAAGTGGGATGAAGTTTATATCTTTCGGTGGTAATGCCTGAAATCATAGGGAAATATTCATAATTCATAAATGTTATCTTAATATCCAAGAAGTGAAGGCTTCATTAGACTAGAACAATACAAGCTGCAAACAGGATAAGACCAGCTTGGGGATTCAAAAATTGGAATCAAACTGAACAGCAGATGTCTCCAATTGGAATGGAAACTGTATTACACATCTCATGTTTCAATTTGCAATGGAAACTGAACCACATATCTCGTATTCCAGAAATATGCGAGTATCAATTTATACCTCATACGTGAAAGGGCCTTCTATTGTATCCAAATCATGTGTGCCGATAGCAACCAAGGTTCTTCGGCTGCATAGATGCAAGGAACAAAGACCAAAACAGAACAAATAAGTAAAAGACCAAACCCAAAAAGAACATATGCACGAAAGTTTCAAGCAGCTGTCATAATTCCATCCAACAAATGTTATTGAGGTCATGCAAATTGCCACTCGATAGAATAAGATCACCACAGAGTAATCCTTAAATAAAAATCTTTTAACAAACTCTGAGAGTTCTTTTCTCAAAGAGGGAAATCACTTGAAATATAACTGCAAAATCACTGATATGATAGCTTTACCGGCAAATATTCTGATGAAGCCTATCTTGAAGATCAATGAAGCTATTATATCGAGCCTCATCAAATGTAACACCTCTTAAAACAGCGCACACAACAAATGGCCGAATCTCAGATGTCTGTATTGAAAGGAGAGTCAATAGCCGAGTAGCAACAACAGAAAATGAGAGAAAAAAAATCGATGATGCCAACTAGCTTTAAGCAATTCAAACCTCTGGCTTTACGTGCATTTTGAGCATAGATTCCTTGCTGATGTTTGCTACAGTATAATTAGGTATCGGATCACGCCCGTCGAATATACGTAGGGCTTGTGACAACCCCTCAAGACAAAGCAAATCATACCTGTGATACAATATATCTCAGAAAATTTGAAACTTTGTCTTAAATTTTCAAACTACAATACTCCGACGGTTCAAACCAATCGAAATTGATCACACTCTAACCTACTCTAGTACTAATTAGACCACAATGCAGTATTTCCAGAACTTGATTAACTATGATTATCGAACTTACCTATTGGCTGGAACTTCAATTTTGTAAATTACTTCCTCGTCTTCAGACGGATCTTCTTCATCCAAATGCTTCTCTTTTCGTATAATTGCCTTTTCGGTCGTCTGGTTTAACATCAATCCAGATAAGAAATCATCAAAAAATCTAATGATAAGATTTCAAAACTCCAGCATCTCTCAAATTGAATTAACATTTATCCAGATTTTCCATTACCACGTCATCGAGCTCGATCCCGAATCTAAAGCACAAGTCTTCGAACTCTTCTTGAGCTTCAATTAACGCAGAAAAAATAACGAATTAGATGTACTTACTTCAACGAGCTCATACAAGTATGAAACGAACTGTAAACATAGAGAGAAGTGAAATCGCGTACTGTATGTACGTTCCAGTGCTTGGAAGAGACGGTCTCTGCCTACGCTGACGGTTGGCATGGTTCCTTGCGGCGGCGACGATTGCAATCGATTCAATTCTGATGCTGTGCTTTTTCTGGTATTATTTATTGGGCTTTCTCTAAATTCTGGGCCTTGCTTGTTTACTTAGTTGGGTTGGATTTGTTTCCACTAATGGTCAATATTTGAAATCAAATCTGCCCACGTTATAAGAATTCAACATGAAATAAAAAGTTCGAGATTCGGAAAAGTTTTTAAATCAAATAATTTGAGAGGACGATCCGATCAAATCTTGATATTTGGCCGGTTTTTCTTTATATTTTTTGAAAACTCTCCTAAATTTGCATTCAGATATTCTAATTTCAATTAAAATCTAATGAAGAGTGAATTACTGAATTATCATGTACTGCCTGTCTAAAATGAATAGAATGTGATATTTTGTTCAAGAAACACATGAATACTTCAGGAAATGAGAAAAAGATTGAATCTTTATGAATTTCAAAATATTTCATAGAGTCTAATTTTGAAATTGAACAGAGTGCATTCCATGTTAATATATACATACTTGAAGCCTTTGCAAGAGCCAAGCTTCTTTCTGTATTTGTGAGGCAGAAAAATAAAGAACTAATCTTCATGCTCATTGCCTGCTCATTGTCCAATTGGTTTTGTCTCTCTTCAGACATTAAAACTGAATGGCCTTTGTTTCGGTTAACTTCGGCTAGTCTTCTTTTGATCGGTCTGATGATGAGTCTACTCTCTGCTTTATGCTGGCTTTCGCTTCTGCAAGGAACCGAGAGTCTGGCTCATGTTTGTGTGAGGGCTCTTTCATGGCTGTGATGATGTAGAATACGATAACTACGTTAACGGAGATGACTGCAAGGATTCCACTCCACAGTGTGATGGACTCTGAGGATAAGTTAGCAGAACCTGTTCCAAATGAGTTAACACCAATCAAACCTATTAATGAACAAATATACCCTTTTTGGTATTGACTTAAACTTGGCATGCCAAAGCTTAAACTCTTTAAGCTTTCAGTTTCAGAATCAATCATCAATAAGCATCAAATAATGTTCTTGCTTGAAACAAGATTTTGGTTAATCTATACAAAAATACTACTGATTACTAAATCATGTAGATGCCTCTATTACTCATCAATAGTTAAGCTAACGTATGCAGAAGAGCAAAGCTAAAAGGAAGCTAGAGTTTCAAAGAAAATGTATGTGTTATAAGAGGAAGATTACCAGGGAATAAATTATGGTTAAACCCATAAAGAACTGCTATAGGCACGGTCCACATTAGAATGGATGTGATTACAAACTTGCTTAGAACATCCATTGCACCTCCACCAATCTGTAAATATTTTAAATCACAATTGTATCAAATAGATGACATAAGAGCATTGGCAAGTAAGTCAAGAATTCAGCAATACAACAATATAGTAGGTGTGATGCAGAATAAGTAGTCTCCCTAAAGATTTTTATAAATAAGTCAGAAAGGGATGGCATTCAACCGAACCATATTAGATTCCGGATAGAAAGCTTCCAAGTTTTGAGTTGATGGAAGTAAAATTGCCAAGTTTTCATGATTATTATGAGTGAGAACATAATTTAATACACTATGTTTACTATATACATACACACTTCCATTTATATCTTTGAAACACCTTCATTGGGTGGCAAGATCCATAGAAGCTCGTTCTTGTTAGCACCTATCTTCATCTAAATCTAGATATTCGGAAACTTATGAAGATCAAGCAATAAGACAAGTTAAATCTTCAAACAATTCATATGAACACTCCGCGCACATATAACTTTCTCAGACGCATAACTACAAACACCTTTGAGTTTTCAACAACATCGTGATTTGTGAAAAAAGAAGCCAATTTGCCCAAGCACACATCATCCTGGCGCATCATAATTCAAGATAACATTCACAAGGTGCATTAAAGCTTCCAATTGAAAAAGAGACTTACTTCAATCGACTTCAACTCTACGCCGCCCCTCTTTCACTTTAAGATCTGCAACGTCCTTGAATCTCACTGAAATTCACAATTGTGAAGGAACTGACAGGATTTGGAGCAATCGATCGCAAACAAGTGAAACGATACGAAGCAACAGATAATAGGAGACCGTGAATTATCGGGGAGTTCGAGCAGAAAATTGAATCTTTGTTTGATTTGTGTTCGGACTTTCGCTGCAAAAAGCTAAAAACCCTTTTCTTGATGTATTTATTTTTCTTTTCTCTTTTTATCAACTTCACTCACAGCAAAAAAGAAATGAGCACAGCTCAATGAGACGGAGGCATATATACTTATCCAAAAAAAAAAGTTAATTTTATTTAATTGATGCAGAAAAAAATTGCTGAGACCTAAGACGGGATTTTTCAACCAAATTCCATTATTTAAGGCTTCAAACGGACCGTTTAATGATTTAACGTTTTTTTTTTTTTTTTTTTCCTATTCTGCGGAATTAATATAACCTCGATTTATTCTTTTGAGTTGATGATGCGTCATTAAAAGAGGAGATTAAGTTCAAGAACTCGTTTTTCCTACTCTAGAGTCTAAAATGGACAAATATATGGGACTGAATTCATTTATTTTTCAAGACAAAAGTTTAGACTTGCAGGATCATAAAATTCTGTTAATCTTTATAGAACGTATGCACAGTCCTACAAATTTGCTGTGTTCTTGATGAAGGTTGCACCAAATGAGGCCAAATTCTTGCAGATCAATTGACAACTTCCACCCCAGTCAAAGATGTTCCTGAATGCAGTTGAAGGGCCACGTCTCCAACAACCTGGGATTCGGATTTCGACATAAAGATTCGATTTTTATCACCCCGTAATCAAGAATGGTAGTTTAGGTTCGTGACTCAATTACCTTAGCCATGGTTCTGTATGAATTTTCAGTTACTCCAGCAACATGAGGAGTCATTATGACATTTGGAAACTTCAAGATTGCATCGTCCGGATCAAATGGCTCGGTCCATGCAACATCCGTCCCTAGCCCTCCCAAGTGGCCCGATTTCAGATTATGAAGAACCGCGTTGTAGTCTATTAGCCCTCCTCGTGCTATGTTAACCAGAAATGCACCCTAATTTCAAGATTCAAAACCAATGAGATCTGAACATCTGAAACAGCATCGAAAATTTAAGCTATGAAGAAGATGATAGAAATAAACCTTTTTCACGGAGGATATGAAAGTTTCGCCTACAATGCCAGCCTGAAACAGAGCAAATACAAGATTAGTGCATGTGAAGAAATCAAGAAAGTGAATGAATGAAAAGAAGTGAAAATGGCTACCGTTTCAGTGTTCATTGACAAGCAGCAGACTACTATATCTGCGCATCTTGCAAATTTCAGAATGTCTTGATGGCTGCCCTTTTCGTCTACTAGTTCATTTCCAACTGAATGAATCTATTCACATGTTAAGTGATGAAATTAAGTTTGATATGTGTAGCATAATTTGTTCATTGGGAGATCATTCATACCACCATCAGATTTGCATGAGTTTTGAGGATTATGCCAACTCCTTTTAGTAGCAAGAATGTTTACACCGAAGGGGCGTAAACGCTTTGCTAAGTGGATCCCAATGTTTCCATATCCCAAAATGAATACCTATGCGTTAATGAGTTTATTCATAATATAAACAGTGCAAATTGATGAATTATGAAACAATGAGCTGATAAGAATCAAGAATTCACATTGGGAGAAAGATGCTAGTGAAAGTTGCTTGATTTTTTATAATTAGCATAAATATCATAACTGTTCCAGAAGAAAAGTTCACCGTTTTCCCTAGCAACGTATCACCAATTGGCTCTCCGAGTTTTTTCTTCCAAATCGAAACTTGCATTTCATGCTGCCACATCCAAAATAGTACAAAAAGTTCAGTGATTCTAAAGAACAAACTTGTGAGAGCCACATTAACATGTTCTTCCTTTTATTTGAGGTCTATATATGAGTTCACATGAAACTAATTAAGAGTTTTGAGAGCGAAATAACCACCAACTCGCTTTCGAAGAAGGCCCAACATCAGATAAATCGCCATTTCAGCGCATGAAGTAGCATTTCCGGTGCTATAGCTTGGGATCCCAGCAACCTTAATTCCATGTCTTGTAGCAGCATCTATATCGACACCTACGTACAAAAACATACATGTTATGCTTAGGCAAAGAAATAGTAAGAAAATTGCTAACTGCAGGATAGAGCAAAGGATGATAGGATCTTAATATATACCCTCCAGCCCTACTCCAAACTGCATAATAAGCTTCATTTTGTTTGCTCTAGCAATGATATCCGAATTCAGCTTCGTACCCCTCACTACACAGAGATCATAGTTTCTAATAACATGTGGGATTTCTTCAGAGGGTACAGCATCAACCTATTAAAAAATACAAAAACAAACAAACAAAGAGAGAAACAGAGACAGCACAAGAACATTATAAGCAATCACACATAACTTGGGAATGTGAAGCACCTTCATAAATGAATGGTTTTTCAAATACTCTACTGTGTAACTATGAGCAGCCGGAAAATGCACACCGCAGAAAAGAATACGAGTCACCAGGTTGCTATTCTCACCGGCAGTCATCATATCTTTGGATTGCCTCAATAACCCTGCATTTAGGAAGCAATAGTACCCAAATGATAGCTTAATAGACCTCAATTCTTTTGCATATTCATCAAACATATATATATATGAACGGTTAGACATATAAGATAGGGAGCCTAACTTAACCTAAAACCATATCGAAGGCCCACTTCACGGGTGGCAGGTTCCACATCCGTGGTGGCAACCCCTGGGCCCACACATCGGATAGCCCCTTCCCGCAACGTACGATCCATCAGTTTTCCCACAGACGGCGCCAATTGTTAGATATAAGATAGGGGACCCTAACTTAACCTAAAACCATAATTGTAAGTGGGTTGACTCTCTTATATACCCTTCCACACTTTCATGTGGAAGCGATGTGGGATATCATAACATGAACACACACAAATCTCTCTCTCTCTCTCTCCATATGGAAAAGCATAACATCATCCAAATTTCTTCAATTTGAAGGATACGGGTAACGTCATTTAGAGAGTAAAGAGAAAAAAAAATGATCTTTTCCTGATGGGCCAAAAATTTATCCACCAAAACTTAATCCCAGAGTGAGAAAATGACGGCAGCAGCTAAAATCTTCACATCCAAAACAGAAGCAGCGTACATAACCATTAAAAAAAAAATAAAGGAATCTTGATGGGTTTTACCGCAAGAAGATGCAATGTGACGGTGATTGAAAGCGTGAACAGAGTACGATGATTCCCTGAGAGCAGCGGTTCGACGCTTCTCACCAACCAGGGGATTCAAGATTCTTGGTAAAGAAGAGGCAATTCTACGGTACATGAGGGTAGACGGAACTATGATGCTCTCTCACAACTCGGCTTCAGTTGTACTTTCTCTATTTATTCCGGCCCGGTTGTAGTGTCATTCTTGAAAATTATGGAAAAATTGTACTTTGAGAGTTATTTTGGCACTCAGTCCCGAAATGTTTCTATATCTCGCATTGTCACATTTAAAAAACATTATAGTTATGACAAATAGAATCAGATTCCGTTTTAATGAGCTTGTAAACAATTTATTTTAATTTATTATAAATAATAAGTCATTTTACGAATATTTAAAATAATTTATCAAAATAATTTATTCTAAATAATAAGCTATTTTTAACTTATTTTCATAAATTAATATTATCAACTTATGGAAACTTATAAATGACTTAAGAAAATTTCCATATCAAATCCTAACAACATTTTTTTAATTTATTTTTTTACCTATATAAATCATTATTATTGCTTGCATCCAAACACAATTAACTTATTAAATTTAAAAAACTTATACCATAAGTTCTTCTATCATAAGTCTTTAAGTTATTTTTCCAAACGGGCCTTACAATGTGTGATGTCAAAACTTTTTCCCATTCAATTGGGAAAAAAAAATCATAGTAGCCCTCGAACTCGATTTGCGATATTTAAAAATGAAAAACATTGAAAAGGTAAAGGAAAAGGAAAATAGCAATTACAACTCAGAAACTTGACTATTTTACATAGGATGTGTATTACCAAAATTGCAATAGTAAGTAGTTTACTAGTCTTGTGTAGTAATGGAGAGAGAAGAGTTGCAAAGATGATCCAGAATTACAGTGTCATCTTAATAACCACCTGAAGCGCCCGGGAAGAGTTCTGATATTTTATTGAACACATCCATAACCTAACACAAATAATCAAGATTCAGTCTTAACTGATTTTACTTCCAAGATTCAAATTTTTTCTTACCTCTTTGTCGTTTTGGTACTTTGCAATACTCATAGGATTCTGAGAGCACTGCAAGAATCACCCATAACAAAAATTATTTATCTTGTTGGATCTTGGATAAAGAAAATGAAGAGGAGATATGAAGAAATTTGCTTACTTCCATGATGGCTGCTTGAACTCTTGGATTTTGAAATGCCATAGCGACATCCGGATTAGCCATGATTTTGCCTATCACTTCCTCGGGAGAGAGGCCTATCTGATCTGCAATCAAGAAAGCCAGCAAGCAAAAGAGTAAGAAAGTGTAAATGCTCGCAATATATCTTCTTAATCAACACCATAACGCTTACCAAACTGCTGTCTGATCTCGGGGCTGCTGAGATCGAAGTTCTTTAGTGTATCCATCATCTTATTGTCCCATTCCGGATTTCCCCCCATGTTGTTTCTGGAAACATAGAGCAGAATCAAGCATATGAACTGACTTCTTCAATTTGCAAAAATTATGGTAATGGAGGTGTGAATTAGCATATTCAATTTTTACAAATCCGTGAAAAAGAATCTAGTATATCAAGAAATTGTAGAAGAATGGACGATAAAGATGTGTCACTCACAACATGTCTTGAAGTTGTTGACGGTACACTGGATTTTGTAGCATCCCTGCAGCATTACATGAAAAAGTCATCAAGAATTGCAAGCAGAGGGTATATGATTTAAATTAAAAGTTATAATCATACAAGTCAGAACGCTGTAGCTAAAGAAAAATCAAAGTAACCACACGGTTTGAAGCTGAATGGAGAACGGAACTTACATTTAAAGGTGGTGGGATTCCTCATTTCCTCTGGCAAGTAACTGCAAAGATACCAATGCCATTCGCAGTTACGTAGTTGAATTAATAAATGTCTAAACGTCTCGGTCTCTCATATATGTATAAAATTAAGAATATGACAATAAAAAGTAAGGTTATAAGTTCTCTCACGGAAAAACCATTTGCTGCACGGTTGGATCTTCCATCATTTTCTCCAATGCATCCACCGACATGAGTGGTGGTTTTTTACCTTAACATTCATAGACTAATAGTTTAATTGGTTTCTATAGATCATAACTTTTTAACTAAATGAATCTACTCCAAAGGAATAATATGATAAATACATAATGGATCACTAAGTTGTTTCAAACACGAGAACTGCAAAAGAAGGAAATCTAAACTTACTAGTGGAGGGACCTTCTGAAGTCGCTGCTCCTTGACTTGAAGTCGAGCCATTTTGAGAAACCTTTTGGAAAAGCGCAAAAATTAAAATGACAAAAATGTTATAACAAAGTACAAGTCCAGTCTCAGTGAGGTTTCTACTTACCTGCTCCTGGGGTGATTGCGAGTCATAGTTTGGTGAATCTGTCTGAGTCGACTCCGTATAGTCTTCAAAAGCATTTTTCTGCAATGTTTCTTCCGGGGAGACGTCTACAAAAGCTGAAAAGGCCACATATTCAGTAGCTCGAATAAATATTGAGATAATATAATTATAGAGGATACACGTAAAAGGCAATAAAACTGATGGATGATCATGGTTTTGCATTAAGAAAATAGGTTTGGCTTATTAGAGATCTAAAGACTTGGAATACCATATTTCTTTGGTGCACTCTCGGGTTCTACTTTATCTTTGACTGATTGGGCCGGAGGATCCTCCACTTTAGAGGCAGGTACTTCAACGGTCATAGATTTTGATGCCGTAGAATATCCAGTTTTGAAGGAATCTGATGCTGGGCTCGCTGTTGGTGGTGGTGGGAACGGGAAGGGCGAGCCCGATGGAAAGGGTGAGCCTGATGGAAAGGGTGTGTTACCAAATTGGTTATTTTGGGTATTCATCTGCTGTGTGAAGGTCTTAAAAGCTTGTTCCATTGCGTACTTCTGCAGCAATGAGATTGTACTAAAAAAATTAGAGGCAAGGAAAGCAACATATTGAAGAAGTAGATAAAGGGGAAATATGATAAGAAAGACCGGAGCATAAAATTTGGGTATTTATTTCGGGTGATGCTGTAGGCATAAAAAATATGCACTATGATATGCTAACTGACGGAAAGTAACAGAACGAATGAGGGCGCTCGGGCAGGATGGAAGTGACTTGCCTTTAACCTTCCAGCAACCTGTAATTTAAAGACTATAGTCAGTGAAAAGTTAAAGAGCATAACTAAGTTGAATCGAGACAGCGAAAATTCTATAAAACAAAACGCTTACGTATGAAAAAAGTGCGGAGAGACTGACACCAACACCAATCCAGAAGAGAGGTGAGCCCCTATTTTGAGCAAAGAGATAGATCAAGAAGTTGGGCTCAAAAGATAGAAAATATGAGATTGCATTATACTGTATAAGTAGGTTTTATCATATTATCCAATGACATGTGTAAATCAAAGAGATAGAACATCATTACACTTGAGAAGAAGAAGGTGGAACTGCAATTTGTGGATTTGCACCAACAGCAAATGTTTGTTGGCCACTCGAAGCACTGCCAGGGTAACCATCACTCACAACTTTCTCGGCCACTGAAATGATGAAAAAGAAACAAAAAACAGCATCAACATAACATGACAGAAAGAAAGAAAATGAGAAAAGGTTGTAGTTTAATCCTTCGAGTCGTGACCATTTCTCTTCTAGATATTCCTTTATGCAGGGCTCCAGAGTAACTTAATCCAACACATACTAATCTATACTGATATAACACCACGTTTAATTAGAAAGGCGCACCGTTTTTCCTAATCTGTAGTACAAGAACCAACATAATTCTATAGCTAAAACGAAATGACAAAACTTCATTCTTTTCCTAAGGACAGTTCCACCTTTGTAAAAATGATAAAGGAAGGAAACTTTAAGAGGCCAAAAATGAACAAGCATACTTGAACATTACAATGCATCATTATTCCTTGTTATGTAATTCATTCATTCTGGGTTTAAAATAAAACCATAAACAAACCAAACTGGAAGCCTATTACCACCCTAACTAGTTAAGTTTCAGGTGAATTCTTGAATTTAACATTTTATAAGATTTCTTTACAACTAAAACAAAAATAACTACACCATTCTTCATTCCAACATTCATCTAGGGCTTTCTAAAACTGCTTAACAACACAGATAACACAAAATTCTCTCCACTCAATCCCGCAACTCTTTTTCACTTCTCCTTTCAACCATAACTCCTTCAATTTCAAGATTGAACCCAAAAACTAACACGATATAAGTTAATTTAAGAAACAAAAAAAAAATTTACATCTTTATCACGAGAAACAAATATAACCTACACAGAAAAGATTATAACCAGTTACCTATAGTCTTGGTGGCTTTGCCCATCCCAAATAAAGAAACAACCGAAAGCGAAGGAGAGGAGTTAATCTTTCTGCCATTTATCCCGGATTTCCTCTGTAAATTTGGAAGACCCACAAACTGTTTGGAAAGTAGTGAATCCCTCGGATTTGGGGAGACTCCTAATACTATTTTGGGAGACGAAACAATGCCCAAACTCTCCATCTTCACAACTAAAAACCCACCTCAATAATTCTTGGTTAATTCAGTTTAACAAAGTACAGGTGAGATACCTCTTGTGAGTGTATGTGAGAGAGAGAGAGAGAGATGGCAAAACTTTGTGCACGCCGTATGTAATTCAGGGGAAATGTTAACAAACATTGCAAGTCCGATCCGATGGCCCATTGGGCTGCGCCCCAACCCGGACTGTGTGATTATGCTGACTATTATTTTAATTTTTTCCAAAAATGCATTCTTTAAGCTTTTCAACATTAAATTTCAAATCTTAAAAATTAGGACGGCAACCATTTACAAAAATAAACATATGTTGGATACAAAAGCTGCTATTATAAAACAATACAGTAAGTCGGAACAGAACTCAAAAGTTGAAAGTAATAAAACTGCGTCGAGTCGAGGAAGACCTCTCTCCGCAAGATGAAAAACGCCCTGGTAGTGCTCTCGGTTCTGGCGTTTCGTCCCCAAAGATGAAACAACGACGTCTCGAGGACTGCAGCACTGCAAGATCTTCGAGCTCCGGCGAACTGGACTTTTCCGGCGAGGACAGGAGCTGGACAGCTAAGATGAGCTAAGAATGAAATGCAGAGCTAGGAATGCTTGGTGTGTTTTTGGAATGAAATGCAGCAGCCTATAAATAGGCTGCATCCCACCAGGTGAAAGTTTGTTGCTTAACACCTACCAATTAAGGCAAACTGACGTGTCCAGGGGAGTGGGGAGTGGAGATATGGAAGGTTGGCTGCTGAAGAGTCTTCTTCCAGCACCTTCCAAAAACGTGCACTCTAGTGTGGCAGGAGCACAACACCAGGAGAGTAATCCTGTGTAGCAGGAGCACTACACCAACAACCGGGTCAGCCCACCGAGCCCAACCGCCAAGCCCAACTACCAAGCCCGACGGACCACCCAAAGGACCAATTGCCAAGATCCAAGTCCAAGTCCAAGGACAAGGACACTGACCGAACCGAGCCGGGACCGGGGCCGGGCACGGGCGCGGCGCGCCGCGCCGCGTGTGAGTGGGCCGACGCGAAAAGGCTCGCGCAAGATGAGCATGTGTGGCCTAAGCCCACCACATGTCACTTAGTTATCTCCTACAATGTGGTAGAGACTTAAATACCACATTAAAGTTTGTACATTAATCAATGTGGGACATTGATTAATGTAATAACTCTTCAAAACCCGAATAAGGTAAGTATCTCCATTTTAGGTAACATCTCAATTTTGTCCCCCAAACTTCGAGCCACTATTTCTCACTCACCGAAAAACGGAATTGAGAAATTAAGTACACCATAATTATCTACTCGAAACGTAGATCGACGCTATATATCTTAATTTGTAAATCGAATATGTATCGAGGCTCGAAAATACGATCGAACGGGCTGAAATTTGCCCATGTCAAAGTAGCATTAAATGCTCACTTAATTTCCATAATACAAACTTATATATATAATATATATATATTATACGTTTTTTTTCCAACAATCCCCCACATGAGTGGAAATAGCCAAATGCATGCATGCAGACACACAGCTCTGTCCTCAAGAGACAATAAAGCATCAGGGTAGGTGGCTTGTGACCTTGAACCTTCCTTAGTCAGTGCTATCGAGCATACCGGTGGATTAGTGGACACGTGGCCTTGAACTATTCCTCCATGATGTATACTTAGACAATAGCACTAACACTATAAAGTCTCAACCTCGTCCGTTCTCACGTTTGTGTCCTTTACATGCCACGGACAACCTCTTTGGATTCATAAGTGTTACATAGAAGCGGCCCTCACTTCTCACTTACATAGGTAATTCTTACTCGAGTATCCTGTCATACTCCACCTTCTCAAGGCATCCAAGAATCATTAAAAGTCAAAGACTTAACCTCACCACTTGACATGTCACCAACACTCTCGAGCTCTTTTAGGGAATAGACTATTTGAGTGTGGTATCAACAGACTCGTATAGTTTAGTTTTCCCATTGAACCAAGTTCATGGGATCTCCAATCTACAAGGTTGGGTATCCACTATAATCGTCTTTAACTTGTGGATTTAACTCTCATTCCCTCTACGAGCTTATACATTTGATCTCGATTCAAACTCTTCGTAAGCGGATCCGCTAGGTTATCTATAGACTTGACATAGTCTACAGAGATAACCCTACTCGCAATCAAATGTCTTACGGTATTATGTCGACGAGGAATATGTCTTGTACCATTATACAACCCACTCTTGGCCCTACCAATAGCCGTTTGGCTATCATAGTGAATCATCACAGGTGGCACGAGTTTCGTCCAACATGGAATATCTTCAAGAAAATTACGAAACCATTCGGCCTCCTCACTGGCTTTATCTAAAGCAATAAATTCAGATTCCATGGTGGATCGGGCTATGGACGTCTGTTTCGTGGATCTCCACGACACAGCTCCTCCCCCTATAGTGAACACATAACCACTAGTAGACAACGAGTCTTTAGTGTCGGATATCCAATTCGCATCACAGTACCCTTCAAGTACTGGGGGATGTCTCGAGTAGTGCAGCTCAAAGTTAAGAGTGTATTTCAAGTACCTCATAACTCTTACAAGAGATTTTCAATGCTCTCTACTAGGATTACTAGTATAGCGACTCAGTTTGTTCACCGGACAGGCTAGATCGGGCCTCGTACAATTCGTGATGTACATAAGACAACCAATCACTCTAGCATAATCTTCTTGAGCAACAGGATCACCCCTATTCTTGCTCAAGTGAACATTAACTTATAGAGAAGTCTTTACCGGCGCACTATCAAAGACATTAAACCTCTTAAGTACTTTTTCAATATAATGAGATTGAGACAAAACAATCCATTTGGGAGTTCTTTGAATCTTCACTCCAAGAATAACGTCAGCAACTCTCATATCTTTCATATCGAAAGTTCTCTTAAGCATACGCTTGGTGTCATTTATGACTTGAAGGTTTTGTCCCATAATTAACATGTCGTCTACATAAAGACAAACAATTACAAAACCATTCTTTGTATTCTTTATGTAAACACACTTGTCACATTCATTAATCTTAAAGTCATTCGACAACATAGCCTCGTCGAATTTCAAGTGCCATTGTAATGGTGCTTGTTTCAACCCATATAGGGATTTCACCAACTTACATACCTTTCGCTCTTGGCCAGGTACTACAAACCCTTCAGGTTGTTCCATATAAATTTCCTCTTCTAAATCTCCATTTAGAAAGGCAGTTTTCACATCCATTTGGTGAATCTCAAGATTGTGCAAAGCAGCAATCGCGAGAAGCACACGGATAGACGTAATTCTCGTTACAGGCGAATAAGTATCGAAGAAATTATATCCTTCAATTTGCTTAAAACCTTTAACCACTAAACGAGCTTTATATTTGTCAATTGACCCATCTGCCTTATACTTTCTTTTTAGGATCCATTTACATCCTAAGGGCTTGCAACCTTCGAGTAAGTCTGCTAAGACCCAAGTGTGATTCTGCATGATGGAATCAATTTCACTTTGGACAGCTTCTTGCCAAAGTGGGCCATCGGGTCTAGAAAGAGCTTCTTTTATAGACCGCGGTTCTTCATCCAAAAGAAAAACTACATAATCAGGACCGAAGTTCTTAGCAACTCTTGCTCTAGTGCTACGTCTTGGTTCTAAAGTTTCAAGATCGGAAACTTGCCTTTTACGTGTATCGGGTTCTACCCCCACATTTCTAGAACTACTAGCAACTTCTCTTGCTTCACCACTAGAGCTCGACTCAACTTTATCATCCTTTTTACATGGATAGATATGTTCAAAGAATATGTCATTCCTTGACTCAATAGTAGTTCCAACATTCATATCGGGCACAACCGACTTATGAATGACAAATCGATATGCACTACTATTCAGTGCATATCCTATAAAGATACAATCGACGGTCTTAGGTCCGATTGCAACTTGCTTAGGCAAAGACACTTCTACCTTAGCCAAACACCCCCACACTTTGAGGTATTTATAGGAAGGTTTCCTTCCTTTCCACAACTCGTAAGGAGTAACATCTCTACCTTTTAGAGGTATTTTGTTTAATAAGTAGTTAGCCGTCAAAACGGCTTCCTCCCACATGTTATGGGGGCGAGTCCGTAACTTATTAACAAAGCGTTCATCATCTCCTTTAGAGTTCGGTTCTTCCTTTCAGCCACACCATTTGATTGAGGCGAATATGGGGCAATGGTTTGATGAATAATACCACTTGTTTTACACAACTCTTCAAAAGGAGTTACATACTCTCCACCTCTATCACTTCGTACCATTTTGATTTTACAATCAAGTTGGTTTTCGGCTTCTGCTTTGAAGTTAGTAAAAGCTTCAATCGCCTCATCTATACTCCTTAAACAATAAAGAGTACAATACTTAGTGCAGTCATCAATAAAAGTAATAAAATACTTTTTCCCACCTCTAGTTTGTACAAACTTTAAGTCACATACGTCAGTGTGAATGAGTTCTAGAGGTTTTGTGTTCCTTTCTACAGAATGAAATGACATCTTAGCCAATTTTGCTCCAACAAAAACTTCACACTTGGTTTTGTTAAACTCATTTACTTTAAGTAGATCGAGATTAACTAATCTTTTTATCGCATTTAGATTAACATGATAAATCTAGAATGCCATAAATCGGAACACTCAATCAAGTAGGAGGAAGCAGCTTCATTATCATTATTTTTGCCCTCATTGGGCTCTTGGCGTAAAGCCATTACACTTAGCTTGAAAAAGCCCTCAGAGAGGTAACATTTTCCTAAAAACATCCCAAACTTTGACAAAATAAACTTGTCAGACTCAAACACTAGTCTAAAACCTCTCTTAACTAGTACAGAGCCGGACACCAAATTCTTCCGGATATCGGGGACATGCAGCACCTCTCCAAGAGTAAGGTTCTTGCCTGAGCTCAACCTTAGCACCACAGTACCATAGCCAACTACCTCGGATGAGGCTTGATTACCCATATTGAGCTTCCTCCCTTGGCAACTTTTGTACTTGGTGAAGCGGCTTCGGTCACCACAAACATGTGTCGTGGCAGCGGTATCAATATACCACTTCCCTTCATTCTCCACGATGTTTGCTTCTTCGGTGACCACGGCCGCAAGGTCGGCTTCAGTGAGGTCAATCTCCAACATATTGGCTTGACGAGCCCTCTTCTTCTTCGGCTTTCGGCAGTCCTTGGACATGTGGCCGGATTTGCCACAGTTGTAGCAGTCCCCTTCAAACTTGCGGGCTTGCACCTTGCCCTTCCCTTTGGGGTTGCTATTCGGACGCCCACTCTTCGAGTTGTTGGAGTTTCCACCTTTCTCTGCGAGGTTAACTCTCGGTTCCACGGGTGCTTTGCCCTTCCCATCTCGAGTCCTCATATCGGTCTCGATGCGGAGCTTGACCACAAGGTCTTCAAGCGTCATTTCCTTTCGCTTGTGCTTCAAGTAGCTCTTGAAGTCCTTCCAGCTCGGGGGAAGCTTTTCGATTACGGTTGCCATGATAAATGCATCTGGCAAAAGCATACCTTCGGCGTGGACGTCATGGATAATGAGTTGGAACTCTTGCACTTGCTCCATGACCGGTCGAGAGTCCACCATTTTGTAGTCCAAGAACTTGGCGACTACAAACTTCTTGGTTCCTGCATCGTCAGTACAGTATTTTCTTTCAAGTGCCTCCCAAATTGCCTTGGAGGTCTTTACATTTGCATATACATTGTACAGACTATCATCTAGTCCACTAAGCAAGAAGTTTTTACAAAAGTAGTCAGAAGTTAGCCAATTTTCGTAGGCTATGTGGACTTCCATGTTCTCTTCATTTTCACTTGGAGGGGCGGGTGCATTCTCCATCAACACGATTGTAAACCCTAATGTTGTCAAGTAGGACATCTTTTGCTGCCACCTTTTGAAGTCGGCTCCTCCAAACTTTGTCGGCTTCTCGGCAGCGGGCAGCACTCTAGACGAGTGCATAGGTGCCGTCAGGGTCGAGTTCGAGCCCCCCACCACACCAAGGTGGTTCACACTCCCAAATGGGACATTACTCTGCAAGGCAGAGGACATAGCATTGAAGTTGAATGCCGAGTTAGTGGCATTAGCACGGTTAAGTGCTATCCTTGCATCAGTGGCGGCAGACATGGCAGCAAGTGTAGGATTTGCAAATGCCGGAGTTGGAGTTGGAACAGACATCGATTGAACTACATTACCGGAGGAGGCAATGACGTCAGAAACGGCGGGGTTGGTGGCGGCAAAAGCGGCGGCGGCGGCAGCGTCGGAGATGGCAGCAGATGACGAAGACATGTTTTCAAGCAGCTTGAGTAGGGTTATTTTTTCGTCTTGTGATTGTTGGATACAAAAGCTGCTATTATAAAACAATACAGTAAGTCGGAACAAAACTCAAAAACTGAAAGTAATAAAACTGCGTCGAGTCGAGGAAGGTCTCTCTCCACAAGACGAAAAACGCCCCGGTAGTGCTCTCGATTCTGGCGTTTCGTCCCCAAAGATGAAACGACGACGTCTTGAGGATTGCAGCACCGCAAGATCTTCGAGCTCCGGCGAACTGTACTTTTTCGGTGAGGACAGGAGCTGGACAGCTAAGATGAGCTAAGAATGAAATGCAGAGCTAGGAATGCTTGGTGTGCACTCCAGTGTGGCAGGAGCACAACACCAGAAGAGTAATCCTGTGTAGCAGGAGCACTACACCAACAACCGGGTCAGCCCACACGTAGCCCACCGAGCCCAACCGCCAAGCCCGACGGACCACCCAAATGACCAATTGTCAATATCCAAGATCCAAGTCCAAGTTCAAGGACACGGAACCGGAGCCGGGGCCGGGCACGGTGATGAGTCTTATTCGTACTATACAAATTCTGTCTGTTTTGGGGCCCACCTGGCCAATTGGACCATATTTCTCTGCTGTCTTGCAGATTTTTCGTGCTGATGTGGCGGTGATGAGTTGCTGAGGTGGCAGGCTCGATTTGGGGTCTAAAAGATGGAATTTTGGACGAAATTGTAGAGAAGGAAGGTGGAGGATAAGGGAAGAGATGATATGGAAAGAATTGGATATGATTTATCTAATTAATATCTTTCCATATTGGATATAAAAACCCTACTTCTACAAGGAAAATGAGCCGCCTTATATATAGGAGAGGAGACGAACGAAAATCAGATCTTACGCCCATACACACGCACGCTACACACTGTAACATTCATTATCATCATCCGTCTGCACCAATTCATCCCCCACCAATTACCGAGAGAAGAATTCCGAGAAGCCGAAGCCGTGCTCATTCCGAGGAAGAGAACGTCGAAGCCTAGGAATCCGATCGAAGGGTTTATCAATTTCAAAGTTTGCATTTCTCACTTTCGTTTCAAGATTTGTAGTTTGATTTGGAAGAAACAACATGTTATCACTTTCGTTTTGCATTCCCGAATTTGAATTGTCTCCGTACTTATTTTCCCGTGGATTGATCTGAAGTCTTTAATTTATGATTTGATAAATTTTAGGACCATATTTCGTGTTTTTAATAATTCTGAATTCTGATAATTTGTTAGAATTTTCGTGCATAGTTATTTTATAATTTTCAGCATGTTAAGTGTTCTGTCCTGCAGTTCGGTCTGTCTGGCCAGTTCGGCCGATATGCGCGGCTAAGTCTTTTTAGGGCCGGCGAGATGTGAAACACACACCACTTTAATTTCGTGAGACTAGGGCTTAAAATTAATCACTTAGGTTCTGAATTAATCTAGGTTTAATTAATTAGATTAATTAATTTAGGCTTGATCACCCTAGTTAATTTAATTCATAACTAATTTAGTACTTCCATCGTTTCTCATGGGATTAGGCTAAATAAGTAGCAAATTGTTCTTAGGACAATTGGATTAATTTGGTAGGAGACTATTAGATGCCCACCATACGAGTAGGCTCCTAAATTGGGTTCCCTTAGTTCTTAAAGCTGATTAGGTGTTAAATCTATTGATTGTCCACCAACGTAGGTTGCATCTAATTTAGAGAAGTAGTCGTTTCAATGCCCACCATGGCGATTACCGAATAATTAAGGGGGAATAGGGGATATGTCAGTTTAATTACGGTGTCCTACAACTAATTGATTTAAGTGGATTAATTAATTATTAGTGTCAGTGATCGATTGTGTATGTGTGTGAATCATCTTGCTGGACCCGTTTTATTTGCATAAGTTTATTCCGTATTCATTTCCTGCTATTTACTTTCTTGTTTTAGTTTAGAAAATTCTCAAAAACTTGCGTGGTTGCTAACCAAACCTTGATTGATAGGATTTTTAGGTTTAAAATACTTCGTTCCCTGTGTTCGATACCTGTTGCTATACTAATTTTAGTTCTAGCAATTTTGCAGGATTATTTGGTGTAAAACAGCGATCACCAAATTGGCACCGTTGCCGGGGAACGATGTTATATTTAAGCTTAATTTTTCTACTAATCTTTTGTGCTTTTTAGTTGTTGCATGAGCAGGTCTTCCCGCCCTTTTCTACACTTCGATCCAGAAATTGAAAAGACGACGAAAAGGAACCGGAAGGCAACAAAGCTGCAAAAGCAACCAAGGTCTTCGTCGAGGCGTAAACAGTCCGACCGACCGCACGAAAAATGACCCGGTGATTCGAGTCTGAAATCGGTCCAACAGGTCAGACAGGCCCGTATTCTGAAGACAGCAATTCTGAATCTGAAGAAGGAAACATGGCTGAAGAAGAAAGAGTCAATCTGAAGATGAACTCAGGTTCGAGGAACTTGGGAGAGGACTTGCCCGGACCAATCCACATAACTACCACGGAGCAGATAGATGTGAAGCTGAATTTGGTCGCGGCATGTCCAAAGTTTTACGGGAAGCTGAATGAGAATCCCTTTGCTTTTCTGGAGGGATTTAACCAGGTCTGTGATCTGCACAGACAAGGACATTTGGATGCTTTCAAGCTAAAAGCATTCCCTTTTACTCTACAAGATGGAGCTCGTGCATGGTTTTCCAGATTGAGGCCTAGGTCAATCACTACTTGGGCTCAGATGCGTCAAACATTCCTAGACAAATACTTCCCTCAGTCCAAGACAAATGTACTCAAGAAGGAGATTTCCGGGATTACTCAAGAGCTTGACGAGTCTTTTGGAGCTTATTGGGAGCGATTTGGGAAGCTAGTTGATAGCTGTCCAAACCATGGTTTTTCTGACGTGGATCTGCTGCAAATTTTCTACCAAGGAATGACAGATGAGTCTAAAACCATGGTGAACGTTGGATTGAAGGGTAGCTTTGCTAATAGCTACTACATTGATGCGAAGGCAATCATTGAAGGCCTTGCTGAATCTACATCCCAATACAAAGGACCAAGGATGCAAAGGAGGTCTGTGAACCTTTCGAGTGGAGACTTTTTAGATGATCTTGATATGAAAGTTGGGCTAAAAATGGAGGAGAAGTTCAGTCAACTCGAAGACAAATTGGATCGTCTATTCAAGGAGAGAAATCCTCCTTCCTCTTCCTCTTCATCTGCGCGTACAATGGCTGATCACACATGTGGTGCATGTGGTCAAAGAGGGCACACATCTTTGCAATGTCAAGGCGAGGATGTTAATGCAGCCGACAATTGGAATGGACAGAACAAGATTCATCCGAACTTAAGGTGGAGACAAGATGATCAAGCGCCACAACCGCCAATGAATCCTCCACAACAATCATTCCAACAACCTACATACCATCATCAACAATATCAGCCACCGCAGCAACAAGGGTTTCAACAACCCTACAGGCCTCCACATCAAAGGCAATTCCCGCAGCAATTTCAGCAGCAGACTGGCCCGTCTGGCCAGACGGACCAGAGCAGCCCGTTGGAGAAAATGATGGTTGAAATGATTACTTCTCAGAAGAGTACCATTGCCTATCAACAACAGATGTAAGATGAGATTAATCAGACCAAGAGAGATAATCAAAGCACCGTCGAGAATTTATCCAAGCAGATTTCCAAGTTAAATTCTTCAATTCAAGAAATGAAGGCAAGTCAAGGGCAATTACCGTTGCAAGTCCAGTCCAATCCGAATGCTAGGGCTAACGTAAGTCAAATTAGCTTGGACGGTAAAAAGAAGACTGAGCTCGAGCAGGAAATTGATGGAGAGCAAGGTGCCCGAACACACAAGCGCGTGCAATTTCCACAAAGCCAAGTGCAACAACTCATCCATCGCTATGACAAATTATATCGGACACCTACCCTCGGTATAGAGCAACCTTACCGAGCTTCGCATCAAATGGCATTGAAGCCGAAAATGTCAATCATGCCTCCGCCCGACCAAGCCGACCAAGGATCCTCTATGCTTGAAGAATTGATGTGCGAGATGATTGTTTCTCAAAAAGATGACATTGCATATCAGAAGCAGATGCAGAAGGAAATAACTTCAAATCATGATGAGCTCAAAGCCGTGAAGAGAGAAGTGCAACAATTGAAGTGGGAGCAACAAGATATCTTGGAAAATCTGACTAAGCTAATGTCTATGATGACCACTTCGCTAGATGAAATGAAGGCAAATCAGAGGCAATTACCTTCTCAGACTCAGCCAAATTCGTCTGCCCATAGTTGCAATCACATCATGTTGAGGAGTGGAAAAGAGTTGTCCGAACCAACACCGAAAGTGAGTCCCCAAAAGATTAGATCTGCAGCAGACAGGCATCGCCGAGCCGACCGGACCGAGCATTCGACGCAGCAGAAGGTCGAACTACCTGCATGCACGGGCCGACGAATTGCGAGAATCCGGGCCGATGGAGAGCCGATCGACGAGAGAAGGTCGGGCGCCCTGAAAAGACCGACGAGTTGCGTGAATTTTACCGATGAAGTTACGCCAGCGAGAAGGCCGATCTGTCCAGACATACCCTAAGACTGTCATACCTCCACCGTTTCTTGAGGCGTTGGAGAGAAAACGGACACCGAACAAGGAATACATGGATTATGTGAAGTTGTTCGAGAAGCTGGAAATCAACATACCTTTCCTCGAAGCCGTGAAGATTCCCCAATTTGGGAAATTTGTCAAAGACTTCATAACGGGTAAGATCCAGCAGTCCGAGAAGGTATTGATGGATACGTCGGTGTCGGCAATCATTCAGAAGATGTTGCTCGCCAAGTGCGTGGACCCAGGTATGTTTACTTTACCTTGTCTTATGGGTAATGTGATAGTTAAGCAGGCTATGTGTGATTTGGGTGCATCTATCAATGTTATGCCACTTTCTGTGTATAATCAATTAACTGGAGTGGAGTTAGTGGCTACTAAGGTGATTATACAACTTGCTGATAGGTCATGCATTGCTTCAATAGGTTTACTAGAGAACATGCTAGTCGGAATCAACAATTTTGTCTATCCCGCCGATTTCTATGTTATAGATACCAATGATAGGCAAGTTGAGGGCAATGCGGGTGTTACGTTGGGTAGACCATTTTTGAAGACTATTAGGGCGTTGATTGATGTTGATGAAGTTTCTATAAGTGTTAAGTATCATAATGAAATTTATGTTCATCATGTTGATAATGCACTTAAGAAACCTAATGATCATGAGAATGAAGATGCCCTTTCTACCGACATTATTGAGAGCTTTGTCCAAGAATATCTTGAGATGCATTTGTTGCAGGATAAGATAGAACTCACTCTCACACATGGATTTGCTGATTTGGATGCCAATGACATGAGGGATAAAGAGATTAAGGAGAGCATCATGGTACTCTATGCTTCGCCCGAAACCGACAGCGAGAATCGCCGACTTGGCCGAGCGGAGCGTTTCCGAGCGGACTGTTATCTTCTGATGATCAGCCATGCATTTCAAAGCTGAAGCCCCAACCTGAAAGAGACAAGCAAAAGGCAGCAAGAGAGCAGACTTCCATCATTTGGCAAGTGGATAGGCCATCAACCAAGTGTGAGAAAGAGTTTTGGAGAGATGCCTATGATGATTTCATGTGGTATAAAGACCGTGGAAATAGATTGCATATGGTGATCAAGGTAGTGGATGTGACTCCACTATGCATAACTCCACCCGGATTGACCCTTTAAGAGGAGGTCTAGCCAAAGACTTTAAAGAAAGGCGCTACGGAGGCAACCTCGAGTTCATTATCGTTTATTTCCTTTGATTTTATTATTGTTTGGTCTTTGTTTTTTGTGTTGTTTTTCCAGATCTAGGCTATGAAGAATGTTGTGGACTTAAGTTTAAGGAGAAAAGATCTCAGAGGAGTTAGTTGCATGGTGAGCTTGCGGCCTTCGGCGAGCTTTGATGATTTGGAGCGCACGGTTCTCTCTCGCCTTCCGCCTCCCGGCGATAGGTGACGCCATTTTCCCCACTTTTGCTTTTGTTTTTATTTTCTTGTTTTTGTGTGTTTGTGTTTTTGTGCTCGTGTCTATGTTTTGTTTCTCTTTTACTTGCTCGTTTGCAACGATCAAGTGTAAGGAGGGGTATTTTTTATGTATTTTTGTCATGTTCTCCGTCCTTTTTCTTTGTCTTTTCTTGCGTGAGGGCACACAAGGGTTTAAGTGTAAGGAGGGAGGTCTTTACGTCGTTTCACTTTGTGTCGTCCTTTCTTTTGTGTCGTCGAAGCATGCCAAAATTTGAAGTTTTTTATGCACTCTTGTTCATTGTTTAAGCATGTTTGATTTGTGCTTTATGTTTCAATATGCAAGCATGTTAGTTGTTGTGAAGAGTAGGACTTGGTGCATATTTGTATGTAATTTGGGATGAGAAATAATAAGTAAATTGTGGATCGAATTTTACACACACACTCCGTATATTAGATTTGAGCCTTTAAAGTAGGACACTTCCTACTAAATTCTTTTAGAGTGTTTGTCCACGAAGTTGCAATAAAGGTGAGTCACTTGTGATACATGATAGGAGGCACTAGGAATTGAGCCATTTAGCCGCGACAATATTTTTCTACCTTACATTATCCCCTAGTGAACTAATTTGAGCCTTGACCGATTATTTGATTTAGTCAGAAAATATTAGCCAATGCCTTTTTAGCTTTCTCTTGTCCAATGTCATTGCATGTTTTACAAGCTTTCTTGAGATTGATCTTATTATATATGTGAGGATAGCAGATTTAGTCCTCTGGTTGCTCAGTTGATACATGCTACAGAATGGTATTTGGCCAGAATCATTGGGAAAAAAAACTGCACTTTAAATAGCAGAAATTACGGCCTACCTGACCAGACAGACGAGTATGTACCCAGTTTTAAAAAAAAAAAAAAAACCCACGAATAAAAAAAAATTGAAAAAGTGGAAAAATTAGTTTATTTGAAGGGTATTTGTTGATGTATTAAGTAGCATTTGATGTGTAATTCTTTAGCGGTGGGCGTTATTTATCTATTCTTGATTATCTCATTTTGAGCAAGTACGACATGCATGTCATCAATCTACATTTCTTGGAGCTTAGAAACCCTAGGACCCTTACCAACAAAAATTTATCTATGTCCTAAGCCCCATTATAACCAAAAAGAAAGACCTCCTTGATATTGCAGTTGTGACAATCTTTTATCGTGATAGAGTGGACTATTTTCTTTGAGTGACTTGACCGGACTTAGATTAGAGAGTGTTGAGTGAACCGTGAGGATGATCCACTTTTGCTTAGGTTTTTGACCAAGTTGATATTTGTGTGCTTTGTTTTAAATTTGCAACTCTACTTGTTTGATGAGATTCATATTTGCATAGTTTGACATGTTTTGCTAGTTCTTTGAGTGTGGAGATTACGGATATGATTGGTATTGCTTCTTGTTTTTGTTTCTTGTCTTGTTCTCGTCTTTGTTTTTGTCTTTGTTTCGAGTCTTTGTCTTTTCCTTATCTTTTCTTATCTTATTTTTTCCTTGTATTTTTTATTTTGAGTCTTGAGTCTTGGGGATTGACTGAATTTGAATAGTACGTATTCTTTTGTGTTTCTTATACTTGAGGGCAAGTATAGTTCAAGTGTAAGGAGGTTTGATGAGTCTAATTCGTACTATACAAATTGCATGCGTTTTGGGGCCCACCTCGGCCGATTGGACCGTATTTCTCTCGTCTCTTGCAGATTTTTCGTGCTGATGTGGCGGTGATGAGTTGCTGAGGTGGCAGGCTCGATTTGGGGTCTAAAAGATGGAATTTTGGACGAAATTGTAGAGAAGGAAGGTGGAGGATAAGGGAAGAGATGATATGGAAAGAATTGGATATGATTTATCTAATTAATATCTTTCCATATTGGATATAAAAACCCTACTTCTACAAGGAAAATGAGCCGCCTTATATATAGGAGAGGAGACGAACGAAAATCAGATCTTACGCCCATACACACGCACGCTACACACCGTAACATTCATTATCATCATCCGTCTGCACCAATTCATCCGCCACCAATTACCGAGAGAAGAATTCCGAGAAGCCGAAGCCGTGCTCATTCCGAGGAAGAGAACGTCGAAGCCTAGGAATCCGATCGAAGGGTTTATCAATTTCAAAGTTTGCATTTCTCACTTTCGTTTCAAGATTTGTAGTTTGATTTGGAAGAAACAACATGTTATCACTTTCGTTTTGCATTCCCGAATTTGAATTGTCTCCGTACTTATTTTCCCGTGGATTGATCTGAAGTCTTTAATTTATGATTTGATAAATTTTAGGACCATATTTCGTGTTTTTAATAATTCTGAATTATGGTAATTTGTTAGAATTTTCGTGCATAGTTATTTTATAATTTTCAGCATGTTAAGTGTTCTGTCCTGCAGTTCGGTCTGTCTGGCCAGTCCGGCCGATATGCGCGGCTAAGTCTTTTTAGGGCCGACGAGATGTGAAACACACACCACTTTAATTTCGTGAGACTAGGGCTTAAAATTAATCACTTAGGTTCTGAATTAATCTAGGTTTAATTAATTGGATTAATTAATTTAAGCTTGATCACCCTAGTTAATTTAATTCATAGCTAATTTAGTACTTCCATCGTTTCTCATGGGATTAGGCTAAATAAGTAGCAAATTGTTCTTAGGACAATTGAATTAATTTGGTAGGAGACTGTTAGATGCCCACCATACGAGTAGGCTCCTAAATTGGGTTCCCTTAGTTCTTAAAGCTGATTAGGTGTTAAATCTATTGATTGTCCACCAACGTAGGTTGCATCTAATTTAGAGAAGTAGTCGTTTCAATGCCCACCATGGCGATTACCGAATAATTAAGGGGGAATAGGGGATATGTCAGTTTAATTACGGTGTCCTACAACTAATTGATTTAAGTGGATTAATTAATTATTAGTGTCGATGATCGATTGTGTATGTGTGTGAATCATCTTCTTTGGACCCGTTTTATTTGCATAAGTTTATTCCGTATTCATTTCCTGCTATTTACTTTCTTGTTTTAGTTTAGAAAATTCTCAAAAACTTGCGTGGTTGCTAACCAAACCTTGATTGATAGGATTTTTAGGTTTAAAATACTCCGTTCCCTGTGTTCGATACCTGTTGCTATACTAATTTTAGTTCTAGCAATTTTGCAGGATTATTTGGTGTAAAACAGCGATCACCACACGGGCACGGGCGCGGCGCGGCACGCCGCGTGTGAGGCGGTCGGCGAAAAGGCTCGCGCGCATGAGCATGTGTGGCCCAAGCCCACCACATGTTACTTAGTTATCTCCTACAATGTGGTAGAGACTTAAATACCACATTGAAGTTTGTACCTTAATCAATGTAACATTGATTAATGTAATAACTCTCCAAAACCCGAATAAGGTAAGTATCTCCATTTTAGGTAACATCTCAACTTTGTCCCCCAAACTTCGAGCCACTATTTCTCACTCACCGAAAAACGGAATTGAGAAATTAAGTATACCATAATTATCTACTCGAAACGTAGATCGACGCTATATATTTTGTAAATCGGATATGTATTGAGGCTTGAAAATGGGATCGAACGGGCTGAAATTTACCCATGTCAAAGTAGCATTAAATGCTCACTTAATTTCCATAATACAAACTTATATATATAAATATATGTATTATACGGTTTTTTCCAACAACATACAGTAACAGGAAAATCTTTTATCAGCTACTGGGTAGTAAAATTTCTGTACGATTGATTAGTCAAAATGTTCAAGTTCAAAATTTTCTACATCTGATCATGAGGGGCCTAATACACAAAGCAAAAAAGATAACTAAATGTATGAATTTGAACGCTATAAAGCTTTTGCCTTTCTCCCATTTCTCCTGCTCACTTCTTCACACAATCTGCAAGGCAAAGTATCAAGGCTAGCTGCACGAGTCTTTCCATAGTTACCCAAAACTCCACATCTCCTCCAAGCATGATACTCAGCATAAGCAACAGGATCATTTGCTAACGACATAACATACGAAGCAAGCAGATCGATGGAACTGAACTGTGTTCCATCGATTATGGAGTGAGGAGGGACGAAATCCCACACGTTTGGGGCGCCAAAGTATATGGGGACTGCACCGGAATCAAGAGCGTAGAAGAGCTTCTCCGTTACGTAGCTTTCGGTCATGGTGTTTTCAATTGCAAGGACAAACTTGTAGTGTGACATAGCACAATGGAGATGGTCCCACCATTTGGGCGATTCATTGTGATCTTTCACACATTCAGGGTAGAACGAGAGGGCTTGGTCGAGGCCTCCCACGTTGTTCAAGCACTTGCCAAAGGAGTGGGAGGGGAGTAAGGTGAGTATCTTTTTTGCAAGCTGGTTCCTTTGAGGTAGACAGCGTGATGAAGACCAATAAACAAGTGTGTCCTTCGAATAGAATGATTTCAATCAGTTTAAAGTGATGAAAATAAGTTAATGTCGAAAGGAGGTGGGGAGTGATTTGATGCTTACATTGTTCTTGAGTGAAGATAGATGGTAGTTTCTGTTGTTGTGGAAAAGTGATCCGGCGTATGTTGATTGGACGTCGTCTTTAGAATGATAGCCGATGAAAATGTCCTCATAGCCTGACCTCTTCCTACCAGCTTCAAGATCCATATATACCCGAAGTGGATCACCATCTCGTCTCTATCAAATTTAAAGAACAAACGACGAGTACAATGACGTTAAATGGGAAGTTCACCGTCTGAGTATAGTATTGATCAGCACACAGCCAGAATATGGTACTTTACTACTTGTCAGAAACAATAAACCAGGTTTAAGTAACAAAGTAGAAGGTAGTAGTCATAAAATCCTAGTTGTCGTCTTATTAATTCCACTGTAGTGTCTTTAATCTTTATTTCATCTTGTTCTGACTAAAGCTTAATTTTACAGAGGAATCCAAGATGTCATGAAAGAGCGGTAGATCAAGTTTGATTGTGGCATGTGGTTTGCCCTTGAAACTTAATTCTTCTCCAACATACATATAAGTAGTTGCACTTTACCCATAACATTGTAACACGAGATCTTGGAAATATACATTTCAAGCCAAGAAAATACAGCTAAACTGATTCAATTATGACATAGAAGCTGAACACATTCTGGCCGACGCCCACAAGAAAAATAGAGACGACCTTGACCAATTGTAGCTCAAAGTTTGATCAATCAGAAGGAATCAAATACATTTTCCTTTTCTATTCGCCCTCACGAGCTTAGGCATGAACATTCCATGCCTCACATTGTCATTGCTTGAAGAAAAGACAGCAGTATCTAGAAAGCTTTCCCTTCATCTCTAACCAAGAACAATAGAAGGGTTTTTTTTCTTCTAACTTATGGGCTATTGTTAAACTATACTCTTCAATGCACATCATTTACTTCACTAATTTAAAAGTGATATAGTTCATTTGTTGTGAGATGAACAAGGAACATTACTTACACAGAATATAACCTCAAATTACAATAAGTCAATAACCAAAAGTACTTCTAAGTTCTAACTCGTGCCATTTACATACTACTAATTCATCATGCACTTCCAAGTTTTAACCACTACTTAGAGATGAGCTCGGAATGTGACTTCATCACATCAAAGACTGATTCTACTCGAATTATAATTTCCAAGTAGGCCATCTTGTTTCAACTTTCAATAACATATACATAAACACAAAGTAGTTGATCTTTTGTAAGATCAAACCCGTACACTACAATCTCAAACCACCCCCAATGGCATATTGCAATCACAACACAACAAGCATCACAAGAACTCAAACTTATCAATTAACAAATGGTAATATAAAAACGACCAATTAAAACAAAATTCACCTGTAATGGAGGAGTTGTAGCCTCAAACAACAGGGCATCAGGCTTATCAGCAAGAACAGTAGATTTGGTCCATAAACAGCTCAACCCACATCTACAGCTATACAAATTATCAATGTTATCCGGGATCCAAGTCCACCCTTTGACCAGAATGCTGACGTGGCTCATCTGCAACTCGCCGCACTCTATTTCGTCCTCAACATTCTGCAAAGATGAGATCTTTGACCCATTCACCAACAAATCTCGGTGGTTTTCCCTAAATAGAGCGCAGCCCACTTCGGAATCCCATCTCTTGAACGCTTTGAACAAATCTTTGAAAGGTTCCGGCGAATGGGATTTCGAAAGGGTGTAAAAGATCGAGTCTTTGGGTGATGGGATTGCGGAATTTGTGGATGGGAGTTCGAGAAACCCGGCCAAGAAGAGGATGATCAACGCCGCGCTTAACATCAGTGTTACTGCCAAAGTGTTGATCGGCTTCAGTTGCATAATGGATGGGAGAGGAAGTTCAAGAAAACTTTCTTGAAGTTTCCTCTCTCACAAAAGATGGTTGTGATTTGTTTCGTTGCATAGAATTTTCTGGGTTTAGGCTGAATTTTTTTGAGGTTTGGTGGATTAGCAGTTGCCGGTAGTGTCTTAAACTAGGGCATATATTCATTTTCTTGAGTTTAATTTGGTTTGCAAATTTCCTAAATTAGATTTGACTAATTCAGCATCTACTACTATTCGTTTAAAATGGGAATGGAAATGGGAAAATTAAACAGAAAAATAGTCAAGATTGAAAAAAACTCTCAATTGAATGTAAAATATAATTTCGGATGTACATGGAGTATTAGGATGTACATATTCTTGTATCGCACATTACTTTTCTACATGTTCTTGCATCTCAGATTGGTCTTAATGTATGACCATATAATTGGTATTTCATTCTTGTATAGAAACCTCAGCCGCTAGAGGACAAAGAGAGAGAGAGAGGATAAATTGAAGAGAGGGAGTGAGAGAAAAGACAAGACATGGTCATATATCAGAGAAAAAACAGTTGGTAGTAAAACATGGCACAATGATTGTATGCATGTGAAGTTAGTTATGATTGAGGAGAAGAGGAATGGAGAGGAGCAAACTCAATGTGCAGAGCCTTCCATGTGCACCTGCTAAACCCCATATACCTACAAATCCGAGGCTAAGTACCACAATATACCATACATGGTACATGTACAATATCCTTCAAATCCATTACATTTTCATTATCCTCTCTTATCTTTCCTTGACATGGGCTGCACGTTTGCAAGATCTCATGCAGGAAATCAAATGTAAGAAATCCAGTTTTCAGTTATTGTTCTTTGCAGATGAAGATGTATATTCACCACTAATTGCTTTGTTTGCTACAAAGATTTTGGATGGATATGCAACGTGGCCCTTGTGTCAATTTTGGTGTAGGTATTGATGGTGCAGTTGGTATGTATTTGGGTATTATGTACATGCTGTCGTTGAGCCCGGTAATAATGAATGACATTTGGTCCGCGACTTGAAATTGGGTTAGAATTCGGGATCATGAATTCACCAAGATTTGAAATGGATTAATTTCAAAATCTTGATTTCGATAAACCTAATTCAAACATTTTATATGGGGTTTATATCAATTCTTGATCCCGAAACTCTCTGACCAAATGCCCCAAAGCTCGACTACGTATAGAATATTAAAACCCTAAAGAATCCAATATCATCCCCAAATGATAGAGAATGTGCATGAGGGTTCTTTTTTGTCTATCCTACAAACGGCACACTTTTCAACCCCTATATAAACAACTAGATCTCTATCCTTCAAACAAACTAACGCCCTCCAAAATCAACCCTTTTATCCATTTCTATATATCTAACCAATAACCCTCATGAAGATGCACAAAAGAGTGGAAGTTGAAGGCAAGAAAATTGCACCAAAAGGCCATTTTGTGGTGTATGTGGGCAAAGAGATGACAAGATTCGTTCTTCCCATCTCTTTCTTGAAGAATCCGGTGTTCAAACAGCTTCTTGATAAGGCTGCGGAGGAGTACGGATTTGATCACACGAGTGGGCTCACTCTTCCTTGCGACGAAGCCTCGTTTCGCGTGCTCGTAGGCGCGTTTTTCAAATGAGAATGTCGTGCATGATGAGTTTAGTAGCATGTAAATAGCGTGAGTTAGTGTACTCGTCGTTTAATTTGATGAAAAGTAGAGTGTTAACATCTTTAGTGTAAGTCGATGAGTAAGAGTTGGCTAGCTCGTTAATGCATTTTTGCAAGTGTTTCCCTCCTTATTTTAATTAGTGGTTGACTTATGATATGATGCACACATGAATAATTTGGTCGGTTACACTATTCTAACTTCCCACATCGTTTTCATCTTTCTATAACGCATTTTTTATATTAATAGAGCTGTCAAAATTGGGAAGAAAAAAAATATAAGTTAAAAAAAGCCTAATAGACTTGGGGTTATTTTGGTCCGTCTACGAGAATGATTAATTGTTAAATGAGCTTATTGTTTGTAGCCCATCTTTAAATATTTAATAGTAAAATGGGGTGATTTACCCAAATGAGGCACGATCAACCACTAGTCCTTCCAATAATAGGGTGAGTTTCAAATCAAACTTAATGTATTAGTACAAGAGCACCTAAATGGACTTACATCTCCAACTTTTGTCATTTTTTATTTTAATTAATGTAAATTGAATACATGGGATATGATATAACGTGTGTGTAGTTTTGATAAAATTTAATATTGAAATCTTAATACATAATAAAATATGTGATATTGACAACTTACCAACCTTGAAAAAATGGTAAAATTAGTATGAGATTGATGTCATTTTTGGTACTTTACTTAGATGTATGGTAACTATGGTATGTTTGTGGTCCATCTTTACTATTATTAGTCTATTACAAAAGTACAATAAATAACACATGACCTATTAATCTATAATATATACAAATATATGTGAACTCATATAATTCCCATGCATTTAATTTAAAACATACCCAATTTGATCTATGCCTAACAAATAATTATAAAAGGTGTATAATAATATTTATAAATGAATGCAATTTTATTATGTGTTTTTTAAACACCCTCCAAGTTTATAGGTTACTCTCTCATCACACACATCCTATTTTTTGTGTTTCGTTGGTGTATAAATTCAAGTTTCTGCAAGCATGCACAATTTTTCCTTCCTTCTACGTTTACATGTTTTGACCACAATACCTTGAAGGTCTCTCTCTCTCTCTCTCTCTCTCTCTCTCTTTCAAGTTTCAATGCGTGTGTGTATATTTATGTATATGGTTTCTTCATTCTTGATTCTAGCTTTTGGATTTTAGCAATTTGATGCCAACTTCAAATTTCCAACTTCTCCATTTTTGGTGGAGCTTTTCTAGGATTTCCAACAGTTTTTTCTTGAATTCTAACAATATTCTTTTCTTTTAGGAATGATGGGTTGATAAAGCTTCAATCTTTATACAACCCTCCACTTATTTTCTTCTCCATTCCCAAAATTTGTTCACAACTATGGTTTCAATAGTTTGTGTGGTAGATGGGATTTTGGATTTTCTTAATTCAGAGCCAATACCTCGTTCTATCTTTTCCCATTTCTAAAAATTAATTGTGCACATGAATTTTCCAGTTTTGTTCTATCTAAATTCTATTTTTTGCTGCTATGCATATGGATGTGTATCTTCGGAATTTGTACTCTAGTTTCTTCAACAAAACTATCTTGTTTAGGAAAGCAAATTTCAAGAGCCTTTTAATGCTGTATGTCATTCTCGCCAATTGCTCTGTATGTCATTGTCACCAATTGCTTGTGATTAATTTATCCATCCATTCTTGTTTACAAGATTGCATATATTTTTTTTTCCCATTAGGTTTGCAGATTACACAGTAGTTGCTGTAGATAGTGAGCTTTCTAACTAGGAGTATGGATGGTAATAAGGATAATGTGGATAGTAGGAAGAAAGGTAAGCGCGAAGCCACAAAAGGGAATGGGATAATCAATGTGAGCTCCCAATGCTCCCTCTCCGAAATGGACGACCATGATCTCTCCAAGGTACGCAGTCGGCACGAGATAAGTGCAGAGAGGCAGAGGTCATTTGATGAGAGGACGCTCAGTCAGTTAACCAGTGGCTTCACCAAGAGTTTGGAAGCTTATGAGTGTGGCTACTCACCCGGGAGAGCCTCGATTCACACCCCCGCTTCATCAGCATGGTACTCCTTTGAGCCACACCCCATGATTGCTGATGCGTGGGAGTCCCTCAGACGCTCTCTGGTCTACTTCCGGGGCCAGCCCGTTGGCACAATTGCTGCTTATGATCATGCTTCTGAAGAGGTCTTGAACTATGATCAGGTATATCTTGCACACTTGATCATCATTGTTAATGATTAGTGTATGGATCATCTGTTGATATGACAAATCTTGAATATAAACTACTAGGTGTTTGTACGCGATTTTGTGCCAAGTGGGCTGGCTTTTCTGATGAATGGAGAGCCGGATATTGTTAAGAACTTTCTGTTGAAGACTCTGCAGCTTCAGAGCTGGGAGAAGAAGGTAGATAGGTTTAAGCTTGGTGAGGGTGCTATGCCGGCTAGCTTCAAAGTTCTTCATGATCCGGTTAGGAAGACGGATACAATAGCTGCAGATTTTGGGGAGAGTGCTATTGGGAGAGTGGCACCAGTTGATTCGGGTTTCTGGTGGATCCTCCTTCTCCGGGCTTACACGAAATCCACCGGAGATTTATTGCTGGCTGAAACGCCCGAGTGCCAGAAGGGAATGAGGCTCATTCTTACACTCTGTCTCTCGGAAGGATTTGATACTTTCCCTACTTTGCTCTGTACTGATGGATGTTCGATGATCGATCGTAGGATGGTAAGATCCTTGTAACCTCTCTTGCTAAGTGGACTCATCTAAAGTTAATGATTGTTACTAGATGGGACTAATTCTTGCTTAGTTTTCTTGAAATGGACAAGATCAAGAATGTTTTTGATTAGTTTGAATGTTTGAAACTTACTTTCTTGAGGCTTAAAATGCAGGGGATATACGGCTACCCTATGGAGATCCAAGCACTCTTCTTCATGGCGTTGAGATCCGCCTCAATGATGCTCAAGCACGACGAAGAAGGCCAAGACTTCATCGAGAGGATAGTGAAGCGCCTCCACGCGATGAGCTACCACATGAGGAGCTACTTCTGGCTCGACTTCCAGCAGCTGAACGACATCTACCGCTACAAGACGGAGGAGTACTCCCACACTGCTGTCAACAAGTTCAACGTCATCCCGGACTCAATCCCGGACTGGCTCTTCGACTTCATGCCAATGCACGGTGGCTACTTCGTTGGCAATGTCAGTCCTGCAAGGATGGACTTCCGATGGTTCGCTTTAGGCAATTGCGTTGCTATTTTGTCGTCCCTCGCTACTACGGAACAAGCCTCCGCTATCATGGATCTCCTCGAAGCAAGGTGGGACGAGCTGCTCGGAGAAATGCCTCTCAAGATATGTTATCCGGCGATAGAAGGCCATGAATGGCGGATTGTCACCGGTTGTGATCCGAAGAATACGCGGTGGAGTTATCATAACGGAGGCTCTTGGCCGGGTAACGCTTTCTTTCTTTCTCATTGCTCTGTTTTCTTAAGGTTGCTCTGCTTTTTTAAGGTTGCTCTGTTTTTTAAAGGCTGCTCTGTTTTTTTTGAGGTCGCTCTGTTTTAATATTGTTGATTTGCAGTGCTTCTGTGGTTGCTAACTGCTGCAAGCATCAAAACCGGGCGCCCGCAAATCGCGAGGCGGGCGATTGATCTTGTGGAGAGCCGGCTGCTGAAGGATAGCTGGCCAGAGTACTACGACGGGAAGCTAGGGCGATACGTCGGTAAGCAAGCGAGGAAGTATCAGACGTGGTCGATAGCTGGTTATCTAGTGGCCAAAATGATGCTCGAGGATCCCTCAAACTTAGGGATGATATCGCTCGAGGAGGACCGACACATGAAGCCCATTATACGGAGGTCCATGTCGTGGACATACTGAACACGGCACGAACATGAGAGAAAAAAGTTTTTTTTTTTTTTTTCTGTGTATGTTAGTTAAGTTATTAGTTATTAGTTATTACACAATGACAAGAAAGACTGGGTCGTGTTTGAAAAACCACAAAGCCCATGTTAGTGAAGTTATTACATGTACTTGTGTGAGAAGGGGTCCAGAGGAGACCCAATTTATGACAATCTCATGACTCATTCTCTTTCTCACTCATCACTTAATCTACAAGGGGTCCTGCACTGGCTTTTGTAGTTTGTTAATTACGTGCTTGAAGAGGGTGGGACCAAGGAAGGGTTTGTGTTAAATGAGCTGAGCTCTGTGTGCTTCAGTTTGACAGCATTAAATTAGTTCAGTTTCTTCATCATGAGTTATGCCTTCCTCAAAATCTGTGTCCAAATAGTAATACTCATGATGTGAGATGATAATCCCTACTCATCATTGACAATTTAGATTTTTCACAATTTTTTTATTCATACATTCTCAAGTATATATAATACTATCATAATGTGTTATTTTATTTAGTTCCTCCAAACTGGTTGGCTGTGAGAAGGTATTAGGACAAAAACAAAGATGTGTCTGAATGTGAAAGACTAGGACCAAGCTGTTTAGGACAAAAGCTCATAAGAAAATGCAAGAAACAAAAAAAAAAAAAAAAAGAAGACAAGCAAACAAGAGTAATCTCACAAGATAACGAGAACTGATTGTATTAGAATTGAGTTGTTCATCCGGTTAGACTGAGAACAGTGAAACTATATGAGAAGGCATGGAAATCCACCTAGCTTGAATTGGAGACTAAATTGCAATGGAGAAATTAAATGTTACGCAAATGGATTGGCAGGTGAGAGAGAGAGAGAGAGAAATTCTTGAAGACAGGAAGACCCCGAGTGGGTTTCAGCTTCTGCAACATTTACTTGACTTTTTCTGGTGGGCCCCCACCACTACTCCCAACTGGGCCCCACCCCCGTTCTTTCTCATCTAGCACGCATTGATTCTCTTCTCCCTTTATATTTGGTTATTTCGACGACAATGATTTTATTTTTCTTTTCTTAGTGTTGATTTGAGAAGAATATTACAAATAATATTACTTAGGTATACTTTACGATTGTGTGAGGTTGTAACTTGTAAGTGGTAATCTGGGCTTGCTTTCTTATAGGCTCCAAGAGGGCCACACCTACGCTTAATTCTCTCTCCTCATATTCTTTCTAAAAAGATAGCAGTCAACCAACCACAATGAAGAGAAACACTATTTCCACTTGCCACAAGTCTTTCTCTCTCTCCAGTACTCCCTCTCTCTCTCTTCAATGGCCCAACAATGAATTGCTTCATTTCTTGAAAAACCCATCAAAAATATGCTATCTATGGAGTCACACACTAAGAAACAAGGCGGCAATAGCAATTCCGGCCACCTTGAGCCGCCGCCGTCCGCCCTACAGCTAGTCTCCCATCACAACCACCAAAGTCAACCCGAACCCGCTTCTGGGTCCGGGTCAGCCCCACCTCATGGACCCTTCATGGGCTCCATTTCCATGCAACAACCAACAAATTTACCCACCACCGGAACTAACGACTTCTCCGCCGCCAAGAAGAAGCCGTCGAAAGACCGGCATACTAAAGTCGACGGCCGCGGCCGGCGCATCCGGATGCCGGCCCTATGCGCCGCTCGCGTGTTCCAGCTGACGAAGGAGCTAGGCCACAAATCCGACGGCGAGACCATCGAGTGGCTCCTCCAGCAATCGGAGCCGGCCATCATCGCCGCCACCGGCACCGGCACGATCCCGGCCAACTTCTCCGCCCTCAACGTCTCGCTACGCAGCAGCGGCACCACGATCCCGTCGAAATCCGCGCCGCACTTCATCGGCCCCGCCGCCGGGATGCTCGGCTTCCACAACCACCTCCCCTCCGCCGCCAGTTTCCGACATGATTCCAACGACAACAACTACATGAAAAAACGGTTAAGAGAAGATTCAACAACGGAAGAACCAGGATCAAACAACCCTAATTCTAAACCCGGTCCAACTTCAACCCCACCTTCGAGTTTCGTCCCGGCTCCGGCAATGTGGGCGGTGGGGCCGGGAAACACTTTTTGGATGCTCCCGGTGAGTGGAGGCTCTGCCACCGCCACTTTGGCGCAGCAAGAATGGCAGTCACCGATGCATAGAGTTAACGGTTTCGAGTTTTGTGGTTCGGGGAGATACAGTCCGGTTCAACTCGGATCGGCGCCGGTTCAGCACGTCGGTTTAGGAGTTGCAGAGACTAATATCGGTTTGTTATCGTCTATGAATTCGTACAATGGTAGTAGTGGTAATTGTAGAATTGATCTGGGCATGAATTTGGAGCACCATCAAAATCAGCAACAAAATCGTAGCGATAGCAGCGATGAGAATCAGGAAGATTCGCAGTAATTTCGGATTTTTATTAATTTTAATGTTTGTTGCGAGTTTGCAGAAAATTCTGTTGGTTTCTTTCATCATGTCCAATAATTGTACTAACCTACTGTTTCTTCGTTAGATAACATAAAAAAGATTCACCACTCACTTTCTCTCTCTTGGTTTTTCTGATATTTGTGGCCTGTCGAATCAATTTCTTGAATTATGAAAGTTTAAAAATTGAGAATGTTTTGTGAGAAATGTGATATTCTGTTGGTCATATGCATTAAGAATGGGATGTAACTAATAGGAAAGCGATTAAAATTACAAATCTTTCTGCAAAAAATGCAACGGGAGCGATAAACGCAGTGGCGAGCATAAATCTATAGGCGACTAGTATTGGAACAGGCATCCCGTCATTGATCGACAACTTCAATCCAATATTCGCGACACACAATAGGATTTTAACAGCGAACTAGAAGACGTACGAAACCTTTCTCTTAGTTCTTTTTTTCCCTCTCGTAGAAATCTTATTAAGAAACGAAACCCTTTCTTAGGGTTTACATATAATGGTTAATTTTATCCAATTAAAAAAAAAAACGTCTTTAGCTTAACTACTACTCTTTATCACGTTGATACGGTGCAGTGTAAATTGATTAGAGAAGATTTCGTAGTTATTGTGAATACGCGTACATCATACGCGATAGGAAGTTTGAATATTTATATGTGTCTCTTTTATTGTCAAATTTGTTAAAATAACTGTGATTGGAGGTTTAAAAAATCAAGAGTCGTGAAACGCTGAAAATTGATCACTAAGCTAGGTAAAGAAACATTTCAAAATAGAAAAAGAAAAATGTTATCCTAAATAAAATAGAATAATAAATAGAACAAATTAATTAATGTGGCTGTTTAGGTGGCATATGAGGGATTTATTCGAGAAACATTTTTGAAAGATTATGTTGAAATTCACTCTTGCAAATATAGATAGAGTAGTTTTCTTATATTAGGATGGTTTACAATTTTTATATGGTTTGCAAACTATTATATATGAGCGAGATTTATTTAGTGCGCACTAAAAGTAATGGTTATCAGTTTTCCTCATTGGGAAGAATCCCTATCACAACAAAATCGGTTCTCTCTCCATTTTCATAATAGGTTCCTATTTTTGTTGTAGGGTTGCATAAATAGACAACAATAGAGACTAAGTTGTAGAAATAGACAGTTTATAAATAAATTGCAACCGATATGACAACGTAATAAGAAACTCTTTGGAACAAATCATTTTTGTCTAGAAAGAGATGCAGTACATGTACATGTCTAGTACAATAAAGTCTATCCATGAAATACATATATTGAAAAGTAGAAAAGTGAGTTACAAAAATAATACAATTAACCAAGCAAACACATCAAAAAGTGTGATCGAGAAACGAACAACTTTTAATTTCCAATTCCACCAGCCCAAATAAAGATCTTTCATCATGTATATTCCTTAGATGCCACAACTCTTCAACGCAAAGAACTTCAAGTTTTGGCATAGTATCTTCGTCATGACAAGCTCAAGTGAGTAATAAATTGAGGAAAAATATCAGCACTTCAGCAGTTGGTAGCTTGATAATGAAGCCATACAATCTGATTTGTTCGAGTAAGGCCCACTAGCATCAAAATAGCCACCTCCGTGAAAAAAAAGTGAGACAAGACATTCATCATGATCGGTGAAGTGATCAACTAATTTCTACTACAAAAGATAGCACGATGAAGAGAGGAGGGTAGATTACCTTCACCCTTCTTTAGGGTTTCGGAAACCATTTCTTTCTCTGCTTTTGCCATGGATAGTGTGGAAACTTGCATTGATGTGAATGTATTTTATGCGTAGCTTTTTGTTTGTATCAACTTCAATAATGGATTCATCAAAGTGGTTATTACATATTCTTCCAGAACATCTTCTACATAACTAGGAGTGATGGTAACTTAAATGTTACTTCTAAATTATCTTGATCTTCATTTTCTTCTTGTGGTATCACTTGTCCTGCAGTCTAAACTTGCACCAACTTCTCTCTTCTCATATGTTTACCTTTCTTGAAAAAACTCAAATACAAGAAACACGACTTCAATTGCATAGTCCATCTGTGGTATATGTATTGATTCCGATATCGTTAATGTTCCGCTCAAATCAATAAATTGTTACAAACTGTGATGCCACCTCTTTTATTGATAAATTCATCTCTCTCCCTCCCTTTTCTCTCCAACTGCTTCAGAAATTCTTAATTGCCAAAGAGCAACAATTTCAAGAACAATTGCGAGCTCCAAACATTAAATAGAGGTTTCATATCTCATGAATATTGACTTCTGCATATGCTTTTACTCAATCTTGTATGCTCCAAAATCAACTTGTGAGCAGCGACTTACTTTCTTTGTATGCTTCAATTACATGTACAAGAAGGATGATCTGCAGGAAGGCATGCCATAAATAAGGAAGGAGGTGATAGAATCGAAGTAAGGAATTATGAGATTACATTCTCAATCAGTAATTGTCCATATATCCATTCACCCTTAACATCTCAGCCTTTCCATATTTCTGATTCTACAATTCCTCTTCTAGTTGGAGATGCACAATATCTTTACCCCGTCAGCTTCTTATGAGAATAATTACAAATCACCAATTGTCTTTTCTATTGTCTTTTGGCACCATGAAAAACATTTATGTTGTTAAGTGTTTCATGAAATGCTGATTTTCATTGTACTTCTACTCATTCTCATAACTAAATTAATTGGTAGAACAAAAGATGGCCAAAGTGACCAAATCAATTAAACGGGACTGAAATTGAATTTTCAAATTATTAAGTCCAAACTCTTATCTCATCCAAAAAATAAATAGGTACAGTTTATGAGCTTTTTAGTTGTTATGTAATATTAGAGCTGTCAAATAGTGTAAGTCGGGCCAACCCATCGAGTCGGTGTAGTTTACGTGCTTTTTAACTGCTATCTAAGACTACTACTAATCACAACTTACTTATCAAATCAATTTATGATTTATGAGTATTATTACGTGAAATTTATCCCAAAAGGTACTACATAAACTAAACTCTACTTGTAAAAAATGTAAGTATAAATATATATACAATATTAAAACTACGCAATGGATAATATAAATAGGAAATAGAAAGAAATTTACACCACTCATCTTACTAATTGAATGATTGAGATTGAATATGCTCTAAGAGATTATGTTATGCATAATCCTTATATATTTTATGAATGAAGTAAAAAAAATTATATGATATATGTATAAATATACATACTTCATATTCCTATACAAGTAGGTATGTATATATAAGGATTATACATATTTGGTTATTTTTAATTTTATTTAAAACTAGTACTAATTAAATATTTGTAATCATTTCCAATTTTAGAATTTGGAGGTTTAAACATCTAATTTATGTTTTTTTAAATACTTGATTGTCTTTTGAACAAAATTAGCAATATTTAAAGTATAACATTTTTTATCTTTTAAATACTTGATTTATTTCTAATTTGGAGATTGTTATTCTTCCGAATATGACCTAACAAAATCTGGGGCCTTATCAAAACAGGTTTTGACACTGCACAAAGAATATATAATGGATATTCATAGAAGAAAATATAATATCCCTAAATAAGTCCTAAATAGTAAGTATAGTAATTAAAGTAGAAACAAACGCTCCCTGAGTATATATATATAGGGGGTTCGTTCCCTGAGTATGATTACTTTGGGATATAATTTATAGAAAAGTATTAATTTGAGAATAAGTTTAAAGAACTATTACTCCCTCCATCTCATCCGACTTGTCCTGATTTCCTTTTTAGGTTGTGCTATCTCACTTGTCTACTTTATAAATAAGGAAATGAGTCTCGCACCTTAACCAACTCAAATCAACTTTAAACAATTACATATCATATGAGTTCCACACTTTTACCACACAAACAAAATCTAAACAATTATTTAATTATATAAGTCACACTTTTATTATATAAAATCAACCAACATAAATAACGGTATCGAAAAGAAACCAGACAAGTGGCTGAAACGGAAGAGTACTAGTTTGAAAAATATTTTTTTTTAAATTTGCTGCAAGATGCGAAGCGGTTGAAGTAGTACTATTATGAACTTTAAGAAAATCATAATAATAAATGCTTCAATATGCAAAATAGACATTATTTATTTAATCTGTTTCTGTTTTAACCAAAGCCATAAAAAAAACAAAAAGAAAAAAAATGTTAAATAGTAAATACATCATTCTATCCGAAAAAATAAGCATAAAAAATACTCCATCAGATAACATTAAAATTATAAAGTTCTGAAACCAAAATCGAACACCGGAGAGTAAGTGGATGTTTGTAACAACTTTTTGTAAACTGCTTCAGCTTTAAGCTGGTGTGGGGGTGTTTGGGACTCCCAGCTTAAAGCTGAGATTCTCTAAAATTGGGTCGAAAATAGAGAATCAATTATTTAACATATAATTGTATACTATATTTATTATGATATAATTTTATAATATATATAATATTTAGATTAATTTAGTAATTTATAGTATTAGATTGAAATTGTAAGCAAAAAATAAATATTGAATAACAATTATTTCGGAATTTTATTATTTATTATAAATAATAATTAGTAATACTAAGGGCAAAACATACATTTCTTTTACAAAGTAACAATAAGCTACTTCTATCAGCAGTATTCTCAAATACTATTTTCCCCACTTTCAGCAGCTTTCAGCACTTATTTCCAAACACTAACTGATTTTCAAATAAACGGCTTTTAGCAGCTTTAAGCAGCTTTCACCACTTATCAATAAGCTTCAGCTACTCGAAACACCCTCTAACAAAAAACCTCCACTTTTCAGAGAAATAGCATCGGTTGGATATCAGTAGTCGACATCACATTCACTCCACCCTGCGAGTTTTGATCGAGCCCTAAATTCTAAAAGAGGATTTTTTAACTGTAGCCAAATAGTAGAAGTATATATACATATATAGTCTATCACTAAAAAAAACACAAATATAGACATTTTGTCTTTATACGGCGCAGGGCCGATGGGGGCCGATGGAGGGCCGATGGAGACCATAGGCCCTCCATAATCCTTGAAAAAAAAAATGTTTAAGAAAAAAAAAATTGTTTAACAAGTTAAAAAAGAGGGGCCGATGGCCATAAAAAAAAAAAAAAAAAAGAGGGGCCGATGGCCATAAAAAATTGTTAACAAGTTAAAAAAGAGGGGCCAAGTGGAAAAAAAAATTAAAAAAAAAATAAAATAAAATGGAGGCTTCGGCCCTGATGTGAAAAAAGAAAAAAGAAAGGGTAGTTTGGTGATCGTTGTTTACACCAAATAATCCTGCAAAATTGCTAGAACTAGAATTAGTATAGCAACAGGTATCGAACACAGGGAACAGAGTACTTTAGACCTAAAAATCATATCAATCAAGGTTTGGTTAACAACCACGCAAGTTTGGGGAATTTTCTATAATCTAAGAATAAACGAAAACAAGCAGAAATTAAACACGAAAATTTACTAATGCAAATAAAAGCGGGTCTAGCAAGATGATTCACACACATTCACAATCGATCACTGACACTAATAATTAATTAATCCACTTAAATCAATTAGTTGTAGGACAACGTAATTAAACTGACATATCCCCTATTCCCCCTTAATTATTCGGTAATCGCCATGGTGGACATTGAAACGACTACTTCTCTAAATTAGATGCAACCTACGTTGGTGGGCAATCAATAGATTTAACACCTAATCAGCTTTAAGAACTAAGGGAACCCAATTTAGGAGCCTACTCGTATGGTGGACATCTAATAGTCTCCTACCAAATTAATCTAATTGTCCTAAGAACAATTTGCTACTTATTTAGCCTAATCCCACGAGAAACGATGGAAGTACTAAATTAGCTATGAATTAAATTAACTAGGGTGATCAAGCCTAAATTAATTAATCCAATTAATTAAACCTAGATTAATTCAGAACCTAAGTGATTAATTTTAAGCCCTAGTCTCACGAAATTAAAGTAGTGTGTGTTTCACATCTCGCCGGCCCCTAAAAAGACTTAGCTATGCATATCAGCCGGACTAGCCAGACAGACCGAACTGCAGGACATAACACAAATCATGCTGAAATTCATAAAATAAATATGCACGAAAATTCAAACAAAATACCAGAAATCAGAATAACTAAGAATACGAAATATGGTCCTAAAAATTATAAAATCATAAATTAAAGACTTCGAATCAATCCACAGGAAAATAAAACGGAGACAATTCAAATTCGGGAATGCAAAACGAAAGCGATAACATGTTGTTTCTTCCAAATCAAACTACAATTCTTGAAACGTAAAAAAGAAATGCAAACTTTGAAATTGATCAATCCCACGATCGGATCTCCCTCAGTTTCGGACTACGTGAATGATGATGATGAATTATCAAATAATCTCCCTCCTCCGAACTCTCCCTCACCTCGGCAGTAATATGAAATGGATTGGTTAATAAAATAATCTCCTTATTGGCCGCGTGAAGAATGATAATGTTGAAATAAAATAATATTTCCTTCTCTCCACCTTCCGCGTTAACAATAAGAAGATGATATGGTCTCCAATAAAATATTATCCCCTCGCTGGCGGTGCGATGATGATGAAGACTCGGTGTGAGTTGTCTCTATCAGATCGGATGATATATCCTCCGTGCGGCGCCTCTTCTAGTCCTTTATATATACTCCTTCCTTTCCTTCTCCAACTAGGTCATCTAAGTATAGAAAGATATAATATAAAGTATATTATATTAATTTCTTTCTACACTTAATTGTCCTCTTTATTTCTTCCGGATTAAGCATATATTTCCTTTAATTTGCAACCGCCACATCAACACCTCGTCAACGCCACATCATCATAAGAACTGCAAAACAAACACCAAAAAGCAATCCAACCGCCAAAATATATGCCAAAATAAACGGAATATGGATAGTACGAAATAGACCTATCATAGTTCCATAGGGCATCGGCCCCATTTCAAAAAAAAAAAAAGGGCATCGGCACCATTTGAAAAAAAAAAAAATGTTTAACAAGTTAAAAAAGAGCGGCCGATGGCCATAAAAAAAAAAGAGGGGCCGATGGCCATAAAAAATTGTTAACAAGTTAAAAAAGAGGGGCCAAGTGGAAAAAAAAAGAGGGGCCGATGGCCATTTGAAAAAAAAAAATATATGAAGGGCCGATGTACCCCATCGGCCCTCCCATCGGCCCCGCCGTATAAAGACAAAATGGCTACTTTTGTGTTTTGTTTATGTTTTCGGCTATATTTGTATTTTTTTTTTCATTTTGGCTAACAGTGGGTATTACTACATTCGTAAAATCTCAATGCCCGTATCGCGCCATCAGTCACTTCGAGCGGACGATAATCTCAATTATGGCACGTGAGCTTCGATTTGTTTTTCAAGCTTTTTATCTTTTCCCGTTGATTATTTGTTGGGTGAACTGGTGTGCAATCAAAAAATCAAACAACTTACTCTGCTAGGTTTTGTCATGAATTATTATTCGGCCTTTTTAAATGAGTGGAGATTTTGAATTTTATGCTTGAAAGTCGGAGTCCTCGCTGGCCCTTTTGCAGTGCATATCCAATTGCTTGTGCTTAATTGCATAGAATTGTGGTTACTATAATATTTGATTGCTATCGCTTAATTATTTCTGATTGGTATCTAATAGAATCTCCAGCAAAGGATTTTACTACCTGTGCTAAATGATGTTTAATAAAGTTCATGTGCAGAGACGTTGCTCCTTGTTGTGACAAAAGTGGGTTGCAATTGATAAAAAAGGAGATGGATAATTTATAGTATAGTTGGCTGTATTCTAAAGTTTCCAGCTATTATGGAGACATCAGAGGATCTAAGATCTGTGGTTGGTCCAAGAGGCCTGATTAAGAAGCATGAGTTGGTACGGATCATCATTCAGTGTTTATATTCACTAGGCTACAGTAAGTCTGCCGTGTGTTTGGAATCTGAGTCCGGCATTACATGTAAATCCCCTGAGTTTGAATCACTTGAATCAAAAATTTTAGATGGAAATTGGGATGATTGCCTCGAGAGTCTCGACAAAATAAAGGGGTTGACTGATGAGACAAGAGCTTCAGTATCCTTTCTTGTTCTTGAGCAATGCTTGTTGGAATGTTTGGATTGTGGGAACATCTCTTTGGCATTGGACATGCTGCGGAAACAGTTTTCATCTTTAAAAATTTGCACAGAAATGGTTCACAGACTTTCCTATGAACTGCTGTCATTGAAGGGATTGGGGTTGGGCTGTATTGATAGTGATTCAGTTTACGAGTTGCGGAAAAGATTGCTCTCAGACCTGGAAAGAGTTTTACCACCACCGATTACACTGCCTGAGAAAAGGCTGGAACACTTGGTTGAAATGGCCATATCTGCGCTAATTGATGGCTGTATTTACCACAGCTCTTCTGATTTAGTATCGCTGTATAGAGACCATCATTGTGATCGAGATCAGTTTCCAACAGAGACCATTCAGGTTAGTTTCTAGACTTAGCGTTTTGATGCAATCTGAAAGTTCTAGTGTCTGAGTGAGTAGTTTTTTTCTCTGGTGTTTTGAGTAGTTAGTTTCAAAAACTTGTTATTATCATATTTCTTACTAAAAGTAGTGATTTTTGCACCCTTAAGTTGTCTAGTGCTTTATTAAGGAGTTTTTACGAGGAAGTGCTCTTTGTTGTAAAATTATATTCAATAAAAGAGGCTTTGTGGATATATTCATTTGTTGAGAATATTAAACTTGAGGTATTATGAGATTAGATTTTATAGTACCGTGCTGATTATTATATGAGAACTATGGACTGGGAAATGAAAAGTAGAGTAGGAATTTGTAAATATGCTTATGTATAAGGGAAATGTGGGCCATCCAAGTTCTGATGTTTCTGCAATGTCCTTCATGTAGCTGGATCTGGCTGTAATGTCTTTCAATTCTCCAAAAACTACTTCATTCTTTATATTTTACCCATCTAATCATTAGCTGGCCAATTGCTTTGAGTTTTATTTTTAACTTTGGGTGAGCTTTCAGTTATGCGAAGTTTCATATCTAAAACATAGAGAGTAGTAATAAGTGATCAAAAGGAGCTTACTATATCTGAAGAAGCCTATCATACAATAGTGTTTATGATCATGTGTCTTTACCTTTGGCAATTAATATTATTATTATTTTGCACTTCAACACAAATTCATGCTTATAACACTTGCATGACTAAATGAAGCTAGTTTCATTGTTTAGTGGCTTAGAGGCTGTTAAAACTATCCATACAAGGCTAAATTGTTTACTGGCTTTATCCAGGTCACCTAATAGTCCCAATACCAAGAAATTGCCTCGTTAATGGTTTCATGCTATAGGCTTATTATTATTATCATCTTATTGAGAAGCTAAAATCATGTTGGGCGGTAATCCAAGCTTTAAGTTTGACCAAGATTTTGAAGTTAACAAAGATGAAGAAGAGTTTTTCTCTCACAGGGGAGTGGGGGTAGGGAAGGAGAGTTGCATTGGGGCTCACCCGCCCGCCCCCTGCATCCTCCAAGGATTAGGGAGTTAAATAATTTGACTGTAAATATGCAGTTCTTGCAAAATTGCTTCTAAAGCAAATCACTGTTCAAGAATATAATCATTTTCATTTTCTCTTAGATGGATATTTCAATTTGTTTTTTAATCATATTGAATTGTGATCAAATATATCTATTTTTCTATTTATAATTTATTAGGATATGTTGATAGTAATTATGGCTGAAAATATTTCGAGCTATGAGCCTATGTATGACATGTTACTAGCTTAAGCTAGACCTTGTTCATTTTCTGTTTGTAAACATTCTTTTACATAAGAATACATCCTATTACGAGGACATAATTAAGAATAACGTTGGATGCGATTAAGATAAACAGATAATGTTATGACTTTATTAAAAATGGTATTCAATTCTATATATTTTTTAAGCTATAAATACTGTGGTAGTAATTCTTCTAGTTTGGGTCTGTAGAAAAGAAAAAAACTCATGCTCCATCACTTGGGGAAAAGTATGACATTGATCAAAGCTGTGTTAAGTTCCCGTCCAATTTATTATATTTATTTGTTTGAGTTGCCGATGGAATAGGAAGTCTGATGGATTTATGGGAGGTTTTATGTAGGATGATCCAATGGAGAAATCATTTGTCAACCTAAAGAAATTGGGGAACTTGTGGTAAGGATTATCTGTCTTAAAAATAAAGTCTTATGAGGAAGTGGTGTGATGTTTTCAAGAAGAAGAGATTCTTTATGGTGCTTTTTGGTGAATTCAAATTTCCATCGCTTCGTTAGGCATTGGGAGGATACTTGGCCCTTTGGTGGGTGATGGTTCTGCATAAACTTTATTCCCTTCATTCGCTTCTCTTCATGGCCTCACAGACCTACAGGCTATAGCTTCATCTTTTTCATTGGATTCTAATTTTTCTAGCAAGCCTCTCATCTCCTTAATTTTATTTTTGTAATACTAGAGATTCTGAAATGTAGAATTTAGAAATGTGTTCTTTGATGAGGATTTTAGAAATTAGGGAGGTAACATTATGGAGAATGAGGATGATAAAGTTTTGCATTTAACTTGAATAAGATCCCACAAATCTTTCTTGAAATTGTTTTTCCTAGAGAGTATACATTCATTCCCCTTCTTTGGACCTGATTATATGTTTCCTATGTGGTGCAATGCTCTTCAAATTTGTTGGTTTTTGGTAAATCCATAGTTCGACATTTACTCCTCGAGATGATTATGTGGAGTAGTGCTTATGCATCTCCTATGATCTTTGAGGGTTACGCTTTGGCTGTCACGGCTTGCACCTTGATAATGCATTGAAGTGTAAGTATGAGGCTTAGGTCTCATATTTTGCAATTTTTTGGCGCTTTTAGGATCCGTGAAGTTTTTTGGAGTTTTCAATTTATTTCTACATGCATGTTATTACAACCCGTTAAAATCCTAACAAATGAAGAAAACTAATTTATCTCTCTTCATTGCGAGTTGCGATAAATATACTCTTAAAAAATTGTGGTTCCTCCATGCACTCACCTTTAACTTCAGATGATGTGCCCAAGGCGCCCTTGGCCTTTTTTCATCTAATTAAGGGATAGTTTGTGGGTTCTTTTTTTTGGCCTTTTTGTTAAGCATGGACTTTAGATTAAAACCCTAAAACAAGAGACCACCTCTCTTGTCTCGTTCCAACCTCTCTTCTCTTGTTCTAGCAACATATTCAACAATAACCTCTGTTCTGACACTTGACATGCGATTAGTAAGCTCTCCTCTCTCATCCCCTTCCTGGCATGTACGAGCCAGTAAGAGCAAAGTGCTCCTCCACATAACGCCTTTCTCATGAGTCAACTTTAAACTATGAGCTCTCTCTCATTTGTGAATTGCAACAACACCACACACCCTTGTCATCTCTAATTTTTGTATATATAGGAATAGGGTATGATACAATGAGTGAATGTTCTATAATATTATATATATTAAATTGAGCACAGTTATTTCTTTATTTGTTATAAAGTGTGACTTTGTATCTAGGCCAAGATGATTCATTTTTGGTTGATTTTGATTTTGAAGTTTTGTGCAGAACTCAATTTTGATTTATACTCTAAAATTATTGTTTCTATGAGTAATTTTATGAACTAAAAACTATGTTTATGTTTACTTTTTTAGGCTTGCTCCTCAGTTCACTTCGAGGCGTAAGATCTAACCTTTTTTGCATTTTTCTTTTTTCTCTTCTTTATGGTGTAAAGTGATGAGAGTTGTTGGACTTGCAGTGGATCTTGCCATATTCAGCCAACATAAAATTGTTTTGTTCAAATTCGAGAGGATTCTGAAGAATTTTAAGAGAGAAAAGTGTAAAATGTTGTTGGGGTTATTTGTCCAGCTGTGTGTTGATTGCATTAGCTTAAAGAGAAAAAATAATTGATGAGGATTCTGAAGAATTCTTAGATTAGATGTGGGACCGGATTAAGTTTAGGGTCAGTTGGTGTAGATGAGATCATCTGTTCCACAAAAACTTCTATTCCAATCATTAGATTATTTCCAAGTGGATGAAGCAGAAGTAGTGGCCCAGAGCCACGGACTGAGTAGAGTTAGCAGCAGATAGACAATGACATTCTAGTTTGCCATTTTATTTTCTTGTTTGGTTATCTTCTTTTTTTTTTTGATACGTGGAACCCGCAGCCGCTACCTTCGGTCGCGCACTGGGTAAACCCCGCTCCTTGTGCAAGTAGCCGCAAACCACACGAGGAGAGTTCAACCTCTTGTTTGGTTATCTGTGTACATGAAAAGGGTGAAGTTCAAGAAAAATATCAACTATATTTGCCATCATCTCAAGTCTGTTTTCTTTCAGTTTGTTAAAATGCATGCTCTATCCTTTGTCACTTTAATCATCAAAATGAAGTATGGTCTGTTCAGTTTTCCAGCAATGGAGACTATTTGGCATCATCATCAAGTGATTGCACAGCCATCATATGGAAGGTACATATACATGATATTTTTGTTGATGCTTTACTTGGACCATGTATACGACATTCCACTGTAGTTTCATGAATTTGTATGTATGAATATGCTAGCAGCTATTCACTCTCATCACCATTTGCTTTAGTAATATTATTTACTATCATTTACATTTCAGTTTATCGAAGGTGGTATATTTCAACATATAAGAAATTTGTTAAATAAAGTAAGTAATATTTACAAATTCAGTTAATAATCAGTAATGAATAAAAAATAGAATATATGAATGCATTAAGTTTCTGACTGAGACATTAATAATTGGGAAAGAGTCCAAATGGGTCCCAGAACTATGCTGCAGGTTGGACATTATGATAGATCTCTTCTATGCTGAAAAGTTATAAATTCGTCACTTTGCAAACGCAAGTTTGTTGTCCAGTTTACACTAGAGAATACTCTATTACTTTAACTAATTTTCTCATTTTCCTCCGGAAACATAATGGGTGGTTGTGATTAAGAAATAAATAGTTCATTTAAATTCTGATGAAAACCGAAAATCACACAAAACGAATTTACCGATTATCAATCTTTCGATAAACCCTAGTTTGAGATAATAATATTCTCGCCTTCCCTTCGGTCTTCACCGTGGACAAATCAACAAGAATAAGCTTCAATTGATCACGATTCAAGAAACGAAAAGGAAATCAAAATCAATATAAACCCTAATAAGCAAATTAGGTCCTCGAAAACTCAAAGTTTCCGCCGTCTCAAGACATGGTCTTGCCGATAAAATTCAATTCCAAAAGCATGCTTATCCTAGGGTTCTCATCCCATATATATAGTATAAGATGGATACCCACATTATAATTAGAAGCCTAATAAAAACAAGCCCAAAAATATTAGAAACATACTAGAATAAGATAGAAATAAAATAAGAAATAAACGAAACCAAAAATACTCGAGCATATCCACGGTCTCGTCGATCACGTCGATCGCATGCAAGCCATGCAGCGCTCGACGTTACTCCCTTTAACCTTTGCGATCGCCTCGAGCTCTTCTCACGTAAAATCTCGTAAACCTTCGATCCGACTCTGTTGCTTCGTCCCCTTCGTTCCTTGCCTCTTCTTCCACTCGCTCCACATCAACTCCCTCCCCCTCAAAAACGGCCTTGTCCTCAAGGCGGAAATCCGGAAATTGGTTTCGAAACTCCTCTATTTCCACCCAAGATGCTTCTTCCTCCCCTCGATTTTTCCACAAGACTAATACCTCCCGAACACGTCCGTGGGGAGAGACTTTCTCGCGCATACGCAATATTCGTTCCGGATCAAAAATACTCCCGATCTCCAAATCTAACGACGTGGGCAAAGTAGGTTCAACCGCATGATTCCCTATGACTTTCTTTAGTTGATTAACATGGAATACCGGATGAATTCGGCTTCCTGGAGGCAACTTCAACTCGTACGCCACGGCTCCAATTTTACGAAGAATCTTGAATGGTCCAAAAAATTTAGCCGCCAATTTTGAGTAGTGTTGTGGCATTACGGATGTTTGTCGATGTGGTCTAACCTTGAGAAATACTTGCTCGCCGACGGTAAACTCCACCTCTCGTCGATGGCGATTCGCTTGCTCGCGCATCCTGTGTTGAGCTCTCTCCAAATTCCCACGTAATTGTCGAAGAATCTCATCGCGCGATTGTAGCACATCCGACACTGCTGCAACTCGGCATTCTTCCGGCAAATGTCGCAATAAACTCGGCGGTGGCCTCCCGTATACCGCCTCAAACGGCGTTATGCGTGCCGCGGTTTGGAACGAAGTATTATACCAATACTCTGCCCAAGACAACCATCTCGCCCATTTCTTTGGGTGTTCAGACGAAAAGCAATGTAGGTACGTTTCCAAAATTCAATTTAATACCTCGTCTCGGCCATCGGTCTCCGGATGGTACGCCGTACTAAATTTCAACTTCGTACCTTGCGTTTTGAATAGTTCGCTCCAAAAAAGCACTAACAAACATTGGATCTCGATCACTTACTATAGTACCGGGTATCCCATGCAATTTCACCACAAAATCCACGAATTGAACGGCTACTTTCCTCGCGGTTATGGGAGTCCTCAGAGGTATAAAGTGGCCAGTATTTCGGTAATTTGTCCACCACCACTAGAATACACGAATAGCCCATGGATCGCGGAAGGCTTGTAATAAAATCTATCGAAATATCCTCCCAAATCCGAGACGGAATCGGCAACGGCTGCAGCAAACCGGTTGGAGATTGTGCCTCATATTTCGATCTTTGACACGTTATGCATTTAACCACATACTCTCGCACCGTGGCAAACATCCCCTTCCAGTAAACACTTGACGCAATCCGCCTATAAGTTCTTAACACCCCGGTATGTCCACCCATTGGAGTATCATGGAACTCGTGTAACAAAAATGGTATCCAACGTGATGTTTTGGCTAACACCAATAGGCCCTTGTGGAACAGTCGGCCCTCCATCACCGAGTAAGAAGGCCGCGAAGTAGGGTCTCGGTTTATCTCGTCAATTATTTCCTTCAACCTTTCATCTGCGTTTTGCTCTTGAATAATCTCCGGCAAATTATCCCAAATGGGCATGCTCAGTGCTAAATACGAACCCTCTTGCACCACCGTTTCTTCATACTGCCATGAGAGTGCATCCGCGGCTTGATTTGCTTTGCCTGGTTTATGTTCAATAGTAAAGTCATATCCAAGCAGTTTCGCCACCCAAACTTGTTCAGCTGGTGTAGCGACTTTCTGGCTAAGCAAATGCTTTAGGCTATGGTGATCACTTCGAACCAAAAATCTCCGCCCTATCAGATATGGTCGCCAATGCTGAATAGCCATCACCAAACTCATCAGTTCTTTTTCATAGGCGGATGTGATCTTATTTTCTGCGCGAAAACCCTTGCTATAGAACGCCACCGGGTGTTTGTCCTGCATTAAAACTGCTCCAATGCCAGAGTTAGAAGCATCACATTCTATAACAAAAAGTTTAGAAAAATCGGGTAACATCAACACCGATGCTGAAGTAATTGCTCGTTTTAGCCCTTGGAAAGCTGATTCGGCCTCCTCGCTCCAGATAAAGCGTCCCACCATCGCCTCTTTTTGCTGTAAACTCGTAAGAGGTTTAGCAATTATTCCATAACCTTTAATAAACCTCCGGTAGTATCCCGTCAAGCCAAGAAACCCGCGCACTGCCTTGATCGTAGATGGCGACGGCCACTCCACCACCGCGCGCACTTTCTCCGGATCCATGGCCACACCCTCCCCGGAAATAAGATGTCCTAGATAATCCACCTTGGTTGCTCCAAACGTACACTTCTTCCAATTGGCGTAGAACTCATGTCGGCGTAACGTATCCAAAACAATAGAAAGATGCTCTATATGTTCCTGCCACGAAGAACTATAAACCAAAATGTCGTCAAAAAAAACTAACACTCCCTTTCGTAGCCAAGGCCGAAACAAATCGTTCATCGCCGCTTGAAACGTGGCCGGGGCGTTTGTCAATCCAAACGGCATTACCAAAAACTCATAATGGCCATTATGCGTTCGAAAAGTTGTTTTTGGAATATCAGATTCCTTCATTCGGATTTGGTGGTAACCTGCTCGCAAGTCGATCTTAGAAAATACCCTAGCTCTAGCTAGTTCGTCAAGGAGCTCCTGAATAATGGGAATCGGGTATTTATCCGGTATAGTGGCTTTGTTGAGTTCACGATAATCCACACAAAATCGTCAACTCCCGTCTTTCTTCTTAACTAGCAATACCGGGTTCGAAAACGGACTATAGCTCGGCCGTACTATTCCCGCGGATAACATATCTGATACCAATCGTTCCATTTCATCCTTTTGCAAATGGTTGTACCGATACGGCCGAACCACGACGGCGCCCACATTCGGCTTTAGGGGTATGTTATGTTCGACCCCTCTATCGGGAGGAAGTCCGCTTGGATCTTCAAATACCTCCGGAAACCTTGTTAATACTGAATCAATCAACTCTTTTGCTGAATTCTCTTCCAATTCTCCCGCAAAAACCCAACTTGCTCCCAAATCGAAAACCCACGCAGCCATTTTGACATCCTCCCATTTCCGCAAAGCTTTCAGTGTGGCCGGAGCCCGCAGGCGCGACCCGTCGCCCCTAAGCTGCACCATTCGGCCGTTTAACTCGAACATAGTGTAGAGTTTGTCGTAATTCACTCGCAACTCCCCTAGGGTACGTAACCAAGCCACTCCCAATATCACATCCACGCCACTAAGAGGAAAAACATGGCAATCTACCTTGATCGGTCCCGGTTCGAAGTTAATCGCGACGTCCGAACAAAAGCCTTCTGAACACACACGATGACCATCTCCTAGCCGCACCGGAAAAACCCTACTCATATCCACCGACAAGCCCAATTCTTTAACTAACGTGTTAGATAAGAAATTATGCGAAGCTCCGCTATCTACTAGAATCGTAACCTCTCGCCCGTGGATCATACCTAAGAGACGAAGTGTCTCCGCCCCCGATAATCCAAACGCCGATAGTGCCGTCAACACGACCCTGTCGGATCCTCGTGCACCTCCCCCTTCGACCGTGGGTAACACCTCATAATCTCCGCTCTCTGTAAGAACTACTTCCTTCAACTCCAGTTGCTCTGTATCGTCCTCATCCACCATTAAAATTCGTAAATTCTTTAAGGCACACACATGATTTGTCGGATGATACGGTAACTTGCATTTAAAACATAATCCTTTACTCCGCAACTCTTCGCGCTCATTCTCTGTCATCCGGCGGAAAGGAGCACGGGCCACTCCCGGCCGTGAGTTAGCCGTGCCCGACGGAGGAGCTGGTAATGCTAACGTTGCCGCCGGCTGAATCGGCCGGGCATACTGCAGCGTTGGCTTTCGTGGCGTCCATGATTCCTTGCTACTACTATAAGTTCGTGTTCGATTTCGAACAGTAATCTCCGCCTTCCTAGCCAATTTAATGGCCGTCGAGAAATCTGCAGGCTCGATAAACCACACCTGATCACTAATTTGTTCTTTCAATCCCATGATGAAAAGGCTAAGTATGTTCTCCTTCGGCACGGTTTGTACTTGATTTGCTAAGTGCGTGAATTGATCAATATAGTCGGACACCGACTCCGTTTGCTTTAGTGCCGCGAGTTTCGCGAAAGCACTTCCTTCACAACTCTCATCAAATCTCTCCGCGAGTGCTCGGGAAAACGCCGTCCATGTATATTCTGGCGTCTTCGCGGTAAACCATCCATACCAGTTGAGGGTCGGTCCTTCCATAGCTAGGCCAAGTAATTGACGTTTTTGTGCCGCCGAACTCCCGTATAACTCAAAGTGATGGTTAACTCGGGATATCCATCCTAGTGGATCGTCTCCGTTAAAAACTGGTAACGGAGGAGAAAAATTCTGTCCACCTTCAAACCCCTCGGGCCGCGGATTATCCCGCGTTAGTAGAGCTTCTAGCTGCGCTTGAATTTGCGCAAGCATCTCGATCGTCTTGGCTGAAGTCACCGTCAATGTCTCTAACTTCCTTTTCAACGCCGTCACGCGCCCCTCCATCGTCGTCTGATTGTTACGGCTGGCTCTCGTCTCTACCATACACCGTCAAGATCCGACAGGTCGGACCAATTGATGAAAACCGAAAATCACACAAAACGAATTTACCGATTATCAATCTTTCGATAAACCCTAGTTTGAGATAATAATATTCTCGCCTTCCCTTCGGTCTTCACCGTGGACAAATCAACAAGAATAAGCTTCAATTGATCACGATTCAAGAAACGAAAAGGAAATCAAAATCAATATAAACCCTAATAAGCAAATTAGGTCCTCGAAAACTCAAAGTTTCCACCGTCTCAAGACATGGTCTTGCCGATAAAATTCAATTCCAAAAGCATGCTTATCCTAGTTCTCATCCCATATATATAGTATAAGATGGATACCCACATTATAATTAGAAGCCTAATAAAAACAAGCCCAAAAATATTAGAAACATACTAGAATAAGATAGAAATAAAATAAGAAATAAACGAAGCCAAAAATACTCGAGCATATCCACGGTCTCGTCGATCACGTCGATCGCATGCAAGCCATGCAGCGCTCGACGTTACTCCCTTTAACCTTCGCGATCGCCTCGAGCTCTTCTCACGTAAAATCTCGTAAACCTTCGATCCGACTCTGTTGCTTCGTCCCCTTCGTTCCTTTCCTCTTCTTCCACTCGCTCCACATCAAATTCATTTGCAATTTCAGTTACTGCAAATTTATTTTTATTCACCATAGCAAAAAGTAGGCGCTTTGCACTCAAATCTCACACCACCACATTCAGTGTGATTTGACATTTCTCTTGATCATGTATTTTTAGCATACAAGTTCATAAACTATTGAATCTAAAATAAAATAGCAAATACTGTAGATTTCAGTACACTTCAATATAATTGGCCTATTGGAAAACATTAAATTGCTCACGCTCTGATAGACATAGAACTTTCAAAAACCTTTGACTATGAGAGTTTTCCTTTAATTTTCTGTACTTCATCCATGTTCTCCAGCAGCTGAGCATTACTTCGATTGCAATATTTTAATTTCTTCTGCATCTCCTTTGTGAATAAATGTTATTGCAGCTTCACAAATACTACTATATGATTTTATTGCATCTATTAATTGTGAATAGTAAGATAAATAAGTTTTGTATGAAGAATAATTGATGCATCTATATTTTGAATCAAAACATGAATCATTGGTAAAAGACAGATGAAGAAAATGAAAACCTTATGATTGATTTATTTTTAACTAAAAGTCACAAATGAGGGAAAATCTGGAAAACATAAATAAAACCCCTCAATTATAGGTTATTATGTGATATACACCTTTTATATCATGATTTTATCTTGAGTACTGGGGCGGCTTCTGTAATTCTAAAAGATGGCTGACCAATCTAGGAGTTAAAGAATGATTCTTTCAAGCTGAGTTTGTTGTCAGAATGTCTTGGCTGTTGTATGTATATTCTTTCTTTACATTTACTATATTAATTCTCTAGTAATAAAAAGGAGTTTATTTAAAGGTTGTCCCTCTATGGGAAAATTGAACTGATGTTATATTTCAGAACTTACTATAAAATAAAGATAAATCGATTAGGAGTGGAGAAGTTGTGTCATAAAAGAGTTAATTTTATTTTTTTTTGGGTTGGGGGTGGGGGGTACTTCACACCTTAAAATTATTTGCTTTTCATTGTTGGGTGAGCTAATTGTATTTGACAATTGCAGTGTAGATATTCTGATGTGACTTGATTAAATAATGTTTACAGTCTTTTCTTTTTTATGGTTAATTTTATAGTTTAATGTGCATTGAAATATGGTAATTGATTTGTCCTAATAATAATCTAATGTTACTAGAGACTAGAGTTACTAAGTATTAACTCTTTTTAAATTTTAACCAAGTTCAGAATGCTGCAATAATTTTGCTTTTTAAGAGACAAATTTAAGATGTAATATTGAATTTGGAACAATGTTTGTACTCTTCGAATAGTGACAACATTTATTGCTTGTTAGATTTGTAGTGATCACTAAAAAAAATTGGTGTCTCAAGAGCTTGGTTCTCTCTTAAAATCTTTCTGTTCATTCTATTATAAGTATTTGGATGGTAGCATTAGCTCCATCCAAATACTTGGATATCTTAGATGAGAACTTGGGGTTATATTTTGTTAACGGGAGCATTTCAGATTTGTTAATTTTATATTTAAACATTGGTTCCATGATAGTAAAAAACATCCAAACCCAACTGATAAGCTTATTTTTACTACATTGATAAGTCGTACAGGGTTAGCCGGGTGCAAACACCCTTTTCCAGTGGAGTTCTTGTGTTATGTCTGATGTTTCAAGTTTGGCTATAAATAATATACCATTACGTTAACATGCTGGATTTATTATGGTTATAGGGTGCATTATAGCATGGTGCATGTGTTGTATAGTTCTTGATAATGACATAATATCCTGCTCTAAGCTGCGTGCCTTAAAAAAATAAGAGTGGAATGTCAAGTATATACATTTCCATGTTTGAAAATGCAAAAATATACAAACTTTTCCATAAATGCAATAATATACAAATGACCCTACTTCACCTCCAGTGTGTGTGCAGGTGTGTTGCAGTTTGTGTTTGAATTTTTTGAATAAGTAGTCTCGAAATTAGCAAAATAAAAGTTGGTGATTTTTTTTAAAAAGCTAAAGTTGTTTAAAAAAAACTTCTTTAATTGATATTTTCATAAAACAAAAAACTTCGTTTAAATATTTTAAAAACCTGAACGAAAATTTAATATTTTGTTAATTTAATTTATGAATTCAATTTGAGGAAATTTTTATATTTTAGTAAATTTAATTTACGAAATTTATGCAATTTTGATAATTTAATTTAAGCAATTTCATTAATTTAATTCAGGCATTTTCGTTAGACAATTTCGATAATTTATTTTTGGCAATTTCATTAATTTAATTTAGGCAATTTCGTTAATTTAATTTAGGCAATTTCATTAATTTAATTCAGAATTTTGATAATTTATCGAAAAACCGGTTTTGTTAATTAGGCAATTTTGTTAATTTAATTAGGCAATTTTGATAATTTAATTTAGGCAATTTCAATAATTTAATCAATTTCGATAATTTAATTTAGGCACCGTCCGATCGGGCATAATTAAAATATATATATATATATATATATATATATATATAAATATACATAAATTTTAAAAAAAATTATTTGTGCCGATCGATCGGCACTGCCCGATCGATCGGCATAAATTAAAATATATATAAAAAATTATACATAAAAAATTATAAGTGCCGATCGATCGGCCAGTGCCGATCGATCGGCACAAATTATATATATAAAAAATTAAAAAAAAATTATATGTGCCGATCGATCGGCACTGCCCGATCGATCGGCACTTACATATACACACACTTACACATTACACACACCGAAATACACATACACATATATATACACAGACAACGAAATCCTTCACATCGGCACACTAAATCGGCACACTCAAATCCGAGAAATCTATCGGCACTACTCACGTCGAATCTTCCAAACCTACTCACGTCGGCACGAATCTTCCAAACCGGTCGAAACCGCTCCTAACAATGGAAGAGGTTAGTATTTATTTGAAATTAAATTAATTTTTAGATGTGAAATTAATGTATAATTACATATTTAAAAGTGGTTTTTTATGAAATATATATGTTGGGTTTAGTGAGTATAATATAGATTTGTTTGGATTGGGTGAAAATTGGTGAAATTGAGGTAGAAATTGCCGGAAAAAAGGTTGAAATCGCGGCGGCGTTACCTCAGCGCCGACCGGTCTGACCGGTCTGAACCGGTCCGACCGGTCGGCACGTAATTTTTATGTAATTTTTTTTTGTGAGTTTATTTGTAACTGTATTAATTATAATTGTAATATATAGGTTAATTTTAAACGGTTAGCACTACGAGACGTTTCTCCGAGGATTACAATATACTATAAGCATGCTTTAGGCACTTTGATTAGAGAGAAATTATGTAGGCAGGGTGGTATGGATCTAGTCCAACAGTTTATTTGTGGTCAGTTCGGGGGTATAGTGGGTTGGCCAGATAGTAAGAATGTTATGCGGGCTCTTCACCAGCTATTATGCTATGAGATTTCGGTACGACCTTCGGAGGTTTGGTTTAATTATGTTGGTCAGAACATCCGTTTCTCTCATCCGGAGTTTGCATTGGTTCTTGGGCTCATGTTCGGCGAGTGTAGTTTTGACATGGCGGCCCTCTTATCGCCTCTCGAATGCGGGGTGTACAAGCAGATTCAATGGTGGGAGACCAATTGAAGCAAAGAACTTGTTAAGCTGGTTTACACAATATGAGTCCGGTGGCGTTTCAGATGATGACTTGATTAAGTTGTCGAATATTTTAGCTCTTTTTTTCTGGTTCTACGCTCCTGAGACACTAAGAAAATTGATACATGGATATGGGTATTGGGCGATGATATCAACCAATGGAATGCGTTCCCATGGGGTGCTTTTACCTACGAGGCCATGTTGCACTACCTCAGTTACGTACCAAATTCTTTGGACCTCGTAGGATCAAAATATAATCTCTACGAGCCGATTTGGGCACTACAGGTATAATATTTGTTCACAACTTAATTATTACTAATTTCTAATTTTTTATTAGTTTAAATAACTCGATATATTTATATTGTAATATAGGTGTGGGCATATGAGGTCATTCCTAGTTTGGGAGCTCGTTGTGCGACCCTTCTACATCCCGATGGTTTCCCTCGTTATTTACGGTGGTCATTTAATGACGCCCGATCGGCGTGATATAGCTAGGTTTTTTAAGCGCCAGGTAAAAATATTTTTATTATTAATTACACAATGAATATGTTATGGAGTTTCTTATTAATATTTAATGCACAAATATTATGTATTTCAGATGAGAGACTCGGTAGTGTTTGAAATGTTAGTACCGACCGAGCTTGAGGAGAGGTGTCCATATTGGCGAGTGCGGTTGGTAGTAATGCATTTGGACTACACTTTCTCGTGCCCTTGAACCCCCTACCGGCACAATATGATCAAGATGGACAGCGTATCTTGATCAGGCGCACCGAGGAGAGCAGACGTAGTTCGAGCAGAGGAGTTATCGGTGGGGAGGAGGAGCAAGAGGAGGAGCACACCTTGTGGTAGATAGTAGGAGAGTTCGGAGGCGGGCCCGCCGTACACAAGCATCTTCATCGGCAGCCGAGAGATGCATCAGGTAATAAACTTAAATTCACAGTAAAAAATTTCTAGTGAATTCCTCTTTTAATAATCGTCTTCTTCTTTGATAATTATTAGCCGTTGGTGAGACATCTAGTTCAAGGGACCCAAGAATAGAGGCCATGATCAGTCGATCTATTCAAGAAAATTTTGAAAGATGCGAGCAAGCTATGATGAATAGAATTGAAAGATGCGAGCAAGCTATGATGAATAGAATTGATGATTATCATCGGACTCTCGATCGGGAGCTAGTGAGTAGGTGTGAGGAGCTGCTTGGATAGAAGTAATAGGCCATTTCGATCCGGATATAGGCCGGCACGCTCGAGCTACGCAGTTGACCCCAGTGGGATGAGCCCGCACCACCGACATTTAATGAGCAGGGTCAGGCTATGGATGTAGAACCTGGCGGCGAGTTGGTAAGAGAATTTTTCAATTAATTTAATTTCTTTTCCTAATTTAATAATTGTCTTTTGTAGAATATGTTTGAGCCGAGTAACTCGTTGGCTCAGAGTTTTGAACAGTATTTGTCTAGTGAAACCTTGGCCTTTCGACGTCCAGATGATTTTCCACTTCAACAAGAATGGTTCAAGGATTTTATAAAGATTGATTCTGAAATGGATTGTGAGATGGTAAACTGCTATATCCAGTCACTGCGGGTCAGGCTAGTTCAAGGTAACCTACCCGTGACTCCAGATGCCCAATACACAGTCGTAGCGGACTCTACGGTTTTGGTAAGTTTTTTCATATCTTGAGTATTTTTTGAAAAATATGGTATTTGTTTAGTTTAATTTTATCATTGAATAATTGTTTATAGATGGGTATTATGAATGAGTGGCTCAAGTGCGTGAAGAATCCAGAAAGTAATAGACACGAGAATGATAATGATTATAAATGGGTTCCTCAAGAGGAGGATGTGCAGTGCGTGAAGGGGAATCCAGAACTTGGGACAAGCGATTGATACTCCGCCAAATATGTGAGTACTATTCATAAATTTTATATATAATAATTTTAAGGTTCTAAATTATATATTTGTATCTATTGTAGATCATATTTCCAATCTTGGCAGCACACCATTGGTTCGTATTGCGGTTATGTATTTCAGATTGGAAGCTCGAGATGTTTGACTCGAAAAATAAATTTAGAGATCCAAATGTATTCAATTGGCGCGTCAAATGCCTTATAGCTTTCCGGAAATTTATAGCGCGATTCTTATGGCACGAGAACTATTGGGCGTGTAATGCATATAGTTATCCATTCCCCGGAGGTCAGAGACCCTTAGTTGTGCTTATGGATGATGAAGAGCAGTACTTGCAATTGGATTCGTATAGTTGCGGGGTATTTACATGCATGACTATAGAGCATCTCCTCACTGGTTTTCCCACTCGGGTATGGGGTAATGAAGAGCGAAACATTAGTAAATATCGTAATTGGATGACTGTAAAATGTTTTGAAATATGTGAGATTGCTTGAATTTTATCGTAATGTAATGTAATTGTTTATTTTATGAGCAATTAGCTTGAATTTTGCCTTATTGCTTGAATTTTGAATTGTCAAATGCCTTATTGATGTAAACTGTAAACTGTAAACTGTCAAATGCCTTTATTTTATGAGCAATTAATTTATTTTATGGCTGTAAACTGTCAAATGCCTTATTGCTTGAATTTTGAAATGTAATGAAATGTGTGATATTGCTTGAATTTTACGGACATATGGTGTACTATATGCTGTCATACTCATATTTGAATTTACGAACATATTAAAAAAAATATATATATATATATGGTCCGATCGATCGGACAAGGCCGATCGATCGGACCATATTTAATTTTAATTAAAAATATATGGTCCGATCGATCGGACAAGGGCGATCGATCGGACCATATTTGAATTTTTTTTTTAATTACTGATGTAAAAAAAATATATATATGGTCCGATCGATCGGCCTTGTCCGATCGATCGGACCATATTTGAATTTTTTTTTAATTACCGATGTTAAAAAAATATATATATGGTCCGATCGATCGGACAAGGCCGATCGATCGGACCATATTTTTTTTTTAAATGTTAAAAAAAATAAAAAAAATAAATAAATATATGGTCCGATCGATCGCGATCAGACCATATTTAATTTTTTTTTTAAATAAATATATGGTCCGATCGATCGGACCATATTTTATTTTTTTTTAAATTACGGATGTTATTAATAATCAAAATTATACTTAAAAAATCAATATAATTGAAATAAACTCTTAAAAAATAATAAATTTTAAAATAAAAATTTGATAATAAATATTTCGGGGAATATTATGAAATGGTGTAATAAAGCTTTATATATATCTATACATTAGCAAAATTAAACATGAATCATTCTTGAATGATAGAAGTAGTTATGACTTTATACAAAAAATGAACTCATTTTTCGAAATATAAGAAGAGATCGAAAGTTTTTTTTTTAATTATGTCTCTATTATTATATTTCAAAGTTATTCATAATATCCTCAATATCCTCTTCGTATATCACTTTTCGTTGCTCGAATTCGATGTTTTGAGGGTTTAGAGGAATAGTATTTGGGGTTTTGATCAAGGGTTTTGAGGGTTTAGAGGAATAGTATTTGGGGTTTTGATGAATAGTAGTTGGGGTATCCCTTAATCATCCTATCGGTCGGTGTGTATACAGCTGTCGGCACGAATAATTTTGTAGTCAAATTTCAAGAAAATAATACAGCTGTGACAGCTGTCACAGCTGTAACGATTGTTTTTACTTTTTTTTTCATTATTATCGGCAATATATTGGTTTTTTTGATCGGACCATATTTGAATTTTTTTTATGTTTTTTTTTTAAATTACTGATGTTAAAAAATAAAAAAATAAATATATGGTCCGATCGATCGGACAAGGACGATCGATCGGACCATATTTGAATTATTTTTTTTTAATTACTTTTGTTAAAAATAAATAAATAAATATATGGTCCGATCGATCGGACAAGGCCGATCGATCGGACCATATTTGTTTTATTTGTTTTAAATTACTGACCATGTTAAAATTTAGGGTTTATACGCTATTTAATTTAGGGTTTATATGCTATTTAATTTAGGGTTTTGTCAATTAAGGGTTTATACGCTATTTAATTTAGGGTTTAGGGTTTATATGCTATTTAATTTAGGGTTTATACGCTATTTAATTAAGGATTTAGTCAATTAAGACAAACACCACACAATTAAGGATTTAGTCAATTATATCACTTTTCGTTAAACAAACTTCATACTTCAAATAATATATAGAAAATAAACTAGAACTAAGACACCACAAATTTAATCTTGTGTCTCCCCTCTCTGAACATGTCCTCCTTGTGTGGCCTCTTTCGTGACAAACACCACACTTTACGCTACGACCTTGAGTTGAGCTTGTGGAGGCCTCCGCTCCCGATCGGTAACGTCTCGCTTTGGGCGACCGGCCCGACGCTTTGCTAGGGGGTGGTACCGGTGGATCTCGCATCTCGAATATGGTCGGGAATGGTCCAAAGCTCCAATGCGGGTAACGAATTAAAGTGGTGTTCGTAAATATCCATGTGGTTGCTTGTAGTGTACATATTGTGGACATAGTTGTAAAATTGGTCTCCGCTCTCCTCGTCGGCGACAACATGCTTGTAAAACAACAATGCGTTAGATATATAATAAGTGATTAACAAGTGTAAAAGAATTCATACGGAATCGCAACGGCGTGGGAGCATGGTATTAGGTCCATATCAAATTCGTGACACGTGCACGTTTGCTTCTCCAAATCCACCTTATAGTTGTGATTTCTCTCGTCGTTGACTTTGTATCTTCCTCTGGCGGTTAAGGTGACAGTATATGAGCGTGCAAGGTCAATGCGCGCGCTTAACTTCCTCTTCGCAACGTCCACCAACGGATGGCTATTCTCACTCAGCAGTTGACGCCTTTCATCCCACCATGACTCCATAATTGCTCGTATCGTGTCTATCATCGAGCAAATCGGCAATCGACGGGCCCATAAAAGTCTTCCGTTGAAAGACTCGACACAATTTGATGATAGAAAGCTGTAGCGATGCCGCGGACATTGCGACCGTGCCCAACGTTCGGGACCAACCTCTATCAGCTTGTTGTATGCTCCTTCACTCGCCACGAGGATTGATGCCATGTACTTCCTAAAGTCCGACTCACGGTATGCAGTGGCTGCCTAACGGAACATGTAGGGTACTTCATTCTTGTAAGAAGTGAGCTTGTTATTAAGATGGACGTTGCAAAGGCAGTGAGGAACTCCAGGAAACACTGCTTCGACAACATTTTTAATACTGACATGCTGGTCAGACACGATCAGTAGGTCGCCGCTCGAACCGTACACTCGCTTAAGATTCTGTAGAAACCACGCCCATGAGTCATTGTTCTCAATTGGTCCAATGCCAATGGCGAGCGGTAAAAGCTATTCGTTGCAGTCTTTAGTAACTGCAGCAAAGAGAATGCCGGTATTCTTTCCCTTCAGGTGAGTTCCATCAACTACAATCACCTTCCTCAAATGCCACATAAATGCGGGGATGCACGCGGCCCCATGCAACAAACGCGTACTCGAACCTCCCGTCGCCTGTCGGCACGAAGATTAGTTACCGTTCAGGGGTTTACCTCGCTTCAACATGTGCAAATATCGAGGGAGCATCTTGTACGAGTCTTCGTGACTCCCATAAATCAATTGAATCGCATTGTTTCTAGCACGCGGGGCCTTATAATACTCCACCTTCACACCAAATTTCGGACGCATCTCATTGATCATGTCTCGAGGTCGCAACATCGTTCCCTCCATACGCATTCTTTGCCCAAAATAGGCTCCGATAGTCTTCGCGAATGCGGTTATCGGTCCGGCATTATCAAAGTCGAATCTTGACATCTCGTGCTCCGGCACAAAATCGTAAATTGTCCAATACATACCATTATGTCGTGCACGTACTACGAATGGACAAAGATCGCCCAAGCGGACATTCAAACCACCGATACCGAGGACTTGCCCTCTTCACTTTATAAGACCGTCGACACTCTAAATGCCGGAGACCAACGGCTATTGTTAGGGGCGTCCTTCTTCCAAAAGATGTTGCCGTTTCCGAGAATGCCCTCTTCAATCTTCTCTATATCCGTACAACCAATGACACCGCTTGACTGGCGGAATAATTGGCACTAGCCAATTTCGACTTCGTCGACAACTTCATTATCTTCGTCTTGTAGGGCAACCGCTCCGTTGCGTGGTCGCTCTAGAAGTGTCATTAGCCGGTTTAAACCGCCTTCCCCACGAATCCATGATGCAAACTCATACATGGTTCCATAAAAGTTTTCAGCGACAACATGTTCGTCTTCCTCATCCTCTTCCTCTTCCTCTGCCGTATAATCCTCGTCATACGTATCATCATCATCATCGTTATTATCATCCGCACCTTGATCCTGTTGTTCTGCTTCTTCTTGCTCCTCTTGTTGCTCTTCTTCTTCTTGCTCCGGTTGTTGTTCTTGCCTTCCAAACTCATATGCAGCTCCGCTTTGACCATATGCATCACCAAAAATATACGGGAAACTAAATTGGTAATCAAATGAAGGGACGTAATGTCCTTGTTGTGATGTTCAAGCACAATCGGCCGTCAAAACGACGCAAACAGTTGGATCGGCCTCTAAGTTGATAAGTCGAACCAAGTCATCATCCGTCATCATTAATGACTTAATCAACTTTCCAGATCGAGCATGCTCCAAGGAATAAAGCGCATAGGGGGTAAGCCGTGAGTTAATTTGTGTACGGGCTTCGATGCTTGCTCTTAAGGATAACAATGTTAATTGGTCGGTCCGAAGTGGGGCAAGTTGTTCATCCCCACCTTTGTAATCGAACCCAAGAAACAACCTCCATACTTTACGCTTACACGTGTCCGGGTAGACATCCGGAAAGAATTAAAAAAGAAAAAAGTATCTTAGTACTCCGCAAAACCAGACTTAGTACTCCGTAAACAACACATAAGATAAGCTAACATGCGGAGAGCAAAGATTATACGTGAATTTAAAAAATATATTAAAAAGTAATTATAGTAATTTATTCGTAGAATCGTATGTGTAATCAAGCATAGATATTTACTCCTCAAATCAAGCAAAATCAAGCAAAATCAAGCATAGATATTTTATAACTAATAATACGTACATATTTTCTCCTCAAATCAAGCAAAATCAAGCAAAGATATTTTATAACTAATAATACGTACATATTTACTCCTCAAATCAAGCAAAATCAAGCAAAAAAATTCGTTCAAATCAAGCATAGATATTTACCCTCAAATAAAGCAAAAATCATACGTATATATTTACCTAAAATCATACGTATATATTTACCCCTCAAATCAAGGAAAATCATACGCCCTCAAAATAATACATAGATATTTACCTAAAATCAAGCAACAAATATAACAATTTATGGAATAGGTTTACCTTTAAAATTGTTTCACACTCTCGCTCCCTCGCTCTCGTTCTCTCTCGCGTTTAAAGGACCCTCCCTCCCTCCCTCTCGTTCTCTGAAATAAAATTCTCGCTCTCTCGCACCCTCGCTTGTCTTGCTCTCCTTGTTATAGAGTTCAATTTTTTTTGCATGTGAAAATAATCATGGAAGAGTATAAGCGTGTTGCATGTGAAGAGGAAAAGAATCAGATTCCTCCTACTGTGTATAGAGTTCAGTTTTTTCTGCATCTATTGTTGCATGTGACTAGGTAAAAAGGTAAGTGAATATCTTTCCAGATTTTTTTTCTCTCTAAATAGTACATGTACACTTTGATTCTTGATTAAAAAAAAAAAATTCGTTGGACTACTGCATGCATGAGACGAAATTATTCTGCATGCATGAAGACAAAAAAGGCTGGACGTTTGGTCAACACATGTGATAGATTAAAGTAGTAAGAGAGAGAATGTTAAATAAGTAAAAACAAGACACTTGCTGTCGATCGGAAAGCAAAGATTATACATAAATTTATACATAAATTAAAAAAAAATTATATGTGCCGATCGATCGGCACTGCCCGATCGATCGGCAGTTAAAAAAATAAATATATGGTCCGATCGATCGGACAAGGCCGATCGATCGGACCATATTTTTTTTTTAAATTATGTTAAAAAATAAAAAAATAAAAAATAAATATATGGTCCGCAATGAGACCATATTTAATTTTTTGGACTTGACACTTGCTGCAAAAACAAGACACTTGCTGCAAAAGTAGGAGGAAATAGAAAAACCTATTAACCTAGGTAACTTTTATAGGTTTCAGAAGACAAAATGTACATTTTTGCAATTATGGAATCTCATGTATATTTTTGCATTTTCACATGTTTGTTTTGTACATTTTTGCACATCGCCCAAAAAATAATCTGTCCTCTCAAGGATCAATTCATTCATTTATAACTCTGAACTCCTAGTAACTGCTTAAAAGGAAAGCCATATAAACTGGTGATGATCTTGGTTTTACTTATTTGATGATCTGTTCATGCCCAGAGCTCAGGGAACTGACAGTTGCTCCATGTTTGCGGCTTCTTTTCCCTTGTTCAGGAAGTTACCTTTGTTAAGCATGCCTTGTGGTGAAGTTGGACACTTAATCTCTTAGAAGCTTGAGTGACTCCAACTGCCTAATCAGGTGATACCAACATGCTTAGCTAGATAGTTTCCAAGATATTAACCGATACTCTATTTGATGTTTCCTTCCTATTTTTCTCAACATTAAATACCTAGCAATCTGTCTAACATATAGGGGCCTAATGCTGATGTTTTGAAATATATGAAGTTTAATCTAAACTAATACTAAATCTGCTAAATGCAATCCTGCGGAAGATAATAGTAAGTAGAGAGTAATAGTAAGTAGAGATTACTGTATGAATGGATCTTTATTTCTTATTACAATTTAGTGCCCATTTACCATGTGTTGAGGCGTTCACTGTTTCTGAGTGCAGTTTCTTCTTTCAGGTGCAGGATGATAATGGAGTCACGCCGATACACGTGTTACGCAGCCACAAGAAACCCGTCTTCTTGGTGTCATGGAGTCCCGACATATATTTACCTCTGACACAGGTTTTCTTGGTGTCACAGGAGCATAATCTAAATGGGCACACAGGTTTTCTTTTATACCAACAATTTTCACTTCATTTTTTTGCTCTGTATATGCTCACCGTTTTGTTCTGTCCATTTCTACTAGGCGAGTAATTAAATACTTCAATTTGGGTTACCTGTGGAGACTTTATCACCAGTTTATTTTAGCTTATTCTAAAAAATAAATATTTTTACGCCCGTTTGGGAAAGCATATTCTAAACAATAAATTATTTTTAACTTATTTTCATAAGTTGAAAACAATTTGTAGATATAGATCTGCATATCAAATTCCAATGAGAACATTTTCTAAAATATATTTTATTTTATTTTTCTCTATTCAAGTGCTTATACATTAATGTATCCAAACACATATAATTTATTTAACTTAAATGTTTATAAGATAAACACTTTTACCAGAAGCTTTTTTTAATTGTTTTTCCAACTGGGGCCTTGATCATGCTCTATTGCCATTCAACATAATATAATATTAGTTGAATTGGTCCTCAATAAGTTTTAGTGTGAAAATATTTTGGTCAAATTAGTCCTCCAAAATTTATTCCAAAAGTATTTTTTTAATATTTTAATATATTTTTCAAAGTTGTGTTGATTAACTAATTATATTTTTTAAAAGTTGTAATATATTTTAATATATTTTTCAAAGTTGTAAAAATATATATTTTTAATATTTTAATATATTTTTCAAAGTTGTGGAAAAATTAATTAATGATCAATTTGGCCAAAATTTAAAATTTTGAAAGCTAGTTTGACCAAAAATTTCAAATTGAGAATCAATTTAATCAAAAATCACACATTTATGAACAATTTAGGTCGATTTGCCTAAACTAAAACAACTCATAGTTCTTAGGATAAGGAAAGACTAATGAGTAATTTTTTAGAGAGTACATATTTGATTTGAAATAATTGAAATTGATTGTATATTCGTAATATATTCATCAAATAGCATTGGTTTAGTATTCCTTCCATTCAATTTTATTAATTTACTTTCATAACTCGAAAATTAAAAAAATTATTTATTGTGTGTAAAGTAAAATAAAACAATAGAGACCACTAAAATATATAAAAATGTTTTTATAAGTAAAAAAAAAAAAGTAGATTAATGTAGTGGGAGGGCAATAAAAAACTGAACTAATGAAGCACATACATAAGATACCGCTTTTTACATAAACAGAACTCCTTCCACCACGGCCTAAACTCCGATGGCTGCAAGCGGCGGAGGCGGCGCTAAAAAAGATGGATCAGCCAAATCGATAGTTGCTGATCAAATCTCCCAGTCTGTGCAGTCTACCTCCAACCTTCTTCATCTCATGCTCCAGTCCTCCCCCTCCCGCGTCAGTCTCTCTCTTCTCTCTGACACACACAGCACTTATGAACTCACGCATTTCGGTGATATACAATTCCAGACGTAATTGAGTGTGCCCAAATCCGAAATCCGGAATTTCTAACTTGTTCCTGTGTGCTTTTGAGATTTCCATGTACTGTGAAAGAAGATGGATTTATTTGAACCGAGAGCTAGGGCTTTTTTTTCCTTTTTATTGGATGAAACAGACAATTTTTTTTTAAGTTCATCAAATACTCGAATCAGAACCGAGAGTTGTTTAATTTCGTTGTAGGGACAATTTCTTCTTCTCTGGACCATGGGGAGTCATATCCAGATTTTGAGGACGTGAGAAATTCACGAATTCAATAATATAGTAGATGACTTGGTGCCTGGGTCTCATGTTGGTTAAACAGATTATTGAAGGGGGATTTCATAATGGCATCATTGCGATCCATCTCCTTTAGCCGAGCACTTGGAGCTTGTTAGAAGTTATTTAAATATGGCATAGAAATGAGTATATGCCTTGATCACATAGATGTTACCATTGAGTTATTGCATCATAGTCTTTGTCTTTGCCTTCATAAAAATAGGAGGTAGAAGCAATATGTATAGTGTGAGTGTATATAGCGCATGTGTCTCTGGGTATGTCATTTTTGTGCACAAATGTGTCTTCATTACTGTGTGTAGCGTGTTTGCAATGTATAACCAAGTAAATTCGGTAATAGTGAACTATGGAAAGTTTAGAGCCATGCTGACAAACTCTCAATGGATTAAGTATTAAGAGCTCACCTGAATTCTCTTTGTACCCTTAAGTGTTTGATTGATTAAATTCCGGCTATGTAGTAGTTACAGTGGGCATATCTTGGCTAGTTTTATAGCAATAAAAGTACGGTGAACACCTATGCTTGAGGCAGAAGTTAGACTTTATCTTGAGACTTTTTTTTTCTGTGCAATCAATTCTATTTGAATATAATGATCATCTTTCAAGAAATACTTATTTCTTGTAAAAGCAGCGGTATAATCATAATAGAAACTAGGAAAGTAATCAAATACTTCTTAAATATCTTGAAAGGAGAAGGCAATACTTGATTAAGAGAGTAAATATAATTTACAGGGCATCTGGATATATTTATTGAGAAGTTTTGGGTGATCATGGGTGATAAGACACAGAGGTGAGCAATACATGTTTGATGTGCCCTTTACAATCTCAACTCCTTTATTAGGTTTTTCACTTTTAGTATTCCGAATCTCGTCGGCTTGAATTGTTACTTTTGTTCAGTTTTTCAGTGTGAAATAATGAATTTCTACCTTGTTGGTGTTTATTTTAACAGTTAATAAGTGAGAGTCTTTATGGGTTTCAACTTCTCAATTTGTTGTAAAAATTTCCGAACCTATTCTTGCGATAGTATTAATTGCTATGGATGATATACATGAATGAAAATTTGAGTGCCAAATCTTCTCAGGCTCAACTAATGAAACTTCCTAGAAACCTTCTGGCCATGACCTCCACGATAAAAAATACTGAGTCGGTAAGTGCATTGTTATGCTGATTGAAATCCTTATAAGAAAAGTTGACTTGATTATGACAATGACAGCTGGGTTTGGTGCAGGTGTTAGAGCAGATGCCTCAAGTAATTTCATCTCTGGATGCACATGTGGAAAGAGGATTTCAATGGTCATATCTAGTCTATTTCTACTACTTTATAATATCTTTCTTCAGTCTTGTTTTCATTATTTTTCTTCACTAAAGTCTCTGAAAAATGAACATGCTGAGGAGGCAAATACATTTGTAAGATGGAAGTGAGGTAGAAATAGGGATTAGTGTCTCTGAATTGATACGTGCAAGACATATGGGCCATAGACAGTAATGCGTATGCCAAACTAGTGCAATACAGGAGTGTCAATCCTTTTGAGATGAATGAAAGTCAGGACACATTGAGAAACAAAACAAAAATGACGTAAACCATAATGCCCTCCAATGTGTATAATCTAATACCGGTGATAACATTCTCATATTTATTGACATTCTTAATCTTATTTTAATTGCAACTTCATTCATGTGAATCATTTAGTGCTTTCATATTGAGTCCTAATTATGTTTGTGCACTTTATCACCAACATGGTATCTAGACAGAAAAAAATGATGAGTGCAATTATTCTTTGAGGCATTTTAACATGCTCTTCTTTCTTGTGCTCTCTAGCATGTGTCTGTTTACTATTTGATATAAGACTCTCACCTCTCCAATTCTAAGAGATATAACAAGAGGAGATATGGACTATTATAATAGATGTGTCTATTTACTTATTATTATTTTTTCTTATTTTCTTTGCATGACACTCGTGGTTTGAACTTTCACAGTCTGCCTCATCTAGATACCGTAGTTCAGTTACTCTCCAATATGCAGAACAACCAACTTAAGTCTTTGTCAAGAGCTGACCTTACTCAACAGGTACTAAACTGTATCCATGCTTGTGTTTCGGCCCCTTCTTGATGTAGATGCCTGTGTGGTTTTGTCAAAATGGTTTGCTCGGTGTAATTAACTGTGTTTGTTTTCAGAAGGACCTTGAACCTTCGGAGCAGGATTCTCCGGTGACCTAGGGGTACATGAAATTTGCAAGGGATCAACAGATGCCATGATCTAGTTTGAGCTAGGTTTTTCCTGCACATCTCTTGAATTTGTGATTCTGATTTAACTTATGAATTGAATAACCATGTACAGTATATGAACAACGTTGCCTATCTTATTCTAAGTTTCTAACCCAAGTCTGGTTCCTTTTCTAACCCAACTTCATTCTTTCTATTGATCTAAGTAGAATATTTTGTCTGCTTCGAATAAGTTGTGGGTTTGGTAATTTAATTAATTATACTCATTTCGTCCCAGCCGACTTGTCTTGTTTGATTTTGGCATAGATATTTTTGTGAGTGAGTGGTTGTGTGTAGAGAGTAGGTGATTGTATGTAGAAAATGGAAGTTTGTGTAGTAATTATTTTCCTTTATAGGAGATAAGACAAGTTGGGTGGGACGGCCCGGAAAGGAATATAAGGCAAGTCGGGCGGGACGGGGGGAGTAGTTATTTTTAATAGAGAAATTCAAGTAGTAAATGCACCAAAAGGATAGAGCATCGCCTTTCCACCGGGAAGAACTTGTGTCACACTAAAATGGCTTTATGTATCATACTTCATAAATACATTTGTACGTGGCATATATTATATGGTCCACTATTTTAATTATTTATGCCAACATATCAACTTCCTTATATAATATGATAAAGATACACAAAAGTGTGGAAGCAAGTTTTTGTGTTTTTTCAGTTTTCACTCTTGATTTTTGCTTGGCGAAGAAAAATACTACCAAATTTACATTTCTCACAAAAGGCGCAAACACATAGGAAAAATTATTTACTTGAAAACAAAATCGAATTGAGTTTGGATGGTGCAAAAGGGGGGCGGGCGGGCCTAGCCCTAGGCCTACTAAGCCAACTCATTTTTTTTTGGGCTCACTCAGTCAGTCAAATTTGTCCGATACATTATTAGGCCGTGACATATGGAGTTAAACACTGATCTTTCGGGCAGGTAGGCTTGACCAACTAATTTTTCTTATTTTTTAAATTATATTTTATTGCATAAAATAAAATAAAGATATAATTTAAACTAAATGTCATTAATATTTGTATATGTTATAATTTAATCAAACAAATTAAATAGAATATATTATAAATTTATATTCAAATAAACATCAAATCATCCAAATTAGAACAATAAATAACTTAAAACTTTTTATCTTTTAAATTTTTTCATTTGCATTTGAAGAATATTATGAATAGTAATTAATAATATTTTTTTTGTCTAAGGGCTTTTAGCTGGAAACCCACAGGCATATTTTCGAACTTGTAATTTGATAGCTCAATCAAATGCTTTTTCCGCGCAAAAACTTCTGTGACATTGACATAACTACACATATAGCGCAGTTGGCTGGTTGCTGGGGCTCCCTTTCAAGTGGCCCCGGGTTCGATACCCACTGACAGCATTTCTATTTATTTTAATTTGATATTTATAAATTTAATTTCTTATTTAAAAAAAATAATATATGACAAAGAATATTAATATGTATATTAACAAAAATTCTTGTTAAAAAATATAATATTTTTTTAAAAAATTATAATTGTATAAACAACTGCAATATGACACGAAAAATAATAAATTTAATTTATTATTTTAAAATAAATTAAGATATGACATAAATAATATTAATATGTATATTAAAATTTATTCTTGTTAAAAAAATATAGTAATATTTTTAAAAAAATTTTATAAAAATTTATAATTGTATAAACAACTACAAATGACACGAAAAATAATAAATTTAATTTCTTATTTTTTAAAAAATAATATGACACGAAGAATATTAATATGTATATTAAAAAAAATTCTTGTTAAAAATATAATATTTTTTTTAAAATTATAATTGTATAAACAACTACAATATGACACGAAAAATAATAAATTTAATTTTTTATTTTAAAAGAAATTATTATATGACACAAAAAATATTAATATGTATATTAAAATTTATTCTTGTTAAAAAATATAGTAATATTTTTTAAAAAAAAATTATAAAAAAATTATAATTGTATAAACAACGACAAATGACACGGAAAATAATAAATTTAATTTCTTATTTTTTAAAAAATTAATATGACACAAAGAATATTAATATATATATTAAAATTTATTCTTGTATATATAATAGTCATAGAATTTTAAAAAAATCTAATTGTTTATATAATAGTCATAGAAGAGATATAACATAATGAGGAATATGTATGAGATAATAAAAGTATTTGTCCTTATCAAAGTATCACATTATATGAAAAAGTATTCATTATTCTGAATATATCACTTGTTCTGAATAAAATTATCACTTCTTACTAGTAATGTATCGCTTGTCATGAATCAAAGTATCACTTGCTATGAATATAAGTATCACTTATTATGAATAAAAGTATCACTTATTATGAATAAAAGTATCAATTATTCTTAACAAAAGTATACCGTATGGTTTATACTTCCCCTCTAGGGTACAGTAAAAACAAGGAAAAATACCGTAGCAGTTCCACGACTAAAAGAGTTTGGAAATGCTAGCGTTTCCAAACCCTTTAAAAATGCGAGTGTTCCGAAGGAACGCGAGCATTTTTAACCATAGAAAAAAGTGGGGTTTAGACTTCCCCTCTAGGGTACAGTAAAAATAAGGAAAAATACCGTAGCAGTTCCACGACTAAAAGAGTTTGGAAATGCTAGCTTTCCGAAGGAACGCCAGCTTTTTCCAAACCCTTTAAAAATGCGAGTGTTTCGAAGGAACGCGAGCATTTTTAACCGGAGAAAAAAGTATGGTTTAGACTTCCCCTCTAGGGTACAGTAAAAAAACAGAAAAATATTATTGCTCAATAGGAATGATACTTTTCTTTACAACATGTGATACTATTACTCAATAAGAATGATATTTTTCTTAAGAAAGAATGATACTTTTGTTAACAACATGTGATACTATTGCTCAATAAGAATGATACTTTTCTTAAGGAAGAATGATACTTTTCTTTAGGAAGAATGATACTTTTGTTAACAACATGTGATACTATTGCTCAATAAGAATGATACTTTTCTTAAGGAAGAATGATACTTTTCTTTAGGAAGAATGATACTTTTGTTAACAACATGTGATACTATTGCTCAATAAGAATGATACTTTTCTTAAGGAAGAATGGTACTTTTCTTTAGAAAGAATGATACTTTTCTTAAGGAAGAATGATACTTTTGTTAACATGTGATACTATTGCTCAATAAGAATGATACTTTCTTAAGGAAGAATGATACTTTTCTTAAGGAAGAATGATACTTTTGTTAACAACATGTGATACTATTGCTCAATAAGAATGATACTTTCTTAAGGAAGAATGATACTTTTCTTAAGGAAGAATGATACTTTTGTTAACAACATGTGATACTATTGCTCAATAAGAATGATACTTTCTTAAGGAAGAATGATACTTTTCTTAAGGAAGAATGATACTTTTGTTAACAACATGTGATACTATTGCTCAATAAGAATGATACTTTCTTAAGGAAGAATGATACTTTTCTTAAGGAAGAATGATACTTTTGTTAACAACATGTGATACTATTGCTCAATAAGAATGATACTTTTCTTAAGGAAGAATGATACTTTTGTTAACAACACGTGATATTATTGCTCAATAAAAATGATACTTTTCTTAAGAAAAAATGATACTTTTCAATTGATTGGAATAAAAAAATTACTTATGATAAACAAATTTATCACTTTTGTTAAATTAATATATCAATTAAAATGAAAAAATAGACAAACTTGATTTGAAAAAATATGAATTGGTTGGAATAAAAATATTACTTATTAAAAAAAAATTATCACTTTTTTAAAATTAATATATCAATTAAAATAAAAAAAATTTATCAAAAAAAGGACAAACTTAATCTGAAAAAATAATTGAAATAAAAATATTAATTATTATGAACAAATATATCATTTTTTAAATTGATATATCATTTAAAATGAAAAAAAATAATACCAAAAAAAAAGGACAAACTAAATATAAAAAAATAATTGAAATAAAAATATTAATTATTATGAACAAATATATCATTTTTTAAATTAATATATCAACTAAAATATAAAAAACAAAATTTACGCTGCTGGGACTCGAACCCGGGTACATGAGATTTGAGCCCAGCAACTTAGCCAACTGCACTACCACAGCATTGTTAACATGTTGCGCAAATCGTGCCTAATTAACTGTAAACGTCCGGTTGCACCTGCAACCGGATGTACAGGAATCCAACTCTTTCCTTCTTCTTTTCCGAATTCAAACCAGCATATCTAGTGGGACCCATTTTACTAGTTCTAGTTATAACTGGGAGTCCTGGATCTAGAATTGTGGTAACAATTTCAGAACCGAATATCATTTCTGCAATTTGGTCCGTCTATTATACTTAAATATCTTATTTACCCCCTAAAGTTAGCTAAAGGATCAAGTTTATCCTCAGTCATTTACACGACACGCGCGGCGCAGCAAAAATCACACACTATAATGTAATCACAAGTCACGACTCACAACAGACGCTCTAGCTCACTCAGTTTTGCGTTGTGCGCCTCATTTCTCTTCGCTTTCGTAGATTCATGGCAACTCAAGGTGAAGTCATTACTTGCAAAGGTAAATCTGCTACTCTATGTTTGGAAGTGTTCTCCGACTGTATCTATGATACTGAATTTTATTATGTTTGGTTGTTCAAGCGGCGGTGGCGTGGGAGGCGAATAAGCCGCTGGTGATCGAGGAAGTGCAGGTGGCACCGCCGCAAGCCGGGGAAGTCAGAGTTAAGGTTCTCTTCTCCGCTCTGTGCCACACCGACGCCTACACTTGGAGCGGCAAGGTAACGATTAGCCTCATTTTGGGAACTGTTTTGATTTATTGAAATTGACGGCATGTATTTGCTCTTCTTTTTCTTGAGATATCCGTGATTAGGGGAATCTGGATTTGTTTTGAAAAATTGTGGATTTATTAATCATATATTAACCTTTTGGGGTAGAATGTTGTTCCAATTGGTTGCGTTGAATTGAGCCAATCTGGTTGTTGTTCCTTTGACAGTTTAAATTCTAATTCATTTGGGTTATGAATACATTTCTCGTACTATGCTGATTCATTTGAGGAGTAAAAATATGTTTTGAGTTGAGATTTCTGTATGTTGACATCTTGGTTTGTAGAAGCTTTTGAAGTGATTAATATCAAGAATATTTAGATTCTTGTATTTGCATTTTCTACTCAGGGAATGGAATAGTATGAGTATCAATATATCAACATTCCCTTATTGCATGAATTTAAATTAAACTCATTTTGGATTTCTTTATTTCTGGTTTGGTAAATTGCTTCATTTTATTTGAAGTTCCCTCTTCCGACCTCAAGTTAATTATAGCTCTGCTAGCATTTTCCTTTCCATCATAAGAATATCATCACCACCTCCTATATCAAAATGAAAAAAGAAGAAGAAAAATAATTCTGATAGAGAAATAGGAAGAGAAGAATAAAATCTGCTGAAAGATGTTTTCGATAAGTTACCATAAAAAGAGAGACATATCAATCTAGTGCTCTAAGTGGGAAACACTTTGCTCTACTTTCTAATCTGTGTTTTATCTATCATGAAGGATCCTGAAGGTCTCTTCCCATGCATTCTTGGTCATGAGGCTGCAGGGTATGTTAATATACACCATCTTATTTTGAAGTTTATAGAGAGATTCATTTATGATTGATAATATCTTTCAAATTGAATCTCAGAATAGTTGAAAGTGTTGGAGAGGGTGTTACTGAAGTACAACCAGGGGACCATGTTATCCCTTGCTACCAGGCAGAATGCAAGGAATGCAAGTTTTGCAAATCTGGAAAAACTAATCTCTGTGGAAAAGTTAGAGTAGCTACTGGAGTTGGAGTCATGTTGACCGATCGCAAAAGCCGTTTCTCAATCAATGGAAAACCAATCTACCATTTCATGGGAACATCAACATTTAGTCAATACACTGTCGTACATGATGTTAGTGTTGCGAAGATTGACCCTGTAGCACCTTTGGAGAAAGTATGTCTGCTCGGATGTGGTGTTCCTACAGGCAAGCATATTTACTACCCTGGATGCACCTGGAGTTGTTCTTTTTTGTATGCCAATTAGCTTTTTTATTAAATTTAAAACACTACAATCACCCATCTGTCTCTTGTCAAGGTTAAATTTCATTTTTAGAAAGGCTTCATTTATGCATATCTGCATTGATGAGTTCCTTTGCTTCCTTCTGGTTTTATCATGAATGTTTAAGAATTTTCCTTTTCCTATTGCCTGTTGGTGCCTATCTAATTTAGCTATATTAATCATTATGTCTGGTCCATTAACTTATTTTCGTAGATACAATTTTAAATTCCCTTAACTATAGCCTTTATATAAGTGAATCCACTCACCTTGTTAGATTCAGGAAATTTATTTGAGCAGATTTATCCATCAATTCTCAGTTTATATATCATTTTCTTGATATCTTTACATGTATATTTCCAATAATGTTTTTGTCCTTTTCATCTCTTAAACCTTCAATCCTCACTATCCGATGCCTATAGGTCTTGGAGCTGTGTGGAATACAGCTAAAGTAGAAGCCGGTTCCACTGTAGCTGTTTTTGGCCTAGGAACTGTTGGACTTGCTGTAAGTATTTGAAGGGTGATATAAACCTTTCCCTGATCGTACAACAATGTTTTATGGTGCTTCTTATGCAGGTAGCAGAGGGTGCAAAAGCTGCTGGTGCTTCACGAATAATTGGAATTGATCTTGATAGCAAAAAGTTTGAAATAGGTACTGTACCACCTCCATCATCTCTATTAGCATGTCACTGCCTAGCCACTGTCCTCATGTGATCCACATGTTCATTTTAATAGTTGTTTCCTTCTTGTAGCTCCAGAATTTTGTTACAAAAATGCGTAGTGATTATGCATGTTACACGGGATCTTGTTTTTTCTCAGCTCGAAGCTTGATGCGTATGCATTTTTGATGCAACAATTTCCCATAATCCTAACGAAGAGCTTTTTAACAAATCAGGAAGTTTCTGAAATCTAGGAAGAAATACTAGAATGATATTGAGCTAGCTTATTGACTAGAGAACAGAATATGATATTTCTCGTGTTCTACGTTGACAGTTATTTCAGTAAAGTGCAGTGCATGTTTTTTAAATCATTATGGTTTGCTGACAAGCAGTTGACTTACATTTGTCATTTCATGTGTTGGTGTAAATCCTGATGCACAGCTAAGAATTTTGGGGCAACTGAATTTATCAACCCAAAGGAGCATGATAAGCCAATACAGCAAGTTATTGTGGATTTAACGGATGGCGGGGTTGATTACAGTTTCGAGTGCATTGGAAATGTCTCTGTTATGAGGGCTGCTTTGGAGTGCTGCCACAAGGTAACTTTATATGAATTCTAGCATTCATGTTATTAAATGCTTAAAACAATCAAGACTGCTGAAACTTCCATATGAAACTTGGTAGGGATGGGGAACCTCAGTAATCGTTGGAGTTGCTGCCTCCGGCCAAGAGATCTCCACACGACCCTTTCAGCTGGTCACCGGTCGTGTATGGAAGGGCACAGCATTTGGTGGTTTCAAGAGCCGTTCGCAAGTTCCTTGGCTCGTGGAGAAGTACATGAAGAAAGTAAGCGATTTTTGCACTTTCCTACCCTCTCCTCCATGTTCTGCCTTAACACCATAGAACTAAAGCGCGATATTTGGCATTGCAGGAAATCAAGGTTGATGAATACATCACTCATAATTTGACACTGGCAGAGATAAACAAAGCATTTGATCTGATGCATGATGGCGGCTGCCTGCGGGTTGTGCTGAACATGCATGCGTGATTTTCGTGAAACTATCAAATTAGGCAAGGCCATGTTGTTGCTTCAACTTGATCCTATTATGGAGTTGTTTCTCTTTCTATAAACAACTTTCCAGACCTGATGGTTTTCTGGTTCCTTCAAGTCAATAAAAGTAAATTTAACTTAGATGAGGCCAAAAGTCAATTCTTTCTTGCTCGCCTTAAATTTGGCGAGATTCAAAAGTACAAAGACTTGTGTGACACATAATATACTCTCTTGTATGTCACACTTTATAAGGTGTTGGCATATGTGGCCCATCATAATTAATTTTGATTTGATTATTTAATTAAAATGTATTCCACATATCAAATGATTTGTGGAGTTGACATATAGTGGAGTATAATTGTGTGACAACAAAGTTTATCCGATTCAAAAGTTATATCGAATTTACAATACCTAAAGTTGTGGTTTTGAGTGAATTTGATCAAATAAATGATAAATGTTTGTAATAAGTTTGTAGCCGTGTTTGGCTATCATTCGTATTATAGAATTACCGAATCAATAAGAATTTTTTTATTGATTCAAGATTCTGTATAGGCCCCCGTTTAATTAGTAAGAGAATAAAATTGTCAGAGAATATGACTTTGTAAAACATGATTTCAGGAAAGTGTTGCAGGAAAATACAATTATTAGCGAAGATAATATTTATGAAATTAAATTATTTGTCATGTGTTTGAAAAATACGAGCAACTATTTGCAATTTGAATTTCGTATCTCAATAATATCGATTAAATAATATAAATTTAAGCGGTTCCAATTACTGTCTTAATGTGTGCATCCAAAGTCAAATGACTTACTATTAAATTATATACTTGTACAACCGGTTTTTCCATAAGTTTTTATTTAATTTGTTTTCCAAAATAAAGATTGAATGGCTTTTTCTTTTGATTCCTTTCCCAATACTCAGCACTTTACATTTTGTAAGTGATGCTGTATAGTTTTATATACATAATTATATTTTGTATAGGGAAGTTTATATTCAAACCAAAATCCATATGCATATATTTTACTACTTTTCATAGGATTTTTGCAATTTTTGGATATATACTCCCTTCCCTCTGCATGCTCTCTTCTCTCTCTCTCTCTCTCTCGCACGCCACAAGGAAAACATTCCTAACAACCGGATTGCTCAGGCAGAAATTTAATAAGTATCAAAATCTTCCAGAAAGGTACGTAGATCGCGCTCCTTAATAATTTCGAATTCATTTTTCACGTTTCGTGATAAGTTATGGAGTATTCAAAACCGATGCATATGCGTTCTGGACATGGATTTGCAAATGTTTCCAATGTTGTGGAAAGAAGAAGAAGAAGAAGAAGAAGAAGAAGAAGAACGTGCAAATTATTACCCTATTAGCTTTTTACCATTTTGTATTGCCGAAAAGATATTTCATAGTCATTTTGATATATTATGAATGTAATAGGAGGTTGATTGTAAAAATCACGTTTCTTATATTATCATGAAGCAGGGTAGGCAATCAATTAGGAGTAGGCTCCTTTTGAAGAAATAAGATGTTCGATTCTTTGGAGATAAGAGCATAGTAAGGTTCTGTCATGCCGTTCAACCAGTGCTTCATTCAATTGGAACTGAGAGAAACAAAGAGTGTGAATAGTAATGTGAGAAAACCGGAGTCGACAGAAGAAAATGGTTATGGTCCGGATGCTTGGGATGTGCCACCCTCCCCATTTGAGGTGTTACAGCAGTTGTCAATGGAGGCAGTCAGAATGGCAGGTGAGGCATGGGGGGGGGGTGTAACAATCCGGGAAAAATCCCTCGGATTGTTAAACATAATTGATAGATATTTGATGAACACGATTAAGAATATTGATTCAGAAGGAGAGAGACATTAAATGAGAGAGAAAGGAAAAGAGATTGGAGAGAGAGAGAGAGTAAGAGATCGTGAGTTAGAGAAAGGAAGAATTGAGAATTGATTTCCTTGATTGATTCATTGATCCCTAACCTTATGCAAACGTGCCTTTTATAGGCTACACATATTTAAATATAGAACATAACAATTAAGGAAAACATAATAATTAAAGAAGTAGATCTACACTTTCCCCGTAGCCCGAAAACATTCCTATCCAATGCCGATTTTATTTCTCGTAGATATCATTTCCTTTTCGTACCCGTTCCTTCCAGAACGGGGTGTGACAATACTTCCCTCTTTATAGAGTCTTGTCCCCAAGACTCGATTCTTTGTCGGCACTAGGGCGGTAGGGGTTTCCTCCTTTTCTTCGACAGTCGGAGGGAAAGTTAGCAGCGACGGAACTGGGGCGGTGGCCGGCGGCGGGGTGCTGACTTCCGTCGGGATTGCTGAAACCAGGGCAACAGCAGGAGCAGCAGGTGGCGGAGTTGAAACTGGCGGAGGCGTTTCAACAGCCGGAGCAACGACAGGAGCTGCAACAGATGGAGTTGCAACTGGCGGAGTTGAGATCGGCGCATCGGCGGGTGCGGTTGAAACGGCGGCTGCCGGAGCTGGAGTTGAGACCAGAACAGCTGCCGGTCTGCGAAGGTAATAATTAAACACTCGATTCATCTCTTTGACAAAGCGAGCATTTTCTTGCTCGAAGATCGCCGCAATCGATTGTTCGATCGCCGTCTGCCGGGGAAACCCATAGTCACAGGAATGTTGCTCTGATACCACTGTAACAATCCGGGAAAAATCCCTCGGATTGTTAAACATAATTGATAGATATTTGATGAACACGATTAAGAATATTGATTCAGAAGGAGAGAGACATTAAATGAGAGAGAAAGGAAAAGAGATTGGAGAGAGAGAGAGAGTAAGAGATCGTGAGTTAGAGAGAGGAATAATTGAGCCTTGATTGATTCATTGATCCCTAACCTTATGCAAACGTGCCTTTTATAGGCTACACATATTTAAATATAGAACATAACAATTAAGGAAAACATAATAATTAAAGAAGTAGATCTACACTTTCCCCGTAGCCCGAAAACATTCCTATCCAATGCCGATTTTATTTCTCGTAGATATCATTGCTTTTCGTACCCGTTCCTTCCAGAACGGGGTGTGACAGGGGGCATCATGGCCCTCCAGTGACTGATCCAGCTGCCGTGCCAGGACCCAGGCATAGACGTGCACGAAGTGAAATAGTCCCTTCAGTTCATAGCTACGGCGGTGGCACCAGTAATTTCCAGAGGTTGAAGTGTCATATGAAAAGGGCTTTGCATTTGGATGGCCTCTGTTCGCGTGATGATACCCAGTATTCTTCTTTTGATCCTGAGATTCTGGCTAACCAGAAAAGGCAGTGGTATCAGCTGAACTCAAAACCATTGGTATTCTGCCATCACTACTTTCTTTCTTCTCTAAATGTAGTAGTAATATTTACGAAATTGCTGTGTGTAACCTATTGTACCCATCCATCATCTATATACAACTTCACCTAAATCTTTCTTCACTTTAGACTTTTGAAGAGAAAAAACATGACTTTGTCACTTGTGTCATGTATGTTAGAGTAGACAAGTTTCTTTTTTCACCACAATGACTTTCAACTCTTACTCTCCTACTTTTTGCATCTTGATTAACATAATTTTCTATTGCGTATACCTTCTATTTGGCTTTACTGGTCTTTTCCTCCTTATAGTTGAACGATTACTTATTGTGAAGAAATAGGCTATAATCACATAAGTCTTAATGTAGGGTACTGACATATATCAAGATCCAATCTCGCTTTTCGATCACTTTGCTATTGTGGGGCTCCATCCAGATACCAAGCTTGAGTTTGTTGAGGATGCATATATCAGGGGGAAAAAATTTGAGCAACAAATGAAAAATACTGATGCAAATGATTTAATCATGAAACAACATTGGCAGCCTAAATGCCCAATGATGGATCCTCAGGTTCGGTTTCTTAAGGATAGTAAATAAATCTAAAAATATTCTCCAAGTTCTCATACCATGATACATGAACACAATCATCATTATTCTCAATTTCTCATGTCTACTTGTATTAGTTCCCTAGGGTGTTCTGGGACTGGATTGCTTCTTTTCCTTTGTCATTCATAAAAAAAAAACTTATCCAAAGAATATCTTTCAGCTAATGCAGTTCCAAGCTGATTGACGCCAATAATGGACTTGCCAGTTGCCTAATATAATCATGCAGTTTTTTGATGTAAAAAACATCATCAATCCAAGCAAAGATATATGTTACCCTAAGGAATTGATTGTGTTTTTCCTAATAGTTTTGGTTTACTGAGCAGAATTCTATTTAGAATTATCAAGATTTTTTTTTCTTTCTGATTTTTATAACCAATAGGTGCTCTTCATGTATCCCCCTAGAAAGAAGATGGCTTTGGATTTGAAGGATCTGGCTGCATTTTGCTTTCCTTCGGGTGTTAAGGTATTGTGTCATGAATATAAGATTTCTTCTACAACTTTTGTAAACTTTGAACCATGAAACTGACTTAATATATTTAACATTGTGACTAATACTGTTCATTCTTTATTCGTCTTGAAACTGTTGTCGAAGTTGTCAAACTTGTTAGGATTATTACAGTAACTTCATTTATTTTTTTGTAGTAAGATGAGTCCTCTACTTGGCCTTCTCTTTGTATAGGTCTAGCTCTAAATCTGGAAGGTTACCAACTCTGACTGTTTTTTCTTATCAATAACAAGTCACTCAAGCATATTTATATGTTTAGTGTATTGCTCCTGGAGTTCATGCAAGTTGCTGTATGCTAAAGGATTTCATTCACGATCGTATAACTGCTTTTATGCATTTAATTTAACCAATAGTGCCTTTGTTCTAGCTGGCGTACATTTCAGTGTGGCTAACTACTCTCAGCATACAGTTTGGAGATTTGCTTTTTATATGCTTATATATTTATTAGGGACGATCAACTGTATTTGTTTTGTTTTTCTGTGCATATGAAACTTTTCTTATTTGAAGATAAAATACTTAAAAATTATAAGGTATAAGATGTTAGAAAGTGTTGTCCCCAAGTATAAACCTTCTTGGATGGTGCCGTAAATTCATTGAGTCTGTCTTGTGTGGTGCAGAATACTTACCTATGAGTTTAGTTTCTAACTTTCTATTCTCTAAAAGTTTCCCTTGTGGAGTGAGTGTACTATTGGCACAAATATATGACTGTTTATGTGAATATTGCCTTGTATTTCCATCTAGGCTCGCGTATTGGAGAGATCACCATCATTAAGTGAGTTGAACGGACTTGTTTATGGGCAGGTATGCAGCAACTACGTTCAAATGTATTTAAGAGCATTAAGAAAAACAATGGCTTGTTTCTCATTTTTTTTCTTTTTTGTTATGAAGAAACAAGGTTTATTTATTTGGTTTAATTTGTCCTCAGGAACACTTGAGCAGAGATGATTCATCATTTATATTTTCACTAAAGGCAAGTGTAGATATATTTTCACTCCTGCCACATCTTGTTTCTTTTCTTGAGCGCCATTTAAGTTTCTCTTTTGTCCATACAACATACTATAATAGGCTATTTTTAACAACCTAATAATAGAATACTCGATTCCATACTGTACCATAATACTTCTCTAGCTTTGAATGTCATATAGTTTTCTAGTAAAACTTCTTGTCTTGTATTTATTTGTAATGTGGTATTCAGAATACAATAGTTACTTCGTTAATTTTCAGTATATTTCAATTACAATATGTTTCTGGCGTGTTGATGTTTGAGGTGGTCACTATCACATGCACAATTCCCTTACTTTTATATAAGTCCTCCAAGAATACAACAGTAAGATTGTTTCTTTACAACGGGTAATTCGGTTTTCTCTAGGGTTTCTTAACTAAAACATTCTATATCTATTAAATTTTGCTAAGTTTTTATGAAGATGATCTTTGTCAGGTAGCAGGCAATGCAACACTTTATGGTGTTTGCTTGCTAGTTCAAGAGGTTGTTCAGAGACAACCTGCCATTTTTGGGGGTCGTCAATCACATTCTGGTGGCAGTAGGTTCTTGGTTTCTGCTCCTCGTTGTTATTGTATCTTAACAAGAGTGCCATTGTTTGAGTTACACTATGAGATGCTTAACAGGTATCTTCTCTCTCTATCGGAAATCTGATTTAAATTACTTTGTAATTATTTGGATAAAGTTACATCATTTTCCATTTCTTGTATACAGCATGATTTCACAGGATCGTTTGAATCGGATTACTAAGTTTGTTGATGACATGGCTCTTGTTAAAAGTACCCCTTCACAACCAATATTAAAGAATCACTCATCTCCTGATGCTGAAAGTGGCACAGATTGGATGGCCTCAGCAATTCCCATTGACCATGCAGTAACTCTGGCTGCAGCAGCAGCAGGTATTATATCTGATGAGGAGGCATCGTCGAGGTGTAATTACTCTCACGGGAGTGGTAGAGCCAGTGATGCATCAGATCAATGTCAAATGAGGGATTTGGATAAGGATGGTGACCATACTCAAGATGTTTCCTCAGACGCCAGCCACAGAAAACAATCAGTGGAAAGCACTCGAAGGCTCGAATCCTTATTTAGGTGACAGAATAATTTTTCTCTTAAATTGGTCTTTCATATAATCATACAGCCGACCTGAGTCTATATCAATATTTCCCACAGTTGGAGTTAGTTTGGTTTTTCCCCAGTGTGTTTTTCTTAAAAAATACTTTATTTTTGGTAGTCCAGATACAAGTATGGCAGTAGATGATGATTCCAATGGCCAGGATGAAGATCCAAGTGATGATGTGATAATGGAATGGGCAAAAGTGAGTTTATAATGCCTTCAGGTGCACACTTCCTAAATGATTTGGATTGTCATTTTCTGAGTCTCGTGCTCGACTCAGCCGTCTCTTTAATCTCTATGCCAGGAAAACAAAAATGATTTGCTACAGATAATTTGTGGCTATCATTGTCTGAAACTTCCTGAAAGGGGATGCAAAATCATTTTTCAGCCGCTAGAGCATATTCAGGCCATTGAGTCTCTGCGGCTTTCTGTTTCTGAGCTCGGATGCGAGAAGCATCTAGAACGTCAAGCGAAAGAATCTAGCCAAGACTCTCAGTTTAGACTGGGTGTGCAAATAACTACTGCTTGCGAAAGAGAACACGGTTTTACTAATACAATCTGATTTTGAAGGTTAAGCTAAAATTAGCTAATGCTGAGGAAGCTTCTTCAGTATCTCTATGGTCAACAGCTGCATTATGCCGATATCTTTCTCTTGACAATGTAATTCATTTAAACTTTCAATTCTTAGTCTCAACTCAGTTATTAAGACTCCTTGAATTTGTAGAAGACAGTGTGGGCTTTCTTTCTTTAATGCTTAACAAGTAACCAGGCTGCAGTACTTTACCTTAAACATTGATGATTCCTTTTTTTTTTTTTTTTTTTTTTTTTTTTCTTGTTTGTAGATCCTATCCTTGATCACTGGTGTATTATTGGAGAAACAAGTTATTGTGATGTGCCCAAACCTGGTAGTATTTAATTATCTTGTTGTAATAGAGAATGAGCAGGACGTATGATGGTTTGTCCTTCTCCGTACAGGGTGTGTTGTCAGCTGTGGTGTTGTCCCTCATCCCTATAATTCGTCCATTTGAATGGCAGAGTTTATTTGTGCCAGTAAGTTTGGACACATTATTGCCTTTCTCTCATCATCACTGTGATTTGGATGAGAAGCATTATAGTGTGTTATTATGCTGCAGATTCTGCCGGCGAGGATGGTGGATTTTCTGGATGCTCCTGTTCCTTTCATAGTGAGCGTGTTTTGATTAATATTAAACACTTTAAACACAATGTCATATAGTTATCTTCATCCAATACGAGGATGGATACACAAGTAAAATTTATTCTATTTGGTCAGAGCATGCATTTGAATTCATATTTACATGCAACTTTCATGCAGGTTGGCATAAAACATAGACTAGCTGATCTGAAAGCAATAGGTCCTAATCTAGTTCATGTTAATGTACTGGCAGACCAGGCATGTGTCGTTACTCTCACTAGTTCTTATTTTACTTCCCCTAATCAGTGTTATGAGTAGTGCTTTATTTGGGTCTTGCAGTTGTTTGTGGAAACACAGATGTTCAGTTCAGCGTTCTGTCGGATTATCGTCTTCTTTGCATCGACAATGAATAGCAGCTGGATTCATCTTTAGAACTGCATACTTCCTCTTTACTTGCATATTGTGATTAAATAGCAAAGGATACTACCCTTGACCAAATAATTGAAGGGCATGTTGTTTCTCCTTTTCTTTTTCTCCCTTTATTTAATTTTGGGCATATCTAGCCTCTGTTAGCAAATATGGATTTACGTGTAAATAGTTAGGAAGGGTAAATTGGTATAGAAAGGGTCCAAGTGTTGAATTTTGGGAGGAAGAAGGAAAACACAAAAAAGTTTACAACATTATATATAAAAATCCAACTTCTATATAATTCTATATAAAAAAGCTTCACTCATGCACCCCTTTACATACGTCTCTTTCCTATAGAACTTATTCGACCCTCAATCTAAAAAAAATTGTTCTATATAAAAAGCATGTATAGTCAAAATTACATCTATAATATTTTAAACTTAATTATTTTTCTATTTTATTCTTATATGGTAAAAGTGTATATGGTGAAACATTGCATATACTTATTTGCTTTTGGGCTTGTTTCCCTTTTCATTTCGAGTTTATAAATTTGAAGGAGTCCTGGTGCTACTTTAAGCATTGTGTTGCAGGATTATGCGTTGGATTGCATAATACAAAACTAAATGCTTCTCAAAAGTAGATACATTTATATTTCTTCTTCATTTATTCAAAATATCTTCCAACCGTGTCATCAATCTAATGGCTTCGACTGCAACTTACGTCATGAACATGATTCCTTACACTTCATTAATTAATATTAATTCCATCATAAAAATACTAAAATAATGTTGATAGAGAGTGCATGAAATTGGGAACTAAACTTGGATTTCTATTTATTGTGATTTTTTTTTTGTTATTTCACCCCTTATCAAATTTGCAAATTTGCATCCACAAAAAATTATACTTCACTAGTCCCAATTCTAGATCGTGGATCTATCCTAACCTATTTTGGAGTTGAAAATTAAGGAATTTGCTTAAAGATGATAAATGGAGGAATATAAACAAAAACAACAAAAAATAGGTATAATAAGCTCATACACATTGCAATCTTTCTATTCAATCTTTCTTACGCTATATACAACTTGCAAAAGAAACATGTGTAATCTGGATCTATGGGCGTGTGGGGTGGATTGTCACGTATCCAAATTGTGTACTTTGAATTTTTTTATATTTTTAAAAACTTACTATTTCCTTTTTTAAAATTATAAATTCGCTTCTCAATTCTAAATCTTAGAGACTAGAGTTATGGAGTAAATTTCCAAATTAATACTTTTTGAAATTTTAATTCCCAAAATAATACAATCTTAATATTAATTTCCAAACTGTATTTTTTTATTTTTGGCCACATAGATAGCCACTTGTATAAGTTGTTTATCATAAATAATATTACTAATTAATAACAATATTTGTTTCAATTACTACCATTTCTCGGCAATGATAAAATAATAACTTTATTTATAAGTTCAAGTGCAATTTGTTAATTGTTTATTATATAGATGACTCATTTATATGAATTTTTTTGTTCTTTTATTAAGCCGTCTCGTGTTTAAGTAATTAAGTGTTTGATTTATCACCAAGTAAAAGTTTTCTATGATATTTTATAAAAATATTGTCAAAAATATCTTACCTTCAAAAACAATTTTATAGGATATAATAATTAATATATTAACAGAGAATAATTAAAAGGTTGACTAACTTAATTTTGAAGCACAGTGATATTATAATGTAAAACTTTTCCCACTGTTCATACTTTACCACATAATAAATAGTTGAGACTAACGTTATTCTGATGGAGAATGATAGTATGATATTAACGTTTTATCATGCATCTATTATAACCACTAATCATAGGACCAACTGACCACTAATCAAGGAAACAAAGACATATGCAGGACAAAAAAAAGTTGAATGCTTCTCGGGTCACTAAATATCCAATACCGTTAAGATATTTAGAACATAAAACAATATTGAAAACAAATAGAAGCAACACCAACTAAAAGATCCAATACCGTCAAGAAAGTAAGAATGTAGACAACATTGAAAATAAATAAAATCAACATGAATTAAAAGATCCAATAACGTCAAGAAAGTAAGAACATAGATAACACTGAAAACATATAGAAGTAACACCAATTAACAGATTATCTTCTTCTTCAACCCAATGCCCTACAAAATGAAAATGACAATCTAAATTAATTTCATGCATAAGAAGACAAAAATAAAAGGAGAAAAATACAAGATTTTACACATAATAGTTTACCTAGAAGCTCCTTTATCCGGACAAGTTTTTTTGGTATGAACCCTCTTTTCTGCAATTACTACATCTTTTAGTTGCACGACCTTCTCTCACATTCATCTCATTATGCAAACGTGTAGATTTAGAACGACCTTTAGTTGATCGTTTCATGAAACTTGAAGGAATGAGTACTGTTGTGCTTGCAGGAGGCCAATAAACTTGGTGAGGAATAAGATGCATAAGTGGAACCCATGTCATGCGATACATGCTAATAGAAAACCAATTCTTGATATAACTAGTGTAATCCAAGCTACATTTTTGGCATGCGGCCATAACATGGGAACAAGGAAAACCATATATTTGCCATTTCTGACAAGAACGAGTTTTTTCACTTAGCTTCACCACTTGGATATTGCCCCTTTTTCGGTTTCCTGCACTTGATCGACTTATCTTTATGCTAAATACTCTTGTCAATCTGTTGAACATTTCAACTTCATGTCCACTCGCTTTTATTCCATTAGAACTAATTTTGGCATCGACAAAAGGAGTATTTTGCCCACTATGTGCTCCCATTTGCCGTCGAATAGCAAAATAGTTATTTACCCGATAAAATGTAAGTTGGACTAAAGCAGTAATAGGCAAACAATGAGCACCTTTAAGTACACTATTGAACACTTCAGATAAATTTGTTGTCATTATGACATACCTGTGACCATTATCATGTGCTAAAGCCCATTTCTCCCGAGGAATCTCTTCTAACCACTTCCGAGCATCTGGATTTATTCTTTCAATTGTTTCCATCCTCTTGTCAAATTTGCGAATTTGGTTCTCGTTAGTAGCCAACCACACAAGATTTTTGAGTACTTTATTGTGGAACTTGCTATTGAAGTTACTAGCTAAATGACGGATGCAAAAACGATGGAAAGCATGAGGTTGGGTCCGTCCTAAACCATCTTGGTTCATTGCATTAAGGATCCCATTATGTCTATCAGAGATTACACAAATTCCATTTCTTCGTGTCACAAAATGCCTAATGCAAGCCATAAACCAACCCCAACTATCATTGTTCTCTCCTTCCACTATGACAAATGCAAGTGGAAACAATTGATTATTACCATCGCATGAAACAACAATGAGCATGGTACCTTTATATTTTCCATATAGATGCGTACCATCAACACTAATGATCGGACGACAATGTTTAAATCCTTCGATTGAAGTTGCAAACGACCAAAATACACGCTTAAATGTTTCGTCCCGGGTTCCTCTCTGCAGGTTCTTTATCCCAATGTACAATTGTGTTGGGATTTTGTTGCTTTAGCACATCCATATACCTAGGCAATATTTTATAAGATTCAAGCCAATCACCAAAAAGATCTACAATTGCCTTTTGCTATGCTTGTCATGCTTTCTTCTTTGAGATTTCATAAGTGTACTTCTCCAAAATGAAAGCTTGGATGGCGCTCAATGAAATAGAAAGTTGAGCCTTCACTAGAGACTTTATTTAACTGCAAATAAATCCCGAATTCAACTGCAAGTGATCCCTGTTAATGATTGGGTTAACACATGTACTTCCTAATTTCAAAAAAGGTTGCTCCATTAGGAATTGTAGCACGTAATCTCCAATAGCAATTTGGAGCTTGCTTACATTTAAGCACCCAAAGATCAAGAGTAGACAGCGCAACTTGATATTGTTGATGTACTGCCAATGAATATGACTTCACGACATATTGCAACTCACCTTTTGTTTTAAATCTTTGACCTACATATAATTCTCCACCATCATTTGCTTGTTTAAATTCTTGGTGAGGCATCATTCTATCGACGACAGCAACATCAACTCCATTGATGTTCGTGAACTCAGGAACTGGTGCATTTTTATATGCTAAGGGAATATCTTCGTCATCTATTCCGTCATGTGTCTCATCAAAGTAATCCTCCAATAAATTATTATTAACTTCAGTGTCAGTTGTAACATACTGATTCCCTTCACTTGCAACAATTTCTTCCACAATATTTAAATCAATATCGAAACCAAATGCCTCATTTTCTTGGTTAAGAAGTCTTGTGAAAGGGCCACTCGAGATACCTTCTAACGGCAAATCCATCAATATTCCTTGCAATTGGTTACTATCGTACTCTTTGCAAAGCGATAACCACCTGTGTAGGATAAACCCATCAAGCTTCATAAACTATTATAATACAAGAATAACTGCAAAGACTGCATCTTTATTAAAGATAACAGAAAAACAGAAAGAATCATTACCTTGAGCGAGTAAGCGAAGTCGACGAGCACGAAGAATTAATCCAAGCTATTGCTTGTGAGAATGATTGAATTTGAAGAACAAGAACTCAAAGAATTCGCGTTGAATGTCTTGCAGAATATGGGTGTCTTCTTAAGGCAAATTTCTGATGACTTCTGGAAACAAGATGGATTTGGGGCAATTTTGCAGAGTCGGCGGGTGTTGTATCACATGCTGCAGAATTCGCTTGCCGTATTAAGAATGGGATTTGGGTTAGATTAGAATTGGGGAGGAGCGCGATGGAAGAAGGAAGAGGGAAAATTTGATTTACTTTAATTATTTTCCTTAAACATTAGTATTTTTTAAAGAAAGTGTTAAAAATTAATATTATAAGTGTAATAATTATTAGGACTTATAATTATAGGAACCAATGCAATATGTCCTAACCAATGTTATTTATAATAAATAATTTGTCTATGTGGCCAAAAATAAAATAAAAAAACCATTAAAATTTTCCAATGGCATCTGTGGCAAAAAATATATTAGTTTGGGAAATAATGTTGAGATTGTATTATTATGGGAATTAAAGTTTCAAAAAGTATTAATTTGGAAATTTACTCTAGAGTTATGCAATAGATTGATATTTTATAACTAAGAAAAAAAAAATACAAAAAAAAAAACATATAATAAGACCAACACTATAATTTCGTTGATTGGTATGAAATTCACGGGAATAATAATCTGATTCATAGTCTATCACGTATAATCAGTTTAGGTAATATCTTTGTCTCCCAAATTACATTTTAAATAAATATTCATCAGAGAATAATTATGAATTAATAACATCAATAACTAGGGAAACTTTCCTTTATTAGAAATATTTTACTATTACTTATTTTAACACCATCCACATTACTATATCTATCTAAGCAATTTGATGATATCATTCTATATAGTGATAAATCTATATTTAACCATTTGAAATAATTATATAAAGTTTTTAACCACACTTATAAAAACCTTATATAAATAACCACTTTTTGAACTTTTCAAAGAAAGAGAAAGATATTGAAATGACTTATTCAACATTTGAGAAAAAAATGTGGGTTCTAATTGACTATCTTAAAAATGACATTTGATATTTGGAGAGAGAAATTTTTTAATATATTTGTTCTTTAAGTAATTAAGATATCATTATATATAAATTAAGATATATTTAAATAGATAATTGTGGTAAACCAACTTATCAGCAAACTCATTTATAAGCAAACTCATTTATAAACAAATAAGTAGTACAAATTTTTTTCATTTAATTTATCTAAAATCATTGTATTAATCCTCAAACAACCAAAGTTTTATTTCATAAACGTATGTATTAAAGTCCTAATCATTCCTAAATTGTAGTAGCATACTAATAATATTCTAAAATCCTAATCATTCCTAAATTAAAGGAGATAAAATTAAGGTAATCATTTCTAACACTACAAAATTTATGCTATTTACCGACGGAATTACCGACGGATGAAAAACACGGGTCGTCTTACCGACGGATTACCGACGGAAATTGGGATGCTCAATTTACCGACGGAATACCGACGGATAATGTCCGTCGTCATATTCCCGACGGAATATTCCGTCGTTAACGGTATATCATTATTTATTTACTATTTAATAAATTAAATATATATATTACCGACGGAATAATTCGTCGGTAAGGGTATATCATTAGTTATTTAGTTTTAATTAATTAAAATATATAAATTTACCGACGAATTATTCTGTCGGTAATGTTAACTTATTATTTATTTAGTTTTTAACAAACTAAAATATATTTACCGACGGAATAGTCCGTCGGTAAATTTATTTAAATTTATTAAAAAAAATTAATTTATTTTCCCGACGATTACCGACGGAAAAATCCGTCGGTAGTCATTATAAATTTACCGACGGAATTATCCGTCGGTAAATCCGTCGGCGTAACCTAAATTAATTCAGCGCCGCGGGACGTAACGCAGCGTCTTCTTCTTCGTCGCGCCTCGCCCGGCTTTGCCGCTTCCGCGCCGCCGCCGCCGTTGAACGCCTCCGCCCCACTTCCTCGCCGCCGCCGCCGTCTCCTTGGTTAGTTTCTCTCATTCCTTCAATATCGTCTCTTATGGAGGTTTCTTTCGTGTTATTGTAGCTCATTTTTCAGCCTTGTAGAGATGTTCTTGTTGACTACTTCTGTGCTTCTTGTGATTGTAGAGATGTTATTGTAGAGATGTTGTGATTGTAGAGATGTTATTGTTGACTACTTCTGTGACTTGCTTCTGTGCTTGTAGAGATGTTATTGTTGTGATTGTAGAGATGTTATTATGAAAGACTAATGTTATTGTTAATGTTTAACTAGGAATCTGTGACTATTAGTGTTTCATTTTCGAATAGTATTCGACTTCACTCTATTATTCTGACAAAATCAGGATTTGAAATAATGAGTCGTTCGTGGATGTATACACGGTGGACAGTAGACGGTTCATTGAATCCTCAATTTGTGAATGACATTGAGGATTTCATTGATTGGGCAAGTAGCCAGACACCTTATATGGACGGAGAAAAAATTAGATGTCCGTGTAAAAATTGTAAGAATAAGCTGTTTTTGTCTACACAAGTTGTAAGAGAGCACGTTTATATGAAAGGATTCGTTAAAAATTATAAAGTTTGGTCATCTCATGGGGAAAAACACGTAACCCTGAATGAACAAGCTACGAGAAATGCACAAAATGACACGTCGACCTCCTATCAGAGGATGGTAATGGATCATGCTGGGCCAAATTATAATGATGCGGAGTTTGAGGAGTCGCCAAATAATGAAGCAAACAAGATCTATGAAATGTTGCAGGCAGTCGACACGGAGTTGTGGCCTGGTTGTGAGACCTACTCACAATTGTCTGCAGCAGTTCAGATGATGAACTTGAAGGCTGAGAATCATATGTCGCAAAGGGGCTATGACAGGATGAGTCAAATGATTAAGGATATGCTTCCCCAAGGAAATTCCTTTCCTAATAACTTCAGCGAGTCTAAGAGATTGCTTAGTGGGATGGGGTTGCCGGTAGAGAAGATTCACTGTTGTCCAAATTCCTGCATGATCTATTGGCGTGAAGATAATGAACTGGAGAGTTGTAAGTTTTGCGGAACCTCGCGATATTTAGACTACGGTCCGAAATCTAGTAGGAAAGGGAAGAAAAAAATAGTGGCCGCTAAGAAAATGTACTACTTTCCTTTATCCCCTAGACTCCAGCGGATGTATGCATCTAATGCAACTGCTTCTCATATGCGTTGGCATGCTTCATCGGTGGACGATGGAGTGATGCGTCATCCCTCGAGACTCTCCAAAGCATGGAAGCACTTGGACTCGACGTTTCCTGATTTTGCCTCGGAGATTCGCAATGTTAGATTAGGTCTTTCTACAGACGATTTTCAAACATTTACACAATTTGGGAAACAATACTCTTTGTGGCCAGTTATTCTAACTCCTTACAATCTGCCGCCTGACATGTGCATGAAAGATCAATTCATGTTTCTCACGGTGTTGGTGCCTGGACCTCGAAATCCAAAAGATAACTTGGATGTCTTTCTACAGCCGTTGATAGCCGAATTATTGGAGCTGTGGGAAGATGGCGTGTCTGCATATGATGTTTTCAAGAAACAAAATTTCAATATGAGAGCGGCTTTGCTATGGACCATTAGTGACTTTCCGGCCTACTCAATGTTATCTGGATGGAGTACAGCTGGGAAATTCGCATGCCCACATTGCATGGAACAATCAGATGCATTTTATCTTGAGAAGAGTGGTAAGATGTCGTGGTTTGACAATCATAGAAAGTTTCTACCACTAAGTCATCCTTTCAGACGAAATAAGAATGCTTTCCTAAAAAATAAAGTTGTAGCACGTTCACCCCATGACATGAGAACAGGAGAAGACATACTTAGTCAAATTGAGGCTTATGGTTTTGTGAAAGTCACCGAAGACTACGATGGTATTAACCAATATGTCTCTAAAGAAAATGTTACGGGATGGAAGAAAAGAAGCATATTCGGGATCTTCCTTATTGGAAATTCTTGTTGCTTCGACACAATCTCGATGTCATGCACATTGAGAAGAACGTGTTTGATAATGTGTTCAACACTGTCCTAAATGTGACAGGAAAGACCAAAGACACGCCGAAGTCTAGGACAGAGTTGAATACATATTGTGCTAGGCCTGAACTAAAGAAGCTTAACGAGAGTGATAGACACTATCCGAAAGCATGTTACATGCTTGGTCGTACAGAGAAGCAAGCATTATTAACGTGGGTGAAGCAGCTCAGACTACCAGATGGTTATGTGTCCAACATGAGCAGATGTGTGGATATGAGTAAGTTGAGAATGTTTGGGATGAAAAGTCATGATTGTCACGTTTTCATGCAACGGCTTCTACCGGTTGCATTTCGTGAACTTGTCCCACAACCTGTTTGGACAGCAATTACAGAGTTGAGCTTATACTTCAGAGACTTAGCATCTCGTGCTATAAGAATTGAAGATATGAGGAGACTAAACGAGAGTATTCCAATTACTCTTTGCAACCTGGAGCGCATATTTCCACCAAGTTTCTTCGATTCCATGGAACATCTCCCGGTGCATTTAGCTGATGAAGCTCGTTTAACCGGTCCTGTTCAATATCGATGGATGTATCCATTTGAGAGGTATAATATCATTCATATTATCGTTTCCCTGTTCAATATCCCAGTATTAATTATTAATGCATTGAACAACCCTTCATCAGATATTTAGGGAAATTGAAAAAATATGTTGGCAATAAAGCTCGTGTGGAAGGATCCATATGCAATTCTTATTTAGCTGAAGAAGCATCAAATTTCTGTTCGTACTATTTTGAAGATCATATCCACACTAGGCTGAGGAGGATGCCTCGCAATTGCGAGGTGGAACAAGAAGGCCAGCCGGCCGACAACATAGATGTTCCCTCTATATTTCGTCCAAAAGGTCGTCCAATTGGTGCGAAGTCAATGAGATATCTTGATCAAAAGGAGTATAATGCCGCCCACTTATACATCTTGTTGAACTGCGACGAGGTTACAGAATATCAGAAGTAAGTTTCTCTATAATTCGCTTGTTTTATTTTCTAACTTGTATAATATACGTAACGACTTCAACCAACTTTAATGAAGCCTATTTGAGGAAGAAGTTCGGCGTGCCTGTCCAAATATATCAGATGAAGATTACCAAACATCGGTTGAGCAGGAATTCGGAGCTTGGTTCAAATCATATGTACGATGAACTTATCCATTCTAAATAAATTCAAAAATGTTTTCTTTTCCTAATTAGCTTCTTATGATCTTAGGTTTCTTCCCCTTATTGCAATGAGATGAATCCGTATATTCGGGATTTAGCAAAAGGTCCATTAGTAGCGGTTTATACGTACCATGGTTATGTTGTGAACGGATATAAGTTTCATACTTTATCACATGGGGTAGGAAAGTCCACTATGAATAGCGGAGTGTGTATACAAGGGCAGAATTATGGTTCCGATGCACTTGATTATTATGGGCAGTTGGTGGAGATATGTGAAGTTGAGTACCCAGGTTTACCAATAAAACGAACCATGTTGTTTAAGTGCTTATGGTTTGACCCGACCCCTAGAGGGACTTATGTACATCCACAATACAAGTTGGTTTCTATCGATCAAACGAAACCGCTGCAGAATTATGAACCATTTGTCCTTGCATCACAAGCGCATCAAGTGTATTACTGCTCATATCCTAGTGTGAACAAATCTAGGAAGGCATGGTTGGAAGTATGTAAAGTTAAACCGAGATTTAAGATAGATTTGCCAACTAAATCTTCATTAGACGAAGCATTTCAAGAAGATGACATACTAAACCCACCAGTATGTAACCACGCGACAGTAGAACCTGATATAACATTATCTCATCCACGTCAAACAATAGAACTCGATGAGGAAGATTTTGACGAAGGAGATGATGATGAAGAAGAACATGTTCTGACATCAGAAGATGAGGAATTTAGTGATGACTAGTACACCTTACAGGTTTTAAAAGAATTTTATTTTATTTTTTTGGCCAAAAACGATTAATGATTATTCTTTGTTTTCAGGTACATGGCGCCTCCCAGAGGTCGTGGCAGGACTGTATCAGCTCCTGCTGGGCGTGGAGCACCCCCATCGACATCTGGCTATGGGGGCAGTCCCCCTGAGTCGGGTGGACCCCATCAGGGTTCTGCCGACGACAGCCTCCGGACGACAGCGCTGATCAGTCCCCTCCCCCCACCTCTTTATGATTGATTTATTTATGGTTTATGTATATATACTGAATATTTTGATTTTAGGATTTATATATTTATATTTCGGTTTGCTTTTTGAGTTGATTTGAATCGTTATATGTGATGTCTTGGTCGGTTAATTGTATATGATGTGTTGGTTGGTTAAAAATTGCAGGTTGTCGATAACTTGGTACAAAAAACAAAAAAAATTATTTAAAAAAAAAAATCTACCGACGTTTTACCGACGGAAAAATAAAAAAATAAAAAAATTATTTTAAATTTACCGACGGAAAATTCCGTCGGTATAAAAAACGTAAAATTTATTTGAAAATTTATTTTAAATGTACCGACGGAAAATTTCGTCGGTAAAAAAACAAATAAATTATTTAAAAAATTATTGTAATATTTACCGACAAAGCCTGACCCGACGCATTTCTTCTGTCGGTATTCCGTCGGTAACTTTTTTACCGACGGAATTAAGGGGTTTACCGACGGAAGTTTCCGTCGGTGTACGGTGAATTTCTTGTAGTGTAAACTAAATATGAAATTATTCCATTTAATCATTAGCTAAAACTATTTACAAAATCATAATCATTCCTAAGTTTTAGCCGCACATATTTAGCATAATACTTTCAAAATTCGAGAAATAAAATATATAAAATAAAGTAACATACCTAATTCATGATGTGGACATATGTTTGTAGCAATTTATCTTGTCTGTAATAATGAGCTAAAGAACTCAATTACGGGTCGTCCTACAAAGCTGTTGAGAATTATCATTAGTATAAATCATCATATCAATTAATAACATAAATAGATCAGAATATACCAACTAACAACTGCAGCATATAATTATTTAATTTTTTAATTAATTTATAATTATATCTTAATTGAGATATCTAAATCCCACAAGATTAATAGATATTTCTGAAATAAGAATAAATGACATTAGTTAAATGGCTAAATATGAAATTAACGTATTCATATACAAAAAATCTCTCTTTCTCAAACGCGCAAACACACATATAATTACAATATCCTAAAATATTTATCCTATCATTCCTAAATTGTAGATAATAAGATTAGCATAATTACGAAATATCATAATCGTTTCTACAAATATAATAGCATAAAAATTAGGGATTAGACAACACTAATTATGTTTAGAGCTCGATCTAATGAAAAAAATGCAAAAAATAAAAATAAATAAATAAATTTAACAATTCTAGAGATCATAAAAACCAACGTATTAATTCCTAAATCAATCTATTAAAATATTTATCATTCCTAAATTTAATAATATTTAGTAATACATCACACATACACACACACACACACACATATATATATATATATATATCCTAAAATATTTTATCCTAATCATTCCTAAATTTTAGCAGACTAAGATTAACATTATAACGAAATATCATAATTTTTTTAAAATATAGTAGCATAAAATTAGGGATTAGACACTAATAATTATGATGAGATTTATATTTATAAGTTTCTAGAAAAATTTCAAAATTCATTAAATAAAATATGAAATAGAATAAGATACCGGATCCATATTTTTATTTTTCTTTTATGCCGTTTAGCTCTGTTTTCGTGCTCTAACAGTAGAACATACTATAACTCTAAGCTAATTGATTTGAAGAAGAAAGAAGATAAAACTCATTTAGGAAGTGAAGACGAAAGGAAACAATGTTCAATATAAATAGAAGATATTGATTGCTGGTGATAATTAATAAAAACAAAATTAATAAAATCTTAATGTAATTAATTATAGAATTGAATTACCCATTTAATTGCTATAGCTAAGTAATTAACAATTCTGGGTTTTGACTTTTACCTTCATTAATTAATGTTTTTATTATAAAAACTTGAGTTAAATATCTCCAAGTATTTTCTCTCTCTTACTAAGTTAAATTTAGTAGTCAAGTGGGACCTACATTTTTACATAAAAACTTAGATTTATTTGTGTTAATTCTCAAAAGTATAAAAAATGATCATTTATATTATATTTTTAAAAGTGTAATTATTTAAATTAATTTGTATTTTATTTGGTTATATTTATGTATTTCCCCTTCTATATATGAGTCTGCAGATCTTCATCAGAAATCAAATATGCAATATGACTCATACAAGTGGAAGTACACGAAGCATATCACATTATATCATATCCTTCAAAATAAAGAAAAAAACAAACACATTTTTAATGGAATCATATACTGTAAAGCTCACCATTATCTTGTCAGAATCCACATTAAATACAAATTCTTCCATCCTTTTAGGCAACCACATCAACACATCAATTCTCGTATTTTGACGATCGTAACCGAAATATATACTAACTAAATCTAGGGGTGTTAATCGGTTCGGATACGGGTTAACCGTAACCGATAATCGGTTACCCGTACCCGAAACACCACAATTTTAGATACCCGTACCCGTAACCGATCGGGTATCGGTTAACCCGATACCCGATCGGGTCGGTTATCAGGTTAACCTTATAAAACCGAAATTAACCTTGTTACAAGATAATCATAGAAATTAGAACATATGAGGAATTATACAAGGGCTATCATAATGCCTCTTCGAGTTGTGCATAAATGAGTTTCAAATTTTAGTGTGGCATCTGGTGGTGGCATAAGACAGTTATCAAAGGAGAATGGTGTATTATAGTGAGTGAGTGATTAGTCAATGATAACAACAATGTTCCAGTAGATATGACTTTGTGATCTTGAAATGGCTGAAGCTAGACTATACCAAACACAACAAGATGAAGAATATATTCCTACAGCTACAAGAGCAAGTTGGAGATTCCACAAGAGCAAGTTGTTTCCAAATGTCAGTTGCTAGAGAGATTAAGAACAAGTATAACAGCAAAGAAATTCCAACGGGTATTTTTTCTTCAAAAGAAACACAACAAAAATTACCAAAATCAACAATAACCAACGCCCACAAAACGATCATATTTTGGACAGCAGAGTCTCAAGCCAAAACAAGCAAACACAAATCATAGTTAAGATGGGATTCCAACACGCACCAATAGAGGGAGGTAAAGCAAAGGTCGAAGAAAACCAACAACACCCAAAAAATGGGCAACAAAAACATACAATCAACATAGAACTAATATCATCACCTCCACAAAGTCAGTTCTCAGTAAGGCACAGTCCAATTCAACAGTGAATGCATAAAACTCCCCAAAAGTCAGTTCACAGGGAACATTACAAAATGATTGCTAAATTTAAGGTTTTGAATGACCTATTGACTTAAATTCGAAACTAAAAACCGATAACTTGAAACATTTGAAGCTTTAACTTGAAAGAATTTACCTTGCCAATGGGCTGGAAATTCAAATTAGGGCTTTGAATTCGTCTCCCTCACGAGTCAGGCAGTCAGCCTCAGTCACGCTCACGCTCGCGAGACTCGCAACGCCGTCGCCACTCGCCCAGGCCCAACACCAGCAGCGTCCGCCGGCGACTTCTCGTTCGTTGTCCGTTGTTCTCGACTTCTCGTTCTCGTTCGTTGTCCGTTGTGAAATGTGAATTGGAGAATGGAGAGTAAGTTGTTAATCGCACTTTGCAACCAACGATTCTTCTTTAACAAGTGTGAATAATTATCAATTAATATTAATATATTCCAATTAAATTTTAATCGGGTATTTTCGGGTTAACCGATAGGGTATCGGTTATTTACCCATACCGATAATTTCAAAAAATTGATAACCGATACATACCCGATTAACCCCGATTATCGGTTAATCGGGTATCCGATACCCCATGGTACGGGTACGGGTACGGGTACGGGTATTACCCGAATATCCTATACCCGTTTAAGCAGGCCTAACTAAATCCATGCAAATAATATGGATACAAAATATAATTTAGAAATTGTTGCCACTTTTCTAGAGGAAGTTTAATTCCCAATTTTCAATTAAATTAATTCCCACCTCTAAATATCTTTTAGATTGATTAAGTATACCAAATTTGTCCGAGAAGACCTACAAATATTCTGTATGGATTCTCAACAGTTAAACATGTAATTAAAACACTAATCACATCCTTAGTCATAAAATATTTGCTTGATAACGAGATGCTTATTTTTTGGGAACGTCATGTAAATCCTCATCTCACATGCATATCGATTATTTTTATAATCCCGAAAGAAATGATCAATTAAAAATGATTTAAATAGTAATTATTGTAAACCTACACCTATAAATGTAGTAATGTGGCAGCAAGGTGAGTTCTTGTTTTATCTGATCAACAAACAATTATCAAACCCCATTTAAGAAATTCCACTGCTATCAGCACTAATAGCTGTGGAGGATTTGTGGGGTTATTTTCTTGCTCCTCCTCGCTCATCTTCATCGCCGAAAGCTCAGGCTTCTAATTTGTATTGCAGAATAATTTAATTACCAACCGGCTCGAAGAGCGATTTTTCGAGGAAGTAACAGAAGCCCAGGTCAGATTTTTGGATTTTCTGTAATGGGTTTTATATCAAATTCAAATTTGCTCACTATTTTATCGTTAATGGGGAAATGTGTAAGAAAAAGACGGGTTTTTTTTAAGGGAGATAAACATGTACATGTACAAGAGAGAGAGAGAGAGAGAGAGAGAGGGAGAGAGAGGAGCAAGGATGTTTCGCCACCCCTACCCCCTATCCCCACCAAACTCACTGCTGCACATTCTGTTGTTATTTGATTATAAAACAGAGTTTGTTTTCATGTGCAGATGGGTGTGCTTTCTCTCTCCGTGACTTGGCATTAGGTTTGCGCATTGCAAACAGATCGTATCGACAGATGGTGGAATGCTCTTTACACGATTTGATCTCTCCTCCGTCACATTTTTGTTGAAGAATCATCCCATTCATATCGTAATAATTTGGGTTCGGCTCCTAGTCATTGAATTCCGTCATTTTCTAGGTTTGAAGATTGATATCTGTAAAGATTATTATGGATATCAATCTTTTGTTAACTGCTGAATCCACTGCATCTCAACCCCAAAACCACCTCCTCGGCTCCTTTCTCCGCATTCCTGTTCTGGAATTAGCCTCACTCTGCATCAACTTGACTCTGCTCCTCGTCTTTCTCTCGGTTGTTTCGGTGAGGCAGGTTGGGGTTTGTTTCGGTCGGATTCGGGTCAGGAAAGAAAACTCCGGGAGGAATTCTTCGGCCAATAATGACGGAGTGATTGTTGACGGTGACCAAATTCAGAACCTCGTGATCAGTAAGACCTACAAAGCTTCGGTCTTCTGTTGTGTATATGTCCTCTTCGTGCAAGTTTTGGTTTCGGGGTTTGACGGTGTTGGTATAGTTAAGGACATTACGCAAGGGAAGGGTAATGGAATACATTGGGCTATTGTACTGCTGCCTGCAGTTCAGAGTTTGTCTTGGTTTGTGCTGAGCTTCTCAGCTCTTCATCTTAAATACAAAGTCTCCGAGAAATTTCCCTTGTTGTTGAGAGTTTGGTGGATAGCATCTTTTGTAATTTCTTTGTCTGTTCTCTATGTTGATAGCAGAGGATTTGTTAAACAAGGGTCAAGTTATTTGAATTCTCATGTTTTGGCAAATCTTGCTGTCATTCCTGCTCTTGCTTTTCTATGTTTCAGTGCAATCAGGGGTGTCACCGGCATTGAAGTCCGGATGAATTCTGATCTGCAAGAGTCGTTACTGCTTGAAGAAGAGGCAGGGTGTCTTAAAGTCACCCCCTACAGTGAGGCCGGGGTTCTCAGCTTGGCTACTCTTTCCTGGTTGAATCCACTTCTTTCAACCGGGGCAAAGAGACCGCTTGAGCTGAAGGATATTCCATTACTGGCGCCTAAAGATCGGTCCAAGACTAACTATAAAGCACTAAACTCTAATTGGGAGAAGTTGAAGGCTGAGAATCCTATGAAGCAGCCTTCCTTAGCTTGGGCTATCATCAAGACTTTCTGGAAAGAGGCTGCCTGCAATGCAATATTTGCAGGACTTAACACCTTAGTTTCTTATGTGGGCCCATACATGATTAGCTACTTTGTGGATTACCTAGGAGGGAGGGAGACTTTTGCACACGAGGGCTACATTCTTGCGGCAATATTTTTCTCTGCAAAGTTGGTAGAGACCTTGACAACCCGGCAGTGGTACCTTGGGGTCGACATTTTGGGTATGCATGTGAGATCAGCTCTGACAGCAATGGTTTATCGGAAGGGACTCAAACTTTCAAGCTCAGCTAGGCAGAGTCACACCAGCGGTGAGATTGTTAACTACATGGCAGTTGATGTTCAAAGAGTAGGGGATTATTCTTGGTATCTACATGATTTATGGATGCTTCCTCTACAAATTATCCTTGCTCTTGCTATTTTATACAAAAATGTTGGAATTGCATCTCTTGCCACACTTATTGCCACCATTATATCAATAGTTGCAACTGTTCCATTGGCAAGGATTCAGGAAGATTACCAGGACAAGCTGATGGCAGCAAAAGATGATAGGATGAGGAAGACTTCAGAGTGCCTTAAGAATATGAGGATCCTCAAGTTGCAAGCATGGGAGGATAGATACAGACTCAAGCTAGAAGAGATGCGTAGTGTGGAATTCAAGTATCTGAAGAAGGCTCTTTACTCCCAGGCTTTCATCACATTTATTTTCTGGAGCTCCCCTATACTTGTCTCAGCTGTTACATTTGGAACCTGCATCTTGTTGGGTGGTGAGCTAACAGCTGGCAGTGTTCTGTCTGCTTTGGCTACTTTTCGGATTCTCCAAGAACCACTTCGGAATTTCCCCGACTTGGTTTCAATGATGGCTCAGACTAAAGTTTCCCTTGACCGAATCACGGGATTCTTACAGGATGAAGAGCTGCAGGAAGATGCTACTATCACAATGCCACAAGGTATTTCAGATGTAGCTATAGAGATCAAAGATGGAGAGTTCTCTTGGGATCCATCTTCACCAACACCAACTCTGTCAGGCATTAAATTAAGGGTGGAGAAGGGAATGCGTGTGGCAGTCTGTGGGATGGTTGGTTCGGGTAAATCAAGCTTTCTCTCTTGCATCCTTGGTGAGATTCCCAAAATCGCTGGCGAAGTAAGTTTGAGACTATTGAACGCTAGCATATATTTATTTTATCACCTTATTCTTTGAGATTGCAATTTTTTAATTCCAGGTATTTTGCTGACTGAATCATGTTACCAATCTTGGGTATATTTTTAGGTCAGAATATGTGGTTCTGCTGCATATGTCTCTCAATCATCTTGGATACAATCCGGAAATATTGAGGAAAATATCCTGTTTGGAAGTCCATTGGACAAGGCAAAATACAAAGACGTTATTCATGCTTGTTCATTGAAGAAAGATTTGGAACTATTCTCGCATGGCGATCAAACCATTATTGGTGATAGAGGTATTAATCTAAGTGGTGGCCAGAAGCAACGAGTACAACTTGCCCGAGCATTATACCATGATGCTGACATTTATTTACTGGATGATCCCTTCAGTGCAGTTGATGCACATACTGGCTCTGAGTTATTTAAGGTTAGTCTGATTTTTGTATTTTCCTTTTTGTTTCCAGACAAACCTATAAATTCTGGCTAAAAAAATCTCGTTGCAACTGCAGGAGTATATAGTAACGGCTCTAGCTGAAAAGACTGTTGTCTTTGTCACTCATCAAGTTGAATTCCTACCTGCTGCTGACTTGATTTTGGTACAGTTTCTAAAGCTGCCTTTTCTCTTTTGTAAAACCACAAGTTGGCATGTTTGCTGTTGTGTATTGGACCTTCTTTTAAGTCTAATCCTGTGATTAAGCTTGTCTTGATTTGTAAGTAAACATGCTTTTGTAACTGTAAGTCATTGTCATTTTTCAGTTTAATGGCTTTGTAACTTCGATATGAACCCCAATCAAGTGGTGATTAACAATTGGTGAATACATTCTGCTAGAAGTTTTTAATAATCATGTGTTTGTTGTGTCATCATATATTCTCCGCACTATTAATTTTTTAGGATTGGGCTTAATAAGTTCAAGTAGAACTTGGATGCCTCGTCATCCACTATGGCCCTACAGTTACTATGCAGTTCTTCCCTACCTTCTTTTCTGCATTTCTGGTTGAGTTCATAAATGACATGATAGGAAATTCTCACTGCATGTGTTATATCTGATAAAACCCACATATGAGGGCAGGACATAGTGCATATGCTGTATGCATCCCCATCTACACGAAGTAATGAAATGATCTGAATCGTATTAGTTGCCTTTGCTCGTCCTAATTTCCTGCTGGTTTTGCATCCTTGTATGTGATAGGTTTTGAAGGAGGGTCGAATTATTCAAGCTGGAAAATACGATGAGCTTTTGCGAGCAGGAACAGATTTTAACACATTGGTCTGTGCTCATCATGAAGCCATTGAAGCCATGGATTTTTGCAACCAATCCTCTGAAGATTCATTCAAAAACGATCCACTTGATAGTTCTGTTCTCATGAGTAAGAAATGTAATTCTGTTGGCAGCAATATTAGTGGCATGGCTAATGAAGTCCAACAAAGCCTCTCACCTTCAGACAAGCAAGCAATCAAAGACAAAAAGAAAGTTAAACGATCTAAAAGGAAGCAACTTGTGCAGGAAGAGGAACGGGAACGAGGAAGAGTTAGCATGAAAGTGTATCTCTCATATATGACAGCTGCTTATAAGGGATTACTGATTCCATGTATTATCCTCGCGCAAACATTATTTCAGGTCCTGCAAATAGCCAGTAGTTGGTGGATGGCTTGGGCAAATCCACAAACCACAGGAGACGAACCTAAGACCAGTAGTATGGTGCTCATTTCTGTTTATACAGCACTTGCTTTTGGGAGCTCCTGCTTCATATTTATCAGGGCTGTTCTTGTCGCCACTTTTGGTCTTGCTGCTGCACAGAAGTTATTTGTCAAAATGCTCAGGACAGTTTTTCGATCACCGATGTCATTCTTTGACTCTACTCCAGCTGGGCGCATACTGAACCGCGTACTGACATGTCTTCCTCTCAAAAGTTCCCCCTCCTACCTTTTTCTTTACAAACTTTAGGCTCTTAAGAGTTTATGCATCATAGCTTCTCCCCTATTTGCCCGTTTTCAAGACTGCACTTCATTTCATCTTTATAATGGTTTCTTTTTATCTACCAGGTGTCAATTGATCAAAGTGTTGTAGATCTTGATATTCCCTTCAGACTAGGTGGCTTTGCTTCCACAACTATCCAACTTATTGGCATTGTTGGAGTTATGACACAAGTTACCTGGCAAGTTTTGCTTCTCGTTGTCCCAATGGCAATTGCTTGCTTGTGGATGCAGGTAAGCTATCACAACATATCATTAAATTGAGATTCAGTCTTTGATCCTGTATAGTTATTGATGATCTGTTTTATAATGAGGATACAAAGATTATTTAATAACTTATAAGAATGTAACTCAAATTTGTAACAAAGCACTGTGATTAATCTGGCATTGCTCAACAAAAATGCAGAAATACTACATGGCTTCGTCCAGAGAATTAGTCCGCATAGTTAGCATCCAGAAATCTCCAGTTATTAATCTGTTTGCCGAATCAATTGCTGGAGCAGCTAATATTAGAGGTTTTGGGCAAGAAAAGAGATTCATGAAGAGGAATCTGTATCTTCTTGATTGCTTTGCTCGTCCATTCTTTTGCAGTCTTGCAGCTATTGAATGGCTTTGCCTGCGCATGGAATTGCTCTCAACTTTTGTATTTGCTTTTTGTATGATCTTACTCGTGAGCTTCCCACGAGGAACTATAGAACCAAGTAAGTGTTCTTTCTTTTCAAATATCAAATAAATGACTGATGATTCCTTCATAGTTTTGAGAACCGTCAACTTGAAAAGTACAGTTTGAAAAACAAAAATGTGTTTTCATTGCAATATAGAAAGTAGCACAATTATTTTTTTAAGAAACTGCTGGTGATCTTGTTCTCAACACTGTTTTAAGATGCTACCTCTAACTTTTCAATGTGCTACCGTTCCTAAGGTATGGCTGGCCTTGCGGTGACCTATGGCCTCAATTTGAATGCACGTTTATCAAGATGGATTCTCAGCTTTTGCAAGCTTGAAAACAAAATTATCTCTATAGAAAGAATTCATCAATACTGCCAAATACCTAGTGAAGCACCAGCAGTAATTGAAGACTCTCGTCCGCCATCCTCATGGCCCGAGAATGGCAAAATTGAGCTCATTGATCTAAAGGTATGCTTATGGATATTTGGTTTTCCAGTTTCAGTATTCATTACTTTCTATTTTACCTAGTGGAACTTTCTTTCTCCTCCGTACCATCATATATCAGCATGAAGTGCAATTTGGGCAAAATCATCTCTTAGTTATATGCCTATAACCACTTAGCCAGAGATGTCCCTTGGGATAAAATCTCACTTATTTTTTTCTCAATCTGTGTGTTTTACTTTTTCAACTTGAAACTATTTCTTTCACAGACAAATATTGTTTGTTATAAAATTTTAATTTACAGGTAGTAATTAATAATGTAAAGTATTAAAGTAAAAAAAGTATAATACATTCTAAAAAGGTTATAATAAATAATGATTTTTACAGTGTAAATCTCAAAGATTATTGAATGAACATTAAGTGTATTCCCCCGTCCTTTGTGTGTACGTGCATAAGCACTCAGTTGAGTAATTACATTTCTGTCTAAACATCAATCTAAGTGGGTAACTGTCAATTTCTGTTTAGTGGGTGGACATCACACTTTAGCTCAAAGTGTCAAATATTCTATTCCTTAGTTGGGAGGATGTTTCTTACTTATGACTGGCAGGCATGATTCACATGGTATAGTATATTTAAACCATGCACACATTAGCATCCTATGTTTTAACTTTTAACAAGTTGACTCTTTTTGACAGGCTATTTGAAGAGCATTTTGGCCCCTTTAGTTAATTTTTCATTGTTTGGAATTTCTTATCATGAGGAACAAACAGAGAAATTATACGATTACATATTGAAAAACAAAAAACTTGGTAGGAGAAACAGAATATGAAGAATTTTTTAGATCAGTGCTCACTGCTCACCATATTTGATCTACTTGTAATACTAGTATGACTATTTCACTGCTAGGATTAGTTGGCCCCTCTAGGATTTCAATTTGCGTAATATTTTCTGAAAACATAATGCTCGATCCAGAAGGTGCTCGAATTTCCCAGTTACTAGCTTAGCAAAAGCTTGTGTATGATGACTTGTTTGGGACCATTAGGTTAGGATACCATGCTTAGTTTGATCTTTCTCATGATAAACGTATAGGTCCAAGAAACATAAAGCGGTAAATGATGGACTGACTAGAGATTAAAAGTATAGGAACAACAAAAAATAGTTATTTCCTTTATTTCTAAGTATGTTTTGTAACGATTTTCCAATTTCAGGTTCGTTACAAGGAGAGTCTTCCCATCGTGCTCCATGGTGTCACCTGCACAATTCCTGGTGGAAAGAAAATCGGAATTGTTGGCCGTACTGGAAGTGGCAAATCTACCTTGATTCAAGCCCTATTTCGATTGATCGAGCCGGCAGGTGGTAGAATAATCATAGACAACATAGATATTGCAACAGTTGGTCTTCATGATCTCCGCAGCCGGCTGGGTATTATACCCCAAGAACCAACATTGTTTGAAGGAACTATCCGAGGCAACCTCGACCCTCTAGAAGAGCATTCTGATCACACAATCTGGCAGGTACGTACATGAAGAATGCTAAACAGTTTGTTATCAAAATCGAGCGCTTTGATATGCATGCTGCACACAATTTCCACAGGCTCTTGAAAAGTCTCAGTTAGGAGAAATAGTTCGCCAGAAAGAGCATAAACTAGATACACCAGGTAAGCTTCGTTTCACCTTAAATATAATCTTCTCCCGCTCTAGGCAGTAGTGTAAAAGGGACTTGTTTGAATACATTGCAGTTTTAGAGAGTGGAGATAATTGGAGTGTGGGGCAGCGGCAGCTAGTATCTCTTGGCCGTGCTTTGCTTAAACAAGCAAGAATCTTGGTTCTTGATGAAGCAACAGCCTCGGTCGACTCAGCCACAGATAACCTCATCCAAAAGATAATAAGAACAGAGTTCAACAATTGTACTGTTTGTACAATTGCTCACCGCATTCCTACAGTTATTGATAGTGACCTCGTTTTGGTCCTCAGCGACGGTGCGTTTATACCTTCTTAATCATTCTGTCTACACATGAATTTATACATATATGGATTAGATCTAAGTACTCTACAATGTGTTCGTGAGTATATGGCTAAATTGTTTCGGGTCATTTGCATAATCTGCAGGCCGCGTAGCAGAGTTTGATGCTCCAGCACGACTATTAGAAGACCGGTCCTCCATGTTTCTTAAGCTGGTTTCCGAGTACTCATCAAGATCAAGTGGCATACCCGACTTCTGATCTTAGACTCAAGAAGCTCGTATCTTGGAAAATGGGAAGCCAGACCATTGAGACGGTCTGGCTGTCTGATGCAGATCAACAGAGTATCGACAGGTAATGATCATCGTCCTTGCAATGGAAATGGAACAAACTGGAAAAAGTCGAAAAAATTGATCTTGAAATGTTTGGAGTAAGGAGGCACTATGCTGCAGGCTCCAATCTGTACATGGAATAAGTTTGTAGGAAGAAGAAGAAGAAGAAAGAAGAAGAAGAGGCCTTTTGTATTTTTACAAGCGCAATAAAACTAGGCTTTTTTGCAGTCATTTATATATTGTACTTTGTAGACCATTTGCATTATAGAGTAAATTCCAATTCCATTGTTCATCATTTTCAGTTTGACTTAACGACAAAAATCTCGAAGGTTTCCTGGATTATGTAACGCGTTACGCAATCCGTGAATGAATGCAGCAGATGATATGAGAATTCTCCGCTGACCTCAGCCTGGGCATCATTTATGAAGCTTTTTCCTCGTCAAACATGGCTGATTCACGCCCTCCTCACGACAATTCCACCCAATCCCATTTGACCGCCGGCGCCCTTTTTGCACTTGTCTTTCTTCGTCGCTCTCTCTCTAAAGGTTTTCGCTTTTTGGTAGCACCTTCCTTCGTTCTCTCCCCCATCCCCAGGTAGCATTACATTATTCCAACAATAAAGAAAGGAGTTTTTTTTCCCCTTCATTCCATGTATTAAACGTGACAATTGCAGCATATTTTTATATTATAGTATATATATATATATATATATAAATGGGGTTGTGGGTTAGAGGGCTGAAACTGTAGTTGTTATAGTATTCGAAATATTATTCTTTCCACCAACTCTCCTCCTCTTGATCACATCTCCCGAGGCCACCAACCCATTATTTACATCGGAGGAAAATGGGGAGTTTGGAGGCGGAGCAATCGGATCATGAGGGCGGCGTTGCCAAGAGGCTGTGGAACAAGTTCAAGAACGAAAGGGCTTTGGCTCTTTACAGCCCTTATGTTGTTGCCTTGGCTTCTGGCACTTTGGAGCCCGCCTCTTTTCTCACTTGCATCTCTCAAGATTTCTACCTTCTTCAATCTTTTGCTCAAGCGTAAGCTCCCCTTCTCCCTCCCTCCCTCCTCCCCCCCCCCCCCCCCCCCTCCCCCCCTCTCTCTCTCTCTTTTTTTTTTTTTTTTGTTTTTTTTGTTTTTTGCTCTTTTTTTTTTTTTTTTTTTTTTTTTTTTTTTTTTTTTTTTTTTTTTTTTTTTTTTTTTTTTTTTCTTTCCCCCCCCCTCCCCCCTCCCCCCCCCCCCCCCTCCCTCCCTCTCTCTCTCTCTCTCTCTCTATATATATATATATATGTTGTTGCCTTGGCTTCTGGCACTTTGGAGCCCGCCTCTTTTCTCACTTGCATCTCTCAAGATTTCTACCTTCTTCAATCTTTTGCTCAAGCGTAAGTTCCCCTTCTCCCTCCCTCCCTCCCTCCCTCTCTCTCTCTCTCTCTATATATATATATATATATATATATATATATATATATATATATGTGTGTGTGTGTGTGTGTGTGTGTGTGTGTTTGTTTGTGTGTTTATTCGCATGTATGAATCTATGTTAGATTGTAGACATCATGTATATTTCGCCCTACACATATGATTAGGGGTTCAAAGTTTTAGGCCAAGGGTCTTGGGAAGGACACGTGGCAATGCCAAGTCGTTTCTGGGCCATCCTAGTGTAGGTTAGAGCTTATGGATCACGTTGGCCTACTGTTTGTTACTGCTCCTAATTCCTAAACATACCTATCTTGCATTCTGTTCTTGAGTAAGAGCAGCGGGTGCTGGCTTTGGTTCTTGAAAATCATCTATTCCTCCGTATTTCCCTTGAATTAGTTGGGTTTCTATGTTTCTTCTTCAAGTGTTGATTGATTGGAATGAAAAGACGGACACCCTATGGGGGCCAAATTTGTGCATCTTTTCTGAATTCGTTTGTGCAACTGCAGCTATGAACTAGCGGAAGGATATGCAGATGATGATGAGGATAAGGAGGCCATTGTCAAGTTGCGAAAGCGTGTCTTGAAGCGGTTTAGGAACCAAGATGCTCTTATTTCTGTAAGCCTCATCGTCCATCTGCATCTTAAAAATAGATTTAGAATTTATTGGTTTTTTAAACAAAAAAATCACGAATTCTGTGAATTACAAATTGAAGCTTAATTGGCTGAACTTAAAGATGAAATCTGCAGTTGAAACGGTCATAGAAATCGGTACATGGATTACTCTTTTGTGGCTGCTGCAAAAGGTATAAGGTGTCCTCTGATAAAAAAGTACTAATAGAGAAAAGGAAAGAAAAACTATGGCTAAAGGTCAAGTATACCTTACATCTCATCACTAAAAGGGCGATTCAATTTACATTACATGTAATGTTGCAGGAGTGGGGCTTTGAGCCTCCTAAAGACCATGCTTGTGATAATACCAGAGCAAAGTATACAGAATTCTTGATGGAGACAGCATCAGGGAAAGTTGGAGGCGAGAAATTCGCAGTCAAAATTGTTACACCCTTTGAGAAGACCAAACTGGCTGCGTATACTCTAAGCGCCATTTCACCGTGCATGAGGCTCTACAGCTTTATTAGCAGACAGATACAGGCTCTGCATGGCGCTGATGAGAGCAAGCATATATACAAGAAGTACCTTGATAGTCTGTCTTCTGAAAAATTTGAGGTCTGTCTGATGCCCGAATGCTGATTCATATATGATGATGCTCTTGTTGGTTTTATTGTTACTTGACAGCTTCAATTTACTGCTTTAACTTTAGGCCTCAGCTTCGAGAATTGAGGACTTGCTAGAGAAATTAAGCATTTCTTTGACTGGTGAAGAACTAGATGTCGTAGAGAGGCTCTACCATCGGGCCATGAAACTCGAGTTGGAGTTCATCTGGTCTCAATCAATTGTTCAGCAAACAGTAGTTCCCTTTTCACTTCTCCACAACAGTGCTGAAGAGAATCTTACCACTTTATGTGACTTTGACTTCACTTGCTCTGCTATAGATTCATCTGCCCTTCTAGCAGAGCTTGCAATAGTAGCAGCAAACAACGCTCCAGAACCCGCCATTTCCTCTTCCGACATCAGAACAACGTGGAGCAATTTATTCAGCCAGTATGTGGAAGAGTATCAACAATGTATAGAAAGCATTATACTGAATGAAGCAGGCATTGATAATTCAATCCAAGGTCTGATTAATCTAACTATTTGGAGACATTAGTTTCCAATATGGTTTTAACTGTTTTCCCATCGAATCGCAGGACTGGATTATGAAGGCCTATGCAATGCACTGGAGCAAATCTCTGAAGTCGAGAAGAGAGCTACTTCAAGAGTCGTTCGCTCCAACGTATTGAAAGGACTAAATCTAGCAGACATAAGAAGAGCCGGTGAGCACATTGCTTTCCAAGATGGCTGCAAGAGATTCTTTCAAGATCTTGTGGAAAGTAAAAAAAAAACGCTGCAGATATTCATGTGCTGTCATACTGTTGGTCTGCTGATCTTATCAAGTCTGCATTTTCATTAGGTATGCTTAGACTCAAGAATCTTTAACGGTCTAATCACAGAAGGCTTCAATCTGACTGCTCTTTGTTATCAGGTGGGCAAAATGAGTTAAACGTACACTCAAACAACTTAGTCTACGAAGAATCTATATCCACTGGTGAAATGACACAAACCATGGAGTCCTCCATGGACAAGCTTCGAGTTTTTAATGAAATCACCGTGTGCAGAGAGGATGGAGGTAAGCCCTCAACAGTTTACATAGGAGGTTCAGTTGGTGACTTGCTTTGTCTATTAGAAGCAGATTTTGGCATAGTTATAGGCTTAAGTACAAGCCTACAGAGGCTCGGCCACCATTTTGGCATATCTTTCATCCCATTGTTCTTCGGTCTGGTAAGCAAGCAGAACGAACTTGTAGAAAGTGGGAGTTTGAGTCGCAAACGTAGATCCAACATTCTTTATACGGTCTCCAGTTGGGACGAGATATACACGTTCATCTTAGGGCAGTAGCCGGCCTGGCATTTTACTGCCCTAAGATGTGCATAAGGAAGAGAGTGATTCTTGAAGTAGGGATTTTAGAAAAATTATAGTAACATAATTTGATTTCAAAGGTTGGCCCTTGATATATCTTTTTTGGTGTGAGGATTGAAGGCCTAGGGTGATTTTTATTTGTGTTTTTGCAGTGGGAAATAATAAGTTGGAAGTGAAAAATACTTCTCCTACTTGCTATTATATGATGCCTTTTTTTGTCAATCTGGTGCTTATGGATTTGTAATTGAAACATTTCATTCATCAGATTGAATCACTTTACTATTAAGTTTGAGTGGAGTACGATTGTCCAATGAGCCTAAATAAGCTTAATCAATTTGAAGTACCTGTATACCGAACATTTTTTTCCATACCATTATATCATACAAAAGGTTTTCGGAATAGAAAAAAACTTACCATTACTATAACGAAACTTTCGGTATGAACTTTTCTCTATACCGTTATCATATTGCTTTTTCAATATATCGTAATGAACTTTAGTATACAGAAAATTTAAGGTATACTAAAAGTGATGTGCCAAAACTTCGGTATACAACAGTATATCACATTATGGGAAAATCCATACTTGCGATACCATACTGAGATTTACTGTATATCGAAAAAAATGGTATTTTTTGTATTTTTTCGGTGCGATACACTGATTTTTAGGTATATTACACGATGCTAATTTAGTTATTAAGAAAACAAAAATACAAAACGAAATAATCATTTTTATAAAAACATTAAACACTAATATAGTTAAGTAAGCTTGGCAAACTTATCTTTTTTACGCCTGAAGAGATTTAAAAAGTGATTGAGATAATAGATCTATCCTTTTTTCTTTTTTTTAATGATTCGATTGAAACTTTGTGATCGGACTAATCTGGGAGTTTCGCCCTGTGAGATGTGTTCAATAATTATTTTTAGTGCATGAGTAAAAAAAGGTATTAAAAGCATTGTAATATTTTTGGGTATATAGTATATAGTAAATGTCGTTATAAAATTGATTATTTTTGCATTGGCTCTTATCCCAAATGACTATTCAAGAAATGCTATTGCGATTGCGACCCTCCTATTTATGTATAAAGTAATTTATATAATTTGCAATGTTTTAAGTAAAAGTTACAGTACAGTTAATAAAAGATAATTGAAGCGAAGTAAATTGGTTGAATTGAGTATTTATATCCTGTTGAATGTTGTTCAAATTGCCATTTCTGAGCTCACAAACCCAAAACTCAACAAATGCCTTCCTCGGCTCCAAATACAACAAACTGTCCATATGCTTGACTATATACAATAGAAAATCGGACTTTGATGTCGCGTGCACACACAAGTGCTGCGCAAGATTTGAAAATTTAAGCACATGGATTTCTTCCTCCACAAAATTCAACAAAGTCTCTACATCTCTATCGTTCTTCCAGAGGGAGCTTATTTGGATTGTAATCTACCTGTTCGTGTTCAATTCTCCCCCCTTCTTTTCATTAGATCTTGAAGCTGTTGCAGAAAGAAGAAATGAATAAAGGGCCTAACAGCACAAGCAGAATATTAAGTTGGCAATCACATACTGTGTTTGCAGCATAAGCTGCATTAACTTGAGAGTTTCTCCGGATCCGCAGTCTCTTCCCCGAGCTCACAAACATCCTGATCGAAACAGCAGTCTTTAACCACACAATCAAACTCATTTCCTCATGTCTATAACTCTAAGATGATTAAGCATCATCTCTAAAAGGGAGATAGATTGTAAGATGAAATTATAACAATAAATAAATAAAGACATACTCCCAAGGAACGTCCCCAACGAGCATCCAGTCTCCTTCCTTGTCTTCATAGGTGAGAACGAAGTTAGACGAACCATCCAACAACAGAGCAGGCCATTGTGCTCCACCCATTTCAAGTTGCTCCTCTACATTCGATCCTGATTAAACAAATTGATCATCATCAGACTCATAATAGTCAGGACATTTCCAAATCGAACTAAGAAGTCCATATTATTTCCAGCTTATCAACATGTTAGTTCCCTAATATCTTGAGTTACTGTTTTTATTTATAGCCGTATAACACACATTATGGACTCTTAGCCAACTGATGAGGGCATAAAATGGTATGAATTAATCAAGTTAGTTGATATCAAAGCATAGAGAAATATGCTGCCCACCAACTGCTGCACTGAGGGTAAACATTTGATCCAGTGTGTGAGCTAAAGTCTCATAGCAGCTATGAGCACTCACATCTACCTTTCTTCCAATTGAGCTCCCATCCACGTTCACCTTTACAAACAAAGATCGTTTAACTACCCCTCTTTCCTTGACAACGTTATTATTCTCGTTCTGGCTACGATTCGTCTGATCCACCAGAGCATCAGCGGTTTCATATTTATCACCAGTTGATTCACTCTTCCTAGGAGCTGGAAATTTTGCATTGTTTACCACACTGTTCATTATATAGTTTGCGACAGGAGGCCATCCAGCAACCTGACTTCTATTTAAATATGCGAGGAGAAAAAAAACATCTATTCAGCAAAGAAAAACATCTATGCAACCATAGAAAGGAAACTGTAGAATATGCAAATAAAAGAGCCTCCTGTACGTCGCAATGTATCTTGCTCTTAGAATAGGCGACAAAATTCAGCCTCACTTGGTTTGAATCTTTTAGGATTGGTTGGTTCAGATAATGGACTCTTAGCATAACTTATGTCTCATAGCAAACAAATAACAGATAAATGATATAGATGCTGGGGGAGAAGATACATTGAGTTCCTATAAAGTGTATCCTCTCATTCTAGTACAAGAAATGTATGTCATCTTTACGCAACTATGTGTATAATGTATATGACGTTGGGATAGAAGAGTTTATGGATCTTTGAAGATCTTGTTAATAAACAATACTACAATCCCGGACATCAAAACGAAAATTAATCAAGACGAGCCAAATTAGGATAAGGAATTGAATCCAAAGGAGCTTCTTAAGATCAGCAACCAGAGACCAAACCATACAAAAACCAACTCTCTCTCAAACATACACACACAAGCTAATCAAAATCATATGTTGCAGAGGCGACTAAGTTATAACATGAGAAACTCTGTTTGTAATTGTATCTACCAAAGACAAAAATATAAAAAAGAAATAGATGATCAAAGACCTGAGTGCAGAAGGGGCGGGGGGAGAAGAGGGGGCAGCCCTTTCTGTGTCAGGAGACGACGATGAGGATGATGCCCAAGGAATATCTTTGGCAATCAAGATTCTTGTATACTGGGCCTTGGCCGATGAAGGCGGCTCAGCCCTTCCGAGACTCAGCCCAAGACCCAACTCCAACTCAGACTCATCGGGGTAGGAAGAAGAATCCTCCGATGACATCACCGTCATATTCGACACAGTCGATTCACTCCAATTCACGCCCGAAACAACCGAGTTCTCCATTGCAGCTCCTACTTTTAATCCAAGAATTATGCCAAATTCTTCTGGGAATGCGAAAAAATGGCTCTTTGTTTATTTATTTTGCCGGGACGGAAAGGGGGAGAGAGATAGAAATGGTGTTGGTGTTGGTGTTGGTGTTGATGTTGATGATGTCGGGTAGGGGTCAAACAAAACATATATCGGGAAAAAATCAATTTTCATCATTCAGCTTGGCTTGAGTCCGATTTTAGTCCTTTATGTTGTCGCGGTCCAATTTTAGTCCGTCAAGTTGTACAGTGGTCCAATTTTAATCTTTCTTTCAAAATCGACCCAAATTTTACAATTTTCGTCCTTCTCGCGCGTGGTGTGTATAACACACGCACACACTTATTTTTCAACAAAACAAATTATAATATTTCTCTCCCATTCTTACCCAAAATTGAAGAACACATTAACCTTCCTCCCGTCAAGAACTGAAGAGAAAATCACTAAAATTGATGGATGAGCCGCAGTTTCAATACTAGATAGGAGGGAGAGAGAGAAGGTTCATACTACAAGAGTGAGAGAGAGGTAGGGGGAGTTGAAGCGGGGCTTGGAGGAGACGATGTGTCGTGGAGCACCCTTTTTGCTCCATTCGTTATCAGTTCGCTGCCGTTTCGCGCACTATTCTTCCTTTTTTCTAACTTTATTTTGGGCAAATGCGGTAAAATTTGAAGTGCATTTTCTCGGATTTCTTTCGGTGGTTTGTGGGCTGCTGCTGGTGGTGAGTTCTTTTTTCTTTTATGTGTTTGTGTGTGTTTGCTAAATTTTCAGAAATCAACTCTTATTAGTTATAGAGAATTTCCCAGTTTTGCTAAATTTCCCGAAACTAGCAACAAGCAAGACAACTGTGGCTTTTATCCCTTTTTTCTTCTAATTTTTTTTAATTGATGCTCCTAATCTTTGGAAATCAGAATCTTGTATATCCTTTATCCCTGGATAAATTTGGAAGAAGATAACTAGATTTATGTATTGATTACATGATAGTTAGAACATTGTACTTATTCTACTATTTTGGTAGTCTGTCCTTACTTTTTCTCTCTCATAGATTCATTATTTTCTTCGTGCAGTACATAGATGGATAATGATATTCCTCGAAAGAAGATTGTCTCTCCACCCAGGGTACATGGTACAGCTGAAGGGAAGTATAAAGCCGAAGTGAATATACATTGTGGGGGAAGATTTGAGTTTACTCCTATTGCAAAGTATATTGGAGGTGAGATTTCCGTATTTAAGGATGTTTTGGGTGGTTTTGCATACATCGAAGGGCTACACAAACTGTGAGTTAGTGCTAATATAAAAAATGTGGAGAACTTTCATGTTATAGAGGAAGGTGGGTGGAAGATGATAATTAGTGATGATGAGGTAAGGAGAATGTTTGTTAAAGCCTCCATGGACCAACAGAAGTTAGATTTTTATATGGAATATAAAACAGCCTCCATGGACCAACAGAAGTTAGATTTCATTGGATACATATATGGCATCGGTTTGTATCTTTATGTTATAAGGTCATTGGAAATTTAATGAACTTCGTAGTGTCATTGTTTGATTCTCTTTTTTTAAGTTTTGTTTAAAGTGAGATGAAACGAAGAAATATTTTGGGGGACTTGTTTAGTAATTGATATAGTAACATGTTCATTTTACTATTTTTCTTAGATGCAGAGCTTACGAAAAGGTACCAACTCAAACAGTGAAGAACATGCCACAAGTCATCAAAGAGGTCAACCTTACACACAACCACCGAGTATGTTTCAACAAATACAGAATCAGTGTCGATTTAGAGACATGACACAAAATCTTACTATACAATGGAACACGGTGCATGTTAGACAATCATTGGGAAGAACAATATCAAGATCCCAACTTGAAGCCCAACTTGAAGCTGCAAAGAGATCTAAGCAAAAAAAGACTTGACTTGCTCATTGTAAGTTGTAGGGTGTTTTTGTTAATTGTGAATAATTGCTTAATTTATTTGCTTGATGTATTGATGCACATTTATATCATCTAATGATTCAATACCTCTTTGCAGCGGTCGAGAAAAGGATGCATTATGCTCAACTGAGGATCCTAGAGAGAATCAAAATTATATTTGAGCTGAAAACTATAAACAATCTATGACGACTTTATTTATTGTTATTTGCAAACAATATTTAAGTTTCATTGGTATTACATCATCATGACGGCTTTGTATATTGCTTTTTAATTTGTGACTATATTTTTGAATTTTTTTTAATGTTTTCAGCTTTTCAACAAAATACAAATGTGTGTGGTATTAAATTTTTTTAAAGTTGTTTAAAATTGATAGCAACACCATTTAGTGTGACAATATTGTATATACATATACATCCAAAAATATCAATTATTAAGAAATGTCATAAGTTTAATTGAGAAGAAAAAGGGACGAAATACAACCTACGTTAGATATACATATTTCTAAATTTTATAAAATGGGTCGAAATTGGACATTTTTAAATGTAACGGGTTAAAATTGGATACGCACCAACATAACGGACGAAAATTGACACATATCGACATAATGGATGAAAATTGATACACATGCCAAACTGGCGGACTAAAAATGAAAACAATGCAAATTGCATAATTTCAATTTTTTTAATAAGCGTGTGTAAACACGCGATAAGGACGAAAATTGTAAAATTTGTGTCGATTTTGAAAAAAGGACTAAAATCGGACTGATGTACAACTTGATGGACTAAAATTGAACAACGACAATATAAATGACTAAAAGCGGACTCAAGTCAAGCTGAAGGACGAAAATTGATTTTTTCCCACTTATATCTCCTCGCAGAGTGGGACCCACTGCTTGCCATTATTAAGGCAACAAGAAATTAACTATATTTTGACTTTACAAGTAGCCGACCCAACAATTAATATCATATATAAATAAGATATTTTCTGCCGCCTCCTAATCTTTATTATTTACCATTAGACTAAATTAAGCATTAAATTTCTCTTAGAATAATCCAGTCGTTAACTAAGTGTCTATTGACCAACTCAATCTATACGACTGCGGTGAAATTCGAATGACGGCGATATAGTATTTATTTTTTATTCTTACTTTACTAGGTTTTTCTAGAAATGGGCATGAACTCCAAAAGCGAGATCAATTGTTAATCGATTCAAACTAAAATTTTAGAATTTTATATTAAAAAAAAACTAGAGGTTTTCAAATCCTTGTAACATTGTACCTATTCTCAAATCATATTTAATTCTCATTTAGAACTTAAGGAAATAATCTTTATAACCCTAATCGAACTGTGAACTAAACACTCTTAATAATATTAGTGGTATAGCTTCAACTTTTTTTAACTTCTTAAATTAAGGAGAAGTTGGTAAAGTTGCTTATTAGAGAATTTATAGAGTGTTTACAAAAACTGGTTAAAAGTTGAAAATGTTGAATAAATAATGTTTGCCAATATTTATGATGTACTCCCTCCGTCCCACATGAAACGTCATGTATTCTATTTTGGGTTGTCCCATACAAATGTCTTGTTTCCTAAAAAGGAAATAAATCTATCTCACAAAAAGTTACTTTTTTGTGGGCCCCATTCACACCACTCTCTCTCCTAACACACAAAAGTCCACCGCATAAATTACCGCTCCGAAAAGAAATAGGACGTTTCATTCGGGACGGAGGGAGTAGTTGCTTATTTTGTCAAATGTCTATTTCAACTCTAAGATTAAAAAAAAGGATAGTGTGTATTTAAGGGGCAATGTTGGTCCGGAGACGATAACTCAGGTGTAGAGGGGGGGGTGAATACACCTGAGCTCAGTTTCTTTTTCTCAATGAAGGTCAGCTGAGCTGATGATTGCAACTGATGAACAGTGCCAAATAAGCCTTCGGTCGCGGGACAGAGTGAGTCAGCTACTGAGCTCTCTCCTACTGACTGTTGTCAGTACTTTGAGAATCAGTCGGAGACTGTTGTACGGAAAGTGTGGGGCCCGAAATTCGTCTATTTTGAACACACGTTTTAGCAAATTAAATCTTTTGGCTGTGCGCTTTATAAAATACGTTTTATGCAAGCTTATGATTTTCAAGTCAGTTGAATGCTATGCAATAAAACAGTAAAAGAACACAAGCGATTTAACGTGGTTCGGATACGCAAGATCCTACGTCCACGGTCCTGAACAAAGCAGGAGAACTTGTTGATTATTCTGAGCAAGCCTCAGCAGGGATACTGTGCACTGGACAGTTCCCTCTAAGTTATAGTCCTTAGCGACTTTACAATCCAAACCTAAGTCTGAAAGGGAAGGGAATTTTCTCCAACTGAGAAGGAGTTCTTACAATAAGAACAATTCACTAAATGTGAACTCCTTCGAATCTAAGCTATAAATATGACAATGAGCTTAGTCTAGAGAAGAAAGGGATCTAAGAACTCTAGAGAGAAAAACTGAGAAATCTTCTAAGTACGCAAGTTTTCCTCTGGATGATCTTTGAGTGTTCTAGAGCGTTTATGAGCTTGAGCTTGTCCCTTTTGAAATTCCGTCTCTCGGAGCTTCAAAAACTTCTCTATTTATAGTTGTGAGTTATGGCATATGTCCGTTGGAGACGACGATGCCACGTGTCACAAGCTTCCAAGGAAAACGGCCATAATTCGAACTTGTTGCAGCAGGGCAGTTAATGCACTGTTCATGAGAGCAGCTTTACTGTGTAGAGTAGGTAAGCGTTGTCGGCTTCTCATTGGTCGAGGTTTGTAGTTGGTGAGAATGTCAGAGTTGACCGTTCAACAACCTCGTATGTCTTCTGCCGAACTTTTCGAAAAGACTTGAATAGTCGGGTCGCTTTCCGTAGGATACGAAGAGATCGAAAAGTCTCTGTCTTCTTCGACTGAGTCGGCCGACGTGGCATCTACCGAGTAGGTCACGGTGGCGGCCGCGAAGGTATGCGTGCTTGTTTCGTTCTTCGCCGATGACTATCACCGGGAGTAGTCTTCTACCGATGATTTGTCGGTGATGCGCTGTCTTCGACCGAGTGGAAGATCAACTCGCCGATCGAAGAACACAAGCGATTACACGATGACGTGGGGTTCGAAAAGTATCTTCGACGTAAGATCGGTTCAACAATTACCCCGCATGGACTTAGACAAAAATAATAATCAATACATCAAGTCTAACCTATACATCGACACACTAATCTACTGATATCAGCTAGGTTTTGGGATCTTCAATTCCATAGTACTACTATGATTTCCCCCAATTTTCTTTTAACCGAACAACAGCTGAGTATCATCTACTGACTCATATCCAACAATTTCCCCCTAATTGATGATGCCAAAACCTCTACCTCTACCTCTTAAACTTCTTAAGTCTATAAAAGATGTTATCCTACTGACAACAATTTCCCCCTTACAATATTCTGAGGAAAAAAAAAATAAAGTAATTTTAATACTTCAGTAGGTGGGAGATAGGCAAAATCAGAGAAACTGACTGTGAGTGTGTGTCAGATCACTTAGTGATCAGTTGTGAAAACACAATGCAAAGAGCTGAAAGACAATGAGTAATTGTCTGACAAGCAATAGGAACTGATATATATAATCAATGAAGTACAGGTTCCTATTACTATTACAAAAGATAGAAAAGAGAAAGACTACAGACGCTTGAAGGCTTGAGTACGTTCCCTGAATCCTGCAGATCTATCCATGGGAGGTTCCAGACGATAGTATAAATAGATTCTCTTCCTCAGAGTTTGGATATCCTCGTCGTCTTCAGCAAGGTGGACACTCAGGTTGAAGCGGAATGCTGCAGCACTAACCTCATCTTCTCTGTCCTTTGTACATAGAACTCCGCGCGCAGTTCTAGGAGGTGGGATGCGCCTGAAAGCTGGAGCTCTAAACGGAATATTCTGTCTCTTCATGATCTCCTTGAGCTGTTCCCTCAGCTCTGGATTGTACAGAAACATGAACTCATCAAAGGCTTGATCGATAGGTTGCTCTCGAGGATAGAATCCCCAAACATAGTAGCCTTTGATAAATTGCTCTTTAAGTTCTTCCCATTGATCATTAACCTCAGCCGGAACCCATCGATCGACATGAACAACTAAGTCCTTCTTGGCGAGAGGTGTTCTCTTCCTTGATCCTCTTGGGATTTGTCTTCTGGGATCAGCTGCTGGCTTCTTGGATAGGCTTATCATCTTAGCTATATCAGCCATTCTTTTCTTTTCTCGGAGAGCCGCTGCCCTACAGTCTCCTCGTCTGATATTTAGGCCTTGCAGCGTCGCCTCCCAAGTCGCTTGATCTTCCGCTATCTGCTCAGGTGTTAGAGTAGGAGTGGGAATGCTCTGAGTAGTAGCTGGGATCTCAGTCGAAAGAGCCTTAGCAAAATCTGCTTGGGCTTTCTCCATCTGCTCTTCGACTGATTCGACCTTTTTCTTGCCTTTGCCCCTAACAGCTTTGCCCTTGGGCTTCTTTGCTGCTTCTGCTACTTCTTCAAGCTGACGCTCTCGGTCCAGCTTATCTTGCAGCTGTTGGGCAATATTGAGGTCATAAGCCTCTTGCTCCACTTTAGATTTGAATTTTCGGAGCGGGGAGGAAGGAGGAGTAGATACAGTTGCAATCTCCTTCCCCGGCCTCTGCGGTGGCAATTGTTCAGGCTCAGGCTCTTCTTCTTCTCGTCCCCGCTCAACAAATCGGTTACTTCTTCAATGTGAGCAACGTAAGAGCGAGATGGGGGTCGGTTTGTAGTGGAAATTCTAGGAGAAGGACCTCGAAGAGTTCTTATCCCGAGTAGTAGAGGTCCTTCCTCCCGAGCCCTTTCCCCCGAGTCCGTGCGGGTTCTTCACCGTAGAGGGTCTCTTCTCCCGAACCCTTTCCCCGATTATCCGTACATCACCCGTATCCGTTTCGCATTCATCTTTTATTATACCTTCCCCCTTTTTGGCATCAGCGGCCTTATCGAGGTTGGTACGGATAGCTTTGACTTTGTTTTCCCGGCTTGTGGACTGAATCCTTAATCCGAGTTCTTGTGGATTCGAAGTCTTTGACGAGATCGCAATATAATTCCCAGTCTTTTTCTTGATCGGCTCTAGATGTTTTAAGTCGTGCGGTGACTCCTGCACGTAGTTTCAAGCAGAGCCCGATCATGCGATTCGTCATTTCTTTCGAATAAGTTTCGAGCCTCCGCCTGTTGGGTAATAGATTTCGAAGGCTAGAGGTGGCAATCTTATTCCGTTCATCGATTTCGAGCTTAACAGTTGTGAGAGCTTCGAGTCACTTTGCTCCGAAAATATCTTCGCCGATTCGGAGCAAGCTGCCGACTCGAGCTTCTAGATCGACTTTTCGAGCCGCTAAGGCCGCCTCAATAATCTCCCGAAAATTGGGTTGAGGAGTAGGTACCGGAGTCTTTGAGATGTCGCAGCCTAGTCCGTCTAAGCTCGTGTCGAGCCTTGGTATACTTTGTCCACTTCGGATGGACGTCCTTAGCCAAAAGTCTGTTTTTTCTCTCCTTGGCGTCGAATGGCTTTATTTACGGACTTTGAGGATACGGAACCGATAGGTTGTATCCGGTATGAGCCGGTTCCGAGCCTCTCGCTCGAGAAAATGTGAGGAGCTGCTCCCTACCGTACCCGGAGCACCTTGAGCATCATCTCGATGTATCGGGATGTAGTGAATTGCTCTTCTCACGGGGAGTTGAACCCTCGCAGAGCCTCCCAACTCGTATCCTTGGGTGTCCGATCCTTCCCTCGATTGTTATCATCATCATCTTTATCATCGGCAGGAGGAGATGGGGGTGGAGGAGTGTTACCGGGGGACCGACTCTCGCAAGCTTAGAAGGTAAAGCATTGCGGCTCCGAGATCTTCAAGAGTAGCTAAGTCACCGGTGGTTCTCCATACCCTATGACTTCTTGTAGCTTCTGCTCCTCATCGTGCAGGTAGAGAACTGAGTGGGTTTTGATTATGTCTTCTAGAATATCCCAACTCAGAAATCTTAGAAGCATTTGAACCCTAGCCACGATGGCTATGTCGACTAAGTCCGAGTGCCCAGCCGATCTCGGGAATATGATCGTGTACTTCACCTGCGGACACGGAGACGAGTGGTGTAAATAGCTGTCCACTCGGGCCATATTCTCCTCAGTCGGTTCTCTGACTTCCGACTGTGTCTCCTCTGAGCTAATCACCTGGACTTTATCTTTGAGGGTCGCACCCTCAATGCCAGTATCAGAATCTAAAAACTGCTCTTCTTGAGTAGGAGGAGGAGTGGGTTCAATAATAGAGAGGGGTGGCCGAGTGAGACCTCACCTGGTCCGGTCTTAGTCGCCCGCCTCTTCTTAGGCACTTCGGTATGAGGGGGCAGAGCGGATCTTTGCTCTCTTCGGCTCGGGCGGCCCCTTACCGATAGACTTCTCCGTCGCTTCTTTAGTCTCGAAACTTTATCGCCTTAGTGTTGTACGGCTTTGAGTCTTCAAAAGCCGAGTTCCTCCGTACAACACTCTCTATTAGGACCGGCATCTTGGTCCCGAATAGAAGCTTACCCACACCGGCCAACCTCCTCTCGCCCGATGGGTAGCGTAGTGAACTTCTCGGGCTTGGGCTTTCATCGAGTTGTATAATAGTCGGCCCAGGTTCACTTCTACTCCATCATCTATAGCCATCATCACTGAATCCTTGGCTTGGACAGTTGATCGTACGATCCGGTGAGCTTGTCGGCATGTGCGAGACCACATACGCTAAACCTCTCGTACCGAGGTAGCAAGAGATTCCTCGGGAGAGCCGTCTTGAACGTCGGATCACTGCGTCCACGTAACTTTTGCACATAAGCGTTGATCTCCCTCTCCTTATATCCGATAGGGGAGATTCCGAAGTAGGAAGTCGAAACGCGAGGACCAGGGGCCTCTCGGATGTTGAAGGTCTTCGAGACGCCTTCCACTTGTTCGGATTAGTCTCCTCCATGTAAGAAAACGAGGCTTCTTCTCTTCCGGCAGCCACTGAATTCCAGTTGAAATATGCCTCCGCCACTTGCCTCGGCAGACCGGGCACGGGGATGCTTGGTCACGAGGGTCTCCAACCTGCACTCTCCGGAGCATCGAACATCGGTTCCGGATATGGGATATCCACTCGGCGGAAAGCCATTGTGGGTTCGAACTGAATCCGGATGGTCATGATCTCCACTATAGGTTCAGGAGTCTGTACGATCGCCATAGAAATCTGCAAAACAACTTGTTAGCACTTGAAAATAGAGTAAGTTAGTAGTTATCAGCAAATTTTAATACATTACCGAGTATTAGAGCTTGAAAGATGCACATGCAAGGCAGTTGTAAGAAGTAGAAACTGATTGCGAGTAAAGCTCGTAAGGTATGAAAATGGCGAAAAGTGAGGAATGATAGAAGATGAAAGATTTTATATATATTGGCTTGATTGCACGTTTTAATCTAACGGCTGAGTTTTAATCTTTCATAACTATGGACGGCTAAGATTTAATGTTAAAAAAGGATGATTACCAAAGCCGCCTAAAACATAGATCTACGTAATAAAGGTAAGTGAGAAGACATGCATTAAATGCGCGACAGACAGCATTAATTACTCAGGTTAAGGTTTCCTACTGATCTTTCCTTAAACTATTAATGGCGGGAAATGAATGCACATTAACTACTGAGTGTGAGCGACTGATGCAATAAATGCGAGCATGCTTCAAAAAAAAAATAAGTACACAAAATTACGCAAACCTCTTCAGCTGAACTTATCAGCTGGTTACCGTTATGTATAAGGAGAATGGTTGTCATGCTGATGACTATGTTCCCCCTTGCTGTGTACAGTGTGACTTTCCCAACTGAGTCACTGTACTTAGTTATCTGACCTGTCGTACTGATTCCTTATGCTGATACCAATTGTTACCAATTGTTGGACAATGATGTTCTCAGTAGTCGGCATCTACTGACGCATCTCAGTAGAATCCAGTAGACCTAGCTCAACTGATAGTTCTCTGAACCTGTTCTCAGCTAGTGGTTTGGTCAGTATATCTGCCCTTTGCTTGTCAGTATGGATCTTCTCCATCCTGATATCCTTCTTCTCGACATGGTCTCTGATGAAGTGGTGTTGGATATCCACGTGCTTGCATCTGGTATGTAGAACTGGGTTCTGAGTTATGGCAATTGCACTTGTGGAGTCGCAGTAGATGGGCACTTCATCCTGAGTTATACCATAATCTCTAAGTTGTTGTCGAAGCCAAAGGATTTAGGCACAGCAACTTCCTGCAGCCATGTACTCAGCTTCAGTAGTGGATGTTGCTACCGAATGCTGCTTCTTTGAAAACCAAGAAATCAGCTTGCTGCCTAGGAACTGACAAGTTTCGGAAGTTGACTTTCGATCTATCCTGCATCCTGCATAATCAGCATCAGAATAACCTGTCAGTATTAAGTTGTCATCAGCAGGATACCATAACCCAGCATCAGGTGTTCCTCTTAAATAGCGCAGAATCTTCTTTGCTGAGTCTAAATGACTTCGCTTGGGATCTGCTTGGAATCTTGCGCATACACCTACAACATAAGTTATGTCAGGACGGCTAGCTGTTAAATAAAGTAAAGAGCCTATAATAGCTCTATAGTCGAGTAGAGTTAACAAGCTCCCTCTTTGTCTAGATCGATTTTAAAGTTCGTGTTCATGGGGATTTTGGACCGGCTTGCCTTGGAGTCGCAGCCGAATCTTTTGAGAAGGTCTCGAGTGTATTTGGCTTGATTGATGAAGATTCCTTCGTGTGATTGCTTCACTTGAAATCCAAGGAAATAATTCATCTCTCCCATCATGGACATCTCGAATTTCTCTTTCATCATCTTCTCGAACCTGGCGGCATATGGTCTCATTTCGCAGCCGAAAATGATGTCGTCCACGTAGATTTGCACCGGTAGGATGTCATCTCCCGACTTTATGTTGAATAGGATGCGATCTATCGTCCCCTTCGAAAACCTTTCGAAGTAGAAAGTCCGATAGGGTATCATACCAAGCCCCGGGTGCTTGTTTTAACCCATACTGAGCTTTCCTAAGTCTCGTACACACGATGTCCCCGCGAAAGCCGGGCGGTTGTTCCACGTAGACTTCTTCCTTGATGCGCCGTTCGTAAAAGCCGACTTTACATCCATCTCGATAGACTTTGAAGCCTTGATGTGTTGCATAAGCTAGAAATAGACGAATGGCTTCCAATCTAGCGACCGGAGCGAACGTTTCATCAAAGTCAATTCCTTCTGCCTGACTGTATCCCTTTGCAACTAGTCTTGCTTTATTTCTGACAATGACGTTGTTTTCATCTCGCTTGTTTTTGAAGACCCACTTAGTACCAATCATGTGCCTGATGTCTAGGTCGTCAACAAGCTCCCATACTTCATTTCGACGAACCGGTTCAGCTCTTCTTGCATAGCAATGACCCGGGCCAAGCATCTTTAAGTGCGTCCTCTATCGACTGAGGTTCTTCTGTAGACAGAAAATAAGAGTAAAGTGAGCTTTCTCCTTGACTTAATCTTGATCTTGTCCTTATAGTTGCTGATGGATCTCCAATGATAAGATCTGAAGAATGAGCATCGAGCCACGAACGCCCGAGTCGGGCTTCTTCTTTCGATACTACTTACGCACGGCAGGAGTGTTAGGCATTTCGCAGTAATGCGTTTCCGTGGACCTTGTAGCAATTCAAGTAAGAAGGTTAGGATCTACCGAGTTTTCGGGTTTAGGGGCATTTAGCTCGGGAACATTAATCGTTCCCCCCCGAGTTTATATTCTCGGTAGAGGTCTCGGTTACCATCGGGGCTTCCTCATCGACCGATGTTACCTGTTGTTGATTCCGTTCGATAGAATCAACTAGGTCGACTACATCGACGTTGGCCGAGTCCGAGTTTGTTCATCGTCGACTCATCATCCCAACAATGCTTGGATCTTTTCGCTTTATCGGCAAGTCCGAGATCCCGTAGCTTACCGCCGACATCATCGGTATTTGACTCTGTTTCTTTCCCTGTTCTCGGTAACAAATTCATCAAAAACAACATGAGGGCTTTCCTCCACACAAAGAGTCCGATAGTTAAAGACTACGAATGCTTTACTTCGACTCGAGAGTATCCTAAGAAAACTCCTTGATCAGATTTTCTATCAAAGACCTTCGCTGATCTTTCCCATTATTGTGGATAAAGCAAGGACGGTAGAAAATATGAAAATGAGAAATAGAAGGAATTCTCCCTTTCCATAATTCATATGGTGTCTTCATGTGTTGCTTGAGTGAGTAGTGAGCGATTTCCGAGTATAGCAAGGGCGGTGTCGATAGCATCGGCCCGTAACTTCGAGGGTAGACCACAATCTGCGAGGAGCGTTCTTGCTCGCTTCTTTGAGTGTTTCGTTCTTTCGTTCGGCAAGTCCGTTCTGCCGAGGGGTGCGTGCGGCTGATGTCTCGTGCTTAATTCCCTCTTTATCGCAAGTATGTCTTAACTACGAGTTTAGAAACTCGTTCCTCCGTCCGAGCGAATTCTTTGAATCTTGATGTCCTTTTCCACACCGAGTTTCTTCGACAGATTGGGCAACTCGGTTTGACCATCGATTTATTGGCGATGAAGATGACCCAAGTATATCTCGAGTAGTCGTCAATAACGACGAGGGCATACTTCTTGCCTCTTATAGTCATTGGAGAGACCGGCCCGAATAGGTCCATGTGCGGCAAGCTGAAGGATTCCATCGGTGGAAGGTGATCGAATAGGTGGATTGCTACTCTTTGTTTGCTTTCCCTTCGGACATGCTTCACAATTTCGTCTTTAACGAACGATTCGTTGGGCGGTCCTCCGACTTTGGAGTTCTTGGCTAGCTTGTTCATGGTCTTGAAGTTCGAGTGGCCGAGCCTCTTGTGCCATAGCCATCCTGACTTGTCACCAGATTTTGTCTGTGCTAGTAAGCAAGCCTCAGGTTCTATGGTTTTCCAGTCTGCAACATAGATGTTTTTCCTCCGCGAACCTGATAACACTGTTTTCCCTGTAGATTTGTCAACAATATCACAGAAATCAGTGTCAAAGATTACTCTATTAAGATTATCACAGAATTGACTGACTGAAAGGAGATTATGTTGAAGTCCTTCAACATATGTTACTCTTGGAACTGTGGCAGTCCCAATTGTCAGCGTTCCGTATCCCCTTGTATAGCCTTTGGAGTTGTCACCGAATTCAATTCTGGGACCATCTTCTTGTACGTAGTTGGTCAGCAGGCTCTTCTGGTAAGTCATGTGTCTCGAACAGCCGTTGTCCACTATCCAAGGGTCCTTAGGCACCTGCAAAACAGAGGCATTTTTAGGTACCCTTTGGTTCAGTTGGGTCCTTACTGGTTAGTGGGTGATTTCGGAACCCAGATCTGTCTAGGAACCTTAGAAGTCTGAGACTTCTTCTTCTGAACCTTGTCAGCTTTCTTCTCCACAGGACTTGGAGATACTGACTTTCTGCTGATGATTTTGGGTTCATGCGCTTTCTTCTTATGAGCCTTAGCGCTTCTCCTGACCCTGGGCTCATAGTAGTACGAGCCGTACTGAGCCGGGTGCTCATACAGTGGCTCCTTGTACTGTTCTGCCCATCTGACCTTCTTGGTTCCCCTTGAATTTGATAGCGGTGTCCTGGGGCTGGAACCTTTGGTCAGCTGCTTGTTGCTACTCGGCTGAGGTCCAATCATTTTTTGTTTGTTCTTCGCCTGAGGTGTAGTGTCAGCAGCTTGCACCTTTCCTCTGACGAACCTATCAGCCAGAGTTGCTGAGTTTTTGGAGGTAGAAGCTTCGTGGGTATAGCCAAGGCCTTCTTTTACAGTAGTTGGCCGTTGTGCTATGAGCATGCTTTCTAGCTTCTCCTTAGCTCCCAAGTACTGTTCAGTCATCAGTCCTCTCCAGACCTCATCACTTCTCCTGAGTGAGTCATAATCTTTCTGTACGTCTGAGAGTTTCTAACTGAGTTGGGCAATTTCAGTCTCTTTCTCAGAATTGTCCTTAGTCAGGACTGAGATCTGAGTCTCTTGAAGCTGAGACTTAGCCATAAGAGATTCAATCTCTTTCTCGAGTCTCGCAACTAGATTCTCTGACTCAGTAGAGACCTGACAATCAGAAGAAAGTCTCTGATTCTCGGCCTTTACTGTTCTAGTTCCTGGATGGTTCTACTTGAACTCTGCTCGCTGAACTGTTCCTCTAGTAGATCGTCGTAGGCTTGTACCACATCTAGAGGATCATCTCGAGACCGAGCACGTGTCGTGTGTGCTGTGTGAAGAAGAGGTAATATTAAGTTTAGAATTTACCTCAGCCTCTTCTCCGGCCATCAGACACTATTCAGCTGATTCATCAGGAACCTTCTCTCCGACTTCAACGGCCTACGAATGCGGCTTCATCTTCGGAAGAATACATGAATGTATCCTCTTCAATTGAGTTGTCGGATATCTCTCCGGCTATGTAGGCCCGCCTTCGCTTGGCAAATTTTTCTCTTCTTCGGCTGCCGTTCGCTCTTTGAGCAGTGAGAGTTCGGGACAATCATGCGATAGTATCCCTCCTTCTTGCGGTTGTAGCGGTGGATGTTCTGCTTGCTCTTACCAGTGAGTCTTTAGACGGACTAGCGGCAGACTCCGATTTCCCGCATTCGGTAGAAGGATTAGATTCTTCTTTCTTATGATAGTCTTTCTTACCCGAAGAAGAATCTCGGTTGTATTTCCTCGCTTTTCGACTTTCTCCTTTTCCCTCCCGATATTTGAGAGCCATCGGTGCTAGGCGATCGGGGCCTGGAGTCTCGGAAGACTTTGCTACCGATGTGGCCACGGCTTTGCTTGAGGAAATAGGCTTGGCTCCTGTGTTCGATGTTGCCTTGAAGGCATGGTCGAACCGTGTGTCACTGGAGCGCTTAAGCACTTTTGGGGTAGGCTATGTTCGAATTCCTCCGATTTTAATTCGAAAATATAACATCGGGAGTTAGAGCATTTAGATCGGAGCGACGTAAATAAGTAGCAAAAGGAAGCCACTACGTCGGGGCAACGCTCTCAAGATCTTGGTGTTCATCTCCATGTTGGTGAACGACCTCCCCACCCATTGATGACATTGACTTGATTAGTGAATCGACACTCGGCTCGTCAATGGTTTCGATGAAGCTCCATTGCAAAGGCGTCGAACTTCGAAGCTCTAGCTCGAGCTTGTTTTCTTTGATCGAGGGGTTCCATGGCTCGGTACTGCCCAAGGCGTCCCATAGCTCTTTCGCCGTCTTGCAATCCTGTACCCTTCCGAGGTGTGAATCACCGAGCGTAGTCGGTATGGCATTACGTGCAACTCGGTCAAGGTTGTGCAACTTCTTTTCTTCGGGCGTGAAGGCGATTTATCTTTGGGAACCTTAGCACCGGTTTGTGCTCCCACGCCTCCTCCGGCGAAGCAAATACTACGCCGTCGATCATGGGAATGATCGGTCCCGACTCTAGGACATCCGACATGCTTTGTCGTGGAGTGACGTTAGGTGTGCCTCCATACGTATGCGCCATACCGTGTAGTTCTCTATTGAGAACATCGGTACCATCCTAATACCGACATATCGGACATCGTAAGAGTAAGAGTATAAGGATGCCGAAAAGATGCTTATGCGGTGAAAACGGTTTCGGGATCGGTTCGAGAGGACCCGGTATTTCAGAACCGGCGATCAGTTGAACACCGTGCTCTCTGATACCAATTGTTGGTCCGGAGACGATAAGTCAGGTGTAGAGGGGGGGGGTGAATACACTGAGCTCGGTTTCTTTTTCTCAATGAAGGTCGCTGAGGCGATGATTTGTAATCGATGAACAGGTGCCAAATAAGCCTTCGATCGCGGGGACAGAGTGAGTCGCCTACGAGCTCTCTCCTACTGACTGTTGTCAGTACTTTGAGAATCAGTCGGAGACTGTTGTGCGGAAAGTGTGGGGCCCGGAATTCGTCTCTTTTGTAAACACGTTTTAGCAAATTAAATCTTTTGGTTGTGCGCTTTATAAAATACGTTTTATGCAAGCTTATGATTTTCAAGTCAGTTGAATGCTATGCAATAAAATAGTAAAAGAACACAAGCGATTTAACGTGGTTCGGATACGCAAGATCCTACGTCCATGGTCCTGAACAAAGCAGGAGAACTTGTTGATTATTCTGAGCAAGCCTCAGCAGGGATACTGTGCACTGGATAGTTCCCTCTAAGTTATAGTCCTTAGCGACTTTACAATCCAAACCTAAGTCTGAAAGGGAAGGGAATTTTCTCCAACTGAGAAGGAGTTCTTACAATAAGAACAATTCACTAAATGTGAACTCCTTAGAATCTAAGCTATAAATATGACAATGAGCTTAGTCTAGAGAAGAAAGGGATCTAAGAACTCTAGAGAGAAAAACTGAGAAATCTTCTAAGTACGCAAGTTTTCCTCTGGATGATCTTTGAGTGTTCTAGAGCGTTTATGAGCTTGAGCTTGTCCCTTTTGAAATTCCGTCTCTCGGAGCTTCAAAAACTTCTCTATTTATAGTTGTGAGTTATGACATATGTTCGTTGGAGACGACGATGCCACGTGTCACAAGCTTCCAAGGAAAACGGCCATAATTCGAACTTGTTGCAGTAGGGCAGTTAATGCACTGTTCATGAGAGCAGCTTTACTGTGTAGAGTAGGTAAGCGTTGTCGGCTTCTCATTGGTCGAGGTTTGTAGTTGGTGAGAATGTCAGAGTTGACCGTTCAACAACCTCGTATGTCTTCTGCTGAACTTTTCGAAAAGACTTGAATAGCTGGGTCGCTTTCCGTAGGATACAGTAGACTGAAAAGTCTCTGTCTTCTTCAGCTGAGTCGGCTGACAGGGCATCTACCGAGTAGGTCACCGGGCGTCTGGAAGGTGCTTGTGCTTGTTTTGTTCTTCCGCGATGACTATCAGCTGGGAGTAGTCTTCTCCGATGATTTGTCGGTGATGCGCTGTCTTCGACCGAGTGGAAGATCGGTGCCGATCGAAGAACACAAGCGATTACACTGATGACGTGGGGTTCTGAAAAGTATCTTCGACAGAAGATCAGTTCAACAATTACCCCGTACAGGACTTAGACAAAAATAATAATCAATACATCAAGTCTAACCTATACATCGACACACTAATCTACTGATATTAGCTAGGTTTTGGGATCTTCAATTCCATAGTACTACTATGATTTCCCCCAATTTTCTTTTAACTGAACAACAGCTGAGTATCATCTACTGACTCATATCCAACAGGCAAATATGTCAAAATGTAGCTTTTCCGTAATGCCTCAATTTTCAAAACTTAACTAGGGATGCTACTTCATACTTAACATGCATATTTCAGTTCTTTCAAAATATTTTCATGGAAAAGAATCATTGAAAAACTCTATTCATTTTCATACTCAGCGGAAGTCTTAAATAAAAAATAAAAACAAATGCAACTATTAGTTCTCGAAAATAAAATGCAGAAAGAAGATGCATAGTTCATGATAAAAACTAGTTTAATGCAATATTCATTTTCATAAATCCTTCATCGTGTGACCATCACCACCAACACCTCTACGCATCGGCCGAACCATTTCCTGAAAAATGTTAAAATGATAGGGATGAGTACGACTACTCAGTGAGGTACACACGTATATCCAAACTATATAAAATGTCAATAAACACGGATATGAAACGTGCATAATAAATAACTTTGATCCTAGGGCCTCCTCTTGACCCTAATAATCTATTTCATTTCACACGGTCTCCTCTTGACCGTAACTTTTCATAAGGGCCTCCTCTTGACCCCGGTCACAGGCCTCCTCTTGACCTTGACCTATTTTATTTCACACGGTCTCTTCTTGACCGCAACTTTTCATAAGAGCCTCCTCTTGACCCCGGTCACAGGCCTCCTCTTGACCTTGACCCATTTCATTTTCATTCTCATGCCTGTCATAAACACATGAATACTGTACACAATATATAATAAGGATAACGGTAACTTCACCACCTTAACCTTGACTTGATGAAAAATTATGGATATCAGATGTTTAAGTCCTGCGCGCCGATCCTATAAATGAAAATTTATCTTAATGATTCATGAAAGTCGTATATGTATTTCACATATACAATATTTCATAAATTTCTTATTATATAGCATGTCAGTGAAAACGTAACACAAACAATTATCTTATAAATAGGTTTCAACGTCCTATATTAACTTGTGCAGAAATACCTATTTTAAAGAAATTCCACAGAACACGAATTCATTCCATAAATCTTAATTTTCTACATATAGATTCCTTGACGAGTCTATATCATTCCAGATTTGGTTTCATATAAAAATAATAAGTCCTCTAAGAGTTATAGCCAAAACAGTACATACTGCGTCAACAAAGGCGGTTTCTGACATACTGACCTTTAACTATAAGCTTCAGGAACTAAAAATATTTTAAAAATTCTAAGATTTAACATACATCGAGGGGACATACGTAGAAATATCATGTCAAAATTTCAATCTCTATAGATAAGTAACGACTTCATAAAATACATAATAGTTTCCACCAAAAACTGAATACGAAAATGCATGCTCCGACTGACTACCCGGACATTTGTATTAAACTGTTTTCATACACATATTTTAAAAATACTAAATAAATATTTTTACAAATCCCTACGTGTTTAGAGTATTTAGGAAAAAAATCAAGTGAAAACTATTTTTGTGGAGTGAGATATAAACATTTTACTAAGCCCTATCCAGAGAGAATGGTTTCTCGGTAGTGTAAAAGTAAAAATTCATTAAAAATATAAAGACTTGTTTAAAAATTCCCAAAATTTACATAAATCTTAAAGACATCCTAAATTGTATCTCTATAATTTTTATGGAATTTTTAAAGTATCTTAAGATCATGTATTTGGCCTTGGAACTCTCGGCAGAAAAGGTAAAATTGCAGGACAGATTTCTGTTCTCATGTTAACAACCAAAGAATTGACATAATAGAATCGGACACATCAAGAAACAATTTAACAAATAAATAGTACACGCATCCTAAAGATTCTATATTTTTAATATGAATGACCTAACATGTTTATATCCCATTAAAATTAATCATGATCGAAAACAATGCAAATAACACATGAAAAACAATTTGCTTTCAAGATCATGAACATGCTGTCAGAAACTGGCAGGTTACGAATAACAATTTTGAAAAATTACTTAGAATGATTGAAAAATTATACAAACATAAATGAGTATACTAGACATACCTAGGAAGATTCTCATAAAATTTCACAATGATATTATTCCGGGAAGGAACGTAAATAATTCTTGAAACAGTTCGCAGTTATGCTGGCAGATTTTCGAAAAGTTTATGTGATGTTATATTATGAGCGACTAAGGGGTATTTATAGGCCTAGAAATCATTATCTAAATATCCCTAATCCTATAAGGTATCAAATATATTTTATCCATATTTATTTTCGTCCTTATTATTTTATATAATATTTATTCTAGCACTTACCATATAAGACATTCAATCCTAGATAAATTAGGATATGGATAAACATAAATAGATTTTATCCTAAAACATGAATATCACACATAAAATATCTTTTTGTTAATCTTAAAACATAATATAAAATTTTCTCCTTATAACTTAATACAATAATAAATATTATATCCTTTTATGAATCCTAGTTGGTTTAGGAAATCCAAAATAAATAAATATTATTCTTGCCTAATAATTCTAACATAATTTCTAAATAATTAAAAAAAATAATCATAATATGATATAAACAAACACATTCAAAATTAAAAATAAATTTACATAACAAAAATGATTTAATAACAAATAAGACAAATGCTTTAATTTTCATTTAAATTTCTAAGGCACGACTTACAGAACTAAAACACTTGATAACATGCATGAATAGATATGCAATGCATTTTTTATCGAAAAATTCGGGGCGTTACACCTTTAATACAAGAATGCCATTAGGAGTTTAAGTTGGTCCAATCCAACTTAAACAACTTCTTCTTTTCTAGCTTAATTTAAGAGAATTTTCTTGAATTTAAGTTTCCCAAACACCCCAAAATAAACTTTTTCTTAATTTAAGCTAAAAATTGTAACTTATAAGTAATTGCAAACACCCGTTTTAAGTATTCTGAATTTTTCTTTCTCTGTAAACAGAAACACTCACAGTAGATATGCATAAAAAAAATAAGAAGTTACACCAAAAGTAATATAAATTGTGTTATGCTAATTATTTTTACAACACTAACTCGGACCTATAATGCAATATGGAGTAGAAATTGTTTAAGAAAAGATGTGATGTCGATTGTCGAACTACAACAAATAAACCTTTTGCAGTGTTTTTGAAGCTAAGGTATGCGTGCCAAGTATTGATATGCATCATTTAAATATTTAAATATCACAACTAATTACTTATATTCAGTTGTGAGTAAGGAGTTTTTAGTTTGCAACTTAAAATTATTGTTTTTTAAAATATAATTTTAAAATTTGATTGTAATTTATCAAGTATATTTTATAAAACTAACATTCTTAATTTAGAACCACTCTTATATCAGTGTATATTGTACATGCAATTTCTCTTATAACTTTATTTCAGTTAATATGTACTCTCATGATCTCAATATTATTAGTTGCGCATTCTTATTTTGTTTCCGATTTTATACTCACTCCATTCCGCTATTATTATTCCTTTTCTTTTCAGCACATATATTAATAAATTTTATTTGTTTATATAATAAATTTTAATTGTATTAAGAAGTGAATACAATTTTCGAGAAGTGATTTGTGGAAAAAAAAAAAGTGAGGGCATTTTTTGTAAGACATAATTAAGACAATCGTCTTTTTTCTTCTATTTTTTCATGTTATAATTGAAGAAAAAAATTAAATTTTAAAAAAGTTAAAAATTATAATTATCTGAATTCGGAGAAAAATCGAATCATGTGAGGAAAATAATTATAGATAAAGAAAGTATAAGAAAATGAGAATAAGTAGTGAGTAAAGAAATGAAACATTACGTGATAAATTGAGAGTTGACGACATAGCGCGAGTAAAGTAGAAGCAGACAAAGATGACTTCCGAGTTCCAAAGACAAGCCGACCTGTGAGGACCACTCCACTCACACCTAACCCAATTTTCCCATTATGTATCAAAAATCAAACTTCTTTTCTGAAGAAGAATAATTTATTTATATTTTCACAAATTAATAACAAACAGTGAATCATAATTCTGTGCACCTAACAAGTAAATTACTGCAGTATTTTTCTTTTCTTTTCTAAGAGACCTTTTAAGCATACTTTAAGATAGAGGAGATTTGGTGTGGGGTTAAAAAATTGGTTTCTTTTCTAGACAAACAAAAAGCATGCTAGCTGGAGATTGCTGAATCCAAGCCACCCTACTATGCAGCTCGAGCCAACCAAAATTCACTCAATAATTCCCATTTAGATGATGCCTGCAACTTCGCAGAATAGTTTCCAAGAGAGAGAAAGAAGCCAAGATTTTATATTCTTAAGAAGACACGCCAATTTAACTGAGAAACGGAAGGATGTAAATGTATCAAGCATAAGCATGTACCTTCATTGTGCGCATTTCCACAGCTAAAATGGTTTCCACATCTAGTTTCCAACACAGCATGAATCTTGAAAATAATCAATTCCAATATACAGATCCGTTCTTGGAGTTATCTTTACCAATAGAAAGAAACACTACATAATATTATCATATGTGGTACCAAAGAGATATGCAACTCTCATGCTCCAAATTGGGAATTGAAAAGCAGCCAAAAAAGGAAGACAACATAACTACAAAAACACAAGAAAATTGGAACCCAAAGCCTGAAAGGCCAGTCAGAAAATCTTTAATTAGAAGTTTCTGTTCGAAAAAAGAACACCAAACAAAAAAGGAACCAATTGCTTCAGCAATGAAACCGAAAGCCATGGCATCATGGGAACCACCTTTGTCATGTGATGGCAATTCACTACATTACTGATTCTAAATCTCCTCTTCGGATGTCACTGGCATTTGGCTCACCTACCATAACTCCTTCCACCTCGCCCGCCTCTGCCTCGACCCCCACTCCCTGATCAAGATAATTTGAATCAAGAAATAGTGTCAGCAACGAGGCAAATGAAAGTACTCCACAAAAGAAGCAAAAAAAGGGCATATTCAATTTATTGATAAATGTCGAAGGGTGGGGCACATACTTCCACCACGAGAAGCTCCAGCGTTCGGTCTTCTCTCCTCAATATACACTTTCCTTCCATCCAATTGAATTGGAGAAGCCTACCAGAATTATTTTCAGAAATAGGATGCGGAGATTTAATTCAAATTAATTAGGAGTAAAGTATAATCCGATATTCATCAAACGTTGAGCTAAAGAATCAAACAGCATGGACACTAATTTTGATATAGATATGATTGGACCAAAAATGCAATAGCAGGAAATCTATCAATGTTATATTCAACACTTCCTATATGCCTTTTGATACTTTTGTGAGTTGCAAGTTACTCATCCATACATTAAAACTTTTAACTCGGTCACATGAAGAATTGCTAAGCATGGGACACTTGTAAAAATGCCCTGAAGTTGCATGATTACAAAGGGTCCCATCTTGATCACTAGACAATAACTTAATGATTTCGCACTGACATCTTTCTCTTCAAAATGAAAAATGAAAGATAAAAATCCATACCTTGAGTGCATTCCAAACACCCTGAATATCTTCAAACTCAACAAAGGCATAGCAGACCCCAGTATCCTGTGCATCAAAATATATTCAGAGACTACAAAAGTATCTAAAATCAAATGCTAGATCATTAAAATGAGAAAGGAAACAGACCACGCGATTCCTCAAGAAGACTCCATCATACTTTATTCTTCCAAAATTCTCAAATTCTTGCTGAAGATCAAGACTTGTTACTGAAGAAGGCAGATTCCTCACATAGACAGATTTTGGTTCTCCTGGCAAATTGAATGGACCAGAGAATCAATAAAAAATATATGCAGTTCTACATCTACATAAGAAAAGTGTTTAGCAAACATTTAAAGTCATAATGTATGGTATACCATCCGTCGATCCACCTCCTCAATTCCTCATACAACAAAGATCATTCACATCCAAAAACAGAGCATACTAAAAAACATTTAGAGTCAAGCATCTAATCAATCTTATTAAAGAACTCTCAAAGAGTAACCCTCAGCTTACATATTGAAAGGATTTTCTGTTGAAATGGTCAGAGAAATATACTACAGTCTTCTACAATGCTTTACTTATCACAACTAAAAAGAAATCTGCCAACATTTACCTTCTTGTGCTGATAAGGATTCATCTATGGCCTCAATACCAGATGATAGGGGAGTTGATACTGTCTGCTGCTGCACCACAGGCTGTGAAACATGGTTCCTTTCTGCAACAGGTGCTCTTGGAGTGAAAGCTGGTTGAGAACTTATTGGTGGTAGAGGTCTTCCTTTTGTCCGCAGCTTTTAATTCAAAAGAGTAAAAAGTAGAACAAATTAATACAGGCAACTACATTCATAGTTGAAAATATCATATTTTTAACAGTAACTCGGTGGAGCTTCATACTGGCATTTACGTTAAAAATTAGTAACCTTAAAAATGTAAACATCAAGTTTAAGGAGAGTATCCATTTAAAGGTGAAGAAAATTTACATGTCACATATCACTAGAGCTCAAGCTCAAGTGAATTGGTAATGTTGTTCTTTTATGAAGGTCTAGAGCCACGTATGATCTGTACATAAGCTAATAGGACCCAGTACTTGACTTATGGCTAGTCCTCCCTATGACTAAAACTGTCACAAAATCATATTGAATAGTTGCATCGAACTTGCCATGACAACTCCTTCACATTCTTAGGCCTTTGATACTAAATAAATTTAGGATGGTTTGATAATAAAGTCAAATTAATTTTGTCTGCAGTAGCTAAACCAATATGATTCTTACTATAGAAGCGTAGGTGAATTTCTCTGGTTCTTCAATAGGTTCCTCCACAGAAAGCAGAGGTTCATGTGCAGTAGCAAGAGAACTTCGAAGCATGTGACTTGTTTCTTCAAAATGAGTCTCTTCTAGTCTGTTAGACTCAGGCCTCGACTCCTGCTCTGGCTCAAGCTCCGGCTCAGGTTCCTGCCATAGATGTTCCTCATAACTGAACTCTTGAACAGGTTCAACTCCATTCACATGCACGGAGTTAACATACTCGCTTGCATCCTCCTCCAATCCATAATCAGAGACTGCTGTAGTTGTAGAACAAAAGAGAGAACTGTAAGGTCCTGTCATATCTAACATTATAATGCATTATTGTGTGTTAGATATGGTTTAAAATCCAATTGCTTCTGCACCAGATATTACCATATTTGACCTGCAAAATCTTGCTTGAATTTAATACCCTAGAACAATCATTTGCATTTCTAATCTAAAGAAGACTTAAAACAGAATTCCATACCCTCCTTAGGCTACAAAAATTAAAAATTTAATATTGATAAATGGAGGAAATTTTGCATTGGTGTGATCAATGCTAAAGTTCTAAGCGACAAAACCAGTATATTGTGGTCTAGACGTCTTTGTCTACACAGTAACCATCAGAATAGTTTACAAAAAAAAAAGAGAGAATCTGCTTAAGCCTCTTTAGGGTGAGGATCAAATTGAGAACTATACAAACAGCACTAAGTATTTAAAATACAAGGAAAGACCATTGCATGGTCAATTATACCTGGGCGATCGGGAAGATGAGATGAAATAGTCGGGTGATAATCAACATGTGGTTCCTGTGCTGGAGCTGAAGGTTGGTTGGGTACCTCATCATCAGCAAGGTGGAACATATCATTCAGAACAAAGTAACCTTTCTCTTGTGGAGCAAGGAAAAATGTCTGCACAAATTTCCTCCAAAACCTGAAGTCACTCGACTTGAAAGAGCCAGTAACAACTACAAGAACACCTCCATTCCATGATTCAAGTGAATTTATATCCTTGATCTCAATTCCAGTAAAATTTCGAGACATGAGCACTTCATGAATTTTCTGCAGCAACATAGAAACACGCTTCTGCATCAGTCAATTATAAACTAGAATAAATTGTGTAATCATTGATTGTAATCCAGAATCAGATGATTTCAATTCAGAAACATATAGAGGACCAGATAGCAGTTTTGATATCGTCAGAATCAAAGAGATTGTTTCCCAGCATAGGAGACATTTAGTAATATGATAGAGAAAATCTTCACTTGTTCAGCACATAACTGATTATGATTCAGTGGCTGAAGCAGCACCCAATGTGTAAAAAGACTGAATGATCCACAGATCTGTTTCATCTAATGCACCATATTTAAATTCTCTAGTCCTTGGAAAAGATCCATCGCAGTTTACTATCAAAATAGAAATGCACAACGCAAAGACTAAAATGCTACTTCAGTAATTTCACAGTTGTCAACTTCAAAAATCAAAACTTTCTAGCAACTACAAATTAAGAAACGATTAACAATGAAGCTAGGTCAAATACTACTAATGCTCACAACATGGATTAACATTTGGGAAGCGTGAAAACGCCATATACCATCACATCCGACGCAGATTCGCTGATATCTCCATCAACTCGCAGCATAGAGCTCGACTCGTTATAAAACTGGTGCACAAACTCCCGCTGCTTCTGAAACACCTTATAATACTGCTGAACGAAGTACGAACCAACCTACAAGATCCCCAAACCCACAATTAATCACAAAAGTAAAACAGTAAAAATACCAACTCGCGATTTCTCACAAAGCATGCGAACGGAATCCCGTAACACGACTGTTAGATTACCTGCGATGCAGTGACCCGATCCAATACGTGCCGACTCGCCATTTCTCCGATCAAATCCGCCGACTGCAACGTTAAACCCTAGATCGACAACTTCCGAATCCCAAATGGAATTTTAGTGTCTCGCGTTTATTTGAATAAGTCCCGCTGTTTCTCCAATTCAGGACTTAACGACGTTTTGGAAAAGTGAGAAGAAACTATATGTTTCGATTTTAATGGGGTTTCTTGGGCTCTGTATCCGGCGTTGCGTCGCCGCTGTTTCGGGGGTTTTAAAGCGACACGATCTTGGCCGTTGAATGGGATTGTGTGCAAACGGCTGTGATGAGTTCACTGATTTATTGTGGGATTACTAAATTGGGCATCCAGAACCAGAACTAGAAGGCAGAGGGTATCTGAATGTGGATGATTTCCTACTTGTAGTTACGAGTTCAAGACTTAGCACTATCAATTCGGTTAAATCAATTTTAATCAAATTAAAGTTTCGTTAAGTTGAAATTTGGATTCTTCACTTTTCAAAATAAAATATCGAACTGTTCAGTTCCGGTTAGCTCGGTCATAACTGAGATTACAAAGGAAAAATAAAAATAAAAATAAATGCTATAAAATTAATTTTTTAATAAAAATATTCAAATATTATCAATCTGGTTGATAAACCGAAAATATGAAAAATGGAAAATGAAATATGGAGCCAATTTTATTTTTTGGTTTGATTCAATTCAGCCGATTTACTGAACCGATTAACACCTCTCCCTCTTACTGAACCGATTAACAATCCTAATGATAGTGTGTTATTTCATCATTAAATGTCAAATTTTAAAATTTCGCCAATACTTTTATAAGTCTGAATTTGTTTGGTTAGATCAGTGGAGTGTATATTGTATATGCATATACTTTTTGATAGATAGTTTTTTGATAGTGTATATTAGTTAGATAGTTTTTTTAATATCCGATTCAGCCGATTTGCTTGGAATATATTGTATTTATTTGACTTTTAATATGTAAGGATCAAGTTTTACTCGGTTAACTAGTAGTATTATTTTTCCTTGTGATTAACAGTAGAAGTATTTTTTTCATTGCTAATATGTAAAAAAACTTTTGTTTAATCTTATCTTTATCGGTATTGGTTGAGAAAATAACTTACGAGAAGGGCTATTTTGCAAATGAGAAATTAGTATACCGACTAGCTTTCCTACTTTCCGTTCGTAGTCTAAGATAAATTCTCTTTTATGATGTGGAGTAACAATTCAAGCGGGAGTTCATGCTTTATAACTTGAAGATTTTTTTACTCGAATTTAAAAAAAAACATGGCGCTAGATAGAAAAAAAAAACTTTGTCGATTTTTTTTGTCTAATGTACAAAAGGAGGAGATTATATGAAAAATATAACCGATTCTTTCGTTTCTATCTCATGCAACATGTTTTACAGCTAACTAGTGTTGCCACATATAACAGAAGAACACTGGAGGGGATCCTCTGTCCCAAAAAATGGTGGACCACTTGGTGGCCCACCAATCACGCTCCGCCACGCGTGTATTGGTGGACCACCTTTTATAATAAATCGACACATGTCTTCACCTTATTGGTGGGACATGTAATGGTCCACCCAATGGGGTAGAAGATCACCACTCGAAGAACACAACTGACAAATCAATGTCAATACATTTTGGGTGTAAATCTTCACAAATTTAGATTTGAAACAAGTAAATGCAGACGTGACAAGGAAAAATTACTGTCTCCATATAAAACATTACATTCGATGAAGAAAACATTATCAACTTTCAATCCAGATATTTATTCTATAAAATTACGAAGAAGAAATGAAATTTAACTAGTCGTTAATTAAATTATCATAACATTTTTTTTATCCCAGTGAGATGAAAATCTATACCTATGTTTTTATGGAATACACTAAAAACTAGTACTAATATATTAAACTAATTAACTATATGTGATAGACTATTATATTAGGCTAGTTGTATATGATATACTCATAACTAAAAATAGTAGTAGTATAATTCAAACATAAAACCTTTAACTACAATTCAATCAATTAACTTAATCGCTCGGCCACGTCAAGAGGATACAAGAGTTAATATTAATCATATGTGTCAACATTTTCTTGTATATTTTTGTACTCGACTCAGACCACTTTAATTATAAAACAAAATTATTTAATTATTAGACAAAATAAATAAATGAAAGAGCTAGACACCTGTCAATTGTTAAATAGCTAATCTCACTAAGAGATAAAGTAGTGATTCATAGTCCACCTGATGACGTGCAATGATTAAATTGACATTTCTATTATCTTTAACTAAAAAGAAAAGTAGTAAAAACTATAAAAGAGAAACCACTATAAACTTGGACATGAAGAAAACTCCACTTGTACAACTATGTTAAAACTAGCTAGACCTTTTTTACATTCCCAATAAAACTACTCCTTCCTAACAAATTCTCCAAATATTTTCTGCCAAATGGTATCAAATACAAAATGAGAGAGTGAGAGAAACACCTTGAATGTGTGTGAGAGAAAGTGAAACTAACCTCTCTCATCCGCCATATTTGTAAGTGTGAGCCTTTTTCTTGAAGGCTGATTTTGTGAAGAGTAAACACGCAGTTATCATCCCCATTCCCACAAGCCCTCCCATCGCTATCGCAACCGTCTTCTGCGTGTTCTTCGATCTCCCTGAATTCTTTAGTGTTTATGAATCTATGAATGTGATACTAGGAATTTGAAATAGAGAATTTGTATCGAATTACCTGACGATGAAACTGACTGATGATTGTTAGGGACGCCATTAGGGTAGTACGTGTAGCTGATATAGCATTCCAGAAGATATATCTGCGCGGAGATGGAGCCGCCGCACTCGGATTTAGCCCCCTCCCCCGCCAATTTCACGCAGCTCACACAGTCTCCGCCGCCTAAATCGCCCTCACACTGACCCAACGCGTAAACCGACTGGTACCCGCCCGCGTAGAACCCGCCATTCCCACTCGACAAGCCCTTCGTGATCTCGCCCAGCGCGACGTCGAGTTTGTCCCCGAACCCGGTCCCACTCGCCCGAGTCGACCCGCAGACCTTGAACACCATCTCGGTCGGACTCGCCTGCCGGAACCCAGCGATTTCGTACCTCAGATAGCAGCCGTTCAGCTGAACCCTAGCGGCCACGGCCTCGCCGCAGAGCTTCTCCGACATTGACGCGGCTTTGCTCACGCAGGCGTTGCAGTCGTCGTGCGAGAGGTCGCCGCGGCACTGGTAGAGGCCGTTCATGGCTGAGGCGGCGTCGCCGAAAGCGGATTTGTGGAACTTGGCGGAGGAGGATTGGGAGGTGAGGGTGGTGAGGAGGGTTTTGAGAGTTTGCTTGTAGAGAGGGTTTGAGTCTGGGAATTTCTGATCTGCGCAGCCTTTGAAAACCAGGGTTGTGTAGTCAGAGGAGGAGACTAGAGAGAGGAGGAGGAAAGAGATGGCCGTCAGAGCAGATTGAGATGGACCCATTGCGGAAGTTCTTGTTAATAATGTTTTTCAAACTCGTTTATGGAGATTTATAATGATTTGTTAAGGAAGAATTTGAGAGGGCCCTCTGGTTTTTGGTTGTTTCTAGAGTTTATGTTTTTATCTAAGATCAACAATTTTGGTGTGAGTGAGAGAGCGCGCCCTTTTCGTTCCGACAGCTTCACAGTTGGCAAAGCTTAGTGGAAGTATGATTTTGGGAGTACGGTACCGTAATACTAATATAATTTAATTTCTCATTTATAAATTGTGTTGTTTCAGGTTTGCAGCCCTCAAATGTTATGCACATAATACGTGTTGAACAAATTACCCGCCTTATAATTTGGTGTAATATTTGTACGTACCATCTTTATTGTTGTTCTCTAAATTCTAAGAAAATTTCGATTTTGGTCCTCAAATGAAGCAGTGTCCGGTTTTGGCTTTATAATTTTATAGTGTCTGATTTTGGTCCTCTAATGTAACAATGTCCAATTTTGATTCTGTAATTTTATAAAATGTGTTTAATTTTGGTCCTATAAAAGTGTAATTGTAGAACATAAAAAGATGTATGAACCACACACTCTATCGAATGACTAAAATAAGTCATTCAACAAAGTTTCATGACAATATAATATATAAATATATATATATATATATATATATCATTAAAACGAGTTTAATTTTGGTTATGCAGTGACTACTCTATTTGTTTTCCGATCTTATAACTTTTAAAAATGTCTTTTTTTTAATCCCGAAACTTTACAAAATGTTTTATTTTGTCACGTGGTCTTATAACTTTTAAAAATATTTATTTTTATCCCAAAACTTTATAAAATGTCTTATTTTAGTCATGCGACGAAGAGTGTAGCTCACACTTCTTTTTTTGTTCAACAATTTTTGTTGGAGGACTAAAATTATACACTTCGTACTTATAAAGTTACACCAAAATCGGACTTTACCACATTAAATGATCAAAATCTAACTAAGGCCACATTAGAGGACCAAAATTTATATTTTCTCGAAAATTCATTATATCACTCCTAAAAATTGCAAATTTATAAAATTATTCCCAATCAGCTCAAGCATGTTAGAGTAATGAGATTACCAAGGAATTAACAGACAGCTTGGTACGTGGTAAACAGGTAAGGTCGCTTACTAAGCTAGAAATAACCTCGCATTATTTTGGATGATTAGGAATGTTGAACATGTTAATTATGGCAACAAACAAAGTGAGTAAATTAGTAAAAGTATGGTTTTATTGTAAAAGCAAAAAAACATGTTGGTTATGTGCAACGAGGTGGGGCCTATCTCTTTCAAACCTTATACGTTAAGTTATTATTTTAGACTATTGCACTAAAACTTAATTTGTGAGAATTGTTTTGATGATATTGCCCTCGTAAAACTAGTTTATTTAAAACAAAAAATGAAATGAATATAAGCAACAATTACCAAAAGGAAAAGCAGCATATCAGAAACGAGAAGAGCCCAAACTATCTCATGCGCTACTGCTTACCACCTGGCGAGTTCCGGCGACGCATGTAACCCGACTTTGTAAGCCAAGTCTTTCTTCAACCCATTGATAAACATCTCCTTCTCGTGCGCCGAAGTTACACAAGTATTGCAGGCGGAGATGCGTTCGAATTCCCTCTGATACTCTTACAACGTGCCGTATTGTGTGAGCTTGGAGATTTCACAGAGCGCGTTGCTGAACTAAACGCAAGTAGCAGTGTCTCTTGAACACAGAGCAACAAACCACACCTGTGCCTGTTCGACGCCAGCATCACCCTCTAGATCTGAGTCGCCCGTCTGTTCGTAGAAGAAGAAATTGTCGAAATATATAGGTGAGCCAGTAAAGAGGATCGGTGGTTCCGTTAAACCGTGGGAAATTGCGGCACCGCCGAATATTAATCACCGACGGGAGGAGGCATCGGATTTGGGGCGGATGCATGGCTAGGGCTGGGATTGTGCGCAGGCAAGGCGTCGGTTAGATTTTCTACCTTATCTATCAACTTTGTTAAAGCCTTATTCTGATAAAACAAATGCGGATAAATAGATGAAGTAGAACCGAAACTAGAAAAGTAATTGGAAGTACGGTCGATCCATAACCGATTCCGATTAGTAGGAAAACGAATCAAAGTCTGATTATCAAAATTTAAAACATTTTATACTCAATGATTAAAACATGAAGAAATTGATTCATCAAATACGATTAACTTATATCATGAATATAATGCATGCACACGAAAAGTGGATTACACAAAAATACCATAAACCTTACTTCAATTGAAGAAGAAAAATGAGCACAATCATTTTAAACAAAATAGCGTTCTTATGATTGGTGAAAAATGTTGATAGCGGCTTTCGTTACCGCCTTCCGCCTATTTCGGTAACTGTTACTAAATTAAAAAAGAAAGAGTACACCGTTCACTAATAAGCAGCCTAGCGGTTGAGGTGGGTGGCTCGGGACCTATAGGTCCTGGGTTCAATTCCAACCAAGACTGCTAGGTGTTGCCTGTCACCCTGTCATATTAAGGGTGGTTGAACCCTCCTGTGTGGAAGAGCGTGGTTTATCCAGTGCGCACCGAAGGTAGCGGCTGCGGGTTCCATGAATTAAAAAAAATATATATTGTATACTTGCAACTAATGGGCAAAATTAGATGATATAAAAGGTGACTTAGTCAACTAGATTTGGGAAACCCGGTTGAGATGTTATTTTTTAATAATTCTTTTATGACCCATCACAACACACATGCGCCTCTTAATTAGTAGATCAGAAAATTGGCTATCCGTAGTAGATTGGGTAGTGACCGTAGTGTGCATAGCTCTTGAAGATAAAGTTGTGTAAACATACACTTAAAATTTCCAATTCTCATGGTGGAGGGCGAGTGCCCCTCTATCATCCGCCCTTACCTCTTCCACTGTGTCACACGGAATGACCTATAAGTATGTAGATTGTTCAACACTTGTGTATAGCTTTATAAGAGGTTGAAAGATCGATATGCTTAATCTAAATCCTTAAATTGAAGCTAGAGTAGTCATTCATCCCAAAACTGTGGCTAAAGTGCTGAAAGCTGTTTAAAGCAGCTTAAAACAACATATTGAAAATCAGTTAGTATTTGGAAATAATTGTTTAAAGTAGGAAAAATAGTATTTGAGGATACTTATTGTTACTTTAAAAAAAATCTATTTTACACATAATATTTATTGAATAATTATAATTTATAATAAATAAATAAAAATGCAGAAATAATTCTTATTCTATTACTATAATTTTTTTGATATAATTTAAAGTCCTACGATATATAAAAAATTAAAAATAAATTTTCTATTTAATATAAAATCGCGACACAATTAATCATAAAATAAAAATCATGATTTTTTAAATAAGTTATATTTTTATTTAATGAAATATAAATATCGCTTGAGAAATTATATATATATATATATATATATGTAAAATCGAGAATCTTATAAATAAGAAATTCGTGTATAAATTTATCCGTAAAACTGTATTGTGATGCATTATTGTAAATATTTTTTATGATTTTTTTCACGTTATATTTTATTAAAAAATATATAATTTATTTCAATTATAAAACTTGAATTTAATCTTTTTTCGATTTATTTATGTGGATTTTTTGTTAATGTTATTTTCGAAATCAAACAAATTTATTGATGACAAATATGTTTGAAAAAATCATAAGTTATAAACTGTAAGTTGAGGTAAGTCAGTTTAAACTTCTTTAAAATTTGTACTAAAATAGAGAAGCAACATCTTAAGTTGAATTTTCAAACACCTAAAATACAGTTTTAAGCTATAAGTTGTTAAACATAAGATGTTCCAAATACCCTTAAACAAATATCAGGGCTCATACTCATTCTTTTTTTAAATAAAAAATTTTCAAGTCCTTGTTTTGAGTTGAAAGTTTGAAACTTTCTGCTGAGGTTCAGAACTCGTTTCCCCTTCCAGCGACGGCTCGTTAATTTGCTGATTCGCTTCATCTTCAAGCAACTCCATGACTGCAATTCACCACCTGTCAAAAGATAGTTTCTTATAGCTAAACTAGTACAAAGAATCTTGATACAACTCGAATGATTCTGATTAGCAACCTTCGGTTTTCTGTTCAAAGATTTTAATCTATTTCTTTCACGAATGTCATTACATAAATGAAATGTTCGAATAATACAAGAAAAACGAATAAGCTTAAAATAAATGTATCAGGCACAACAATCTGAGTGATGCCATATCATTACCAAGGCAGGCAACCAAGTAGCTCCCAAATGCATAAACAGCAAATGCTTCATAGCAGTTTCTCAATATATCGCAAGCAAGGGAGAACTTTGCATTGCACAATGATATGATCTGGAAAAGAAAGACAGATAATCTGTCAAAATTACATAGATAAACACAGGACCGTAGACCAAAGAGCTAATAACATAAATAGAATTTCAAAGCTTGTTGCCCAATTCATATACATAATACATGAATTCACCTATCTCTAGTTGGTACACACACTTCTTCCATTTTTGCTCTGTTAAACCGACACCTCTACGTACTCATGGATAAACTTTAATGAATAAGATAAGAAAACTATATGTACTTTGTTAAGCATATAATCTGCTTCAAAACATTTGAGAAATGACACATTTCTGGAATAAGAGTAACTAGTGTGCTAAATTTCAAGTAGGCCATATGATCTGGTATTATCTGAACAGTAAATAATCGTTTTAGACTAATCAACCACGAGCACAGGCACTTACTGATTCAGTTGCATACACTGGAACCATGAAAATAATGGCAACGATCCATTTTTGCTCCTGATGATGAAAAGGAGAGCTAAATAATGAGGGTCAGCATCCAACAAATCTTGACAGTGTAATCAACAATATCACTGAAGAATTAATTAATAGAGGATATTGCCTACTGAAACTTGAGATTTGAATAATGGAACTTCAAGGAAATAAAATTGGCAAACTATACAATTTTATACATCCTCAGGAGTGTTTACTTAAACTGAGTGATATCTCAAGGCACAGTCTTATCTCAAATATTTTTGAACTATTGGTTGGATTGTTTTTGTTTATTCCTGCTCATTGAATTGTTTTGATAAAAATTGACATTCATCCATTTTTAATCCAAAATGGGAGAGTGGTTGTCCATCAACATCAACAAATAACATTGAAGATTTCTCCCCCTCTAACTCAAAACTGTTAGAATTCAAGATTTGCCCACTCACAATTGCAATAAGAAAATAGACATGGACAAAGACTAACCGATGGTCTAGTGTATCATTGTAGATGTTGGAAAGTCAAGAAGAGCGAAAGGACCAGTGCTACAAAAACAAAGCAGCCTGCAATGCTAACGGCTGGCCAGTAAAGATCTTTATATATGTCTCGATACAGAAACAAATAGGTTTCTATGCCACGAGCATCTTCAGCTATGCAATTTCACTTCAATCTGCCAAAATAGAAACATATTCAAAATTATTTCAAGCAAATTAAAAATCATCAAATATGTAATGCTTGGCCTAATCAAGCTAAAACTCTGCTACAACTGGAAATAGAATCTCATCTACAATCCCACAACTTCTAACACTTATAACTTTCATTACTGAACTTGGATTTACAAACCGAAGGTCTTGTTGATGAGAGGTTTCCAACAGTATATTAGCATTTGGTTAACGGAAACAAGCAGAAATTGAACTGAAAGTCAGTGCTCTACTTCACAATAAAAAAGAACAACACATATCCGCCACCTCAACTTATGGAACCAATAACTTTCGAGTATGATCTATGATTTACAAATCGAAGGTGGCGTTAGAAAGATAACGAAGAGAGTTTTATAGTTGTATGTCATTATATGGATTTTGGACGACAGAAACGAACAGAATTTGGGTTCAAAGTCACTTGTTAGTTATGAATGAAAACAGAAAACACACACAAATGATGAACCTAAACCTTGGCAGCAACCACCCGCTGCCACCTCCGACTCTTCCCCTCAGGGAAAGAAAATAGGGATGAGAAGTTAAATGTTGCCGACAACAGATAATCCTTACTATTTTTAGTAAATGCATCTAGCATTTTCTTTTATTTTATAACTTAATGTTGAAGGAAATAGAGTGAATAATAGATATGAACTTCCTGAGAGTACGCACGTGGAGGGATAAGTCTGCAAAAACTAATCTTTTCAAGACATATAAATTTGTATGGTCGCAGTACGAGCGGGGATGATATGAATGCTTAGTTTATAGTTGATATTATTTGTTAACTAGATCAGAAATTTTCGATTATCTATGTAGATAAAAGTAAAAAATTTCATATTTATGATACAAACGATTGTCTGTGGTGGGGCATTTGTAGCGATTCCTGTTGAGACCCGGAAGGCATGAGGGGGCGAATGCCGCCGGGATTGAGCGGGAAGAGTGTTTTGTAGTATCCATCCATGATCGCTTCGAAATTGCAAGTCTGAGCAACTCCAGGTATCTGGTAGATGTCCCTTGTGTATCCGTGTAGATTTGGGTACTCGATGAGCTTCTTCTTGGTGCACTTGAAGAGCACACTGTATACCAGATCGAATCTCACCAACGTCGTAAACAAACACACATCTGCAAGGGTTACCGCTTCGCCACACAAGTATCTGTTGCCTCCCAAATGCTCTTCCACTTTCTCCAAAGTGCTGAATAATTCATTCGCCGCGCTATCGTAAGCCTCTTGCCTCTGCGCGAATCCGCACCTACACAACCACACGCCAATTTCCACAATTTTGAGGTATTGGATTTGATTTCGGTTTTTTAGGTTTCAAAATTGATGAAAATCACTCACCTATACACTCCATTGTTGATATTGTTGTAGATGATTTTGTTCCACTCGTCAATCTTCTTCTTCAATTGCGGAGGAGAGAGATCCAATTCCGGATTACTGGACACGTCGTCCAATCCGGAATTGAAGAATTCGATGATATCGTAGCTCTCGTTGCAGATCACCTCCCTATTAGCGCCGTCCCAAAGCATCGGGACCGTCGAGCGGCCGCCGTAGCCGCCGCGCCGCAGATTGTAAACCTCCTTCAGCGTTTTGCACCCATTCGCCTTATCCAAACCAGGAGATACGACCTTACTGCCGGCGGCGGAGGTCTCGCGGAATTGCCAGAGGCCGTCGTGGCCGGGGGAGGCGACCGAGACGGCGACGGCGGCGTCGAGGCCTTTGAGGGCGCGGACGATGAGGGTGCGGTGGGCCCAGGGGCAGGGGAGGCCGACGTAGAGATGGAGGTTCTGGCGGGAGATGGAGGAGGGGTTTGGGAGGCGGAAGGAAGTGGTGGGGCGGATGTAGCGACCGGCGGAGTCGGAGGGGGCGAGCTGGGACATCATGAGGTGCCAGGCGGCGGACCAGGAGAACCGGGCCGTGGAGATGAGGAGGTTTGGCGGTAGGGATTGGCCCCAAAGGAGTCGAGTGAGTGTGGTGATGGGATTTGGGTTTGGGTTTAGGGACATTTTGAGGGTGTGGCGGCGGCGGACGGTGGTGGACTGCACCGGAAGGAGGAGTGGGGAGCCGAGGAAGGATGAGCTGGACATGCTTAGTTATCTTGTTCTGCTACTGGGAAAGATACTAAGAAGAAATTAGTAGATATTTGACCTTTTTTTTATTTAAAAACGAAAATCCACGCTGTAACAAAAAAATTATTGCGCGATAGTACAACAAAAGACTTGTGGTACTCTATATGTTACGCTTTATAAGATAACAGAATTATGGATACAAAATTTCATCCACTTACCTAGAAAATTCTTATCTAGACCTGGTTCATAATTTAAATTAAAGCGCTTCTTATTATGAAATTTGGGGTTTGAAAAGTGGAGATTAAAGAATTGAAGGATTGCTGAGAATAATTCACACTTCAACTCGATTTTTTCAATCGAATGAATTTAGATTCGTTACTGCTCTTGATCTATTTTCTTGATTTGAAAAAATGACCTCAGATTGATTCGAGTGAGTGTTAAATTTGCAAAGCAGCCATTGTTCAATGAAGGGAAAAGAGAGATTATATATTTTTAAAGAAATTGGACGAGTTGGTAGAATTTGGACCACAAGGTCTATAACTTAAGTTGTGGACCAGGTCTAAGTAAGACGTTAAGAACCCTCTATCCCATAAATTGTGGATCAAGTCTAGATAAGATGCTGCTAAGAATCCTCTGTCCTATAAAATTGTGTCCCAATAGTATCTCACTTTTATTTTAATTATAAGGCCAAACTAGTTAAAATTTGGTGTAGGGATAGTTTTGTAGTACAGAAGATACGTACCGGTTTCACACATGACATAGGACATTTGTTGAATTCCAAACTAGTGATTTTTGTCCGTTGGGCATCCTAACAGAACACATCTCAAATGAATAAAATCACTAAATTGAGGTATGTGATGTATGAAAGACGAAGACGAGTCCAAACTACTAAGGCCTTGACTTAGCGAGCGAGGATGGTCCATTGATTTCAAGCCCACAACTTGGCAAAAGCCCTAGCCCACATTATACTCGCACTGTCTACTATCAAACCTGCCATATAAAAAAAAAACCTAGCTCCGCTCTCTCTCGGAGAGGGTTAGAGAGAGTGAGGGAGGATGTCGAAGCGAGGTAAGATCTCATTGCCCTGATTCCGAATTATTGTAGCGTTTGATTTGACGTTTGTATTCCCACTCCGTGATTGTCACAGGACGCGGTGGATCGGCGGGTAACAAGTTCCGGATGTCGCTGGGTCTGCCGGTGGCGGCCACGGTGAATTGCGCCGACAACACCGGTGCGAAGAATCTCTACATCATATCTGTGAAGGGGATCAAGGGGCGGCTCAACAGGCTGCCATCGGCCTGCGTCGGTGACATGGTCATGGCCACTGTGAAGAAGGGGAAACCTGATCTCCGTAAGAAGGTTATGCCTGCCGTCATCGTCCGTCAGCGCAAGCCCTGGCGCCGAAAGGATGGTGTCTTCATGTATTTTGAAGGTGCGTGTGTTGTCCTTTTCTTATGATTGAATCAGTCATTTTATCTGTATGAATTTCCGTGGTCGCTGTTCTCTCTATTTGCCATTGCTGTTTATTGTATATGCGACTGGTCTTCATAAGATGGTTGTAGCGTTGGATTCTTTCATGGATAATGAGTTACGTCTTGATTGCTATTGAGTTAGTTTTGTTGAACTGTGCTGTCTCATTGCTGTTTTGCCTAGTTTGTATTGAATAAATATAAACGGCTTACCTTTCTTAACAAACATCGCATTAGCCTTGAGTTTTAGTTCATTGTGTAATAGTACAAATTATGAATTGTTAACTGTTCACCTGTGCTGTTGCTATGCTAATCCTCTCTTTGCTGAATCATATGATAAGATCAGTACAATAGGGTTCTCTCCACTTTTCAGTTGGTGATCTGGTCATCACAACTTTAATATATTTTGGGTAGTTCCTTGATATTAGCTTTCTACTATTTGGTATGATAAGTGTTTCTTTGGAAGCTTTGTAAATATTTGGATTATGTTTTTGAGGTTCTTTATAACTGCTGATGGCTTGGCCAACCTTGTGAAATAGCCTTTTCCTTGTGCCCTTGTACTCGAGTCCAAGGGTTGAATCAAATTGTGGAAGCATAATTTTGTGCTGAACTACAATTTAGTTGTGTTCAACTTAAGATCAAGTCACTATCCTAAATGACGAAACTATATGTAAAAAAACTTAACCGTTAAATTATAAGCTCTTCTTTAAGTATTAAGCCAATGATCAACTTGCTAGGTTCCGTGCTTATGTCGACATAACCAAAGCCTTAGAAACTGACTTTCACAAATGTATACTATTGATGTTGTGCATTTTGTGGTCGAGGATTTGCAAATTGCTGAGCCTTTATATTATTCTACATCTGCAGATAATGCTGGGGTAATTGTCAATCCCAAGGGCGAAATGAAAGGTAATTGTTCTTGAATATGCATTCCAAAGTTATATAGCTATATTATGCGGCTCAGCTCTAAATTTTGTGTTCTTGTATAATGCAGGATCTGCCATTACTGGTCCCATTGGTAAGGAATGCGCTGATCTTTGGCCTAGGATTGCCAGCGCTGCCAATGCTATAGTCTAGAATTTGAATCTTTAGATTCTTCAAGTTTTGTGCCTTTTCTCAATTCTAGAAATGTAAACATTTGTTGGAAAAGATATTGACCGGTTATCATGTTTGGAGTTATTAATGTTTTTGATACTATTTTTACTGTCTGTTGGTCTGCCTTCTTTAAATATATGCAGAAATATATTAGATGAAGAAAGATGTTAACGCTTCATGTAACATCCCGAAGATAAAAATTATATATATATATATATATATATATATATATATATATATATATATGCATTATACTTTATGAATAAGTCCTACAAATCGCGTATGATCATGACATTATTTTTTTGTAATGCTATATTGTAGAATATGATTCTATTAAATATGCGTTATGTGTGACCTATAATTTATTTAACTTATTTTCCTTCACGTTTTAAAATTTCCAATATATTATTATAATGGAATCACATCTTAAACCAAGAAATTTAATTATTGACGTAGCTAAAAGGTGTCCACATGATTCAAGAATTTATGGAAAATTAAAATACTTATGTATTTATTTTAACTTCTTTATTTCGACATTACGCTAAATTGTGTGAGTAAAGATATCTAGAATGATTTCTTTAGAGGCTAACGACATCTTTTAGAGATTAGATAGAAATAGATTCCTCTTTGCTTAATTTTCGGTGGAGGATTTTTAGGATTACATTTGATGACCATGTTTTAAATTATTATTTCTTCCGCTAAACATAATGCAACTAGGGTTTACCAAATATTATATGTATACATAAATTATTATTTCGGTGGAGGATTTTTAGGATTACATTTGATAACCATGTTTTAAATTATTATTTCTTCCGCTAAACATAATGCAACTAGGGTTTACCAAATATATATATATATATATCTTCCTAGTTGATTTATAACTTGGCGGCGCTTCAAAAGAAAAAGAATTATAATAACTCTTCAGAATAACTCACGCTTGCATTGTTTTTCTTATCCAAGAATTTATGAAGGCATCTTCTTAAATTCTAGAATTTATATGTAGCTATGGACGTGAGGATCTAGAATTTTATGCCTGCAGCTGTATGAATCAACGTGATTATCTTTAGAACTCTAATATGACAAACCTGAAATTATTATGTTTGATAACAAGTTCTTAATTCTTTCAAATTAAATTAGTGACTACTGTTTTGATTTATAGCTACGGTTGACCACAATAATAAGAAATTAATTTATCTTCTTAAGCATGATTTCTCTAATTTTTTGTGATTTTATGTTTGCTGTTTCTATATTAAATTGTTGTTGGTTGAGGAACTGACTTGCTTAATTTCCAAATTCACGAGTTGGATATCAGTCGAATTTATGAAAATATACCACAATTTCAATCTCATGAAAAACATGATTTCATCCTTAAGTGTTTACTGCCGAAAAGTTTACTCATTATTTTAATTAACTATGAAGCTATGTGAATATCTTGTTCAATGTGTTATTTTCCTGTTAGTATAATTAGATCGGGTTGAGAAACGTGAAATAAATCCATGTTGAACAATAAATATTCAAAATTAGAGGAATTAGAAGGGGATTTTTATAAAATTTAATGTCTGCACGGCGAGCATAGGAGATCTTATGGCATGCTAGCTTTTAATATATTTTTTTAATTGCATGTTGAAGGTGAATCTGTCTTGGGAAGAAATAGATGAGCTCTTCGTAAATTAATTTAGTTTTCCTTTTGTTATAATTGCCAAACATTCTACAAACAATATTAGTTTATAGAATTCCAAATTAAAATTCTTGACAATATTAGTTTATTGAATTCCAAATTAAAATTCTTGATTAGGCCATCCAGTGTGTCTAATTGATTGGCTTTTTATATATATATATATATATATATATATATATATATATATATATATATATAGCTAGATATTTAATTGCTATAGATAAGGTGTACATTATCGGAGTTCATAAAATAACTTTACTTTCTATATTAAAACCGATAACTTTTTGTAATTGTAATACATTTCAAATTTATGCACTTAGTATTGACAACTTTATTCACTTTGGATGTTCATATTAACACTTATCTAGTTTTTTATTATTGTAGAATAAGAAAAAAGTTGACAAAGCCTTAACTTTGGTTTTTAGAACTCGTGGGTCGTTTTCTAAAATTTTAGTTTGTATTCTGTTATTTTTTTTATTTCAATTATAGATAAGTGCTTATTATGTAAAAATGCATCCAAACACTTTAATTTTGTATAAGCTAATATTAATGTATACATTTAAACTAGGGTTCGCAAAGCGGCCCGGCCCGCACATTGGGCTTTTATTAATTTATTGGGCCGGGCCGGGTCAGTCCGAAAATTATTCGGACCCAAAAATGTGAAGCTCAGCTCAGCCTCGGCTTTCGGGTGGGTTGGCTTAGCCCATATAATTTATAAATTTTTTTAATTAAATGGAGAGTTGAGAAAAAAAAATCAAAGATACTTCAGAAATGATTATGATTTGGGCGACTAGGAAAAATCAGTTAAGATAATTGATAATAATAACCACGACCTCCAATTATTTTTATAATCCACAGATTCCGGAAGAGCTTTCACGGATTTTGACTCAACTTTGAAAAAAAAAATCGTCAAAATCTTTCTTCTACATTGATCATGCTTAAAATGAAAGAGAATATACATACATATACAAGGAGAAAATTGTGGAAGTGTGTTGTGTGTGAAAGAGAGGAAAAATCGAGAGGTAATGAATATTATGTTTATGAAAACGTAATCAATAATATTGTCACGTTTTTAGGCCCGAAACCCCTGGCTTTTTAGGCCCGATCCCGGTAAGCCCGACGGGCTCTCTGGGCGGGCTTTTTAGATCCAGCTTCATTTCGGGTTTTTATTTTCGAAGCTCAACCTAGCTCCGGGTACGGGTACCCCGGGCCATCGGATCGGACCCATTTTGCCAGCTCTAATTCAAACACAAATAACTTATTAAAGTTAAATCCTTATACAATAAGTTTTTAAGTCACAAGTCCTTATTTAAATTATTTTCCCAACGGGATAAATCAATTAACAAAAATAACATTCGCTAAAAATAATAATTTCATTAAATAAATATTTTTTTTATCCAAAAATGCTACTTTAAAGATGTTCTGTAAGTACACGACAAAATCAATATGCTTTCATAACTGATGTTGACTAAAATAATAATGTTTATGTTCAGCATGATTAAAACATTCATGCATTTTTGTGCCACATCAGTCTTTTTTTTTTAAATGAAAAAATAATTTTGTTCCATAACTAATTGGTACAGATTTTTCAATTGATATGAAATACCATGGTTAAATATTCATGTTTATTCATTGCATCTGCATGTTGTGAAACATTATCCATTTGGAAACTAAAAGCGGGTATCATGCCATGACATTTGTTACTTGTTCAAGATATATTGCTTGTAATTATTGAATTAATAACTGATGCTATTATTTAAATTGAGATATAGAAAATGTTGGAAATCTTGATAATTGGATTGTACTATATAAAACTCGTAGTATTGCAAATTACTAATGTAAAATTGTAACTTGAATTACCGTATATAAAGTTATAGCACTAAAACCACATACATGTAAATGAAAGTTATGTGATAAAATCGTCCCATAAAAGTTATGAGATCGAACTCGCAAGTAAATAAGAATTATTGGAATAAACTGCCGCACAAAAAGTTATGGGATTGACACTACAAATAAATGAAAGTTACGAGTCCAATTGTCCAAAACTGTTGCATAAAAAGTTCAAGATCAAAATTACAAGTAATGAAAAATTGTGGTCTTAAAATTGCCACATAAAAACTTATGGAACCGATATCGTACGTAAAATTATGCATAAAGGTTTGTGTGTACCACTTTTGTATACCTTGTGTGTACAAGGGTATTAACAAGTGTTAAATATGACCCACTTATTTTAATGAAAAATATCACATAATGGTATATGAAAGTAGTACATACGTGCCGCTTCGAAAAATATGAGACCAAAATTGTTATTCATCAATAAATATACCCGCTAAGCAAGTATTTTTCTGATGTAAAGTTTGTTACTTCAGAGAGTTTTACATGATTAATGTTGTGTTCTTCGCTCTCGTTTATTTCTTGAGGAAAGAAGTCTTGATTCTATGTGATTGTGAAAACATTAAATTAAAGTACAAGTAGAAAACTCTCACGAACATAATAATCACATCCCACGACATATACTAGTAATATTATATTGAATGGAATATTCACGGTAATAATTCAAATTTGTGTGTTTGACCCTACAAAAACGTTATGCATATTATATTAAGAATTTCCAACTTGTATTAAATTCCGACCCCCCATAATGGCATAATCTACCCTTTTTTGTTTAATTTCCATTATTATGCCATCTCTCTCTCTCTCTCCCTCTTTCTCTGAATTAATCAAATTTGACGCATCGGCCGCGGAAAAGTACACCTATGACCTATATTTATAAGAATCTGATTTGTTTCCTATTTTGTGTCTTAGCCTAACGAATTACTGATGTCAAAAAATTCAAATACTCGATCTTACTTTTTTTTTTTTTTTTTTGAAATGTTCATGTATCATTATATGTCCGGAAGTTTCTATTAAATTTTAAACAAACTTATGCTCATATCAGTGTCACTGCTAGTCTTGCCAATTAACAATTAAATCTTAGCAAATAAACAAGGTACGTATGATTACAGTATTGCCTACAACGCGATCGATATTGCTTTAGTAATTACAAAACATTTAATCATGATAGAAACTCACCTACATTCTTATCGATACAAAGAAAACAATAATTAAGATAGATAATATTCTCTTATCTTACGCAACTCCCTAACAACATCCACGATCAACATTCTATCCCGTTGTAAGGTTTTTGAACAATTCACCCCAATCCTTAGTATGCCTGTCATGAAATCTTTTACCTTAGGATTATCATAATGTCCTATTAGAATGCTCGGATCCACAACTTCCTGAATTCTATCTTCCAAGGCATTGCAAACAAAGCTATGAAGATCGACATGATCTTCAAACTCCTGGTGGTCTGTGGGCCTTCTGTTTGTGAAAATCTCCAAGAGGATAATCCCATAACTATATATATCTCCTTGGGTTGAAATGAGGTTGTTCGTTGCATATTCTGAATCATCAAAACATAAGTTGAAAAAATCACGTTTCAAAATGGTAACGAGTTTCACTAAACGCCGGAAAACCCATACCTGGAGCTAGATAGCCTACGGTACCTCCTATCCCACTCGAGGTGCTTTCATGTGATGGATCCATGTTCGAAATAATCTTTGCTAATCCGAAATCACCCACATATGCAATCATATCATGATCGAGAAGGATGTTACTAGGCTTCAAATCTCCATGAACTATAGTTGAATCTGTACCATGATGGAGATATTCAAGTGCTTGTGCAATATCAATGGCAATATTGAGCCTTTGGATCAAGTCAAGATTCTTGGTTTCTGCATTTTGTTCCTCCTCTTCTCCCATGTTGTTGTACAACCATTTATCTAGACTTCCATTAGCCTTAAATTCATAAACCAATGCTTTAAACTCATTCTCTTGGAAGTCTATGCTTTCACATGCGCTCAATATTTTCAGTATGTTCCTATGCCTTACATTTCTGAGGGAATTACATTCTGCATAGAAGCTCTTAGAGGATCCTCTTACGTAGAGATTAAGCACTTTGACTGCAACTTGCGTTTGATCATTCTCGAGAGTTCCTTTGTACACGGATCCGAATCTCCCGGCTCCAAGAAAATTAGCCTCATGGAAATCTCCAGTGGCTTTGATGAGATCCGCATAAGAAAGCCTCAAAATCTGAACGCCAGTGAAAGATGTTGCATAAGTATCAATTTTCTTCCGCGACATTCTCCGCTTGCAAGTTATGAATGCTAAGAGCATAATTAGGCCTATGCCCCCAGCAGCTGATGTTGGGATCAAGATCTTAATCAACAACGTTTTCTTCCGAGACTTGACTATAAAGCAAGGAGGAAGTTTCAACTCTGGAATTCCTCCACAGAGTTGGTTTCCATCAATAGAAATCCAAGTGTTGTTCTGGAAAACTCCTATAGTTGGGACCTCTCCTTGCAACCTATTGAATGATAAGTTCAATCTCTTAAGTTTTAACTCCCCCATGAAATCTGGGATTGGACCAGACAAGTTGTTGCTTGAAAGATCCATCTCTAGTAAGCTTACCAAACCACTCATTCCTGAAGGTATGTCTCCTTCCAGCAAATTCTCTTCAAGATAAATATGCTGCAACCTCGTACATTTGCCTAGAGAATTTGGAATCAACCCCGACAATCTATTATTCGATAGATCTAACATTTCAAGGTTCACCAATAGACCAACCTCATGTGGAATTGGACCGTGGAAGTCATTGTGAGATAGATTGAAAGAAATAGAAACAGATGAAAGGGACATAATTTGAGGAGGTATTAGGCCACCGAAATTATTGTGAGAGAGATCAACCTCATTCAAGTTGATGAGATTACCAAGACTTTTCGGCAAATTTCCCGAAAACCTATTATAGTCCAAGTACAAAATACTTAACGAAGTTAAGTTGCCAAATGATGATGGTAGCGCACCTGTCAATCCATTAAACATTGCTCCAAATGTGCTCAAAGCTGACAACCTACCAATGCTGGTCGGAATGGGACCATCTAGATCATTGTTATGGACAAAAACATATATTAGGCCAACGAGGTTGCCTATACCTGAAGGAATGCTTCCGTGTATCATGTTGTGATCCAAGTATAAGTATTTAAGTCGAGGGGACAGATTAGCAATAGAATCAGGCAGCGTGCCACTCAACATATTATTAGGAACAGAAACTTGTTTCAACTCGGTAGAATTGATCAAGGACGAAATGAAACTCACATCATCTACCAGATTATTGACCCCAAACATGAAGGTTATGAGACGAGTTAGGCTGCTAACTCGTGGGATCGGACCGGTTAAGGAGTTGGTAGAGAGGTCTATATCTGTAAGTAATGAAGCATTTGTGATTGACAAAGGAATTTGACCGATGAGATTATTCCGCCACAAAAGAAGGACCTCCAAATGAGGAAGTGTGATGCCTAAGTTTGAGGGCAATACCCCACTAAGTTGATTCATGGCAGCGCGAAAGAATTGCAGAGTGGAGATGTTAAAGAGAGCGGAAGGAATTGTGCCGGTTAAGCTGTTGTTACCTAGTTGGAGAAGTTTGAGGCTTTGAAGTCGAACAAGTGATCCAGGAATTTCTCCGTTCAAACCGCAAGATATCAAAGAAATCTTTTCCAACGATGTTAGATTTCCAATGGATGGAGGGATTGGCCCTGAAAGTGTGTTTTGACCTAGTAGTAGGGATCGGAGCTCGGACAAGGAGCCGAGCTCAGTTGGTATGACTCCGGAGAGCTTGTTGATCGTCAAGCTAAGAACAGAAAGATGTGAACATTGAGACAGGTTTGTAGGGATTGCACCCGTGAAGGAATTGTTATCAAGAATAACAACCTCGAGTCTCCTTAATAGGCCGATTTCTTGAGGGACGCGGCTGTGGAATCTGTTGCTTGCGAGATTAATAGTTTTGAGAAAAGAGAGATTACCCAGGTGAGGAGAGAGAGGTCCGACCAAACCTTGAGAGACCAGCTCGATTCCGACAACTCTGTCGTGGTTGCGGGCGCATCGTACGCCATTCCAACTGCAGAAATGTGTTGTTTCATTCCACGACCGCATAGCACTGTGTGGATCAAATTCAATAGCGGACTTGATAGCTAGCAAAGACAGTAAATCAGTTTCGTTATTGAAGCATGTTATTTGTTGAAGGAAGACAAAACAAAAGAATTGGAATGTAAGAATTGCGATCAAAGTTCGTGTTGCCATGCTAGCTGGTTGCTGCTGTATCACATTCCCAATACAATTATACGTACTACGTATATAGTTGAAATATAGTTATATAATTCTTTTTTTTTATGCCGCCCATGATGTATAGATATTACGCTCGTTGACTTTTGTTCTCTTAATACTTGTTGACTTTTATTATTAGCGTACTTAATTAAGTAGCTAGTTAAACATCTTATTCATTTATTTCAATTTAGGGAATTTAATGAATGAATATGTTAGAAATAATGCAAGCGTCAAAGAATCATAGGCAATGATTACTTCGTAGCGGAGGAGGACGATCCAAATATTCCACATTAAGACAAAATATACTCCATCCGTCCCAAATTCATATGTCTACTTTCCTAACTAAATCTTTCACTAACTTTAATAGATCTAATTAATATGATAATATAGAAAAAGACTATATTATCCAACTTTTATAATAGTAAACACAATTATGATATTAATTTTTTAGTAACTTACTTTAATTTACTCAAATTTCAATACCAACATTTATCTAATTTTTATATTATTAATTTTTTTTAATATATGTGAAAAGCAAATAGGCATATAAAATAGGGACAGAGGGAGTATTTACTATTAAACTATAAGCGTTTCAATGCGTGTAGTGTACCTTATTCAATGGTGCAACTCTTTGCAAGTCACAACAGGGCTTCATGCAAAATTACAAGGAATCAAGAATTTGCATCTATATAAAATAAATCACAACTATCTTTTTATAAACTGCTAGGAACTTAATGCACCTTTTAAATAATAAGAGAAAATTTATACTTGACTAAAAGCACAAGGAAGCTAGCCATCATTAATATTTTAGTATTCAATTAACCTCTGAAACAACGAAGAGGCAGAACGTAACTAGTGGTTTCGGCTTTTAATATTTTTTTTCTTTCACAAAATTCATATATATACTTTTAATTTAATACCAAGATCAATTATTAGCTATTTAATATTAAATTCCATATTTATCGATTTGACTTTTTCCATCATAGAGTTCAGTTTCATTTATGGTTCATTATATATATAGTAGCTCTAATGAATAAAATCAAGTTTTGAGTCTTTGAATTACTTTTATTTTATTTCTCTTGTATGGATTTACATGTATTTCTTTATGTAATACTAACCAGAGCTTTTATATAAAGTGTAGGAGTAACAATTGGTTGGACGTTAATCAATCAAAATGATGTCCTGTTTTCTCCAGAGAAATTTAATGGCAAAATTGACGTCAGAGTCCTCAAATTGTTAATGTTTAGTGGAATTGGTCCCTACTTTTCTATTTTAAGTTAATGAATCCTCAAATTATGTCCCCAATTCGTCTCTAATCTTCCTATTGGAGATATTTTCACCATTTTTTTGAAGTACTTTTACTATTCTTTTTTTTTTTTGTTAAAAAATAATAATAATTAAAATAATTGATGAAAACAAGAGGAAGTTTTTGGAGATAATTTCATCAACTTTATTGAAAAAAAAGTAATTAAAACTCTTATATCTAATTTGACCAGGTTTTTGAAAATAATTTCACCAATTTATTTTTAAAGAATAAATAACTAAAAAAATTATTTGAATATTTTTAATTAATTCTTAAAAAAAATGGTAAAATTAGCTATCAGATATTTTTAGATTGGCAAAACTGATCCAAATAAAACTTAATCTAAAAAACCCATATATATATATATATATATACACACATAAAATCGTCGACTATCGGTAAAATAAAATTTATCCGATAAAATTTAGTTTGAGATCTATTAACTAAAAAAGAAGATTAAGAACTCATTCGGCTACATGTTCATAGTTTGGGTTCGTCTGACATCAAATTGGCAAATTTAATTGAAGTTTTAAGTAAACCTACTATTCTTTTGACTTGCGCAGCAGAATTTGTTGTTGACGATGAATCATTTTTTTTGTTTGTTTCTTTTTAGCTTTTTGTGTGTGAGGTGGGGCATATTCAGAACTTGAATTTGAACTTCAAAGATTGGCATGATTGGCTTAGCATGTAATAATGTACATTAAAAAAAATTATTCAAAACCATACTCTATAGATTATAATTAATGCGTAGTACTGCAATCTCATTTCCGTAATACGTGGACTTTCCTATTTAATACTACAATTGGATACTCCTCATATCATGTTCCAACTCACAACCAGCTGGTTAACAATATTTAAAGAATGCACTTTGTTGTCAGATGATTCAGTAGTTGATTTGACTGATTCCAAAATCCTATTCTGATTGTTGAACCATTCATTGTAAAAGTTAACGTCTTTGTCTTTGAGTGTTTCTCAGTAGACTCGCCTTCAGCCTGGTTCCAGCTCAGAAGTTTCATCTGATGTCTCTCTGTAGACTATCTGTCGCAGTGCCATGGAGTGAAGATTCGGTATAGCTGGACTCAGCAGGAGCAGCATACTGAAAGGTGTTCAGGAGTCAGTAGAAATGGACTCAGCAGGAGCAGTTTACTGAACTCAGAGTCTTGACCCTCAGTAGTGTTGGACTCAGCAGGAGCAACATACTGAATCTTTCGGTCATACTCAGCAACGGCCTGTCAGTTGCTTTAACTGACAATGAACTTCAAAGTCATTTCAGTAGAGTTGTCTGAGGTCGTACATATGAGAAAAGTCAACTTCAGTATCATCCTTGAAGTCTGAATATGTCTCAAACATTTTCTGTACCTCGACCAATGACAAACAGTCAGCTGGCAAAGTCTCCGACAAAAGCTGCAAGTCAACCACTTTCCTATAAAGAAAGAGGACTACAGAATTCAAAAAGAAGCCGTTTGCTACCTATATAGAGTGACACGTGGACAGTTCGTCTCCAACGGATCTATTCACAACTCACGTCTATAAATAGAGGGAAGGTCGAAATCGCACAACTCGCACTACACGAACATACAAGCGACCTATTAAGGGAACTCAAGCGTAAACGAACTCAAAGCTCTAGAATACTTAGCGAATATTCAAGTGAAGAACTCGAACCTAGAGAGATTATTCCTCACTGCTCTTCGCTCTAGAAGCCATTCTCGTTCCCACCCTCTAACCTAAGCTCAACTATTATATCTATAGCTTAGAACCGAGTTCATTTATTGAACTGTTGTTAATTGTTAAGAACTCTTTCATAGTTGGAGATACATTCAAACTTTTGTTTTACCTGTAAACTGAGACTTGCTCAGTATAATCACAAGTTATAGTTTATCCTGCGCACAAACTAACTGAGACTAACTCAGTATAATAAAATAGTGTCCTGCTTTGTTCAGGATCAGTGAACGTAGGATCTTGTGTATCCGAACCACTTTAAAATTGTTGTCGTTAAACTGTTGCATTGATAACTGTTCATACTGAAAATATCTTTACAAAATCATACAAGAACATTTCAGTAAAAGCTTAAAACGTCGCACTAATATACTGAAACTGATTTGATAAACAAACGTTTTCGAACAAGCTTAATCGGGCCTACACATTCCGCACGCTACTGAACAGCTGTTGAACGCTACTGAATTCTGACCTTAAGTCAGCTAGCAAAGCTCAACACTCTCAGTCACTCTATCCACGCGATCAAAAATAGTTTGCTTGATCTGCTGAATTCATTCAGTAGACATCTTCCGTAAATCGGACTGTTTGCGTTTGAATTTTAAAAATGTTTTCAGGTGTATTCCCCCTCTACACCTGAACGTTTGACTCGAGACCAAAACACTTCCATATAAATGATACGTGGAAAATACTATATATTTTAAGGTCAAACTAGAACATGGAAAATTAGAATATAGAAGAAAAAAAGAGCATTGTCCAATTCCGACCATAACCTTTTCGTACGAGATTCAGTTTAGACAGATTTTACGGTTGATCAAATTTTTATCCTTCTTTTTCATCTCTGGCGTAAACAGATAAATATGAAACACTTTTATAATAAGTTTAAACGGTAGCATTATCAACACATCATCACCTTAATCTTGACCAAAATGAATGTGGAAATCAAATGGTTAAAGGGGTGTTTTGGCTTAAAAGAGCTGAAGTTTTTATTTTCCTTTTTCTAAGATTTTCCAAAAATAATAAGTCTTATTAGTGAGTCCGAATCTTGTTCAAAATGTTTGAAGACAAAAATAAATGAAATACAGAATTGATAGTGAGACACTTTATTTTTTTAGAATGACATCGACTTGATATATCTACGTGGACGTCCAACTTAGCATTCCAGCGGCATAAAAATTAGGAATCAGAGTGTACCTTAAATTGTAATAAATTGAAAATTCGTAATTTAATTGACCAAAGTAAAATGATCGTGTTAAAATTGCAAGTCTGAACAAATAAAAGAAAACATAATATATGTTGGGATAGGATCTGGTGAGAATGCCCTTGTAGGAATTAATAACTGCACAAAAAGGATAAAAGAGTAATTGGACAACTTATATTCATTAGAGCTTCGAAAAATTGAAAACAAAATCATCAACGGCTATGGAAAATACGCCGCAGGAGATGGTGGTTTTGGCCACACCCCCTACACAACAATATGGTGTCAAAGACGGAGATGATATATTTTCCAATGTTCCTCCATTTTTCGAAATTGGAAGCCTAATTCATATGAAATTGAAGCCCTAGTTATTGGAATTTTGGTCAAAGTTCATATGTATTATTTTGTGTGAAATAACGCATCTCTTACCGTACAATAGAAGCTTGATACGGATTCGTGCATGTTTGTTTTAATTAAATGCACTTTAATTTCTATGATGACTAAGTTCACATTGTGTATATAATAATTGCACTCTTTACGTATTTTTCTAGCTTTCTATGATGATTGTGCTTCTAACTTTTTATATATTCCGTCGACCTCTGACTCTATGGCCTCCTCCTGATACTCCTCGTCCACGCCGAACTCTCCTCCCCCTTCGGCTCCTCGAGTGAAAAATTATCTAAACTCAAGGATGAATTGGAGGTTGTTTGAGGAGAGACCGAGAAGATGTTAAATTGGAGGCAGTGGTCAGAACATAAACACTGCTTAAGAATCGGAAACTCAATCTCAGTATAGATGGTCGACTAAGATTGGTGGGATAAAATATTGCAGCAGAAAACACGATAATAAGATAAATTGATAAATTGCGGCTTGGAGAATGACCAAAATGGCCTCTATGAAGTAAATGTCCTTGATACAAAGCAGGGGCAACAACGTAAATTTCCTTAACATATCAAGCAGTATCTCCTTATGGTAAATTTTTTTTATTAAAAGGAAACACATGCTACTTATTGAAGTTGGCATTGTAAAGCCATCCACTTCTTGGTGGACGCGTGTCATTGGAAGCCCAAGTGGACCATTAATTAATCATCAAATTGCAAAAATTAACAATCACAAAAAGCTGTAAAAATGTGTGATCTAACTAATTTGGCACTAAGTATAAATAACACTTGAAAACTTATTATGATAATAGTAAGACAAAAAAGGTGTGGTACATAAAGAGTACAATTGTGAGAAATAATATCTTTCTCCAAATTTTTAATACTATTCGGATAAATTTTCTATATTGACAATTTAGGGAATTAATTATCTGATTAGAAAAATAAGGTTTAGTAAATATTTTATACTATAATAAAACAAAACAATTACGTTTTAAAGAAAAGGATGAGTGCATTATTTTTAAATTTCCAATACATAATTATAAAACACGCTTATACCTAATTTTATTCTCAATTATAATGTTCAATTTTGCGCATATCAATCAATTAATCAATAAAAACAATAAAAACATCCAAATGAGTGACAGAGTCACTTTATTTTTTAAATTAAAATAATAACTTGTCTCGAATATTTAATGAAATGTCAATTTATGCGCGTAAAAGTAGGTTACTTTGATGCTGGGGGGTGAGCTCTCCCTCTCCTTTCTGCTCCCACATTTTCGCATTCTAATTACATCATCAAACCCACATTTTTCAATTTTTTAACAATTCAATGCCACGATCTGGGGTGGGGAGGTGCAGTGCTCACCCCCCAGCATCAAACTTACCGTAAAAGTAGTCAAGGGAATCTATTTGTAGTTATCGTTAATGAAAAAATAAACATGGGCCAGACGCGCCATAGAAGTGCGTGAAAAATATGGAGCACAAAAGTTTGGATTTGGAAGAAGCCAAATACTGATTCAGAGAAGAGAGAGAGACCTCGGCGCACTCATTACTGTTCCATCCTTTCAAGCAGTCGCCGGGGTGCTTAAACCTCGATTTTGTCGTTATAATCGAAGCATGCTCCGGCTCACCGATGGCAACCTCAATTATACTCGGCTTATGCGCGAGATTTTGTCTGCTCGCTAGTTCTCTAATGGAGCTTTTCGCATTCTATATTTCACATACATCGCTGGTACTTTTAGGTAAGGGTGTTCTTGAGTTTTTGTAGTCTGTTCAATTTTAATCTTTGATTACGATGTTCGAAGCATGTCGATGGGATTTTGAGATATTTTCTGATTTTTTTAAATGGTTAATTTGGTTGCTAATGGATTGAAGTTCTCCTCGTAGTGTCATTGTCATTGTGAAAGTTCTGTATTATTTATTTCTGGACAGCGTGCCTTTATGAATGTCGAGGTTATGCAATTGATCTGAAGTGCTTTGAGCTGACAGATTTGGGGTTGTTTTCAGAATAATTTCATGAATGTTTGCTTGAAATACCACATAAGCATCCAGGAAAAAGTCGAGGATTTATCAAATTTTCAGCCACTTATGGTTTCTTTATTGTTGAAGTTGGTTCCAAATTATCTTGGATGCTTGCACATTCTCTGTCTTTGATTCTGGAACCAAGATGTATGATTCAGTTTTAGTTATTTGAAAGGGTCATGTTCTTTAGGATCACCACACTGTAAATTGCAATTCTCCTAGTTGATTATATAGAGAGAATACTGCTCAAAATCTGGGAGGGCCATAACATTTGGCTTCAGATGCCATAACTCCTTTTCACTTACAACTTATGAGAATGTGCATATAAATTACTTTAGCAGAAGGCAACCAGAAAACATATCCATTTCTATATGTGAATCCTGTTGTAATCTTGAGTCCACGTAGTATCCTAGATCACCTCTGTGGGAAATAGAATAGTTAGCTTTTCTCCGTTTCATTTAAGTTAATAGCTGGTGCTATAATAGAAAATATTTCCTAAACTGAGCAAAATTATTTCAATTTTGTGACTTTGTGGCGTTCTTTTGTGGCGTTCTTTTGGGTTTGGTTAAAGTTAAAGTCATACTTAAGAATAAAAAGGGTTACCAATAAGGTATTCCACAGGAGGAAGTTGGCTATCACAGTAGTGCGTTTGACACTGTATTACGTAATCAGATTGTTTTAATCTACATGTGAACTTGAGCCTTATCTAAAGTAACACCTTATCTAAACTTTGCTTGGCTCTCTTCACATGGATATGCTAAGCTTTAGGTGTATCGATAATGTCATCTATGTATAAGCAAGGCAAAGGACTGTCTTTCCCTTTTCAGGAATATTCTTCTGATTTTCTGCCTATTTTCAATACATTTCATGGTTATGATTGTGTTATATGCCGCACAGGTAACTGGAGAAACTTATCTTGGTAACTGTAACGTACATCTAAGTTTATTTGGACCACACCAAGCCAATCACTGGTTTGCCTACCTTCTGTCCTCCCACTTGTCAGATATGCACCCAGAGAGGTTTACCTAGCCCGACTTATTTCTTCTTTTCTTCACTGCAATTGAATTATTAGGAAAATCTTCATCTTGAAATGGTTGAGAGAAGTCACTGGTTTAACAGATATGCTGTAAGTACATCATATGGCCTGTTGTAGTTTTTTATAACTCGCCAGCTCACCTAAATGTAAGCCATCTTTTCATTTGCAGAATCATCAGAGAGGAAAAAAACTCGATTGAAGAACTTTCATCTCTTGACTTGAAAATGTAAGTTCAGCATCTCTTTGTTGGCCCTGACTACCAAATCGGGATTTGTTTGTTATCCTATTCTGCGGAAAATATGTTTTTTTTTGCATGTGAATGAGAAGCAAACTGAGTTTCAGAATTCTAGTCTAATGAGTCAATTTGCTTCATTTTATATGTTAATATGATTTGTTGAAGATGTGAAGATGTTATCTCTTCATGGTTTCTGTTGGAGGTTGTAGGCAGGTAGCTTTCAGGATTTTTGTTGTGGATTTGAGTTTGTTGAAAGGGTAAAGGTATAGATTTGGACTCGGAAGAAATTCTGAAATTAGGAAATCACAAACAAATGATCTATAAAAGACAGTAGGTTCAGCATAACCTGTAACTACTTCTTCCCACATGGGACTTCAGTGAAATAACAAGGCCTATCTCACTTTATTATGCTCAATAATAATAATGGAACGAAAAGTGAAGTATTTTCTCTGCCAACGCTGGACGGCCTCACTTTATTCAACATATTTTACTCACATCTTTCTACACTTCATAACTTTTTTCATTTCAAGAATACAATGTTAGTGAACTATGAATCTATCTTGTTCTTCAGTCAAAGAAATTGCAAACTATTTCTTATAAGCAATCTGGATATGGCACCTTCGTGAAATATTTACATTTTTTTTAAGAAGTATTGTACTCCCTCCGTCTCAATTATCTTGTCCACTTTGGTTGTAAAGCGGTTTCTAAGGAAAGTTGTTAGTTGTGTGTAGAGTGATATAAAGTTGTGGGTCCCACAAAAAAGTTTAGTGTAATAATTTGCTAAAAAAAGAAACTGTACAAGATATTTGGGATGGAGGGAGTATTTTATATTCTTGTGTCTATGTTGAGATCTGTTACCATATGCTTTCTTGCTGACTTATGCTCCTCAAACTACTGGATCAGGGGTATCGAGATTAGGGGTGTAACGGTTCGGTTCGGTTCGATTTTTTATATGTTTTAGGAACCGAACCGAACACATATAAATGGTTCAGTTCGGTTCGGTTCAATGTGTCTTTAAATATCCGAACCGAACCGAACCGAACCGCTTATAAATGGTTTGGTTCGGTTCGGTTTATCGGTTCACCTTTTTATTTTTTATTTATTTTTTAAATCCTAAATAATGCAAGAATAATAGTTTATAGGATGTCACTCATTCCGAACTCATAAGTATAGAGTTGTTACTTCTTTCTCTTCCTTTGTATAGATTAGTATTGATCTTAACTTAAATCTAATATCTAAATTCAATAACATTCTCATATAAGAAAGACAAATATTAAATAAAAAAAATTAAAAAATAAGATATTGGTTCGGTTTGGTTCGAACCGTTAAAAAATTCTTGAAATCGCGAACCGAACCGAATGTAAACGGTTCCTAAAAAAATAAACCGAACCAAACCGCGAAGCCGAACCGAACCACATTTTTTGGTTTAGTTCGGTTCGGTTTGATCGGTTTCGCGGTTCGAAGCGGAACCACTTACACCCCTAATCGAGATCACTGAAGCTCTACGGATGCAGATGGAAGTCCAAAAGAGGCTTCATGAGCAGCTTGAGGTATGGCATTTTGTTTAGTGAAGCTGTTGCTTGACATGCTGCGAGCCTAGTTTAGTCTTTTAGTTCGTAGGTTTCTTAGTTCATAGGTTTCTTGTTATTGGAGTATTTCCTTGTCTGATACCTGCCCGATACTAGTTGCAAACTTATCCTCATTCTTGCTAATTTCTGAAGATGCTAGAAATAATGCGAACACGGCCTTTGTGTTTCTGCATTTACTGCATGTCGTTGAAAACTTAAAATACCTCAAAACAAATTCAAAGAGCCACTGCACTTGTATAGCGGAGACAATTTACTAGCTTTTTATTCCTAATTTGATTCTAATACTGGTTATCTATTTTTGGCAGATCCAAAGAAGTCTACAGCTTCGCATCGAAGAACAAGGGAAATATCTTCAGATGATGTTTGAGAAGCAGTGCAAATCCGTCAAGGGGACTTCATCCACCAGTGAGACCCCTCATAAGGAGTTAACAGATGTAGTTCAAAATCCACCTACCAAAGATAATTCAGTAGTAGAAGCTCATAGAAGCAGTACAGGTGGCGCGGCTAATATTCCCACTGGATCAGGAAGAGATCATCAGATGGTGGTGGAGAAACAAAAAATGTCCAAAACTGAAGTTCTTGATACCTCCACTGCAGAAGTTGAGGAGCAATCACCAAAACGTGCAAAAGTGCACGATTAGGCGCCGTGATGTTCTCAATACTAGCAAGATCAAGCTGATAGACTGATCACCAATCCCTCGAAGTTTCTTTGAAGGGACCGTCGTCTCAAATCTTACTTCGTAAGCTATTACTGGATTCTCTGTCATGGAAGGACCTTATATATCTCAGGTTTTGACCTCGGCAATTTGCTGACAGTGAAGAATTTTTATTTGGAGCCTGTTTTTATGTCCGAGTGATTTCAACCCGTAATTTAGTTTTTATGTATTCTGTAAATACAAGGGTACTTTCGACATTTCAACTGTCAAACATCACCATTTTTAGTTGGGTTTGCTTAGATTTTTCATCTTTGGACACTGTTCGGAAAAAAGAAGAGAATACTTTGAGATCCAAATTAAAATTTATAGTTTTAGTTGTAACGGATTTGTATTCTAGACGTTAGGCAGGAGCCATAGTTGATGAGTCTGATTGACGCTACTCTTGGAAGTCCATTGATTCTTCAAGATGAAAGCCGTTGCTTGCAGAATGCTCATCAACCAGAAGACAACTAAAAAACACATACAAATAAAATATCCTAATAGAACAATATAATAATTAATACTAACAAAGTAATATTTATATGGCAAGGAATATATGATTTTACTTGCTATCAGTTTTGGGATGTCTAAATCAAATAAAAGGCACACATATTAATTGGTAGCAGCAATTAAGATCTTAGATAAAAAAAATCATTAAAGCAATCAAAATCCTTTATTGTTCATTTTTTGTTTTAATTTCATTACTAGAAATATTTGTTGTCATTTCATGTAATTCTTTGAGTATGTTGATACTTGGATAGCTTGGTGGGAAGTGAGAGTTTGGTGGCACAACTTTGAGTTGAAGATACAGCGACATTATACATACAAATATGATATTATGCATCTTTCAAACGGTGCCACAAACAAGAAGCAATTCTCAAGCAATCTCTCTCTCATCTCTCTCACCTAACTTATTTTCCAACCGATCTGACTCCTTACCTGCAAGCTGGTACACACACTGCACACAATCAAAACCTCCAAATTATTAAATAGGCATATTTCTTAAACCTCACTTCCTCTCATCCATCTCAACTCATTCCTTTCTGTTTCATTTCTCGCCATGGCCGGCCTCTACACCGGCTCCCATGGCCGCCACGACCTCCACGTTATGCATGGCTCCGACGAGGTCACTTTTCTCTCTTCTTCGTCATCTTTCACTCTTTCTTTATATATATATATGCACGCATGAGAATATAGTAAGAGATTTTTTGTTGGTCAATGACAGAATGATGATGGGATTAGTCAGACGCGTGAAGAGGCGAAGAAAAGCAAAATCTGCAGGGTATGTGGAGACGAGATAGGTGTGAAGGAGAACGGGGAGATGTTCGTGGCGTGCCACGAATGCGGATTTCCGGTTTGCCAGCCGTGCTACGAGTATGAGAGGACTGAGGGCCACCAGAGCTGCCCTCAGTGCCATACTCGCTACAAACGTCATAAAGGTCTGTTTGGATTGGTCGTGTTTCATCTCTTATTTTAAATTTTAAATACAAAAACATGCATAATATCGATATAATATTTACTGTTGTTTTACAATTTGGTTAGGTTGTCGTCGTGTTGAAGGTGACGAAGAAAATGGTGATGACGACGACTTTGAAGATGAATTCCAGCTCAAGAATCGCACCCATGAAACTCCAGATTATCAACGTTCGGTAAATAATTCACATTTCTTTGTTTTTCGACATTTTAATTATTACCCAAACTAAACTGGAAAGTTTGTTTGGAGAGAAACTGACTGATAAAATTGGTAAAACTTCAATTGATTGCTTTAAAATTTTTCTTCTGTTATTATTACGCGCCATCAATAGACTGTTTGCTTCGCGTCCAGAAAAGTGAAGAAGAAAGTTTTTGCTGAGAATTGTCGTTTCGAGTAAGTGATATTCATTCAACTTCTTGCACTCGCAGGAATATAATGGAGATCACAATCATCAAGAAACTCACATCAATGGAGGAACCATTCCTTCCGTTGCAGGGAGCGGTAATTACATTTCAACTTTCAATCCCCATTTTTTACGAGAATGACTGCTCTGCTGCTAACCACACGTATATTTTACAGTTGTGGGCAAAGATCTCGATGGTGAAAAAGAAGCTTACACCGCCGAGGAATGGAAGGAGAGAGTGGAGAAATGGAAAACCAGACAAGAGAAGAGAGGTCTTGTTACAAAGACTGACGATGGAGGAAATGGACAAGACGACGACGATTATGTTCTGTGAGTGAATTTTCGACCTATGTTTTGATTCAGAATTGTAGTGCTGTTTCAGCTCAAAATTGTGATCTCTGTGCCAATTACATTTGTTGTTTTTCTTATCAGTATGGCTGACGCCCGCCAACCGTTATGGCGGAAAGTCCCAATCCCTTCCCGACTAATCAGCCCTTACCGCATTGTGATTGTTATGCGTCTCGTGATCCTGTGTTTCTTCTTCCACTTTCGGATCTTGACCCCTGCAGCCGATGCTTACCCCTTGTGGATGATATCCGTGATATGTGAGATATGGTTTGGTGTGTCATGGATTCTTGATCAGTTCCCCAAATGGATGCCTATTAACCGAGAGACCTATCTTGACCGCCTCTCCTTGAGGTTCGAGCGTGAGGGCGAGCCTAGCCGCCTCCTCCCGGTTGATTTCTTTGTCAGCTCAGTCGACCCTCTTAAGGAACCTCCCATTATAACAGCAAACACCGTGCTGTCAATCTTATCGGTTGACTATCCGGTGGAGAAGGTGAGTTGCTACGTGTCGGATGATGGGGCGTCCATGCTTCTGTTTGATGCCTTGTCGGAGACTGCTGAGTTTGCAAGGAGGTGGGTGCCGTTCTGCAATAAGTACAACATTGAGCCCAGGGCACCGGAGTTCTACTTCTCCGAGAAAATCGACTACCTCAAGGATAAGGTTCAGCCTACTTTCGTTAAGGATCGTAGAGCCATGAAGGTGAGTGATGCAAATTTCATATCCCTTTTGATGGATTATTAGTGTTAATGAGTCTCACTATTTCAGAGAGAATATGAAGAGTTCAAAGTAAGAATCAATGCCTTAGTAGCTAAGGCTATGAAAAAACCAGAAGAAGGATGGGTTATGAACGATGGTACACCATGGCCAGGCAACAACACACGCGATCACCCAGGGATGATTCAGGTAAAAGAAGTTCCAAGTCCTTATCAACTGCATGTTTTGTAGTTTGGTAGTATAAGTGATAAAGAAGCTTATATTGTTTGCAGGTCTATTTGGGAAGTGAAGGTGCACTTGATATTGAAGGTAAGGAACTACCGCGGTTGGTGTACGTGTCACGTGAGAAACGGCCAGGCTATCTGCATCATAAGAAGGCTGGAGCTATGAATGCACTGGCAAGTGGAAGCTATTTAAGCAACTGAGTTTCTAATTTAATGCTCTATTCATGTGGCTCATGGTTGGAACTATTTTTATATATGCAATCAACAGATTCGAGTTTCTGCAGTGCTTACTAATGCACCATTCATGTTGAATCTGGACTGTGATCACTATGTCAACAACAGCAAGGCTGTGAGGGAAGCTATGTGCTTTTTGATGGATCCCCAAGTTGGGAAGAAGCTCTGCTATGTCCAATTCCCTCAGAGGTTTGATGGTATTGATCGCCACGATCGATATGCTAACCGAAATGTTGTCTTCTTTGATGTAAGTTATACAATTACATCTTCATGCATATCAATAGTTACTGTACATGTGCATTCACTACTCTCTTGATCCAAATTTACAGATTAACATGAAAGGCCTTGATGGCATCCAAGGGCCAGTATATGTTGGTACTGGGTGCGTCTTCAACCGGCAGGCATTATATGGGTATGATCCGCCAGCATCTGAGAAGCGGGCCAAGATGACTTGTGATTGCTGGCCGAGATGGTGCTGCTGTTGTTGTGGTGGATCCAGGAAGCCTAAATCTAAGAAGAAAGGACTCAAGGCTCTGCTTGGGCTTGGAGGACTGTATAGTAAGAAGAAGAAGATGATGGGTAAACAGTACACTAGGAAATCATCCGGGCCAGCTTTTGATCTTGAAGAAATTGAAGAAGGGCTGGAAGGGTTCGACGAATTGGAAAAATCATCACTTATGTCCCAAAAGAATTTCGAGAAGCGGTTTGGGATGTCGCCTAATTTCATTGCTTCCACTCTAATGGAGGAAGGCGGTCTTCCTGAGGGGAGTAACCCAACATCGCTTATCAAAGAAGCCATTCATGTTATTAGTTGTGGATATGAGGAAAAAACTGAATGGGGCAAGGAGGTAACTAAAATCTCTAAGCCAAATACAGTGTCTCTGAACTTTTTTGCTTAATACAAGTCTATTGCATGCACCATTTTATTAGTATTATTAATTTCCAACTTGGTACAAAACTTCTTAGCTACTACTATTTGACTAATATCTTTTTATATTTGTTTGATCAACAGCTTGGATGGATTTATGGTTCTATCACGGAAGACATTTTGACCGGCTTCAAAATGCACTGCAGAGGATGGAGGTCTGTGTACTGCACACCCAAGAGAGCAGCTTTCAAGGGATCAGCTCCAATCAATCTATCAGATAGGTTGCACCAAGTTCTAAGATGGGCTCTTGGTTCTGTCGAAATCTTTCTCAGTCGACATTGTCCACTTTGGTATGGTTATGGAGGAAAGCTCAAATGGCTCGAGAGACTTGCTTATATCAACACCATTATATACCCATTCACTTCCATTGCCCTGGTGGCCTACTGTACCCTTCCGGCAGTGTGTCTCCTTACTGGAAAGTTTATTGTTCCAACAGTAAGTATTTATGACCTTACACCATACATATATATGGTTTATTGCACATTTTTCTTGAGTTGAGTAATATTTGTTATGCAGCTCAACAACTTAGCCAGCATATGGTTTATTGCACTCTTCCTCTCCATCATTGCAACGGGCGTGCTTGAGCTCCGATGGAGTGGAGTTAGCATTGAAGATTGGTGGAGGAATGAACAGTTTTGGGTGATTGGTGGTGTATCAGCACATTTGTTTGCAGTTTTCCAAGGTCTTCTGAAGGTCCTTGCAGGAGTGGATACAAACTTCACAGTTACATCAAAGGCAGCAGATGATACCGACTTTGGGGAGCTGTACCTCTTCAAATGGACGACTCTTCTCATTCCACCAACGACGTTGATCATCCTTAATATGGTTGGTGTGGTGGCAGGAATTTCTGGTGCTATCAACAATGGATACGGGTCATGGGGTCCTCTCTTTGGGAAACTATTCTTCTCCTTCTGGGTGATTGTTCATCTCTATCCATTCCTTAAGGGGTTGATGGGAAGGCAAAACAGGACTCCTACAATTGTGGTTCTCTGGTCCATTCTTCTAGCTTCGATCTTCTCCCTTGTTTGGGTCCGGATAGACCCTTTCTTGCCCAAACAAACTGGACCGATCCTCAAACAATGTGGTGTGGACTGCTAAATTACCATATTAGACCAATCACCTCTTTGCTCTTTCAGTATTATAGCTTATTGTGTAATGTGCTCTTTGGTTACCAATGTTTGCAAACATCACATCTCTCACAAGGGCTTCATTTTTTACGTCTGGATTCTACGCTTCATAATTTCATAATTACATTATCTACACTACGTACATTGATAAATTTGTTAGCTTCTAAGATTCCTGAGACCATTGATTCTATCATGTATATCAGTCAAATATGTGTCCCATTAACAATAACTTAATCATTAGGAAGATTAGAAGCAAACCCTTTTGATGTCTCCATTTTAGACTCCACTTTGAGTTTGGAAGAAGAAAAACTAGAAAATGTTTTTATTGTAGAAGTTTGTGGAGTTGCTCCACCATGCAGGAGTAGGAAAGTTCGTGGAAATATTTTAGGGCTTGTACATTATCCTTTAAAACTCTAGGGTCTCGAAGGATACTCAACCTTAAAAATTTATTTGGGGTTGTCAACGAGGGTTTATTGCACTAGAGTAATCTTTGATAGGCTTTGTTTCATCCATCTCCACACCGTGCTTTTGCTGCAAATTAATTATGTCCTTTGCTAGTTTCCTTATAATCGATTTTTTTAACACACCCAAACTTTCTATCAAAGTTAGATCGATATGAACACTCTTTGGATGTACAACATATTTTTTTGGCTAACTGCAGATGTGTCACTGGGCCCTCATTTTGCAAAAGCCCACCCAACCGACGGGATTTTTCTTGTTGATTTTCTTCCAAGTTTTTCTATAACAATTATATTTTACTTTTTTCAAATGAAAATAAATGAAAAACATTTTTTATTATTTTAAATTTCTTCTCTCTTTAATTACTTATATAACGAATATATACATATATATATATATAAACTAAAAAAATACTCACATTTCTTTCGGAATTATGAATATATTTTACATTTCTTTATGTTTAATTTTCTACCAAAATTTCCGACATGTTTCTTTTTTTTTTTTAATAATATTTGTATTTGGTTTGTAAGGAAACAAAAAAAAAAAATTCATGAGTTCAGCTTATGTGGAAAAATAGTGATTAGATGGCAAAAATAAAATTAGTTTGAGAAATATTTTTGATAAAGTGTTATTTTGAGAATAACTTTTTTGAATGATGTTATTTTAGAAATTGATTCACACAATTAATAAATCGCAGAAAATGCCGCACTCAAAAGAAATAGAATAAAAATGCTGGAGCAAGGAGTAATCAATACAAATACTACAACATTATTTAGGGACTATGCTTCTAAAGATATATTTCGGGCCTTCTCGAGGATGTCTCGGTAGCTTATGTTGGGCTTTTGTTGAACCTATTCGTTTCTCTAAGCTTTTCTCGACATACCGTAGTGCAAAAATTGCCAAAGTCACTACTCACTAGACAAACAAGAAGAACAATGATCCCGATAAGAATCTTTATCCTCTTTGGGGAAGTGGAAGTTCAACTCCATGCAAGATTGTATGCCTTTGGCAGCTCCACGGAGACCCAAGTTTCTGCTGAATATACCACCACCAGACAAATCTAACCGCAGGAGCCTTGTCAACTGGCCAACACTTTGAGGGATTTGATTTCTCCACTCAGCTCATTGAATTGGTTTGAATCCAAGGAAAGAAGTCTTAGTTCAGTCAGCTGGGATTAGGCCAGTTATGTTCCCTAGTTCAGTTTTGGAATTAGGCCTATTGAATCAAGAACAGAGCCAGTGAAGAAGATCCTTTACTAAAAAGCCTCTGCTTCAGTTCTTGCTGAGGGGTAAAGGCTACCAGAAGAAAACAGAGCCAGAAAAGGTTTGATCTCTTGGATGTTTTCATGTCTATCTTCTCAACTTCATATGAATAGTTATTGATCAAAGTGAAGAAGGCATATCGTTTGAACAGATTACAAAATCCTACAATACTCTCTAAACTGTCATTTGGTTGTAATTGTAATGAGATTTTATTTTATTGGAGTGAGTGTGGATAAGCTGACACTTACGTAAACCTTTTTAACTAAAAAAACCTACCATCACACATATCATTTTTTTTTTTTTTATACATATGCGCTTTATTTGGTGAAAAAAGAAAATGATTATGAGCCCTGGACACATTTGATTGACAATCGTCTTTCTTAAAGTTTGGTAAAAATCAAATTACTAGATGGACTTGAGGTTTGTGGGAATTACAATTGACAACATTTGACCAATTAAACGGTCTAATAAGTGGTCATCGGTAATGATTTGCAACTCAAACTCCAATAAAATTGAATAATTTGAATATTAATATCGAATTGAATACAAATAAAAGTTAATATTAGAAACAATTGAGTATAATGTTATTTGGTTCGATTTTGATTCATTTACAACCTAAGAGAAGAGAGAATAATTTATAATCAATAGTGGAATATTTGTAAACATATTTGAACTTGACGTATTTCTTTTGTGTGATTTATAATCAATTAGGCAAACATTAGTAACAGTTAAGTCATGATTATTTCCAATAAAGATTAATCTTCTCATTTTGGACACCAAGGTATTTCCAATTCTTAGCATTAGTTTAGTAAACATTTTATTAAGGAGAGTTGTTTATTCTTTATTCCTCATGGTCCTTCAAAATTTATAGACAAACCCTTCTGTTTAAGTAACTGAATTAAGTACGTTGGCATGTTAATTCTCTATTTAAAAGTTTCCGGGTTAAATATGTTTTCTTTCTGATTGCTTTGGCCATGATGAAATTTTCATAGTCTCGTGATATTAATTACGAAAACTTAATTTGTGAGGTTGACTTTAGGGATGACAATTTTGCGGGTCGGGGCCGGGTATCATTGGACCCGAACCCGCCCCGAGCCTTAAAAACTGGACCCGGACCCGCCCCGTGGACTTGCACAGGTCCCGAATTTAGGACCCGGCCCCCGACCCGTACGGGGCGGGTAGACTCGCCCCGGACCCGCAAATATTTTAGATATTAATAAATTTAAAATTAAGTTCCCATAATGATTCGAACCCAGGTCATCCGAAAATATACAAACACTCTTGACCACTAGACCAACAACTTATTTGTTAAAATTAGACAAACATAAAATATATATAATTTTAAACTGATATTTTATTAATTTTAATTTAAAACATAAATAAAAATTTAATCAAATATAATGATTGTAGTAAGCATGACTAATATTTCATGTGAAAAATAAAAATAAAACAAAAAAACAAAATCATCTTTCAAATATATTTAGTAGCTTTTATTCATCATATTTCTTTAATTTTTTTAAATATACTTTCATATGTTATGATTCTTATTAAAGTTCTATTACACATCAAATATATAAAATTAAAATAACGATGAAAAGGCAAAAATAACGAAAATCATTTTTCAAATATATATTTTGTTTTTTTTATTCATCGTCTTTCTTTAACTTTTTCAAATATATTTTCATATATTATGATTCTTATCAATTGCTTATGATTCTTATCAATTGCTTGTGCATATGTTATAATTCTTATCAATTTATAACTGAAGTTCATAAATAATAAGATAAGAGTATAATTTTCCACCTGTATCAATAATTTTCTTACATGAACAAATATAAATTTTGTTGCTTTTGTTCATCATCTTTCTTTAATTTTTCAGACATACTTTCAAAACTTATGATTCTTACGAACTTATGAATTGCCTATGCATATGTTATGATTCCAAACTCCAATTGTTCATTAGTCATGAAAAAAATTCGATTGTGAACTTGTAATTATTCATTAATACTTATTTGTAACACAAAAAACGTTAATTTCATTTTCGAAATACATGTTCATGATTACAATTTTGAATATAAAATACTGAAATCTAGAAAATTAATATTAATAATATTTATATTTTCTAAGCTAATTTTTTGTTAGATGTATTTTCACTTGTTATAAGAAGTCTTTAATTGTATTTGTTCATTTACATGATTGTATTTACACATATAATCCATTTCAATTAAAGAATAGAAATAAAAAATTGCGTTTTAAACATATATATTTTAAAAATACTTATTTTATGATATATAAAATGTTAATTTTATTTTCGAAATACATACTCGTGGGTCGTGATTACAATTTTGAATATAGTATATTGAATTTTAGAAAAGTAAATATTTACATATTATAAGCTAATTAGGTTAGATGTATTAATTTAGTATATTATATTTGTATATATTAATATCACTATATATGAAAAATAACGAATGTGTGTATTAGCTCAACTGAAAAGTCTGGAATAAGTTCATGTATAAAAGTTATTGATGCGAGTTCGAATCTCGCTAACAACATTTTTATTGCAGGACGGGTCCAGGGCGGGTCTAAACGGTTCGGTTCTACATGGGGCGGGGCGGGGCGGGTCCACTGTGGGAACCGAAAACCGCCCCGGACCCGGCACGGGTCGGGTCCGAAACCGCTCCGTCCTCGTACAGGGCGGGTATTACCCGTCCCATCGCGTGTGGGTCCAACGGTTCTGGGTCTTTTTGCCATCCTTAGTTGACTTCCATTAAATATTCCGAGAAGTTGGTGATGAATGACTTTCAAGAATAAGAGTCGTGCATTAATTACGAGTTAGAATTAATGGTATTTGGTCCTGTTAGTTAATGGTGGATAAAATGGCAAGAAAAATTATACCTTTTGGATTCTGCTATTTGTATGTATGGTGACTCATCCTGTTATTAGTTTGTTAATTGTAGAATCATGATTTACTTGTTTTGTGATCAGGAATTCAATAATTGTAATGAGCATTAAATATTGGCTATTTGGCTTTGCAAACAAAAACATATCTTGAGTTTGACGTTCTAATGCCACTATTGCTTCATACTCACTCATTAGTTTTATCTCATAATGTTGAACAATACACGGAAATTAAAAGAATACGAGATATGAATAAAGTAAGAAAAATAACACGAGAATAGTTTATTTAGTTCGTCTTTCGACTACCAAGAAAAGATTATCCACTTAATTACATAATTCTGTACAAGCCTTGATTACATGCGTTATCTCCACTCTACTTTGTGAAATTTGTTAGTTTGCTGATCTTTATTGTCCCTAGAGGCTGAGGTAAGTATGCCTGAGTATGAGCTGCCAACTCCTGTGCAACGAAACGCATGTTTGGCCGCGACTCCGGAGTAACCCTTATACATGACAATGCAATTGTGATCACAAAAACCACTCCCTCTGCTGTTAGGCCACTGGGAGGTGAAAGCCTCTGATCAATCAAATCCTTGAGAAATATATCTGCCTCACCCAATGCTGCCTTTCCTGCTACTGAAGTGATGAGCTCCCCCGGGTGTCTTCCCATCATAACCTCCAACGCCACAACTCCAAAACTGTACACATCCGACTTCTCCGTAACCTTCATGGTAAGTGCTAGCTCTGCATTTACAACTCACTTGTGATTAACAAAGTATTGATGCAGTTTTGTGAAGAAGAATGCTGGATTATAGAATACCTGGTGCCATGTAACCATAAGAGCCAGCAGCTGTTGTCCAATTTGATGCATCAGAAGTGAGTAGCTTAGCTGTGCCAAAATCTGAGAGCCTTGGCTCGAAGTCCGACTCCAGTAAGATGTTGCTGGAAGTTACATCGCGGTGTACAGTGGGTGGGGAACAATCGTTATGCAGGTAAGCAAGTGCATGTGCCAATCCTTGCACAATCTTCATCCTTGTAGCCCAGTCTAACTCAATGGCTTCCTTATCATCACACACAACATTTCTTAAGCTCCCTCTTTCAACATACTCATACACCAAGTACATCGACCCCTGCTTAGAGCAATACCCGTAGAGCTTGACTATGTTCCTATGTCTAACTTCTGTTAGTGTTCGGATTTCATTCTCAAAAGCGCGAAGATTTACCGGTGGGGTATCACTTGAGTCTGATATGTTGAGCCTTTTGACTGCTACTATCTGTCCATCTGGTAAATCAGCTCTGTAAACACTTCCAAATCCTCCTCTCCCAATGCAGTACTGCTCACTAAAATCTTCTGTTGCTTTCACGAGATCTCCAAATGTAAGTTTCCCTTCCCTCTCCCAGATGAGTGACTCGGAGTTTTGGAACGTGGTGGTGCTCTTTGTTTCTTCATCTTTTGTCTTGGATTTCCTCCGGAGGATGAAACACACAACACCAATGTTTGCCAACACCACTAGACTAGCAACCGGAACAATGATCCCGACAAGAATCTTTGTCTTCTTTCCGGACTTGGAAGATGTAGGCGCGTTGTTCGCCTCCAAGCAAGGTGGTATGCCTTTTACAGCTCCACATAGACCGGAGTTTCCGGTGAAGTCTTCTCCGGATGCCGTACTAAATATACCACCAGTTGGGATCGGACCAGACAAATTGTTGTAAGCGAAATCTATGTCTCTCAAACTAACCATCCCAGATAACTGATCTGGGATTCTACCTGAAAGGTTGTTGTGAGACAAGTTGAGGATTTCTAAAGAGGTAAGCTCTCCCAAGGAAGGTGGAATCGTCCCTGAAAGTGAGTTGTTACCAAAGTCCATCAATTCCTGCAAGCTAGTCAACTCTCCAAGTTCAGATGGGATGCTCCCTGTAATGAAGTTATTACTCAGTCTCAAGCTTATCAAGTCTGAGCAATTCCCAATGGCTGCTGGTATACTTCCTGTGAATTTATTTCCTGACAAATCAAGCCTCAGAAGCCTTGTCAACTGGCCAACACTTTGAGGGATTTCTCCACTCAACTCATTGTTGCTCAGATTGAAAACTAACAACTTCTCTAGCTTCCCCAACTCAAGAGGTACTTCACCTCTGAAGTGATTTGAATCCAAGGCAAGAACTCTTAGTTCAGTCAGATTCCCCAGCTCAGCTGGGATTAGGCCAGTTATATTGTTATGGTCTATCTGCATGTTTCTAAGCTCCTCATATTGCTCCCACTTTCGTGTAAGTTGGCCGCTGAACTGATTGTTGCTGAGGGCAAGGAACTCAAGCAGTGGATGAATCCCAAAAGTGTCAGAAACATCCCCACTAAACCGGTTGCCTTCCAACCGTACTCTTTTCAAGCTCGAGCAGTTCTTCAAGCAATCCGGCAGTGGCCCGGAAAACCCATTGCTGTTCACTGTAAACTCCTCAAAAGCAAAGCCACTGCACAACCCCGGGGGAAGCTCCCCGGAGAAGCTGTTATTGGAGAAGCTAACATTAGCCAATAAAGGACTGTTCTTCCCCAAGTCTAGTGGGAGAATGCCAGATAGGTTGTTTGTGAACACCTTCAGAACTGTAAGACTAACAAGTCTTGATATGGATGGAGGCAGCTCCCCACTCAGTTGGTTTGTGCTGAGATCAAGAGTCCCTAGAGACAAAAGATCTCCAATGGGAGATGGGATGGCTCCGGTTAGATTGTTGGTGAAGAGGTTTAGGATTTGAAGGTCGGTGAGGTTGGCAACTGTTGGAGGTATTTCACCTGAGAACTTGTTGGTTGAGAGATCCAAGATCCATAAGTTTGGCAAGTCTCCTATCTCTGATGGGATGGAGCCACTAAATGAGTTGTTATAGAGAAAGAGATAGTTTAGATTTCTAAGTAGGCCTATTTCAGAAGGAAGTTCTCCAGTGAAGTTATTGTTCTGAAGCTGCAATGAGACTAATCCAGTCCATTTTCTTATCAAACTAGGCGATATATCACCGGATAGACTATTGTCGGATAGTCCCAAGTCAGTTAGTTTGGTCAAGTTTGATAAGGATGAAGGCAAGGGTCCGGATAGTGAGTTCTGGGCTAAAGCTAAGTAGGTAAGGTTGCTGCATAAACCGAGCTCTGGTGGGATGGAGGAGTTAAAGCCATTCACTCGGAGATCAAGCCTCTGCAGATTCTTGAGTCTGCCTAAAGAAGGTGGGATTTCTCCTTGAAATGAATTGTTGAAGAGTTCAAGAATCTGCAGATTTGGAATAAGGCCTATTGAATCAAGAACGGAGGCAGAGAAGAAGTTGTTTGCAAGGCGAAGATCCTTCAACTTTGAAAGATTGGTGAGGTTTGATGACAATGGCCCTTCAAATGAATTGGCAGTGAGGTTTAGGTATTCGAGTTGGACCAGATTCCGGAATAAAGATTCCGGAATCCGGCCGGTCAAGGAGTTCATTGAAAGATCAAGATAAGTGAGATTCAGACATCTTGTTATGAAGTCTGGAAATTCAGAGGTGAGTTCATTGTAGTAAAAACTAAGATGCTGTAATAAAGGGAAGGGTGGAAATCTAGACCAGTTAGGAGTAGTCAAGTAATTTGACCCAAAATCCAAATACTTTACCTTCTGAAACTTGCCAATCTGATAAGGGATCTCTCCAACAATGTTGTTGTTGTACAAACTGATGTGTTCAACCTCTGTCAGCCGTCCGATCTCCGGTGGGATAGCCCCAACCATCAGATTGTTGCTGAGGTCCAAGAAAGTGGCCTTTGTAAGATTGCCAATTCGAGGCGGTATCGACCCGTTGAAGGCATTTCCATTGAGATTCAAACTCATGACATTTGACAATGCTGCAAAGTCAAGCCTGTCTAATGTGCCTGAAAGATTTGCATTGGAGAGATCGATCCCGGAAACCGAGCCCCCGGTGCAGCGGATGCCAGTCCATCTGCAGAGGCTTGTGATGTTGTTGAGGGACCATGAGCTGAGATGAGGAGATGTTGATAAGGTGGTCTTCCATCTCACCAAAGCCACTGCTTCAGTTCTTGGTGAGGATGATGCCTTGAGAGGGAAAAAGGCTACTAGAAGAATACAGAGAGAGAAAAGGTTTGATCTTTGGGGTGTTTTCATGTTTGATGTTTATGGCTTTGCTTCATTTGAATATTTATTTATCAAAGCGAAGAAGGCATATTTATGGTTTGAAGTTTGAAGAGAGAGAAAAGTCCTCAATAGTTTTGTCAATGCTTCTAGTCTGAATGTGCTCAAGAAACATTTACATATATGTGCATATTATATATTTACATGATTCACCCACCGAACCTTAAAATAAGGCTTGTTGAAGTAGGAACACATTTGATTTAAGAAATTGTGACCATGGTTTAAGAGAGAGAAACTTCTTGTTGAAGTAGGGACACATTTATTTTAAGAATTTGGGACAATGATTTAATAGAGAGAAACTTCAAATGCGAGGGGTGGCATTTATGATAAATCCGATTCTGAGCTTCTTGTAGTTGGTTGTATGTGGAAATCGTTACCACTATTTAGTTCATTTGACTTTTAGAAAACTTAGGTCTTTGTTTTTTTCTTTACTTTTGATATGTTTCACCCGATCAATTTTGTAACTATACGGCCTTTGCAACTACTTTAAATTGTTTTTTTTATACGATGAGAAAACTGTAGTACTATTAGGGTGGTTGTGAAAAACTTGATCTTGTACAATATAGTTAGCAAATTACTATACAAATATGTAAATTAATTTTAGATAGTTGTTGGAGTGTGGCTAAGCTGACATTTATTACAAAGCTCTTCAACTAAAAAACTACCATGACAATTCACACAAACGAAAATATTATCTTAAAGAGTTATTAATTTATCGAGTATTAAATTATAGAGATTCTACTATATCTATAATTTAAAAAATAATACAAATAGAATACATAATTTTAAATTTGATCAATTAAATATAAGAAGGCTAAATAATACATTCTCCGTCCTAAAGATTGTGTCTTGTTTCTTTTGGACACGGTTATTAAGGATAATTCAAAGTTATGTGTGAAGTTGTGTAAAGTAATAGGTCCAACAAATAAAGTTAGTAAGGAGAGTTAGAAAGTTGTGTGTGAAATTGTGTAAAGTGATGGGTCCTACAAATAAAATACTTCATCCATCCCATAGAAAGTATCTTGCTTTCTTTTTTGGGTTATCCTATAAAAAGTGTCTTATTTCTAAAAAAAATGTGTGGACCAAAATTAACAATACAAGTTTCTTAATCTCCAAAAGTCAAACAACACACACCACACAATACAAGTTTCTTAATCTCCGTGCCCCATAGAAAGATGATACTTTCTATAGGATGGAGTGAGTATTTGTAATAAATTACCATTTATAGAAACAGAACATATTCTTTGGGACGGAGAGAGTATGAAATATATAATTTTAAGTCACTCTTAACGTAATATAATTATATACTCCCTCCGTCCCAGATGAAATGTCATATTTCTTTTTGACGAAGTAATTTATGTAGTAGACTTTTATATGTTAGGAGAGAGAGTGATGTGAATGAAGCATACAAAAAAATAATTTTTTATAGGAGAAATTTATTTCTTTTTTAAAAAATATGATATTTGTATGGACAACCAAAAATAGAATATAGGACATTTAATTTGGGACTGAGGGAGTCGTAGAATTATAGTGCGTGTTTTTGGGTTATAAATTGCAAGTCAACTTGACTAATGCATTTTTCTGTGCTATAAATTGCAAATCAACTTGACTAATGCATTTTTCTGGGAGAAAAGTGACAAACAGCTAGTGATGATGAAGATGGTTGACTTAATATCATTAGTGATGTAATTTTTTAATTTACTATTTTTAAAGTTCCTATAATGGTAATTCCACTAATTATTAGAATCATCATATTTGAAATTTGTATTTTTTGTAGTATTTTATATTTAACGGTTTACGTTTGGTAAAAACACCATTATCACGGCACTACTCATGCACTAAATTGAAAAGCACAATGAAAAAAAAAACATAATAAAACCCCAAAAAAATCACTAAAACGTAATAAATCAAGAAAACGTAAGAAAGAGGGCGACAGATGAAAAGTCTTGTGCCAAATCCGAGGATGAAATTCTCCATCCCACAATTTGATGATATGCTATCTTCTTTTATTTTCACAATTTTAGTGCTACACTCGGTTGATAAAAGTAATATAATAATTTACCCACTACTTATGATATGTGCATATATATAGTTTCACAAAATTGGCCTAAAATAAGTGGTATTATTATCTTTTATCCATTTTTGTATAACAAAAATCAAATTTACCCAATCTTTATATTTGGTACACAAAATACTCAACTTTACTTATATTACCCTTACTTTTTGAAAAAGTTGACTGACACCAATCATTTTCAGGTGTTTTCCTGAATTCGAAATGAATTAATTGAAGAAACAAACAAAAAAACACACAAATTCGAGACGAATTAATTCGAGACATAAATCTCGCTCAAGTCCCGCTCACATAAAATCAAATCCCGCTCACAAGAAATTGAATCCCGCTCACACGAAATCAGTGTCGTACTCCTTCACAGTGAAATCCCGCTCAGTCCCGCTCACTTAAAATCAAATCCCGCTCGAAAATCAGGCCGTCAATACCCGAATCCCGCTCGACCACAACTAGAATCCCGCTCGGAGACACGAAATTCTGCTCGGCAGACAATCCACTCCGCCAGCTATTGAAACCCCGCTCGACCGACACCAAATCCCGCTCGGTGAGGGGGATTCTGTAAGCGGGATTTGACTCCAGATCTAAATCTCAATCCCGCTCGGCTGCCTCTCGTATTCAGTTTCTCATCTTTCTCTCCTTCTCTCCGTCGCCGAATCCCGCTCAATACCGCTCGAGAACACGATTTTGGAGTAGAATTCGACACCAAAACACAAGAATGGCCAACCAGGTTAGTTCCGCTCGAATTCTATAGTCCCGCTCGAATTTTATCCGTTAATTTGACGCGAATCTTAATTATTTTATGAGCATGTTTTTTGAGAATTATTCGAATTTGAGCATGAATATTGTTTAATTAGTTGAATTTTCTGAGAATTATTCGAATTTGGGCATGAATAATATTGTTTAATTCGTTGAATTTTCTGAGAATTATTCGAATTTGAGCATGAATTTTGTTTAGTTGGTTGAATTTTTGGAGCATGATTTTCTTAATCTTGGAGCAAGATTTTATGATTTTCGGAACATCAATTTTCTAAATTTTTGGAGCATGATTTTATGATTTTCGGAGCATGAATTTTTCTGAATTTTTGGAGCATGATTTTATGATTTTTGGAGCATGGTTTTTCTAAATTTTTGGAGCATGAATGGGTGATTTCCGGTCGGATACCGTCTGAAATCCTGCATTGATTATGACATAATTACAAATTAACATAATTACGAATTATGACATAACTACAAATTAACATAATTACGAATTCATTGATTAATTTGACAATTACAAATTACGACATCCTAAAATGCTTCCAACTCCGGTGAGTTCGGCACATCCGTTCCCTGACACTTCCTCCTAGTATGCCCAACCACACCATATATGCTGCATTTTTCGAACCGTGTGTTCTCCCACTAGATGTACTTGCTTCGGCTCTTGAGGGTCGTCTACTATTTTTCGGTCTCCCTGCCTGACGTATAATTAATGGCGGTAACACAACCATTGAGGTCACATCTTCCGGCACCCGCCAATTACGCATGGGGGTACCGAATATAGTGTTCCGGCATATATCATCTTCCAATTCTCAATCTTGTATGCATCCGACACGAAGTCTAGTAGATTTAATCCAGCAACCCTATAGACAAAAAATATGTTAATACACAAGTCCAGAACAACCCTATAGACGGAAAAACAATTATACCTGATAGCAGCACAAGCATGCGAACACGGGATCTCATCGAGTTGCCACTCACGACATTCACAAGCGTTTCTGCTGATTTGAACTCTCCATTAATACGTTCCGTCGTGAACCTTGAATTTGTCTTTGTTCACGGACACAACAGTGAAGCGATGTGAACGGTCCTCCGACGGAGCTAACTTTAGCTCTGCAGCAATTGTCAGCGGATTATCTCGTGCCACGGCTTTTGCTCGACGTTGGTCACACCACTATTCCACCATGTGACCTATTGTCTCGATCATAGAGCATATCGGCAGACGTCGTGCTGTGAGCAGCCTCGAGTTGATGGATTCAGCTATGTTTGAGGTTAGCTAAGTGTACCGGCGAACGGGAGACTTTGATCTAGACCACTTTTCCGGTCCGACATCCATTAACTTCTCATATGCCTCAGGATAGGCTTGGCGAATCCCTTCCATCGCACGATCGAAATCATACATCGTATATGCATAGGCAGCATCATGATACATCTTGATAAGCGTCTTACCATATCGTGTAAGCTTATTCTGAAGATGATAGTAACAAGTGTCATGGGCTGCTTCTTGATAAACAGCCTCTACCGCGTTAGCTATGCTCCGGTGTTGATCGGAGATGATCATTAAATTGCTTGGCATTGTAAATGCTTCTCTGAGTCGGGACAACGTCCAAGAGTAATAGTTCTCAATTGGACCCACATTAAAGGCTAGTGGAAATATTTGGTCGTTGTCGTCTATCGTAGCAGCCACAAATAACACTCCTTTATTCTTTCCGTTCAAGTGAGTCGCGTCGACCACAATCAGATCTCAAAGGTTAAATACCCACAGGGCACGAGAAACATTAAAATCAACGAATAATTGTTGGAAACGACCTTCTAAATCGACTTCGAGATCAGTCATTGTACCTGGATTAGTTGTTTTCAGTACGTAGAGGTAACGAGGAAGCAGTGTTCGCCAAAAATCATCGCCACAACACAATTACGGGCTGTAGAGCAACACTATAGCTTGCTTGAAAGCCGAATTCCCCCTGGATAGCTGCCATAATTTCTTTCGATTTTAGGACGGATTTTTGACGGCGCATTCGCCGAGCAACATAAGCAGCGAGGGCCTTTGCACAAATCCTTCTTGGATCAGTCTGCAAAAAATCTCGATTACATGTGTGTTCAGCATGCAAGCAGTTTACAATCCACAACACATCTCTGCGAAACGATGCCCGTAGAAAAAATGGGCAATCACGACTTCGTCTGCATTTATACTCAACCCGACCACTGTCAGAACGAGTCACCCTAAAATCGAGACCTTGTTCCATGTGCCGAAGTGCAACAACAGCAAACAAATCCGCCTTCTCCCAAAATGTCGACCTTCACGGAGTGGATAATCCACAACGAAACTTAGGTGTAATAAATTTCATAATTTGACGAAAGTGAAAAGGGATTAAGATTGTATTGAATGAACTGTCGTAAAATAGAGATACAAACAATGTTCCCAGGAATGCAGACAACTCTAACTTCACGGCCAATATACTCGGACAAATTGTTAAATTGCCCGTTAAAATGAACAATAATATTATACCAACTATCCATTTTTTTTTTATGGAACGAGGAAGCAAAATTCTACAGAATTATTTTGTAATTGAAAATGAAATGAAAGAGTGAGTGTGTTCGATTTTGGACTTCAATCACGGTATTAATAAATAAATTTCATGATAAGGACTATGAATGGAACGAGCGGGACTAGAAATGGCCGAGCGGGACTGAGTGAGCGGGATTCTGCTCGGCCTGCCAAGTCAAAAAAGGCGAGCGGGACGGGGCAGGCCGAGCGGGATTCTGCTCCCCCGCCAATCCAAAAGTCGAGCGGGATTTAACAGTGGAGCGGGATTCCGCGAGCGGGATTCTGCTCCTTGCCAAGTCACCGCTCGAGCGGAATTTCACCGAGTTGAGTAGGATTTAATGAGTGGGATTCGATGCTTCTTGGAGCGGGATTCGGCGGCGTGAGCGGGATTCTGCGTTAATCATTTGCGCACGGAACGAAGCAAAATAACGAATTTGACAGGCTGACAAGTCTGAAAAGTGGAGATATTTAAGTAACGTTGGATATTTTGTGTAGCAATTATAAGGATTGAGTAAATTTGACTTTTGTTATACGAAAATGGGTATTTAAGAAATCGTTCATCTAAAATAATCATACATGAGGTTGACTCCGCCTAGGCGGAGAAACTTATTATTTTGCCTTATCTGATAACAAATAGATAGTGATACATAATTAGCATATTAACGATACAAACTATATCTAATCTAATAGGGTATGGATCTGGTGGCAAGATAAAGTTATTTAGGAAGATAAGAAGTGTGCATATTATTTATATGTTTTATGCATATTCCTTATTCTTTTTATGCATACATTTTGTATTTTTTATATTTTTAACCTTATGTATAAAATACGTAAGGAATATTCCAAAAAATATTAAATCTAAATCATCTAATTATAAGATAAAAGATGCATATTTCTTCTTATTTTAAGGTCCGTGAAAGAGTGGTGGGCTTTATGTACTGTTATGGGGTGCAAAAAGTATCATATACAACAATCTTTACCTTTTCTTTGCTCCTTCAAAATAATGCCGCCTACTACATTATATTAAATTATTATTTGAAGTATAAATAGACATTAATTTTCAAACCGAAATCAGCTCAAACCAAATTCTAAAATGGAATCGAACCCGGCATAAACCAGAAACAGTATAAACCGAAATCTTCTAAAACCATAAATCGTAGTTTAGCGGTTCAGTTTTGATTTGTTCTTTTTGAAATCGTGAAACCGTTGGTTTCAAATTAGGAGAAACTGATGTTTTACCAATTGAAAATGTAGATCGTCTTTCTAACGAAGTAGATAAATACATTTTAAATTAAAAATTATTTTTGAGAATTTACTTCTTCTAGTTTTCAGTTATACTTAAATATTCTTTTCATTTAGATAAAACTTCGTAACGATTTTGATGTTTTAAAATGGTATGAAAAAGGGAAAATATTTTGCTATAGTTTGTAAATGTATAACTTCTGTAGGAAATATATGGGATTAGAGATGTTCAAATAAAAATCATTGAAAGATTAGAATAATAAATGTTATTTAATAATTTGTACCCTACTGAAATTTGAACATAAATTTTCTTTCGAATATGATGATATGGAGGAGAATCATAATTGGAACGATTGAACATATTTAGATTTAGATTTTTTCATATAGTAGATTATACATTATTATGAGAAAAATATATTAAACCCCCAACCATTGAGGGGTATAACACTTTACCCCTAAGCTTTTTAAAAATGCACTATACCCCATAACCTATGAATATGAAAGCACATAACCCGCTACAGTTAAATTTAATGAAAAACTTAACACCAACCTTTGAGAGTATAGTACTATACCTCCTGACCTTTTAAAAAAAATGCAGTATACCACCTAAAACTATTAAAGATTAAAGCAGTTAACCCCTCCTCCTATAAAGTGCAGCATAACATCAAATTATCTGTCGTAAATCGTCACATGTTGTATGTTTTAGGATATCCTTTTAATTAAAATGCACCGAAGTACTAGAAAGAGAAGAAAATAATAAAAATTATAATAAATTTTATAATTCCCTTTTAAGTATAAAATGCACTATACCCCCTAACCAATGAATATGAAAGCACATAACTCGTTATAGTTAAATTTAATGAAAAACTTAACACCAACATATTAAATTTGAGAGTATAGTACTATATCCCCTGACCTTTTAAAAAAATACAGTATACCACCTAAAACTATTAAAGATTAAAGCAGTTAACCCCTCCTCCTATAAAGTGCAGCGTAACATCAAATTATTTGTCATAAATCGACACATGTTGTATGTTATAGGATATCATTTTAATTAAAATGCACCGAAGTACTAGAAAGAGAAGAAAATAATAAAAATTATAATAAATTTTATAATTCCCTTTTCAGTATAAAAAGTATAGAAAAAAGTTGATATTTTAAATAAAAATATTGAAATATTTTCGGTTCGATTAACCAATTGGTTAAACTAAAAATAACTTAAAACCAAAAAGTATAAAAATGAAAAAGAAAAAGAAAAATCGAATTAATTTTTTTTGGTTTAGTTCAGTTTGACTCGAATATTCTATTTTGATTCGATCAGTTATCTGTAGTGATTACAACTGTATTATAGAACCAATTAAATAGGTGATGGGGTTAACTGATTTCATTTTGATAGTTTGGGGGGTTATGTATTTTCTTTTAAAGGTAAGGGGGTATACTGCTATACCCCCAAAGGTTGGTGTTAAGTTTTCCGTTAAGTTTAATGGTAGGGGGTTATGTGCTTTCATGTTAATAGATTAGGAGGTAAAGTGCTCTTTTTAATAGTTTACGAGGTAAAGTGTTATATCCCTCAAAGGTTTGGGGTTTAATGAAATTTTCTCTATTTTTATTTATATTTGATTCTTGGTTTGTTTTGAACCCCAAATGGTAATTTTTAAATTTTTTACTAGATTGAAATTAATTGAGTAAATATAAATTTAACAAAAACCTTGAAAAGTTAAACCGGAACGGTGGTTTGATATCGGAATCGTAAACCGTCTATAGATAGTTTAGTGTCGGTTTTTGATAAATTGTAACCGATAGTTTGAAATTGTAACCGTATCCAGAGCTAAGAGTGGGCATGTCTAAGTATTAAGTAATTTTTAATGAGACGATCCAAAAAAGAATATGAACCACTTATAATGAGACAAAAAGGGTATTGAATAAACTTTATTACTGGTGTTAGCAAAATTGTAACGCCCCGACCCCCATGAATGATCACAGAGGTCGAGTCGTTACGGAGGAATTTTAGAAAACACGTTTTCATACCATCTTTAGAAAATTTGAAAATTTTTCTCTATTTTAAAACACATCATTTATTGCGGCCCACATGTAAAAGATTAGATTTGTTTTTATGCGATTAACAGATACGGAAGCATATTGACTTTCGAAATATAACAAAACATAATTATCCATTTACAATACTAAAGATTGCAAAATGATCATGGCAGAAACCCTCTCATCTCTTTTCCCGTCGCCCTCGCCACTCAACCTGAAAACATTTTGAAAACAATTGGGGCTGAGTACTAATGTACCCAGTGGGTAGAGCAGTTTGAAAAACGTTTGAAAACAGTTTATCCATGCATGAGGTATGACTTTGAGGGTTTTAAAAAAAAAACTGCTCCAAGCATACAAAACATTACAGCGCGCGCATACATGTCACATTTAACCGTTACTCCTTACGGTGAGAACCCTAGCCCCTAGAATCGTAGTTCAGGGGGTCTCACTTAATTACTTGGGAACCCTGGCCCCTAAAGTCGTAACTCAGGGAGTCCCACTTACTTTCCCGGGAACCCTAGCCCCTAAAGTCGTAACTCAGGGGGTCTCGTATCTTGGTTAGCACTTAGTGGGGATCAGTCCACTAGTAACTAACTACGTGTACACAATCATTGATTAATGTTTTAGATTAATCAAGGATCTCGATCGATCTCAGGAGCATTAAACAGTATAAATGCACAAAAACTTTCATGGATAAACAGTAATTTACAGAGCTCATTAACTCAAAATAACTTTTACGAAATTACCCACCTCAAGATTCACCGAATTGATTTATGCGAAATCTCGTCACCGAAGCTATAGCTCTTCCACGACATGTCCTACAACAATATCCTAAATTTTAACGTCTTGATCTAGCAACAAGTGTACAAATCATGATCTATAAGCGATGCCTAATAATTATTAAGTTAAAACAATATCGTATCTTTAATCCGCTAAACTAGTGCAGAAAGCCTATTTTGTAAAAATTCCACAAACCACAGTTTCACTCCATAAATTCTAATATTCCATGTATATCATCCTTAATGAGTCTGGTTTATACGGGAATTGGTTTCGTAACAAAATAATCAGTATCCTAGAAGTTATCACCTAAACAGTGCTCACTGTATGAACAGGGTCCGTTTCTGTCCAACTATACTCTAGCTACGGTTTGTGGAACCAACACTGCTCAAAAAATTCTAATATTCCACAAATGCTTAGGACACATGTATAGAGATGACATATCAAATTTTCAAACCTTATGGATAAGTGATGGATTCAGAATATACAGATTAACTTTCACTTAAAACTGCTCCACAGAATGCAAGTCTTTGTTTAACCATGGAAGGTTTGTAATAAACTGCTTTTACAGGTATGGTTCAAAAATACAGAATAAATAGTTTTAGAAACTCCTACGTGTTTAGAGTATTTAGGAAAAAGAATCAAGTCCAAACCAGTTTTGTGAAGTGAGATAAAAATAATTTACTAAGCTCTATCCCGCATGCATGGTTTTTCGGCAGCATGAGATTGAAAATTTATTTAAAATATAAAAACATGTCCAAAACTTACCAAATTTTACAGAGATCTAAATAACATCCTAAAGTTTGTCTCTATAATTTGTATGGAATTTTTCAAGTGTCAAAAGGTTGTAGTTTTGGTCATGGAAAATCACGGCAGAGCAGGGAATTTCAGGACAGCTGCTGTCTTAACACAAATTTACCAAAATCGCACCATGCATTCAATCCAGAGCACCCATAAATTCTTAACTTGCAGATCTACACATGCAACCGAGATCCTATGCTTGGCATGAGGAGTCAACCCAAGGCAAATTCTCAACCAAACAATCTAAGAATAGAAGCTACAACCAAGACATGCATGCAAGATGTAGGAAGGGTGTTTGGATGGAGTTTAAATTCTTGCATGGGTGATAGATCTACCAAGATGAAACTCAAGGAAGGAGAGGATTTATCTGCATAATCAAATCGTTCTTCTAGATCTAAGCATGCAACAACATTTCGGACACATATAACACCAAAGAAGAAAAGAGTGGGATAGATATATAAGCATGCTTGTCTCCTGTCGTAAGCTAGAACTATGAAGGTGATTGGGAGATATCCACTACTATCCTTTCCAGCTTTTGGGGTGAGTCTCTGGAAGTGGGTAAGAACCGCTGATGCTTCACGAATCTATGTTGCTTCCGTCTGAAGTTCTACGCAACAAGGAAGAAGGGATAAGGAGATTTGGGTGCTATGGAGAAAGAAAGCTAAGAATGGAGGGGAGAGTGTGGTCTTGGCTGTAATATGTTTTGGAAGAGAGGGAGAGACAAGGTCATGATCACTATCTAAGCCTAGTCTAGGGAGTTATTTGCCATGCATCATGACACGTTGAAGGAAGGAAGCCTCCACACTCCACCTCCTCTCTTGACTAGTAATATGCCTCCAAGGTGTATAGAAGTTTGAGGGGAAGTAAGTAAAGGTTTGTTAAAGTACCTAGGCCTATGATTGTTATTTAACCCCTATCCTTTAATTTACTATCTTCTAACACTATGCATTACTCTCATATACGTATAATGATCTTAAGTGGCAAGAGTAGAGTAGTACATATCTCTAGTATAAATTGATGTGCCCTCAAAAGCTATCATACTCTTAAGTTTAATAGTTAGAATTAAGGAGATACCCGAGTCATTAATAACGTGTAGGTCTCTTAAGTGACAAGGTGATCACCTCTCCCTTGCGTGGTAGGATATGGCCATATTAATTATGATATCGATGATTAATTCGCTAAAGTATGAGATCGCATATATCGTATGCATGTACGCATTTCCTATGGCATGCTACGTTACCTTACAATGATAATGCAACGACGAGATCTTATATTAATGGGGTTTCTCACGCTTATGAAATTTAACTAATTATTCCAACTCTCTACTTAATATACCTCAAAAGTGTAGATAATAAAGTTACGGGTTATTACAAAAATCACGCAGATAAAACATGGTACTGTGGTAGAAAACCCATGTTTATATTGCAGTTATAATCATCACATAGAAAACACAAAAGGGGAAACAATTAAGTATATCAATCAAGATTAAAGTTCAAGAAAATCTTTTTTCTGCACGCATGCACACTTACTTACCCATATTAACATGATTATATTCAACAAGAGTTTTTTTCAAGAAGAAAAATCTTTTTGTTTTTACATTGTATGACAAACTAACATGTAGAACTATACATAATACGAGAAATTTGGTGGCAAATGCAAAAAATGTCAAAGTTGGCTACGTATATTAGGCAAATTGGTCTAAATGGTTCCCAATTTTGTGATTTTTGGCCAAATTTTTAAATTTGGCAAAGGCGAAAAAATCTAAAATTTTGGGGACTAATTTGACCAAAATATTCAATTTGAGGACCAATTTGGCCAAAAATCACAACATAGGGGACCATTAAGGCCAATTTGCTTATATATTAAGGTTTTAGAACTCCTACTAATTGTTAAATGTAATGGGTTACCTTCTAAATGGGCCTCTCCAATCTCGAATTCATTCATAAGTAGGCCTACTATAAAGTTTTTTTAGTATTAGCAGAATGAAGTCGCATTTTATTAAAAACTTGAAAAGTTATATTTATATAAAAAGTAAAAAATAAAATAAAAACTTTAGCAAACCAACAAAAATTTAAAGTTGCAATTCTATGGCTGTGGATTCTTTTCAATATAATTTACTTCATACTTATCGGTGTAATTTGACTAGCAAAAGACAGTATTTAATAATGGTGCCAGTTATTTTGTTATAATTGTACAAGAAAGAAAAGTAGAAATAAAGCATAGATGTTGAGTTTCAAGAAATTGATAAAGTTGGTAGTATTTAGTCATTGACTAATTAAAGTGAACTTACAAGTCATTGTTTTTAACTTTAAAACTTTTTTTTAATTATTATGACTATATGTTTTTGAGAAGTTAAAAACTATAAGCAATGTTTGCTTTATGGAAGGTTTTAAAGGTTCTTTAGAAACAATTAATTATAAGAACTTGTTCAAAAGCTATTAGATTCACTTTCCCCCATCAAACGATCAAATCACAAGCTTATAACAACTGAAGTGTGGAGGCGTATGTAATGTGTTGATCCGTTGGCAACAAAATTATAGAAGGTTGTGTCAAAAAAAGTTATTAGACGTTACGTTGGGTCAAAAAAAGTTAATAAACGGTGGGTTAATATTCTTTAACACTTTTGTTACGAATTCATAATTATGTGGTACAAGGTTGTGTTCCGTTCGCAACAAAATTATTTATTTATCTGATTTTATTTAATTAGCAATTGTTAAATTTAAAGTAAAATATTAATTTGTATTTATATATTTGAACCTCCTCATATATATATATATATATATATATATATATATATATATATATATATATATATATAATTTATTTCGTGGACAGGTTTAACTAAGTGGCCGGATGACATGTGAATGATTGGGCTACTTTATGTTTTTAGAGGCTTAGTTGACTTTTGGATTGAGTCGATTCTAACCGAGTTCATAAAGCGGTTCGTTGCAGTGGGTTGTCCCCGTTCATGAATTTTAACATGTACATGTTATGTACATATGGTTATATATATATATTATTGATAACATATAACTTAATTAATATTTTCATTTTTGTCTCAATAGTTAATTTAATATTCAATTCATGATTATTTTAATAATATTAATGTAGATATACAGTTAGAGAGGTATGATATGCATGTAATTCTAAGGATGCATGCGTGCGGTGGGCAATCTAGAATTTTGGTGAAAGAGGCAAGATTTGCAACTTTAGGGAATTGATCTGAAATGGAGGCGTCCCTTTTTTTCGCATGCATGCGTGTATATTGTAATTGGTTAATAATATATACTTTAGATGATCCAAGCATGTACATATAGGCGAATCGCTCTTAAAATTGACTACTTACCTCGATATTATGTATAACTTTGAAGATTTTCTTTATATTATTATAAATTCCCCCCTCCCTTTCAAAAAATGTGCAATTTGTTTCCTGAAATTGTTGATTAATTTGTCTTCTTAACTAAAATTATAGATTTAAACTCCTTAATTATAGATCTCGTCCCTAATTACGAATTATGAATCTGCCTCTGTATATAACACACATGCATATGTAACAACGTAAGAGAGCACACACGCACATTTTATTGGTGAGTAGGTTATATGTGCATGGTTATAGAAACGTGACACCGCACGACTTTGTACAAAACCTATATAACCTATATATGCATATAAAATGATGTGCATGCATCATGCATGCGTATATATATATATATTGTCTCACCTAATTTAATATTTTTTCTCCTTATATATCCTATACTTTGTTAAAGAAATCTTAGATAGTCTAAGAACATGACAAATATATAACAAAGTAGTCAGCTTTCTGTTAATCTTTGACAAAAGAAAAATTGGTAAAATATTTCAAAAGTTTATTTATTATTGCACTTTTGTTAAAGATATAATTCAAAATTCAAGAGTAAAGTCCAATACACATAAGCAAAATATAGGCCAAGCTTACAATATATATTTTATTTGTGACCCAGATCTACTGTATATGTATGCATACCCTTTTCTTGTGATAACAAGAGAAAGAGAGAATGGGAGATAATACATCCTCTTTCTAAAAACAAAGAGAGGCATTATGAATTTATGAGAAATAAACTCAAGAAAATCGATCAAGTAACTGCAGGCACTAATGAACATGAGCATATATATTATTAAGGGACAACAAAAGTAATGATATTACGGATGATTTTATTCATTAAAGTATTTGATTGTGAAAGAATATTTAGAAATTTCCATGAGTTTGGTTTGGAGTTGCTGATTAATGCTTTTTTGCCCATTAGTCAGAGCAAAATATTTTCCACTTAGCCTATTGAGTCTGATTTACCTTTCTTTTGGTTATTCCCTCACCTATAGAGTTATGAGGTGATTTTTCTTGAGGTTGTTTTAGGGGAGAAAAATGAGATGTTAGCCTTGTTGAAGACCATGTGGGATGAAGCTAGTAAGATTGTGAGAAGAATTTTATCTTGAATGATTAGTGATGAATCTGGTGATTCCTTTGCAAAGTTCTATTTTGATTTTTATCATTGTTGGATTCTTGAATTGCCAAATCAATGCTAAATTTCAATGTTAGAGCATCGGCAAATTATGTTCATTAAATATTATTACACTTCAAACTGGACAATAGGAATTAATATAATAATAATTCAAAATATTCTAATGAAATGCTAGCTAGACAAGTATTGAGTCAGACGGTGATGGAAAAAGCAAATAGATCAAAAGTTCGCCTTTATTGACAATTATGTACTTCAAGATTTGTTCTGATCATCGCCCACGAATTTATAGACAATTTAATTGAATTTGTTCTTGTGAGTTATTCATTGGATTTTAGTACGTAATAAACTAACACCTATTTAGTGGAATACAAGATTTTTCCATTTAATTGTAATTCTTTTCATCATTTAACAATTTTTCTATATATTTGGCTACAAAATATGGTTGACTATTATATTTAATTTCTTGTTCTTTATCATCGACATTTGCTTGTTGTTGGGCTCCTTTTCTGCAAATGAATTGCTATATTTGATGTAAAGATTCAAACATTATGTTTACTAACGGTTATTTAGATATAAGCTTGATGTTAAATGATTAACTTTAAGAATATTTATGATATGAAATGCAGTGTAGCACCTGATTGTTAAAGTAACTATTTTACACGGTACACTTTCACAAACACATAATTATTTGGGCCCCCTAAGATGAAATGTCACTTATTATTATAAATACAATAAACAAATATAATACCTACAATAATTTGACCTCAATGTGTCACTTTCAAATCGATATCTAACTGTTTGTAACAAGTTTTTTTTGGTCCTATAAAGAGAACACGTCAACGTCTTTTCTCTGTACTGTCTTTAACCCGGCTGAGATCACATATTATAAGATTGTAATTAAACTCAAGAGTTATCTTTGGTACAATAAACTAAATAGTAAATGGTGCTATGTATCAACTCTATTAGCTTACTTTCTGTTTTATTATTTAAAATATTGTTCTAATTTAATCTAGTGATTCCGTTATTTTATACTACTTCATACATAATAAATAATTTCCTTAAATTTTTATGCCGAAAAAATACTTGATTAATGAAGTGAGGCGGAATGCGTCATGATACTTGAACAATATATCGGTATATATATATTAACGATGGTCTGGTAATCGGCACATGTATATTTTATTTATTTTTAAATATATTAAGATGGGTATGATCTGCATGGTTATATAGAAAGATAGAAGTATACATACTTCTTATATGTTTTATATAAATTCTTTATTTTCTTATATATAAATCTTACTCCCTCTGTCCCAATTATCTTATCCACTTTTTTTTATTTTGGGATGTTCCAAATATATTGTCCACTTTCTAAATATAGTAAATTTTTATACACCATTTTTTTGTGGGCCCACAACTTTACATACAACTAACAATTCCTTTTAAAACCGTGTAAAAAACAAAATGGACAAGATAATTACGACGGAGGGAATATAATTTTTACACTTTTGTCCTTATGATACAATATATTAAGATATAAAGAATATCCATAAGAAAATTTTCATAACACATTCAATTCAGACCATGCAATGATAAAATGAAAGAAGCAAATTATTATTACTTCTTATTTTAAAGAGTCTTCTTATATGATTCATTCCGTATTGAGACTACATATAACAATATATAAGTTGTTAATAAAGGTTTATTACTTTTCCCCAAATTAACTGTAGAAATCATAATCCCTAATTTCAGATTTACTAGAAACTTGGCGTATCTTCTTCAAAAATCCGACGGAGATATCCGTCGGAAAGTTACGTGTTTCTGATAGTGATTTTTATTACCACTGTACGTATGTATAGTACGCCACCTCATTTGCCATAACTTTACCGTAGAAAATACTAGTCCTTCAAGTATCACTTACGGCGACCATCTCTATTGAATGTTAATTAGGTGATTAATTAATAAATAATTAAAGTGATACCGTTATTACAATAATACCCTATCAAAACTATAAATAGGCTCTTTCAGACAATTCTTAACATCAACTTTCTCTCATCAACATATCCATCCATATATCATCTTGAGATAAATTATGGCCGATAAATTAGGTTGGGAGAAAGCATATTCTTCGTCTAACCCTAGTAACACTAATTACCCCAATAACAAACCCCAAACTGATTCAGTATTCGCTCATACTACATACTATGGAGGTGGCAGTACTACTACTACTACTACCACAACAGCTTCCAAGAATCATGGAGCTGCAGATTATGGGTTTGCCAACAACCAAGCTCCAACCTACTCCAACAAGCAGCAATCGAAATACGATGGAGCTCGAGTTTTTGGTAGCAGCTAAAATGTAATATAGCTATAATGTTTACTTTTGTTGAATAAGTCTGATTATTTTCATGTTATAATCTCTCTCTCATGTCAATATGTTATACCATTCTATTGGTGGTGATGAAACAAGATACACGAACGTAATAGAGGATCCTCAGTGCTGGAATGTTAACACATAGTTTGGACAGTCAAACAACCGTTTCCATTGAATCGCGTTTGTAAAAAAAATAAAAAAAATAGAAGATTATTTATAGGGTCGTACGTAGTAAATGCCAATTACCATGAGAAAAATGGAGATTATATCTTTGCATGTTTATACACGCCTTCATTTTATTTATTTATTATTTTTTTTGTTATTACATTTTTTGTTTTTTTACATAAATATTATTTTTACATTATCTTCCCCCTTTTATCTCCGGTAGTAATATTAACAAAACTCCAACAATAAACGACAGGTGGTATACCATCTAAATGGGCCTCCAATCTCGAGCTCATTTATAAGTAGCCCTACTATGAAAATGTTTTATAAGTAGGCCCAAAATTAAAAAGGGCTTACTAAACAATTACGCATATCAATGAACTTCAAGAAAAACTCATATTCAAGTAAGAATAATATTTTACTTTTTGAGTTGTGTCTCAATTCATAATTTTAGATGATCTCATGTCTTCTTGCATCTCACCATTCAACAATTTCTTCCCACATACAAAGAAGTACTTTTATATGTATTAACATGAGAATGATTTTTGTATATCAGAAGCATGATGTAGGAAATGCAGGAGTGAATTCACAAACTAATTATTTAGCGACTTCATCAACTAATACTCTTAAAGTACTTTTATTTTCAAAGCATTACTCTATATCTTATTTCCCATACATGGATCTTCGATGCAATGCTGTCAATACTTCAAGTGATCGAACTTAGCTAAGTTGCAGGGGAGGTTGACCCGGTTTTGACCTAGTTTCAAAGAGAAGGACTATCTAATTACTCAATTTTGACCCGATTCATTATTATAAAAAATAAATAAAACCCTACCTTCCGCTCTCCGCTCTCTCTCATATTCTGCCCCTCTCTCTCGCCTCGCTCTCTCCTCTCAACCTCCGTTTTCTTTGCCTTTGTGCTCTCTCGCCTCTCTCTCTCTCTCTCTCTCTGCCTCCATCGCCGTCGCTCCTCGCGCCTCCGCCTTCGTCACTCCGGTTGCCAGATCCACCTCCGTGCGATCCTCTAAGTTCAGGGGACTCGGGATCCAACCAACTCGATCATTCGTCAAGCTGAGCTCAACTCAGAAATCACGAGTTGGTAGTAGAATCGTCTGCGAGGCGCATGATACAGTTGTCGAAGGTTTGAATTTATACTCCATAGTTGCGATTTTTGTCCGATAACTCGATTTTTGCTCAAGATTTATTGTGTGTAGCTTTGGCTGAGATGACTATGTCTTCTCCAAGCTTCTCGATGAGATTGAACTCGTTCTAGTATTTGGGGATTCTTATGAATTTTTTTCCCCCCCTAAAGAGCTCTCTGATACATACATGTTTATGTTGTGTTTTTATTCTAGAAGTAGAGAGATGCTTGGGTTGAGTCAAATTGCAATAAAGATGCTCTGCATCTTCTTTTTCTTTTCTGTTTTTGCATCAATTCAATTTTTTAATTTTTTCAATTGTTGTAAGTCGAGGTTACGAGTCGTTTTGATTTCTATTGAATTTAATTGATTTTGTTTGGATTATTGAGATCCTTCTGCTTGATGCTCATTGGTTAGCTAATTTATTGAAGTTTCATTTGTTGTAACATAAAGTGTCGTTTGTTGTGAACAATTGTGTCATTTGTTTAAATCAACTCAAATTGAAAAATGACACTTTTATTCAAAGCAATTGACACTTTTTTCATTGCAATTGACACATTTGATTTTTGCAAGACACATTGAGTAACATTTCTGGTTATTATGATGATCATATTTTATTGACTAAATCATCGAACAGTGGTTTCATATGATTACTAGATTAAAGTGTTGCGTTCCTTAATTATAATTGACATTTTACTTCAATGTGATTGTCCTCTGAGATAAATGACACTTTTGTTCGTTGCAAATGACACACTATGAGAATGTGACTCTCCTTCGAGATAATTATGCTTTTGTTTATTACGAGTTTTGGTTATTATGCATTATATTTTATTGTGTGATTATTATGCTTCGAGCCAAATAACACTTTATTCAAATATAAATGACACTTTTATTTCTTACTATTGACACTTTGAGATAAGTAACAAATGACACTCGGAATGTGACACTCTCCTTCGATACAATTGACACTTTACTCCACTGTGATTGATACTATGAGATAAATGACATATTTGTTCATTACAATTGACACGTTTATTCATTGCAAATGACACTCTACGATAATGTGACACTCTTCTCCGCACAATTGACACTTTTGTTTAAAAACAAATGACACGTCTTCTCTTAAAAAAAATTAAAAAAATAAAAACTTTTGTTTACAACAAATGACTCTTTTATTCACAACAAATAATATGCCCCTCCGTGCAATAATTGGAAAATTTCAAAAAACAATAAAACAAAAAAACAAAAAAAAACAAAGAAGTTAAAAAAAATAAAAAATGGAATAATAAAGTCTGTAATGCTGATATGAGCGGGTCAAAACGGGTCAAAATTGAATAATTAAATTATGCTGCATATGCACAAGTTTTTTGTGAAAAGAAAAGGCAAATTGGCAAAAATAGTCCTCAAACTTCGCGATTTTGCGATTTTCGTCCTCGAACTATTTTTTTTGTTTTCTTGTCCCTGAACTCGTTGTTTTTGCGATTTTGGTCCTGACGTCAAATTTTTCGTCAATTTAAACGGCAATTTATTTTTTTTTTTTTTTTTTTAAATAAAAGGGCAGAATCGGAATTTTTTTTCTGAGGACCAAAATAGCAAACGAAAATTAATTTAGGACCTATTCAAAGATGAATATACGAAAAATATACGAAAAATATGAAAAATATACGAATAATAAAGTAAAAATATAAGAAAAAAAAATATATGAAAAATATACGAAAAAAATACGAAAAATATACAAAAAAATGATACGAAAAATAGTTAAAAAATGCGAAAAATATACGAAAAATATACGAAAAAAAATACGAAAAATATACGAAAAAAATCTGAAAAATATGAAAAATATACGAAAAAAATGATACAAAAAATAGTTAAAAAATGCGAAAAATATACGAAAAATACAAAAAATATACAAAAAATATACGAAAAAAATGATGAATAGTAAAAAAATATACGAAAAAATAATTTAGGACCTATTCAAAAATATACGAAAAAATATATGAAAAAAATGATGAATAGTAAAAAAATATACGAAAAATTATGAATAGTAAAAATTATGAAAAAATATACAAAAAAAATATATGAAAAATATACGAAAAATACATAAAAAAATATATGAAAAATATACGAAAAATATAGTAAAAAATGATGAATAGTAAAAAAAATATGAAAATATACGAAAAATGATGAATAGTAAAAAAATATATGAAAAATGATGACATTAGTGGAAGGACATTAACGGATATACGAAAAATATACGAAAAAATGATGACATTAGTGGAAGGACATTATGAATAGTACCACTATATAGAAAAAAAAAATATATATATATATATATATATACACTATGTACAATAGTATATAGCATACATGATTCGGGGAGCTTGGACAGGCTAGGGTCCCGGAACCCTAGCCGGTCTAAGCTCCAAGTGACTACTCGTAGGGGGCGGGTGGGTTCTACTAAAACCCTTACATCTTAACCCTAGGGGGCAGGGATGTAACGCGCCCCCTGGGTTATCCGTGGCACTTTTCGTATATCCGTTAATGTCCTTCCACTAATGTCATAATTTTTCGTATATTTTTCTTATACTTTTTACTATTCATCATTTTTTCGTATATTTTTCGTATTTTTTTCATATTTTTTTTACTATTTCTCGTATCATTTTTTTGTATATTTTTCGTATTTTTTTCATATATTTTTGTATATTTTTCGTATATTTTTCGTATTTTTCGTATATTCATCTTTGAATAGGTCCTAAATTATTTTTTCGTATATTATTTTACTATTCATCATTTTTTTCGTATATTTTTCGCATTTTTTTACTATTTTTCGTATCATTTTTTTCGTATATTTTTCGTAATTTTTTCGTATATTTTTCATATATTTTTCGTATATTTTTACTATATTTTTCATATATTTTTCATATTTTTCGTATATTTTTCGTATATTCATCTTTGAATAAGTCCTAAATTAATTTTCGTTTGCTATTTTGGTCCTCAGAAAAAAAATTCCGATTTTGCCCTTTTATTTAGAAAAAAACAAAAAAAAATAAATTGCCGTTTAAATTGACGGAAAATTTGACGTCAGGACCAAAATCGCAAAAACAACGAGTTCAGGGACAAGAAAACAAAAAAAAATAGTTCGAGGACGAAAATCGCAAAATCGCGAAGTTTGAGAACTATTTTTGTCAATTTGCCAAAAGAAAATAAAAAATATAAATTATCCATATTAAAAGAAAGAAACATCATCTTATACATACATCCCGTATAATTAAATGTGAGTAGTATTAGATAAACTTGCAAGTACCAAAATCATCGTACACCATTATTAATTAAATTTATAAATTCCAAATACCAAATTTTAGAAGTTTCAAAATTGCCAAGACAGTCGAACAAACGAATCATTTAAATATAATTTTTCCAAAATATATTGGTTTCATTGCAAATTCGCAATTAGGCCATAAAACGCCATTAACAAGAATCCTTTTAAAATAAAGCCTATTTGGTCTGAAAGCGAAGATTCAGTTTGCTCGTAGATACCATATTTAATGCACTCAGACAAACCCACCTACAACATTTCTTCCTCTGACTTTTGAGCCACTTTTGTTGGCCACTACATAAACCCCAAAGGGAATCAATTTCGGATAAGTAAACAATAGAATAGAAGGAAGAAAGTACTCCAGCTTTGGATTCTTGGTTAATTTCACACTGTAAAACCAAGAAATGTCTTTATTGCCGGAGCGGGGAAATGGGCTGTTATAGATTTTATGTGTTGTGGGCTCTGGCCATGCCTTTCACCAAGCAAAAGGTCCTTTTTTTAATAATTATTGTTTTTTTTAGTTTTTTAAATGTGTGTTTTTATCTGCATTATGTAATTGTTTAATTAGTTGTTGTTTTCACAAAGATGATATGATGGGGGCTCTCTTTTTCTTCATCCCTTTTTTATCTGTCAAAAGTTGCATTCTTTGACTATTTGTTAGGTTTTATCTGGTGCTAATTAGTGAATATTGCAACAGTAAATTGCTTTATACTGTTCTCTCTTCTTGAATTTCATTTCATTTGTTGCTCTGTTGTTGTTTTGTGGTGAAAATCTGGTTTTCTAAGCTGGATTTTGGGCTATTTATCTGGGTTTTGTCCCAAAAAAGGTAATGTAGAACTGTTCTCTTGAATTATTAGTTTCATAGTCAACCATCCGTAGTTTCTTGATTATGATAACATGTTTTCCTATGCAATTATATTTGTCGGCATTCTACGTTGGAGATGGTTTGTGAAGTCTAATGAAGGGTGTTAGAGTTTTACTTTTAGTTCATTTAAGAATGTAAAATGTTGGTTGGAGTTCATGTGAGTTTTAAATGAAGATGTGATAAGCTTATGAAATGTCATGTTCCAAATGTCCTCTTTTTCTGCAATGGTATTTCTTTGAAAGTGACTAGTGATTGATTGAGTCTTCCTTGATCATTTGGTGATCAGGAATTGAATATTTGTGATGAGCATTAAATATTGGCTTTACAAACAAAAACATCGGTTGAGTTTGAGATTGAAGAAGATGATGAAATGCATTTGCTCTGGAGAGAAACTAAGAGTAGATGAAGCCATTGCTTCATCTGAGTCCCTGGCAACTCGGGACTATTCAGCGAGTGGGTTTTCTTCTCGAGCTGGGGATGCCGACACAAAGCTTGACACCAGCAACATAGAAGAGGCTGAATCATCACTGAGAGAGAGTGGCTTTTTAAATTATGAGGTTGGTGATTCTAGCTTTGCTGTAGATAAGATGTCTTGGCCTTGTGAACAATTATTGTTGAGCTATGTTCTTCATTCTTCTAATCAATAGCCAAATTAACAGAATGATATGAGTATAAAGAATGTTTTTCGAGTATATGATTGGTTACATAAATTTCATCTATAGTGCAGATGAGGAAGTGGATGTGCATTCAACTGTTAGTCTTTGTGATCATGCATTACATGTATTAGAGCTGGACCTCATAAAATGATTACCTAACTTGTAGGAAGCAAGAGCTCTATTGGGACGACTCGAGTATCAAAAAGGAAATGTTGAAGGTGCACTTAGTGTTTTTGAAGGAATAGATGTTGCTGCAGTAATCCCAAAAATAAAAGCCACTATAATTAGAAGATCTGAGCTTCCTAGACGTCATTCTCAAAGTGACAACACTCCACCAATGTCTGTTCATGCTGTAAGTTTGCTCGTCGAAGCAATTTTCCTCAAAGCTAAATCACTCCAGGCTCTTGGAAGGTATAAAGGTATTTATGTCACATTTTTTTCACTATACATTCCATATGCTGTGATGCCTTGTGTCTCTTTCTTGCTCTGTATATATTCGTCGTATGTTTGTGAACATATATGATCAAAATTCGTTTTTCATCATTCTTGTGATAGTCATTGTGCCTTCATTTCTTGGGATTTTGCAGAAGCTGCTCAATCATGCACTATAATATTAGACACTTTTGAATCTTCAATACCAGATGGCTTGCCTGAAAATCTTACTTCGGACTGCAAATTGCTCGATACATTAAACAAGGCCGTCGAGTTACTTCCAGAGCTGTGGAAACTATGTTTTGCTCCCCAATTGGCTATCTTATCCTACAGAAGAGCCCTACTTTATGAGTGGAATCTTGATGTGGAAACCAGAACTAAAATAGAAAAGGATTTTGCTATATTTCTTCTTTACAGTGGTCACGATGCAAGTCCTCCAAATCTTCGTTCGCAGATGGAGGACTCTTTCATACCAAGAAACAACATTGAAGAAGCTGTTCTCTTGCTACTTCTGATTCTCAAAAAATATACTTTCAAGAGGATTGAATGGGACGCGTCAATCATATATCACCTCGGTTTTGCATTATCAATAGCAAGTGAATGTACGTCGCTTGCCTCCCAAATCGAAGATTTACCTCCTGGGATCATTGAAAGAAAAGAAAAGTACACTTCTCTCGCCCTCTGTTACCATGCAGAAGGTGATGATAAAATTGCTCTAAATTTGTTGCGGAACCTTTTGAATAATAGAGAGAACCATAGTTGTGAATTTGAACTGCTATTAGCTTCAAAGATTTGCACAGAGCAGTCCACTTTCCTTGAAGAAGGAACTGGATATATAGGTAAATTACTTGCTATGCCCGGAAAATGCTGCCAAAGAGCTAGCTTTGCAAATTACTTGTTAGGTCTCTCTCTTTCCGCCCAGTCTAAAGGTGTAGCTTCCGATGCCCAGAGAATGTCACGACAAGCAGAAGCACTTGAGGCTCTTGAAACTGCTCATAAAATGACTAGAGGGACTAATCCCAGCATTCTGTTATCTCTTTGTCTTGAAAATGCTGAGCAGAGAAAGCTGAATGCTGCTCTTTCTTATGCAAAGCAGTTGCTGAAACTGGAAGGTGGGGCTAGTGTAAAGGGCTGGATTCTTCTTGTTCGTATTTTGTCAGCTCAGAAACGGTATATAGATGCCGAGCACATACTTGATGCTGCTTTGGATGAAGCAGGGAAGTGGGATCATGCTCAACTGCTGCGGACCAAGGCCAAACTGCAAATCGCGCAAGGCAATCTAACCGATGCAATTGATACATATATAGAACTTCTTGCTCTTCTTCAAGTACAAAGAAAGAGTTTCCATTTCCAGAAAAAGATCTTACAAGTATGTGTTTCATCTTGATGCATTATTGAAAGTACTATGTTTTTTTTACTGAATTTATGGGTGGTGAAGAAGCACTAGTAGGAAAGTTGTTTGTGGATGCATATATAGTTGCCTTCCTTGTTCTCATGTTTATCGTGTTTTCTATTCATAGGACAAGGACAACATTCCCAGTCTAGAAATGGAGACATGGCATGATCTTGCAAACGTGTATACGGGCTTATCCCAGTGGCAGGATGCTGAGATTTGTCTTTCTAAATCTGAAGCTATCAATCCTCATTCTGCTTCAAGATTACACTCTGCAGGTAGATCATGTTTTACATGTTGATTTGAGTAATTGTTTGCAACTAACAAGAGATGGTAGCTGTTGTATTGAGCAATCGATCTCTATTTTGTAGGTCTACTCAATGAAGCCAAAGGCCTGCAGAAGGAAGCACTCAAGTCTTTTGAGAAGGCACTAGACATCCAACCCAATCACATCCCTACCTTAATATCAACTGCCACTCTTCTCAGACAACTCAGCCAACAATCAGTAGCAGTGGCTAAAAGCTTCCTCACTGATGCATTGCGTCTTGAAAGAAGCAACCATGTAGCTTGGTACAATCTCGGCCTCATCTACAAGAGCGAGGGGAGCTCTTCTTCTCTCCACGCAGCCGAGTGCTTTGAGGCTGCGGCCCTACTCCAAGAATCTGAACCAATCGAGCCTTTCAGATCGAACACATGCCAATCCACCTAACTTGGGGATGCAAAGCAAGAAAAGCAAGAGATGCTGTGTAAGTTCTTCGGAGAGAGGAGTTTAACTTTTGCTAGTTATGCTTGTATAATCTTTAAGGTTGATTGTACCATTTCTAGAGTTATATTAGCTATTTGGGATTGTAGATTATGAAAAAAAATAATCCAAAATAGATTAATTTTAACGAGTAAAGTTTGAGCTCAATCTACAACTACAACCACCATGGCCAAATCTAAGTTCGGGTTATATCATGTAGAATTTTTTTTTTTTTTTTTAATTATCTTGTACGCTCTCCATCTCGCTTGACTTGTCTTATTTTCTTTATGGATTGTCCTACTTTGCTTGTTTTGTTTTCTAAAAATGAATATAATTACTAGACAAATTCCAACTTTTTCTTTGTGGACCTATATTTTTACATACAGTCATTCACTCATCTACACACAACCATCCACTTTTCTTAATTTTCGTGCCGAAAAGAAATAAGATAAGTCAAACGGGATGGAAGGAGTATGTTTTTTAAAAAATAGTTATTATTAAAATTGCAGATGTTACCTCTTAATTTCTAATTATGTATCCCAATTTGCAACACATTTTTTGTAGGTGTTTGGTTGGAAGTTTGGACTTGATTTGGGTCAGATCATTCACCGGAGACTTGAAATGTGCAATGTTGGTTTTGGATTTGGACAAAATCCACCAAGTACTACGAATTTCAAAAATGACAATTTTTTAAATAAGACTCATAAAAATTTAATTTTGATGGACCTAATCCAAAATTTCTATTTATGATTCATGCAAATTCTTGTTTATGAAGTTCTCTTATTAAATTCTATTTCATTTTATTTAATACAAAAGATTGAACAAAAATAATGAAAAAAACTAAGAATATTATGGAAATTAAGGAAAATAAAGGAATTTACTGCACATAAAATTTGATAGTTTGATAGCCGTTGCAAGTCTCGATCGTCGTAAAAAATGAGTTAATAATATTCTACTAAGAGTGGAAATCCCTCCTGTTAGCCAAAATGGGAAAAAAAAACAATTTTAGCCATCCTATTAACAAAAACACAAATCTAGCTATTTTGTCTTATTAGGCGCATAGACCGAGCGAGGGCCGATGGGCGGCCGATGGGCATTACTGGGGCCGATGGAGGGCCGAAGGAGCCCGATTATAACGGCCGATTTATTGAGGGCCGAAAAGAATTGCTCCTTATCGGCCCCTAATCGGCCCCCCTTCGGCCCCGAAAAAACTGAAGGCACGTATTAAGTGCATTTTTTTCCCTTCGGCCCCAAACATAAATGAAATAGAGGGCCGAGCCATCGGCCCTTCTGTACGATTGCAGGAAAAGACATGCATGTGTCCTGTCGAATGCTGTGTCGAATCCCGTCTCGAAGAAAGGGATACAGGGCCGATTGAGGGCCGATGGAGGGCCGACGGATAACCAAATTTGGCCCACCTTCGGCCATCACAACAATGGCTCGGGCTTATGGGATGTTCGGCCTTCGGCCATTCTCCTCTCGGCCGATGTCGGTAAGGGCCGATGGACACTGCAAGTCGGCCTACAATCGACCCTCGAACCCGATACTTTATTTCATCCTCTGGCCGATGTCGGTAAGGGCTCGGCCGATGGGGATGGTGCGACTCTTTTTCCTTAGGGCCGATGGGCGGAGTCCATCGACCCTCCATCGGCCCTGCGCCGTATAATGACAAAATGGCTATATTTGTATTTTGTTTTAGTGTGCGGCTATATATGTGTTTTCGGTACTACTGTGCGGCTACTGCTGCAAATCCCTACTTCTACTAAAGGTCTAAAATAAAACCAATTAAATTAACAAAGCATTTACCAAGACTAAAAACTGAAAAAAGAAAAAAGAAGTACGAATAAACCTGAAACGGCGTCGTGGGGGAGCATCACGGGTTGGTGCCCTAATAAGGGCAGCAGCGAATCGAAGGCGAGATTGAATTATCACTCACTACACAAACTGATGGACTCCTTCACCGACGAGGCGAAGCTCTTTATCGGCGGCATAGGCTGGGAAACGACGGAGGAGCGGCTGAGAGACCATTTCGGCCGCTATGGAGATGTTGCGCAAACCGTCGTCATGCGCGATAGAGTCACCTCCCAGCCCCGCGGCTTCGGCTTCGTCGTCTTTTCCGATCCCTCAGTTATTCCTTCCGTCCTACAGCAAACGCACACCATCGATGGCCGTACCGTAACTCTCTATCTCTCTGCTTATTTTGTTTGCTTTCTCGAATCTACTTCCTCGCTTTCCTTTTTCTTCTTTTTTTCTTCTTCTTGCGAAATGTTCTACTTTAGTGGATGTGGGATTTGCTTGAGTGGTAATTTTGTTTTAATTCGTGTGATGTGTTGATGGTGAATAGTTATGATGATGCTTCCCATGTTCTTTTTTTAGAAAATAAATTCATGTCAATTAATGTAATTCTTATACTCTGTACTGCTAAACACATGTTTAAAATGGATCGATATATGTAACAGCATGACCTCATGTTTTTTTAGTCGAAGCTACTGAACTTTTAGTTTCTTTGTTCAAGTGCATAACCAGATACGTTTCTTATTTGATAGTCAAACTTCTGAGTTTAAATGAGTACGTATGAAGATTCTTTTGCTGTTTGAAGTTAATGAGCGCATCCTACTCTTTCTGATAGGCTTCTATTCCCTTTGGTCCTCCCAGTTATAAAGATAAGATATCTAATGTTTTATTGGGTTTTTCAATCCGAGGATAAATTGATTCTAGTGTTATTACAAATTATCCTTTCTAGAGTATACCCAGCTTTCCTTAATTGGAGGTTTCAGTTCAACCGGGTTAATGAGTGCATCCTACTCTTTCTGATAGGTTTCTAACTTGCCTTTGGTCGTCCCCGTTATAGAGATAAGAGAACTCATGTTTTATTGAGTTTTTCAATCTGAGGATAAAATTTCTGTTGTGAATTTGTTATTATAAAATATCTTTTTCTAGAGTATACCCAGCTTTCCTTAATTTGAGGTTTAAACTGGATGATAGGGTAAGTCTTGGGGAGATTTGTGGGCAAGAGATTCTTCTTTTGCTGATTTGTTTCCATCTTTGTATCTGATTCACGCTTTTCATCAGCTACCCTTTGCTTCTTTTGTGCAATTTTCTTCATCACATAGTTTCCTGCTTTTCGTGAGAGCTTCCTTTTTGCTCTCCCAGCTGGGTTGTAATGTCTAGGCTCAGTTAGGAGACTCAAGATCCTGTATTTCATCATTACGCTTTCACATGGCTTCTTTGGTGCAAGGTTTTGGCAGAGCCTTGAGCAATTTGGGTGTATCCTTAAGTCATATCTAGATCATTCAACAGCTGATTTACTGTGATTTATGGTTCTCTGGGAAATGTCCTTTATAGAGTTGTTATTCTGATTGTATGTTGATCTATTATGTTGGAGAAGAATAGAAGTATTTTGAATTTTATTGAGGAGCACATTATTAAATTTTAGGATAGAATTCATATAATGTAGCTTTATGGGTCCAGAAACTTGATGGTTTAGAGGCAGTTGTTTGTATTGGACATTATTAGATACATGAGTTTTAGCTGTACGACCTTTTGTTTTCCTATATTTTATATCTGGGTGTGTGTCTTGTCAATTATTTTAAATTCTAGCCATTAATTTAATAGAAATTTTCATTTCTTGTTATAATAAAATCACCCATTATCTCCAAAATGTAGTAGTTCTGTTATGAGTGATTTGATTATTTTGTTTACACTACATTGTTTGTTTTGTTATATCATTTGTCATTTGATAAGCTTGTGTGCTGTGGCTTTATGCAACTCCTATTGCCTTTCAAAAGCTAGCAACTTCCACTGTAATGAAGTGTTTTTGTCAATATGGAGACGCCATCTGTGGTTTTGATTTATATAGGTTATTTGGAAATGGGAATGTCATTTCTTCATTTTGGCTATCCCTGTTCAGCTGCTTTTTCCACTTCAATGAATTTATGAAAATGTGTGTATTTGACTGCACAACCATCTGAACTAATCTTTATTCAGGTTGAAGCTAAGAGAGCAATGTCTAGAGAACAACAACAAACTATGAAAACCGGAAGCAATAGTTCTGTAGGAAATTTTGTAGGGTCTGACAATCTCAAAAGCAAGAAAATATTTGTGGGAGGATTGCCTTCTACCTTAACCGAAGATGAATTTAGGGGATATTTTCAAGATTATGGTAGTGTAACTGATGTAGTGATCATGTATGATTCTAATACCGGCAGGCCACGTGGTTTTGGTTTCATCAGCTTTACCAGTGAAGATTGTGTTGATAGAGTTCTCCAGAAGACCTTCCACGAGCTGAAAGGCAAGCTTGTTGAGGTAAAACGAGCACTCCCTAAAGATGCGGTCACAGGTGGTGCTAGCTCTCGTGGAAGTTCCAGAGGTTACGGTTCCAACTTTTCTAGTAATGAATCATACAATAGTCCACTTGGAAACAGTAGAATGCTACAGCAATCACAACCAACAAATGGTGGTTATCTGCAAACACAACCTACAGCTGGTGGATATCAACCGACGCAAGGTGGTGGTTATCCACCTTATTATGGAGGTGCTAGCTATGGTTATCCAGGAAACAGCAATCCTGGCTATGGTGCTTATGGTGGCTATGAGGTCAGTGGTCCCGGAAGTGCCAATCCCGGTTATTCTGGCCCAGCCGGAGTTTATGGCAACCTAGGTTCTCCAAATACTGATTTCATGAGAAATCAGTGGAGTAGCCAACAAGCAGGCTATGGTGCCTCTGGGTACAACCAAGCTGCAAACTATGGGGCTTCTCCTTGGAACAGTGCCTCAAGAAGTAGTGGTGGTTATGAACAGGCAGGAAGACTTCCAAGCAGTGGTTCTCAATATGGTAATAAAGGGTACAACTATAATGGTTACGGGGGCGATGATGGTTCGCATGGCTATGGTGGTGGTAATGGAGGGCATCCTGATGCTAGTTGGAAACCAGAAAATTGAAACTCCTTGTGACAGTGAGCTTTGTTTTTTAAGTATGTATCGAGCCTGTATTTGCCAGTGTGTTTAATTAAATCTAGTTGTATTTTTGTCTCTTACATTACATTATTTCTATATCATGAATCTAGACAAAAATAATACCCACTTTCCGGACCTTTGTCTTCTGCGGCTTATGTATTTGCTATTCTTCTTGCTTCGATATTTGGCTGCAGCAATTACTTGACTGAGATTTTTATGCCCATTGTGACCTTTAATTTTCATGTACTTTTATTAGAACGGTAGATAATTAGGTAGATGTCACCTTTACTTCGAGTATCCATAATTAAGCATATGCTAGTGTAATATAGATAGCAAAATGCGGGAGAGAGGTTCACTTTTTATAAAAATGGTAATAAGCTTTATGTTAGAAAAGTGATTTTGTTATGTTTTTTTTATGATGAGGAAAATTTATAGTAGTAGCTTTTCGAGATGTATACTAAGGTGGTGTTTGGAACAACTTTCAGCTGCACCTTGTAGCTTTCAACTGCAGCTGAAGTGTTTGGAACATCCAGCTTTCAGCAAAATTTCCCTACTAAATAAAGTCAAGATAGAGAAGCTGCTTAAGTTGTTATAATCCAACTTTCAGCTGCAGCTTACAGCTTATTTAATTTATTAGATTATTTGATCTTTTAAATATTTTTATAATTCTTAAAAAATTATTAACTACTATAAAATAAATATTTGTATTAGTTATAAATTTAATTATATATTTTAATATATTAATTAGTAATTTAATAAAAATGATTTTAATATTTGTTATTTATAAATTCTTTAAGTTTAATGAAATAATTATTATTAAAACTAAATATAAATTAATTAAATTAGTGGATTCTGAAAATTTTGACTTTGAAATTAATATTTTTCTATTTTCATTTAATGATAATTATTTATTAGTTACGTAATCATTAAAATTCTATAAAAATAATCATTACTATAAATTTATGCAAATAAGTAATATTTAAAATATAATAGTAGGGTATGTTTATGCTAATATGATATATTATGAATCTATATAATATAAAAAATAATTTAATTTAATATTTTGTAATATTGAAATCGAAATTATAATGCATTTTTTTTAATTTTATTTATTTATTATAAATTATAATTATTTATTAACATTGAGGGTAAGACGAACATTTTATTTAGAAATTAAAATAAGCTACTGATATCAACAGTTTTTCAAACATTATTTTCCCCACTTTCACCAATTTTCAACACTTATTTCCAAACACCTACAAATTCTCAAATCAGCAGCTTTCAGCACTTATCAATAAGCTTCAGCTACTCCAAACATCCACTAAATAAATTCAGTTTCTATACAATGGTATGTAAAGTAAATTACAAAGGCTTCATTAAATCATTATTCTGCCTAACTATGGTGTGCAAAGTATACTTAGTTAAAATAAATAGGCTTCATTAATTGAGTCATTGCTCTTGTTCGGAGTAGCTTGTTGAGTATATGCAGATTCTACCTTTATTTTTATTGTTAAAGGATATCGACTTAAAAGTCTATCAATTAATATTAGGAAATTGACTTACTAGTACCGTAACCTATTGAACACCTCTCATTCAATAATAGTATCAAGGACATTATTATTAAAAACTTATGTATACCTTAAAGATAAAGATAAAGAAAAACTATGGTGTTACTGTTACATAAGGAGCATAATCAATTAATGAATCTTCAAAGATAATTAAATTGAGTGGTAAAGTCCGATAAAAATGAATATAGGAATGAAATATTTTTAAGAAACTATTCCAACCAAATGAAGTGTATTTGCTTAAGAATGTTAGTTAGGTGGCTTTCAAACCATTGTAACAATCCTCCTAATGAGTGGAACAACACTCAATGCAATAGAGGATTATAAGCCCTGTAGCCACATCACCGTCGATCAACAATGGCGATGATTCACCAAGAGATTGTGAAGTGGGTTGGAGACCGGAATGTAGAGACTTGATGATCCATTGAACAATACAATCGTGGCCGCTGATTGTTGCTATGACTATCTCTTCAAAGTTTCCTACGATTGCACCGAGTCTAGAGTCATTTACGATGAGAAGTGCCCCAACAATCAAAGTATACCTGGCAAGACCGAACAAGTTGAGAGTACTGCATCTCACGCCTTACATGAATTAATTTAGATATCTATAAAATCATTGGTCTGAGTTAATTGACTAAATCAAGAATGCAAAAAAAAATATATATATATTATTTCACATTTAATTTTCATGCTTTTAATAACAAAACAGTTAGTGTAGTTTTGGAGTTTCAAACAAGTAAACAAAGTTATCTAATACAAAGGGCATATTTCATTATTTTAGCATTTCACGTTTCATCAGAAATTAAGATAGTTTTTTTTTGGATTTAATTATAATTTTTTTAATCCCAAAGAAATAATTGAATTAAGCACAATAGTAAGGAAAGGAAGGAAGACCCTCCACTATAGCTGAGGGTGTATCTTAATTCCAAAGAGAGAAAGTTTGAAGGGTGTATTTCTCACAAGGACTTCCTGCAAAACGATAGAACCATTGGATCATGAATTCCTCATATTATCAATCAAGTAGAAATTATCTTGAACCATTAAAATGAAGTTTGTGCATTGAAGGGTAAGAGTTGTGTTGCATAATCATTGCACATTAAAGGTTCAACTTCTAGTTTCGACAACCAAAAAGTAGCTCAATGCTGCCAGCTTTCACGGAGCTAGAAAAGAATTCAAGTATGAAGTTCATGTAGTACACAAGGAGCTCACATATCACTTGTTTATGACTATATACGCAATGGATAATTGCAATGTAACTTATTAGGAACTTGTCTTTTTATTATTATTATTATTATTTCTGGTAATGAGGTTTTTAATAATCATCAGAGAAAAACATGCATAAGGTTTTTAAAACCTTGAACTTATGAAGAGAAGATGTCCACGACAACTGTTGAGGATGCCCACTAAAATTGGGTAAATAGCCTTAATTATCATAAAGGAATATTTATAGAATCCGCATAAATGAATATTAGTGTATCAGATAATAAATACTGAGTGCAAAACTGTGATTATGTTGAAAATATCAAGAAAAACAAGAAGGGACTAGTCAGTTAAGAAAAAGGTGTAAAATGTCCTGAATAAATATGCAATAAAACACAGAAGAAAACAACAGGAAATGCAAACAGCAATTGCCAGTCGTAAGGAAGGGGTAGATTATAAGGAAGAAAAAACCATAAAACCTAAGAGCTTAAACAGTTGGAGAGAGAAAAAGAGAAAATAGAGTGCAAAGGATTATGTTGAGCGGTAATTATAAATTAAGTTTGTGAGGGCCAAATCCATTGTCCCTATTTGATTTCATTGCCAATTTGCAAGACCAAATATAAGGTTGTGAAGTTGAATGGTTTGGAACTTCGAGAGATAACATATATACAACATCAAGCATAGAGAAAATTAATGTAATATATGTATGTATATGTATTAGGGCTATCAAACTAAGTATATATCATCTGCAGCAAAGAACACACATTTTGCCCATGCTCCACTTACTTTGTTTTGCCTCAAAAGTTTCACCCTCCATTTCTCTCTCGATTCAAATGAATATTACCCTCTCTACAGCCATAAATTGTAGCTGCTCTAAGTCTAGCGTTTGATTCCCCTTAGTAGCATTTTAGAATTTTTAAATTTGGGACTTATTGTTAAATAATTAGTGGTATTTAGAAAATTAATTATATATAGCAATTGATTTATTTATTTATTAGACTTAAAAAAATATATTAATGTATGTATTTTTGGTTTTGTTCAATTTAACAATCGGTTAAATCGAAAAATACAAAAATAAAAATTTACCTATTTTTTTATTGTATATCTTGGATTTGTTAGACAAAGTATTATATGTCGACTTGATTTGATTGGTTAATCGATTGAATTTAACGGCTACACGACTCAGTTTATTACATGAATAATGATTTCAAATTTCGTCTTAAATTTATAAATTGATCCAAAAAGGCTTGCATTTTTCAATTAAGTTATTTCAATAATAATAATTATAGAGAGGCGTTATTGGGTGCAGCACCCTAATTACCACGTTCACAAACTTAACCCCAATCTGTAAAACCCCTCGCTAATTTTTCCCAGTCCACAGTTCCACACGCACGAAAATGGCCGGCATAATCGCTCGATCAACCTCCGCCGTCCGTTCAACCGGCGCCGCCTCCTTCCTCGAAAGACGCCTTTTCTCTTCCACTATCTCCAGCCCACCGCCGCTCCCCTGGTTCACCCGTACTGGCAATTATAATTTCCGTCTTGGCGTGCCCGCAATATCTCACTCGCTCCGCGTCACTTCTCCCAGTATGGCTCGGTTTAAACAGGTGAGGTTCCGGGTCAACAGGTCCGGTTCGGCCTATTCGCCGCTCAACTCCGGGTCGAATTTCGGTAATCGTCCGCCGACGGAGATGGCGCCGCTCTTCCCCGGCTGTGACTATGAGCACTGGCTTATTGTGATGGACAAACCTGGGGGCGAAGGAGCGACTAAGCAACAAATGATTGATTGTTACATTCAAACCTGTCACAATCGGTGACATTACTGACGGTGGAGGAGGAAGAGACCTCATTGGAGCTAGTGAAGAGGAGGGAAATATCACCATCGCTGTGATTAGGATGAGAGAAGAGATGGATTCGGTGATAAGCAAAGGAGACGAAGACTTTTCAGATGCTTTTGATGTGTTTGATAACGTTGATATTAAAAGTGGCTGAAGGCTTGGATTGGAGGATCGCTTAATGACGTGGACGATCACGATGCAGTCTACGTTTATGTTTTAAGTTGCTATTTCTAAGAAGTGTTGTTAAAACACGTTTTTATTAGGGTTGTATAAAAACATGGTGCGCCGCTAATGAAGGAGGAAAATTGCCAAACTTTATCTTACTTTTTCTTTGTCTTTCTTGTTCGTCTGTTCTCTTGGTTTTTTTTGCCTTGTCTTTATTGTTCAATTACAACCCAGAATTTTCACAATCAGTTCAACACTATGAAAATTACACTTAACAACTTCCAAGTTGTTACATTGGTATCAGAGCAGCCAGGTCGAGTATGGCGACTTTCCAGCAACGAGATGGCGAGATCAACTCCAGTCCATCGGACGACGGCGACCCTCGATAGCAGAACAGGCCATTGACTGATCTTTCCGCCGGTGAGGTAACAGATCAACCTTTACAACCAAGCTCTACTGCACAACAGTTGAATTTGTTAACAAACCAATATCAAAACCTCGTAACAACCATGAACTCCATAGCTTCACATATGGCTTATCCGACATACCCTTATCCTCCATATTCCCAAGCTCCTATGAATTATCCCAACCCTGGATACCCAAACCCCATGATGTTTTACCCTAGCCCCGGTTTAATGTCGCCCCAACCTTTTCCTAATTCACTAGATCCCACACTACAGCAAGCCTCAAACTATGTTACCCCACCGCCAAATCATCATGACCTTACTCAACTGGAACCTAACCCCCCAGGAACACAACCTCAACCCACCTTGGCTCCAATATCAGACCCTCAAAGGGAGAATACAGTGGGAAGGATTAGAGAAATGGGCGCCAGTTCTGGGTTTCAGGAGATGAATGGGGGTAGTTTTGGAGGGGAGAACGCTGGGAAGATTGTCATGAGTGGGGGGTCTCCTCAATGGAATAATCCTTACACACCAGGGACTGGGGGAAGGGGGCAGAATGGGCCCTTTAGAGGCGGAGGAGCAGGAAGGTTCCATTATTCAGGGGGGAGAGACCAAAGGGATTTTGATAGAGGGAATAGAGAAGGGAATTCGGGTGTGGTGGTGTCTCGGCCTAAGATTGAGTTCCCAAGATTTAATGGGAATAATCCGAGAGGATGGCTACAAAGGTGTAGGACCTTTTGGAGTATGGTCTCTAGTATTCAAGAAGACCAAATGGTGGCTTATGCTTCCCTACATTTTGAAGGGAGAGCAGCTGAATGGTACGATAATCTTCCTGTTAAAGGGGAGCAACTCAGTTGGAATCAATTTGTTTCCATGATTTCTGCTAAATTTGGGGATCTCAAAGAAACTGAAGTCATAGGAGAATTCAACAAATTGAAATATGAAGGAGATTATGAGGAATATGTAAGAAAATTTGAGCAACTGAAATCTATTATGATCCACTCCCAATGTGGACAGTTTGGAGAGATTTATTGGGTTGCTAGTTTCCTAAGTGGGCTGGATAAGGAAACTAGATCTTCCTTGGAAATGTTTCCTATACCCACCCTGGAAGCTGCTATTCACTTAGGAAGACAACAATGCTCCAACAATGAAGCATGGATTCAGAAACTGAAGGAATCTACCGGGAGTTTACCTAAGAAAGTAGATCAATACGGACAGGGGATACTCTAAAACCCCTTCAACAAAGCCACCCTACTTGAATAAACCAAATAGACCAGATTTCAGGTTACTTACACCTGGTGAGATGGACAAAAGAAGGGCAAAAGGGTTGTGTTACAATTGCGATGAACAGTTTGTTCCAGGTCATAAATGTTCTAAGAAGATAAATTTTATGATTATGTCAAATGAAGAAACAGTGAGTATGTGCATAGCTTGGAAGAAGTAGAAGAAGAGGATGTTTTTGGAGATGCCAAGGAAGAACGGGAATGGCCATATTAACTTTGGGCTCCATAGTAGAGGAATCCGGAGGCGAATTATGAGACTAGTAGAGGCAAATGGGGAACAAACCTATGAGAATTCTTTTAGATACCGGAAGCACTCTCGGTTTTCGAGTAAAGAGGTGGCACTAAGTATGAACTGCCCGTTGGAGAAGGCCAGGCCTATCCAAGTAATGGTGGCCAATGGAGATAAATTGGTTAGTGGGGAGAAGGTTATGGGGTTTAAATGGGAAATGCAGGACCACACATTCCAATTTGACATTAGGGTTTTAGCTACTAAAGGCTATGACCTTATCTTAGGGAGTATTGGGCCGCAATGTGGATCTCCTATTATCCTGGATTATGAGAATATGGTTTTCTCTATCAATCACAAAGGCCAAAGAGTGGAGCTACAAGCTGCTAAAGGGAGGCATAGTTGTAACTTAATCACTAATCACTGCAGCAGAAGTGTATCATTTTCTTCAATCCCAGAAAAACATATCAGAAGGATGGAAACTGTGGAGTGTGGAAGAAAAGAAGTCTGAAAATGATCCACAATTGACAGCCTTACTGGAACTATTCAAAGAAATATTTGAGACCCCCACTGGCTTACCACCCAGAAGAGGAATAGAACATCATATAAATCTAAAACCAGGGAGCATACCAAAGCAACAATACCCCTATAGGGTATCACACAGTCAAAAAGCTGAAATAGAGAAAACAGTGGAAGAATTGCTCCAAACTGGGGAAATTCAGCCCAGTCAAAGTCCTTTTTCATCCCCAGTTTTGTTAGTCAAAAAGAAGGAAGGGAGTTGGAGGATGTGTGTTGACTACAGGTATTTGAATAGCTTGACTATCAAGCATGATTATCATATTCCTATAATTGATGAGTTATTGGATGAATTAAATGGAGCTAGATATTTTTCTAAAATAGATTTGAGGTCCGGATATTATCAAATACTTATGGCTCCAGAACACAGATACTTGACTGCATTTAGGACTCATAGTGGCCACTATGAGTATTTGGTCATGCCGTTCGGGCTTTGTAATGCTCCTGCAACATTTCAGTCCCTTATGAACCAGATATTCAGGGAGAGACTAAGGAGGAATGTGTTAGTCTTTTTTGACGATATTTTGGTATATAGTCCAACATGGGATGACCACATGAGGGATCTAAAAGGGGTACTGGAAGTCTTGAAGAAAAACCAGTTGTATGCAAAAATGAGTAAGTGTTGCTTTGGACAAACTTCTGTATCTTATCTTGGGCATATAATCTCCCAAGGAGGGGTATCAACTGACCCTGATAAAATCCAATGCATGTTGAATTGGCCCACTCCTACCAGAATTAAAGGATTAAGGGGTTTTCTTGGGTTAACAGGATATTACAGGAAATTTATTAAAGATTATGGGAAAATCAGTAAACCCCTAACAGCCCTACTGAAGAAGGGGGAGTTTGTGTGGAATATGGAAGCTGAGAAAGCCTTTGAAACATTGAAGAAGGCAATGGCCACCGCCCCTGTCCTAGCACTACCTGATTTTGAGAAGGAGTTTGAAGTGGAAACGGATGCATCCGGGCTAGGGATTGGAGCAGTTCTAATGCAAGGAGGGAAACCTATTGCCTATCTCAGCAAGGCTTTGGGGCCACAACATCTGGGACTATCCACTTATGAGAAGGAATTCTTGGCTATTCTTCTCGCAGTGCAAAAATGGAGAAACTACCTACAAGGGAAGCATTTCACTATACTGACTGACCAACAGGCCCTGAAATTCCTCTTGGACCAGAAGATTACTACACCCATACAACAGAGGTGGGTTCCAAAACTGCTTGGATATGATAATTCTATCTGCTATAGAAAGGGGGGAGAAAATAAAGCTGCTGATGCTTTATCCAGAAGGGAAGATTTCGAGGCCATGTATGGCTATTCCCCCCCGGTGTTTCTTACTGGGCCATTTCCTAATACAGACTCAGTAGAAGGTATTAACTTAGTGGAAGAGAGACAGAGGATCCAACAAACTTTCAAGGAAAATTTACACTATGCCCAAGAAAGAATGAAAAGGAATGCAGATGTTAAGAGAGTAGACCGTCAGTTTCGAGTTGGAGAGTATGTCTACCTAAAACTCCAACCCTTCCGACAATCCACAGTCGTAATGAGAAAGAATCAGAAGCTCTCTCCTAGGTATTATGGTCCCTATTTAATTACCAAGAAAATAGGGGAGGTTACATACCGACTGGAGCTACCGCAGGGGGCCAAGATTTGGCCGGAGTTCCATGTGTCCTTACTGAAGAAAGCTGTGAAACCGGGAAAATATCATTCCCCAGTCCTGCCTGACATAGATACATCGGGCGAATACTCCTTCACACCTCACATCAAAGGAAGAAGAAGTAAGTTAAATAAAAAAAAAAGGGAGATTCACTCTTTTTTAGTAGAATGGAACAGTAATGGAACAACAACAAAGACGTGGATAGAGGAGGATCACCTGAAGAAAGTCTGCCCGAATTTGATGCCTTGGGGTCAAGGTCCTTTAAAAGGGGGAGGCAATGTCACAATCGGTGACATTACTGACGGTGGAGGAGGAAGAGACCTCATTGGAGCTAGTGAAGAGGAGGGAAATATCACCATCGCTGTGATTAGGATGAGAGAAGAGATGGATTCGGTGATAAGCAAAGGAGACGAAGACTTTTCAGATGCTTTTGATGTGTTTGATAACGTTGATATTAAAAGTGGCTAAAGGCTTGGATTGGAGGATCGCTTAATGACGTGGACGATCACGATGCAGTCTACGTTTATGTTTTAAGTTGCTATTTCTAAGAAGTGTTGTTAAAACACGTTTTTATTAGGGTTGTATAAAAACATGGTGCGCCGCTAATGAAGGAGGAAAATTGCCAAACTTTATCTTACTTTTTCTTTGTCTTTCTTGTTCGTCTGTTCTCTTGGTTTTTTTTGCCTTGTCTTTATTGTTCAATTACAACCCAGAATTTTCACAATCAGTTCAACACTACGAAAATTACACTTAACAACTTCCAAGTTGTTACAAAACCCTAGCTAAATTTCTCGGAAGGTTCGTTTTTCTAAGTTCATTCTTTTGGTTTTGGATATTGACCATTTCACTATAATTTGGAGACACTTATTGATTTACTTCATAGTCGTCATGAAAAATGGTGTCCAACTATACTACTCTCTCGGTCTCATTGAGCTTATTTCACTTCTTTTTACACGTATATTAAGGAGAGTTGCTAGTTGTGAGAGAAGAGGTCGATCCCATAAGAAGAGAGTGTTTTGTTGTGTGTAGAAAAGTTGTCATTTTTGGAATGATAAAATATGGATGGGACAATCGTAGAAGGAAATCGATGAATGAGACGGAGGGAGTAAATATTTATCAAGGACAATATGGATTTCTGACACTGAGAAAACGTTTGCATAATGTGACTCTTGAGTTTTCTCTGAATCTTGTGATAGCTAGACATTTACTGTGTTATGCATTTCCTCATCATTTATTGTGCTTGCTTATAGATTTTGAAGTGATTATATTATGGAGCTGCTAATTGGTTTAATCATAACATAGTATTCTGTTTGAATAAATGTTTTCATGGATAAAGAATTGAAGAAAATTATTTTGTGCGACTAGTTTTAGATTAAAAAAAAATGTTTGGAACTATTTATATTCTCGTTGAATGGACAATTTGAAGAAATATGCTTTTCAGTTTGCCAATACTTTTTAGTTTTATTCACATCAGAAATCAGTCAATAATTAATCAAAAACATGGTGCAGGGAAGTTGTCGTCAGACTCTACATGGTTGCTAGTCGTGATCAATTATTGTTAGATTTTACTTTTTTAGTAAAATGAAATACACATGTAGTTTTAGAAGCTATGATCATGTTAGTACATCTAACAAACATAAATTTGTCATTAATAGACTTCTTTTTGTGAAAATATATGTTAATGCTTGCTTATGTTAAATTTAATGAGCTTTGGCATGATATATGTGGTTCTTTGCTTTTATGGTTGGCAGTGAGGAAGCAGCGAAGAAGAAGATATATAATGTCTCTTGTGAGAGGTACTTCGGGTTTGGGTGTGAGATTGATGAGGAGACTTCAAACAAGCTTGAAGGTTTGTGCATTTTACATTCAGTTTGTTGTCAACTATAGTCCAGCTAGGTTTTTTAACAAATCATGTGGCTTTTTCCTTTCTGTATTTTCAGGTTTGCCTGGTGTTCTGTTTGTTCTTCCAGATTCCTATGTTGATGCTGAAAACAAAGACTATGGCGGTAAATGTTACTCTGAATTGTTACTTTTGGTTATTCAAAAGTGTGAGACATTTGTTTGGTCAATAATTGTGTTAATATATTTTCTCAATAAGTTTCACTTTTCTTTTCAAATGCGCTTGGTTGTTTTCCATTTTTATCTTATTTTTATCAGCTCACATGTTTTGAAGTTTTCCCGTTCAATATGTAAATTCTCTAATGAGGTTGAGTCGTCTATCTTTCATAATTGAAGGTGCAAAAATGTGCATGTTTGTTCTTGTTCCGTCTTTCGCTCTTCATGTCTTTCTAATTTGTGCTAGTCGTTCATCTAGTATTGTCGTTTTCCTTTTCCACATAAAGTGGAACAAAACTATACTGAAGTTTCTGTACCTTCTTGGTACAGAAAACAAAAACTTCATAATCACATTATTATCCCTACCCAAATTGAACATCTTGGTGTTACCCAGAAGTTACTGTCGATGTCAATTTTGAACTACTTAGATGTTACTTGTACTATTGTTAAACTTGTCCCTTGTATACCAGCTGAATTGTTTGTGGATGGAGAAATAGTTCAACGATCCCCAGAGAGACAGAGGAGAGTGGAGCCAGTGCCTCAAGACAGACCAAGATACAATGACCGAAAACGTTACGTCAGGCGTCGAGAGAATATGAGGTGAACAATGATCAGTGCTGAATTATGTTATTGTCTTGTCTAGGTTTTGTGTTTTGATATTAGGAGTAGTACATCTGGATCACAATGGGCCTATATGTTATACCGAATTGAAATGTTTCGGTACATCGATGGGCAAGTTGTGTGCCATTGGGACAGAGATCGGATGTTATCTAGAGTACATGATTATAGGATGGTTTAAGGATTGTTCTATGGTGTGTAATGCACTTATGTGCCTGTCATCAGCATTCTTCATCATATCATCAAAAAATGGTTGTTATTATTTGATTAGTTGAAGGAAATTCTGTTAATTTTGATGTGATTTAATCTTATGTGAATTGAGTAATAGCATCCTCTATGGACAAGATTAAATGGATTTGTTGCAACACGTTGACATTACAGAGCTCACTGCTCATATAGCAAAAAAGAACCTTTGATTTCTAAGACTTCAGCTTGAGAACATTTTGACGTATGTTTCATGCATATATAGATACAAAAAATTACTCCATAAGTGTCTCTTTCTACAATTTATACTCATATGTCTCCCAATTGCATCCATACGATATCTTCCAAAATTTACTATTTTAGTGGAAAGTCTAGTTCCAAATTTCATAACAATTATTATTAAGAAATAATATGGTTGGTACTCGATAAAATACATCGAGACAAACAATCAAATACCTATTTACAAAATATTAATGCAATATGAGTTTTTTGATATAAAATAGTACTCTCTTCATTCCGCTATTCTTATCATGTTATTAATCAGCATGGAAATTAATAAAATTGTAAATTGATTGTGGTCTATAAGTTAGTATTCTTTTTTGAAACAAAATAACAATAAAAAAAACAACCTAACAAGAAAACCAAACAAAAATAACTATGGAGGGTAGTTTTTTCGAAAGTCAGAAATGGAAGTGCAACCATTTTTCATCCCTAAAATGCCCCTGTATATATGCTAGTTAGGGGTGTAAGTGGTTCCGCTCCGAACCGCGAAACCGATCGGACCGAACCGAACCAAACCGAAAAATGTGGTTTGGTTTGGTTTCGCGGTTTGGTTCGGTTTATTTTTTTAGGAACCGTTTACATTCGGTTCGGTTCGCGGTTTCAAGAATTTTTGAACGGTTTGAACCGAACCGAACCAATGTCCTATTTTTTAATTTTTTTATTTAATATTTGTCCTTCTTATATGAGAATATCGTTGGATTTAGATATTAGATATAAGTTAAGATCAATTCTAATCTATACAAATGAAAAGAAAGGAGTAACAACTCTATACTTATGAGTTCGGAATGAGTGACATCCTATAAACTATTATTTTTGCATTATTTAGAATTTAAAAAATAAATAAATAAATAAAAAGATGAACCGATGAACCTAACCGAACCAAATCATTTATAAGTGGTTCGGTTCGGTTTGGTTCGGTTCCGATATTTTGAAACACATCGAATCGAACCGAACCGAACCATTTCTATGTGTTCGGTTCGGTTCCTAAAATACATAAAAAACCGAACCAAACCGAATCGTTACACTCCTAATGCTAGTAGAGAGGAGCTATAAGAGAGAACAGTAAAATAATGTCCTTTCATACGAAATGAGTGGAAAATCAGGGCTGAAAAAATATACTATATGCAAATTGATTTGGTAAAGTCAATGGAAAATAATGAATAGGATTATTTGAAAAATAAAAAAAATAAAATAAGAATTTAGGGTCAGCTGTTTCTTCCCCGTCTCGCCTCCACTTTCGCTTTCTTCCCAACAAGAGGGCTCGGTAACAAACCGCTTCTTCCAACGCGCATCCCATTCGTTCCGCTCGTAACAATCCAATTAGTTAAATTTATATCAAATTGTTTGTTAATTGTATTGTTGTGTAAATCTTTGGTACCACTTCCAATATTCAATCTTCAAATCAGTTAACGAGAAATGGGAGAAAAAATCGAAATTGGTCCTTTGATGTGGCCAGTGTCCGATTTTGGTCTTTTATTGTGGCACTGTCCGATTTTGGTCCTCTAACTTTCACACATGTCCGATTTTGGTCCTATGGTCAACATTATTTGCCAGACAATGGCGCGTGAACTTCACTCAATGCCGGAGGACCTAAATTGAACACGGTTCAAAGTTAAAGGACCAAAATCGGACAATGTTAAACTTTATAGGACCAAAATTGGACATCATAATAAAGGACCAAAATTGGACAGAAGCTACAATTAAAGGATTAAAAATGGATGAAGGCATAATTAAAGGACTAAAAATGGACAAAAAAATATAATTATTATTTTTTTAATACCAAAATCTACAACATTCAATTAATATTTATTCAAGTAAGATTTTCCATTTCCTAGTACCAAATTTAATTTTGTGATAGCTCAGTAAATGAAATTTAAACCAATTATGTTAGAATCACATAATCTTATAATCATTTCAATTTCAATTTATGAAACTTTAGTCCATCACATCTCTACGAGAAATGGAAGTAAGCCATGTATAATATGAATATTAGGATCATTTCAATTTCATACAAAACCATTCAAAAAGTGTCCAACATGTATTGTCATTTCTTTAAAATAATATTCATCACTATCCCAAACTGTCTTTTCAACCACATCGGCATCAGAATGATAAAAATCATCCCTAGTCTCATCCCGCCTCTTGCATCACACCTTCTGAGGCATTACCTTCTGAGTTACTTTCATCAAAATTATCATTTTTCTTCATGTCGTCCTTCATCACTATCATGCTCATATCCACTATCATAGAACTCAAACTCATCCCAATCAATTTCAGTATTATCATCCATTGTAATCCTCCTGTATACATGACGCATAGTTCAAAAACATAATTTCTATATTGGAAAGAAAATGAAGCATAGTTTAATATAAACCACAACATATTCTTTATAGTTAGTGCTAGATTCATGTATATATACAACGGAAAAAAGAAGAAAATTCAGTATCTAGTGGGTAATCAAGAACTTTGTCCATACGTGTCTCCTTTGGAGTTGGAATCTCAACACATACAACAAAAAATAAAGCAAGAAGCACATGGTTGACCAATAACTTTGTCCATACCCACCATTCCACCAATAAATAAAGAAATAAACAAAGCATATACTTTGACCAAGAATTTTGTCCTACCCACTATTCCACCAATAAAAAAGATAAAGGTAGCAGTATAAGAGATTTTGATTTCAAAAATCAAGACATTATCGGCAAAATAAATACTTGGGCTTGTCTTCGCCGTTCAAAAAGAGTGAAGGTCATCATTCGAACTCTTTTCAGACATCTTTTCAATTGGAACGTGAATATAGGGAGGAAATAGCAGTCTAATCCCGAGCAAGAGTTTGAACGATAGGTATGGGAGTCATTAATCAAGAATTGAACAAGCTAATTTCTGGAATTGGGGATGGGAGAGTTAGGGTTTATGTGTTGTAGAATTGGGAATGAAATTTGAATTGAAGGATATCGAATAATATTTAGTTATTAAGAAATTGAAAAAATATTTAAGTTATTGAATGGAAGGCGCGTTAATTTTCTGGACGGAATTAAGCGTGTATCATTCTCTGTCGGAGGACCAAAATCGGATATGTGTTAAAGTTAGAGGACCAAATTCGGACAATACCACAATAAAGACTAAAATCGACCAATTTCGATTTTTTCACCGAGAAATGGTGCGACGGCTGCTCGGGAATATAGCCGCTCGATCTCTCTCCGTCGCCGGAAAATGGCAGCAGCAGCAGATCCGCCGTCTCAACATACACGAGTATCAGGTAAGCGGTCCTTCACACTTGCTATTGTGGAAAAGCACGCACCCACGCGTTTTGTGTGTGTGTGGATTAGTGAAACATGTTAATTCGGTAGCATCTATGATGTAAATATACGCCATTCAAATGAAGAACCTGTTTGCGATCAATTTATGTACAGTTTGTAAGGATACAAATTTCAAGGCGTTATTTTTGTGTCCAGCGTTTGAATGGCAGTCACTCTATAGGTCAACTGGTTGATTTATTATTGTATATTTAATTCAGGGATCTGAATTGATGAGCAAGCATGGAATCAATGTTCCAAGAGGTGTTGCAGTTGGTTCTCTTGATGAAGTCAAGAAGGCTTTACGGGATGTATTCCCCAACCAGAGTGAGGTATCGTTGGACATATATCTTAAATTTTATCTTACATGATTTCTGAATGTGGTTTGGACAAACTCCTGGACTATTGGCGACCCAGGTGGTCGTGAAGTCGCAAATTCTTGCTGGTGGGCGAGGGCTTGGAACATTCAAGAGTGGGTTAAAAGGGGGTGTCCATATTGTGGAGGCTGATAAGGTTGAGAAGTTAGCTGGTATGATGGACAACTTCTTGCAACTACCTACCCTTGGTTTAGTGTCTTGCTTTTCCCATCCGATTCATGAGAATAATATCATCCAGGGCAAATGCTTGGACAAATACTTGTTACTAAACAAACTGGACCTCAAGGAAAAGTTGTCAGCAAGGTTTGAAATGTTTCTTTATTATGTTTGTGTCTAACAGCTTTAAATGCATGCGGTTATGAATGGTTGATCCCATTGTGTTTCTTCCCTGCTTCTCATATCCTTTAATTCAATTTGTTCGTTCATTATGTGATGAGGACTTTGTATACTTGCAGGTTTATTTGTGTGAGAAGTTGTCGCTTGTCAATGAGATGTACTTTGCCATTACTCTTGATCGTAAATCTGCTGGTCCTGTAAGTTCACAAAAGATGAATGAGTGCCTGTTTCACAATATTTCATTTGTTGGTTGAAGTCTCTTTATAGCAACTCCCCCAATAAAAAATTGGATCATGAACTTTTAATTTTAGCAGAAGATTATCACGATTTCTGTCACTTTTGTTTCTTACGTATCTGACCCCCATTGTGCTACTAAATGATGCACTAAAGTATGGTCTTTTATATGAATGTTTTAGTAAACAAATAAATAAACCTTGTTTATATTCACCTAGCTGGTAAACTGTAGAATTCTAATTATGATCCAGCAGACTTTTGAATGTTTGAACAGATGGTTATCCTAGAAAACCTGATGGCGGGAGATTTCATGCCATGTAGCTTGTTGGACTGTCACTTCTCATCATATTTTGTCTAAATAGCCCTTGCTCTGAGTCATGGGTCCCATTTTTGCTAGTAGAAGTCTGGAATGACAGTCTATATTGATAACATATTTTGCTTATAATCATAAGTTCATAACCTACAAGGCTAGCTTTATTTTGCAACATTTTTTAACTTACAAATCACTTACTTTTTGCTAATTAGGTAACTTATTATTTTTCAGCTTATTATTGCTTGTAAGAAAGGAGGAACCAGCATTGAAGATCTTGCAGAGCAGCATCCGGAATTGATCGTGAAGGTTACTCAGTTACTCTATATCATACAACTGTATCTTGCTTTATACATCTCTTTCTTTTGAAACTGATTGTAGTTGCAACTCTTCCATTCTTCTCTGATTGCAGGTTCCTATCGATGTTTTTACCGGAATTACAGATGAGGATGCCGCCAAGGTAGTTGATGGGTTATCTCCAACGGTGGCTGATAGAAATTCTCCAATAGAACAAGTGAAAAAGTTATATGAACTTTTCTGCAAATGCGACTGCACATTATTGGAGGTAATTGGTTAATTTGCTTATGCGGATAAAATTAAATGCAAAATTCTATACCTATTGGAAAGCATCCTGTCATATCTGACCAAACTGTAATTTGTGCAATAGATCAATCCTATTGCTGAGACTTCTGATAAGCAGTTGGTTGCTGCCGATGCAAAACTCAACTTTGATGATAATGCGGCTTTCCGGCAAAGAGAAATATTTGCTCTTAGGGATCCAACACAATAGGATCCACGTGAGGTTAGTGTTTCTTGATACAGATGGAGTTCCAATAAGCTACTGAATGTTCATTTTTAATTTTTTGTTAATTTTAAAGCAATGTGTAAAATCTATCAGGTTGCTGCTGCAAAGGCTGATTTAAATTACATTGGCTTAGATGGAGAAATTGGTTGTATGGTGAATGGTGCTGGATTGGCCATGGCTACAATGGACATCATTAAGTTACATGGAGGAACACCAGCCAATTTTCTTGATGTTGGTGGAAATGCTTCTGAAAACCAGGTATAGGCGATTTGTTTCCAGATAGTATTGTCTTCATCATAACTTGCATGTGTATCAGTATTACACATCTCAATGTTTAGTTACAACCAAATGTCTGTCGATATGAGTCATGACTCATGAGTATGAAAAATTCAACTTATAAAACATATCGTGATTACTACCTGCTTGATTGTTCTATCTTAGGCCATGTGCAATTCTAGACTAAACTGGATGTATTAACAGGTTGTGGAGGCTTTCAAAATTTTGACTTCAGATGAGAAAGTAAAAGCCATTCTTGTGAATATTTTTGGAGGAATAATGAAGTGTGATGTAATAGCTAGTGGAATAGTGAACGCTGCTAAACAGGTACAGCTTGCATCGACTGAGATTTGTTGTGCTCTATTGCTTCTTCCTACAGTCTTCAGATATAAAATTGTCAATTTGTCATTCCACTTTCTGTGAGTCGTGCACAATTCTGAGAATTTTGGGGCTTGTTTTCAAGGTTCAACTCAAAGTACCTGTAGTTGTCCGTCTTGAAGGCACCAATGTCGACCAGGGAAAAAGAATTTTGAAGGTGAATTCAGTATTATACCATTGCTGGTATTTCATTTGACTATGCAAAATTACCTAAGAAACCTCTTTCCTCTCTGAATTTTCATGTTTACAGGAAAGTGGCATGGCGTTGATTACTGCCGAAGATTTGGATGATGCAGCTGAGAAAGCAGGTAAAGCCCTCAGATAGGCGAAAAGTTCTGTGATTTGTTTTGGCTTATATTACTTTTACTTAAGGCTGGTAAACGTCTTCTTCCTGGTTTTTTTGGATAAAAGTTTAATATTTTTTGCTGTTGTCTCCTGAGATGGAAGTAAGGAGCTTCTCTGCATAAAGAAAATCTGTTAAATCTCCATTGGTGTATGAGGAAATACTTTTTATTAATCTTGATCTCTTATAAAGTAGTCATACATTTTGGTTTCTTACAGAGATTTTGGAATTTGCATTACTCTTTTCCTATTTTGGACCATTGTCACAGTCTTCTTTTCTATTTGAACGAATTATTTTGGATTTGTAGAGGCAGGAGACTAGATAATTAGTTTGCTGGTCTGACCTTTAGGATCCTTCCAATAAATCGGATGATGTAAACAAGTGAATATACATGTAGAGTGACTCTCGGGTTTCTCTTTTAGCTCTACTACAGCAACTCGACCATAGAAAACAGCTAGTGAGAAAGTTCTTCTAAAACCACCATCGAAGGTGCTAAAACATCTAGAATAAATCATGCATACATGTGAGATTTCATAATACATAAAGAATATGTATGTAGCCCTAAACTACAGTTGAGTTTTCATGGTAACATGGTAAAAATGTTCTACAGCAAAAAAACTATTATGGTGCTTGGGTGTTTTTGGCCCTCGAAAGCACATTTACAGAGTTCATGCATCAGATAAACATGAAAAATAGAGAGCAGAGTTAGTTAAATAAGGGAAGCACCCACATCATCTTCTACCTTTTAATCCTTGCATTTCTTGAGCATAAGCAGTTGATTTCGCATATGCAAAATCTGCCACATCCATGAAACAATTTAAGTGAGTCAAGGAGAGATGATTATGTCCAATCACAGCCTGTAGGCTATAACAAACAATATAACGATAAATTTGTGTACCTGTTCTTGAAGTAATGGATGAAGGGTCTGTGTCGAAACTAAGCTAAGCCCGATACTTCCTCCAAAGTCTTTTCGTCTTTTATACCAGACCATGTCTCTGGGGGCAATGATAGTACAAGTGCCGTCAAGACATCACTACTAGCTGAGTGAATACCACATGAGTCCGTTTGAGATAGAGGAACTAACATATCAACCCCATGCTCAATATTGCCTTTCACGACTGGCTTACCCCCGTTACTGGCTCTGTAACATCTCACGCATGTTTCCCGGAAGCAAGATCTATCTTGAGATCCTGATTTACCTGTCAAAATCCCTGCCCCTTGGCAACATATAGCAGCAGCAGTATTAGGCAAACTAACTCTGTGGCCCATCTTTTGCTTGATCGGGCTCCTGACTCTTGGGCAAGACAAAATATCAGTTACCAGCTTGTAAAGCGCAATTTCTTGCATTTGCTTCATTAACTCCTCCTACAAAATATGATGTTTTAGTAAATACAGTACAACTTCAAACACTTACTCACCAGAATCCATATGGTTCCTTAGTTTTTACCTTTATACTGAGCCTCCTTCTATCTTCTTCACTCAAACCTTGAGCACCATCCTCTTTTCCACGAGATTCTGGAACCCACTTAATGAACTCTGTGAAATCTGCGGGCAGATGCGCGAAGACAGCTGCAAGCACATTCTTCACATTCTTTGTATTGACTGAACTTAATAGCAACGGAACATCATCCATCAGATACTTGGCCGTAATGATCCAACTCTCGTGTTTACAGCTCTGTCATGCAGCATAAAAGCGTAAGCTAAATTGATCGGCTCAGTAAATAACGTCTCGGAAAAGAAGATCTGATGCATCGACATATTTCTATTAATAATGCTAATTTTTTTTATCTGTGACTCACTGAAACTTAAAATGTAAACACATAATTTTCAGAAAGCCACAAAGAGATTATCCTATTTTCATAATTCAATTTTAAGTAGCTGGAAATTCTAGCTATTCTTAGCATGATATTTGGAATTATCGTATCCGCTCATGGTTACTTCGGCTGATTGATCTTCCAATATGCTACTCCAAAATTTGATTTCTCATCCGTTTCCTTGTTTTTTTTACCTAGGTTCTTCTCAGTAACATGAAAAAAAAATGTATTAAGGAAATCACGAAACATGCCCAGATATCAGCAGTAATAGTTTGTTGAAATCATACCAGCGTGTAAAGTGAAGCAGGTGCTATTTGGTGCCGAGACACGAGCATAAACCTGCAAATTATTGAGAATGAAGTAACTGAAAAAACAGAGGAAGGTATAGGGATATGTTTCAACAACAAAACAGAAAACAGACCTGCATGTACAGTACAAACATAAGAAAACAACCATAGTTTAGCAAATGTTTGAAGTCTAGGATGTGGAAAACCGCCTTTGAGGCTGCACCTCCCATAGCTTACGCTTCAACCTTGTGCCTCAGTACTGTCTCGTATTAGGCTTACGCCTGTTTTGCAGCTTTTACAACTTTTTTATGATTGATGTAGTTTTTACTTCCACTCTCTTTTGTTATTCACAAAATGGAGAGGAGAGAAGCTAAAGTAATAACTCACTTATTTCATGGAGTTTCCCATAAAATAAGGATCAACCGAAATCAATAAATGAGGAAAGGTTCTTAACATAAAAAGTACGTAATATTACTCAACTCGAAACTACAGGAGCATGTTTTTGGTACTAGTACTAGAATCCGTGCAGCCATGATGGCAGTGATATATTTTTGCAACATGGGGACTAATTTGTAAAGAAACTACATAATACATCCTGAGTCAATCCTATATAACTCACAAAAGATAGCAGATAAAGATGAAGTTGCATACCCCCTGTGTTGCCCATTTGATTTATCAACAGTATCCATAGCTTCCCAAAGAAGGCGAAGTGGAACCCAGTGAGGAGGATATTTAAATCTTGCAACATCTAGAATTAGAACCATATCCCCTTCAGCATGATATCCACCAATAGGTGAAAAATGGCCTGATCCAGTCTGCAATAAAAACCATTCAAGTCATTCACATATAGAGGAACAACAACTAGCATGAGAAGTACTTAACAGCATAGCCTTATCAAAAAGAAAATATAGTCGTCTAGAGATCTTGACGAGAAGAACAAAGTAAACAGCGTCGACCTGCTTAAATACTCCTCTATGATATGATGAAATCACGTGCCAATCATCTGAAGAAGCACATGTCATGACATATTTCCGGAAATCATCTATTGTGCTCTGAGTAGTGCGAAAAGCTTCAACCTTAGCTCCAGCACAGTGCGCCAAGCATACAACTTTCCCAAATGTGACGCCTTCATCCTTTATATTTTCCAAAGTCTCACAACAATCCAACATGGTTTCATCGAACCATCTCCAAGGACCTATATCAAACAGAACAGAGTATTACAATTTACAATCAATATCCAATAAGTTCTGAGAAGCTAAGAGGTGATCTGAAATAAGTTACACAAACTTTCACATCATGTTTGAAAAGTAAAGCTGCAAAAACATTCCAATCACAGCAGATAGCCCAAAAATATATCATGTTCAAATAAATTCGATCAAGAAAGCATTAGAAAACATGCTGCAATCTTTCTAAATTCTGAAGAACAAGTGAATTATTCACTTAATCAAAAGTTATATTCCAATATTCCAACAATGTCAATACCTCACAGGTTACGAATTATATGATCAAATGGAGTTATCAAATCCCTGTCTTCTATTTCCTACATCACATGGAAACCCTCTAGGAAAAATGAGGCCCAAATAAACTAAATTGGAAAATGACAAAAAAGTACGTTGTGTTTAGGTGAAAATGTATAAAAATACCATGTCTTCCCAAACTACATAGTTAGAAAACTACAAAGGCAACTAAAGAATGAATAATACATCCTCCCCAAGGTTCAATAGGAAAACAAATATGGGACACTCTTGCAAGTTGAGCAGCAAAAAACTACGGAGCACAATTTCCTTCAGGTAATCTATTCTATTCCATCACCTGCTGAAAATCAATATGCATATACTTACCTTTCCATTTTCTGCCAGGGTCAATGGCAAGTGCATTCAAAACCATTGAAAGGCTAGCCAACCCGCAATATGCAGGTTCAGACTGTGTCTGGAAATTAGAGATCAACTTGAAGAAACCTTCCATAGTTCCATCATGAATTGCTTCTGTGAAGAGGTTCTGCAGTACCAGACCAGAAAAGAAAAAGCTCAATCACTTAACAAGGCATAACAGACAGCTATCACTGTAAGCATCCACGTGCGTTTAGCCCGTGAAGAACTGAACTATAAGTTATGTGCAGTGAGGCCTGAGAGCTTTAAGTTCTAGGACAGATATGATTATAACTGGAAGATACGACAAGTGGCAACAGTGGTCAGCCAAATGTTTAACTTTTCATGTTAGTATGCTATCACATAAATTTACATCTATTGTTTTTGTAAGAAATATGTGATGGAGCATAGTATCCACATAGCTGCCGATGAATGTATCTACTGACAACAATTAACAGTCCAACATTTTGGAAAACCAGTTAAACTGTGGCAGCATTCTCCTAATCAGATGTAAAATATGGCTCCAGACTCCAAGTAAAGAGTCGAACAATTTGAAAAACCACTTAGAATTTGCCTCGCTCTCCATATCAAGTGTAAATTAAGCAAAGTTTTTAAAGAGGAGAGAATAAAACTCAATCCATCTGCCAACTGCTACAGAAATGCATCTGCCTGGATCTGAGAATCATACTCTCGATAACTTAAACATATTGTGACGATCCTTAAAGCTAATCATACAACAACAAGTTATTAGAAACGTAGTTGAAGGAAGGAAAACTAAAGCAATCAAATAAACAATAAAGAGACATGGCTCATGGCTTTACCTTGCCTTCAGAAGAAGAAAAATCAATGGCTGGAGGAGAAGGCAGGATCCGCCGGTACAAACCTGCCATCGCCATGTCTACACAGAATGTGCGGGGGAAAAGAGGGATTTTGGATTCGAGAAAGGAAGTTGTGGCGGAAACTATACGCAGTTACCTCCCCGCGTAAATAAAAACGTTTTGAAATGGAACTTTGATTTCATTCGCCAATTTCAGTAATTAACCTCGTCGTAATAACGGGACCAGAAAAGGTTATACATGTAATTTCAGATTTCTAGACGTATCAAAATTCAAAAGAGGAATTTGTGCTTGTGGAATGTGGTCTATTGGGCCGGTGCAAATATCCTACTACCTAATTGATTCAAAGTTGTGTATTTTCGAATATAATCCGTTTGAGAAATTTCTACCCTTTTATTTTCTGAGATGTTTAAAGTATAAAGAGAATCCATATTGCACATGTAAAAACACGATATTATATGAATACAAGATATGGTTTGAAATCTGATATGCCATTTATATAAATATATAACTAAAATATGAATAAAAAACTCAAAGTAAGTAAAATACTATCTCCGTCCCATCAAACGTATTTTGTATTCCTCTTTGGAATGTCCTACCAAATTTATATTGTTTTTAAATAAGAAAATAGATCTCACATATTTACAAACTAAAATCAACTTAAAAGGATTAATTAATTGAATGAATCTCACATATCTATCTCACAAGCTAATTATAAATAATTAATTAATTGTACGGGGACACCTTTATCCACATACATCAACTTTTCTAAATAACCGCACCGGAAAGAAATATAACAAGTTCGGTGGAATAGAGGGAGTAATGTGTTTAGCCTGTGTCGAAAAGTTATAGGTTCAAACTCAACCAGCCTTTATATAAAATTTATCAGGTGCATACCAAAAGAAGCAACTAGGGATTACTCACTTAAAATATATTGAAAAGAAAAAGTAAGTAAGTAAAATAAATAATTAAATCTAAACACTATACGTAAAAATTAATAATTTATTAATTTATAATGTCAATAGATTGCTCACCAACAATTATTTTACAGGAATATAGAAGCTAAAAGCATAAAAAATACGTAAATGATGGTGGCATTGCATATTCAATTTGTTACGTCGCAATGATCGACTTGATATGTTGTGATTAATTATCGGATTGTCCATGGTTTCTAGACTAGAACCAAGACAGAAAAAAGAAAATGGTTTGTGTAGTTTATGTACTATTCTCTTCATCTTATTGATTTTTATGTTTATTATGTGTAAATGAGTAGATCTTATAAAAGGATACACATCGAATAGTGCTGGACTGTTTGTTGTTTCCTCTAATCACCAAAACAAAATCCTCGTCCAATCAGATATTTCTGATTTAATTAATTGGAAGAGACTCAATGGTAATTCCTACAAATTAAAATATATATATATATACTCCTTAGAAGATTTAATGAACTTATAAAGTGCTGTAAAAATATTAAAAATCGGATTTCGAAGCTAAAAAAAGAACCCGATCGAACAACGTCAATGTACGCAAGTGCACCAGAAGTAAAGCAGTATTCTTCCAGAACCTTCGCCAAACTAATGGAAGAAACAAGACACAATTCATGTCTAATTCGCACATCATCAGTTTTCAACAGCTTCCTTCGTTTGTCTGAAGCTAACTAGTCCAAGAAAGAAGACAAAATTTGTACTTTAAGAGGAAGCAAATCTTGTAGAATAATTGGTTAGATCAATTCACTCTACCTTCTCTCTCTGCATCGTCTTCACCCGCAGCAGAACTCGGTTTCTGCACGGTAGCCGCATCTCCGCCGTCTCTATGTCTCGCTCGCCTCAATCCACCCTCGTTCGACTCCGCCTTCTTTCGATGCGTTCTCTTCGGGACGTCAGAGCCGCCTTCTGACGAATCTTTGGCTTGGTTCCGTCTGCTTTGCCGTGGTTTGCCGTCGCCGGAGTTTTTGTTGTCGGTGGATTGGCGGCGGGAGGGTTTCTTCGGCGATGTATCGGTTGCATTGTTGTTATCTGTTGATCGGCGCCTCGACGTTTTGGGCGCCCCTTCTTCATGGGATTTCTTTGTTCTTTGGTTTCTCTTTGTTGTTTCTGCGTCGTCTTTATAGGGCTTGGAAGAATCTGCTGATGTTGATGGGTTTAAGTCCTTCATCTGCACAACATAACATATATTAATACATAAAATAGGAGTCTATAATGATAGAGACCAATTTTGATTTTCTATTTTAATTTTGCAGTAGAAAATTTAATTAAATTGTTTGGAAAAAAATGAAAGATTAGTACCCAGGTAGGTTTATCAGCAGCAACAGAGGTAGCCGGTCCCTCCCACCCTATATGGGACACATGCTTTACGTCTGTGGGAAGCCCAATCTGTATCTCTTCTTCCTTCTGCTCATCTTCATCTGTCCAAATTTAATCAATCCCCTTACTTATTGCAACATTTTGCAATACCACACGACTAACAAATATCGGATTAGATATTATATTCGAAGCTATATGTTTTTTTTTTTTTTTCGATTTTTCAAAACCTTTAAAAGGCTATAAAATAGAACTAACCAATTTTATGAGAAATGTATCTGAGGCCTTTGAAAAGGCCTTTCATCTTCGTCGTCATCGTCTTTTGTTTTGGTTGAAGGAATTATGTAGGTGCATGCAGGAACCGCCGGCCGGATGAACAACCTTTTTCGCAATGAAATTAAGTCACTTATAATATATATTCCTTCATACACCCATATATTCTTGACAAGATGGTTTGTATTCGAAAGAAAAGATTCAAGAAAAATGCAGTTTTAGTGATTGATGAGATTCTTGGTTTTGAATGCATAATTGAAACAAAAGTCAGAAAACCATCGAAATTTTCGGTTGAAAAAAATGAGAATAGTCATTGATGGGGATGTCCCGGAATTCCCGGCATCTCACCATCATTTTGAAGAATGCAATACAATTTCTTTTTTGTTTATTCTTTTTGTTAATTTGTAACATGTATTTTATATATACCATCTACTTAAAATAGAAAAAAGATAAAAAGAGGATAATTTATAACTAGCTACATACTTAGATTGTAAAGTGTTTTTATGGAAAATATATTCAGAACTTGAAAAAATGTGGTTTATTGAATTCCAGCAATCAATTTTTTTTTTTTTTTTTTTTGGAAAAAGATGTGGTTGAAACTGCCGGTTAAAAACGGCCCATATGCCGAAACTGAGCATCGTAAGGCCCAAATATGGAATTGGGCCCAAAGCCCGCTTACAGTGAAAATGAAAAACCCTAGCATCTCCACTATATCCCAAATCAAACCCTGAAATCAATTCATTGACTACCTCCGTCTCTTCTAGCACAGCACACACTCGCAACTCCGCCACAAAATGGTTAGTTCCTCTTGTGCGCTCTATCTCTCTCTCTCTCAATCTGCTCATTTGCTCATTTGAATCTTATTTGTTGTGTTGTCCAGCCGTTCAAGAGGTATGTCGAGATCGGAAGGGTTGCCCTCGTCAACTACGGAAAGGACTATGGCCAACTCGTTGTCATCGTTGACGTCATCGACCAGAACAGAGTATGTTTATCTGTCTTAATTTGTTTTGTAAACTTATGTGCACTTGTCCGAATGCTTATGTTTTCTTGTATTGGTCTGATTGGCACTTTAGAATTGAGTTAACTCGGTTGTGGTATTTGTGTCTAAACTGCAAGGTCGATCAATCCTGAATTTTTACTAGTTGCCCAGTTATCTTGCATAAGTGAGTTCATTAGTCGATACTCAACCTTGCACGTGCTTCGTGTTCTTGCTCTCTATCAGATGATATCTTTCCCATTCTTATATATGTTTTTTACCTTTTTGGCTTGTTTTTATAACTAAATATGTTCGGTGGATTATGGAGTATAATTTAACATGATATGTTTTACACTTCTTGCCATTCTTGTTGATTTACTACCAAAGATGTAGTTTGCCCTTTTGATATTCTTTTGGTGAATTATATATGTAACCTCACTATCCATTTTGCACGCAACAGGCTCTTGTCGATGCCCCTGACATGGTACGAAGCCAAATGAACTTCAAGAGGCTTTCTCTTACCGATATCAAGATTGACATCAAAAGAGTTCCAAAGAAGAAAGTTCTTATTGCTGCCATGGAGGCTGCTGGTTGGTATTTAAAACATGCAATGTTGTTGATTTGGAGTACTGCGTCAAAAAAGATGTTAACTTGGAGTATTACTTTTGACAGATGTTAAGGGCAAATGGGAAAGCAGCTCTTGGGGCAGGAAGTTGATCGTTCAGAAAAGGAGAGCTGCCCTCAATGATTTCGATCGGTTTAAGCTAATGTTGGCAAAGATCAAGGTATTACTCACCTACTGTGATTGGTATTTTCTATATTTATGCTTCCGGAGTTCGAAATTAATTAGTATCGTAGAATGAACATATATGTACCACCGTAGCAATTACTTAGTTCATGGTTTATATCACACCATGAGTACGTTGATAACTAGTAATGTAATTTGTTGCTGATCGGGTTCCGGTGCTTGCATTTTCATTGATATGTGTTGAATACCAGCAAATGCTGAACTTTTGTTTCTTCCAATTGCAGAAAGCTGGTGTTGTCCGGCAAGAGCTTGCCAAGCTTAAGAAAGAGACTGCTGCATGAGTGCTCTGCAGATTTTCGTTTAGGATGTTGAGACATGTATTTTGAAATCACTAAGAAGCAGTTTTTAAACTTAATGTATTGTCATTTCTACTTGCTTCAGAAATTATTTGGATCGTCTTTACCAGTTTTTGCTGTTCTTAAACACCCTTGTTAAAATATGTTGGTCTTTCTTATGTAGACAGTATTTTTAATTTTGTTCTAGAGAATTAAACCTGAAGTGTTGGTGTAAATTCATAATTGATATTAGAGTGTGTTTGGAAGAGCTTATTTTAATTATTTATTTGCTTTTCAATCGTATAAGGTAGTGTTTGGAATAGATTTAATAAGTTGTTTTTTGGCTTTTTGACAGCAAAAATATATTTTTTTAATATTTGGAATAAGTGTTTTTATTTTTTTTTCTTAAAATAATTCTGAATAAGTAGAAGTTTATAAGTTGATTAGGGGTTTTTTTAAAAGTAAAAGCCAAAAGAAAATGAAAAGCAATTTATAAAAGTGGTTGCAAATTAATTTTTCTAAAATTAAGTTTTTTTTTCTAATATTTGAAATAATAACAGCTTTTGCTTAACAACAATTTTAAGCAATTCTACGTAAGCATTTCTAAAACTAAACAACAAATAAAACTAAACAACTTAAATCCATAAACACCTATTGAGATTTCTTTTAGGGAACTATAATAAATATTTATTTTTATTTTTTAATATTAATATAAAAAATTTTCTGCTTTTAATTAAAATTAAAATTTTTCAGTATTAAATAAAAGCAAATAAAAAGTGTTTATAATTATCAGTTGCAAACTACAAAGGCTTGTGTGTACCATATTTTGTATACACTTGTGTCTACCACACTACAAGGGTATTGACATGTGATAAATATGGCCCAACTATTTTAATGAAAAATTCCACATGTTATGAAAAATTCCACAAGTCAATATTCGTGTGGTGTAGTACGTATATGAATATGGTACATACAAGCCGCTCCGGTTGCAAACACGACCTTAATCTCATACTCTACAGCTTAGGAAATCAGCTTTATTCCAAATATGTAAGTAAAGTACTCGAAAAATCCGATAAACGAACTTTGAATTTCTTTTATTTTGTACATGACATGTTTAGCTTATACATGAACTTTCTACTTAAAAAATAACTATCTAAAGTTGATGCGTCGAGTCTAGCTATTTAATTTCATATATCAAATAAAATAAATTCATAAATTTAAGCAAAAATTTGCATGTTTCTACATACTTGAAAAAAAAAACTAGATGAGTGAGATGTAACAATCAAGTTTGTTGGCAACAACAACAACAATCTCGCATGGACTACTATTTCCCATTTTATCACACCAGATGATATTTGACATGCAGTATATATTTAATATAAATAAAAAAATTAAATATGTATATTTCATGATAAATAAAAAAATTAAATATGTATATCTCGCATGTATTTTGGATTAAATTGGAAGTTTTTGATTTTTTTTATTTAATTTAAATCAATGGTACTTATCAATTAATTACGGAGGTGACACTTGAGTATATTTGTGTGATGTCTAAGTGTTTGTGCAACAATCTACCTACTTAGAATGTATTTGTAAGAAGCTTATTTGAAACATTTATCTATTTTTTGACCGCATAATCAATTTCTTAAGTATTTATAAAATTTATTTTATGCGTTAGCTTCTCTAAAATTAAGTAGCTAAATTGTTTGCAATAGCTTATTTTAAACATTTATCGCATAATCAGCTTTTTAATATTTGCAAATTTTATATCCTACTTTAGCTTCTCTAAAATTAAGCAATTAAACTGCTTAGTTAAACAGTTTGCTTTAAGCATCAATTGATATACTTATGGTGCTTAAAGTACCATAATCTCCCACATTCCCAAAAATATTTATTTTTTAATGTTCATTATAAAAACTCATGCTTTTACGTAAAAGCAAATACTTTCAACTTTAACCATAAACATTATATTAAGTATTTGCAAACACACCATAAGCTAACAATTTTGCATGCTTCGAAAACATTTAAAAGTTTTCCAAAAACTAAACTAATGCACTAGTCCTGTCGCTTGCAACATAGCATAGAATAGAATGGTGCTAGCATTATCATTTTTTATTTTTTATTGGAATAAGAGCAATTCCAACCATCCCTCAAGATGAGTTACGCAGTTGATGAAGTGCTCCGATCAAGCTGTAAAAATAACTATAATTTGTAGATTTTTACACTTTATTAACACTTAACAGATCAGGAATGAGAATTTAATGTGGTGCTGCATTGGACCTCTAAGCAAAAAAAAAAAAAAAAACTATTTGCATTAAAGCCCTCTAAAATCATTTGAATCACTAATAAAACTGATTTTGGGTTGGGATTACTTTTTTTTTTCTGAATTTCTTGTATTTCTCTTCTGGATTTGGATTACCTTATCTACGGATTTGGATTACCTGATTTTTTACAATTTTATTATCTTTCTAATGACTTTGACTCGAGCTTGCAACGATCTATTTGAACGAAACTTTTTGATTTATTGTAGCTTTTCTCCATAAGAGGTCAAAGTCGATCCAATGATTGGTTTAATCTTTGAGTTCAGAGAAATCTCCACAAAAACTCCAACTGCAAGGATATCTTCTATATAGTTGTAGTTTGTAGAATGAATAGACAATTTGGTGAAAGATAATAGAGAAATATTAGGCTTAAGAAAATAATAGTGTGAGCTTGTTAATACAAATGCAAGATCATATCTATATTTATACACTCAAAATTCACAACTTTGAAGATCGAAATGACTACACAACTTTCTCAGCTACAACCATGCTTTACTTTCAAAATCGAAATGACTATATGACTTTCTCAACTCTCAAAATTTACCACTTTCTGGATCGAAATAACTACACTATATTAATACACTTATTATTAAGGGTTTTTATGATTTTGTCCAAGGTTTTTTTTTTATGATTTTTTTTTTTTTTTTTTTTTTTTTAATAATATCTATTTATCATTATATTGTGCCATTAATATGAAAAAAACTATGAGAGAGGGAGTATATGGGAACATAAAAGTTGGTCACACGATATGAAAACGGTTAATATATTTTCCTAAAGACGAGACGAGCATAAAGACCTACACTAATATCCTTCCTCATTGCAATCCCAAATTTAGAATCGATTATCGAACCAAAGAGCATCTTTACATTTGTTTATGTGGCGAAAAAGGAGAGAGATGGTAAACCACTGCAAATTCTTAAACATTTGACCCCGACTTCAGCAATCTGTGACTTGTGCGCGATCATAAACAGAATTCTCCAAGAAACCCAACAGATTTTGTGATTTCTCTGCAAACATGAACATCTTCTCCAAGAAACCTACTGCCAAAGGTTCGATTATGTCCGATGTCTCTCTCACTCAAATTAATTTTACAGTTTATTTCAATAATTATTCATTTGAATTGGACCGGATGAACTCTGTCAGCTGGTTGACTTTTGTAGGGCTTGATGATTTTCTTATTTATGAATTCTGTTTTGTTGCAGAGGCGCTTCGGGAGAGCAAGCGAGAGATGGCGAATGCAACTAGAGGTTTGCTAACATAATTTTTGTTTTAGTTATTTACTTGATTGACTAGAAAAATCATTGAACCTACTCATTAGGGACCAGCTTTAACATGTCCATGGTTGATTCCTACGTAATAGGAATTGCTTGATGTAATTTTCATGACAAGTATTGAAGTTCAGAAATGCTTCAAGTTAGTTTTCCATGCATACCTTCATTGAAGCATTTCTTGTCATACCTGCAGTACCTTTAGAAACTAAATCAATCATAAATTATGGTAGATGTCTCGCCACATTGAAATCCTTATAGGTATTAAAAGAAGTTTTTGTTTGGGATGATATAATATAGCACAGTCGACTCATATGCATGTGTGACGAGTATGTGGAATTTTAGCTCTTCTGAGGGATGATCTTTGTTAATATTGATGTATCAAAGTTTGAATAAAGGTGATATGGCTAATTTGTTGTTGATTACATACAAATGATATCAGTAAAACTGTATAAATGAGCAATTAGTGCTAACATTTATTGTGAAAACATGATTGCATGCAAATGACCGATCACTGTTGATATATATTCCTAACTGAATTCTTTGTATTTTGAAAATTAAGAGCGATTCATCCAATCAAAATTAAGTATATGTATTATATTATATTTTGGTACCTAATTTTGGTTCAGGTGTGGAGAGGGAAATTCATACACTGCAATTAGAGGTATGTCACAGGCTTGATAACATCTTTCTTTAACTATTATCTTTTCTTTTTGCGTACAAAGAAATGTTGGTTACTTGTTATGCAGGAAAAGAAGCTTGTAGCCGAGATAAAGAGAACTGCTAAAACAGGGAATGAGGTATGTAGCCAATTCTAATTTTACATGGTCAATAAGCTCTGCATAAGGGATTGCGTGATATACATATTTTGTTCTCCCTGCACTTTCCAGGCAGCAACCAAAACTCTTGCTCATCAATTAGTAAGGCTCCGGCAACAGATAGCCAAGTTACAGGCTAGTCGTGCTCAAATGAGAGGTATAGCAACACACACACAGGTAATGTATCTATACATTTCGTAAGGTGTTTTCTTGTTCCAGTTGCTCTCGTTTCTTTCGGTTTGGCTCACAACTAGGCATCTCCATTTGCAGGCAATGTCTGCACAAACATCTATAGCTGTTGGTATGAAAGGTGCAAGTAAAGCTATGGCAGCAATGAATAAGGTTAGATCATAACACTTTTAGAAAAATGGTATGTATTGTGAAAACCGGATAACAACCTCTATTCATTTTTCTGATGCTGCATTTTTCTTCTAGTGTGTTTCTTTCTGAGGTGGGATTTTAAATTTTCTGTTCCTAAAGTGACATCTAGTAATCTGGAGGTATTGGTGTTGGTTGCTTTTTAATTTGGCTAATTACATATCTAATTCACTGAATTGCATTTACTTGCAGCAAATGGCACCTGCAAAGCAGGCACAAGTCATTCGGGAATTCCAGAAGCAATCGGCCCAAATGGATATGACCGTAAGTTTCTGGCAGTGCATTTGATAGACTGTTGTTCTTTTACATGAATTCAAAATCTTGTTTCTTTATTGTGGTGCATTTTGCATTTGTAGACTGAAATGATGTCTGATGTCATAGACGACGCTCTTGATAATGATGAAGCTGAAGATGAAACCGAAGAGTTAACAAACCAGGTATCTCTTTTCAGCTTGTATCCATGTTCAGAATTCCCTGGTTGAGATTATCTGTGCTATATTTATTTTGTAAGAGCAAGATATCTATGCACGAGTTTTGTGTATGCATAGGCTAAGGTTTGAAAATTAAAATGTACAATTTGCTTTTGGTACCTTTTGAACTAAACATGAATATTAGTAACTTAGAAAAAACGGTTGTATGCATGGAAAGACATGAAATTGAAACTCCGAAACGAGTTCAGAATGCAATATTGTATTTCGATAAAGTGAATAAAATCAATGTGCACTAACAGATACTAGAAACAAATTGGAAAAATGCATCAATTTATGAAAGAAAAAAATGTGATTGTAGAAATCACAGATTCTGTATTTTCATTTGTGTTAGCTAATTTGTTTAGATGCCTTAACATATGATTGGTACATATCAATGGAAACTTTTCATCACTCCATGCATGGACCTCTTCTTTAGTTGCGTCTTATTATTCACTGATTGATAAGCATTTAAAAATCTGTAAGAAGGGCATAGAGCCAGCAGAAAGAAATAGTAAACAGTTTCATATCAACAATCTAATATAACTACTGGGATTAGTATTGTTATTTCACACATTGTGCAGTGTTATTGCGGTTTATTTACTAGTTTATGAATGATTTTTTTCAGGTGCTGGACGAAATTGGTGTGGATGTGGCCTCACAGGTGTGTTCCGTTTTGTTCCCACCCCAACTCCCGGGTTTAATTGTGAATTTAGTTTTTTTTTTTCCCCCTGTGCAGTTATCAGCTGCTCCAAAAGGAAAAATTGCTGGGAAGAAGGCAGAGGATGCTAGCAGGTATGTATTCATTTCTTACACTTTCTCTCATAAGTGTTCAAATTCATGATGATCTTTATTTCTATTTTATAGTTTTCTAATATTCAGGATTTATGTCTCTTATGGACCAGCTTTTTGTGCTTCTTTTTTCACTTGAGCTATATGTATTTTTCTGACATTTTCATTTGCATCTTACTTTCACTTTCGTGTAGTTCGCGAATGGATGAACTTGAGCAGAGATTGGCAGCACTTCGAAATCCTTGAATTTTACCGCATATTCTGCTTCATGCTTTATTGATTCCGATGCAGATTGAGATTGTACATAATCCTCCCTCGCTGTTATGTCTCAAAACTATGTTTCCGAAGGGATGTCTTAGAACTGTTTGATAACCCTTCATATGTTTTTCTGCACGAGCAAATGCATACCGATTCCTTAGATTTTGATGGCGTTGTACTCTCTTTCTCTCTCTCTCTCTCTCTCTCATGACAGCCATGACTTGAAGATGTTGCACAAAGACAATGTTACAGTAATTCTGAGTGAAAGTGGTTGAAGGAGCATTTTATAACTTCTAGTCCACTAAAAAAATATCCAAGAACTGGAAAATTAACCTTAACAACTAGACTTGTGAATAAATATTTCCGTACATATATAAACAAAATTATTAGAGCCCAGTAGAACTGGAAAATTAACAAAGTTACTACAGCTATTTTGCCCACTAAAACTGAAAATTGCCACCCATCAATTCCTTGGATGAGCGTACAAACACAATGCATTACAACAGAGAACTCCAAACAAAAACCTTACTGTCAAAAAAGAAGATTGGAGAGAACTCCAAACTTGGCATGGCTCTTCAGTGACAGTTATTTCCTTACTGAGAGGAACTCGAAGCTCCGTAGGTCCTCACGAGAGCCTGCCGTGCGGGAAAAGGGCGACGGCTTGGGCTCAGTGCCGGATTGGAGTTTTTGTGTAGAAATAGATAGACGACCGTTGCTTGATACCAATCTGCTAGAGCGGCCATCAGTAGCCTCTAGAGATGAGCTCTGTCTGCTGCTTGAAATGGCTGCTGCTCTCTTTGTAGAGTTCACATTTCGTGCAGCGCGTCCTCTTTCTACTTCAAGTTGCTGCACAAAAACATCACAACTAGGTCAGTAGAAAACCTCAGCATCGAATGGGTAAATCTCAGAGCATGAAAAACACGAGAAGGAGAAACCGACACGCACCACATCTCTGGAACATCTTCTAGAGTCCGGTGTCTTGACGGTTCACCATGACGACCAGCTAAAGCATTTTTCCTAGAAAAAGCTTCAACCGCACCTGAGAATCTCTCTCTAATATCTTGCCCTACTGCAAATAAACAATCATCAGATAATATATATATATATATATATATATATATATATATATATATATATATATATAACGAACTCATAAACTACCAATAATCAGCAAACAATCATCATAAAATTCAAAATTCTCTTCAGTCTCCTTCATGTTTTTTATTTTGGCACATGCTGCACTTTTGATTCTGAAAAACTGAAACCCTGATAGCTATATAATTTTAATTTCATGGCCTTGGGTTTTCGACCTTGAAAAATGTGTTAAGGATAAAGATAGATCGAGAACCCCTTTTCATTGCCAGTCTTTACAAGTTTGATGCATGGAAGCACTTCACAGATCTCAATATTCTAGCTAAGAAAAAGCTTTTACAGATTATCTCAAGTTCAATATTAATAATTTATTCCAGTTTTAAACATGATGTAAAAAGGTACAGTTATTGTAACATGGTATGCACCTGATGTTCTTCTTGGTTTTTCACCAGAGGTTCCAGCAACGGCATTGCCAGAGGGATTCTGCAAGCAAATGCACCAGTTTATGCAGTTATACTCAAAGTCGAAGCACATACTAAAGGATAAACATATGCAGCACTAACCCTTGCTTTAGAACTAGAACCACTCTGAGGATGCTTTGTCCAATCAAATACATAGTCAAATTGGTAACCTGTGTGAATATCACAAGTTCACGATGAAATACAAAATGGTCAAGGAGAGAATTTTAAGCAAGAGTACACAAAATAATCTCGTAACAAGAGGATATCCAGAAATTCAACAGCCTCATAGAGTTAGGAATTCATTACCTTCATGTATAAATAAGTCACGGAAGAGCCTCTTCAAGTAAGAATAATCCGGCTTGTCCTCAAATCTTAATGAACGGCAATAGTGAAAATATGAAATGAACTCTGATGGATATGACTTGCATAGTACCTGTAATAAATTGAACATGGACTGAAGTTCCTTTTCACTAACTACCATGTAATTCGCTAAAGTGAACCACCAAAGATGGAGAACAAATTAGATAAAATGTGAAAATCAGACAGGATTTGTAGTTTAAGAGTTAAGATCAGGGAAAATAATACTGGACCATACTTCTACTTGCTTCATTTGAATGGAAAGCGAAAGGTGGAATTCTGCACTTTAAACAATTTATTTTTTTCTCTTAAAACTTTTTTCAAAGATAGCTATTGCAAAGCTACTGGTGCAATTCCGCGCTTAAAACAATTTTTATTTTATTTTTCTTATAACTTTTTCTTACATAGTTAAGTTTTTTTAAATAGAAAAAAGAGATTGCTTGACGGAAAATTTTATATGTAAGGTGTGCAGTCGAATTTGCTGATCATTGGATATGAAAATATCAAAAGAAAAAGCAAGCTCAAATAACTCAATGCAGTAATATCGGAATAATGAAATTTGACTTATAAATCACGTATCAAGGTCCGGGTTGCAATTACTGGTTATAGCTCCACAATTTGGAGGATATATTTTCAAACAAGGACCACACCAACACCAAGGATGCAAACATGGGCCATGATATGTACCTCTACGGGAGTCAACATTTTTTTCTCACTGATCCTGTCATATTTTTGCTTCTTGGTACCAGCTTTAAGTCCTTGCCAGGGAAGGCTAATAGAAGAAAATGTCGAATAAGTATGGGAAAATTCTCTACAACTGTCAAATAAAAAAGTACTCTAAACAAAGTAGAAAATGTCGACAATCATAACAAGTAGGCCCTGTCAACCAACCTTCCTCTTAGAAAATACATTAGGATATAACCAAGACACTCTAAATCATCTCTTCGGCTTTGCTCTGCCAGGCACAAGCAAATAACATACATATTAGAAGACATTATATTGAATCATTCTCAGGAAGACCATATTCCACGGGCATAAAGAAACTTAATAACTGAATGATTCATCACTTACCAACCCCAAGGTGTGTATTGACGCTGGCATAGCGAGCAGTACCAATAAGATTCTTGTTTTCCCTGGACAAGATTTTAATATAGTAAAAAAGTTATCCAAAGGCAACAACTGAATTTGGTCGGAACCCAAAATAGAAATCTGAAGACATAGCACTCGTGATTTTGAAAAGTCAGGAGCTCAACGGGAACATATGCTCACATTCAAACACAAATACCTACCCTATATTTTAAGTTCATTAATATGAAAAGTTAAATCAGCAAATGTATACATTAAACAAACAGAAGCCAAACACTTTAGACTATATCAGACTTTCTCCTCTTCCTCTCCTAGTGAATTATAGTCCTTCAAATTTATTGTACAATACTTAAGATGAATAGATGATTATTACATTATAAAGGCATGAAAAAGACCAAGTGCCTTTAGACTCAACCAAAATAGAGGCACAAACAAACCTGTAAGGAATGTGCCTATGAGTCTGGAGATCCCTATATTTCTTAGCAAGACCAAAGTCTATGATGTAAACCTGCAAATGATAAAACCAACGTCATTGAAGAGCAATTTACATATATTTAAAACAATGTTGTTTAATTGAAAATACTCACAGTCACATTACGTGTAACGAGGCTAACTAAAATCTATTGGAAGTATAATTTATAGTTAAGGATTAATAGCATAATGTATAAAAGAGTGTAAGAAACAGTAAAAATCCAAATGATGGTAGAGTCACATACCTGGTTTGCTTTGCGCCCCAAGCCCATCAAAAAATTATCAGGCTTAAGATCACGGTGAAGAAATCCCCTTGAATGTGTGTATTCCACTCTATTAATCTAAGAGTCAACCATAAAATTAAATATTAGACCCAAGTTGATACCGAAAACTCCAACCTCCATAGTGAATTACAAAAAACTAAATGTTCTTACTAATTGATCTGCAAGCATTAATACTGTTTTCAAGGAGAATTTCCGGTTACAGTAGTTGAACAGATCCTCCAGACTTGGTCCCAGAAGATCTATGACCATGATGTTATAATCATTCTCAGCTCCAAACCATTTCAAGCTGGGTACACCAGCTACACAAAAACATAAGGCAACACTCAGCTAATTCATCATTTTCATTTTAACTCAAGTCAGAAGAGAAGAGTTCTACAACATCACTACAGCACTTGGGGAACATAAGGGATGAAGACACATGACAATAAATTTTCTACATCAAGGGAAGAAGATATCATGTTCACAGTATCATTGCCTCCACAGACAATATGGCCATAAAGCAGGTGAAGAACTTTAAATCATTCTTAAATGAATGTTCAGCGAAATATGTTGCGGCAGCAGAACAGGTTTGTGGAACATTGTTAACTGAAGTTACTAAAGAAAACATCTATGGTATGGATTTTCTGTAAGGATCAGAGTTAAGTTTGATGAAAGCATGAAGATAAGGATTTCCTAGTAATACCAAAATTCAATTGATTTCAGATCCATCATGATGCTTGAAAAATAATAAATGTTCTTAACTTCTTATGTATGGATATAAAATCTGTAGTACTCCATAGTTATCTAAAGAAGCACCAAGTTTGACGATATCATATCATAAATTTCTGAGTCTAAATGAGTAATGAGATTCAGGCCAATCAGCCAGCGACTAAAAATTCAATTGTTTTGGGGGCATTGGGAGGCGCATACGCACAAACTTATACATATGAGAGAGAGACTTACTTCCTCCCTGTAGAAGCATATAAACTTTTGACTCATACTGAAGTTGAGGGTGTTTGGTCCTAATTGGTTCCTGGTCACAGATGTAAAGGAACATAAAAATAACTTACAAAGACAACAAGTAATATCATATAGAAGTAACATTGGAGTTTTCCTCTCATAAATAACTTGCGCTATTTCAAAGAGCTTCAAGTAACCAAAGAAATCTTAACTGAGATATAAATAATTTCTAGGAATCTCAGGCTCTAGAATGATAATGAGAAATATGGTGATTCAAGCATAAGCATACACAAATATCAGAATACCAGAAGTAGATATAATAACACTCCAACATGTCAAAAAAAAAAAAAAAAAAAAAAAAAAAAAAAACTGAAGCAAAAACCCACCAGCTTGACAGCTATTTCTTCTCCACTTTGTATGTTCACACCTACATAGACACAAAACAAAGAAAGAGACTGGTACCTCAAACACTACATGCAAAAAATAATACGCAATGAAATGGAAATATACTTTTTCAAAAAAGGACTAAACGTATACCTATATATAGTTCACCAAATGAACCACACCCAATTTTCCTACCAAGCTTAAACTTGCCACCCACAATATGATCCATGGCAAGGCCAATTCAATTGAGCAGCTCCAGAATTCCCAACTTCTCTTCAATTTCAACCTGAGTCTCAACCCTATTGGCACAAAATCTCCCCCACATAAAATGCAAGACAGCACGGCGGATCAAAGAAATGCCAATGAAAATGCTGATCAATGTTTTTCCCCCGGCCTAACAATACAAACCCTGAGTCCAAACCCTAATTGTCAAAATGATCGCCAATCATCATTGATCGCATTGAGCATATCCAACCGAAAATGCCGAGCAAAATGCACCAGGTATGTCTAATGTCATTACCTGAAGAGTAAGCGGCGTTCATAATCTATACAGGAAGCGTATTGATCGAAGCTTTGATGCTGATGGATAATATAAGATGGAGACAAACCAGCGAAAAAGTATGGAAGATAGTTAGAGATGAGAGAGAAAGCTGAAAGAGGTTCCCGGGGAGAAAAATGTGTAATGTGTGCGTCTGTATGCGATAGAGGAGAGGACAGGAGAGGGGGAGAGAGAAATGCAAATATTAATGGTTTTCTGTAGGAGTTGTGGGTGGTGGGAATTCATAAAATAAACCATAGTATTTTTTGGGTTTCTTTATAGTAGTATTTTTTGTATAATGTATGTGATTTTGTTTCATTTTGGACTTTAAAATAATCTTATAAGAGTATTCGTTATTGTATGTAATTGTGTGTCACACTTGATGTTGAAGCACTAGTTATATTAATATTCCCTCCGTCCCATAGAAAGTGTCTCTCTTTCCTTTTCAGGGTGTCCATAGAAAGTGTCTTATTTCCTAAAAAAGAAGTGAGCCCTACACCTTCACCAACTCAAATCAATTTAAAATAATTAATTAATTACATGAGTTTCACATCTCTACTTCATAAACCAATTTTAAATAATTTATTAATTGTACGGATTCCACATCTTTACCAACTAAAATAACTCTACTAAAACTCCGTGTCCCATAGAAATGAGACATTTTCTATGGGACAGAGGGAATATAAATAATAATTTGTGGGATTCTTTAAAATAAAGCATTCACTAACATTAATACTATATTACAAAGAATAAAATAAGTTTTGACAACTCTTATACTGCCATATGCCTCTTATGACTGTACAAATAACAAGACGCAAATATTCAAACAATCAATGAGCTCAATACGTTGGATTAAATTACATTCGCTAACTAGATTACGTTTCTAATAAATATGTTTTATCAGTGTGTAACACTCTTAAAAATACGATGCTCTTACTCTATATCAGCTAAAACGAACATATGTAGTGTAACACTCTAATTTAAATAACACTTTATTTTGAAAATTAAGAACCAATAATTATATAAAGAAAACTGTGTAGCAAGACTTTGTTCAAAATCTGATAGTAACTTCAAATTATGCCGAAAACTTGAGGTTTAAACCAAAATAACTAAAGCAAGAGAAAATGGCTAAAGACAAAGTACAAGTGCGTCAATCGATCTTCCACACGCCTCCGTGCTCATTTTCTTGAAACGATTAGTGAGGGATGAGTATACATAGTACACTCAATGCGGGACAGATGCTATGATTTATCCAAACTGATATAATCGAACAACATATGTAATAATTCACAATATAATAACGTCACCACAAAGACGGAAAATGATAAGTTGTGCACAACCGTGAGGTTAAAATGAAGGATAATTATAAAGTCAATCCACAACATATGAAATGTTAAAATGAAGGATGACTAAATAATAAATCCAAGAACACTCACAAGAGGTTAATATGAAGGATAACGAGATAGCCAATCCAGAACATATGAAATGTTAAAATGAAGGATGACCACTAGTTAATCCAAGAACCATTTTATAATGAATATGAAATAATACGCGTCGACAATCACATCAATAAGGATAATCATAAATCAACAGCATAAGTAAGAGTCCACACACCTTGATTCCACTGTGTAAATGACTTGAACAAAAATAAGATAATTTAATGTCTTAGTCGCGCCACACATAAATATATTCAATACAAATTCAAATTTATAAATAAATATTCATACAAAATAAAATGCATGATAATTCCGTAAGGTATATAGTATTTTCTGATTGGAAATTTTCTAAATAATATCATAGCTGCCGTACCATTAAGCCAAAAACCCGAATCAGATCCTAAACAATTTATACAAATAAAACCATATCTATTGTACACATGTATAAACCATAGTCAAACTAATATATATATATATATATATATATATTTACATCTATGCAACACTCCTACCAAACCATTCATGCTGTATACATATACACATATACATATTAATATATACTCCCTCCGTCCCGCTCCATGTGACACACTTTTCATTTTGGGCGTCCCGTCTCAAGTGACACACTTCCAAAAATAGAAATAATTTAAAAAAAAATCATAAATTTTCTCATACTTTATCAATTCTCTCTCATACTTTTTCATTTCTCTTTCCTACTTTAATCATTTATCTCTCTTATTTTATTATTTCTCCGAAAACATTTTTGTCACTTGAGCTGGGACGGAGGGAGTATATAATTAACTTGAAGAAATCAGAGGAACACGTGACTGTCGAAAGGGATGATTTACAAATCATACTTTACAATATAATATTAACTTTGTGAAAATGATATATTACATCAAAAGGAATTTGAGTTATATATATATATATATATACATATATCACTCTCCAAAGAAAATGAGAAAAAAATGCAGTAGAGCCAACCCAAAAATTCTCCCCACCTAAACCGACTGCCGACAACAAATCTTAAACCTCTGCATCTTGTTGCTCAAAAATTTAATTAACAGAATCAACCATCTCCTTTAATATCTAAAAACCTAGGTTAACAAGTCATTCTAATATTGCTCTACAACTCCAGAAAAATTAGGATGATTAACCTTAATTCCAGAAACAAACGAATACCCAAAACCTAATATATATATATATGCATTCTCATGAAAATGTATATACATCATTACCGAAAATTAGGATGATTTACCTTGATTCCAGAAACAAACGAATACCCCGGCTTGAGGAAAAAAAACAAGTTTCTTTAACTTGAAACAAATCTGATGATATTTTTTTTTAGAATTTGACTGAGGTGTGGTAATGCAAAAACGGCGCACCTTTTCTAGGTTTTTATACAAGCAAATCTTAAAGATATTATTGAAACGTTAAAATAAAACGGTAGCTAGCCTTTTCAAATTTCCATATTCATTTTAAGATAATTTATTTAATTATGAAATCAAAACTTTAGAAAAGAAAGTGGCAGGAAGACAACCTAAGACATTCACGTATACATATACATATATAATATATATCTATCCCAAATTATTATTATTATTATTATTATATAAATCAAAGTTCTACTTTTGAACGGGTTGTGACATGTAGTTATATATGTAGTTGACTATTGATGGAGTGGAACGGAGGGAGTATTTGATTCTTGCTCCTTACTTTTCTCAACTGCACAACGTCCACTTCAAACACTTTTTTCTGTTACACACGAGCAATCTTTATTCCATGAATTCAACTTCACTAACTTCTTTTCACAAATCACTCAATGAATGATTTACGTTTTATTATTCTATTATTCTACATATGTTGTTCTATTTATTTACATGCACGTAAATAAATAATATCTACTTGAAAATACTCATTTGGTAAATCATTAACTATCGAATTATTCATGTTGTCACTTGTGTTGTTTGATATCAACATGTTTCAAGTAATCTCAAAAGTTATTATCATGATATAATATATTTAGTTTACTTATATTGTGAGAATATAGAAAAGTAGTTATGGATGAGTATCTATGTGTTTTAGTCGTACTTTTAAAATTGATTTTATAGCCATGTAAATAATTGAATACTAGTATTATTTTATAATTATAATTTATTATTAATTTTTTTTTTTAAAGTTTTGACAACTGCTTATTATTCCCAAATTTTCTTGATTTTGCTGGGGTGAAATAAACTTTTAGATTCTACACACAACAAACTATTAGTTTGCAAATAATATATTTTCAGTTGTTTCTACTTTAAGTATATAACATACAAAAATCGCATAAATTCTTTAATAAGTTAGTTTTACCTATTTATCAATAATTAAAAAATTGTAAGAAATGTCGAAAGGTGTTCGAATGGGATCGGTCCAATGGATCGTTCCCCTTTTCCAGATTGAGTTGACCCATAAATGGGATTGAAAACCTAGCACAACTAAACCTTTTACAAGTTAGGCAAAATCATTTCACATACTATATATTTATTGAAATTTCATGTATACTTTGTTATATAAGTAAGCTATACAATTAAGAGTACTGGTCTAACCGTCAATTTAGATGTAGTATATACTTGGTGGTTACGCATTCCGCCACGTGGACCCCAAATCTCACGAGCAAAGCAATGCTCCGGCGCAGGTCAACAAAATTGCTACGGAGAAATCAGCGTAATGAAACTGAAAACAAAAACCAAGGAAAGACGTGCATCTATTTTCCCCCGACTGTGAAGATCGATTCCTAATTCCTAAAGAATCCAAAATGCTTAACCGCCTCAACTATTGTAGTCGATAACATCGCGACCGCCGGAATTTCAATTATTTTCTCCCGAAATTCGGATGTTTGTTTGCATCTCGTTTGAATTTCTTCGAGGAAATTGCAGGTAAAAGGTCTGTTGGAATTTTCTGACTTGCATATGGATAGTGCGTCGGAACTGTTTCTCATCTCATACTTGATTTTTTTGTCTATTATCATTTCTGATTCTAGCGAAAAATTGGAGTCAGTAGGGTTCTAATTGACGACCTCCGAGCATCGATTGTTATGCATGTTGCTGTTTTATGCATTTGTAGTTCTGTTGAGTGAATTGCCTGTTTATTGCTTCAGAAATATTTGACTCATTTTAGGAGGGTTTAGCGGTCTGAATCTTTAATTGTCTTTAGTAAGCTGCATTGTAGCTAAATGTATGAATCAACTTTAGTACATTATCAATTTTCATGCTGGTAAATAGTGAAAAAATCTTGTGATGGCAGGTAGCCATCGTATTAGTCGAGGAGGTCACTGAGTTCAATGGAAGAAGAGGAAGAGGACAGAGTTTTGCTGAATGCTTTAGGCGTCACTTCGGCCAATCCAGAAGATATTGAGCGTGACATTATTGATAAGGTTGTATTTTGTGTACTAATTTAGGTGTGCGCTGATCATAATGGCAATGTAATTCTATTTTGACACTGAACTTATAGAATCTCTATCTGGATAGGCGAGAGAAAATGCAGGAGTCTCTGACTCAGCCGCTGAAGGCAAAGTGGAGGAACTTGATGCAGTAAAGGGCAACGGGACCTTGGTTAACAAATTAAGGGCAGTGAAACATGAAATAGATGCTGTTAGGTCAACAGTGGAACAGTTAGAGAACTTCAAGAGAGACAAGGATCAACTTTCTGATGATGACGATGACAAGACAGAGCAAGACAATGCAGAAGGGGATACGATTGTTCTTCAGTCATCTTCAAATGATTTGACCCTTCAGCATGCTCTTGCAGCAGATCGTTTAGAAAGCCTGCTGAAAACGAGGGCTCAGCTTGAAAAGGAAATTTCAGATGCTTCTAAGCATAATCAAGATGATGGCAGGTCGATTAGAGACCTCATAAAAGAAGTGCCCAAATCCAAGCGATGGTTGAAGGAGGTTGATAAAACGAGCCGTTATAAGAACAAACGGCTTAAAAAAGTTTCTGTCGATGAAGGTGATGATTTTGAAGCGATTTTAAATGCAGCTTCTGTGGGGTTTGTGGAAACCGTGAGTGATTTCTTACTGTTCTTTTGACTTGTCGTATGTAGCTATAAACATCAAAGTCAGTTGATATCTCACTGCTTGTTCTAGGAAAGGGATGAGCTAATTCGGAAAGGAATATTAACTCCCTTTCACAAGCTTAAAGGATATGAACGCCGTATCCAAGAACCAGAATCATCCACTAGACATGTGGCATCTCGGGACCAAATGGAAAATAATGATCTTGCTTCCTCAAGCATAACCAGGGCTGTCCAGTTAATGTCTGAGGCTTCAAAGGCACGTCCGACAACCAAGATGCTCGATCCTGAGTTAGCACCGAAACTTGACCCGCCAAGCTTCCCATTTCAAAGGCTTCAGAAGTCACTGAAGATCCCTCAATCCCTCAAAACAGAGTTAAAGGAGGCCAAAGAAATCACTAGGAAGAAAAAAAGGCCTCCACCTGGGAAGAAGTGGAAAAAGTTGGTCTCTCGTGAACTTGAGGAAGAAGGTGATATGACAACACTGTTGGAATGTATTAGTTATTCTTTGTATTCTTTTATCAAATTTGATAGAAAAGCACAATTTTTTTCATAAGTTTCCTTCATTTTATATGTGCCTTTTACGGATTTCCAGTTCATTGTCTTTGTTATAGTTACTTCTATTTTCCACCTCTTCCCTTGAGTGACTAATTTTTTGAGAATTTTACTTGCACAATAATGAAGATTTGAAGACCTCCAGTGATGAAGGCAATGGCCTTGACGAAGCAGAAGATGGGGATGATGATGTATCGCCTTTTGTGACTCTTGAGGGGGGATTAAAAATCCCAGAAACAATATTTAGTGAACTTTTTGACTATCAGAAGGTCGGTGTCAAATGGTTATGGGAACTTCATTGTCAAAGAGCTGGTGGAATAATTGGCGATGAGATGGGCCTTGGTAAAACCATACAGATCCTGGCCTTTCTCGGATCATTGCATTTCAGTGGATTATACAAACCGAGCATCATTATTTGTCCTGTCACACTCTTGCAGCAGTGGAAGCGAGAAGCAAGGAAATGGTACCCAAGCTTTGCTGTGGAGTTATTACATGATTCTATGCATGAAAGACCGATTAGAAAAAAGAAACCAAGATCAAGTGATAGTGATTGTGATACTGATGATTCGAGTGACAGCGATGAAGAAAAATCACTATCAAAAAGTACTAAAAAGTGGGATTCTTTGATAGATCGTGTCTTGAGATCAGAATCTGGACTACTAATAACCACATATGAGCAACTTCGTCTGCAAGGGGATAAATTACTTGATGTTGAATGGGGATATGCAGTTTTAGATGAAGGACATCGAATTCGGAATCCAAATACTGAAGTCACTCTTGTTTGCAAGCAGTTGCAGACTGTTCATCGCATAATAATGACCGGTGCTCCAATTCAGAATAAGCTATCTGAGTTGTGGTCTTTATTTGATTTTGTATTCCCTGGGAAGTTGGGTGTCTTGCCAGTATTTGAGGCAGAGTTTGCAGTTCCTATATCTGTTGGTGGTTATGCCAATGCAACTCCATTGCAAGTATCCACTGCCTACAGGTGCTTTTAACGTGCTACCTTGTTGTCGCATCATATATTATAGAGTTCAGTTCTTCAAAATGTACTAGTGTTGGCAATGTAGTAAGTTGCAAGAATTAGATTAAAAGTGATCTGTTTAAGAAGACACAGAAATAAATACCTTAAACCAAAATGAAGAGATTGTTATTGCATCAGAGTCTATAGCACTTGACATTCCATTATCTTTACGAATATGCCTTTCTAATCGACAAATGACTTGAGCTAATGAATGGTAAAAGGACCGGTTTGGCATTAGGCTGCCTTAACTGTCGTCATGTCCACCGTTTTGTCAAATTTTGGCTCTACATTCCTCCTCTTCTTTGTCTAATTCTAGTTTTTACAGGTGTGCTGTTGTCCTACGTGACTTGATCATGCCTTATCTTCTACGCCGAATGAAGGCGGATGTGGATGCTCAGCTTACAAAAAAGACTGAACATGTCCTCTTCTGCAGTCTTACACCTGAACAGCGATCTGTGTATCGTGCTTTTCTTGCTAGCTCAGAAGTAGAACAAATTTTTGATGGAAGCAGAAACTCATTGTATGGAATTGATGTTATGCGCAAAATTTGCAACCATCCTGACCTTCTTGAAAGAGAACATTCTCATGGAAATCCAGATTATGGAAATCCCAAACGCAGTGGAAAAATGAAAGTTGTTGCTGAAGTACTTCATGTCTGGAAGGAGCAGGGACACCGTGTTCTTCTTTTTTCACAAACAACTCAGATGCTTGACATTTTGGAGAATTTTCTTGTTGCTGTTGGCTATAGTTACAGGAGAATGGATGGTATGACTCCTGTGAAACAAAGAATGGCTCTGATAGACGAGTTTAACAATTCAAATGATGTATTCATATTCATTTTAACAACCAAGGTTGGTGGCCTGGGAACAAATTTAACTGGTGCTAACAGAGTGATAATCTTTGATCCTGACTGGAATCCCTCAACGGACATGCAGGTGAGCAATTTTCCGATCTTAATTTAGTGTTATGTTTTTTTGAAATAAAGAATGAAGTTGGTACTTCTATTCTTAAATGTTTGATCCCTGAACTTAATTTTAAGTCTTTTGTACTGTTTTTTCATGAGTTTTCAAGGTCAATTTTGATGTGCTTCTGTGTCTGAATTCAAATGGTTGATATGAACCTATATTTTGTTGATGGTCTGAGTCAGGCTAGAGAACGTGCTTGGCGCATTGGTCAGAAAAAGGATGTAACAGTTTATAGATTAATTACTCGTGGAACGATAGAAGAGAAGGTGTATCAAAGGCAGATATATAAACATTTCCTTACCAATAAGATACTGAAGAATCCACAGCAGAGAAGATTCTTTAAAGCCCGTGATATGAAGGATCTTTTCACCTTGAATGATGATGGCGATGGTGGCTCCACTGAAACATCTAGCATTTTCAGCCAGTTATCTCAAAATGTAAATGTTATTGGGGGTAGCAAAGATGATCAGAATGATTCAACACCCCTGAAACCTAGCACATCGAAAACTGATTCAGAGAAAAAGGAGGTAGGTGAAAATATTGGTGAAGACAAAGCCAACCTCAGCGATACGAAAATTGATGAAGAGACGGGCTTTTTGCAGAGTCTCTTTGATGCGCACGGGATTCATGTGAGTTCTTAATTGCTTTTGTCAATTGTTTACTTAGGATTTAATCTATTTCAAAATTTGTTGAACTTCTTGGTCTTGAATATTGTCATATTTTGATGTATATTTTGCAGTAAAAGTACTTGTTTTTCTAATGGATAGTATGGATATAATGATGGATAATAGTGTAGCATTTTAAGGGTAAGTGTATCCTGAAGGGAAAAGGGAGAATAAAGTAAATCATGATTGAACCAACTTTTGCTGCGCTCTGTCCTGTATGTTATCTATAAAACCATCTGAAGCTGAGTCCATATAATTACTCCCTCCCTTAAATTGTCCTGCTGTTTTTCTGACAATAAATTGAATGTCTTACTGTTGCGGATTGCTGTTTTTATCCCAGGCGTGATTGGAGTCAGATTTGAGTTCATATCATTACTTGTTGTTGTCTTCATCCAACAATTTAGAGATTTCAACATCGTCTTGCATGATACTCCAGCAAAATTAAGCTTTATGTCTCATTGATATATACTATTCATGCGGCCCTTGCTTTTTTGATTTTTTTGTTTTCCACTAAAATAATCAGTTGAGTTTTCTAGAGTGCGGTAAATCATGATGCAATTATGAATGCTCATGATGAAGAGAAGATGAAGCTCGAGGAGGAGGCCTCAAAAGTTGCTCAAAGAGCTGCAGAAGCCTTGCGACAGTCACGAATGCTTCGGAGCCGAGAAAGTATAAATGTTCCAACCTGGACTGGCAAATCAGGAGCTGCTGGTGCACCGTCATCTGTGAGGAGGAAATTTGGGTCTGCAGTTAGTTCTCACTTGGTGAGTTCAAGGCAATCAGAAGAGTGTTCAAATAATGGTGCCATCAAGTTAAATGGATTTGCTGCTGGGGCATCTTCTGGTGAAGCGTTATCTTCAGCAGAGTTGTTAGCTAGGATCAGAAGGAACCAAGAACAGGCTGTCAGTGATGGGCTTCAGCATCAGTTAGCCTCTAATGGAAGACAACAGTCTGCCGCTAATGGGCATTCTAGATCAGCAAGCAGCTCCGGAGTACTTCCAGAACTTCTGATTCGTCAAATATGTACTTTGATCCAGCAAAATGGTGGGAGCACGACTTCAGCATCCATAGTGGATCACTTCAAAGACAGGATACCTTCCAAAGATTTGCCTTTGTTCAAGAATCTTCTGAAGGAGATAGCTTCGCTGGAGAAAAACTCCAATGGATCCTATTGGGTTCTGAAACCAGAGTATCAAGATCAATAATGAGGTTGGAGGTTGCACTTCTGGAAATCTTGTTCATGGCATGAAAACATACGTCACATTTGCTAGTCTAGTTCGGTATGGAGTTGGATTCTTCGCTAATTAGAAGATGGTATATTGTTTGTGACTTGCATCTTGACTGCTTTTGTTTTAGCTAAAAGGCTAGAGTTACAGAAAAACCATACCAGATAACTTTTCTGATGTATAGAGGACATTATTTTGCGCGTTGAAGCGATGAAAGTGAAATTAGTATGAGTTCGGCTGCCATAGGAGTCCTGATTGGAGTATTGATATTAATTCACATTTCTTGGTTTGTTACTGGGTGTCCACATATCGTTCATTTTAAGTTCAATATGAGAGCTTAAGAAGAAAGTTTTGATAGTTTAAATGTGATCAAATGTGTCGGAACAAGAGTTGGTATTATTGTTGGAACATATTGGAAGTTATCCTGAGCCTGAGAAGATAGATAGTTTGTGGGATCTGTGAAACATACCCTTTAATTATAATGAAATCTTAACATTGATAAGATGACAAGGTTCTAAAATTAAGTTGTGAACATCCCATTTCCTTGGTAAACGACGAAGGTGATTTGCAAGTCGTATGGGAGTAAGAGATCATTCAACCTAAAGATACCACACTTTCACCAATGTTTGAAGTGTTGTGACATCTACAAGAGCAACATAAAGAAATGCAAAATCTACATCTTAGACAAAATACGTGAGACAGATCTTATTCTCTACCACTAAAATTAAAATATTTGATTGGGAGGAAAACGAACAACAATAGAAATGATTATGCGGATTGGATATTTGCCAGTCCATAACTCCATATGGGCCGCCGGTTTGACCTATAACTTTTATGAATACATATCGTTGCCCTCCAAATTCTGTGAATATACCTATTTCACCCTTGCAGAAGGCCTTTTTATTGTCAAACCCTAATTGCCGGAGCCTCCATCTCTAGGGTTTAAGGTAACGATCGGAACCTCAAAATCAGAAAAGCACCGCCAACTTTCCAGAGGTAAGTTGTTCCTCGATTTGAAACCAGCAAATTTTCGAACGACGCATTCTTTACTTTTCTGAGTTTTGGGTTTGTGGTTTTGAGACTATGCAATTTTTTGTTGAGGTTCTAGTCTCCGAATTTCTTTTTCTCGCGAATAGTTTATTAATATGGCTCTTCTTCTTCTTCTTCTTCTTCTTCTTCTTCTTCTTCTTCTTCTTCTTCTTCTTCTTCTTCTTCTTCTTCTTCTTTCCCCTAGTTTGTTTCCTATCTCAGGTTGAGTATTCCCGAAGATGTATCTCCAATTTTACATCAACGAAAATGGTGACAAAGTTTACACCACCAAGGTCCTTTCTTTTGTTTTCATTTCTATCCGATTTTATATTTATTGTGGCTTCCTGGAAATTATGTTCAAGTTTACGTACCATAACTTACAAACAATTGTTAAATCTATGACAGTCTGTATCTTGGGATTTTCTGTTGCTAATTTCTTGTTACATCTACATTTTTATTCCTGAATTTGTCTTTCTGCTTTGATATGTTCTCTATGGATTTCCATTTCGTTGTACTCTCTATCACTTAATATATCAATTGACACTTTGGTGATTTTCTTTGTGCAGGAGTCACCATTAGGAAAGGCAACCGAATCAGCTCATCCAGGTATATATATTCTTCTTTCCGCCAATATGTTGTATTAATGAGTTATTGCTTCACATGATTGTTACTGTGCATGTCTTTGTGTTCATGCGTGTCTTTGAGTCAAGGATCTTCGGATTCCTCTCTGCTTGAGGAGATTTGGGACTGGTGAAGTACTCAATTTATTTTATTTGAGGATAGTGTCTTAAATAGTATTCTTCGATAGTATTCCTGGGGCAGTAATGAAGGATACTTTAATTGATTAGCATTTGTTTTAGCTGAATATTTTCAGACGTGTGATGATGAGGCAAGGTGTTTCAGCTAATATGTTACCTTTATGATTTTACAATGCTGTCCCTTTTTCTGTTTTTCATTAATGTTCGTTAAATTTCAAATGAAACATCCTTTATATCCTTGACGATGGATTTTATTTTATTTTATTAAATTTCAAATTTCAAATGAAACTATCCTTTGAGAATACAAAATCACAGAGGCTTTTTCAAGGTTGTGAGACATATATACTGGAAGGTATTTATGCAGTTTGTACATCCAACTTTGCCCAAACCTTTAACCATCCATATCTGCATTATCATTGCTTGCAATAGACTTTTGATTAACTTTGGTAAGTTTCAGATTAATGCATGACTTTATGTAGTTGCAAGGAGAGTTTTTAGGCTTTATTTTTCCTTTTCTAGTATAGATGAGTGCTATTTGAGAATCTTTTGAGGCTTTCGTTTTGCTTTCTTTATCCACATGAACTTTTAAGGTTGGCCTTGTGCTTTTATGGACCTTGATTTTGGGTACTAATATGCATATCACCTATTTTGAGAATCAATAGTTGCAATAGAAGAATTGTTGCAGAATCATCAGCAGGACTAAATGGCATCTATCCTTTTGTTTCATAAAAAGCAGTAGAGCTTCCCGATGCTTAAGTTTTGATTGTTGCGACTCCTGTTACAATCTTTTAAACCTGTCATATACTCGTACTGATAATGCGCGGTTGTGTTATTTATCAGCTCACTTTTCCTCCGTGCAGCCCGATTTTCCCCTGATGACAAATACTCAAGGCAGAGAATTCTGTTGAAGAAGCGCTTTGGTCTGCTTCCTACACAACAGTCACCTCTCAAGTACTGAGTTCGCTAGTTTTCCTGTCTTATGATGAGGATTCAATGCTGCATCTCCTGTTGCAGAAACGTTAAATGCCAGAAATTGAGTACATCTCCAGATGTTTCTAGAATGTAATAAGTATCGTGTCGATGTCTTGTTATATTTTGATATCATCTTTGCCTGTATTAACTTACCTTCTATGAATTTCGGTTTTAGCTTTAGACGGAGACATTTGCTTACTCACCACTAAGTTACCTGCATACTTGATATCCGCCTGCATTAAGTGATTCATTTGAAAAAGGAAATAAAAATTCTGTAGATTAAATTTAATTATAAAAAACAATATTCGCCACTTTTTTATACGTCTTGCTTAACTTATCTTTTAGCTAAAATAAACAATGAGTTGGAACGTATGTGCGTATACATTTGGAGCAGTTTTCTACTTAGCCAAAACACTCTTTTTGTTTTTAAATGATGAAGAAATCTGCAATTGCTATAATAATTTATCCTTAGGCGAATATGCCCAACTTCTTATATACACGCTTTGTCAATTTGAAGCCTTCTAATATATATAATCTGGACAAGTTTTCAAGTATCCCTTGATCACAATTTCATATCATCTTTCCTCTATAATGTGATTATGATGCAACGAAAAGTGAAAAAAAATAATATAAGTAAGAAGTAAACATTTTTTAATTTTGTTACAGTACTGTGAAGTTTATCACCAAAGCTTCCTTTGATCCCATGGAACAACCTAGCTAGCTCCTTTTGCCTTTGCAAACAAGAAAATTCACAATTGTTATTGAGGAAAATTAATCGATATTAAAAGCAAGCTAGTTGTCAACGTCTATGAGGAATCTTGGGAAAGTGATCGAGCAATTAAAAATTAACAGTTATTAACTAATTAATTGTTTCTAGTAAACAATTTCATAATTGTATATGGGACCCCTTGAATTATTTGGATGACTCGACAAAATTAATTGAAATTATTGAACTCGACATCATGTACATTAATTCTTGATGTTATTAGGGGAACGAAGTGTAACCTCATCCAAAAATATTGACACACGTCATAATTTTTAGCGACATGTTTAAACTTTACAAAAACAGAATCTATTACTTCACATTATTAATTAATATTATTCCTTAATTATCTTGTCTAACCCTTATCCATTAAAAAAATAACATTTTAATTCGTTAACGGAATAATTAATTTGATTTCTAATAAATGGCCCCAACAAACTAAATAAAATGAAGATTGAGAATACATATTCTTTTTTGTTGTATGAATTATATGGAAGTTGGGTCATTATTAATGCTACACACTGTAGTGTTACATCTCCATCATGATATTTCTTGTGTTAGCAAGCTTTAAAAAACTTTATTTTATTCGTAGTCGTAGCTATAAAAAAAGAACGTGACGTGAGTTTATCTTAATAATTATGCGACTGTAAAAAATTATTAATTGGTTGGAAAGACATGTAACATTTGAAAATGACAATTCATAGGGTCCCTTATAATTATGCCCATTGGTGGCCATGACTTATGGAGGTGAATGATCTCAAAATAGACTAAGGAGCAAACAATTATTGGCTCCAATTTGAAGATGCTAAGGAATAAGAAGCCGTCACTCTTTCACCAACACTCCATCTACACGTACATACAAACACGTACCTAACATATACATATGTGTTTTTTTTTTTTTTTGATTTGAGGAACCCGCAGCCGCTACCTTCGGTGCGCTCTGGATAAACCTCAACTCCTTGTGCAGTAGCCTGCAAACCACACAGGAGATTAAACCACCCTCATGTGACAGGCTCTCACAGAATGGCTTCAGTGAGGATTGAACCCATAGCCTGCAAATACATGTGTTTTTTTTTTAATCGACAAGGAGTAACTTACAAATATATATGAGATTAGTAATTTTTCCGTATAATAAGGATGTGTAACAAACATGGATGGTTTTCCTCAAGGGATTTTACCAGGGTCCAGCTCAATACAATCCAATTCTTTTTCTATGTATATTATGTGGATCTATTATAATAACTTATAGTTCAATTTAAAATAATATTTCAGTTCGCGTTAAAATAATTTTATAGCAAGTGAATATTGAATACGCTCCTATAACCAAATAACCAAGTAACTAAGTGCATCGCAGCTTAATTAATTAAGAAGTTAAGTTATGACACACATATGTAAATTACCCTAATACCCTTATTTATGATTTACATTAAAAAATAAGTATTAATTGGATATTTAATAAGAATCATAGATAAGAATAATCTTTTCAACTAATGTTATGTCAGAAATTATTTTGTGGTGGAATATATAAATGGATATTAATGAATCATTTTTCCTTGAGATTAATGATTTCCTGAAGGCTATCTTTAGTTGGACGCCAATTTTCTTGAGGCAAAATCAACCAATATGAACAAGAAAAATCAATTAGGCAAAAGAATTAAGTTCCACATTGCCACATAGGTATAAATAAATGTGAATAAGCAAAATCAATCAGCAAACTATTAAATTATTAGTGAATGGTAACAAGAGAATGATAATTTTCTGTTTGATCTCGATCGATCGATACGTAGTACCTTGTCTCATCAAAATTATTGCATCTGTGTGTTTGTGTCTGAGAAAGACAAAATCTAGAATTATGCAGAGGAAAATTTCTCGCTACAAATTTATATTTTTGAAAAAATGAGATTAAATCTCCAAATTTTAAGAGTGCGAAATAGAAAAGAATTCTGAATATATAAAAAAAATTATCAGAATTATCTTAGATACATACAAATTTGAATTAAGTAGTACAGAATTTGACCTTGCAGTCCCTTCCCCCGAAATCCACCGAGATTCCTCGCATAATTAGAAATAATTCTTACTCATAGGTTAACAAATTCAAATAGAGTATATAATTATCATAAAAATACATATCACCATTACATTAATGGAACATGAAATGGGACATAATAAATAAGATAGAGGATCATAATAAATAAGATAGAGTTAAAATAGTTAGTTTAAAGGGACTTCTCTTTATTGCATGATTGGCCTTCTAAATCAAAATGCATTTCCCTCAATTATTCAGTCCAGAAATACATCTGATGATTGCATTAATCTCGTATCAATATTAGACACCACTATTTAGTGCGAGATTAATTGAACTCAAACGATAATATATACTGAACAAAAAGTCGACCAAATTTCTACTAGATATAGATGTCCTTTATTAACAAGACTAAAAGGATTTGATAAAAGCAGTTGATAGATTGCCTTAAAAATAAAGAGTCCACATTTATAGACTGGTCCATCTATAAAAAATTAGGTTCCAAACTACGGAATTAGGGACTATTCAAGCATAAACAAACTTCAATTAACATCAAATCGACGTGAGACACACATAAAAAACTTAATCTTATTAAACCAACACAAATCCTAAACAAAGAAAGTATAATGAATAAAACTCGATTATAACAAAGCAAAACCCGAGTGGAGCAGTGCACGTGCTCGTGTATCTCTTGAGCATATACAATTTAATTAGAAGAGTAATTTTGGGGGGTCCATCTAGTTGAGAATTTTGGTATTTCCTTTTTTTTGTTGACGAGGAACCCGCAGCCGCTACCTTTGGTGCGCACAGGGTAAATCTCGCTCCTGTGTAATAGCCTGCAAACCACACAGAAGAGTTAAACCACCCTTAATGTGACAGGGTGACAGGCTCACACATAGCGTGTTCAGTGGGAATTGAACTCATGACCTATCGGTCCCTGGCCACCCACCTTCACCGCTATGCCATCCCAAGGGGACAATTTTGGTATTTCCTTGTTTATTAGGTTAAGCATTCTAACCTGATGTCCACATAAGCATTTCTTGGGACCTAGGTCTTTCTTGGAAGATCCCGCAAAATACGTGGAGATATACATCTAACACAACAATAATTAAAAATGATACAATTTGGCCAATGGTTTCTCTCTCATCCCATATTTATCTATATATCAACACATGATGACTTTATCAACCCCTACACAGGAAAAAGGCTCGAGCTTTTTACCCAAAAACCTTCTTCTTTATTAACCGTTATATAACTATATATATATATATATATATATATTTAGGACTACACATAAACATATATAAGTAAATATACTTCTCTCTCTCTCTCCCCAAAACTAAGGCGTTAGAGATGGGTCTGAGAGAGATCGGCTCCACACTACCACCAGGGTTTAGGTTTTATCCGAGTGATGAAGAGCTGGTTTGCTATTATCTTCGTAAAAAGATTTCGAATGAAGAATTCGACGTTAGAGGCAGTTTAGTCGAAATCGATCTTCATATTTGTGAGCCATGGCAACTCCCTGGTACCAAATCCTTTTGTGCTTTTATTCTATTTTCTCTAAGTTTGTGTCATATTTACATGCAGCGTGTTATGAAAGTTACAAACATACGTACATCTAGCTACTTTATTATGAATAATTTTATAATTGCATATATTAATTTGGAATAGATATATAGGATTTGTACATTTGAAACATTCATATATACACTTCAAACAATTTCATAAACAGAATATACACTCGCATATACGTATGATCGGGGGTGGATCCAGGATTACGAAGGATGGGGTGCGAAACTTAAAAATTCGATAGAGAAGAGGGTGAAGTGTACATTCGGGGGACGAAATACGAAATTTCTTAAAAATTACATATATAAAATCGCGTTTCGATACGAGTTCGGGGGGCCGCCCCCGCTTGGATCCGCCACTGCGTATGATGATATAATTATATATTAATTTAATGATATTATGTAGTTAGTCATGTACTTAGCCTAATTTTATTACTTTCACATAAACTGTCCAATAACACTTGAATTCATCACTGTACAACTGTAGTAGCCACTACGTTTCTAAGCCCATATCGTCTACAGAACTACGACGTTTTGCAATTATTGAACTTAACAATTGGTAGTTTTCAGATGTAGCAAAGCTGAACTCTAGCGAGTGGTACTTCTTTAGCTTCCGCGACCGAAAATACGCAACTGGCTACCGGACCAACAGGGCTACCACCTCCGGCTACTGGAAGGCCACTGGAAAGGATCGGACTGTAATCGACCCGATCTGCCGTGCGGTGGTGGGAATGAGAAAGACCCTTGTTTTCTACAAGAATAGGGCTCCAAATGGCCTCAAAACTGGATGGATTATGCATGAATTTCGCCTTGAGAACCCCCACATGCCTCCTAAGGTTGGTAACTTCATGATTTTCTTTTATTTCTACGTTGAAAGGGAATGTTATAATTAATTACTAACATAGCAATCATGTCGGCACAAAGCTTCAACAATACTCAAGGTATTGTACTATAAAGATTCTATATTCTATGTCCACTTTCATTGTCTCTATCCACTTATTAAATCATAATGTAACAAAAGTATGTCACATTTGCTGGCTAATTAATTATTTTATGATTGACAGGAGGACTGGGTACTATGCAGAGTATTTTACAAATCTAGGGGTGAAAATAGCAATAACTTTAGCCCACAAGATTTGGATGGATCACCGATGAATGAACATGCCTTGCCTAATGGCCATCAAAACATGTTCACTTCTTTCTTCTATGAGGGCCAAAACCCTAGCATCTCTGTCGACCTACCGCCCCTCCGTTATCTGGAGGAGTGTGATGAGAATGTCGTACCCCGTGACTCGAGTCATAGTCACAGATTGGTCGAGACTAAGTGCGAGGATGACTATGGATTCTTGCTTGACATGAACGTAGACTACTCGACTGGAGTAGCCTCATATATTGAGGATGTTAGATTTGATAATGATAGTAACTCGATTTTTCTGTGAACTATATGCAACTATAGATAGCACATGTTTTTAATTGATTCATCTAGTTGGTGTAGATTTAGAATGGCTATTTATGATTCTGTGAGAAAGTTGTAGTTAGTATTTAGGTGAGGTAATTAATAGGATTGATATTTGTATATGTAGAAAAAGGATTATATTTGTTTAGGTTGTAGTTTAGATTTGCATTAATGTATTATATGTCATTGATATTGATATACATGCATAGACCTTGCTTTTGCTGTAACCTATAATTTGAGGCATACATCATGTCTCCTTGGAATGACATGGCAATTGAGGTACTTAATTTGTGGCCGAATTGAATCTTACGAATTCAAAACTTATCAAGACCAATATGTATGAGCTTGTTACTTAGGAAGGTTTAAGTCTTGTGTAGTTTGCAGGCTACTCCAAAACCGTTGTTTACCCAATGCACATTCCGATAGTGGTTGCGGTTAACCTCTCCATAAAAAAATAAAAATAAAAACTTGAGTTCAAGTCTATATTAATCATTTAATTTAGTTAATGCGGTATGCAATGCAATTAAATTAAACAAGCTATAATTAATTTGAACACAATTCAAGTTCAAATTTGATATTCTCAGTCAAGTTTATGTAAGCACATAACACTAAACATATATATGTTCATAAATCGAATAACAATATGCGCCAGTCGAAGATACGTACCTATAGCCATTGGTGTAATTTGAGAAGAAAGGAGCTTACAAATTACCGTAGGATGCTCTTATATTTCAAAGTTCTTAGAACACTCTTCTAACTGGGGGGCGATGGAGTGAGATTTTTTAAAATGAAATAGAAGATGCTTAGTGGTTGAGTTTAGGGACCCCAAAGTCTACCGTAGTATAGAGGATTCCAATATTAATTATGTAATGTGTCATATTTTATTTTTAGTTTTGTAATGTTGGTTCTGTAACTTTAATACTTCCTCTATCCCATCTAACTTGGCTTCAAACTTTGTGAAGTGAGTTTTAGTAATAAAAGTGTGAGTCTTATAATTTAAATAAAATCACTTAATAGTTAAGGTGTGGGTCCTACAGTTTAAAATATAAATTTTAATAGTAAAGATGTGGGTTCTACAATATAAAAATTTTCCTTTTTAAGTTGAAGAGAAGTTGAGTGAGACAGTTCAAAAAAGAAACAGAGACAAGTTAAATGGGACGGAGGGAGCACATTTTTCTTTTATTATATTCTCATGAATAGTCATCTCGTTTAAAGTTCAAATTACGTAAATATTGAATTATCCTAGCATATGGGTAAGCACAAAATGCCCAGGATCAAGTTGAATAACCAACTTTCCGGCCCAACGAGGAATGGGCATATTGGGCTCACACCAATTTTCTTGAAAATAAATAATACTATTAAAAATAAATAAAATTCCCCACCAATCGAAGTGCATATTGTGAGGATGCAGATCCCTATCACAATTTTTATGTCCCAATAATGCCACATTAATATTACCATCTAGGTGATTACGATACAATTTTACGAATAAAACAATATTCGGACATGAAACTTGGGATAGGGGATCATTAGACGTTCTTGAAGTAATAGTAAACCAAAAATGCTAGGTAATTTGGATCATTCATTAGTCCTTAAAAACTCTACTTCTTGACTTTTCTTACTTGTTAATGAACATTATTAATTGAAGTCAGCTTTTCTCCAGAAATATATACAAAGAAGCATATAGCATAGTAGTAGTACAAAACTATTTAAATGCTGGCCCTACATTCAACTGCATCCACACTATTTTCCAGTCCACGTATAGCTCAGTATTTAATGCTTTGAATTTTCTTCTTGGATCTCAATTATCCTTATATTATGTATATGCTAATAATTTGTCTCCCAAACTTAAATTAGTAAATGAGTCGTACATCTTCTTAATAAGTAAAATCCTTAAACCGTTATTGAATAAATTTTCGAATTGATAATATTTAAGTATGAATTTTGTATCATCTTCGAGTGGAATAACTTTTCATTTATAGGTAACAGTGTTAGTTTTCATAGTAATAGTAGTAGTTATAAGAATAATGATGGTAATAATTATTAATATTACGTCATGCTGGAGCCCACAGCTTGCATCAGATTCAGTTGGTAGATAAGATTTTATTACCATTCACGAGAATTGAATTGTGAAACGTCCTGGTCCAAGAAAAGACATATGGATCGATAATTTCTGAATACACAACACATGCGCACACATAAATACTACCAACGCTCTTTCTTTTTTTTTTTTTTTTTTTTATACGTGGAGCCGCACCGCTACCGCCCGGTCAAGACTGCAGAAACCCTTCGCTTGTGCGATGCAGCCGCAAACCACACAGGAGAGTTCAACCACCCTAGACTAACCATAAGTGACAGGCTCCACAAAGTTGCTTCCAGTGAGATTCGAACCCAGGACCTATCGGTCCCGGACCAACCACCTTTACCAACTTTGTCATCCCAAGGGGACTACCAACGCTCTTTCTTGTCAAATACTTTGATGGGATTTGGAATTTAACTAATAAATGGGGCAATGCATGTATAAGAAAGAGTCAGGTGAATTTTACCCCCCTATGATTTTCCGAAGGTGCAATTTACCCCCTTATGATTTAGAAAGGTTAGTTTACCTCCCTATGGTTTATATGTAATAGCACACAGCCTCCCTCGTGTCCTGCGTGTAGTGTCACGCGCGAGTCGGGTGAATTTTACCCCCCTATGATTTCGCGAAGGTGCAATTTACCCCCCTATGATTTAGAAAGGTGTAGTTTACCTCCCTATGGTTTATATGTTGCGCTCGTTTTCTCCCTATAATTACACCAAGGATCACCGTGAACAATTAAGCAAGGAAACAACTTTGATTTTTCACACTTCAATAGCGAAAAGAAATCGAAATTAAGATAAACCCTAATAAACAAATTAGGTCTCGAAAACACAAGGTTTCCGCCGTCTCAAGACATAGTCTTGCCGATAAGAATCAATTCCAAAAGCATACCTAACCTAAGGTTCTCATCTCATATATATATAAGATGGATACCACAATATAATAAAAAACCTAATAATGAACAAGCCCAAAAATATAATAAAACATCCTAGAATAAGATAGAGATAAAATAAGAAATATGTGAAGCTAAATTAAGATCTTCATCGCACACGTTGATCGCATGCAAGCCATGCAGCGTCGACGATTGCTTCTTCTAGCCTTCGCGCTCGCCTCGAGCTCTTCTCACGTAATATCTTGTAAACCTTCTATCCACGTCCATTTCTTCGTTCCGTGTCTCTTCTGGTACTCGCTCCACATCAGTTATCCTTTGTTCTAAATTTCGTCCGCAGTTTATTTTCTAGAATTAGTTTAAATTATTGTCCTTTTTCTTATTCACGGTGGAGGTATGCCAATTTTGGTTGTTTGTTTATATAAAAAATACACTCAAAGAATTTCGTCAATGATTTGTTTGGCCGTTGTTGTGTCAGATTGTTGCCTTCCCTTTTGTTATTCGTTTTTAGTCCAACATTATGGCTTTGATATTTTGTGCTTTAATTATTTATTGAGTTCGAGGTAGGTAGATGAAGTGGTGACAGAGGGAATATTATATTACAAGGACCGTATTGTGAAGCTTTTTGCCACTCTACAAGGTTTAAGAAACCAGAAATGGAGTATACGTCTTTAATTCTTTATGTTTTCTTGTCCCCATGATGTTGATTAGGAAGTCAAAGATGGAAGAGATGATGCTAGGTTGTAGGCCATTTATTGGACTTGATGGATGTTTTCTAAAGACTCCATACGGAGGTCAGTTGTTGGTGGCAGTTAGTAGGGATGAGAAAGATAAGGATATACCTGCAAAAAATTAGTACAAAAAATCACATTTACAAAGTAATTTTCTTGTCTAGCATACCTGCATATCTTGAATAAGGATAAGATGATCTGGTTACGATCGTTAGAGGTTAAACTTGATATTATGACCATAGGTAATAAATTCAACCTCCTATATGTACTAAAAAAAGTTTTTGCATTTTATATTTATGTGGTAATTGAAGCTTATATGCACTCTATGTACATCTTAGAAAATTAGAGAAAGAAATAAAAAACATTTTTCGGATAAATATATTTTGTTGCTTTATAATCAAAATCATCTACTGCACTAATTTCTTTCTACTTGAATTTTAAGAGGAGGTTATTGCACTACTTTGAAAATGACAAGGGGGTTATATGCACTTATGAAAATCACAGGGGGGTATTTGCACTTCCACAAAACCACAGGGGGGTTATTTGCCACTATAAAAAGTCGAATTTTAGAACCCTTGTCTCAATTATCGCGCGTGATCTTCAAACTCGGTTACGGGGAGGGGGGGGGGGGGGGAGGGTAATATTCACCTTTTTAAAAACTATAAGGGGGTGTTGTTCACCTTTTAAAAACACAGGGGGGTTATTTGCACCTTGCCTAAACCACAGGGGGGCTCTATGCCAAAAACCCTATAAGAAACGGGTAAAATCCTATAAATCTTTATAACTTATTGGTGCACCTCACATTCATGTAGGTTTGGTGGATATGTGATTGGAGAATACCTAACTCTATTAAGAATAATTTCTGTTTGCACTATATATATACAATTAACGTGAAAACTGCAAACTATGTATAATTCATTATATGTTTTATGCAAAAATGTATAATTTTACAATATATATATATATATATATATATATATATATATATATATATATATATATTTATAATAATATAAAGAAAACCGAACTCGGGGGCCCAAGGGCCGATAGAAATAAAAACATTGCGGAAATCGTCTCGCTCTAAGTCCTGACATTTGTAGTCGGTGCTAGTGTATCACACTGCGTGTTGTCTTGCTCTCTTTAATGTCGGTCCTAAAATCAATCTTATATTGGAGTTGGCATTGTTCTTTCAAAGGATCACTCATGCTTCTTTGTCGCGGACATTGAACTGAATTGTTCGATCCAACATCTTCTTCATATCAAGAACCAACTCCACCTTATGAATGAATGTCGAGGATCTCCGCCGTGTGCCACCGCGAAAATCTTCTGTCGATGTTCCTGATCATAACATAGAATAGGGTTTGGTAAAATTAAGATCATATCTTTATTTTTGCAGCACGCAGAAGATCGATCTTGCAGAGCAAACATGTGGATTAAATTCGATTCTTCTCCCTTTTACGATGTTTTCCGTGATTTGTTGTGATGGGAAAGACTACTAAAGTTCCATTACTGATAATAATTTCAGTTGATTTTTCGTTTCAAATGTGTTTGATCTGAGATTAATCAACAACCTTGCAGCGCAAAAACCTTCCGTGATTAATTTATTGTTGATTACAAGCTGCTATTACAAAGTAAGCCGGTAAGTCGTAAAATGAAACAAACATAATGTCAAAAAAAAACTTCGTCGAGTCGAGGAAGACCTCTATCCGCAAGACGAAATACGCCCCGGTAGTGCTCTCGGTTCCTGGCGTATCGTCCCAAAAGATGAAACGACGACGTCTCGAAGATTGCAGCATTGCAAAACTACGAGCTCCGGCGAACTGGACTTAAGACGAGGACAGAAGCTGAACACCTTAAGACTAAGGTAGTGTTTGGAAGAGCTTTTATAAGTAGCTTTTAGTAGCTTATGCTTAAGGTTGCTTAAAGTTGTTGTTAAGCAAAAGTTGTTGGTGTTCGCAATATTAGAAAAAAAGCAGCTTAATTTTAGAAAAAGTAGTTTCGCAAACACTCTTATAAGCTGCTTTTCAGTTTTTTTTGGCTTCTGCTTTTAAAAAGCACCCCCAGACCAGCTTATGGGCTTCTTATTCTGACTTATTTTAAGCTTCAGAAAAGCAGAAGCTTCCATTCCAAACATTAAAAAAGTGCTTCCGCGGTGAAAAAGCCCAGAAGCAGCTTATTTAAGCTATTCCAAACACTACCTAAGACGTAAGCTAAACAACTTAAGACTAAGATGTATGTCTTAAGACTAAGACTAAGATGTATGTCTTAAGACTAAGACGTATGCAGAGCAAGAAAATTGTTGTGTGATGAAATGACATGCAGACAAGCCTATTTATAGGCAGTCCTGCTCAGGTGACAGGTTGCTGGAATAACTCCTGCCAATTAAGGCAGACAGTTATGTTTAGGGGAGTGGAGAGATGGAAGGTTGGTTGCTGAAAAGACTTCTTCCAGCACCTTCCAAAAACGTACACAAGTAGTCTACCGAAGCCCAACTGTCAAGTCCAACGGACCACCCAAAGGACCAATTTCTAAGATCCAAGTCCACGGACCGGAGCTGGGGCCGGGCGCGGTGTGGCGCGGCGTGCCCCGCGCCGCGTGTGAAGCGGTCGGCGAAAAGGCTCGCGCGCATGAGCATGTGTGGCCCAAGCCCACCACATGTCACTTTGTTATCTCCTACTACATTGTAGAGACTTAAATATCACACATTAATCAATGTGAAACATTGATTAATGTAATAACTCTTCAAAACCCGAATTAGGTAAGTTTCTCCACTTTAGGTAACATATTAGTTTTGTCCCCCAAAACTTCGAGCCACTATTTCTCACTCACCGAAAATCGAAATCGAGAAATTAAGCACACTATAATTATCTAGTTGAAACGTAGATCGACGTCATATATCTCAATTCATAAATCGGACATATATCAAGCCTCGAAAAGACGATTAAAAGGGCTGACTTTTTTCCAAGTTAAATTAGCATTTAATGCTAACTAAATTTCCATATTAATAAATATTATTAAAAACTTTAAAAAGTAGGAAAATAACTTCTCAAAAGGAGTGTTATTAGGGTATTCTCTTCCAACAAATTTATTAATATTAAATAATTAAGACCATCTACTTCATCAAATTCATTACAGTATATTAGGCAAATTAAACATCATACTGTTTACAATGAGGATCCTGCTCTTGTCTAGAATATTGCTCAAATTAAAACAACATTTTAAACTTATGACTTCACTTAAAAAATCATTACAACATATTGATGCGAAGCCAGCTCCTTAACTAGTTATGTCCAAGCAAAACTGTGAAACTGCAAGTCAATTTTAGTAGAATAAAACAATTAATAGCTTACATATCAATGACAATACTTCTCTTCAACAAGTGTAAATATATAAGTTCCTCTTGCCTTAATTTTTGCAGATCGCACACACGGTTTAATTAGTGTAGTTTACTTTTTGTATGATTTTGTGGTGATTTTTATTTTCACCAAATAAATCCTGCAAAATATTACAATTTAGATTAGTATAACAAACATGTATCGAACACAGGGAACAAAGATTTTAATATTAAATTCCTATTAATCTATGAGGTTGGTTAGCGACCACGCAATTTTTGGGGTTTTCTAATTCCTAAAACAAGAAAGTAGAAAGCAGGAATAAATATGCGAATATATGTATGCAAAGAAATGGGTCCAGCAAGATGATTCACACACACACAATCGATTATCGACACTAAAGATAAATTAATCCCTATAAATCAATCAGTTGTACGACGCCGTAATTAAACTGACACATCCCCTATTCCCCCCTTAATTATTCGATAGTCGCCATGGTGGGCATCGAAACGACTACTTCTCTAAATTAGATGCAACCTACGTTGGTGGACAATTAATAGATTTAACACCTAATCAGCTTCAAGAACTAAGGGAACCCGATTTAGGAGCCTACTCGTATGGTGGACATCTAATAGCCTCCTACCAAATTAATCCTATTTTTCTTAGAACAATTGTGCTATTTATTTTGCCTAATCCCATGAGAAACGATGGAAGTACTAAATTAGTTATGGATCAAATTAACCTGGGGTGATCAAGTCTAAATTAACTAATCCAATTAATTAACCAAGATGAATTTGGAACCTAAGTGATTAATTATTAAAGCCTAACTCTCACGAATTTATTAAAGTGTGTGCTTCACATCCCGTCGGCCACTTAAAATTTAGCTACTCATACGGGTCCGACTGGGCAGGCTGACCATAAAACTGGACATAATGCAAAACATGCTGAAATTCGGAAATTAAATGCACGAAAATTATAATAATTCTACAAACTAATTTAAAACACGAATGCAAGTGAAATTAAAATCAAAAGATCAGAAGATATCAATATGAAGAATCTAAATCATCCAAAACGATAAACACAATCGAAATCTTCAAATTAAACTAAGAAGCGGAATTAAAAATAATGTTTGTTTCTTCAAATTTGAACTACAATGAACGATGTAAATCTCTCTCTCTCTCGGCTGCTCCTCCGTCTCGGAATGGTGTAAAAGATGTTGTATTTTCGTTCATCTCCACTCATATATATAAGGCGTCTCGGAATGGTGTAAAAGATGTATTTTCGTTCATCTCCACTCATATATATAAGGCGACTCCTTTTCTTTGTAGAAGTAGTTTTTATATCCGATATGGAAAGATATTAATTGGATAAATCATATCCAATTCTTTTCATATCTTTTCTTTTCCTTATCCTCCACCTTCCTTCTACAAATTTTCGTCCAAAAATCTATATTTTAAACCCCAAATCATGCCTGCCACCTCAGCAACTTGTCACCGCCACATCAGCATAAAAAATCTGCAAGACAACACAGAAATATGGTCCAATTGCCCAGGTGGGCGCCAAAACAGAAAGAATTTGTATAGTACAAATTAGTCTCATCATTTTGCAAATTTTTACATAGGCAAAGTTTACCTAGTGATGACATTTATATATAGGAAGAGGTTCGAATGTGAACATACTTTTATCATGTAAACGTGTGAATACTGCACTTTAAAGACAAAATGTATTGCATTTTATAGATGATAATACTACACTTTAAGTACTGCATTTTCAAAATGATCAAACTGTATTTAAAGAGCATTTTTGTAATCTAACAAATAAAGTACACTATCCTTGCCTTAAAAGTTTGATATATTTATCTTAAAAGTGCAATGTTCACACGTTCACACAGTAAGAATTGTTCACAATTAACCTCTCTTTATATATATATATAGGGTATATATATATATATATATATATATATATATATATATATATATATATATTAGCACTTTTGAGTTATTTTGCCATTAAAAAATTACTGCTACAATTTGTCTTTTTAATAGAATGCTACATTTCCAATCATTGCACCTCAAAATCTGAAATATTCAGAAACTTAATGAGCGAATTATAATATTTAACTTCTCATATATATAAAATCATAAAATAATATAGTATTATGATCTCTGTGTCTGTCATATAAAGCATCTGTAATAGTGATTAATTGACTATTGATATATTTTTTTTATATTAAAGTCCAGTATTATGATCTCTGTGTATGTCATAGAAAGCATCTGTAATAGTGATTAATTGACTACTGATATGTTTTTTTATATTAAAGTCTTTGTGGCATACCCCACGGTATGTACTGACGAATAAGATTTGTGAACCCTCTTTTACTCCAGTAGAAGATATGTCAATTCAAAACTAATCACAATATGTTGAAAGTAACTCCAATCGTATGCATGTTGTCGGCAAACCTACTAATTTTTCTTCCTCAAAAATAGGCCATCTTTTTTTTTTAATCGTATGAACGACATCCACTTTTGTCAGAAATGTTATACTTTGTAAAACATAGTCTTTATATTTACAAAAAACTCTAATTCGTCATAAAAAAAAAAAAAAACCCATTTTATGCTTTACTTCATAAGGTCATAGACATTGATCTTTATGTTAATTGACATGGAATGATGCAAAACCATAAGGATATAAATAGAAGTTTTGATGGAAAATATGTTGCATTAGCAACTTAATTAAAACATATTTGTCGGCCAATTTTAATTTGAAGTGACAGCACTAAGATTTAATAAATCCTTCTTAAGCACTAACTTAATCGATTCATTACTCGGTAGCAGAAGATTAGACAAACTTTAGCTAACAATCCTAATCAAGAACCTTCCACATGAACTAATCATTCCAAATATTGATTTGTTGCCATAATTAGGTGAAAATATGAATCGGTTTCATACCATACACAAATATTATAATACCATAAATACACGTATCATTGTCGCGTAGAAGGAGACTTAAATTCAATCCAACAATAAAATCTGAAACAAAGATGGAACTGCAGAAATTTATGAGAACGAAATGATACATCATCATAATATTTCTATTCGGCAACTTTTTTCGGACATGAACTGTTGATGAATTCAAACGGCTACAGTTATTCTTCTTCGTCATAAATATAGCAACCCCCAAAATCTAAAGCATGAAGCCGAAACTAAATATATTGCAATATTATATAATTAAAGATCATTCTAAGATCTGGTTGATCAGATTCTTGAAAATTAAATATTACCTAAATAAAGATAGTCGGAGGCTGACGACTACAGCTAGCGTGCATGCTGATTAACTATTCGCCCGCCGACGGCTTCAGATCCGGCGCCGCCGGCCGCTTCCGCTTTTTCTTCTCGTAGCTGACTCCCCTCGCCTTGGACTGCAAATCACGCACCTCGCGCAGGTAAAGGCGGACGGCTCGCGCGCCGAAAGGGTTGGTCTCCGGCTTGCCGCCGTTCTCCTCGTGGGCGGCGCGGAGGCGGCCGACGATGGCATCGAGGCTGCCCCAGGCCTGGCGGAGCGGGCAGGGGCAGGGGGCAGGGGGGTTGGGATGGCCGAAGAAGGGGCAGATTGGGTTGTGCACCTTCGTCTTGCCGAACTGATCGAGGTAGCGGAGGAATTCGAGCACGTGCGCGCCGCTGCAGCGGCTGAGGGAGAGCGGCGGGCGGTGGTTCTTCAGGTACTGGCAGAAGGTGTTCCAGTCGCGGCGCTTCTGGTTCTCGTAGCGGCTCAGAGTGGCGGAGGAGGAGGAGGAGGCCACCGCCGTGGAGGGGTTGTTGTTGCTGCCTTCAGAGTTCGGACTTCCCAGTTCGGGGAAGGACGATGAATCCATAACTCCGAAATCTTAATTTGAGAAATTAATTGATGTTAGATGAAATGGTGAATTGTTTTGGGGTTAGGGTTTCTGATTTTGATTTGGAGTTGGGAAGAAATGGGAAAGCGGAGATGGGGGTTGGTTGAGAGTTTATATGATTGGAAGTAGAAGTAGTAATACTGAGAAAACGAAAGTGGAAAGGAGACAAAGGGAGTTTGAGGACTGACATATCATGAAATTGCCATTTTAGTGAGATAAGATGGGGGACTCGTGAGACTAAATTAAGAAGATGTATGTTGATGAATGATGATGAGAGAGAAATGATATAACATACTTCTTACATAATTTCTTCGTTTATTTTGTTGAGTATTACTGTACAAAATTAAAAGTCTCGGGAGACTGCAATATTGCTTGGTGTACGTTATTTTGTTATTTCTCTGCCTTCCCACATATATGTATATTATTATTTATAGGGTATGGATTTATTGAGAACCACGTTTAACGAGAGAAGTACAAACCATGTATAATTTTTGTATGTTTTAGGCAAAAAAATATGTTATTTTATACTTTTTGTCTTCTACATAAAACATATAAGAATTATGCAAAATATAAAAATTATAGATTTGTTGCATTAAAAAATATGGATTATGCATAAAACATGTAATGATTATGCATGGTTCTCAGATTTCACTAGTTCTCAAATGATCCACTCTCTATTATTTATATATAGTAAAGAAAACCTTGCATTTTTTTAACGAAAAACCATCAACCGTTATTTTAAGTGTATATTAGATACCTCTAATTTCTTCATAAAATATGTTAATTTCTATTGGTGGGAAATTTTCTAGTGATTTTGTTTTTTTGTTATAACAAAGAAATTATATACTACTACAAAATAGTACCATAAGTGTTTTGTCAAGTAACAAACCTTCTTCATCCGACTACAAGATCGAAAATATTAATAAGATCTCTTTACTAATCTTCTCTCTGTTTTTATGGTCGGAATCAAAATACAATTTCAAGAAACCCTAATTTTAATCTCTTATAAGTGAAAAAATGAAATTAAATAGCTATATAGGACCAACTTAGGGGGAGAAAAAATTAAAGTAATTTTTTATGAAAATTAATTGAACTTGCGCCTAATAGTATCGTAACCTAGGATTCATTGGTACATGTGATTGAATGGTTGAGAATGTGGAAAAGACACATAAAAGCAAACTTAAATCTCTGAGAAGAGTGAGTGAAATATGTCCCAACATAATTGGAAGGTTGAGTCAAATTGGAAACTGTGCTCAACCTTTTAAGTTTATAAAATTCTCTCTTTCAAAGGAACAGAAGCTTTGATTGCGCCAAGTGATAACAATATGGGGCGACATGAAGTCCCCATTGGATGGCATAGCGGTGATTCCGGTGAAGGTGGGTGGTCCGGGACCGATAGATCATGGGTTCAATTTTCACTAGACACGCTATGTGTGAGCTTGTCACCCTGTCACATTAAGGGTGGTTTAACTTTTCTATGTGGTTTGCAGGCTATTGCACAGGAGCGATGTTTACCCTGTGCGCACCAAAGGTAGCGGCTGCGGGTTCCTCGTCCAAAAAAAAAAAAAAAAAAAAAATAAAATATGGGGCGACATGACAATCAGTATCGAGATATTTGACTCTCAATTCAATACTTGGATTGGATATCTTCCAAATCTCGGTTTTTATACGCGCAAACTTAGGGTTGGAACAGGAATTTAGAATTTAGAGGATCAATTAATCTACAAATCTGAAAGTGCAAAACGGTAATTTCAATGAGAGCAAATGTATAGAAAATTAAATTTCAATATACATAATTAAAGACAATAAGATGAAAAAATACGTTATGGACGTGCGCTGGCCCTAACGGTGGTACCCCGTGAATCCGCCTATTGTTGTAGCATAACACGTTAAATGTTTCACTATATATATCAAATAACTATGTTCTTGTTTAAAATGATAAAATACATTAGCGTTTTCTCACAACAAGAAATTCGCGGATTACCGACGGAATATTCCGTCGCCTCAGAGTTTGTCGGTAAATATTACTGACGGAATATTTCCGTCGGTAATATTAACGACGGATTAGTGACGGAATTTTCCGTCAGAAAACGGTAAGTGATCGATTTGTCGGCGAACATTTACCGACGGAATTACCGACGGAATATTCCATCACTAATTTACTGACGGATTATTGACTGATATGCCTTAAATAGTACATGGTTACCGACGGAATATCCGACGGATTTTTCCGTCAATACTAACTGACGGGATAATTCCGTCAGTAAATATTAATAAATTTAATAAAAAATTAAACAAATTTTATTGACGGAATTTTTCGTCAGTAAAATCAAAGAAATTTAATTCGAAATATTAAATTACGTATACTGACGGAATTTTTCCGTCAGTAAATTACCGATGGAAAAATCCGTCGGTAATTTTGAAATATAATGTCCGTTGGTAATCGCCGACGGTAATTTCAGGATTTCCTGTAGTGTCTCTTAATACACATTTTGATAGCATAACAGTAAAGATGTACAATCTCATACTAAGATTCTCAATTATATATACTCAATATTATATAAACACCACATTTTATGTTTCTGTACATAGTTATGAATATAAACCAACCTGATCATACCTTTTCAAGTGAAGTGCAACTGAATTGCGTTTATTGGGTTTCACACATCTTTCAATCTCGTATACTCTTTCAAAACCACAAGGTCTCTTTTCATTTTCTACTCAAGGTGTAATATTTAATTAATTTAGAAATTTATATATTATTATAATTTAGTTTGCAACAGTTTATTTTAAGTGATTACCTGCTTTTTAACCGTTTATACGATTTTTTATTGTTTGCAAAATGTGCTTTTTACAATAATTCTTTACAATTATGGAGCTAAGCTGTTTAAATCTAGAGGCATCAATTGACATGTTTTTAGTGCTTAAAACATCATATTTTCGAATTATATCAAGAATATATGTTTTCTAATATTTATATAAAAAATTCTATTGTTTAAAAGCAATTAATTTAGATTTCATAACAAAAATAAATAAAAAGTACTTATAAATAATTCTATTGTTTAATATCAATATTGCATCACAAGAAAATGACGACCAACATAAAAACACTAAAAAATGAAACGAAGAAAAGAAACGTGTTCATTTGAGTGCCCCACTTTTAGGGTATATGATTCATTGTTTGCTCCAAATAGAGAAGACAAATGCATGAATTCCATAAATAAAGCTAGTCCTTCTTTTATAGTAAAGTAATTGTAGTTTACTAGTATAATTTAATGATTTCGTACACATAGGACAGTTAGAAAATCAATTTTAAAGTGACACAAGATGAAATAATTCTTCTATGAATCCCTCTAACCTATGTCTAGGCAACATAGCGAGCCTTAATTTTCTCCCTTCTTTTCTTGAAAAATGACAGCTCACAACCTTAGCCAATTAGCCTTCCTACAATCCTCCATTTTGTAGTTGTTACTTGTAACTATCATATATTGCATTAATCCGTAACGTTCAATACGAAAAATATACTATCGACTAATAGATTTTGTCGTGTAGGCAGCAATTGTATATGCAAGAGTTGGAAGAATTAATAATGTTAGTATTACAATTTTGTCAAAAGCATTTATTCAATACTTTATACAATAAGCAGATCTTATTTAAATATATTATTTTTATAATATCCTGTAATTAGAGATTTTATATAAATATTATGAATTTATATTATACAGTATATGATAATTCAGCACGTGATAAAATGACAAGTCAATTTTAGGCATTCAAGTAGCAAACAGACATTTCCTTACAAGTAACAAGACAAGAAGACATGGATAGGACTAAACTGCCCGGATTCCGGAATATGTAAACACTACAATGTTTGTTTAATTTATTTTTACATAAATATTGTTTTATCCTATTTAAAAAAAAAACAAATCAAATTCAGGCTAAACACCTCATCAAAATGTGTCGAAGATGTGTTTATAAATATGTATTATGAGAACATTAAAGAAAGAAAATACTAGATTGAAAATTCACGTCCTACTAATGGTCGAAAAAATCCCTTACGATTAAAAATTCATCAAAATTTCTAATTTCTGAATATTTTCAGATTTAGTTTTAGATATTTCAATCGTAGAAAATTATAGTTATCAGTAAAAAATATGAAAATCAAATCTGGAACAAATTAAAGAAAAAGAAATCGAGATTTGATGAATTTTCAGTTAGAACTTTTTTTCCCGACCATTTATAAAACGTAGAGGTCTTAATTGACAGTTATAAATTGTGGCTCCAGATCACCTGTCCCACTTACGGTGTCCCAACCGTGTCCCAGCAACAAAACGACGTCGTTTTGTTGTTTATCAAAAAAAAAAGTAAAACGACGTCACTTTACCTCTGGGACACGGTTGGGACACCGTAAGTGGGACAGGTGATCTGAACTCATAAATTGTGCAAGAAACAAACGTATTTATTCCTAGACTCATGTAAGACTAACCCCCACTAGATCTAGTTGGATCCACACAACCCAACACGCAATATATGATATAGTGTATGTATCGTATTACCAGCGGAAGCCACACCTGGGAAAACGATGTACGAAATCATATTTCCTAAATTTGGACAAACATAACACAACTTCGCCGGTTGTTTGACACGTGACTGTGGTCCTAATGCGCATCTCAACCATTCTTTTCATTTTTTTAGGTAACGTGATTATTGTAAATACCATTCTACATGTAAATATATTAATATGTGCAATTATTATTGTCAATATAAAAATTGTGATTACAAGTATTTATAAACTACGGAACTACCCCTGGAAAACTGCTTATCGTCGACAAATGTGAACATCTTATACCAGAATCCAGATAAATCGCTTATTTAAGCTTAAAGCTGTTATTATTAACTTATGATAAGGAAAAATCAAAATGAACTTGTAAAAATTTATAAGCTATTTCTACTCGACAAGCATACTCCATAATGTGGCAGTATTACGATATTTTTTGATAAATTAAATCGAATCCGAGTACGAGTAGGGGGACATTTTCCTAACAAACATGAGAGCTTTAATTTTTGTCCAATTCCGATTAAAGAAGGCCTAAATTTAAGTTCAACTAAATAATATTTTTCGTATGCTTACCCTCAAGTTAACTAATCTACATCATTCAAAATCAAGCCTTACCTTTAGGGGAGGAAAACTATTCGAATACCAAGACGAGCTAACAAAAACAAAGTTAACAAAACAACATTCACCAGTCTCAAGATCAAACCTTATACTCTCTACGTCCCATTAAAAACGTCATCTTTTTTTAATTGAATTATTCAATTAAAAGTATCATATTTCTAAAACAAACAAAAAATGTATGCATATAATTTATTTACCCAAAAGTCAAACAATATACACCACACAACACCATTTTCTTGACCTTCGTGCCGAAAAGAAAGAATCCGCTTTTCATAGGACGGAGGGAATAACTTATCTACTACAACCCTAAGAGCTTAATGTAGTTGCATATCATCTCCAAATCCATACAATAAAAAACTAGATTTGTAAAATTAAAGAACTTACTTCAACCCTGCAGATCAATGCCCTTGAAAACAAATGAATAAGCAGTTCGGAAATACTATTTGAATATCCATGTTGATCAAGACTCCAAACAGCATCCCTCAAAGATCCACGTAAAGCGTACATCAAAATGGTTGTATTAAGCTACCAATAAGTATAGCAGAGTATCATACATAGCCTGAAATCAGCGTAGCCTCCTAGCCTCTCTTTCGGACTCGAGCAAGGTGAGAATGTCACCCTCCCTAACAGGGCCCTTCACATTCCTCATAATGAACCGATTCTGATCATCGATGAACTTGACCCTGACCTGTGTCACCTGACCACGAGATCCCGTCCTACCCATGACCTTCACCACTACTGCATGCTTGATTTGTGACTCCATTCTGTAAATGATAGTCTCAAGAAATCAAGCCGATTTGTATGGCATATTTGGATTGTCCTATGTTAGCTCAAAATTGTAAGAATCCAAAACACTTAAGCACAGGATTGCAAATTAGAGTAACATCCAGAAGCTCAATTGGGATTGTGAACTGCAGTTGCAGTAGAAATTAATCAATGTACTTCGAAAACAATGTGATTTAAAGATTGTTATACAAAAATTATGCACCGTATTAAAATATAAACTGGCTGTTGGTTATCTAACGAAAACTCATTCAATTTCTTCATCAAAATAAGTCGGGAATCAATTATACACTCTCTAGATCGGGAAAAAATAACGCACAAGTTTAGCCCAACATCTGAGTTGAAATTTACCTAATTCTGCCTCATAAACAAAATGCCAGGCAAAGAAAATGAATTCAGTAGCAAGCATAATCTGAAATTAAATGGCTAACCAAAAATGTAAGTAAAAAACCACAATAAGGAATAACAATTTAGATCATATGTAATAAAAAATACTAGTATGATAGGAACGAGTTATTGACGTACCTGAAACTCTAGCGGCGGAATGTCGAATTTGGGAATGGCGGAAGCCCTAGCGCCCGCTTTTATTTTATACTATTATTGGAATTAAACACAATTACGCTTCTACCCTTCACACTTCTATCCTTAAATAAATATAAATATAAATGTTGGTATTGAAATATGAGTAAATTAAAATAAATTACTAAAAAGTTAATAACATACAGTTAAACATCGATAAAGTAATAATCTCGCTAAGATAATAATTTCTTCCGGTCCCGATATGAATCAATGCACTAAAATAATGTTCGATAAAGTAATAACTGATCGTGTCCTACTTAGACCTCTATCCACAAGTGTATGAGGTGTTGGAATATAGGTGGTGAGCAAGGTCGTCTCCCAAAGGACTATGCGGTTAATCGTGTAACTACTCCTATTCGGATGCTTAAACTCTATCTAAACGAAGAAAACTTAGCGGGGTGATTAATCCTAGGCAATAATTGAAATAAATCTAAGCTAAAGGCAATAAAGAAGCTAAATTGATGAAAATCCAAGATAAAATATTCTAGGGGTAGACACTAATGATATGTAAAAGGATCTAGCTTACTTGAGTTTGTTACGGTTAATTACATCTATTTATGAGCGACGTCGGATATAGCCTAACTACCTCTCGGTGAACTTAGACCGTGGATTCTAGATTAAGACTATCGTCTCCAATTCATCGAAACCTAGAACTCCCAAAAGCCCTCGAGTCTATTGCCCTCACCCGTATCCCGCAACCTCTCAGCCTATTGGAAAGAGGCGCTCTATGCTCCTAATCTAGAATTAATTCTCAACTCTCGTTTATCGAATTAGTTCCATGGATAAATTTAAATGGTGATCAATCATTCAAACAATCATTAAAAGCAAGAGCATAGAGAAATAGAGTAGATTAACCATAACCAAATCTAGCAAACATCAATTTTCAAACAAACTCATCAAGTCTAGCCCCTAGAATAGTGAATTTAGCTACTCATGTTCTTGATTAGCAAAATACTCAAATCATAGCAAGTTAAAGACATGAGAAAAGCAAGGGGAAAAGAAAATGCAAACAATATGTTTTAAGCATCAATAATATTTTAAGCAATTTTCATAAGTGATTATAGCAATATTTTAAGCAATGTTTTAAGCAATATTATAAGCAATTTTTAAGCATCAATAATATTTTAAACAGTCTATTGCTTAAAATATTTTAAGCAATGTTTTAAACAGTTTATGCAAGGGGAAAAGAAAATGCAAACAATGTTTTAAACAATATTTTAAGCATCAATAATATTTTAAAGACATAGCAATTTTCATAAGTTATGTGTTTTAAGCGTCAATAATATTTTAATAGGTGATTATAGATTAATCAATTTAGCCGTTTAATTTTAGAGAAGCTAACGCAGAAATATGTTTTATAAAAATTAAAAAAACAGTTTATGTAATCAGAATATAAATAATTAAATAAAAGACTTTCTTGTGCTAGAACTTTGGCGCAAAAACACAAAAGTACTGTACGGGCTTTTTTGAAAAGATTAGGCTCGGACTTATTGGAAGAATTTGTTATGTCGAAAGAAGACGTTCTTTTTTTTACCTTCCTTCGTTTATCGATGAACAGCGGATTGACGGAGCTCTTGGCATTGCTTTGTTTTTCTCTCCTTTCCTATCAGCGAGTTCCGACCCTTTTGTTCGAAATTTCTAATTTCAAAAAGCCGTAAGCAAGTATTATCCAAAAAGCTTTTAAATAGTCTTGTCATTAAAAGATTCTCAAAGACAAAATAAAGAGAGAGAGTAAAGAATGAAATTTATTAAGCTAATTGGAATTCATAGCTTGGAATTCGCGTTCTTAGTTTACCTACAAAACCAATAATTTTAAATATTGAAACAAAAAGTTTCAAAAGAAAAGTTACATAACATGTAGACAAATTACAATAGAAATCAATAAACCAACCACAATAGGATTTGAACTATAAAAATTGTACCGACTTTTAGTTGAGAAATTGAGAATTGTAGATTTGTAGTGGTAGAATTAATTATTTAGGGAAAAATCTATTCTAAAACAGGTTTCGTAAACCTTAGATTTTTTTAATAAAAGTAATATTTGAAGTAATTAATTTTTTTTAAAAAAAAATATCCATGACAACTATTTCCCCATACGCCAACCAGCTCGCCGACAGCCTATTTGCCAAACACTGATTTGTTTTATGCTAGGGGTGGGAGCACAACACCTCCCACCCCCAGATTTTGACAAGTGTAAGTGTGAAATTCATCTACGGTGTGAGAGAGTTGAGTTGGGAGATGGATTTACACTTGTCAAAATTCGGGAGTGGGAGGTGCTGTGCTCCCACCCCTAGCATAAAAGGAACCCCAAACACAAGATTCCACTTTGACTAGCCAACGGGAGTATGCCAAGTGGCAGTCAATCATTGGTTGATTATATATTTTTTTCTCTGCGTAAATAAATTGGGTGTATCTTTTACATTCTTTCATAAAAAATTAAATAAAATATACTACCTCAGTTCCATAGAAAGTGTTGTTTATTTTCGAGTATTGATTTTAATTGGTAAAGAAGTGAGAGACTCATGCAATTAATTAATTTTTTAAATTGATTTGAATTGGTAAAGGTGTGAAACTCATTTTCTTTTTTAGAAAAATCACACTTTCTATACGACATTTTGAAGAGGAAAATATGACATTTTCTATGGGACGGAGGGAGTACTAAAATTGATATTTTTTTAATTCTCTATAAATAGAGACCAATTTTGCCATATTTTTTCACACTCAAATCCTATCATTTTCTCTCATTTCATTCTCATTCTACAGTTTTTCTTCTCTTCAACCATGGATCCAAACAACTATTATTCTCAAAACTTCCCTTACTCCCAAGACTATTATCTTAGTTTCGAAAATTTTCCGAACTCCGATGAATTCGCAAAGATTTTGGTATGAGTTGTCAGTTTCCACTTAATCATATCCACTCTCGATATCACCAAAGCTCTCATAAAACTCCTCCAAGCTCATTTGAAAATGTAAACGAAAAATCTTACAATAATCCACAGAGTTGAAAAGCACAAAAATATATTACACGAATATTTGTTTGGTGTCGTATCAGCGGAATTTCGATTATTGGCGCCAACAAAAATGTTAATAGGTTATTGGAAAAGGTTCACATGTCCTATGAATAAGCTCGAATTGAAAACAAAATGGGCAAGGAAAAGATCCGTTAAGTCACTGAGAAGCGTTAGAAACACTTGAATATAAATGTTTTGAAGTGGATTGATGCATGCAAGAATTAACTTACATCAGTTCACAAATACTCACATCAGCAATGCTTCTGCAGCTTTAACCTACATTATTCTTACGGACACCATCCACTTGAATCAAGAGATCAAGATATGCAGTAAGATTCCAGTTCCAGTTCACGTGCTTCTTGAATTAGCTCACATTACAAGCTCCGAGTATCCGTCTCATGGAAATGGCAAAGTTGAGTGCTTATCCATGTGTGAAGTACAACTGAGATATGGATAGAACCGCTTGGCTCGTACTGCCCTCCTACATCTAGCTTCTTGCATGGGCAATTCTACAATTCTAAATCCATTGCCAACGCATCAGGTATCTTGAAGTATAACTAGAAATGATCATCAATAATGCAACAATTTACCATCTGAACTTGAAGGAGTCTTCTTTCCCCTCCAACTAGTACTGTAGTGAATCACCTAGGTTGCACATTATCAGCGGGATGCACGTCAGCAACACCAGATGAAGGATTATGTGCTCTTGGTGTACAAATACCAGTCATCTCCAATTCCTCGTGAAGTATATTTACATCATTCCAGTCGAGACCAGAATATGCCTTCCACATGTCTTTAATGCTGATATCTGCCGATAAAAGCCAATAGTTTACATCATTATCAACATTTGTGGGGATAATCCTCGTCATTCCTCCAACACATTCTTGAGAAGACTCATGCATAGAGTTAAGATCATGTCCCTCCCGTGTTAAAATTTCAACCTTTGGTGGATCATGAGCCAATGGGGACCTCTCAATTGTTAAATTCTCATGTGATCTTGAACTTGAGGCTACGGGGAAATTTGTTGAATTGTCAACTCCATTCGTCTAGTCAAAGCTTTCCTCAAATTGGCTTACAAAGTAAACATCAATAGGGTAGTCTCATGGGTTACTTTGATTGCTATCAAGCAATCATGTCTTATTTGGGATCATGATCTTATGGAAAAAATAATGAGATCATGCTCATTATACACAATATGATAGTGGATAGTGGAAGATGAAAGAAGCTCCTACCTGATTTATCAAGATCCCACGGAATCCATACAAAATCGTGGTAGTCAGAGTAATCAACAAAGTGAAAATGGAGAAACAAATAATGATCTGGTATGTTCTATAGAGAGAATTGCAATCATAAGCAATTATATAAGAAATAAGGTACAAATTGAGAATAGAAAAGAGCACAAGACTCTTCAAAACGATTTGCTCGAGCATATATAGCAAAAATTAATAATGATAACTGAGGTTTTTCTACTTCGTCATTTGTAATTTAAGTTCTTTGTTATTTTAATTTCGTCGTCAATTTTTGTAGCGTGTTTCATTAGTATTAGTTTGTACTCCCTCTGTCCCGTTATTATTGTCCTACTTTCTTAATCGGGTTGTCCCGCTATTACTGTCATTTATCATAAAATGAAAAAAATACTCTTAAACAAAAAATGAAATGGGTCCCTTTACTCACCATTCAACCCCACATTCTTGTAATATCTCTCTTCAAAAATCTATCTCACACACGATTATGTTCCGCTTCAAACTCATAAATTTATGATTTTTAACTTTCTAAAAAATTTAAATTATTTCTTCAATTACAATATGAAAAAAATATTGAAAAAAAAATCGATTGCTTTTACTAGCCTTACGAAAAATTGGATAATTCTCATTTTTCCCAACCACCGACTCCTCGAAAACTGTGTCAATTTATTAATAAATTAAAACTCATAAAATACACATTAGAACATAATTTCTTAATCTCGGTGCTGAAATCAAAGGGACTCGTAATAGTGGGACGAAGGAAGTATGAATTTTACAATTTTTTTACTATAATTTAAGTTAATTTTAGTTGTTATTATTAAAAATAATATTATTACAATTATGAAATAATATAAAATATTTAAGAATATACAATTTTATAGTTAAGTAGTTAGGTGTTTGTAATGATTAGGGATAAAACCGAAAAATATGGGTGGTTGGCTTGAGTTGAGATTATATGGAGGATTAATAAATTAATTAAACATTGAGATGATTGAGTGTTTGGGGTGGTAGGAGATACAATGGTCTTACGTGTGAAATAATGCTACATCATATTTTGAATTTTTGTAAGTGTTTGTTATTTAGTTTTTTTCTTAAAAATTAGATGATATTGATTTACACCACAAGGTTAACTTAAGTTGTAAACTCGGTCTAGGGTAGAATTTTCTGTTACTTCAATATAAATGATAGCTTATCGCCTATTTCACAAGGATTTATTAATACATGGTCAATTTATTTAATTGGCTAAGAAATCCAACTGAATCGAATTCGACTAGCTAGGAGTGTCGATCGGACCAGATAATCTACTGAACCAAACCAAAAAACAAAATATAAACGGAACCAAAAAAATTTGGTTTGGTATTGAGTTTTGATTTTTGTTTTTTTGGTTCTTTGGTTTGATTTTCGATTTAGCCATCGGATAATCGAACCAAATTGAATTTAACATATTTTAGTTTTTTCTATCTAATTTTAATTACTATTGTTTTGATATTTAGATGTTAAAAATAGTTTTAACTTATACAACACTTTTGCATTTATTTTAACTAACTTAGACTACAAGCCTTCGATATTATACTTAAAATTGGATTCACTAACTTGGACTACAAGCCTTTGATATTATACAACCTCTTGTTCACTTCTTTAAATTGTTATTGTCTTTCTATTAATGATGTATTTGAGTGATAAAACTTCTTGTTGGTACGTTGCAAAAGCATATAATAGGGGCGGCTCAGACTTTTCGGGGGTTTAAAAAGTAAGAAATATAAATATATTTTAATTACATAAAAAAACATTAAGTAACGTTGTCCTAGTGGGAAAACATGTGTGAGTTTTGTCGAATAACTCAAGCTCGAACAAAGCCAAAAATGCTAAATGTAGAGTTCGATCACTAGACATCTCATAAAAAATTTAATATAATTTTTACACGAAAATAATGTAACATATTCATTTGACCTCAACCATAAAAATAATTCCAATAACATTTGAACTTACACTCGATGGGGGCCTTAAACGGTCGCCTCACCTGTTTTATATTAGAAATTATAAAAATTACTAGGGTTATATATCACAATAAAAAAACAAGGCATGTCACTTGACATCCCTCACCTTTACATGATTCTGTCTAAGATAACTGGCCTCCCATAAGATCAACTTCACGTAAGGTTAGATATAATCCTATTTTTACTTTGACCAGACCTAATCATCCAAATCTATTAACCTATTAATCTATTTTATTGCGAATCCCGATCCATAATTCATGATCTCAAAACACAGATAAAATTGATTTTGATTCTTTAACGTGGCCTCGATCTGATTTGGTCCTCTAATATGACAGTGTCCGATTTTGATCCTTTAACTTTATATAATGTCCGATTTTGATCCTCAAATGTGGCAGTTTTCGATTATGGTCCTTTAACTTTATATAGTATTTGATTTTTATCCTCTAATGTGGTAGTGATCGATTTTGGTCTTATAAAATTATACTCCCTCCATCCCGTTTGAAATGACCCGTTTCAAATGGGCACGGGAATTAAGAAAGTTGAAGATAAAATATGAGAGATGAGTAGATGATAAAGTAAGAGAGAGAAGATGAGTGTGATACTGAGAAAGTAGATAATAAAGTATGAGAGAGAAAATGATTAATATAATGAGAGTAGATAAAGTAGGTGAGAGAAATAATAAAATATGAGTAAGTTATTTCCTTTTTAGGAAACGAGTCGTTTCAAATGGGACGTCCCGAAAAGGAAAACATGTCATTTCAAATGGGACGGAGGGAGTATTATTTTAGATTTTTGTCCTATAACTTTACAAAGTGCTCAATTCTGATCCTCCGATATAAATTGTCAAACATAAAAAGACACATGAACTTCACACTTGTCTAATGACTAAATTAAATAATTTTGTAAAGTTTTATGACAAAAAAGAAACATTTTTGTTATTAAAATGAGTTCAGTTTTGATTTTGTAATGTAGATTTATAGCTGTTTTTGGGTCTTGTAATTTTAAAAGTGTTTATTTTTTTGTTCCCATAACTTTTAAAATATCTTATTTTAGTCATGAAACGAATGTAGTTCATGTTTCTTTTCCTATTTGACAATTTTTATCGAAGGACAGAAGTCATATATAGTACTTTATAAAATTATAGGAGCAAAATTAAATACACTATAAAATTATATGACTAAAATTGAATATTATTACATTAGAATACCAAAATTAAACATTATATAAAATTATGTGACCCAAATTAGATATTACTCCTTCCGTCCCATTATTAGTGGCGCATTTCTTTTCGGCACGGTAATTAAGAGAATATATAATAAAGTAGAAGAGAGGAGTAAATAATAAAGTAGGAGAGAGAGATGAGTGTAATAATGAGAGAGTATGAGAGAAAAAATATTAAAGTAGGAGAGAGAAATGAGTATAATAATGAGAGTAAATATAAAGTAAGAGAGATAAAATGATAAAGTAGGAAATAGGGTGTTAACTTTTATCACTAATAGTGGGACGTCCAAATTAGGAAAGATAGTCATTAATAATGGAACGGAGGGAGTATCATATTAGACTACTAAAATCAAACACTGGCCACGTTAAATAACCAAAATAGATAATTTCTACAAAACACACAAGCTCGATGAAGCTTAGAAATTCAAAGAGACGAAAGGGCAAAGCGAATAATGTGAAATTATCAAGAAAATCAAAAAAAATTCAGTTGATCAAATTGTACGATATCTCCATTTTATTGAAGAATTTGCTTTCAAATCTTTGAGCAAGTTCTCTAACTCGCCTCCGGAGTCCGGAACATCTGCAATTCTCCTCCCGTCAACATCCCCTAATTCTTACTCCCAGTCTTTCAAATTCTAGGGCTTCCATTCCGACCGGAATTCTCAACAATGCCGTCTCTACCGGCAAAAATCATCCGGCTGGAGCTGGAGAAGTTCAAAACCTAGAAAGGCCACCAATCATCGACCCTTTCTACGATTTTCCTGCCGTAATCGGGCCAAACGTCGCTGGAAAGTCCAGCTCAATGGACCCATAAGCTTCGTCCTCGGCGTCTTAAGCATCAAGGAAGATAGGTGGGCTGAAATGAAGATTCAGTATACAGAAATTGAGGTGTGTTCATTTTTCGGCCTTTATTTATTTATTTATTAAGATCCAGGTATACCGGTTCTTCCTATGCTTTTGTTTGTCTGGTCCACATACACCGAATAGTTAGGTTTCTGGTTAGACTGCTTAGGTCCAGATAAAAGTGTAAAGAAATGGAAAAATGTATAACCGGAAACACCGGCTGACTCCGGTCTTTGTCTTCATAGAACAAAAAGTTAAGCCTTGAAGTTCAAACTAGATGCTTCATCACTGTGGAAAATCTGATAATGGAGATTTATCCTGGTTGCCAAGATCTTCAATCTTGTTATTTTTCTTCTGCAGCTGGAAAATGTTATCACCACTAATGACATCAAAGATCCAATCTCTAGAGAAAAGGAGCAATTATATTTACAGTAAGTCTGTTGGTGTGGAAAACACATAGGTGAATATGAAGAAACCATCTCAAGGCTGTTGAGCATATCGCTGCAGACAGATTCAACTTGCATAACCAGCAGGTCAAAGCTCAAATGCCAGTATGAACTCAAGGATTTTATTTGATGCATTTTTATTTGATGATTTTTTTACAGAACACTCTACTTTTGAAAGTTTGTTGCATCTTGAATGTTCTCTTTCATACATATTCATCCATTCACCTGTTTTTTGTTTTGACTTTTTGAAGTGTCTGGCATACATTAATCCGCACATTTCTGAACTCTCAGTTCTCCTCCAGCTCCTGCCACTCCCTTATTCTATATGTGCTATTGCAGATAAATTTGTGTTTTTCCTGAATCTTTGATGACCTACTCTTTTTAGTTTCCTTTCACAAAACAGTAGAGAATATATGTAAGTTTGGTCTTTCTCAAAAGCTGAACATTTGCTTAGACTAGCAACGTCAACACTTGAATAATATCTTCTGTATTTGAAGGTGTCCCCGGTTCTTACTTTTGCTTTGTTTCACTGCTTTATAACAAGGAATTTGGCCAATAAAAGTGATTTGATTCGAATCGGACATTTGGAGTGTGAAAAACGTACAACTGCTTGTCTATAAGTTTGTTCTATTGACTTGAGAGAATTAGACAGTTAATAATCTATTGACATTTGGTTGAGTTTTGTCCTTCAGAACTACTGCCTTTTCTTTTATCTGTTGCCTTCCAATCTCACTATATGGCGGCAGTTCTTGCTTTTGAAGCCTTGGCCTGGATTTTCTTGAACTAGTATAGAGCCTAAGATTCGAAGGTTGTAGATTAACTTAGGAGCAAATGTAAAAAATAATGAAGTCTATGATGCCGTCTATCAGTTAAAACCAGTATGTTACTAAAGCAGGTTTTGTTTATATACATTGAAGCACCACCTCTCTATTTATTCCTTGGAGTCCAAAGTTTAGAACAAAAAGTCGCATCACATGGCATAATATGCATGGGTTGTTCTCTAAGAGTCTGAAGCTTGGTGCTGTCTTACAATGTTCTAATCTATTATTTTTTCCACTCCATGTGGCAAGGTCAGAGTATGAAAAGAAACGAGATGATGCTGGTTCACGTATTTGCCAAACTGGAATGGCGATTGCTACAAAATGCGTTTCGACATGTTAAGAAAAAGCAGAAAGAAGTAGAGTCCGCAATGCAGCAATACTGAAATTGAAGATTTAAATGAACAATTGGTAGGAGCCTTAAGGTTTCTTGTTTTAATGCCCTCGAATTATTCTGGCTAAGATCATGTGCTTTCTGTTTACTTAACTGGGTCAGTTCTTTAAATGTTTCTAGACTGATCAGATAGATGCCCATTTGGTTTCAGTTATATTATGGAAGCATATTTTGATTATGTGCTTCATTCCGTTCATTGTTTTGCTAGTTTTTTCTGGGTATTAATTTTCTCTTGACTATTTATGTTTCTCTTTTATACCAGCAACACTTTCTGAGGTTGTACGTCAAAAACAGAGGAGTCTGAAAAGGATACTGAGGGATGGAAGGAAGAAAATCTCTGGGTTTCAATTATGTGGAAATGTGCTCTGTTAACCAAACTAAAAAAAAAAAAACAGATTTAGCCATCCTAAAAAAAAAAACACAAATCTAGTCATTTTGTCTTCTTGTGGGCGCTGGCCGATGGAGGGCCGATGAGAGCCGATTAACAATTGTGAGGGCCGATTGGGGCTGATTTTATCTATAGAAAGGGCCGATCGTGATCGGCCAACCTATCGGCCCCACTCGGCCGAAAACAAGAAAAATGGTTATAATTGAAGGACCGATTTTGATCGACCCCTATTGAACCGTGACATCGGCCTTCGGAAAGTAATAAACTTAATTTATAAACATTTATTTTTAATAATTAATTTAAAAAAATATATTTGGCCGAGCTATCGGCTCTGACTTATTCGGCCGAGCTATCGGCCCTGACGCTTAAGTAGCCGTTATGTAACGGCCGAAATTTACTGAGGGCCGAAAAATTGTAACCGTTTTTATTAACTGAGGGCCGATACTCATCGGCCCCCCATCGGCCCAACCATCGGCCCCGAGTTTCAATAATGGAGGGCCGATTGAATATAACTGTTTGACTATAATTTTTATCATTTTACTTCGAGTATTTTCTCAGATCTGCCTCCCTCTCGCCGCCGCTCGCTCCCGCCGCCGAAATCGCCGCCAACGCCGTGCTCGCCGCCGTCGAACGACACATCCGCCGATCTCAATGTCTTCCGGCGAAATTGAGGTTAGTAATTTATGCCATGATTTTGTTTGTTTTTCATTCATAGACGAAATTTAGGTTGAAATATGGTTGGTTTTACATTGTAATGTCCATGTATTGATGAAATTGTGGAGAAATTGGAGAGAATTGTAGTGTTTAATTTCTGCAAAATTTTGAAACTGGGGCCGATGGGAGGGCCGATTTCGGGGCCGATGAAGAATAACTCAATCGGCCCTGACTATGGCGGACGTAATTAAATATGCCTTCGGCCCCGGCCCCGTGTTGCCGGCTAGAAATCGGCCCCGCCCGGCCGAAGAGAATTCGGCCCGACCGGGTTTCGTGGCATCGGCTTCGGCCCCCAGGGCCGAATAAAATTCGGCCCCGAATGGCCGAACGCACTCGGCCTACGAGGCTTCGGCCCCGGCTGCCATTCAAGGCTTAGGCTTCGGCCCCCGGCTTGCCAAATTAAATTCGACCCCGGCAGGCATCGGCCCTAATATCTTCGGCCCCTGACTTCGGCCTTAATAATTACTTCGGCCCCTGCTTCGGCCAGAAGGAATACATTCGGCCCTAATACATTCCGGCCGAATAAAAGTAAAATCGGCCCTGTCATCGGTCCTTATTTATTCTGTTTCGGTAATTAATTCGTTTTTCGGTAAATCTTGCAGCCCGCTTATATCCGACTACCGGTAAGACAAAAGAACCCAAAAGTCACGACATATTGGAGAGATGGTCTACCCGAACTAATAAAAAACAGTCTTTCTAGACGGGGGTATACTGACCTAGTTCGTCGGTTTATAGACGGACATTTTGGACATTTTCTCTGTTGGAGGAAGGGCAAGAGTTCGATCATAGCTTTACATCAGTTGATGTGCTATGAGGTGCAGGCACCGTCCGGGGAGGCCCGTTTTCACATATCCGGACGGGAGATTCGATTTTCGCAGTACGAGTATGCACTCGTAATCGGGTTATTTTTCGGCGCATCTACCTTTGATAGGACGTCAGCTCGTGCCCCTGAAGAGTCTGGAGTGTACATGAGAGTCACAAAAGGGAATCCAGTAACAGGAGGCGAGCTATTAAATTTATGGAAAAATGACAAGCTCGGCAACCTCTCTGAAGACGATTATTTGAAGGTGGCCAATGTCTTGGCCCTGATGTGTTTTTTCTTCGCACCTGCCGACACGAAGAAGGTCGAGACCTGGATGTGGGTTCTTGCTGACGATATAGATGCGTGGAACGATTTTCCATGGGGAGCATACACGTACAATGCTCTCTTGCATTACATGAGCTTTATACCGAAGGAAGTCGAAGCAGTAAAATCGAAATATAATATTTATGGTCCAGTTTGGGCTCTTCAGGTACAAATTTTGGATTTTATAATTCTTTTTTTATTTTTTATTTTATAGTTGTACTGATCTTTAATCGTATTGTAGATCTGGGCATATGAGGCGATACTAGATTTGGTCAGTCTGTGTGTACGCCTTATTAATGAAGGTGGTATGCCCCGATGTGTGAAATGGGTATTTGTCACGCCACCAGATACGGAATGGATTAGTTTCTTTGCTTTGCCGGTAAGTAACATTTTAAATATTTATGAACTTTTACGAAACGGATTATAAGCTATTTTTTAAAATTTTTGAACAGATGGACACACCGCCATTTGAGAGTCTTACGCCCACTCCTGAGGAGCAGCTATCGGAATACTGGAGACGGGTGATTGGAGAGAATCCTATCGGTGTGGAGTTTCCTAGACCGACCGCCGTATATCGGAGACAGATGATTCGAGAGAATCCTATTGATGAAGATGGCAGTGTACGGGATCCTCCGCCGGTAGCACAGAAGAAAAAATCGAAGAAGAAACGTGCACCGGTGGAGGGTCAGTCATCTGGGCCTCGGAGAGATGAAGATTGGTTTCAAAGCAGGCGCGAGACCGAGTTGTTAGAAAAAAGTGGATCTGCTATTTGGAAGGAGAATGAGGAAAAGTTCTTCAAAAAAGTGGAGAATTTGATAAAAAGTATCTTCGGGGGCAAGGGCAAGGGAATACGATCCAGTTCTTCGTGGGATGTCGAGGAAATTATTAATGAATCGGATGAGGAGACATCTGCACCATCGGAGCCACCACGGGGGAGGATTGTTAATGTACATGAGTGGCCCAGCTGGAATGAAGAAGGCGAACAACCAGAGAGAGATGTGGAAGATACGACGAGTGGCGATGCAAATCCGTGGGATGTGGCTGCTCGAATGGGTAATCGTCGCTATGATATGGGGCGACATAGCATGTACGAGGAGCGACATGTTTGGGTCCCAAGACGTTGGGAGTCACTCCCTTATACGGCTCCACGGTCCCCACCGCTTGTACAGGTATCTTAACTATTCAAATTATCTCGGTCGTTTTATATTTTTTATTTCATTTGACCATGAGTTTTTGTCCAAAATGCAGCAACATCAGTCGGTCGTGGATGACTTATTTGATACGCAGCATGTACAACAGGTGTATCATAGCCAACCGTCGGAGCAGGAAATTGTACAAAGCAGTGAGGTACAACCATTTTTTTGAGTTATATAATTTAGGATTTTTTTTAATACAATGTTATTGGCAGCCCATACTGGAGCGTCTCCCAAATCCTAGTGGAGCTCCACGCATGTTTGATCCGGCGGACGCACTGAGGAGAGATTTGGAGAAGTTCATGGGAATGAAAATTTCAGCCAATGTCACTGTTTCCCAGCATAACCTCTCACATGGCTTTTTCAAGAACTTATTGGATCCTAAGTACGACATGGGTCACGCAATGATCGATTTGTACATATGCTATCTCCGGCAGAGGCTTCATTTCAAAGAACGTGACGTGTTGTGTACACCCGATTCACGCTATACCGTCATAGCGACTATGTCAGTTTTTGTAAGTATATATTTATTTTATATTTTAAATATAAAATATGTTTATTTTTAATTGTCATGCTAATGTGTATATTTTTTTTACAGACGTCTTTACATTCAGCTTGGACGTCTAATATAGTTGAGCCCGATAACGACTTCCATGAACGTTATGAGGTGAATTATTGTGACTGGATCCCAAATCAGGGTTTAATGGATGCCGTTTTTGGAGCGGATACGACATTTGGTGATGATAGGATTCCGTGGTTCGATGCCAAATTCGCAAGTTTTACAATTGTTTCAATTTTGTTTTTTCTACGCTAGAATTATTATTAATATTTATTAATTTGTATTATTTAATAAGTTATATTCCCGGTGTTGGCCGCCAGTCATTGGATGACTGTCAGATTGTGTATCGAGTCATGCAAGTTGGAGTTATATGACTCACTTAACTGCCGAGGAAACAAGGATATATATGAGTACCGAAAAGAACTTTTGCGGCCACTCCGCAAACTGATCGGTCGATTGCTAGATGTACGTATTTTAATATTTTAAATATTTTTTTTTGGGCTACTAATTATTTTTAATCGATCTTTGGTAGGCTACTAATTACTGGACGATGAATAAGTACCATCTGACGCATCCGGGCATTCGGACTCTTGAGTTGGTATTGATCGCAAAAGGAGCAGTTCAAGCAAGTGGATTCGCATAGTTGTGGTCCATATACGTGTATGGCAATTGAGCGGCTCATAACGGGATATCCTACTCCGAAATGGGGTAATTTGAAATCAAAGTCAGAGTCTATCGGGAGTGGATGGCTTGGAAATGTTTCGAGCAGTGCCATTACGGAGATTTTGGATCTAGCTCTCCCAATGAGTAGTGTATTCAGTGGAACATTTCGTAATTTTATTTTAATTTTGTAACATTTTGTAATTTTTATTTGAAAATTTTCGTAACATTTCGGCCCCATTTCGTAATGTTTCGGCCCCATTTCGTAACATTTCGTAACATTTCGTACCATCGGCCTCGAGCCATGCATGGCCTCGGCCGAGATTCTATACCTCTCGGCTGAGGCCGACAAAATCATGTATCGGCCCTGGGGCCGATACACAGCCGATTATTTATCGGCCCCGAGCCATGCATGGCCTCGGCCGAGATTCTATACCTCTCGGCCAAGGCCGACAAAATCATGTATCGGCCCTGGGGCCGATACACTATCGGCCCCAATACCATCGGCCCCGAGCCATGCATGGCCTCGGCCGAGATTCTATACCTCTCGGCCGAGGCCTACAAAATCATGTATCGGCCCTGGGGCCGATACACAGCCCTCCATCGGGCCCTTTTCGACCGATGTAGGGCCGACGGATACCCTCCATCGGGCCCTTTTCGGCCCTTCTTCGGCCGATTGCTTGTTCGGCCGTCGGCCATTTCTTTTCGGCCGATGCCGGGTAGGGCCGATGGACAACAACAATTCGGCCATCCATCGGCCGATTGGGATATTTCGGCTGTATTCATCAGGGCCGATTAAGGGTCGATTGACTCCCCCATCGGCCCAGCGCCGTATAAGGACAAAATGACTAGATTTGTGTTTTGTTTTAATGGTTGGCTACATTTACTTTTCAATTGTAACTGTGTGGCCACTGCTGCAAATGCCCCTTCAATTATTGATGTGCTACATCAATAATTGCATTTATTGCTGATCCTATGGTAGCCCTAAAGCCTGTTATTAATTTCAGTTCACTGAGTAGATCAGTTGAGCAGTAGACAAAACCATCTCAAAGGGAGAAAATTGAATCAGATTTCACACTGAAGATGCTGCAGTGATGTCGGAATTGGTAAAAAAATGTATGTATGCGGTAGAGAAATGACTATATTTAGTGTAATGTACGTGATATTAGTATGCTTTTGTCAGGAGATTAATATAGGATAATCAATTGTAAAAAAGTATAGTAACTGTAATGAATCAAATCAATATATTTATTTATTCATATGCAGTTTTTGTAAACATATAAATTTGTGTTTGATCATTGAATGTGCACAAACTCTATAACACGATAAATTTGTGTTTGATCATTGAATTTTACTATCTTATTGATGTGTTTGATCATTGAATGTGCAAACAAAAACTTTTCCTTTCACACTCCAACATCCTCAGAGAAACAAAGCCAGGTGCCTCGAGACAAACTCTTAGGTGGAGGCTATTAAACCCCACAACACACATGCACATGGCAACATGGCAAACTCCTCCTCACTATGTGTCAATCCCAACCACCTCTCTACTCCTCTATAAATTCTCATCGTTCCACCCACAATATCCACAGCATCTGCTCTCACCTTCCACCCATGGCTAATAAGATCTTCCTCTCAGCTTTCAGCCTCGTTCTGCTCCTCGGCTCCGCCTTCGCCATCAAAGGCCAGTGCGACATCACCAGAATCAACGCTCAAGAGCCCTCCTTCCGCCTTGAATCCGAAGGCGGAGTCTCCGAGTTCTGGGACCACAACTCCGATGAGTTCCAATGCGCTGGCGTTTCCTTCCACCGCCACACCATCCGCACTCGCGGCCTCATGCTGCCCGTTTATCACAATGCTCCGGTTCTTGCCTACGTTCTTCAAGGTTAGTTTGGCCTCCTCATTCATAAGATAGTAAAATAAAATGTAGTATAATTTATCAGCTATTTAATCAATCTTCCCTTGCATGCAGGAAGGGGTATCTATGGAGTTATGATTTCCGGCTGCCCAGAAACATACGAGGCTCCTCAACAACAATCTGAAGAGGGTTACAAGGCCGGCCAAAAATTCACCGACCGTCACCAGAAAATCGAGTACTTGAAACAAGGAGATATCATCGCCATTAGAGCCGGAGAGCCTCACTGGGCTTACAACAATGGCGACGAAGACCTCGTCGTTGTTGTTCTGCAAGACAACTCCAACAACGCCAACCAACTCGACCAAAACCCAAGAGTAACTAACTCAACATCATCATCACATTCTCTTCAATAAATATAATCACCCTATTTCAAATACTATAATTAATCTAAGTTTGTGTATTTTAATTTTGTAGTCTTTCTTCTTGGCCGGAAACCCAGAGAGGGGTCAGGAACAACAGCAACAACAAATGCGATTCCGAGGAGGGGAGAGCCGCCGCAGCCAGCACCAATTCGGCAACATCTTCAAGGGGTTCGACGTGGAGACTCTTTCCGAAGTGTTCGACGTTGACCAGGAGACGGCGAGGAAGTTGCAGAGCGAGAACGACGAGAGAGGTTTGATCGTGATTGCGGAGAGAGGGCTCCAAGTGATCAGGCCACCTTCCTACAGAGAGGAGGAGTACCGCGGCCGCAGCCCCCGCAGTAACGGCCTGGAGGAGACCATTTGCTCCGCCAAGATTAAGGAGAACATCGATAAACCCTCACGCGCCGACATCTACAACCCCCAAGCCGGCCGCTTGTCCACCGTCAACAGCTTCACCCTCCCAATCCTCAGCTTCATCAAGCTCAGCTTCGCCAAGGGCGTTCTTTACAAGGTCATCAGTCAGCATCTTTAACTTCTAGAACCTTCTAGAATATATGTTTAATTCTTCTAAAACCTTCTGGAACATGATATATATCAGAATGCCATCACGGCGCCCAAGTGGTTCGTGAACGCGCACACCCTACTTTACATCACCCGCGGCGAGAGCAGGATGCAGGTGGTGAACCACAACGGGCAGGCGGTGTTCGACGGGCAGGTCCGTGAGGGGCAGGTGGTGGTGGTGCCGCAGAACTTCGCGGTGGTGAAGCAGGCGGAGGAGCAGGGATGCGAGTGGGTGGAGTTCCAGACCAACGAGAATGCCATGTACAACACGCTGACCGGCCGTACCTCTGCTTTGAGGGGGCTGCCCGTGGACGTGGTGGCCACCGCCTACCAAGTGTCGAGGGAGGAGGCGGAGAGGCTCAAGTTTTCGCGGCGGGAGACTCTGTTCTTCAGCGCCAGTAGGTCGAGGCGTGGGAGAGTTGCGACTGTTTAAAATGCTGGTTTTAGGGGAAGAAGAATAACGAGAGTAGTGTGTTTTTATCGATCTTGAAAATATGAATAAGAGCTTAAATGGAATATGTTGAATTCTAATCTCACTCACTTATCTTTTTGGCTAATATCTTCATTTTTAATGTTCGATTAACAAACCAATCCCATATTGTTTTAAAACTTAACATTCGAATTAAACATAAAAAGATGATTGGGAGTGAAATCAATATTCTAAAGTATTTTGGGGTGATATGATTGAATTAATTATTGTTCACAAGAGATCGATATCAACGTTCAAAGTTGAATTTCTGTTTTTATCATTCAAAGTTGCAATTCAATTGATATTCACATTAGACATACAATATGATCAAATCAAGGTATACAACATAGTAGTAATTTCTTAAAAACATATCTAAATCTGTAATTTCTTAAAATTTGGGGGTTAATGCCTCCAAATTTGGATTTTAGGTATTAGTATGACTATATTGTTATGTTAGTACAGTTCAACTTCTTTTAGTAATAACATTAGTATTGGAAAAAAATATTCATTGGAAAAAATATTGGTTTAGGTTGTCCCACTATTAATATCTGATTTCATGAACTGACAATATTAACTTTACATTAAAAAATGAAGGGGCCTCTCATTATTCATTACCCACATCATATTCTTATACACTATCTATCTTTAAAAGTTTCTCTCTCACACGATTCCGCCCCGTTCCGGACGTAGAAAATTATGATTTTTAATTTTTTTTGGAAACTTTTGATTACTTATTTAATTACAATATTAAAAAATAAAAAAAAAAATTAACTGTCTCAATTATGTCTTAATAAAATTTGGAAGAATTTCATTCCTTCCCACCAACAATTCTTTGAAAATTGGTTAATTTCTTAATACAATTAAAATTCATAATATATATATATATATATATATATATATATATATATCTAAATAAAATAAGTTGAAAAAAAATGTTAATATTGGATATTATTTTAGTTGATTAATCCAATGTATAAAGTGAAACCTAAAATTAATTTATTTTATTGGCAAATTGGCCTAAATGGTCCCCAAATCTGAGATTTTTGGCCAAATTGGTCATCAATTGGAATTTCTTGGCCAAATTGGTCCCCAATTTTTTAGATTTTGGCCAAATTGGTCTTTCCGTTAATTTTACCGTTAGTCAACGGTTAGTCAACCAAAATTTTAAAAATATATTAAAATATTCAAATGGTACTTTCGGAATAAAATTTCGAGGACCAATTCGGCCAAAATATTTTTACCCAAAAATCTTACTGAGGACCAATTCCGCCAAAAAAATTATAGTAAAATTTAATAAGGTCTAATTCGGCCAAAATTTTTATCATAAATTTACTAAGGACCAATTCGACCAATATTTTTACCGTAAATTTTACTGAGGACCAATTCGGCCAAGATTTTTACCGTTAAATTTTTTGAGGACCAATTAGGCCAAGATTTTTACCGTAAAATATATTTAAGACCAATTAGCCTAAAATAGTTTATTCCAAATTAGCCTAAATTATTGGTAATTATTTTATTGCACATGTGGTTCCCATGATTTGAGATGGAGAGAGAGAGAGGGTATCAATACAAATTAACAGACGAGCCCGCACAATATTTTTATCAGCATAAAAGTTTCAATAAAATTCCTATAGCAGACCATAAACTCGATTCTACTAAAACATTGAATTAATCTTCATTTTATCACGTAAGATGCTAAGATTAACAACTTACTGAATCCCAGAATCTACGGTTTTTGTTTTGACAACATAGAAGGGACGGTGGTGGTGGCGGCGGCGATGGGAAGAGCGGCGCCGGCGACGATGGAAAGAGCGGCGCCGGCGACGATGGAAAGAGCGGCAGCGGTGGTGCGATGGAGAGAGTGGCAGCTGAGGGAAATATGGGAAGAGCGGACGGACGGAGTGTAAAAAACTATGGTAAAAATTCAATTCTTTCACCCTAATTAACTTAAAAAATTTGGGTAAAAATATTTTGGCCGAATTGGTCCTCGAAATTTTATTCCGAAAGTATCCTTTAAATATTTTAATATATTTTTAAATTTTTGGTTGACTAACCGTTGACTAACGGTAAAATTAACGGAAGGACCAATCTGGCCAAAATCTAAAAAATTTGAGACCAATTTGGCCAAGAAATTCAAATTTAGGACCAATTTGGCCAAAAATTTTAAATTTGGGGACCATTTAGACCAATTTGTGTAAAATTAACTGTAGAAGAATTGTAGAGAACAAAAGTTGAATGAGTTAGTCACGTGGTCACTGATTTATTTTAGGCTATTTTTTCTGAAAAATGAATTTAGTCACGTGCAAGGCAATAAGTTTTAACTGTTTAAATCAGCCTTAATTAACTTCGACTGAAAACATTAATGGTAGCCTTAGTCCCTGTTTGGTATGGTTTGATTCTCACCATCACTATATAAATTACTCATTACGTTTCTTTATAAAAGTTTTTTTTAATTAGATTATATCTTTGAAAGTGTCATACATTATTTCTAAAAAATAGATATTTATAAATAGAAATTAATTAATTAAAAAATAGACGGCATATTCAATAAAATATTTTTTTTTATCATAATACCGAAAGAAAATAAATAAATTATAATAGAAGACTTGCCTCCATCCTATTTTCTTTTATAATTGTTCCATTATCCTTGTCTTATTTCCTAAATTAATTAATTATTAAAAATATTTTGTTTGAAAATCTCATATCACTTCACACAACTAACAATCTTATTTAGATTCAAATTTGAAAGCTGCAAACTCTGAAGAGAAGAAGCGTGGAAAATACAATAAAGAAATCACTTGTCACGAGGAAGAAGACAAACAGACAAGCATCCTGGTCGTCCCCTTCTTTCAAATCGGACATCTCTGTCTCCACACATTTCTGATCCCAAATAAACAAAACAATTACTACTACGACCGATAACTTGTACTCTTATCTGCTTATATAAAGCTAAAGTGAAACCATGAATATCTCAGTTTAGCGTTAGTCTCAAGTAGTAATGGACAACACAATCTTTCTTCTCGTATGTATCGTTGTTTTCTTTGCCACACCAACAATGGCGGCGGCCCACCACCCCAGTCCCAGACCGGGTTTTCTCTACACAAGATCTAGAGGAACCTGCACTCCCGAGTAAACCCCCATTTCTCTATAAAATTATACCAACCGGATCTTGATTATCGAGCCAATCTCATATGTATTTCAGGTATTGGAGCAGACGGAGCGAGACATGGCCGAGGATGGTCCCACACGCATCCACCGTCTCCAACGTTTTCGGCTCGCGGGCATTCGAGCGGTTCGACGCCGACCTCACGCTGCTGGAGGCGGCGGCCAGGAACGACGATGGAGAAAACGTGTTCGGCCGGCTGGTGAAGGAGTCCACGGCGGCGCTGCTCAACTCCTACGCCAGAAGAGGATACCCCTACGCCGCCTGGGAGGTCAAGACGCTGCTTATTCAGGCCCTCGTTTCTGAAGCCGCCGCCCAGGATCTAGCTCACAAGTTTCTCCAAGCTAATCGGAATTGCGGTTGAAAACTGTGGATTATGGTTTAGTGGAATGAAAGCGATAGTTTGGATTTTAAGTATTTTGACTTTTTTTTGCTGGTAAAATCCAATTTGAATTTTTCTAGCTTTCACTTTAGAAGTACGATTTAATACCTAATTATGCCTAGAAAATATTAATATTCCTTACACTCTTGCCGGGTATTATTGAATAGTAGCGGGCGAGGAGTGAATGTACGTAAGTTGTAAGCTAAGAAAGAATCCTATTCAACTTCATCAAAAGGAGCCTGCACTGCATTTCCAGAATCAAACAAGCAATATTCTAAGAGAGAGAGAGAGAGAGAGAGAGAGAGTTTTATTCGAATTTCCAGAAATACTTTTTGCTCATAGGCTAAGGTTTACCCTGGTGAACAAATATTCCCTTGAATATTCTGATTTATTAACTAATGTTCAACATAGATAAATAGTACTAGTATTATTTGTTGATTGAAACTCAATCTCACCAAGTTAAATTAATAAGCTAATATATGCCCATATGCTTCTACCAAATGTAGCGTAAGTTTAAAGTCCACTGTTTTGCTCCTTAGAATTTAGAACAGATCGTGCCTACATGGATTCTCTCTCCCCTTCTCACTATAAATATAACATCTGTTCAACATATTATATGCCCGACTGCACCTCTTTCAGTTTCGCTTCTTCTTCTTCATTTTCTGTCAAAACTCTGTAATGTCTTGTCTGAACTTGAAAAGGCTGCTGCCCCACAAGAAGGTGTGGAAGATGCTAAACAAACTGCACTTCAAACTTATCAGATCAAAGACAACCAAGAAACCCAAGCACCGATCCTACAAAACTTCTAAGAAAATCTCCTGGCCATCCCTTTCCATCCAACCCAAGAAATTCAAGAAACAACCTAATCTCCACACCACCATACACCACCACTGCTACCTCCAAAAGCGGCCCACGCGGCCACCTCCCATTTTCGTCGACCAGCTCTACGTAGAACCTGTTGAGCACATCGTTACTGTAGGAGGCACAAATAAGGAGAAATCAAAGGCATCAGATAGCAGCTTGAAGAAGAGTCAGAATCTTGAACTTAACAGTAGACAGCCCGAATACAGCAAAGACGGAAGCAGCCAGCTGGAATCCGGTAAGGAAGAAACAAGTGTGACAGAGTTATATGCAGATGATGCATGGGAATCTATGGTGGTGGCTTCACCACAAATACATGGAATCAATGAGAGGGCTGAGGAGTTTATAGCTCGGTTTCGAGCTCAGATGCGCCAGCAAGAAATTCTGGCTCGTAGATTGTAGCCTTCTTAGGTTTAACTCTCATTGTTCAGAAATAAAAAAAATGCAAATAAATTCTTCTTAGTATACTCCATGCATTCAATATCCATATCAACACATATTCATTAATGCAAGTTTTCAATATTATAACTGCATTTCAGCAGACTTCCCAGTCGTATATTAACTGCACCAAGTTATTCCAAATAAACAACAGCAGTGCTTACATTCAATATTTTGATTTACATAAAACACTCAACAGGAGCAACTAAAAACACTGATCTTGCAGGTCACATGCTTACTATAAAGTTTTCAGGTTACCGAGTAAAAAGAAGAAGTAACACATCACTAATATAACAAATGAGGAGAAAAAAAAAGTTACAATCAGGTTTGGATGCAAACTCTAATGCAGGAAATCCTTCATTGGATCGTCGTGATGGACCCTCTTCATCCTGAAAGCTTCCATATCCTCGGGTGTGACCTAAAAGCCAAAGAAAGGTTAGAACCGGCAAAAATACTAATCATATTTGAAAGCAATTCAATCTTAATCGATGTACCTCATCGTTCCACTTCACATTGTATTTGCGTTTCCTTTCATCTCTCTCCTCTCTCTTCATTTTGTCCTCCTAAGATAAGATGACCAACGTTTAGATATCAATTAAATCATCCAGAAAATTCACAATACCAAAACATAGAGGTAATTTTTTTTCATTCAGAGAAATCATATAAATAATGTGATATCAGAAGACAAGACTATTGATACCAATTAAACGAAACCAGCTGCTCTAGGGACACAATAATACAAGTCAAAGCTAGAGCAGTTTCCCAACCAAAAATTAACAGAACTTAAAAGATGATCTTTTGTTGAAGAGTTCACCTTCTGTAGCGCTTCAGCAAGTCTTTTCTGATCTAGGACCAAATCCTCAGGCACTTCAGATCCCCATGTAGCAATTCTTTTCTCCTCAGTTGGTGCAGGTGCTTCTATTAAAAATAATCTCCCAGTTACAACATATCGACACGAATCCAAATAGCATATATATGACAGAAAAACTTGATCTATGTTAAAATCCACTTTCTCTGGTATATTTTATTTTAATTTAAAATGATATAAAATATATACCATTCACGAGAAGTCAAGAACAGATCAATTTGAACGATTTTGTTCACACAAATCTTAGGTGGCTATCACACTAATCACTTAAGAAGACATTAAAACCCCTAAAAATCTCTTTAGAAAAGTTACTCCAAACATAAATATTTTTAATTTATAACTATAGATGTCACATCATAACAAGTTCAATCTCTAACCTCATAACTTCCACAAATATACATTATACAGTAATTAAATGGAAGTAGTTACCTTCAGTAGCCTCCTTACGAGCTATATTAGCTTTCATAAGTTGTGCTGAAGCTTCAGCTGCCTCAATACCAGCAGCACCGGTACAATAACTGTTCCTAACTGTCTGCTGGCAACATTTGTAACCCCATTGATGATCTTTCCACCACGAGCCCCACACGGTAGTGTGGTTGTTTATGTAAACATCTTCTTCATACTTGCTCTTTGGAAGAGATGCCTCCTGCATGTATCATTCATTCAATTGGGTCGTTTCCAGTCATAAGATGTCTAACAAAAGATATAAAACAATGGGAACATCTCCTGTATACCATGCAGGGGTAAAACAATAAAGTTATTTCTTCTCTTAGTTTCCCTTTAAACTTCTCCAAGTTACCAGAAAATCTTGAATACATCCATAATAAGTTGGAATTCATAATGAAACAAAAATATAATCAAAACCAAAATTATCAATGACCAGACACAACTCTAGTAATCAAATATCACAAGCAATGAGGACGCAGGAAAAACCACTGCGAGACCACCAAACTAGTAAAATAGTATTATAAGTAATTTCAAAAATAGCATGAAAACAACATGTTTGGAGTGAATAAACTTATAAAAATAAGAGACTTCTTCAATATTGGCAATGTCAAAGTAATGTATCAACATCTCCAGGAGAAAGCACAACATATGATATCTAGTCAAGGAGTTTGAGTCAAAGTTGGTCCATACCTGGCCTTTTATAATCCTACCAGCTCGATCATATTCAACCTCTTGCTCGCTTTGCCCGAGCAAAAGTTCACGTGGAAGTACTTCATCAGCAGCAGCATTACCATACTTCTCCATGACTTTGTCTTTAGTATGAGACTTCAGCTTCTCCTTGTTAATCTTGAAATTTTTATAAAGCAATTCAGCTTGTGAGGGAGCAGCTTGCGTATGAACATCATGACCCTTCTCAAATGCTTCCCAAGCATGAATATTCAGCTGTTTGAACTCCAAAGCTTGACCACTCACTCTATTCTGGTTGTCTCCCTGTAATTTTACGATATATAATGTATCAGTTGGAAAATTGTATAAGAAGGTAGCATAATGGACTTAAGAACGGAAAATGTACTTACAGCATAGAACTTCTCATTTGGATCCATGTCTGGGAGAGGATCTTCACGCATAGAACGGGTTTTGGGGTCATAGTGGGAAGAGTTGACATCAAGATTCAGAAGATACTTTGCAGTATCCTCTCGAATACGTAAATTCCTGATGATGAAAGGAGAAAAATTAGGTCTGTTTTAATTTTCAACTCCTCTTAAGTGCTTAAAAATCATTATTCCAAAGAAATCCTATTAATCGTCTGTCCTCATGATGAATACTGTGGGGCAATGTTTCACTAGATACACTCCCATAAAATTGCAATCATTCTTCAGTAAGCACAAATGCAAAAAAGGAATAGTACACAAGGAATCCACGAATATACCTGACAGTTCCTGTGCTACCACCACCTGTTGTACGCACACGCTTCTCAACCTTAGCAAATTCCATTTGTTTGCTCTCATCAACCTTGGCCTCATCAACTTTCAAGTTGTCTTCATTATCTTCATTTTCTTCATCATCACTAACACCATCTTCTGTGTTTTGATTGCTGTTTTTCTCCTCCAACTTTTTAAGCTGTTGGTCCTTCAAATATTTGCTTCTTGCTTCATCCCTAGCTTCATACCTCTGAATCACATGTTTATAAGAAGCAGCATCATATCCATTCCATCGGTCTCGCTTCCCATCATAATCGAGCTCAAAGGTCTCTATCTTCTCATCTGCAGCAATATTTTTGCTCGTCCATTTGGCCCCCAATTTGCGGGGTCTTTCTACACAAGACTTCTTGTCATGTGTTATAGCTCCGCAACTGCAGCAACCACACAAGTTCAGAGTCAATACCAGTATACCATAACTTCCAATTGTACAGAGAAGATAATCACAAACACAATTTAATTGGTACTTACATATTCCCCCAAATTACTAATGCAAAAACTTATAGACCAGGTTTCCCTCTGTCTATAACCAAAGTCTAAAACAACCCAGTGATATTTACAACCAAAAAGTTGAACATGCATACAGGAAGATGTTCCCAGTTTCAACCAAATGTGATGGAAAGACCAATTAATGTGAATCAAATCAGCCAAGCGACTTAAGTTATGAGATCGAAGTCTCAGATTAGGCATCAATCCACCAACAGGAGGGAGCACACAAAACAGATAACAATAACCCTTTCAATATCCATCCTGTAGTAGACAAACGGACTATTGGTTTTCACTTACTTTTCACAAGCACCTTTTCTGAATTTCTCAGCTTGAAAAGTCTTTGCACCTCTATCGTACCACGACTTTGTATAATTTGGATCGGATTTCCACTTCCTTTGATGTTTCAAACTCTAAAAATCACCAACAAGCTGAACAATGAGCACTCCAATATAGGCTAAAACGACTGTGCCCACTAACCAAAAAAGAGCAATGAACATACCGGTCTCTCTGCATTGAGATACCAAGGCGCGGAAGACATATACTGTGGAATGTGAGGGTTGATTTCCTTTCCATCTTCATCCACTTCGGCCGGAGCGAGCCCGGCCTTACGAGCCTCTTCTAGTTCAAGCTGTTTCCTGTGATCCTCCCTTGATTTAAACGCTACTGCAATTCCGAAACCCACAACCAGTTCGATATTAACAATCAACCCAATAAACAAAAATAACGAAAATATGTTTAGAAACAGATACAGATTAAACCGGAAACGAATAATTGCTGCAGGGTACAAATCGAGATGCCCAAGTAATTAACGGAACAAGAACCGGGACCACAAAAGAGATGAACTTCATCGCAATTACGAGTCAGAGAAAACAAATTCGATTGGTGTAATGTCATACTTTCTAATTAAATCACAAAGCAATCGAATTGCTAGAAAGGGGGAAACAATTCGATTCCCATAGCGAATATTAATTCATGATTCGAGGAAGGATTAAAATTGAGAAGTGCAGGAAGTACCTGATGCAGTTGCCATGGTTTACAGAGAGAATTGGGATTGAATTCTGATCAAATTCGTAAACGGTAAGCCCTAGTTTCAAGAACCCGTGGATATATATATAGTGGGCAGAGAGAAAATGGGGTCCGATTCAGGCAAGCGAAAGAGTTGCAGCCGGCAAGCCTTGTCGGCGAAGAAAAGGAGCTGGTCAGGATGGCGAAAACGGCGAGGGTTCGGCTTGTTCTGAGGTAATTAATTAATTAATTAATTTATTTATTTTTGGCTGGAAGAAAAAGTAGATTTATATATTAGTATATATTTTTATGGTTTATGCTACTGAGAAGATTTCTAGTAATTTAAATTATTTTAGTAGTTTCTAATTAAATTGAGTCCATTTCTTTATTTCACAAATGATAAATTTACTAGCAATTTTATTATCCGTGCATGCGTGGAGTTATTATTCTACTCAATTTTTATTTTTTTTAACTATTTGTTATATTATATATAATTTCCAGACCTTTAAGTTAAGCTTATATATTTACATTAAATTTACTTACTATATTATCACAGACTCTCTAAACTGTTTTACTAATAAAAGGTAATGTTGTATGCTTTCATCATGCACATACATTAAATAATTAAAAACATATAAAGTAATGTTAATTGAAGCATGAATACAACAAATATTAAATATTTATATTTATTGATTCTGAAGAGTTAACAAGTATTTGCATAAAAAATTAAGATATTTTTTAACACCACTATTAATATTTATTGTAATTCACATGCATAACGAGATACTTGTTTTGTACAGAAAGACTGTTTACAAAAGATGTAACGCCCCGACACCCACGAAGGATCACAGAGGTCGAATCGTTACGGAGGAATTTTAGAAAACACGTTTTCATACCATCTTTTGAAAATTTGAAATTTTTTCTCTATTTTAAAACACATTATTTATTGCGGCCCACATGTAAAAGATTAGATTTGTTTTTATGCGATTAACAGATATGGAAGCATATTGACTTTCGAAATATAACAAAACATAATTATCCATTTACAATACTAAAGATTGCAAAATGATCATGGCAGAAACCCCCTCAGCTCTTTTCCCGTCGCCCTCGCCACTCAATCTGAAAACATTTTGAAAATAATTGGGGCTGAGTACTAATGTACCCAGTAGGTAGAGCAGTTTGAAAAACGTTTGAAAACAGTTTATCCATGCATGAGGTATGACTTGGAGGGTTTTAAAAGGAAACTGTTCCAAGCATACAAAACATTACAACGCGCGCATACATGTCACATTTAACCGTTACTCCTTACGGTGAGAACCCTAGCCCCTAGAATCGTAATTCATGGGGTCTCACTTAATTACTTGGGAACCCTGGCCCCTAAAGTCGTAACTCAGGGGGTCCCACTTACTTTTCCCGGGAACCCTGGCCCCTAAAGTCGTAACTTAGGGGGTCCCGTATCTTGGTTAGCACTTAGTGGGGATCAGTCCACTAGTAACTAACTACGTGTACACAATCATTGATTAATGTTTTAGATTAATCAAGGATCTCGATCGATCTCAGGAGCATTAAACAGTATAAATGCACAAAAACTTTCATGGATAAACAGTAATTTACAGAGCTCATTAACTCAAAATAACTTTTACGAAAATATTACCCACCTCGAATTTTCACTGATTTGAGTTATACGTATTCCCGACATCGGGGCTATAGCTCTTCCACAAAAGTTCCTACAACCATATTCTAAGTATTAACGACTTGATCTAACAGCAAGCATACTCTTCATAACCTATGTAACGATATCTAATAATCATTAGGTTAAAACAATGTCGTAGATTTAATACGTTAAACTCATGCAGAAAGCCTATTTTATAAAAATTCCACAGACCACGGTTTCACTCCATAAATTTTAATATTCCATGCGTATCATCCTTAATGAGTTTGTTTTATATTGGAATTGGTTTCGTAACAAAATAATAAGCCATATAGGAGTTATTATCAAAATAGTACTCACTGCTCAAACAGGGACAGTTTATGCCCTACTATAGTTTAGCTAACAATTGTGGGGCCAAACGTACACTAAAAATTCTGAGATTCAACAAACGTTTAGGGGACATGCATGCAAATATCATATCAAAATTTCACTCACGATTGATAAGCGACGGATTCAGAAAAAAGAGAGTAATTTTCACCAAAATCCTATGTATCAAAAGCAGGTTTCCGATTGACAATTGAAAGTTTATAATAAACTGCTTTTACATGCATGGTTTAAAAATACAAAATAAATATTTTCACAAGGCCCTACGTGTACAGAACATTTAGAAAAAAGAATCAAGTCAAAATCGTTTTTGTGAAGTGCTTTTACATGCATGGTTTAAAAATACAAAATAAATATTTTCACTAGGCCCTAAGTGTACAGAACATTTAGAAAAAAGAATCAAGTCAAAATCGTTTTTGTGAAGTGAGATATAAATATTTTTCTAAGCTCTATCCCACATGCAGGGTTTTTCGGCAGCATGAAATTGAAAATTTATTTAAAATATAAAAATATGTCCAAAAATTACCAAACTTTACAGAGATCTTAAAAACATCCTAAAGTTTGTCTCTATAATTTTTTTGGAATTTTTGAAGCAACGACAGATTGAGTAATTGGCTTAGAAACTCATGGAAGAATCGAAAACCATCAAAATGCGTTCTGCCTAGAAATTCGTCCACTCTAGGAGGATTTTTAAACTAGATCCTGCTACCCTATTTGGACCTTATGCTAGATCTATCATGACTTTATATGTTTACACTAGAAAACACCATGCATGTAACATGCAATGCATCACTAAACATATTTGGATTGTGAGGAACATAATAGATAATTTAAACAAGGAGAACTACTTTTTATGCTAAGATTTCCACATGCATCCAAGAATCTTTGGAAGATCTAAAAGAATATTGCCTAGATTATGCAGACAACCTATTGCATGCTGGAATAAAGGATGTGGGATACCTGGACTCACGATTATAACAACTTGGTTGTGTGGACACAAGAGAGAAACTAGGTGCGGATCTTACGAAAATTTCTTTGAGTGTTGAAGAGGAAATGGAGAAAATCATGATCATGTGTCATTTATGTAGTTGTCTGATGTCTACTAATGATAATACCTAGCAACTAGCTTAGACAATTACTACATAGATCCTTTTTTTTTTTTTGAGAACCCGCAATCGTTACCTTTGGTGCGATCTGGGTAAACCTCAACTCCTTGTGCAGTAACCTGCAAACCACACAGGAGGTTCAACCACCCTAAAGTGACAGGCTCACACGGAATGGCTTCAGTGGGGATTGAACCCATGACCTGTAGGTCTCGGGCCACCCCACCTTAACCACTCCGCCATCCCTAGGGGACACTACATAGATCCTCTTGCATGATGCACACGTGGAGAGAAGGCAATATTTACATCCAACGGTCCAACCTACACCATCATGGTAGATATGAAGTCACATCTATGAATTTGATATTATTTGAGTTGAAAACCTCCCCACTAATCGACAAGGTAGAAAATGTAGTGAGTCACTGCATGGTAATTAAAGTGATAGCATAATCCTATCATATCAGCAAATTACGAGCTCATCTACTAAAATAATTCACTCGTGCTATATGTCAAACACTTATTAATACGACGCGGTAAGACTCTTCTAAATGTATCCGCCTAATCAATCATATATATTGAATTCTTAATCTATGATTACATTTAATAGTCGAAAAATCGATCTTAAAGCTTAAATATTAATCTCGGAATACATAAAATTTACGGGTCATTACAAAAGATATACTGATTTGATTTTTTAAAACGTAACCCGGTCCCGAACCAAGACAACAATAATTTAAACATGTTAAAGACGCAACTAAAAGTAATTACACAAAATTAGATTGGAATAAGTATTTCATTCAATCTTTATTTTGTTAACTAAAGAAATATTTAATATTTGTGCCATGTCAGCACATACTAAAACACATTTTTATGTTTACGTAGTTTGCTTTTTAAATGTAAAGGTTAATTAAAGTACACCTACTGTAAATTTTTGTATTATTTGCAATTTATAAAGAGCGAAATTTATCGACCATGCTCATTAGATAACGACTATTTAGGTCCCGTTTGAAAGAACTTATAAACAACTTATTTTAACTTATTCTAAATAATAAATTATTTTTGGCGTGTTTGAGAGAACTTATTGAATAACTTATTCTAAATAGTAAGTTACTTTTAACTTATTTTCAATAGTTAATATTATTAACTTATGTAAACTTATAAGTAACTTTTAAGGAGCTTCACATATCAAATTCCGACAACTACATTTTCTTTGCCTAGATAAATCATTATTATTACATGTATCCAAATACAATTAACTTATTAAATTTAAAGTACTTATAAAATAAGGTCTTTTACTATGAGTCTTTAATTAAGTTATTTTTCCAAATGGGACCTTATTCTCTTGTCATACATTAAAGAAAAAAGATTCGACTGAATATTTTTTGTTGTAAAAATAAACAAATAAATAATTTATTATCAAATTGAAACAATCAATTTAATTATAAACTACAAGTTTTCTATCACAAAACACAATTTAGTTAACATTCATCAGTTTTATAGCAACGAGAGATCAGATTAATCCATCCTCTTCTCCCAATTTAGAATAAATTTACAATTTAAAAGAATAAATAAATCTCCTATTGATTATACATAATCATCAAAATTCAATAGTGTAAACTCCTCAGCCCTATTAAACACGTCCCGCCAAAAATCATCGTCTGATTCCGGCGGGAACGAATCTGCTGATTGTAGCTGAAAATCACTCTTGCCGTTCCATTCGTCCGCCGGAAAAACCTCCGACCAAAAACTCTCGCCCACTTCCGTAAGCTCGTCCAATAAATCCACCATCATGTAGTCAGTAGCCTCCTCCTTACCGCTGTTCCCGGCGCCGGCGTTGGCGACTGATGACACGTCGCTGAATGAATAACCCGGCGAACTGAGCTCCGAATACTTCTCCACCCTCCGATGATAATCAGACGAATATTCATCTTTTCCGATGTTGTTCTCCGATTTTCCGGCGACCATTTTCTTTAAGTGGGTGTGCCAAACATTCTTGATTTCGTTGTCTGTCCGGCCCGGCAATCTCGCAACAATGGCGGACCATCTGCAAAAACAAGATACAGGAAGATGTTAGAGAGACATTACAAATCACAAAATTAATTATGACTTAAATCCAAAAAATGGGAACAAGAGTATGGATTTCGAGCATACTTATTGCCCAATTCTGCATGCAATTTAAGGATCAAATCCTCCTCTTCTCGAGTGAAATTTCCTCTCTTAATATCGGGCCGCAAGTAGTTCATCCACCGCAGACGGCAGCTCTTTCCACACCTCAACAATACTGAAAAATAAATATTCACGAAACCCATCAATACATAATTTGCTGAAGTATTCAAGATTCTTGAAATGAAAAGAAAAAGCCAATTTAATTTGTTGGATGCTGTAATAGACTAGGTCTATTATACAACTTTTGCTGATGAATGTTCTGTAACAATCGGTCTGTAAAATAGCTTGTAACAATTGTAGTGTAGTAATGAGATCAAACACAAAAGAACAAAGATAATTAAGAGAGATTGAGAGAGAGATTGACTTGAGAGATAAGAGAGAGAGATTGAGTTGAGAGGGAGAGAGAGCCGAGAGACTAAGGAAGAAAATATTAATTCATTGCCTGAAAATTAAGAGTGCATAATCGGGTATTTATAACCCAAATAATTACTAAACCCTAATCTAAATTAAGCTAATTTATAATACGAAAATAAATATCTAAACTTAACTAATTTAAAATAAGGAAATATATATTTTAGATATGCAAAATCTACGATTTAATATCCGGGTCATGACAGATGCATACCGGCCCGTTTGGGAAGAGCCCGCCAATTGTCGTGGCCGTTCTGGGCGATGAAGTTGATGAGAATCCGATCTTCTTCGGCAGTCCACGGTGTAACAAACCGGAAGCTAATTCGCCGGATTGTTAAACTATAATTGCCGGATCTGAGAATATTTAAAGATTTGAATCTAAAATTGAGAACATGATCGAGAGATATTCATGAGTGAGAGACGATTTGAGAATGAGATTGAGTTGAGAAAGAATTGATTGAGTTGAGAGAGATTGAGATGCTGAGAGATTGAGATGCTGAGAGAGAGGAAGAGCTCGAGAGATTGAGAGATAGAGAGGAGAAGTTTTGAGAGAAAGAGTTGATAATAATTTCTTCCTTTTTTTTTCTCATTCATTTCCACCCCTATTTAAACAAGTATTACAACTCATAAAAACGTTAAAAACTTTTTTAAAGGAAATAACAACTTATAGCCTATATATGATAAACATAAACACTCCAAATATCACTCGAGTCCATTTGGCAATCTTTAAAGGGGGCATTTGCAGCAGTAGCCGCACAGTAGTACCCAAAACACATATATAGCCGCCCGCTAAAACAAAACACAAATATAGCCATTTTGTCCTTATACGGCGCAGGGCCGATGGAGGGCCGATAGACTCCGCCCATCGGCCCTCAATCGGCCCTGTAGAAAAATGCCGAACTCTCCCCATGAGCCGAGCCCTTACCGACATCGGCCGATATGATGAAATAAATTATCGGCTTAAAGGACCGAATAAGGGCCGACTGGTAGTGTCCATCGGCCCTCACCGACATCGGCCGACGGTTGAATGGCCGAAGCCCGAACATCCCATAAGCCGAGCCATTTTTGTGATGGCCGAAGGAGGGCCGAATTTGGATATCCGTCGGCCCTCCATCGGCCCTCAATCGGCCCTATATCTCTTTCTTCGAGACGAGATTCGACACAGCATTCGACACGACACATGCATGGCTTTTCCTGCAATCGTACAAAGGGCCGAAAGGTGGTCGATGGTTGGCCGATGGAGGGCCGATCGACGCATGTGGGAGATACAGTTTGAATTCAGCTTTATCTGTTGAAATGACTAGTCGGATATGACAGTCACATGCAATTTAATGAGGGCCGAATGGGGGCCGATGGAGGGCCGATGGGGGGCCGATGGTGAAATGACTGTCCAATCCCATTATCACGTGAAAATTGACGGAAAAATTTCTTATAAGACGTAGAATGTCTTATTCGGTTGAATCAACGAAATGCCCAATCCCATTTCACTTCCACTCATCTAAATTCTTCACAACAACTTGATAGAAATGACCGATTATCGATCAATTATAGTGAAATTGAACGGTCAATTCGATGCAGAGTCGAATTATGTCGGTGGGAATGAGTTCATGGTTTACATTCCTTCAAACAATATTTCGCTCGAATATCTTCGACAAAGTATTGATCGGTGGCTCAGTGCTTATTCCCTTTCGTTCAACTACTTCATTTACTATACTGCAGCTTCCCGACGAACCGGCAGGATGATGAAGGCCATTCTGGGTCATGATACTGATCTTATGCGACTGTGCTCTATCGACGTAAAGCCGGTTGTGTTTGTTGTGTATCCTGAAATGCAAAATCCTGAATTTGGTGTCCCGAACCAGAATCAATTTCCCGAAGATAATTGTAATTTCGAGGGTCCTAATTGGTTTACTGGGCAAAGTAGTAGAAGTAATGATGCCAGACGGGCTCCCGAAAGGAATGTTCTTGTGGAGTCGGATTCAGATGATGAGGAGGATTTGGACTCATCATCTGATGATGAAGAGGATGAAGCTATACCTTCCGCCTTGATTAATTTTTCGTTACAAGATTTTGCTGCATGGATTCGGAGGGAGGGTGGCGTAAGTCAACTTATGTCTTTGCTAGTTCCAGTCAATCGTTCTCGAACAAATGAGGAGGCTGTATACGACAACATAAAAGCAGCAAGCAACTGGCTACTTCCTATTGTTCCACTTGATGTTGCCGATTCATTAGCGGCGCGAAATTTGAATACTGTTGTAGACGGAAGTTTGCGGGCAGGATTGATGTTCAGCTCGAAAGACGAACTTTATGCTGTTGTCGCTCTATTCCATTTGGAAAAAGGTGCGGATTTCAGGGTGCAACGTTCGAGTAGTTCCCGCTTGGAATATTTGTGCAGAAGAAGTGTTGATTGTCCATTCGAGCTACGGGCATACTGTAGAGGTCAGACGTGTTGGGAGGTTAGTAAATGGGTAGGGGACCACAATTGTATAACTGATTTATCCGGGCTAGGTGAACGAAATGTGAGGTCGAAGGTCAGTAGCCGCTTATATAGCCCGTAAAATGCACCGTCAAAGCAAGTTAATGAAACCGGCTGATATTCAGGCTGATCTGTTGGATAAATTTGGAATACAAGCAACGTACGGGGTGGCCCTCCGAGCGCGCAACGCAGCTATTTCGATGATTTACGGTGGCCATGCCTGATTCGTTCGACAAAGCGCCTAAATATCTGCATTTGTTGGAAATAACTAATCCGGGAACGTATACGGATCTTGATGTTGGTGAGGATGGTCGTTTCCGACATTTATTTATGGCGCTTGGTGTATTACGAGCCCCTTGGTTAACCTGCCTCCGGAAGGTTATTGTGGTGGACGGTACCCATTTGAAAGGGAGAAACAAGGGAATATTATTCGTCGCAGCTACTTTTGATGCGAACGAGCAAATATTCCCACTCGCTTTTGGTGTAGGTCCCATTGAAAATGATGTTTCATGGACGTGGTTTATGATGCGACTGAGAGCCGCATTTCCAACGGATGATAGTTTAGTCATTGTTTCAGACCAACATAAAAGCATAGCGAATGCGGTAAGTGTGGTTTTCCCAGAGGCACAACACGGACTTTGTTACTACCATCTTTCGAATAAGCTTGCGAGACACGGTGAGTGGGTAATCCGGTCGTTCTATCGAGCAGCTTATGCTTATCGGTCGACAGAGTTCCATGATGCAATGAATGCCATCCGTCGGGGGAAACCGGGAATTTACGAAAAGTTGATGGAAATCGGATCGGATAAGTGGTCGAGACTTTTCAGTAAAGGCCGTCGTTATAGTCTACTGACATCGAATGCTGCTGAATCAATAAATTCTCGATTGTTGGAGGCTAGACGACTTCCAATTATTTCTATGCTCGAGGCAATCCGTCATATGATAGAGTCATGGTTCGATCAACGACGAGTAAAAACAATTTGCAGAAACAATCCGTTGTCTGAGGCTTGTGAGTTGAGGATGCGGAGTGAAGTTGAGTTGGCACGGAGGTTTACGGTTACCCAGGTGACTTCTAATAAATACAAGGTCGACGAAGGTGACCGACAGTGGAGGGTAAATCTTCAAGATGAAATGTGTGAATGTGGCGTCTGGCAAATCGACCTATTGCCGTGTAGTCATGTTGTTGCCGTTTTGTATTATCGCCGGGAGAATTTGTATAATCATATTAATGATTATTATACGATGGCAACGTGGAAGGCAATATATGCTGGTGTAGTTAATCCGTTACCTCCTCGGAATGAGTGGGGTGTCCCACCGGAGATAGACGACATTGTTGTTCTTCCACCAATCATTATGCGTCAAGCAGGACGGCCCAGAAATACCCGTCGACCATCCGGAACTGAAGGCAGTACTTCAAGAACTCGCAGTCGAAAAAAATGTGGTAATTGTGGACAGGAAGGTCACACAAGGAGAAGATGCCCCAATGTTGGAACGAGAAATAACGAGTGAAGCGTTTCCTATTTTCTAGACTTTTTAAATAAATGATATCGTAATGTGTTTACTTATCAACCATTCGGCCCTCGGCCTCGCTATCGGCCATCGGCCCTCGGGTCTCGGCCATTCGGCCCTCGGCTCTCGGCCATTCGGCCCTCGGCCTCGCTATCGGCCATTCGGCCCTCGGCCTCGCTATCAGCCCTCGGGCTCGCTATCGGCCATTCGGCCCTCGGCCTCTGCCTAGGCCTCGGCCTCGCCATCGGCCCTCGGCCTCGCTATCGGCCATCGGCCCTCGGCCTCGCCATCGGCCCTCGGCCTCGCTATCGGCCCTCGGCCTCGCTATCGGCCATTCGGCCCTCGGCCATTCGGCTATTCGGCCCTCGGCCTCTGTCTAGGCCTCGGCCTCTGCCTAGGCCTCGGCCTCGCCATCGGCCCTCGGCCTCTGCATAGGCCTCGGCCCTCGCTATCGGCCTCTGCCTAGGCCTCGGCCCTCGCTCTCGGCCATCTCTCTCGGCCAACGCTCTCTATTATCTCTCTCGGCACTCGCTCTTAGAATATTAATAATCGGAATTTTAATTGTTCGGAATATTAATTGTTCGGAATATGTATTTTTCGGAATTTTAATAACAAGCATACAATGAAAATACAAATAATACAAAATACATTTAATCATCGGCCGTCGTTTCGTAGTAGCATTGTTCGTAGCATTTCCACTCCATCCACTCCCGATATCTTCGGATGTTGGTCTTCTGATTACCCCACTTGGGTGTAGGGTATCCACTGATCAGTCTTTCGATTGCCATACATGTAAATGGGCCACAACTGTTCGAATCTTGTTGCTTGAACTGTTCTGTCCGCGGCATCAGAAATAACTTGGGACTCCGCCAACCCGGATGCTTCAACTTGAACTTATTAGTCATCCAATAACTAGAAGCCTATTAAAAGAAAGTAAGTATTTCAGATCACTTACATATAGTTTATTGAAAGTTAAGTATTTTAGAGCACTTACATCTAGCAATCGTCCAATGAGCTTTCGGAGCGGCTTTAGATTTTGTTTCCTCACTTCAAAAATATGTGCATCGGCCTTTTTGTTCAGTGAGTCATAAAGCTCCATAGTCCAGGACTCGATGTTCAGGCGGACAGTTACCCAATGCGAGGCGACCAACACCGAAAAAATTACCTATTTGAAGATAAAAATGAGTACATGCTAAAAAATTATAAAATATTAGCACTTACAAATTTTGCATTGAACCACGGCATCCGTGAACCGCCAATTCCTTCATCCACTCCAAACACGGCCTCGAGCAAACCCGGATTAGGAATCCAATCTTCATAGCTCATCTCGAAGCGCTCATGGAAATTGCTATTGGGCTCATAGATTTTTGTATTCCATGCGTCCGCGAGCGCCGTCTAATAACGAAAAAAACACATTTTCACGAAAATAAAAAGGAAAAATAACGAAAAAATAAGGAAAAATAAAAGGAAATAAAAAAACTTACAAAAACTGACGACCCTGCTATGACCGTATGACGTGAATCCGGAGTAGCCAACACGTCCCGATCCTTGTATACCTCAAGCCGTTGACGAAGGTAGGACATGTACAAATCAACCTCCGTCTGGCCCATGTCTGACTTAACGTTGAGGATGCTGTTGAAAAAATCATGCGAGAGCTCATGTTGCGACACAGTAATCTTTGCAGAAACACCAGTGGCCATGAACCCCTCAAAATTTCTCCTCAGAAGGTCACCGCCATGTACCATGTATGGAGCTCCAGAAGGATTATCTCGTGGAGTCACTAAGGGCTGTAAAATGCAAATATGATTTATTAATAAACTAGTTAAAAAATAAATCTTTGTCATAAATTTCGTACCGGATCTTGGCGTTCTTCAATTCTCTGTTCCGGAGCATGACTTTCATACATTTTTCGTACATCCTCCGTATGAAAGAAGTCGGAACCGATAAACTGTTGTTGCTGCATATATGACAAACACACATAAACAAATGAAAAAAATAAACAAATGAAAAAATTAAAAAGTATTTAACAATCGTCAAATACCCGTGCAGGCGGTGGCTCAACTCGAGGAAGTGGCTCCCAACGCCGAGGGACCCAAACTTCTCTCTCCTCGTATATGCTGTGTCGGCCTTGATCAAATCCCCGATGAACCATTCGAGCCGCAGCATCCCAGGGATTTGCATCGCCAAGCACCGTGCAATCCTCATCTTCTTGTGGCAGATCTTCTCTTTCATTCCAGCTCGGCCACTGATGTACAGTGACAATCCTCCCTTGAGGTGCGGATGTTTCCTCCACCGGGGTGTCCTCAACATCATCGCCTTCCCAATCCTCCAAACTAAAGGATGTGGATTCGTTGCTCTTACCCTTGCTGTTGCCGGCGCCGAACACTTTTTCGATTAGTTTTCCAACTTTACCGAAAAAAGATTTCTCCCGCACCTTCCACCGTTCATCCACTTTCGCTAACAGCTCTTGCTCACGCTTTTCGAAGCGTTCTTCTAATGCCCGCAAAGCTCGGTCGTAAGTAGGAACAGACGAATCTTGATCCGGACGCTGACTGGATGCGCGTTTCTTCTTTGATTTTTTCTTTTGTGCAGGGGGCGCCGGAGTTTCTACACTGGCAGCTTCATCCACTCGCCTACGGGGTACGGGGACGGGTCTCGGAAACGTCACACCAATCGGATCATCTCCATTCACCCTTCTCCAATATTCGATGAATTCGCTCATCCGGAGTAGGCGTTAAAGTCTCAAGGGAGGTGTCTGCATCTGTTAAAAAAATGTAATAATAAGTTACAATACATACTTCTACTTGTAAAATATAAATAATTTATTTAAAATTTATTAATAAAATTTTATTTACCGGTGTGGCGAAGAAACTAATCCACTCCGTATCTGGTGGCGTAGTGTAAACCCACTTAATACAACGAGGCATACCTCCGTTGTTGACTAGGCAGACACACAGCTCGCCCAAATCTGGTATCGCCTCATATGCCCAAATCTAAAATACAAGAACACCATTAAACATCGTGACTACTATAAAATTGTCGAAAAATAATTAAATATTTTATTCGTACCTGAAGGGCCCAAACTGGCCCATAAATATTATATTTAGATTTCAACGCCTCCATTTGCTTCGGTACGAAGCTCATGTAGTGGAGAAGGGCATTGTAGGTGTAGGATCCCCATGGAAACGCGTTCCACGCGTCTAAATCATCTGCCAGGACCCACATCCAGGTGTCCACCTTCTTCGTCTCGGTAGGAGCGAAGAAAAAACACATTAGTGCCAGGATATTGGCCACCTTCAAATACTCATCTTCGGAGAGCTCAGGGAGCTTATCATTTTTCCACATTTTCAATAGCTCGCCTCCGGTTATTGGATTTCCACCTGTGAGGCTCATGTACACTGTCGACTCTTCCGGCTCGCGAGGTGCATTCGTATCAAATTCAGAGGGACCGAAAAATAATCCTGTAACCAATGCATATTCCAACTGAGAAAAACGAAGCTCTCGCCCGGATATGTGAAAACGAGCCTCCCCGGCAGGTGCTTGCACCTCGTAGCACATCAACTGGTGCAATGCTATTACCGAGCTTTTTCCTTTCCTCCAGCTCAATAGGTGCCCAAACTGTCCCTCTCTAAACTGCCGGACTAAGTTAATACCCCCCCGCTTCGAAAGTGCAGTCTTAATCAGTTCCGGTAATGAATCTCTCCAGTATGTAGTCACTTTTAATGTCTTCTCTCTAATATGGAGTCGGATGTAAGCGGGTTGTCAGTCAAAAAAAATCGAGTTAAGGGCCGAAGGCAGGGCCGAAGAAAGGCCGAATAAGGGCTGAAACAGGGCCGAAGAAGGGCCGATGGATCTTAACATCCATCGGCCCCCCTTCGGCCTTTGATCGGCCTTGGCTGCAAAATGCCCTTACCGAATCGAACGAATCCAATACAAAAGCCAAATTAAACGAACTACAAACCAATTCGATTCACAATACTCAATTTCCACACAATTCAACCTAAAAAACGATATCATTTCGACAAATTTCACATAATCTCGACAGTAATTGGACTCAAATTTCTACCCAAAAATTCGTCAAAAAGAAGCTCATAATTGGACATATCAAAACCAAATTTCACAGGTATTTCCACAATAGCAAACAATTCGACAATTTTCGATATCAATTCATGAAAAAAAATTAAACAGGGGATGAAAAATGGAACCTGATCGGCGTCCATGGCAAATCGGCGGGCGTTGCTCGGCGTTTGTTGTTCGGCCCTCGGCGACGGTGGATCTGCGGCGGCGATGGATCGACGGTGGGTATTGGCTGGGAAACAAAACGCGTCGGCACTCCTAACCGATTTTTTCTGATAAAGGCCGAAGGGAAAAAACAGGCATGAAATACTTGCCTTCAATAATTTTTGGGGCCGATGGGGGGCCGATTGGGGGCCGATGGGGATAAATTCTTTTCGGCCCTCACAAAATCGGCCGTTATAATCGGGGCCGAAAATAATTGAAGGAACGTTATAATCGGGGCCGAAAATATTAACAATAGGGCCGATGGAGAATTTAGCAAGAGGGCCGATCGGCCCTCCATCGGCCCCAACAATTCCCCTCGGCCCCAAATCGGCCCTCGCCCGGTGCATGCGCCTAATAAGACAAAATGGCCATGTTTGTGTTTTTTTTTAGTAGGATGGCTAAAATTGTTTTTTTTCCTCCATTTTGGCTAACAGGAGGTATTTCCACATCTTTAAAGCTACCCGATTCCACGTCTTTCTCCCGGAACACCCAATGCTCTTCCGTCCACCATCCGGGTCATGACAATACTCCCCCCTTTTGAGAGTCTTGTCCCCAAGACTCGGATGTTCGACAACGATAAGATTGCTACTTGGCCTTGAGATGATGTGTAGACACTCTCCTCCTGTGAGAATTTCGACCGGTAATTATCCACGATAGTTGTCGTTATCTCAAGCTTCCGCCTCATCGTATTCATATCCAAAATCAGATCATCCTCAGGAGTTCGTGATGAAACTCTAGGATGAGAACTGCTCGAAAACTGCAACACGTAGTTAACATTCTCTAAATCAAATGCAAATTGAGTTAAGGATGATTTCAAGGCTGCTTCTGCATCGGAGTCATTTGAATACACAATCCGGACGGAATGGGAGTCTGTTTCGATCTTGGTTTCTTCCGTGTTCAGACAACCGAACTTACTAAAAAGACCCACAACCTCTTCCTTCAAAGGCCGTGCGAATCTGTGCTGAAATTCATCCTGCAGATTTTGATCTTGTCGGAGTCTTCTGGATACAGGAGACAGATCTTGAGATTTGGAATACCATTTATCCTTCGAGGCAGCATCTGGTTGATTTCCAGTACGAAGACCATGAAAATCACTTTGTGGAATAGCAACATCTTGTGGCTGCAACAACTGTTGCATCGGATCTGAAGATTGTGACAGTATCGAAGTCAAATCATGTGGACCAGATGGATCAGACAGCAACTGACCTCTAGAATGGTCATCCATAGAGTTATGTTGGAACTGACTGTGCATATTAACATCAGTTTTGGGGGTGCTTGAATAAGCATTATCAGTCTCCACCTTGGTTGCTTCTTTAGCCGGCTCTTTTACTGCTGGAACTTCCACTTCTTCCTCTTCCAAGTCATTGACAAGATCTCTTGCATTAGTTATCTTCTTGTCAGCAAGCAGCAACTTGCAGTTCTCAAACTCAACAGTCATCTCCTCGCTATCAGTTACGAAGTAGGGAGAATTGTAGCCACGGTCAAATACGAACTGCAGTATCAAATACGAAATTAAAACATCACACAACTGACCGTCAGTAAGAAGACGCCACCTCTGTTCTTCGCTTCTTCACCAAATCTGGTTAAAATACTTCAGATCCACCGGATCGGTGGCTCTGATACCACTGTAACAAACCGGAAGCTAATTCGTCGGATTGTTAAACTGTAATTGCCGGATCTGAGAATATTTGAAGATTTGAATCTGAAATTGAGAACATGATCGAGAGATATTCATGAGTGAGAGAGACGATTTGAGAATGAGATTGAGTTGAGAGAGAATTGATTGAGTTGAGGGAGATTGAGATGCTGAGAGAGAGGAAGAGCTCGAGAGATTGAGAGACAGAGAGGAGAAGTTTTGAGAGAAAGAGTTGATAATAATTTCTTCCTTTTTTTTTCCTCATTCATTTCCACCCTATTTAAACAAGTATTACAACTCATAAAAATGTTAAACACTTTTTTAAAGGAAATAACAACTTATAGCCTATATATGATAAACATAAACACTCCAAATATTACCCTGAGTCCATTTGACGGTCTTTAAAGCTACCCGATTCCACGTCTTTCTCCCAGAGCACCCAATGCTCTTCCGTCCTCCGTCCGGGTCATGACACACGGGCCCTTCTTCAGGCCCGCTTCGTCGCAGCATGGAGCTTTCACCATTGATGACAAGATCAAGGTTTATTGTGATTCTTCGGTCAGTTGAGTTTACACTCTCCTTGTGTGATGTGAGTTCAGAGTTGATGGCTGGCTATTTATATATTTTTAACGGCGACAAACCGGCGAAATTGGTCAAATAGTTGATTACCTGAGTTTCCAGGAAAGGGAGTGGTGATTTGAGTAGTCAACCAACACGTGGGGTTTTACTAGTGGATGGACAGATTTATTTATGTCTTCAGTTCAATTTTTTTGATAAATTCGCAAATATGAGCACTTGTGTTAACTGTGCTATGGATAATCTCATTAATTCGTAAATAAATCACATTATATTGCAGTAAATTGGAATAGAATTTGTACGACGATGTTATTATTGATTTTAAAGTTATCATTCGTAAAAAAACTAAGACCAAAAATTCAAATTATGAGTTTATCCACTTTATCCAGTAGACTACTCAAAAGTCAAAAGGAAATTGAATGTTAACATCATAAAGGAGAATTTTATCATTGTTGGTTTAACAAATTGACTTGTTCCACTTAATTGGTTTCATTAGCAAGCATGACTGATGATTAGTAGTAAGAATTTATTTATAAGTTACATTTCCGTGCGCCGGATGTATGTACATTTGGGTCGCACGGAAGATCCATTTTGTCAATTTTGACTTCCCAAACCTTGTGCTGACTTTTTATATATATATAGGGTAGGGTTCTCATGAGAACCAATATTTATATGAGAACTAAGAACTAATCAAGACCACAAATCTAATAATAATATACGGTCAGATTTAAATAGTAATTAATGATTTTTTTCATTTCCTAAATATTTGAAGGGTAGATTTGTAATTATATTATATTTATCAAATTATTACTATCTTTAATTTAGGAAGATTAAAATTACGACATTAATTTCTTTTGACTTTTTTGGACAACATTAATTAAACAACTCCATAACATAGACGAAAAAAATTGATGCATTATGTAAAAAAAATAGTTGATGCATTGGGTAAAAAAGGTTAAGTGGTTAACATATACTCCCTCCATCCCACTAATTCTGTTCCAGTTGACTTCGGCACGGAGATTAAGAAATTTTAGTTTAGTGTGTATTTTATGAGTTTTAATTGTATAAAGAAAATGACACAGTTTTCGAGGAGTGGTTGGTGGAAAGAAATGAGAATTATCCAAATTTTTGCAAGGCTAGTAAAAGACAATCGATTTTTATTTTTTATATATTTTTTTATATTGTATTTGAAGAAATAATCTAAAGTTTTCAAAAAGATAAAAATCATAATTTTGTGAGTTCGAAGCGGAACATAATCGAGTGGGGGTTGAGTAGTGAGTAAGGGGGACCCACTTCATTTTATGTTTAAAAGTAATTTTTACTATTTTAGGAAAGAGGACAGTAATAGCGGGACATCCCGATTAGGCAAGTAGGACAGTAATAGCGAGACGGAGGGAGTATAAAATATGCATGATATGTGTATATTAACAATAATATTATAATTGATGCATTTGAACATATCTGAATATGCATCAACATTTTATGTATAATTATACGACTTACAAGAAAATATATTTTAATATTCATTATATATTATAATTAAGGTGATGCATTTTAACATTATATAAAATACATTTCAAAATTATTTCATATGGATTAATTTTTTATATAAAATTATAATGCATACAAGCCATACACTTTCATACCAATATGTCTATGCATCGTATATTATAATTTGATGCATCATAATATAAATAATGCATTTCAATAGCATCTCATATGCATATGATTTTTATATATAATTATTACAATGCATACGAGCGAACACACTTTAATATGCTTATGTATATACATTGTGTATTATAATTTAATTTGATGCATCATAGTATTATACATAATGCATTATAATTTGGAGTATCATAGCATTGAAAATAATGCATTGATTAAAAATGCAATATATATTGCTTATGCATTTGTCATGATGTTACAATGCAGTAAATATAAACTTCTTATGCATTTGAAATGATGTTTTAATGCATTGAATATATATTATTCAAGCATATATAATGCTTTAAGAAATTTAAAAAATATATAAACTGCCATATTAAATTAGTAAATTGCAAGAATGAATATGATGTGATTTTCTAATTAAATAATTGAAAAAATCAAACTAACTAAAGTATAACGCTGTTTTATATATAGAAATAAATTAGATATAAACTAATTGATCAAATTGCGTAGATCATGTTCCATAATTATAGTATATTTAGTTCAATCATAAAATCAATATTACATTAATGACCTTTTAAATACTACTCTATTAAAAAAAACATTAAATAGCTAAAAGATTATATCCATTGATTAAAAAATATCTATGAATGAGATCGGTTCTTAGTTCTTATGTGAGGGGTTGGTTCTCATTTGATCCCTTCCCTATATATCTATATATCTATATATATATATATATAAGAGAAAACCCTACCGTCTTTTTCATTTTCCGTTGTTTCATCTCTCTGTCTCCACTCAGTTTCTGCCTCTCTCTCTCTCGCCTCTCCGCCTCCGCTCTCTCCGCCTTCGTTGTCCGCCTCCGCTCTCTCCGTCTCTACTCTCCCCACCTTTGTTCGTCGGATTTTTTCAGTATTCAACCGCGAGATGTCGCCGCCAGGGTAGTGCTTCGCCATATCGGTGTGTTTCTGTCTCTCTCTTAGATACCACATATATTATTCGCAGAGTGTGTGTATTGAATTAAAGTTAATTCGGACAATTGAATCAAATCATTGCTGAAATTTGGGTGAATATTGCTTGTGTGTGACGATGGTAGTAGAATTGTGCTTGTCCGTTATGAAGTGGTTCACCAATCTGATTCCTTGTTCGTTTACAAGATTCTTTCACATATTTTCAACGAATTTCGTACAGGTAGATTGTAGTTTCTCTTAATTGGTCTGTTTTGTATCCATACTTCCAAGAAATGACACTTTTGTTCAGAACAATTAACACTATGAAATAAAATGACACATTAATTTGTTCGTTGCAATTGATATATTTATTCATTACAAATGACACTATCCTCCAATACAAATGATACTTTTGTTTATTACGGTTGACACTTTGAGTAATATTTCTAGTTATTATGTTGATCATATTTTGTTGATTAAATAATTGAACGGTGGTTTCATATGATTATTGGATTAAAGTGACACGTTCCTTAATTCTGATTGACACTTTACTTTACTTCAATGTGATTAACACTTTGAGATAAATGACACATTTGTTCACAACAATGATACTTCGAGCTAAATGATAAATTTATTCATAGCTGACACTTCTTTCATATACAAATGACACTTTTTTCGAAACAAATCACTTTTTTTCAGAAATACTTGATAGTCAATAAATAATACTCTACAAATGACACTTTACCAAAACAAATGACATTTTTGTTACAAAATAAGTGATATACAAACGACACTTTTATTTGAAGCAAATGACACATTTATTCACTAGAAATGACAAGGCCGTCGTTAATTAAAAATGAGAAAGAAATTAAAAAAATATTAAAGAAACTAAAAAGTAAAATTAAAAATAATAAAAAATGTTAAATAATTTTTTTAAAAAGGTATAAAAATTAAAAATAATTTAAAAATTGAATAGAATTTTCGCTAAATAAAAAAGATGAATGAAATAAAAAATACAATTGGAAGGACTCAAACTTGTGACCTCTTGTCGAAAAGGAGAATGTTTCACCACTATGCTACGAGCTATTGTAATAAAATTATGAACAGAACATATATTTAGTTAGTTGCGCACGCGGATCCGAATCTAGTAATTGGATCGCAATTGGATACGCGAATTTGGCCGAATATATGTACATCCGTCCCACTGAATTATTTGCGTTTATTTATAATAGTTTCACACATATATAAACATATTGGATGGATAAGGACACATGAAAGGTTAAATTTATACACATTATTTTTGTAGTATACATATCTTCTATAGAAGTGTTACTCCTGTACTAAATCTATTTGGATAGGTCATCAAACTGTTAACCTAATTCAACCTTTTCTAGATATGTTGCATTAATTTCTAGTTGAACTAAATACCCAAGAAATCTATATCTCAACGGAGCAAATCAATATCAACAGTTTGAATCCCACAATTCCAATGATCAACCATGTACATGGTTATTCCATGATTTACATCATTGGATTGGTTTTCAAACTGTAACAACAGAGCAATATATATATATATATATATATATATATATATTGTGTAAGTTAAATAGGTCTGTCAATAAATCCCGTTAATAGATCGAAACAAACCAAACCAAAAGAATTTGGTTTAATTTTTTTTTTCTCTCATATATTTCAGTTTTCGATAATTTTTAATTTAACAATCGGTTAATCGAACCAAACAAGATATTTTAGTATTTTTATGAAAAGTATTCAATTTTTTTAATAATATTTAATATTAAAAATAGGCATTTTACTTTTTTATTATTTTTTCCTTCATTTTCATTGAAATAGCGGTTATAGTTTTCTCTATCCATAAAAAAATAAAAATTATAGACGTTACTATTACCAAATTTCACTTAACCACTTTAGGAAGAACGATATTGGTTGTAGATAAATTATTAGCTCTTTGAGAAGTTGTGGTTTTGATTCCTATAAACATATAAAATTACTATTCCCTCCGTCCCATTGAATTGTACAATATTTATTTTCGGGCTGTCTCACTGAACTTGTCCAGTTTCTAAAAAAGAAAGTATGTCTCACACCTTTAACAACTCAAATAAACTCAAAAAATTTAATTAATTAAATGGTCTCACACCTCTACATCACAAACCAATTCTAAATTATTAATTAATGTATGAGTCTTATACATTTATCAATCTACACTAATTTTCATAAATTACCGCACTGAAAAAAAGTGGACAAGTAAGGTTGGACGGAGGGAGTACTAAAAAGAATAATACAAAATACATCTACGTGGATGGGCGACTTGTTCTCCAGTCAAAAGTGTTCGCAAAAGTCAAACCGCACGTACAAAAATTTGTGGAAGAGTATAAAGTGTTTGATAATTTGATTTTTTTTGTGAGACGGATGAAAAGTCAAATACACTTGCTGCTTCACAGACTATTTTGTCACTTGTGTTATTTTTTCGTATCCAAAAAGGGTAGCCAGCTATATTTGCTGTGGACGGTGTAGCGGTATTGAGATATTCAGCCAATCAGAAAGGTCAACAAAATTAGGCATAGCCTCTATTATTTTGGTCTAACGTCTATTATTTCATATCAAAATCCCTTGCAACTTGTGACTGCTGCTTTGGGGAAATTAGAAATTGTTCTTTTTATGGGATTTCATATTAAAAGTTTTATAACATTTTAAAATTGAAGTTTCCAGAATGGGAAGTTGGACATGAGTATTGAAGTATAATAGGAACCCATATATCTATATTAGAACAATTAATGTATAATTTTTATATTTTTATATATAATTATAAAATTTTTAACTTTATACTTTTTCTTTTTTTATATTAAATATATAGAAAATTATACATAATAAATATTCCAGAGCATATACGATCCTAATAACCTAAATTTTGTATAAATAACACAAGAAAAATAGAAAATTTATTGATAGAACAAGATGGTTTTTTTATTTGGCAAAAACTTGTGTGCATCATGTTGCACATGCAACAGACACGCGCATAGTCTATAAATATAAAGTCTATTCATAATATTGTTGCAATGATTAGTAGCCCAGCAGGTTAAGTAGTCTACTTGTCCATGCAAGTGGTCGTGGGTTCGAGACCTCTTAACTTCTTTTTTTGTTTTATTTTTATATTATTTATTTTATTGTTTTATTTTTCATTTTTTTTGAATTACTTTAATTTTCATTTTTCTTATTATTTCATTTTTTTTTTTTTCATTTTTTTTTGTTTTTTGTTCTTCATTTTTTCCCTTATTTTTTCTAAATATTAATTTTCGTTTTTTACTTTTTTTTTCTCTCTTTTTCTTTAATTTTTTTCTCCCATATTATATTCAGCTTCCCAATTTTTCTCTTTTTTTCCCAATTTTTTTGATAAGGAAGGCGTGTCATTTGTGATGAATAAATGTAACATTTGTTATTTATCTCAAATTGTCAATCGTAACAAACAAAAGTGTCATTTGTATTGGAATAAAATGTCATTTGTATCATTTATTAACTATTAATTATTTTTGAAAAAATGTGATTTATTTCGAAAAAAAAGTCATTTGTTTATGAAAAAAGTGTCAATTTTTTATGTTGTTCGTGTCAATCATGACAAATAAACATGTCAATGATGAGCAAAGTGTCTGTTTAAGCCATAATTCACAGTAGAGAGTAGTGTGTCATTTGTCTCTGTTGTGCGTGTCAATTATAACAAAAGAACGTGTCAATGATAAACATTGTTTGTTTAAGCTATAATTCACGGTAGAGAGCAGGGTGTCAATTGTCTCTGTTGTGCGTGTCAATCATGACAAAAGAATGTGTCAATGATGAGCAGAGTGTCTGTTTAAGCCGTAATTTACAGTAGATAGCACAGTGTCAATTGTGTGTGCTATTCGTATCAATCATGACAAAAGAACGTGTCAATGATGACCGAAGTGTCTTTTTAAGCCATAATTCACAGTAGAGAGCAGAGTGTCAATTGTCTCTACTGTGCGTGCCAATCATGATAAAATATTATGTCAATGATGAGTAGACTGTCTGTTTAAGACATAATTCACAGTAGAGAGCAGAGTGTCAATTGTTTCTACTGTGCGTGTCAATCACGATAAAAGAACGTGTCAATGATGAGCATAGTGTCTGTTTAAGCCGTAATTCACAGTAGATAGCAGAGTGTCAATTATCTCTATTCAAAGTGTCTTCTTATGTTGGCAATTGAGAAAATACATATTTGCTGATGGACTTTCTTCCTTGCACTTGTGATATTAGGATTCCATTGGACGGTGCTACTTTGTTGGTCTGAAGCGTGCTAAAGAGATCATAGGCACCACTACTGAAGAACTCGTCCTAAAGGCTAAACAGGGTTCTGCCTCCGCCCCTAAGCTTGTGCACAACATTCTTAGAATCTCTCTCTTGTAGTTTGTATGTATTATGTATATATCGTCTGGTAAATGGATGTACTCTAAGAATTGGTATTTTTTAATTTTGCACTGGAGTTTGTTACAATCCTTTGGCCATTTTGCACCTATTTGTTATCTGCTCAATAAATTAAATTTCAAGAATTTGTGATAAATATCTCATTCTCAACAATTTGTTTACTACTATGAGATCACAAAAATAATTAGCAACACACAAATCCAGTTCAATAGAGCATGCGTATATGTACCGTGAAGACATGTTGTCTGAATACTTTGCGGAAGACGAGGTCGGTTTCCGGCGAGTCCTCATCGGAGAGAGCGAGGCGGAGGCGGAGACGGAGAGATCGGAGGCGGAGTGACGGCGGCGGAGACAGGGAGGACTGTGGAGAGAGAGAGAGGGGGGAGTGAGAAAGAGAGAGAGAGGGGAGTGGGAGAGAGAGAGAGAGAGAGAGAGAGGGGTGAGTTGCAGAGAGAAAGAGAAAGAGAGGAGAGAAAGAAAGGGGGTAGTGGGGAGGGGAGGAGACGGGAGAGAGATGAAATGTTTAAATTTTTTTTTTTTTTTTTTTTATTTTTTATTTTTTTAATAAAGTAGAAAATCGGGTCAAACCCGGTCAAATCGGGTCAAAATTGAAAATTGGATCATGTTGCATGTGCAATATGATGCATACTAGTCCTTCTCTTTTTATTTTTATTTTTTTATATTCGACTCTAAAGAAGTAAAAACAAAAGCTTAGATGGTAAATGTTGACATTCTGTCTGATTCTTGAAAATAATAAAAGTAGGATGAATATACAAAGTACATTCAGTGTGGGACTTACACAATAACTTAACATTGATATTGTAATGATAACGTTTCAAAAAGGCGCGATCATGATAAAATGATAACATCGATACAAAGATACGATCGTGATAAAATTAAATGATAACATTGCTATAAAGGCATAATCTAATAAGAAAGTAAACCTCAAAACCTTAAAATCCTCTCATTTTAATCAAGCTGTACCTTCATCATTTTCCCCACACAACTCTTCCAAAGACTTCCCCTTGGCTTCAGGAACCAAGAAAGTAAACAACAACCCCAACAGATTCACAACTCCCAACAAAATCAGAGAATTCTTCACCCCAATCCCTGCAGGGTAGCCAGCATCCGCCTTCTTGGGGTCTTGGTTCTGGGCTAAGTACAAGAACCCGAATGCACCGATGATCGCCCCGAGCTTCCCCGATGCGGCTGATATTCCGTGGCAGGTGGACCGGAACCTGGCCGGAAAGATCTCGGCCGGGACGACAAATGTTGTGGCATTAGGCCCAAAGTTGGCAAAGAAGAACGTGAGAGAGTACACGATCACAAACCCTATCCGGTGGTCTGGCTTAGTCCAGTAATCGTAGGGGATGGCTAAAAGAAACATGAATACGGTCATGAAGAAGAATCCGATGAGCTGGATGGTGAAGCGGCCGATGACGTCGATTAGGGCTACGGTGAACCAGTAGCCTGGGACGGTGCTGCAGAGGGCGATTAGGGTTTGAGCTCGGGCAATGGTGTAGACCTCGCGGATGGCGTTCATGGACTTGGCCGGAGGGATCCATCCGATGGCGGAGAAGATGTCTTTTTGGAAGAGGTTTTGGCTGTAGAAGGCGATGTCGAGGAGGAACCACGTGCTGGTGGTGCCGAGGAGGTGTAAGCCGTGGCGGCGGAGGAATTCGTTGGAGAAGAGAGTGTAGCTTGAATGCTTCGTGACGATATCTTCCACCTTCTGCTGCTCGGTCTGCTGCTCGGCTTCGATGTCTTCCTGGAGCACTTTAGCCATGTCCGCCGCCGCGCGTTTGGCGTCCTTGGCTACTAGAGCCGTGTAGCGAGCGGTTTCCGGCATCTTCAGCCGCCAGTAGAAGGTGAGGAGGGCGGGGAGGGCGCCGACCATGAGGACGATTCGCCAGAGGTAGTCGGCTTGGGGGACAGTGGAGGCGATGGGGTTCTCGGCGTACGACGGCGCTTTGAAGGTGTAGTCGAAGACGGCGGACATCGCCATGGCGAAGATGCCGCCGGCGAGGATGCCGAACCCCTGCATCGCGAAGACGGCGGCGATGAAGGCGCCGCGGGTCTTCTTGTTGGCGTACTCCGACATGATGGTGGCGGAGAGGGGGTAGTCGCCGCCGATGCCGAAGCCGAGCCAGAAGCGGAAGAAGCAGAGGGTGGTCATCGTGGCCTTGGCGTCGTGGCCGAAGGAGAGGCCGGAGGCGATGGAGCAGAGGCACATCAGCATCAGAGTCAGGCCGTACACCTTCTTCCGACCGAGCTTGTCGCCGAGCCAGCCGAAGAAAAGCTGCCCCGCCAGCGTGCCGCAGAGGGCGACGCCGTTCACGGCGGCGGAGACGTTCGGCGGGAGTGATCCCGGCTTCGGGGAGCCGTCGACGTGGTAGTAGATCCGGCCGAGCATCTTGGTGACGAGGGAGATGCAGAAGAGATCGTAGGCGTCGGTGAAAAACCCCATTCCGGCGATGATGATCGCCGTGAAATGGTACCACTGCGTCTTCGCCATGTCTAAGGCGTTTAACACCTTCAGATTGTTCTCGCCCGCCATTTTTGCTGCCTGCAACAAACTCAGATCTTCAATCACATCTTATCAACAAATTAGGTCTAATTACCCTGAACACGAGAATCCCCAATTTCAAATCTCGAATCACTTACATGTACACACACTCGATCCGTATTAAAAAAGATAAATCAAAATTCATCTCGAATCCCAATGCATGATCTAGTACTAATTTTCACACATATATAAACTAGAACAAAGAAATCTAATCAATGGCGCCAATAACACTCATCACCTTTGCATGTAAGTATAACAAAGAAAAAAAAAATTATCTGTCAGAGTCAGGTATAAAGTGTGTGATGTCATCGAATAAATCTGTCACCTGTTGAGAGCGAGAGCTAGAAAGAGTGTGATCGATGAGCTTGAAAATTAGATCTGGAGATTGGATGAGTAATGTGAAGGTGAAGTGTCCGATGATCGTTTTATACGCAGCAGGGATCGGTTGACAGATGGGATATCCGCCGGTATATTCTCTCGTTCCTTTTTTTTAAATTTTATTAATTGTTTTATTTATAGATTTGACATGTTTGTTATGTAAAATTAATTAAATATGCTAGTATTATTCTATACGTTACTTCACTTTAGGAATATTTATTTTTGTACAAAATCATTGATTATACTGGGTATATTTGTAAAGAAGGTAATCATAAATACAAGATCTCATTTGATATTTTACTTTCCTTTTAGTAAATAACGAGTTTTAAAGTCCAAAAGGATATGCGGTCAGAATATTCGGAATTGATATTTAATTATCATCATATGGTTATAAGTTGTACTCCCTCAGTCCAACTAATAATGTCCCTTATTTTTCTGGCATAGGATTTAAAGAGTGGTTGTTTGTGTGTAATAATTTGCTATTTTCAGAAATAAGACAATATTTTGGGACGTCGCGAAAGGAAAGAAGAACACTATTTGTGGGACGGAGGGAGTATATTTCTTCCAAAATACAATACTTACGAACATGCATGCAAAATTCAATAATAAATATAAACAAGACAGTAGGCAGGTGTGCAGTGAGCCAGTGACTGTCAATTTCTCTTTCTCTCGTTGTATGGGCACAGATTAAATTGTGTCACGTCTGAATTTCATGTTACAATTGTTTCTAAAATCTAGTCCCCATGAGAATTTAAACCGTCACGTCTGACTTGAATGATTGTAGTACATATGTATAATTGAAAGTGTTATTTAGGTTGGTATTTGCATACCACACATTCTCGAACGACTAAATCTTGAAAAACAAATTGAATTCGACACATATAGTCAGCCAGTTATATTTATAAGTGGAAGCAGATAAATGGAGGCGAAAGGAATTCGAATACCGCTGCATGCGGCGGCTGCCATGGGGGAAATTCGCGGTGGAGATAGGAGAGCGTCTCTGCAGACTGCAGGCTTGGCATGTTCGAGACGGCGGAGGAGATGGCGAGGGACTACGACAGGGCAGCCTACGCTCTTAGGGACCGTCAGGCCATTCTCAATTTCCCAGACGACAGCCAATACAGTACGGCGCCAAATTTGAGTAATGTTCAGCTGGGATCATCTCAACTGCTTCATTCCTGGTGTAGGCGCTGCTAAAAATAGAATGTAGAGAGAATCTAAAACTTGTATTTCATGAAGCAGAGAGACGGATATATATACATGATAGAGAGAGAGAGGAGAGACTGACTGTTGTATGTAACTACTTCTCTCTCCTCAACTACTTAACTGCTTAACTAACTTGTTAACTTCCTAACAGTGTTTAACTGTTTCCTAAACAGTATCTAAACAGTATTAAGTTTGTTTAATCAATATTTTAGCCACTGTATTTCAATATTCCCCAAACGTCGACTATCCCGGCTGAATTGTAAGCTGTTGAAGAAGATCTTGAAACCGTGAAATAGGAAGAGGCTTAGTTAATAGATCAGCCAGTTGGCTCTGTGCTGGAACATACCGTACTTCCAACTCCTGCTGAAGAACCTTGTCACGTACGATGTGAGTGTCAATCTCTATATGCTTCGTGCGGGCATGATTTACGGGATTTGATGCTATTGCTGCGGCACTTTGATTGTCACACCACAGTGTTGGTTTGGAATAGGCATTCATACCGAGCTCTGTTAGGAGAGACTTGATCCATATCAGTTCAACCGCAGCATCATCTAGAGCTCTGTATTCCGACTCAGAGCTACTTCTTGATACAACACGTTGTTTGCGAGAGCTCCATGAGATGAGATTTTGTCCTAGGAAGATGCAGTATCCGCCAGTAGATCTTCGGTCATCTTTGCAACTGGCCCAGTCTGCATCGGTAAATCCAGTGAGTTGAGGAGTGCCACTAGGAGTTGCTGTGAATAGAAGCCCGTGGTTGAGCGTGCCTTTAAGATATCTAAGAACTCTTTTGCATGCTTTCCAGTGGGACTCAGCTGGGGCCTTTAAGTATTGACTTAGCTTGTTCACCATGTAGGCTATGTCTGGCCTAGTTAATGACAAATACTGAAGTCCTCCCACTATGCTTCTGTATAGAGTTGGGTCTTCAAACGCTGGACCATCTGAGAGAGATAATTTTTGTCCAGACTCATAGGGAGAGGGTACGGTGTTGCTTTCTAGGAGCTTTGCTTTAGCAAGTAGCCCTCGAATGTACTTTGCCTGATGCATGACAGCAGAGTTGGGAGAGGTTCTCTGCACTTGAACACCTAGAAAATAGCTGACTTCACCAAGCGTTTTTAGGGCAAATTCCCTTGACAATCCATCTATCACTGACTGAATAAGTGTTGTATCCTCTCCAGTAACCAAGATATCATCCACATATATGAGTAGAATTATGAGTTTTCCTTTGAACCGTGCATAGAACATGGAGTGATCCGATGAACTGAACTTGAAACCTTTCTGCAATAGGTAGTTTTTGAGCCTTTCATACCATGCTCTTGGTGTCTGCTTTAGTCCATATAGAGATCTCTTGAGCTTACAAACATAATCTGGATGTCTTGAGTCAGAGAAACCATAAGGTTGTTTCATGTACACTGATTCTATTAGAATTCCATTTAGAATGCATTATTGATGTCTATGTGCTTAATAGACCAACTGAGTGAAAGATCTAGGGAGAATACCAACCTTATGGAAACTGGCTTTACTACTGGACTGAAGGTCTCCTGAAAATCAACTCCAGCCCTTTGTTGGAAGCCTTTTGCAACCAATCTCGCCTTCAGTCTGTCAACTGAACCATCTGCAGCAGTTTTTATTTTGTAAATCCATTTGCACTGGATAAGATTCATATCTGAGGATGAAGGTACTAGCTCCCACGTTCTGTTTCTGATCAATGCATCATACTCTTCTGTTATGGCTTTCTTCCAAAGTGGATTGGCCAAAGCTTCATGATCTGTATCAGGTTCATGTAGAGGCTGGATAGCGGCAGTATATACTTTGGGTTTATGGATGCCCTTTTTGGCTCTGGTTATCATGGGGTGTGTATTTAGAGAGTGTGTGGAAGATGAGTTTGAGGCAGAGGATGAGGAATGGGTAGAATCTGTGTTGTGGGGTGTAGGGGATGGATTTGGATTTTTATTTGGAGGGATTAGAGGAACCTGCTGAGATGCAGGACAGAGGGAGATAGTAGGTGTAGAATGGATATATGTCTCAGTGTTTGTGGGGAACAGGCTGGAGTAAGGATACTCATCTTCATTGAATAAGACTGATTTAGCCACATAAATTTTCCCAGATGGGTGAAGGCACCTATAGCCTTTGTGTGAGGTACTATAACCCAGAAATACACACTTGGTTGATCTGAACTGGAGCTTGACAGAATTGTATGGCGTAGTAGTGGAAAGCAGCTACAACCAAAATTCCTGAGGAATGTATAATCTGGTGGGGAATGAAACAAGTTTTGGTAAGGGGAGAGAGATTGAATTGTAGGTGAAGGGAGACGGTTTATAAGGTATTTGGCTGTAGCAAAGGAGTCCCACCAGTATTTGTAGGGAAGAGAAGCTTGTGCTGGTAGTGTGAGGCCCAGTTCAGTGATGTGTTGATGTTTTCTCTCAGCTGCACCATGCTGCTGATGAGTGTGGGGGCAGGGATGTCTGAATTGAAGCCCAAGGGATGTGAGAACAGTCTTTAAGGGTCAGTATTCTCCACCCCAATCTGTCTGCACAATCTTAACTTTTGCAGAAAACTGTCTTTCCACATAGGTTAAGAACTGCTGGACTACATTGTTTGTTTCAGACTTGACAGTTAATGGAAAAATCCAAGTGAACCGTGTAGCATCATCTATAAAGTGTATATAATATCTGAATCCTTCAGTTGAAGGGGTTGCACTTGGTCCCCACAGATCAGTGTATATTAAATCAAACGGTCTCTCTGCTCTAGTGTGAATAGATGAAAACCTAGACTGATGAATTTTTCCCATAGCACACGCATCACAGAATATTGGCTTTATAGGGACTTTATTCAATGACTTAAGTACTTTATTCAGAGTAGAAGTACATGGATGTCCTAGCCTCTTATGCCACAGTTTAGCTAAAGAGTCATTCTGAGCAATAAAGCAAGAAGAATTGTTACCCTGCTGCAGAGTTTCCAGTTTCTGCTTTTTCTAGTTCTGATATGGCTTCTTCAAATCCAACTGATATAAACCATCTTCAACAGTGCCCTCCAGGAGTGTTTTGTAGGTTTGCTTGTCCTTGACCACGCAATAGGAGTTGTGCAGTTCCACAAACACACCATTGTCATTAGTCAGTTTTGAAACACTGAGTAAATTCTTTGAAATATTTGGTACTCTAAGTATCCTTTTAAGAAGTAGAGGTTTATGTGCTAGACTAGGTAAGACAGTTGTACCAGTATGAGAGATAGACAGTTTAGAACCATTACCCACAACTAGTTGTTCTCCTCCATTGTATGGAGTTGACTGTTGTATCTAATTTATTTTAGAAGTGACATGAGCCGATGCTCCACTATCCAAGAACCAGTCTCCTTGGTTTTGTTACACTGGATCATGAGAAACCATGTTAGCTACTGGTAACTGTGCATTAGAAGAAGAGTAAGGATTATATGCGTGATTTCCATAGGGTTGATTTCCAGTTGGACCAGAGTCGATGTAGGGGACAGATGTGACAGCGGCCATATGCGCTTGAGAGGGGGGAATTGATGAAGGTTGTAGACCAGGATAGTGAATATCAAAGCGTTTGAAACACTTTGATGCCACATGACCTAGTTTTCCACACAACTGACAACTTGGACGGCTTCCTCTGCCTCCATTTCTTCCTCCCCCTCTATATTGTTGATGTCCACCTCTATAGTTTGAAGAACGGCCTCTGCCATGATTATTGTTTGAAAAGAAGTGGCCTCCACTTTGATCATGTTGAGAGTAGGCAACATTTGCTGTTGAAGTAGTAGATATCTGATTTTGCGCATGAGATAGAAGTCTGATCTCATGTGTCTGTAGATGACTTTGCAGCTCATTTATTGTGAGAATTCCAGCTTGAGTAGTTAGGTGGACACATATAGACTCAAAATTTGGTCCAAGGCCTCCAAGTATGAACAATACTAGTTCTGATTCAGAGAGAGGTTGGTCTATGTTGAACAACTCATCTGCTATTGACCAAAATTTCATGATATAATCATCAATTGGTAGGTCTCCCTTCTTCAGTGTTTGAAGTTGAAATCTGAGATTCATTGCTTTTGCCTTTGAGTGTGTTTGAAAGAGATTTTCAAACGCTTTCCATAACTGTGCAGCCGTCGTGCATCTACCAATGTAACCAAGCATCAGAGGAGATATTGATGAGAGAATCCAGCCAAAAAGGAACTGATCTCTTCGCAACCAGATCAGATATTGAGGATTATGTTGATTTGTTGCCGGTGCTTGTTCGGTCGGAGTTAGAAATTACGTCGGATGATCCATTTCTAGAAGGATATCTTCAAAGCAGTATGCTCTTACTGATGCGAGCACCTGCGTCTTCCAGAAGGTATAGTTGGTTTTATCAAGCTTGATTGATAATGGATGGATGTTTGGAAGAGTTAGAGAATCTGTTGCCATGCCTCAGAGAATTTTGTTGATCGGAGAAGATGACTGAGAGAAAACTATGGATCGGAGCAGATGATCAATTGGAAACAATTTGAGAGAAAGGAAGACGAATTACAGACAAATCGCCATGGATGATGTCACAACCCGTCCGGAGGATGAAAAAGAATTCAGTGCTTCCGAAGATAAACGTGGAATTGGATAAGAATTTGTTATCATATCGGGATACGGAGCGCAGGAAGTGGGAGAGTGGACCCGCTTCTTTATCTTTATTTATTTCTTGTAATGATGTTGTATTTCTTGTAATTGATGTTCTTATATAAGCCCATGTGTGTGGAGTGTTGAAGGATATCAAACAAGAAATATTATCAACTCTCTTCTCTGTCCCGATTATCTCTCTCTCTCCCTTTTTAACTTTCTCAACTCTTCTCTCTCTCTAAACTCTTCTCTCCTCTCTCTCTAAATTAGAAACTGGTTCTCAATCAATTCTCTCGTGTTCATCAAGATCCTGCAATTATGTTTAACAATCCGGCGGATTCACGCCGGGTTGTTACAATAGTATCAGAGCAACGTTTCCGCGACAACGGGCAAGCTCTCCGGCAGAAGGCGCTTATACAGGAAGCTGAAATCAACCAACCCGAACTACAACTTCCGGATTGGATTCAGCAACAATTTAATACCATGATTCACAGGTATGACAATCTTGTCACAACCATAAATTCCATGGCGAATCAAATGGCTTATCAAAATTCCCCATACTCCCAAGCTTCAATGAACTACCCATATAATAGTTTTCTTAATCCTCACTTCCAAAACCCCCAAATGTTTTACCAAAACCATATGCAACAGTCACCATACTTCAACTACCAAGCTTACAGCCGACAACAAACCCCTAATTTCATCACTTCTCCAACCACAACCAGTTTTTGAACTGGATAAAACACCTACTGCTGCCAAGATTCCAGATACTGCTGCCAAGATTCCAGATTTTGTCGGGATCGTTTCAAGCTCTCCAGTGGCACTCGTGACTGAAGAGAAGAAGGCCGTAGCACCACCAACTAAGCAGCCAGAACAGAAAAAAGTGGCGGCGGCGGCGCAGCCGAAGCTCCCCACCAAGTCGGCTCCCCCTATTCAGGATGATAAAGGAAAGCTGGTAGATGAAGGCGAAGGACCGGCTATTGGAAGCGATTTGGGGACGATCTACTCGTGCGTCGGCGTCTGGCAGCACGACCGTGTCGAGATCATTGCTAATGACTAGGGAAACCGCACGACGCCGTCATATGTGGCTTTCACGGACACCGAGCGTCTCATCGGTGATGCCGCGAAGAATCAGGTTGCGATGAACCCTATCAACACCGTTTATGACGCCAAACGGCTATTCGGAAGAAGATTCAATGATCCTTATGTCAAGAGCGACATGAAGCTCTGGCCGTTCAAGGGCAAAGAGAAGCAGCTCTCTGCTGAGGAGATCTCTTCCATGGTCCTAGTCAAGATGAATGAGGTCGCGGAGGCGTTCCTCGGAATCACCATTAAGAACGTCGTGGTAACAGTTCCTGCCTACTTCAACGATTCCCAGCGCCAGGCCACAAAGGATGCGGGCGTCATCTCCGGTCTGAACGTTATGCCTATCATCAACGAGCCGACCGCTGCGGCCATTGCGTACGGTCTCGACAAGAAGGCTAGCAGCTCTGGGGAGAAGAGCGTGCTCATCTTCAATCTCAGTGGTGGTACTTTTGACGTGTTGTTGACAATCGAGGAAAGAGGTGGTACTTTTGACGTGTTGTTGTTGACAATCGAGGAAGTGGTGGTCATCCCTAGGTGGTACACATTCCAATGCCAAGTAGCAGCCCATGCGCCGTCGAAGATCCGAGTCTTGAGGACAAGACTCTCTAAAGAGGGGAGTATTGTCACAACCCGTCCGGAGGATGAAAAAGAATTCAGTGCTTCCGAAGATAAACGTGGAATTGGATAAGAATTTGTTATCATATCGGGATACGGAGCGCGGGAAGTGGGAGAGTGAACCCGCTTCTTTATCTTTATTTATTTCTTGTAATGATGTTGTATTTCTTGTAATTGATGTTCTTATATAAGCCCATGTGTGTGGAGTGTTGAAGGATATCAAACAAGAAATATTATCAACTCTCTTCTCTGTCTCGATTATCTCTCTCTCTCCCTTTTTAACTTTCTCAACTCTTCTCTCTCTCTAAACTCTTCTCTCCTCTCTCTCTAAATTAGAAACTGGTTCTCAATCAATTCTCTCGTGTTCATCAAGATCCTGTAATTATGTTTAACAATCCGGCGGATTCACACCGGGTTGTTACAATGGTATCATAGCAACGTTTCTGCGACAACGGGCAAGCTCTCCGGCAGAAGGCGCTTATACAGGAAGCTGAAATCAACCAACCCGAACTACAACTTCCGGATTGGATTCAGCAACAATTTAATACCATGATTCACAGGTATGACAATCTTGTCACAACCATAAATTCCATGGCGAATCAAATGGCTTATGAAAATTCCCCATACTCCCAAGCTTCAATGAACTACCCATATAATAGTTTTCTTAACCCTCACTTCCAAAACCCCCAAATGTTTTACCAAAACCATATGCAGCAGTCACCATACTTCAACTACCAAGCTTACAGCCGACAACAAACCCCCAATTTCATCACTTCTCCAACCACAACCTTTTAACCAGTTTTTGAACTGGATAAAACACCTACTGTTGCCAAGATTCCAGATTTTATCGGGATTGTTTCAAGCTCTCCAGTGGCACTCGTGACTGAAGAGAAGAAGGCCGTAGCACCACCAACTAAGCAGCCAAAATAGAAAAAAGTGGCGGCGGCGGCGCAGCCGAAGCTCCCCACCAAGCCGGCTCCCCCTATTCAGGATGATAAAGGAAAGCTAGTAGATGAAGGCGAAGGACCGGCTATTGGAAGCGATTTGGGGACGACCTACTCGTGCGTCGGCGTCTGGCAGCACGACCGTGTCGAGATCATTGCTAATGACCAGGGAAACCGCACGACGCCGTCATATGTGGCTTTCACGGACACCGAGCGTCTCATCGGTGATGCCGCGAAGAATCAGGTTGCGATGAACCCTATCAACACCGTTTATGACGCCAAACGGCTATTCGGAAGAAGATTCAACGATCCTTATGTCAAGAGCGACATGAAGCTCTGGCCGTTCAAGGGAAAAGAGAAGTAGTTCTCTGCTGAGGAGATCTCTTCCATGGTCCTAGTCAAGATGAATGAGGTCACGGAGGCGTTCCTCGGAATCACCATTAAGAACGCCGTGGTAACAGTTCCTGCCTACTTCAACGATTCCCAACGCCAGGCCACAAAGGATGCGGGCGTCATCTCCGGTCTGAACGTTATGCCTATCATCAACGAGCCGATCGCTGTGGCCATTGCGTACGGTCTCGACAAGAAGGCTAGCAGCTCTGGGGAGAAGAGCGTGCTCATCTTCAATCTCAGTGGTGGTACTTTTGACGTGTTGTTGACAATCGAGGAAAGAGGTGGTGCTTTTGACGTGTTGTTGTTGACAATCGAGGAAGTGGTGTTCATCCCTAGGTGATACACATTCCAATGCCAAGTAGCAGCCCATGCGCCGTCGAAGATCCGAGTCTTGAGGACAAGACTCTCTAAAGAGGGGAGTATTGTCACAACCCGTCCGGAGGATGAAAAAGAATTCAATGTTTCCGAAGATAAACGTGGAATTGGATAAGAATTTGTTATCATATCGGGATACGGAGCGCGGGAAGTGGGAGAGTGGACCTGCTTCTTTATCTTTATTTATTTCTTTTAATGATGTTGTTTTTCATTATAAATTTGTGTACGAATTGTATGGCTTATATAAGCCTATGTGTGTGGAGTGTTGAAGGATATCAAACAAGAAATATTATCAACTCTCTTCTCTGTCTCGATTATCTCTCTCTCTCCCTTTTTAACTTTCTCAACTCTTCTCTCTCTCTAAACTCTTCTCTCCTCTCTCTCTAAATTAGAAACTGGTTCTCAATCAATTCTCTCGTGTTCATCAAGATCCTGCAATTATGTTTAACAATCCGGCGGATTCACACCGGGTTGTTACAGATGATTTTGAAGAAACCCTAGAGCTCTGATACCATGCTAAAAATAGAATGTAGAGAGAATCTAAAACTTGTATTTCATGAAGCAGAGAGACGGATATATATACATGATAGAGAGAGAGAGGAGAGACTGACTGTTGTATGTAACTACTTCTTCTCTCTCCTCAACTACTTAACTGCTTAACTAACTTGTTAACTTCCTAACAGTGTTTAACTGTTTCCTAAACAGTATCTAAACAGTATTAAGTTTGTTTAATCAATATTTTAGCCACTGTATTTCAATAGGCGCGATTAGGGTTTTGATCTTGGTTGTTGATTTTCGCAAGAATAGCCATTATCGATCCTTTGGAGCTTGTTGATTTTGTACACCCGGAATTGGCCATCCAACAAGGCGTCTCGATTGGGGAATAAAAATTCAGAATCAATTTCATTCAAAAACTGCGGCACTCCAATTACAAAATAGCATAAATACCCTAATTTGCCGTAGCAGTTTCTATGACACAAGCTTACAAAATAAAACACGGAAAAAGGTACGTCCCACAACAAAATAAAGTAAGAAATAAATACAGTAAGACGTAACAAATCAAATATGCATGCACTTGCATCCCTCCTAGTCGAAACGATCCATAAAGGTCAAGGCCCGCTCTTCGTATCGGTTTGCATCATTCCAATCGGGGCGGGAAGGCTTCGACCTCGAAGGCTGATCTTGGTCATCGTCGTCGGAAGAGTCATCATAGAAAGAAAATAGGTGCTTGACATTGAAAACATCCGTTGTCCGAAAATGGCTAGGGAGTCGAAGCCGGTAAGCATTGGGATTACTCTTCACAAGGATCTCAAGTGGCCAATCTTGCACGCAACTAGTTTGTTGTACTCGCTCACCAGAAATCGGTCCTTAGTAAGGATTGCTCAGACATAATCACCAACAACTTACTCCAACGGGCGACGCTTTAGGTCAACGACCTCTTTATAACGGGAGTTATCATGCACAACACGGTGGACATCAAGAAGACTATTAAAAAAAATAATTTGAACCTTTACCATGAACTCGAGAAGGTTGGGGGACGAGCGAGAGGTCCAATGGGCTGCGTGGTTGGCTGAAGCTCGTACTACGGTTAGGCACACAGTTGTGTGCAAACTCCGCTTGGCTAAGTTTGGGGTCCCGACCCTTGGGATATTCTCACCCACAAGGCACCTTAAGAGATTGCCGAGAGAACGATTGACGACCTCAGTTTGTCCATCGGACTGGGGGGTGGTAGGCGATGCTGAAGTGCAGTTTGGTGTGCACTATGCTCCATAAATTGCGTATGAAATGGCCAATAAATTGCAAGCCGTGTAGACAATAGATATCACAGAAGAAAAGTTGGGCTACAACCTACATATTGAAAGTCCGTGGTCTTTTTACAAGGTACAAAATAGGCAATTCCGGAGAAGCAATCCACTACCAACAAGATAGATTCCATACCACGCTGAGTGCGCGGTAATTCAAAGACAAAGTCCAAGCTAATGCCGACCCATAGCTGTGAGGGGACTATCAAATGCATGTATAACCCCGCATTCGAAACACCACCCGTTCGCAACATGGCAAATGCGACAACACTTAACGAACATACTAATTTCTCTCTGCATACGTACCCGGCCAAAAGTAGGATGCTTGGATGAGTTGATGGTGCGGTTTTGACCAATGTGACCCTCCCCATGAATTCTTGGATGATGTAAAGTCGTAGGCAACAGTTAATTTCGGTGAGCTAACGTAAGCAATCGAAGCTGGGAACCTCGATTTGTAGAGTCGCGAGTATATTGGATCGCCTACTAAATGCATCAACCAACTATTTGTAATACCATACTGGGTGCCTAGCTAATGTCATACTTGACCACAAAATGAACCCATTGAGAAAGAAAAAAAATCCAACCTGCGTGCCTAGCTAATTCCTTCGCTTGCCAGTAGAAGTGGCAAAATAGGTGGGACTGACCCATTTCCCAGACCTACTGGGACAACTCAGTTTCTTGAGTCTGTCCAAGTCAACCCGCGCACCTTATCGAGTCGTTATATATGAAATCCAATACAATCTTGGGCTTTCAGGTGGGCGGCGGGCTTACCCAGCTAATTTTTTTTTAAATTTTTTTATTGTATAAAAATAAAAGAAATACTCCTTCCGTCCCATTGTAAACGTCATGTTTCTCGAAAAGGAAATAATTAACCACACTATTCACTCTAATTAACTACACTAATTAAAAATGTGAGCCCCGCTTGTATCACACTTAACCCTAACCAACAACTCTTTCTCATTTTCATCTTACCTCTCCGCTGCCACTCTCTCGTTCTCTCTCCAAGATATAGCCCGACACAAGATCTCATCACTGCCGTTGCTCCTTCGGAAACCCCATCGCCACCTGTACCTAGTTCAGAGCTATCGAAGAAAGGGAGGATATGGAGGACAACCTACACCTGAGCAAAGAGCTTACCTGCGACGATGACGATCTCTAAAGAACAGAACGACTACAGCCCCTCGGACTTCTCCATCTACAAATTCGTGGAGTTGCTCTCAGATCTGAAGTCGAGGGTTGGTGGTGACCTATATAGAATCGGACGGAGAGATAGTTCTAAAGTCGAGCAGCTGGTGGCAAGGGGTTTGCTCCTTGAACGAGAGACTCGGCAGTTGGTATAGAGTATGCTACATATTCATTGCCCGCTATGCTTCAAGCTGGTCGGATTTCTTCCTTTGAGAAGCTAATTCCGTCGATCCTCTTTGAATTCCGTCGATCTATGCTTCATATGGTTCAATCTATGCTTTCGATTGTTCAATCCGCCCTGACTGAGTTAAAGGGCTACTAATGGATAGATGAAATTTATCCAATATGAGCTACTTTCGTGAAGTTTTTTTCTTGCTTGGACGATCTGAAGACGAAGCTTTTTAAAGAAATACAATAGACTACGAGGAAGGATGTAGAACGAGCTTTCGAGATGCTCCAAGTTCGAGGGACAATAGTTAGAGGGTCAGCTCGATCTTGGTACATGAAAATGTTAAAATACATCATATTATAATTTTACACAACATGATTGTAGAGGATGAGGATGATATAGTGCAACATTTCACAACAATGAAAATGATGAACCCTCACAATTAATCCAAGGTCCAAATGTCAAATTTTGAGGTTTTCTCCGAAGAAAGTACAAGTTGTTTGAGCATATCTGGATGCTCTACAACAACAATTAATTGATTAACATTTCCTGTAATAGATCGTATTTTTAAATGTTGTATCATTTTATTCTACCTTTCATATTACAATTTATTTATATTTATTGAAATAAAAGAATTATTTATTTAAATTTGCATATTTTTTTTGTTCAATTAATTTGTTGAAAAATAATGTTATTAATTAAGTTTTGTGTTATTAAAATGTAATGTATAAAAAATTTAAAAAAGTGTGACTCAATAAAGTAGAGTTGGTAGATATGGATGGATGAAAGACATGTGTAAATGTATTTAGAGATTGGATGTTTAAAAAAAGATGATATGGAGGAGAAAGAAAATGATGAATGATGTTTAAATGGTATAAGAATGTGGATGTTCTTACACTATTACCCCTAGCCCACAAGTACTCAGACTCCACAACACAACATATATTAGTAAAAATATACTCCCTCTTCCCCTTGGAATGACATAGCGGTTAAGGTAGATAACCTGTGGCCGGAAGGTCGTGAGTTCAAAACTCACCAAAACCGCTATGTGTGAGTCTGTCACCTATGGTTACTATGGTTAACCTAGGGTGGTTAAACCCTCCTGTGTTTGCACGCTAGAGCACAAGAGCGGAGTTTACCCAGTGCGCACTTCGATAGCGGTTGCGAGTTACCATCGTCATAAAAAATATATATATACTCCCACCAAAGTGTCTGCTTTCTTTTAAGCATATTTATTAAGAAAAAAAAATATACTCCCTCCAAAGTGTCTAGTTTCTTTTAAGCATATTTATTGAGAAAATGTTGTCGCTTAGTATACCTCATTTGACTGTTTGACTAATTAATAAGAAAACGAAATACTTTTAACGAGACATGGAGAGTAATACTTACTTTGTTATATAATCGTAATTTTGGAAGTTTCATATTTGTAACAAGTCACATACCCGGTGGCGTAGCCAGCTAGGGAGCAGTGGGGGCCACTGCCCCACTGAAATTACAAATTTAATTCGCACGGTTGTTATATCACTTGTGAAGAAGTGGTAGAGTGACAGTGGTGCTTTTATAAACGTCTTGTGTAGTGAAATTTAAATGTGAATTTAGGAAATTTTAATTTTCTTGGTTTGTGTTATTCTAAATCTTAATGTTTTTTTTTTTGCCTTTTAACAATTTTCTAATATAATATAAAAGTTACTTTTTAAAATTTACATTTTCTAATATGTAAAATTGTACCAAAAAAAACATTAGCAATATTAACAATTATTGTTGAGGTAGTCCTCACAAATGATAAACTTTCACAAACTCTTCGATAGTTGACCCCTACTGAGCGGAAAACCTGGCTACGCCACTGCACAGACCATCTATAATTTTTGCTTTTGTGCATCCTCAAATACATATTAGTGCATAAAAATGGGTTGAGATCCCTTATCCCAATTTTTGTTGAATCAATCATGTCTCATTGACCTGATTTCTACGATAATCCTCCTTTCTTTAAAAAAATAGTTCAAGATTACACCCTTATGTTTTGGGGACAGTAAGGCCCCGTTTGGTTTGTAAAAAGGAATGGAATCGGTATCATGTATCATACCTTAGAGGTATGGAATTAGGAATCATTCCAGAAAACAGTTGTTTGGTTTGTGAAGACATGAGGAATGGAATTAATTTAGCACCCAAATTCCCAATTCATAAACCCTAAAAATTCTACACCCAAACTAATTTGCTTTAGAAAAGGTCTTAATTTCAGATTAATCTTCGACATCAAAGGGCCTTTGATATTCATGGACAAGAAGGGGTCTTCCCAATTCATAAACTGAAATTCCCACTGAGTAGCCATGAATAGAGATAACAGAATCTTGACTCACGATTCTTGAAAGGCAGAGAAAAGCATAGGGAAGCCGGCGAAGAGAGGATGAGAGAGGCCGGCGAGAGGAAGAGAGAAGCCGAAGAAGGCTTCAAGATTCTTGAAATGGGTTGTAGGAGAGAAAGGGCTCGAGCCACTTGAAGGCTTCAAGATTCTTGAAATGAGTGACTCGAATTTATCGCTAGCCCATGAAATGGGTTTGATGAAGGAGTTTTGGGTGTTCTTTGAGTGAGAAGAGAGAGGAGAGGAAGAAAGAAGTCGGCAAGAGAATGAGATAGATTAGTGAGAAGTGAGAGAATATTTGGGAGGAATCAAAATGAAAGTGTCCAATCTTGAGAGGTTGGGAAAATGCTATTTGGGGGGGTTGGAGAGGGGGATGAGGTATCATTCCTTTACAATTTTTTACGAACCAAACAATATGAATGGAATCATTGCTTTAAAATGATTCCTCATTTCATTCCTCACCTCCAACCAAACGGGGCCTAAATTACGTGATTCGTTGAATGAGACGGCCAATAAAGGTATTGACTCTTCACTATTTGGGAAGGGAGGAGACAGAAGATTATGGAGGAGAGGAGTTTTTAATTGTTAGTCGAGCTGGTTGATATGAGCTGAAGAGAAAACAATTAATAAATAAATAAATCCACTCCACAATTTGATGTTGAAACGGCGCAGTATTAGATTGGGATAGAAATGAGACATGCAAAAATTGGGACATGCGGATCGGACATGGGGATCCCTACCCCAAAAAAACAAACAAATGATGCATATGCATACTAAGCATTAACTTATATATTACTTTCTCCGTCTCATAGATTTTGTTATGTAGTCCCTCCATTTCATAGATTTATCTTGCTTTTCTTTTCGGGCTATCTAATAAAATGTGTCATATTTCTATAAATGTTAATTTATTTCAAATATTTTATTTGTGGAACTCATCACTTTACACAACTTCGCACACAACTTTCAACTCTCTTTACTAACTTTATTTATGAGACTCATCATTTTACACAACTTCACACACAACTTTCAACTTTACTTAATAATCGTGTCCAAAAGAAACAAGGCACGTTCTTTAGGACGGAGTGAGTGTACATTTACGGGTTGTCTCATCGATCTTGTTTTGTTTCATAAAATAGCAAAATCTTATGATTAGGATACACACAACTTGAATGCCCTAAACTTTATACATAACTAACAACCCTACTTAATAATCGTGCCGAAAACAAACAAGACAAGATCTAAGGAATAGAAGGAGGATTTATTTATTAATCATTTTGCATTAACATCATAGAATTAATCTCCTATAACTATAAATAATCTCAAGGAAAAAAATGATGCACTAAAAAAGGGTCTCATGTTAACGATTTCCTATATATATATATAATCAGATCAATAGTAAGAATCTAAGATAACATGTAGCATCTATGTAGTTCTTAGTTCTTTCTTGTCATCATAAAAATATTCAGCATTGTTCCATTTCTTGAATCAATCGCCACCCCTTTGTCTTAGACTCATCATCAAGAGACATATACATACCAAATATGACAATTTGATTCCCTAATAATCGTATGAAGAAGGCTGCCACGGCATAAAGTTTCCACATTTTCATATTCTCGCATAATTTGGTCGAACTGAGAGTATTCGTATTATACACGTGACTTATACATAGAAGAGGATGAGGCATATGGAGGTGCTGGAGCTCAGAACGCCGTAGCACCCTTCATTCGGCACCAACAACTGGGGCGGCGCATCGCCCCTGCTGGCTCGGAACATCCCGAAGGAGGCTCTCGAGCAGCACTACTTGATGCTCAACACGATCAGGGAACGCAATCAAGTCTTCTTGAAGGCCCACTCGTCAACCGAGTGGTACAAGTATCGGAGATGAGGTTTTCGCCTTCTTGAAGGCCACCAACACTCCCAAACGTGGCGGAGGCTGTCGTCTCTGGAGGTGGCGGCCACACAAGAAGAGTGTGGTACTGGGTAATTCGCGCTCCAAATGGTTCCCGAGATGGGACTCCAAGAATAGATGGCCTAATGGTTGGTGCTGATTTTGGTTTCATCAAAGTGTGCAATCAAATTGGTTAGGTATGAATATTATGCGAATTGTTAGACATTTTGATTTTGCCGCGGCCTTGGCTCGATGGTGAAATCAGAGAGTTGTTCGGGTTTGTGACTTGATTTTTGGTTAGTAGTAGTATAAAATATCATTCATGTGGAATAACTCATAAAGTACATGTAGAAAATAAATTACTTTATGCCGACTATGTAACAGTGCCAACTAAAAAAGAACATTTAACTCGTGATCTTTCAATTACAAATTTACTGTTATAATCAAATCACATACTATTTCGGTATTTTCTGGATAGGGTAGTTAATTTTGTGTGGCTGTATCATTTTTAAGTCAACATATACATAGTAACAGCACACCAAGATCACATTAAGTGGTTGAACCTCTTGTGTGGTTTGCAGCTACTGCACAAGGAGCGGGATTTACCCAGTGCGCATCGAAAGTAGCTGCTGCAGATTTTACGAATCAAAAAAAAAAGATAAGAATTTATTTCGATTGATACGGACGTGCACAGTAAAAATCTAATGCTAATTACGACAGCATACGGCAATGATAAAATAAGAAATATTATTAATTGAATAAATTTATTATGAGAAATATATAAACATCTGGTTAGATGCAGAAGAAAACATGATAATAATTTTTTTATAAAATCCTCAAGAAACTAAAACTATTTCGATAATCAAAATTATCTAATTTGACGAGTGGGCCTGGACTAATAATGGCTCAAATACGTTAATCCAACATGACTGTAACGCCCCTGTAGTTTCCACATATTTCCATTCACCGCCCTACAGCGAAATCGCCGGATTGCAAACGGTGCAGGCAAACAACTAACTTACGCTCTTATACTTCACCACCCTCCATAGCCAAAATCCCACTATCATTTCTCCAATTCATAGGCAGTAGAATGTCTAAAACAGACCTCAAACACTTCTTTACCTGCATGGGTAGGTCCTATTATTCTTTTTCCTCCCAGTTATTGTTGATTCGAGACATAAGTGTGATTAATTTTAGATTGTTATTGCAGATTTTGGCAGGAGATTGAGATTGTTGAATAAAGGCGACCTGTACAAGAAATCCGCTTACATTTTGAACCGGTTCCAGTGGTCGAAAGCGGATGGTGATGAATTAGAAGGGAAAAAGATTAGTGGTAGCTGTGATTCGACGGTGAGCAATAGCAGTTCTTCGGACGACGAATTCGGCGGTTACAGTAACAAATGGAAGCCGGAAATTGCGTGGCGCAAAGCTCTTGAACCTGCTTTGCAATTGTATAAGTGGGCTGTTCCGACAGGTTTGGTCTTTTTTCTTTCTTTTTTCTGGTTGGACCCAATACTGGGTAGAATTTGCCTTGCTATCTTAACTTTGCATTTTTTGATTTCTTGGTCGTTCTCTAAAAATGAAATGGATATTACTAGTGGATTTTCGTGTTATACCAATTTGATTATGGAAATCGAACGTATCAAATTCATAGTTCAGAATTTGTATTGGAGGGAGTAGAATGCAGAGTTAGCAGCAGATGAAGAGGAGAAATCTATTCTCTGCTTGGGTTCAAGACGGGTTTAGAATAAAGAGGAGAAAGGCCAAATCTTGGATCTTCATAAATTGATAAAGAAGGTTTTGTATTTATCATATTTGCACAGTGATTTTTGGAGGGTATTAGGGAAATGCAAGGGGTAATTTTGGTCCATTTCTTAAGATGGAAAAGATGAGGAACATAAGTATTTGTTCTGCAGGAAGTGAAATTGAAAACAAACGGCTGCCTACTGATAGAACTCTTGCGGAGATATTTGCTAGTTTACAGCAGAGTAAGCTTGGACTTCAAGATTGGAGTCTGAGTGATCTTACTATCGGCTTGTATCTCATTTATCTTCAGCAGGCATCCGTAAATGCTGTGGAGGATGTGAAGGGTGAACTTATCACTTCAGAATCCATTGTGACTATCTAAACCCTTTTCTTCTTATAGAACTTGTAATTTAGGAGTAGATATTTCTAATCGCATTAGGTCTTGATTCTCTTGTTATAATATTGTGATAGAATTATCTGACAATGATTTTGGTGATTTAGGTTCAAGATCTCTTATACAACACAGAGCTAGCAAAAGGTGCTTATAAGGACAGTGCTGCTGGACTAGCAAGGAGTAGCATGCTCCGAGAAAAAAATATTGTGAAGTTTGTGAAAAACTCCGGTGTGTTGAGACCTGGTTATTATATAGGAATTGATATGAGAAAGAAACTTATCATTTTTGGTATTCGCGGAACTCACACTGTCTATGACCTCATTACCGACATTATAACCACTGGCCATGAGGAGATCACATTTGAAGGCTATTCCAGCCATTTTGGGACAGCCGAGGCTGCTCGTTGGTTTCTATACCATGAGATTGGTACCATCAGGAAGTGCCTAGAGAAGCATAAGGTGGCATGACAATGTTCCTTTTCTCTCTTTCTTGTTCTTTCAAGAATTACATCTTGCCATTGTTATGAAACTAATTAAAGAACAGGGTTTTAGATTGAGGCTTGTTGGGCATTCCCTTGGAGGTTCTACTGCTGCTTTGCTGGCAATTATGCTTCGGAAAAAGTCTTTGAAGGAGCTTGGGTTCAGCCCTGATTTAGTGACCGCAGTTACATATGCAACCCCTCCTTGTGTCTCCAAAGAACTTGCTGACAGTTGCTCTGATTATGTGACCACAGTGGTGATGCAGGTTCTTCAAATTCTATCACTCAGCTTATTGACTTTTTTTAGGTCGTTTTTACCTCAGTTCGCCCAGTTGTTTAGACTGAGCTTTACTTCTAGCAAATCTGAAATTTTCACAATTTATATTCTTTTATTTATGCAGGACGATATAATCCCAAGACTAAATGTTGCTACTTTAACCAGATTGAGGAATGAAATTGTTGAAACAGATTGGTAAGTAAACCAGTAGCTGACTGCAAACTTAATTCCCATAAATTAGGAAAATCACAAGGATATTCATAAGAAGCATGCAACATAGCATAATTTCTTGGCTGGGACCATATGTGGATGAAAATTTTCTAGCTGTATTGTAAATGTTCATTGGCAGCAATATCACATGGCTTTTATCGCTTCTCACGTTCTACCCTTCATATATGGAGAGATCCAACTGATCTGTAACCTTTGCAGGGTAAGTGTTTTCAATAGAGAAGATTGGAAAGGTGTTATAGATATGGTGGCTAATGCAAAGCAAGTTGTAGCTTCGGTGCAAGATGTTGCTCGAAAACTTGCTGAATATGCCAAGTTCAGAGGGCAGACAATGTATCCTGGTACGTTTTGACCTATTTTTTTCAGGGCTTGAAACTTATAAAGCCTTCAGATTTAGAATCGGAATCAATTACCAACGGTTTTTTAGTCACCATGTCTCACTCACTGGCTTAGTTGTGAAGGTATTGCTTCTTTTTCAGTTTCTTGCATGTAATTATGGCTTGTGTAAGTTGAGAGGGAAAAAAGGCAGTCATCCATACCATACCATATGTTTAAGCAGATGCCAAAAGCATTTGCATGGTTTCTTCAGTGTCATTTGGTGTATTGCCAGATAGTAATTTGACTTTTTTAACACCGAAGTGGTGATGTAATAACAACTGAAATGACTCCACAGAGATTGGGGTGAAGGAGGAAGCTCCCATGGTACCAAGTTTTAGCCGAGCTCCTAGTTCTCCCAGCAAAAGCTTGGAACAATCAGAACTCGGAAATCCTACCAGCAAAGTGGCTGAGGAACTGTTTGTACCAGGTACTGTTTACTATTTAAAGAGGAATGTGGACGACAAACGTATTGAATATTTCACGCTGTTGAGAAGAGTTCCGGATGAGCATTTTCAAAGGATACTGCTTTCGAGCAACCTAATCTCAGACCACAAATGTGATAGCCATTTTTATGCTCTGAGAGATGTAATTAAAGGTTTTCCTACTTGTTTGGATGATAGAACCATTAGTTAGTAAAGGTAAAACTGTTTATCTTGTTGTAGCATATCATCACAATATTATCAATGATGAAGTTAAACAAGATTGGTTACGCTGTGTTTTGTTCTGTGACTGACGATTGTTCTCCTTGTATACATTACTAAAACTTGTGTTGGATCATCTAATGGGTTATGTTTGAAATATAGATCTCTATGAGTTGCAATAATAATGGTGTTACAATCCATTCATTCTTGGGATACACTTGTGTCAACCTACTTGTTTTTTAAGTTAATTGGGAAAACCTTTGAGCATATGGATTCTTGTTATTGAACATACATGTTCCTAGTAAATTCTTCCCTCTTAATTAATTCTTCAAAGTTAAACTAAACTGCATACCAGATAAACTTCATTACATGCACATGAGGTATTAAGTTATCCTTGTCAATAAAATATAATAAAAATACTACTTTTATTGGGGGAATAATCGGTTTCAAGTTTTGCATCAATCCCTATATTGAGGGTTGAAGTTTGAAGATTTGCCTCCTATTCAAACTACATTTTAATTTACTTTAAACATTATGGCTCATTTTCTGCACAAATATATATAAATAGAAAAGTGATGCACCATTATTTCAATATAATAACCATATCCATGGCGTTTTCTTCTTGATTTCTGTTGTTGGATTGAAAATGATGTTCTTAAAGTTTATTCCAAATGTTCACGAGCTTTATATCCATGTTGTAGGAGATTGGGACATAGTAACTTGGACAATAATTTAATCCGTATTTTATGACTTTCGTTCTGCATTTTTTTTTAATTTGATATCACTACTTCAATGTTTCAAGAATGTATTTATTAGTTTCGTAAATGAAATATTTGGTTATATAAGTTACATATATCTCGTCGTAGTGGTCGAGACATCATCTAGGGTGAGTTTGCATATGCTTATATAAACATTCTTATTTATTTTTGCTTAAAATTTTAAAAAAAATTAAGCAAAAGTATGCAATTTTTGGTACAAATATAAAAAAATTAAATATTTTTTTATATAATTGAAAATCAAAAGCATGTCAATCAATGTTTATAAATTAAAAAGTATCTTTAGGAAGTAGGTTTTGTAAATACCAAAAAACTATTTATGTGGTTAAAAAACAGATAAACATTTAAAAAAGCTCTATCCATCTCATTTATTTTGTCTCACTTTCATTTTCGGATTGTCTCATCCATCTTATATCGTTTCAAAAATCACAATTTCTCCATTTAACTCTCTTCATGTGGACTCACAAATTTACTCACAACCAACAACTCTCCTTATAACCGCGTTGGAATAAGTGAGTCAGGCGATGGAAACTACCAAATTGGAGTACGATAGGGGCAGGACAGAGGGAGTTGTTCTAAGTACACCCTAATAGTAAAGTTGAATCCATGGAGTATAATATAGCACCAAGCCTTATAAAAATGTAGACATTATATATTAAGATGTGATAACCATTGAAATGTTTGTTTATAACTAAAGTCCATATTATTCCAAGTCCTCCATCTTTTTCGCAACTCAAATACAACTTGATTTTGGAATTATATCTTATATTTTTAACCTTTATATTTGGAATACTAATCCATTTATTTTGTGACATTTTTTCAATAATAAAACATACTAACTGCAAGTCCCTTATATTAGTTTTTATCCAAAATAATTATATGCCATGAATACAATCTTTTTATTGTCTATTTTTACTTTAGATAATCTGCTACAAAATCAAAAGCCATCGAAAGTATACGATCCTAAACAAAAAAAAAGCTAAAAATTGATAGAAAATTATATAAATAGGCGTAAAAAGAACACGATGAGCCCCATTACAAGCAGGAATACTTACCACTAGACAACCTGCAAGCTTATGAAGATGTTCTCCTAGGATTGAGTTTGAGTGATAATTTTTACCCTTATACACTTGAGTGTTTGAGTGATACGGATTTTCGGAAATGGACTACTATGCTTCTATGCTCTATTTTTTTTTTGACGATGGCATTATGCTTGATTGATTTCCACTTGCTAATGATTTGTTCTTGTAAAAAAACTAAAATAAGCTTGATCAATTGTTATGCTCATCTTTATGATACTTAGTTTTTCTTTTATCTCTTTGCTTGAGGACAAGCAAGAGCTTATGTTTGGGGGGATTTGATGAGTGGTTTTTATAACATCTCATCGTGTTCTTTTAACGCCTATTTCTATCATTTTCTATCCATTTTTAGCTTTTGTTTTGTTTAGGATCGTGTACTTTCGATTGTTTTTGGTTTTTGATTTTGTAGGTTGCTTGCACGTTTTGAGCATATTTTTAGGGATTTGGCACCTAAAGGAAGAGAACCATGACCATTGATGAATTTTGGGCAAATATGGAATCATTTGGAGGAAGAATGAAGAAGATTTGAGGTCGGATGTAGAAGAAACCGTTTTCGGAGGCCCTGAAACAAGGCAGTTGAGAAATCGCGTAGCATACGGGTCTAACAATTTTAGAATCCGATCTCCACCGTTCACATCGTACTTATATGTGTTGGGAACATTGTGGAAAAATTTCGTGACAATCCAACGGTGAACGAAGGAGATATTGCGATTTTCCCAACAGTGATCAGTGTAGGAAATTGAGCTGCGGATTGCCAGGACCGAACGACCCGGACCGCGGTCCCGTGCTCTCGGCCACAAAAACGAGAATTTCCAAGGGAGTCAGACCCCGGTCCGCATTTTTTATTGGACCGCGGTCAGCGTCTGTGGCGTCCCAAATCGTGATTTTTCAGCCCGAAAACCTATATAAACCCCTCCGGACCTCATTCTTTCGACTTACACACCATATTTTTGACCTTTTCCACCCCCACGAATCCCTCGTTGAAGATTCAAGGCGAAGATTGAAGACTACAACCAAAAACCCAAGTGGGAGGATCAATCCACGAGGTTCTAGGTTGTATAATTCTATCTTAGTTTTGTCTAGGGTTCTTTTTCATAAATATTTTTTGCATCTTTTGTGATTGTTTTTCTACGAATATGAGTAGCTAAATTTCTTTGTATGGGGGTTTAGCAAGATCTATGTTTTTTATAAATTGATTTGAACCCTAATTTTGGAATGAATAAATTATTTTGTTTCTTAATTGTTGAGTTTGCTTTTGATTTTTCTATGATTTTTTAATGTGATTGGTCATCATCTTAGATAATTGTAGAGAATATAGGGAATAGGTAATGCGACGGATCATATCCGGTTATTTATTTAGCCCTGCAATTAAGAGTCTAGATTGTCACCATTCGTTTGTGATAGTTTAGATGGTTCTTTAAATCCTTGTGCATGATACGATCCTTAGGTTCATAATATGATCACTTGATTGACCCTTAGATTATAGGTTAAAGATATCCCGCCTTCATACGGAATCTCTATAGCCTTAGTGGATGAACCAATAAAATAAATTCATAAATACTAGCTAGAGAATGAAAATAAATATTAATCATCTTAAGCATATTGATTGTTAAACATTCGTACTCTTCATCAAACTTGAAACTACACCCGTCTACAATCTCGCTTCGCTTTTATTTGCTTTCTTATTTTGTTGCTATTTAAATTCCGTAGATTTAAGTAAACTAAACTCAATTTAAGATCAAATAGATAGTGAAATAATTAGAATAATTAGGAGAATTATAATTTATTCATCATAATCATTCGAAGCCAGATATGTGCAATCATTATCACACGTGTGTCGGATCCCACGTGTAAACTGATTGTCTGCTTTACTAATCACTGCTTACTGGTTGCCTCTATGTCGGCATCATTCTCCAAATAGTATATTCCCACTATTTTCCAATTAAAATTCCACTTAGTTTTTTCTAAAAAATTTATAATTGAAAGATTACGAATTTAAATTTAATGATTAACCATTATAAAACGTAATGAATAGTTGTTGCTTATTTCTTGTTGGCCATTAGAGTGCAACAAATGATGGATGAAGGAACTAAAATATGTAAGATTCCTACCTGGTCTCAAAAAGCTTTATATTCCTACCTGGTCTCAAAAAGCTTTATACGATTTCACTTGAAATTAAATTAATGTTTGCTGGAAAAAATGTTGTAGCTTCAATATATATATCTTTTTATAGGAAAATTTTAATGTATACAATTAAGTACAAGATATACTTGTCAAGTTACAAATTCCCTTCCCGCATTTCAAACAAACTATCGAATTAAAGAACCAATCGTTTACCGAATAAACAAAACTCTCACCCATAAAACAAACATAAAAGATATATAGCACCTACATGGCTGCATTATATTATTATATATTTAAATTAAAAAATTAAACTAACATAAAACCACCTACATTGAGTATATTTTCTCAATTGTCCTATTAATCTTGTGTAGGCAGATCCCGAGAATAAGATAAGTGTGACTAAAATTGCATGCCTTTTAAAGGAATAAATAAATGAACAAAAGGGTTAAGAAAAGAGTGGGATTATTAAAAAATTATAGGATGTATTCAAAGTGTAAACAAGATTTAAATAGAAAAGTCCATTTACTGTGGCGCTTTTAAAATATTTATCACTGCATTATTGTACCAAATAAATTATTCTTTATGGATCCCAATATATAAAAAGTTCTTGATATGCGAAATGCCACTCTTTGAGAGAGAGAGAGAGAGAGGCTGCCAAGAGTGTTTATATGCACGAATGGAGCACAGTTTTTGGTTTTGTTTTTAGCAATTAGATTATTTTGTCATCAATCCAAACATGCATTATATTATATTTAAGTTAACCAAATGTGGCCTGCCAATTTATTATGAAATGCGAAGCAAAGTAGGGCCTTCCGCCTTCTAAGAGAGGTCTACATGTAGGGGGTATAAAAGGCATGACACTAATTAATGCTAATTAATTATAGCATACGATTAAATTTATAATCATCTAGTTTTATTGTTCGACAAAGTGATATAAACAATACAGAAGAAAATTAAAAAATCCCTACTTTGAATCTCTATGTATATGCTTTCTCCATTGCATGTTGTTGTGTTCGAGTGTCACTATATCTTTTGTTTCATTATGTATTGGAATATGCCTCTTTTTAACTTTTCTCTTCTTATCTCGCCTTCCGCTTTTCATCACCGATATTTAGGGTTTAATTATCAGCTGCATTCGACTTTAGAGATTGGTAATTAATACTGCTCAATGTAGATAATTCATGCGACCACTACTTATTACGAAGGGGGATGTACACAAATGTACATATCAAACAATGATAAATGCAAAAATGTACATGATTTCATCAAAATGCAAAAATGTACATATATATTATTTTAAACCTATCAACAACCCTACACCCTATGAAAGTACAATTTTCTATCTCTTATCCTACTTTTTGCAGTGAAGTGATGGTTGGACTTGACATTTCTTCTCCATCTCCTTTTCAACATGTTCTCTCTCTCTCTACTTTTTGCATGCATGCATTTGATGAAGGAAGTTTATAAGGTGCCGTTGAAATTTCTCAAGGTATTAAACATGCATGCATGGAATCTCTAGACACACCACTCCACATGCAATGAATTATAAAAATTTATACGTAACCTTGCTGTTGAAGAACGAGAAACCCATGCATGCATTATCGAAATTTATACGAAATTTATACGTAACCCTTGCGAAATTTAGATGAAATTTATATCGAAATTTATACTAAATTTATATCGAAATTTATACGTAACCCTTGCGAAATTTATATCGAAATTTATATGAAATTTATACGAAATTGTAGAAATTATTATGTAGAAATTATTACTTAGAATTCGAATATTGTTGTTATAAACATGCAGAAATTATTTATATGTTACGTCAATTTTTGAAGCTAATAAGCATACGTCAATTTATCATTATTTTACGTTAATTCTTGTGCAAGTAACAATCAAAATATTACGTGAAGCTAATAAACAGATTTATTTTACGAATTTAATATAAACATGCAGAATATAAACATACGTGAAGCTAATTTATTTTACGTCAGAATACAGATGAAGCTAATACAAACATACGTGCAAGTAACATGCAGAATACAAACATACGTGAAGCTAACACGTGAAGCTAATGCATGCATTCAATAAACATGCTAATAAACATACTTCAATTCATATGTTAATAAACATGCTAATAAACATGCAGAATACACATTCAGATTTATATTACAATCAAATGTCCGAAATCAAATGTCCGAAATCAGCGAATGTCCGAAATATTAAATATGAGCAAATGTCCAAAATATTAAACATGCACCAAAGTCATCATCGAAATTCCCAAATAATTACGGGATACAGCTCTCCCACATCAAAGCCGCCATCCTCTTTCGGTACTCGACTAACGTGTTGTGTCGAGTCATCATCGTCGGTGTCGGATATCCGAATAGCAGCTTCTCCACGTACATGGATGCATAAATGCCTCAATTGATGTGGTCAAACTGAGTGAAGTGCGGGCCGGGGCCTAGAATAACCGGACAGTCGTGGCTAAAAGGACACTGACGCTGTCCATACTTGTGCTCCCATACGCCTGCATGCTCAAGAAGCTTGTACAAGAATTTGGTCAACGGTACAAGCGTTCCAATTCTTGTAGGGTCGTAATCCGCGTTACCTCTATGCCAAAGTGAGTCATATAACTCAACCTTCCAATCGTCGAGACAGATACGGATTGTTACCCAGTGGTCCGCAGGAACGAGGCACACTGCTATGACCTATACAATACAATAAAATTTGTAAGACAATTTACTTTCAAAGTGTTTTGGAGTTTCTTGAAACTTACATAGCTAGCCCATCGCCATCTAGTGGATGTGTCAATCAACCCCTCTGGGGGAGTCCACCAAGTAAAATGCGCATACGGATCGAAGCTTCCAGTCTCTGGGTTGCGGTAGTTATCTAGCCACTCTTGTATGAGTGCGGCCTAAATCATGTGTAGTGTTAAGAAATTTTATTGGAGAGCTAACTTATATCCACAGCTTATGTTATCTAATAAAACAATATACTTACAAAGAAATCAGTATCAACCAAAATTGTTGATACCAACCTTTCACGTCCAGGAGCAAGCCTTCCCCCTTCCCGAGAAGCCGTCTCATTGAAGTTAACCAAAGGTCAATCATCTACACATGATCATAGTTAAACAATGTTAGAAATCATCTAAATTTGTACAGTATAGAAACATAAATGTACCTTCGAGTCCATCATAACCCTGACATTTTCGACCTGGGTGAAGAAACTCTGGTGCAACACGAAGAGAGACTTGGGAACCCTAACGTACGCCAACACATCCTCCTCACGCCACTCGTTATACCGTTGGAAGGTTTTTTCAATATACACATCTAGGTCATCCGTGAGATCCACCATGGCTTGTTTCTTCGGCCGTCCCCTTCCCCGCTTGGCGGGTGCCTTACCCTTGTCAGGTGCCCTCTCAAACTGGGTGGCTAGCGGATGTACAAAGCCCTCTGGATATTGAACTCGTTGGGGCGAGACTCTTAAGATATGGCTTAAGTCTGACTCCATTACAGGAATATGGGGGTCATCGAATGGCCTTGGTGGACTACTCTGATCCTGCAATTGATTTATAAAAAATTGTTATTCCTCGGTAATTTATATAGTTTATATAATGTAATATGGAGTAATATGTTATTAAGACAGAGTATTAAGTTCAAAACTTACCACATCGTCATCCCACTGAGCATTTGATTCATCCCAGTGTGCAGTTGAGTGTCTTGAACCCTCGGGCTCTGGCTGGGTCTGGGGCTCAACTCGGTGCGAGGAGGAGTGGCGGGACAGCTCGGGCTGGGGCTCAACTCGGTGCGAGGAGGACTGGCAGGAAGCCGATGGCTCAACTCAATGCGAGGAGGAGTGGCGGGACGCCTGGGGCTCAACTCGGTGCGAGGAGGAGTGGCGGGAAGGCTCGGGCTGGGTTCGGTGCGACGTCGAGTGTCTTGAACCCTCGGGCTCTGCTCGGTGCGACGTTGAGTGTCTCGAACCTTCGGGAGAGGCTCGGTGTGAGGTTGACCCTATCTTCAACCCCATGCTATTCAACACTCCCTTCAAATAACTCTTGTAACGCCCCGACCTCCACGAAGGATCACAGAGGTCGAGCCGCTACGGAGAAATTTTATAAAACACGTTTTCCTACCATCTTTCGAAAACTGGAATATTTTTTTTTTCAAAAACACGTCATTTATTGCAGTCCACATGTAAAAGATTAGATTTGTTTTTATGCGATTAACAGATACGGAAGCATATTAACTTTCAAAACATAACAAAACATAATTATCCATTTACATTACTAAGAATGCAAAATGATCATGGCAGAAACCCCCTCCTCAGCTCTTTTCCGCCGCCCTTGCTGCTCAACTTGAAAACGTTTGAAAACAATTAGGCTGAGCACTAGTGTACTCAGTGGGTAGAGCAGTTTGAAAAACGTTTGAAAACAGTTTATCCATGCATGAGGTATGACTTGGAGGGTTTTAAAAAGGAAACTGCTCCAAGCATACAAAACATTTATCATTGGGTGCGCACATCTGTGTCATATTTCCTGTTACTTCTACCATTTCATTCTCATATCTTGGGCCTTGGCCCTCGAGTCGAAACTCGAGGGGTCCCTCATAACATGTTAGCACTTGGTACACAAAGATGATCAATCTTTGTGCTACTAACATCATACGTGTACACACTTTCTTATTAACCCTCATCTAGCGTGTTAGGCCAGATGAGAGCCTCGATCGATCTATCACGTAGAAGCATTAAACAGGTAAATGCACAAAAACTTTCATGGATAAACATAGTTCATAGAGCTCAATAACTCAAAGATAATTTTAGGAAAATATTACCCACCTCGAATTTTCACCGAATTGATTATGCGAAATCTTGTCACCGAGACTATAGCTCTTCCACGATAGGTCCTATAACGATATCCTAAACTTTAGCGTCTTGATCAAGCAGCGAGTGTACAATTCATGATCTATAAGCGATACCTAATAGTTATTAGGTTAAAACAATATCGTAGCTTTAATCCGTTAAACTCGTTCAGAAAGCCTATTTTGTAATAATTCCACAGACCACGGTTTCACTCCATAAATTCTAATATTCCATGTATATCATCCTTAATGAGTCTAGTTTATACTGGAATTGGTTTCGTAACAAAATAATCAATATCCTAGAAGTTATCACCTAAACAGTGCTCACTGTTCAAACAGGGGCAGCTTCTGCCCTACTATAGTTTAGCTAACAATTGTGGGGCCAACCGTACTCTAAAATTTTGAGATTCAACAAAATTTTAGGGGATATCATATCAAAATTTCACTCAAGATAGATAAGCGACGGATTCAGAAAGGACAGAGAAATGTTCACCAAAATCCTCTGTATCGAAAGCATGTTTCCGTTTGACAATTGAAAGTTTATAATATACTGCTTTTACATGAATGGTCTAAAAATACAAAATAAATATTTTCAAAAGTCCCTACGTGTATAGAACATTTAGAAAAATGAATCAAAGTTAAAATCATTTATGTGGAGTGAGATATAAATGTTTTACTAAGCTCTATCCCGCATGCATGATTTTTCGGCAGTATGCATTAACAAATTTATTTAAAATATAAAAACACGTCCAAAAATTACCAAATTTTACAGAGATATTACCAACATCCTAAAGTTTATCTCTATAATTTTTATGGAATTTTTAAGGCAACGACAGATTGAGTAATTGTCCTAGAAACTCATGGAAGAATCAAAAACCATCAAAGTGCATTCTGCCTAGAAATTCGACCACTCTAATAGGATTCTTAAACGAGATTTTGATACCCTATTTGGACCTTATGCTGGATCTATCATGACCTTATATGTTTACACTAGAAAACATTATGCATGCATCTCTTAGCATTTTTGGGAGGAGAAAAACATAGTAGAAAAATTAAACCAAGAAAGTTACTTCCTAAGCTAAGATTTCAACATGCAGTCCCATACCTCTTCATGCATGTACGATACGAACCAAATCTCAACACCATAACAAAGATCGACAATTATCCTATCCCGAGAGCATCTCGTTCGTAGCTAAAGGAAGAAAATGGAATATAATATCACAAGGTGCTAGAGATGCTTACTTGATGGATTACCCTAGCTAGTAAGAACTCCTAATGTTTGCTTCCCTCTCCAAAATTGGTGCCACTACCTAGAATAGGTCTTATTTGTTGACTGAGTTTTGGAGTTGGTGTGGAGGATCGAAAATAATGTGGTGAGAATATAAAGGAGTGAATCAAGGTTGCCAACTCGTTTCTCCCTCATGCATGTAGGCCACGTAGGGAAAGGTGGAAGGATGAATAGTGCCCTACCATGCACTATAGTGTAGGCTTCATGATATATATGTGTAGTGTTTCTCAAGTGGGAGACAATTTTATCCAAGATAAGAAGCCTCCTCTCCACGTGGTGATTGGGGATTAAAACTAGGATAATATTCCACTAATCCTAGTATAATATGTAGCTAAGATTGCTAATTAAAACATGTGGTGGACTTAATTATTCGTATAAGGGTACCTATAGTGTCACAAATTGGCAATATGTTCTAATGGTAACATAATTTATTATATATTATTGTCTAAAATATTTCTCTTGGTACGAATTTATTATCGGCTTATACTAATATAGTCGAATATTGTGAAGCGACTATCGAGGCCATACTAACTTATCATGCCACACGTACATGTACATGCATACCGATTTCTACAACACGACATGATACTAGACTCGCTCTTAAAGCTTAAATATTGATCTCGGAATACGTAAAATTTACGGATCATTACAACTCTTCAGTTTTGGGAGGACACTTTTCTCCATGTCTTTTGCACATTTCTTCCTAAACTCGGCTTCATTCCAATTTGGAGGAAAATTGGAGGCACTTCGTCGACCTCTGGGCCGCATCTCCGGAGAAGAATCTGAATCGTTATCTTCCACATTCGTTTTCCCTTTTGTACGGGTGGATCGTCGCGTATTCGTCGGTGGTGATAACGGAGGGGACGCTTCTCTTGGTCTACCACGTGGCCCGAGGATACCCATGTCCCTCGCAGCCTCAGATCCAAACAATACCGTCTGAGGCCGACGGTATTGTACCCCAAGTGCTTGGCCAATTTGGGTGCTCATGTACCAAAGTGATTCGTGTTCACTTTCAGTGACTACTAGTGGGTAACATTCCACATTATCGTCGAAGAAGCCACAAAATTGACCTTTCCGTAGGGGGAAGTACCACCTTAACATGCGGGGGATGACATCTGCATTGACTATGCTCCCGGCAAGGGCCCCAAGTTGGGGGATAGCTTCGAATGCCCAAACCTGCAACGAGGAGTGTATACTTGAAGTATGAAGTTTGATTCACGAAGTATGATGTTTAATTAACGAAGTAAGAAGATTAATTTTCTCCAGTTCAGAACTCCAATAAATTAAAAATGGTACCTGTATAGCCCATATGGGCCCCGCAAAATGGTAGATGTTTCCACACGCCCTTCTTCCTACCGGTATATGCTGCTTATAGTGCATTAATGTTTGGTATGCATATGCACCCCATGGAAATGTACTCTACCTATCAAGATCATCCACAAGCACCCAAACGAACTCGTCCACCAACCTCAGCTTCGGTACACCCATAACCATCAAGTAAAGCATTAGAATGTTTGCCACCTTGATGTAATCTAATGCCGATGCATCTTCGGCCATCTGGTTCTTAAACACGGCATGCAACTCCTCCACACTATGCATTTTCTCATCACAAAAGAGAGACCGCACCGCAATGCACGATGCATCATGGTCAGCAGTGGGGTCGAAGGATGAAGAGCCCATGCACAAGCCGGATACTAGTGCAAACTCGGAGGGACCAAATGAAATGAGTCCACCACTGATTTGGAACCACATGCAGTCGTCCGCCGCATCGTCTACAGTCACCTCGCGACACATCAATTGATGGATAGCTTTACTAGCAGTCCATCCACCCTTCCATGACATGATGTGTACAAACGGACTTGACCTACAAAAGTGATCCACCAATTCCTGCCCTCCTACGGCAAGCAATGTCGCTCTAATATCCCATATAATGAAATCCTTCCAATGGGTGTTCAAAGTTGGATAGACATTCCTGCATTCGTACCTAACCCATCTCCAGTTACCCTGAAATAGTTTATAATTAATTAGTAAGACAAATTAAGCTTTTAAACAACGTTAGCACTACGTAAATACATGTTCTGTTGGTCCGGAGACGAAAAGTCAGGTGTAGAGGGGGGGTGAATACACCTGAGCTCTGTTTCTTTTCTCAGTGAAGGTCAGCTGAAGCTGATGTTTGCAATTGATGAACAGTGCCAAATAAGCCTTCGATCACTGGGGTCAAAGTGAGTCAGCTTCTGAGCTCTTCTACTGACTGATGTCAGTATTACGAAACTCAGTCGGAGACTGTAGTGCGGATAAGTGTTAGGCCCGAAGTCATCTCTTTTGAAAACGTGTTTTCGCAATGTAAAGTCTTTTGGTTGTGCGCTTTTTAAGATACGTTTTATGCAAGCTGATGATTTAAAACTGGGTTAAATGCAATGCAATAAAACAGTAAATAACACAAGCGATTTTTAACGTGGTTCGGATAACAGATCCTACGTCCACGGTCCTGAACTCAGCAGGAGAAACTTGTTGATTAATCTGAGCAAGTCTCAGCAAGGAAACTGTACGCAGGACAGATCCTTCTAAGTTATAGTCCTTAGCGACTTTTACAATCCAAACCTAAGTTTAGAAGGGAGGGAATATTCTCCAACTGAGAAGGAGTTCTTACAACAAGAACGATTCACTAAATGTGAACTCCTTCGAATCTAAGCTATGAATCTAGCAATGAGCTTAGTTTAGAGAAGAAAGGGATCAAAGAGCTCTAGAGAGATGAACTACAAGAAGTGTTCTATGAAAACTAGTTCGTCTCTGGATAAGCTTGAAGGTTCTAGAACGTTGTGAGCTTGAATGCTTTCCCTTGATTTCGCGTATATTCCTCTTCTGTTCCTCTGTTTTTCGAAATCTTCAAATCCTTCTCTATTTATAGCTGTGAGTTGTGGCATATGTCCGTTGGAGACGACGATGCCACGTGTCACAAGCCTCCAAAGAAAACGGCCATAAATTCGAGCTAGTTGCAGCAGGGCAGTTAATGCACTGTTCATGAGAACAGCTTTACTGTAGAGTAGGTAAGCGTTGTCGGCTTCTCATTGGTCGAGGTTTATAGTTGGTGAGAGTGTCAGAGTTGACCGTTCAAACAACCTCGTATGTCTTCTGCTGAACTATTCGAAAAGACTTCAGGGTGCGGGGTCGCTTTACGTCGGGTCTGATGGGACCGAATACGTCTCTGTCTTCTTCGGCCGAGTCTTCGACCGATGAAGTGAGCTTCGATAGTCGGTTGGTCGGCTGCGAAGGTATTGTGCTTGCATAGGTTCTTCCGCCGATGACCATCGCTGATAATGTCTTCTACCGAGATCGGGTAAGCTGATGCGCTGTCTCCAGCTGAGTTTAGCATTCAGCTTCTGACGAAGAACGCAAGCGATTACACTGATGACATGGGGTTCTGAAAAGTATCTTCAGCAGAAGATCAGTTCAACAACTACCCCGTACAGGACTTAGACAAAAACAATAAACATAACATCAAGTCTAACCTATACATCAGCTAATCCTATCGACACACTAATCTACTGATATCAGCTCGGTTTTGGGATCTTCAATTCCATAGTACTACTATGATTTCCCCCAATTTCTTTTAACCCTAGAACAGCTGAGTATCAATCTACTGACTCATATCCAACATGTTCACACTTCATCATAAACCGTAACATTAATATACGAAGTATTATACGAAGAAAGATAAAATTCAGAACATAGTATAACCTAAAAAAATGTAATATTTACTATCGCTACACTATTAATTTTTCGATCGGACAGATTCCAAGTTTCATATTGTCATTTTTCATGAATCACGAACTAGTATTACAAATTCAATATGAAAAACCTAGTTTTTTCAAATATACACCAATACAGACGATATGAACACGAAAAAAATAATGAAACCACACAATTGACCGTTAAAGAAATTTTTGATACATACTATGAATTCGTGTTTTTACAATTATCTTAGCACTACTAAAATAAATCAAATTACTCCGTTCTATACATAAACGGAATAACTACAATATAATCATAGTTATACCGTGCGTTAACTTTTTTATGTTATTATGATATAATAGGTAAGCTCATTTGTATCTATATATCTACAAAACTAGCCAACTAATAAGGTACATGCCAACTAAAAGAAAACTAGCCAACTAAATTGGTGAAAACCTAAAAGCTGAAACCCAAAATTGGTAAAACCCAAAATTGTTCTAGCAAACTAAATTAAACTATCGAAAATCCCTAAATAAATGATTGAAATTGGTAAAACCCTAATTGCTGAAACCATAAATTGGTAAAACGCTAAATTGCTGAAATCCGAAATTGTTGAAATCCAAAATTGCTGAAACCCTAAATTGCTAAAACCCTAATTGCTGAAATCCGAAATTGCTAAAACCCTAATTGCTGAAATCCGAAATTGCTGAAACCCTAAATTGCTAAAACCCTAATTGCTGAAATCCGAAATTGCTAAAACCCTAATTACTGAAATCCTAAATTGCTGAAACCCTAAATTGATAAAACCCTAAATTAAACTATCGAAAATCCCTAAATTAAATTGCTGAAATTGCTAAAACCCTAATTGCTGAAATCCTAAATTGCTAAAACCCTAAATTGGTAAACCCCTAAATTAAACTATCGAAAATCCCTAAATTAAATTGTTGAAATTGTTAAAACCCTAATTGCTGAAATCCTAAATTGCTGAAACCCTAAATTAAACTATCGAAAATTCCTAAATTGCTGAAACCCTAAATTGACGAAACCCTAATTGCTGAAAATCACTAAATTGCTAAAACCCTAAATTGACGAAACATACTTACAATTCGGTCCTGTTGTTCCCTAAACCTAAAATAATGAAATTTACGAGATTCCCTAACAACTTGACAAAACATACTACGAAATTGACCAAACATACTAAATTTACGAAATTAACGAAACATACCACCTTAACGAAATTAAATTTACGAAATTCAAGAAACATACTAAATTTACTGCATTCACGAAACATACTAAATTTACGAAATTAAAAAAATTGACGAAATGTACGAAATTCCCTAAACTCGGTGGACAAATTCCCTAAATTCCCTAAATTAAATTGAAACAATTGACGAAATTCCATAAACTCGGTGGACAATTTCCCTAAATTAAGGTACATCCGGTTGTTCCCTAAATAAAATTGAAATAATTCCTTAAATTAAATTCGGTCAGGTTGTTCCCTAAATTCCTAAATTCCCAAAAAAATTCCCTAAATTCCCTAAAAAAATTCCTAAATTCCCTAAAAAATTCCCTAAATTAAATTGAAAAAATTCCCTAAATTAAATTAAATTAAATCAAGGTTTTACGTAATAATAATTAGGAACCCTAATTTTCTCATTTATGTTATCAACCCTAATTTGAATTCTGTTATCAACCCTAATTTGAATTCTGTTATCAACCCTACTATTTCGCATTATTTAAAATTAATTTTTGAAAACATTGATCAAGATCTTCAAAGTTTTCAAATATTATATACGAATGGATTCAAATTTTTTCAGAATATTTCGGATTCTTCATATTTCGAATGGATAACAAATATGACAATTTCGTATAAAAACTAATTAAATATACCGTGCTCTTGAGATTGGAATGGATCACAAATATCTACGTATATACAAATCTCCTACCATGAAAGTAAATCCTAAAGCATACTAATAGTAAGATTTTGATTTCTGACCCTTAGAGAATCTATTCTCTAACCTGCAAAAAGTGAAAGTATATGCACAGAAAGGGAAGAGCCCATGCGTAGAGAGAGAGAGAGAGAGAGAGAGAGAGAGAGAGAGAGAGAGAGAGAGAGAGAGAGAAAGGGAGCGATTTATAGAGAGATAGCGAGAGAGCCACAGGGCTTCAGCGAGAGAGAGAGAGAGAGAGGACTCCAGCGAGAGAGAGAGAGAGTGAGAAAGAGATAACGATCTTTTCATCACCGACAGAGAGACAACAGATAGAGTTTCACATGCATAGGGTTTTCAAAGTTTAATAACGTTAATAATTTCGAGAATGGATACTGGTACAATGGTTTAATACTCTGGATAAACAAGATACGTATCTGGTTCGATTCCTATTGGCGCTTATATTTCATTTTATTTTGTTTATTCTACAGTTATCTTCTAGAAATAAAAAGGTTATAATTTGTTTGAGAATTTGAAATGGCACAGCGGTAGGTTTCTTTCGGAAGAATAACGAGGTCGCGGGTTCGAATTGTCTTCAGCGCAACTGTTAGTTTTTTTTTTTTTTGGTCTTCATCTAAAATCAACGGTTCAGATTTGCTGTCATAATTTTTTTTTTTTATATATAAACATGTCTTCCTCGAAAATACACAACCGACACACACCTGCACACACACCTGCACACACTCTGCACACACACCTGCGCACACAATGTGCACACACTGAGTGTGAATGCTATTTTTTTGTACATTTATGCATTTTTGGTAATTCGTGTATATTTTTGCATTTAGCAACTTTGAAATGTATAGACTTGACATTCCCCTCTATTACGAATGTATAAGAGTACCATTAATATTGCTATAATCTGCAAATCAAATATAAAATTCAAGATACATAAGTTTTGTTATGATAAACTCGATTCTAAAGTATTAGGGAAATTTGAACTTATAGACTATAATCCTAATTTGTAATTTTGTAGTTTAATTTTTAATTAATATATAGTTCATGGCGAGGAGCTTCTTACAGATCTCTCATTCTCAAAGAAATTAAACACTCCTTGCAGATCCTTGAGATAATGTCGGTTCTCAGAAAGAAAAGAAAAATGATGTTTGGTATCATTCATGTCGGTTGTCGTTGGATTACAAATATAATTTACAATTGAAGGTACGTTTTGGGAGAACGACTTGTGTGTACCACAATTGTGTACCCTTGTGTGTACCACATCACAAGGGTATCGACATGTGGCGTATGTGGCCCACTATTTTGAATGAAAAGCGCCACATGTCGACACCCTTGTGATGTGATACACATAAAGATACACAATTGTGGTATACCTGAACCTTTACGACGTTTTGGTATTAAAAATTCAGCTTATTGAAAAATAATAATAGGAAAAAAATCCTTGTAAGTAATTAATAAAGGAGCTGTGTTAGTAAAATCTCGAAGTTTGTACCTTGTTGGCTAATAGCCTTAATTACTTCTAATTAATTACAGAATCATTAAGAGCATGGTTCTTGTTTTCAATTAATAAGATAACTCAACAGATCCCTATGAGCATTATGTTAATTAATTAAATTCTCCATTGATGATATGGAACCAAAACCTTTATTGAAAATGTTCTGTCGAACAACATCAATTCATCAATATTTTTTTTTGCGTTTTTTGCTCTCTCTCTCTCTCTCTCTCTCTCTCTCTCTCTCTCTCTCTCTCTCTCTCTCTCTCTCTCTCTCTCTTGGGAGAACACAACTTTTGCAAGATTAGGATACGACAGACAAGCAGTTAACAGAAGGCCGGATATATTGAAGTCCATGTCTTAGTTTTAAGAGTGGAGCTGAGTATTATAAGTTTGGACAAAATTGGATCTATTGAAAAAGTTATACTAAAATATAGAAATGTTTTTTTAGTTTATAATGAATGTAAATTAAATCTTGGCACACGCAAAGTATTGCAAAATAAAATTCTGATAGTGGAAAGACAAGCCCAGCCAAAAGCCAATAATCTACTAGAGAATGGGGTTGGTTTATGTTAACTCTTTGTCAGATGCTAAGGGAATCCTAAATCAAAGTATGAGATTTAGGACAATGTTCAAGATAACATCTTTACAAGTTAAAAAAATTAAATTTTGATGACATGTGTAGCCCAATAAGGGAACCACTTGTAATAAACTATACAACAAAATATGATCCCTTTGATGCTTATAAACAATGGTATGATGATCAAGCCAAAACCTAAAACATTACACTAAAACTACAAAAGAACTTCATAAATTAGCCACTCAATTATTAGATCAAGAAATTTGAGAAAATGACTGGATCTGGCTCCCCTTGTGGTGCCTGCAAATTCTTGAGAAGAAAGTGTGTGAAGGGGTGTATGTTTTCCCCTTACTTCTGCCATGAACAAGGAGCTACTCATTTTGCAGCTATTCATAAGGTGTTCGGAGCTAGCAACGTCTCCAAACTCCTCGCCCACCTTCCAGTGAGCCACCGGAGTGAAGCTGCAGTGGCCATCTCGTACGAAGCTCAAGCTAGGGTTCAAGATCCCATCTACGGTTGTGTTTCTCATATTTTTGCCCTCCAGCAGCAGGTCCAACTTCCCTTCCAGTTTATAATTAGGGTTATTATAACTTATATAACCCTAATTCTTGTGACTCAATTTGTTAGTATATTTGGTTTTTCTAATTAATTGTTTTGGTTTTGGTTTTTGCAGGTTGTGAATCTGCAAGCCCAATTGGCTTCACTGAAGCAACAAGCAGCTCATCAATGCATCATCAACAGCTCCAGCAACACTGCAAACCCTAATGATTACGGCGAAAGCCATTCTTGGCCGCATGATCTCCAGAGCTGGTGGCTTTCACTTCAAAATCAGCCCCAATTTGATGCAATCTTGAATAACTCTGAAAACATCAATCCCTATTACTCAAGTGGAAGCATGGACTTGAGCTTGAGCCCTTCTGTAGAACACGAAAATCGGGTTTTCGGAGAGCCGGATCCATCCCATGGAAGCATGGATTCAGTTGAAGATGAGGCATGTAACAAGCAATGGGGATTTCAAGATTTTGGTGATGAGCTCCAGTCAGTGGCTTTTAGACACCTTCATCTTTCTTAATGAAAGTTTTAGATAGTGCCGGTTAATACTTCGTACTAATCATGGGTATATAGCTAGGTTAATAATTCTCTGCCAATCTTGGTATTGATGATTTATGTGGAAACCCTAGGAATACTCTGCTGTTAGAGACCTATTTTGTTTGATCCTTTGATTGGTTTATTAGGCCATGTGTAAACCTAATTAAGTAGAATAAAAACTCCTAGAAATAAATGAGTTACTAAACCTTAGGGCACTAATTTTAGTTATCAACCCTATCCCTGTCTTAACTTGAAGAGTATGTAGCTGCTACTCGATCTGTATTGAGGATAAAACCCCAAACTCTGACATGGTCATGGATATATTTAACTTACACTCTTGCATGTCTTTTATTATGTCCACCCAATTAATAAGTTCATCTAGGGCAACAATTCAACAAGTGATTTTTTTTTTTTTTTTTTGACGAAAAATATCCACAACCGCTATATCTAAGTTGTGTATCATAGCCTCCGATTGTGTCGTCTAATCTCTAAACCATACAAAATCTTGAAATCTCGAACACTTCTTATCTTCTGTGGTGAACGCAGGATGAGAATAGAAAACTTCAAACAAAGTCAATTATTTATAGTCTCATGTGTCCTTGTATGTGTTTCAAATCTTTGACACGAGAGATTAAAATTTAACTTATTTTGCTATAGTCACTAAAGAATGTAAGTAAGGTCACGTTTTCGAAAATAGTTTAAATAAGTGCTTATAACATAGTTATATTTGACATAAATGCTTATAACATAAACACTAAATATTGAATAAGATATTGCTTTTAGATCATTTATATATAAATATTTAATTAAAAAAAATAAAATATAGTTTAAAATTTTATTGTAAGAAGATTCAATATGAGCATATATTTTTAAGAAGCTTTTTGACTTATTTTCATAAACAATTCATATCAGCTTATGAAAATAAGTTTATAATAAATTGTTTTTATAAGCTATATGGGTCGTAAATAAATAAAATCAGATTTTGTGGCTCACTTGTTAATACAAGGGAAATTTATGTTGATCTGTTTAGGTTGAAATAAGAATTGGGCTTATTTTGGGTTGAATTTTAATGTCTTAAGGTCAGTCCATCAGAATCTCCTCACACCAAAGGCCCAGGAACTCATTTTCACGAACAATTATTTTTATTATTTTAATGTTAGGTGAAAAAACTGATCCCCCGATCGGATACTTCTATTTTTTTTTTTTTTTTTTTTTGACGAGGAACCCGCAGCTGTTATCTTTGGTGCGCACAGGGTAAACCTCGCTCCTGCAAACCACACAGAAGAGTTAAACCACCCTTAATGTGACAGGGTGACAGGCTCACACATAGCGTGTCCAGTGGGAATTGAACCCATGACCTATCGGTCCCGGGCCACCCACCTTCACCGCTATGACATCCCAAGGGGACGGATACTTCTATTTAATACTTCATTCCATGTATAATGTCCAATTTTTCATTTTGGATTGTTCTAAATATAATATTTAATTTTTTTTTTAATAAATTATTATACATAACTTTTTTGTAGGACCCACACATTTACATATCTCTACCCACAACAAATAATACTTCATTCCATGTATAATGTCCAATTTTTCATTTTGGATTGTTCTAAATATAATATTTAATTTTTTTTTTAATAAATTATTATACATAATTTTTTTGTAGGACCCACACATTTACATATCTCTACCCACAACAAATAATTCTCATTAAAAAAACGTGCGACAAAAAAAAGTGGACATTATAATTGGGACGGGGAGAGTATAAAATAACAATTAATTGAAGGAATAAAAATATGTCCACGAAAAGAGATGATTTAATAGAAGAAATGTTTTCTAAAATTAATAGTTGATATCTGTCCCCTTGTAGGCACATCGTCTAATTTTTTACAATACTTTCTCCTTTATATCTATTTCTTAGTACTAAATTTTACATCTTCATTTGTCTTCTCTTTTTTGACCAATTATGTGTAGCTTTATCTTTTCAAGTTTGAATTGGAATAAACTTTAGCCATTCGCAACCTAGGATAAATAAATTGTTCGAATGAACCATTGTTAATGTATTAAAGTGGAATTGTTGATCAATATTCAACCAAATAATAACAACAAAATATAATGAGTATCATTTAATTTTAAATGTGACTATATGTCCGCTCAAATTATTTAAGACTTTGGACATTGAACGGTCACGGCGCCGACTTGACTAACAGTGCTAATTTTGTTTTTAATTGCTAGCAAAATAATACTCTAAAAGGGGATTATGTCAATTTATAATTTTGCGTGTATACATAATTTAAAAGATGTTCTTGGTTGAAAGTCTCGACAATTATATGATCAAACGAATTGTCAATTGGAAAGGTCTTTACGGTAACGAAATTAATGATTACAAACTAATATACGATTTTGTTGAAATAAATCTCTTTTTTTTTCCTCTTCGAAATTCTTTTATTTTTTTCATTTCTGTATAGTTTTTAGGGGTAGTATAAAAAATAGGCGCTTTGACCACATTTTTTGATTGGATGTCCCACTAAAAATTGTTACTTTCCAACTTTAGTACATGATTATTTTCTCTCTTAATTTATCATCTTCTCTCCTATTTTATCATCTTCGATCTCCTACTCTCTCCTATTTTATCATTTTCTATCTCCTACTCTTTTATTATCTTTCATATATTTCTATCTTATACTTTATCATTTATCTTTCTCATACTTTATCATCTATTCTCGTGTCGAAAAATATATGATCACAAATAACGGAACGAAAAAAAATTACTTCATATAATAAATTAGTAATTGTAGATTTTTCTCCTTAAAAAATAAATTAAATACCACCAATATTATCGGTTGAGGATGTTGTACATATCATCAAGCTCAGCCCCACCATCGGCTTATTAAAAATGTTTTTTTAATTAAAACGTAGAGAAAAAGACAAGAAAGAATTCAAAGGTACCTCAATAATGCATATCTAATCTACTAAGAAAAAAGAATTGAAGAAACCGTTCGTGCAATTATAATATACACTTGCATGTCCGATAAAGGACAGGACTTAACAATTTCAACTCAAATTCCCAGGTTTCCATTCCAATATCTCAACTGGCCTCTCGGCCATTACTAATTTATTAATCTTGCGAGTATTATATACTCTCTACTTTGAAAATTTCACTTTTATCTCCCAATGTTAAAATCGTGACTTTATTGTTTCTACAAATTGGAGCATTATTTTATGTCACAATATTTGTCTACATTGACCAATTATTAGTGTGACTTGTCCCATCACCCGCATTCGTTTTCAAGATAATATTGTAATTAATTAAGGTTGTGATTATCCGAACAATAGTAATTGTTCATAATTTTCTAGATCAAATGTATACCCATTCTTTTATTATACTTCCATGTCTCGTTATCAGTATCATTTTCTTTTGGACATGGTTATTCAGAAAATTAACTTTTATGAATAAAGTAGTGTAAAGTAACGGGGTCTACTAAAATTGATTAAAATTCTATTTAAGAAACAAAAAAATTTAAATAAAATAATTCAAAAAAGAATACAAAACGTTAATAGCTGGACGGAGGTATCAACAAAACACTACACTTAGTGATTAATACTTTGATTGAATTCTAAGAAATATGCACAAGTGCAAGGAGTTGCGCAGGGGTAGGTGGGTTCTGCAGCCATCCCTCAAATCATACAAATTTTTGAATCTTTCGTGTACATTTTGATAAATTAATTTTTTTTTTCACCTCATTTTTTCTAAGATTATAAATTATGTGAGCTAATTCATAATCCTAAACCCATCTCTGATCTCTGATGAAAGAAGATGAAACAAATGATACGAGTTTCCCTCGTTAAAATATATGAAGATGAAGAAAATGTTAATTATTTTAATTTTGAATACTAAAACCATTAGTTACGGGATGGAATTGTCCAAAAATTTTATGTCTCAGATTATATCTATGTAGCTTTCATAAAAATAAAATAAAAATAAAGGATAAAATGATTAATTAAATTGTTATTAAAACTACACAATTTCATATGAAAAATATGAATACTAAAACCGTCACTTACATTTGGATTGCAGGTGAAAATTCCGGTTTTTGAGGCTTCGGGAAATATCCTGCTTACTGTCATTCTGATCGAATAAACTCTACTCTTCTCCTTCTCTAACAACATTAATTCTTTCTCTCTCTCTCTCCTATTACAATCATCTCTCTCGCTCTCTCTCCTCATATTATATATAATATTATATACGCAACGCCAGTTTACAAAGATTATCCCAGTCAGCAACACGAACAGATTAATGGGCTCAGTTTTCGTTCTTCATCATTCTAAGAGCTAATGCCTGCAGCTCGCTCAAGTCGGTCTGCGAAGGCCTCTTCTTGCTGTAATGATGATGAAATCCTTCGTCTCTACTTCGGTTCTCTTGCTCGTTGATCGAATCGATCGAGCTCTGCGGCGACATGTTGGAGTAGTAGTTATAATTCGGAACTGCAAATGGAGGCGACGGTGATCCCATTCCCTCACCACAGCTATTAATATTCCATTGATGATTCTCTGCGCTCCTCGATGAATGATCCACCATATTCTGCGCTAACTGAGCTTTCGTCTGCATCAATTGAGCTTGCAAATACGCCACCTGCATTAGATAATTAGATTCAATTGCAGGTCGATTTTATTTTTACTAGTTATTTTAATGTTGACTGATTTGGGGATTAGGGTTTTATGTAGGATACCTGTTGTTGGAGGGCGAAGATATGAGCGACGCAACCGTAGACCGGATCTCTGATTCTGGCCTGAGCTTCGTATGCTATGGTGACAACGGCTTCACAGCGATCGGCCGGCGGGACGTGGAGGAGGAGCTTGGAGACGTTGCTGGCTCCGAAGACCTTGTGGATGGCGGCGAAGCGGGCGGGGCCCTGCTCGGAGCAGAAGTAAGGAGCGAAGACACAGTCGGCGGCGCATTTGCGGCGGAGGAACTTGCATGCACCGCAGGGAGAGCCGGTCCCGGTGGCCATTGGTGTGTATAATATTGATTATTGTTGCAGCGGAAGAAAGAGGATGTAAAGAAGAAGAATCTGCAGGCGCACGAGCAGACTAGAAAATGGTGCAGATGTAAGAGGAGGGGAGAGATTATATGGGGCAGGAAAGGGGGGACATGGAAGGTATGTGTGTACGCTTCTAGGGGGACATATGTTAATGGCTTGTGCAATATGACCTTATTATTTTAATGATTTTTTAATTAAGTATATATCACGATCCAACTTCAATTAGCGACTTTAGATTTGTCTCGTTGTATAAAAGAAATTAAAATTGAAATGTTAATAATTGAATTATACATACATTACAAGATGAAAATGAAATAAATACTTAAGTTGTTTAGACTGAAATTTTACAGGCGAAATTTATAATTTGGGAATGTAATTTCTTAAAAAAATTAAATGAGGGGAATCAACATTTCAAAGAGTGAATGAAGTACACCTCTTAAACCGTCTATGATTCAGGTAATGTGATGTGACCTATACATACTATATTCACTTCTATATTAGAATGTTATTTCTCTTATATTTATAAACTGTGTTTACAACTCACATTATCGAACTCCTGCACTGTTTATAGTAGATTGTTGTGGCAAACATCAAGCATTAGACACTCAATTAATACTCCTTCCGTTCCATAGAAATTATCTCATTTTTATGGGGTACGGATATTTAGAAAATTGTTGTGTGGTGTATATTGTTTGACTTTTTGTTTGTTAATTTTGGTCCACATATTGTTTGTTTTTTTAAGAAACAAAACACTTTCTATGGGACGGCTCGAAAAGAAAAACAAAACACTTTCTATGAGACGGAGGGAGTACAAAGTTGTGCGTTAGAAAATTAAATTATTATTCCTTACTTCTGACACTATCATATTAGTACTGTATTGTTAATGACAACCTACGATTGATTCATTAATAATTACGAACTCAACTCAATCAAAGAAAAGTATAATAACAATAACTAATAACCAAACTACATTATAGCTTAAAAGACCTATTGAACGATGAAAGTTTAATTATAAAACTAAATTTAAAGATTTGTTCGATATTACAATATTTGTAGCAAACAATCTCTTGGACTTTTTGTACTCTTCTCTTTTGGATCATACTATAATTTAGTCATGAAGTTGTTTATTATTATAAATGAGTTTGTTTGAAAGGTTGTTCATAAAACAATTTTTTTCCGCCGAACGCCGCACCTGGGAACTGCTGCTAATTTTTATTTTTTATGCTTTCTGAAAATTTGATTTATATAGAATATAGACACGTATAGGTGGAGAATGTGTAAATAATATCTGGAGGCTTTCATTAATAATGATTAGTGACAAAATAAATGATAATGAATCACGGTTCAATGGATTTGAATACAGCACAAACTTTTCACTTTTCTTTGTATTTTCAAGAGGTGGGGTACAGGGTGCTGCCCAACTTCACATAAAAATTATTCCAAAAAATGGAAAATAAAACATTATTTTACGAATTTATGAAGGAAAAAGATGAGTTGTGAATGTTTGACTTTGGAAGTAAGAGAGAGAAAGAGAAAAAGTTGCAATTTTGCTTTGGGTTTGTAAGCTAAATGAGGTTGGAAATGGGGTTACAAAATAAATTTAGCCATGAAATCAGTGTCTTCTTTTTCTCTATTTATTTCTCAGCTCGATAAATAGTAAAGTTATTGTTGCATTGACTTGGGCTGCCTCGTGTAAAATGACCTATTTATTCCATGGCTTGGATTGCAGAACTAACTCACTTGTGTCAAAATTGGTGCTTTTCTCCATGTCGAGTTAAATCTAAAAAATAAAAGGAAAATCGAATATGAAAAAAAATGTATCAATTATTTGAGGTACATAATGGCTTAAGTTTTTACTAGACCGTATTAATCATATTGGACTAATCATGCATGATATTTATTGTTGTGTTACTTATATCTATTGATATACATCACGCAATAAATATCATATATTATAAGATTGTACGAAAATATATGAAAAAGTAATAGAGCGTATAAAACATTGTGCGTCAGCTAAACCAAGAATAATGGCAGTTTGTTCACAAAAATGATTATTTTTTCCCCTTCACCACGAAAGCATAACAGTCCATTTCTTTCATTTATTTGCAAGAAAAATGCACACAAGATAACAAATGAAGTTTACCTTAGAATAATGCAAATTCATAGCCTAGTTTATTTAACTTTGACCAAACCAAGATTTGTTAATGACGAGGATTCTAAGGTAGAGTATCAACAAGATTTTATTTCTTTCTTCATATCATCAAATAACTTTTAAAATTATACAGTTTCAACAATCATGTAATAACATCATTTATAGTTTCTGCACATCATTAAAGACACGAATACCTGGAAGCTACAAGAGGAGTTCGCTGTACCATGTTGGAGCATTGCATTTGCCAGTCGAGAAGCCAAGAGCATACAGTGATGATAAAAACTAAGCAAATCCTACTTTACCCCCACTTCCTTACTGATACATTGTTATGAAAAGAAAATGATTAAGAATAATGAGATGGTAAGGAAAACAAAATGTACTACTCCATTCACAGAGGATGGTGATACGTAAATGAAGCAGCCAGACAACAATAAGAAATTACAGATGTCCCTCCCTCCTCGAGTAGAATACTTAACCAATGAGAAAATAATGATCCCTTTTTACCCAAGTATTGGAGATATTTACTGTATAAACATAATGATCCATTACAGATCTGAACCTGAAACAAGCTATACTGCTAGAAAAGATTAGGAGGCTCTTACAGTTAGATACTATCTAAATGTTGTGATCCACAGTGGCTAGGAATGAACTATCGTCCATTTGCTTGAGCCAGGAAAAGGATTTTTAACAGTAAGGAATGAACACAACTTGGTATAACCTGATAATCAATAACATATAAAGACATCAAAATAACATATACAATATATGAGGTAGTTGTCAGCTAAGAAAATAGATCATTAGAGATTTGTCTTTACGCAATTCAAGAACTAATAACCAAATAGATGAGCATAGTTTACCTTGTGGTAATTGTAGAATCAGAAGCTAAGATCACGCATAACTGCCATTATGTTTATTTGATCATGATACCTGCAGCAAGAGTCTAAAAGAAAGAAAAGATACTGAATCATAATGTCGAGAGAAGTCCAATGAGGACCATATAAATTCGGGTAAAATGACATGGAACCTCACAGTGGATCTTCAAGAAAATTAACCGGTGTGGACAGAAAGTTCAGTACTAAAATAGACAGACAGATTATGATATACTAGATCTAAGGAAGTTAGGTCTTATTGTATGCTAGAGCTCCAGCTCTCAATAAAATTTTATACTATAATTATGAAGTTCTGCAAAAAGTATAAAACACAAGCTGGAACTTTAAAAGAAAGGAACCCTAAGCACAGATGAGAGATAGGCCACAAAGCTGACAAATTGGAAATTTAAAATCTTATAGAGGGTTGAAAATATGGATGACGGGAGTTAGACTGCTGTTATTAGTAACCTAAAGTGTATAGGAGCAAACGACTGATACACAGGAAAAAGTTGGTCTAGCAGACATTAATTGGTGAAAGAACTAAATTGATTCATCGGACAAACTTCAAGCATGACAACAAACCGGTGTATATTGAACAGAAGACAAAAAAAAAATTGATGTATCATGTATATAAAGGTATTGACATCTGTCAACATTATGAGCTGGAATGAATGGCAATGCACAATGTACTATAATAACTTCAAACTGTTTTCTTTTTTCCGAGAGGGTATGAGGAGTCTTACCTATAAGTGTATAACAAAATCTGTCAATCCTGCATGTAATAAACATTCAGATGTGTTGTACTAGCCAAGGTTTTAAATAATGGAGTTAAGCCACTAACCTTGCTCATACAAGTATCTTCTGCCCAAATCCCGACATATCAAAAATATCATTTGGCAGAATAAACAATAAGTGTACTAGTAGTAATACTATAAATTAGCTCTATAGTTTCTGGTAAAAAGTCAACCAACAATATGATGCAATGTTAGCTTAACAAGACAAGAAATTAACAACATAATAAAAATCAAAATATCAGCCGAAGTCCCAACTGCCAAGTTGCAGGTCATCACCAATTTGACACAGCCAAACTGAAGGAACCTAAGCCACAACTAATAATTTTACTGAAAATCAACCCAAGTCCCAACAAATCAACCTATAACTTGTGCTCAGAAACACAGGAGAATATCTCTCACTTCTGAGGGAGTGGAGAGGAGGGAGTTCATAAGCTGCTGTCAGGTATGTGTGTCGGCAAAAATTATAGAAAGAGAGGACAGGAGGAAGCTGTTGTAGGCTATGTGCGCCTCAAGGCACTAGGCGTACGTTTAAGGTGCCACATTGAAGGCAATTTCCTGTCTCTAGATGCATCTCAGACCATTATATAAACTTACCATCACCAAAGTCAAGAAATCCAAACTAGATAGAGTCAAGCTTTGCAGAATATGTTACTCTTACAATCAACAGTTAAGGTTATGATCATGCTAAACTATAACTCGAACAAAGCTGAATTAGATTTTATATTATCATAAATTGCATTACCAATGGGTTATGTAGAAGAAATTTATAAATGATGATGTTAAACATTTTGTATATACATGTGTTAGTGTCAGTACAAAAAGTGGGTGTATTCTGTGTTAATTTCTAACTAGGGAAGATATAGATTTGACAAAACAACTTCCATCAGAAAAAGTCATCGAATGCCCCCTCTGGACCATTTTTTCGCTTTTCAGTTCCTGCAAAATGCAACCATCAAGAGGAAACAAAAGTCTACTTACAAACCTTTTTATTCAAACAAACAAGGGAATAAAGATTTGGGCCGAATGTGTTACATATAAGACTAATACGAAGAGAACACCAATTGGATATAAAAAGAGACTCTTATATTGAGATCAAGAATTGGAGAAACATTTTAATTTCTATACGGCCGTATGGCTAGAAATAAGATTTGCTGGATCAAGTCCTGACTTCAGTGTTTGTGTAGACATGGGCCTCTCAGGGACTAGACTGACCTGAAACCTCAGCTGCTGAAAGATCCTGAACAATGAGCTGGAGTGCACCAGAATCGAGAGAAGAGTCTGCTGGATTTGAATCAGGAGCTGGGAATGTGAAATCTGAGTCAGAAGATGTGGTATCATAAGAGGTGGAAGAATCATCACCTCTATCATCTTTGGAAAGAATTCCTATAGCTGAACTCGAGTAGGATGAGGCAGATAATATAATCTTTAGATCTGAGAATTGGCCGGAGATGTTGTTTATCATCCTGAAGCACACTAGATCATATCAAGTATTAGTTAAATGGTGCCAGTTTAACTTTCTAAATCTGATAGCCACTATCTAACCCATCAACCATAAGCCCAAATAAGAATTTTTAATAAGATTTGAATTCAAGATACATTTAGAATTGTTTTCCATCTATTACTTAGTTAAATAACAAGTTTTCCATCCTCATCTCTTGTAGGCACTCTAACATGTAATTTCAGCATAATTATATTGTGGTGATGGGAATATTGCCCAACTATTAGAAAGACAGATTTTCTTGTTCTCCATCAAATAAAAAAAAACAAAAAAAACAGGAGATTTAGCCCGTTTTCAGAGTATAACTGGCATATCATGATTTATTATGAAAAAATCAACTGGAGAAAATTGATAGAAGATAGCGGTTTTGAAGAATTATGGTACCTATTCAACGAGTCCTGAAGTAGGTGAACTCTTTTATCAGTTTCTTCTAACTTTTTCTGATTTCTCTGAACTGATTCCAAAGCTTCAGCGTACTTCTTTTCCAAACTATCAGCTCTCTGTTTTTCAGATTTTAACAATCCCTGAACATGATAAAGAATGCCACAATAATGAGAACAGAAAGCAATTATTTGGAAAATAACACCTTATTAGTGTTACCTTCAATCTTTTCACATGAGAAGTTGAATCCTTAGCAACTCCCGAATCATCAGTCCCTCCTGAATCTTCAGTCAGTCCTGCATCGTCAGTAACTCTTGAATCTTCTTCAACTGGGACCCCTTTTACCTTCATGATTGAGAAGGCTTCATCAATTGCGATGCGAGCAGCGCTGCTTGCAATTTGAGCAGCATCGTCTTCAAGTACATTGATTGTTTTTTTCCCCTTGGGTTTGCGTAACATCCAATGACTGCACCAACTTTTTCTCCAAGCTAATCTAGCACAAGAATTTTCAATCTTAGTTAAAGCTAAGAGCACTAAATGGCACAAGTGCCTAGTGTTGCATCCTGCAATAAGTTCATAACATCAAGCATGTAAAAGCATGATTCACACTGAGAAACCAGCATATAACAGTATATATCTATGCCTCCACACATGCACACAAGGATAGGAACTGAACTAAAATGCATAACAGAAATATGGTTATAAGGTTATTTACCCGCAGAAGTCTTTCCATCTCTAACTGTGATCTCAGTTCATCGACTAGCTTTTCAAGCTTATTCTTTGCTTCTTGAAGTGAAGTGGTATCTCTTGCTTCTTCAAGTGATGTGGTATCTCTTGCAACCTACGGAAAATAGACAACTATGACTACTTTATATGAAAGATGAATATCTATTTTCTAAATAATCATATCGCTTTGCTCTATTATCAAAAGAAGTTGATTGAAAGATATGCATAAGAAAAATGATCAACCAACACAGGGACTGATATATACTCACAACCATTCTACCGGAGTAAATTAAAAGTTTCTGAATGAAAACAACATCCTAAACTAAATTAATTAGATGAGATTCCTTATAGTACAATGGCACGTGCACTGCAAAATGTTAGGTTTACAATCTAAAGAATCATAGAAAATACAGTTCCAGCTATATAAGAAATATGAGGCCTACCACTTTCATTTGTTTGAGCTCTCTCGTGGCTGTCAGTCTCCTCCATCCACTTTGGATATATATCGTTGCCCTTATGAGACGTTTGCAGGATGAAAAAGCTCTATAACTACGCCACCGGGACTGAAATAAAATGCCTATTATTTAAGGAAGACAATCAATCTGCTTAAATTTTTGCCGAGAGATAATACAACTCAAGTACCTGAATGACAGTCGCTGTTTTGTTTTGTTTTGTGAAATCGTATTTCTTGCATGCAGCCATTGCTCTTATTATGGCTTGCATCGTAATAGTTGCTTTTCTGAGTCTGCAGTAGTTCTGATTGAATTTATGCCATCTCCAATCTGTTCGGATTTTAAGAGCTGCTGCATCCTTTCTTACAATTTGGAAAAAGTTGTAAGCAAGCATTCCTGGGGTCATGGGGGGGAAAGGTGAACTTGAATGACTTGCTCGAAGACAAGGATAGCATTAAGCATACATGAGCTATGCTATTTTCTGTTTTCTAAACAGTCTGAATATAAAGCAGGCTTCCCCATTAATACAATAGAAGAGCAGACAAGTTGAAATGAACCTCTGCATATAGATTGCACTACAACAGCAGCCTTGACCATTGTAGCATAGTTCTGCTGCGCAATATGAGTTTTAGTCTTTCTTTGTATTATCTTTGCTGCACCACCAAGTTTTAATGCTCTTTGAGCATCTAATTCAGCCATCTGGCCAGCTCTGAGGAAGAGCTTATTTTTTCCTATCTGCAATCAAAAAACACACATCACGTGATTTCTGATATAACATGAGGAAAAAGAAAAGGCAAGTATACAATATAGAGTTTCACTGTCGAAAAATAAACCATGTTACAGCTGGATAAACATCACGAAAGTATGGGTACGAATTGCAAGAGCAAGAATCATGCCATAAAAGGGAGAAAGAATTTAACAGAGGTTGACTATATAATTACACATGAGTAGATACTGAAAATCCTACATTGAAGATGCTACAGAAGAAAATTTAAAAACGAGAATAGCTTCAGATAATTTGACCATGATGTGATTATGAATTGCTAAAGTACAAAATTAGACTGAAAGAAGGGTTAGGAAATGGCCACTTCTTATTTTCTCTATATTTCGGATCTCAACTAAAAGGAAAATACATTTCGAGCATGAAAAGGAATTAATACCTGAGCTCCATAAAGACCCATCTTCTCCAAAACCCTTTTGCATGCAGCTTTTGCATTCTCCCTTCTTGGATAGAGAGAAAAGAGTTAATTCATCGGGGCATTCACATAAGATCGTAACAAGATCAAGTAAAAGACTTACTCTCCTTCCAAAACCTCTGGTGCAAGAAAACCAAACCGTTCAAGAAATTCATCAAAGGTCTTATGAGTAGGGTAACCAGAACAACTAATTCTAACTGCCTCTAGAACTCCCTGCCAGTAGACAAACAGTGGAACTAACTTAGGCATGCATCACTAATTCATTGAATGACTGCATCTAATAGCTACAAGTAAGGGAACTCACACCACACCGAAGTTGTTGCATGATATTGGCATTTTCGAATATAGAAGGCTTGAAAAGAGAATTAGGTTTCACACATCTAATGTAGTGAGGTTCTGTAGAATTCAGTGTCTCCATTAATTGTTGGAGTTGTAGCTGTACGAATCAACCAATCTATCAGCTTCAACCTTCTTTAAAGAAGCTCAAAAGCACACAAACTTAGATGCATTAAAAAATCAAATGAGTTGGAACTATAAGTAAAGATAGAAAGAAACAAGAAAATATACCTTAAAGCGAGAACCTATTGATGAAAATTTCGAAGACTTGGTTGTAGATTTGGTTGTCTCTTCAGGGATTGGAGGAAAAAGTTCTACCACAAATGGGCATGCTGAAGCAGTTAGCAGATCTTGATGTTCAGGGACAAGATAGTCTTTGTTTTTATCCAAAAACTGATCAGATTGGTATTGGACCTTGGAGGAAAAGTAGAATGAATTTTTTCGAAATTGAAAAACCAATGACTCCATAACAGAATAAGAATTAGATTTGGTTTACCTCTCCAGCATAATGAACAATTGCAAATTCAGTACGTGATAGTTTTGGCTTAATGAAACGTTTGTGGGATTTAAACGTCTGATAAAGTTTTTCAGCAAAAGTTTCATGCGTGGACTTTGGAAACATACTAGAAACGCACACGCCAAAAAAAAAAAAAAAAAAAAAAAAAAAAGTCCTAAATCAAAAGAAATATAAGGATAACAAGACATCCAGTGACATACCATGCCTCATCAAGAAGAGCAATGATCCCTCCAGGTTTCTGCATCAATCAAAAGCAATTATACAATTATTTACATTTGTTGCAGATCTCAACATGAATTGTATATACTAATTCCAGCATATGAAAAAGAACAGTCATGCGCCTCAAAAGTAGAAGTCGGTTTATGGAAATAAAATTTCAAGTTTGAAAGTGAAGGAAGCAAAGAACACAGTTTTCTTCAGTGTAACAATTATTGAGTATAGAAATTAATTATAAATTATGACGATACAAAAAATAATAATACCACATCAAATCAAGTTAAAGTGGTGCAAAAATCTACACATTTCATAAGTTTCAACACTACACCATCTGTTAGATAGTGTACCAGCGATGTCACAGCAAAAAACTGTAGCCTATAGCATAGTGGTTTAACATTATGAAGAGTAACCTTCTCAATGAGATCCAAAGCATCTTGGTTATCCACAAAGTTTATGTAGTTCCAGTCAATCTCTTCTTTGATGTATTCCTCCTGCTCCATCTTGAAAACATGCTGAAGAAAGACCAAGCAAAATTTCAGTATTGTGCTGAACAGATATTTATCAGCAGCTGAACATATCAATTTGATTACCTGATTAAAATGTTGCTGTAACTTTTCATTGGTAAAATTAATGCAAAACTGTTCAAAACTACATAAGCTTTTAGTTAGTTTGGGTACCTACAAAAGGTTGCTCCGACATAATCAAATCTCACCTATTAGTCTTGAAACTTTCAAAACCATATATATCGAGGATTCCAATTAGATTTTTCGAATTTGAGTCTTGCCCAATCGATAAATTTATTTTTTCCACCAACCTACATATATTTGCTCATCCCATCAAATTAACGAACTAGAAAAACCAATAGTTGATAGATTTTCAGAAATGCAAAAGTATAGCATCACAGTGCACGAGCATTATACCAGTTAAACAAGCGAGAATATATTGTCTTAGCTAATCCATCCCTACTGACTATTGCACCATCAGGATCAAGACATCTCTTGATAACTTCTTCTGGAGTGACCATGACACGCTTCAATAATGCATCTCCCAGAGCTTTAGGATCACACCTAATATTGAAAGGAAGGGATAGGGAAAACATTCAACAATAATACTTATTCCACTCTTGAGAAAGAAGAGTATTGCAAGCATAAAGGCTGTGGTCATACATGAGAAGATCTGCGGCGGTCTCAAGGTGGAACTTCGACTTGTCATCCTCGAGAACAGATGAATCAATCTCTTCCCCCTTGGCAAATTTAATATTACCGAGATGGATAATAGATGCAACAATTCTGAAAATGGCATCCTGTAGAATAAGTAAAATTTGAGTTACCAGAGAAAGAGTGCGTAGGACAAAGAGACCCTAGTTTTTTAAATTATACCTGCTCTTCCTGACTAATTCCAACAACATCCATGGCCTTCCTTGTTGCCAAATAATCATGAGCATCATTCACATCATCTAGCTCAAAGCAAGTAGATTGGTTTAGATAGTGAAATGTCTGCGGATGCCCCAGCTTATACTTCTCAATTTCCTGACAAGATGACAAAATAATGAGGAATATGGCTAATTTGACTTTATCTTTTAAATACATTCTTAGGAGGCAATATAGATATAATAAGATAGTGTAAAAAGGATTACCTCCTGTGGTGCAGCACACAAAAGGTAAAAACAGTGATAATTGCGCTCAGGATCTGAAACTTGACATACACGAGATCTCTCGAGAAGATATGTTCTGATGGCTGCCCCTGATATTCTTCCATGATTGTCGAACTGAAGTTCGACAAATTTACCAAATCGGCTGCATCATCAGAATTTAATCAGCAATTCGAATCCAGACTGATTAAAAAAAAAATTAAAACATCATTCAAATTTTGCTGCAGGATCCCAGCAAAGTCTCACCTAGAGTTGTTATTTCTGACAGTCTTCGCATTTCCAAATGCTTCAAGAACTGGATTTGACTGAAGAAAATCACTAAATAAGCTTCTCATATGATGAATTGATGATAAGAAGATATTGGAAAGGTGTACCACTATGATATTATTAATCTATAGTTTTAGGTAGTTGGAATTACTTTTTTGAATAAGACTACTGACGAAGCACAACATGCAAACTCCAACTTCCTTCCAAAAAAACTTCCTTGAGATGAAGTATAAAATCATTTTTTTATTCCATATCAATAGTACAAAGATCCTTCCCTATAAATTCATTACTTTTAAGGAGAGTCTGGAAATTTACATATCTGGTTTGAAAGTTAACATGTACCATCAGTGATATATTCTACCATATTTAACTTTTCTTCATTGAGATGATAATCATATCATTTTGACCAAAAGAGAAGGTTGTCTCATATTTCATTTCCCCTAGCATTAGCAATATCAGAGTAAAGCTCATTTTCTTTGCTAATCAGGAAGTATTTACACAACTTTTTCAAAAGGCAACCCTATCTTAGTCACATTTTTAACTTGTAAACTCTACTTCTCAATTAGTAAACAACAAACTTCCAGAAAACAATGCTTACTGTATAAATGAAGCTAAGGAAACATAAGTACACTCAAAAAATAGATAGATTTCAATCTGCTAGTTATATAGTCAAAGTTTGCTTCTCAACAGTCCAGTCTTATCATTTTATCAAATTCTAATCGAGAACCTGATTGGAATTAAAAGGAGTTAAAAATTTATTCTATTAGAAAGTAATTTAGGAATCTTTATTTAATTATAAATAAAATTAGTAGTATTGTTAGTTTCCTTATTTATGTTTATCATGGTACCACATTTCTTAGAGGCTAATGGTTGGAGATTTGGACATTATTTTTTACAATTCTGAATAATTATCTATTGAAATTGACCTTTGCTCCCACCTTCATGTTTTGTTCTCTCGAGTTTTTCCCATTTCATATAGCGTTCACTCCTTATCAAAAAGTTGAAAGAAAAGAAACCATGAATTCAAATGTAGAAGGGAATTAATTGAAAGGAGAATTCAGGTTGCTCATAGCTCATTAGTTAATGCTTCTCAAACACTTCATTTTTTACGGGAACTAGCCATAGCCAAATGGTTTCTTTACATCATCATCATTCTTCCACATCACTTTCATTTTTTACAAGAATCGAGCCCCTTTCAGGAGTACAGGAACTAGCCAGAGCCAAATGGTTTCTTTACAATATACTTAGGTAACCTAATAACTAAGGGCATTCACATATATATACCCCTTCCTATGGGCTCTCAGGCCCAAAAAGAAATTCAGAAAAGAGTAGGGAAGGCACTATGACACAATAACTAAATAGATTGTTGGTCCTGAATGAGTCAGATCAAGTGTATGGGGAAATACATCTGATACCAAAATTTCGTTCGAACGTGAGAGTCAGGTAAACTGAGGATTCCTTTCTCTGAATACAGATTCAGACGATGAGCAAATAAAGCTCTTGGATCTTGATGAAAGAGATACAAGAGAAAATGTCAACTGAGTTGTCAGTTGACGAGAGTTTATGGAAACAATTTTCAGATGATTTGTAATGCAGTGCCCTTAGAAATCAAATTAGATGAGAAAAGGTTTTCACTGATATGATTTTCGAGATGATAATGTGAAAGTATGATTTTCAGTGAAAGTATATTTTCTAGATGATAATGTGAAGATAAACCAGATCAGATGACAAGGTATAAGAGAGACAACAGATAAAAGATAAATGACAAAAACAATTTAACGTGGTTTGGAGCTGAATCTCCAACGTCCACGGTCTGAATTAACAGGAATTCTTTCAACTGGAATATTGTTTTATACTGCAAGTTGAGTGCAGTTCAACCTTAGCAACTTCAAAAGAGAATTAACAAGTTCGAGTACTCAACTTGCAACCGAACAACTTAAGAAGATAAAATCTTCAATCTACCAACTAGCTACTGTAGTGAAGCGGATGAAGAAGCCACCACCTGATTTCTATTATTACTTAGATTATTAATTAGATGTTAATTGATTATGTTTTGGTAAATAGGGTTTCATGTATATGAGCTTATGGTGTTTGGGCTTTCATATTCATGGGTTCTACCTATTAGGGTTTGTATTTGTTTTTGCTATTTATTATTCCGGACTGGGGGAACGAGGGTATGGGAGAAGGATTTTAGGATTTCCTTTTGGAATGAGGGGTAAGAACATCGTTCTTGTTTGGGCAGGATCGTTTCCTGTGTTTGTTTCTCTTAAATCTCTTCACTTAATCGAACCAGTTTCTATCAATTGGTGCGGTGAACGTGGAACTTTGGGGGTTCGACGGTGAACACTAGGGCTATGGAAATGGAACCAAGGATGAGTGTGGTAGAGAGCAAGTTAGCGAAAATCGAGGAGAAGCTTGTGGATCTTCTTGAAGATCAAGTGAAGATGGGGAGTGGGTTCGATAGGCTGGATGAGAAGATGGAAGAGTTAATCAAGGCGGAGTAGTCCCGTATTTGGATCGTGACTCCAGCGAAAGCCGAAAATGAGGCTGAAAGTGGGCATCATAAGGTGAGCATGCTTCAGGCTAAAAGTGGGTAGTCTGCAACTCATAAGGTAAGGGATATTTCGGAAGTAAACAAGGAAGCACAACCCTCAACTGTGGAGGAGGAATATGCGTCTATTATCTTTAAAGAAAGAGCTAGTCCTTATGTAATTTCAGTAGATAAGCAACTAATGATGGGTGATCATGAAGGTAAATTGAGTGCAGGAGAATCTAGAGAGGATTCAACCCCTACCAAAAGTGACCAATCATGTGTCGAATACCTCGGTGGTACCCTCGACACTAAATCATTCGCTAGCAAACCGAGAATCCGTGGCCCTCAAAGTGGGAAATCTTGAGAATCTGAAGGCTAAAATGTCAAAGTTGAACTCCCCTGACACTTTTTCCAATATGGTGACCAGTAAGCACTCTTCTCAATATACAAATCCACCAATTTCTACGGCTCTTCGGCAGGGTGCTCCGATGACCAATTGTATCATGAAGCCGAATAAAGGATTGGAGATTGAACTATATTGGAAAAATGTTGTCCTAGATGTTTCTAGTTGTATAGACATGGTGCTTCCTCCTAATGCCTTTGGCCGTGTTCCAGTTTTCAGCAAAACCAACATACATTGGCATTTTGTTGAGGTGAAAAGGGAAAACGTGACCCCTATGTTTCTTAGTATTTTGGGAAATTCGTCTAGTAATTCTAGGATGTCAATGTTTGAGCCGTGTATGATTTTTCCCGGGCATGTTGCTAGAGCGTGGATTAAGGGATGTGGTAAGTGTGGGATTGGATTCGAACCCATGCTTAAACACTGCATATATTTGGTGGGAGCAAGGGGAAAAGTAGGGAAGTTAGACGAAACAGAGAATGATTTAATGGTAATGCCACACAAAGTTGATACGACAAGAAGCATGACAAGTAAAGCGAAGAAGTGGCAGGGGAGGATGCATATTGTTGGGATGATGGGTGAGGGCATCATGGAAACCCCCATTTCTGCCAGTTCAACCTGGACTCAAGACGTTTACAATTTGTGCCATGTTGACCAGTCGAGCTATCCTCAAGAGAATGAAATATGTAATTTGTTGTGTCCATCACCATGCGTTTGGTGTTTGAACTTCATGGTCTTTGCATTTCCTTGGCGTTCATCAATTTTCAGCATGTCAGAACTCCAAGCTCACTCCCTTGTTTCGGCCTTGTTGACAAGGCCGTTTTTAAGGGGGAGGAAATTGTTGTGAAGCGGATGAAGAAGCTACCGCCTGATTTCTATTATTACTTAGATTATTAATTAGATGTTAATTGATTATGTTTTGTAAATAGGGTTTCATGTATATGGGCTTATGGTGTTTGTCACTGTTTGGGCTTTCATATTCATGGATCTACCTATTAGGGTTTGTATTTGTTTTGCTATTTATTATCCCGGACTAGGGGAACGAGGGTATGGAAGAAGGATTTTAGGATTTCCTTTTGAAAAGAGGGGCAAGAACAATCGTTCTTGTTTGGGCAGGATCGTATCCTGTGTTTGCTTCTCTTAAATCTCTTCACTTAATTGAACCAGTTTCTATCAGCTACCCTCTTAACTCTTAAGAATATAGAACAACTTATATGTAGGTAGAAAACTTCAAGCAAAGAATATGTGTCGTGTGATTTCTCTAAGAAGCAGGAATATGAAGTTCTTGATAATGACTTGATATTGCTTGTATGCTAGTTATATTTCTCCATCTTCAAGCCCTCTTATAGTTGTAGGAATATATATTAAACAAAGGCATTTATTTATCTAATGTATTTATTATATACTTAGAGAGTCCTTAGACTACGAAAAGTTATAAGACATGATCACGCATAGGATGGTAATTATGAAATATGTCTTGAAAAACTTTGATCTTAAATTAGTTCCGAGTTGATGACTTTTCAAAATAGGACATTGGATTGTCGAGTAAGACTCGTACGTATGCGTTTCATCAATATTAGCGTAGGTGACATAAGTGTGTATACGTGGGTGTTTGTTAGAGAACATGTACATTGAACTGACCTGATAGAAATTATATTATGGAATTTATCGAAATAATAATTTCTATATTACGATAGTACATGATTAGTCCTTTGACTTGAGACACCATAGTAATCTTGTATTTGTTCGGTTTTATTTTGATATATTCTCTGATTGCCGGACAATCATAAAGGGTTTATGTTGGATAAGACTTGAGTGAATATGGAGATCAATGAGTGGTCAACAAATGATCTATTACTCAATTTGATTGAGAGAATCTTCTACAGTTATATTATTTATAACTTGAAGACCTTGGCCGAGGCATGATGAATATGATTCATAAATGAGTTATTAAATTGAATGAAATGTATATATTGAATTATTGAGTTTTCGATTTAATTTCATACTCGATATTCGATTTGAATATTAGATAATAGAAGGACCGTACATGTACGACGACTCGTAATCAAAATAGGTTTACTCGCTATTTCACCTAATACTAGGTAGTCATGCTACTTGCTAGGTGTTCCCATGGTTTGTAGGTTCTTAAAATTAAGAAGTTAATTTCAAGCGTATTAATTCATTGGATAAATTAATTATAAGTTATAATTTGTTATAAGTCTACTACTAGTATTAGTCGTGAACGTAAGAGGATCACACACAAATGTTAGAACGTGTCATTGATTCAATGGTTGAATCCAATTAATTAATTGAGATTAATTTAATGGGACGTAAATTAATTTGATTAATTTTATGTCGAGTAAAATCAATATCTCTATCATTATTGAATAATGAATAAAGATTATAATATTTATAATGATATATATATATATATATATATATATGTAAGATATTTTATGTGAGAGAGGTGAGTATATTATCCTTCTTAATTGATTAGGAATACTTACATTCCATTATAAAAGGGAGACGTGAGACGTGAGAGGATTATGATTTTCCTCTTGATTGATTTTACAAAAGGTTAAATATGGACTAAGGTTTTATTAGCGAAATTCCAAAGGCTTGACACGTTCTAGCAAGTGTGGACTTGATAGAGGGGAGACGCTTGGATCCCTACAAGTAACAATTAATTGTTCAATCCCTACATCAACCCGAGTGCGAAAAGGTACGATCAATTGATAGTTTTACTAAGTCTTCATATTAACGTGAAAATCGATATAATTGTTATATCGTTCTAGTTGATCAAAAATTATAAATTCTGCTGTGTTCTTCGATCCGATCCCAACAATAGATTCATTGGTAAAGTATCCATTTCAATAACTGATTGATTTGCTCCAACAACTTGATTGACAATCATCCATGATTTTGCCTGAAATCTAGGGATCTCCTTATCTGATTGATTCCCTCCATAATTAGTTGTTATTTGAAAATATGTTATCATCGAGCCAACCTTTACTTCTACATGAGCTTCTTTTACAGTTGACCTATTAGAGAGCTTAAGGTGGTCTAACAAGGTGTCCTTAGATGCCTTGGTTCACCATCATTTCCGGGGGAGGCTTGGGATCAAATAAAAACTTTATTAATTTCCAAACATAGATAATAAATATGCATCCTAACAAATTTGCATTAAGTTGAGATTGTAACCTAGTCTCCGTTCTCACTATATATATGAGTCTCTACTTGCATATACAAAAAAAGTGTAGGGACGAATCCTGCTTTCCCCTAAATTAAATATTTTTGTTGCATTGGCAAACTCAATCTCGTCAGTGTGGAACCGCCTAGCTGCAGCCACTTAGTCAACACCTAATAATTTTGGTCAATGATCGAAGTATGTTCGGCGATGTCGCTACGTCGTTGTTGTTGTTCAGCCATTGTCAAATGTACTCACTTCCTACTACTGCTTATGCTCTGTGCTATTGCCCATATCGCAGCTTCTATACCCTACTCTGTTATAGCTATTACAGCCGCGTCAATGCTGCTCTACCATTGTCAATAGCTCTGTTACCGACTTCCCAGCTACTATTTCTACTCTATGTTGCTGCTAGCCTGCTACTACTTCTGTGAGTAGTTGATGAGAATTTTAAGAACTTTGATAACATGTCTAGCTTGAGTGGTGTTTTGATGAGTTTATCATTTTTATGTTTCTTTGTTGGAGTTTATCATATTTATATTGTTTGCAGATATCTCTATTTGTTTTGATAGATTTTGTGTTGTTGAGATTATAACCTCAAAGTATATTATACTAAACAAGATTGGACTTATAACACATTAATATTTAGGTTCAACAACTACTGACATTGGAGGTACAAGCTCAAGCATGATGCATGAATAATGACTTTATCAGCTATAAAACAGAAACTTAAATGATAAATCTTACCTCAAGAACTTGTTGTTCTACTGTTCTCTCTTCGCCTCCTTTACGGCCACCCAAATAGGCAAGATATTGCATAAGCATCTTAGTAGTTTCAGTCTTACCGGCACCACTTTCTCCACTTACTAATATTGAGTTACTTCTTCCCTCATTCCTCATTTCCCTATTTTTTTATAGACAATCCACTAAGAACAGAACTGGAAAAAAAAAATTACCAAGATTAAGAACAAGAGTCTGCAGACTATCACCTGAAGGCAGCCTCTGCAATTGCAAATACATGCAGACTCAGTTCACCAAATAGTGCTCCATTGTATCGCTCCATCATTTTTGAGTCATATAGTTGAGGGAGTCTTTGAAAGGGGTTAATGGCAATAAGAATGCTCCCACTATAAGTCTGCCATAATGTTAAGAGTACAACGTAACATTATGAAAGAGGCATGCTCATGGCTCAGTTTTAATTGCTTTCTCCAACCAAAATGAACATAAATTGAACATAAAGTCAGGAGTAAACAAAAAAATATAATCTTACATAAATCTTATCGGCCTGGTATCTTATTGCCAAGTTATGCAGAACTCCAGGTTCGTGTAAATAAGACATTTTTGTCATGTCATCAAATCCCTCAGCAGGTGCCTCCTCGTCTTTTGGAAATACTTTGGATATGTTAGCAGCAACCTTAACAATTGAAATAATAAAACAACTTGTAAGGGATTCGTGAGTGTCAAAAACTGCAACTGTTATGGAAGCAAACAAAAATAATCCTTATCCATTCCAATGCAAACAAATTTATAGAAGCAACACGAAATTTTTTGGATTTCCAACCGATGAGTACACAGAAAATGATAAGCCACGACTCATCCGGTGATGGCCGAGGATGAGAACACGATTTTCCCAATCTTTGGAGAGAAGAGGGACTCTCCATTTTAGCCAAAGCTAATTCATATTCATTTCTGGATAATAAAAATGGTACAGAGATGCCCTATATATAGGGCTACAAAATACTTAACACTATATTAATTCTAATTACCTAATTTCCAAATATTAACCTAATTAACTGGATAGCTAATTATCGAGGCATAACAGAAAAACCAATCCATTCTGAAATCTAATGGACATAATATGTTATAGCAAGTAAAGAATAATTCAGATATGTGAAAAAGAAATGGATGGTAGAGTATTATCTATAGAAGGCATAGGTTTTAGCTAGTAAAGATTAAATACAACTCTGAAGTAATAAGTGTACTCGAGATGGAATGAAACGCAATATGCTATTCCAATCAGGTGGAGCAATACTATATCCTTTTTCAAAGATGATTTCTCTTATGCCCTAGCTCATAGCATGTATCAGCATCATCTCAACAAAAATAAGGAAAGATGCAGCTAAAACAGAAGCTGATTTACCGTCTTTCCATCAGATGTTTCAACTTCAGCTTCGTCACCATTAATCTTTACCACTCGCCCGTCAATCCAAACAACCTCCGGGTCCTCAACCCAAATATAAGAACCTTCAATTACTTTGGCTGGGGTTCCCTGCATCAATTATTGAGATTTCTCCCAAAGTTAGTGCTTAAGTTGGAAACAAGACATCATTTTTTCACATGAGTACATATAGAAGTTCAATTACAAGAAACTTCACTCAATACTGATTCTTGAAACTCTACAAAAAAAATAACTAAGTTACGAGCATTAACATCATCATTCTTCCACATCACACTTTGATATCACAAGCCCCTCAATTTACAATTTTTTTTTTTAGTTTTCTGCTATATCTTCAAATTAGCACACCAGTTAAACGAGTTTCAGGAGCCGCACGTGAAATCATACACATTAATCTTCCAGGTCCGGCTATTACCTAATACCTAAACAACATTCGAGATTATAAAATGTGATTGGCCAATAAACACATGAGCAAGTTTTTGCTTAAAAGTCTTAAAAAACACACATGCCTAACCAAATCAAAATATACACAATCTCCTGCACCCAAAACATACCATCTCATTCAAGAACCAAATCCAATTCTCAAACTACATATGATAACGGGAAATCCCTCAGTTTCATTCGATGACGCCAATTCTGGATCACAATCTTGGACACAGATTCCGCATATCTGCGGCACAAAAAACATATTCCATGATAAAGGATTCCTACGGAATGTGTTCGCCCTTAAATCTCCGGCGTGTAGTTGGATGCGGTGTGAGAGTTTTTGGGTTTGGACCGGTGAAAGGGTGAGTGTAGATGTGGATGGGTTGGTGGAGAAGAGCGACATTGCTCGTCTGAAAACCCTACGTTTTCGGAGTAGTTGAATCCTTCTGTGGATGCTTTTTTTTTTTTGGCGGGGAGGAGAGAGAAACTTTGTAGGGAACCTCTTCTTTTTGTTTCAATTTTTCTGACCGATTTTTTTTATTATCCTTTTTAACTACAAATTCAAAATCGTCTAAATAACTACTCTTTCCGTCCCAATATTCATAGTTTACTTTCCTTAAATAGATGTTCAATATTTATGGTTTCCTTCTAAAAAATATATTAATTGTGTGAATCAAAATTAATTATCAAAAGTTAAAATATCTACACTATATAATACCGCTTCCTAAATTCTCGTACTGAAATCAACTGAGCCATGAATATTGACACAGATGGAGTAATAAATAATAATACATACTCACAAATTTTTACTGAGAAAAATTCGAAACCGTGCACTACGTATAACAAGTTAACAACTTTAATAGATTTTGAATACTTATGTTCCCCCCAAAATTTTAAGAAAAAATTATGACATGTGACTTTGTTTGATTGCGTAAAGAAAATGAGTACAAATAAATATGACATCAAATGTATTTTCTCTCTTCTTTGAGTTTCTTCTCTTATATGGAGAGGGAAAAAGGATCATATGGGTCCATTATTGTTTTTCCTCTCTCCTATTTATATCCGATCTACTAAATGAAAGAAAATTAGCATTTATCTTCAAATTATATATTATCTATTTCTTTCGTCTCTAATTCTTTCCAATCAAACACAATGTTAAGAGGATTAACACATATTCACAACAATTTAGAATGTGTCTTTTTCTTTTGAAAACGATTATTAAAAAAATTAGAAAATTATGTGTGAAGTTATGGAAAGTGATAAATCTTACAAATAAAGTGTTTATAACAATCATTTTTGAAAAAAATGTATAATTTTATGGAACAACTCAATAAAAAAAAGTAAGACACATCTAATAAACAGATGAATAGTATATTATATGTAGGCTATGAATATATGTTTTCTTTCATATTTTATTTTCTATTACACATTTTTTTTTAAATATTGACTATATTAAATTATCCTCGCCTTATTAGCACAACACTGGCACTGCTGTCTAAAACAATAGCTGAAAATCTTAACTGAAGAAAAAGGGGGACACGTGTCGGGATTATGCACATTTGGCAACCCGATAAAGGCGTTTCCTTTTTCGTTAGATTTCCAGATATTGGTAGATTAGCAATCAAGAAACCGCCATTCCAAATTGATGGATTAACATCGAACCCTCTACTCATGTACTCTCTGCAGAACCACCTGTACATATAACATATTTGTATACGTTTTGTATCTCTCTCTCTCACTCCCCATCTCTATCTACAGTCGGTGTGGAAATTCGTCAGCTGCAGAAGTTTTTCATCCGATGAGGACGATCGTAGTTGGTTATTCGTATGCTCGGATCAATTGATTGAGATATGACGCCGCCGTCGTCGTCCGAAGATTTTGGAGTCCAAACCCTAAACCTAATTCCCGGCCTTCCGAATGACATCGGAGCGTTGATTCTCGCATTCGTTCCTTACTCGCACCACGCCCGCATTAAACACACCTGCAAATCATGGAGACGCTTTCTCTCCTCAAAGAACGTAATTTCTCTCCGCCAGAATTACGTCGTGGCGCCCAAATTGATCTGCGTTTTCCCTCAGGATCCTTCGATTTCGCCGCCGTATCTGTTTGACCCCACGAATATGTCGTGGTGCCCTCTTCCGCTGATGCCCTGCAACCCACACGTTTACGGCCTGTCCAATTTCATCGCCGTCGCGGTGGGCCCCCACCTCTACGTTCTCGGCGGGTCCCTCTTCGACACCCGGTCGTTCCCCCTCGATCGCCCCTCGCCGTCGTCCTCTGCTTTTCGTTTCGATTTCGCCTCGTTTTGTTGGGAGTCATTGTCTCCAATGATCACCCCTCGTGGGAGTTTCGCGTGCGCTGCCGTGCCGGAGTGCGGAAAGATTGTGGTGGCCGGCGGCGGCTCCCGACACACCATGTTTGGGGCGGCCGGGAGTAGGATGAGCTCGGTGGAGATGTACGACATAGGGAATGATGAGTGGGTGGCGTTGGATGGTCTGCCGAGGTTCCGAGCCGGCTGCGTTGGATTCTTTCTTGGGAGCGAGTTTTGGGTGATGGGAGGATATGGCGAGTCGAGGACGGTATCCGGGGTTTTTCCGGTGGATGAGTATTACAGGGATGCGGTGATGATGGAGCTGAAAAATGGGGGGAAGTGGGAGGAGCTTGGAGATATGTGGGAGGAAGGGGAGAGGCGGAGGCTAGGGAAAATTGTGGTGACTGATCATGACTGTGGCTGGGACCATCCAGGCATATTCATGCTTGACAGAGGTGAAATATTCAGGTATTTTGCACCTTCCGATTTCTTATGTGTTTTTGTTGTTCAACTTTGAATACTGGTTTCCTACTATTGTTGTCTTTTGATGCAAGAGACTTGAGAGGAAAGAATTTTAAGTTTTCTTGAGACAGTACTGTGACATATAACTTCGAGAAATCACATACGAATCACTTTTTACAGTTCTTATTGTTTCCTGTGTAGAGCAGCATAGTTTGGCGTTTGGCAATGATTTTCTGTGTTTATGTAAGTAGATCCTAGTTTATTGTTGTTATGGATACTAGGTGCAACATTTTGTTGTTAACAGTTAGAACAAAGATCATGCCACTTAATATATATGACCTTTTGAGATAATTATACTGATCGCAGAACACTTGAAGTTGGAGAAAATATATTGGATATACTTTTTAGATGAAGTCCTTTTTCTTTTTTTTTGATGGGTGGATGAAGTCCTCCTTGTTCCCTCTTTAATCTCCAATGGGGTATTCGGAACATTTCTTGTTATTCATCTATAACTGTTGCTTGCCTTGTGCCACAGGTATGATCAGACTTTGAATCATTGGGCGAAGGAGACTTGTGTACCAAAGAAGGTCTCAGATGATGCATCAGTTGGTTTTGTTGCATTAGAGCAGGAGCTCTACTTACTTACGCTATTGATTGCAACTGAGGCAACAGATGGGCGACGATCACGCCAGCACAAGAGGTCATCAACGCTGCTAATACAGATATACCATCCTGGGAAGAGTAGATGGAGGTCAGTTATTGTAAAGCCACCTTTTCATCAGCCCTTAGATTTCAAAACAACAGTCATCTGCACCATCCGATTGTAGATTCAGACTATTACTTTATGTATTCTACTCCCCTGCTCGTTTGCAGCTGGGGTGTACAAGAATATTGTTTGTTGGAGCATGTAGAAATAAATGTAAATTTGATGCTTTATGATTATTGATCAGCCATTGCTTTTCTGCCTAGTTTGCAAATCATCCAACTCCATATTGTTGTGATTAGTCATAATGTTCAAGTTGATATTATTATATAATTGTTCATGCTTGTGATGCATTGGGTATAAATTGTGAGACAAAACACTTTTCTGCTCATCATGTGCTATTGTGGTGTTACGGAAAACTTGGATTCGTGGTCACATAATACCCAACAATCACGCCAATTTGAGACCAAAAGACTTCTAACATTACAACTTCAGTAAACCATACATATCCACTCTCAATGCACACTAATATAAATAATATCATTGTGCACATATATGAATATGAATGTGAATACAAATCCGGCGGTCAATTTGAGATTTGTATAACCGTAGGTTTTGATTCTTAAATGTCGCTAACAACAACGTTGTTCCAGGGTTCTGTTCTTTACTTGCCTGATCCACACGGAAGTTTTAGTTGGTCACAGTTTGTGTCATGCTCAAGACTCAAACGTGTTTCCTCTAAAACGTGTTTCCCCCAAAACGCTTAGTTGCTCAAGTCAAAATCTTGATTTTTTCTTAACTAGAATCATAATATCTAAATAATATATTAAGAGACTCACTTCTAGCAAGAATATTACATCGATTCTTAAATTCTAGTACTTGAATTGAAAACTTCAACTTGTGAAACAACAATTACAAGAATATTTACTTTGATTAATAATTTCTTTTAATTTTTACTGAATATGTTAAGACCCATTCAATTTCTGAGTTCTTTAAAAGTCGTCCTCGTCAACAGTCAACTCCAACTAAAAGTAAAAAGATATATGGGAACATCCAAGTCGCACCGTCAAGCTATAAATACACACACAACCTTAGATCTTTAGTCATCATTCCAACATTTCATAATTTCAAATCCAAGGAAAAGCTAAAACTCTGTTCCTCTCAAAACAAGATGATGTCTATAAAAGCAATATCGGTTACTATAATATTACTACTATTTCTCACCATAGAACCATCTGAATCCACTCGAGTCCTTGATGAAGAATGGCTAAGGAGGGGCCAAAACCTCCTCCTACCATCGTTGCAGTGGCGGCCGGTGCCACCACCGGCCCCTAGCAGCTGCTCCTGGGTCCCCAGCCCCGGCGGAAGCCCATGCACCGCCAGCATCGGCCAACGCAACTTTGCTGGCCGGGTGGCTGCTTCTCCTCCTCCTCCTACAGCAAGTGATGCATATCCAAAGCAAGTTTTCGAGTTTGGTATGGCTGCTGGGAGGAAATAAATCAAATCCAAACAGCAATCGGAAATTGCAAATAGACAATAAACATTTCTTCAAAGCAGCCATTAGTTTAGAAATAACAAGTCATCTATCATGATGTGTAAGAAGAATGTAGGATTCTTTTTTTTCTCTTAATTCGTTTTTGTTTGGTTTTACAACCAATTTTTTCCATTTATTTGATTCTTTTTCCACATATATGCTGGTAAATTAGGTGTGAATTTGACATATTGTAACAGATGATGCAAAATAAAAATGATGAATGGACATTTTCCAAGGTTTTCTTCAACTATGTGATGTTTGCATAAGAGTTTTTTGTATGAAACTTCGATTTTCACATGCTTCCGGACCATCTAATATACGATGTAAACGACTATCTAATTAACTGTGTCAATCAGTCCTGCACAAACGAAATATGAACTAGCAACAAAGATTCAGCTCTAAGAGGCAATCACAAAAGAAATTTCAGTTACACCTTCTAAGATGATCTACTGTAGTGTATATGTCTTCATTTCGACAACGTATGTACTTAAAACTATGCTCTTGCAATAGCATTATGTAACCAGCAAGTAATTGGACTCGAAAACATGCCTCATATAATACAACTCACAACATACTGATCTCAGCTATGAATTTCCAACCAGAAGTTCATCTCCTGCTATCCTCTCATCTGCAGCGCAGCCTCCTACATTATGCTGTTGCTGGAAGGCAAGAGAATTATGAAGGCCGCGCTATGAAAAGGTCTGCACAAATGATAAGAATAAATGGATCAGAAGTTATTCTAAGAACTAAGAAACAGAGTTTGATCGATAAAGCTAAGTGTTTTCACACTTCAAATTCATTCAATTGCTCAAGTGATGCTCTTTATATCATTAGGTGAGCGAGTATTACATAGATAAAACTCCTTGATGGCAAAAGATGAGCGAGTATTACATAGATAAAACTCCTTGAAGGCAGTAATGAGGCGTAGCATCCTGAACAAGAACTGTTCCATCTGCGTATATTCAGAAATCAATTCCTGCACATTCTCTAGACATGTATAAGATTTCAAAAGCCTCCTGAGGAAGAACTTGTTGCAAAACAAAAATAAGGGGTTTAGAGGTTTATACCATATTTTAGAGAAAAATATGGCTATATATTAACTGAGCGAGATTACAGACAGATGATACCTATTCCTTCAGGCTACAAAAATAAAGTGTGAAGATCAAACTACATCTTACACGTACAACTTTTACATCTGGCATCATTTCAAGAGAGCAGCAGCCAACTTTTCCTTCAATTGTTGAGCAGCACCATCCTGGGTCTGTATGGCAAACGTGTGGACAACCTCACCACGGTCAGTTATGGAAATGGTGGACTCTTGGACCGTAACTTGATGCTCTCTCAACTCCTTTATTACTCTGGATACAGGGTGAGAGTCCAAAGGGCAGCTTACGCGTACAACTGCATCTTCGTGCCTTTCTTGAAAATCGACATCTTGTAAGGTACACTGATATCCGTCTTCATTCAAAATCCCTTTTTCTGCTTCCATTACCCTTACCTTTGTCTGGAGATCCGAAATATAGGCAATTGCATCACCGAGCAGAGACGCTTTGTCCATCTTAGAGATGTTCGGAACTACTGCTCTTAATGCGTAGAAACGTTGATTGAGCTTCTCACGCCTCTGCCTTTCTGCTTCCACATGATTCAATGGTTCTTCCCTCCCATTTGCCGGCTTCCTACCTCTTTTTCTAGGCTTTCGCTCATCAGAAACCGGAAATGAATCCTCCCTAGCTTGCTCCATGTTAGAAACAACGGATTGTGACAAGAGTGTCCCTTCACTATCATTACTTCGGTGGTGCCCATTTGATGAGTTTGCATAAACTTGAGCACCACCTAGTGTTTGCAAATCATAGGATTCCGAAGAGTCATCTTCCACCTTCGGAGAGAAGCTAATACTAATAGGACCTGATCTAGAACCCCCAACACTCAGTTCCTGACCAAAAATCTTTGGAACAGCCTTTGTCTGTGTTGAATTCGGCTTCACAATAATAGATTTTGCAGACTGAATAACACTTAGATCCTCGGGTATAGACCTCCTGGAGCCAATCTCCACTACTCCTGACTTTGTAGGAACAAACACCACCGTCTCAAAACGAGCCAACTTTGCCAAATGTGATCTCGAATCATAACGTTCCAAGCAGCTTTTTGCATTAGAAACCCAAAAAGACCTGCCGGAATTGAATGACTGGGAAGGAGTGGAAGGTTTGTCAAAGGGGAATGCAAGATACATGGATGTGAGAAAGAACATCTCCACATTCGAAACTTTGTCCAGCTTAGCAGCTACGTCATCATCCTCCGAACCCCCAAAACAAGAATGAATCTTGTGCAGCACCCATCTCCTACTACCTCCATCTACTGATTTCTCATTTAAAGAACCGTTACTCTCCTCGCCTTCCTTGGGCTCTCTACAATGCCCATCGCCCCATATCAAGGCGGATTTACCCGACTTAGACTTGGACACATGCCAGTAAATTGCATACGTCCAATCTGATCCCTCAACTATCTCAGACAGAGCTTGCTGCACTCGCAGATACCCTCCGGATGGAGAGAATTCGGACAACACGTTGTTCGAGGCCAACCAAGCAAAATACTCAGCTGCTTCGCTGCCTACTGTCCTCTCCACCACAGCCTTATCCTCATCATTCAACCAAAACTTACTCCCCATCTCAAAATAAAACAGAACTCAAAGTATAAACAGAGATCTCCCACCAGGAACTCAACTAAAATCTCTCAAACGATAAATCTATGAACTAGTTCTGAAGAAACCACAAAAGGGATAAAAGGTTCGCCTTCAAGACTTTCAGAAAACTACTGCCGCAATTCGGCAACGGCCTAAAATATTGCACAAACCCCTTCACATGTAATGAATCCTGAATCTATTAACCCTAGGGTAAAGAAAGAACTACCTTTTACGAAGCCCCACATCGGAAGTAATTAAAAGATAAAAGGCTTAACTTTTTTAAAAAAGAAACGTCCATCAAAAACTAATCCAAGAAAACCTAAGAACTGGGAGTTTCTGGGTCCTGAGTGAATCGAGAATCTTGATCTCTATCCAAAGAAAAAAAGCAAGAAAATAGATACAAGGGGAGATGAATGTGAAAACCCAAAACTCGTACCTCGTATATATACACAGACACACTCGCTTTACTCGCTCAGACAATTATTGCCTTGCGTGACGTTGTGTGCGTGTGTGAGAGAGAGAGACTAGATGGGCGTCTATTCTTGGTTTAAAAACCCAAGAAACATGAGAAATGCGGCGAAGTAAGGAGCGAAACATGTGGTTTAGTGGAGTTTAGAGTTGCAAGATTGGAAGTAGGAGATGGATTCATGAACCCGTATCATGTTTTTGTAGCGCGCGTTTCTTATGACTCAACAACTCCACCAGGTGCGTTGGATCTGAACAAAATTTAACGCTCAACTTCACCCATAAAAAAAAAGCAAAATAAAAAGAATAAAAACTGAATTATCCGTTTCTTTCTAAAATTTTATTCATGCGGTAAATTGCTTATTATTGCTAATGCATTCAAACATATCAGTTCTAGATATTTACTTAGAGAATTATTGCATAATATCTTGAAAAGACTCTCGAGCCGAGAGATTTTTAAGGTCGATTCCACCTTCAAAAACTTCGATCCAAATTTAAGTATTTTTCAAAATGGCGTGCCAAATCATGTGGCCCACCAGTATTTCAACTGTACTCTGTTTAACGTTGTGCCAAAAAACGAGCTGGAGGGTCATTTATGTTATCTACACAATTAGACTCCTGGCGGTGATCAGTGTCAATTTGGCCACATATTCATTTTGATGATGATGATGACGACGACGACGCATCTCCCTCTCCTTCTCTGCTACACAGCTCCTCTTCCAGTTATTCAATCATCTGGAAAATGTTTCAGCAAAGAATTAAGCTAGTAGAACCAAATGATATTGATGAGATACATATGTTTGAAGAGGATTTTCTAATTCATCATATTACAGCATCAAGAAAATAACACCCAATCTTTAGCAAGTACAACTACAAATAGGTGGTCTCTCATTGTTTGTTTAAGTTGTGTTCAACTATGCATTTTTTATATGGTGATAAAATACAGCCTTGAGTCAATACTTACTTTGGTATTGAGAGATGTGTAGAGATGGAGGAAGAAGCATCTTCTCTGAGTTGTAGTAGCGCGATTTTTGTAGCTGATGAGCAATGTCCTGTACTAACTCAAGTCCACCTTGTGTGTTCTGATGCAAAATAGAGCAATACTTGAGTGAATCTTTGTCATCAAGTGTTGCTGAATTCACATCATTCTCATTAAAATCACAATCTTCATTTGCATCAGCACAAGCATCATTTGATACAGGACTTCCATTTTTCTCCAACTTCTGGAATAAATCTTGTATAGGTCCAACGTCGCCTCTTATCTCACTGCAATAGTCTTTATAAAGATTCTTCACCAGTTTCTTCAAACTATGTGAAGCATAGAGTTTTTCATCACATTTATCATTTGCTTTCACAAACTTAGCAGATTCTGAATCACCAGATGTAGCCGGACTATTTTCAAAACAAGTTGCAGAATCATTATCCATTAAGACCGATCCATCGCGGAAGCTATTTCTGTACAACTCTAATTCGGTTTGCATGTCTTGCAATTCCTTCTCTTTTTGAGAAAGGAGTTCTCTTTCAAGTGACTCCATATCATGCTCCGCTTGCAGCTCCATCATTCTCATGTATTGCAGGGCCTCCATCTCAGCTGCTGCCTTTTCATCCTGCAATCTTGTAATCATGGCCATTGCTTGATTTGCTGCAATATCAGCAGCCTTTCTCTCTTCCTCCAATTCATCATGTAAAGACTTCATGCAGCTTTGATCGTGCTCAATCTGCTGTCTTAGCTGATCTATAATACTACTCTCACTTCCGTCATCACTCACATTGAATCTACCTAAAGATTCATAGCTTGAGTCGTTTCTTGGAAATGGAAGCGACTGAGAGCTACTAGCACCGGCATCTTTCAGCAATAAGTCGTCCACCTTGAATTCAGATGCTTGTGACATAATCTTGTTATCTTCTTCATCCTTTTTCATGTTTGGAGCACAATGTGATAACGAACCAGTTAGATTTATACTAAATGAAGTGGATGAACAAGTACTATCATCGGAGGAAGCTCCAGCTGTAGCTTCTATATCCATGGCAGCAGATCTATCTACTCCTTTGCAGGTTTCCTCAATATATATTGCTGCAAACACATTTCAAAAGTTAGAGCAACCACAACTACTTAAATAGAATGGTGCACACAGCTAGAGCTTACACTTTTTTGTGATTCTCACAGCGGGGGAAGAAGCAGAAGGAACAGCGTGAAAATATTCGGATGCAGGCAGAGAAACGTGAGGCGACTCTGCTTCAGCACCCAAAGATCCAACCACATCTTTTGTCCAGAAAAGACGACACTTTGGTTGAGATTCTTCCAAACTATACTCTCTTGAAGCATGATCTACCATTGCATCTGATAATGAAGCATCAACACTCTTCAGCTCATTTAAATCAAGAATATCACGATCAAGCCTTGTATGGTTAACAGTAAGAGAATCCGAGTTCTTCTCACCACCATCATCCCCGGACTCAGAGCCGGATGAGAGTTTCAGCTCAGTATATCCTAATGTGCCAACACTACTATTCCCAGTTGGCCTTTTTCTCACTGAAGCTGCAAGTTTATCTCTTAGTCTCTTGCCATCTCGACGACTCAAATGCCTACGGCCTGGCATATGTGGGAGAGGAGGCTCAGAATTGGTCTTATAACCCCCTAAACCAACTGGTTTGTGTTCAATTACTCTTTCATCATCAGATTTGGCAGCTAACCATGTCTTCTTGCAGCAAGAACAGATCCTACTCCTTGGAGAAGTAAGTTTTACATGCTTATCAAGCATTGGATTCTGCACAGAAGATCTCTCAACATCCACCCACACTTTACCCACCAGAAACTTATACTCAGAATCATTCTGCATTGCAATGGATTTCAAACATTCCTCACACATCCCTCGAAAACCAGCAAGTTTGCCATGTAAAGAGCAGAACACCAAAGATGATATCTCTTCCTTATGGCTACTGCATGCTAGGCTCCAACTACATCCAAGTTTCTTGCCCCAAAAAACATGATCAAGCCTCGAACATAAAGGACAAGGTGCTTGCAGTTCACAATATTTAGCAAATTCTATCAGCAAATAGGAAAACGCAGCATCCACAAACAGCAAAAATATCAAGAACCATTCGCAGGCAGCCGATAACAAGTGAGTCATAATCCCACCTTGTTTCCTCATCCTCATAGATGAAAGTTCAGCAGCCATGACAACAACATAATCTCAAACAGAATCCCCAGAGTATGAAATCTTACACCACTGTTCCATTACTTAGTTAAATATCCCAATAGTAGAGAATTGACATTCTTGGATTACTCTATCTGTGCTTCAAAAACAGTAACACCAATTAAATTATGTTACAAGTTAAGAATCAAGCAACCCCTTTTTCAGAAAGGAGCAAAAGAAAGAAAACAAACTCTCAAACTCAGAGCCACCACATTCACACAAGTCCAAGTCAAGAAAAAATAAATGAACAAACAAAAGACCCCAAATCTCATCATCAATTAACACAAGCAATGATCAATCAGAATGCCCATTGTCAGAAATGACAGCATAAGAAAATTGTGGCCAGACAATATGTGTATATAATATTACCAGTTCTTGTCATTTGCTGCGTGGTTCAATAGATGGACAATAGAGATGATGATTTGATTATTCGTTTTCTCACATTTCCCAGGTTGTCTGTTACCGTGGAAATCAAGATTTCGTGTTTATTTCCAGATTACATTCAACTTCATTTTCAGAATTTCAATTAATTCTTTATTTCATATTCCTTTTTCGCACCCAGATTCCAGCTGGATTTATTTGTTCCGTTCCAAAATCTTGAAGAACGTCATGGTTTCTACCATTATTTTATCAAATAAATGGAATCTTTATGTATTTAAATAATATCGTAATCCTTTCAAGATATTTTTGATAAAATCAGGTAAAGAGATTTTATGTAACCAGATTTTGTCATTAAGTTTCTCTGATCCTTTCATGTAGTTGTCATCATTACATTACGTACAGTTTCAAATATAATTACGTATTATTGAAATTGCTAGCAGACTGCTCCAACCACATTAATTTTTGTCATCAACGATGTAAATTAGGGTTTACGAATATTTGTCAGAAAATATATACTCCTCAAATTAAATTGGTTTCAGATAATTTAATTATTAAGTCGGATAGACGAGTATTGTCCAAATATATTAAAGGCCTAGTAACCAGACAAACATTATCAGTTTATTGGATTTTAGCTAATTCTTTTAAGAATTATCATTTTAGTTATATTTGGTTAATAGAATTAGATTTTGACTAAATTATTCATTTGGTTGCAATTAGGGAAATTTTGATAATAATAGTTAGACAAGATAATCAACAGGAATACTATGGTAATAACAACCTTTTATTCCGGTCTAATTAATGATTATAGATTAATTTGACCAATATAATATTAAGGAACTATTCTTAATTATTTTTTAAAATATTAACAATTATAAATTTTCCAGAGTTGTTATTACTATTTATTTATCATCAGATAACATTTATGTATACACTTAGTTTTTATAATTAATAATTATGTATTAGTAAAATATACTCCCTCCATCCCACCGATCTTGCAACATTTTCTTTTTGGGCCGTCCCACCGATATTGCAACGTTTCTATTTTAAGTAAATTTTTAATTTACTAACTAATTCAATTAACACTTAATATAACTTAACTAAATAATTTTAACGTTAATTAATTTACCTACCTAATTAAATCTATCTCACCTACTCTAAATCTAACTTATCTTCACCTCTCTCACTCGAAACCCTAGATCTAACTTATCTTCTCCTCTCTCACTCGAAAACCCGCCGCTGCATTCTCTTCCTCAAGATCAACGAGATCTTGAGGTTCTTCTCTATCCTTCTCACGCCCCCCCCACCCCGCCCAATCCTTCTATCCCTCCCTCTTATATTGAGGATGAAAATCAAGCCTTGGGACACCCTCACTGCGTCCGATTTTTTTCACAACGAAGTGAAATCTAACACTCATCCTACAGATTCGGGCTGGATCGATGTGAAGAAGCCTCGATTTATAAGTTCTAACGAAGGAAGGTCTCTCACCGAGTCCAAAGTCGTGATGACGACTCCCGGCTGCTTGAATCGCGATGAAGTTTTGGCCAGACGGGAATCTCGAGCAGATAGTACATGTACCGTTGGCTGCTTGCCGAAACGGTGGAGACTGAGCGACGAGCTTGGTTGAGATGGGCAGATCGGGGAGGGTTCCGTTCTCGGGAATACCTTTCGTATTCCAGCCCCGCCTATTGACATTTCTCCTGATGATTGGGTTGAAAAGTGGATTGGAATGAGCGAATCGGAAAAATCAATTGATGAAATGCTTCGGATCTTGGTCCCTGCATTATATCGGTGGTGAGATCTTTCCTTTTAATTGCTGCCTTAAATATACTGTTGTAAATATTTGTGGAGCATGTATTTGGTGATGGGCAATTAGGTTCTAAGATGATAAAACCGTGGTGCCTTAAATTTGGCCTCTCATATGAACTGCCCTTCTTCATACAAACTGTGGTCCATGTTAGTTGCCTTTGTGCTACCTTAAATGTTTTTCATGCTTTGATGGTTGTCTTGTGTAACTGCTGGATCAATATGTTTAATGTACAAACTCTGCTCCATGATAGTTGCCTTTATGCTGCCTTAAATGCTTTTGATGCTTTGATGATTGCCCTGTGTGACTGCTGGATCAATGACAATGATGATTACATGCTGAGTTGTTGAGCTAATGATTCTGTCCATGTTCTTGTTAGTTGCCTTTGTGCTGCCTTAAATGCTTTTGATGCTTTGATGGCTGCCCTGTGTGACTGTTGGATCAATGACAAAGATGAGTAGATGCTGAGTTGTTGAGCTAATTATTCTATCCATGTTCTTGTTAGTTGTCTTTGTGCTGCCTTAGATGCTTTTGATGCTTTGATGCCTGCCATGTGTGACTGCTGGATCAATAACAATGATGATTAGATGCTGAGTTATTGATATAATTTAGAAAAGTATGTTGTTGCTGGTTCTGTTTGTGCTGCCTTAATAGTTTTACAAAAAATACTTTTACAGCCCTTACCCTACTACTTTTACAAAAAAATACTTTTACAGCCCTTACCCTCACTTTTACAGCCCGTAGCTTAAAAACAAAAAATACTTTTACACCCCATACCTTAATAACAAAAACTATTTAACCTTTCTAACCTTTAAAACCCCAATCTATGCCTCAGCATGTTGACATCCTCTATCATTCTCTATTATTTCCATTATGCAGCCTTGCAAACTGACAAACACTTTATTAAGAGTTTGTGGTGACAATTCTTCATATGAAGCACAAACTGCAGCCACTAACTGATCTACTGTATATGAGTCCGTTGTGATTTGAATGCTTTGAATGACTCTAAACCACCCAAGATCCAACACATTAGTGTCTGGAGAATTGGGTGTTTGATGGACTATTCTTATATCAAAGCCTCCCTCTGTTGCAGCCCTTCTGAAATCTGGATCACAGTCTTTGATGTGAGGTCTTGCATTATCTTGATGTATAAAAAATTGTTTGCTTGCATGTTCTGACCATTTCTCTCTAATTGCTGGTATAATCTGATTGCCAATAATATGATAGTATAGAAAATGCATTAATGTAAAATCATTGCAGTAGAATAATGATGAATTTAAATTCTGAAATCTACTTTAAGTTGAGCTTAATTACATACCTTTGTGATCAAACATTCTTTGATCACTTCCTTAGTTATAGATTTAATTGGCTTAGTAACTAGGGTACCAGTCTGTCTGTTCTTGCTGTTCCTTAATGCTGCCTCAACTCTTGTGAATGGGAAAATGCCTATTTTCCCATCAAATAGCACTGAAACATCCTCTGAAAACAGAGGGCGACAGACAACACACATAAACATTATTTTTGTGATAAATTTCTTGTTTTGACATGTTCGGTGTGGTTCAACTTCAGTAGGTGTGAGATACATCCTTTGGCTTGACTTTGTCATGTAGAACAATTTCTCATCTATGTGAATTGTGTTATGCATGTTCTTGAACTTTAATCTGTTAAGTATTCTATCGAACTCTAAAGCCTCTAGTGAAAACTGCAACCTTAGAAGCTTACATTGGGCAGTTAATGAAGGCTTTATAGCATTCGTATGAGCTTTGATTAGACATTCTCTGCACCATCTACCAACTGTGCTCTTTGCTGCTCCAATTCCATTAGCTAGTCTCCAGATTGTTCCTCTTTTCAACACCGACAGTGACTCAATTAATTGTAGATCGATTTGAATTTTTTTGGCTCTTTTGGTTGTTTTCTTAGCTGAGACAAGATTAATGACTTGCCCTTCATCCATTTGTTTTTTGCAGCTTTCCAAACTCTTCTGATCGTGTGCCTTGACCGGCCAAATTGTATGGACACTTTAAGGATCTTACCTCGACTTGGCCTTCCATTGTTGCTGCGTACGAGTAGCAGCTGGGCAATTCGATTCCGCTCATCGGTGGTGAGATCTTTTGGACGAGCTTGAGGCATTTTGTGGAGCTTGGAATGTGTTGTCTGCCTCTTCTCTCTACTTATATTTATAACTAGTTCTTGTTAGGAAGGAATTTCAAATTTGTGATGCTTGTTTAACTTGCTGGTTTTGGATTTGTTTTGGAGGCAAATTGTACTTTTGATCACATCAAATGTAAACGTGTGCATGGATCAACAGTTTAATTGCTGATTTTTGCTTGTTTTTAATTTGTTGAATGTAAAAGCAGTATTAGTATTAAAAATGGTTTCGATGGATTAATTATGTTAAATTGTGTAAAGTTTACGTAAATAAGAAGAAAAATACGAAATCGTGTACATCGAAAAAATTAACGTATAACAATTACTCTAAAGTTTATCAAAATCGATACAAATGATGATTAGAGGAGAGAGAAAAATTAGTTTTGGATTAACACATACCCATTAATAAAGCAACTAATTATCTCACTATCTTAAACTCCGTGCCGAACTACAAATGGAGCAAGCTTCATGGGACGGAGGGAGTAGTATTTTTCTACCCAATTGGCAATTACTAATTATTTAATATTAACTTTATGATAATAATTACTACCTCCGTCCCGCTATTTCTGACATACTTTCCCGAAATGAACGTCCCGCTATTTCTGACACACTTCCTAATTTGGAAATAATTATCATCTCTCTCATACTTTATCATCTTATTTCTCCTATTTTTTCTTACTTTATCATCTTCTCTCTTACTTTATCAATCTACTCTCACTCATATTCTCTCTCCTACTTTATTATCTACCCATATCTCATTCTTAATCATCTACTTTCTTAATTTCCGCGCACAAATGAAGTGTGTCGAAAATAGCGGGACGGAGGTAGTATTACACAATGGTATAATTACTTATCAGACCAAAGTTCATAAAATAATAAATACTACAAATATGATCATTGCGAAGCTCAAAGCACTTGATAGCTAGGCACACATGATTGGAGCTTTAATTGTTCTTTTGTTAGTATTTGAGTTTTAAGTTATGATATTGTTTTTATACCAGTATTATTTCATTGCATTGGATTGTCTTTCAATAATTTTAGCATGTTATTTGAAATGGGCCTCTTAAACATAACATGTTTGGCCATCTTTAACTTCTTCTTTTTTTATCATAAATTTATCAAATATGATTTGCATGCTACATTAAATTGAGCATGGAAATTGGTTTTTGGAAAAATATATAAATCCCATTTTTCATTTGGGGTTCTCCATTAAATTCTATTTCTTAATGTTGATCCAAAGGAGGAATACCAAAATCATCATACTCACAAATCACAATGAGGAGGGAGAGATATTGATGATCATCTGACCCATTTTTCATATCATAATCTATAGTTTATTAATGATGTGTGCTCTCTCTTAACTTTTAAGGTTTTTAAAAATATACATTACCTCAGTTTCAATCATTTTGTCCATTTTCCATTTTAAAATATCATAAATATATTATCTGTTTTTCAAATATGATAAATTATAACACATAATATTTTGATAGATTCCACAATTTTTCACAACTTTCCACGCAACTACTAACTTTTTCTTATAAAAAATGTGCAAAAAAGGAAGTGAACTAATTAATTAACATGGAGGGAGTATATAATTATAAGAAGTGAGTATCACCAATTCATTAATGGACCATATAAAACAAAAAAATGGACTAAAAAATCCTCACCAGGGCAGAAAGGGCTTTCGAGTTTTTTCCTTATAGAAAACAGGAAGGCAAGGCAAAGTCAAATTTAAGGGATGTTTGCAAATGCTTATCATAATCACTTTTTATTTTTTTTTTATTAAAGTTGAAAATAATTGCTTTTAAGTAAAATTAAATAGTTTTTTGTATTAATAAATAAAAACAGATATATTTGATAATTTCAAAAATTATAGTATTTTAAGTTTCAAAAACATCTCAATAGATACTTAAAAAATTAAACATTTTAATTGTTTAATTTTAAAGAAGCTGCAATAAGCAGATTTTCCTAATACAGAAACCTACTTATGCTGTCGATAAACAGATAAATATTTAAAATTAGTACTTGCAAACACCCCTTACTCTCTGTTGCCTTTTCCCTCCAATCTTCCAGGTAATTTCAGTTCTATCCCTCTCCTTTTATCTATCTAATCTCTCACACTCAAGCCAAGTAAATATTCCTGCGCCAAAAAAAACTTGTTATTTGACTGATTTTGTACTCTGTGGTTGTTCGATTCTAGCTTCTGGTTACTTTTTGCTTGTTCGGCCGAGGCTGTTGAGCTGTTCGAATGTAAGGCTTTTGGTTGGTATCTAAATCTGTTTGTTGCGTGTTTTACTTATGAATTTTCTAATCTTTTGTTTATTAATTAACCTTTTAATGCTGCTCCGTTTGTTTTAGCCGCGTTCCCTTTGGATTATGCAGGATGTTAATGTGAATTTAATAACTCGCTCTTCAGTGTATGCATATTTATTACTACTTCCGTCACGCTATTTCCATCACACTTCATTTTGGTACGGAAATTAAGAAAGTAGATGATTAAGAATGAGATACGGATAAATGATAAAGTAGGAGAGAGAAGATGAGTGAGAGTAGATGATAAAGCTAGAGAGAGAATATGATAAAGTAAGAGAGAGTAAATGATAAATTAAAAGAGAGAATATGATAAAGGAAAAGAGAGAAGATGATAAAGTAAGAAAATTAGGAGAGATAAGATGGTAAAGTATGAGAGAGATGATAGTTATTTCCAAATTAGGAAGTGTGCCAGAAATAGCGGGACGTCCATTTTGAGAAAGTGTGCCAGAAATAGCGGGACGGGTAGTATTTAATTTGATTTTTGCTTCACAGTTATTGTTCAGTTTGGCAAAAAAATTCTGTAATTATTTTTATGAAGTTTACGTGCTTGTGATTTGTTGGATTTATTACCGAAGCATGAACACAATGAATATTTGTATGTAGACGTTGAGCATTTTGACACTATGCCTAAGATGTTTTGTTGTGTTTTTTTTTATTTTTTATTATTGACGAGGAATCCCAGTTAGTTCGCTCTTGTGCAATAGTCTGCTGTGACATGGTGATCGGCTCAGGCATAGCGTTTCTAGTGGGATTTAAACTCATGACCTATCGATTCCGGGTCACCCACCTTCACCGCTACGTCATTCTATGGGGACACTAAGTTTTGATTAACTACAGATGCGTATAAGGGTGAGTATGGCTTTGAAGGAGTAAGCTAGCTTTGAGCTTTAGGGTTGATGAGGAATTTGAGGTTATGAATAATAGCAGTGATATGGTTGCTATCTCTTCCCCTCACCATTCCGCGCAGTCTCCAGATCTGATCACTCCTACTTATCGATCTCAATGTAAGAAGCCTTTACCCACACATGAGATTAGTGTGGGACGAGAGTTGCCGCAGGGTATTGAGGTGTTGGGGTTTCCATCTTCTCTCCCAAGCCAGTACTGAGGCTGCCAGCGCAGTCTAGGAAGAGAGATCTAAGCGAAGAGGGTCAAGAGCTGTAGCCGGTGTTACCAGACTGGACATGTTAGAACCACCTGTGCCTACATTATCGATTTAAGTGGAAATCCCTACTGTTAGCCAAATAGGGGGAAAAAAATAATTTTAGCCATCCTATTAAAAAAAACACAAATCTAGCCATTTTGTCTTATTAGGCGCATAGACCGAGCGAGGGCCGATAGGGGGCCGATGGGTCCTCGTGCTAAATTGTTCATCGGCCCTCCTGTCGGTATTCTTTTCGGCCCCGATTATAACGGCCGATTTTCTTAGGGCCGAAAAGAATTTCTCCCCATCGGCCCCGAAAAGAATTGAAGGCACGTATTTACTGCCTGTTTTTTTCCCCTTCGACCGTTATCAGAAAAGAAAGAGAGGAGGGCCGACGTGTTTTGTTTCCCAGCCAAGAACCACCGCCGATCCATCGTCGCCGAGGGCCGAGGGCCGAGCCACCAACGCCGAGCAACGCCCGCCGAATAGCCATGGACGCCGATCAGGTTCCAGATCTCGTCCCTTCTTAATTTTATTTTCATGAATTGTTATCGAAATTTGTCGATTTGGGTGTCGAATTGTTTGCTATTGTATGTCATTGCTGTGAAATTTGGTATTGTGAATAGAATTGATTATGAGCGTTTTTTTGTCGAATTTTTTGGTAGAAATTTGAGTCCAATTACTGTCGAAATTTTGTGAAATTTGTCGAATTGATGTCGTTTTTTTGGTTGAATTGTGTCGAAATTGTCGAATTTTTTCAACAGCATCCTCAACGTTAAGTCGGACATGGGGCAGGCGGAGGTTGATTTGTACATGTCCTACCTTCGTCAGGTGTACAAGGATCGGGACGTGTTGGCTACTCCGGATTCACGTTATACGGTCATAGCAGGGTCGTCAGTTTTTGTAAGTGTTTTTTTTTCCCTTTTTTTCCCTAATTATTTTCCTGATAATGTGTTTGTTTTTCAATTAGACTGCGCTCGCGGACGCATAGAATACAAAAATCTATGAGCCCACTAGCGATTTCCATGAGCGCTTCGAGATGAGCTATGAAAATTGGATACCTAATCCGGGTTTGCTCGAGGCCGTGTTTGGAGTGGATCAAGGAATTGGCGGTTCACGGATGCCGTGGTTCAATGCAAAATTTGTAAGTGCTAATATTTTATTATTTTTTAACATGTACTAATTTTTATGTTCAAATAGGTAATTTTTCCGGTGTTGGCCGCCTCGCATTGGGTAATTGTCCGCCTGAGCATTGACTCCTGGACTTTGGAGCTTTATGACTCACTCAACAAAAAGGCCGACGCACATATTTTTGAAGTGAGGAAACAAAATCTAAAGCCGCTCCGAAAGCTCATTGGACGATTGCTAGATGTAAGTTGTCTAAAATACTTAATTTTCAATAGACTATATGTAAGTTATCTGAAATACTTACTTTCTTTTAATAGGCTTCTAGTTATTGGATGACTAATAAGTTCAACTTGACGCATCCGGGCTGGCGGAGTCCCAAGTTAATCTTGATGCCGCAGACAGAACAGTTCAAGCAACCAGATCCAAACAGCTGTGGCCCATTTACATGTATGGCAATCGAAAGACTCATTAGTGGATACCCTACACCAAAGTGGGGTAATCAGAAGACCAACATCAGAAGATATCGGGAGTGGATGGCGTGGAAATGCTTCGAACAATGCTACTACGAAACGACTCATTCCGATGATTAAATGTATTTTGTAATTTCGAACAATTATTTTGTATTTATTTTCCTATTTAATTTCTTATTTTCTAATATAAGATAAATAAATGAATTTCTAAAATAAGAATCAATTAAAAATCAAAATACGTGTTATTTTGATACGTAGTTAATTTATCAAATTTATTTATTGAATGTTAATAAGATGGCCGAGAGCCGAATGGACAAGATGGCTGAAAGCCGAACTCTTGAGGCCGAGGCCGAATGACCGAGCCCAAGGGCCGAGGGCCGAGAGCCGAATGGCCGAGATGGCCGAGGCCCTATACGCGAATGGGCGAGGCTGAGGCCGAATGGTCGAGAGCCGAAAGGCCGAATGGCCAAATGGCCGAATGGCCGAGGGCCGAGGCTTTATACGCGAATGGGCGAGGGGCGAGGCCGAATGGCCAAGGGCCGAATGGCCGAGAGCTGAAGGGCCGAGGGCCGAAGCGCAGAATGGCCGAATGGCCGAGGGCCGAGGCCCTATACGCGAATGGGCGAGGGCCGAGGCCCTATACGAAAAAGTAAACATATTACGATGTCAAAAATTAAAAAAGTCTAGCATATAGGAAAACAGAGAACAAGGCCGCTTCACTCGTTATTTCTCGTTCCAACATTGGGGCATCTTCTCCTTGTGTGACCTTCATCTCCACAATTACCACATTTTTTTCGACTGCGAGTTCTTGAAGCATCGCCTTCGATTCCGGATGGTCGACGGGTATTTCTCGGACGTCCTGCTTGACGCATAATCATTGGTGGAAGAACAACAATGTCGTCTATCTCCGGTGGGACACCCCACTCATTCCGAGGAGGTAACGGATTAACTACACCAGCATATATTGCCTTCCACGTCGCCGTCGTATAATAATCATTAATATGATTATACAAATTCTCACGGCGATGATACAAAACGGCAACAACATGACTACACGGCAATAGGTCGATTTGCCAGACGCCACATTCACACATTTCATCTTCAAGATTTACCCTCCACTGTCGATCACCTTCGTCCACCTTGTATTTATTAGAAGTCACCTGGGTAACCGTAAACCTCCGTGCCAACTCAACTTCACTCCGCATCCTCAACTCACAAGCCTCAGACAACGGATTGTTTCTGCAAATTGCTTTGACTCGTCGTTGATCGAACCATGACTCTATCATATGACGGATTGTCTCGAGCATAGCAATAATTGGAAGTCGTCTAGTCTCCAACAATCGAGAATTTATTGATTCAACAGCATTCGATGTCAGTAGACTATAACGACGGCCTTTACTGAAAAGTCTCGACCACTTCTCTGATCCGATTTCCATCAACTTTTCGTAAATTCCCGATTTCACCCGACGGATGGCATTCATTGCGTCATGGAACTCTGTCGACCGATAAGCATAAGCTGCTCGATAGAACGACCGGATTACCCACTCACTGTGTCTCGCAAGCTTATTTGAAAGATGGTAGTAACAAAGTCCGTGTTGTGCGTCTGGGAAAACCACACTTACCGCATTCGCTATGCTTTTATGTTGGTCTGAAACAATGACTAAACTATCATCCGTTGGAAATGCGGCTCTCAGTCGCATCATAAACCACGTCCATGAAACATCATTTTCAATGGGACCTACACCAAAAGCGAGTGGGAATATTTGCTCGTTCGCATCAAAAGTAGCTGCGACGAATATTATTCCCTTGTTTCTCTCTTTCAAATGGGTACCGTCCACCACAATAACCTTCCGGAGGCAGGTTAACCAAGGGGCATGTGATACACCAAGCGCCATAGATAAATGTCGGAAACGACCATCCTCACCAACATCAAGATCCGTATACGTTCCCGGATTAGTTAGTTCCAACAAATGCAGATATTTAGGCAGTTTGCTGAACGAATCAGCATGCCCACCGTAAATCATCGAAATAGTTGCATTGCGCGCTTGGAGGGCCACCCCGTACGTTGCTTGTATTCCAAATTTATCCAACAGATCAGCCTGAATATCAGCCGGTTTCATTAACTTGCTTTGACGGCGCATTTTTGTTCGCCTAGCCCGGATAAATCAGTTGTACAATTGTGGTCCTCAACCCATTTACTAACCTCCCAACACGTCTGACCTCTACAGTATGCCCGTAGCTCGAATGGACAATCAACACTTCTTCTGCACAAATATTCCAAGCGGGAACTACTCGAACGTTGCACCCTGAAATCCGCACCTTTTTCCAAATGGAATAGAGCAACAACAGCATAAAGTTCGTCTTTCGAGCTGAACATCAATCCTGCCCGCAAACTTCCGTCTACAACAGTATTCAAGTTCTGCGCCGCTAATGAATCGGCAACATCAAGTGGAATAATAGGAAGTAGTCAGTTGCTTGCTGCTTCTATGTTGTCGTATACAATCTCCTCATTTATTCGAGAATGATTGACTGGAACTAGCAAAGACATAAGTTGATTTACGCCACCCTCCCTCCGAATCCATGCAACAAAATCTTGTAACGAACAATTAATCAAGGCAGAAGGTATACATCCTCTTCATCATCAGATGATGAGTCCAAATCCGCCTCATCATCTGAATCCGACTCCACAAGAACATTCCTTTCGGGAGCCCGTCCGCCATCATTACTTCTACTACTTTGCCCCGTAAACCAACTAGGACCCCCGAAATTACAATTATCTACGGGAAATTGATTCTGGTTCGGGACACCAAATTCAGGATTTTGCACTTCAGGATACACAACAAACACAACCGGCTCTACGTCGATAGAGCACAGTCGCATAAGATCAGTATCATGACCCAGAATGGCCTTCATCATCCTGTCGGTTCGTCGGGAAGCAGCAGTATAGTAAATGAAGTAGTTGAACGGAAGGGAATCAGCACTGAGCCACCGATCAATACTTTGTCGAAGATATTCGAGTGAAATATTGTTTGAAGGAATGTAAACCATGAACTCATTGCCACCGACATAATTCGACTCTGCATCGAATTGACCGTTCAATTTCACAATAATTGATCGATAATCGGCCATTTCTATCAAGTTGATGTGAAGAATTGAGAAGAGTGGAAGTGAAATGAGGAAATTTTTCGTTGATTCAACCAAATCAGCCATTCTACGTCTTATAAGAAATTTTCCAGTCAATTTTCACGTGATAATCGGATTCGTGTAGTCATTTCACCATCGGCCCCCATCGGCCCTCATTAACGTGCATGTGACTGTCATATCCGACTAGTCATTTCAACAGATAAAGCTGAATTGAAACTGCATCTCCCACATGCCTTCGATCGGCCCTCCATCGGCCACCCTTCGGCCCTTCTGTACGATTGCAGGAAAAGCCATGCATGTGTCGTGTCGAATACTGTGTCGAATCACGTCTCGAAGAAAGGGATACAGGACCGATTGAGGGCCGATGAAGGGCCAACAGATAACCATATTCGGCCCTCCTTCGGCCATCACAAAAATGGCTCGGCTTATGGGATGTTCGGCCTTCGGCCTTTCTCCTCTCGGCCGATGTCAGTGAGGGCCGATGGACACTACCAGTCGGCCTCCCTTCGGCCGATGGGGAGGGTTCAGCTTTTTTCCTCAGGGCCCCATCGGCCCCCCATCGGCCCTGCGCTGTATAAAGACAAAATGGTTATATTTGTGTTTTGTTTTAGTGGACGGCTATATTTGTATTTTCGGTACTACTGTGCGGCTACTGCTGCAAATGCCTCTCGATTTAAATGTAATCAACTCTTCAATGATTGTTAGTTGTTACGTTGATAATACTTCATCCGTCCCGAATATTTATGTCTATTTGATTCTTAACGCATATTAAGAAAAAAATTAATGATATAAAAGTTAAATAAATTCTGGTATTGAAATATGAGTAAACTAAATTAAATTACTAAAAAGTTAATGACATAACTGTATTTGCTATTATAAATGTTGAATAAAATTATCTTTTAATACATTATCATATTAATTAGATTATGAAAGTTAGTAAAGTATTTAGTTAGGAATAAAAAAATTGTTAATAGATACTCCCTCCGTCCCGTTATTTGTGGCTCAATTGATTTCGGCACGGGAATTAAGAGAGTAGATGATAAAGTATGAGAGAGGGGTAGATGATAAAGTATGAGAGAGAAGATGAGTAAGATAATGAGAGAGTATGAGAGAAATGATGATAAAGTAGGAGAGATAATGTAATAAAGTAGGAGAGAGAAGATGATATAGTAGAAGATATGATAATAATTTTTTACCAAATTAGGAAAGTGGACACAAATAACGGGACATTCCTTTCGAAAAAGTGAGCCAAAAATAGCGGGACGGAGGGAGTATATAAATTTGGAACGGATAAAAAAGAAAATAAAACATATATATTTGAGAAAAAGAAAGCATAAAGTAATCAGTATATATAAGTCATAAAATATTAAGATATTAGTAAAAGGTACAAGCTCTTGATATTCCTTTTTTTCAAATGGTATTTGATTTTGTATATATAATTAACAGAAACGGCAACCGTCTTGTAGAAATTATCTTTGACAGCATTAAATCGTGGGCGGCGCTAAAAGTCTTTAGCTTGTCAGAATGTGAAAGGGACGATAACACAAAGCCTATCAGTCATCACTATTAATAAACTATATACGGTTTATTTAATTATATTATAATTGAAAAACACGCGATGGAATTTCACACCCCCATATTCTAATTTCACTCTAATCAATGTTGTACGATCTTCCTAAACTTAAATTCAAATTAAAAAAAAAATATTTCTTATATTAATTAAAAAGTCTGGCGGCGAAATGCTCATCTGAGAAAAGACAAACATATTTATACCCAATTCTTATATTTAACTACACTATATATCCAAGAAGACGAAAATACCCCTGCTTCTTCAATAAAGTGAAACGATGGGATGATCCGATCACGGTCGGCACAAAAAAATTGTGATCGGCACGACCCTATTGATCGGCACAATTTTTTGTGCCGATCCATAGGGTCGTGCCGACCATCACCATTTTTTGTGCCTACCTATAGGGCCGTGCCGACCGATAGGGTTGTGCCCATAATAGGTAGTGCCCGATCACAATTTTTTGTGCCGATCAATAGAGTAGTGCCGATCAATAGGGTCGGGCCGATCAACACATAATGTCGATTTGACAAGTTTAGGTGAAAATTTTGAAAAAGTGAGGGTATTTTAGTAAAATTGGGTATTTGCTAGATAGTTTTTAAATGAATGGGTAGTTTTGTAGTTGTAATAGTCAAATAGGGTATTGTCGTATATTAACATTTAATTAAATATACATATATACTATGATCCCGTCTGCCTTTTGTTTTTGCGTATATAAATTTGATGTGAACCGCCGCCGTTCATTATTTCTCCTCTCTATCTCGACTTATAGATTGATTGGGGAATTCAATTTTGATTTAACGGCGTTAAGTGGACGTGTAAACCCGAAGCACGTGATGGAGCGTTTCCTTTTGCTGAACACCATGCATTTAATTCTCTTTAACCATCAGTTTTTCGCTAAACCAAATTATCCTTTTATTACATTGACCTTTAAAAATACACATTTAATCAAATTAATAGGACCCCGAAATTAAATAATTCAATTTAGGGAAAGAGAATAATCACAGCCAACGAACCTGTCGGCGTTAGCGGAGGCAGCTATAAATATCCTCAAAACCCTATTCCCCCTCTCACGAAAAAACCCAATTACAGAAAAAATGGGGGTGGAGAAGCTCCAGAGCGACGCCGAGCCGCCGTTATACGCCACGAAGCGGCCGCATTTCCGCGGCGTGAGGAAGCGGCCGTGGGGGAGGTACGCTGCGGAGATACGCGACCCGTGGAAGAAGACCAGGAAGTGGCTCGGCACCTTCGACACGGCGGAGGAGGCAGCGCTGGCCTACGACGAGGCCGCCAGGAGCCTCCGCGGCGCCAGGGCCAAAACGAACTTCGTCTACGGAGAGGAGGCTCAGACTCCATCGCCGCCGCCGGAGCTGAGCGCCTCGTTCTGGCGGTTGCCGAAGTTTTTCCGGACGGGAGGCGAGGCGAAGGCGCCGCGATCGGAGTACAAGGGATATAAGATGGAGGAGGTCGGCGCGGTGGTGATGAATGAACAGGAGAAGAGAATTAGGAGCGAGAAGAAACCGTTTCTGTTCGATCTGAACATGCCGGCGCCGCTGTTTTGATCGCCGCCGGCTGCGGCGAGGTAGATGCATCGGCGGTTAAATACGTTTTTGACCCGGTCTAATGGTTTTCGACTTTTCGTCTTGTATTGGCCGTTGACGTATTCTGTTTTGTATGTACAGTCCAGATCAATTATGAAGAGATGAAATGTGATTCCAGCTTTTCTCCACGTGTTTTAGTTATCATGGTTAACAAGATCGAAGGTCCAATTATTTACTAGTATTAAAGTACATACTGTTTTTAAAATATTAATAAATCCTAGGAGTAATAAATATATATAAATAAAGATTAGTAACATTATATAAACTAACTAATAATAATGTAATTTACAACATTATGTCATAAGGAATCTTAGAGCATAAGAATGTTTCAACAAAGAATCATGCAGCAAGAAAATGTGATTCCCCTAAAATCTATGTACTACTATTACTCATGATAAGGGGCTGTTTGTAGTTTCACTTATTATAGGAGTAATTGATACTATCCCGAAAGTATAAGGGCGAAAATGCACTAAACCCAAAACTCTATTCAAATAGAATAATAAAAATAATTAATTTAGAAAATGAGACTTTGACTTGAAAAAATCATAGTAATTTTCTTCCTTAGGCATGCATCTCCTCGTCTGGTGACTTTATTTCTCTGCCGTTTCAATATATATTCTACTAAGGTGTATGAATAATAGTTGTGGATTTTTCCTGCCACACAATAACAAAACATATAGTACATAGACATAATTTATATATATGTGGTGGAATGTATTTTGGATCAATTTGTTGTTATTGCATCATATAAAATAAGAAAAAATTAGTAACAATGTCCTCATTGGATGACATAACGGTCAAAGTGCTAATTATGTGATTCAAGAGTTATGAGTTCAAATTTTATTGAGGTTGTGTGAGTTCACCCTATACGCATAAAAAATAACGGCCATTAGTTTCTCAATTAAAAAAATATAATAAAAAATCCGACTGTCGAAATTTTTTTTAAAAATAAAATAGTAGAACTCGTTGGAATAAAAAGGTGCAATTTTAGTTGCCACTAGGGATGGCAAAATTGCAGGTCGGGTCTGGGTATCACACTACCCGGACCCGCCCCGCCTTGTGGAACTGTGGACCCGCCCCGCCCCGTGGACCCGTACGGGTCCACAAAATTGGCCCCGGAACCGGACCCGTACGGGGCGAATCCTACCCGCCCCGCCCCGTGTAGAACTGCCCCTTTTTTTTCTTTCACTAATTAAAAATAAATAAACAACTACTTTCATTACGAAATACATACTCGTGAGCCGTGATTACAATTTCATTACGATAAAAGGCGAAAAAATAGGATTATACTATTAGTCTATTACACATATAATCCATTTCAATTAAATAATAGAAAAAATTGCATTTTAAACATATATATTTTAAAAATACTTATTTTATGATATAGTAAAAATTGCATTTCAATTTTGAATATAGTATATTGAAGTTTAGAAATATAAATATTTACATATTATAAGTTAATTATGTTAGATGTATTAATTTAGTATATTATATTTTTATATATTAATATTATTATATATCTAGAAAAATAACGAATGTGTGTATTAGCTCAACTGGAATAAGTTCATGTACAAAAACCATTGATGCAGGTTCGAATCCCGCTAGCAACATTTTTATTGCAGGACGGGTCAAGAGTGGGTCCGGGGCGGGCAGTTCTGAACGGGTCGGTTCTACGCGGGGCGGGGCGGTTCCACTGTCGAAACCGGAACTGCCCCGAACCCGGCACGGGTCGGGTCCGGAACCGCCCCGTTCTCGTACGGGGCGGGTATTACCCGCCCCATCGCGTACGGGTCCAAGTCGGGTCCAACGGTTCCGGATCCTTTTGCCATCCCTAGTTGCCACAAAGGAAAAGGCAATTTGTTGATAAGTGGATTCAGAATGTGAACCAAACAAGTAGTAAGCAAATTCCGTAATCATTACTAGTTCCATCTTTCATTTATTCTGCTTATATTCGAAGTTTAAAGACAATATAATAAGTACCGAGACCAGATACATAGATTGCTTAAAATAAGAATTTGCCTTATCATTTTATAATAAAGTTTGAAACCTCACAAAATATTAACAAGGGTAATATCAAAATTAGAATTATTTAAATTAAAACAGTCTCCACATTCAAGAATATTGACTCAAAACTATTGTTACTATCTTGAAAACAACACTTCGAACATCTTATCTTATAAACTACCTTAAGGCCATCTCCAATGCATTCCCTTATTTTAAGCCTCCCGTATCCCTATTTTAGTGCGGAAACAGTGTTTCATCTCCAACGCTATTCCCCTATATTTTCCCGTAAAAAGGAATATTTCATAATATTTTTTTTTTATACTCTTATAAATCAAATTAAAATACTATTATATAATATCTTTAATTATAACTTCATGATATAGTATTTATAATTGTAATTTAATTATATAATTAAATTAAATATAATAATATATTTAATTTGAAAATTTAAATTAATTGCAAAAAAGATAATTTAAATTACTTAAATAAAAATTATAGGTTACATGTGCATTAAATCTTGTCCATCTATTTCAATTCAAAAAGTTAAATAATTAAATAATTACTTAAATAAAAATCATAGGTTACATGTGCATTAAATCTTCGGGCACGGGAGGATCCGTAGATGATATTCTCGATTATTAAATAATTATTAGATGTAATTTAAATATTTAGCATATTATGTAATTTTAATTAATATCGACTCATGTATTTTCCTTTAATTAATATTAAGTCATTTCAATTAATATTATATTAATTATCTAAAATTATTCTAAATAAAATTAATTAGTAATTAATTTATTCTAAATTAAAAACCATTATTAAAATTATTAATCTAAACCCTACATATAAATAACCCTCTCACCTCACCTCTCTCGTTCTCTCTCATCCGCGTCTCACCTCTCTCGCTCTCTCGTCCGCCGCTCTCTCAAGCTTTCTCCCTCATCAATTCTCCCTCTCTGATATCATCCCTCACTCAACAGTTTCACGTCCAACATCACCGCCGGTACCTCCTCTCAAACTTTCTCCTCCACCGCCGATTCACCGCCGATTCCTCCTCCACCGCCGATTCCGCCTCTCAGAGTGTCGGTAGCCACTCCAGGTTGCCATTTGTGAAGAAGATGAAGAAGGAAGAAAGGAGTTCGAAAATTATGGTTTTCAAGAAGAGGTATTCATTTGATTTTACAGTTTTGTAACTGAAAAACTAAATTGTGCTAAATTTATATTATTTTTTCATATTAAATTTAAAAGAAAAAAGGGATAGGGGAGAGCCCAAAAGTAGGGGAGTAGCTTTGGAGGAGGCCATCAGCCCTCAAAAAAAAAATCAAATTTTGGCCGATGGCCATCGGCCATAAGTCAGTAATTTTTTTTTAGGCTATTGTTCATAAAAAAAATTATAATTTTGGTGAATGGCCTCAATTAGTAAATATTTTTTTTTTCAGTTTAGGCCATTAAAACTTAAAAAAAAAATTATAATTTTGGCGCCGATGGCCTCAAGCAATACACATTTTTTTTTCAGTTTAGGCCATTGTTCATAAAAAAAAATTTATAATTTTGGCCGATGTATCAATAAACATTTTTTTTTTAGTTTATACCATTGATCATTAAAAATATATATATATATATAATTTTGGCCGATGGTCTCAATCAGCTTAGGTATTAGGAGGATCTAATGAAGGCATTCGGCCCTCCATTACTCCCTCCAAGGGGAGTTCATCGGCCCCCATCGGCCCTCCCCGATGGAGGGCCTATGGACTCCCCCGTCGGCCCTCCGTCGATGGAGGGCCTATGAACAGCCCCATCGGCCCTGTGCCGTATAAGGATAAAATTGCTATTTTTATATTTTGTTTTAGTAGTTGGCTATAAATGTAAATCTATTTCTACTTTTTTGCTACTGTTAGAAATGCCTTCTTACAACCAGTAACCCCCAAATCTTGGTTTAGTTTTTGTCTTACCAATCTCTAGAACTAGAAGCCTTCAAGTAGCATATGTACAGAACCAATCAAGTCTGAATTAGGCAAATGATTGCTGACCAAGAATTCCATGAATACTTAGGCGTTGGCCGACTGTGAAGGCAGCCTCGGGTGGTTGTGTTCGCCTTCATAAGTAACTATGAGCATCGAAGGATCTTCCAAGCATCGCTCCACATGCTTCCTAGCCGGGCACCCTCTCATGCTACTGCATTTGTAGTATCCCCTGCACATCAAACCAACCACCAAACTTCATTCACAATACTCCAAATTCAGTCATTAACAGCAGATAACAAAGAAGAGATGGATTCAAGTGCTAGACCAAACTTAACCACTTTATATCAACTAGTATACAAACCATTGATCAACAGCACGAATAAAGCGTATTACGCGTGTCTATAAATAGAGCCAACAACAAGTCATATGGAGTAAATTGAGTGAAATCCATTTGGTACTTTTTGTTTGTGCTGTTGATCAATGGTTTGTAGATTAGTTGGCATAAAGCTGTCGAGTCTGGTCAAGTAAATTCACTTGGTTTGAATACTATACATAAATATCCAGATATAAACAAACAGAGATTCAAAAACCATAAGCAAACAATACATCAACCAAATTTCAAACCACATTCTATACATAACCATAATAGGCCAAACAATCATGAGCAATCAACGAGTGGAGAGTTTACAAAGCCATACCGCGGGTGAGGGGAACCTTTGATCGGTTTCTGGCCATACTTCCTCCAAGAGTATTCATCCGGAGGAATATCAGCTATCTTGTTACTTGTAGCAGGCACTTTGATAGACCTTTTCACCCTGTGCTTCCTGTCCATACAGCAAACAAATCAGAATACATTTGAACACCTGAAATCCAACTCATTGACACCACATACACAAGCAAAAAGCAAAAGCAGGCACCTCTTCTTAGAGCAACGGCATCTACCACTGCCCCCACATTTGACACTTCCTGTTCCATCCTCTCCCCTCCCAGAGCACCTCCTCTTGTAATGAAACGAAGCCTGATCAGCAGACCGTGCTGCACTGATCAAATGGAAGGTTCTTCCATCCAAATTAGCCACACTCCCATCCATACTCAACGATGAGATAAACGACCTAGTTGAAGACATGGTAGGAGTGCAGGAGGAGCTATCTACATTCAAACTAATGCCGCTATTACTACGCCTATAAATAACTTCACCCTGCTGCTTCATTTGCTGCTGATGCTGCAAGAATTGGTAATTAGGAGTCGGCGTTTGTTGGGCGAGGCGAAGATTCTTTCCATGGGAGCTCAATTCCAAAGGTCTTCCCAATGTGAGAGAGTTGTTGATAATGGATGCAGTTTCCTGGCGTGGAGGATTGAACTGAAGCAGCTGAAGGGGCTTGGGGTGGTTTCGGAAAGAGGGGGTTTCGAGGAATATGTTTTGAGGGAAAGAAGGTTGGATTTTGTTGCCCTTTCTCCCTCTGGCATGGCCGCAGCTAGAGTTAAGGAGAGAGACTACTTTCTTGAATTTCTGCACAGTCTCCCCTGTTTCTTCCACTAAATTTCTTGATAAATTTTGATCTTCAGGATGGTTTAACATGTTAATCACTCTATGGCAACTTTGTATGGCTGCAATATTTGCTTTCTCAACCTCCTCCATCACTTCAACCTCCTTAACAACAAACCTAAAATTTAGAGAAATGGTTCAAAACCCTAATTCCCAATCCAGAAGGGGAAAATTCCAGTGAAACATGAGAGAGAAAAAAGGCGTACAAACGGAAGAAAGGTGGAATATTTCGAAGTACACTGATTCAACAGAGGTGGAAACTGAATACCCAAATGCCGAAACGAAGAAACTCAAGCGGAGATGGAAAAAAGAGGTTCATTTATGTGGAGTTAAAATCTACTCAAAAAATCTTTGAAAAAAGAATCAAAAGCCAGAAGAGAAAGCATAAAAATCAAGGTACAAAGGGAATGAATGAAGATTAAGAACCAAAAAGAGAGTCTGCAACAAGGGACCATGAGTTGGAACTTTTGGGTGGTAATGCTGTGAAATTAGCCCTAGATTCTTTGAAATTTGCGTTTTTCTGTGTTATGTTTATGGGATTGAAAGATGTGAAAGAGACTTTTTGTTTTGCTTTGGCATAGAATTGACACGACCCAGAAAATGAAAATTACAAAAAGATGCAATCTTTGGAATATTTATACTCGTAGACTGCAAATTATTGATACTGAGAGAACAATAAATGCGTTGTTGTAGAGAGAAAGAGGAGTGCTGATGATGGCATTAAAAATGTCACTCTTTGGCAGCAAGAGAGAGAGAGAGAAAGCGGAGAAGTGAAACTGCCGTCTCTGTCGCACATTTCAAAGATGGGTCATCTGGATTTAGTTTCTCATTTAAGACTGAGTATTGATTTTGGTGTCTAAACTTTTAATTTTTTTGAATTTTGTTGTCTTTATTTTAAAAACTGTGAATTTGGTTCCTAAATTTATAAATACTTGCAATTTTGGTGTTTTTAATTATTTTAATGAATAAATAATATTAATGGTGATTTAAAGAAGGATAAAATTGCAAGATCATATAATTTTTTTAGAAAATAATCTTTTTATAATATAATACTCTCTCTGTCCCGCTATTTCTGTCCTACTTGCCTAATCGGGTTGTCCCGCTATTTCTGTTCTCTTTCCTAAAATAGTAAAAATTACTTTTAAACATAAAATGAATTGGGTCTCCCTTACTCACTACTCAACCCACACATTCTTATACTCTTTCTCTTCAAAAATCTATCTCTCACTCGATTATGTTCCGCTCCGAACTCAGAAAATTATGATTTTTATCTTTTTGAAAACTTTAGATTATTTCTTCAAATACAATATAAAAAAATATAAAAAATAAAAATCGATTGCCTTTCACTAGCCTTGCAAAAATTTGGATAATTCTCATTTCTTTCCACCAACCACTCCTCGAAAACTGTGTCATTTTCTTTATACAATTAAAACTCATAAAATACACACTAAATTAAAATTTCTTAATCTCCATGCCGAAGTCAACTGGGACGTTTTTAGCGGGACGGAGGGAGTATAATTTTAATAATTATAATGATTTTAAACTATTAAGACAATAGGCTATAATAGTTTAATAGTTAATGTTAATATATTTAATGATTTAATAATTTATGTTTTTATTTTCAACAATTAAAATAATTTAATAGTTTATTTTAATTTATGTAAATAATATTTTCTGATGTTGCACAAATATTACAATACTAAAATGAGTTTTAAGAACTGTCTTTATAGAAAATTGAATCATATACATAAAAAAAAATCTTAGTAAAAAAAAATTGTACTACATAAATCTTAACGATATTTAGTTTTTAATTCTTAAGAGTATTCATTCACTAATTGTATTTACTAATAAATTATCAAAAAAAAATTTAATGAAAATATTACGTATTTTATGATTTTACCCTTCTCAAAATCATTATGGTATTATTTAATTATTAAATTAATAGAAGACACCAAAATCGCAATCATTTCTTAAGTTTGGGAACTAAATTTGTAATTTTTAAAGTATAAGCACCAAAACTAAAAAAAGTTGTAAGTTTAGGCACCAAAATGACAATTCACTACTCATTTAATGATTTTATTTTCATATACAGTACACCCTTTCGGCCCTTTGAAGCCGCAATAATTAATAAAATTGGATGATAAATAATGAAAAATGAGCAAACGATAAAACATGACAGAGGAGATGAATGAGATAACGAAAGAGTAGATGAGTAGAAGATAAAAATGATAAAGCATGAGAAAAAAATGATAAATTATGAAAGGATTTGTAATTCTTTTGGAAAGTTATTTCTTTTTTGGAAAAATGATACATCCCGAAAAGTAAAACACGTCATTTTAAATTAGACGGAGTGAGTAGTATAATACTCCCTTCCTCTAAAATGAAACATCTTGTAATTTATTTGAAATTGTCTTATACAAATATTTTATTTTTTGAAAAGAAAATAAATTATCTTACACAATATATTTTTTGTTGGTCTCATCACACTACTATCTCTATTAACACATAAAAACAAAATAAATACCGCGTCGAAAAGAAATATTGACTTTTCATCAAGAGTATGGGAGAGTACTATATAGGAGTAATTATTTAGTTTGTTAGAGCATCTCCAAGGGGACTGCAAAACTCAAAATGCAGTTGCAATATTGGTCCAACGGAACTGCAATAAGAACTGCAAAACCCATAATTTTGCAGTTTTTGTACAGTAAATAGGTATAAATGGGTTTTTACTGTACAAAACTGCAAAGATCTATATGCAATTACAAGTTTTGCAATTCTACCCCTCAATTAACATAAATGATAAATCCAAACCAATTATAACATAACCAGAGAAGAACCGTTGCTTGCCCCAAGACGGCGGAGAGTGGCCGGACCAGAGAAGAATCAGAGAAGAACCGCTGCTTGCCGAACCAGTCTTGGCAGATGATTTTGGGCGGATTTTGGGCGAGAATTTTGGGCGAGAGAGAGGAGAATTCGCGTGGAGAATTTGGGGAGAGAGCGAGAGAGAGAGGAGAGGAGCAGTGAGAGATAAGAACCAGTCTTGGGCCTCTTGGATAAGATAATGCTCTCATCGACTTCTCCCAAGTCCCATCAGCGATAATTATATGATTTAATATATGATTTAATATTATTTGATACATAATTTAATACAATGGCAGAGATAATTATATAATTTAATATTATTTTAATTATAAAATTGTGTTATTAATAATTAAGTTATTTTAAATATATTAAATTTATATCCAATATTTTAGTAGTAGGAAAGTTGAGTGTATCAATGTGTAATTAAGAAAAATATGTAGGTGGAATTGAAAGGTATTTTGTGAAATGATATAAAGAGAATATTCTTTTGGGTTTGAGTTCGGGTTAGATGGTTGGAGATAAATTACTGTTTGATGTGACAGAAACTGGAAAATGGGTATTGATTTTAGGTTTATTGTTGGAGATGCTCTTATAGTAGTAGTTATTTTATTTTTATTAGAATTTGAGAGTTCGTATTAGTGCGACGCTTTCGGTTGTTTCGAGGCAAGACTTGTGTCTTGTCCTTTTGCTTTGGGGGCATCTTTCCCTATTTTTAATTCGGACCAGCAGTTACATCTTCCTACTTCCAACTCAACACTTTTATTGCAATATTTTCAACCAATAGGCATTACTTTCTTTTACATTCTTTTATACACATTTAAGAGTAATTTATAAAATAGCCTTCACCCATAAGTAAAATATGTAAAAAAAAAATATCATCTCCACAATAATGAAGATTGCTATAATTTTTTCACTTTTTTTTACTGAATCAGTACGTACCATGATCAGTAGTATATGTCTTTTCAAAAATATATATTATTATTATACTTAATCAATCACTAATACACGATAATTGTGTTGTACTCATGATTTAAAGTAATTTTTGTTAGGTTTGTGAAAATTATTATGAAAATATTTTATGTTATCTTAGATGATTGTTTTTATGTAATACCACGTTTTCAAGTATAATAATAGATATTCACATTGAATGTATTTCATTTAATTACATCAGATGTCATTTATAAATAACAGATCTGTGAATTATATATTTATGAATTTGCTAGCTAATATATTCTTACGGGGGTGATTAGCATATGGTAAGAATTTAATTATCCAATATGTTAGTTAGGAAGCATCTTATTATTGTATATTATTTTCTTGATTAATTAATTCTCTTTTTTTTTCATGATGAGAAAATCTATAGTCGCTATTTTTTATGCACAAATGGTAAATTTCACACTCACGCATATCAGGTTTGGTGAATTTTGAATCTATTCTTAGGCCACATGCTAAGCACATTAACCACTATTTTAATTGAAAATTAGAGTTTCAAGAAAAACACATATTGATCAATTAAAAGTGTGGCGGGGTCTCAAAATGTACGAAACTCGTGTAAAACTTCATTGTTTGTGATTTTTTAAAATTTAATATTCCACACTTTTAAATTGTACTCTCCCATCACGTTGTTTGTGTGACTTTTCAATTGAAAAAGTAAATCATAAATAACGAGACTGATGTAGTTTTTGTCAATCTACATTTACTTTTGTATAAACTCCTTATTTGAATGAGTTTAAGTAAATTTCACTAATGAAAAGAAAATGAATTTCTCATATTTACTTAAAAACCATGGACTCGGATCTGTAGCGATCATAACCTTCTCGCTTGCACATTTGAGCCGTTGCAGCTTTGCCAATAGTAACATGACACGTTGTTGATACCGCATAGTAAGACGACACGTAGGCAAAGCGACATACAGTATAATTACCTGGAGGATGGTGTCTATCGTGCGCCAGAAGTGTGATTATCGTGGCCCTCTGGGGCCCACAATTAGGAACACTCGTTGACTTTAGTGGGTATAGAACTCCCCACTCTCTCTCTCACGAGTGCAGTACACGCGTATAATTCCCAATTTTTTAAAAAAAAGTATATTAGTGAAATAAAATATTAAATATAGTTAATTTACAATTTTAATACGAACTTCAAGTTTTGACGAGTTAGTGCACGAACTTCAAGTTTTGGCGAACTTCAAGGTGTGCACGAATTCCAAATTCTTTAAGGCCGTTAGAAAAAAATTAAAGGACCATACTTTCGCTGAGTTGGACGCATAGTTGAACAAAACTACCACATCTTTAAATAACGGCGTCATTTTGATATCAAGTCACAAAAGTTTCCTCGGTAATTAAGAACAATAAACATAACAAGTAAAAAATGATTCTTACTCACTAAAAAAGAAAAATACCTAAATCTAACACTAAGGCCCCGTTTTGGGGAGGTTATCAGCAGTTTATTTTAGCTTATTTTAAAAATAAGTATTTTTACGCGCGTTTGAGAGAGCTTATAAAAACAACTTATTCTAAAAAATAAGTTTTTTTGACTTATTTTCATAAGCTGATAGGAATAGCTTATGAAAATAAGGTGAAAACAACTTTTGAAAATAGATATGCGTATCAAATTCCACTAACAACAATTTTTAGATTATGTTTTTTTTTCTCTATTTAAGTGCTTATATGTTGATGTATCCAAATGCATGCGTCTTATTTAATTTAAGTACTTATGATATAAGCATTTTTACCATAAGTACTTATGTCATAAGCACTTATTTAAGTTATTTTACCAAATGGGGCCTAAATCATAACGATGTCATTGTATACCTCCACATAGGTATCCAACTCAACAATCGAAAAAAATTGGGGATTTAGTCATGTCTTCAATTGCAAAAAATTAATTATAAAGTTCATACATTAATCCGCCAAGATCTAAACTATGTATTGAAATTGTAAATTGATTATATTTCATATTTTATTTCATAAATAATCCTTTAAAATATATATTCATTCCCTAATAAAATCTTTCAACAAAAAATGAATTAGTCGAAACTAGATTCATGAAAGCCTGCATGTTATCAATTTTGAGATTTGTGTTGTGTTTAAAACAACTTAAATAATTTGCTTCAGGGCTTTTTGTAAAAATACTTATTTAAATGTTTGGAATGTTTGTTTTTGCTTTCATAAAGCTTAAAATAAACTAGAATAAGTAGATACACATTAGCTACTTAAGGGATTCTTTTAAAAGCAGAAGCCAAAAATAATTGAAAAACAACTAATGAGAGTGTTTGGAATGCAATTTTTTCTACAGTTAAGCCGTTTTTTTCTAATATTATAAACACTAACAACTTTTGCTCAAAAGCAACTTTAAACATAGATAGCTAAAAGTTGCTTATAAAAAAGCTATTCCAAACACTATCTTATTTATTTTTATTTAGAAGTAAATAATTATATATTTATGTTATTCGTTATTCCTTTTAATTTTCATAAAATCCATTTGATTAATCACAGTACATGAATTTTGGAATTCTTAATCTATAGTTTAAATAATGTGTATTATTAAAAAAAATTGATGAGCACAAAAATAATCCATTTCATAATATAATAATACATAAACAATATAATTAAGATTACTAATAACTATCTAACTGTACATGCTTGAAATTCCAGCAGTCAGTGATACAACTTTGTTTTCGGTAAAACTCCATAAATATTAACTTAACCCCCTAAAAACAGAAGATAACAAAAAGTAGAGATAGACATATGGTATATCTTTATCTTTGCTCTAGTCTAGTCAAGTAATTAGTGGAGAAAAATCTTGATTAATTAGTATTATCACATGATACCATTACCACTATCACCATTATCCATTGAATAAGCTCACATTAATATCCAGTCAGTCACAGCTTTCTTTTACATTTTGACTATCATATCAAACCTTACTCTCACTCGCATTAACCTCTTTACCAACTTTTAATGAACTATGCCATAATATCATTGCTTCTTGTAAGATACACTATATTCACAATGTTAATTAAAAATTTCAAGTTAAAGGGTCGAAGTAGAGACAAGGGAGTAACAATATCTGTCGGTGGGTCGAACGAAGGGGAAAAACATAGTTGAATTAAGACTTTCAATCCCCACTAATATAAAATTCCAATCCTCTTGACCCCCTTTGGCTCTGTATGCATTTTAGCAACGGCATGATTCTTTTTATTCATAAACAAAACTGTATGTTGGAACTTATCTTATTGAGAGTATAAAAAAAGCAAGAATTTAACGCAATTCGAAGGCCAACACTTTACTTTTTTGCATGCGAAAAAACATATAAAGACAAATCTGGTCTTCGGGATCCGGGTTTCAACATTATACTACAATAATGCATCTTCATTCCATTTCGAGGATTAGAATAGTAGTAGTAACAACATTATACTACAATAATACAAGAAATGATGTCCCGTTGGAATGGCATAGCGGTGAAAGTGGGTGGCCCGGGACCGATAGGTCATGGGTTCAATTCCCACTGGACACGCTATGTGTGAGCCTGTCACCCTATCACATTAAGGGTGGTTTAACTCTTCTGTGTGGTTTGCAGGCTATTGCACAGGAGCGAGGTTTACCCTGTGCGCACCAAAGGTAGCTGCTGCAGGTTCCTCGTCAACAAAAAAAAAATAATACAAGAAATGAGGGATGCAGCAGTAGAGTAGTAGTAGTAACAACATGAGCCAAAAATCTCTGGGTTAGAAACCAGACATTTGTGAAACAATTCCCACAACTTTTGTAATTCTGTTCAAGGATTAGAATAGAACTATTGTTTCCTTCCCCTTCCTTTCTTGGATGCTTGTACCTCCATCTGTTCTTTTCCACCAACTTCAGATATATCCGCTGCAGAGTATACAAACGATGTCGTCAAAATAAATGATGCTGGAAAAGTATAAGAAAAGAAACAATCAAGATTTGGGAACTGTCATGCAAATAAGCTGGAAAATATCAATCGACATCTCCGTCAAGAACCATTAAGAAGATCGCAAAAAGGAAGTCGGCCTATGGAGTCCACTATACGTGTAATGCAGAACTGGAAAAAGAAAGAAAAATCAAAATCCTCTTGATTTGTAAAAACTGGATGTAAACTAGAGAAACTGGTGATAGCATAATCTAACCACAGCATACATCAATTGACTATGCTGTCTCAGCTATACTGCAAATCTAAGTCAAAATCTCTTTGTATAACTCTGTAGATGATATATTATAAAGAAAGTCACTATGCACAAAAAAACTAAAACTAAATGTTTTCGATGACACAAACCTATTAGGCTATTAGATGTACTTGGCAGGTAGAAGTGGTCTCTAGAAACTGAAAATTTTCTTATATACAGAACTAAAAAATTCCCTAAAGTTAGCAGTTGCAAAGAACTTCCAAGCAACGATTTCAAAATCATCTATACAGATTTAAAAAACTACCATCATTCTTGTGCTTCATGCACATTGGCAGGGTTAAGTAGTTTCTGGAAATTGAAGAACTTCAACTAAATAGATATATAAGCATGTTAAGCTTTGCACATTGGTAAATTTTCTTTTTAGTAGTGTCCTTTTTTAGACTAATGCAAATGCGAATTGTTCAACAATATCATTATATCTACTATCTCGAAGGAAATAGCATGTTACTCCCTCCGTCGCAAAGATATTGTCCACTTTCTTCCCGATGCGATTTTTAAGGAGAGTTGCCAGTTGTGTGTAAAGTTGTGGGTCCCTCAAATAAAGTGTATGTACTCCCTCCGTCTCACTCCAATTGTCCAATTTCTTTTTGGCACATAGATTAAGAAAGTTGGTGGTTGTGTGTAGAGGAGTAATAAAGTGGTGGGACCCACTAATTTATAGAGTATTGGTTACTAAAAAAGGAAAGTGGACAATTGGAGTGGGACAAACCGAAAAGGAATACTGGACAATTGGAATAGGACGAAGGGAGTAATAATTTGCCAAAAAAGGAATGGACAATATCTATAGGACAACTCGAAATGGTATACTGGAAAATATCTTTGGGACGGAGGGAGTACATAACAAACAACTCAAAGAGGGAAAAACCACAATCAGTAACTGCAGCTGGCATATCATGATTCATGAACCACTTGTCAAATAAGCATATTAAGCTCCAAATATAATTGAAATAATATTTTGACTAAAATCATGCTAGCCTGCTTAACACTTAGCATTCTTGTTCTAAATAATATTTTGCAGTTTACTTTCAAAAACATTTGAACTACTGCCTAAACCCTCAAATAACCAAAAAATGACAAGAAGAAAAATTACCAAACTTCCAATCCCTACATATTTACAGCATAGGCTACAGAAATTAAAATAAACAAATCATAAGTTTCCACTTTCTTCCTCCTCCAGCCCTTTCCGTACAAATTGACTTGCGAGATAAGATAATATTCAAGTAGCAGATAAGTGTTTGGATTATGAGAACTTCAGTGTAAATTTTACCTTCAGGTCCATTAGCCATCAGAGTGAAGAATATATTATTGAGCTTCTCCATCTTTTTAGCATCTTGTGCTTGGTCTGTCTTAAACTTGATACACTGATAAGAAAGCAAAGGGCCATCATTTAAGTGGTCACAATTACCCACAACTTCAAATTCTATAGTGACGAATGGAAAAAGAATGTGTTATGGAACTAACAATATAGTCCACATATCTTAGGCAATGGCGAGTTTGTTTTTACGAGAAGATTAACTATTAAGTAAACTGGATGCTACTGATCAACTGATGAAATTCGACTTATATCCGGGAAAGATAAAAGCAACCTAAGGGATGACCTATTCAGGAACATAAATTAGCATTCCTTTGCTAGCATTTCACTGTCAACAGTCTCGGAACTAGTAGTTTGGCTATGGTACCGATGGAAGAGTTGGTTTTTGGTAAACTATGCATTGTGCTTGCTGGGGAAACACAATACATGTCAATATGGCCTCTGGAAAAGCACACAACATCTTACATAGAAAGGAAAACAACATAAAAATTCACAATCTCAACATTCACCGTACTACTCAGAAAAATGATACTTTCCCTTCCTACTCAAATACTAATACACATTAAACATAGCCGAATGAAGAGGCCAATTTATGGTAACATTACATGACATACAAGTGGACTAGAGCAGGCAATCAGAGCTTACCCAAGTGTGCAAAATTTTCATACATGTAACTGTTTTTGAATTACTGAAGAATGACCATGTATTCGATTTCTGACGCAAAAGATGTTCATGAATAACAAATTAACAAGTAAAAGAAAAAGCTGCATATAAAATTGGATTTTTAGAAGTCCAGACAACTGCTAGTTTATACAGTAGGCTGTTAGATATAGGTTCAGAGAGGGTGCAAAGAATTTATGCAGCATACTCATATAAGCTTGTACAAGGTGATGATGTACTGGTGAGTATGCTGGAAGTAGACGCATAAGGTGAATGCTAGTGATAACATGGAATTTATCTGTTTAGCTAGTGATAACATGGAATTTAGCTTGCGGAGAAGTGACTATCTTCTGATTCTTACATCGGTTGACAAATACTACAACATTATTTATTTGAAAAGATTAACCTGTTTCCACCAATTATTTGCATACTTGTCATTTAGTTATTCTGTTAAAAAACTTATGGATAAAAAAGAGAAACAGATAAAAGGATGCACTGAGCCTCTAATATGGAGACAAAATCACTAGCCCAAACCTGAACCCTGCCTAGAAGAAACTTCTGCACAATCAAAGTAATTGTAAATTGTAATTCAAATATTTCCCAAAATCACACAGACACACACAAGGACTGGCAATTCCAGTATTTTAGAGGCTGCAATCGGCTGCTTTAGAAGGTCGAGGGGGCATGATCTTGATAGGAAATAGTACATTACGCATAACCCCTAACTCAAACTACTGTCGGTAAAAGTTATCACTCCTCCAAAATCTTGCCGAAAATTCAACAAGAACCCGATTTAAATAACAACAAAAATGAACGCTCAACTTCAACAAATTTATCAACGAATAATATAAACCAACAAACTGCAGAATCAGCTAACAACAACAATATGAACATTGAAAAATAATTAGTAAAATTAGAGAAATATACTGCGTTGTAGCTTGTACCTCCTTATTATCAGTGACTTTCATAACCAACTTCCCATCGCAGTTCCTGTATTTCATCGCATAACGAGTCTGTCACACCCAATTCAAAAAAAAAACACCAATCAGAATTTCTCAAATCACAAAGTCAAGATAGATACACTGAAATTGCAATCAAAGAAGTACTCATTAAACGGAAACGAAGTGCAATAAATTACTTCATGGGGGCTTGCACGAAATAATTGGACCGATTTATCCAGAAAATCGTCCCAAGAGACGATGTACACCATTCTTAACCCCAAATTGAAACCAGTAAGTCTTTTTTTGTTTGATTGAATATGGTTCTTATTTTTCTGCAGTTGCAGAATTATATATACATTCGTTATTCCGCCATTTATTTCATATGCTATACAATTTCTTTCGTGTAATATTAATTAATTAAAATTACAAAATTTTGTATTCGGAATCGGATTCGGAGCTCCTATTGTTAAAATATGGACACTATTGTATCCAAGTAATGAAATAAATTGTTTTGACGAATTGAGGTGAATTAGTATTTGAATTAACAATATCACCATGTTGTTGAATCTGTAGCGGCGAGGAATAAATTCAGTTGAGGTGAATTAGGGTTTAATGAGCAAGGAGTAAGATTTACGGGAGTACACATCTTGAGTAGTCCATTAACCGTGCCATAGATAAATAAATTGAGAAATCCATATCAAGTCCAACTCTTGTATGACGAAAAGAGCGGGACTAGAATTTAGAATTTTCGGATGAAAATATGCAAGGGAATAACAAATTTTGGAAAATGATATAAAAGATGATATCCAAAAAAACACAATTTTGGATCCACATATGAAGACGAGTACATATGTAATGTAATACAATGACTAAACCATGCCACGCTTTAGACATTTCAGACTTCAAAAACCTCAGCTTACTCTTACCTTCCAATGCACGCTTTGGAAGGAACCCAAATGCACGAAGCCGGAAAAGCAGCTCCGATGATTTAAGAATGAGGAGGTCTGCGAGCATATCCCAATACCATCATGAACTCCTTGGCAGACGAGCCAATCGTGGTTCTGACTCTCTCTGTACCAGTGGTTTGAAGCCACAGATCGACAAGATTATTCAGCGTAAGCGTTGGGATGACCGTCTGACCCATGCATTTGATGTCAACCTGGGAAAACATCGATTGAAGCTGTAAAACTTCGATTCTTATGTTTATATCAAACAAGCTCAAGCTAGACCGAATGGTGTTACCTCAACATCATTTGTAAGCTCTAACTTCCTCTTGAGGTACTTTTGAATGAAAGAAACTGGTATATTTCCATCCCTGTGAAGAATGCAGAAAATAAGATGAGTATAATACGGAGTAATAAATCTTAAAAAGGGTATGGTGATCAGTCTGCCATCAGCGATTCATTACTACAGGGATCAGGAACTCACATCTCTATCTACCATATGAGTAACACTCCAGATGGACAAGGTAAGGTAGGTTTTAATCAAACTACAGAGTTTGCCCAAAAACACACGTTTAATTACAAAAGAGAATTTAGAGATATAATGTTTTTTTAGAAAAAAATGATGATAAGAGATTGTAAATAAAAGCCCCAGATTTTCAGCAGGCATCATCAGTCAAATATAGCTGATATGCAAGAGGAAATTATGTGGCATTACAAGTCTTATCATTCGCCAAATTCTTAACTGTAACACATATTTAGGCTTTGGTAGCTGTGACAACCCGAAGCGTTACAGCAATATTTCCAGAAAGATAAATTATGATCATATTTTTTGCACCAATCACTTACCAGTAGGTTGACCATTGAATCAGGCATAAATATCCACTAACATAGAGGGTGAATGGCCGAAGATAGTGGCAGAAAAGCGAGAGGATCAACTGAAAGTTTAATAATACGTATAAATCGCAGTAACTACATGTACAACGACACTGTTTACCCAAAACACAGTCTGAAAACTGTCGGTATCCTCTAGCATAAGAAATAGCTATGGTCTAGATTTAACTACAAAGTATGATGTGTTTGTTCAAAAAAGTGGGATATAAGCTATAATCCGACAGTTATCAATCAAAACTATAATTAACCATGCATCTAAGTATTCAGGCGATGGTGAGATTACATCACCACCGAGTCCCCAGATAAAATGGATAGTTCATGCACGAGCAAAAAGCTATCATGCAAGTGGATCCAAGCATTAACAATTAAAGCAACTCTCGAGCTTCCGGATGCAAGCTCCATAAGAATTCATCAATGAAAACCTAGAATTCTGTAAGCAAATTCTTCCAAATCTGGCTGGCTGGCTGGCTTGGGGGGGGTGACTCTATTGCTGCCAAGATTTGCTGAGGTCATTCAATATATATGATGTCAAAACAGATTCACAAGAGAGGGACAAGTTTCACGGTTTCACCCCATTACAAGTGGTATGCATGTTTGATGGTTCTAAAGGTACATAATACTTATTTAACCACCAAGAAAATCAGTTCATACGATTTCATTAGTTTCCAAAAATACGGTCAAGCCAATATAATGTAAATTAAGATTGAAACAGTTAAAACAATAACCAGATGTAAATGTCAAGAGATTATGGAGGCTCCAGGATTTGTATAAGAACGAAAAAAAGAAACATAATTAATTAACTAGGACATCTAAAACACAGCTAACAACTAGGCACTATGTTATTGAAATGACACGGGAATAATACTGCTAATCCCAATAACATAGGCTGGCAGAATAATAAAGGGAAAAAAACAATATTCAGCACAGCTAGTCTCATTTTCCACTAATGATGCTTTCTAATTTCCTCTTTCCCATGCCCAACTGAATATATGGTTTTATTAGATATGCTATAATGAGACGTTTTTAGTGGTTAATGTCAAATCAGAAGCATTAAACTGAACTGTCAGAAGAACAAAAGGCTGTAGCCTGTAAGAGCTAACAACTTACTTTATTCTCAAATAACTAGCCGAAATCTGAGGCAAAGGCGCTCCATCTCCCTCCCTGAAAAATTATTTAAGAAATCAGATACATGAGTATATAACTTAATTTTACCCTCCAGAAGATGCAATCTTCATAAGGATCAAGATTAGCTACTTACTGTTCGCTAATAGCTACTAAGGAAAACCAAATGGGCCAATTTCTCCTGTCAAATTTAGCACTGGAAGCATCCAGCACAACCTGTGGTGGAACTCTGAAATTTCCAAAATTTGGCGCTTTCTTTTGGACTCTTCGTAACTTCTTCGGCCTCTCAGTTTCGGGAGGGGTAGGCTCACTACAGTTCTTCTCGTCTTTAACTTTTAATTTCTTCCTCTGTTCCTTATTTTTGGTTTTCCTGAGAAGGCCTTCCTTCTCATAAGGGTTCTGCTCTTCGGGCTTGATGTGAGAATCTTGAGTGTTGAACTTAGAGGACTTGCTCCGATTTGCTGCTTCAACCAAGCATGTTAAAGGCTTCCAGAGATCAACTTTTCCTTCCCAATTCTCAGAACCATTCTCTCTTTCCTTATCAGGACAATGGGTAGATGGCCCACCAGAAGTGGAGTTCTGTAACAATGTCATTAAGCATATGCACATTTGTACATCGGTTGGAATATATGCAACAAGATAATCTAAGGTATAAAAGAACTGATGCATGATGTTCACATTCTTCTAAACTACACACACCTGCCTATTGTTCTGAGTGGAATTGTTCAGCATTTCTTGTGAGCTAGAGCTCTCAGGTTGGTCATCCTCAGAATTAATAACAGGTTTTTCTAAGGTAAAGCTAGATCCCCTTGATGCTTTTCTAGCGACGGATTTTGATCTTCTCCCAGTCATGCTGACCTGTGTTGATATTCTGGGGGTACTGACCACCAATGATGAAAGAGATCGTTCCTTTCTCTTCGCAGGCAATACAATAGGTGTCACTATCTCAGGGGCCTTAACCTTTATCCTCTTATGAGGAAATATTTTTGCCCTCACATCTTGCAGATTGTGATCTGGCCTGGTCAGAAAGATACCAAACTATTAGCGACATGATAAGGAAACCCTTTAGTTGCCTCCAAAGTCCAAACACAGAAATCTGCAAGTTTATAAGGGTAAACAGCAGGTGGGAATAACACAGATATAAGATAGCAAAATATAAGAGTTCAAATACAAAACTTCACTCGGCTTCCCTGATAGACGCGAGTTTCTATGTCCAACAAAGGGCAATAAAGACTGCCCAAAAGCTTGTTTGATAGGTGTGCTTTTGTAGCTACATCAAGTAAATCAAAACAATCTAGTAGAACTGACCTCAACTTCTCCAATGGTACGCATCCCAAATGGATATTGCATATAGGACAACATTCCATTTCCTCATCTGAAAGCTTCTTGTATATGCATTTCCTGCAAACTATATATATCATGGAATAATATCAGGCGCCTAATATTCAATATTAGATAAACATACATAAAAGCATACAAGAACAAATTACTCAACTGTATGGACGAGAAAAGCATTAAAATGCACACATGATATCAGCAGAGTTTTCTTGGCATAAAATATAGTATATCAACATTTCCTGACTAATCATAAAACTGGCCACATGTTGCAGACAAATAACAAACTGAAGTGATAATTACCAGAAAAGCCTATCAATTATTCCAATCCAAGATTTCTGTAATATTTTTTTGTCAAAACATCATCACAACAATGAACCACCCAGGCACCCATTGTCAGTTAGTACGTTCAAGTTCAAGGTTAATGAACAACCTTGACACATGTCGCAAGGTTTGAAAGAAAGCCCTACCCAGATCTATCAATCATAAATAATATGTGGTTAAAGAAGTCTTTCAACTTTAAACCAATAAATTCCCAAACCACTAATATTTTCGTGAATAAACGAGAGGAGATCATCCTATCACCTTCAATTCAATTAAGCAGCATTCGATATATCACCACTACAATTACGAACACAACAATTTATTCCGCCTCCAACAAACAAATTCAGCGGCAGAAAACCTCGCTAGAAAAGACCCCCACCAAAACCACACAACTGAAGGTGTTAAAACTGAAAATCACAAGCAACCTATTAACAAATCTGAATACCCAGATCAATAAGTCGCAATCTAAACCACGAAAACCCAGATGCCACCAGAAAAACCCAGGTCAAAAAGGGCAGACTCAAAACTCAAAAACCAAAATTGAAATACCAAACAACACCCACGATTTACGACTGAATCACAAATCGAAGAAAATAAGAGAAGAAATGAGGAGCAGCAGCGGCTCACAAGTGTGGAGGCATTCGATAATAGTGGTGGCGTCGCGGAAGAGTTTGTGGCAGAGAGGGCATGTCATGCATGGTGCCACCGCCTCCCTCCTTACCTCCACAACCTGGTGCGACATCCTATGATCCAATTCACCCAATTCGACGGAACAACAGCACCGCGTTCGAACCCACGTTATCTTGTGCGATGCATGCTAGCCCAGCGCGTAAGACTTGGGATTTACGTCCGTTTCCTTTCTCGATCTACTCCATCTGCATTAAACCCATAACTGAAACCACAAAATTATCAACACGGACGCATTTACCCATGAGCTACGGAGATGAGAGACAAGGAGTAGGAATGAGGCAAGGAATTAAGTTGTAGATTTGAGATGAATTGCTGCCATCAAACCTGCAAATCGAGGACTGATTAGGGGGAAACGGGAACGTGAGCTCAAGGCTGAAGAGGTGCCGCCCTGTGAGTCGTGAATGATCTGTGTGTGTGTGAGTGCGTGTCTGTGTGTGCGGGGGAGGAGTCGAAATCGAGAGAGAGAGAGAGAGAGAGAGAAGGGCTTTGTTGCTACAAATCGGCATGAACCAAACATAAAGACTTTTTAAGTTGGTCGTATGTATCAATATTCTACTATTTACTATTTTAAGGGGAAAAGAAGTTGATGTGTTGTAATAAAGTTTCGGCTATTTCAAATTGAATTTCTACATTACAAAATAATCACATTTTCCTGATAATTGTTATTTCAACGCTTTCATTATGATTGATTTTTACTTTTATTTTTTACAAAGAGGACTTTAAATATCAATGTATTTAGGTCCCTTTGGGAAGCTGCTTATGAACATTTTATGCTAAAAAATTAGGGCTTTGAGCGGATTTTATAAGTTCACTGAACCTCTCTCCAAGATACTTTCCAAATCGGTACGTCTTTCGTACGGCTCAAAACTTTAGCTTACAGTATCTTCATAAACTGACATGACATTAATAGTTTCTCCGAGCTTATGTAAAATTTATATACAAATGTAACAAATCTTTCCATAAACATGCCATTTTCAAACTGAAACTAATTTTAATTGATTTTAGAAAAAGAATTGAGACCGACACAAATAATAAACATTTGATTTACGGTTTATATTCCTTTTGAAATCATGCAACCATCAATCATCAATCATCATCTTTCCAAGGATTTGGATAAATGAAATTTTAATTAATTAAGGTTCTCGGGGTTGTGTTCTATTAATTCTCTTGAACTTGAAATATATTATTTCGATCTCACAATTCTTACTCTACTTTCTTTACGATTCATTCCATAATTCTTGTTCTATTTCCTAAAATAGAAAATTATTACAAACTTTATTTTAGGGCTCCATATTTTACACAAAAATAACAACTCTTCTAAAATAATGCACCCAAAATAAATAGAACAAAAAATATAGTATGGAGGAAACATTAACATCTATTTTTATTCAGATATAAAAAATCATAGTGAATTTTATAGTTAAAGTGGTGATTAAAAATCATGGCACATTTACTGTAGTTTATATAATTACAAACAAAATACTAACTTCTCTCGTGCCAGTAATGTCGAGGAAATAAATTGGACACGATATGTTCAAATTAAAAGGTTGAAAAATTAGCATATCGAATATTGTTTAGTGATTGGTACAAGTGAGAATACACAATAAGGAAAAAAAAACTTTTGAAGACGATAATGATGAAAAATAATGAAGAATCATTAATTCCTACGTTCCAAAATGTCATCTTTTCTAAAATGTCATCTTTATATATATGTCATCTTTTTTTAGGAATCGAGACCGTCACAAATCATAAATTCCACCTTTATCTCGATTAAGTTGTCTTAATATAAATGTCATCTTTTCTAAAATGATAACATCAACTTTACATTGAAAAATGAGGTGAACCCTCATTACTCACTACCCACTTCATATTCTTATACACACTCTCTTTCCAAAAATTTATCTCACACATGATTCTGTTCCTATCCGAGCTCAGAAAATTATGATTTTTATCTTTGGAAACTTTAGATTATTTCTTTAATTACCACATTGAAAAAAAATTAATTGCATCAATTATACCTTAATAAATTTTGGATGAAATCTCATTCCTTCCCACCAACCATTCATAAAAAATTGTGTTAATTTCTTAATACAATTAAATCTCATAAAATATATATCTAAATAAAATTTCTTAATCTTTGTGCCGAAAAGAAAATTGATATTTTTAATTGGACAGAGTTAGTATATTGTTTCATATTATAGATTATATTTTTTTATTATTGTTCATAATTGATTATTGATTTATTTCATATGGTTAGTATTTAAATTTTAATAAATATAAATTAGTTAAGAAAAAAACACATAAAATGGGTAAACCGAAAAAATGGCTCCAAATTGGAACCTCGTCGGATCCAAATTCCAATTTAAGTTTGGCAGTTTTAAAACCGTCAGGTTCAAATTGTAACAATTTTAAGTTATATTATTTCCATCGATTCTCAACTCCAAATTTTTAAGGTATATTTTGATTTTACACAAATTATTTTCAATATGTGCATCTAACTTTGAACTATTATTTTCAATATGTGCATCTAACTTTGAACTATTATTTTCAAATTGTAAATCGCTTTATTATTATTATTATTATTATTATTATTATTATTATTATTATTATTATTATTATTATAACTTTGAACTATTATACAATAACCACTTATATCTTATATATATAATAAACACTTATATAAGCTGTATATGCGTTAATTGATTTAGCGATGTTATGATTTTTTGAAATTGTTCAGGAAGGCGATATTCGTGTCCCATGCTTAAAATCCTGGAAAAGAAGATTATTAACCTTTTAATATTTTACGGAAAAATATTTTTCCACCTTCGCGTTGATTAGTTATTATTTTGGCTTGTTATATTAATCAAGTTTAATTTTAATTTACTAAGCCGTGAAACTGTGTAATTATATTGATCACAAGGTTACAGACATTTTTAGATGGCAATTTACAAATATTTATTAATTTCACGTTATACTGTGGTTTATATTATATATTGCTATGTGCAAATAATAAATCTACTAGTTTCTTATTTGTCTAGCTATCATGTTACATGATTTAGATCAGATACGAGTGCTTGTCGATATATTATCACGAGGTCCCTCTTTGGAATTATCACATTATATTGTACATTAGAATATATGAAATATAACAATTCACAATTATGAAATAATCAACCCTTATTAATTAATACTCTCAATTATCAACTGAAATGTGATAATTAAAAACTAAAAGAATAGTGAGCTCATTTATTCTAAGCTTCTAGCACAACCAAATGGTGAAGTAACATTTATAGCATTTAAGTTTGTTGTGAAAGAATCAAATTGTAGTTGTACCAACTCGTATCAAGGAATACCAAAAATGAGGTGAAGGACCCCAGCTTCATTATTATTTTGCAATATGGCACCAACTTCCGAAAATTAGTGGAGGAGAAGAGAGAGAGAGAGAGAGAGAGAGAGAGAGAGAGAGAGAGAGCATGTAGCTATAGCCAATTTTATCCGAGTAAATAAAACCACATTTGAAAAACAAAATTAGTCAAGTCGGAAGCTAAAAAACACAACATGCTATGCTAATGGTATATGCAGACATAAGAAAAATCAAATAGTAACAAAATAATTATATTAAAGCGGCGACGAAGATCAAACTTTTATCCTTGTAAGAAGAATTACAACATGGCAAAAACGAAATGTCACAAAAAGAAAACATGACAAGTAAAATAAGATCTAATGGCCAAGACAAGAAACTTACTAAGCCTGATGGTAGTGATGCAGCTTGTACAACAACACTTTCCCAGCAGCATTTCCCACCGCCATGAAACCTCCGCGAGGGCTGAAATCCGTACAGCTCGGGTACTGCACAACGGACTGGTTAGGAGGCGGCCAGTTTGAGAAAACAGTTAAAGAGGGGACATGAATCAGCTTCATGCTGTTCTTCTTCATGCGGGAACTGATGGCAAGAATTTGTGCGTCCGGATTAAACTTCATAAAATCGACCTTAGTGGTCAAGTTATCGATAACTTTAAGAGGCTTTCTCTTCCCACCGACGAATTCATCTCTATTGTAGATGTTAACAATCCCAGTGTCTGAACCAGCAGCGAATAAATTCCCAACTGGGGAAACACTCAAAGCTGTGCCAGTTAGACAACCTTCATCAGCGCCTTTGTGGAAGCACGACCTCGTTCTTAAATCCCAGTGGTAAATCTGCCCATCACCACCGGAGCTCAGCAGTTGCTGTCCATCACTAGAGAATGCTACTGATCTAACAGTTCCATTCATCTTCAGTGTTCCAATCAGTTCTTTCGTCTTGGACGAGACTAACAGAATGTACCCTTCATTTCCAAGAAATGCAATGGTCTTAGAATCAGGACTGACCTCAAAAACTTCCAAGCTCTTCTCATCCCTTCCTACAAGAGGGCCTATAATATCCACGGTGGCTTTTACTAAATCAAAACAATAAGCAAACTTCCTCCTTCCTGATATGATTGCCTTTGATCCATCAGGCAAGAAAGCAGCCTTCCGAATAGGACAATCCTCAAGAAAAATGCTCTGCACCATCTCATTTTTCTTCCCATCAACTTGAAAGAACTTCAATGTTCTATCCAACCCACCGACAAGTAGCAACTGTGCATTCTTGTGGAACTGAACAGAATTAACCGGACCATGGGAAGTATCCTTCATATTAGCATCAAGCAATCTTGAATATTCAAGAAGCCCGGGTAATAATTTTGCACTCCTCTTTAGAACAAGATCCTCGTTCGTCCTGAGGATATCATCAGCAGATTCAGGATGCTCATAACCACTGGCTACCACGACCCCATCTTCCTTGTCTGAATCATCTTCAGAATTATAAATCAGCCGAAAATTGGGCTGTGCCCAATCAGTGCCAGGGTTCATCTTCATATGCTGAGCTCTCAATCTAGAGGCGTATGTAGAAGCAGAAATAACAGATTCGCCTTCTTCCTTCCTCAGCTTCCGTAGTTTATTAACTTTAGCTATATCTATACTAATCTTCTCCTCTTCATCATCTACCCACACAGGTTTTCTTTCATTGTTCCCACGTTCTTCTGCACTCTCTTCTTGGCTATCCATGTCCTCCTCGTACACAGGCAGCATACTATTCCCAGACCTATCAGTGAAGAACAATGCAGAACTGTTATCCACTTCCTCTCTAGCTTCTTCTTCATCATCCTTCCCAAACTCAACCGGTGAATGCAGGGATCCAAACAAAAAGCTCTCGAGCTTCTTCATCTGTTTCCCCTCCTCAATTTCCAACAGCTCATCATTCTCTTTCTGCTCTTTCTTTCTCTTCTTATTCCTTGTAGCATCTACAACAATCTCATCCCTATTTTCAACCTCTTCTTCTCTATCTTCGACAAGTGCAATCTCATCATTTTTCGTTACCTTTTTCTTCTTCCCTACCTCCTTAGGAATCGCATTTTGAGAAATTAAGCTCATTTTCTCCCAATCCACAAACTGCTCCAACCAAATCAAAATAGTAAAACCAATCAATAATAATCATACTGTACATATCTAGAATTTCAGAAACACTCTCAAACACATAAACAGACGAACTGATTACTCACCAAAATAATCTACTAACCAATAAAGTTAGCAGGCCCGGCCCTGAGGGTGGGCAAGCATTGGCGACCGCCCTGGGCCCCAAAAATATTGGGGGGCCTCTAATTTTATTTTATTTAGATAGTAATAATTTAAGGTGTCAGGTCGGTTCGGGATCAGTATAACCAATACAGGTTATCAGTTAACCGATCCCGAAAAAGTCAGAAAATGCATTCCAAAGCCGATACCCCTTCGGTTTTCGATAAGCAGAACCGAGTTCGGTATTCGGTTATACCACAAAAAAACCGAAAATAATGTGTCTGAATCTGATCAGACTCTAATTCTAAGGCTTCATTGAGCTGATTAACATCCATTCCAATAAAGAATTACATTCATCAATGATATATCTTGATACTTTTATGCTTTCTTCCAACATTAATCCTAAACAAATATCCCCAAAGGTGTTTTCTTTTTTAGCAATTTTACAAAAATATCTTGACCTAATTCACATGATTCCTCCGTTCTCCCTATTCCTTCAATTCCCTATCCAGATATACTCAGATAAAGACACCAAACTGAATCATAGAAATTGACAATTTGCCACAATAAATTAAGAAACAAAAATTGGGGCTATACAGAAAGAAAATCCACCTTGTATACCGCAGCAAGGTACCTATTCAGATTTGAGTAATTTCACACTTACACTTGCCGGCGCCGAGAAGGCAGAAGGGGGGAGCCGAGGGGCTGCGGGCGACTTAGTTCTTGCGGCGTGGCGGAGGGGCGGCGGTTCGGAATTGCTGGGCGGAAGACGGTAATCGGGAAGGGGGCGGCTGCGGACTGCTGTGAGTTGTGGGGACTTGGTGAATCTGGAAGGAAAATGTGCCCTAAATTAATTTTGCGGGAAATTTTCATTTTTGCCCTAATATTTTGGTTATTTTAATTTTAGTCCGTTATTTTTTTAGAATATTTAATTTTGTTCCAATTTTTAAAATTGTTCTAACTTTTTCGATTTCATGACGTTTAGAAGCGTGTTTACACGCGCTTTTTAGTCCGTTATTTTGGTACTTATTTCAATTTTGGTCCATTATGTTTTAAAAATTCAATTTTTGAGCCATTTTATTTTATAAAATTAATAATATGTATATTTAAAATAAAATTTTTTGAGGTTTCATATTAGTTACATAAATAAGTCAAGATAAAGCAATTGTGGGTAAATGATAAACCAAAATGGTACGTTTGAAAACATGAGCAACATTGTGGATGTTGCAGGTATGGGGCTTCACGATTACCATTTGATTGTGAAACAACCCATGAATTTGGGCACAGTAAAAGTGAATCTTGCCAAAGGTATGTGTTAAGTTCAGACTTATTTTTCCAAGTTTGAGAATGAAGAAGAAATGCGTTTTATATCAAGAGACAAGGTGGATACACAACAACAAAGCAACGACCACGGGATCAACGACGGTGCGTGGTGAATCGGCGAACACCGACAAATGAAAAGTTGGGGGTTAATTTTTTTAGCTTTGACCTATATTTGTTCGAATAAAGTAGAAACTACAGTTTGGAATGTCTATTTAGATCTTAATTACAATGTCAAATACCAAAAAAACTTTTGAATTTAAATAACCGTTGACTAATAGAATTTTTAGTGGAAGAGGAAAAATAAATTGTTTAGATATCATTTCCACAACAAGAAAGTTTGAGGCCAATATCCGTTAACCCTAAATATTTTAGGGATCTATTACGCTAATTTATCTTTCATTTTCTGTAAGCTTTCGAAGAATAATATACCTAAATGAATCTTTTTTTATATAGTTGTACATACTTAGAAATTAGAATGAGTTTTTTTTTTTTTTTTTAATTCATGGAGCCGCTACCTTTGGTGCGCACAGGGTAAACCTCGCTCCTGTGCAATAGCCTGCAAACCACACAGAAGAGTTAAACCACCCTTAATGTGACAATAGCCTGCAAACCACACAGAAGAGTTAAACCACCCTTAATGTGACAGGGTGACAGACTCACACATAGCGTGTCCAGTGGGAATTGAACCCATGACCTATCGGTCCCGAACCACCCACCTTCACCGCTATGCGGTCCCAATGGGACAAATTAGAATGAGTCTTTTTTTTTTTTTTTTTTTTTTTTTTTTTTTTTTTTTGATACGTGGAACCCGGTGCTCGCTACATTCGGTGCGCAGACTGGGTAAACCCCGCTCCTTGTGCGAGCCCGCAAACCACACAGGAGAGTTCAACCACCCTAGGCTAACCATAGGTGACAAGCCCATGAAAGTTCTTCAGGTGGGATTGAACCAGGGACCTATCGGTCCCGGGCCAACCACCTTCACCAACTTTGTCATCCCAAGGGACAAATTAGAATGAGTCTTTTTTCTATAGAAGATGGAGTATTACTTTGAAAAAATATTTTATCATTTTTTTGTAATATAAATATCAGAGAGTTCGAAGGTACCAAAATAAATGGATTCCCACCAGAACAAAAAATTACGGTGAACTATTGTATTATAGATTAGCAACTTTGGATAAAAAGCGTTTGTTTTGATAGTATAATCTTTTTAATGGCGCATTTGCAAATATTTATCATAATTTTAATAAACACTTCTCATGCAAAAAGATTTGTGTGTCACACTTCATAAAAGTACATATGTGAAATAATACAAAACGATTTGTGTGTACCACTTTTATATATTCTTATATATAACACACCAAAAAAAGTATATAAATGTGATAGGTCCAAACCTTGGTGGGCACCCCATGTTGCCTAGATTTGAAGTTTTACATAATATCCTTAAGAAACTATTTTACTAAGAGAATTTCTTCTTTCTTTAGCTTTAATTTACCCATTGTTTTTGTAGGTATTCGAGGAACCAGAATCTTTGCTTTAGTGTTTTCATTCGGAGAAAGAACATCATATCATATTATATTATCTATTGTGATTTTTTCACAAAATTTAGCATATCCAAGTTTTTTTTTTTATAATTTAATCGACAAATAATATTGTAGCATATTGAATTTATGTCATGTAATGTGTCGGTCATGTTGCATGGGAGTCAATGTAAACTCAATTTATCAACTATGTAGTTAAGCACTAATTAATAACCTCTGAAGTTGGTGTTAATTTTGTCAATAAGCGACATGTATGGAATATGATACCATAACACATGATATTACAAATATACACAATAGCTTTTGAATTAAAACAAATTAAATGATACTCATAACATATAAACTGTAATAGACAAATCAAATTACCAGCAGAAAGATATACATAGAGTGTGCATGTTCTTAATCAATGGCCTTCATATCGGCTCTACTACCACACGGGTGTAAACACATGAAGAATTCACATTTATATTCAGTACATTGAAATCCACGACAACCATAATCCTTTCTCCGCTTGCAGACATCGCAATGCAGCTTTATTGTCAGAAGTTGGTATGCAACAGGGTGGTGGTGAAACGGAGCGACGTCATACCGTTGTTCGAACTTGATGTTCCGGTACTCGCCGGAGGCGACGGGGAAACAGTATGGATGGACAGAGAGGTCGCAGGTGCGGCAGTGATACATCCAACTCTTAGGATTCATCTCTTGCTCGCAGATATCGCAGTAGAAGCTACTGGGATGGTTCTTACTCGCGTCGAACGTGAGCGGTAGTCGGTGCTTGTCCCAACCAGGGTTATCGACGACTGCGGGCAACAGAGCACAAGAGGAATGCAGTATGATATCACAGATACCGCATTGATAGCAAGTATAGCCATACGTGTTGCGACCGCACGCGCCGCACAGACGTTGATAGTAATTGCCATTTCTTGTAGTTTCCATATTGAGAAGGTTGAGATGATGACGTGGTCCGCGTAGGTGAGCTTTGTGTTTTATGGTGTTAGGCAAAGAAGCGCACTTAATGTCTACCTTGAACTCGCACTTTGTGCATTTGTAGAAGAGCCCATTTGTGTAGATACGACAGATTTTACAGTAGACAAAGTCGAGTTTGGGACGAGTTTCAAGGGTTAGGCTGTGATCAATGTTGGGGTGGAGTGGATGAGAGGGAATTTGAGGGGGTAAGTGGAAGCAAGCCCAATGGAGAAAGTATTTGCATTCTCCACAACTCAAGTATTTATGTGAAGATTTTTGTTTCTTGGGAAATAGTGGCATCGTGCACCCATCACATACTAGATGTGATTTGTCTCCATAGTGAAAATCACCATCATCACTATTTTCTTCTTCATCACCGTCGTCGTCATCATCATCATCTTCTTCTTCTTCTTCATCATTTTCTTGATCATGGGGTGATGATGAGACTAAATGCAATTGATGATCATGAGTATGGAACTTATATTTTCCATCAACGATCTCATTAGGTTTGGACGGCATTACTTCTCCTATTTTAGTAACAAAAGAACCGATAAGCTCTTCAACCAGGTTATTTATAGGAAAAGTGATGACGCCCGCATCTTCAGCTGCATCTTCTTCGATGTTGATTCTACAAAGTAGAAATGCAACAAGAATTCATTCAAAATAATAATAATAATAATAATAAGAGAACATATATATTAAATGGTTGAAGGATGAGAAGGATTAATCCTTACGAGGTGGCGCTCGACATCCTAATGGCGCATTTGATATGAACAACATATCTGCAGGTTTCACAACGATAGACCCAATACCTCGGCAACAAAGCCTTCAAACATATATCACATGTGAAATTGAATTTGATATATTCAAGCGGGAGATGATAAACGAGAGAGAGCGGGTGTTCGTGGTGATCGTAGTGCGTGGTGGGACTCAAGTGGGCACAACTATCGTGGATCCAGTAGTGGCAAACCATGCACATATGGGAGTTCCCTTTCTCTATGGTGCCGCAAGCATCACACCTCAACGAGCAAGAGCGGCCTGGCCTCGATAGCGACGTCAGTTGATGCTGGGGGTGGCTCAGGTGAGGAGCGGAGGTTGGTAAAACTTCCAAATTGTGGGCGCACCCTACGTGGACTTGGAACCCACATCGGTCGGCGCCAGCACAGTAGTAGCCAATTCGGTACACAATTTTTTCGCGGACTGCACATATGGGGATGTACATCACCTCTTTTTGTATGAGGGTGTGTTGAGGGTGCATCAACAGCTTGATCTCTCGCGGCATCTCTGCGCATTCTTCATGTAATATGGGGTACCAGCAGCCCTCCCGGCATACGTACGCCGTCTCCACGGGGCGAATGTACCTTCTGCATCCATAACACATTCCATATTTTTTCCCCACTACACTCAGAGTGAGGGGATGATGATGGTAGAAATGATCGATACTCTCCACCTCATTTTCTTTTTCTCTCTCTTCACTCATCTTTCGCTTCTTCTCACCTTGAGTCTGTCTAATTGTGTCTTACTTTAATAGTTTCTAGTTCTATAGTGCTAGATTCTTTTCTTTTTGACTACTTGATGCTTAGGGTAGTAAAAAAGATAGAACATAATTTGAAACAATCAAAAGATTAGAATATTTCAAACTTCAAATGTGAGCAATGAATTTAGCTTTTCTTTTTTTTGGATGAAACTACAAATGATTGAAATAAATCCAAAAATTAATTCTAAATTATATTTTTTGTATGAACAATCGTAACTAATATTCGTAAAGCTAAATAAAGCACATATAATTGAACATGAAGAAAATTAATATAATTCATATTGGGGTGTCATTCTTTTATTAGTACATATGTTTATAAAATTATAATTCCGAATTAAGATAAGAAATGCCAAATTCACAAGTAAGACCTTCCGTTCTTAAATTTATAGTAAAAAAAATCGACTTATGAATACACGAACAAATTATATATGAAATGGGCTTAATTTGAGATGGTGTGTTTTTAATAGCATGGGAGACCAGTGAATATACATTATATATAAGGCTTCTGGCCATCTTTTGGATATAGAGTAGCTGATACATTTTCTAGACACGTTTTCTTTTAATTCTTATCTTAATTCTTTAAATCCACGCTTAAATTAAATTATTAAAAATATTTGTAGAAATCAAAAAACATCACAAATGATGTCTCTAGCTTTATTGATGACACGCAATTTAGTGTGAGAAAGTAATTTGAGTAATTATTTTCACAGTCGTGTTTGTTTCGAATTTTATGCATCACTGAAAGCAAAGAACTTTAATACCCTAAACATATGATTATGATTATGAAGCTAAATGACTTTAATAAAAGAGTCACTGTACTTTATAGCTCAAATGATATAGCGATGATTTTATAACCAATATGATCAAAATAGGTTAACTCGATTTAGCATACGCATGTTCCTGTTCAATAATTAAATAAAACAAGCATCAAACAGTATCACTGGGTCCATAATGTTAGAATTGTGTTTGTGGGACAATCAAAATAAATGAATTTGAATTTAATCAATGACTCTTTACATTTGTTTTACGACTATTGCACGTGGACACCTAGATCTTTTTTTTTTTTTTTTTTTTTTGACGAGAAACCCGCAGCCGCTACCTTTGGTGCGCACAGGGTAAACCTCGCTCCTGTGCAATAGCCTGCAAACCACACAGAAGAGTTAAACCACCCTTAATGTGACAGAGTGACAGACTCACACATAGCGTGTCCAGTGAAAATTGAACCCATGACCTATCGGTCCCGGGCTACCCACCTTCACCGCTATGCCATCCCAAGGGGACTAGATCTCTTCTGTGCTACAATCCATAGATAGGGACATCAAATTTTTTATGTGCAGATAAAAATTTGTGGATGGATGGACATTACGAATAGTGTGAATGTATAAAAGTAGCCTGTACAGATAACTAAATAAGTTATCTAGCCGCCAACTTAAAAGTATAAGTTTTCTAGCCGATAATTTATTTTTTATTTTCTTTTAATAACTATGGGGCCCATCTTCTTTACTTTTGACAAAATATATACATTTAATATAGAGAGAACTTTTTATCTAGCCGATAGGAAAAACTAGATAAGTTATCTAGCCGGGCAGATAAAAATGTAAGTTTTCTAGCCGATATTTTAATTTTTGTTTTTTTAAGTAGTGTGGGCCCATATTATTTACTTTTGACGAATTATATATTCACAAATTCGAAAAGAATTTATAAGTAATCGGTAAGACATAATCGTTTAGTGTAATCGGTAAGATACAATAGTTAAGTAAAAATTTGAAATAATTGTTTAGGTATAATAATTGTTTAGTACCGAGTGCAAATAATCGTGAATCATTTTTCTCATCCTCCAATTTTCGACTTGAGGGGAAAAGAGGCGGAGCCGGCATCGGAGATTGATTTCGAGAGGGGAAAGAGGCGGCGGACGGAGGCACGAGAGATGCGGGCGAGGCGCAGAGGCGGGCGGGCGGAGCGGCGGACGGAGGCGCAGAGGCGGGCGATTTGTTTTTGCGGAGGCGGAGGAGGTGCTTGGTGGACGGAGGCGCAGAGGCGAAACGGAGGGCGGCGAGAGGCGGGACGGAGGCGCAGAGGCGGACGTAGGCGGACGGCGGGCGGGGCGCGAGAGGCGGACGGAGGCGGGCGAATTTCAAGGTGTAATTCCATGGATCCCGATTTTCGGGTGAGTTTTCCGAAATTTGACGAAATTAGGCTTGAAATTAGACCTTGAAATTAATCGGTTGGAACTAATACTTCCATGGATCCGCATTTGTTGGGTCTTGATCTTGATAATGATTGCGATTGATTTGTTCCACAATTTCACATATACGTTCTTTGTATTTGTTTTGTAGCGTAATTGGTCATGGAAGAGAGAATCTTGTCGGGGATCTAAATGTGTGTTGAATTACTACTATAGACAAGATATAATTGATGATATAATTAAGGTATTAGGGGGTGTTGGTGATAAATTAGACGTATTTAGATCCGGTTGCTTTGGTGATTTATTGTGATTAAGCGTAGGGTCTAATAGTCGTAAAGACATGCTTGCTTTGATCACCCATGAGGTGTTGATTTACGGGGTTCCTTGGTATGATATTTGGTTCAGTGTGGGTTCCCGAAATATTCGTTTCTCACCTAGGTTGAGTTTGCTTTGGTTCTTGGGCTACATTTTGGTGGATCGACTTTGATCAGAACCACCACGATCATAAAGTTCCGGGAAGATGGCTTTATAGACCGTAATTATAAAGAGATTTGTCCATCGCTATACAAACTATATGAAGATTTTAGGACTTCAAAATTGCAAACGCCGGATGATTATCTTAAGGCAGCGAATATACTAATGTTGTATTATATGTTGGCTGCCTATGATAAGACCCGTACTATTGATATATGGGTATCCGTCCTTATCGAGAATCCTGATCAATGGAATAATTTTCCTTGGGGAACACTATCATATCAAATCTTGTGGAATTACGTGGGAAAAGTCCCCACATGTGAATCTCGTTTGGGCAATGGGAAATTGTATCATACGTTCGGGCCAGTTTGGGTTCTACAGGTAATCAACTTATAGTTTATATTTATGTTATTAAATGTGTTATATTATTAAATTTAATGTTGTATTTGTTTTCATAAAATTGTGAAAGACGTGGTCCTACGAGGCTATTCCGCAACTTGGCCAACGTTGTGCTAAGATTAACAACTCGATCGCCAATGTCATTCCTCGTATGCTGCGGTGGACCTTTGTATCATCTTCGACGACATTTACGAGCTATTTTCATAGTTTGTGGTAATATAATTATTTATTAATGTATTGTAATTATATAATAATGATTATTTAATCATTTACTAATTAATATTAACAGCTTGATTGCGATTATACCCTCACCCCGACAACAGACGAGGCAGCCACTGCGTATTGGAAAAGTGTTGACGTGGATAACCCAATAGGGTTTGTTTATAAATTTCGACAGAGGAAAGCACCCGCTGTTGGAGGACCGCATTGTCCTTCTACTTCTCTTCCGTCTGCATCTGATCCGCACTATTTAGTTGACGAGGGAGAGACTGAGATTAGTGGGGAGCAACGACCATCCAAGCGTTCACGTGCTCAATCCTCAGGTGGTCGTGAAAGCAGACCACCACCACCAACATCGTCGCCGACACTGCCACCTAGTTCCCTTGATGATGCTACTTTTGATAGGCTTGCCACTCGACTTGAGGAAAGAATGATGGCTAGATTGATTGAGCCCCTCCTCGAAAAAGTGATCGATAGAGCACGTAGTATTTCCTGTCAGCATTTGACTTGTATTACTACTTGTACTAGTAGTGAGCAAGTACATCGGGTGCAGACTCACTACCAAAGGTTTAGCAGACCACCACCACCAACATACATCATCGCGTATAAACCACACTCTTCAGAATCCTGTTGCATAAACTGTTCCGACAAGGTTCCCCTAAACCTTTGGTAGAAGGACAATGCGGTCCTCCAACAGCGGGTGCTTTCCTCTGTCAAAATTTATAAACAAACCCTATTGGGTTATCCACGTCAACACTTTTCCAATACGAAGTGGCTGCCTCGTCTGTTGTCGGGGTGAGGGTGTAATCGCAATCAAGCTGTTAATATTAATTAGTAAATGATTCAATAATCATTATTATATAATTACAATACATTAATAAATAATTATATTACCACAAACTAATTATACCTGACTATGAAAATAGCTCGTAAATGTCGCCGAAGATGATACAAAGGTCCACCGCAGCATACGAGGAATGACATTGGCGATCGAGTTGTTAATCTTAGCGCAACGTTGGCCAAGTTGCGGAATAGCCTCGTAGGACCACGTCTTTCACAATTTTATGAAAACAAATACAACATTAAATTTAATAATATAACACATTTAATAACATAAATATAAACTATAAGTTGATTACCTGTAGAACCCAAACTGGCCCGAACGTATGATACGATTTCCCATTGCCCAAACGAGATTCACATGTGGGGACTTTTCCCACGTAATTCCACAAGATTTGATATGATAGTGTTCCCCAAGGAAAATTATTCCATTGATCAGGATTCTCGATAAGGAAGGATACCCATATATCAATAGTACGGGTCTTATCATAGGCAGCCAACATATAATACAACATTAGTATATTCGCTGCCTTAAGATAATCATCCGGCGTTTGCAATTTTGAAGTCCTAAAATCTTCATATAGTTTGTATAGCGGTGGACAAATCCCTTTATAATTACGGTCTATAAAGCCATCTTCTGGAACTTTATGATCAGGGTGGTTCGGATCAAAGTCAGATCCACCAAAATGTAGCCCAGTAACCAAAGCAAACTCAACCGGTGAGAAACGAATATTTCGGGAACCCACACGGAACCAAATATCATATCAAGGAACCCCAGGAATCAACACCTCATGGGTGATCAAAGCAAGTAGTGCCTTACGACTATTAGACCCTACGCTTAATCGCAATAAATCACCAAAGCAACCAGATCTAAATACGTCTAATTTATCACCAACACCCCCTAATACCTTAATTATATCATCAATTATATCTTGTCTATAGTAGTAATTCAACACACATTTAGATCCCTGACAAGATTCTCTCTTCCATGACCAATTACGCTACAAAACAAATACAAAGAACGTATATGTGAAATTGTGGAACAAATCAATCGCAATCATTATTAAGATCAAGACCCAACAAATCGGGATCCATGGAAGTATTAGTTCCAACCGATTGAATTTCAAGGTCTAATTTCAAGCCTAATTTCGTCAAATTTCGGGAAACTCACCTGGAAATCGGGATCCATGGAATTACACCTTGAAATTCGCCCGCCTCCGTCCGCCGCCTCCGCCCGCCGCCGTCCGCCTCTGCGCCTCCGTCCGCCGCCTCGCCCGCCTCCGTCCGCCTCTGCGCCTCCGTCCACCAGCACCTCCTCCGCCTCCGCAAAAACAAATCGCCCGCCTCTGCGCCTCCGTCCGCTGCCTCCGCCCGCATCTCTGTGCCTCCGTCCGCCGCCTCTTTCCCCCTCTAAAATCAATCTCCGATGCCGGCTCCGCCTCTTTTCCCCTCAAGTCGAAAATTGGAGGATGAGAAAAATGATTCACGATTATTTGCACTCGGTACTAAACAATTATTATACCTAAACAATTATTTCAATTTTTCACTTAACTATTGTATCTTACTGATTACACTAAACGATTATGTCTTACCGATTACTTATAAATTCTTTTCGAATTTGTGAATATATAATTCGTCAAAAGTAAATAACATGGGCCCACACTACTTAAAAAAAACAAAAATTAAAATATCGGCTAGAAAACTTACATTTTTATCTGCCCGGCTAGATAACTTATCTAGTTTTTCCTATCGGCTAGATAAAAAGTTCTCTCTTACGAATAAATACCAACAAATACACTAAACTTAGTTTTTAGTTCAATCGTCAACAGGGCGTAGATCCCATAAGAAGGAAGCTTAAGATAAGAAATAAAAATGATTTGTAACCATAGATTCTTATCTAATGAATGGTTAAGATTAATATTAATTTTTTATTTTTGTAAAAAGTAATATTAAGAAAAGGACAATTTGGGTATGAAAAATTTGCATATTTAAAATCCTTCATAACTCCTCCCTCAAAACAAGGAAACCCTTGGAGAGAAATAATTAGAATTTAATGTTTTTCCAAAAAACGATTCATAGAAGATTTTAGATCAGATTTTCGAATTTCAAATACAATTAATTTTCTTAAGTCAACAATATTATATTTCCATATGAATGACATTATGAATAATAATTACATTGAACATATTAAAACATATGTGTTTAAATATGCATATCAAAATGAAATAATTGTGCATATTATCTAGTTTAGCACTAGTACATTATGTGATACAAAAAAAATTCACAATATTTAATGTATATAAATGAATAGTATCATGCATAATTATATTTAAGTTCATGCATATTTAGACATTGATGAACCAAAATGTTAATTCACTATTTCTATAATTATGTAATTGTGATCTAATAGTTTAATTGAATGCATATAAATGAATAGTATTATACAAAGTTATTTGAAAATATATGCATATTTAATAATTACATTATGTGATACAAAAAAAATCACAATATTTAATGCATATAAATGAATAGTACTATGCATAATTATGTTTAAGTTTATGCATGATGAACCGAAATGTTAATTCACTATTTCTACAACAATGTAATTGAGATATGATGCATACAAATGAATAGTATTATGCATAGTTATTTGAAAATATATGCATATTTAGCACTAATAATTACATTATGTGATACAAAAAAAATTAACAATATTTAATGCATACAAATGAATAGTATTATGCATAATTATGTTTAAGTTCATGCATATTTAGACTTTGATGAACCGAAATGTTAATTCACTATTTCTAGAATAATGTAATTGTGACTTAATACTTTAATTGAATGCATATAAATGAATAATATTATGCATAGTTATATGAAAATATATGCATATTTACTCTAAAACTGTCATCATATAATTATATTAACTTATTCAGGAAATTAATCAAAGGAGAAAAGAGATGGAATGATTATTTAGGAAATGAAAATGCCCAAACAATCTCTAAATTCAAAATTTTAAACTCAAATTAGATCTAAATTTTATTTGATATGGAAATTATGTATGTTCTTTTGGAAAGAGAATCAATTACTCAAAAAAGTAAATGATGAAAATTAGGATTAACTTTAGAAATAATTACACAAATAAAAAAATTAAATGGACATAAATACCTTTAATAATATGTTAATCAATAATAAAGTATTAAATAAAAATATATCTTAAAAATAATCGCAATCTTAAATTTTTAAAAATAAAGGACTATGATTTCTTATTATTTTTTATTTTAAGTCTCCTTCTCATTGATCATCTCGTCAACATAAATCAAATCCGTGTATTAAATTAAAATAACACACGCATGGGCTCGCACACGGGTGGTTATTGCATGAGAAAGAAACGGACAAGAAAATAGGGCCTGATTATGGGCCCGTTTTTGGACAAAAAAGTCCAGCTCCAAACCCAAACACGTGTGTGAGACCCACATTTCACTATCAACAAATAAGGCCTCGCACGTGTGTGGTTGTCTATTCATTGAACCTACGACCTCATATCTACCATTCAATATCTAGGACATGATCTCCCCATTGGACGGCGTAGCGGTTAAACTGGGTGGCCCGAAATCGATAGGTTTTGAATTCAATTCCCACCAAGATTGTTATGTGATTTGTCTGTCACACCCTTATATTAAGGATGGTTGAATCCTCCTGTGTGGTTTGCAGTTTATCCAGTGCGCACCGAAGATAGCGGCTGCGAGTTCTATGAATAAAAAATAAAATAAAAGAATCTAGGACATGATGTAAGGTTTTAAGCCCATTTTATTAATCCTTCTCTTCCAAAAAATACTGGCAATGAGGATAATATTGTTTTAATATGAGTCCGGCGGTGAAATGCCCATCTGGGAAAAGACAAACACATTTATACTCAATTTTTATATTTAACTACACTATATATCCAAGAAGACGAAAATACCCCTACTATGGGATGGTCCGATCACGTGAACAGAGGGCCCGATCGGGGTCAGGCCAGGTCGGACACGCCCGACCAAGGGCCGATCACTACTTGAATAGTGGGCATGATCGGTCATGCCCTATCACAAGGCCATGATCGGTCATGCCCTATCACAAGGCCGATCACTATCAGGCCATGATCGGGTATGTCCGATCGGTCGGACACATCGACATGTCCGATCACGGTCCGATCATGACCTGACACTTTTAGGTGAGAGAAGTAAAAAAGTGGGGGTATTTTAGTAAATTTGGATATATAGTGGATAGTTTTTATAAAGTTGGGTAATTTTGTAGTTGTAATAGTCAAATAGGGCCGATTTGATAAAAACTAACTATTATGTAGGAATTAGAAGTATGCATAATATTTATAATCCTTCGATTATGCTATTCTTGTCTTCAATTTTTTTTTTGGCCATCCTACTATTATTTTCTTCGTCTTAAAAAAAGTAACATATGAACCACAATTAATCTAACAAGTTGGCCCAATCACTTTAATATATTTTTACTACTTTTTTAATCTCAGCGTCAAAATCCACTAACACATGAATAGCAAGACCGAAGGAGTAGGTTTTATACACAATACTTATATTGTTTGTGCATAGAACCTTATAACTTTACACTTTTATCCTTCTACATAAAACATACGAGAATTCTGCATAAGGAATATTCTAAAGTACATTGAATCTGAGTCGTCAGATGAATAAATGAAAGACATATATCAATTTTAATTCCTATACAAAATTAAATTCCTACATAATCCACCCTTATATATAAAATTAATTGGGTGTGACAATTTTGATCTAGAAGTGTTATTGAGACTATTATTTAGGTCAGCCATATCTCTGGTATTGAGCCAAATTGGAAACCTCAGCCACTTATTTGATCGAATTATCAACAATTTATTACAATTGTCCTGCAATCGGACACACTAACATGACATGCTAACTATAACATAAATATTAGAGAATATTGCGAGACACGAGATAATTAATTGACAGATAATTGTGAAAAGTTAAGTTTGAAATTAAAACTTTTGTACTCCCTCCGTTCAATTATTTATGTTCCATTGGGACTAGGCACTGTAATTAAGATAGTAGAGGTAAAAATGTAAAATTGTGGTGTAAAAGTATAAAGGGGTGGGTCCACTTGCTTAGATTGATTATGGTCCACTCATTTATTTCCTTATTTTGTATGGAACATAAATAATGGGACAACCAAAAAAGGCAAATGGAACATTAATAATGAGACGGAGAGAGTATAACATAATGCATCCCATTTTTCTAATTATTAGCTGAGTATATTATGTCAATTTCAAAGAATTTTAAGTATTGAACGTCCTTTTTTCATTTAAATGTAAGTTGTGTCCCTATTCTCCAACATTATAAATATACTCGATTCATTTTTCATATTTATTCCTTTCTCGTTTTTCTATACGAATTATTATTTGAAATAACAGGCTGTAATGTGCCACTGTCCTCGGTCTCGCACCTCAATATGCTTGTCGGCAATAAAGAAAGTTAAATTTATAATTTATGTATAATAAAATGTATACCTTTTTATCGTTTGCAAACAATTAAAAGAAAATCAGATTCTAATGACGGCTGTAATTTCTCTATAGATTAAAAATAATACGAGTGTACTCAAAAGCAATGCTATCATTCAAACACGTTTTTCTGATCCGATTACCCAAAGAGACTATTTTTGCCATGGCTTCATATTTTGCGTAGTTTTTCGTCGACAATCCAAAAAAGTTTCGTCAAATCATCATAAATAAATGGGCCCAATTTGTCCGTTCAATTGAATGACTAATTACCAACTTTGGGTTCAAAAGCGTGGAACTCCCTCAATTATTAATTTTGTTTAAATTATTAAAAGGTACTCCACATTTTACTTCCTAAATTATTTAATTTATTGTAGAAAGTAAATATCGACAAATTTTTTGATGAGATGCCTGAATTTAGCGGTAATTTATAAATGTATACACTATATAATATTCAAAGAATTTTCTAATATTAAAATTATTTCGCTCCCATCTCTCTCCCTCTTTGCTACAGTTAAACTTCAATAACGTAATATTCAATAAAGTAATAATCTCGTTAAGATAATAATTTCTTCCTATCCCGATATGGGTCAATGCACTAAAATGATGTTCAATAAAGTAATAACCTCGTTAAATGAATATTTTTTATCGATTCCAAGATTATTACTTGATCGAGGTTTAACTATATTTATATTCTCTCTGGTTGCCGCAACATTTCTCTCTTTTGCTATAAGATTTCTTTATTCCGTTTGCTGCAATATTTATAGGATTTAATTTATCCCACGCCTATAATAAAAATAATTAAAAATTTGCTCTAGATGCACATTTTCATAATTTTAATAACAAAGTGCAAAAATTCAATAGTTAAGGGGTTTATTTCTTTTAACCCACCAACTTTTATACTCCCTTCGTCTTACTCATCTTTTAACATTTTCCTTTTTGGCTATTCCACTTATTTTACAATAGTATTTCCTAAAATTAAAAAAAAAATGAGTAGACCACAATTATCCTAAATAAGTGGATCACATTATCTTTATTTTACACACTACTTTACACATTTATCCTACTATTTTAAATTTTGCGCCAAATGTCAAATATTGCAAAATGAGTGGGACGGAGGGAGTACATAATTATTCTATTATAATAGAACCTTTACAAATTAATAAGCAATAAATTAATAATCTATATAAGATAATGAATTTCTTTGATCTCAACTTGGGCCAATATGAAAAATCATTAAATTCAATAAGATGATAATTTTCAAAAAGCTATTGCAAAAATATATAAGTCTATCTGTATCATGAATTAATAATTATTTAGATTTATCAATATAAACAAAGACAATTTTAATTTTAATTTGTAAGTATGATTATTTTTTTTTTTCTTCTTAAGACTTAAATCTAGTTAGTTTTATTTCTAACTTTTCGTATTTTATCCAAAAAAAATTCGGTATTATTTTCTCAACTACACTAAAAAATTAAAAAGAATAAGAGATGTAATAAGTGCTTCCTTACGCATAAGTCGCTTCAAAAGCATTGAATCATTTCAACTTCATCATCAACATTATTATTTGAACAGTTTCGTCATGCTCTAAACCTTTGAACATATATCACTCTCACATGGCAATTCCATCAATTATTAATATCTATTTTGGTGCAGTACTCAACATCATTAATCACAGTTTCAAATTCCTTGATATTTCCCGTACCTAATTAATAAACGTGGAAAATAATTTGCTAATGTCGAACATTTACTGTTCAATTCTGCATTTTTGCTAATCTTCATTGTTTATAAATGTTAGTAACTTATTAGACTAGCATTTATTGTAAATCTTTTAAAATAAACAATATTAACTATTTCTTAGCAATTAAATACGATAACAAATTATTTCTTAATAATAAATATTACAATGACAATAATACGTATAATACACAAATAATTTGCTAGTCTTTTAAGTTTATCAGATAGAAAATTGATTTGGTCAAATTTCGAAAAAGTACCTTCAGAAATTGAATTTTATTATAAAATAATAAAATATTATGGCCCGGACAATATTAATTTGTAGAAATTTTACACAATGCATAGGTTCCGGTAACATACTAGTTTTATATACTTTCTTCATAAAAATCCACCATCTTATTTAAAGTGAATATTAAAAGACTTCCCTTCTATATACTGCTTCCGTCCTACAAATAATGTTCATTTTCTTTAGGCACGGTAATTAAAATGAGTTGTGAATTTTGAATAAAGATAGTGAGATACCTTAAATAAAATGAATAAAATGTGTGTTATAATTTATTATTTTCAAAAAAATATTATTTATAGAATATTTCGAAAAAAAAGAAAACACTATTTATGGAGCGGTAAACGTACAGTAATATGCAAAGTAGAAAGCACATTGCACTAACCACAACATATAAAGTTTGGCCGACTCTTTATTTGCAAAGATGATTGCACGCGTGTCGTACCGGCTAAGCCAGTCGCCAGTTTCTTCCGGGTCCTACTAATGAATAACCCACAAGATCCTAAACCCACTCTATTCCCGTCATTCCGTTTCTACCCCCAAACCTTTTCCAAATAAAATATTAACTCGTTAGGATTTGTTTAACATAATTAATTACTGAAATATTATCCGCGTCAACACAGAGAGAAGAGAAGTCCGTTGACTGAAATTTACAGAATCCACGATCCAACGGATAGTAATCATCCCCTTCTTGAAATCGTAATCTGAGGCGTTGATAGCCGACCAGCACTTAAAATAAGGCAGTTGGCTTTGTCCCACCTTTGCTCCTTCATTTATTGTAATTAGACTTAAGTTGCTACTCTTCCCACTAACACGCATATCTTTCCTCATAACTCCATGTCCCAACCTCACATGGATGTTAATTACCTTCACAAACGAATCCCAAATTAAGAATTTGAGACGAAATCTCGAATTCTCTAGAGAGATATTATAATTTCAGAAAATGAAATAATATCACGGTGTTATTATTGGTATGATGGTATCTAATTATATAGATCAACGTCTCAATGTCGATTATGCCGTTTATTAATTAATTAATAAGAAAAAGTAGTCGAATGGGATGCCACGAGATATGACGCGTTGAAATATAATGATGGAATGAAATTTGGAGACAGGAAAAAGAAAGACCAAAAAGGAAAAGGGGAAGTGGGGCCCGCGGGTGAAGCTGTCATGAAATTCACGTACACGCGGGCCCATTCGACTACTTTTTCTTATCTATCTCACCCTCCTCATCTATCCATCCTATAAAACTTATCCCGACTTCCTAAATTCAACACCAACTTGCATCCACAAATTCACTCAACATTCAACAATAATTCAACTTCAACACACAGATTTTTGCAAAACGGCAAGAGGAAAATGGAGAGATCAACAGCAGCAGTTTATGAGAACGACGGTTTAAATCTCAAGGCGACTGAGCTCACATTAGGTTTACCCGGAAGAGATGAATCGGAGCAGCCGTCTTCATCCAGCATGAGGAACAACAAGAGATCTTCATCTGAGATGGAGAGTTCCTCACAGAAAGATGAACTTCAGGAATCCGCCGCTCCACCTCCTAAGTAAGTCTAGAGGGAGAAAACATTGTGATGTCATGATGTGTGTTAACAAATTGATGAATGTTTGGCTAATGAGAAATGTTTGTTTGTTATTTCAGAGCACAAGTTGTCGGATGGCCGCCGGTTAGATGTTACCGGAAAAACGCGTTGAAGAAGGCGGAATCGGATGGATCTGGTATGTTTGTGAAAGTGAGCATGGATGGAGCTCCGTATTTGAGGAAGATTGACCTCAAGTTCTATAGCAGCTACTCTGACCTTCTGAAAGCCTTGGAGAGCATGTTCAAGTGTAGCATAGGTGTTTACTCAGAGAGAGAAGGATATAATGGATCTGAATTCGAACCGACCTACGAAGACAAAGATGGGGACTGGATGCTTGTTGGAGATGTTCCGTTTGAGATGTTCATAACATCTTGCAAAAGGTTGAGGATCATGAAAGGCACTGAAGCTAAAGGCCTGGGTGTATGCTCGTAGATGTGGGTCCACATGAGATGAGATGAGATATCTTGTGTTCTGGCAAGGAGACTGCGGCGAAAATGGTGTGATATCTCAGAGAGAGAAACAAGAGAGATGTATGATGCTTAAAAGAGGCATCAATTTCATCCGCCTCTGAGAAGCATAGGCACGCGCGGCTTCTACAAATGATACAGAAGTAGTTGTTCCTAGCTCAGCTTTCTCTTTTGTTTGGAAATTCTTTGCTTTTTTACAGTGATAATGTGTAAAACAATGATACTGATCTGTAATTTAGAGGAACAAAATACAGTTTCTTGAACTTTTTCGTGATGATGCTATTTATATGATCCTAGCTATTATAGGAAGAAAACAAAGCAAATAGAAAAAACATCAAGATATACCCAGAAACCAATTTACATTTGGTGGATGAATACCAAATGTCTCCTAGTTATCCCAGAGAAGTTCCAAACTAAAAACCATGCTACAAGTTATGTCCAGAAATGCGGTCTCATTGCGAATGGAACTAAAATAGTTCATGAATTGCCAACTCCAAATCGCCAAGAAACCTCTTCTGCAGATTATTTATTTATAGGTTTTCTTGAGCCAGCTAGAACAGGCAAGTGAAAACTTCGACTTATGTAAGTTTGTTGAGTTTGGTATTAGAAAGCAGAGAGTAGAGTAGATCTCTATCGAGACTTCCTCACATAACATAAATTTGGGAGACAAGACATAAGAGCCCGAGCAATGCTGCTGCCATGAAACCATCTCATACAAGTTTCTGTGGACGAGGAAAAAGAACAACTCTTCCAAAGTGTCAGATGTAGGAGTATTTATCAGAGACTTCAGTGATATTTACAACATTCAGATACCTACTTCCATTTGAAGACATGAAGATCCAACTACCTACTAGATTACTCATGTATTCATTTTTACCCCCAACATGTAGAACTTCTAGTTATTAGGAGCGACTTCTAAATAGCTATTGCTTTACTCTAATTTCAGATTATCACCAAGTTCCATCACATGAACTAGTACACAACAACGCAATTAGGAACAAATACAAAAACTATATATACGTGTAGAAAGAACGAACGTCTGAAAGCTAAAATCTATCAAACACATCGGTTTCGATTTCTTGACGGCAAGGAGGGACCAAGCCACAAGGCCCACATCCTTTCCAGAAACAAGGTGTTTGATTTGAATTGCAGAGTTGCTTCTTCACCAAACATCCGGCGGCCTAGGATACTGCGCTCGTGCAACCCATTCATGCTCTTAAAGCTCCTTGTCACGGCCGTAGTAAATGAAGGAACATCTAATGCATGCATCGGTCGCCAAATTTCGCATCACATTAGGTAGAGACCACTAGATTATACTATTCGAGTATTACTTTAATATTATTTTAAGATGAAAAAGAAACCAAACAATTAAAGTGAGGCTCATATTCCAGACATTCTCCAGTTATCTTTTTTACCGTGTAATCACCTCCAACCCATGATTATCGAGTCATATAATTATCAATCTCGAGTCATTATATATTTCATTGGATATAAATCGGTTCCGTTGGTAGAAAAAGGATGACCCATTTGAAGAAGTATTCAGAGAAAGTTGGCGCCATTACCTGGGAAATCCTGCTTCAAGGTATTGCAGAAAATGGCAAGGAACACAGAAGAGCGAGGAGCAAATATGAACACCATAATGACGCAGTTGAAAGGGAAAGAAGCCAGATTACTTTTAGAAAGGAAACCAGAAAATTCAAATACTACAATCAAAATTCTACTTTAGGGAAAGTAATAATTACCTAATCTAACTATCCATTTCCACTAAGCTTTGAAAATAACACCACTTTATAAGCATTTACACATTCATACCTTCGAAGGGCCGCTCCCTGAATGCACCAACAACCCCACTACAACAAAAGTGCTTTTCTCATTCCACCATTGATAGAGAAAAAGAAGAGCATCAAGAGAGGTTTGACTTTGCTTTCTCTTCTCTAGCTACTTGGATATTCCGAGGACATGAGGTGTACGATTCCACTACGCAACGTCATCGCCTTCGGCCAAGATGGAAAGAGAGGTTCAACTATGGGATCTGACTAAGATTCAACATAAGGGGAGTTTGAAATTAGGACGTTTGGATTCGATGGGGATTTGTAAGCTGACTTTTGAAGGATTAAGATGGGGGGTCGGATTCGGGTTTCACTAGGGAGGTGGTATCTGGAGGCTGTGTGTGGTAGATAGCCGAGGCAAGGGATATGGGCATAATGCAAAGGGCCTTGGATTGGAGAAACTGCATTGCAGCCCCAACATTTTCTTCCATAAGCTTAGCTACCTGCCGTTCTGTGCCATCATTTGACCATTTGTCCCATGCTGGCTGAGCTCTTCCACCATCACTGCATTCCTCCTTCAAAAGTTGCACATAAATCGAATGTAAGATTGGCAAAATTCTAAGTCCCGACTTAAAAGTTGCTTTTCACCCCTTTTGTTTATATCACCTCTACTGATGATATCGGGATGTCTGTCACAAGCGGTGCCACTGCTCCGGCTCCTCCTAATCTACTCATGCTCAACACCTGAAAGAAGAAGTTCAGCAGAAATCTTAAGAGCTAATACTTAGAGAGATCATTACATGAAGCGGAAGTCGGCTACACCGACCACAATACGTTTTAATGCATAAGAAAAAGTAAATATTTCATGATCCCTTTTGTTTTTATCAAGAGGATGGGATATATATATATATAAGGATCATTACATATTTTTTTTGCATAAAATATATAAGAATTATACATAAAATATATAAGAATTATGCAGGATTCGTAGTTCTCACGTTAAGGATGGGTTCTCACCAGATCCACACCCTATATAAATATATAAAACACTGATCACGAGTGCATAAAGTTTTTAAAACAAACTACATTACGGCAATAGTTTCAACATTGGCTAACATTATTGGAGCCTAGTGTCAACTCTTTATTTATCATAGCCATTGCATGACTTAGCAAGAAGTTGTCATAAAAGCTTTTCTTGCATGCTTAAAATCTTGTAAAACCCTATTGAATTCAATGTTGTGATGCTTATGCAAACGATCATATATCAAATTGTCCGTCTAATCTACTTACTAATAGTCTAATAGCAAAAGTGATTTCATTGGTATACCTTAACTTGGAGCCTTAAGAACTTCACATAATCCACAATTTCATCAAGCATAGCTGCTCTATCTGTCTGCATAAAGATATCAGTTAGAATATGCAGACAAAGCCCCATTTTTAAACTAATATTGAAGGTACAACGCCTCATACCAAGTGAACAGCCCCCTCCACCAATACCTAACAACCCACCCAGAGTGCCCTTGGAGAAAATTATTATACAAGAGGAGAAAATTTGGCATCGACATAAATATCATTAACTGAAAGTATGGCAACTGAATTAAATAAAATACCACAATATACTTTCTGCGTCTGCAAACCTTGAAAGAGAATCATCATATACTAATCATTACTATGTAGATGAATAGAAACAATAAAATCCAAAAACAAAAAGTTTTAAGAGAATGACGGCAAGCAAAAGAGGAAGGGTAAGGACAACTCCATATTAACGATCTGTACTCAGTGAGCAAATTCCATCATGGACTCCTAGTAAAAAGAAAGAAGACAACAAGAAGAAAGCTAAACTAAGAATATTTCTACTTATTTCATTGATTTGAAATCCCAATTAAGCACAAAGATGTTGAACTAGACAGTAGAGAGAAAGCAGACCTTGTTGACACTGGGAACTAAATCTTGCAAAGCTCTTATTCTTTCCGCTATTCTTTCTCTCCGCAACTACAACATGAGATAAGACTGTCAAATGAATAATTATCAAATTTTCAGACATGCAATTGCAACCTGAAAGCTGATCTCTTGGAAATATTACGCTTACCCTTTCAGCTATGCTGTGTGGATCTGTCGCTTGACCTCTTCTAGCTCGTACCCGTGGGCGAATTGCGGGTGGATGTGGCGCAGCTTGGACATTGTTCACCATCGGCTGTCCGTGAAAACCCTGAGAATGAAAACAAGAGCAATTCTTGATGACTGGCTTCCACCCTATACATATCTCTATACTGTATACATAAATAGGAAACAGCAACATAAATCCAAAGCGATCATCAGACAACAAAGCATTAGACTCCTCTGTTCTTCAATCACATACTACTTCAGAGTTCAAAGCAAACACATATGTCATACCCCAAGTACAAAATCACTCTATGATAGTCACGAAGAAGTACTGCATTTCTAATGAAAAAATAGATTAACCATAGCAGCTCAATCAACACACCGTAACTCATACGCCGCAAATTCACCCAAATAAGTTGTCAAACAATTTACCCCTTTCATAGAAACGCCGCGGGAATCAAGGACGTCATCGCGGTGGAACCTCTTCCCGCTCCCCGATGCATCGTTGTACCCTCCTTTCCCCTGCTCTAAGCTCAGCCCTAGAGGGAAACCACCACCACCACTCCCGACGCCGTAACCGCCGCCGATACCGACCCCGAGTCCGGCTCCCATCCCGCCAATTCCACCTAGGTGAGCGGAGCCATCACCAGAGCCGAGCTGCAACATCATCGCCGGAGAAGGAGCTTCGTTCCCCACCAAATTAGCGTCGGCTCCGGCGGCGTAGCTCGGATACCCTAAAATTTGCTCGAGGAAATCGTCGGAGGAGGCTTCTCCTGGAATATTCGCCATGGAAGATCTCAGATAGAACTCGATTGTCGATTGATATTCAACGAGTACTCCAAAATTGCATTCACAACAATATGTATAAATTTTACGTATATTTCTGTGTGAGGGAGCAGTTTTGTTTCTTAGTTTTGTAGAGAGGGAGAAGAACTGAGTAAAGGCGGGGGTTCTTTGTTCTGGCTTTAAAAGGATTCTGCCTCTCAAAGTGGCCCTCCTTTTTACTTAATTTACATCTATGCCATTACTGTTTCAAAAGATGAACATGACCAATTTACAAGTTACCAAAAATGAATACATTTTGATTCTTAACAAGAAAGAAACTACTTTTCTAACTTTACAATAGATTGGAATGAATTATTTCAAGGAAAAAAACGGAGAAAAATAACATGTAATTGCTTCATCATTATTTACATTTGATGAGCTTTTAAGCCCATGGACAAGGAGTTCCAACATGAAATTTAAACTGGGTGATTATTCGAACCTATAAATATGTTTGAGATGTCTAGTTCTTAAATTAAAATTTCGTTTTGCGTTATTAATTCATCCAGAATTTGAAAGCAATTAGATGTGAGTATTTGATAAAATCCACTAAGTTATTAAAAGTGTAAGAAATCTAACTTGTCGGCCTAATTATATACTCTCTTCATCTCATTTAACTTGATTTCAAACTTTTCTGCGTGATTATTAAAGTGATGTAAGTTTTAGTAGTAAATGTGTGAGTTCTACAATTTAAATAAAGTGATTTAAAAATAAAGTTGTGAGTTCTATAATTTAAAAGTTGGTTTTAGTAGTAAAAGTTTAAGTTCAACATAAAAACTTTCTTTTTGAGATTGAAAACAAGTTGAATTGGAACGACCAGAAAATGAATCAACGACAATTTAAATGAGACAGATGGAGTATGATATGAAATTTATACCTGATTCCAAAATCTTTTAGTGAAGGCCTCCTATAATCCACTTGATATAAATTTGGAGATGGACTTATGCCAAATGATTGTTTGTGTGATGTAACAAGTAAAATAGAATAAATTTGAAGAAATCACTGTCAAAGACTAAAAGAGTCCAAGTGGGTTGACTACGATGCAAGGTCAAAAGAATATGATAAACTCATCTCCACTAACAAATGTCAGGCTAGGAAAAAATATTAATAGTTTGACTTGGAGTTGAAAGTGGCAGAATGTTTTCACATTTGAAGTGGGTTACGACTCACATTTCACATTTTCATCATGTGCAGATAAACACAAACTAAGCCGTTGAAAAACGTTTTCTATTTGACTAGAAATTTGTTGTGCAGGAGGCAGCGGCCGGCGGCTGAGGAGGCTGTGGCCGGCGGAGCCACAGCTACTCTCAACTATGAGTTTTAGGGAACTCGAAAACACAACTTAACAGACTTCAGTTTTGAACATAAAATAGCGTCCTCAAAGCTTCACTTTTCTGTTAACCAAACAAACAACTTATTGCACTTGACAGTAATCCAATCACGGTGATTGTCTGGGTGCGAATTATCTTGGATCACAAAAATGCCAAAAGGAATTCTTAAGACATAAAGTGTTGGACGATAACCAAATGGACAGATAATTTGGGGGTAGGTACATAAATATTTCTAAAGATGTTTAACGCCTATCACCCGCAACTGATTCAGTGTTGAATAGGTACTTCACTCTTGAAAGAACGGAGTCGTGGGCAGGATCGTAGGGATGATCCTTGGAAGGGATCTCCAGGATTGCTGGGATTGGTTTATTATAGCTGTCTACTAAAAACCGTATCATGTTTGCTACCTGAAATGCAAGAACAAGATATATTACTATAAAGGGTGGTATAGATTTATCCCACTGTATGAGTGGCTACATCAACTACTGCCGAGGTTATATGAATGCATGATTTAGCAATGAACATGTAAAGGAAGCCATGAACTTACATATTGGCTGATTAGAACTATTGCAATGTCTTCTCTTGTTGTGAAATCTTTGAAGGCATCTTCGATCTGCTTAACAGTAGTTTCTGCACCAAAAGCAAGGCTCCTCAATGAAAATCATAAATGGAATAGACAGCAAGATGGAAAAAGAAATGCAAAGACAAAGTAAGGCTTTCATAGGCTGAGCACACTCATAGAACATAGATGGGTCATGCACAGTTTCATTGAAATAAATGATATTATAAATTATCATGTTCTTGGAAGGCACACTGTTACCACTAATAAAACCAGTATATCTAATTAAACTGCATGAATTAAATATGCCAAGACAATAGTGAAACAAATGACAACTTTAATTCCATTCAAAACTAGAAAACGTTTCTGTCTTGCAGTTATAACACTAACTATATAGTTCAAGCAGGATAACCATGGCAAGAATTCCCCCCAAAGCACAAAGCCCACTGAATCTTCATATAGTTTTAACAATAAAAACAGAAGAATCAGTACTTCACACCTGAACTTCAGGATTCTCAACAGCATCAATATATTGACAATCAAGAAAGTTAACATATCCATTAAAAAGAGCTATAAGTACAGCATGTAAAGAATTAGACGTGCACAAACTGCCAAATGAACAATACATGAGAAACCATGTCAAAAGACCTAGACGAAGGCAGAATAGACAAAACTATAGCCTACAAAATGAAAAAAAAATGCTTACTAAGGATATAGTTCTGAAAATGGGATGTAAGAAATCTAGAAGACGGATCACTGTAATAAAGACATTACACCATTTTTCCATTTTTGTTAAGGTTTAATTTTGCGGTAATTGTACAAACATAAATTAGATCAATTCAGAGAGCATGTTACTGAGATTACCGCAAGCATTTAGTATAATAAAAATAGTATAGTATTAAGAAGGCACTAAACATACTTGAGTCCACAATCAGGTAATTTGTGTTCCTTCTCAAATCAACATTACCAACTCCAGCCAACAAAAATCCAGTAATCGTGTCCTACATTAACAAGGGTCTCATCAGTAAATTTACATTTAATATGCAAAATATGACTCTGGTAACATCTTTTATGGAAAAGGGGAAAAGAGAAAGGAAAAAAAAGTATAATAGACTTGCTACGAACAACTGATCATGTCATCTTACATCAGAATTTTAGATAAAATAGGGAAGGGACAGAACACCAGTGGAATACATGAACCATTTCATTAAAGAAGCAAAGGTGACCGGTGGGCGTTAATGCAATGTCCAATTTCCTCACTTTTGACAATAATACGAGGGACATGAAACCATTGTCCAGGCGTCAAGGTGCATTACATTCACAAAGGAGCTAATAGCAGCAAATGTTACAGTTTAATATGCTTGAGTTTGATCAACATACTTGAAGCAACATATGATAGAAAACAGCATTACACCAAAAGAAAATGGTAAGGAGAAGGTACCCAAATACAACATATGGAAAACCGGCTAATGTTGATGGAAAGCCATTTCCTTTTAAGTTTATGCTCATAGTGAGAAGTTGAACTCAGAATTACTCGAACCTTTTTCACTTAGTCTACGAAGGGACATTACAAGCCTCAATCCCTGTAATTTTCCAAACATATAGACCCAAAAAAAAAAGGCTAAAACTGGATCATACACAGACAATCAACTGAAAATTGAAATCATTAACCAACTGAATAACTCATGATGTGTATAAGGCATAAGGCAACATGATAAGCAAGACATATATGGACGAATCAAATATGGAAACAAATGAACCACAAACGATAAAGAAACGTGCAAGTTTATGATTATAATCAATGACTACATGATACATCATATTCCACACAATTCAACTGGATAGCAGCACAGTTGTAAAACTCCAAATTCAGGAGAAAAATCGAAACTCATGAAATAAATTAAGTCAAGAAAATAACAATAAACAACAAAAAAGGTACCTCATCGGCGATCATAGCTATAAGCGCCGAGCTGTTCGTGCGGATCTGAGGTTTGTTTGCCATTGCTATTAGAAAATCAAAAAGTAAAACTAACCTGATTCCAAAAGCTAAAACGGTCAGAGCGAGGATGAAATTTTGGCAAACGTTTACACCAGAAAAAAGGAAATTTTGAGTATATAACAGAACAAATTCCAAGAAAAATACCGGTAAAAGTTGTGAATCTGATCCCGGGACTGGGGGTGGATCGTGAAAGAGATTCGGTCGGAAATACGAGCACGCAGTGGATCAGCAAAAATGAGAAAAGTTATCGGGAAAAAGAAACAAAAAAAAAAAAAATAGTATTTTTATTTACAGGTAACACCCCAGACAATTTAATATTTCAAATCTGTATCTGCATCAAAGACTTAATTACAGTTAAACATTGATAAAGTAATAATTTTAGAACCGAGAAAAATATTTATTTAATAAGGTTATTACTTTATCGAATTTTATTTTAGTGCATTAACTCATATCGGGACTGAAAAAAATTATTATCTTAATAAGATTATTATTTTATCGAATATTACTTTATTAAGATTTAACTGTATTAAGCGCTGATGATTAGACTTAAGGATCTTCCATCGTCTAATTGGAGTCCCACCACATATATTGTCAATTAAGGAGTGACATGTGTTGTTTAATTTAAGCAAATTTAGCTTTAATTAATATTAATATTTAATTTAATGATAAAAATAATCCATACACATATTTAATAGGATATATAATGAGACTCTAGAATAGAAGACCCTGACTTCACTAAATAATTAGGAGTACTAAGTTTGGTTTCGGATCCATTCACAAAAAAATACATGGATGACTTGGGTGAAGCAACAATTTTTACTGTACATTTTGACAAATCAATCATATTGTGGCAGATGGCTTAATATATTGGTTATTTAAATTTTATTGAGATAATTTTATTTTATTAAAATTGTTTATTACTTATTCATAAAATAAAATCAAAAATATTTTTTTTCTACTAATCAAATCCTATTTTCCTTCTCACTTTATCAGTTTAAATCACCCAAGTATTTCATGGTATATAAATTTCGAACAATTTTCAAGTTCTCAATATCAATCCCGTTTGATTGTCAGAAAAGTAAAGTTGTCATAAAATATAATTATGTTAAATATGATTGCGAGGAAAATGATTAAGGAAATGTAAAATTATGTTATCAATAATATGAATAAAATATTTTATCATTAATTATTTAGTATAAATAATTGTTATATTATCAATTAATAAATATATAAAATCACCTAAAATATTATTATTGATAATTTTATGTTATATATAATTTATAATCAAATATTCAATATATTTTTCTGAAATCTTTTTGTAAAATATCTTTTGTAATATTAATAACATCAATAATAATTATTATAATAATAATAATAATAATAATATTATTATTATTATAAACTTATTTAAGTACTAAAGTAATAATAATAACAAATTTTACAATGATAAAAATAAGTTATTTATTAAAGTACTCACTTATTTTAATAATAATATTTTTCCAAATAATAATAAGATTATTTAAGAAAAATAATAATTATTATATTTATTATTATTGTTCATAAATAAAAATAATAAAAGTACAAATAATTAAAATATTCTATTATTTTATAAAAATATATTAACTACAAAATAATATTATTATTATTCAATAATAACTAATTATTAATTTATTTTTATTGAATAATAAAAATTCCTTTTTAATAATAATAATAATAATAATAATAATAATACTTTCCTTATCCCAAGGAAAAAGAATACATATTCCGAACAAGGAAAAAAATCCACAATTATTACGCTATTTTTCTTATTTCTAGAATTCTGATTACTTTCCCATATTTTTTTAAAACTAAACCAAACACATAATTTTAAAATTTTGGATTATCAAACACATAATTTTAACAACTTAGAATCATATTACTTTCCCGAGGCAGAATCCTTGTCAGCCAAACGGGGCCCTAATGTTATCTAGATTCTCAATTTTCTCCGATTTTTGTACCAAGTTCCCACTTCCGACCTCTCAATTCCTTCATCCCAAAATATATCTCGCAACTTATTTCCAAATATTCATCGCCCAAACTAAAATCAAAGGGCCCAATAACTATTTGATGTGTGAAAGAAGATATAACTCACATGTCATATTATCTCTTTGTTAGAGAAGATGAAATAAGAGGCAAAAATCAAAAGGGAGCCTCGATATGGCAACATGTCATCAATTGTATCATGAGAAACAAGCTGACAATCCAGACGAACTCAACGAGGGAAACATTTAATCAATGAAGGGTCGTTGGAAACAACTTAAAGAAAACAAATACAAATGGCTTTCTGCTTGTAAGGAAGCAAGAGCTCATAGAAAGAGTAGAATAAGCCAAAAATATATTGAGACAAAAGCTCATGTAACTAGTTCAAAGATTTGATTGTATTTAATGTATACATTCCAAGTGAGACTTATCATCAATTTTTCTGCATATTTTTTGACTGTCTATTATAAAGTAAGTAGTTGGAAAACATCAAGTTGCAAAAACAAACTCAAGAAAGTTGGCGGATCGAGCGGTCCCAACCTTAAACCCTTCATTCGGGCGTTTGAGAACATTCTCCGAACATCAGCCACAAACATCTCAAATGTCACGTAATATTGTTCAGATTCAATACGCTTTGACAGTGTTTTTAAATCTGCACAACCACAAATGCAGAAATTAGCCTACATCAATATTACCACCTATATAAATACAATACAACAAAACATACCCATTGGGTCCTTAATGATGTCATAGTAATCTGGTACATCTCGTGCATCAACAGGTTCCTTAAATGGCCAAGCATCAGGATGATCCTGCACTGCCTGCTCATACAAGATTTTACTATCAACAGCGTGGCACAAAAAAATAAGCAGGCATTACAAAACTATCATAATGCCATAAGCCGAAACAGATGAAATTGAAAGCTTTCAAGTGATAAAATTGATGTAGGATGTAGCACATAATATGTTGCAGAGCATACTGAAAAAATGAAGCAACAAGGAGAGAACTAAATCCCCAAATATTCCAATCCTACAAAGAAGTTAGATATATGCATGCAATCACTTGTGCAAAATAATTAGTGAATCAATAGTTTGATAGCAACTTGTTAAGAAAGAACGGCTGAGTATAGTTTATCTGCATCCAATTCAAAATTGAGAAATCACAAGTCACTGGTAACTCTTTAATGCTACAAAAATATTTTATATGGAACCACCAAAGCTCAGTTTATTAATATGGAAATTCAGCTAACTAAAACATGATTATAGTTGTCTTACCTTAATAAGTGAGCGCATGTATGCAGTCAATTGTTTCTGATGTGAGGTAGGATCTGTTGACGAGTTCACAGGTTTAAACTGAGAATGGCCATACTGGTCAGGCGTCCAGCCAGCCTCTCCTATTTACATTAAGTTCCAGGCAAATAAAAATTAGTCGAATAACATATCTGCTATAAAGTGTATCATAAAAGGAAACATAATAACTCAGTATTATCAATCCAATGGAACCATGTATCATCACAAACAGAGCAAGATAAGCACATAAACCAACTTATGTGAAGGTAAGGGAAGAACTGACTCCACATAGCATAAAAATGAAGATAGGCATTCAAAAGTAGTTAAGAGGGTAAATGATAGAAATTGGTTCGATGCCAAAAGCTCCAAATCCCTCAAGGCGCAGCCTTGCCCGATTGTTCCAATTAAAAATAGATATGCCCTAGATAATTCTAGGGCTAGAGTTTAAATACATTGTCTTCATCCAAAAATAGAATACTAAACCATAAATAGCTTATTCTAATTAAATATTAAAAGCAATAATTAAAACAACAACTATGCGCCACTTCCCTCGACTCGATCTCTTCGTTTCCTTCGAACATAGACTTGCCACGGCTTCGTCCCTTCTCCGCTCTCCAATGGCGCCTCCATCTCCTCGGACATATCAATTTCCTCCCCCTCCGCAATGGCCTTGTCCTCAAGGCCGAAAAATGGAAATTGCGCTCGAAACTCTTCTTTAGCCACCCACGAAGCATCTTCTAAAGGCAGGTTCTTCCACTGTATTAGAACTTCTCGTAGCACCTCGGCGCCAACCTGTCTAGTCCGCACATTGATAACTTCTTGGGGATCAAAGAGATGAGATTCACTGCCGGCTAACGACTCTGGCAGAGCTGTCTCGACGGGGTGCGAACCAATCGTGGCTTTCAAATTGCTCACGTGAAAAACGGGATGAATTCGGCTATTATCCGGCAACCGTAATTCATACGCCACTGCACCTACGCGGCGCACCACCTCAAAAGGTCCGTAAAATCGCGCTTCTAACTTGGTATACCCCCGTCGTGCAAGTGACGATTGCCGATACGGACGAACTTTGAGGAAAACGTGATCGCCAACTGCAAATTCCACATTCCGTCGATGCTTATTAGCTTGAGTCCTCATATAATCTTGTGCCCGTCGTAAATTAAATTTCAAATTTTGCAGCAACACATCCCTCTCCTGCAAAACAATGGACACCGCCTCGACCGTCGTACCATCGGCTACGTAACGTAGCAAAGTAGGGGGCGGATGCCCATACACCACTTCGAATGGGGTGATTTTAGCGGCGGTGTGGAAAGAAGTGTTGTACCAATACTCCGCCCAAGCCAAACACCCAGCCCATTTCTTTTGTTGATGTGAAGCAAAACAACGCAAGTACGTTTCAAGAGTGCGATTGAGCACTTCCGTTTGTCCGTCAGTTTACGGATGGTATGAGGTACTTAATTTTAAATGAGTACCTTGAGATTGGAAGATCGCGCGCCAAAAGGAGCTCAGAAAGAGGGGATCCCGATCACTAACAATTGACCGCGGAAATCCATGCAATTTCACCACGTGGTTGACGAATTGATCAGCCACTCGTTTTGCCGTTACCGGATTCTTCAAAGGTATGAAATGCCCATATTTCGACAATCGATCCACCACCACTAATATGACTGAGTATCCCAACGACGGAGGTAGGCCCGTAATGAAATCCATTGCAAGATCCTCCCAAATCATTTCCGGAATAGGAAGAGGTTGAAGCAGACCGGCCGGAGACTGTGCATCATACTTCGCCTTTTGACAGATCAAACACGCGGACACATACTCCTTCACTCGTTGTCGCATCCCCTTCCAAAACACAGATGCTGCAATTCATTGGTAGGTGCGTAACATACCGGCGTGACCTCCGGAAGGGGTGTCGTGAAATTCATGCAGTAAACGAGGAATCCAAGTCGAATCAGCTGGTATCACGACACGGCCTCGATAAAATAGACGCCCTTGCTGCACCGAAAACCCCACGGGAGGATTCGTTCCACTCTGCACTTGCTGAATTGTTCGTTGAATTTCTGGATCGCGTTGTTGCTCGTCCCAAATTGCAGGAAAATCGGCCCATACGACTGTACTGATGGCATTGTAGTCCGCCTCACCCTCGAAACATCTCGAGAGAGAATCAGCGGCTCGGTTTGATGCACCGGGCTTATATGCTATCTCAAAATCATAACCGAGGAGTTTAATCGCCCAATGTTGTTGAGCGGGCGTTGCAATCTTCTGGCTTAATAGATGACGCAGACTACTATGATCTGTCTTCACAATGAAGTGCCTTCCCAAAAGATAAGGACGCCAATGTTGAATTGCTAGTGCCAAACCCATTAACTCGCGCTCATAAGCCGATTTGGAGGCCGTATTAATGCCGATAGCTTTGCTATAGTATGCTATCAGGCGCCCCTCCTGCATTAGAACCGCACCCACTCCACTTCCGGACGCATCACATTCCACCACAAACTCCTTCTGAAAATCCGGCAGAGCCAACACCGGGGCCGAGGTTAAAGCCGTCTTGAGGAGATCAAAAGCTGCGGCCGCCTTGGCGGTCCAGATAAATCGCGCAATTACTTCCTTCTTTAATAACTCCGTAAGAGGCTTGGCTATCATTCCATAATTCTGTACAAATAGCCGGTAATACCCTGTCAAGCCCAAGAATCCGCGAACACCCTTTATGGAAGTAGGAGTAGGCCAATCGAGAACCGCTTGAATTTTTTTCGGATCCATCTTCACGCCGGCAGCCGAAATTATGTGGCCGAGATACTCCACTTGAAGACAGCCGAAAGCACACTTTTTCTTGTTAGCCTTCATTTTGTTTGCCCTTAAAACCGATAACACCATCTCCAATTGTTGTTGGTGATCCTTCCAAGTCCGGCTATAGATTAGAATATCGTCGAAAAACACTAATACGAATTTTCGAAGCCAAGGTCGGAACAGATCATTCAGAATCGACTGGAATGTAGCCGGAGCATTAGTAAGGCCAAAGGGCATGACCAAAAACTCATAATGCCCACTGTGAGTGCGAAACGCGGTCTTACAAACATCCCCCCCATGGACTCGTATCTGATGATAACCGGAGCGAAGATCTATCTTCGAAAATATGGAAGCTCCTGCCAACTCGTCCAACATCTCCTGTATAATAGGTATGGGGTATTTATCGGGAATAGTTACCTTATTGAGTTCTCTATAATCGACGCAAAACCTCCACGATCCATCCTTCTTTTTAACCAAGAGAACCGGGCTCGAAAACGGACTCGAACTAGGGCGAATTATTCCCGCTTGTGTCATATCCCCTACCAGCCTTTCAATTTCGTCCTTTTGGGCTTGACTGTACCTGTACGGCCGAACTGAAACGGCACGAACTTCGGCTTGCAAATTGATCCTATGATCCGCGGCTCTCTTTGGTGGAAGTTCGATAGGCTCGCCAAACACATCACCAAATTCATCTAACATTCCCTTCAATACGCCCTCGGCTCCTCCGGCTATCTCGGATTCGAGAGTTGCTGCCCAGCAGCTTTCCGGCTCTACTACCAACGCCGTTAATTCCACCCCGTCCAACCTCAGCATGGATTTTAGTGAGACGGCCTCGCGGCCTGAAGCCTCATCTCCCCGTAGCTCGACTTTAACCCCTTCGGCCTCGAATTGCATCCTCTTTGCCTTCCAATCTATGTGAGTTAATCCGAGTTTCTCTAACCAAACCATGCCTAAAATCAGATCGACTCCTCCTAAAGGAAACACATGATAATCCTCCCGAAATTTGATCACCCCCAAATCTAATTGCATCTCCCTACAGATTCCCAAGGCTCGAGTCTTCCGGCCATCGCCTAACCGCACGACAAACTTCCTTTCTTCTTCTATAGGAACCTTAAAATTTTCCGCCAACTCCTTAGCCATGAAATTATGGGTGGCTCCGCTATCAATTAGCACCGAAACTCCCCTTCCCGACATCACTCCCTGAAGTCTCATCGTACTAGGCGAGGTAATCCCCCACGCCGAACATAGGGAGAGAGCTGCCATCACTCCATCCGTGTTTATCTTGGGATCTTCGGCCCCTTGTCCCTTCTCCAACTCCTCCTCCGCGACCAACTCCTCCAGCTCCGCCGTTGTTTCATCCTCGTCAGATACGAGCAATATTCGTAATCCTTTTGAGGTACATTCATGTTGAGTCGGATGGTACGGTGTTTTGCAGCGAAAACATAGTCCGTGTCTCTTAAGATTTTCTTTTTCCGAGTTCGTCATACGTCGATATGGAGCTCGGTTAGGAACACGTTCGGTATTTCCCCCGCGCTGCATCTATCCGTGCCCCGTCGGCGGTGGTGCCGACAATGCTAGCCGTTGGGGAGCTGCGCCCAACCTCGGAGCAGGTAACGGCGAATACGTCGACTTGAACGACTGGTTCCGTCCCGTGTATTCCTTCCAACCCACGGCTGAAATCCGAAGGTTCGCCTATGCCATTCTCGCTATCTCCACTGCGATCTCCATATTTGACGGCATTAAGATTCTGACTTGCCCCTTAATTGCGTCGTCTAGTCCTTGGATGAAAAGACTAAGAAACTTCTCATTAGCCAAGTTAGGGACTTGACTAGAAAGTTGCATGAATTTATCAACATATTGTAGCACCGTTCCTGTTTGTTTAAGGTTTGTTAATCGACTGAAAGCATCCCCATCCCCCGTTTCATCGAATCGTTTAATTAGGGCTTGTACAAAATCATGCCAATTGAACGTCTCTCGCTCCCGTTTGAACCACCGGTACCAATTTAGTGCCGTTCCTTCCATGACTACCATTGCTAGATTCAATTTCCTGCTCTCTTCGACACATTGATGAATTTCGAAATGTTGATCGGCTCTTGTTAACCAACCGATCGGATCCTCCCCGTCAAACACTGGAAGTGGCGGTACCGACAATTCAACCCCGGCCACCGTGTGGGCCGTCCCTTGATCCGAACCTCCTTCAGCGGACGATTCCCCCTTGTCGTTCCCTTGTAACTTATCGATCAATACCGCTAATTGTGCTTCGAGTTTGTCGAACCTTCCCCGCGAAACTATGCGCTCCTCCGAGAGCACTCCGAGCGTTTCTTCGATTCCCCCTAACTTGTTTTCCACGGTTTTAATTCTAGGTTCCATGTCCGTCGATCTCGTCACGACCATCGAACCCCCAAAAATCCACGTTCACCGCACCAATTGATAGAAATTGGTTCGATGCCAAAAGCTCCAAATCCCTCAAGGCGCAGCCTTGCCCGATTGTTCCAATTAAAAATAGATATGCCCTAGATAATTCTAGGGCTAGAGTTTAAATACATTGTCTTCATTCAAAAATAGAATACTAAACCATAAATAGCTTATTCTAATTAAATATTAAAAGCAATAATTAAAACAGCAACTATGCGCCACTTCCCTCGACTCGATCTCTTCGTTTCCTTCGAACATAGACTTGCCACGGCTTCGTCCCTTCTCCGCTCTCCAACGGCGCCTCCATCTCCTCGGACATATCAGTAAAGGAGAGTTACTCAAGCCAGGTATGTCATCTTTAATGGCTTTTTTGGGAATCCCAGCCTCTTTCTGAACAGAACAATTCACATATAATAGATTTCAGAAACTAATTCAATCAATAAATATAAAAACACGACCTTATTCCTAGTTCAAGACCAAAAGAGAAAGAAATTGCAAATTCTAATCCTTGATTCGAATAAACTGGAAGGCTGCAAGGACAAATATATTCTTTGCCGAGCTCTCATATTTCCAGTAATTGTTTGTTGCAATTAACCTTTTCAATAAACACCTGGGTCATGAAATTACAACATAAAATCTAGAGTCTGGGTATAATTGATCTGCTGATCCACTTTTTCCCATGAATAAGTAAGTACACTGTCATCCACCAAAAACCTGGAAATCCTAGAGGGATATGAGCAAGTCTTAAAATAGAAATATACCCACCAACAAAGTGAACACCTTCTCTTAGAAGGTAAGAATTTCAAACATTCATAATTAAGCAAACCAGACATGACTAGTAAGTCGGAATCATGAAATAAGTATTTACTTCATCATTAGATTTCATTGAAAGTCTGGGTTAGAAAAATGTATAGCATATGAACGAGTTTTGTCTCAGAAAAGGAAAGTACAAATACACCATCGGTTACATATAATATGAAAGATGCAGCTGCTGAAGAGGAAATTTTTATGTACTACCCCGGCAATACAAGTTAAGAGAAATAACTCAATGAGAGGATATACCTTTTGAAAACCAATTCCTGGGTAGACAATGTGACAATTTGAGAGCTCCCTAATCTTCTCATCAATTGCCTAGAAATCAAGCATGTACAAGTGAATTGCAGTTATTTTACTATGTAGTGGCTGTGAAATTCAATAAACCAGTTAAAAATGAACGAAGAACCTTGAATCTTTTAACAAAAAAATTGTTGTCACCGGAAAGAGCTCAACATGTTATACCTTTAATAACTCCCATCAACTGACAGAGTATTAACAATGTCTTACCTGTCTCTGACGTCGTATCATTGATGATAAATCAGTGTATGGCAGTTTTGGATCCATGCGGCATTCCATAAGGATTCCTCCATCATAATCTTTAATATAGCTGCAAGAAAAACACAACTCTGATCCACAATCTAATATATTTAGTTGAAAATTGAAATACTATCTCCGTTATCTCAAGATAATGTTAAAACTTGTCTATTAACTATGCACTGTAAAATCAGCTTCACAGTAATAATCTACAGAGAGGAACAACCCCGCTGGTTAAACGTACCCATGCCATCGTTCCTTCTCCAAAAATATTTCTTTAGTGAATCCCTAAGAAATAACATACAAGTTAGATAATATCAACGAAACTATTATATGTATCAAGAGGTGTCAGATTTCAGCATATTACGAGAACTAACAGCACTATAGAGAGAAGCAACTCCATTTATGATGCTGCAAATAAAAGGTGCAAATTGATCCAGAAATATACCCTCCTCGCCCACATCCCCACTAAGTTGCGGCCCCTTTTATTCATTTGTCTAAGTAAGTAAATAGTTCCCTACTAGCATTCGGCACACCTGGAGAAAGACTTAAAGTGGATTAACCACTAAAAACACTCTCCTGATGAAAGGCTAAGTGTATATCAATTATTAAACGTTCCAATTCCAAATTTTCTTCATCACGAATTATGGGAGGGCCCTTTCTGTTTTCCTAAACGCTCTGAGAAATGTCTACTCTAAATCAACCCAGCTGACCAGATTTTTACCTATATTGATTTGAAAGAGATTGTCCCATCCAAATTACTTAGTCTTTGTTCATTTACCATGTTTCAGAAAATAGGGCTAAAATTGCACCAATATAAAGTTCGACCAGAAACTCCAATCATATCTTGATTCACCTAAATGGTAAAACATGTATTTTTCCAGCTCCCTTAGCTCATCCTCATGTTAGCAGATCTTTGAAGGCTCAAAATTAAGTAGTCCGGCAAAAGAAAATATTATGTTGAGTTGAATTACATAGGGAGCAGAACACAGATCATCACAGAATGCTACACTAATTCTACTAATTGCTTGTTAAGGATGACCGTTAAACAAACATGTTGTAAACCCACCTGCTTGACGAAGTAACCAACAGCATTATTATCAGCATATGTGAGGAAATGTGTTAGGCCATCCACATCACGTGCATGCTGCTTTAAGTGATTCATAAGTCGTGTGCCACATCCTTTAACTTGCTCATCAGCCGTGATAGCACAAAAAGCTATCTCCCCAAATTTTTGGCTACACATGAAGTTGAGTGTTACAGACGCAACACAAGAAGGTTTTATTGACAACATTATTATAGAAAGTCTTATACTGGGTAAGAAATAGAGGTGCTTAGTTATCAAGACTATAATATAAGGAGTAGAAAGTACTTCAAAAAAACCCAGTAGAACATATAGAGCTAAATCTCTTCGAGCATCTTAATTAAAATAGACGTGATAATTGGCACCTGATGTAGGGACGATAGGTAATACCACCGACAACCAGATTCCGTCTAACAACCATCACAGACTTGTGATTTCTGCAATAAACCAAAAGAAAAAAAATGACACATTGAATAGCTAAAAGAAGGCTTCTATGGAAACTCTAAACAGAAAATCAGTTGCTTAAAAGGATTAACAGTTGCAACTGAATTTTACAGTGAAGAAAAGAACCAGGGGCATGCCTATCCATTAGGAGACGTACAATGTATTCTCATGGCATGTTAGGAAGTTGTCTGGCAAAGATGTTCTTCAATCCTATCAGCCTGGAAAATACACACTCAAGGTTAATCAAGATCTAATTTTTTGCATGGAAACACAGAATATTTCGTGTTTAACCACGATAGCCTACAAGAACATATATCAAATTTCAATTTAATGACATGCAAACTTAATACGATTTTGAAGAGAAAGATGGATCAATTACCAGACCATGTGTTGATCAACACCATCATTGGACGCGCATACAAATTTGAGTACTCCTGCTTCTTCCTGTAAAGTTTGCAGAACAACACCACATAAATTGCTCATACGGGGTGGATATGGGAGGGTGGGGGGTCAAAGGCATTGATTCATCACTCTGAGGTATGAGTAGCTTGCCCATGCTAACACAGTAAAATAAATACATATAAATACATATATGAGAATGAACTGAAGCAGCATCCAACATGGAGACATGTGAATAGAATTAACATAAATAAATAATAGGTTTTTCAGACACGCACATTTCTAAAAGAAATAAAAAACAGCAATCATATGGTCGTGTTAATTCTAGCTTTTCTCCTTGAGTTGAAATATAGTTTTAGTGTTGCCCAATAGATTATATTTGCCATAATAGAAAAAGACTAGATATAGTTCAGGGGATCAGAAATGGTGAATCTCAGCTCATTCACTTCTAGGCCTTTCAAAATCGTCAAGTGTAGTCCTTACTAGTTACTCATCCACTTTCAATCATTTCCATTCCAAAATTAATAACAGAAGCATCTAGAGCAATCTGATCCAGTTTTGTGAAATTGATAAGATACCAGAGCTAAAAATATGAACTATGAGGAATTTGTGCTTACTTCTCTCTTCAGACTCTCCTCTCTTGCAATGTAGGCGCCGCTAGTCTGCAAATTATCAGTGAAAATGCTCTTCACCGTGTCCTCCTTCACAACGATGCCCGGAACCGAACCGTTCGCCCCCATCGCCGCAGCACTGCCCGAATTATTGTTGTTAGCATTCCCATCTTTCACTGCGTCAGACGGTTCAACTTTAACCGAATTCTCAGCCTTGATCTTCGTGTTCCTCGCGGCGGCCGCAACGGTGCTGCTGCTCTCCAGCCGTGAAGCGGTGAAATTGCGCATAGAGTTGTCGTACTCCTCCTCGGTTTGTTTGATGCTGGGGGCGACCACTGGTCCTCCCACCCCAGCAATCGACACGTGTTAACTTTTTTTTAAAAAGTTGAATTTTTTTCAAAAATAAGAACACATGTCGATTGCTGGGGTGGGAGGACCAGTGGTCTCCCTCAGCATCAAACAAACCGTCCAGGTCATCGTTCGACGTCAGGGGCCCATCGCGCGTGTCCGAAAATGACGGCGGAAAAGGCGGCGCGTGGTCTTCCGGCGGCGGTTTTCCGGCGGCAATTTACGCTTGTGGATGGAAGACGTAGCAGAGGCCGACGCCGAGTGGGAGGGCGACGGAGATTGAGAGCTCCGTGAGCGAGCGGACCGGCGCTGTCAGATGCGATGAATGCCCGTCCATTGCTAAAGTTCAGGGAAATCGTACAATAGAACCAGATCACGTGTCCCACTTACGGCAATAAAACGATGTCATTTCACCTTTTTTTTTTTTACTTTCTCTGTCTGTTATTTGTAGCTCACTTTCCTGAAATGGGTGTCTCGTTATTTGTGATCACTTTCCTAATTTGGTAAAAAAATATGATCATATCTTATTCTATCATCTTTTATCTTCTATTTTATTACATTCTCTCTCCTACTTTATCATCATTTCTCTCATACTCTCTCATTATCTTACTCATCTTATCTCTCATATTTTATCATCTACTATTTCTCATACTTTATCATCTACTATCTTAATTCCCGAGTCGAAAAGAACGTTACCACAATAGGGGCGTAGCCACATGGGTGCTGGTGGGGGCCAGTGCCCCCATGGAGCTCTTCAAAATCATTAAGTATGCGTAATTCTCATGGAAGGATCTGATAATCTAGTGGTTGAGGTATTTAATGCTTCGTCTGTTGATGGGGGTTCAATTCTTGAACTCAACGTTTTTTCAAAATTCTTCCTCTTTTTCCCTTCTCATTTCTTAATTTTTTCGCTTTCCATTCTCATTTGTTAATTTATCTGGTTATGATCATTCTCCCTTTTCCCCCTCAACTCTTATAAAATAATTTAAATAAGATATTCTTCTAAATCAAAACTATTATATTTTAATTTAAAATCACCATGATAAGTTTTATTTGGTCAATTTAATTTAATAAATTGGATAAAAGAAGGATTGTGCTTATATTCTCTACTATTATATTTTAAAAGATAATTTAATAATTTTCTACGTACAGTGACGGAATTAGAACTTTTTAATCAGATGATCAAAATAGATATAAAAAAGAAATCGTTCCGATCGGAAGGTCGATTGAAGTGAAAAAATTAAAGTGGAACAAAGAATTTCAACCACTACAAAGGCGAAATCCCGGCAGCCGGGGGCGCGGCCTACCCTCCTGACCCCCCTTAGTTCCATCCCTGTCTACGTACAATATAATCACACGATACATTTCAAAAAGTAAATATATTTTAAATCCTACCAACAATTCTTCACTCTAAAGTTTACTAGTTGATAATAAATTTATTTTAGATTTACTAGAATTTGAGTTTTTTAGCTTCATATTTTGAGATGTAGATTAGAATTTTATTCATACTCATGTTGTAAAATTCAAACATTATGTGCACATTAGTACTGTGATAATATGCAATGCACGACATTTATAAAAGACACATCAGTAATATTTTTCAAAGTAGGCTTTTACAAGCACGTTTACTTGTTGGCCCCCACGGGCCGATATCTCTAGCTACGCCGCTGGACCACAAATAACGGGACGGAGGGAGTACTAAGTAACAAAACGACGTCGTTTTGTTGCTGGGACACGGTTGAGACACCGTAAGTGGGATAGGTGATCTGGAGCCGAACAATAGTTAAGTTCCCAATTAAACGAGAAGACGAATCAAATTTGAAACGTAGTTTTCCGTTTTCAGGGATTTATTGGAGAATTGGGGCTTTAGTTTTTTCTTATCCGCCGCAACATTAAATCTGCCATAATCTTTTGTTTTATTTTAATCTTATTAGCTTATAAATACATGAATATTTAATTCATTTTAATTTTATACATTATTTTAAAAACGTTTGCATAAAACTGCGATTTTTTAATTTGTTAAAATTTTTGCACCACCAACAACTTTGTGCCAAAATATAACTATACGTCTTTTTAATTTATTAAATTTTTCACACAATTTTGGAAGCCAAAATATCCAACATGGAGGCCTAATATTTTTACGTTGTTTATTACCTAAGTCACATATATTATTTTGACACAAACAATATTATTCAGGGGCGGATCCAGGATTTATTGTTAGGGGGGCGAAATTTAGGGGATGAGTTGTATTTCTCCAGGGGTTCGAGGGCGGAGCCCCCGAGAAATTTTTTTGGGGGTGTTTTTGATCTAAATATACTTACTAATTAAGACTTATTTAGCGATATTATATTTTCTTTTACGAATAGTTGTTATGTGTTGTTTGTAATTTATTCGAAAAATATAGTACAAAATCGTATTTCTACGACGCCTAGATTTAGTTGGAGGATATTACAAAGAATAACAATTTCTAACTTATAAATTAATCAAGTATTTGAAAGATAGAGTTTTTATGCTTCAAATGTTGCTAATTTTACTTAAAGGCAATCAAGTATAAAAAAAAAACACAAACATAACATATAACTGCATAAAAGATATATGTTATATTATATATATAACTCTATCAAAATAGATATCAAAAACTTCAAATTTTAAACATTTACTAAAATTAAAATTAGTGACACGTAACATACATTTTTTAATATTTGCCTAAATTAGTGGTCACATTCACACTAGTTCTTAATTTTTACTTTGGTGCAAGTTGACAAATTCAAAAACCTCGGGGGACGAATCCAAAAATTTAAATGAGACAAATGTATAAATTACTAAAAATCGAAAATAATTCGTAGTATTACACGAAAGTTCGGGGGGGCGGTCGCACCCACCCGCCCCCCTTTGTATCCGCCTCTGATATCATTTCCTTAATATTTAAATCATCAAAGTTGTAAATTTTTTATAATTAAAAGATTGTATATATACACCAGCATTTTATATACACCCGCATTTTATAAAAAACATGTAAAAATCCAAAATTCACTTAAAATTCATGCATTTACAAACTAATATTATTATTTTTTTTTTACATTCTTGTAAAGCGCATAACACCGTGCTGCCTAGATTGTTTAGCCTTGCCAGATACACTTTAATTTCTCATCATATGAAAACTCGAAGATATATATATCGTCATAGCAACAATCAGCGGTGACGACTGTATATATTGTCATCAATTCTATCTTTACATCGTCATTCTTGATTGACAGTGATAAGGCTGCTCCACTGATTATGAGGATTGTTACAATGGCACACACCACTTCATTTGGTTGGACTAGTTTTTTACAAATATACACCAATTCTAGTAGTATTTGCCCTTAGATTGATGCAAATTCAGGAGTTACCCCTCAATTTAATTTAACAACTCTGAAAATGCATTAATTAATTATGTTCCTTATGTAAAAGTAACACCTTAATTACAGTTTTTGTTTAAAGCCATAAGCTATGGTACGTTGAGTGTTACATAATTAAGCTAAGGTACGTAGCCATAATTTATTGCTAAATTAATTTTGGTTTATTTTGTTAATTAAGAGACTTAATTGGTAAGATTATTGTAATCAAATAATTAAACAAAAGTCATATTTATCAGTAACTTCTTTTACAAACCCAGTGAGTTGGAAAGACATTTTCCTCTACATGAAGTGTTTATTTATTGGTAGGTTGAAGGAGGAGGAAGGCATCCGCGAACATTATGTCAAAATTCTTATCCAGTATTCTATTTCGAGTTGTCCCAAAATTCTTATTCACTTTCTTATATTAAACATAGAGGGATTATATGTAATAAAATCTTATTAAACATAGAGGGATTATATGTAATGAAATCTTCAACGCATATATAGTCATCCAATATAAATAAAATATAAAATGCTTCATATTTCCTATATTTAATGAAAATTTCTGTATGATCAATTCCATTTATGCAAATTACTTTTGTTTTATTTACTAAAATATATTTTTTTACTATTTTACTAATATTAAATAATTATAAATACCAAAAACTGATCCTACTTGAGTATCACCCATTCATATTACTTTTCAAGCTCAACACCTCCTTCATGTCTGAAATCATCAAGATGAATCCCAACCACACCAATTTCATCTCATCACTACTACTAAAACTACCTATCTTATTAACAACAATATCCCTCATCATTTTCCTCATCATTCTCACCAAGAAATCTTCAAAGAGAGTTTTCTTAGTAGATTTCTCATGCTACAAACCTCCAAAAAGCCAGAAATTGAGTCGGGAAACTGTGTTGGATCGAGCTAGGAAACAAGGATCTTCAGAAGATTCAGTGAGTTTCATAGCGAAGATAATGCAGGGGGGCGGCATTGGTGACTCGATTTATCTTCCCCAAAATATACTGAGTGTCCCTCCAGATCTGAGAGCAGCAAGAAGTGAATCGGAAATGGTGATTTTTGGAGCCATAGATTCTTTGTTGGCGAAGACTAAGTTGCCGTTTGATGAGATAGGGATATTGATCGTGAACTGCTCTGTGTTTAATGTAATCCCGTCTCTCTCTAGCATCATAGTGAATCGGTATGGTCTTAGGGAAGATATTTGTTGCTACAACCTGACTGGGATGGGATGCAGTGCGAGTCTCCTCGCCCTTGGAATTGCAAACCAACTTCTTCAGGTTTATATATATGTTATTATATTATAAACTTTTGCACATAATACAATGATAAAATATTCTTATAATATTATTTATATTTATATTTAAACCAACAAAGTTAAATCAAATTAGTAAAACATTCTTGTATCATCAACACGTAGGACAGGTGCATGAAGACAGTTGTGCGCTGGTACGTAGTAAGCACTGAGAACACTACCACAGCAGCGTATACACCGGCAAAGATCCTTCTATGTTGCCATTTAACTGCCCATTGCGTGCTGACGGCCAGCTTCGACGTCGCTTACAGATGCCTTTTCCAGGAAGAAGATTCACAAGGAGTTGTAGGGATTACAATTATAAAACATCTCTTAGTGGCAGTCACTTCCCTACTCGAACAACACCTCCAAAAATTAGGGTTTCTGATCCTTCCTCTCTCCGACCAACTTCACCTCCCCCAAATTCAGTACATGTACGGACCATTTTCTTTCGCACGTCGGCGGGAAGCCGGTTGGGAAGAAGCTTGGGTTTAGCGCGGATGATATGGAACCTTCTAGAATGACTTTGTACAGATTCGGGAACACTTCTAGTTCTTCTGTTTGGTACGAACGCGGAAGCCAAGGGCCGGGTGAGGAAGGGTCATCCGGTGTGGCATATAGATCAGGCGTCAAGTGTGGTAGCGTGATTTGGCGTGCATTGAGGGATGTGAAGGCTGATGAGATGAATCCATGGATGAGCGAGATTGATGATTATCCTGTTGAATTAGATACTTCTGTTCCATTTCTTTCCTTGTTTGAGCCGCCAAAATTGCACTGAATGTTTCTAAGTGAAAACATAAATGACATAATTTTTTCGAATTAATCATTAATTTATTAAAATATTTTATTTACATGTACATTCATGTAAGAAGTGGAACACACTAATCGAATGCGATTAATTTATACAAGTTTTCGCTTCATGTATACTCCTCCCTTCGTTCGTTCCATCATTTTTACCACGCACAAAAGGAATGAGACAAGAATGGTGGAATGGAGTATAATATATGCATGTAAAAAAAGATGACACCCAAAGTTCTATTTCTTTCCCCAGAGGTGACTAATCTAAAATTCCCATACATTTCATTGAAAAGAAGATATATGTTATGTACAGCGAAGATTATATTGGATCCTTTCTATAAGTATGACCAAGTGAATTCAAACAATTGAATTCCTCCCAAAAATTTTGCCCCTCCTAGGCAGGTGTAGCAATACCTGTGTAATGTGCGTACAATTGCAAATAATCAAGCAGTATGAGTAGTTGCTGCACGGCCAGTAACGACCCATGGTTGATCAAGAGATCCAACCGCGGAATGCAAACGAAGCTACCCAACATTTTGATACATTGCACGCAAGAGGTGAGGCCGAGAGCAGTACCTGCTCCGATGTGGAATTGCTCATCAAGAAGTTTGTTTCTGATTACGAGCACTGAGTTTTGCACGAAGAGCATCAATGCCTTCCTTCCGAGCAGGAGAGTCCTTCCACGCGGGAGAAGGAGAATTGGATGCTGCTTGTTCCTTGAGAGCTTCCTTTTCCAGTTTCTTCTTTTCAGCATCCGCCATCTGCTCATTTTCATCATGCGCCTTGTTGAAGAGCTTAGTGAAGACGACTAAAGTTTGAGTCACTGCAGAAAAGAGACCAAGAAAAGATCTTGAACAAAAAAGAATGCTACTTCCACTGATTATGGGAATGTTGAGATATACATATACAAAATATAAAAAGAGACCCAAAAGAATAGGACAGTGCATTCAATAAATCAACCCAAACCTTGCTCAAAGGGGCATTTTGCCGGGTCTTCGCCAAAATATTGTGACAGTGAATCTGCACTTCTCCCCTGTGAATTACATTTGCTTTCAAAGTTGGCCCCAATATTTTGACCAAAACGGATCAAAACAAAACAAAGAAATTTGTCCAAGTTGCATCAGAAATAACGCTTAAGCTGGGCCAACCATTTCAGAGATGGTGGTGATATGTGATCCCATCTTGAATCATTGTGTGAAAAGCAAAAGATACTCGTCTAAAAAGCACAAAGAAACAGTTAAAGCTCACCACTTCAGAGTAAAGGGCGATTAGCGACCTAACTTCCGCCTCAGCAGTATCTTGGAAGCTTTTCAAGTTCTGTTACAGCAAGTTGAATAATTCATCACAACTTTATACCTAGGGTTTAGAATTGAAAAGACATTTAAATAATAATATGCAAGCTAGTGAGATCATCAGAACGATCACAATGGATTGTTCATCGTGAGGAGTGCGGACTGCAGATTCCTAGCACCTGACATATTGCTAATATAACTCAATCAAACAGAACAAAAAGGCATGGTGCAATACATCCAGTGTGTTTTTTGGATAATTACAAGCCTTCATTGAGGTCCTCCTAATCTCTCCAACAAATATACATACATCAGCCGAAGTTAGAGGTATTGCATACCGCTTGCCCCTCACTGCTATAAGGTGCCAATTATTTTTTATGATTTCTCTCCCTAATGCTATTAGATACTAATTATTTATGATCTCATAAAATGTCAGATTTCTCGTACACATTAAATGGGGTTACTAACCGGTCTTTCAGTTTATCTCTGGGTTTCTTTTCTATCATGCAATGGATTTAAGACCAAATATTTTTTAAAACTTAATAAGCACTTATCTGGATTGGACTTAGTTAATTTATAAAAAAAAAATGTTAAGACTTGAGACAAATGGTTAGATTCAATTTTATAGTACAAAATTCCTATTCAATAAAAGGCCAACCGGTTTTTGAACATCTTTGTTATCTTCACCTCACTAGAACTCTAAAATGTTTAGGAGCTGGTGGTCTCGAGTTTCGACTTTTCTCATGTACTTTCTAACGAAAGGGTTTACAGCAGATATCATAATTCTGATTATGAATGAAACAAACTCAAAAACCTAGCCATCATCCATATCATTTGCGTACTTGTACTGCTCTCAGCTCTCTGTTTTTATTATTTCCGCCAAGCATTTTCATCACCTCTCCAGCATGTTATTGTTAAGTCTACTAATGAACTCAATTACACATAACGAAGGGAAAACTCATAAAAGGAGACAAGGACAGAGTAGGAAAATATAAAAAAGGTACACTACAGCTACATGCCATAGCTGTCAGGCATTCTTGGCCAAGCAGGAAGCTGTCAGGCTTCCATGGCTAGATTGGCCAATGCTTTGGCTATTACTGAGAGATATCCTTATTTTGTACCCTAATGGGGATGGGGAGGAATTGAACGCTAGAACAACCACACCCGCATGAGTGGGAAATATCAACAAAGCTACATGGTGTTGGTGAAAGAATATCCTTATTTATCAATACAGAGATATAATCCTATCTTTCAAGGCATGCAAGCCTTCAATCAAATTTAAAAAAAAAAAAAAAAGTACTTCATATCTAAACAAGTTCGCCAATCTTACAAGACCTAGGAATAACTAAGTTTGTAAAAATTCTCAAATAGCATGTAGCTGTAGAATCCAACGTTCAAAAAAGCGTAAATGGGTTCCGAGGCGATTTCCTTACGCTTCACGAGGTGTAAGCCTCGAGGCAGACCGAGGCGTAAATTCGATTGTTTCCCCTAATAAACATATAATACCACACAAACACATAAACACCATACAAATTGAATATACCAACAAAATGTTGTGGGCAATTGGGCATTAGGGTTTTTAAAAAAAAAAGAATGCACACACCAAAATGTTTTGTCTCCAGAAACTACTTAAAATAACATAAAACAGAGCGGCAGGGACTTAGAGCAAAGTCAGTACTTCAGAGGCAGAACTAAACATGATACCGAAGAGAATGTTTTTTAACTTGAGTAGATTCGACTAGAATCTACTCAAGTTAAAAAATCTGACCTTGCATATGCAAAATTGCATATACCGAAGAGAATGCCATCACGGATGCCAAGTGACTGAAAAAACAAAAGTGGGACTCTATTTGTTTCATTTTTCAGAGAGAACTAACTCAAGTGATCAAGTTATCAAATTTATGTAAACAAGGCACTATGAGGAAGCATATTAACAAAAGATTGGATATAATGTTCAAGCAAAAATGTCGCTAATTGGAGGACCAAGGATGTATCAAAACATTATGCATTCTGATTTCTGACCTTTCGAAAGCCTATGGATATAGCACCATCATTCTCTGCAGCAGCGAGTTCCTGCTCAACCTTCTCAAGGCCTTTGCTAACAGCTTGCATTTCTTCAGCCAAAGATTTCAATAATATCTAGCGAGGCCAAAGTAGGATCAATAAGCAGTAACCAGAGTCACTTTTTAGCTGAAATACATTTGACAAACCTTGGAGGCTGGTTCCAGATGTAGAAGATCCTTACTGAAGTCTAGCAAATCTGACATCTTCTCAGCTAGAATCTAAAAACAGATAGAGAATTAAGACAACAATAGATAGCATTCACAAACAAGGAGATGCAAAGTTGCATCATGTGAGACAGTGAGAGAAATTGCTACAGAAACACATAAAAGGATATACTAGTATACAACAAGTCTACAACTGCTCCAGCAGAAAAAGAGAGATCAAATAGATAAGCTTATTGTGCCACGGAGCCACTTAAAACACACAGCTAGCTTGCCTACATTCTACAATTGCAAGGCCCTGCTAAATCCATAATCAAACAGCTTTGTGGCACTGTTGTCTATGAAAAAAGGCTATATTAACATATCAACATAAATAAACATGCAAGACATGCAGAAGAAGTTCCAATGGAGGATGAGATGTATAATTGCATATACATTCTAAGCCCAATTCACAATGTATCATATCCCTGGGAAATATGTATCCAACAATGCCCTAGGACTTGCCTGAACAAAGCATACATCCAACGTAGTTCATATATATGAGACTTCAGAGGTAATATCCTGAACTTATGAGATCTAGTTAGCCACGATAAGCTTATGAACAATTTTAGAAACCTTTGAAGTTCTTAGGTTGTTAATAGGATAATTGGTAAACTGCACAAGCAAAACCCTTTCTAATTCCAGTATAAGTCAAGGAGATTGTATACGTTAGTATGACTGTATGAGATTGATTAGTCATGATGATTGATACATTAGTATTATTAAATATATATAAATTTGCAAGAGAATGTGTGGGCAACATGAGTATATGGCTGACTTAGTTCAGTAAGTTACTTTTGTACTCCCTCCGTCCCATTTAACTTGTCGCTGTTTCCTTTTTTGGTAGTCCCACTCAAGTTATCTTCAACCTAAAAATGGAAGTTTTTATGTAGTAGGACACACACCTTTATTACTAAAACCCACCTTTTAAATTGTAGAACTCACACCTTTACTAATGAATACTCTATTTAAATTGTAGGACTCACACATTTACTGCTAAAATCCAAACCACCTTAATAACCGTGCCAAAAAGCTTGAAGCCAAGTTAAATAGGACAGAGGGAGTATTATTTTATCATTTGTTCTTACTTATTATAATAAAGAATTAGCCTTGGATAGATTAGTGCAAACTTACACATGTATTTCTAAAGATATGTACTAGAATTATATACCTATGCATGGATAAAATAATACTCCCTCCGTCCCAATTATCTTGTCCAGTTTTTCATTTTGGATCGTCTCAAATATATTATCCAGTTACTCCCTCCGTCCCGTTATTTGTGGCTCAATTGGTTTCGGCACGGGAATTAAGAGAGTAAATGATAAAGTATGAGAGAGAGAGTAGATGATAAAGTATGAGAGAGAAGATGAGTAAGATAATGAGAGAGTATGAGAGAAATGATGATAAAGTAGGAGAGAGAATGTAATAAAGTAAGAGAGAGAAAATGATAGAGTAGAAGATATGATAATAATTTTTTACCAAATTAGGAAAGTGACCACAAATAACGGGACACCCCTTTCGTGAAAGTGAGCCACAACTAGCGGGACGGTGGGAGAATTTTTTAGCAAACTATTATACTTAACTTTTTTGTAGGACCCACAATTTTACACCACTCTACACACAACTAACAACCCTCCTTAAAAACCGCACCACAACCAAAATAGACAAGATAATTAGGACGGCGGGAGTACTAGTTTTGAAACCCATAAACCTCAAAATATGTGTCTTCACATATTACATAATGAAAAAACATGCAAATTAGTTTTGCATGCAAGAGATTAAGTCACGCCTTCTTCCCACGTGTCTTCATTAGGATTTATTAACTTCCTTGTTATGATATTATATCGAAAACATAAGGAAAAGATGAGTAACACATTATCTGTGTACCTCCTTCATCCTCGTAACTTAATTAGGTATAACAAGCAAAGAGGACTAAGCAATAGGTTATGACTAAGTAGGCCTAACTTATAAAATGTGCACTATAAATAGGAGTTTGAGATAACAGTACGTTTATACCTTGCGAAGAATTCTATACCCTCATAAAAATACCCAACTTCCAAAACTCCATCTCTCCTTTTCGTTTACTTGGCAAGCATTAGACTTAGAAGTAAAGAATATTTTGGAGGAAAAATTCCTTATCCTCTTACACTACTAATATTATGCAATTAAGTTAAGATACTATTAATGTCTTAGCATGAATCCAAGAATAAAGTAAAATGTTAAAATCTTGAGATAACAATTATAGGGACATTAGGATAATGTAGAGCTAGACTGTTAGAATTATTTGTATGAAATTGAGAATAAGGTTGTTATGGGCCCAACAGGGACTTTGTCAACAACACCATTTGCGAGGACGTATACACGTCGTAAGATGGAGGATAAAGCGAAGGCTCAACTGATTTCCAAAATCCAAGTACTATGGATGTTGAGAGTATAGTGGGAGATTTGAACATGATGAGGATGGAGTTCAAGATATGCAGACGGTGGAGGATGTTGATAATGTTATGGAAGCAACAATGATGAGTCTAATTCGTACTATGCAAATTTTTGTCTATTTTGGTGCCCACCAGGGTAGTTGGACCGTACATTCTAAGCTGCTTTGCAGATTTTCGGGTTGACTTGGCATGTGACAAGGATATAAGGTGGCAGACGTGTTTGAAGGTTTAAGGTGCGTTTTTGGAGCAAATTGGGACGAAAATATTAAGAAGGGAAGCTCGGAGACGAGAGAACAAGATATGGAAGATTTTCATATTCTCATCTAATCAAATCTTTCCATAATTAAACTCTATTTCTACAAGGATTGGAGTGCAGCCATATATAGCAGGGGGAGAGAGAACAAAATCTCACACCTTTTACACCATCTAAAATACCGAGCAGAGAAGAGATCGATCGTTCATCATTAGTTTAGAGTTGGAAAACAAACACTTGCAATTTCAATTCCTAGTTTATTTCTACTTTGCTTTGGAGAAGACTTGTTATCGTTCTTAGTTCGTTGTTATCGTGGATTTGGAGACATCATTTCATCATTCGGTACTTTATAGTCTTTCATTTTCATTTCCGTTCAATTCGTGTTTTCATTACGTTTCAATCTCTTAGTTAATTTTCATGCATGTTATTTTCGAATTTAAGCAAGTTCAATTTTCTGCCGAGTTCAGTCGTCCGCCTGCTCAGTCGGACTAGTATGCGCATCTAATTTTCTTGGGAGCCGGTGGATGTGAAGCACACACATAACTAGTTTTGTGAAACTTAGGGATTAAAAATTAAACTCTGAAATTCCGAATTAATCTTGGTTAATGGGACCGGGTTAGTAATCTAAACTTGATCACCCTAGGTTAATTTAATTCGTAGCTAATTTAGTACTTCCATCGTTTCTCGTGGAATAAGGCTAGATAAGTAGCACAATTATTTTTCGAACAATATGATTAATTTCGTAGGAGACTATTAGATGTCCACCATACGAGTAGGCTCTTAAATTAGGTTTCCTTAGTTCTTAATGATGATTAGGTGTTAAATCTATTGATTGTCCACCAACGTAGACTACATCTAATTTAGAGAACTAGTCGTTTTGATGCCCACCTGGCGGCTACCGATTAATTAAGGGGGAATAGGGGACGTGCCAGTTTAATTACGACAACCTGCAACTAATTGATTTCTAAGGATTAATTTATCTTAAGTGTCAAAGATCGGACTTTGCATATTTTTATTCGTGAATTTATTTGAGTTGTTCACTTTCTTGCTTTAGTTTAAAACCCCTCATAATTTGTGTGGTCTCTAACCAAACCCCTTAGATTAATAGGAATTTAATGTTTAGAATCTTCATTCCATGTGTTCGATACCTATTTGCTATACTAATTTAAGTTCTAGCATTCTTGCAAGATTTATTTGGTGAAAACAACAATCACCAAGCAACAAGGCAGCTGGGAATACTATATAAACGTGGCTAGAGGAGAGGGAAGGAAGGAGTCAGTTGCACGTGATAAGTAGGAGTCAATTTTGAAAATTTTGAATTTCAAATAGCTTAGTTGTTTAAGTTTGGCTTTGCTTAGCTAGTCTTCGGTAACTGGTTAGGATTTAATGCTTATCGAGTCAATTTAGGAAGTCATGGCTAGGTCTGTTAGTTCTTCAGTGAATGAATAAAGTCATCCCAAATTTCATTTCAATCTATACAAGTATCCTATGCTACTACTATAAGCTTTTTGCAACTCTTATTATTCACTAAACCCAATTATCCGTAGATAGCTTTAGGATTCTACTCAAAATAGGTAGATCAAAGAAGTCGGCCGGTCTTGATACATCGGAACACAACTTTGATCCATCGGAACACGTATACGCCTCTTCTCCATTAGGTCTGCTCACTCGTGCAAGATCGCGGGTTCATATCAACGTGGTACCTGAGCCAGGCGAGATGACGACCCCAGTGTACACTCTCAGCATATCAGTGTGAAACACCTAACAAACTCATGATTGATACAGCAGCAGGAGACTAAAGATCTTTTATTAGAAAATACCCAATCTCAAAGAGAGGGTAAGGGAAACGGCTTTGATTTTACAGAGATCCCTTGTATATCTTTGTAATCTAGAGCATCCACACACTTAGTAGGGATATTGAGAGAGGGTAAATAGTAGCCTGCCATTAGCAACTCTAACTGGTCGAAAAGCCAGGTCCTCAACACTTAAGACAATGAGATTTGTCCCTTCCCCCCCACCGCCGGGGACCCGCCATTGCACCCAACACTAGCTATGTAACAGATTTATGGGCTTAAACCACTTCTGTACGGATGCCTAAACATAATTTTAGCGACAGGTATCCTACCAAGGGCAGTAGAAACATCTATCAAAATCAAAACTAGATTTGAAGCAAGTAAACGTGAGCCCAAATCTGGATTTAAACTACAGCAAAATGTTTAATTTAGCTTTAGAAGCTAGCATCCCATTCAGTTCTTTTAAACAGCTTGTAGAACCCTTACCATAGGTTACATTTTAATAAAGATTTTAATAGTATGTTGTTATCTAACTAGCAAAACCAAACTCAGAATCAAAAAGCAACACAGACAAAGCAGTGCTTAGTTGTAATGGAGTAACAAATGGAAAACATAAATGATAGTAGAGGGGAACGACTAACTCTCCTAATAATGGGGGGATGTTGCTTACTTCTAAGAAATGAGTTATGAAATTGCAAGTCATAATTTCATATATTATTCCATGGGGCCGACCACTAATTTTAATTCCACTTCCATTTGCCCATTTCCAGACACACCAACCAAGAATCCCCTTAAGTGGAAGAGAACAAAAAATTAAATAGAACTCTACCTTACACAGGTAATGCATTAAGGTCATTTTGTTATTTCTTGCTCGAGTATCAGAAAGTTTGAGAAGACTATCCAACTTGAATCCAACGGCAGATCCTGTGATGCAAGTTATTAGAGGCTGAGTTATAATTCAAAATCTTAGAATGGAACAGGAATATAAGAACAACATAGGAAACTTTGTTATAGTAACATATACCTCGTGTTGTGCCCTGATTTAGTGCATTTCCCAGAGTAAGGATTGTCTGCATAATTTGCCGTAACTTCAGAGAATCCTTAACCTACAAATATTGGAGCATTGAGAAAGATATAGTAGATAATGTGGATTAATAGATGAAAATATTCAAGCAAATATCAAAGGTACCTCCCTAACAGCATCATTGATTGTGTTCAGGTTAACTCTTAGGTCCTTCACCTGAAGAATGAAACTACTTACATATTCGACAACCAGCCATGGAGCTTTAGTTAATGACTGTATCAAGCATAATTAAACATATGCACCTGGCAAGTAAAATTTATAGTGAAAGCAAATACTCTTAATTTGGATTCAACTCGTGGAACTTTCATTAGTTCCAGGAAGAACTGAAATATTTGAAAGATAGATGTTAGTAAATGGAACAACAAGAATGTAGCAATTCAATAAACTAATCATGAAAATCTCAATACCTGTTCGCACTTTCCTAGCATCTCCTTAGCCCCACTATAATTCTGGGGAAAACAAAGAAGAAGAAAAAAAAGCAAATAAAAGGAAGAAGAAAAGACATAAAGTTTTTAAACTAAATAGTTCGAGAATGATATAGTGTTTTAAGCAACACCAGAAGGGAAATAATAGTGGAAAAATGTATATAGTGGCATGATAAACTTTTGCATGGTTTAGTTAGCTTAACAGAAAACCACTTTATTTTAATAGGATAAGTTAAAGCGTATATTTTTTTTTGACATGAACCCTTTGAAATGGATCTAGGTGAAGAAGATGAGATAAAAAAGGGCTAGAAACTGCAAGAAATACCCCTCATTTTTCACACTTGTAAGTTATACCTGAGGAAATATATTAACTACATGTCTTCTAAATGTGTATTTGTATCTGATATTAAATTTATTGGTATATATATGAGATATATACATGTATGTAAAGTGAGTGTGTATTGTGGTGGCAGATTTTCCTAATACAAATGAACTTCCTTGATACCAAAACTGAAAGGCAGAAGATCCCGGCAAGATAGTTATCATACATGTTCCAACCATTGCAATTACTATGTTTACAGAATTTTTTGAATATATCTCGTGCGGATATGTATACATACACAATCACATAGATATATGCACAAACACCATAATTGCCCAATATACATGTCTGATACTTGATGAAATGATGAATTATAGGTCAGTCACAAAATAACATCCCTTTCTTACAACTTAGAGTCAATCTTATTTCTGAAAGTGCTCTCAATTATTAATTGAAAAACGCCAGAGACATCAAAATTTAAAGATTTTAATCACAAATTTGCAAAAGGAAACATCAAGATATATAACTTAAACGCACAATGTGTATTATCTACGGCATATATGTAAGTTTATAGTTTAAGTACATCATAGTTATATTATGCAATATGCATCTTCATAGAAATACACATATTAGCAGATTTTTCTATAGATGTAATAGTTAGATTAATCGAGTGAACAAAACTAGTTCTTGGGTATTTTAAATTCACAGATAACAATATGGAAAATAAAAATTATTAGATATAAACACACAATAAAAACAAGCACGAGCAACTTGTAATTTACAGAAAAGAGTAAGTGGAAGAAGGAAAATAATACCTTTAGTGTCTCCATTTCTTCTTTAGTAGGACAGAATTTTATAAGATTCTCAACTTGATCGATGTCCAAAGCAGAGGAATTCAAAGCCAGGATGGCCTTCTATGAAAATGAAAAAAAAGAAGCAGTGTAAAGTATTAATTTGGAAAAGCATCATTATAGGTGGAAAAGGAACTTTCAATTGATACGTCTATTTCCAAATAAAAGATAACCTAATCCCTACTGCAAGTTGCAACCATCCGAATTGGTAAAAAAAATCACTTTATTTAGAAAGATAATGATGATATAAAGAACTTACAATCATATCTGGCAGGGGAATCTTAATTTTTGTGAGCATTATTTCACAATTATAGGCTCTACGCAAATCAATCTGACAGAAGGAAATGGAAAATCAAATTAGTAAAGAACAAGATAAAATGATACTTTATCATTTAAACAGAGATAAACTGCAAAAAATACTATAATATGGACTTTCAGATTGATATACAAAATTCCTATAAGGTAATAAATCAAAACCACCAACAACAAGAGAGAAAAATCCATTTTTCCCAGGACTTCGCTTGCCATCTTATTCCTTCAGCTTTTATCACTATTTTTCAAAATTACATTGCTCTTTAATACTTATCCTCCTAGCTTTCATCATGTGACCACTACTTGGAGTCTTACAGTTACACAAGAGATTTATAACTCAAATTACATTTTTCTGGCCAAGTTCATACTTCCTGCTCTAGTCAACGTTCAAGATTTTGTTCTGTATAGCTTCTCATAGTGCATATATGTCTCTAAGCTCTATATGAGGACTAACAGGAGAACGCCTCAGACGAAGAGTTTCTTTCAGTAGAATAAATGAATAACGACAATTAGAGTTTTGATAGTCATTCAAATCAAGGATGTTGCACATTAAACTAGGGATCATGTGGTTTGTAATATTGCTATCTGATTCTTTTCGAATTGCTCTTGCAAAGATTATGCTACCAAGTTTCACTTCAGAAAATTCAAGAAAAACTAAAGGAAATGGCTTCCTTTAAATTGACGAGTAGAGATAGGCCTACAGAGATCAATTAATGTATTACCAATTGCACTTTTTCTGGTTTGTTTATTTTGGACCCACGTGGGCCTGCACCCTTATAAAGGCCATCTGAAGCAGAAGCCACTGAGAAAAGGCTCTCAAGCTCAGAAATATCAATTTCAGGTGCCCTACAAGAAATTGATAATGTTACATTAGATGTTACCTAAGGTGCATTAATATAAAACACATAGATAAAACACACCCAAACAGTCTTTCAATCAGATCACAAGTTGTAAATGCATACATTTAGGAGCGAACACTTAAAGTGGTCATTTGTTTTAGAAAGTCTGTAAGACCAGGAAGATTGAGATATACCCACCTTGACTGATTATCTTGTTTCTGAGAATCAGCCCACAAACTCCCTTGCATTGCTCGAGTGACTTTAACCCAATGTAAGGGTTTTAGTGAACTTTTCTTTGGGGGGATAGAACCACTGGAGCCTCTTCCTTTTGCTGAGGCCAAACCTCTGCCTCTTCCAAGAGATGGAGGTGGAGGCACACTAGAGCTCTTCGCTCCAGGAGGTGGAGGTGCAGACCGTGAACCATGACTCGGAGGGGGAGGTACAGCAGGTGCCGAACCACGACCTGGAGGTGGTGGCGGGGTGGGAGCTGAACCACGTCCAGGAGGTGGTGGAGGTGGGGCGGGAGCTGAACCACGTCCAGGAGGTGGTGGAGGTGGGGCGGGAGCTGAACCACGTCCAGGAGGTGGTGGTGGGGCGGGAGCTGAACCACGTCCAGGAGGTGGTGGATGTGGGGCAGGAGTTGAACCACGTCCAGGAGGTGGTAGAGGTGGGGCAGGAGCTGGACCACGACCAGGAGGTGGAGGAGGAGCAGGAGCTGAACCACGCCCAGGAGGTGGCGGAGGTGGGGCTGGGGCTGAACCAAGACTTGGAGGTTGCGGTGATGGCTGGAAAAAGGCTGAATCACGACTTGGAGGTGGTGGAGGTGGGACAGGTGGTGGTGGAGGTGGAATTGCTACTGAACTGAGAGAAGGTGGAGGTGGAGGTGGAGGAGGAGCAGGTGTGGAACCACGCCCTGGAAGTGGTGGTGGAGGAGGTGGAGAAGGGGCTGAACCACGGCCCGGAAGCGGTGGTGGTGGAGGTCGAGCAGATAATGAACCATGGCCAGGAAGCTGTGGAGGTGGAGGTGGAGGCGGAGCAGGTATTGAACCATGCCCTGGAAATGGTGGAGGTGGAGGTGGAGGTGGAGGTGGAGGTGGAGGTGAAACTGCGACTAAGCCACCATTGGAAGGAGGAGGAGGAGGCGGTGGTGGTGGAGCTGTTGTAGGCCCAGTAGATGGAGGTGGTGGTGGGCGTTGAGCTGCTGTTGATCCTCGAGCTGGAGGTTGAGGTCCTACCAACCCAGCATCTGGAGGTGGAAGAGGTGGAGCTACTGCTGAACCATGACCTGAATGTAGAGGAGGAGGTGGAGGTGGTGGAGGCGCCGTCTTAATACTGCCACCAAGTGATGTTGACGGTGGAATCAACATATCTGACAAATGTTTTGATCCAGGTGGAGGTGGAGGTGGAGGTGGAGGTGGAGGTGGGGGTGGGGGTGGGGGTGGCATGCCCGAGGTAGTAACCTTAGGGTCTTGTACCAAATCCATGTGTGGTTCACTAGATGATAACTGAGGTACATTGCTGGAACTGATAGAAGGAGGGGGGACTTGACTAGAATTAATAGGTGGAATAGAAGCTGGCAGTAGTGGCCCTTCAGACGAATCGGTGGGAGAAGATGGAGGAAGTCCTTTGCCATCAGTAAGAGGTGGTTGAGAAAATCCTGTGGTAGATTCAGAAGTAGTAGAGGTCTGCAATGACGAGGGAGCATTAGTCGAAATTTCTGAATCTGGAGTTTCTATTTCCATTGTAGGCTCACAACAAGCAAAAGAATCTAACTTCCTGTCACCGGTTGTCATAGACTGGATAACATCAATAGGTGTCGACATTAATGGCTTAATTTGATCCTCACAGGCCCTGAATTCAGAGACCTCCTCTAAAGTAGAATCCACAGATGAGCGATCATCTAGAAAATTAAATTCAGGTGCAATGGCTTTCTCCGCATCCAGTAAATCAAGACTATCAGCAATGCTGGAAGCATTGTTTTCTTCTTCAGAGTCAAGAGGTGATGAATAACCACTCATCCTCCGCAACATCGACAAATCTTTGACATCATTTAACACAGATAACTGCTTAAGTAACCATAACGTAGCATCATCACTATTATCAGCCCAATCCACACCATTGAAAAGTTCTTGTACCCTGGAAAAAGCTTCAATAGGCAGTCCACCTTTCTCATCACCATTCAACATTGAAGTATGAGCTTTGGGAGGAGAGCGACTCTCAACATCGCCAAAAAGCACCTGCCCTTACACATCAAATATTAAAACAATGTCAAATCATGCATCGTAATCACTAATTAACACTTTTCATCAAGGCAAGGAAAAATTACCTCAGCCCTGAAACCTTTAGGAAACCTAGCCTTTGAGTCCCAAAGAATATCCAAGTTGTCTGAGTTGAGCATCAAAATATTTGACCTAATAAAAGCTGTATTGAACATTATCCGGAACATCATAACTTCCCTTTCAGGATCTAAGTCATAGTGAATACATTCCAACACCACATCCCCTTGGACCAAACACTGTAAATCGATCTTGATCACATCACTATCTTTCTGCATGAAAATTCCAGCATGCCCACAAATGCATAAGAATTTATTTGAAAACTACAAGAAAATCAAGGATTAAGATTCTTACTTGACGATAATGACGGACATGCCTACTCTTCTTATGCATGGAGTAAATCATTTGGGTTGACAGCCCATCCCTGCTAAGGAGATTTCTACCAAAAACACGGATAATAGGTCGGCATCCTTTCTGGTTATCAAACCTTGGAATTGCGCGAAGAATGAGACAATCTAATGAAAGAGGTCTCTCTGGCGGAGGCCACTCAGAGGATATATTTCTCCTATATATGTACTGCAGGTACCTAAGCTGAGATGGAAATGGATTCAACGGAGATAACAACTGCAATAAACCTTTTGGACCTTCTCGATAAACCATTTCAAGAGTCTTTCTTTCACCACTATGCAACTTCCTAAAAACCAAGAAGCTAGCTAATACAAATGCAAGAAGTGGCCAACCTCCTCTCTCACAATGGAGCAACACCACATTCTGGAAATTCCCAAGAGAAAGCCAACTCTCACTGGCGCGAAGGAAATGATGAATTAAAGATAGGGGCAGCAAAGGGCAACCCTCATACTGCCTTGGATAATCCATAACAGTGACATCAAACTCGCATAATATCTCTGCAAACTGGCTCCTTTTCTCTCCTTCCCGGAAATTAAATGCAAGAAATGAGGATTCTGGGAACTCTTCATGTAACTCATTGATGATTTCATGCAAGTAAAGCCGGTAAATATCCTCTGACAGCACTTCAGTTGAGAAACAGGAATCAAAAACTGCATAACGTAGCATTGGCTTCCATAAATACGGATAAAACAAAAGCTAAATATGATGTGATGTATGAAGGAATAATATAAGATAAAACAGTAACGAAGACGCTGTAATACCATATACTCTGTCGGAAAGCTCCAGTAGACCATCTGGGGGCCTTTTGTAAAAGAATCTACTCAGCAATGACATGCTGTAGTAGTATATTCAATCCTCCGTGCAAATCCAATTTAATCGATACCTGAAAAGGGCAAACCAATAAATTCAATCAACACTAACTGACAATAAACCCTCCCCGATTGCACAGAACCATGAATTCAGAGCTAGTTGACAAAATTCATTATTGCCTTAAAATGTACTTAAAGCGCCATTACATAAAATGTGATTTTACATTTGATGACAAATACCTATAAACTAAAAGCTATTACTGAAACAGAGTTTCAGTTAAGTCGCAAGTCCAAAATCTTACATATAAACCCCAAAATTACAAGAAACAGCTAGGTGGATATTCAACACTGTATGTTGTGGTATTTAACAGATAAAGATGGGGAATATACTGACTGGATGAGTGAGCGGCAGCGGAGGTGACTGGGAACCCAGAGATTCCGGAAAACGGAAGCGATGAGCTGCTTCAGCGGCGTTTGACGGCCGAGCGCGGCGTCGTTTTAATTTTCATAAATGATTGTTGATTTTGAAATTTTTCTGGACTAATTTGAAATTGAATTCGTGGGGAAATACTAGTACTAGTACTATTTAAGATTTGAATGTAGGCGGCCAATGAGCTGTACATCACGCTTCCGGGCTTGTACCTATTTATCAAGTAATTGAAAATCATTTTGATTGATTAATTTTGTGGACGCGCCCAAATGCCCTCTTCTTCGATATGGGTTTGGATTGGACCAAAAAGGCCATATGACCTGCTAGAATTTAAGGGTAAAACTAACCTACTATAGTTTGTAATTTTATTAACTCACCTATATATGAGCAAATTTCCCAAATAATAATTTTAAAAATAATAATTCCCAAAATACTACTCTTATCAAACTTATTTCCAAAATATTGCTCTTCAAAAATTAATTTCCAATATATAATCATTTATAAAAGGAATAATCTTCTAACTTTTTTTAACTTATGTTTTTTAATGAAACTTTCATTTTCAACCATAACAATACTAACTAGAATATTCTGTATTATAAAAAAGAATATCAACGAAAATTTTAAAAATCTAATAAATTTTTTACTTAATATAAATTTCTACATTACATTAAGAAAACCACGTCATAAATTCAAAATAAAAATATTTAAATAACTTATATCTTTATTGATTGAAAATACTAACATCACATAGTCTATTTAATATAAAATATTTTTATATTTTGTAAAATCAAAAAAATTATGAATTAAAATTCTAAATATAAATTTATCTTTAAAAATATTTTTCGATTAATTTTGTGACATATTTTCGTTTAGATTTTTTTTTTTAATAGTCTTCGTTCATTCTATATTTTATTAAATAAAATATAATTTATATAATTTAAAATTCTGATTTCTTGATTCAATTAATCTTGTGGCATTATTATTTTTATTTAAAAAAACTTATTTTTTTATGTAACGTAACTACGTAAGTATAATGGAAGTTTATTTTTAAAAAATATTTATTTTGTTTATTATACCTTGATATATTTACTTAGAAAATAGTATATTCTAGTTATAATCATTTTTGTTGAAAATGGAAGGTTTATTTATTGTTGAAAATGGAAGGTCTATTTAGAAAAGCTAAATTGGTCAATTTAGCATAAATTTCCTTTTACAAATGTATCAGATTGAGAATTAATTTTTTAAGAGTAATATTTTGGAAATTAATTTGTTGAGAGTAATATTATGGGAATTAGTTTTTTGAAATGTATTATTTTGAATATTTACTCCCAGAACTGACTAGTATTTTAAACAATAAAAATTTTGATAATAATTATTGGACATATCGTTTTAAATTGTCTAATTAATTAACTAATTACCTATAATATGGTAGGGGATCACATATTCATTTGTCTATTTAATTAACTAATTACCTATTGTGAAGAGTCAAATACCCAACACCCAATCGTTATTTAACGCAAAATACCAAAGTAAACCTCATTCGTAGGATTAATAAAATCTCAAATAGGATATATAATTGTAAAATACTACTATATATTTTGATTTAGTTATTTATATTAAATATATGTTTTTGTTCTAGAGAAATAGAGAGGTGAGAAGTAGGAGGGGGAGAAATAGGAGATAAATAGAGAAAGAGTTCGGCGGCGAAATGCTCATTTGGGAAAAGACAAACACATTTATACACAATTCTTATATTTAACTACACTATATACCCAAGAAGACGAAAATATCCCTACTATGGGATAGTCCGATCACGGTGAACAAATGGCCCGATCACGGTCCGATCGGTCGGACATGACCGAGCATGGTCGGTCGGTGCCGATCATAGTGCCGATCACAAAAAAAAAATACTTTTAGGTGCCGATGGATAGGCACATAAAAAATTTGTGCCGATGCATGGTCGGCAACGATTTGTTTGTGCCGATCCGATTGATCGGTCATGTCTGACCGGTCGGACACATCCGGCATGGTTCGATCATGTCCTGACACTTTTAAGTGAGAGAATTGAAAAAGTTAGGGTATTTTAGTAAATTTGGGTATATAGTGGATAATTTTTATAAAATTGGGTAATTTTGTATTTGATATAGTGTAGATGGGTATATTAGTATAATACTACATAGAGAAATGTATTGTTTGGTTGAGGAGGTAAAATAGATAAAAGAGAGGGAAAAAAATGTGGGACCCACAGAAAAGATTCTCTCTTTAAATACGGAGAGAAAGTGGGGTGAGAAATGAGTTTGACAAATAATTTATCATCAATTAAATTTTCACTTTCTTTTAAGGATGATTTTATCATTTCGAATATATTATCATTTTTCTTCTCTACTATTTCTTTTTTCTTTCTTTCATACCAAACAATATATAAAATCCACTCTATTTCTCTCATTTTTCCTTCTCTTTATTTTCTTTTTCACTTATTTCTCTCATCTCATTTTCTCTTCAGAACCAAACAAAGGATAAAAGTAAGACATAAAAATCCATCCGCCTTCATACACGTGATTGCATGTGAAATTTATCTAACATATCCCCTTAGGCTGACATAGAGGTTAAGGTATTTAGCATGCGGTCGAAGATCATGAGTTCAATACCATTGAGATCGCTAGGTGCATGTAAATTTGTCACAAATATTATGTAGGATGGTTTATCTTTTTCATGAATGGTTTGAGGCTATTACACACGAGCGATATCACCTATATTATCTAGGATGATTTATCTTTCATGAATGGTTTGTAGGCTATTACAAAAAAACGAGGTTTATAATATGGATAATGTGCAAATATGCTCTCCACTTCATCTCAAAAGGCAAAAATACCCTCAGTGTATGTTTTGGGACAATAATACCCTTAAAGTTTAAATTGAGAGCAAATGTGGACCTTTGAATTTTAAAATTAAGAGTAAAAATATTCTAATATTATATTTTTTTAATATAAAAATATACAAAAAAAATTGTCCAGAATCTCTTTTTTTTATTTTTAATTTGCATCATTATTAGAAATTAAAATTATGAGAGTCCTTAAATCAGATCAAATATATAATATAAAAATCCAGTGAGCCATCTTTCGAAAATTGAATGCTCTATTTCAATTTATATATGTCATTATATGTTTAACTCAATGTTTCAAACTAGCAAATAAAATAATAAATATTGAAAATCGGTTAACTGCCTACGAATATCTCAGTAGATTTTCTATTTCTATATATTATTTTTTATTTATTTTTTAAGTTGAATAAATTATTTTTAGTTAAGAGTTTGAGATAATTTGAAGGTATTTATTTTTGGTGGCACAAATTGAATTCTTATATTATTTGATTAAATTTAAGAACTTTCGATTTTTTTTTTTGGACAATTTAATTTTTTTTTGAAACGTTTGATAGTTCAATTTAAATAATTATCCAATTTGAAAGTTATTTTTAAGTATATTTCCCTTCAATTTTAAATTTTAATCGTATATTTGCTCTCAACTTTAAACTTCAAGGATATTTTTGCACTATTAAAAGTATTTTTGCTCTATGAAGTAAAGTTGGAGGTCATATTTACACCTTATCCCTTTATAATATGCACATCGCGCATCAAATTAATGTAGCGGGGGTTTCCTCGTCAAAAAAAAATTTGTCAAAACTTTTTTGAGTTTTAAATGATAAATCTTCTTATAATATTATATTTTGTTTATATTTGATTCTGATGATTTTTTTTAATCATTGTCAAAGACGAAACTCATCGTCATCACCAGTTCAAAACCAATGGATTTCAGATTTATTTATGTGGAATTGTACGATCCTACCCACTATCCCTATAACAACTACAAAACTACCCATTTTGTTAAAAATTATGTAGAAAATACCCAAGTTTACTAAAATACCCTCGCTTTTTCAATTTTTTAACCATAAAGTTGTCAGATCCGAAGAATGCACTGATTTTAACACATTATCCCGATCGATCGGAACAAATCAAGAAATGGCCGGTCGATCGGGCTTTAAAAAAAATTAAAAAAAAATATTGTGCCGATCGATCGGCTTTAATTTAAAAAATATTTGTGCCGATCGATCGGCACTGCCCGATCGATCGGGCTTAAAATTAAAAAAAATATATATAATATATGTAGTGCCGATCTCATTCGATCGGCACACTCGAATCGGACCCAAATTTTCTCTCTCGGCACGGGAAAGTCGGCACGCTCATCAGCACGCACATAGGACACAATTTCTTCATCCAAATCCATCGGAAACAATGGAAGAGGTTAGTATTTATTCTTGAAATCTTAGTTTCTAAATTAGTTTGTAGATGTTGAAATTAATGTATGATTGCATGTTTAAAGTGGTTTTTGATGAAATATATATGTTGGGTTTAGTGAGTATAATATTGATCTGGTTGGATTGGGTGAAAATTGGTGAAAATGAGGTATAAATCGCCGGAAAACCGGCGCGCCATGGTCGACGGCAATTGAGCTTCAGTGCCGGACGGTCTGCCGCCTGGCTCGAACCGGTCCGACCGATCGGCACGAATATATATATTTTTTTACGTGATTTTTTTAATTAATGTTATTTATTAAATATTATAACTGTAATAATTATAATTTTATTAAATATGAATTGTAATATATAGGTCAATTTTAAACGGTTAGCACTAAGAGACGTTACCCCGAGGATTACAACATATTATAAGCATACTTTAGGGACATTGATTAGAGAGAAATTATCTCGTCAGGGTGGTATGGATCTAGTCCAACGATTTATTCGTGGTCAGTTCGGGGGCATAGTGGGTTGGCCAGATGGTAGGAATGTTATGCGGGCTCTTCACCAGCTATTATGCTATGAGATTTCGGTACGACCTTCGGAGGTTTGGTTTAATTACGTTGGTCACAACATCCGTTTCTCTTATCCGGAGTTTGCATTGGTTACTGGGCTCATATTCGGCGAGTGTAGTTTCGATATGGCAGCATCTTATCAGCCTACTCAGTCTGGGGTCTACAGTAGGTTCAATGATGGGAGACCGATAGAAGCGAAGAACTTGTTAAGCTGGTTTACAAAATATGAGTCCGGTGGCGTTTCAGATGATGACTTGATTAAGTTGTCGAATATTTTGGCTCTTTTCTTCTGGTTCTATGCTCCTGCAGAGACTAAGAAGATTGATACATGGATATGGATATTGGCTGATGATATCAACCAATGGAATGCGTTCCCATGGGGTGCTTTTACCTACGAGGCCATGTTGCACTACCTCAGTTACGTACCAAATTCACTGGACCTCGTAGGATCAAAGTATAATCTCTACGGGCCGATTTGGGCACTACTGGTATAATATTTGTTCACAACTTAATTATTACTAATTTATAATTTTTTATTAGTTTAAATAACTCGATATATTTATATTGTAATATAGGTGTGGGCATATGAGGCCATTCCCAGTTTTGGAGCTCGTTGTGCGACCCTTCTACATCCCGATGGTTTCCCTCGTTATTTACGGTGGTCGTTTAATGATGCCGATCAGCGTGATATAGCCGGGTTTTTTAAGCGCCAGGTAAAAATACTTTTATTATTAATTACAATGAATATGTTTTGGATTTTTTTATTAATATTTAATGCACAAATATTATGTATTTCAGATGAGAGACTCGGTAGTGTTTGAAGTGTTAGTACCGAACGAGCTTGAGGAGAGGTGTCTATATTGGCAGAGTGCAGTCGGTAGTAATCCATTTGTGATACACTTTCCTGTGCCCTTGAACCCCCTACAGCCGGCGCAGTATGATCAAGGTGGACAGCGTATCTTGATCAGGCGCACCGAGGAGAGTAGACGTAGTTACGAGCAGAGGAGTTGTCGGTGAGGAGGAGGAGCAAGAGGAGGGGCACACTGTCGTAGATAGTAGGAGAGTTCAGAGGCGTGCCCGCCGTACACAAGCATCTTCATCAGCAGCTAGAGATGCATCTGGTAATAAACTTAAATTTTAAGTGAAAATGTTTTGGTCAATTCCTCCTTTAATAATCATCTACTTTTTTTATAATTATTAGCAGTTGATGAGACATCTAGTCTTCTGGACCTAAGAATAGAGGACATGATCAATCGATCTATTCAAGAGAATTTTGATAGGTGTGAGCAAGATATGATGAATAGAATTGATGATTATCATCGGACTCTCAGTCAGGAGCTAGTGAGTAGGTGTGAGGAGCTGCTAGATAGAAGTAGTAGGTCAAGATCATATTCATTATATTATGATCACGAGGAGGAGTCTAGACCATTTCAGTCTGGATATAACTGACATGCTCAGGCTACGCATTGGCCTCGGTGGGACGAGCCCGCACCACATACCGATCATGTATGGGAGAGGCATCCATCAAATCAAAATGAGGAGGCTATGGATGTGACTGGCGGCGAGTTGGTAAGAGAATTCTTCAAATAATTTAATTTTTTTCCTAATTTAATAATTAAATTTTATAGGATATGTTTGAGCCGAGTAACTCGTTGGCTGAGAGTTTTGAGCAGTATTTATCTGGTAAAAGCTTGGCCTTTCGACGTCCAGATGCTTTTTCACTTGAACGAGAATGGTTCGAGAATTTTTTGAAGATTGATTATGATATGGATTGTGAGATGGTAAACTGCTACATCCAGTCACTGCGGGTCAGGCTAGGTGAGGGCAACCTATCCGGGACTCCAGATGTCCAACACACAGTCATAGCGGACTCTACAGTCTTTGTAAGTACATTTCATATTTGAGTATTTTATAGAAAATATTTTATTTTTTTAGTGTAATTTTATCGTTAAATAATTGTTTATCAGATGACTATTACGAAAGCGTGGATCAAGTTTTGTAAAGATCCACAAAGTACGAGACACGAGAATGATGAGGATTATAAATGGGTTCCTCAAGAGGAGGATGTTCAGTGCGTGAAGGGGATTCCAGATCTTGGAATAAGCGATTGGTACTCCGCAAAATATGTAAGTACTTTTCATATATTTTATTAGTACTTAATCTTAAGGTTCCAACTTATATATTTGTGTCTATTGTAGATTATATTTCCAATCTTGGCAGCACACCATTGGTTCGTGTTGCGGTTATGCGTTTCAGATTGGAGACTCGAGTTGTATGACTCGAAAAATCAATATAGAGACTCGAGTGTATTCAATTGGCGCGTCAAATGCCTTATAGCTTTTTGGAAATTAATAGCGCGGTTCTTATGGCATGAGAATTATTGGGCGTGTAATGCATATGGTTATCCATTCCCAGGAGGACAGAGGCCCTCAATTGTGCTTATGGATGATGAAGAGCAGTACATGCAATTAGATTCGCATAGTTGTGGGGCATTTACATGCATGACCATAGAGCGTCTTCTCACTGGTTTTCCGACTCGGGCTTGGGTAATGAGTATGCAAACATTAGTAAGTATCGTAGGTGGATGGCTATAAAATGTTTTGAAATGTGTGATATAATTTGAATTATTCTTATGTATTAGTTCGTTATTGTTATGAAATTCAGTGCTTGAATTTAAGTATCGGCACAAATTTAGGTATCAGAACAAATTTGAATTTAAGTATCGGCATCGGCACAAAGTATAAATTAAAAAAAAAAATAATAATAATGGTCCGATCGATCGGCACAAAATTAAATTTTTTTTAAAATTTATTTCGACTGATCGGAAGGAATTTTTTTTTATTATTATTTTTTAATTATCCGTTCGGAACGATCGGCACAAATATTAAAAAAAATTAATTTTTTTAAATTTGGTTCGATCGATCGGCACAGTCCGATCGATCGGCACAAAATTAAAATTTTTTTTAAAATTTATTTCGACCGATCGGCACAAATATTTATTTATTTTTTAATTAACAGTTCGGAACGATTGGCACAAATATTAAAAAAAAAATTCAATTTTTTTAAATTTGGTCCAATCGGCACAGTTCAATTTTTTTAACAGTTCAGAACGATCGGCACAGTCCGATCGATCGGACCATTATTATTTTTTTTTATAATTATCCGATGAGACTTATATTTATTTGAAATAAGAGTTATAATCAATATAATTCAAATAGACTCTATTAAAAATTATAAAATTTAAAATAAAAATATTATAAAATTTTATAATAAATATTTGAGGGTAATATTATGAAATGATGTAATAAGACTTTATATATAACTATATATTAACAAAATTAAATATTGATTCATTATTGAATCATGGAAGTAGTTATGACTCTTTATGAAAAATGAACTCATTTTTTGAAATAGATGAAGAGGTGGTAATTTTTTTTTTTCAATTATGTCTCTATTATTACACTTATTCAAAGTTATTGATGATATTCTCGTATCCCGTTCTTATATCATATCACTTTTTTATCACTCGAATCTCACATTTTTATAGTTTAGATGAAATAGTGTTTGGGGTTTTGATCAAGGGTTTTTCAGGGTTTAGATGAATAGTATTTGGGGTTTGGATTTAGGGTTCAGCACGGTTCCCCTTATATTTTAATATTTTTATAATTTATTTCGTCTCGACTAAGACAAGTAAGTCCTTACAGGTCGGCACAAGGGTATTCATTATTTGATGACTAAGATAATTTATAATTTTTATATTTTTTTTTTCGCGATTTTCAAATGAGATTATATAAAGACAAAAATAATAGACCATATCATACGAAATATTACGTACATAAATTTAACACTACATGAGATTATTCATTATTTGATGGCCCCGGACACTTACGCCTTGTGTGACCTTGTTTCCCGCACATGCTACACTTCTTTGGCGCACGAGATCTGCTGCAAGATGTACCGGCTTCTACAGTGGATCTTTGTCGGCTATTCCTCGGTCGTCCTGCTTGACGCGTGATAATTGGCGGTAGTACCACCATCGCATCAATCTCTGCTGGAACACCCCACTCGCCCCGTGGAGGTAAAGGATTCACCACACCCGCATATATCTCCCTCCATGTTTCCGTCCGATAGTAGTAATTGATGTGATCATATAAATTCTCCCGACGGTTGTATAAAACCGCAACTGCATGCTTACGGGGGATCTCGTCCGGTTGCCATACTCCACATTCACATGAATGACTACTCGGGATCAACTCTCCACTCGTCTTTTTCCCAAGTGTCTACCTTAAATGAGTCAGTAGTCACGGATGTAACAACATACCTGAGTGCTGCATCTCTTTCATTTCTCATTCTCATATCTGCAGCTTCAGTCAAAATATCAGTCCTCGCATGAGCCTTTTGTCTACGAGCATCAAACCACTTTTCGAGCAAATGTCGGATTGCCTCGATCATAGCACATATTGGGAGACGTCTTGCAACCAGAAGTCGAGAGTTAATAGACTCAGCCAGGTTGGATGTTAACATACTGTAACGTCGGGTAGGACATTGTGATCTGGCCCACTTATCGGGACCGATATCCATCAACTTCTCGTACGCTGCGGGTTGTGCCTCTCGTATCGCGTTCAACACGCGGTTGAAGACTGATGTTCGATATGCGTATGCTGCCTCGTGGAACATCTGCACGATCCACTTACCGTATCGAGCAATCTTATTTGCGATGTGGTAGTAGCAAAGACCGTGGTGTGCTTCCGGATAAACATCTCTTTCCGCGTTGGCTATACTTTTGTGTTGATCTGATACAATTACTAGATCACTAGTGGAGGAGAGTGCTGCTCGGAGCCGAGTTAGAAACCACTTCCAAGAAATATCATTTTCAATCGGACCAACACCAAAAGCAAGTGGGAATATTTGTTCGTTAGCATCAATACCAACAGCGACAAATAGTATGCCCTTATTCCTTCCCTTCAGGTGTGTCCCGTTAACCGCAATCATGTTTCTAAGCTGGAATAACCAAGGACTTCGGCAAACACCAATCATAAAAAAAAGATGTCGGAAATCACCATCAGGACCAACATCTAGATCTGTCAAAGAGCCTGGATTTTGCATACGGAGCAAATGCAAATACTTCGGAAGATTTTTATATGACTCTGCATGGCTACCGTAAATCATTGATATCGCAGCATTACGTGCTCGCAGCGCCACACTATAACTCGCTTGGATTCCAAACCTATCCAAAAGATCAGCTTGAATATCGGCGGGTTTCAGTATCTTGCTCTGGCGGTGCATTCTCTGCGCAATATAGGCGGCTACGGCCTTTGCCTGCACATTTCTCGATCCTAAGCCAGATAGATCGCGGTTGCAGGTGTGCTCGGGGTTGTATACGGTCACCTCCCAAATTTTCGTGGCCCTACAAGCAGCACGAAGAAAATATGGACACGTGTCATTACGCTTGCATATGTATTCGAGTCTTTTTGTGCACGAACGTCGGCACATGAAATCCACTCCATGTTCCATATGCCACAGTGCTACCATAGCATATAATTCATCTTTCTCCCAAAAAACAGCTCCTTGCCGCAAATCACAATCCAATATAAGAGGCAAGCTCATTGTGAATGGTGGGTCGGATGTATCGAGAGGTATAATTGGAATGATCCAATTACTTGCTGCTTCCATGTTGCTGTACAATATTTCGTCATCGGTATTTGGACGAGTGATTGGAAGAAGCATTGACATGAGTTGGTTGACGCCGCCCTCTCGTCGGATCCATGCAGCAAAGTCACCAAGTGAACAATTGATCAATGCTTCAGGAATACCTTCATCTTCATCCTCAGATGAAGTGTCGAGATAAGCTTCTTCATCTTCATCTGTTTCGACATGGGTCTCCTGACCACTTCCACCGGGGTTGCTTCGACTCCCACCTGGGTTGCTTCCACTGTTTGGCACTTCAAACTGGTTATCACCTCCGAATTGATAAGACTCAACGAATGTTGAGTTTCGAGCTTCACGATTTACTACGCCGGTATTATTGGGATGCACTAAATATACTGCAGGCTCTACGTCTAGAAGATAAATACGTTGTAGATCAAGATCACTCCCGATAACGGCCTTGATCGTTCTATGACTTTTACGAGACTCTGCAGTATAATAGATGTGGTAGTCGGGCGGAACTGAATATGCATCCAGAGCGTATTGAATATATTGTCGTAGTACTACAAGACAAATATTGTTTGCCGGAATCCAAACCATTATCTCTTGGCCACCAACATATTTCGATTCACTATCGAAAACTCCGTTAAAATTGACAACAAATTGTTTCCAATCATTCTCCATATTTTTTTCTTGGTTTGGTGGTGGTGGAAATGAAAGAGGATGGTACCAATAGGAAATGAAAGAGGATGGTAGCAATAAAGACGATGGTGAGAAATAAGTGAAGTGATGAGACGAATTGTAAAGAATTTATTGATGATAAACTGTGCTCTATTGGTCAAACTGTATAATTTATTCACGTGAAAGTTTCTATAGATCGGACATGTCATAAGGGCACACACTGTAAAGGTGATAGGGCCACTGATGAATTTATTCACGAGTGCCCTATCGATCGGACACATGTGATCTCATACTGCCATATCAATAGTATATATCGGTCCGATAACAGTGTGCCGCAGCTAAAAAAGGTGATAGGGCACTGACACATTTTAATAAAGTGACTCTGATCGATCGGACCTTACATATGTGTCCGACCGATCGGACATATGACACACGGTCGATCATAAACGGCCGATGTGATCGGCCACGGCCGATCAGTCCGATCGATCGGCCAGGCCCGATCACATATTTGTCCGATCGATCGGCCACGGCCGATCATGCGTGTTCTAGGCCGATCGGTCGGACTTGATATTTTTATTTTTTTTAAACACAAATCAATCATTTATTTCACGGAAAATTATAAAAACAGTTCACAATCATTGAGAAGAGATTGTATTTATTGAAAAGTAGGGGTATTTTCGTAAACCTGAGTATGTAGTGTTGTTATATATAAGAAATGGGTATATTTGTGTTTTACTTTAGCGTCTTAGGTATAACACCAAACGCCTCTTTATTTATTTATTTATCATATTGAGTTTCGAGTTGTAATTTTCTAACTTCTAATACTCCCTCCGTCCCATTCGACTTGTATAGTTTTCCTTTTTGGGCTGTCCCGCTTGACTTGTCTAGTTTCCAAAAAAGGAAGCCTAATCATTACACAACCTACCACTTTTTTTTGTGGGGCCTACCTCTTCACACACAATCACACACTCATCTACACACAACCACCCACTCTTCTTAATCTTCGTGCCCAAAAGAAACAAGACAAGTGGAATGGGACGGAGGGAGTATGTCTTTTCAATACCTTTTTTCATAAATAAAATTCGCACGTGTTGCTAAAAATGTACATTAAAAGCCTTGTCTTAAACAACACGCAAGGGAATAAATGTATGTGGAAATGTGCTCTGTTAACCAAACTATAAAAAAAAAACAGATTTAGCCATCCTAAAAAAAAAACACAAATCTAGCCATTTTGTCTTCTTGTGGGCGCTGGCCGATGGAGGGCCGATGAGGGCCGATTAACAATTGTGAGGGCCGATTGGGGCCGATTTTATCTATAGAAAGGGCCGATCGTGATCGGCCGACCTATCGGCCCCAGTCGGCCGAAAACAAGAAAAATGGCTATAATTGAAGGGCCGATTTTGATCGGCCCCTATTGAGCCGTGACATCGGCCCTCGGAAAATAATAAACTTAATTTATAAACATTTATTTTTAATAATTAATTTAAAAAAATATATTTGGTCGAGCTATCGGCTCTGACTTATTCGGCCGAGCTATCGGCCCTGACGCTTAAGTAGCCGTTATGTAACGGCCGAAATTTACTGAGGGTCGAAAAATTGTAACCGTTTTTATTAACTGAGGGCCGATACTCATCGGCCCCCCATCGGCCCAACCATCGGCCTCGAGTTTCAATAATGGAGGGCCGATTGAATATAACTGTTTGACTACAGTTTTTACCATTTTACTTCGAGTATTTTCTCAGATCTGCCTCCCTCTCGCCGCCGCTCGCTCCCGCCACCGAAATCGCCGCCAACGCCGTGCTCGCCGCCGTCGAACGACACATCCGCCGATCTCAATGTCTTCCGGCGAAATTGAGGTTAATAATTTATGCCATGATTTTGTTTGTTTTTCATTCATAGACGAAATTTAGGTTGAAATATGGTTGGGTTTACATTGTATTGTCCATGTATTGATAAAATTGTGGAGAATTTGGAGAGAATTGTAGTGTTTAATTTCTGCAAAATTTTGAAACTGGGGCCGATGGGAGGGCCGATTTCGGGGCCGATGAAGAATAACTCAATCGGCCCTGACTATGGCGGATGTAGTTAAATATGCCTTCGGCCCCGGCCCCGTGTTGCCGGCTAGAAATCGGCCCTGTCTGGCCGAAGAGAATTTGGCCCCGACTGGGTTTCGTGGCATCGGCTTCGGCCCCCGGCTGGCCGAATAAAATTCGGCCCCGAATGGCCGAACAGAATTCGGCCTCTGAGGCTTCGGCCCCGGCTGCCCTTCGAGGCTTAGGCTTCGGCCCCCGACTTGCCGAATTAAATTCGACCCCGGCCGGCATCGGCCCTAATATCTTCGGCCCCTGACTTCGGCCCTAATAATTACTTTGGCCCCTGCTTCGGCCAGAAGGAATACATTCGGCCCTAATACATTCCGGCCTAATAAAAGTAAAATCGGCCCTATCATCGGCCCTTTTTTATTTTGTTTCGGTAATTAATTCATTTTTCGGTAAATCTTGCAGCCCGCTTATATCCGACTACCGGTTAGACAAAAGAACCCAAAAGTTACGACATATTGGAGAGATGGTCTACCCGAACTAATAAAAAACAATCTTTCTAGACGGGGGGGTACTGACCTAGTTCGTCGGTTTATAGACGGACAGTTTGGACATTTGCTCTGTTGGAGGAAGGGCAAGAGTTCGATCATAGCTTTGCATCAGTTGATGTGCTATGAGGTGCAGGCACCGCCCGGGGAGGCCCGTTTTCACATATCCGGACGGGAGATTTGATTTTCGCAGTACGAGTATGCACTCGTAATCGGGTTATTTTTCGGCGCATCTACCTTCGATCGGACGGCAGCTCGTGCCCCTGAAGAGTCTGGAGTGTACATGAGAGTCACAAAAGGGAATCCAGTAACAGGAGGCGAGCTATTAAATTTATGGAAAAATGACAAGCTCGGCAACCTCTCTGAAGATGATTATTTGAAGGTGGCCAATGTCTTGGCCCTGATGTGTTTTTTCTTCGCACCTGCCGACACGAAGAAGGTCGAGACCTGGATGTGGGTTCTTGCTGACGATATAGATGCGTGGAACGATTTTCCATGGGGAGCATACACGTACAATGCTCTCTTGCATTACATGAGCTTTATACCGAAGGAAGTCGAAGCAGTAAAATCGAAGTATAATATTTATGGTCCAGTTTGGGCTCTTCAGGTACAAATTTTGGATTTTATAATTCTTTTTTTTATTTTATATTTTATAGTTGTACTGATCTTTAATCGTATTGTAGATCTGGGGCATATGAGGCGATACCGAATTTGGCCGGTCGTGTGTACGCCTTATTAATGACGGTGGTATGCCCCGATGTGTGAAATGGGTATTTGTCACGCCACCGCATACGAATGGATTAGTTTCTTTGCCTTGCTTAGGTAAGTAACATTTTAAATATTTATGAACTTTTACGAAACGGATTATAACCTATTTTTTAAAATTTTTGAACAGATGGACACACCGCCATTTGAGAGTCTTACGCCCACTCCTGAGGAGCAGCTATCGGAATACTGGAGACGGGTGATTGGAGAGAATCCTATCGGTGTGGAGTTTCTTAGACCGACCGCCGTACATCATAGACGGGTGATTGGAGAGAATCCTATTGATGAAGAGGGCAGTGTACGGGATCCTCCGTCGGTAGCACAGAAGAAAAAATCGAAGAAGAAACGTGCACCGGCGGAGGGTCAGTCATCTGGGCCTCGGAGAGATGAAGATTGGTTTCAGCAGCGCGAGACTGAGTTGTTAGAAAAAGTGGATCTGCGCTGGAAGGATAATGAGGAAAAGTTCTTCAAAAAAGTGGGGAATTTGATAAAAAGTATCTTCGGGGGCAAGGGCAAGGGAATACGATCCAGTTCTTCGTGGGATGTCGAGGAAATTATTAATGAATCGAATGAGGAGACATCTGCACCATCAGAGCCACCACGGGGGAGGATTGTTAATGTACATGAGTGGCCCAGCTGGAATGAAGAAGGCGAACAACCACAGAGAGATGTGGAAGATACGACGAGTGGCGATGCAAATCCGTGGGATGTGGCTGCTCGAATGGGTAATCGTCGCTATGATATGGGGCGACATAGCATGTACGAGGAGCGACATGTTTGGGTCCCAAGACGTTGGGAGCCACTCCCTTATATGGCTCCACGGTCCCCACCGCTTGTACAGGTATCTTAACTATTCAAATTATCTCGGTCGTTTTATATTTTTTATTTCATTTGACCATGAGTTTTTGTCCAAAATGCAGCAACATCAGTCGGTCGTGGATGACTTATTTGATACGCAGCATGTACAACAGGTGTATCATAGCCAACCGTCGGAGCAGGAAATTGTACAAAGCAGTGAGGTACAAACATTTTTTTGAGTTATATAATTTAGGATTTTTTTTAATACAATGTTATTTGCAGCCCATACTGGAGCGTCTCCCAAATCCTAGTGGAGCTCCACGCATGTTTGATCCGGCGGACGCACTGAGGAGAGATTTTGAGAAGTTCATGGGAATGAAAATTTCAGCCAATGTCACTGTTTCCCAGCATAACCTCTCCCACGGCTTTTTCAAGAACTTATTGGATCCTAAGTACGACATGGGTCACGCAATGATCGATTTGTACATATGATATCTCCGGCAGAGGCTTCATTTCAAAGAACGTGACGTGTTGTGTACACCCGATTCACGCTATACCGTCATAGCGACTACGTCAGTTTTTGTAAGTATATATTTATTTTATATTTTAAATATAAAATATGTTTATTTTTAATTGTCCTGCTAATGTGTATATTTTTTTTTTACAGACGTCTTTACATTCAGCTTGGACGTCCAATATAGTTGAGCCCGATAACGACTTCCATGAACGTTATGAGGTGAATTATTGTGACTGGATCCCAAATCAGGGTTTAATGGATGCCGTTTTTAGAGCGGATACGGCATTTGGTGATGATAGGACTCCGTGGTTCGATGCCAAATTCGTAAGTTTTACAATTGTTTCAATTTTGTTTTTTCTACGCTGGAATTATTATTAATATTTACTAATTTGTATTATTTAATAGGTTATATTCCCGGTGTTGGCCGCCAGTCATTGGATGGCTGTCAGATTGTGTATCGAGTCATGGAAGTTGGAGTTGTATGACTCACTTAACCGCCGTGGAAACAAGGATATATATGAGTACCGAAAAGAACTTTTGCGGCCACTCCGCAAACTGATCGGTCGATTGCTAGATGTACGTATTTTAATATTTTTAATATTTTTTTTGGGCTACTAATTATTTTTAATCGATCTTTGGTAGGCTACTAATTACTGGACGATGAACAAGTACCATCTGACGCATCCGGGCATTCGGACTCCTGAGTTGGTATTGATGCCGCAAAAGGAGCAGTTCAAGCAAGAGGATTCGCATAGTTGTGGTCCATATACGTGTATGGCAATTGAGCGGCTCATAACTGGATATCCTACTCCGAAATGGGGTAATTTGAAATCAAACGTTAGAGTCTATCGGGAGTGGATGGCTTGGAAATGTTTCGAGCAGTGTCATTACGGAGATTTTGGATCTAGCTCTCTCAATGAGTAGTGTATTCAGTGGAACATTTCGTAATTTTATTTTAATTTTGTAACATTTTGTAATTTTTATTTGGAAATTTTCGTAACATTTCGGCCCCATTTCGTAATGTTTCGGCCCCATTTCGTAACATTTCGTACCATCGGCCCCGAGCCATGCATGGCCTCGGCCGAGATTCTATACCTCTCGGCCGAGGCCGACAAAATCATGTATCGGCCCTGGGGCCGATACACAACCGATTATTTATCGGCCCCAATACCATCGGCCCCGAGAGCCGTGGCCTCGGCCGAGATTCTATACCTCTCGGCCGAGGCCTACAAAATCATGTATCGGCCCTGGGGCCGATACACAGCCGATTATTTATCGGCTCCAATACCATCGGCCCCGAGCCATGCATGGCCTCGGCTGAGATTCTATACCTCTCGGCCAAGGCCGACAAAATCATGTATCGGCCCTGGGGCCGATACACAGCCGATTATTTATCGGCCCCAATACCATCGGCCCCGAGCCATGCATGGCCTCGGCTGAGATTCTATACCTCTCGGCCGAGGCCTACAAAATCATGTATTGGCCCTGGGGCCGATACACAGCCGATTATTTATCGGCCCCAATACCATCGGCCTCGAGCCATGCATGGCCTCGGCTGAGATTCTATACCTCTCGGCCGAGGCCTACAAAATCATGTATCGGCCCTGGGGCCGATACACAGCCGATTATTTATCGGCCCCAATACCATCGGCCCCGAGCCATGCATGGCCTCGGCCGAGATTCTATACCTCTCGGCCGAGGCCTCTACACAGCCGATTATTTATCGGCCCCAATACCATCCACGGTATTGGCCCCGAAGGGTTTCGGCCTAGGCCGATGGAGGGCCGATGGGTTTACCACCATCGGCCTTTTAGGGTTTCGACCTTTTTTTTTTCCTGAAAAAAAAACTTTAATAGATCATCAATGAACCCTAAAAAATTAAACCGATCATTGACAATAAAATTTAATCGTTTGTTGTCGTTCCAGATAAAGGGCATCTCCGCCTTGTGTGACCTTCTTCTCCACAAGTTACCACATTTTTTGCTACGGCACGTACTGTACTCTCGCTCCCGAAGGACGACGATCTTTCTCGGGCGTCCGGCTTGCCCATAATAATTGGTGGAAGAACAACAATGTCCTCTATTTCCGGTGGGCCCTCCATTTCGAGGAGGCACGGATTAACCACTCCCGCATATATTGCCTTCCACGTCTGTCGTATAATAATCATTAATATGATTGTACTATTTTCCCGCGATGATACACAAACGGCGACAACGTGACTACACCGGTAACAAGTCAATTTTCCGCGCCGCCCGCATTCACACATTTCGTCTAGAAGGTTGACCCTCCACCGGCGCTCACCCCTCGACCTTGTATTTGTGGTTAGTGACTGCGTAATCGTAAACCTTCGAGCCGTTTCTACTTCATTCCGCATCCTCAACTCGTGAACCCTCCTCAACGGATTATTTACGGAACTTGCTTTTACCCGTCGTGTATCGAACCACGACCTATCATATAACGGATTGCCTCGAGCATAGCTAATGGGTAGTCGTCTAGCTTCCAATAGTCGAGAATTTATTGACTCGGCATTCGATGTCGGAACGTATCGACGACCTTTACCGAAAAGTCGGGACCACTTCTCCGATCCGATTTCCATGAGCTTTTCGTAAATAGCGAGTTTTCCACCGGATGGCGTTCATGGCGTCATGGATTTCCGTTGCCTCGATAAGCATAAGTTGCTCGATAAAATGACCGGATAACCCCCTCGCCTAGCAAGCTTATTCGATAAATGGTAGTAACAAAGTCCGTGTTGTGCATCGGGAAAACCACTCTTACCGCATTCGCTATGCTTTTATGTTGATACGAAACAATCACTAAAGCGTCATCCATTGGAAATGCGGCTCTCGTCGCATCATAAACCACGTCCGGGAAACATCATTTTCAATAGGACTACACCAAAGCGAGAGGGAAAATTTGCTCGTTCGCATTACAAGTAAGCTGCGAGAATAATATTCCCTGTTTCTCCCTTTTAAATGGGTACCGTCCACCACAATTACCTTCGGAGGTTGCTCTAACCAAGGGGCTCGCGATACACCAAGCGCAATAAATAAATATCGGAAACGACATCTCACCGACATCAAGATCCGTATATGTTCCGGTTTGTTTGTTCCAACAAATGCAGATATTTTGGCGTTCTTTGAACGAATCTGCATGTCCGCCGTAAATAATTGATATAGCTGCGTTGCGCGCTCGGAGGGCAACACCGTAGGTTGCTTGTATTCCAAATTTATCCAACAGATCGGCCTGAATATCACCCGGTTTCATTAACTTGCTTTGATGACGCATTTTACGGGCTATATAAGCAGCGACAACCTTCGACCTCACATTTCGTTCGCCAAGTCCGGATAAATCAGTTATACAGTTGTGGTCCGCAACCCATCTAACAACCTCCCAACACGTCTGACCTCTACAGTATGCCCGTAGCTGGAATGGACAATCAACACTTCTTCTGCACAAATATTCCAAACGGGAAGCACTAGAACGTTGCACTCTGAAATCCGCACCATTTTCCAAATGGAATAGAGCTACAGCAGCATAAACTTCGTCTTTCGAGCTAAACATCAATCCCACTTGCAGACTTCCGTCTACAACAGTAATCAGGTTCTGCGACGCTACTGAATCGGATACATCAAGGAGAACAATAGGAAGTAGCCAGTTGCATGCTACTTCTGTGTTGTCGTGTACAGTCTCGTCATTTGTTCGAGAACGATTGACTGGAACTAGCAAAGACATAAGTTGACTTACGCCACCCTCCCTCCGAATCCATGCAGCAAAATCTTGTAACGAACAATTAGTCAAGGCGGAAGGAATATATTCATCCTCATCATCATCGGATGATGAGTCCAAGTCTCGCCTCACCATCTCGAATCCGTCTCCACACGAACATTCCTTTGGGGGACCCCGTCCGCCATCATTACTTCTACTTCCTTGCCCCGTAAAGCAATTAGGACCCCGAAATTATAATTTTCTTCGGGAAATTGATTCGGATTCGGAACACCAAATTGAGGATTTTGCACTTCGGGATACACAACAAAAATAACCGGCTCTACGTCTATAGAGCACGATCGCATAAGATCGTATCATGGCCCATAATGGCCTTCATCATCCGGCCGGTTCGTCGGGAAGCAACAAGATAATAAATGAAGTAGTTGAAAGGAAGGGAATAAGCGGCGAGCCACCGATCAATGTTTTGTCGAAGATATTCGAGAGAAATATTGTTTGAAGGAATGTAAACAATGAACTCATGCCCCCCCGACATAATTCGACTCGCATCGAATTGGTCGTTCAATTTCACAATAATTGATCGAAAATCTGTCATTTCTATCAAATTCAATTTGAAGCTTTGAGAAGATTGGAAGTGGAATTACGAAAATTTTGTGTGAATCAACCAATTCGGCTATCCTACGTCTTATAAGGAATTGTTCTGACAAAATTTCACGTGAAATATCAATCGGGCCGATCGGCCCCCATCGGCCTCGCCATCGGCCCTCTGTTTCCTGCATGTGCAAGTGATATCCGACTAGTCAAATCTACAGATAAAGCTGATTTGCAGAAAAAGTCATGGATCGGTCCTCATCGGCCCCCGTCGGCCCTCCATCGGCCCCTACTGGAAATTTGCAGCAAAAGTCTTGCACTGTCTTGTCCAATAATGTCTCGAAGGAGGGGCTTAGGGCCGATGTAGGGCCGACGGATACCCTCCATCGGGCCCTTTTCGGCCCTTCTTCGGCCGATTGCTTGTTCGGCCGTCGGCCATTTCTTTTCGGCCGATGCCGGGTAGGGCCGATGGACAACAACAATTCGGCCATCCATCGGCCGATTGAGATATTTCGGCTGTATTCATCAGGGCCGATTAAGGGCCGATTGACTCCCCCATCGGCCCCCCCATCGGCCCAGCACCGTATAAGGACAAAATGGCTAGATTTGTATTTTGTTTTAGTCGTTGGCTACATTTGCTTTTCAATTGTAACTGTTTGACCTCTGCTGCAAATGCCCCTAAATGTATTCAATAATCAAACGATAATACTCAATTTCTCATTGTATAATAGCATCCACAGTAATTCCCAATTTAAACATTCATCCATCACATTCTCTTTGTCACGTCAACTTTTTTTTAAACACTCAACTTTTAAATAATAAACTACATTCCTTCATTCATCCATAAAATAATTTTTACTTTATTGGGTCTCAATACTTTAATTTTTTCGAACATTATATTTTAATAACAACAACAAATATATAATAATATTTTTATTACTCTTCGAATAAATAAATAATTATAAAATAAAAAAATACTAATTAATTTAGATAAATTCATTAAATAATAAATACTAAGAAAGTAAACAAAAAATAATTTAAAAACTTGCAATAACATGGAAAATTAAATAATACAACACTTAAAATAAAAATTACGAACTAGTACATCAAAATATTATAATAATTTGGCCAATTGAAATTGTTATTTTTATCTATTTTGGATAAAAATTTACCAAAAGGATGATTGAAAAATGAAGTGAAATTGAAATAATATAGAGAGAGAATAAAATTTTAGTAAAGATATGAGAATGTAAGATAGTGCGATTTTTGTTTTCAATTCTTTGCATATATATAGGGCCTAAATAACGGATATATAATTTAATGGGTATAATTTAACAACTATATATGGCAGAATTTGAGAAATTAATAAAGGGACTCACTTTTATTCTGTGTAATGCAAACGGGTAGTTCCTTTAACACTTTACCAACTACTTCACTTATATAGAAAAAAAAATCTAATAAATTTCTAATTTAAGAGAATGGTGTGAAGAAAAAAAAAGTAACCCTTCACTTATATAGAAAAAAAATCTAATAAATTTCTTTCAAAAGAGTAATTTACAACGAATATAAATGGCTACATGTTATGAAAATGCAACGGATAAAACAAATGAGTTGATGAAAAGTTGTCTTCATTCTTCAACGCACAAGGGGTCCAGAAACACACTCCCACTTTTTCCAATATTTACTGCACAAACATTCTCTCTCCATTTGAATTCTTAAATACTCAACATTATCTCTTTATTTAAATAATATCCACATCGCATCATTCAACAACTCTCTCATTTAAACACCTCCTCTAACCAATTCGGATCCTCTGGCCCAAAATTCGTATCCCACTCGGTGGCCCACCAATTACGCGGCGCTACGTATGCATTGATGGGCTATGTTAGCAATAAAAAATTATTTTAATTATAAAAGGATGACCCACCAATGCACGCGTGGCGGGGCGTGATTGGTTGGCCACCGAATGGGCCACCGAATGTTGGGAGAGAGGATGCTGAGCGTCCTCTAACACCTGTTGCTGATGTTCTTAGTGAAATTGGTTCACAAACTTTTATACTTTTGGTTGAATAGATTTCTATAAAATTCATTTCTAAAACATATTTTCATTATTTTGTTATTTTTTTAAAACATCGCTGAGTAACCTTTAATCAACGAAAAAATTAAAAGAAAAATTAATTTAGTAAAAAAATTTAATAGTTTGAGAGGTTAATAACTATAAAAAAGATATGAACTAATTCAACCAAAACACCATAGTTTGGGGACAACATTATCCAGTTTGGACAAAATATAGTAGCTACATTTTTCGGACTTCTAATTCATTTTTTTCTTTTAGAAAAAGAAATATTAATTGAGATGAGTATTGGCGAGAGGATAAGGAGATGGGCCATGTTAAATAAGAGAGCACATAGTGGAATCAAGAAACACAAGGGAGCCCACTTAGTAAAGGAAGCATATGAACCCAATTATATACATCTTGTCACGTTCGAATAAATCCAACTTATGATTAATTTTCTTCGGCCTAGAATTTCAATTATTAGGAAACGAATAATTAATATGTACAAATGCAATGCAATTACAGATAGACTTGTGAGTACATACCAACTTTCTCTTCAATAATAGAACCAAATTATTTTCTTTAATATCACCATTTTTTCCTTCATATATTTAAAAGATATTATATTAGTGGTGCCATACTTGGTTAAAGACAATATATGAAAATGGCCCCTCCCCCTTCCTCTTGTGGTGGTGAGTGCCGTACATGAAAATGGCCCCTCGGGCTCTTCCCCTCTTTTATCGAATAAAGTACGTTCGAAATTGAAATTATCTCGTGTTCAAATAAAATTGTGTAAAACGATTTTAATGTTGCATGAAATACGTGCGCAAATTTTTTATATATTTGTCATTTTTGTCTGGTAAAATTTCTAATACAAGGAGTATTTCATGTAACATTGATAAAGAATATAAACAATTTTGTGCAATTTTGTTAGTAACACAATGACTAACCTTCATTTCCATGCCAAATCTCCATCATACACTACTCAACAAACCATAATTCTAATAACAAGTTAAACAATGGTTGTCCAAAAAACCCAACAACTTTTTTCTACTTTTTATACGGATAAGATACGAATCCAACATTCTGATTCACGCTTTTGCTTAGGAACTGTTATTTCATGTTTCTGTTACAATCTAGCAAAAGTGAAAAAGGTGACCATTAGAAATGTTTCAGAATAAAACACAGCATTTCCAGTGATTCATAAGGAAGAAAGAGAAAAGCAACACATAACTTCCTTCTTCTTTCCAGTTCTTGTTCTGCTATTTGGATTTTCAGAAAACCAACTTCCTCCTAGGCATCATGGATGACAAGGATGCTGATAGATCCTCTATGATCTCACTCACCATATCCTTAAACACCAATCGTTCAATGTCTAGAACGACCTCCGACATCTCCACCGGGCAATCTCCCCATCCTGTGATGGCATCACCTGCTAGGTCCTTCTTGAGGACTCTACATATGGTCTCAAATAAATCTTCAGCAATGTCACAATCTCTGATTCTTCGAAACTCTGACCAGACCTTGTCAGTGTTGTCGTGGTGAGTGCTTGAGGTGGCAGTCTTCCAAGGAGGCAACCGCGCATCCCTTTCAAGGATTTCACTAATTGTGTCGAAAATCAGCTTCCTTTGGAGCATGGAGATCTTAGAAGTATCATATCCTTTGAGATGTTGTTGCTTCTCTAGTAAAAGAAAAACATCAGAGTCCACTGGGAGACAATGTGAAGCCCTTAGAATGTTCGATACGTATACGAAATCACAATCTTCTGATGAATTCAAACATTTGGAACGGATAGGGGAAACTACAGGGCTCAAGATTTCTTCCTCTGATTCTCCATATTGATCTGTTTTTGCATTTTTCAAAAATTAGATTCATAATCACTTGTACAAAAAAAAACCCACAAAACCTTGAAAGCTGTACTGTTGCACTTGGATTCTAGGACAAAATAAGCAGAGGATCTACAGCAAGTGAGCTCATAAACATAGGAGGACAGCAAGTGAGCTCATAAACATAGGAGGCAATTGTGGTAGTGCGGTTCTAATGCAATCACGTTGAGACAAGATTTGGTTTCACTTTCAGCAATCATTATTGAGCTAGTTATTGACCAAGTCCTCCTCTAGGTGTTCCTATCTAGCACTACATATCATATGTACCAAAAGGCCATCAATTTGCTGACATTCTTGGCATGAGGTTTGATCAAGCAATAAAACCAAGCAAATTTCTTTGAATTATACAACTACCACATTCATCAAATTATACCATCTGTATGTAATTCTGTATCAAATCAAAAGCAAAATTAAAGAACATAGTTCAAGAACAGATGTAATTCTGTATCAAATCAAAAGCAAAATTAAAGAACATAGCTCAAGATGAACTCAGCCCACTCCCTACATCAACTACAGTTGTCAAAGGCTACTAGGCTAGTGTTGTGATGGCATTAACAAAAAAACCTTCCAAAATCCAAAGTACTGGTTCTGTGATGGCATCAACGACAAGGACGACTCACAAGGCTTCCTTTCCACGTGACTCACTTTCATCAATTCCTAAATCACCCTCTCCCACCTACCCATAAAAATTAAAAAAAAAAACTAAAACCATTCTCCTCCAATCGACGCTTTTCCCACGACTAATCCCAACAACACATTAAAATATGAGTCCGGCGGTGAAATGCCATCTGGGAAAAGATAAAAACATTTATACTCAATTCTTATATTTAACTACACTATATACCCAAGAAGACGAAAATACCCCTATTATGGGATGATCCGATCACGTGAACAGAGAGCCCGATCAGGGTCCGACCGGTCGGACACGCACGACCAAGGGCCGATCACTACTTGAATAGTGGGCATGATCGGTCATGCCCTATCACAAGGCCATGATCGGTCATGCCCTATCCAGTGGCGTAGCCAGACTTTCAAGTCAGTGGGGCCAACTACTAACACAGCGCACCCTATATTATATTTTGAAAAAAAATATAAATCGCATCATTATGTAAAAAAATGAGCATATTTTATAAAATATAAACACTATAATATTTTGAATTTTTACACATTTTAACTAAAGAGAAGAGTTAAAAAAATGAAGTGAGACGGAGAATGAGGAGATAAAAATAAAAGAAAGAGAGTTTACGCACATCATATAATTTAGAAATTTTAGACATTTAAGTTAAAAATGAAGAGATAAAAAGAAAAAGGAAAGAAAGAAGCAAAAATAAAAGTAGAGTTAAACAAAAAAGAACTGAGCTTTATAGAATAGAAACTGAACCTTTAACCTCTTACATGATACTATAGCTTTTAACCACTCACCAAAAAAATAATCTTGTTCTAATTTACGTAGTTAATAAACTTCTTAGTCCAGTGGGTAGGGGTGTAACGGTTCGGTTTGGTTCGATTTTTATGTATTTTAGAAACCGAATCGAATACATAGAAATTGTTCGGTTTGGTTCGGTTCGATGTGTTTCAAAATATCGGAACCGAACCAAACCAAACCGCTTATAAATGGTTTGGTTCGGTTCGGTTCATCGGTTCATCTTTTTATTCATTTTTTTATTTTTTAAATACTAAATAATGCAAAAATAATAGTTTATAAGATATCATTCATTCCGAACTCATAAGTATAGAGTTGTTACTCCTTTCTTTTCTTTTGTATAGATTAGAATTAATCTTAAACTTATATTTAATATCTAAATCCAACGATATTCTCATATAAGAAAGACAAATATTAAATAAAAAAATTAAAAAATAGAACATTGGTTCGGTTCGGTTTCGAACCGTTCAAAAAATCTTGAAACCGCAAATCGAACCGAATGTAAACGGTTCCTAAAAAAATAAACTGAATCAAACTGCGAAACTAAATCAAACCACATTTTTCGGTTTGGTTCGGTTCAGTCCGATCGGTTTCGCGATTCGGAGCGGAACCACTTACACCCCTACCAGTGGGGGCAGTGGCCCCCATTGCCCCACCCCCTCCCTACGCCACTGGCCCTATCACAAGGCTGATCACTATCAGGCCATGATCGGGCATGTCCGATCGGTCGGACACATCGACATGGTCCGATCATGGCCTGACACTTTTAGGTGAGAGAAGTAAAAAAGTGGAGATATTTTAGTAAATTTGGGTATATAGTGGATAATTTTTATAATAATCAAATAGGGTATATTGATATATTACTACTTAAAATATTCACCTTTCACTTCGTTGCAGGAATTATAGCCCAATAACCATCTTTCTGCAATTTTTATTTAGGTTGATTTCTAAATATACAATAAGAATCAATGGTCATGATGCGACGCTTGGAAGTCAGATTAAAGAATATTTCCAAAACAAATATAGAAAAGGTGGAACATTTATTACAACTTATTAAAATATACCTTTGAAATCAATGTTCCGTTTGGTTGTAACGGGCGAGGGAGTCAACGAGTCGTCCTTGTAGAAGGACGAGTCGAGAACGGACACCGGACTCGGTTGCATGTCGGCTGCAGCAAACTCGGCTATGCTGCTAAGCAGCTTATCGCACCTCTCCAATAAACTCTTCCCCTCTTTGTATTCCTCCGTTTTACACCTCTGTTCAAGTTTCGCATTACTTCAGATTAAGGGTTGAAAAACATAATTGGAACTCTTAACAGAATCATGAAATAATTTCAATTAAACTATAATTTGCAAATCCACCTCAGTATCAGTTGATGTTGTGGCGCTGCTGCCAGAAACGGATGAATAGGCGTCCTCCGTGGCAACAACGGTCGTAAACTCCGGTTTCTTGGTAATCGTCACCCTTGGTTTCTTGAACCGCGGCGACCGGTCCGACCCGGTTCCGTTAAACTTGGGTGAGTGAACCGGATTGGCTCTGCGGTCCGCTGACTCGTTCACTCTCCTCTGAGTCAACGACTGTTTCTGTATAACGGGTGAGTTTGACCGGCTACCATGTACATTACCTGCCGTACTCCGTGAATTGGGGCTAGGACTTCGGCCGAAACGGTTCGGGCTCGTTGCGTTTCGTTCGCGACCGAGAATAGGAGAGGACGAAGTTTCGCCCGTGAGGTTGTGATTCTGGCGAACACCACCCACATGTTTCCTACCATTGGACTGCGAGGATTCGTATCCGGTGCCGCGGTTGATTGGTTTGGAAGGAGATGATCGCGCAGGTTTCATGAGAACAATGGGTGACTGGTCGTAGACGAAGTTCCGGTGGTGGACTTGGTTCTGCGGCGGCGGGGGTTTTGAATGCAGAAGCCCCTTGAGCTGCAGAGCTTCGAGGATTTGTTTCAATGTCTCTAAATCCTTCGATGGCTCGTCGACTCCTCTCATTTTGAGTCTCTTCTCAATCTCGCCGTAGATTGATACATTCTGTTTCGGCTCCGGGAAGACGTCTCCGGAATCGAAGAAGCTTCTGCGTGGCTGGGGAGCTCGCCATTGCGAGCTCGAATTCATGCCGCCTCTGCCGTCGGAAACTTCGGTTTGTACGCCTTTTTTCAGCATTTGATTCCTTGGATCTGCATAATGTGGGTTGATCGTCGCGTTGTCGAGATTAGCTGAATGCAATTTCTTCGGCGGCTTGGAGTACAGACTGCTGCCATCATTCACGAGTCGCGATTGGAACAGATCTTTCGAAACTCTGGATTCGGAAGCCGATCGCCGGAGCTCCGGTTGTTTTTCTGGCGGATAATCGGATGAGTTCGGCAGTGGTTCCAAGCCCATTAGCCTCGCAATAACGCTAGGAGAGCTGTGTTGGGATCCACCGTCGCTCGCATCCACTGCAGCAGCATCAGCGGATAAAACGGAGGCCGCTATTCGGATTTCTGTAGGGTGGAGACCGCCCTTCGCGTCTGTGGTGGCGCGGCTGTCGAGCGACAGGCGCGGCGTTTCCCTGCCGAATTTCCACGACGATCTAACGCCGTCCTTTTCGAATAACGGCAGAGGATGTGGGGGTTTAGGCGGCAGGTCGGCCACCGGAGGCTGTTTCTCCGAATAGGCCGACATCGCCGGCGACGGTGGAGCTGATTTTCCCGATTCCGACTCCGTATCTCCGGCCTAAATGAGGGAAAAAGAATCAGAAGGATATGAAATTGATAAGCAGACATTATAGAGGAGAATACTTCAGAGGACGGTGATTATACCGGTGGTAAGAGAGGAAGGCGCCGAGCACATTGCAGGCGTTTTCCGGTGAGAAGGTGGTGGCGATCAAAGATTTGGAGGAAACCGGCCATACAGCCCATCTGTTTCTGAATCTGCTTCTCCAGATTCTGCTCTTTCATCAAACCAGTCGTCATTTCCGACTGCTGGCGTCACACACACAAAAGCACGCTCTACTCACTGAAATCAATGACACATTTGTGTTTTACTCATTCGCTCACAGCTAGTACTCACTCTGTATAAGCGCTTCTCTCTCTCTCTACAGTTGTATGTGCTGACTCCCCCGCTCTCTCTCTTTCTTTTAAAGAGGGAGGATTAGTAAAAGTATGAGTAGGATTTGGCTATAGTGACGGGCGGGTGAGTTTCAGCTGACCAGGTCATGCTAAAAATTGCATCTTATTAGTTTATTTTGAAAATTTGATTAATTTATATAATTATTTTAGTAAAATCACGTTATATAATTCATAATTATGATTAGTAAAATTGAAGAACTTTTTTAAACTAGGAGTATGAATTTATAAGATGTGTTTGTAGTTATGTGGTTCCCTTGTAATTAGTGCAAACAGTAGCCAATGGCTTTTGACTGTTGATGAGTTGTGGGTTCATAAATTTTGACGACTTTTATTTATTTCTCGCGATGCGTTTCACAGAGTGCAGAATCGGCTGCACCTGCACCCCACCCTCCCTCTCGCTCTACTCCACGTGGCGCAGTTCATTGTATCCTCGATTCAAAGACCTTCGCAAATTGGAGCTTCTGTTGAACTTTAATTGGAAACGCACAATGCAAAGATTTAAAACACTATCATTCAAAAAATAATCTAAATTGAGATAGAAAGCTCTCGGAGTACAATAATTTGGATGTATATCTTCGAATAGCGTTTACGAATTAATGAATTGAGTAAGAAAAGGGGTTGATGGAGTCGTTTGAGGGAATCAAATGCTGACAGGCAGTGGGGAAAAACGAGAGCAGCAAAGTTCAATAGAGAGTGGATTGAAGTGATAAGTGTTGTTCATAAAATCGCACAGTTTTTGCCTTTTGAGTGAAAGAAAAGTACTCCCTCCGTTCCATTCCATTAGTCCAGTTTTTCTTTTTTGATCGTTCCACTCCATTAGTCCACTTTCATTTTTTAACTTAAAATAACACTCTTATATATTCTAGTGGATCCCACTACTTTATACAACTTTACACACAATAAACAACTTTCTTAATCTCCGTGCCGAAAAGAAAATGGACTAATGAATTGGAACGAAGGAAGTAATAGATGCCAACCTTCAGAACAGCACATTTCGCTGACAAAATGCATCTCTCTGCATTTAAAATGCTGTCTCCATGGAATTTCTATTCTACTTCTAACAACTCAACATCACCTTCATTTATCACTGTTTGTGTATTTGTTACCTTACACATTACTAGTGTTCTTGCATGTTACAAATTTCTCAGGTTAATGATTCAAGGAAAAAGGAAAAAGAAAAATGTAAAGGATTTAAAAAAGAGTGATCTCCATGTGACAATGTGAGGGGACACTAACCCAAAGATCATCTGGCCCAAAAATGATGGCTTATTCGGTGGGCCACCAATCACGTCCTGCCACGCGTGTATTGGTGGCCCACCTTTTTAAAATTAAAATATTTTTTATTGCTAACATGGCCCATCAATACACGCGTGGCATGGCGTGATTGGTGGCCACCGAATGAGACACCAATTTTGGGCCAGAAGATCCGGCTTGAGACACTCATCTTCAATTGATGCTCTGCATTTCACGCTCTCCTGTCTCTCTCTCTCTCTCTCTCTTCCCATTCTTCACAAGAAGTCAGGAGGCCTTTTTCTGCCACCACTTTTGTATTTATTTATTTAAAAAAGAGTTGCCATTGGGTTGAGATGGATTTGGAATGCTGAATCAATCATCTCCCTCTCTCTTTCCCACTTTCTCTCTCTAGACCACTTTCGATACTGCTACTTCCTCTGACACACTGCAAATAATAGAAGTGTAACAATTTTTAGATTATTTGTTAATTTTGCTGAACCGAACTTTTCCATCGCTTTATTCTTCATGTGACTCCTTAAAAGAATACTCATACAGGCGTATATTAATAGTAACGGGAAACTCCAATCATCTTCGCCTAATTTCTAAATTAAATTACCCTAATTATGATTTTACACGAATACAAAATACGGGCTGATCCAGAATTTCACTTATCTGAAATTTTGCTGGAGGGGGACAAAATCTATTATTTTAAACTGAGCAAAACCACTAATTTTTCATAGTAAAAAACATAAAGAAAATCGATAAAAAATCGGACATAGTAATACAAACCATTCTATCAGTAGTTCGTAGAGAAAGAGTGATTACTCCATCTTAGGCCTAAAGCAAGATGCATTTCTCCTCCAAGCAAAGCTGTAAACTTGTGTAGTTTAGTTCTCAAATTTTGCCGACACTGTGAATCAGTTGGCGGGAATAAACACATTCTGAATTTCTTGGCGCTAAAATCACTAAAAAGATACTAGTATTAAATTTGAGTGTGATTCATTCGTTTTTATTTTATTAAAACATAGAGAGAGAAAGGGTTTGGGTAGCATTATTGTAGAGAGAGATGGGAATCACTCGATCGTGAGTTAAGTCTAAGTCGCATCCGAATAATTTGCTGGCTATCATATGGCTGTCTTGATCCAAATCTTGAATGAAATCCTTAATTAGGTTTAGATAGAGTTGTTAAATGAGATTTGTTACTTTATTTTCATCAATATTTAGGCACATGATGAATCCTTTGTTTAGCAAAGAAGCGGCCAAAAAGAGATTGGTGTTTAACACTTTATAATCATGACTTTATTCCTTTTTATGTTAGATCTTGCTTTTCTCTAATCACGTGAATACTCAATTACCAGCCTTGATCTTGTTTAATTACCACATTATCCACCCTGTCTCATTTGATTCTCATCCAATCTTTTTCACCTAATCCCATTTGCCAAATGAAAAAGGCAACTCAAGGTTAAGACTTAATTTAACTCAATTTTCCTACTACCAGGGTACCACCGTCGTTATTTGACATGCGACAAACTCAATCTACAAAGATATTTACGTAATTCAAGCTTGCAAACTTTAATAGTACTATAGTGCTTTGATTGGAGAAAACAAGTTCTTTATTGTTTTAATAGTGGATTTGAAGGCTATAGAAGCCTACAAGCAAGCAAAGCTAGAAATTCGAATAAACATTCTGAAATAATTCCTATATATTCTCTAATTTGTAGGTATACACAATCTCAAGCTACATATTAATTAATGAAATTAGGCAAGCTATGGATATTTAATTCTGCACTATTCTTATTGTGGATGAACAGTGCAATATTTTTCAGATGCACAAAATTTAGTATGCCCTGAGTCCATATGCATATTTTTTTTATTATTTATAAATTTTTAGAGCTTGAGTTATGGATGCAAGTTTAAGACTGTAATTGGAATAACTTAATCATGGTGCTTTGTTTTTTTGTTTGAAAATGACTTTTTTTTAGAATGCATGGTTCTGATTTTTTTGAGCTTAAAAACTTTGCAATAAATGAAAATTCATAAGCTGGTCATCGGATTTTTTTTAAAATAAATATCACCATAAAATTGAAATAACTTTAAAAATATGTTACAAGAGACTTACGTTAATGCATGTTTTCCTAAAATTAAACTAGTTTATGTAATTGTACAACTAACTGTCAATTTTTACTCAAGAAAACTTTAAACAATTTAAACATAGTTATAAAGTGTTTTTAAATTTTTACAAACGGTACATTATTAATCGTATAATAGCATAAATTAAAATGTAGAATATTGAAGGTGAGGGTGAGGGTGAGGGTGAGGGTGAGGGTGAGGGTGAGGGTGAGGGTGAGGCTGAGTCTGAGGCTAATGACAGTGACAAACTTAAGTTTGCAATAAAGTAAAAAAAGTAAATTATTCCTTATTACCTCGGGAACGTATGTTTTCTAAAACTACGTTACACTAAAATAGTCTCCAGCATTGACTGCGAAATGACCGTTCAAACTCGAAAGTGCCTTTTCTTTGGTGTAAAGATTTGTAAATTACTTTTCTTTCTTACTAGTACTATGTCATTATATGAAATTAATTGCATTATCACAATACTTCATCGCTTTCACGAATTTGTCTAGTATTCATTTTCGAATTGTATCGCTGAACTTGTTCAATTTCTAAAAAAAGGAAATAAATCCCACACTTTTATCAACTCAAGTCAAATCAAAAATATTAATAATTAATTAAATGAGTCAACATATCTACCTCACAAACTAATTCTAAATTATTAATTAATGTATGAGTCTTATACATTTATCAATCTAGACCAACTTTTCTAAATTATCGGACCGAAAAAGAAACTAGACAAGCTCGGTGGGATAGAGGGAGTATTATTTTTAAGTATAAGGTGAGGTATTTTTTATATTTTCTTAATATCGTATTATAATGTTACCGTTGTAGGGATCAAACTTAAATTAAATGACAAGTTGCAATGTAAAAGATTTCCAATGCAATGTAGGGCGAAACGTACACTTTCCTCATTAGTTGCACTGTGTTTAGTGAGTAATTAATTCCAATCTGTCTGCTTATAATCATTTTTTAAATTCTTAATCTTGTGCGTTAAACATCATTAGTCCATGTTGCACGAAAATCATAGGGTTATCCAGAATTCGTTGCCGACTTCACTGTAATTAAATGATTAAATAATACTAATCCGACAGGATTACGTATATTATCTGCCCCCATCAACTTGTCTAGGAGATTACATTCCTTTGTTTCAGTGTCCAAACCTCTCTCTCTCTCTCTCTCTCTTCTCCCTCTCTCTCATATTGGGCAGAACCGTTACATACTTGCATTTACCAAACCAGTAAAAAGCCCATTAAGGAATTATAGGAGTCTTCTCACTATTTTAATTTGGGCCAGTCCGTTAGATGCAACAGTATTTTATTATTAGGTGGGCTTATTTGGAACCCGTTTGTGCTAAGACAAAAAGTAGTCATTTTTAAAATTAAATTAAAATTTTTAAGAAATGACTACCGAACTCGAATTATTCCAAATACACATATTTTTTATATAGTTTAAATATGGAGGTTCTTTATTGGCAAATAGGAGGATTAGAATTTAGAGCAAGTAAAACGAGAACGGGCTAGAATTTAGAGCACATATGCACCTCCCTAAATATTTGACACATATAATTTTTTTTATTTTCACGGTTTTTTCTTAATATAATGGAAAATATAGTACTCCTCCCTAACATCAAATAACCCGAACTTCAATAAATATTATAGTACACTTTTCTATTTGTTCTGGGAGAGACTATACTGGCCAACCGACCACTCGTTACTAGTCAAATTGACCACTTCAATTTCATTCTCTATAGGTGGACTTAATGAGTCAATTATTTCTATTTACTAGTTAGATTGAATCATCTGTTCTTATTCAATTGGTGTCTGATTTAAAGCGACGTAATTTTGTATTGAAAAAATGTATTATTTATTTATTTATTTTTTCAATCTTATCCTTTTAATTTGTAGTTTTTCAATACAAAACTACGTCATTTTGAATCGAACACCAATTGAACATGGATTTATTAGACAGAAGATCTCATCCCATTACTCAAATATTAGTATCATGGAGCGTAATTTAAATGACATCATAATACAAGTACAATTCGATGTAGAGTGGATTCAGAATGTATTACTATTAGAAAATAAAATTTATAATTTATAATTCTTAGTAATGTAAATATGTTAGTGTGAAAAAGCGAAAGTAGTAAAAAAAATTGAACCCTGCTCCATACATGAATGAGTAAATATAACCGCTATCATATAATAGGGCAATCAAATTAGACGAAATGATATTTATTTATTAGTATTTTATTTATAATTTCAATAATATGACTTTCTGCACAATAATGTTGCGGACAGGCGGGAAGTCTGATGCACGCCTGATGTCCCGACGGGTTGGGTTTGACAATTGAAGTCCGGGTTGACTAATTAATGCCCGAATAAAATTTGCAATTTCTCCAAGTTGACTGCGTTAAACTAAAGCTTGATTTGGTCAATAAGATTATGGTTAAGAACAACCCCTCTAAGTAAGCTTTGAGTGTGTAAGTTAAATTATCATTCATGTTGATCCGTTTTTTCCTTTTTTAAATAACGAAAAATACTACCACACTGAATAAATTTCGCTTATTTAGCCTATATGCATAGAGTAGAAGGTAATATATGTTCGATTTTTTGTAATCTATAGCAAATATTAATATTCCATTTTCAGTTTATAGTACAAAGAAAATTTGATGTTGTAAATTTTTCATTGCACTTCATACTTTATTTAAATGAATCGACCTCCAAACACCATATATGTCCACAACAAATGTAATTTAAATAATCAACCAGACACGGTGTAGGTGGAGTGGGTAAGGGTATAGTTGTGATCGGAAAGATTATAAATTCATAATACTTACTCTTCTAAATCGATTACAATATATTTATTTACTCTTGTATAACTGAGTGAACTTACAAAATATTATTAAAAAAAAACCATTCTAAGATATTGCTTTAAAAATTTCAAAAATATTACTTCCAAAAAATAATTTAAAAACTTTTCTAAAGTTGGAAATGAAATATCTTCTAATTAAACGAATAAGTTCAGTTTGACAGATGAGGAAATTACAGTGTTCTCCACAATATCTGTCAAAATCAAAACTGCATTAAATAAGTCACATACACAATAACCTCTCACATAAGGCGTCCCTCTTGTCTAACTGTCTCAATTATATTGTCTACTTTATAATTACGGGGTGCAATCTTCTTTATGTATCTCGGATGAAGATTATATCAATTTATTTAAATTAATTCTTCGATATTCCATTTGAATTCAAAGGTTGATTCTAGACCCCATTCCACGTTTCGGTGAGAAGTTTCAGTCTTGAACGTTGAACACAATCTTTTTCTTCCCCAGCATAGTTTGACTTTCTCCCACATTTCACATCTTAGTTTTTTTTAAAAAGCGTGCCATTATTTTATTATTCATAAGCATAAGCTGGCCAAAATTCAGTTCATCATATTATTCCACTTTCCAAGCTGAGATCTCTCCTCATTGCAGAAATGGGCGATGCATTGTCCCAAGAGCAGATTTCCGACTTCCGCGAAGCCTTCTGCCTAATCGACAAAGACTCCGACGGTGAGTTTCGATAACATTGTTATGATATAATATATTATTGGATTGGATGAATGCGTCGTCTGATTATTAGTTTATTTTTGATTATTTTTTTGAAGGGGTGATCACAGTTGAAGAACTGGCGACGGTGATTCAGTCTCTGAATGAACATCCCACCAAGGAAGAAATTCAAGAAATGATGAATGAGGTTGATGCTGATGGAGATGGCACCATTGATTTCCAAGAGTTCTTGAGTATTATGGCGAGGAAAATGAAGGTATTTTTTAAAAACTTTTCAAATTCAAAAATAATAATAACAAAATGAAATAATTTATTTCATTTCTTGAATCTGATAGGAAAATGTAGCAGAGGAATTGAAAGAAGCATTCAAAGTTTTCGATCGAGATCAAGATGGATTCATATCTGCAATTGAGGTTAGTCAACTCAATGCAGTTTTAATTTTCCATGTGGCTTTGCTTTATTCTTTTGTTTGTTAAAACTAATTAATTGTGCCATTAGGACATCAATTAATGATGTCTAAATCGAAAATGTCAAACTTGTGGTGCTAACTTTACGAGGTCGAATATAGTTCATCTAATAAATGCATAGCCGCATAGGGGGTGCCGCCGGCCCCGCCCCATACTCTAAATTGTCCGAAAATAAAGTTTTCATGTGTAACTTTTTAAAATATTTCATTTTGCCTAATGAAATTAAATCATCTATCTTTCTAGAAATTCCTTATTTTAATTGCTTTGTCATCTCTCATACTCTACTGTACAAGTTATATAATCACTTTTATGAAAATACAGTTTCATAACCACTTTTTGAATTTTTGGACAATTATATATACTCTTTATGCTCCATCAAACCTTGCGGATAAATAGTTGTGAATAGATTTTATTGAAAGTATATTCGGCAGTTTATTATGAAAGTACATACTTATCCAAAAAAGCTAATTTTATATATTCCGAGTATAAATTTTTAAAGATGATTGGTGTGGATTTGCAGTTGAGAAATGTGATGCTGAATTTGGGAGAGAGATTAAGCGATGAAGAAGCTGAACAAATGATTAGAGAAGCTGACTTAGATGGAGATGGGCTTGTTAGCTACGAGGAATTCGTGAGGATGATGATGATGACTTCAGTTTGCTAAGATTAATCTTTCTTCTTTTATTTATTTATCATCTAATTTCTTATATTTCAATGGTTTGTTGAGAATTTTAGATTATATTATCTCTCAATAAATTAGGAATTATTAATATGTAGCGCAGTCACGTTGTGACATGTATATTAGTAACGGGGCATTTGAATATGCTCTATTACTCCGATTATAATGCTATATTAGTATTTTTTTTCATAAAATTATTATATACACGTAATCTCAACACCCATTTACATTTTATACAACAATGTTTGGATAAAAATTAATACTGGTATTTTTTGATGATGTATAACTCTGAGTGAGGTGCACAACTAAAATTGTAAGAACTTAATAAATTTAACAACCAAAATAAATGAACAAAAAATCACATCGAACAATTTTAAGAAAAAAAATATCATAAAATTGTTTGAGCACCCTTTAAAGAATGTAGGTTCAACTTACTGAATATCAATTCACTCGTCTCAAACAGAATAACAATCAAAATCCAGTTCAGCGACTAATTGACAACAATTCAAAGTGCGAATTTACTCTATGCATAGAAAAAATAATTTATTATATGTGTACAAAAAAAAAACCACTCCAAGTATTTCAATGAAAAAAACACGCAATTATTAAAAATAAATAAATAATAGGAATCCATTTTAATTTTTTTTATAGAACAATAAATCATATACGGAGTACTATTACATATGAATATTTACAATGTATCTAGCTTCGGCAATGTAATAATATATAATAAAGTGGTATATAAAAAAAAGTGATATAAATGTAATTGCGGTTGCAGTTATGTGAAATTATTATTTATTTATTTATTTATTTAAATTTGAGAAGGTGGAATTATTACTGTTTTTTGACAGAGAACAGTTTTACGTTAGATTAGAACAAGATTCGCAGTTCAAGAAGGACGTTAATGGAACTCTGTTCTCGTACACTCGAGATTTTCAAGTGACCATCTGCCCGTACTCTAGTTGATTTGCATTCTATACGGTTAGAGGAAAGGAAGTGATTGAATTCCCATCCCCCACCGATTGCCGGTTTTTGATTCCATTCTCCGCCGGCGAGATCTCTCATCTGGTAATCCGGATTCCTGATTTTGTTATTGAATTATGTCGGCAGATAATACGATTGATGAATCATGTCTTTATTTTTGCTTGGATGTAAAATTGATTTCCTTCTCGTCATATGTTTTGGTGTATATACGATTCGCTGTAATTATTGCTAATTATATTTGTCCAAGAGGAGTAACTCGTTGTAATTCAATGTGTTTGATGTTTAATTGCCTTTGCTGTTGACTGAGCTACTTCTTTAACTCAATTCAATCTTTTTGTTTACTTGGATCTTTCTGCTTTGGGAGGGGGTTGGGGTTGGTTTCGCGAGAATGGAATTCCAGAAGGAGTGCTTTGAGCATAGTTCATGTAAATGTATGTACTTGTTCTTGTTGTAAAATAATACCTTGATCCGTTTTATTGATTGAAAAATGGATTCCTGATCATCCTATGTTGAATACAGTATTTTGTGATTACTGTAAAAGTAAGATATTACTGGGTGGAAAGAGATTACACTTCGTTTTCCCTGGTCTTTTGTTATTTATTCCTTTTGCTTTAAACAGAACTTTCAGCATTTATTAGTTTGCATGTTAATCTAGATGGTATTGGATTTGATCTATCTTCCATTTTGTATATCATGGTTGTTGGTTTACGCCTACAGATACATTGATAGGAGAAGAAGAACCAGCAAGATTATGGGGACGGAAAATCCTAATATTCCAAATCATTCATTGAGGCCTCCACCCCTGGCTGCACTGCAAAGTGCATCACCTTTTTTATCGTCTGCTCCTGTGGTTGGATTAGATGCTCCTGCCTTTAGACCTCCCCTACCAGGCAGACCCAATGAACAAATTAGACCTATTCCACAGTCCCATTCAACATCACCATATGGCCCTCCAACTACAGGACCCCAACGTTTCCAAAATCCGACTATGCCCTTAATAGGTCCGCCAGTAGCGCCTCCTGGAGGTCCCATCACATTGCCCCCTGGTCCTGTTCTATCCCAGCCCCAGCCTCCTTCAATGCCTATGGGACCTCCTTCTGACATCACTAAAACTGAACAATTCAACAAGAACTTTCCTGCATCTCAACCATTCTCAAGGTCCAGGCCCAATGTCCCACCTCCCTCTGTTCCAATGGCGCCATCATATGCCACTGCCAGGGGTACCTTCCCACCATCCTATCCGGGGAATGCTAATATACAGCCAAACTCTGGGACCCAAGCTCCACCTGTGCCCCCTCCCTCCTATTCCCTGCAGCAGGGAGGCTATGCTCCATCAGCAACCCCATCTCCTTTTCTTGCTCAACAAAGAAGTTATGCTCCTGCTTCATCGGTAACACAGTCAGGCCTCTATCCAGGGGCCCAAATGCAGCATCATGGCATTGCACCTCCCTCTGCTACTTCACAGGGATTGCCTGAAGATTTCAGTTCACTCTCTCTTGGATCTGCCCCAGGATCATTTGATACAGGTCTTGACGCTGAAGCCTTACCGAGGCCATTGGATGGTGATGTGGAACTAAAGTCTATTGCAGAGAAGTTCCCTAATAATTGTAGTTCTAAATATCTACGACTAACAACGAGTGGGATACCAAATTCTCAATCCTTGGCATCAAGGTGGCATTTGTCTCTTGGGGCCGTTGTTTGTCCTCTTGCAGAATCTCATTTCGGGGTCAACCTCCATCACTAATAAGAGGATGCATTTTAGCAGTTCTATATATATATATATATATAGGGAGCGGTTCCTCTGTGAACAACTCTTATTGTGTGAATGTTGAACACTGCACTTTCAAGACAAATGTACTGCACTTTCAACGCGAAGATACTGCATTTTATTTGACAGATTGCAAAACTGCCCTTAAGTGCAGTCTGATCATTTGAAAGTGCAGTACGTAAAGTGTAATATTATCATCTATAAAGTGCAATACATTTGTCTTTAAAATGCATGTTCACACGTTCACACGGTAACAACATGTTTACATTTGAACCTCCTCCTATATATATACATATATATCAATTGTACTGCAGCCCTATCATATACTGATTTTTTACTTGATTTCATTCAGGAGGAAGTTCCGGTAGTTAATTTCGCCACCACAGGCATCATTCGGTGTAAAAGGTGTCGCACTTACGTGAATCCATATGTGATCTTTTCAGACAATGGAAGAAAGTGGAGATGCAATATGTGTTCTTTACTCAATGATGGTAACCGCTTTATAAACTTTAAATGGAGTATTTATGAGTTTTGTGGTTTTACATTAGTGCATCCATTGTTAGTTATCTTCTCTTCACATATTGCATTCACTCTTAGTATCACTTCTCTAGTCTCTATGGTACCTCGAACATGGACAAAGTGATTTTCTCGCTATTATTCTCTTATTACACAGAGGAGAAAATAGAGAAAGGAAGGCTATGATTTGCTGCTACTATGCTGTTTTTTGCTTTTGGCCATTTTAATATTCACTATTCAAATGGTGTTATAGTATCTTTTCTTTAAGTCATGCGATTTTGTTTCTGCATTTTCAGAACTAGTGGTAGAAGATATTTCTCAAAAGTTAAATGTCTGGTGCCTCCATTAACTTAAGGCCTAAGGCGTATGTATTTTCTCTACAACAACCTCTTGATAATTGCATTGCTATACATATTATATGTGAAAAATCTCATCGAAGTAATCTCATTGTGATATTTTTCTTTCCTCTGCCGTGCATAATAGTAGGGTTATCTAGGTGCTCTGCTGTCCAGTAAGTTGTGCTTAACAAACAAACTAGATAAGATATCCTCCGGTTCTATACAATTATGGGAATGATTGATTCAAGCAGAAACTTGAGGAGATATGTGCTATTTATTTTATTTATGCCTGATTATCAGTACTTAATAATGTGAACAGTTCGAAAATCTTGGGTGCTAGGGAAAATCATTTTTCATTGGAGTAGATATTTATTATACTTGTTTTATCTTAAACTTCTTATATCCAGTTCAAGGTGATTACTTTGCGCACTTGGATGCTAGTGGAAAAAGAGTTGATTTGGATCAACGACCTGAGCTTGTAAAGGGTAGTATTGAGTTAATAGCTCCAGCAGAATATATGGTCCGCCCTCCAATGCCACCACTATATTTTTTTCTCATCGACGTATCATTATCAGCTACTAAAAGTGGAGTCCTTGAGGTAACAAAAATATGTTGAAGGTGATACTGCATAATATTACTGTATTCCTTGGAGTGAACTGTTGGTTGCTGTGAACTTGATGTTTCTTATTCTTAGGCAAACATTAACATACTTGTACAACGTACGGCAGGAAAAGATAATAGAGTATCTGCTTTTTTGACAAATGATCATATTAACTTGTCAAGTTTACTGGCAGCCACAATTGTTGATTAGAGAATGCTAAGGATTGCAGGACTAAGTTGAATCTGGATAATGTTATCGGCTAGTCCTGTTTTGGGATTTGAATTAAATTGGAATGCACACATTTGTCTTAAATCTTTTGTATAGCTTGAATATGAAGGAATTTCATTTCCCCAAAAATGCAGCATCAATTATTTTGAATTCTGGCCTTGTTTAGTGTGCTTTCAGCAAAATATTTTCTCCCTTGTCCTAGAAAATATTTTGAATTGGAAAATGTGTCCTTTTTATTTATTAATGGTCAAAACATGTTTTTAGTCGCTAAATTAGTCAATCATCTTATTTTAATTCTCACTTATGCATGTTATAACAATGTTAATATCTATATTCGTATGTGTTTTCTACTATCCACTTTTTAAAATATTAACAAGGTATGAGTAGGTATCTACATAAGAAATTTTTCTTGTTATTTTATAAATCATCTTTTACCAACAATACATCTAAATTAATTTTTTGTTCCTATATGTTCTATGATTGTTTACCGTAAAACATATATTTCTCAAATACATTTAGCACCAAGCCAAGCCCCTGTCTTTCCTCTTTATCTGGCTAGCGCTGCAAACAGAAATTATTCTCTTTCCGGAGTTTTGTTTCTCTTCAATCACTACGCAGTTCTAAAATCTAGTTTCGTCATTGATATAACCCATAAGGAAAAAACAGTTTTACACCATAAGGAAAAATGGTTTTACCTAAATCCATGAACAAAATTATGCGATTTATTGCTGCTTTTTTTTTTAATATTTATTATTATTATTATTTTTAATCTCTCTGATTAATCGACACTTTCAGGTGAGCTGCTTAATATAGTTGCTGATATGCCATATATAATGACATCTGAAATCATTAAGAAATTATAATAGTTGGCACATCACATCAGTCAACAGCTACCATAATTTGTATTTGCAATCCATGATGTATCACATGATATTATGCAGGTTGTGGCACAAACTATCAAGTCATGTTTGGAAAGTCTGCCTGGTTATCCTCGAACACAGATTGGCTTCATAACTTATGATAGTACAATACATTTCTATAATATGAAAGTAAGTGATGCTATGGTTATGTTATTTTAATACCATTTACAATCATTAGCTTGGTCTACAACTAATATGTTTCTCTTCTACTAGTCATCTTTACTGCAGCCTCAGATGATGGTCATTTCAGATTTGGATGATGTATTTATTCCATTGCCAGATAGTCTTCTGGTTAACCTGTCAGAATCCAGAAGTGTTGTGGAGGCATTCCTTGATAGCTTGCCCTCGATGTTCCAGGACAACATGAATGTAGAATCGGCATTTGGTCCAGCTCTTAAAGCTGCATTCACGGTTATGGTGTGTTTATGATTATAATATGCTTGACTTCGTCAATTTACCTTCATTTTATTGCCTAACATGACTGGGTCATACGAATAGTGTGGGGAAGGAGTAGTTGTTACTAAATCCATTTAGTATCATTACATCATATGATTGCTATGTGCTACATTTCAAATATGGGGTTAACCATCCTCTCTTCACCATTGCAATATCCAAAAGTCATATAGATTATAATACTCTTAAAATGTTTGCCTTTAAATTCTATAATTGACATAAATCAATGGTTGAATTCTTTTATAGGGGCTCCCCTTTGGCTTTTTAAAATTTAATTTAATAGATAATTAAATTGTAATGTTTCGGTAAATAATTTTCTTTAAAAGAATTATGACAGAAAAAGGTTATTTACTCATTGTGAATTTTATCGTTGAGTTTCCAAATAGGATCTTGCCGTGAAGGATTGTGTACATTGAAATACAAGTGCCGGAAGTTTTGTTACTATACCGTCCATCTTCATCGTCATTAGGTCCCTCGAATTTTATTCTATTCCTACCTAACATCATTAATGCATGCCATTCTCATCCTAATTGTTCCCCACTGTCCTATTCATGTTTGCTTCTGATTATAGGTACCTTTTGGTTCCTCTTGGCCACTCAATTTCTGCAAAGCATGTTTCAATTTGGATTGGTGCTAATTTGTTCTTCTTTCTGTACACAGAGTAAACAGGGAGGTAAATTATTGGTTTTCCAGAACACCCTGCCGTCACTTGGTCTTGGCCGGTTGCGGTTGCGGGGAGATGATATTCGAGTTTATGGGACGGATAAGGAGCATCTACTAAGAGTACCTGAAGATCCTTTCTATAAACAGATGGCCGCAGAATTTACCAAATATCAGATATCTGTGAATGCATATGCTTTCAGTGACAAGTACACCGATATAGCATCATTAGGTATTTCTAGGTTAAATCTGCCTTTGGTTTAACTTGGAAGAACCTGATCAGGAAAAATAAGGGTGGCATCCCATATCTGCATTGTTTTATGTGTTTATGACTTTATGCATTATTATGAAGATATATTTATACTTTCAACTTAGTTCATCGATTCAGGGTTGCAAGTTGCAACCTGATTGAATTAGAAGTACTTAAGATGTTTTACACTTTTGCTGTTTGGTCTTCAATAGAAAAGTGACCTAGGGCGAAGAGATTCCGACTTGAAAGCTAGTAGCGAAAAGAAAGCAGACTTCAAGCTAGTGTAACATAGATTAGTTTGTGATGGAAAAATCTCAATGCAGAACTAGCTAGTATAATACCATTGCAATGAAATTATAGACGATCTAGAACAGAAGGCTAGCACCCACATGCAGCTCCATATCTTTAATTCCTTAAACATAGGATGGGCTAGATGCCCCTCAGCAACATGGATAGAACATATCATTTCAAGTTATAGTGGCATTAGATGTGTTAGAGCTTGTGTATTTTGGTACCTCTTATTTAATGGCAAAGTAAATAATGGTTCAGTGAATAATATGAAAGCTCTACCTCTTTTCTTTTAATACAGGTACAGTTTGACTGAATTCTGATTCTTTTGTTATACAATATATAGGAACACTGGCAAAATATACTGGTGGGCAAGTATACTATTATCCAAGTTTCCATTCAAGTATTCATAGCGATAAGTTGATACATGAGTTATCTAGAGATCTTACTAGAGAGACTGCATGGGAGGCGGTGATGCGAATAAGATGTTCAAAAGGTAAATTCTTCCATTGCTGGTTGCAAGGATGTAAATTCATAATTATGCATGCTGTTTGATATCTTTCGAAGAAAAACTAATAAGTTCTGGTTACAAAGACTCGTGCCTTCTTTTCCCCTCACCTTCATTAACTGATTGCAGGAGTGCGCTTCACATCTTATCATGGGAACTTTATGCTAAGATCTACAGACTTACTAGCACTGCCCGCAGTTGATTGTGATAAAGCTTATGCAGCACAGTTATCTCTTGAAGATACTCTGTTAACCACACAGACCGTTTATTTCCAAGTAGCTTTATTGTATCCTTGTCTCATTAAAATTCAGCTTTTATTTTATATATTTATCCTTGTATATGTGAGTCTTCTATGAAATTGGTTGCTCCATAGTCATCACAGTGAAGGTCTTCATCAGTTTAATTTGGCTTTGTTTTTCACATTTAGGTTTGCATATATAGCTTTGTCAATTGTGTTGCTTCAAAGTGATGAGTCCAAATGACCCTTGTTTCTGGTAATGAAAATGATTTATTACGATTGATTTATTTTCTTATTTTTGAACTTGTGCTCTTTCACCTTCTTCGTGTTAAGAATTTATCAAGCACTAGAAAAACAGTTATCATCTCATGAAATTAAACTTTGAGCATAGTGACAAATTTCCCTTAACCACTGGAAGATACACATCCTCATCTGGAGAAAGGCGTATCAGGGTACATACTGCAGCAGCTCCTGTTGTCACAGATATGGGAGAAATGTATCGCCTGGCTGACACAGGGGCTGTTATTTCTCTGTTTTCAAGGCTAGGTAAAGAAGTTGTTTTCTCTTTTATTTATCAGCAGTTGCTCCACTCCTACTAGAGTAAAACATGAGAAAATAAATATTGTTCCTTTTTCTTCTTGATTTTAGTTGACGATTTAATTTGGTTTCAAATTTGACACTGTTCTGCAGCAATTGAGAAATCTTTGTCCTATAAGCTGGAAGATGCTCGAAATGCTGTTCAACTTAGGATTGTCAAAGCCCTCAGAGAATACAGAAATCTTTATGCTGTCCAGCATCGTTTGAGTGGAAGAATGATTTACCCTGAATCACTCAAACACCTACCCTTGTACGGATTAGCATTATGTAAATCAGCAGCTTTACGTGGTGGATATGGTGATGTGCAGCTTGATGAACGCTGTGCAGCAGGTTTTACCATTATGGCCTTACCTGTTAAAAAGCTGCTGAAATTTCTCTATCCGGACCTGGTTCGTGTGGATGGCCCTCTTCTAGAAGTAAGCATCTTTCAATTTTTAGTTTTCTTCTTTTCGATGGCCTCTAAATTGGTTCTGAGTCCAACTTGCTAATTTCCAGTCATATCCTCAAACTTATGAGGCCGACATCATCAAGAAGAGGCTACCTCTTACTGTGAAGAGCTTAGATACCAGAGGTCTTTATATCCTTGATGATGGCTTCCAATTTGTTATATGGTTCGGTGGATCTATTTCACCTGATATAGGTAGAAATTTGCTTGGCGAAGATTTCAGCAGCGACTACTCAAAGGTGACTCTTCCGTTTACCATGTTAATATTTGATCTTACACTAATATATCGGTGCAGAATTCCATGTGAACTCTCTTTACTTTGTTCTATGTTTTTGAGGAATCTAGGTTAGCCTTTGTCCGCGAGACAATGATATGTCGAAAAAGCTATCGAAAGTGCTTGAAATATTGAGGGAGAGCGACCCTTCATACTATCAGATAATTCATCTGGTGAGACAAGGTGAACAGCCAAGAGAAGGCTTTTTCCTACTCATGAATCTAGTGGATGACCAGAATGTTGGCGGGAGTAGCTACACAGACTGGATAATGCAGCTACACCGCCAAGTCCAACAAAATGCATAAACTTCAGGTACCATCATTTTCATGTTTTTCGAGTAATGAAGCTTTTGTTTATTACTATTTGGTTAGAGGGGACTGCTGAGCTAGGGATATTTGCACTACCCCTTGTCTTGTGCTGTTATGCATGCAGAAAAAAGTAGGCAATAAATTTTATGTGTATGCATTAATCATACAATGACAGTTGAACTTCAGTTTGCTGATAGATCAAGTTTTTCGTCTTGAATTCATGTCGATTATGAATTTGAATTACTATGTATGAAGATTTTATCTTAGATAACATCCTACAACAATGTTGGAACTGCATTATTTGTCTTCATATCGTAAAATGCAAGTAATCTAGCCTTTCTCGCTGCTGAAAAAACCCTTTCTTAAATTTCTACTCTCCTTATGACCTGATTTTACTGTGCAGGCGTTTACGTTTGCACGAGCTTTTATTTGGAGCAAAGGGTTGCTATCGAGCAACTCCGGAGCTCAAAGATTTGCTCGACTTGAGGTGAAGAGAGAATCTGATTTACCACGAGATCTTCTACTCTAAATTATGGCACATTCTTTTTTTGGTTTCCAAGTTTTTAGTTCATATTCTTCAACCGAGTTATATGCAGTCACAAAACATGGCTGGAATTCACAATTTTAGATTTTGACACTTGAAACTGAGGCTTGAAAATTCTCCCTCATCCATCATCTTGAACTTCTTGGTTCTCTCTCTCTCTCTCTAGAAGGGTGAATTCAGTTTTGTAACCAAAGTTGCATAGAAGGTGACACATAAACATAAACATGATTAAACAATAAAAGAGAAGCAGTTTGATATTATTATAGAGGTTAGGATAAGTTATTATAATGATTGATGATGGATAATTTTGTATATGATTGGGCGGCAGATAAAAGTGTGATAGATTTGCAGGGAAATACAAGAAAGCAAGTAATAAATTGGATTAATTTTGGGAAGGATAGAAAAGAGAGATCTCAAAAGCAGCAAAGAAATTCTGTCACCAACCACCCAAACACAGATGTCTTCAAGATTCCCACGCTCATATTTCTCAAGATTCTTATTCGATATCATTTTTATGTCAATATGTTATTATATTATTATGATTTTGTTTTTTCCTCTTCGAAATCTGAAATATAACCCATGAGTGATGAGACTCCGGTCACAAAATTACCTGAATTATTATGGTGGTCGATATTTTACACCAAATAATCCTGCAAAATTGCTAGACCAAAAATTAGTACAGCAACAGGTATCGAACACAGGGAACAAAGTAATTCAAACCTAAAATCCTATCAATCAGAGTTTGGTTAACAACCACGCAAGTTTGAGGAATTTTCTATAACCTAAGAATAATCGAAATCAAGCAGGAATTAGACACGAAATTTACTAATGCAAATAAAAACGGGTCCAGCAAGATGATTCACACACACACACACAATCGATCACTGACACTATTAATTAATTAATCCACTTAAATCAATTGGTTGTAGGACACCGTAATTAAACTGACATATCGGTAATCGTCATGGTGGTCATTGAAACGACTACTTCTCTAAATTAGATGCAACCTACGTTGGTGAGCAATCAATAGATTTAACACCTAATCAGCTTTAAGACCTAAGGATGTGCATCTAATAGTCTCCTACTAAATTAATCCAATTGTCCTAAGAACAATTTGCTACTGATTTAGCCTAATCCCACGAGAAACGATGGAAGTACTAAATTAGCTATGAATTAAACTAACTAGGGTGATCAAGCCTAAATTAATTAATTCAATTAATTAAACCTAGATTAATAATTTTAAGCCCTAGTCTCACGAAAATAAGGTGGTGTGTGTTTCACATCTCGCCGGCCCCTAAAAAGACTTAGCTACGCATATCGGCCGGACTAGCCAGACAGACCGAATTGCAGAACAGAACACAAAACATGCTGAAATTCATAAAATAAATATGCACGAAAATTCAAATAATTACCAAATAATCAGAATACCAAAGAGTACGAAATTTAGTCCTAGAAATTATGAAATTATAAATTAAAGACTTCGAATCATCCTACAGGAAAATAAAAGCGGAGACAATCCAAACTCGGGAATGTAAAACGAAAGCGATAACAGGTTGTTTCTTCCAAATCGAACTACAATTCATGAAACAAAAGTAAGAAATGCGAACTTTGAAATTGATCAAACCCTTCGATCGGATCCCTCGGCTTCGGCTCTCGTCCTTAGTCGATCTCAACTCCGGCGATTCCTCGGCGGTCGGTCTCTCTCTCTCTCGGTGATCGGTGTGGATAGAATGGTGTAGAAGATGATGATGAATCATGATAATCAGCAGCTAGAGTTCTCGGCTATCATGAAGACGTGAATGGAAGAGATGGAATTATGAAATCGTGCGTGTATCTCCCCCGCGGCACCTCTCTTAAGTAGATATATATACCTCCTTTTTTTCCTCCTCAATTAGGTTATCCAAGTATAGAAAGATACTCCCTCCGTCCCATTCATACTGTCATGTATACGATTTCGGGTTGTCCCACTCATACTGTCTCATACCTAAAATGGTAAGAAATGAGTGGACCACAATTATCTAAATAAGTGGACCCCACTATTTTATACTTTTCCACCACTACTTTAACCTTTACACCCACTATCTTAAACTCCGTACCGAAACCCAACAAGACATTATGAATGGGACGGAGGGAGTATAATATAAGGTAAATTATATTATTTTCTTTCTACACTTAATTTCCCTCTTGATTCCTTCCGGATTAAACATATATTTCCTTAATTTTTGCAACCGCCACATCAACGCCTCGTAAATGCCACATCATTATAAGAACTGCAAAACAAACACCAAAAAGCAATCCAAACGCCACAAAATATGCCAAAATAGACGGAATATGGATAGTACGAAATAGACCTATCATATTATTAATAGTGTGTTTAAAATAGCTCAAAAAAACACTGCGTAAAACTCGTTTCTCGTGATCAAACAACAGAACATAATAATATCTCAAATATTAATAAGGTAACATACTAAAATTGTTTTTGTAGGCTCGAGCAGATTCCTATATATAGCTATATAATATATTAGTATATTACTAATTCTGGAGAAAAGAAACATGACTTTAGGACAGCTAATTCCTATCCTAATTTGGACTTAAGAATATAATCCAATAACATAACTGATTGAAAAATATCTAACACTTGAATTAATTCTTCATTTATAAAAAATATTCCGAGAAATATATAAAATAGCAAAAAATCAAGATAGTTTAATCCCACAGGATATTAAAAAGAATAAAAATAGCTCGATTAAAGATATCACATATTAAAAATAAAAGAACAACTTAATTTTGTCGCGATCCCACCTGTAGGTGAATCTGCCGCATGATCTGATCTTCCCCGTATAGTCAGAGGCAAGTTTAGATCATGCTGGCAGCTTCAACTACTAGTACTGGTCCACGTTACATAACTTCTCATCCGCGGGGGGGCAGCGCGCGGTGGTTGTGACGGCGCCGGCGGTGGAGTAAAGAAGAAGAAGAGAGAGAGAGAGAGAGAGAGGTGCATGGAGTTTACATCTAGAGGTGATTGAGGGAAAAATCTGGAGGAGAATGGATGGATATATATAGATGGTAAGAAACAAAATCTTTAAAAATGAAATTCATTTAATTTTGTTATTGGCGTGTTTTGTTAGGAGTGAAAAGGCAAGGGCAGAATAATTTATGAGGTAGTAGTGGTCCATGAGAGTGAGAGAAAGCTTAATATTTTCACACGCCCACGCCACCATAACATGCGCCTCAAAGCTTCCTTAGTTTCACCTTTACAACAAACGTATACAAGATTATGAATTAGAGAGGACCCAAATATACTTTTATCAGAAAATACAAGAAATTCGACATTTGAGTTCTGATGTATTTCATTAGGTGTATATGGTAGTATTACTCGTTGTGCTAGTAAAGTATTCTTTTTGAATTCTAGCTTGTGTAAAGTTCGAATTCACAATTTTTCATGTTCGGATTTTCTTTAATTCGAGTAGGGCAACAAACCTCACAATGTACACATACTAAACCGTCTTTCACCGGTTTCCTAATAAGAGTCCCACAGTCCAATGAAGACAACAACTTCTTTTCAAACATAGAATGCCATTTGTCAGATTCTTACCATTTCCCACATCCAATGTTGTCATATAAAGCAACCAATTAAAGGCATCACTATGAATACCGCAACATATTCATCTCTAATCTATAAAGCCAAATATATCATATACAAACATTCAACCACCATCATCCCTATATTAAAAAACAACAACATATTTCTAACCAAAACTTGCTGTCATGACACTGACCCTCTCTCTCTCTCTAGCCCTCTCATAAGGTTTTTAAATTTGCTTCTTCCTTTAGTTAGGTCCAGGCATAAAGGAACCAATGGGTGCATGCAGAGTCATCCATGTCATTGTATCAAAAAAAGTGGACTCTTAATATTCTGAGCAAAAGTTCCCAACATAATGGCCTAAACAAGAATTTCACCAACCATTATGGGTTTTGTCCTAATAATCATGTCCATAAATTATGATTAGAAGCACCATAACTATGAATATTTTTCTTAATTAATCAATCAATCAATTTCTTGCTTGATGATTGTGGAAGACTTGGGAAAGAAGTATAAAGGATTAAATTGGGGCATCTATGATATATGGTTTAATTATTTTAGTTTCAATCCACCTTTCATTTAATGATTGAGGGCCTAAAAGTATTCAAAGGGAGTTAATAGAATTTTATTCAAGTGCACAAAAAAAAAAAAAAGAAAGTAATGGTATTATGGAAAATTAGTAGGAAAGTTTGTAGTTACCTCTCTTAATGGGCCTGAGCCCATTATGTAGGGTCGTGGTGGCCCAGGGCTTGTTTGGTGTTGCTAATTGTTGGATTTGATTAATATTTCCACTATTGTGCGAGTAGGTTGAGTAAATCAAATGTAGGATGGGACAACATTCAGATTAAATTAAAGTTGTACGAATGGATTAAGAGGTTTTATTACTGAACTAACCATATCACATTTGCTGGAGTTACCAATTCTGTGGATTACTTTTTTAATTTGCCATTGGCCCATTGCAATTCCTTATACTACAATTTTGTATTATCACTTATTTAACTAAGTTATGCTATAAAACATTCAATAAATCCATTGTCGTCCAGCGGTTAGGATATCTGGCTTTCACCCAGGAGACCCGGGTTCGATTCCCGGCAATGGAATACTTTTCATTTTCAAGTCTCAATTTATACATTTCCTCTTAGTTTCTTGAAACTATTTTTCCCCATGTTTTTATAATTTCAACAAATAACGTAGAATTAAACACATAAGAGCTATAATCATGAATTAAAACCAAATTAAATGGAACTCATTGTTACCTACATGTGGTTTAGGCTATACACTCCTTGACCTCATGCGATGAGACATCAATTCCTACTCATTTTCTCTATTTCAAAAATAAATAAATAAATAAATAGTTAGTCGATCTCAAAATATATTATTGTCGTATAAACATTATTAAACACGGCACAGCTGCCTAGCTTTGAAAACAATTAAAATATTTGAATACATACTTAAATAATAATAATTTCACATCGACCAATCGAAATAAATTCTATTACCCATTCTCAAAGAAATCTTTGCCAAGATGAAATATGCAGCAGGCGGTAGCCGACTTAGAAATGACGTCGTTGACGACCGACACAAAATTATCTGACGGCCGAAAATCTAATCACCGCCGCTGTCTTACTCTGAGAATCAACATCCAGATGCCAATTTTAGAAAATATCTAACCGACCAATTTCCTAGGTTTATTTTTCTGTCGTTGTCGCCTCACATTTCTTTATTACAATAAAAACAAGAAGCTAGATACCACTTACCAAAACTCAATAATATTCACTACTTTACTGATTTTATTCAAAGGGGCTGCAAAAATCTGGCCTTGGTAGCTCTTGAAGAAATCACATAGCGTTGGATTTTTATACTGTTTATCAATTTCATCAAATTGGTTGATCATTCGGAAATATATACATATTCTAGCAAAATAGTAGCATCAAACAAGATTTATTCATGATTGGATGATGTAGGGATGAAAAAGGATCAAGAATCTTATGATTTTAATTTTAACGTTTCAAACTCATACAATCAGAGATGTAACAATAATTTAGAGTTAAGAGTTCGAAACTTTCAATTGCAAGAGTACAATAAATTTTAAAATTTAAAAAGCAATTAGATCTGCATAAGAAGATTTTTTTTGTTTAATAGAACAAAAACTCGAAATAATTACATAAATTTGTGGGATGACGGCACCACATGCATACAATCAACAAATCTACGGACTAGGCATCCTTTTTAACTCAACAATCTTGCACTAATCACTAATCACTAATCATAATTGACTAGATTAGATAGAATGGATTTACTCATTCACACAAAATTAGAAGTTAAAATATCACTAACGTTTCTGAATCGAGCCTATTGCATAGATAATTTCAATGAAATTCCTCACAACTCCGTCATCAAACATCCCAAACCAATTCGCCAAAGCATTGAATCTCTTCAAATATCACCACCGTCTCTAAAATCGAGCTGTCCACGCTCGCCGTCGCGCGCCGGTTTCGCCCTCCCCAACCTCTGCATTTCCAGAGCAAGTGCTTCAAGCTCCGATACCTCATCCGATGGGCAAAATCCATCAAAATCAACCTCTCCATCATTCAGCCCTTGGTTGCTTCGACTCGCTTCACCCGTTTCAATCGGCCTCAGCCGCTTATTGGAAATATCCCCATCAAGTTCCCTTCCGTCCTCCTTCTGCTGGACTAACTGATCAATGAAATCAGGATTCTGCATTGCCTGCGCCAAGAATCTCATCATCTGCTGCTGCTTCTTCTCCGTGCCTCGCAATCTTACCTCCATGTTCTGCAGGTATAATCTGTTATCCTGCTGCTGCTGCCTAAGCTTCACTAGCTCCATCATCAACACGTGTTTGTCCCGCCTCAGACAATCGGCTTCCTCTACTTGTCCGAACCGTCCGAGCTCCAACGCCGCCGCCTGCGGTGGCGGAGGAGGAGGAGATTGAACCGCCGCCTTTTTTCTTCTAATATTCTTTAGGAGATGCTTTTGCCCTCTAAGGAATTCCTCATTTGCAAACTCCCATTTCTCAGAATCAACCTTTCTAAATCCCTGCATTAAAATTGAAATATTCGCCTTCCAAATCATGTCAGAAATTCAATTTTTTATGTATAAGTTTTTTGAATTCTTTTATTTCACTACCGAAATTTTAGATTTTGCATCCTTTTGCTCTGATATTCAAGATTTTCCCTATTCCACTCATAATCACAAAGAATTTGTAGACAAGATTATATACTTACATAAGTGTTGAGCTGTCGGACGAAGCTAGAGAAATTGTTATGCTTGAAGTAGTTAGGCAGAAGTGTGGAGGAGAAGGCGTTGGAATCCCACACCACAAAACTACTGCCGTCTCTGCTCCAAGAAACTATGTGGGCAGTCGTGAAGTCATCCACCATGTCGAAAGTCTTGGTTAGAAATGGCGGCGTCCCGGCTTCATGCAGCCCATCCATTGGCCGTGGAGGTTCCGCCGACCAGTACTCCGGCTGCTGGTCATGCTGCCACGAACTCGAAGATGATCCCCCAAAAGATTCCTCCTTTAGTGGGAATCTTGAGTTCATTAATTATAGTAGTATAAGATTAGTTGAGATTCGTAAAGAAATTAAAAGATGTCAAGTTTTGCAAAAAACAATGAGATGAAGAAAAGGTGAGGTTTGTTCGATTGTTAGCCGACACTATTTAAGGATGGGTTGAGGCTTTCTTCAGTAGGAAGGAGTAGGAATTGATAGGTTGGGGTTGGGAATTCCCAGTGATTGCAGACAAGTAAGGTTTTATTTATAGAAAGGAGATTTTATTATGGAAAGTTCTCGAGTTCTGAACCATTCAGGTTTGCAGCTGCTACAGTTCTGTCGTAACTGCTGGCGGATTTTGTCCTTTCTCGGTGCAATTTGCAATTTGCAACTCCCCTGCCTATAAGATACTTCTCCAACCGTCACTTTTTCATGATTACCCCATTCGGTAGAATTCTGTTACAATCATCAATCCTTTCTTAGAAGTACTACTCCATCAGATCTAGAAGCATAGTCGGACTTTTATAATTACAATTGTGTAATATGCTTCAAATCTAATACTCTGATTATTGCAAGTAAAAACTAAAAAGTCAGTTTTTAATATGAATATATTTGTTTGACGGCCATAGAGACCCGTAACCGCTACCCACCGATTTTACATTACAATTGGTTAGATAATTCCGAAAATTTGAGTCAAATTTGATTTATTTAAAAAGGGTTATTAGTGAAATAAAACACAAAATATAATCAATTTGCAATTTTAACATGATATTTAAATATTGGTCAATTAATACACAAACTTATGAATTTTTGCAATTGAAGACATGCGTGGATCCCATTTTTTTCCAGTCGCAAGAAATATTAAAACAATATCGTTTCGTTGAGTTCGACGCACAACTAGAGAAGACTACCACATATTTAATTCAAAACGATATCGTTTTGATGCCACATCACACAAATTGTCACCTTATTAGTCTAGAATAGCAACATTAACAAATAAAAGAACGACTCTTACGCACTAAATGAGAAAAAATCTAAATCCAACTTTAAATATTAATGACGCCATTTTGTACCTTTCACATAGGCACCCAACTCAGCAATTCGATTGCCTGAAAAAATTGGGGACCGCGTCATGCCTTAAATTGTAAAAATTATAAAGTTCGTGCATCAATTCACCAAGGTCTGAAGTTGGTGTTAAAATTATAAATTAACTATATTTCGTGCTTTATTTCACCAATAACCCATTTAAAAAGGTTAATGGATTCTATTGGAATCGTCTTAGCCGGATGATTCAGATTGAACTAATAAGTTTTTTATCTTGTATTTTTCATTCACTAATACTTTCTCCATCTCATTATAAATGTCTTTTTTCTTTTGAACACAATGATTAAAAAAATATTATTTTATGATATATATTATTTGACTTTTGGCTAGTTAGTTTATTTTCTTAAATTCTTAGTCATTTTTAGAAACAAGATAATGGAATACCCCAATCTGAAATAAGATACATTTTTAATGGGACAAATATAGTAATTGAATTTGAACGTGCAAGTGAATTTTGCGAGTAAAACCTACAAATGAGTTTTATGAATAATCGAATGCTATACCTACCACATATAAACTAATACTCAGCTCCCTCCGTCCCATTAGTAACATCATGTTTCTTTTGGACACGAAGAGTAAGATAATGGTGTTTTGTGGTATATGGTGTATATTGTTTGATTTTTAAGTAGTTAATTTTTATCCACATATTTTTTTATTTTTTTTAGGAAAAAACATTTCTAATAAGACATCCTAATAAAGGATACATGAAGTTACTAATGAAACGAATGAAGTACATGATGTTACTAATGGGACATATGAAGTATAATATACCCATACTACTAAACCATAGGAACACCCAGCTTGGCCCAATCTAACGAGTAGCATAAGCTAAAAAAGATATAATTAGAGCACATACAATAATATCTTTTCATCATAATCATATGCTCTATATGATATTTATTACATGATGTTTATAGTATTTATTGTAGATTTGGACAGTACAACCAGTATCTAGCACATGTATTCTTAATATGCACACAATTGACATGATTTTTTGTTTTCTTCCATAATAGTGTTTGGGCACTGGCCCAAAAAGTATTTAAGTAAAGTAATGAAAACGGACACTCAATATAATTATGTCCGGTGAAGGACAAAATACTACGATATAGACGTAATATAAATTAATAAATTATAGTTGTCCATAACCATTTAGGGAAGATGCCAAATAGTAGAAATTCGAATTTAATATTTCAGAACAAAATATTACCATAGTGCTATGATTATTGAAAAAACACGCGATGGTTTGTAGTCATAACTGGACAACTGTTTGCACGTTCTGATAACAACAAAAATCACGAGGGTTAGAGAATAAGGGTAAATAAACTTAAGAATGAACGCTTCCTTAACGTTTTTAGAATTTAGAATAGACAAAAAGAGAGCAAAAATGAATTCCACGTTTTCACAGGTTCAAATTCGAATTAAAAATAGTGACGTGAGCGCAGAGTAGGAAGATCTTGGTCTAGGGCAATAAAATGAGTCATAGTAAATGAGATTTCTTTTAGATGTTACACTTTATATTTCACTATCATCAATACATCCACATGTATTAGATTATATATTATTATTATTTGTTGGGTGATGATTCTATCATCAGCATTGTTTCACTCAGTGGGAAATAATTCTGTCTTCTATACTGAACCAAGCTTAGTAGCCTATGTGCTCTGAACTTTTGAGAAGATTTGAAGATCCCAAAACCCTATCTGATTGGTGAACCATTCCGTTGTATATGTTGTTTGTCTCTGAGGTTTCAGACTCAGAAGACACTCTGCTATGGTCAAGGCGCTCAGTAGCTTATCTGCCTCAGCACCAGTGTAGAAGACTCAGTGATACTGGACTCAGAGCAGAGCGATATGCGAGAGAGTCGGTTGAACCGAACTCGGCGAGAGTAGTTCCTTGGACTCGGAGCCGATCTTCGATAGACTTATCTCATTGTCTATCTCTCGAATACAAGGTCGGACTCAAAGATCGGCGAGATAGTCTTCAGAATTGTCAGAATCTTTTGAAAGACATCAACAATTGCATATACGAGGATGAGAGAAGTCAGCTTCAGTTTGTCTCGAAGTTTGTGCTGTCTCAACCACTCTATCCACCTCGACAAATGACAAGCATACACGTGTCATCCTACCTACTAAAGCTGCAAGTCAACACTTTCCGGAAAAGGAGGAAAAGACACTGTTACCTACGCCAGAAGAGCCGTTTGCTACCAAAAAGAGAGAGAGAGAAGAAGATCGTCTCCAATGGATCTTTCTCAATCTCTTCTCTATAAATAGAGGGATCATTCAAGAATTGAAGCTCATAACGACAGAAAGAAGAACAAGTGCGAACTCGAGAAAACCTCTCAAGAACACACAGAGCATTAAAACGAGCCTAAACAAAAAGCCTAAGTCTTCCGCAAGAATCTAAAGATCTATCTCCGGCGAAAGACTACCTTTTAGCTCGTAAGGGAACCAAGCTGAACCGACAACCAAGCATCTAGTATCCAAGCGACGTGACATGAACTTATAGCTAAACCTCAGCTGTTCGTCGCTCTAGAAGCTACATTCTTGTTCCCATCCCTCTAACCCTATGCTCAACCGATATATCCATAGCTTAGACGAAGGAGTTCACTTTTGAACCCAATCCTTATTGTATAAGGACTCCTTCACTGTTGGAGAAGTTTGTCAAACACTTTAAGCTTGATAGAAGTGTAAACTGGGACTTGCTCAGTATAATCCCCAAGCCACGGCTTTGTCCTGTGCACAAGCTGACTGAGACTAACTCAGTATAATAAATAGCCTCCTGATCTATCGGGACAGTGGACGTAGGATTGTTGATATCCGAACCACTTTAAAAACCTCTGTGTCGTTTACTTACGTTCTTTTACTGTTACATTGATTTTACTGTGCATACTGAACATCTTATTTAAAATCAATTAACTGTCTCAGTATACTGAACTTCTTATCTACTGAACTGAGACTTAAAATGTTTTCTCATAAAAACTGATTTGGGCCTACACTATTCCGCGCACCGAACTCTTGCCGATCGATACCGAATTCGACCTAGTCGGTTAGCGAGATCTCGACCGAGTCGGACTTTTTAGCCTTTAACACGATTCGAAACGGTTATGCAGTCCCGTCGAATCATTTCGATGCGGTATCTTCCTGAATAGGACTGTTCGTGTTCGAAGTTGAGAAATTTGGATTCAGGTGTATTCACCCCCCCTCTACACCTGAACTCACTCTCAGGACCAACAATTATTATTATTATTATTATTATTATTATTATTATTATTATTATTATTATTATTATTATTATTATTATTATTATTATTATTATTATTATTATTATTATTATTATTATCACACAACATCATGAACACATAACATTAATGGACTGCAGTATGATCCTATGTAAAAATGTAAGAATCGAATAAAAAGGGTAAACTTTAGAGTATAGGAATAAGGTGTAATATACCCTTCAACTTCTTATTGATTAGCAAAAGTACCCTTAATATATGTTTAAGTGCAAAAATAACCTTAAAGTTAATATTTCGGAGCAAAAATATTTTATAATTTCTGAATATAATGTTTTAATCCCACGCATAACACATTACACTAAACACGTTTGAGAAAGAAACGAGAGGCGTGAGACAGAAAGTGCTCATGTGTTTTATGTTTATCAATTCTTCGTCCACGCAGAGGATAAACTAGACATCGGAACATAGGTCAAAAAGTCTACTACACGGGCAAATCAAAACTACTCAACATATGAAGGAGACAGAGATAATCTCTATATTCCTTCACTTACACATGTAAAAGTGCTACTCCATGATACTGTTAGAATTTTAATTGGAAATTAGATTATAAAATTAATTAACATATAATTAATTTAATGGATGCATTAGTTCATGAAATTAATGGGAATAATTAAAAGGACGCGTTGGTTCCTAGATGAATGGACATGTTGCTTCATGGAATGAACACATTGTTTCATAAATTAAATGATGAACGAATGTATTGATTCATAAATATATAAATGAAGGGATGTGTTGGTTCATGCCAAGATGTACTTGGAAGTTGAATAAATGCAACCATTCACAATTCATCTTATTGTGAAGAGTTGTGTCCTTTGTGAAGAGTTGTGTGATTGTCTATAAATTAGACAATTTTGATCATTGTTAAACACAACAAACCCACCAAATATTCATCTTCCTAATTTATTTATCCCTATAATTTCATTGCATACATATGGATTAGTTTATATTTCCTTAGTCCCAAAATATCAAATAGTTCGTCAGAATTACGAGAAGTAGTGCAATTACTCGTAATTGAGAAGCCGTTGTATCTTGGAGACGAGTGCTATAGACCGCTTGTACCGAGTAGCGGAGCATTATCGTCTTGCGGAGAAAGAGTCTAACTCTTGCCTCAACTATTATTGTAATCGTCATTTCAACACACCCTGCAACAACAATCGCAAGACGATAATTGTGTTGAAGAAATGATGACTAAGAGCAGTGATGTACCCGATCCCCCTGTCCAAGTGATGACAAGCAGTAGCAACGTGCCTCCGAACTTTACAACGACAACAAACAACCAAATTCCAAGCACCCCTATTCATGCAGAAAAGCCGCCAAAGTTGTCAGGTTCTGAATTTAACCGTTGGCAATCTAAACTATTGTTTTATTTAACTACTTTGAAGTTGTCTCGATTCTTGAAAGAAACACATCCAATTGTGGGGGAAAATGAAACCGATGAGCAAAAACGCTTAGCGACTACATATGTCACAATTATGTCCTAAATGGACTTGACGACACTTTTTATAGTGTCTACTCGACAACAAAGACGTCGAAATAATTGTGGGATTCTTTGGAGATCAATTACAAGACCGAAGATGCCAGCCTAAAGAAATTCATTGTTGGACGATTCTTTTTTTTGACTATAAGATGGTGGATACCAAAATCGTCGTCGAACAAGTGCAAGAGATTCAATTGATCATACATGATATCCTCGCCGAGGGTATGGTCGTTTCCGAATCCTTTCAAGTTGCAATTGTGATCAAGAAGTTACCGCCAATGTGAAAAGATTTCAAGAACTATCTAAAGCACAAACACAAAGAGATGAGTCTCGAAGATCTAATAGTCCATCTCAGAATTGAAGAGGACAACCGCAAGACTGATTGAAAGACTAACAAGTCATCTATGGAGGCAAGAGCTAATCTAGCCTAGTGCAACACTAGCACTAACCCAAAGAAACACAAGTTCTATGAACAGAAGAAGCCGAATGGCTACAAAACTTCTTAGAGGATATTCCTTGTTGGGAAAAATCCGTGCCTCCCGTCTTGATACATTGTGATATTATATCTGCAATAGGGAGAGCACAAAGTAGTATGTATAATGGTAAGTCTCGACATATTCGTCGAAGACACAATACCGTTAGACAATTGATCACTAGTGGAATAATATGTATTGACTATGTGAAGTCAAAAGACAATATTGCGGATCCGTTTACTAAAGGTATTAATCGTGATCAATTGTATAATGCAGTAAGGGGAATGGGATTAAGATCCACACTAAAAGAACGCTCTTAATAGTAACTCTACCATGATGATTGGAGATCCTATGAACATGATTCAAAGAGACAACTAAGTTAAGAATGTTAAAGTTGTGCACTTGAAAACATAACTGTTGGTTATGAGTCAGTAGATTGATACTCAGCTGTTCTAGGGTTAAAAGAAATTGGGGGAAATCATAGTAGTACTATGGAATTGAAGATCCCAAAACCGAGCTGATATCAGTAGATTAGTGTGTCGATAGGATTAGCTGATGTATAGGTTAGACTTGATGTTTTGTTTATTGTTTTTGTCTAAGTCCTGTACGGGGTAGTTGTTGGACTGATCTTCTGCTGAAGATACTTTTCAGAACCCCATGTCATCAGTGTAATCGCTTGCGTTCTTCGTCGAAGCCGAATGCTAAACTCAGTGGAGACGGCGCATCGGCCTTACCTCGATCTCGGTAGAAGACATTATCGCTGATGGTCATCGGCGGAAGAACCTATGCAAGCACAATACCTTCGCGATCGACCAATTGACTATCGAAGCTCACTTCATCGGGTCCGACGACTCGACCGAAGAAGACAGAGACGTATTCACTCTATCGTACCCGACGTAAAAGCGACCCCGCACCCGAAGTCTTTTCGAATAGTTCGGCGAGAAGACATACGAGGTTGTTTGAACGGTCAACTCTGACACTCTCACCAACTACAAACCTCGACCAATGAGAAGCCGACAACGCTTACCTACTCTACAGTAAAGCTGCTCTCATGAACAGTGCATTAACTGCCCTGCTGCAACTAGCTCGAATTTATGGCCGTTTTCTTTGGAGGCTTGTGACACGTGGCATCGTCGTCTCCAACGGACATATGCCACAACTCACGGCTATAAATAGAGAAGGATTTGAAGATTTCGAAACACGAGAGGAATATACGCGAAATCAAGGGAAAGCATTCAAGCTCACAACGCTCTAGAACCTTCAAGCTTATCCGAGAGACGAACTAGTTTTCATAGAACACTTCTTGTAGTTCATCTCTCTAGAGCTCTTTGATCCCTTTCTTCTCTAAACTAAGCTCATTGCCAGATTCATAGCTTAGATTCGAAGGAGTTCACACTTAGTGAATTGTTCTTGTTGTAAGAACTCCTTCTCAGTTGGAGAATATTCCCTCCCTTCTAAACTTAGGTTTGGATTGTAAAAGTCGCTAAGGACTATAACTTAGAAGGATCTGTCCTGCGTACGGTTTCCTTCTTTGCCGAGACTTGCTCGGATTAATCAACAAGTTTCTCCCGCCTGAGTTCGGGACCGTGGACGTAGGATCTCGTTATCCGAACCACGTTAAAAATCGCTTGTGTTATTTCTTGTTTTATCGCATTGCATTTAACCCCGTTTTAAATCATCGGCTTGCATAAAACGTATCTTAAAAAGCGCACGACCAAAAGACTTTACATTGCGAAAACACGTTTTCAAAAGAGACGACTCGGGCCTAACACTTATCCGCACTACGCTCTCGACCGAGTTTCGTAATACCGACATCGGTCCGTAGAAGAGCTCGTAAGCCGACTCACTTTGACCCAGTGATCGAAGGCTTACTTGGCATGCTGTTCATCGATTGCAAACATCGGCTTCGCTGACCTTCACTGAGAAAAAGAAACAGAGCTCAGGTGTATTCCCCCCCCCCCTCTACACCTGACTTTTCGTCTCCGGACCAACAATTGGTATCAGAGCTCACGGTGTTCAACTAATCGCCGGTTCTGTAATACTGGTCCTCTCGAACTGATCCCGAAAATGTTTTCTCTGCACAAGCATCTCTTCATCTCATCCCTATACTCGTTGCAACATGTCTGATATGTCAGGTATTCGGATGGTGCCGATGTTCTCCGTTGAAAATTATACGGTTTGGCGCGTGCGTATGGAGGCACATCTCACGTCACTCCACGACAGCATGGCGGATGTTCTTGAAACAAGACCCATAATCCCCATGATCGACAGCGTCGTATTTGCTGCTGGAGAAGGCGTAGGAGCACGCAGGCAGTGCAAAGATTCCCAAAGACAAATCTGCCTTCACACCTGAAGAGAAAAAGCTGCACAATCTAGACCGAGTGGCACGAAACGCTATACTGACTACGCTCAGTGACTCACACCTCGGCAGAGTGCAAGATTGTAAAACAACAAAAGAGCTATGGGATGCTCTGGCTGTACTGAGCCAGGGAACCCCTCAGATTAAGGAGAACAAGCTCGAACTAGAGCTTCAGAAGTTCGACGCCCTTACTATGGAGCCAAATGAGACGATTGACGAGCTCAGTGTTAGATTCACAAACCAAGTCAATGTCATCAATGGGCTGGGGAGGATGTTCACCAATAAAGAGATGAACACCAAGATCTTAAGAGCGTTACCTCGACAGAAGTGGCTTCCATTTGCTACTTATCTAAGACGTTCTGATCTAAATTCTCTAACTCCTGATGTTATCTTTTCAGAACTAAAAACGGAGGAATTTGAGCATAGCCTACCCCAGAGATGCTCCAGTGCTCCAGCTGACACCCACATTGATCATGCCTTCAAAGCAACTGTTAGCAAAACTGGAAACAAAAATACTTCATCGAGCAAGGCAGTAGCAGCTGAAATAAAGTCATCTGAAATATCTACTGATGATCAGCTCGCGCTGATGACTCTCAAATATCAAAGAAAAAAAGAGAGAGTCAGGAAGCTAAAGAAGTATCACAGAGATTCACCCTCAGGTAAGAAAGATTATCAAAAAAGGGAAGAATCTATACACCTGAATGCAGGAAAACAGAGCATAAAGCTGCTAGTCCTTTAAAGGACTCAGTCGGAAAAAGCAGCAGCAGCAAAGTCTCTACATGCTATAACTGCAAAAAGGAGGGACATTATCAGTACGACTGTCCCGAACTCTCATCTGCTCAAAGAGCAGAACGGCAGGCCAGAAGAGAAAAATTCGCCAAACGAAGGCAGGCCTACATAGCCGGAGAGATATCCGACAACTCAATTGAAGAGGATACCTTCATGTATTCCTCTGAAGACGAAGCCGCATTCGTCGCAGTTGAGGAAACAAATACAAGTCCTGAAGAGTCAGCCGAATACTGCTTGATGGCAGGAGAAGAGACTGAGGTAAACTCTAAACCTAAAACAACCTCTTCTTCACATAGCACACATGACACATGTTACGTCACGAGATGATCCTCTGAGACGTTGTGCAAGCGTATGATGAACTACTAGAGGAGCGATTCAGCTGAGCAGAGAGTTCAAGCAGAACGATTCGGGAACTTGAACGGTAAAGGCTGAAAATCGGAGACTTTCTTCGATTGTCGGGTCTCTACCGAGTCGGTGGATCTAGTGGCGAGACTCAAGGAAGAGATTAAATCTCTTATGACTAAGTCTCAACTTCAAGAGACTCGAGATCTCGGTTCGACCAAGGACAATTTCGAGAAAGAGACCGAAATAGCTCAACTCGGTCGAAGCTCTCGGACGTACGAAGGATTATGATTCACTCGGAAGAAGTGACGAAGTCCGGAGAGGACCGATGACCGAACAAGCCTTGGAGCTAAGGAGAAGTTGGAAAATATGCTCAGAGCACAACGGCCAACTGCTGTGAAGGAAGGCCTTGGCTACAAACATGAAGCTTTCACTTCCAAGAGCTCAGACTTGCTGACTGATAGGTTCGTCAGAGGGAAAGTACAAACTGCTGTCACTCCACCTCAGGCGAAGAATAAACAGAAAATTATTGCACCTCAGTCGAGCAACCAGAAGAAGCCAGGACACCACGATCAAACTCAGGGGGAACCAAGAAGGTCAGATGGGCAGAACAGTATAGAGAACCACTGTATGAGCATCCGGCTCAGTACGGTTCATACTACTATGAGCCCAGGGTCAGGAGAAGCGCTAAGACTCAGAAGAAGAAAGCTCCTGAACCCAAAGTCAACAAGAAGTCAGTATCTCCAAGTCCTAAAGAGAGAGAAGCTGACAAGGTTCAGAAGAAGAAGTCTCAGACTTCTAAGGTTCCTAGGCAGATCTGGGTTCCGAAATCACCCACTAACCTGTAAGGACCCAACTGAACCAAAGGGTACCTAAAAATGTTTCTGTTTTGCAGGTGCATAAGGACCCTTGGATAGTGGACAGCGGCTGCTCGAGACACATGACACATCAGAAGAACTTGCTGACCTACTACGTACAAGAAGATAGTCCCAGAATTGAGTTTGGTGACAACTCCAAAGGCTACACAAGGGGATATGGAACACTGAACATTGGGACTGCCTCGGCCTAAGAGTAACATATGTTGAAGGACTTCAACATAATCTCCTTTCGTCAGTCAATTTCGTGATAATCATAACGAGAGTTATCTTTGACGCCGGTTTTCGTGATGTTGTTGACAAATCTACAGGGAAAACAGTGTTGTCAGGCTCGCGGAAGAAGAACATCTATGTTGCAAACTGGAAAACCACAGAACCTGAGGCTTGCTTGCTTGCACAGACTAAATCAAGTGACAAGTCAGGTTGGCTATGGCACAAGAGACTCGGCCACTCGAACTTCAAGACTATGAACAAGCTCGCAAAGAACTCTAAAGTCGAGGATCGCCCAAGGAATCTTTTATCAAAGATAGAAATTGTGAAGCATGCCCGAAGGGAAAGCGAGACAAAGAAGAGCAATCCACCTATTCCTTCACCTTCCACCGATGGAATCCTTCACCGCTCCATATGGATCTTTTCGGGCCGTCTCTCCAGATGACTATAAGAGGCAAGAAGTATGCCCTAGTCGTCATAGACGACTACTCGAGATATACTTGGGTCATCTTCATCGCCAATAAGTCGATGTTCGGATTGAGCTGCCTAATCTACCGAAAAAGCTCGGTGTGGAAAAGGACATCAAGATACGGAGGATACGCTCGAGACGGAGGAACGAGTTTCTAAACTCGGTAGTTAAAAAGTACTTGCGATAAAGAGGGAATTCAGCACGAGACATCAGTTGCACGCACCCCTCGGCAGAACGGACTTGCTCGAACGAAAGAACGAGAACACTCAAAGAAGCAAAGCAAGAACGCTCCTAGCGGACTACTGGACTACCCTCAAAGTTTTGGGCGGATGCTACCGACACGGCCGCTACACTCGGAACCGCTCACCGCTTACAATGCAACACATGAAGATGCCTTACGAACCGTGGAAAGGGAGAATTCCTTCTATTTCTCATTTCCATATTTTTGGCTGTCCTTGCTTTATCCACAATAATGGGAAAGATCGGTTGAAAGTCTTTGACAAAGCAAATCGATCAAGGAGTATTCTTAGGATACTCTCGGGTCAAGCAAAGCATTCGGAGTCTTTAACTATCGGACTCTTTGCGTGGAGGAAAGCCCTCATGTTGTTTTTGATGAGTTTGTTAGCGAGGACGGGGAAAGATACTGAGCCAAACATCGAAGATGTCGGCGAGCAAGCTACAGGATCTCGGACTGATTGATAAAGCTGAGAAGATCCAGCATTGTTGGGATGATGAGTCAGACGATGATGAAATTCAGACTCAGTCAACAAGCAATGTAGCTGACCTAGTTGATTCTCCAGAACAGAATCAACAACAGGTAACAACGGTCGACGAGGAAGCCCCCGTGGTAACTGAGACCTCTACCGAGAATATAAACTCGGGGGGGAACGTTAAATGTTCCCGAGCTAAATGCCCTCGAACACGGAAACTCGGTAGATCCTAATCTTCTTACTCGAATTGCTTCACACGAACGAACGATACTCTGAAATGCCTAATACTCCTACTGACTGTGCAGAAGTAGTATCAGAAGAAGAAGCCCGACTCAGACGCTCGTGGCTCGATGCTCATTCTTCAGATCTAATCATTGGAGATCCGTCAGCTACTATAAGGACAAGATCAAGATTAAGTCAAGGCGAAAGCTCACTTTAATCTTGTTTTTACGTCTCTGAGATGAACCTCAATCGATAGAGGATGCACTTAAAGATGCCGACCGGGTCATAGCCATGCAAGAAGAGCTGAACCAATTCGTGCGAAATGAAGTATGGGAGCTTGTTGACAGACCTAGACATCAGCACGTGATCGGAACAAAGTGGGTCTTCAAGAACAAGCGAGATGAAAACAATGTCATTGTCAGAAATAAAGCTCGACTAGTTGCAAAAGGTTACAGTCAAGCTGAAGGAATTGACTTTGATGAAATATTCGCTCCAGTCGCCAGATTGGAAGCCATTCGTCTTTTCCTAGCATATGCAACACATCAAGGTTTTAAAGTATATCAGATGGATGTGAAGTCAGCTTTTCTGAACGGCGTCGAAGGAAGAAGTCTACGTTGAACAACCACCGGCTTTCGGCAGGGACATCGAGTGTACGAGACTTAGGAAAGCTCTGTATGGGTTAAAACAAGCACCCAGGGCTTGGTATGATACCCTATCAGACTTTCTACTTCAGAAAGGTTTTCAGACTATTCAGCATAAAGTCAGAAGATGACATTCTACTGGTGCAAATCTACGTGGACGACATCATTTTCGGCTGCATAAACGAAGTCATATGTTAGCAGTTTGAGAAAATGATGAAGGAGAAATTCGAGATGTCTATGATGGGAGAGATGAATTATTTCCTTGGATTTCAAGTAAAGTAATCAGCTGAAGGAATTTTCATCAATCAGGCCAAATACACTCGAGATCTTCTCAAAAGATTCAGCTGTGATTCCAGCAAGCCAGTCAAGATCCCCATGAACACAAACTTTAAAATCGATCTAGACAATGAGGGAGCTTCTGTTAACTCTACTGATTATAGAGCTATTATTGGTTCTTTACTTTATTTAACAGCTAGCCGACCTGACATAACTTATGCTGTAGGTGTATGAGCAAGATTTCAGGCGAATCCCAAGCGAAGTCATCTAGACTCAGCGAAGAAGATTCTGCGATATCTAAGAGGAACACCTGATGCTGGGTTATGGTATCCTGCTGATGATAATCTAACACTAACAGAGTTATTCGATGCCGATTATGCGGGATGCGGGATAGATCGAAAATCAACTTCCGGAACATGTCGGTTCCTAGGCAAAGCAAGCCGATATCGTGGTTTTCAAAGAAACAACACTCAATAGCTACGTCCACTACCGAAGCCGAGTACATGGCCGTAGGAAGTTGCTTTGTGCCCGCATCCTTTGGCTTCGACAACAATTGAGAGATTATGGTATAACTCGGGATGAAGTGCCCATCTACCGTGACTCCACCAGGTTGCATAGCTATAACTCGGAACCCGGTTCCGCATACCGGATGCAAGCACGTGGATATTCGACATCACTTCATCGGAGACCATGTCGAGAAGAAGGACATCGAGAATGGAGAAAATCCATACCGATAAGCAAAGGGCGGCACATATTGACCAAACCACTAGCCGAGAACGAGGTTCGGAGAACTATCGGTTGAGCTAGGTCGCTAGATCCCTCCGAGACAAGTCGGTAGAAGCCAACTACCGATAATGATATACTTAGCAACAATTGGTATCGGTATGGAATCGGCACGACAAGTCGAGAAAACTTAGTACGATGACTCGGTTGGGAGATGCACACTGATGTACACGCAAGAAGGGGGAACATGGTCATTAGCACAACCATCTTCCCGATAAATGATGGTAACCGGTGATAAGTTCGATGAAGAGGTTTGCGTAGTATCGTTACTTAAATTGTTCCGAAGCATGCCGCATTTAATGCATCGATCGCTTACATTCGGTTGTTAAGGAGCATTTATTTCTTACCATTTATTATGTTTAAGGTTTAAGGGAAGGTCGGCGGGACCCTTCGCCCGTGTAATTAATGCTCTCGTCGCGCATTTAATGCATGTCTTCTCACTTACCTTTATTACGTATATCTATAGTATTGGCGGCTAAGTAATCATACCCTCTATATCATTCAATCTTAGACGTCCATCGATTTTGAAAGATTAAATTTGAACCATAGGATTCAAACTGAAGATCAAATCAACTAATACAAAATCTTTTCAACTTCGATTACTCCTCACTTTTCGCCATTCTCATATCTTAGAGCTTTTTCTTAGCGATTCAGTTATCTTCCTTACATCCTCATTCAAACTGCATTGCTATATCTCCTTTCAAGCTCTATTTCACGGTAATGTATTACTATCCGCTGATAGTTACTAACTTACTCTATTTTCAAGTGCTAACAATTTGTTTTGTAGATTTCGATGGCGGTAATACAGACACCCGAGAATTTGGTTGAGATCATGACCGTTCGGACTCAGTTTGAGCCGACGATGGCCTTCCGGCAGGTGGACCTTTCATATTTGGAGCCGGTGTTTGATGCCCTTGAGAAGTCAGGGCTGGCTACGCTTGTAACGAAGCACCCCCGTGCTCATCTGCCGAGACAAGTTGTGGAGGCTTATTCCAATTGGAAATCATTAGCCTCAGGAGGAGAAGAGGCATCCTTTGGATACAGTCGGGAAGTGGCCCCGAACAAGTGGAGGGAGACTACGCATTCTTTTAATATATCAGAGGCCTTGGTCCTCGCCTTCAACCTCCCTTCAGCTGGTATTTCTCCCATTGGTTATAAGGAGAGGGAGATAAATAACTACGTGAAAAAATTCTGTGGACGCAGCGACCTTGTATTCAAGACTGCGTTGCCGAGGAATCTGTTGCTACCTCGGATGAGAGGTTTAGCGTATGTGGTATCCCACATCCTCGACGAGCTCATTGGATCGTACGATCGGCTTTCTAAACCGAGGATACAACTCATGATAGCTATCGATGATGGGGTACAAGTGAACTGGGCAGATTATTATACTACTCAGCTGAAAGCCCAGTCACAGAAGTTCACGACTTTGCCTACTGGTGAGAGGCGGATGGCCAGTACAGGCAAGCTTCTATTCGGCACAAAGATGTCGGTGCTGATAGAAAGCGTGGTTCAAAGGAACTCAAGCATTTGAGGACTCCAAGTTGTTCGACACCAAGGCCGATAAAATTCCAAACTAAAGCAAAGAACGGAGAAGTCAATTGGCAAAGGGCCGCCGGAGCCGAAGAGAGCAGCTCTCGCCTTGCCCGCTCACGTTGAAATTCCCAAGAGGAGGAGGCTAAATAAGCCACGACCTGCTTGAGGTCACTGTGGCTCAGCCACTGACAGTTGTAGAGCCAACCCCTCCTCCACCTCAAGAAGAGCCACCCTTGGACTCCGATACTGGAATAGAAGGAGCTACGATCAAGGACAAGGTCCAAGTGATCAGCTCAGAAGAGACCGAGTCGGAAGATAGGGAACCTCCGTGGAGGCGCTCCGAGTGGACAACAACCGATACCACTCGATTGCGTCTTTGCACTGAGATTCAGCGAGAGATACCGGAAATAGGCGAGCATGCGAGATCTCATTGAGATTGCAGTAAGGACAAGAGCACGATGCTCTTAAGATTTCGAACCTGGGACATACTCGATCGATTTTGCCAAATCCCAGCGGTCACCGGATGAGCTGCGACGCAGAGGAGCAAGAGCTCCAAGCCAAGATTAGATTCGGAAAGCCGACCGATGTGGCATCCTTCGAAGATTTGAGAGCCGCAATGCTCTATTTACCGAGCTTGAGAGCTCCGATCGAAACTTACTCCGCCCCCATCTCCACCTTCTGATAAAGGTGATAATGATGATCAAGATGAGGAGATGGATGGCAAACCCAAGGAAGCATACCAGGGAGAATCTGCAGAGGGACAAACTCCCCAAGAGAAGAGCCCAACACCACCCATAGTCACATCCGGTGAGGCTACAACTGCTCCGAAGTACAGTAGGGAACAATTGATCTCGTTCTCTGAGCAGAGGCTCGGAACCAGCTCTTATCAGATACAACCCATCGGTTCCGTGTCCTCACGTTCTGTCAACAGGGCTATCAAACGCCGAGGTGAGAAAAATCTACTCCTAGCAAAAGATGTTCATTTCAAATGGGAGAAGTACACCAAGGCTCAGAACGAAGCTCTAAGTAAGTTGGCCGCTGACATCTCAATTCCTAAAGAGGCTTCTCTCACCGGATTTCAAGGAGATAGTTGAGCAGGCCCTAAGTGCTCAAAAGGCCGATTTAACAGCACAGAGTCAGCAGCTGCTTGCCGCTCAGCATAAAACTTTCTCGGAGCAGCTGACTCAGGCCATGGAAACAGTTCAAGGCTTCATAGATGAGAGAAACAAGATAGCAACCGTTTCTCTTCAAACAGCCATCAAGCAACAGGCTGAGGCCTTAAAAGCCATTCAGAACGAAATAACAGAATCAAATGATCAAGCTCTGCTGAAACTCCGTCAGGAGTCAGCCGCTCAGTTGAAGAAATCTAGAGCCGATCGAGAGAAAGACCGGGAAAACTACGCAACTTGGTCAGTGATTTTGATAACACAGTTACCCAGATCAAAGATTCTATGCACAATCTGGAGCAGGACGTAAAAGCTATCCGCACCTCCCTGGCAAATATTGCTGATGCCAAAAAGGGGGAAGATAGTATGAAAGATGAACCTGATACAGATACAGCTGGCGTCCAGATCCTTGAGGGACAGGCTCAGGAGGCAGGACCCTCCTCAGCAGCAGAGCCCTCAGCCGCAGAGATTCAGGGGGAACAGGCTCGGAGGCGGGACCATCTACTCGTAAAGGTACATCTACTGAGGTCCTTCTCCTTGATTTCCCACTACAAGCCACCCCCATCTCCTCTTCAGCTGCACACATAGACGATATCACTCAATTCCTTGAAGAACCAGCTGAAGAAGAAGAGTCTCAACAGCTGCCGCAGAGGTCGGGGAAGGAAATCGCTCCTGAATCCACTACTCCTTCCTCCCCGGTCAAGAAGTTTAAATCAAAAGCGGAGCAAGAGGCATTCGACCTCGAGAATAGCCCAAGAGCCTGCAAGACAAGTCTGGACCGGGAGCGTCGGCTAGAGGAGGCAAATGCGGCAAAAAAAAGCCTAAGGGCAAAGCTGTCAGGGGCAAAGGAAAGAGAAAGGTCATTAATACAGTCGAAGAGCAAAAGAAGAAAGCCCAAGAAGATTTTGCTAAGGCTCTTCCGACTGAAATCAAAGCTACTGCTCAGAGTATTCCCGTATCTACTCTTACACCTGAGCAGATAGCAGAAGATCAAGCGACCTGGGAAGCGACGCTGCAAGGACTGAGTCTCAGACGAGGAGACACTAGAGCAGCCGCTCTCCGTGAGAAGAAAATGATGGCTGACCTGGCAAGAATGAAAAGCCTATCTGATAAGCCAGCGGCCGATCCGAGAAAACAGATACCCAGAGGATCGAGGAACAGGAGGACTACTATCAAAACTCCTCGTATGAAGCTGATTCCTGCACCTCATGTGGACAAATGGGTACCTACTGTTCTGAATGATCAATGGGAGACTCTCAAAGAAATGTTTGTTAAAAATCTATATGTATGGGGCTTCTATCCGAAAGACATTCCGGCTGATCAACTGTTCGAAGAGTGTTTTAATGAAGTCTTTCCAGAACTCGGAGAACGGTTGCTGCCTATCATGAAAGAACTGAACATTCCTGTGAAAGCACCTGCATTCAGAAGATATCCTCCTCCCATGACTGCTAAAGGCATTATCATCACAAAGTCTATCGAAGAAGAAATCGAATCTGCAGCCTATCAGCATGAGTTACATCCGCATAGACTAGAAGATCAAGAGGAAATCCAGGTTTTGCGCAAAAGGATTTATAAATTTTACTGCCTAGACCCTCCAGCTGATCGCTCGGTAGATTTCAAGAAGAAGACTCAGAGCTTCAGACGACAGCAGTGATTTCTCCTCTTTGTTTTTGATAATTCTTTGTAATAGCATAGGAACATGTACTTTGACGATCTATATTTAAGAGTTCCTATCGCTTGCTAGACAATCGCTCATTGTCTTTAAGCTTTTTAGTGTCATGTTTTCACGACTGATCACCAAGTGATCTGACACACACTCACATCGGTTTCTACGATCTTGCCTTTCTCTCACCTCTGAAGATCATTTACTATTATCAGTTTTTCCTCGGATGCTTTAAGGGGGGAAATTGTTGTCGATAGGGACAAGTATCTTTAATAGATGTTAGAGTATAGAGGTTTTGGCATCATCAATTAGGGGGAAATTGTTGGTTATGAGTCAGTAGATTGATACTCAGCTGTTCTAGGGTTAAAAGAAATTGGGGGAAATCATAGTAGTACTATCGAATTGAAGATCCCAAAACCGAGCTGATATCAGTAGATTAGTGTGTCGATAGGATTAGTTGATGTATAGGTTAGACTTGATGTTTTGTTTATTGTTTTTGTCTAAGTCCTGTACGGGGTAGTTGTTGGACTGATCTTCTGCTGAAGATACTTTTCAGAACCCCATGTCATCAGTGTAATCGCTTGCGTTCTTCGTCAGAAGCTGAATGCTAAACCTCAGCTGGAGACAGCGCATCAGCTTACCCGATCTCAGTAGAAGACATTATCAGCTGATGGTCATCAGCGGAAGAACCTATGCAAGCACAATACCTTCGCAGTCGACCAACTGACTATCAGAAGCTCACTTCATCAGTCAGACGACTCAGCTGAAGAAGACAGAGACGTATTCAGTCTACTGTACCCGATGAAAGCGACCCTGCACCTGAAGTCTTTTCGAATAGTTCAGCAGAAGACATACGAGGTTGTTTGAACGGTCAACTCTGACACTCTCACCAACTACAAACCTCGACCAATGAGAAGCCGACAACGCTTACCTACTCTACAGTAAAGCTGCTCTCATGAACAGTGCATTAACTGCCCTGCTGTAACTAGCTCGAATTTATGGCCGTTTTCTTTAGAGGCTTGTGACACGTGGCATCGTCGTCTCCAACGGACATATGCCACAACTCACAGCTATAAATAGAGAAGGATTTGAAGATTTCGAAACACAGAGGAATATACGCGAAATCAAGGGAAAGTATTCAAGCTCACAACGCTCTAGAACCTTCAAGCTTATCCAGAGACGAACTAGTTTTCATAGAACACTTCTTGTAGTTCATCTCTCTAGAGCTCTTTGATCCCTTTCTTCTCTAAACTAAGCTCATTGCCAGATTCATAGCTTAGATTCGAAGGAGTTCACACTTAGTGAATCGTTCTTGTTGTAAGAACTCCTTCTCAGTTGGAGAATATTCCCTCCCTTCTAAACTTAGGTTTGGATTGTAAAAGTCGCTAAGGATTATAACTTAGAAGGATCTGTCCTGCGTACAGTTTCCTTGTTGAGACTTGCTCAGATTAATCAACAAGTTTCTCCTGCTGAGTTCAGGACCGTGGACGTAGGATCTGTTATCTGAACCACGTTAAAAATCGCTTGTGTTATTTACTATTTTATCGCATTGCATTTAACCCTGTTTTAAATCATCAGCTTGCATAAAACGTATCTTAAAAAGCGCACAGCCAAAAGACTTTACATTGCGAAAACACGTTTTCGAAAGAGACGACTCCGGGCCTAACACTTATCCGCACTACAGTCTCCGACTGAGTTTCGTAATACTGACATCAGTCAGTAGAAGAGCTCAGAAGCTGACTCACTTTGACCCCAGTGATCGAAGGCTTACTTGGCACTGTTCATCAGTTGCAAACATCAGCTTCAGCTGACCTTCACTGAGAAAAAGAAACAGAGCTCAGGTGTATTCCCCCCCCCCTCTACACCTGACTTTTCGTCTCCGGACCAACAATAACTAACAATCCATTCTCGAAACTGCCCCAAGTGCAAACCTGTAGCTCGTGGTAAAGGGTAAGCGTATAAGCTTTTAATGATTCCTATAGCCTTATTGGTGGAGTATGGCAGTATACTCTTTATAGGAGATCATTTATGTAAGTGAGAAGTGTGACCGCTTCAAACTGAAAAACACTTATGAATCCAAGATATGGTCCATGGCCAAAATGGACACAACGTGAGAACGAAAGATATTGTATATATTATTGTGTATATGTTATTGTCTTGGTTTACACGAAAGCTGACCGGTTCAAGATATCGCGTTCACCGAGTAGCGAGTAAACCCGATAACATTATACTAAGAAAGGTTCAAAGATAACAACTACCTATCCTGATGCAATAATAGGTCATTGGGACTTTTGTTTGCATAACATTTTGCATTTAATAATCTAACTTCCATGTGGGGGATTGTTAGGATTTTTAATTGGAAATTAGATTATTAAATTAATTAACATATAATTAATTTAAAGGATGCATTAGTTCATGAAATTAATGGAAAGAATTAAAAGGACGTGTTGGTTCCTAGATGAATGGAGACGTTGCTTAATGGAATTGACACATTGTTTCATAAATTAAATTATGAACGAATGTATTGATTCATAAATATATTAATGAAGGGATGTGTTGGTTCATGCCAAGATGTACTTGGAAGTTGAACAAATGCGGTTTCACAATTCATCTTATTGTGAAGAGTTGTGTCCCTTGTTAAGAGTTGTGTGATTGTCTATAAATTAAACAATTTCGATCATTGTGAAACACAACAAACCCACCAAATATTCATCTTCCTAATTTATTTATCCCTATAATTTCATTGCATACATATAGATTAGTTTATATTTCCTTAGTCCCAAAATATCAAGTCGTTCGCCGGAATTACGAGAAGTAGTGCAACTACTCGTAATTGAGAAGCCGTTGTATCTTGAAGATGAGTGCTATAGACCGCTTGCACCGAGTAGCGGAGTATTATCGTCTTGCGGAGAAAGAGTCTAACTCTTGCCTCGGCTATCGTTGTAATAGTCATTTCGACACACCATGCAATAACAGATACTTAAAAGTATATGACATATATGTAAGTGTATATTTAAAAAAAGTATATGATATATGTTGATGTGACATGATATAATATAAATGTATATTGAATTGGTAGATTATGATATGAATTTGGTAGATTATGATATGAATTTAAAATTATAACTATATATATTGTATAACATGTTTTCTCACATCTTGAATTACATGATGCATTTATAAATATATTATTATATTATTATTATCGACCCTAATGAGAATTTAACATTAGATCAACTCTAGATCAATCATTTCTATAGAATTGAGAATACCAACTACATTACATATTGTCGATGCATTCGTAAATGTGTATTAAATTGATAATGACATAGGATTAACATTTTCAAGTAATGTTTCGATTTAAAGCATTTATAATAATATTTCATCATTATTAAAGTATTTTAAAATTTGATTTAATATGCACGTTCTATGTTTACTAAATGAGTATTTAGGTTGTATCCATTTCAAATATCATCCAAATGCGCCTACATATTCATGTAATATGTTATTTACATGAAATTAGGCTTGGTTGTTTATGTTAACTTCGTTTATACGATTATATAGAATAGTCTAGTGTAAGGAATTTTAATCGTGTAAATATCACGACTCCTCTTAGGTATATTTGAAGATTTTGTTCTAAACCATGCACACACGACGTCGTTAGGACCTGCCTCATTGAGACCCTTTCCACACCCTCCATACTCTCCTACTGGACGACACCGATGAAGTTGGGTTCGAGGTTTTGTAGGTTCATTTAAATGAAATTAGCAAGATGATGCTACAAACTGTGAAGGGCAGATCTAGAAATTCGGCCGCTACTCCGGCGATCGATTAGCCACATAAGTAACTGGATTGATTGATTTAAATTTAAATTTGAAAGAAGAAAATAAAAATTGATCAAGAGTCGTTTATCATCGAGCGTTTTTCCAATACTTAATAAGTTACGAGCGGGATTTTAGCCCATCGTCGATTTTTTGTTGTCCAAAGTCTAGCCGGCCAGCTGAATCCGTGCCATTTAGGTTCGATTGTGTTCTGGGCCTAATCTTATCTACAAGTAGCTCGGGCAGCCTATTCGGCTCGATTATTTCGAATCAATTTTGAATGCTCAATGTACAAGTGTTTTTTTTTTTTTATTTTCTTAATTACAATGCGTTAACAATTTAACATAAATTTAAAGACGTGTAATTTTTCGATGATAGCACGAAATTTAATTAGAGGGTTACTGGGCGGCTTTAGGCCCAATATATACTGACAAGCAAAATAATTAACCCATCACTATCATTAATTCATTAACATAAAAAGCAATACTAAAAATAAGAGTAAACAAATCAGATTGATACTACAGCTTTTTCATAACTTTCTTATAAATTCTTCACTTTTTAATTGAGTCATATAAGTATAAACATCTTAATTCTATTGCCATAATCATCTCTTTGTATTTATCTTCGTCTTTCAATTGAGTTATGTAAGCCTAAATATTATAATTTTATTCGACATATTCGTCTTCACTTTCACCATTTTCCCTTAATTTTTAAACCTTAAATCCCCCAAATTTTTTATCTAAAGAAAAAAATTAATCAAATAAATGTTTGTATTTCGATATTATAACGGAGTTAATGCCATGAAGAAGTTAATCAAAGAAATATTATTAGCAGAAAAAATGTGAAATGAAGGGAAGGACGTATAATAGATAAAATTAAAATATTTATATTTATATGACAGAATTGAAATTTAATAATAATTTAAATGTTATGGAGATGATGGAGGACCGAGACATTATTATTATTATTATTATTATTATTATTATTATTATTATTATTTAAAAGTTTTAGAACCTCCTACTTGCTTCCCGTGAATTTCCAGAAACGTCTTTTCTTTTTCGAATATTAACGATTTCGTCATTACTCTAATAACTGAGCATTTGGTCGGATGGCACTATCGTAATTTTAGTAACATAATTGGTTAATTTCATGCACAGCTCCAAGAATATTCCCGCGCATATATGAAAGTAAACAAACAAATAGGCGGCGACAGCTTGCGTGGACCCCACACAAACTGACCCGGTCCCACAATCCTACAGCCCCTTGACAACTTTCCTCACCCCACCAATATAAATACTCCCAGATTTCCCGATCCCACTATTCCCGCTCGCCTCCAAAATAAAATACTCCGACAAAATTATTCCGCCACCGCCCAATCCCCACATGGCGGCACAGTCTCTATACATCCAATGAGGTTGCCGAGGTGCGGGACGTTGTTTACGTAAGGTAAGGCGCTCGTGATGAGGACGTTCCGCTTGCCTTGGATAGGCAGCTTCGCGGCCGTGCTAGGATCGCCCATCCTTCGAGCCTCTGTAGTGTTTTCAATAAGATTTTGTTACGATTTTTGCACGAGAGATCAATAAATATATGCTGTAGCCTCTGTGTACACACAGAAGTTTAGAGAGAGAGAGAGAGAGGTTCTTCTGCTATCTGGTTGCAGAGAGGGAGTCGGACGGAGGAGAGTAGAGACAACAGTCACGTAGGCTCTGGTTTAGAATTTTATAAAAAACTCATTGACGGTTGACGTAATATTCTCTTCCATCTCTTTTCCTTGGAAAACAATACTAGTTCGAATTAAGAAAGTTGTGTTGTGATATTTTTTGAATATTTAAGTAGATTTAAGTGTTTGAAAAATTAAGTTGTGTTGGATAGTTTTTTTAAAATTAAATACTTTCTCCATTCCGCCGGATTTGTTTTATATTCTTTTTCGAACCGTTTCATCCGACTTGTCTTGTTTCCTAAAAAGGAAAATAACTACTACACAAACTCCCACTTTTTCTTTGTGGGACCTACTGTTCTACACATAATCACCCACTTATCTACACACTCACTCAAATATTCGTACTGACAAGTCGGCTGGGACGAAGGGAGTAGTAAATCTATTTAAATCTATAACATTTACGGTATGTTTGTAAGTTTATTATAAGTACTTCTTATTTGTTTTTGTTTAAAATTAAAAATAATGATTTTAAGCAAAATTATGGAGTTTTTTGAATTGATTTAAAAGGCAGATATTTTTTATAAATCCGAGTTATGGTTAAAGCACCAAAAACACATCAACAGTTGCTTAAAAGAAACGACTTAATTAACGGTTTAGCTATTTGATCTTATAGAAGCGTAGAAAATATGTTTTACAAATATTAAAAAACTGCTTATGCGGTCAAAAAACAGATACGTGCTTTAAATATTTCTTGCAAACAAACACTTAATATTAATGCCAAAAACTCTCTTTTTTCAACTTTAGGCAAACGCGAATAATTTTTTTTTATAATAAATAATTGCAAAAAACACACCTTTATAATGGAAAGTACCAATTAATAAAGTGAGCTACTTATAATCGAACGGTATACTAAACTAAGCCATCAAAATTAAATATTATTAAAGAAATCATAAAATTAAACATTATAATAGGTGAGTGCTACTTTTGCTAAATGCTTATGCAAATCCACAACAACAAAAGCTTGATGCATTACTTTATGTTTGTCACGCCCCAATTCCCGAAGGAAAACAACTGGGCCGGGGCGCGACTGGGGAGGGGTGAAAGAAGCGGAAAGAAAGGGGAAGAAATTGAAACATGTGAAATTCAGTAGTACTTGTATTTATATAATTAATATCCAACTACCTCGGTAGAAACAAGAGAGGTAGAACATAACGTACATATCGTTACAGCGGAAACGTCTCAAAATAGACGGAATTTGTACAATAACACAAACAGACCAACTCAGCACCGTCACCTCCACACTGCCATCTTCAGCCTACAAAATCATTTTTGAAAACATTTGGGCTGAGTACTAATGTACTCAGTGGGTAATGCAGCTGATAATAAACTTCCGAAAATCCTTTTCAAAACAATGAAATGTTCATGCATTACTGGTATCACATAGACAGTTTTTAAAATCGAAAGCAGTCTATGTATACCAAAACTTTCACTTGGCCAACTTTTCTTCCTCAGCTATTGGTGCATTCCATACTTCTCGTTAAACTCAGGGAAACATATTCAGCTGAGAGTAACCTCGTTCCTTCATTAGGCTTGGGAAAAACAGATTCTCCCAAGGCTAACTTCGTGACGTTTGGTGTACACTAACCGTGGCTATATCTAGCTCAGGATCCGATCGTATTCAATACTTATGGGCACAACCTATTTTCACTTAAGTAGATGCACAATTCCAATAGTGAGCGAATCAATTTTCATGAACATTCATAAACTTTAACTTGCATAAATATCAGAGCTTAATAACTCAAGCATAGATTTCGTAAGTAAAATATAACCCACATTGTTCTTCTATGCTGAATTTCTTCGGTCCTCTTTTCAGTTTTTTAGCTGAACCTTCTTCTCAATTCTTCCAAAGTCTACCTTATTTCGGAGTTTGTTGAATTTTCGTATGAAAATGCTGGAGGAAATGAGCAGGATCATCTACTATTTATAAGACAATTAAGCTGCTGAGTCACAAGGCTAGGTAAGCTGCTGAGTCACAAAGCTAGGTATAGGTATAGCTTTGCATGATCATACTATACTACTGATATGAAGCCCACGTAAATAGAGTAACTCAATTCCATTTTTACTTCCTTTGTATTTATTATCTAGCATGAGGTGGAATGAATAAATATCAACCTCTATTTCTTTTCCAATTCTCATGTGAAACTACACACCGGATAAAATAATCCTTTCTTTATAATTATTTCAACAACTAATTAAATTGTGCTAAGGAACTGGATTATCAAAACTTGGGATATCACATCCCTTCCTCCTTAAAAAAAATTTCGTCCCGAAATTTACATTTCTTTGTAAGATAATTCAGGATATTGGGACATGATTCTTTCTTCTAGTTCCCATGTAGCTTCTTCTTGCCCGTGATGGTTCCATTTCACTTTTACCAATGGAATTTGCTTGTTCCTCAAAACTTGGATGTTACGGTCAAGAATTTGAGCTGGTCGTTCTTCATAGCTCATATCAGGATCTAGAATCACCTCTTCATGCTTTATTACATGCTTAGGATCATACACGTACTTTCTAAGTTGAGACACATGGAAAACATCATACACATTCCCCACATTCGGTGGTAGGGCTAACTGGTATGCCACAGGGCTTTTCCGCTTTAGGATTTCAAAAGGTCCTATGTATCTAGGACATAATTTGCCCTTTTTACCAAATCGTATAATTCCTTTAGAAGGAGATACTTTGAGGAAAACATGATCGCCTTCATTAAATTGTAACTCCGTTCGTCTCGTATCAGCATAAGATTTCTGCCTATCTTGGGCTTCTTTGATTCTTTGCTTAATTTGATCAACTTTATCAACCATTTGTTGAATTAGTTCTGGCCCCAAAAGCTTTCTTTCACCAATTTCATCCCAATAAAGTGGGGATCTGCACTTCTTGCCGTATAATGCCTCGTATGGTGCCATTCCAATCGTTGCTTGATAACTATTATTATAAGCAAATTCTATAAGAGGCAATAAGTCTTCCCAGTGTCCACCTCTATCTATAATTACGGCACGTAACATATCTTCTAAGATTTGTATCGTTCTTTCCGATTGCCCGTCGGTTTGGGGATGGAAAGCTGTGCTGAATTTCAGCTTAGTGCCCAAAGCTTCTTGAAAGCTAGTCCAGAATTTTGACGTGAATCTAGGTTCACGATCAGATGTAATTGACACTGGTATTCCATGCAATCGCACTATTTCTTTTATATAAAGTTTTGCAAATTTCTCCAACCCAAATGTCATCTGGACCGGTAAGAAGTGTGCAGATTTGGTTAAACGATCTACTATAACCCAAATAGCAGTATTTCCATGCACAGACTTTGGTAAACTGACTACGAAATCCATATTAATGTGTTCCCATTTCCACTCAGGGATTGGCAGTGGTTGTAATAGTCCATACGGTCTTTGATGCATAGCCTTCACTTGTTGACATGCAAGACATCGTTCTACAAAGGATGCTATGTCTTTCTTCATTCCGTTCCACCAGAAGTTTTGTTTCAGATCTCTATACATTTTTGTACTTCCAGGGTGAGCAGTATATGGAGTGTCATGAGCTTCTTTCATGATGATATCTTTTAATTCTTCGTTTTGAGGCACACATAGTCTTCCATTGAATAGGAGAGCATTATCCTTAACCTCAGTATACGCTTGGTGTTTATCTGACTTTGCTGCTATGCGCATCTTTTTCAAAAATTCATCCTCCCTCTGTGCATTAACAATTCTTGTCCTTAAATCTGATGTAGCTACAAATTTAGCTACATATCCGGATATTCTATCCGAAGGGAAAATTACTTCCAAACTAAGGTTATCAAAATCACGAATCAGCTTCTCCTGTTGAGTGATTAAGTACCCTAGTTTAGATTGAGTTTTTCGGCTTAAGGCATCAGCTACCACGTTTGCCTTACCCGGATGATAGTTGATGGTGCAATCATAGTCTTTTACTAATTCGAGCCATCTTCTTTGTCGCATGTTCAGGTCCTTTTGCTCGAAAATGTACTTCAGACTTTTATGGTCTGTGAATATATCGCACTTAACTCCGTATAAATAGTGCCTCCAAATTTTCAACACATGAACGACTGCAGCTAGTTCCAAGTCGTGGGTGGGGTAGTTTAGTTCATGAGGCTTTAGCTGGCGAGACGCGTATGCTATTACCCTTTGGTTTTGCATGAGGACACATCCAAGTCCTAATTTTGATGCATCTGTGTATACCACGAATCCTTTATTCCCTTCTGGAATAGCTAGTACCGGTGCTGTGGTTAGTTTCCTTTTGAGCTCTTGAAAACTCGCCTCAGACTCTGCTGTCCATACAAATTTTGACCCTTTCTTGAGTAACTGTGTCATTGGTCTAGCTAGTTTTGAAAATCCTTCAATAAATCTCCTATAATATCCTGCTAGGCCAAGAAAACTTCGGATCTCGTTAGTGTTGGTCGGGGATTTCCAACTATTCACTGCTTCTACCTTAGCAGGATCAACTTTAATTCCTTCGGCAGATACAATATGTCCAAGAAACATTCCCTCCTTGAGCCAAAATTCACATTTGCTGAATTTGGCATAAAGTTTCTCTACACGAAGTGTTTCCAAGATGGTTCTTAGATGTTCTTCATGTTTCTGTTTATTCTTTGAATAGATGAGTATATCATCTATAAATACCAAGACAAAATTGTCTAAGTATGGGTGAAAAACTCGATTCATCAAGTCCATAAAAACTGCAGGGGCATTTGTTAGTCCAAAAGGCATTACAGTGAATTCGTAATGACCATACCGTGTTCTGAAGGCGGTCTTAGGGATATCTTCTTTTCGTACCTTCAGTTGATGGTATCCTGATCGTAGATCAATTTTTGAAAACACACTGGCGCCTTTAAGTTGGTCGAACAAATCATCTATCCTTGGTAAGGGGTATCTGTTCTTGATAGTTAATTTGTTTAACTCTCTGTAGTCTATACACATCCTCAATGTGTCATCTTTCTTTTTCACAAAAAGAATTGGTGCTCCCCAAGGGGATACACTAGGTCGGATGAAACCTATGTCCAAAAGTCCTTGTAATTGCAATTTAAGTTCTTGCAATTCTTTAGGAGCCATTCTATAGGGTGCCTTAGATATTGGAGCAGCTCCAGGTTCTAAGTCTATAGTGAATTCTACTTGTCTATCCAGAGGTAAGCCTGGTAAGTCTTTTGGAAATACATCCTCAAATTCACGAACCACTGTCACCTCTTTAATTTTCTATTGTGACTTCAGTTCTCCAGTGAAATTGACTAGGAAAGCCTTGCAATCTTTTCTCCTTAATATTTTTGCAGCTTTCAGCGCAGAAATTATTGCTACTTCTTTCCCCATTTTTACGCCATAGAAGCTCGTTTCTTCCTTTTCAATCGGCTGGAAAGTAATCTTTCTCTCGTGACAATTTATTGTTGCGAAAGACGTTTCTAACCAGTCCATTCCTAATATTATATCAAAGTCCTTCATAGGGAGGATATATAGATTCGCCTTAAACTTCTCATCCCCTATGTTAAGCTCTAGGTTCGAGCACACATGTTCTGAAGTCATTGTATTTTGTGCAGCAATGCTAATTTCTAAGGCATTATTCGCTATTTCCGGAATCAAATTCAACTTTTCGCATGCCAGATTAGAAATGAAGGAATGAGATGCTCCCGTATCAAACAATGCTATGACAGGTATGTTAGAGACATTAATCATACTGTCATATTTCCGGGGAGCTCGTGCGGCTGTTGGTGATTAAGGGCATAAGCTCGAGCCCTTTGAGGTGGCCTTTGTCCTGGATTTTGTTGAGGGTTCCTGGGTTGATTTTGGTTTTGTCTCGGGGGACCCCCTTGATATGGTCTGGCTGGCATTCCTTGATGGTTTACAAGACAATCTCTAATGTAGTGGCCTTTCTGACCACATTGGTAACAAGTATTATTACCGAATTTGCATATGCCGAAATGATTTTTACGGCAATTCTGGCAAAACGGTATTTGTTGGTGTTGATCTTGCTGTCTTTCTTGGTTATTCCCCTGCCATGACCTTCTTCCTTGGTTGTTATTAAAATTCCTATTCCTGTCATCCCATCTGCGCTTGTTATCAAAGGTTCAGATATGTACTATCACAGGTACCTTCTTCTCTTCCGGCATCATTGCCTCGATGTCCAGTGCTCTACTCAAGGATTCAGCATATGTCAATGGTCCTGAACTGGCCAATGACATACCTATTTCAGGTCGTAGACCTCTCCTAAACTTTTCAGACCTCTTCTCTTCTGTGTCTGTCAAGTCTGGAGCGTATCGAGATAGTTGATTAAACAACCTATCATATTCTGTGACCGTTCTTTTTCCTTGTTGCAGGTTCCAGAACTCTGACTGCTTCTTAATACGGTAACTCAGAGGTATATACTTACTGTTGAATTCCTTCATAAAATCTTCCCATCTAAATGCTTCCCATTGTGGTGGTGACAACGTTCTCCTTGTTGATTCCCACCAATAGCCAGCCTCTTCTGTCAATTGGTATAGCGCACATGTTACTTTATCCTTATCCGAACAACCCATATAGTCGAATATTCGTTCTAAAGACCTGATCCATTTTTCTGCTTCTATAGGATCTCCCATTCCACCAAAAGTAGATGGATTTTGCCTTAAAAAGTCATCTCTTGCTCTAGGTCGCGGTATATCTTCTGCTCCATGCCGTATTGGAATCTCTTGACGGCCTTCTCTTGCATTATGGGCTTCAGGTTCTCCAACAATTTGAACTTCAAGGTTGCGACATTCGATGATTATAATATTATTAGAACAAGGTTTGAAAAGGATCCATAAAATTTAGAGCGCAACCATAGAACACTTGTATCACTCAACGAAAATTTTCATTTCATACTTTACAATATTCAACTATAATGCTTTTATACGGGCAATATATACAACAAAAATGATGCCCGACTACCTAACAAGAAAAGCAAAAAGGTCCCCGATTATCTACATATTGGGATCTTCCTCCACCACTCCCTTCCCTTTTCCCCGACTGACGGCATCGTGCGTGCCTTTCCTCGCCATTTCCCGGGTTCTGGGAGTTTGAACCTGTTCCTCAGCGGGTGAGTCTCGCGGTGATAGCATGGACGGTCCTGCCTCGTACACTTTTTCGCCCATAGTGAATAGCAAGAGAGTGTTGTTGTCATTCGGATCATACCCTTCATATTGGAACTGGATGTTATGGCCAGAGAATCCCGTTGGGATCGCACTACAAGATCCAATTTCTGACATCGAGAGTTTGTCACCCATAACCCATTTGTCGAAAACTAAGGACACCAGTGCTGGAAAACTGCAGACAGGTTGGTAGGTAACTGGGTCCCTATAGACACTAATATCTAGTTGATATGGTGTCCAAGCATGCCACTCCGAGGGTAGTTGTTCAATGAGGCGATTAGAAGCCTCGAAGTCCTTCACCTCCATCTTGGCCTCCTGCCACAGTTGGAAGTATATGGTGACGAATTCACCGATGGTGAGAATTGGATCTCTTATGTAGTTCCTAAATCGTTGTATAGGATTGGGTCGGCGTGTGGGGATACTCTTTCTAGCGGTAACCTTTCCCGCAGCCATCTACAAAATGAGAATCAATTTCTCAAGTAGTTCAATAGGGTTTAAGGGGACCAGTATCAAACATCAAGTAAGGAAAAACATCTGCTGTAAGGAGGAAAATAATAAAGCTATTGGTAAGTTCAGTATTGGTTCAGTAGCTAATTCAAGTCTAGTAGTGACGTAGTCGGAGAAATCGTCAACAGTTAACGCTAATTCCGACTCCACCAGAGAATTGAGAAAGTTCTCGAAATTGATATTAGGGTAAAAATTTTGCGGCTGAAGTCTTACAAATACGTACAATTGCTGCTAGCAAAGACCAAATGGCAAAACGTAAATAAATTGAAAATTCGAAAAATATTGAAATGCTGATTTCGGGTCTTAGATGATCTCAAACGCTGTTTCGAGCCCATACCTCACTGCATAGCAGTGAGTTGAATCAGAAACGCGATTCCCTTTCCGAAAAGGTATTATGGAGCCAAAACGGACACCGGATGCCCATTCTGCGTTTACACTGCGCTACTCTCGTATCAAATAGCGAGTTCGGATTCAGTAGAAAAATTTAGTAGGAGAGCTCAGTAGAAAAGTTTAGTATGAAAGCTCAGTAGGAACGTTCAGTAGGAGAGCTCAGAAAAGTTCAGTAGGAAAGCTCAGTAGAAAAGTTCAGTATGAAAGCTTAGTAGGAGAGTTCAGTAGAACAGTTCAGTAGGAGAGTTCAGTAGGAAAGTTCAGTAGATCAGTTCAGTAGGACAGTTCAGTAGAAAAATTCAGTAGAACAGTTCAGTAAGAGAGTTCAGTATAACAGTTCAGTAGGAAAGTTCAGTAGATCGTTCGGTAGGACGATTCGGTAGAAACGAGTTCAAGTAGGACGATTCAAGAGAAAAATTCGAAGAGAACAGTTCAGTAAGAGAGTTCAGTAGAACAGTTCAGTAGGAAACGTTCAGTAGGAAAGGTTCAGTAGATAAGTTCAGTAGGAAAGGTTCAGTAGATAAGTTCAGTAGATAAATTCAGTAGGAAGGTTCAGTAGTTCAGCTCAGTAGGGTGGTTCAGCAATACTCAGTAACAGTTCAGTAATACGTTCAGTAGGTAAATACGAAATAAATCGTAGGAGTATGTAACTGAGTATTTCTACAAATTCCAGCTTCGTCTCAGCGTTATTACTCTTATAGCGCACATCTACTAAGTTTGTGTGAAACTCGGGTTCAGTAGACAACTTCAGTAGAGGAGATCAGTATGGTTCAGTAGATAAGCAGTTCAGTAGGGGTTTAGTTCAGTAGTGTCCAGTAACAGTTCAGTAACATTCAGTAGCGTCCAGCATTAGTAGGCAGCATAGTAACGCTCAATAATCAGTTCAGTATCGACTCAGCGCTCAATAATCAGTTCAGTATCGACTCAGCAGCAGTTCAGTTATGGTTCAGTAGTACCCAAATTCATATTTAGGTGTACTCTACACCCAAAAGCTTGCCTCATCAGAGGTCCGACAGTCCTTTACCACATCTAAAGGACTTAAAAAAAAATATTGAATTCACATTTCAAACTTTAATCATGCGGACTCACAAGTCCCGTAAAAATCACACCTTCAACAAGGTATTTTCCATATCATTCTTCATTACGTCGTAAGGGCTCACAGGTCCCTAACACGACCAATAATTTCACATTTCAAACTTCCTCATTTATTTTCTATTTTCAATTTGAAAATCCCTTTTTGAATTTCAATGGCAGCGGAGAGGGTGCTGAGAGTCACTGAATAACATCGGAATCTAGATTTTCTGTGAATAATAATTTGCATTTGAAACATTGAAGTCTAGCGAATCAAATCTAGACTTCCTTGAATGATAATGCATATCCTGGAAACAATCTCCGGATTCGTCTACTGAACTCAGTAGACAAGTTCAGTAGCTTGCTGAACTCAGTAGAATAAAAAGTTCAGTAGCATGTTCAGCTGAACTCAGTAGAATAGAAAGTTCAGTAGTATGTTCAGCTGAACTCAGTAGATAGAAAGTTCAGTAGCATGTTCAGCTGAACTCAGTAGCTGAAACAGACGGCAAAATATAACAAAGACCTTAAGTCAAAAGACCAAGAACTTCAGCTCTGATACCACTCTGTCACGCCCCAATTCCCGAAGGAAAACAACTGGGCCGGGGCGCGACTGGGGAGGGGTGAAAGAAGCGGAAAGAAAGGGGAAGAAATTGAAACATGTGAAATTCAGTAGTACTTGTATTTATATAATTAATATCCAACTACCTCGGTAGAAACAAGAGAGGTAGAACATAACGTACATATCGTTACAGCGGAAACGTCTCAAAATAGACGAAATTTGTACAATAACACAAACAGACCAACTCAGCACCGTCACCTCCACACTGCCATCTTCAGCCTGCAAAATCATTTTTGAAAACATTTGGGCTGAGTACTAATGTACTCAGTGGGTAATGCAGCTGATAATAAACTTCCGAAAATCCTTTTCAAAACAATGAAATGTTCATGCATTACTGGTATCACATAGACAGTTTTTAAAATCGAAAGCAGTCTATGTATACCAAAACTTTCACTTGGCCAACTTTTCTTCATCAGCTATTGGTGCATTCCATACTTCTCGTTAAACTCAGGGAAACATATTCAGCTGAGAGTAACCTCGTTCCTTCATTAGGCTTGGGAAAAACAGATTCTCCCAAGGCTAACTTCGTGACGTTTGGTGTACACTAACCCTGGCTACATCTAGCTCAGGATCCGATCGTATTCAATACTTATGGGCACAACCTATTTTCACTTAAGTAGATGCACAATTCCAATAGTGAGCGAATCAATTTTCATGAACATTCATAAACTTTAACTTGCATAAATATCAGAGCTTAATAACTCAAGCATAGATTTCGTAAGTAAAATATAACCCACCTTGTTCTTCTATGCTGAATTTCTTCGGTCCTCTTTTCAGTTTTTTAGCTGAACCTTCTTCTCAATTCTTCCAAAGTCTACCTTATTTCGGAGTTTGCTGAATTTTCGTATGAAAATGCTGGAGGAAATGAGCAGGAGCATCTACTATTTATAAGGCAATTAAGCTGCTGAGTCACAAGGCTAGGTAAGCTGCTGAGTCACAAAGCTAGGTATAGGTATAACGTTGCATGGTCATACTATAATACTGATATGAAGCCCACGTAAATAGAGTAACTCAATTCCATTTTTACTTCCTTTGTATTTATTATCTAGCATGAGGTGGAATGAATAAATATCAACCTCTATTTCTTTTCCAATTCTCATGTGAAACTACACACCGGATAAAATAATCCTTTCTTTATAATTATTTCAACAACTAATTAAATTGTGCTAAGGAACTGGATTATCAAAACTTGGGATATCACAATGTTAGTATCTATTTAGATACGCTCGAATGACCCCTTGAGAATGTATATAACCCTATTCCGGCCTGGTCCGGTATGGAATGAACTTATATGCATTATCATATTATTATGATGTTGTGAACTAGGTTTATCAATTTTGTTATGCATTTATATGTGAATAGATAACAACATCGATAAACCAACAGAAGAGGATAATTAGAAAAGAAAGGTTGGATTGGAAGTGTTGATGTAAGTATAATTTGATAACTTATTATTTGACCACTATGGTATTGTGTAACGATTATTGAATGAATTTACATGGTTGTTTGACGGCTTATTTGAAGATAATGTGTTATACATACGAGATTCTGAATTTCTGGTTGTTTGATGATGAAAATGAAACATGAGCATATAATATGCATTCATAAGAGACTAAAGGATACTGTTATGACCACTAATGACCATGAGCCATGTATTGCCTTAAATTTTAGATGTATAATGTTTAATTTTGGCCTCAATTGTAAGCATTTGCAACTGAATTGCAATAACATCGTATTTCCAAATAAAATCATATAGAAAATATGCACTTGACTGTGTATTGGAACTATGCAGCTTCTAAACACCGTTCAAGTATGAGATGTTCATCATTCCAAATTGACTCATGTGTATATAAGTTTATATATATATTCCCTTTTATGGAAATTGCTAAACTGAGGTTTTTAGATATTTTTTTTCCAAATTCTTTATTACTTATTAGGAAATTGTATTTAATATTATTATATTTACTCTAATGTAAATCGTTTCTAGAGAATAATTCTATCGTTGTATAATGAGATATTTACCATTTCAAATTCTTCATATTTTTTCCCACTTTTATTTATGATTTCAACTTCTTCGTGATTTGATATCGAATTCATTGAATTTATATTTTCATTATTTTGTACATAGTTGTAAGTTAAAATATCAAATTATTCTTTATATTTCTAAATTATATCGTAGTATATCAATCAAATACATTGGACATCAATCTGCACACAGGGCATGTTCAAAAAATCGTGCGAAGTCGGTTACAAAATGCGCTGGTTTACTTTAAAAATAAAGTAAATTCTGGTTGTTTCTGGAGGGCTCCTACTTCATCGAAATACAAAATTGAATTTAAAAAACCGGCATATTTTTCCGGCCGCCGCCGCATCCAGTCTCTACAATCATAATTCCGGAAGATTTCAGTTCAACTTGCAGCAGTATTCCGAATTTGAGATGGACATTATGGCAACTTCAGAGGCATCTTCGAAACCGTCCGATTTCAACTCTAGCTCCCGCATAATCTGCCGCGTGTGAGTTCATATTATTAGCTTCCTGTTGAATTAAGTTTCTTTTTTGCTGTGGTAGCGTGTGAAATTAGATTATATTGTAAATGTTATTTTGCTTGGGTTTTAGTTCAAGGATGGCGTTTAATGTGCTTTTGAGGATGCAAATGCAGCTCAGTTTTATTGGAATTTGGAAATGAAAATCCGAACGAGTTTGAAACAGATTCTTTTACTTGTTTGTGTATATTGCTACCATTTTTGCCAACTAGAATTCTGTATATCAGCGCAAAGGAATTGTTATCTAGTAAAAGCTTAAATTGTATTCCTATCAGGTTACTTGCAGTTTCTAGCAGACTGACTGAATGTGCACCATTAATGGTTTGCTGAAGATTCTATGATGCTTGACATTGTCTATGATACTTCACTTGCTTTATTTTTAACACTTTTAGATAGTTGATGTATATTTGTTGTTGTATAAGAAAGATGTGACTTTTTCTAGCTTTGAACTGCTCATCAATCTAGTTATAGTTGTTGAAATTATCTTGATTGATGCGTATTTTTTGCAGATGCGAAAAACAATTTTCGCAATATACATGTCCTCGATGCAATACTCGTTATTGTTCTCTGCCTTGCTACAAGGTACTACTTGTTATGATTTACAGTTGAGTGTATGCAAGTTCATCTATTTGTTTCAGCAACATTATGTCTAACATCAAATTTTCTAAATGGTTACTCAACTCCTTGCCTTGTCCGGCGAGTTTTAACAATGTGTCAATAATGAAGTGATTACCCTTCACATGCCTTTATTGTTAATTCGTTGCTTTTTTGTTAACACTGTATTTTGTAATTTTCAGTCTCATAGTCTACGTTGCACTGAGTCTTTTATGAGAGAAAATGTAATGGGAGAACTGCAACAAGTGCAGCCTAACGAGGAAAGCAAGTCTAAAATGCTGGACATACTTAAGCGGTTTCGTGAGGAAGAGGAGACTGATGGCTCTCATGATGAGGGTATGTTAACCTCAATTTGTCATGTCCTGCAATAGTTTACATTCTTGAAGTTACACATTCTCTGCTTGCTCTGTTCTTCATATCTGCTCTCTAGAATATTCAGCTTACGCCTTACGCTTTTATATTCTTGTAATTGAAGGCATTTGTGTAGTTTCTTTATATTTCATCATGAGTTTTAAGAATTAATTTGATCTGAGATTGCATAACTTTATTTTCTCCATATCACCAAAATTCTATCTCTGAAACTGGTTTTAATTGGTTTTATTTGCATTTGAATGAGTTGATAGAAGCATCAATAAGTATCTTTTTTTATATTTATAATGGTTGAAGCTATCAATCTATATGAGTTTTCCTTGATTCAAAATTTTCTTACAGTTTGCTAAATTTCACCATTTGTCAGAGATGGATTCATCAATGTCGGAAGAGACTATTCAAAAGATTATTTCTGGTATGTATATACTATACTAGGTTTTTCATGAAAGACAGCAAAGCTAAGAACTTACAACAATGTACGTTTCTCAAAATCTTGAAATTTGCAGGTGGTACAGTAGGTTTAAACGACTTATCCCCTGAAGAAAGGAAACGTTTCGAGAGGGCTATTGCCTCCGGAGAGCTCAGTAAATTGATTGAACCATGGGATCCATGGTGGTTAAGTCCTTCAGCCAAGTACATATCACTCAGTTCAGACGGAAAACAACTAGTTCAACCGATCATTAATGAGGAAATCGAGGAGTCCGATAATGATGTAAGCAGCAACATGCCACCGGGGCCCGAAACTCCTCTACCCCCAGTTAGTAAACTGACTCCATCTACCCCGTCAGTTCTACTAGCAATCCACCTTGTTGATATTATATACTCATATTGCTTCACCCTTCGCCTTTACAACGGGGACTGGAAGGCCGATCCCTTAGAATCCGCTACAGTGGTGGTGAGTATATCATCTGTTCTGGATCAAAACCGGCAGCCTGAAACTGTTCTTGAAGTGTTATCAAGCTGCTTGGAGAAGACATGTTCTCCATCATACAAGGATATGGGCGGTTTGCAGCTCGGGTTGAGGCTCATAGACGACGTGATCCATCTTCTTGATCTCGGATGCAATGCTTTAATCTGCTTGCTCTGTGATTTACAGAGGCTAATCCAAGCATCACAGAGAGAAGTGAAGAATGAGAAAGTGCAGAAAAGGAAAGAACTAAAGAGCAAGCTGAAGGCTGCTGAGAGGAAAGTATACTTCATGATGTGTTGGGTGCACGAGCAGCCATCCGAAGCGTGGGCTCCCTTGGCAGTCGCGTTGAACGCGGAGAAGGCCGCTGCCATGGAATACGCGCGGAGCGTAAGAAGTGCTCCGCGGATGGGGGAGAGAACAGAGAGAGGAGGTAAGCCTTTGATAAAGGAGATCAACTGAGGTGTTTTGGTTGATTAGTCTCTCTGCCCCTACATGAAGCAATGAAGAGTTGAACTGAAGAGTCCACTAAGAAAGTGATCAATCATGTGACTGTAGTAAGAAATTTTCTAGTCTTGCCTTGCTTTTATGGTAACATAGATGCAGTGATGTGTTTGTATTCTACTGACAAAATTTTGCCTAGATTAATTTGCTACCTACGAAATCAGTGCAGAATCTAGTTTTTTGTATGTAATTTGTTATTTCTCCCCTTAAAATTCTATATTTTGCGCTTTCTCATTTTTGAAATTGCAGATTTTGCCCCATACTTCTTAATTCTGGATCAATTTGAGAATTAAGAATGAACCTACATTCTTCATCTAACTCATTAGTTGACTTGGATGGGAGATGCTAAGTAAGATTTTTTCTTAAATATTCCTTAAATTATAAAAATATAAGGAATAAAGAATTATAGATAAGAAAGAGGAATATGCATCTCACTTCTTATTTTTCTTTTTACCCTATCTAAACTTCATTTATCTAGTTTATTAAATGAAAAATAATTTCTGTACAAATTTCAACATTTTTCTTTATGGAATCTACTCTCATCTATACAGAATCAACAATTTACCTTAATCTTTTATAAATAAAAGAAACAATATAAGTTAAACAGAATGAAGAATTATAATTAAAGAATCAAGATAAAACTTCATTGATTATGAAAAAACTCAAAATAGAGTAAGCCTCGAATGTAAAACACGAGAGCGGAGTTTGTCCAAAACCCCGACCTTCTAAATCGGATCATCCATCAACTATTTCTCTTGCGCTTTCTAGGATAACTCTCACCAACATCAACACCATTTTCATCAACTGGTAATAATGCCCCATGAAACACTGCTACATCCTCCACCTCCACCTTAACAACATCATCCCTAACACCCACATCAGCAGCGTACCGATTCAACGCATAATTCACCACCGTTGTGGCACCGAAAACAACCGGGTTTGAAACAAAAACCCGTACGGGCAAAGCAAGAATAGCAGCCACCGGAACACCAAGAATGGAGGAGGCTTGGCCGCTTCCTCCGGAAGCCTTCCTCCTGCAAAGAAGGCCGGTTTTGCAATACAAAGCGAAGTCTTCGCAGTTGTTGGTGAACACATCATAGTTCCCGAATCCGTTGTGCAGCAAATGCATGGCCCGGTGGAGAACGGTTTGTGGAGGGTCGGATTTGGCGGTTGTGCAAGTCCCGCCTCGGAGCTTGGAGATGAAAGTGAAGCGGTTTAGTTCATATTGGAAGCGGTAGATGGAGCCATTGTGTAAGAAGCAGTTTAGGCATGATATGACTACTCCACTTCTTTGTTGTTTGAATCCACAGTCTAGGAGGTCTAAGCAGGTTGGGGAGATATGTGGAAGTGATGAGGAGAAGGAAGTGAAGGAGTTGGGAGAGGTGAGATTCTGATCTTGAGTGAAGTGGACCACTTTGTTGCCACCAACATAGATGCCTAAGAGATGGATATAATGCACAAATGTTAAACTAAAACGGCGGCATAACATAACTATATAAGACTATAAGAGTGAAGTTTTCATATGGATGAACACTTTATAGCTACTTACTTATTGGCAGCACAAGGCAAAAGCTAGTAATCCAACAAAAGTAGATATGAATAGAGAGCTGAAACAAGAAGTCTTGGACGATGTAGAACGAGTACGAAACACACACACCAATTTCATGTTCAGATCATGACCATAATGAGAAATCAAACAAATAAGTGTAGTCTGAATCAATCCATGGTTTTTCTATTGGAAAAGAAAATGCAGAATCCCGTAAGTAGGAAACACACATACGGATTAACACTTTTTAGCTAATTATTGGCAGCAAAGGCTAGAAATCAAACAATAAGGAGCAGAAACAAGAAATCTTGGATGATTTAGAACGAATACAATTATGTGCGCCCCAATTTCTTGCTCGAATCATGACCATGCTGAGAAATCAAACAAAGAATTGTACTACTCTGGATCACTCCATGATTCTTCAATTGCAAAAGAAAATGCACAATCCCACAAATAGCAAACAAAACACATACGCATGAACACTATTTAGCTACTTATTGGCAGCAAATGCTGGTAATGAAAGAATGTAAACATGGATAAAGAGGTGAAACAAGAAGTCTTGGACAATGTAGAACAAATACGAAAATCACACCCTGAATTATCGTTAAAATCATGACTGCGCTGATAGATCAAACAAGGAATTGCTATATGAATTACTTCATGGTTGTTCGATTGGAAAAGAAAATGCACAATCACATAAACAGCATATAAAACACACATACGGGATTCACACTTGTAGCTACTTATTGGCAGCAAAAGCTAGTAACCAGACAATGTAGATATGCATACAGAGATGAAACACGAAGGCCTGTACAACTTAAAACGAATATGAAAATCACACCCAAGTTCTTGTTCAAATCATGACCATATGAGAAACCAAACAAAGAATTGTAATCTAAACTACATCATGATTTTGGATTAGAAAAGAAAAAGCACAATCCCATTAATAGCATACAAAAACACACATTTGATGTGGATGAACACTTTGTAGCTACTCATTGGCAGCAAACACGAGTAAGCAAACAATGTAGATACGGCAATGTCGAACGAATACGAAAATAACACCCCAATTTCTTGCTCAAATCATGACCGGGCTAAGAAATCAAAGAAAGAATTGTAATCTAATCACTCCATGATTAGATATCATGGCAAATACTAGCAAGTAATTCGATGTAATCTAATCACTCCATGATTAGATATCATGGCAGCAAAAGCTAGTAACCAGACAATGTAGATATGCACACAACTACTCCAAATAATCTCCAGTTTCACATCTGGTATTTGCGTTCACAAAGTAATTCGATAATATCATGGCAAATACTAGCAAGTAATTCTAGCAATTGAGTCAAGTAGCAGAAAACAACTTCTAACAAATCAGTATTACAAAGTCCATCACTTTGATTGCTAATGTAGTAACGTGGCTCAATTCATCTAAACTCCTCCAACATTCTTCCAATTTCACATAAGACCAAACAGAAATGAGAGACAGAGAGAGAGTGACCATGATGAGAGTATGCGAAAACGGGAGTCCTCCATGTGTAGATATGATCTCCTGCTTCCAAATCGCTTCTGTTCACTTTATGTGACAGAAACCCCATCTGAGATCACTTCTCTCTCGAATCTTTTTTCCCAATTATCAAAATCAGAATGATTGATCGACACACAGATAGAGTGAATCGCAAAACCTAACCAGTGCGGCAGTGCCGGCAAAAAATACGGATTTTTGTTTCAAAATTTGCAATTTTTGCAGAATCAACATTTCGGTTCCAAATTGAGGTTTTTAACTAGGGCTGGCAAAATGGGCCCCGGGTACCCGTACCCGGGGTTGGGTTGAGCTTAAAAAATAGAGGCCCGAAATGGATACGGGCCTAAAAAAGCCCGCCCAAAGAGCCCATGGGTTTATTGGGCTCGGGCCTAAAAAAGCCCGGGGTTCCGAAAAAAATCCGGGGTCTCGGACCTTAAAAAGCCCGCCCGATAATATTAGGAGTTAATTTCCAAAATAACATTATTAAAAAAATTTATTTCCAAAATAACACTATATCAAAAATATTTCTCAAACTAATCTTATTTTTGTCAACTAATCACTATTTTTCCACAAGCTGAACTCATGGAAAATAATTTCAGTTTTTTACTTAATTTTCTTTCTTTTGTTTCCCTACGTTTTTTACTTAATATTTCTCAAACTAATATTATTTTTGTCAACTAATCACAGTTTTTTATGGGGTATTCGTTTAACAAATAAACTACGGAAAAAAGTTAATTCCGAAAGAATTAATATAATTTTCCATGTAGGCAATTTATGTGTTAAATCAGTGAATATGTGGCAAAAATAAGATTAGTATGGGAAATAATTTTTGAAAAGTGTTATTTTGGTAATAATTTTTTTAAAGAGTGTTAGTTTGGAAATTCACTCTAATATTAGTCCAATAACAATTAACAAGTTGTCAATTGTAATATTAGCTCAATAGATATCTATTTTCTTCTATTAATTTCATTCTTAGTTAAGCGCGAACGTGATCACTACCAATATTCTTCTCTGTTGTATGATCATAGAACATATGGACTTTTTTTTTAATTGTTATCAACTCATCATAAGATATTAAAACTCATATTTGCAAAGTTATCTTTATTCTTTAATATATTTTTCTTGGTTTTCGTTTCAACTTTCGATTCTCAATTTTATTTAAAAAAAAATGAAAAACTCGAGGTAAGCCCGCCTGCCCGCCCGAAAACCCGGGGCTTGGCTGGGCTTAAGATATTTTGGGCCCGATGAATTTCGGGCAGGCCCAGCCCGACCCGGTAAATCACCGAAAGCCCGGTGGGCCGGGCCTGGGCCGGCCCAACCCACTACTTTGCCACCCCTATTTTTAACTCCCTCACCCTCTAAAAACTCCATTTTGTAAAATATTGACCTAAAAATGGCGTCGCCCGAATTCGAACAGGAGATCTTTAGGAGCCGTTTGATTTCTTTAGTTTCGTTAGTTGGCGTTTGTCTCGTAAAGGTTGGAGAAAATATCAATTTTGGTCATTACATTTTAGTCATCGTGGTAGTATCCAATTTTTATCTTGTAACTTTTTATTAATGTTCAATTTTGGTCCTCTAATGTAACAGTATTTGATTTTAGTCTCAGAACTTTATAATGTGCTCAATTTTAATCATATAACTTTACAAAATAGGACTCCCCCATCCCTAAAATGACATGTTTTCTTAAAAAGAAATAACTTTCAAAAATATTATTAAATTATCTCTTATTTTTTTTATTTCTCTCCAACTTTTCAATTTTCTCTGATATTTTATCATTTGTTTTTCATACTTTATCTATTCTCTCACAGTCCCACTCATCTTCATTCTCTTATTTTATCATTTACCCATATCTCATTTTTATCATCTACTTTCTTAATTCCCACCCCGAAAAAAAACATGTCAAATTAATGGGATGCAAATGCAGCTAAGGTTTATTGGAATCTGGAAATGAAAATCCAAACGAGTTTGAAATGTAATTGACTTGTTTGTGTATATAGCTAATCATTTTTGCCAACTAACACTCTATTTATCAATGCAAAGGAATTGTTATCTTAAATTGTATTCCTACCAAGTTGTTTGCATAAATTGTTATCAAACGGACTGAATCTGAATCTTTGATGGGCTTGGGAGTAGTTGCTGAACAATTATATGATGCTTGAAATTGTCTATGATACTTCACTTGCTTTATTTTGAACACTTTTAGATAGTTGATGTATATTTATTGTTGCAGTAAAAAGATGTTTTCTAGCTTTGATCTACTCACCAACCTATTTATAGTTGTTAAAATTATCTTGATAGATGATTTGTGTGTATATTTGCAGATGTGAAAAACAGTTTTCGCAATATACATGCCCTCGATGCAATACTCGTTATTGTTCTCTGCCTTGCTACAAGGTACTACTACTTATGATTTACAGTTGGGTGTATGCAAGTTGATCTATTTGTTTCAGCAACATTATGTCTAACATCAAATTCTGTTAGTGGTTCTTCAACTCCTTGCCTTGTCGGGCGAATTTTAACAACGTGTCAACTAAAATGTGATTACACTTCAAATTCCTTTTAATGTTATTCCTTTTGTTCACTGAATGTATGTTGTATTTTTCAGTCTCATAGTCTACGTTGCACTGAGTCTTTTATGAGAGAGAATGTAATGGGAGAACTGCAACAAATGCAACCTGGCGAGGAAAGTAAGTCTAAAATGCTGGACATACTTGAGCGGTTTCATGAGGAAGAGGAAACCGATGGCTTTCGTGGTGAGGGTATGTTGACTTCACTTCATCTCTTGCACTAGTTTGCATTTTTTGAAGTTGCACTTTTCTCATGCAAACAATTTGTTAGTTCATAGCTGCGTTCCAGAATATTCAGCTTCAGCTTGTATGTATTTGTGCAATTTTGAAGGCAATTTGCTTCATAAAGGCTAACCATGAAAGTTTTTACGGCAGATCTTGAGAAAAGAAGTATGTAAGACGACTTCGATAATCTTGTGTGGTTTCTTTATATTTCATCATGAGTTAACTTTTAAGAATAAACTTGATCTGAGATTGCATAGTTTTATTTTCTGCATATCACCATAATTCTATCTCCAAAACTGGTCTTAAGTGTTTATATTTGCATTTGAATGAATTGATAGGAGCATCAATGAATATCTTTTGCTTGGAAATTATACTTGTTGAAGCTATCAATCTATATAAGTTCTCCTTGATTCTCATTAAAATAGTGCATGAAAATTCCACTAATTGTTTTCTAAATTTCATCATTTCTCAGAGATGGATCCATCAGTGTCAGAAGAGACTATTCAGAAGATTATGTCTGGTATGTAGATACTATGCTAGGCTTCTCATCAAAGATAGCAAAGCCAAGAACTAATATTGCAATTGTTCATGCAGGTGGTGCAGTAAGTTTAAAAGATTTATCCGCTGAAGAAAGGAAACGTTTAGAGAGGGCTATTGCCTCCAGAGAGCTCAGTAAACTTATCGAGCCATGGGATCGGTGGTGGTTAAGTCCTTCCGCCAAGTACATATCACTCAGCTCAGACGGAGCCCAACTAGTCCAACCCGTCGTGAAGGAAGAAACCGAGGAGTCTGATAACGATGTAAGCAGTGATATCCCACCAGGACCCGAGACTCCTCTACCACCAGTTGGTAAACTGACTCCATCTAGCCCATCACCTCTCCTAGCAGTCCACCTTGTTGATATCATATACTCTTATTGCTTCACCCTTCGCCTTTACAACGGGGACTGGAAAGCCGATCCTTTAGAATCCACTACGGTCCATTTGAGTGTATCATCTGTTTTGGATCAAAACCAGCAGCCGGAAACTGTCCTTGAAGTACTATCACATTGCTTGGAGAAGACATGCTCTCCTGCATACAAGGACGTGGGCGGTTTACAGCTCGGTTTGAGGCTCATAGACAACGTGATCCATCTTCTTAATCTCGGATGCAATGCTTTGGTCTGCTTGCTATGTGATCTACAGAGGCTAATCCAGGCATCCCAGAGATAGATAAAGTATGAGAAACTACTCAAGTCGAAAAAGACAGAACTAAAGGGCAAACTCAATTCTGCTGAGAGGAAAATCTACTTCATGATGTGTTGGGTGCACGAGCATCCATCCGAAGCATGGGCTTCATTGGCGGTCGTTTTGAACGCAGAGAAGTCAGCTGCCATGGAATATGCGCACAGCAAAAGAAGTGCTCCGAGAGTGGGGGAAAAAACAGAAAGAGGAGGCAAGCCTTTGATAAAGGAGATTAATTTGAGCTGTTTTAGCTGATTAGTCTCTCTGCCCTACATGATGCTGGAAGAGTTTAACTAAAGATCGAGTGAGAAAGCAACCAGCCATGAGATTGTGGTAAGCATTTCTAAGCTTGATTTGCTTTTATGTTACCAGATTGAGTGATGATACTGCTTAACATATTTGTGTTTGCATTCTTAGTAACATTTGAAATCTAGTTTAGAGGGATGAGAGTGAGAAGAAATGGAGGACTTGTTTATTTTGGAAAATTGATTGAAATGAGAGAAAGCAAAAGCAACTTTTTTTAAGAAAATATTTATGATTAAACATGATATTATCGACATACCCCTAAATTTGGCTAGAAGTCCAAGTGACAAGAAAAGCACATACATCATGCACAAATATGAACTTTAGTAGAAAAGGTTGACCCTGTGCAGTTGTTCAAAGAAATGGTGCTTACTTTTATAGGCAAATTGAATGAAATACAGATTATTATCACACGGTTTAGGTGGCCATAACTTGAGTATTTATCTTGGGAGGGTATTGAACTTGAAGGCATTTATCTGATTCAGTATAAAACAACAGTTAAATTATATAGTTATGTTCAGCCTTTAAGGCTAGAGTGGTTTTGGCAAGAAAAGGGTTTGAAAATTGTGGAAAATGTATAATCACAACAAGAAATTCCCGGATTACCGACGGAAAATTCCGTCAGTAATCATCAAAATTCCGTCGGTAAATCGATTACCGACGGATTAGTGATGGAATTTTTCCGTCACCTTAGAGCTTGTCGGTAAATATTACCGACGGAATTTTTCCGTCGGTAATATTTACCAACGGAATTTTCCATCAGAAAACGATCAGCGATCGATTTGTCGGCAAACATTTAATGACGGAATTACCGACGGAATATTCTATCGGTAAGTTTACTGACGGAATATTCCGTCACTGATATGCCTTAAATAGTACATGGTTACCGACGGAATATCCGTCGGTAATCCGTCACTATTTTTTTTTTCATATTTTTTTTATTTTTTTGTACCCAGTTCTCGACAACCTGCATCAATTAATCCAATCCAATATGCATCAAGAAACCAATCTATTTCAGAATCCAAATAGAAATATAGAAATATTAATTCAAATCCATATCAAAATACAACTAAATTCACATAAACTTCGAGTACAAATCTTAATATTTAATCAACATTATTTTTAAATCATGCAAGGAAGGAGGGGGAGAATGATTGTTGTCAGAAGTATCGCCTCGACTATCTTTTGCAAACATCTGTGCCATGAACTCCCTCATCCGGGCCACCTCCTCGAGCTTCCTCGTACGTTCATTCCTGTACTTGCCGTCGAAGCTCGTCGACATCGCAAAGTGATCCCCCAACAGAAGTAGAACCAATGTCAGATATAACCTGCATTGCATAGTAGAATTAACTTAAGCTACAATTTACACTCAAATATACATCATTAGTATTATTTGATTTGTTAGTCTTACAAATAAAATGGCTGAGATGCAGTATTATTTGTTAGTTGGAGCTTTTTTCTTGCGTTTTCCTGTGTTGGCCCCTAACAATAATTGAAAAGTAGATTATGACACTAGTAGAACCTACTGCTGCTGCAAATATATGCAAATCAACCAATCATAATAAGAAAATAATTAATTCTCTCTCTCATACGCAATATGCTCTTCTTTGATGCTTAGAAGAAACAGTTGATAAAAGTTGAGACCAATCATCAAGAAAAGGACAAGGACATAGACATGGCAGAAAACACAACAATGTGAATATATAAATATATGAACTGGACAAAGTTCAAACCTGAGTGCAGCTAATCTTGGTGCTAATTGTTCAACAGCCAATGCATGCTTGTACTGGGCATCGGATATATAAAAATCTGTGAAAGAAAAAGAGAGAGATGATAATGAGATTAGAACATCCATCAACATATGGATATTTTCATGGACATGGTGGCATTTAGGATTGTAAGATGAATAACGTTTTAACTATAAAGTGCATTTGAGCGACAATAATCAAGGCATTTATTCCAACTCAACGTAGAAAGTAAAGAGTAGCAACATTGAAAGGACACATGCGATGCATTCATGTGCTTCTGGGTGAACCATTCACATCATAAGTTTTCATTTCAGGGAAATCTCCAGTTAATTTTGTTGCGCGATAAGAAATTCAGTCTTTATACACTAAAACATTAAGAAAACAGATACTATGTAGTAACATTTGAACTCAGGCCAACAGATTAACTCGGTAGATTCTATAACTAAATGTAGTCACTAGTCAATAAAAGGTCGCCGTTCAGATAATATAGCTGGTTACTGGTTAGTTATTGCAAGTAAACACTGTGAATTAGGATTTAGGAGGTAAAATGGAGAAATCATCACCAAGCTCCAAATAACTCAATTAGATGTTTGAAACTAGGAAAGTTAAATAAAGTGGCCACCAAATATTCTCTAGAAGATTACTAGAAACACATTAACAACTTTTCATAGCGAAAAGACGCTCATCAATTATTTTCAGTCCACAAGAAAAAGAAAAACCATTATTAATGTATCTTTTTTCTGACTAAACTAGATCTTCAAGGTCATTACTCTGCCCAACGGCAACCATACAAGTCCAGAAGTCCAGAAGGTCTGTTTGGCCTTCTTGGTCAAGATTCAAGAACCATACAAGCCATAGTCAATTTCCACTCAAATCCATCTTTAACAAAAAGGGCAAAAGCCACACTAAAAAGCAACTACATATTAAACTAGAAAAGGGTTTCTTGATTTAGTCCAAGGTTTGTCTGAAAATCAAGAAAAAGTGGAAAGAAAAATGAGACGATCTCCCTGCTGCGAGAAGGCCCAAACTAACATTAGTTTAACTCTATGGATTGAAAATAATAGGAAATTCATCAAATAAAATAGCATACCCAAATGCAAAGTACAACGGTTGACATCCAAAGCATATTCCTTTGTATATTCGAATTTACTAATTATTTTATACAAAATTTGTTCTTAAACACCCTTAGGAACGACCCAATCCGACACAAACCATTCAAAAATTTAAATGAAAACGACGCTACCACATCAGAGTAATGGCACTGACTGGTCGAGGTCAAGGAAACCTGAAAACGGATCTTCAAGGCAGCAGACAAACCTTTAAAATGCTGCCCACTAGATGTGCATCACCTGAAATCAATTGACAAACTTGAAATCAATTGAAAAACTCACAGATGACACACTCTATAAGAAATTGAAAGATTATAGCAGCACCTGAACCAAAATATTCAGAGAGGACCAACTTAGGGATCGGAAGGATGAATACTTTTTCAGAGAGGACCAACTTAGGGATCTGAGTATAACTAAGATAAACTTTCAAACTCTAACACGATTACGAAGAAAGGAAGAAATGAAGGTTGGTGAAGGGAGACGGGGGAAGGAAGAAAGGAAGGAAGGTTGGTGAAGGAGGGTTTCGAATTGGGGAAGAAAAAAGAAGACGATGTTACGATAATTGCACCGAAGTATATATCGCATTAGTAACTAAGTTTATTATATTACCACTTATTAAATGATTGAAGTATCTATCGGCTTTGAATTTTATAACACCGAGAAGTGTTATTATAAAAAAAACACATCCATGAATTTCGGCTGAGAATTTTAACCGAGAAGGGATATTTTTTTCATAAATTTATTTTTTAACTTTATACTCCTTAATATATTACAAAGGAAGTTATTTTCTTCCTAAATTTTTTATTACTTTCTCGGGTTCGAGAGTCGACCACGCAGCAGTTGTCGGATTCGAAGTTCGAGGCTTCGGCGTCAAATTATCCAAATATACCATGATTTAAGGATAATATCATGAAATACTTTACAATATAACTATACCTTTAAAAATAAAATATGAATCCTTCATGAAACATGGAAGTAGAGATCTCTTTTCCTGAAAAACGAACTCATTTTTCGGAAAACATGAAAAGGTCATATTTTCTTTTTCCTTTAATTATATGTCTCTATTATTATATTTTAATATTTTTCATGATATATTCGATTCCACCTTCGTAGCGAACTTCTCGTGTCCCGTTTCCGATGTTTTAGGGTCTCGATGAATAATGTTTGGGGTTTAGGGTTTTACCGACGGAAAAATCCATCGGTAATCCGTCGGTAATTTACTGACGGAATAATTCCGTCAGTAAAACTTAAATATTTAATAAAAAATTCAAACTAAAATAAAAAAATAATTCAAAATATTAATTTAATAATACTGACGGAATATTCCGTCAGTAAAATTAGTTTAAATTTTTTATTAAGTTTTACTGACGGAATTATTCCGTCAGTAAAATTAGTTTAAATTTTTTATTAAATTTATTAAGTATTACTGACGGAATTATTCTGTCAGTAAATTATCGACGGATTACTGACGGATTTTTCCGTCAGTAACATTACCGACGGAAAAATCCGTCGGTAATTTCGAAAAATTAGATCCGTCGGTATTCCGTCGGTAATAGCCGACCCGTGTTTTAATCCGTCGGTAATTCTAGGATTTCTTGTAGTGAATATACTTCTTTTAAAGAAACATGAAGTGACTGTGGATGTACCGATCAAGTATTAGATACTTACTTTGTTAACTTTGCTTTCCTTTGCTTGGGAATCATACCGCATTAGCTTATGATTCACCCTTTTTTTTTCTTTTCAAGTTTGCAGTTATTATTTTGGTTTCGCCTATGGGCAGTTGAACTTCTCATGCAGTTTTGTCCAAGAATGAAGCAGGATTGCATCCACATGCCAGCCTATTTGTTGAGATGAATTAACAAGCCATATGCAGAAGTATTCAGAGATGACATTTGTGATTAAGTTATTTCATTACACATTGATTAGCTTGTTGATACATACTTCCTCCGTCCCATTATTTATGTCTCATTGGGACTGGGCATGTAAATTAAGAAAGTGGGTATAAAGGTGTAAAGTTGTATTGTAAAAGTATAAATGGGTAAGTAGGTCCACTTTTTTTTTTCTTTTTTTTTTTGGAATTTTCAAATTTTATTAACCCGAATGTAAAAGTTTACAATACAAAATCAGTGGGCATACCCACTTGAGAATCCTCCTTAGACAAAGGAGTAGTAGTGCTATCACTCAAATACAAGGAAAGTAGTAACTATACTATCCTCATGGTCCGGTACCTCTCTTCAAGTGGCATACGACAGTCATCCTCCATCGTCCCATAATAGGCGCGTCCCACTAAGACCTTGTCCCCTTTGAGCAAGGGTTAGGGCCTCATTAAAACCTTTCCGAACGAAAAACCCAATGGGAAAAAACGTTCGGCTAGGAAAAAGAGTGCCCAAGGTGATACGGGATCGAAGCCGCCTAATTTGGTAGCTTGGACAGCACAACATCCAGATGGAATATGGAAAAAAGGACCGTATGTACATCCCGCTTGATCTTCCACAGAATCTGGCTGCAGACAAACGGGGCCTTCTAAAAAACAAGGGCGTTTCTTGCCCTCCAAACATAGTACACAGTTGCAGCGAGTGCAATCCACTTTGCCCGCTGTTGAACAAGGCTGCCGTGATTCTCTCGATCTATCCATTTGATAGCACTGAGGATGGTGGACGTTGATCGAGAGACTCCAAGCCACCTTTTGACTTCCTCCCAAACTTGGACCGTCTTCGGACATGCAAAGAAAAGATGGGAGTTAGATTCAATATTAGCATGGCAAAGGAAACATGTGGCATCTATATTGAGAAAAGAAAGTCTATCAAGAGAGGAAAGCCTCCCTTGTATCACTTGCCACAAGGTGAAGGAAAATTTTGGCGGAATGTAAGACTTCCAAATGCGGCGATGCCAAAATCTTCATTCCCCTTTCTTGCGAAACCACTCATATGCGGATCCGGTGGCATCCGGGGCATGCCACGAGGCAAGTAGAGAAGTAGCGGCCTTGGTATTAAGGCCCACACCCGCTAAGATAGATGAACGAAGCTCCAATAACCTCTTAAGAAGAGGGGAAAGCTTCGCCACCGGGTTCCAATCCCAAAGAGTGGAGGAGGAGGGAATATATTTGGCATGAATCCATTGAATCCAAAGAGAATCCGCCTTTCGGTGGATATCCCACAAGACTTTGGTGAGGAGTGCATTGTTCCATGCCGAAAGATCTCTAATGCCAAGTCCTCCTTCTTCTTTAGGTCGGCAGCAAGTACTCCAAGCTATCGGTGACATTTTCGATCCCCAAAGGAACCTCCGCATGATACCATATATACGGTCGATTACCACAGCGGGTAACGGGAAAATTTGAATCCAATAACAAGAAACCCTTGAATGACCGACCGTATCAATTCCAATCGGCCCGCATGCGAGAGGGTGGCCGCCTCCCACCTACGAACAAGGCTCGAAATCTGCTCCACAAGGGGGGAGTAATGGTTGCTCTTCAACATCATCGAGGCTAGAGGTATACCAAGATACCTAACGGGCAAGCGGCCTTCGGGGAACCCAAAAATGTCGATGATATGCTGCCTATCCGGGTTATGATCACGGATACCGGCTATGAAGATGGAGGACTTCGACCGGTTGATGTGGAGGCCGAAAGTGTCGCTAAAATCCCTTAAAGCCGAAGCAAGTATTTGCATGGAAATGATGTCCCCTCGCCCAAAGAGCATAAGATCATCCGCAAACGCCAAGTGAGTTATCTTCCTCACGTTACATTTGCTATGGTAGTTGAAGTCCGTCTCGAATGTGCGAGAGTGTAGGAGCCTTGATAAATATTCCATGCAAAAAATAAAAAGCGAAGGTGACATCGGATCGCCTTGCCGGAGTCCCCGTTTCCCTTCGAAATAGCCACAAAGGCCGCCATTAATAGAGATTGAGAATTGAGCCGTAGTGACACAAAGCATTACCCACTTAACAAAGGTGGGGTGGAAGTTAAATCCAAGAAGTGTCTTCTCAAGGAAAGACCAAGAGATAGTATCATATGCTTTCATTAGGTCAATCTTGACGGTGCATCTCGGGGTCGTCCTCTTCCTTTGATATCCTCGCATGAGTTCTTGTGCAAGGAAAACATTATCCGTAATCTTCCGGCCTGTGATGAAGGCCGATTGAGAATTCCCCACTATGGCCGAGAGATGTTCACTCATGCGGGCATTCAAGATTTTTGTGATGGCCTTGTATACCACATTACAACAAGCAATAGGTCTAAAGTCCCGGACCGTGGGATTATCTTTCGATTTCAGGATAAGAGCGATGGTAGTAGTATTGATCCTCTTCAAGAGTTGTCCATTCTGGAAGAACTCATCAACGGATGCAAGAACATCGGCTCCAACAATATCCCAATTTTTCTTGAAGAAGGCCGCCGAATAACCATCCGGCCCGGGTGCTTTAGAATCTTCAATACCAAAAACGGCTTGTTTGATTTCTTTCATTGAGATCGGCAAGACCATGTTGTCCGGTGTGCTTGCGAGAGCTTAGGCCCCAAGTTAAATAACCTCGGGTCAATGTCCGATGTAGGGATAGATGTACCAAATAGGCCCTTAATGAATGAGACAAAGTCGTCGGTTATGATGTCTTGATCAAAAGTGATGTCTCCATTAAGGCGCCGAATGAAAGAGATGGTATTCTTTATTGTGTTCCTCTTAACCATCGAGTGGAAGAAGCCCGTGCCTTTGTCACTATTAATAAGGTGCTTGTTACGAGATTTTTGGGTAAAGAATTCCTTCTCGGCTTGGTCAAGGAATGAAGCTTTCTTGTGTAAATCCAGAAGAAGTCCACGTAAGGAGGTATAAGTGGAGCCTCATCAATCGCCAATTGAAGCACATTTAGTTCATCCCTTGCAATGTTTGCTCTTTCCGTGAGAAGGCCGAACTCTTTGAAATTGAATGCCTTGAGATGAGCTTGTAACTCCTTGAGGCGAATCACCAAGCGGAATTGTGCGTGTTCGGCGACGGCAATCGGGTAGGGATTTTGGATGACCGACTTGCATTGGTCATGTTTGAGCCACATATCAAAAAATTTGAACGGACTAGGCTTTGTGACAACATTTCCAAGTATCGATATAATGGCCGGTGAATGATCCGATACAATGCCCGGAGGAGGGAAGTTTGCCGAGCAAAGAAAGCCTTCGGAAAGCCATTTTCCATTGATCAATGCCCTATCAAGCTTGCTTGAGACCGAGTTGGACGTCCACGTGTAGCGACATCCCGTGAAGGGTATGTCCTCAAAGCTAAGGAAGGCGCATGTGTCCACAAAATCTCGCAAGTCATATTCACGTGGCTCTATCTCCCCCACTCTATCATCCGGAGATAGCAAACAATTGAAGTCCCCATAAAGGATTGACGGCACATCCGAAGTAGCATGTGTGATGAGAGAATCCCAAAGAGGCCATCGATCCGGGACCGTCCAACGTCCGTAGAGTAAGGATATGCAGAAAGAGGACATCGAGTGCAAGCATTTTGCCATACAATGCAAGACTTGGTCTTCTATGTTGCTTTGCTCAATCCTCATTTTGGAAGGGTTCCAAAGTAGAAGTATGCGTCCTCCTGTTTTAATATGAAAATTATCCAAACTATTCCATCCAATAAACATAGTTTTGAGGAAGAAGTCCCTCGCTTTTGGCGATAACTTTGTTTCCACAAGACCAAGTACATCAACCTTTTGATGAAGTGTAAAGTCCCTCAACGATTTTTGTTTTTGCGGGTTGTTGAGACCCCGCACATTCCATGATACGATGATCATGGATTAAGAGAATGAGGGAATTACTTTCGTTCGTGAGGGCCTTTGCCCCTACGGTGCTTCTTCCCGAATGGCTTCGGGGCAATCTTGTTAGCCTTGGGCGGCTCATCGTCCGATCTTTCAAAGTGGAAACCGGGTGGTTTAACAATGGAATCCGACGGTAACCCTTCTTCACATGAGGTTGAGCACCCAATCGGAGTTGGGTTGACCTTTGGAGCATCATCGGTTGTTTGTAGCGGCATTTTGGAGGACACCTCACTCTTAGCAACTACGGACTTCCCTTTGGTGTAAGGTACACAAGAGGTTGACGGGTCGTGGTCCGGGAGCATGCAACGATTATCTTCGCTAGCGGTACTTGAAGACCCGGATGTGCTAAGATGTTCCGAGGATGCTTGTTGAGTGGATTGATTACTCGGTGACATAACATCACACGAGAGAAGGAGTTGAGTATCCTTAGACTTTCGAGGGGTAGCAAGGTCCCTCTCCAAGTCCGCAACACTTGTATCCTCCTCCAAAAATACGGCACTTGCGTCCCTCTCCAATTTATCGGCCGAAGCTACCTTGTCCAATATAGAGGTTTGGCATGAGGCAAGAATACCGGCAAGAATCGGATCATCAAATTCCATAACCTCTAAGGAAGAGAACTAGTTGGCTTGACGAAGATCATCCACTCTCAATGGTCCGCCTAGGTTAGAAGAGCTAGGGGAATCTATGAATGTATGCTTTGCATTGGCCACGACATGATCTTCCTTTGAGGTTCCACTAGACGACGCCATATCCTTATATGATTTGGGAACATAAGTGGATCGTTCTCCCGGTTTTAAAGTGGGCTTTTGGCGAAGTGCTAGCAAGAGTTCTTCCTTAGTGCTTTGTCTCCCTTTCGAATTAGGATCCCTACGAGTAGGAGATCGTGACTTAGTGTCGGCCGGTTGTGGCGCCTTTGATCCGGGGTTGTTACGATTAGGGCGTTGCCCATGAACGCCATAGGTTTTGGCCCCGGACAAGCGTCTTGATGGTGTCCAAAGAACGTGCATTTCTTGCAATATTTCGGCACGTACTCATAGACAAGCTTTTGCGTGAATACACTCCCGTCCGACCACCTCATCAATATGTCTTTAGGATGAGATTTGGAGGCATCCAATAACACTCTAATCCGTGCCTTGTCGAGTGTGAATTTTTGGATGGTGTTCGGATCCGTACAAATCGGTTTCCCAAGGGTCGATCCGATTTTGCTTAATGCCCTCTCATGCCAAAGTTTGATAGGGAGATTCGGAAGGCTAACCCACACCGGAAGTTCGATCACCGGTTTTGCTTTAAATCGAAACTTAGGCACAAAATCTTTAAGGATGAGGTGGGTACCATAAATAGCGTACGGTCCCCCTTTGAAGACGGCTAACTTTTCGGCCTCGGACGCGAATGAGAATACGATCCATCCATTCATGTGATACGAGATGAGAGATTTGTGTAGCCATGCCTTAGTCATCATCTCAATATTGTGCTTGCCGGGAAATCTACCCGCAAAGAAGCCCACAAGGCTATATCCCAAGAAGTGTGTGGTAGGAAACACGTCTTCTACATCAATTATAAAGGAAGACAGATCTTGATTTGTAGGGCGAAGGTGAAGCTTGAGTTCCGTATGCGATAGTGGTTGCCTTTGGGTGAAGTCTTCCGGTTTCCGAATCCAAGGGGACGAAAAATCATATGGAATTTTTTGTCCTTCATTAACATTTTCCTCCGGAGGAGACCCATTAGTGATGACGGCTTCCACTTGAACGCTTCCATTCGCATGCTTAGAGACAAGCAATTCAATGCCTTCCCCTTCCATGTATTTAAATACACAAAGATGAAAAAGGGTGAAATCCAAGGCGTGTTGAGTAAGTGGGTCCACTTGTTTAGATTGATAAACCCTAAACCCTAAACCCTAGTGGATCCACTTGTTTAGATTGATTGTGGTTCATTCATTTATTTTCTTATTTTGTATGAAACATAAATAATGAGACAATCAAAAAAACAATCGACAGAGGGAGTACATTTTAGCAGTTTGTGGTTGTAAACCCTGTTCTGTTGAGAAGAAAACTGATTTTTCTTATTATTCCTTCTCAAGTTAATTAGACTTATGAGATGGATTCATTCAGCTACTGCTGATCAACTCCTATCATTGTGGCATATGTTACTCAATAGAAGGAAACAAAATTAAAGGAACAGCCACTTCACATGATTGTGATTTGTGATCGTCTATCAACTACTTCTCTTGCGCTTTCCAGGAGAATGAAACACTGCAACATCTGCGTAAACAACTGGGTTCGAAACAAAAACCCAAATAGGTAAAGGCAACCCCGAAACACCGAGAATGGACAACTTCTCCCACAAAGAAGGCCGGTTTTGCAGTTGTTGGTGAAAACATCATAGTTTCCGAATCCGTTGTGTACCACCGTGCTTCGAAAATCTGCCAAAGTTTGATATATCTTCTGACAATTGATACGACTGGACAAATGGTGGATTTTGGACTTCAACACTTTCCCTGCCACTAGAATTATTGGGGTACACTAGAAACACTGTCGACTCGATGTTGATAGTGCACATACGAATAAGATCCATATCATTGTCGATAATAGACTTGATCGTCATGTGACTTTGCGCAAAATTGTTTTATGGTAGATCAGGTAGTTAGACGGTAGTGAGTACATATAAAGCGCGTATACTGCAAGAAAAATACTATTCGCTAGAATGTAAACGATGTGTTCTTTAACACCAATATAATTATATTGATTGTCGAATTGGCCGTTGAAGTAGACAATAACAGATAGTTCTCCATGTTATGCATTTTTTTAGGGATGAAATGAATTGCTGAAATTTTTCTCATAGGATGACAACTCTAATACTGAAAATATTGAGTAAGTCTTTTATCATGTTCATGTGTAAATCGGAGCCATTCGTGAAATTATTGAACCACTATCTTATGAATTGTCATTTCATTTTGAAAAGGTGGTTAGAACTGCAATTAGTACCGATCAGAACCGTGGACAGAACATATGTCCTTTTCAATAAAACTTTTAACTTGATTACAATTTTCAAAGGAACCTGCAAAAGTATGTTAGAATCGGTAAGATCCGACTAAATCTGATCATAACCGATCAAGAGTGGTTCATGAGTTGGAAAAAAAATTGGTGGGGGCCTGGCAAGAACCTAGTAAAGACTTGATAGGGACTTGGTTAGAAACAAAAGATGGAAAATAATTGTTTCAAGTTTCAATTCTACTTTTATTTCGTCACTCAGAACTATATACAAATGGTTAGAACTGAAGGTAAGAATCGGTTAGAACCAAAATTACTTTGTCAAATATAATTTTCTCATAATTAATCAATCATTATGTTGCACAAGTTTTTGGGAATACACTTGAGTGACGAATTTCAGACCTGCAATTTGAAAAAAGTTATGTACTTTTTCTAACTTTGGCTATTTATGTATTTAGCTTAATAATAGAGTCTACTTCAGCAACTCCCCGAAAAATCATTGGGAGCAGAAGTTTGCTAGTTTGACTGAGAAAAAAAAATGACTATCTTGTGTAAAAAAATACTATAAAAGATTCTATTTTTATAAACCTAACAACTTTGGCTTACTTTGAATATTCTCATCCACAAATGTTTGTATATACCACATTGATATACTTTTGTGTACCACATCACAAGGAGATTGACATGTGGTAAATGTGGCCCACCTTTTTTTAATTGAAAATAACCACATGTCAATACCCTTATGATAGGATACGCATAAGGGTATACCAATATGGTTTATATAAGCCTCTTCGATTCTCATCTAATATTTTATACTCATGTTTATTTTATTTTTCTTTTGTGATGATTATTGATGGAAACTCTTAGAGTTTAGATTGAACCATGCCAAATTTATCCCAATAACGTGCACGTACCTATTACTACATACATTCTACTACATTGGCACAAACATTATTCTTTTTAGGCTAAAAACTTGCCTCAGATCATCTAACTATAGCACCTAATTCAAACATTCTCGGAAATTGTTTTTTTGTTACAACTATGAAGCATGTAATTGCATGCTCCAACAGCCTCTCCCACTGTCAGAAATATCCAATCCTGCCCTATTGTTTCCAAAAATTTCGACTTGTTCAGTTTCTTCATCACCTCGGCTCCCGGATTCACCATCACTAGCTATTGTATCAGACACGAAATACATCAAATCAATAATGGGTTTTCCTCATCATTTAAAAAAAAAAAGAACTAATAGAGGAAAATAAACCAACCTTTAGCCCTCTATGATAGACGATCTTCTTGACCTCACCAAGCATGCTGATCCCGCTCGTATCGATGTTTCCAACGGCTGCAGACAAAGATTTCACCTAGTTGGATTGAGACACCAATTATGAAATAGAGAATTTAATCCGAAACGATATATATATAAATATAAAAACACTCACCACTCATGTCGAGCACAACATACTGCAAGCTTGTTTCACCTAATGACTTCAACCTATCCTCCTCATCATCGATCCATCTTGAAATTCTAAAAAAGAAAATAAAGAACAAATTAAAGTCACTTCAATTCAGAGGTTATTATTTAAAAAAAATAAATTCTCAATTTGTGTCACCTTTCTCTCAAGTAGTTTGAATTAGCAAAGTAGATTGGAGAATTAATCTCAAGAATCAGAATCCCATCAGCATTGCTTGCATTCTCATACTGATCCATGCTTCGATAAACCTTCGAATCCGGAATATTACCAAGAACCAACGTTCTTGGCCTTGCAACAAACAGTAACACTCTCATAATAGACAACCCGATCTGCTCAAACAAATACGACATAAAAATCAAAACAAAAACGTTCGTCACACATGATTAGTCTAGTGCAACTGACTTACCGCTAGCACTAAGCCAACTTCAATGCTGGCGAAGACAACTCCGACGTAAGCGCTCATGCAGACGAGGAAGTCGAATTTATCCACGTGCCACAAATGGATTGCTGCCTCGTAGTCTATGAGGCCGAGCATGGCCGCCACTATAATGGAAGATAGAACCACGATGGGCGTGTAGTAGAAGAGTGGAGTTAGAAACAGCATGGTGATCATCACTGCTACTGCCATCACTATGTTCGAAACTGCGGTTTTGCAGCCGGCGTTGAAGTTCACGGCCGAACGAGAAAACGGGCCTATCGAACCACACCAGATCCTCTATTACAAACCGTGTTACGTATATACTCCCTCCGTCCCATTATTTATGTCCCATTGGGACTGAGCACGGTAATTAAGATAGTGGAGGTAAATGTGTAAAGTTGTGGTGTAAAAGTATAAAGGGATGGGGTCCACTTGTTTAGATTGATTGTGGTCCACTCACTTATTTCCAAATTTGGTATGGGACATAAATAATGGGACAACCAAAAAAGGCAAGTGGGACATTAATAATGGGACGGAGGGAGTATATATGATTTGGTTTTTTTTTTTATGGGAATGAAAATGTTACCTGTTGAGAGGTAGCAAGAAGTGCAGGAACCGGCGATGTTCATCATCCCGAAAGCAATCATCTCTTTGTTGCCGTCGATGTGGTAGTTCTTGAACATGGCAAAGCTTCTGCCTACTGCTATTCCTTCCTGTCCAAAAAAAGTCTTCATTTCTTAGTATTTGTCGAAAATACATGCATCTTTCTGCAAATTGGTATAATATCTAATATAATTAATATTAGGGGTGTACCAATACAGTATATCAATCGATTTTATTTATTTTATTCTATTTTTATTTTTTTCCCCACCATATCGGATCAAAATTTGTGATAGGAAGATATAATACCATTACCATATCGAATTGTTCAGCATAAAACCGGTGTACCGAAACTCCGGTATAAAATATATCATATATCAATGCCGTAGTTTCACTGTAAACTATAATTAATTTTATACGACTTTTTACATACTCAAGGGTGCATGTATTGTGGTACATACATCATTTTCAGTATTTATTCCAATATTTATTCATATACCATGACATCTAAAAATCGATAATGTTATCATACCAAAATTACAGTATACTTATAATTTCGATATTTTCTAGTACGGTGATCAGTATGGTATATCAAATTTTTGGTATTTCTCCTCATCCCTAGAATCAGCCAATAAGTAAAAAACTCCTTTATAAATAAAAGTAATACTATGTGCAAGTTAAGAAGAATTCTTACAGCAAGAGCTATAATGCCTGTGACAATGCCAGTTTTGATTGTTCCAGTTAGATATCTGGAGTCGAAGTTGAGATCCATTATTGATGCTGGATTTATCCCTTTTTTTAGCTCTCCAATCTGAAAAGTTTCTATCAAAATCAAACTTTACTCGTATACAATAACATGCATGTCATACAAAAAGAGATAATTGAGCTCCATCTAAAACGCAAAATTAGCACAAAGGTTTAGGTGTACCACAATTGTGTACCCTTATGTGTACCACATCACAAGGGTATCGACATGTGGCGTTTTTCATTCAAAATAGTGGGCCACATACGCCACATGTCGACACCCTTTGTGGTGTGGTACACACAAGAGTACACAATTGTGGCACACACAAGCCGCTCTGCATAATTAGGCCACGTAATAAAGTCAAGTTAGTAATTTTGTCCTATCATCACTTCCTACTGTAAAGCTTCTTCATTACTATTTAGGATTCACGTGGTGCACACGACATGTATATTGACGAGTTGAAAAAACAGAAGAAATACCATTTTCGATTATTATACCCATTACAGAAGAAGGAAAATTCATAAAAAAAAGGGATCCAGATATTTTAGGTATATCTGGTTTCCAAACACAAAAAATAAAACAGATAAAAATTGTAATAATTAACTAACAAATAATTAATGGGGCTCACCACTTGGACACCATGTCTCTCAGCATGGGTGAAATAACCCAGAAGAGTTGCTAATATCACCGATGACAGTGGAGTCATTGCTGATATCCAGAATAGCTTGCTTTGCCTTCTTCTTGCTCTGACACCAGAATTAAAATATACTTTTAGGGCTAATTATAATTATATTAAAATATATATTTAAATTAAATAACATATTCTACTGAAAAAATACGACATTATAGATTTTTGTGTTAATTAGTACACAAAAAGTTATGACATAATTGTAATGAAATTAATAAATTTGTAATTAATAATATGAGATATTTGACTTACGAAGTATCTAGCAAGGAGAAGGTAGAAAAGGAAAACAAATCCGAGCACAGCACTTTCCCATCTCCACTGCCAAATTACACAAGTAAATAATGTTACAAAAGACGCCATTCTACCTCAATGAACAACAAAAGTTTAGTAATACCAAACATATGTTTAACAGAAACCACGGTAACATTTTGTCGCAATGTCATATTTTCCTTTTTGTGAACTCGGTTTGACACGAGACATGGTAATTTGTAATAAGTTATGTAAAGTAACAAAACTCTTGACAATGGTAGAAATTTAAGAGAATTAAGAAAGCAAAGTAATTAATTAACTAAATCTTAATTAGAACAATCAGTTGCGCACAAATTAAATTGGGGCCAAACTACAAAAGTACAGATAATTGAAGGACAGAAACGTACAATCGAGGGCCATAGGCATATAATTTCATTATTAATTTTGATCAAGTGGATGAAATTTGTGGAAATGATATATAATTCGAAATTGGTCTCCAGACAGTCAATTTATTTACATCTATTTCTTACGGTTTACCTACGGGTATTATTGTAAAAAAAATATATTGAAGTAACTTATTATAGTACCATTTATTTAAAATTGTGCATGAATACCAAATATTCGTTATGATATAAACTATTTTATTCCTTGTCCTTGTGCTATAAATAGCAGCAGCATACAAATGATAAATATGAATAAACGTTTAATTAACTAATTACCTGATGCGTTTGAGTAAAAATAGAACGCATGACTGATATAATATCGGTGGCGTGGGTAAAATGGTCATGTCCAAGTATCCCTTTGAGTTGCTGAAGGCACACAACCGTTGCAGCTCCGCTCATGAACCCTACTATGGTTGCATGAGACAAGAAATCCACAATAAACCCTAGCCTGCATAAATAGTTATATTTCAATCTTGTATTTCATTATACCGCTTATATATTCACTCCAAGATATACAGAGTCTAAAAAAAATAATAAAAAATAAAAAATCAACATCCACTTGAAAAAATGAACATGCATGTGAGGTTAGGCATATTAACCAAATAATTGTTCCGCCTTTAGCACAATTATATTATAAGCATCCTCTTATCAAGATATTACTATTCGTTGAACCAAAAAGGAAATCTGAAAATGAGATACATCTATATGAAAAAAAATAATAATAAAAAAAAAATGGAAATAGAAATTGAGTGTCTGTGTGCATGAAAGTTTTAATATTGGTATGCATACCCTTTTTTTTCGTTTGCCTTTTTTTGTAAACGTAAGCATAAAACATTTATATATTAGCATAAAAATATGAAATAGTAAGCATAATTTTTTTTTCCATTGGTACATATTATTTTGGATTTTTGTGCATAATTAATATTGGTGGTGTGCATAACTTGATCGAAAGGTTAGCATAAAAAGATTGAGTCAAATGCAAAAAATGTGTGCATAACTTGATCGAAAGGTTAGCATGAAATTATATACTTGTGTGCATGATTTCTGAGAAAGGTAAGCATAAATCAATTAGTAACGGTAAAATCTGATAAATATGAATAATTTCTTGTAGGAGTGTATTTGATGAGACATATGGAGACGTTCAAGGGTGACATAATCAACTGGGACACGAGATTTTTGAGGAAAGGTGTGAAGCAAATTAAGCTTTTGAGGATGCGGTATTGCTTGAGCATAGTCAATTTCGATGATAACAAAATGAAGGAGACAGTGGAACAAGAGGATGTTGGTCATGCCGATGAGAATGAACTTCATTCTAAAGAATGTGTGAAAGAAATGCTTGATAGTTAGAAGTTTGGTTGTGAGTCTCTTTTGTTGGAACAACTTGGGATGTAAAACTTAGAAGTTATGGTGGTACTTATGTTTTTTATTGATACGGTAGTTGAACTAATGCAGACGAACGCTTGTTTTGGTATATTTAAGTATTAGAAGTTATGCATATATAACGTGTTTTTCATGCAAATCAAAATTGAGCACTATGTAGATATATAAACACACATGTACATAAAAAAGGGATATGCAAAAAAATTACATACCATAATCATATAAATACACTACGGTATCCATGAAATATCAAACCTTGAACATGACTACGATAAAACAGACAAAGAATACAACCAAACTATACGATAAAGCTTGAACATGAGAACTAAAAAAGATATGCATAAAAGTTACAAAACACATGCATAAAAATAAACCGTCGTATGCATGAAAATAACATAAGCAATTTTCAAGAGATTCAGTTTTGAATTACACCTTAGCTTTGTTCTTTTGGAATTAAACATTATCAACATCCATGAAATTCTCCCATTCTCTATTGCACACCAAATATCTACGCATGATAGACTCATCCCCATTACGTTTTATGGACCACTTACGGATATCGAAACCGCACAAACCTCCGTAGTCTCTATAGAAAGTTTCGGCCTCATCTAGAGTAGCAAATTTTCGTCCAACATACGGTTTCAATTCGGCCGCGCAATTAGGAATGTAAATTGATTTATCGGATTCAAGAGACACAATTGACTGTAACGATTCAGCCATTCAGCAAACTGCATGCATGAATGTTGCACAGTATCAACATAAACTAACAAATACATATGCATGAACATTGTATTTACGTATACAAATGAAATGGAAATAGTGAATCTACAACAGAACAACAATACTTCATCCATACATACATCTCATAAATCAAGTACAAAAACTGTATTCACAAAAAAAGGGCTTCTACCCTATAAATCCATAAATCGCTAAAAAAATTGCATAAAATGAGAAAGAGCATAAAGAAGTGGAACCCAACAAATCATTCCACAAATATCGAACTATAATTTTTCCAATACCATAAGTAATTCTTACATTCGCAGCAAAATCCGGAAAAAATCGAAAAATATGAAGAAATGAATCTTCAAAATCGGCAATAATTGGGATAAATCGACCGGGAAAACAAGCTTAAATCACGCAAGAAACATAGAACTTCGAAACCCACAAAAAATAATCGACTTCAGATTCGTCGATTTGAAATCGAGAGACTTACTTCCCGCTGAGAATGAAGTTTGGGAACCGCTGGGTTTGCGCTGAGATTGGCTGATTATGAAATGGGAAAAAAATCTGATAGGGAAAAGAAATGAGAAAGATTACATATTTGCCCTTAATGAGGTGAATTATTCCTTTTTTGCTTTAATTTTAAATGCCTTTTGGGGATAAAATAATAGCCTTAGATTTACGAAATGGAGGGACGAGATCGGTTCTCGTATCTCTTTTGAGATTAGGATCTCATATGATCCATTTCCTATACACACATATATATGTATATATATGGTGTGGATCTGGTGAGAACCACATTTAACGTGAGAACTACAAACCATGCATAATGCTTATATATTTTATGTATAATCCTTATATATTTTATGCAAAAAAGTCTGTTATTTTATACTTTTTGTCTTCTGCATAAAATATATAAGGATTATGCAAAATATAAAATTACAGGTTTTTTGCATAAAAACATAAGGATTATGCACAAAATATATAATGATTATGCATGATTCGCAGTTCCCACATTAAATGGAAGTTCTCACATGATCCACTCTCTATAGCCAAATATGTATATATATATATATTTAAAGATAGCCGGATAGGTTAAGGAACGAATCTAGAAATGTAAAAAAAGGGAGAGGGGTGAAATGTGAAATTTCGGATAAATGATGAAATTTCGGGTATCTTAAATGAAACATTACTTTTTTTTTTAAATGTATAATGACTATGCATGGTTCGCAGTTCTTACGTTAAATGGAGGTTCACACACACACACACACACACATATATATATATATATATATATATATATATATATATATAAAGATAGCTGGATAGGTTAAGGAACCAATCTAGAAATGTAAAAAAAGGAAGAGGGGTGAAATGTGAAATTTCAGATAAATGATGAAATTTTGGGTATCTTAAATGAAACATTACTTTTTTTTTTTATGACGAAGAACCCGCAACCGCTACCTTTGGTGCGTATAGGGTAAACGTAAAATGGAGGTTCTCACATGATCCACTCTCCATAGCCATATATACATATATATATATATATATATATAAAGATAGCCGGATAGGTTAAGGAACGAATATGGAAATGTAAAAAAAGGGAGAGGGTGAAATGTGAAATTTTGGATAAATGATGAAATTTCGGATATCTTAAATGAAACATTACTTTTTTTTATGACGAGGAACCCGCAGCCGCTACCTTTGCTGCACACAGGGTAAACCTCGCTCCTGTGCAATAGCCTGCAAACCATGTGTCCGCTACCTTTGGTGCATACAGGGTAAACCTCGCTCCTGTGCAATAGTCTGCAAACCATGTGTCGCAAACCACATAGGAGAATTAAAAATAGCCTGCAAACCATGTGTCCGCTACCTTTGGTGCACACAGGGTAAACCTCGCTCCTGTGCAATAGCCTGCAAATCATGTGTCGCAAACCACACAGGAGAATTAAACCATCCTAAACCTCGCTCTTGTGCAATAGTCTGCTGCAAACCACACAGGAGAATTAAACCACCCTTAATGTGCCGCAAATCACACATAAGAATTAAACCACCTTAACTCCTGTGCAATAGCCTGCTGCAAACCACACAAGAGAATTAAACCACCCTTAATGTGTCGCAAACCACACAAGAGAATTAAATCACCCTTAATGTGGCAGGGCGACAGGCACATACATAACGTTTCCAGTGGAATTTGAACCCATGACCTATGGGTCCCAGGCCACCCACCTTCACCACTATGTCATCTCATGGGGATATGAAACATTACTTATTATACTAGTCTGGAGATTAAGGTGCATTCCATTTTACGTCTGGGCCTAACATGTAATGTCTAAGCTTTTTTATTGGCGGAAGGTGTATATATGTAAGACGTCTTCTGTGAATGAATAGGATAAGAATTATTCTCAAATTATTTGGCCCTCTTTTTATGAGAGAGACTTGAAACTTATAATAAGTTTTAACGCGTTATATATATGGCGTTTTCTGTGAATGAACAACACAACAATTCTTCCTAAATTATATGATCCTCTTTTCTTTCTTTAATTATTAGAAGTTTAATATACTTAAATTATATATTATATGAAATGAGAAAAGTGATAAAATCGAAAAGACTCCATGAGAAACGATAATTTAAAAACACCAACATCCGTAACATAAATGTATCATGTCAAAATTCCAACACGTCACAATATTCTATTCAGGTGTATCAATCTAAAATGTTTTAAGACCCGCCGACCCCTATTTTAATAAAAACCATACAAAATTAATTTATTGTGATTTTTTTTTTAAATTTATTCCTTGCTGATATTGCTAGGACGAGTCCAATTCTTAAATGCATAATGAACGTGATGGGCTGAGTCCCACTTCACCTAAACGCAGCACGTGTTTATACCAGTTTTGGCATTCTAACTAACATTATGTGGTAATTAATGATGCAAGAGATTTCCTAATGAGGTGGTCAATGATTACACTGTAACAGCAAGCATTAATGAAAGTATCCGATTAAAGAATGATCGAAACAACCACTCCGATACTTCTCAAAATCACTAAAGCTAACTAAAATTAAGTCGACACAGTTTTAGGAAGGTTGACTAGGACTCAAAAAGTTTTTTTTGGAGGATTTGTATTTTTATTTATTTATTTTTAATTTTTAACTTTAAAGAGATTACAATCGAAAATGATTCATTATTCCAAATTTGTATACCCCACATATTACACTCCTTAGATAAATAATACTACTCTATTATAGTAAATATATATAGGAGCAGGTTCAAATGTGAACAGTCTATTAGGGTGTGAACGTGTGAACAAATATAGGCGCTTGATCTAATGGATTGAACGGTTTGATTTTCTTATTTAATTAAAACTGTCGAATTGCACTTATAGTGTATTTTTATTGCACGTAAAAGCTAATTAAGTAATATTACATTTAATTATAGATATTGATAACCACAATCTATATACTTAATTTTCACTACTATTCTTTCTCATATTTTTCTATATATTTAACAACCGCTTGAACTGTCCTTTTAATCGATATGAACTGCACTTTGAAAAAATAGGAGATGCACTTTGAATTAAATAGAATTGCACTTTGAATTATAGTAACTGCACTTTGAATTGATTTTGACTCCATTTTGAATTATTATGAGATGCTCTTCGAATTAAAATGAACTGCACTTTTAATTATTGTGGATTGCACTTTGAATTATTACGGATTGCAATTTAAAAATTAGAAGACACTTTTAATTGATTTAGACTGCACTTTGAATTATTATAAAATGCATTTGAAAAGTTCCTACCAACTTTTTGAAAAAATAGGAGATGGACTTGGAATTGATATGAATTATACTTTGAAAAGATAGGAAATGCACTTTGAATTATTGTGAATTGCACTTTGAATTGATTTGAATTGCACTTTGAATTATTATGAGATGCACTTCGAATTAAAATGAACTGCACTTTGAGTTATGTCGGTGCGTTTTTGTGGGTGAAGATGAAAAGATTTGGTTTTTGAATAAAAATACCGATTTTGCAGCGTTGGAATTTTGTTTGGTCGTTTAGGAAGGGTTTTGGTTGATTTGTGACATTGTTTATTGGATATATGAGTGTTTATCGGATATATTAACGTTTTCAATTAATAAGATGAAAAGTAGTGGAATTGAGCTGTTACATATGTTTATCAATTATAAAACATGTCAATAATACCCTTAATTGCAATTGATTTGTCTTGTAAGTGCAATTCGCTATTTTTAATCTCAAATTAAATCTGGATCGTTCATACATTAAATTAAATGCTTAGGATTTGTTCATACGTTCACACTTTAAAGGGTTGTTCACATCATAACTACTCCATATATATATAATTGTAATATATAAGGAGTATGTCGCATATATGAGTACAAATTATATATGTGCGGGATATAAAAACTTTTTCAGGACTTAAAAGTTCTTGTACTCGAATTTTATTAGAGGTTTAATTAATAACTTGTGCTTACTATTGCAAAAAAAAAAAAAAAAAGTTCAAATATGCAAATCTTATGTAGGTCGAGATTATAAGCGGCTAAGTAATCATTTCAGTTATAACATTTAATCATATTCGTTTATAATAAAGCGAGTTCAAATTAATAACTAGTGCTTACTAATATATTAATGTAAAAATCAGATGATCTTAACAATCATATTTCTCCTACTAGAAAATAAATTGTGTTTCACGTTTCTCCTTTCTAGATTTTCGACCAAGTTTTGACCTAATTTTCTAGGCGTTCTACTTTCATGGGAGCATCTTTCTACACTTGGTCTAATATATGATAGGTTTTATTCATCGTTTTGATTTGAGGGATGAAATTACACATCATTATAACAACTATAAATAAATGAGTTATTTTCCTTTAAATACACTATTTTTTTTTTCAAATTCCTTTTTTTCACACGAACTTTCAATTTAGCTCATAAATACATCAATTCTTGATTTGTTTCAAATTGCACACCGATCAAGAATCCGGCAAAACCAAAGCCTACATGGCATTTCTAACGTGATGTGGTTGCTAACATGTCGGGTGAGTCATAATCAATCTTATTTGATTTTTCAATAAAGATACAAATTCTTTACAGTTTTCCTTTTTGCACATGAACTTTAAATTTGATTTGTTTTTGCACACAATTGAAATTTAGAATTTTTTTAATTATTATTTATTTGTAATAAGATTTTTACTATGAATGACCGAATTAAGTCGAACAAACCGATTAAAATAGGTTTTTTAATGATGATTAAGAGATTATGACAAAAGAAGATGACAAGATCATTGAATCTAACGTGTCGATTTGGTTAAATTAATGAAATGTAACAAATTGAGAAATTGCAGTGATTCAAGAAATAAAATCAATCGTTATTTTCTAATTTGTTTGGTTTTAGAATCATAAGGGAATTGAATCTCCCTTATTATTTTTGTGACTATTTGGTCAAAAAAAGAGGTTTAGAATTAAAAATTAATAATTGAATTCAAATACATGCAGTGATTGGACAATGAAAAGTAGAGAATCAAATACAAGGAAAGAAACTCACTACAAAAATTGAAGCGAACACAATAAGAGAATTAGGGTTAAGTTTGGTTTAGTCAATTGCCTATTTAATTTATAAAAACTCTATTTTGATCTGTTTCGAGAATTCAATATAAAAATCTTATTATAAATAAATGATAATTAAAAAATATTTCAAATTTTGATTGTGTGCAAAAACAAATTAAACTTAAAGTTCATGTGCAAAAAGGGAAACGATAAAGAGTTTGTGTATTTATTGGAAAATCAAATAAGATTGATTATGACTCACCCGACATGTCAGCAGTCACGTTACGCCGGAAAATATCACACCAGCTTTTATTTCGTCGGATTTTTTTATTGGTGTGCAATTTGAAACAAATCAAGAGTTGGTGTATTTATGGGGTAAATTGAAAATTCATGTGCAAAAATAGAATTTGAAAAAAGTTGGTGTATTTAGAGGAGAATAACCCTAAATAAATTAAGGGTTTGATTGTCAAAATATTCGTCTCGTCAAACTTGTAGATTCAAAACGGTCTTTTAAGAGTTGAAAGTAAATCAAATTCTGATTATCATGAATAAAAACTTACTACAGCCTAATGTGCATATTATCACAAATACAAAATTCCCAATGAATTTCAATGTCGAAGTATATAATACTTAGGATTTTAAGAAAATTCTGATTTTGGTAGTGTAATGTGGCATTTTGTCCGTTATGTTTCCGTGTAAGTTTTTGTTCCTGTAATTTTTAAAAGCATTGTTTTTTGGTCCTTCGAAGGGAAGTATATAAACTTCACGCACCTTTTTCCATAGATTATTATACTAATGATTTATTTGTGTTGTGTAACTTAAGTGTTACCGGTAACACAAAGTTAATTATGCACATAATATTTATGTAATTAAAAAACGTGCGCAACCACGTTACATGACAAAAAAAGGACATATATGTAAACTATTTTATGACAAAAATCGAAATTTTCTCAATAACTTTCGACTGCTAAAGAATCAGAATCTAGCTAGCCTATATAGCCTACTTTTAAAGAATCAATATCTTTAGCCTATATACATCATGCTTGTGGAGAATGGACGTCGTGTTAATTATGATGCAAACACTTGTATAACTTCGTACATTCAATTCTTGTCTACCTCAAATTAAAAGACAGTACTTGAATAAGATAAGAGATTACTTCATTTTCCAATAGAAATTAAGATAAGAAGAATATAAGCTGTAGAGTAGAGTAGGGATCCCCCTTTTCTTTTCTTTTTTGTGGAGGGCGATTAATATTGATGTGTATGAATTCATACATGTATAACATGATTAAATCTTGATTCGTGTTAAGAGAGAGAAGCAACCGTAGACCTAGCGAACAAGGTGCATGATTGACTCTCTTCATGTATATACATCAATAGGTCACCATTTATACAAAAAGTCTGAAAACGATGGGACAGCAAGAATCATCTTCCATTGTGGCTACAGAAACTGTATATTCTTCCAATAGCTTGATAGGTCTAAATTGTACTATTCATATTCCGTATAATTTGGCACATTTTGTGGCGTTTGGAATTGTTTTGATGTTTGTTTTGCAGTGTTTATTGATGATGTGGCATTTGACGAGGCGTTGAGGTGGCATTGCATAATCAAAGATATATCTACTCAATTTGGAGGAATCAATTAGGGATTAAGTATAGAAGGAAAAATAAATTAATTTATTTTACTTCTATATTTAATTACCCTAATAGAGGAGGATAAGGAGGGAATTAATTTATTTGATTCCATATCATAATACACGCGGCCGAGGGGAAGGAGATATGGAAGGATAATCATATCTTATCTTGAATTCTCACGGCAATTGCAAAGGAAGGAGGATCTTGATTATTTTTATCCATCATCACCGTTCCCATATTATTCATCAACCTCACGAGCCGAAGCAAAAAAAATCCTGACCGCCACTCTGCCGTTCATCATCAAACATTCCAATCAATTCCATCGCTGCACACCGAGAGGGAGAGTCCGAAGCCGTCGAAGTAGAGATCATCCAATCACGAATTCGACGAGAGCCGAGGAAGTTCGATCGAGGGGTGTTTCAAAATTAAGTTTGCATTTCTACACTTTGATTTAAGAATTGTGTTTAGATTTGGAAGAAACAACATGCTATCGTTTTCGTTTTGCATTTCCGGATTTTATTTATCTCCGTTTAATTAGCTTATGGATGAATACTAAGTTTGTTTTTAATTCATGGAATTTTTATTTCTAGGATGATAATTCATGCTATTTGATATTCTGAATTTAGATCATTAATTAGAATTTTCGTATATTTTGATTTATTGAATTTCATCATGGTTTGTGTTATGTCCAGTAAACCGGTCCGTCTGGCTAGTCCGGCCGATATGCGTAGCTAAGTCTTTTAAGGGGCCGGCGAGATGTAACACACACACCACTTAAATTTCGTGAGACTAGGGATTAAAATTAATCATTTGGGTTCTGAATTAATCTAGGTTTAATTAATTGGATTAATTAATTTAGGCTTGATCACCCTAGGTTAATTTAATTCATAGCTAATTTAGTACTTCAATCGTTTCTCATGGGATTAGGCTAAATAAGTAGCAAATTGTTCTTAGGACAATTGGATTAATTTGGTAGGAGACTATTAGATGCCCACCATACGAGTAGGCTCCTAAATTGGGTTCCCTTAGTTCTTAAAGCTAATTAGGTGTTAAATCTATTGATTGCCCACCAACGTAGGTTGCATCTAATTTAGAGAAGTAGTCGTTTCAATGCCCACCATGGCGATTACCGAATAATTAAGGGGGAATAGGGGATATGTCCGTTTAATTACGGTGTCCTACAACTGATTGATTTAAGTGGTTTAATTAATTATTAGTGTCTATGATCGATTGTGTGTGTGTGTGAATCATCTTGCTGGACCCGCCATTAGATAAATTTCGTGTTTATTTCTTGTTTAAATTTTCGTTGTCTTAGGTTTAGTTATTCCCAAAACTTGCGTGGTCGCTAACCAAAAATCTTGATTGATAGGATTTTTAAGTTTGAATTTATCCGTTCCCTGTGTTCGATACCTGTGCTATACTGTTTTAAGTTCTAGCATTTGCAGGATTTATTTGGTGTAAACAGCGATCACCATAGCTTACTATAATTGAAGAATATATTCAAGACTCAAAACCATGTTACATATTGATAGAATCCAATTTCATGTTAATGATTCACCACGATAAGAGACCTCTAAGTAGAAAGTTCGGGTTTTAGTCCATTATCGTGAAACACTCTTTATCCGTAGCTGGTCGTGATCAATTAAGAAGGCGATCGAACAGCTTATGATGGGAAGAAATTATAAGATGAGAGCCTGAAGTGCGAACCCATTAATCTAAAAGAAGTGGTCCTTATTTGATGGAAAATGGGACATGGTCCCTCCCACTCAGAGGCGGACACAAGGGGGTGCATGGGGGTACCACCGCACCCCCCAATTTGTTGTGTTATCCCATATATTAGTACATTTTCTGTCTACCTAAATAATAACCTGCACCCCCCATTTTAGATACCAACATGCAAAGCCCATTTTCTAAATAAATCAATAATAACATGCTTAATTTATTCTCTTTTTATTTCTAAATCACATGGCCCAATTTCTACTTTAATATTTATATATTAGTAAGTGGGCAGAAGTGAATGTTTAGAAATGGGTCATCAATTTTATTAAAATGTACAATTCAAAAATAGGCCCAAAGAAATTTGTTGATCTTCTTCTTTAATCCTCGTTTACATACGTAACTATTACAATTGAATTTATAACTTGACATGTAGTGACACAAATAGAGAACGAAGTCACGAACAAAACTATAACGTGAAATAGATTTCGAAAGAGATCCAGGCCTCCGTAAGATGATATGGGATTATCCGGTTGATAAAAGAGATGAGATGATGCGACGTTATCTAATAGCAGGTCCTCATCGACCAAATCCTTCTGGAAAAGTCGACAAATACAAGAGAAAGTTTTTGAGTTTTGACTCGCTATTTTTGTCGTTTTTATGGTTTTTGTATATTATTTTAGACTCATTATTTTGTCATTTGTATATGTTATAAGTATTTTTGACTTCCTTATACTTATTGTTATATTATCTTTTCTCAAAAAAAAAATTCGGGGGCGGAGCCCCCGAACCCCCGGTAAATCTCGCCCCCCCAAATCCTTAATCCTAGTTCCGCCCTTGCTCCCACTCAAGTAGAGTGGAGTGGATGACATGCATATTCTTGAACTAATGTACAGCACAAACCTTAAATTCAGAAATGTGTAACTTTCTTTCTCTCCATGCCATTATCATTTAGCGTATGTCCTACCATGAAATGGTATACCATTAGATTCACATTAATGTGGATGACAATATATGTGGATCTCTTTTTTTTATTGTACCTTATCAATGTTCATGTATAATGATACTTCTCATATTGAATCTCTTCCTTTTTCCACAGACAAGATTTTATGCAAGCAATTGTACAGTCCATTACGTGGCGTGCACTAGAGAATGCATACTTTAATTTTATTTTGGAAAATAGGGCGGATCCAAATCTGGTAGTTTCGGCAAAATGAGCTTTCCATTAAGCGTTGTCTTTGTCCACTAGGGGATGCATGTTCACTTTTATTTTATTGTGTTAGTTGAAACATTTCCCCGTTTGTCAATCTTCAGCCACTCTCCTCAACGAAGCGATTGTATTTTTAGATTAAACTTGAAGTAGTTAAACGAATATTAAGGGGAATGTCAAGTGTATACATTTCCATGTTTGAAAATGCAAAAATATACAAATTTTTCCATAAATGCAATAATATACAAATGACCATACTTCACCTCCAGTGTGTGTGCAGTGTATGTGCAGGTGTGTTGCAGTTTGTGTTGTAATCTTTTTGAATAAGTAGTCTCGAAATTAGCAAAATAAAATTTGGTGATTTTTTTTTAAAAAGCTAAAGTTATTTTTAAAAAACTTCTTTAATTGATATTTTCGTAAAACAAAAAACTTCGTTTAAATATTTTAAAAACCTGAACGAAAATTTAATATTTTTGTATATTTAATTTAATTTAACGAAAATTTAATATTTTGTTAATTTAATTTATGAATTCAATTTGAGGAAATTTTAATATTTTAGTAAATTTAATTTACGAAATTTATGCAATTTTGATAATTTAATTTAAGCAATTTTATTAATTTAATTTATGCATTTTCGTTAGACAATTTCGATAATTTATTTTTGGCAATTTCATTAATTTAATTTAGGCAATTTCGTTAATTTAATTTAGGCAATTTCATTAATTTAATTAGGAATTTTGATAATTTATCGAAAAACCGGTTTTGTTAATTAGGCAATTTTGTTAATTTAATTAGGAAATTTTGATAATTTAATTTAGGCAATTTCAATAATTTAATCAATTTCGATAATTTAATTTAGGCACCGTCCGATCGATCGGGCATAATTAAAAATATATATATATATATAAATATACATAAATTAAAAAAAAATTATTTGTGCCGATCGATCGGCACTGCCCGATCGATCGGCATAAATTAAAAAATATATATATATATATATATATATAATTATACATAAAAAAAATTTATAAGTGCCGATCGATCGGCACAAATTAAAAAATATATATATAAAATTATACATTAAAAAAAATTATATGTGCCGATCGATCGGCACTGCCCGATCGATCGGCACTTACATATATACACACACTTACACACAGCCGAAATACACATACACACATATATATATACACACACAGCGAAATCCTTCACATCGGCACACTAAATCGGCACACTCAAATCGGCACACTGAATCCGAGAAATCTATCGGCACTACTCACCTCGGAACGAATCTTCCAAACCTACTCACGTCGGCACGAATCTTCCAAACCGCTCGAAACCGCTCCTAACAATGGAAGATGTTAGTATTTATTTGAAATTAAATTAATTTTTAGATGTGAAATTAATGTATAATTACATGTTTAAAAGTGGTTTTTTATGAAATCTATATGTTGGGTATAGTGAGTATAATATAGATTTGTTTGGATTGGGTGAAAATTGGTGAAATTGAGGTAGAAATCGCCGGAAAAAAGGTTGAAATCGCGGCGGCCGTTACCTCAGCGCCGGCCGGCTCGAACCGTGCTCGGCCGTGCTCGAACCGGGTCCGACCGGTCGGCACGTGATTTTTTATGTAATTTTTTTTTTGTGAGTTTATTTTTAATTACTGTAACTGTATTAATTATAATTGTAATATATAGGTTAATTTTAAACGGTTAGCACTACGAGACGTTTCTTCGAGGATTACAATATACTATAAGCATGCTTTAGGCACTTTGATTAGAGAGAAATTATGTAGGCAGGGTGGTATGGATCTAGTCCAACGGTTTATTTGTGGTCAGTTTGGGGGCATAGTGGGTTGGCCAGATGGTAAGAATGTTGTGCGGGCTCTTCACCAGCTATTATGCTATGAGATTTCGGTACGACCTTCGGAGGTTTGGTTTAATTATGTTGGTCAGAACATCCGTTTCTCTCATCCGGAGTTTGCATTGGTTACTGGGCTCATGTTCGGCGAGTGTAGTTTTGACATGGCAGCCTCTTATCAATCTACTCAATTTGGGGTGTACAGCAGATTCAATGATGGGAGACCGATTGAAGCAAAGAACTTGTTAAGCTGGTTTACACAATATGAGCCCGGTGGCGTTTCAGATGACGACTTGATTAAGTTGTCGAATATTTTAGCTCTTTTTTTCTAGTTCTATGCTCCTGCAGACACTAAGAAAATTGATACATGGATATGGGTATTGGCTGATGATATCAACCAATGGAATGCGTTCCCATGGGGTGCTTTTACCTACGAGGCCATATTGCACTACCTCAGTTACGTACCAAATTCCTTGGACCTCGTAGGATCAAAATATAATATCTATGGGCCGATTTGGGCACTACTTGTATAATATTTGTTTACAACTTAATTATTACTAATTTCTAATTTTTTTATTTGTTTAAATAACTCGATATATTTATATTGTAATATAGGTGTGAGCATATGAGGCCATTCCTAGTTTGGGAGCTCGTTGTGCGACCCTTCTACATCCTAATGGTTTCCCTCGTTATTTACGGTGGTCATTTAATGACGCCGATCAGCGTGATATAGCTAAGTTTTTTAAGCGCCAGGTAAAAATTTTTATTATTAATTACACAATGAATATGTTATGGAGTTTCTTATTAATATTTAATGCACAAATATTATGTATTTCAGATGAGAAACTCGGTAGTGTTTGAAATGTTAGTACCGACCGAGGTTGAGGAGAGGTGTCCATATTGGCAGAGTGCAGTTGGTAGTAATGCATTTGGACTACACTTTCCTGTGCCCTTGAACCCCCTACAGTCGGCGCAATATGATCAAGATGGACAGCGTATCTTGATCAGGCGCACCGAGGAGAGCAGACGTAGTTCGAGCAGAGGAGTTATCGGTGGGGAGGAGGAGCAAGAGGAGGAGCACACTGTGGTAGATAGTAGGAGAGTTCAGAGGCGGGCCCGCCGTACACAAGCATCTTCATCAGCAGCGAGAGATGCATCAGGTAATAAACTTAAATTCACAGTAAAAAATTTCTAGTGAATTCCTCTTTTAATAATCGTCTTCTTCTTTGATAATTATTAGCCGTTGGTGAGACATCTAGTTCAAGGGACTCAAGAATAGAGGCAATGATCAGTCGATCTATTCAAGAAAATTTTGAAAGATGCGAGCAAGCTATGATGAATAGAATTGAAAGATGCGAGCAAGCTATGTTGAATAGAATTGATGATTATCATCGGATAGGTGTGAGGAGCTGCTGGATAGAAGTAATAGGCCATTTCAGTCTGGATATAGCTGGCACGCTGAGCCTACGCAGTGGCCCCAGTGGGATGAGCCCGCACCACCGACCTTTATTCAGCAGGGTCAGACTATGGATGTAGAACCTGGCGGCGAGTTGGTAAGAGAATTTTTCAATTAATTTAATTTCTTTTCCTAATTTAATAATTGTCTTTTGTAGGATATGTTTGAGCCGAGTAACTCGTTGGCTCAGAGTTTTGAGCAGTATTTGTCTAGTGAAACATTGGCCTTTCGACGTCAAGATGGTTTTCCACTTCAACGAGAATGGTTCAAGAATTTTATAAAGATTGATTCTGAAATGGATTGTGAGATTGTAAACTGCTATATGCAGTCACTGCGGGTCAGGCTAGTTCAAGGTAACCTACCCGTGACTCCAGATACCCAATACACAGTCATAGCGGACTCTACAGTCTTTGTAAGTATATTTCATATTTGAGTATTTTTTGAAAAATATGGTATTTGTTTAGTTTAATTTTATCATTGAATAATTGTTTATAGATGGGTATTATGAATGAGTGGCTCAAGCGCGTGAAGAATCCACAAAGTAATAGACACGAGAATGATAATGATTATAAATGGGTTCCTCAAGAGGAGGATGTGCAGTGCGTGAAGGGGAATCCAGAACTTGGGACAAGCAATTGGTACTCCGCCAAATATGTGAGTACTATTCATATATTTTATATATGAATAATTTTAATGTTCTAAATTATATATTTATATCTATTGTAGATCATATTTCCAATCTTGGTAGCACACCATTGGTTCGTATTGCGGTTATGTATTTCAGATTGGAAGCTCGAGATGTTTGACTCGAAAAATGAATTTAGAGATCCAAATGTATTCAATTGGCGTGTCAAATGCCTTATAGCTTTCCGGAAATTTATAGCGCGATTCTTATTGCACGGGAACTATTTGGCGTGTAATGCATATGGTTATCAATTCCCCGGAGGTCAGAGGCCCTCAGTTGTGCTTATGGATGATGAAGAGCAGTACTTGCAATTGGATCCGTATAGTTGCGGGGTATTTACATGCATGACTATAGAGCGTCTCCTCACCGGTTTTCCCACTCGGGTATGGGGTAATGAAGTGCGAAACATTAGTAAATATCGTAATTGGATTGCTGTAAAATGTTTTGAAATGTGTGATATTGCTTGAATTTTATGTATGAATTAAATGTATCGTAATGTAATGTAATTGAATTTTAGTAAATATCCTCACCGATTTTCCCTTTTTTTTTCAACCGATCGGCACATGTTAAAAATTATGGAAAATTACGAGACATGTTAAAAATATATATATATATATATATATATATATATATATATATATATATATATATATATGGTCCGATCGATCGGACAAGGCCGATCGATCGGACCATATTTAATAAATTTTTTTAATTACTGATATTAAAAATATATGGTCCGATCGATCGGACAAGGCCGATCGATCGGACCATATATTTTTTTTAAATGTTAAAAAAATAAAAATTAAATAAATAAATAAATAAAAAATAAAAAAAAATAAATAAATAATAAATAAATAAATTACTGACATATTTAATTTTTTTTTAATAAATATATGGTCCGATCGATCAGACAAGGCCGATCGATCGGACCATATTTTATTTTATTTTTAAATTACGGATGTTATTAATAATCAAAATTATACTTAAAAAATCAATATAATTGAAATAAACTCTTAAAAAATTTTAAATTTTAAAATAAAAATTTGATAATAAATATTTCAGGGGAATATTATGAAATGGTCTAATAAAGCTTTATATATATCTATACATTAGCAAAATTAAACATGAATCAGCCTTGAATGATAGAAGTAGTTATGACTTTATACAAACAATGAACTCATTTTTCGAAATATAAGAAGAGGTCGAAAGTTTTTTTTTTAATTATGTCTCTATTATTATATTTCAAAGTTATTCATGATATCCTCAATATCCTCTTCGTATATCAATTTTCGTTGCTCGAATTCGATGTTTTGAGGGTTTAGAGGAATAGTATTTGGGGTTTTGATCAAGGGGTTTGAGGGTTTAGAGGAATAGTATTTGGGCTTTTGATGAATAGTAGTTGGGGTATCCCTTAATCATCCTATCGGTCGGATTGTGTATACAGCTGTCGGCACGAATAGTTTTGTAGTCAAATTTCAAGAAAATAATATACTTTGTGACGGTATCCACAGTATCACGATTGTTTTGATTTTTTTTTAAATTACGTTAAAAAATAAATAAATAAATATATGGTCCGATCGATCGGACAAGGCCGATCGATCGGACCATATTTGAATTTTTTTTTAATTACTGATGTTAAAAAATAAATAAATAAATATATGGTCCGATCGATCGAACAAGGCCGATCGATCGGACCATATTTTTTTTTAAAAAAATTATTAAGGTTTATACGCTTTTTAATTTAGGGTTAATACGCTATTTAATTTAGGGTTTATACGCTATTTAATTTAGGGTTTTGTCAATTAAGGCCATACCGAATTAGGGTTTCAGCAATTTAGGGTTGCAATTTAGCGTTTCAACAATTTAGGGCTTCAGCAATTTAATTTAGGGTTTCGTTATTTAATTAAGGATTTAGTCAATTATATCACTTTTCGTTAAACAAACTTCATACTTCAAATAATATATAGAAAATAAACTAGAACTAAGACACCACAAATTTAATCTTGTGTCTCCCTCTCTGAACATGTCCTCCTTGTGTGGCCTCTTTCGTGACAAACACCACACTTTCTGCTACGACCTTGAGTTGAGCTTGTGGAGGCCTCCGCTCCCGATCGGTAACGTCTCTGCTTTGGGCGACCGGCCTGACGCTTCGCTAGGGGTGGTAACAGTGGATATGCATCTCAAATATGGTCAGGAATGGTCCAAAGCTCCAATGCAGGTAACGAATTAAAGTGGTGTTCGTAAATATCCCTGTGGTTGCTTGTAGTTTACATACTGTGGACGTAGTTGTAAAATTGGTCTCCGCTCTCCCTGTCAGCGATAACATGTTTGTAAAACAAAAATGTGTTAGATATATAATAAGTGATTAATAAGTGTAAAAGAATTCATACAGAATCGCAGCGGCAGCGTGGGAGCATGGTATTAGGTCCATATCAAATTCGTGACACGTGCACGTTTGATTCTCCAAATCCACCTTATAGTTGTGATTTCTCCCGTCGTTGACTTTGTATCTTCCTCTGGCGGTTAAGGTGACAGTATATGAGCGTGCAAGGTCAATCTGCGCGCTTAACTTCCTCTTCGCAACGTCCACCAACGGATGGCTATTCTCACTCAGCAGTTGACGCCTTTCATCCCACCATGACTCCATAATTGCTTGTATCGTGTCTATCATCGAGCAAATCGGCAATCGACGGGCCCACAAAAGTCTTCTGTTGAAAGACTCGACACAATTTGATGATAGAAAGTGTAGCGACGCCGCGGACATTACGACCGTGCCCAACGTTCGGGACCAACCTCTATCAGCTTGTTGTATGCTCCTTCACTCGCCACGAGGATTGATGCCATGTACTTCCTAAAGTCCAACTCACGGTATGCAGTGGCTGCCTGACGGAACATGTAGGGTACTTCATTCTTGTAAGAAGTGAGCTTGTTATTAAGATGGACGTTGCAAAGGCAGTGAGGAACTCCAGGAAATACTGCTTCGACAACATTTTTAATACTGACGTGCTGGTCAGACACGATCAGTAGGTCGCCGCTCGAACCGTACACTCGCTCAAGATTCTGTAGAAACCACGCCCATGAGTCATTGTTCTCAATTGGTCCAATGCCAATGGCGAGCGGTACAAGCTGTTCGTTGCAGTCTTTAGTAACTGCAGCAAAGAGAATGCCGGTATTCTTTTCCTTCAGGTGAGTTCCATCAACTACAATCACCTTCCTCAAATGCCACATAAATGCGGGGATGCACTGGCCCCATGCAACAAACGCGTACTCGAACCTCCCGTCGCTGTCGGCACGAAGATTAGTTACCGTTCCGGGGTTTACCTGCTTCAACATGTGCAAATATCGAGGGAGCATCTTGTACGAGTCTTCGTGACTCCCATAAATCAATTGAATCACATTGTTTCTAGCACGCAGGGCCTTATAACACTCCACCTTTGTTGGATATGAGTCAGTAGATTGATACTCAGCTGTTCTAGGGTTAAAAGAAATTGGGGGAAATCATAGTAGTACTATAGAATTGAAGATCCCAAAACCGAGCTGATATCAGTAGATTAGTGTGTCGATAGGATTAGCTGATGTATAGGTTAGACTTGATGTTTTGTTTATTGTTTTTGTCTAAGTCCTGTACGGGGTAGTTGTTGGACTGATCTTCTGCTGAAGATACTTTTCAGAACCCCATGTCATCAGTGTAATCGCTTGCGTTCTTCGTCAGAAGCTGAATGCTAAAACTTCGATGGAGACGGCGCATCGCCTTACCCGATCTCGGTAGAAGACATTATCAGCCGATGGTCATCGGCGGAAGAACCTATGCAAGCACAATACCTTCGCAATCGACCAACCGACTATCGAAGCTCACTTCATCGGTCGACGACTCGACCGAAGAAGACAGAGACGTATTCGCCCATCGTACCCCGACGTAAAAGCGACCCCGCACCTGAAGTCTTTTCGAATAGTTCGGACAGAAGACATACGAGGTTGTTTGAACGGTCAACTCGACACTCTCACCAACTACAAACCTCGACCAATGAGAAGCCGACAACGCTTACCTACTCTACAAGAAAGTCTGCTCTCATGAACAGCCGCATTAACCGCCCCGCCGCAACTAGCTCGAATTTATGGCCGTTTTCTTTAGAGGCTTGTGACACGTGGCATCGTCGTCTCCAACGGATATATGCCACAACTCACAGCTATAAATAGAGAAGGATTTGAAGATTTCGAAACACAGAGGAATATACGCGAAATCAAGGGAAACGCTCTAGAACCTTCAAGCTTATCCAGAGACGAACTAGTTTTCATAGAACACTTCTTGTAGTTCATCTCTCTAGAGCTCTTTGATCCCTTTCTTCTCTAAACTAAGCTCATTGCCAGATTCATAGCTTAGATTCGAAGGAGTTCACACTTAGTGAATCGTTCTTGTTGTAAGAACTCCTTCTCAGTTGGAGAATATTCCCTCCCTTCTAAACTTAGGTTTGGATTGTAAAAGTCGCTAAGGACTATAACTTAGAAGGATCTGTCCTGCGTACAGTTTCCTTGCTGAGACTTGCTCAGATTAATCAACAAGTTTCTCCTGCTGAGTTCAGGACCGTGGACGTAGGATCTGTTATCCGAACCACGTTAAAAATCGCTTGTGTTATTTACTGTTTTATCGCATTGCATTTAACCCTGTTTTAAATCATCGGCTTGCATAAAACGTATCTTAAAAAAGCGCACACCAAAAGACTTTACATTGCGAAAACACGTTTTCAAAAGAGACGACTCCGGGCCTAACACTTATCCGCACTACAGTCTCCGACTGAGTTTCGTAATACTGACATCAGTCAGTAGAAGAGCTCAGAAGCTGACTCACTTTGACCCCAGTGATCGAAGGCTTACTTGGCACTGTTCATCGATTGCAAACATCGGCTTCACTGACCTTCACCGAGAAAAAGAAACGAGCTCGTGTGTATTCACCCCCCCCTCTACACACGACTTTTCGTCTCCGGACCAACAATTGGTATCAGAGCACAAGGTGTTCAACTGATCGCCGGTTCTGCAATACTGGTCCTCTCGAACTGATCCCGAAAATGTTTTCTCTACACAAGCATCTCTTCATCTCATCCCTATACTCGTTGCAACATGTCTGATATGTCAGGTATTCGGATGGTGCCGATGTTCTCCGTTGAAAATTATACGGTTTGGCGCGTGCGTATGGAGGCACATCTCACGTCACTCCACGACAGCATGGCGGATGTTCTTGAAACAGGACCCATAATCCCCATGATCGACAGCGTCGTATTTGCTGCTGGAGAAGGCGTAGGAGCACAGACAGGTGCAAAGATTCCCAAAGACAAATCTGCCTTCACACCCGAAGAGAAAAAGCCTGCACAATCTAGGCCGAGTGGCACGAAACGCTATACCGACTACGCTCGGTGACTCACACCTCGACAGAGTGCAAGATTGTAAGACAAAGAAAAGAGCTATGGGATGCTCCGGCGCATCGAGCCGAGGGAACCCTTCAGATTAAGGAGAACAAGCTCGAACTAGAGCTTCAGAAGTTCGACGCCCTTACTATGGAGCCAAATGAGACGATTGACGAGCTCAGTGTTAGATTCACAAACCAAGTCAACGTCATCAATGGGCTGGGGAGGATGTTCACCAATAAAGAGATGAACACCAAGATCTTAAGAGCGTTACCTCGACAGAAGTGGCTTCCATTTGCTACTTATCTAAGACGTTCTGATCTAAATTCTCTAACTCCTGATGTTATCTTTTCAGAACTAAAAACGGAGGAATTTGAGCATAGCCTACCCCAGAGATGCTCCAGTGCTCCAGCTGACACCCACATTGATCATGCCTTCAAGGCAAATCACAAGAAAGCGGAAACAAAAATACTTCATCAAGCAAGGCGTGCTTGGTGAAACAAAGTCATCTGAAATATCTGCTGCTGATCAGCTCGCGCTGATGGCTCTCAAATACCAAAGAGAAAAAGAGAGAGTCAGGAAGCTAAAGAAGTATCACAGAGATTCACCATCAGGTAAGAAAGATTATCAAAAAAGGGAAGAATCTAATTCTACACCTGAATGCAGGAAAACAGAGCATAAAGCTGCTAGTCCTTCAAAGGACTCGGTCGGAAAAAAAAGCAAACGGCAAAGTCTCTACATGCTATAACCGCAAAAAGGAGGGACATTATCGCACGATCGTCCCGAACCCTCACCGCTCAAAGAGCGAACGGCAGCCGAAGAGAAAAATTCGCCAAACGAAGGCAGGCCTACATAGCCGGAGAGATATCCGACAACTCAATTGAAGAGGATACTTTCATGTATTCCTCTAAAGACGAGCCGCATTCGTCGCAGTTGAGGAAACAAATACAAGTCCTGAAGAGTCAGCCGAATACTGCTTGATGGCAGGAGAAGAGACTGAGGTAAACTCTAAACCTAAAACAACCTCTTCTTCACATAGCACACACGACACATGTTCTGTCACAGATGATCCTCTAGACGTTGTGCAAGCGTATGATGAACTACTAGATGAGCAGATTCAGCTGAGCAGAGAGTTCAGCAGAACGATTCAGGAACTTGAACAGGTAAAGACTGAAAATCAGAGACTTTCTTCTGATTGTCAGGTCTCTACTTGCTGACTGATAGGTTCGTCAGAGGGAAAGTACAAACTGCTGTCACTCCACCTCAGGCGAAGAACAAACAGAAAATTATTGCACCTCAGTCGAGCAACCAGAAGAAGCAGCGGACCAATGGTTCCAGCCCCAGGACACCACGATCAAACTCAGGGGAACCAAGAAGGTCAGATGGGCAGAACAGTATAGAGAACCACTGTATGAGCATCCGGCTCAGTACGGTTCATGCTACTATGAGCCCAGGGTCAGGAGAAGCGCTAAGACTCAGAAGAAGAAAGCTCCTGAACCCAAAGTCAACAAGAAGTCAATATCTCCAAGTCCTAAAGAGAGAGAAGCTGACAAGGTTCAGAAGAAGAAGTCTCAGACTTCTAAGGTTCCTAGGCAGATCTGGGTTCCGAAATCACCCACTAACCTGTAAGGACCCAACTGAACCAAAGGGTACCTAAAAATGTTTCTGTTTTGCAGGTGCATAAGGACCCTTGGATAGTGGATAGCGGCTGCTCGAGACACATGACACATCAGAAGAGCCTGCTGACCAACTACGTACAAGAAGATGGTCCCAAAATTGAGTTTGGTGACAACTCCAAAGGCTACACAAGGGGATATGGAACACTGAACATTGGGACTGCCTCGGCTCAAGAGTAACATATGTTGAAGGACTTCAACATAATCTCCTTCTCGTCACCAATTCGTGATAATCTTAACGAGTTATCTTTGACGCCGGTTTCGTGATGTTGTTGACAAATCTACGGGGAAAACAAGTGTTGTCGGGCTCGCGGAAGAAAAACATCTATGTTGCAAACCGGAAAACCGCAGAACCCGAGGCTTGCTTGCTTGCACGTACTAAATCAAGTGACAAGTCAGTGGCTATGGCACAAGAGACTCGGCCACTCCGAACTTCAAGACTATGAACAAGCTCGCAAAGAACTCTAAAGTCGAGGATCGCCCAAGGAATCTTTTATCAAAGATAGAAATTGTGAAGCATGCCTGAAGGGAAAGCAGACAAAGAAGAGCAATCCACCTATTCCTTCACCTTCCACTGATGGAATCCTTCAGCTGCTCCACATGGATCTTTTCGGGCCAGTCTCTCCAGTGACTATAAGAGGCAAGAAGTATACCCTAGTCGTCATAGACGACTACTCGAGATATACTTGGGTCATCTTCATCGCCAATAAGTCTGATGTTCAGACTGAGCTGCCTAATCTACTGAAAAAGCTCAGTGTGGAAAAGGACATCAAGATACAGAGGATACGCTCAGACAGAGGAACAGAGTTTCTGAACTCAGTAGTTAAAAACTACTGCGATAAAGAGGGAATTCAGCACGAGACATCAGCTGCACGCACCCCTCAGCAGAACGGACTTGCTGAACGAAAGAACATAACACTCAAAGAACCAGCAAGAACGCTCCTAGTAGACTCTGGACTACCCTCAAAGTTTTGGGCAGATGCTACTGACACAGCCTGCTACACTCAGAACCGCTCACTGCTTACAATGCAACACATGAAGACGCCTTACGAACTGTGGAAAGGGAGAATTCCTTCTATTTCTCATTTCCATATTTTTGGCTGTCCTTGCTTTATCCACAATAATGGGAAAGATCAGTTGAAAGTCTTTGACATCAAATCTGATCAAGGAGTATTCTTAGGATACTCTCGGGTCAGCAAAGCATTCAGAGTCTTTAACTATCGGACTCTTTGCGTGGAGGAAAGCCCTCATGTTGTTTTTGATGAGTTTGTTACTGAGGACAGGAAAGATACTGAGCCAAACACTGAAGATGTCAGCAGCAAGCTACAGGATCTCGGACTGATTGATAAAGCTGAGAAGATCCAGCATTGTTGGGATGATGAGTCAGACGATGATGAAATTCAGACTCGATCAACAAGCAATGTAGGCGACCTAGTTGATTCTCCAGAACAGAATCAATAACAGGTAACAACGGTCGATGAGGAAGCCCCCGTGGTAACTGAGACCTCTACTGAGAATATAAACTCAGGGGAAACGTTAAATGTTCCTGAGCTAAATGGCCCTGAACCTGGAAACTCAGTAGATCCTAATCTTCTTACTGAATTGCTTCGATCACGTAACAAAGACTATCGAAATGCCTAATACTCCTACTGACTGTGCAGAAGTAGTATCAGAAGAAGAAGCCCGACTCAGACGCTCGTGGCTCGATGTTCATTCTTCAGATCTAATCATTGGAGATCCGTCAGCTACTATAAGGACAAGATCAAGATTAAGTCAAGGCGAAAGCTCACTTTAATCTTGTTTTCTGTCTACAGATGAACCTCAATCGATAGAGGATGCACTTAAAGATACTGACTGGGTCATAGCCATGCAAGAAGAGCTGAACCAATTCGTGCGAAATGAAGTATGTGAGCTTGTTGACAGACCTAGACATCAGCACGTGATCGGAACAAAGTGGGTCTTCAAGAACAAGCGAGATGAAAACAATGTCATTGTCAGAAATAAAGCTCGACTAGTTGCAAAAGGTTACAGTCAAGCTGAAGGAATTGACTTTGATGAAACATTCGCTCCAGTCGCCAGATTGGAAGCCATTCGTCTTTTCCTATCATATGCAACACATCAAGGTTTTAAAGTATATCAGATGGATGTGAAGTCAGCTTTTCTGAACGGCGCATCGAAGGAAGAAGTCTACGTTGAACAACCACCGGCTTTCAGCAGGGACATCGAGTGTACGAGACTTTAGGAAAGCTCAGATGGGTTAAAACAAGCACCCGGGGCTTGGTATGATACCCTATCGGACTTTCTACTTGGAAAGGTTTTCGAAGGGGACGAGATCGCACTCTATTCAAAGCATAAAGTCGGAAGATGACATTCTACCGGTGCAAATCTACGTGGACGACATCATTTTCGGCTGCATAAACGAAGTCATATGTTAGCAGTTTGAGAAAATGATGAAGGAGAAATTCGAGATGTCTATGATGGGAGAGATGAATTATTTCCTTGGATTTCAAGTAAAGTAATCAGTGAAGGAATTTTCATCAATCGGGCCAAATACACTCGAGATCTTCTCAAAAGATTCGGCCGTGATTCCAAAGAAGCCGCCAAGATCCCCATGAACACAAACTTTAAAATCGATCTAGACAATGAGGGAGCTTACGTTAACTCTACCGATTATAGAGCTATTATTGGTTCTTTACTTTATTTAACAGACTAGCCGACCGACATAACTTATGCTTGTAGGTGTATGAGCAAGATTTCGGTGCGAATCCCAAGCGAAGTCATCTAGACTCGGCGAAGAAGATTCTGCGATATCTAAGAGGAACACCCGATCTTTGGGTTATGGTATCCCTGGCGATGATAATCTAACACTAACAAAGTTATTCGATGCCGATTATGCGAGATGCGGGATAGATCGAAAATTAACTTCCCGAACATGTCAATTCCTAGGCAAAGCAAGTCGATATCGTGGTTTTCAAAGAAACAGCACTTAGTAGCTACGTCCACTACTGAAGCTAAGTACATGGCTGCAGGAAGTTGCTGTGCCCGCATCCTTTGGCTTCGACAACAATTGAGAGATTATGGTATAACTCGGGATGAAGTGCCCATCTACCGTGACTCCACCGGTCAGGCAATAGCTATAACTCAGAACCCAGTTCTGCATACAAGATGCAAGCACGTGGATATTCGACATCACTTCATCAGAGACCATGTCGAGAAGAAGGACATCAGAATGGAGAAAATCCATACTGATAAGCAAAGGGCTGACATACTGACCAAGCCACTAGCCGAGAACGAGTTCGAGAGAACTATCGGTTGAGCTAGGTGCGCTAGATCCTACCGAGACAAGTCAAGAGAAGCCAACTACCGATAATGATATACTTAGCAACAATTGGTATCAGTATGGAATCAGCACGACAGGTCAGAAAACTTAGTACAGTGACTCAGTTGGGAGATGCACACTGTACACAGCAAGGGGGAACATGGTCATCAGCACAACCATCCTCCTGATAAATGATGGTAACCAGCTGATAAGTTCAGCTGAAGAGGTTTGCGTAGTATCGTTACTTAAATTGTTCGAAGCATGCCGCATTTAATGCATCGGCCGCTTACATTCGGTTGTTAAGGAGCATTTATTTCTTACCATTTATTATGTTTAAGGTTTAAGGGAAGGTCAGCAGGACCCTTCGCCTGTGTAATTAATGCTCTCTGTCGCGCATGTAATGCATGTCTTCTCACTTACCTTTATTACGTATATCTATAGTATTAGCGGCTAAGTAATCATACCCTCTATATCATTCAATCTTAGACGTCCATCGATTTTGAAAGATTAAATTTGAACCATAGGATTCAAACTGAAGATCAAATCAACTAATACAAAATCTTTTCAACTTCGATTACTCCTCACTTTTCGCCATTCTCATATCTTAGAGCTTTTTCTTAGCGATTCAGTTATCTTCCTTACATCCTCATTCAAACTGCATTGCTATATCTCCTTTCAAGCTCTATTTCACGGTAATGTATTACTATCCGCTGATAGTTACTAACTTACTCTATTTTCAAGTGCTAACAATTTGTTTTGCAGATTTCGATGGCGGTAATACAGACACCCGAGAATTTGGTTGAGATCATGACCGTTCGGACTCGGTTTGAGCCGAGCGATGGCCTTCCGGCGAGTGGACCTTTCATATTTGGAGCCGGTGTTTGATGCCCTTGAGAAGTCAGGGCTGGCTACGCTTGTAACGAAGCACCCCCGTGCTCATCTGCCGAGACAAGTTGTGGAGGCTTATTTCAATTGGAAATCATTAGCCTCAGGAGGAGAAGAGGCATCCTTTGGATACAGTCGGGAAGTGGCCCCGAACAAGTGGAGGGAGACTACGCATTCTTTTAATATATCAGAGGCTTTGGTCCTCGCCTTCAACCTCCCTTCAGCTGGTATTTCTCCCATTGGTTATAAGGAGAGGGAGATAAATAACTACGTGAAGAAATTCTGTGGACGCAGCGACCTTGTATTCAAGACTGCGTTGCCGAGGAATCTGTTGCTACCTCAGTACAGAGGTTTAGCGTATGTGGTATCCCACATCCTGACGAGCTCAGCTGGATCGTACGATCAGCTTTCTAAGCCGAGGATACAACTCATGATGGCTATCGATGATGGGGTACAAGTGAACTGGGCAGATTATTATACTACTCACCGAAAGCCCGACCACGAAGTTCACAACTTTGCCTACTGGTGAGAGGCGGATGGCCAGTACAGGCAAGCTTCTATTCGGCACAAAGATGTCGGTGCTGATAGAAAGCGTGGTTCAAAGGAACTCAGCATTTGAGGACTCCAAGTTGTTCGACACCAAGCTGATAAAATTCCAAGCTAAGGCTGGAACAGAGAAGTCAATTGGCAAAGGGCCGCCGGAGCCGAAGAGAGCAGCTCCTGCCTTGCCCGCTCACGTTGAAATTCCCAAGAGGAGGAGGCTAAATAAGCCACGACCTGCTGAGGTCACTGTGGCTCAGCCACTGACAGTTGTAGAGCCAACCCCTCCTCCACCTCAAGAAGAGCCACCCTTGGACTCCGATACTGGAATAGAAGGAGCTACGATCAAGGACAAGGTCCAAGTGATCAGCTCAGAAGAGACCGAGTCAGAAGATAGGGAACCGACTGCGGAGACTGCTACTGAGTGGATAACAATTGATACCACTCGACTGCGTGCTGCAGCTGAGATTCAGCGAGAGATACCAGAAATAGCTGAGCATGCAGATCTCGTTGAGATTGCAGTAAGGACAAGAGCACAGATGCTCTTAAGATTTTTGAACTGGGACATACTGATCGATTTTGCCAAATCCCAGCAGTCACCAGATGAGCTACTGACAGAGGAGCAAGAGCTCCAAGCCAAGATTGGATTCGGAGAGCTAGCTGATGTGGCATCCTTCAAAGATTTGAGAGCTGCAATGCTCTATTTACTGAGCTTGAGAGCTCCGACTGAAACAGCTCCGCCCCCATCTCCACCTTCTGATAAAGGTGATAATGATGATCAAGATGAGGAGATCGATGGCAAACCCAAGGAAGCAGACCAGGGAGAATCTGCAGAGGGACAAACTCCCCAAGAGAAGAGCCCAACACCACCCATAGTCACATCCGGTGAGGCTACAACTGCTCCGAAGTACAGTAGGGAACAGTTGATCTCGTTCTCTGAGCAGAGGCTCGGAACCAGCTCTTATCAAATACAACCCATCGGTTCCGTGTCCTCACATTCTGTCAACAGGGCTATCAAACGCCAAGGTGAGAAAAATCGACTCCTAGCAAAAGATGTTCATTTCAAATGGGAGAAGTACACCAAGGCTCAGAACGAAGCTCTAAGTAAGTTGGCCGCCGACATCTCAATTCCTAAAGAGGCTTCTCAGCCAGATTTCAAGGAGATAGTTGAGCAGGCCCTAAGTGCTCAAAAGGCCGATTTAACAGCACAGAGTCAGCAGCTGCTTGCCGCTCAGCATAAAACTTTCTCGGAGCAGCTGACTCAGGCCATGGAAACAGTTCAAGGCTTCATAGATGAGAGAAACAAGATAGCAACTGTTTCTCTTCAAACGACCATCAAGCAACAGTGAGGCCTTAAAAGCCATTCGAACGAAATAACGAGAATCAAATGATCAAGCTCTGCTGAAACTCCGTCGAGAGTCGGCCGCTCGATTGAAGAAATCTAGAGCCGATCGGGAGAAAGACTGGGAAAACTACCGCAACTTGGTCGCTGATTTTGATAACACGATTACCCGGATCAAAGATTCTGCGCACAATCTGGAGCGGGGACGTAAAAGCTATCCGCACCTCCCCGGCAAATATTGCCGATGCCAAAAAAGGGGGAAGATATTGTGAAAGATGAACCCGATACGGATACGGCGACGTCCGGATCCTTAAGGGACGAGGCTCGGGAGGCGGGACCCTCCTCGGCCAGCAGAGCCCTCACCGCAGAGATTCAGGGGGAACAGGCTCGGAGGCGGGACCATCTACTCGTAAAGGTACATCTATCGAGGTCCTTCTCTTTGATTTTCCACTACAAGCCACCCCCATCTCCTCTTCACCTGCACACATAGACGATATCACTCAATTCCTTGAAGAACCAGATGAAGAAGAAGAGTCTCAACAGCTGCCGCAGAGGTCGGGGAAGGAAATCGCTATCGAATCCACTACTCCTTCCTCCCCGGTCAAGAAGTTTAAATCAAAAGTGGAGCAAGAGGCATTCGACCTCGGGAATAGCCCAAGAGCCGCAAGACAAGTCTGGACCGGGAGCGTCGGCTAGAGGAGGCGACTAAAGCGAGAAAAAAAGCCTAAGGGCAAAGTCGTCGGGGGCAAAGGAAAGAGAAAGGTCATTAATACGGTCGAAGAGCAAAAGAAGAAAGCCCAAGAAGATTTTGCTAAGGCTCTTCCGATCGAAATCAAAGCTACTTGCTCGTAGTATTCCCGTATCTACTCTTACACCCGAGCGGATAGCGTAAGAACAAGCGACCCGGGAGGCGACGCCGCAAGGACCGAGTCTCGGACGAGGAGACACTAGAGCGGCCGCTCTCCGTGAGAAGAAAAGGATGGCTGACCTGGCAAGAATGAAAAGCCTATCTGGATAAGCCAAGCCGATCCAAGAAAACAGATACCCCGAGGATCGAGGAACCAGGAGGACTACTATCAAAACTCCTCGTATGAAGCTGATTCCTGCACCTCATGTAGACAAATGGGTACCTGCTGATCTGAATGATCAATGGGAGACTCTCAAAGAAATGTTTGTTAAAAATCTATATGTATGGGGCTTCTATCCGAAAGACATTCCGGCTGATCAACTGTTCGAAGAGTGTTTTAATGAAGTCTTTCCAGAACTCGGAGAACGGTTGCTGCCTATCATGAAAGAACTGAACATTCCTGTGAAAGCACCTGCATTCAGAAGATATCCTCCTCCCATGACTGCTAAAGGCATTATCATCACAAAGTCTATCGAAGAAGTAATCGAATCTGCAGCCTATCAGCATGAGTTACATCCGCATAGACTAGAAGATCAAGAGGAAATCCAGGTTTTGCGCAAAAGGATTTATAAATTTTACTGCCTGGACCCTCCAGCTGATCGCTCGGTGGATTTCAAGAAGAAGACTCAGAGCTTCAGACGACAGCAGTGATTTCTCCTCTTTGTTTTTGATAATTCTTTATAATAGCATAGGAACCTGTACTTTGACGATCTATATTTAAGAGTTCCTATCGCTTGCTAGACAATCGCTCATTGTCTTTAAGCTTTTTAGTGTCATGTTTTCACGACTGATCACCAAGTGATCTGACACACACTCAAATCAGTTTCTCTGATCTTGCCTTTCTCTCACCTGCTGAAGATCATTTACTATTATCAGTTTTTCCTCAGATGCTTTAAGGGGGAAATTGTTGTCAGTAGGACAGTATCTTTAATAGATGTTAGAGTATAGAGGTTTTGGCATCATCAATTAGGGGGAAATTGTTGGTTATGAGTCAGTAGATTGATACTCAGCTGTTCTAAGGTTAAAAGAAATTGGGGGAAATCATAGTAGTACTATCGAATTGAAGATCCCAAAACCGAGCTGATATCAGTAGATTAGTGTGTCGATAGGATTAGTTGATGTATAGGTTAGACTTGATGTTTTGTTTATTATTTTTGTCTAAGTCCTGTACGGGGTAGTTGTTGGACTGATCTTCTGCTGAAGATACTTTTCAGAACCCCATGTCATCAGTGTAATCGCTTGCGTTCTTCGTCGAAGCCGAATGCTAAAACTTCGCTGGAGACAGACGCATCGCCTTACCCGATCTCGGTAGAAGACATTATCAGCCGATGGTCATCGGCGGAAGAACCTATGCAAGCACAATACCTTCGCAGATCGACCAACCGACTATCGAAGCTCACTTCATCGGTCCGACGACTCGACCGAAGAAGACAGAGACGTATTCGCCCATCGTACCCGACGTAAAAGCGACCCCCGCACCTGAAGTCTTTTCGAATAGTTCAGCAGAAGACATACGAGGTTGTTTGAACGGTCAACTCTGACACTCTCACCAACTACAAACCTCGACCAATGAGAAGCCGACAACGCTTACCTACTCTACAGTAAAGCTACTCTCATGAACAGTGCATTAACTGCCCTGCTGCAACTAGCTCGAATTTATGGCCGTTTTCTTTGGAGGCTTGTGACACGTGGCATCGTCGTCTCCAACGGACATATGCCACAACTCACAGCTATAAATAGAGAAGGATTTGAAGATTTCGAAACACAGAGGAATATACGCGAAATCAAGGGAAACGCTCTAGAACCTTCAAGCTTATCCAGAGACGAACTAGTTTTCATAGAACACTTCTTGTAGTTCATCTCTCTAGAGCTCTTTGATCCCTTTCTTCTCTAAACTAAGCTCATTGCCAGATTCATAGCTTAGATTCGAAGGAGTTCACACTTAGTGAATCGTTCTTGTTGTAAGAACTCCTTCTCAGTTGGAGAATATTCCCTCCCTTCTAAACTTAGGTTTGGATTGTAAAAGTCGCTAAGGACTATAACTTAGAAGGATCCGTCCCGCGTACGGTTTCCTTGCTTCGAGACTTGCTCGGATTAATCAACAAGTTTCTCCCTGCCGAGTTCGGGACCGTGGACGTAGGATCTGTTATCCGAACCACGTTAAAAATCGCTTGTGTTATTTACTGTTTTATCGCATTGCATTTAACCCTGTTTTAAATCATCAGCTTGCATAAAACGTATCTTAAAAAGCGCACAGCCAAAAGACTTTACATTGCGAAAACACGTTTTCAAAAGAGACGACTCCGGGCCTAACACTTATCCGCACTACGCCTCCGACCGAGTTTCGTAATACCGACATCGCCGTAGAAGAGCTCGAAGCCGACTCACTTTGACCCCCAGTGATCGAAGGCTTACTTGGCCTTCGTTCATCGATTGCAAACATCGCCTTCAGCTGACCTTCACTGAGAAAAAGAAACAGAGCTCAGGTGTATTCGCCCCCCCTCTACACCTGACTTTTCGTCTCCGGACCAACAACCTTCACACCAAATTTCAGACGCATCTCATTGATCATGTCTCGAGGTCACAACATCGTTCCCTCCATACGCATTCTTTGCCCAAAATATGCTCCGATAGTCTTCGCAGTAACAGTGATCGGTCCGGCATTATCAAAGTCGTACTGACATCTGTGCTCCGGCACAAAATCGTAAATTGTCCAATACATACCATTATGTCGTGCACGTACTACGAATGGACAAAGATCGCCCAAACGTACATTCAAACCACCGATACTGAGGACTTGCCCTCTTCACTTTATAAGACCGTCGACACTCTAAATGCCAGAGACCAACGGCTATTGTTAGGGCGTCCTTCTTCCAAAAGATGTTGCCGTTTCCGAGAATGCCCTCTTCAATCTTCTCTATATCATACAACCAATGACACCTGCTTGACCTGGCGGAATAATTGGCACTAGCCAATTTCTGACTTCGTCGACAACTTCATTATCTTCGTCTTGTAGGGCAACCGCTCTGTTCTATGGCTGCTCTAGAAGTGTCATTAGCCGGTTTAAACCGTCTTCCCCACGAATCCATGATGCAAACTCATACATGGTTCCATAAAAGTTTTTAGCGACAACATGTTCGTCTTCCTCATCCTCTTCCTCTTCCTCTGCCGTATAATCCTCGTCATACGTATCATCATCATCATCGTTATTATCATCCGCACCTTGATCCTGCTGTTCTGCTTCTTCTTGCTCCTCTTGTTGCTCTTCTTCTTCTTGCTCCGGTTGTTGTTCTTGCCTTCCAAACTCATATGCAGCTCCGCTTTGACCATATGCATCACCAAAAATATCTGGAAAACTAAATTGGTAATCAAATGAAGGGACGTAATGTCCTTGTTGTGATGTTCCGGCACAATCAGCCGTCAAAACGACGCAAACAGTTGGATCGGCCTCTAAGTTGATAAGTCGAACAAAGTCATCATCCGTCATCATTAATGACTTAATCAACTTTCCAGATCGAGCATGCTCCAACGAATAAAGCGCATAGGGGGTAAGCCGTGAGTTAATTTGTGTACGGGCTTCGATGCTTGCTCTTAAGGATAACAATGTTAATTGGTCGGTCCGAAGTGGGGCAAGCTGTTCATCCCCACCTTTGTAATCTGAACCCAAGAAACAACCTCCATACTTTACAGTTACACGTGTCCAGGTAGACATCTGGAAAGAATTAAAAAAGAAAAAAGTATCTTAGTACTCCGCAAAACCAGACTTAGTACTCCGTAAACAACACATAAGATAAGCTAACATGCGGAGAGCAAAGATTATACGTGAATTTAAAAAATATATTAAAAAGTAATTATAGTAATTTATTCGTAATTGTATGTGTAATCAAGCATAGATATTTACTCCTCAAATCAAGCAAAATCAAGCAAAGATATTTTATAACTAATAATACATATATATTTACTCCTCAAATCAAGCAAAATCAAGCAAAAAAGTTCGTTCAAATCAAGCATAGATATTTACCCTCAAATAAAGCAAAAATCATACGTATATATTTACCTAAAATCATACGTATATATTTACCCCTCAAATCAAGGAAAATCATACGCCCTCAAAATAATACATAGATATTTACCTAAAATCAAGCAACAAATATAACAATTTATGGAATAGGTTTACCTTTAAAATTGTTTCACACTCTCGCTCCCTCGCTCTCGTTCTCTCTCGCATTTAAAGGACCCTCGCTCCCTCCCTCTCGTTCTCTGAAATAAAATTCTCGCTCTCTCGCACCCTCGCTGTCTTGCTCTCCTTGTTATAGAGTTCAATTTTTTGCATGTGAAAATAATCATGGAAGAGTATAACTGTGTTGCATGTGAAGAGGAAAAGAATCAGATTCATCCTACTGTGTATAGAGTTCAGTTTTTTCTGCATCTATTGTTGCATGTGACTAGGTAAAAAGGTAAGTGAATATATTTCCAGATTTTTTTTCTGATTAAAGTAGTAAGAGAGAATGTTAAATAAGTAAAAGACAAGACACTTGCTGATCGATCGGAGAGCAAAGATTATACATAAATTTATACATAAATTAAAAAAAAATTATATGTGTCGATCGATCGGCACTGCCCGATCGATCGGCAGTTATACAAAAAATAAATATATGGTCCGATCGATCGGACAAGGCCGATCAATCGGACCATATTTTTTTTTAAATTATGTTAAAAAAATAAAAAATAAATAAATAAATATATGTTCAGATCGATCGCAATGAGATCATATTTAATTTTTTGGACTTGACACTTGCTGCAAAACACTTGCTGCAAAAGTAGGAGGAAATAGAAAAACCTATTAACCTAAGTACCTTTATAGGTTTTGGAAGACAAAATGTACATTTTTGCAATTATAGAATCTCATGTATATTTTTGCATTTTCACATGTTTCTTTTGTACATTTTTGCACATCGCCCATATTACAATGTAGATACTTTTTACTTGATTATTCAGTATTACGGATTATTTTGATATAAGAGTGGACTTTAGTGATATTGTAATGGTGGTTGTATAATATAAGAAACAATTGTTAATTTTTAATTATAAATGTATAGTGACAACACTTATCTTTGACTCAAAATCGTTGTTGAACATACTTACAACAATTGTATATATCTTTTGTCTATGAGTGTCACCTATGAAAACACGACTTTTCACAACAGTTAAAAAAGACAAATATTAAAAACCTTTGTCAAAATGAGCTACTACAACAACTATTAATGATTGTCTATGAACATCTATGTAAGAAAACAGTACATATGATAACACTGTAATTTGTCATTGACATAAGATGCTCTTGATCTAGCCAGAACAAGATGCATTTGAGTTTTTATTAATCATGTAATTAATTACATAATGTATCCAAAGTCAATGGTTGTTGTACTGGGAATTGAATGAAATGAAGAACATCCACCAACTTGTTCAGCTTCTCAATCAATCAGATTCCCTTGAGAAAACAATGGAAAAGAATATAGGAATAATTGATGTTAGCTCTTTTTGGAAAGAGATGTCTCCTTTCATGTGTATACTTAGGTATGCTTCACCACGTCAACCAATTCAGTGGCTTTCCATGTATCCATCTAACCATTTCCATTTCTTAATTCAATTTTGAGAATAACGTCTCATAATGGCTACCAAAGAGAGGCACCCAATCATCTTCTATTTGAGGTGCACATTAATACATTCCGCAATGGTATAATTTTTGCCGATAATTTTCGACCATAATTCAAGCACTTCAACCATGATACAATACCAATTTACATAGATCATCCCAATTTGTATTGTCAAGATCAAAAGATTTATTATATGCTTGATAATTCTCACCGTGCAAAAAAAAGCTCTAAAATATAACCATACTTGAGAATTAGGCAAACTATTGAGAATTTATACCTTTCTCACGTTACAAAGAACATATTTGATTTTATTAACCTTATCATGTGGCCTAAAATGTGAATATATATGATTTATTATATGAGAACCATATATAGTTAATTAAGTTTTATTATATATGTGACTGTGCTAGCAGATCTAGGAGCATGTGACGGTGTGAGTACATCCGAAATTGGAAAAAAAAATAAAAATTTCCTAATTAAGAATTTTTTATATGTTATTTTGAAATTTTGTGATGTCCATTAGATTACAAATTTACACTATGTTTCGTACTCTTACTTCTAAAAATTAACTTCTGCATAGACAAATAACATGTATGGGCCTCTTGGCCCATTAATTTAGATCCCATCCACATTGTTTCATGATATCTTTCATTCATTGCATATTCAACCACCTAGACTAAGACCGAAGTGCGGATAAGCCCTATTCCTGTTTCAACCACCCTAGACTAATCATAAATGATATGTTCATACATAGTAATTTTGGTGGATATATTATCCATTTTAACTGCTATGTCATTTAAAGGAATATATATATATATATATATATATATATATAGGGGGTATGGATTCGGTGGAAAGGCATAGTTATGTAGGAAGGTGAGAAGTATGCATATTTTTTACATGTTTTATGTATATTCCTTAGTTTTTTAATGCATACATCTTGTATTTTTTACATTTTTGCCCCTATGTATAAAATATATATGGAATATGCAAAAGGAATATTACAGAGCATATTCAATCTAAACCATCAAAAAATGAAATCAATGGTACAGATTCTTCTTACTTCTTATTTTAAGGAGACTTCTCATATGATCAATTCCATATATATATATATATATATATATATATATATATATATATATATATACTTGTTACTAGGAACAATAACTTGAATTGCGAAGTTCCAATAATACCCTCTCAGTGTATCGGCCACTCCATTCCTATTCAGTCCACTTTTGTCATTTAGCTCTAATTGATGGCATCTTGAAAATTATGACGAAAAGTTTTGGCAATACTAGAAGCTACTCTTTTTCATTTGGAATTCATTAAAAATGAACTACCAACTTACCCATTATTTCTCCACTTATATTTATTTATTTTGATAATACCCTATTTAATTATTTGATACTGTCTTCTTAGAGTAATTTATAATCAGTAGTCAATACTATATAATATTTGGCTTTGTATTTTTTATATAATTTGAATTGTGACTACTCTATTTATTTAAATATACTTATTGCCCTATGGTTAGTGACGGAGCTAGGGTTTTTGTGCAAGGGGTGCTAAAATGTTAAAAATTTGTTGCAAGGGAATCGAACACAAGTCAATAAAAAATAATAGAAGTGCTTTACCAACTGGACTAAGAGATTAACTTGTAAAATTTACTAAAATGTAAAATATATATCAAATCCTAGGGGTGCTATAGCACCACTTAGTCCCTACGTGGCTCCGCCACTGCCTATGGTGTTAATTAATTTTATAATTTAATAAGTTTGCATGAATTGAAGTGTACTACGCATGAGTGGTTCAAATCTTTATGAAAATATCTACAAAATTTTAATTAGTTTTCTAGTATAAATATATATTAGGGATATAGTCTGTAAATACACGAAATTTAGCCGAAATTTAGTTTTGCATATAACCTTCAAAACGCTCCTAAAAATATATGACTTTTCAAATTGTTAAAAATTACTCACCAGCGAAAAACTCCGGCGAAATCGAATCTGGTGGGGCGGACGATGTGGCATTTTATGGTTGACAGAGAATTCATCCACGTATGAAATTCTATAGTATTTGTCACCTGTAAATATATGAAGTTTGAGTTCTATCTGATTTTGTACATGACTTTCGAACTTTAACAAAAATACGTTTAAATTATATTTTATGAGTGAGTGAATCAAATAGTTTAAATATTAATAAAGAATCGAATACGAATCAAGTTTAATATTTGAATACGAATACGAAGATGAATATTCGAATACTATTATATTTGACCCGATTTGTTTCATTTACTGCTCTACAATAAATGATAGATTTTGGAGAGTGAGATTTTAAATCTATGGTATTATTATAAGGTTGCCCGTATTAATTACTCTTTAATTCACACTCTCTATTAAATACTACCTTCGTCCCGCTTCAAGTGATCCGTTTCTTTTCGACACGAGAATTAAGAAAGTGGATAATAAAGTATGAGTGAGGAGTAGATGATAAAGTAAAAGAGAGAAGATGAGTGAAATTGTGAGAGAGTAAATGATAATGTAGGAGAGAAAAATGATAAAGTATGTGAGAGAAATGATAAAATATGAGAGATAATTTTTTTTTGGATGATGAGGGTAACCCGCAGCCGCTACCGAAGTGCACACTGGGTAAACCCCGCTTTTGTGCAATAGCCTGCAAACCACACTGGATAGTTAAACCACCCTAGGCTAATCATAGGTGACAGGCAACACATAGCGATTCCAGTGGGAAGAGATAATTTCTTTTTAATAAGAGAAAGAATTGATAAAGTAGAAAAGAGAAATTATAAAATATGATAAAGAAATGATAAAGTATGAAAGAATTTATAATTTTTTTAAGTTATTTCTTTTTTTAAGAAACGGGTCATTTGTAACGGGACGGAGGAAGTAGTAAATACTACTAAGCATAAAATAAAATTTAAACGTATTTTTATTAAAGTTTGAAAAACATGTTCAAAATCATATGAAATTCAAATTTGATGTATTTATAAGTGACAAATACTAAAGAATTTATTCGCACTCTCAATAAACTAAGGCGTAAAATACCACATCATCCGCCCATCAAATTCGATTACACCGAAATTCTTCGCCGTTGTGCCATTTTAACAATTGAAAAGTCATGTATTTTAAAACATTTTGAAGATCGTGTGCAAAACTAAATTTCAGCCAAACTTTATATATTTACAAACGAATATCACTATCTATATATTATTATTACTATAAGCGTGTAACTTTGACACTAGGACAAAAGGATATTTTATTGGATAAAAACTCAATCTTACGTTAAAATTAGGAACCAATTTTATCTGTTAATATAAACAATCGACTATTAGATTTAAATCCGTAATCTAAAATCTCACTTTACCCATTCTTATATATTTTAAAATGCACATTCCTTTAAAATAATTATATAATATAAATAAACAATCAAGGATAAATTTAAATCTAAAATCTAAAATCTCATTTTACATATTCTTACAAATTTTATTATGCACATTCCTTTCAAAAAAATATAAAGCAAGTGTAAAGCAATATTTTGAACCCAATATTCACATTTGGTCGTCAATGGCTCTAACCAGATAAGATTAGTTTCTAATACAAATAAAAAATGATAAATTCTAATTTGATCCACAACCATATTTTTTGCAAATTATACCAGATATAAAACTCACAACAAAAGCGACAAAAGAACCAATCTCCACGGCTATCTTTCTATTACGTGCACGATTCTACATCCCGGCTGAATTTCAGGTTCCCACTTTGATTCGTCACGTTTCAAACTTAATGTATGCTTATGCGACCATGAACAGTGTTCTACTTATCATAAGGTCTCATCTTTCTAACATATATATACTTCAAGGTAAGAATAACTACAAATCCATCTCAACGTTAGATTAATTACAGATATACTACCATATGTATCCCTTTTATTCACAAATCTCTAATGCAGAATCAATCATCCAATACCAGAGAGAGAAAATTCACCATATATCCATAGTCAGACCGGTAAACATTGGCCATAGCCCAGAAAATATGATGCTTCTACTTCTAAGTAATACTGCAAGTAAAATCAGACAAACAAACAAAGTATACCCACTTTTTACGAATCTGCAGCTCTGAAAACGGTGAGTAGAGATAGAAAGAGATTGATGACATCGAGGTACAGCGCAACGGAAGCCCAGATATACTCATCGTAGCCGTATCGCTTGATCAGATTATCGGTGTCATAAATGATGTACCCACAGAATATTATAGCTCCCAGGCAGCCATAGATCATTGAACTTGTGCTGCCTAATGGGAAAAACATCTGGAACATGAAGAGTTGTGAAAATCAGCATCCAACGTATCCATCTATCTAGTTATGATTGGTAGTCGAAAATGGAGACAAACCTGAATTATTCCAAACAGCATAAGTATGACGATAGCTCCAAATAGGAAAGGTCCCAGGAAGTTGAAATCATGACCTCTTTTTACAGCCCAGAAAGTGTAGAGAGTCAGGCTGACCACGACGACAGCGGTTAGGATAAAAGCTTCGAGTATGACTTTCCCTGCATGAATCAGAAAATACAAGTTTTTAACGCTTAATAGTTGTCTTCAAAACAGCACGCGTGTTAAAAGCAGATCGTTACATAATCCAAGATCAAGAATCACTACATCATCAAGGAAACCTTCTACAACCCATTCTGTTGAAGACTTTTCATGATACCATATACTCGCCGTACAATTCCCACTTCCCCAAATCCTTAAATGTGTTGGTCGTGAATTTCAGGTAAGGGCATCATAGCATTGTGTTGGCCATATTAAATGTCTTATTAGTGTGTAAACATGACCGTTGAACTTCCTACAAGGAACTACTTGCGTCAAATGCAAAACCATATAAAACTAGAAATATATTTGAGTTACTATCTCTAGAAATGTGGCACTCCTTAAATTAACTTCAAGACCTGACACGACCAACAGAGTCTCAATCTTCCGTTCTAAGTTAACTTGTAGATTAAAATACAATGGACATTAATTTCGTTAAAAGAAAAACTTGCTCAGGTTCAAATACTTACAGAAGTAAAAGACTAGGTGGAACTTACTTTCACCTTTTATATGCAACAACATATATGCAAATTACAGGACCATAAAATTGATTCAATCATCACAGAAACAGGGATTACAGAACAGAAACAGGGATTACAGAACAGGCTCCTATTTCCCTAATCCTCTATATTTGAGGTGGCAACCGTAAACGAGAAATTGCAGAAACAATAACTCTTACTATAAGAAAAAGGCTCCACTAATCCACTGTCAATAGAGAGACTACTTATAAAATTGTAAGTACGTTTCAAGTTGATTGATTGGCATAAGCCAATAATTTAGCATCCCCTACCTACAATCACTAATAGTGAATTCTTCTGTCATTGAAGGATTTCTCCTGATTAACTCCAAAATAAAACGTTCTACTCGTTTTGTGTCAGTATTTTAGAGCACGTAACCATTTCTAGAATCCTTATGTATATATTCTTCTCCTGTTGTGTTACATTTCGATGATCATGTCGGCTCTCTTGTTCCTTGCTTCTTACTAGCTAGAATTGGGCAAATTTTCTCTTCTGAATTAGCAGACTTGCTAGCAACATCTTAACTTTTTGACGAGAATATAGGCAGTTAAGTCATTGGTCTACACTTCATAAGTCTCGCAGTGATGCCTTATCAATTCAAGAAAACCGAAAATAATTCCCTACTTTGGTATTACTTAGTTTTCTGCCGAACAGAACTCACTTCCTCATAAAGTCATTTAAGTAAACCTAGCAGATGGCATCTGCTTCCCGAAATAGCACAGAGCTAAATTGAAATAATTCACAACCCAATCCCCATAAAAATTAACATATAATTCAGTCACAGTTAGCATCGCTTACCGCTGGTGTAGGAACAAGTCAGCCCAATGGCGAACGCCAGCGATACCGTGAACACCCCGAGCAGTATATAATTCAACGGATGGCTCCGGTAGTACGAATACAGCGGACACAACACTACAATAAAACGATCCCACCAAACAAAATCAAATTCAAAATCCAATCAAGAAACTAGGATGAAATCGAATAATCAATTAAAAGGATGAAGAAAAACCCTACCAATAAAAGGGGTAATTACGAGCAGAATGTAAAGCACCAGCCCTGCCTTTGTAGTCGTGAAGAAGTGAGAAATTGGGTGGACAGTGACGACAAGGGCGGCAACGGCGATGGTGAGAAGCAGCTGAAAACTGACGATTGAATATATTTTGCGAATGAACGACCACCGGAGCTCCGGACTCTCCAGCATCATAGGGTAGAGCGGCTGGCGGGCCGATTCCACGTCATCTTTCCGGGAAGGCTGGTCCCACATCTTCGGAACAATTCTGAGAAATTCTAGCTGGTTCTAAAATTGTCGAGAAGAAATAATTTTGATTGTAAGTGTAGATCAGGACTAGATTGCGGGTCGTCCAGCTGCTCCTCTCCTCGAAGAACATAACACATTCCTCAACCATTGTGTTGACCCGCTCCCCTTCTTCACCGTGAAATGCAAAATTATTAGTTAATCTAAATTTACTTTATTTTTATTTAAATAAAAAAAATTTGAAAAAAAATTAATTCAGAAAATAATTAATTTTTTTTCGTTTAACAAAAAAATATTTAAAAAAAAAAGAAAAAAAAATTAATTGAAAAAAAAGTAATTTTTAAAATAAAAAATTATTTAAAAAATTAATTTTTTTTCAAAAAAAATCAGAATTTAAAAAAAAATTAAAAAAAATTAAAATTTTATTTAAAAATTGGATGAATTGGTCCCTGAAACTTTTATTCCATAAATACCCCTATGATTAACACTTAATTAACTTAAAATTTGACAGAATGACCAATTTATTCAAATTAGCAAACATTGGGGACCAATAAACTAAAAAAAACATTAGGGATCAATTCATCCAAAGTAACAAACATTGGGGACCAAATTTGCAAATTTGCCTACTCTAAATATAATTTTAGTTTTCTTACTTAATTTGTACGTTATTTGACAAAATGAGAGTCGTAGCGACGACGTCGCTTTGGTTGCCGATTGGGATTTTATTTTTATTATTCATGAAATACACCAAGAATACGCAAATGGACAGGTCTAGTTCCTTCTAGTCATTTCACCCAATGAAATACAGCAAAATTAATTATTTTTTATTTAAAAAAAAAAAGAAAAAAAAAGTATTGCACTTATCTTGGGGCCAAACCGCCAAAAGTCATATTTTTCAAATACTTTTAGCAAACCATTCCATAATAATGACATTTACTTGACGTACAGTTGTATATGTAAAATTGTGAATTTCTCCCGTTATACGAAAATTTATTGAATGGGAATGAACTGATTCGATTTAGCCTTTTGGGTTCAATCGCATGATTTATAAGTAAATTACTAAATTTGTCAGGGTGGAAAGTAGTGAATATTTCTAGTTCGATTCACTGTATTTGAATTTGTTGAGATTATCATATTTGATTTAATTTTATTATTATTTAAATATTAATTTTGAATTGTAATATTTAATTCGTTGTTTATAAATATTTAATTGAGTATAAATATAAAAAATTATTTTTTATGTAATATATTTATGAAATTTGTTAAAAATTTAACAAATTGAATAATTCAAACCGTACCAAATACAAACCAAATTCAAACCGGATATTCGAATATATTGTTTACAAAATATTTAAAAAATGAATTGAATATTTAAACCATAGCGAATAATTCGAATAATAAAATTGAGCCAAATACAAGTTAAATTAATGTTGGAATAACAGTCAAAATAAAAATATTTAAATATTGATTAGGATACAACTTAAATAAATAGTGTGTATTTGATTCGATTCAATTAGTTTATAATGTAAATGTCGAAACAATCCTTGCAACATGCATCTAATTTCATAATATGCGCAGTTTGCGCGTCGATTTAAGGTCAAAGTCATTGCCATACTAATCATGCGTACCTCCCACAAAATAATCCAAACTAACTCAGGGTTTTATTTTCCTTGTTTTTCTCACGGTACTTGTAATACGGTGTACTTGTAGAATTCCGGTAGATTTTAGGAGTTTCCGACGGCATTGAAGATCTATTTTTGTGGTTACAATTCATAGGGCCGCCATCCAATATGTTTTTTTTTTTTTTTCTTCTTAAAGTAAAATCCGTGATCGTTGTTCAATAGTTTCATTTTTTTTAATTTTGAGCCATTCGCTAGGAGGGTGTTGTAATTGCATTTTACCCATGTTCCATCTCATGAAGATAATGCCATGGTACCCGTAGGTGTTTGCATTTATTCTCGTAAAATCAATCCAACTCGTACGACCAACCAATAATGTGTTTGATGGTTAAGTTTACCTATTAATTATACGGATCTCGAACAAAATGAGTACAAAACTGGGTTTTTTTGTATATATGGTGCGGCAACAGTTTGTTAGACCTTTATTTTGTTTTCTGATACCACTATACCAAAATAACCCTCCATAGTATTCTAACAAATTTGGTTAAATGAAACCCAATCTTGAACTAATTTCTGAGTCTAGTGAGTATTTCAAATATCAGGTTTTCATTAGTGTCGTATTATATACAATGATTAAAATGAAATTTGAATAGCATAAAGAGTATATTATATAGATGTCAACCATCATAATCACAAAGGTGGTTGTGATGAAGGAAATCATAAAGACAATGAGAATGACATAGTTGAGAGAATTTTGATGGGCCAAACTATATGTATATGTGTATATGTATATAAGGATTAGGGGGTAAGGAATTGAAGGGCATGAAAAGGAAAGGCCAAAAACAAAGAAGAGTTATATATGTGGCTGTGGGTGGGTCAATTGAACTCTTTCCGACAATTTATTCCTTATTTTTTTACTCCATTCTTAATTTCCGTGAAAGTTTCACATCATTTCCTTTTTTTTTTTCTTTCTTTATTGTCTTCTTGTGTATCTGTTGGTTTGATGTTACGGGCAATCCATTAGCAAATTTGTTTGGTCTTTGTTAAAAGTGAAGGACCATTGTTCAAGTTCGAAGTTGTACTTTATATACATAATTATAATTATAATTAATATTTCAAAACTATAAATAGTCAACTAAGAATTTGAAAAAAAATAGATTTTTGTCATGCATTTCCTTTTTCTTTTCCAGCTTCTCTTTCTCTTTTCTCTCACATAAATAATTTTATAATACAATAAAATCTCAAGTAATGAAAATCTCATAATTATACCTAAACTTTGGTGAAATAATGTTTGATAAAATAATAGTAACACCAACTTTGAGGTTGGATGAGCCCGGGCACCGCCTAGGGCCCATTAATCTTGGGTCCCAATTTGTTTAAAATTTAGATTTTACGATTCGAACCTTAAAGCAATTTATTTGGTTTCTTGTGTAAAAGAATTAAAATGTGAAATTTTAGGGCTCCTTATTTTCCTTTTTCCTCAAGAACGGCTATAATAACATTAATAAATAAATATTTTTTAGTCCAAGGTATTACTTTGTAGATGTTTAATGTAGGTGAGCTTTTACATACACTCCAAAATGGTTGATTTACTTGATTATAATTTATCTATATAAGAATATGTATGTGTGGTAATGACTGCACCTAGCCTTATCATTTTTGTCGAAATTAAAAAAATGTGGATAAAAGATATTTATGCAAATATGAGAAAGATAGTAGGGATGTCGTTGGCCCAAACCAATAATGCCAAAACATAACACGTATCAGAGCATTTCCAGGATATGGTCATCAATAAACTTGTTACTGGCTATTGTAATGTCCTTATTAAATGAATCCGACGTGGAGATGTACAGCTATATACAAGATAAGCTTCAGTCATTGAATAATAATTAAAAGATTCATCCTTACAAAATTGACCCCAAAAGTACCTGTTGACCCCATTTCTATAATACTTGTCCCATATTAAAAATAAAATAAATTACTTCCGGTAGTAATTGTCTTATGCCCAATATTATAGATTCACGTCAAATTAAAAAATTTAAACTCATAGTGATCCTATTGTATAAAAAGAGAAATAGTATTGTTCATCTCACTTTTATTTAAATCCTGAAGTGAATTTATATGACTTCTCATTTAGGTATTTATTTTTAAAATATTCTGAATTTTGTTAATTTACAATTCCTTTTAAGGAAATGATGTAATATTAAATGCAAATTACGTACATAAATGGTGAAAGGTAAAATTATCTTTACATTGTGACCCTTTTTTTAATGAAAAATGTCATATGTCAATATTCTTGTGGTGTGGTATATATAAAGATATACAAATGTATAATCTACAAGTCGGTTTGATTAATTATACTTAATGAAAATGAGAGATTTTTGGTTGCAGGTTATTCTACATAACTAAGAATGTTCGGTGATTATCATAATGATTGTGATTTTTTCTCGTTAGAGAATATAATTTTTTTTTCCCTCATTAGAAAGATAATTTATTCCAAAGTAATCAATGAAGATTTAACTTGACAAGTAAGAAAAAATAAGGCTGTCTTGTTTTTTGGAGAATTTTGTAACAGAATAATTAGGCTGTTTATTAAACATTGAGGATCTTTGCTTCTTTTCGTTTTTTTTTAATAGGAGGGAATTTTGCCCTTCTTTAAATTTAAGAATAATATAAATCAAACCGTGTAAAACAACATTCCATTTATTTTCCTTTTTATTTTAATGCTATAATTGCTTAATATGGTAGCAAATATACTGATTTATGTATTTGAGTATTTCTAATTTATTCTAATGGAAAGCTAATTCGTTTTATTAAATTGTACTCCATTCGTCCCATAGAAAGTGTCTTGTTTTCATTTTTGAGTTGTTCCAAAGAAAGTGTTCTATTTCTAAAAAAACAAAGAATGTGTAGACCAAAATTAACAACTTAAAAGTCAATCAATATACATCATATAATATAAAATTAATCTCCGTATCCCCTAAAAAGAGACACTTTCTATGGGATGGACGGAGGGAGTACATGGATTAATTAATAATTCTATGAACCTAGTTAAATAATTAGTTTACTTTATACCAATTATTGAGAGCATAAAATCGTTCAAATCATAGTTGTACACTTGTACTTCCCTTTTGGCTTCTGCTTTACATTTCACATCAAGATTTTCCATCACCTGCACATTATTCCAATCTCAAAATTATTTAATATTTAACGAAAGTGGGAAGAACGTCTAATGCAAAATAAATAATGAGATAGAATCAAATAATTCATGTTTCATTTTGATACATAAATTAATAAAATAGAGTTATTTAGTGTATACGGTTTGATTTTTGGTTAATTAATTTATATTCACATTTTTTATTTTTTTTAGAAATAAAATATTTTTAATGAGGTATTCTTATAAGGAATTCATGACATTATTAATGAGACGGAGAAGTATATTTTAAGAAATAAAACATTGGTACATTTGAAATAAAGTCTAATTATAATCTAAAACAAATGTAGCACTATTTTGCGATCTAAGGAGTTCAAAATTTGCAATTTCAAACACAATTTTATTTGTAAAACAAGATTTTGACAAATAACTTTGAAATTTAAGTTCCGTGTTTTCATCTTATTTTAAATTAAGATAAGAAACGGTGGACCTAACCACTCCTTAATTCAAAATTAAGTCATATAAATAGGGTAAGTCTTCAAAAGAACCCCATTGATCCATTTTAATAATTTATTATCAGTATCATATTATTCTCATTCTATATCATATAACATGTTTTGAAATGGACAAAAGCACATATTAATGATGTCATAAAGATAATATATTAATGGACAACACAACATGCAAGTCGGACAAAATTAACATTCTTTTTAACAATATTATATACAAAAGAATCAAGGTTGTATTATTTAAATGGGTTTAATGCTTAATGGGTGGCATGTACAAGAATATGGGAGGCCACAAAGTTCACCCTCTTTTTAATTAGGGATAAATACACTAAACCCCCTCAACTATCGAAGTTTTTCACTTTGCCCCCTAAATTATTAAAAGTTGCATTTTGCCCCCTTAATTGTTGAATTCGTTGCACTTTGCCCCCTCAATTATTAAATTCGTTGTAGAGCACAACATTCCGGCCAACATTCCGGCCACAAACAAATTTAAGAATAATCTCATGAAAAAACCATAAACTATATTTCAAGAATTTATAGTATATATATCACGGCTATGGCTTTCTCTCTCCCTCTTCTATGTCTCTCCTCTCGTTCTTTTCCGGAGTATATATAGCTAAGAGATGAAAGTAATACAACATCTAGTGTGATCATCGCCATGGTCGTTAGCAATCCGGATCTTCTGGCCCAGAAATGGTGGACCACTCAGTGGCCCACCAATCACACGGTGTCACGCGTGCATTGGTGGGTCATGCTACCAATAAATAAATATTTGAGTTGTAAAAAGGTGGCCCACCAATGCACGCGTGGCGCCGCGTGATTGGTGGGCCACCAAGTGGTCCACCATAATTGGGACAGGTGATCCCCAACAGGTCGTTAGGGGCTAAGGCTCCTATTTTGCTTCCTCCTTTACCACCGAATTCAAAGTGTGCATGTAATATTTGTTGTATACAAGTCGTCGTATATCTTGAATTTCACCCTTAGAGATTTTCCCCTTAAATACTTGAATTTGTATGTATGGCCGGAATTTTGGCCGGAATGTTGCTCTCCGCAACGTATTCAATAGTTGAGGGGGCAAAATGTAACTTTTCATAGTTCAGGGGGCAAAATGAAAAACTTGAATAGTTGAGGGGGTTTATTGTATTTATCCCTTTTAATTATTTGGAATTATAATATTAACATTGAAGCACTTTTAGATGGACAGCCTACATAATCAGACAAATCTTGTCATCCTATAATTGAGACCAAATTGAGCCTATTATGAATCATGACTAGTGTAATGGAAGCTTCGATAAAGATTAATTATTAGGGGTTAGTGGTCTATAATTGTAAGATTTGACCTAAAATAGCATTAATTGTCAATAACATGATTAATTCTGTACGTGACAATAATTAGTATAAATCACCAACTCGTCGGAAAAGAAAGTCATGAAAAGTGTTGGATCATATCTCAGCATGTCAAAGCTATAGTTTTATGTGTTCAGTTCCAATTAATTTGAGTTCAGGGTTTAGACTTTTTATGTGCATATATCGTGACGGACCAAAAAATTATGATTCGTGTAGGGGATGGGAAATTTTATACTACTATATTTTGAGAGTAGGGAAATGCAATTTTATGGGGAAAAATAATATAATTATAAAAAAAAAACATAAATAAATTTTACAACTTTTCAAAATTTGGAAGGTACGATGAGCCCCATGCTTATAGTATCACTTATGGACATTGCGACATGACAATTTATAATATAGTAAATAACTCAAGCTCTAATCACATATAAATATGATAATAACGTAGAATGCGACATTAATTAAAAACAATGTATATTCACAATTTATAATATACTAAATAACTCAAGCTCTAATCACATATAAATATGATAATAACGTAGAATGCGACATTAATTAAAAACAATGTATATTCACAATTTATAATATACTAAATAACTCGATCTCAAATCGTAAGCACATATTCATATGATAATAAATTAGAATACGGCATTAAAAATAATGCATATTCTCGTCTATAAATACTTATATAATCCTACTTTTTATTGAATAAAGGGATTTCAAAGCACAAAAGAGCCATTATGATTGAAGTCATTACTGCAAATGGAATAATCACAGACACTAGTCCTTAAATTGGGAGTATTGCATTGGGGTCCCAAGACATTATATTTGCTTTGACCTAAACACAACTGTAAATTTGCATTGGGAGTACAATGAGTAAGGGCACCACTTTGGACTTTTATAAGAGAGAACCAACTCCAACTCCAACTCCAACTTCATCTCCGACTCCAACTCCAACAACTCGAAATCCAGATTCTCATACTAGAAAAGTCCTTAGGATTGAAAAAGATTTAGATAATTGTGGCTTAGAGAGGGATCCAGGCCTACGATTATGAACCATTTCTTTTAGTATTCATATTTACTATTTAGTATGTATTCATTAAAACTTTGGTGATTATGAACTATTTCTTTTTATATATATTAGTTTATATGTATTTTAAATTGAATATTTTGAATTGTCAAGTAGAGGTAGATTAAATTTAGTATTGGACTCACAACCCATGACTCAACTCGAACTGAACCTAGCATTCCGCCACCGCCACTTTCGAATCCTGGCTCCGCCACTGGGCCCCCCTCTCCTTTCGAGCTAAAATAGACCTCGAAAATAATCACACTTTCACTCTTCGTGTGTGTTTTTATTCCAAATTTCTTGTTTTTATTTTGGCCCTCTGCTCCAAAATTCGATCTTTTTCACTCTGCTGCGAACTGGGTGTTGTGACCTGTTACTGTAGGCTACACCCCGACCCATAAAACATGTATGTGCATTGCATCTCATTGAACTTCGTAATTTTGGTCGCCTTGTTCCCGTATTCAGAAACTCCTTAATTTGTAGATTCAATCTTGCTTTTTAGTATTATGTGAATCTCTCGAGTGATAATCTTGGGTTCCTTGCAATTTGTTTGCAATACCGAGAATGTGGTGTTTTGTTCTCTCTCTTTAAATTTCAATCCGTTTCTGTCTGCTTTCATCTCATTCGACGACATCGTTTTCCCGTGTCGTCTTCCGTTCTTTGGCTCTGTTTTGGAAAGTGGAAAGGGAGAATTTGGTTGGTAGGAAGGGGAAAAGTTTTGATCTTTACTCAATTTTGAGGAAGGGTGTTTGAATATATGAAGTGGTGAGACGATGAGGGAAGATGGGACATCGAAGAAAAGCAAGGTTTGATCTTGTTTCTGTTGGAGAAAGAAATTTGAAGTATGAGCATTCGTTGAGTTTTTTATTTGTTTTCATTTGTTGATGAAGCTTTCATGGCCTAAGACACTAGTCAAGAAATGGTTCAACCTCCAGAACAAAGATGCAGATTTTCATGCTGATGAAATCATCTGTGGAGGTAGTTTAGTCACTTTGAAATTTGTGTGAATTATTTAATAATCAAATCCAGTTACATATAATCTTATGCTTCAATTTTTCTAGAGTTATTCTTCGAAGTATTTATGTAACTAGGAATTTGATGGGCTTCTATTTCATTGGTTGTAGAAATTATTAAATGTTTGTTTTATAATGTGCAAGTCTTGGAGTTACGCTGTAACAGTTACTTGAAGCAGTTTTTGGATTGTTTTAAAATTTCATACTTTTATTACTTTTTATTTCTAGGTGTTGATGAAGAATGGCGGAACAATTTCTGTGAGAGGGAGGTATGCACAATCAAGAAAAGCAAAACAGGTTCTTTTTTTTTTCAAATTTCTAGTTTATTCCTTTGAATTTCTAGTTACTGCCAGTCCTAACTCTTGGAAAAAGAGGCTCAGGAAATATTTTTCTTATTTATTCTAATATTACTTTTTTGTTATAGTTTGCAATATTTTCTAGTGTTAAAGCTTATTTTGCATGTATTGACAGATAAACTAAATCCTGACCGTTTGGGAAGAAATAAGTTATCAGATTCCACCCAAGTTGGAGATGTGCAAGATTACAGGTTTGTGCTTCCTTTTAGCTATCCCCTCATTGAGTATACTTTAACAAAGTCACCAAGGAAAAGCAACTCTTTACTTTATTGCACTGTGTTGTAACTTGTAATGGAACAGGGTCTTTGTGGCAACATGGAATGTGGGTGGGAAATCGCCTCCGAGTTACTTAAATTTGGATGACTGGTTGCACACATCCCCTCCTGCTGATGTTTATGTTCTTGGGTCAGTTGATTAGTCGAAAACTGCCTCCTTTGTAACTTGTGTTTGATGTTGGCTAGAAAATGATGAAGAAAATATTTTTGTATTGTATTGTTTGTTTTAGGTTTCAAGAGATTGTGCCTTTGAATGCTGGGAATGTGTTAGGGACTGAAGATAATGGCCCTGCTAGGAAGTGGCAAGCACTTATTCGAAAAACTCTCAATAGACTTCCTTCTGCTGGTGTTGTTCCTTATGAAGTACCGGATGAACTTGAAGGGTTGAATAGTGAAACTGACTCCTCTTTCTTCCACCGTCACTCGGTGCAGGCAGTGAGCCACAGCATGAGAATGATGGGTGGGGTTCAAATGGGACAGCCTACTCTTGACCATAGATTAAGTGTCTGTGATCAAGTGATCTACGGTCATAGGCCGAGTAATTATTGTGATCCAACTGCAAGGTGGGATAATTCCTCTGATGATGAGGATGGGCCGAGTGATTCGTTCTGTTCACAGTATTGCAATGGCCCTGCCTCTATCGAAGACAAAGATCCGGGGCAATCAAGATATTGCTTAGTTGCAAGCAAACAAATGGTTGGGATACTTCTCACAGTGTGGGTAAAGGCTGATTTGAGAGACGCTGTTCGCAATCTGAAGGTGTCTTGTGTTGGTAGAGGGTTGATGGGTTATCTTGGTAACAAAGTATGACTTCTCCCTCTTCGAAAAAAGTTGTTTAAATCATCAAAAAAGAACACAATCTTACGTTGTTTTGTCTTGCAGGGGTCAATTTCAATAAGCATGTCGTTGCACCAGACGAGCTTCTGCTTCATCTGCAGCCATCTGAGCTCCGGGGAGAAGGATGGGGACGAGCTGCGGAGAAACTCTGATATGATGGAAATATTGAGGAAAACAAGATTCCCACAAGCTCAAGCAATGGCTGATCACAACAGTTCCCCTCAAACAATCCTTGATCATGAGTATATTCCCTAAATCATACTATCAATTCCTTTTCAGCATTTGGTTTGGCTTTAAATTATGCTACACTTGGAATTACTATTTTCATTCTTATTCAAAATATTTTGCATATCTACTTCCAGTCGGGTCATATGGCTTGGGGACTTAAACTATCGGATTGCTCTTACTTACCGGTATGCAAAGGCTCTTGTGGAGATGCGAAACTGGGGTGCTTTGTTGGAAAATGATCAGGCATGAGTTCTACTTTGACAACTCCAATGTTTCTTGCTTATATGAATTTATATTATGTACTCATCTTCTTCTTTTTGAACAGCTCCGGATAGAGCAGAGATATGGCCGCGTTTTTGCAGGATGGAAAGAGGGGAAGATATTCTTCCCTCCTACTTACAAGTACTCAAACAACTCAGACAGATATGCTGGTGACAATATGCGCCACAAGAAGAAACGAAGAACGCCTGCATGGTAAACTATACATCTATTATTTGCTACATGTATACATGTTCATGAGCAACTTATCCCCTCTCTACTTGAATGAAGGTGTGATCGTATACTGTGGCACGGTAATGGCCTCAAGCAGCTCTCCTACGTCCGTGGAGAGTCGAGGTTTTCAGATCATAGGCCGGTCTGCAGCATATTTCTAGCAGGAGTCAAGTCTACCAAATGTAGCCATCTAAAGAAAAGCACAAGCTATTCGAGCGCTCGGGTTGAGATTGAAGAGCTGCTCCCTTACTCAGATCAACTAAATGGATTCTGAAAACCATCACATTGCAGTTTACCAAATCTTAGTCTTAAACAAGTCGATTATTCATCATTTTACGAGCTAATGGTAATTCGCATTCTTGATTTATTAAATACTGCACCTCTTTCTTGCAATGGTGGATTAATCTTCTAACTAATTCAAGTGTTGGCTTTTCTTTGCAGGCTCAAACAACCAAGAATACACAGTTGGGGAAAGTTTTAATCACAGTGAATAGTGAGGTAAAAATCTATAAAAGGAGTTTCTTGATTTATCAAATGCTTCTATGTTCAAACAACATTGATTGATTCAATACTTGTATTGTTTTGCAGGGATGTGTAGATGTGGGAATTTTTTGTAGGTTAGTTCATAAATGTGTTTCTGTTGTAAATATATTATATATATATACTTACCATATATTGTGATGACCATGTAAACCCTAAAAGCCCATGAGTCCATCTTGTACTATATAAATAGGGGTCTCCACCCTCATAATAATATACATCTATTTTCTCATTCTCTCTATTATTCTCTACTTCTATTTAGTTTATAACACGTTATCAGTACGATTGTTCTATTTTTATTGTTGTGTCTTTATCGGTGCTTATTTCCTTTCCCTATCGTCAACGACTAAATGTGGATATCTTAATTCAAGAACATAGAGGTATGTAATCTTGGTTTGTACGTGAATATTCTTAAAAACTTATCTGTTGAACATATAGGAGCTTAAAGATCATGGAAGCACATTGTTAAATCTCACGGAAATTGCGAAAACATTAAATGGCCTTATGAATTTTCCTCTTTGACTTTTGTCATAATTATCGACCAAGATGTTTTATGGTTAGTCTTGGTTTTATGTAAATTGTTGCACCCACGTCACAAATGTTTATAACTCCTTTTTTTTTAATTTAAAGCTTATACATCCAATTTCTTACCAATAAAATAATTGTCTATCGTGTATGATTTGGAAAAGTAAACCAATTACTTATTTTGAATCATGCACATCCATTGAGGAAATTATTATACTTATATATTGTTACTCCGGAAGTAACATAATATATTAATATTCCTGAAGAATATTATACGCTCTTGAAGAGCAAATCCAAAACATAATTTCAAACTTTATTTGTTGCTCTAGAAGTAGCACAATCAATATTTCAATATTTCTGAAGAATATTACATGTTCTTGAAGAGCATTTATTCTACGCTTTTATTTATTAATTTATTTATTTGTTTATTTATTTAATGTTAAATCACAATTGTTGCTCCAGAAGTAGCACAATATATTAATATTCTTGAAGAATATTACATGCTCTTGAGGAACAACTGAAAAACATATTTTCAACCTAACTATTTGCTCCAGAAGTAGCACAATCAATATTCTCGAAGAACATTATAAGCTCTTGAAGAGCATTTACAATTAATATTTCTACATATATGTACGCTCTTACTTATTTATTTATTAGTTTATTTATTTACTTAATGTTAAATTTAAATTGTTGCTCCTGAAGTAGCAGAATCCAAATTCTTGAAGAATATCACATGCTCTTAAAAGAGCAATTCAATTTATTTATTGAAATGATTTAATTGTTGCTCAAGAAGTAGCACAATTTAATATTCCTGAAGAATATCAGACTCTTAAAGAGTTATTAATATTATCTATGTATTTACTATATACCTTAGTTTTTTTTTCCTTGCACACTGTATTTATATCTATATATATACATACAATCTTAATTTGTTGCTCCTGAAGTAGCACACAATTAATATTCCTGAAGAATATTACTTGATGAGCGATTCATATAATGTCTTATTGATGGGTGAATTTTGATTTTTGAATTGTTGTTGTTGTTGCTCCCAAAGTAGCATTGATATCCCCAACGAACACTATATGTTCCTGAAGAACAATTGAGTTTCTCAAAAATATTAGTCATTCACCTGAAGTCGTTTAATATAGACTAAATTGGTGCTTCTGAAGTAGCACAATTTGTATTCCTGAAGAATGCTACATGTTCTTGAAGAACAATTCAAGCTTTTGATTTTGACAAATGTTATATGTTCATAACTCTAATTGTTGCTCTTGAAGTAGCACAATTAACTCTACATATTCTTGGAACAACTAAAACATGTCATTTTGAAATCATATATCACAATAACCATACTTTAATTGTTGCTCCTGAAGTAGCACAATTAATATTCTTGATGAATATTACATGTTCTAAAGAACAATGTATATCTAAAGGTATGTTGTAATTTAAAATATTACCTAATTATATGGAGTGGTAGCAAGAGCTCCTCTTTGAATGACAATTGCATTTCCAATATCCTATTGTAGCTTAATTTCTTTTCAAGAATAGATGTGAGATCCGGTAGATCTCAAAATTTGCAATTCATTGATTTCGCTTATCATGAAACTAAATTGTTGCTTTGGAAGTAGCACAATTACATTCCTGAACAATGACCATATTATGATAGTAACATTACTATCACATGTTTGTGGAAATGCTTCAAATATAGTATTTTTATATACTATTTATCATTTGCTCCTGAAGTAGAATCTTTTATATTCTAGAAGAATATTAAATGCTTTTAAAGAGCAACTCGTATCATGAGTGATATATGTTTATTACTGAATGAAAAATATTATTTATGTCTAGTTGACATCAATGAAATCTTGATATCGATGCTCATCTGCCAATAAGAGGTATGGGGGGATAATAATAGAATAAAACGAAGCATCCCAGCAGGATTGCGTCAAGATATTAATTGTTTGTCCTCCCTAAAGTGCGATACGAGTAGATGCATCTTAAATTGTAAGATTTAAAAATCTAGTGCATCGAACATCATTAAAGGCTCCCGAAGAGCTTGTATCATTATCAAATGATACTAAATTAACTATTGAACACATGCCCTCTACTTTAGTAAGTCTAGAAGACACTTACTAAGTTTTAAGGATATGCAATGAATAAGATATTGAAATTATATAAGAATGTAGTGATTATTTTGTATTTAGCCAGTAGCTAACAAAAGAAAAGTTATCACACTACCATTTTAAATGCGTTACACATTTATGAAAACAAGTGAGATAAAACATGTCATGAACCGGAAGTTCAAAAGAGTTTTATGTTTTGACATAATAAGTTTGGACATCTGCAAGCAACTATGATGCACAACATAATTGAAAATTCATATGGGCGTTGTACAGAGATCCTGAAGAATCTATTAATTTCAATTAATGCTCGATTTCTATAAGAAATGTAGCACTTGGTAGAACTACAATTTCCAAAATAAAGAGCTCAATTCCATCAAGAAGACTTGCCTTGATAAAGCGAGTGAGTTTATTAAACTCCAAGTTCCTCCTGAAGAGGATTTATATTATATGGCTTTGGAATTGAGATCGAATAATTAGTTGCTCATATCCATACTCAAAATGATATTTGTCCGTATAAAAATGATCTCACATTAAAATTGCTATTATGATGAAATAACGTTCCCAACATTAGATGGAATATATGTCACATTTGGATTCCTGAAGTAATCAATGTGAAATCTACATCCAACAAAAAGCACAAGAACAAACTAGTCACATTTGGATTTCCGAAGTAATCAATGTGAACAAGAAGTCGAAAGACTCACTTGCAAAAGATTGCAAACCAACTTCTTGATGCTTTTAATTTTTGTATATATAAGAAGTGACAATGTTATACATTTGCTATAAATACCCCCACAATAATAAATGTCCCTGAAGGACAAGTGCAAATGACAGCAAATGAATATAAAGTTTGTCAAAAATGTGGTCGACCAATTGGTTCTAAAAGAAATTTCGTGTCTAAGAAAAGGGGCACAACATATGAACCAAACAAAGACGAAAATGATTAATCAATCAAATGAAGTTCCTGAAGAACTACAAGCGTCTGAAAATTATGAGATCTCAATATATTGGAGATATTAAATATCATCGTGGACGCATGACGAAATATTCGCCTTTAATATGACTTTTGAGATGATAAAAAGGGGATCCTCAACGACGATCTATAAGAGATTGTCAAGATAGAAATAATTGGCCAAAGAGGAACGAAGTCATACAAGGTAAATTAAATTTCCCAAGAAAGCCGGAAACATTTGGACCTGTAGTTCCAAAATCCGGAAAGTATATCCCCGAAGGATACAAATGTCTCTTTGTTACAAAGAGAAATGAAAAAATTACGAGATATAAGACAATACTTGTAACACAATATTTCTCTCATAGACCGGGAATTAATTATGTACTCTCCTATAATAGACGCCATTATATTTGATTAATCAACTTATGTCACAAAAGGCTTGCTATGCGCCTTATGGATGTAGTAAATATCTATCAATATGATTAACTAGATAGTGACATATATATGAAAATCCCTGAAGGATTTAACTTGCTCAAAGCATTTAAGTCAAAAAGATGTTGTCAATTAGACTGCAAAAGTCAGTGTAAGGCTGAAATAGTACAGTCGTATATGATATAATCATAACAACGAGAATTCCTTGACAGAAGGGTATATAAATGATTTGATTAAAACTCCTGAAGAACATAATACTTATATGTATACTCCGTCAAAATGACTTACATAGAACAAGTAATTATGAATTATTTTATTCATTGATAATCCAACTCACATCCTTGTCGGCATTAGGGGGAGATATAAAACATAAATGATAGAATGCCGCAATATCTCGTTGGATTAATTATTAGATTCACGCACTATGAACCAGAAGTTCATCAAGTTATTTAGTGCAAAAGGAGTGACAAAAATCTCATATACCTGTTGTATATGCATCACGAAAGAACTGAAGTTCCTCATAGACAAAATAAATCAATTAATTCTCATTGACGCCAGAAGCGTGAGAGATTTATTGGTGTTAAGAGATAAGAAGTCCGCGGAATACAAAATTAGAACATATCACTCCAAATTTCTCCTGAAGATGATATGTGAATCATTATGTACAAAAGTACTTGATGAAATCAACCCATGCTTAACTACGAAGTTAGAATCAAAAGACTTGGGTTGAACTAATAATTGTCTCGACCTGTAGATTGAGCATCTCTCTGATGGAGTTACGCTAGTCGGCCCACCTTAAAGGTCTTTAAAGAGATTTTATTGTATTGCATCAACATGTCTATCTAATGGTTGATTCAACCACTTAAAGTGGATATAGACTCATTTAGACCTATAAGAGATAACAAAGATGTTTTAGGACCAGAAGTTCCTTACTTATGTGCAATTGAAAATTTAAAATGGTATTGATCATCCTTTGTTATTTTCGAGACAAATATGATATTGGTCTATTTATGAGAGTAATGATATATTGACATATTTCATGTTATTATCTATTCTGATAATTAAACTTGTGTTGTACATATTAGTGTAGACCTTAAAGATAACCTTGAAGATTGTTATCTTGAGGGGAGTAACAAATTGTAAATAATCCTGAAGATTAGACTGACTCCTAAATGTCAAATGACCCTGAAGGTCAAATGGTTGTACTTTTTTTTTCCTTTCTATGTTTTTCCCAAAGGGTTTTCTTAGTTGAGGTTTTTAACGAGGCATCCAATGCAACACACGAGAAAATGAGTCATTGAGATTGATTCATAAAAGAGTCAATGCAACACTTGATCTCCAAAAGAGTGGCGGCATCAACATTCAGCAAATTCGCTCAAGTCACAATCTAGCGGATTCTTTTTACAAAGGCATTACTAACGTCAACATTCAAGAAGTTGTTACACAAGATCGATATGCGCCGACTCAAGGATCAAGAATGACTATATTGAGGTGGAGTAGCTGTACTCTTTTTCCTTCGTCCAATTTTTGTCCCAATGGGTTTTTCTGACAAGGTTTTAACGAGGCAGCAGTTTCTTTTAGGGATGGTCAATCAAGGGGGAGTGTTGTAAATATATTTTATATATATATATTTACCATATATCGTGATGACCATGTAAACCCTAAAAGCCCATGAGCCCATCTTGTACTCTATAAATAGGGGTCTCCATCCTCATAATAATATACATCTATTTTCTCATTCTCTCTATAATTCTCTACTTCTATTTAGTTTACAACAGTTCCTACTTTTTCTATTTTTAGTTGGACAAAGAAATGGTGATTGCCAATTCATAGTGAGAGAGAAAGGAAAGATAATTTGAGCTTTAACGTGTCGATTGAAAGTGAAAACACTTGCTGGAAATGAGATATTGCTGTCCATTTTCATCACTAACTTCTGCAAATCCTTTTAGACCTCGGAATTTGAGCTTTAACCGCACAAATTTATTTCTACTCATTTTTTATTTTCAAGAGAAAATATACTTAAATATGTAGATAATTCTCAAAGAAATGATTTCTGTTTTATAATTTAAAAGAATTAAAATTGCAATTGGTTCGCAACTAGAAATTGAATTAAAATTGCATTTGATTTGCAACTAAAAATTGAGTTTGGTTGCATTCGAGCTCATTCACTTAGAATTTGCAATGAATTTTGGAAAAAAACTCACTGACCTACCATGAGTCCCGTATTCAAAATCTTGATTTTAGTAGACTTAGATTAGAAAATTATATATTCCTCCCGTTCCAATTATAATGTCTACTACTCCCTCCGTCCCATTATTAATGTTTCACTTGCCTTTTTTTGTTGTCCCATTATTTATGTCTCATACCAAATAAGGAAATAAATGAGTGGACCACAATCAATCTAAGCAAGTGGACCCCACTCTTTTATACTTTTACACCACAACTTTACACCTTTACCTCCACTATCTTAATTACCGTGTCCAATCCCAATGGGACATAAATAATGGGACGGAGGGAGTATATTTTTTTGCACGATTTTTAAGGAGAGTTGTTAGTTGTGAGTAGAGATATGTAAATTTGTAGGTCCTACATAAAAATTATATTTAATAATTTACTAAAAATAAAAATTAGACATTTTATTTGAAACAACACGAAATAGAAAAATGGACATTATAATTGGGACGATGGGAGTATGAGATATACACGAATTTTTAATTCTGAAACCTATTATAAAACGCTCCTAAAAATGATATCTGAATTCATAGAATCTAATCTTGCTACTACTGTACTTTCCAGTTCTACATATAAATTCGATGAAAAAATCAGCTTTGTTTTTAGCTAAAAATTAAAAAAGCGAAGTGAAATTGAATTTGTCGTGAAATCGGAAAGCTTAATGTTATCACGTGTTTAGGTATTTTCCAAATTCCCATGTTTTGGAGAATCTCATAAAGCCGGCTTCCTACAAGATACAAGATGATGCGAGTCTCATGTGACTTTTTATTTGATTTTATATAATTTAATTTCATCAATGGTTATAGTCTCGTAGACTGCTTTTTAATTTTACACTGATTGCACAAAGAGGATGGTCGTCGGCATAAATTTAAAAAAATAAAAATAAAAATTAAATCAGCCTTTACTCTTTAGGGGCGGACGATAAAGATGTTGGTCATTCAAAGAAATCAGAACGAACGTAACTTTAGTCTAGATTTAGATTCACTATTTTATTATGTCTTCATTAGTATATATATATATATATTAATGTCTCTACTTCAAATTATTGCGCAAAAGTTTGATTGTGGGCAGAAATCAAAATGAGTGATGACTATAAACTTCATACAACAAAATTTAAAATGAGCGTAACTTAGAACTTGCATTTGCTATCATCCGGATCTCTTCGATTTTCATTTGGTATGTAAAATTAAATAGGCAATATGTAATTGTAAAGGTTGATAGAGACTGCACAAACACGACTCTGCCTGCCTGCACGACATTTTTCAATGAATGTCGTCTTCTTTAACGGAGGGGAATAATCACACGCTTTTTCAGCCTTTCCGCATATACTCTTCAGAGTTCAAACCATATTTTCAGAGTAAAATGATAATTTTAGGGTTGGTAATTCTGAATTCAGTTATTACGCCACTTTTTTATATTTTTTACTTTGTTCTTTTGATTTTTTATAAAGAATCTAATTGATTTTAAAAGTCTGAAAGAAACATATAATGTCAAATCATGTCATGTTTTGGGGAATCAGTAGTAATGACGTCACACTATTGAAGCAAATACTTACTTGTGTCAGTCTCTGCGTAACTCGGTGTCAGTGACAGCATTTCAGTTTTGACTTGTACATAATATTGCTGCACTTGTACATTATTTATTGCAAAGACTCGACTTCGGACAAATTAAAAACTAATCTTAATTATAGAAAAATAGGTTAATATTGGGCTTGGTGCACACCAGCCCTTATGTTTGCCGGGCTTTATTTGCTAAAGCAAATGTTACATGAAACTATTCTATGAACATTAGATCAAAAATCCAACCCCCTCCGTACCCTCCGTCCCGCTATTACTATTCATTTTGGTTTTGCATGGAAATTAAGAACTTTGTGTTAATGTATATTTTTTATGAGTTTTAATTATTTAAAATAATTGGCACAGTTTTTGATAAGTGGTTGGTAGGAAAAAATGAGAATTATTCAAATTTTTGTAATGACTAGTAAAGACAATCAATATTTTTTTCCCGTACTTTTTTTCAACTTGTAATAAAAGAAATAATCTTAAAGTATCAAAAAAGTTAAGAATCATAAATTTCTAAGTTCTGAGCAGAAGAGAATCGTGTGTAAGATAGATTTTTGAAGAGAGGAGTATAAGTATGTGGGGTTAAGAGTAAGTTTTGCCAGGTTTTTTATTTTTTTGGAAAGAACATAAAATTATACTCCCTCTGTCCATTATTTTATTGTTAGATTTTAATAGTGGAAATTAAATTATTAATTATGAAACGAAAAGATGTATTGTTTCGGTTGGGAAAATTGATTGCATGCATACATGACTTATGTCATGAAGAGCCACGTTGCATGTTGAATGGACACACATGAATAGTTGCATATGTGGAAAGCTAACGTTGCATGCACTCCTTGACAAAAGTTGTGATGGTTTGACTCATTTGTCAACATGAAATAATACACGTGAAACGTTGCAAATACATTTGCTATGCCAAACGCTGTGTCTTATGGTTGAAAGGGTGTGTCATGTCTATAAATAGAAATGACAACCGAGAGAAATAAACACACCAACAATTAATTCATTTCTTCCTTTTGCTTCCATGTTTCATACATCACATACATTTATAGTTTCATTTCCTTAGTCCCAAATATCTAGTAGTTCGCCGGAATTACGAGAAGTAGTGCAACTACTCGTAATTGATAAGCCGTTGTATCTTGGAGACGAGTGCTATAGACCGCTTGCACCAAGTAGCGGAGCATTATCGTCTTGCGGAGAAAGAGTCCAACTCTTGCCTCGGCTAATGTTATAATCGTCATTTTCGACACACCCGGATCAACAATCGCAAGACGATAATCGTGTTGAAGAGATGACGACAAGTAGCAGGGATGTACCCGATCCCCTTGTCCAAGTAACAACAAGCAGTAGCAACATGCCGCCGAATTTTACAACAGCAACGAACAATCAAATTCCAAGCGCCCCTGTTCATGCGGAAAGGCCGGAAAAATTCTCAGGTTCTGAATTTAAGCGTTGGCAATCTAAAATGCTGTTTTATTTAACTACTTTAAATTTATCTCGATTCTTGAAAGAATCACCTCCAATTATGGGGGAAAATGAAACTGATGAGCAGAAACGCATAGCGTATGATGCATGGTCTCACAGCGACTACATATGTCGCAACTATGTCCTAAATGGACTTGACGACACTCTCTACAGTGTCTACTCGACTGCAAAGACGTCGAAAGAATTGTGGGACTCTTTGGAGATAAAATACAAGACCGAAGATGCCGGTCTAAAGAAGTTCGTCGTTGGACGATTCTTAGACTACAAGATGGTGGATGCCAAAACTGTAGTCGAACAAGTGCAAGAGATTCAATTGATCATACATGATATACTTGCCGAAGGTATGGTCCTTTCTGAATCATTTCAAGTTGCAACTGTGATAGAGAAATTACCACCTATGTGGAAGGATTTCAAGAACTATCTCAAGCATAAACGTAAAGAGATGAGTCTCGAAGACTGATAGTTCGTCTCCGAATTGAAGAGGACAATCGCAAAGCAGATCGAAAGACCAACAAGCCGTCTATAGAGGCAAGGGCTAATCTGGCCGAGTGCAGCACTAGCACTAACTCAAAGAAACGCAAGTTCTTTGAAAAGAAGCAAGATTTAAAGAGGAAGAAAAAGATCAAAGGGAATTGCTACAATTGTGGAAGAACTGGCCACATGGCAAAGGATTGCCGCAAGCCAAAGAAGGAATACAAAGGCCGTCCACAAGCAAATATGACGGAAGAAAATTATGTTCCCGTCAACATGTCTGAACTCGACCTATCTGCGGTCGTAGATGAAGTAAACATGGTCGGTAATCCGATAGGATGGTGGATTGATACCGGCGCTACCAAGCACGTGTGTGTGGATAAATCTATGTTTTCAACTTATGAAGTTGTCAAGGAGGAGAAAATGTTATACATGGGAAACTCCTCTACTTCCAAGGTCTATGGAATTGGAAAAGTTGTACTCAAGATGACGTCGGGATTGAATGTGACTCTCCAAAACGTGATGCATGTTCCCGACATTCGCAAGAATTTGGTTTCCGGCTCTATTCTTAGCAAGGCCGGATTTAGAATAGTTATTGAGGGGGATAAGGTTGTATTGTCCAAGAATGGACAATTTATTGGAAAAGGCTATGTTGATAGCGGCCTTTTCAAGCTAAATTGTATCAATGTAAATGCTATCCGTGATAATAAAAAGACCCCCGTTGTTTACTTGACTGAGTCTCCTAATTTATGGCATGATAGATTAGGACATGTGAATCTAAATATACTAAGAAAATTAGTGAATTTAGAATTGTTGCCAAAAATGTCAATTGACAAACATTCAAGGTGTGAAATTTGTGTTGAAGCAAAATTGGCTAAACAACCTTTCCATTCGGTGGAAAGAACGACTACACCTCTTGAATTAATTCACACCGATCTATGCGACTTAAAACTTGTGCAAACTAGAGGTGGAAAGAATTATTTCATAACGTTTATAGATGATTGCACAAGATTTTGTTACGTATATCTTTTGAGAAGCAAAGACGAAGCTTTCGATGCTTTCAAAAGCTATAAAAACGAAGTTGAAAATCAACTTAACACCAAGATCAAAATGATACGAAGTGATCGAGGTGGTGAGTATGTTGCACCTTTTGCGGACTTTTGTCGTGAAAATGGCATTATCCATCAAACAACTGCACCTTATTCACCACAATCAAATGGTGTTGCTGAGCGAAAGAATAGAACACTAAAAGAAATGATGAATGCTATGTTGATAAGCTCGGGCTTACCACATAACATGTGGGGGGAAGCTATTCTTTCGGCAAATAAAATTTTAAATAAGTTGCCCTCAAAGAAACAAGATCAAACTCCATATGAACTATGGAAAGGTAGGAAACCATCCTACAAATACACTAAAGTGTAGGGGTGCCTAGCAAAAGTTGAAGTACCTAAACCTAAACAAGTAAAGCTAGGACCTAAAACTATTGATTGCATCTTCATAGGATATGCAAGCAATAGTAGCGCATATAGGTTTTTGGTACATAAGTCGAAAATACCCGACATAAATGAGGGAATGATTATAGAATCCAGAAATGCTGTCTTTTTTGAATCTATATTCCCTAAGAAAGAAAAGAATGATGTGAGTTCTAAGAAACGAACTTATGAAGAAAGCTCAGTAGAAAAGATTGACCAAAGTGATGGGTCAATACCAGAATCTAGACGAGGAAAACGAGCGAAAATAGCAAAGTTTTTTGGTCCAGACTTTGTAGTCTATTCATTAGAAGATGAACCACAAACAATCAAGGCTGCATTGTCAAGTCCTGATGCTCCTCTATGGAGAGAAGCGATTAATAGCGAAATCGAGTCAATTATGAACAATCACACTTGGGAGATTGTTGATCTTCCTCCCGGTTGTAAACCTTTAGGATGCAAATGGATCCTAAAGAAGAAATATAAGGCCGATGGGTCTATTGACAAGTATAAAGCACGACTAGTAGCCAAGGGTTACAAGCAAAAGGAAGGGTATGATTATTTTGATACATACTCTCCCGTAACGAGGATAACCTCCATAAGAACGCTAATTGCCATTGCTGCTTTACACAACCTTGAGATACATCAAATGGATGTTAAAACGGCATTTCTAAATGGAGATTTAGAAGGTGAAATATACATGGAACAACCTGAAGGGTTTGTTATTCCCGGACAAGAAAAGAAAGTTTGTAAACTTGTTAAGTCATTATATGGACTTAAACAAGCTCCCAAACAATGGCATGAGAAATTTGATCATGTTATGTTATCAAATGGTTTTAAAATAAATGAGTGTGACAAGTGTGTGTACATTAAAGGCACACCCAACAACTTTGTCATTATATGTCTGTATGTTGATGACATGCTCATTATGGGAAGTAATCATAATATAATTATGAATACTAAAGCAATGTTGAAAAGAATGTTCGACATGAAAGATATGGGAATAGCTGATGTAATTCTAGGGATTAAGATCTCTAGAACATCCGAAGGAATTACTTTATCACAATCTCACTATGTAGAGAATGTGCTTAAGAAATTCAATGCTTTTGATCTACCTCCGGCTAAGACTCCTGTAGACTTAAGCCTACACTTAGCCAAAAATCGAGGAGATCCAATTTACCAATTGGAATACGCTAGGGTCATTGGAAGCCTAATGTACTTAGCAAATTGTACGAGGCCCGACATAGCATATTCTATAAGCAAGCTAAGTCGGTTCACAAGTAATCCCGGAAAGAATCATTGGACCGCACTAACTAGAGTTCTAAGGTATTTAAAGCATACCTTAACTCATAGTCTGCATTACACAAGATACCCTACTGTGTTAGAAGGATATAGTGATGCAAATTGGATATCCGACACAAAAGATTCCAAGTCCACAAGTGGTTTTGTGTTTACCATAGGTGGAGGAGCAGTGTCATGGAAATCCTCTAAGCAGACTTGTATAGCTCGGTCTACAATGGAATCGGAATTCATTGCTCTAGACAAAGCTGGCGAAGAAGCCGAATGGCTACGAAACTTCTTAGAGGATATTCCTTGTTGGGAAAAACCCGTGCCTCCCGTTTTAATATATTGTGATAGTATGTCTGCAATAGGGAGAGCACAAAGTAGTATGTATAATGGTAAGTCTCGACATATTCGTCGAAGACATAATACCATTAGACAATTGATTACTAGTGGAATAATATGCATTGACTATGTGAAGTCAAAAGATAATATTGCGGATCCGTTTACCAAAGGTATTAACCGTGATCAATTGTACAATGCAGTTAGGGGAATGGGATTAAAATCCACACTAAAAGAACGCTCTTAATGGTAACTCTACCATGATAATTGGAGATCCCATGAGCATGGTTCAAAGAGACAACTAAGTTAAGAATGTTCAAGTTGTGCACTTGGAAATACAACTAAAAATCCATTCTCGAAGCTGCCCCAAGTGCTAACCTGTAGCTTGTGGTAAAAGGGTAAGCTATAAGCTTTTAATGATTCCTATAGCCTTATTGGTGGAGTATGGCAGGATACTCTTTATAGGAGATCACCTATATAAGTGAGAAGTGTGGCCGCTTCAAAATAGAAAAACACTTATGAATCCAAGATATGGTCCAAGGCCAAAATGGACACAACGTAAGAACGAACGATATTGTATCTATTATTGTGTATATGTTATTGTCTTGATTTACACAAAAAGCTGACCGGTTCAAGACATCGCGTTCACCGAGCAGCGAGTAAATCCGATAACATTATACTAAGGAAGGTTCAAAGCAAAAAACTACCTATCCTGATGCAATAATAGGTCATTGGGACTTTGGATTGCATAACATTTTGCATTTGCATTTAATTATTTAACTTCCATGTGGGGGATTGTTAGATTTTAATAGTGGAAATTAAATTATTAATTATGAAACGAAAAGATGTATTGTTTCGGTTGGGAAAATTGATTGCATGCATACATGACTTATGTCATGAAGAGCCACGTTGCATGTTGAATGGACACACATGAATAGTTGCATATGTGGAAAGCTAACGTTGCATGCCCTCCTTGACAAAAGTTGTGATGGTTTGACTCATTTGTCAACATGAAATAATACACGTGAAACGTTGCAAATACATTTGCTATGCCAAACGCTGTGTCTTATGGTTGAAAGGGTGTGTCATGTCTGTAAATAGAAATGACAACCGAGAGAAATAAACACACCAACAATTAATTCATTTCTTCCTTTTGCTTCCATGTTTCATACATCACATACATTTATAGTTTCATTTCCTTAGTCCCAAATATCTAGTAGTTCGCCGGAATTACGAGAAGTAGTGAAACTACTCGTAATTGATAAGTCGTTGTATCTTGGAGACGAGTGCTATAGACCGCTTGCACCGTGTAGCGGAGCATTATCGTCTTGCGGAGAAAGAGTCCAACTCTTGCCTCGGCTAATGTTATAATCGTCATTTTCGACACACCCGGATCAACATTTATGTCATATTCGGATTGAACACATAGATTAAGATGTTGAGTGTAAAAATATAAATGACGGTGTAATTATATAAAATGGTGGATTCATTTGTTTAGATTAATTATGGTCCACCAATTTATATATTTTCTTATTTTATATGAGATAGTTGGAAAAGACAAATGAAATGTTAATATGGGAAAGAAGGAGTAAATTTTTAACATTATAGATTGCAGAGTCTAGACTGAAGGAATAATAGGTTTATAGTAAGGCTACCTTCCTCCTGGTGTGTTGTCGCGGCTCCGATTGTTGCTCCTGTGTCAGATCTTCTGATCTGTGTCCCGGCCTTTTTCTCCCTCTGGGTGGTCAGAGATCTGAAGAAAATAAATTTATTTTTCTCTCTGTAACTCACGCAACTCTCGATTTTTATGAATCAATTGTGTGAGTTTCTGAACAGAATACTAATATATATAGGCTTCAAAAACCTATATAATATTAATATATTTGTAGCCCATTAATTTAATTATAATCCAATGGGCTTCTATTATATCAGCCCATAATATAATTAATTAATTTATTGGGCTACTAATATTTATCAATTAATTGGCCCAGCCAATTAATTCCGAATAAATAACATTATTAAATAATGTAAAATACATTAATCCATTAATAATGAATTCGAGAGATAATAAATTACTAGGCAACTAATTGGGCCGGATCGGGGATCCAATACAAGAAATAAAGTTGGGCCTCCAATTAATTAATTATCCATGCTCGACCCCGAGCAAAATTAATTAATTAACACGATTCATTCCACTAGAGAATCCGTCTTGACTTACCCCTTTATCCCAATTTGAGCAAGGGCTTGTATTTTAGACTTAATCGATCTCCGTATTTAAGATAGAAATATCCGTTAATTAATTAAGCTTACCGATCGCTTAAATTAATTAACATCTTGTATTCCTGAGTAGTACCACTCGACCTTATTAACACACCTGAACTTAATCAACCGGTAGGGTTTAGTGTGCTAATCCTTTCGAGTTCCTCGGGGGATATTATCAACCCATTCCCGGGATACGGCCGCAAGATACGGACAACCGGCTGAGCCACAAATGACTACTAACACCCAAGATACGTAGATCCGGTCGCTCATTGGACGTTCACCATAGTAGGTCAAAGTGATAGATAGCCAAATGCACTCGGTGAAGTCTTACCAAGCTTAAGATCGGCTAAGTCACCGAGATCTTGGTTCTCCACTAAGGTCGGTTAGGAGAACACATCTCACCGTGATCCTTCAATACACCACCTTAAGTGTACCGGTAAAGACAAGCGGCTAAGACAAGCCACTTCTTATCTAAAGCTGCGGCTTAAACCGACAACTTCATCCTTAAGTTGTCTCGACTGTGTTAACTTGTTTATATCTTGTCAGTTCAACCAATTTGTGTTGTCTTACGTGATACCCGACACACCACACAAATCTAACTTTTATACAAGATAAAGGATAACATGTGCAAATATACATATTTATCAGATAGGAGAATCAAACAGTGGTAAGGACAAAAACACATTGTATACAAGCATAAAAGTGCTTCCAGTATACAAAATCCCAACAATTCTCCCACTTATACTAAAGTAAACTTTTAGTATACAATGTGTCTATATCTCGGCTATCTAGGTACAAACTAGTACCCGACTATATCTTAGCTATATATCCTATCTATCACGACATCTTCTCCCACTTATACAAAAGTTTCTGTAGTCCTAAGTGGGGCATCTATACCATCCCAAAGCCACGAACATGCTTCTCGTAAGCCGGGAGTGGTAAGCTCTTCGTGAAAGGATTAGCTAGGTTGACTTCGGGCCCAATTTTGTCAATCACCGTGTCACCTCGATTTACGAATACTCGTATAATATGGTACTTCCTGTCTATGTGTTTAGACGCCTTGTGAGATCTAGGTTCCTTAGAATTTGTCATTTGCACCCGCATTATCACAATAAATTGTGATAGTCTTAGACAAGTTCAGAACAATATCAAGATCCTGGAGGAAATTCTTGAGCCAATTGCCTCTTTCGAAGCTTACGGGCGCCCACATACTACGGTTCCATGGTTGAGTCCGCAATGCATTTCTGCTTTGCACTCCTCCATGAAATGGCTCCACCTCCCAAGGTAAACACATAACCCGAGGTAGACTTCTACTCGTCTCTGTCAGCCTAGAAATCCGATTCTGTATAACCCAAAGACACTAGACTGTCTGACTGGTAAACAAGCATATAATCTCTAGTCCGTTTAAGGTACTTGAGAATATACTTGACCGCAGTCCAGTATTCCTTTCCAGGGTTAGACTGATATCTTGAGACCATGCCTACGACATATGAGATATCTGCTCTTGTACAAAGCATCGCATACATGAGGCTACCGGCAGCGGAAGCATATGGTACTTGCCTCATACTTTCTATCTCTTCAGGCGTTTTCAGGGCACTGATTCTTGGATAGAAAAATGCCATGTCTGAAAGGTACTAAACCTCTCTTGGCTTTTGCATGCTAAAACGAGCAATAACAGTGTCAATGTAGGACACTTGTGACAAGCTTAACATCCTTTTTCTGGCGATCTCGAATAACCTTGATCCCAAGGATGTAAGCAGCTTCACCTAAGTCCTTCATTTGAAACTGCTCGGATAACCACGTCTTTACGTCTGATAACACTTCAACATTATTGCTAATGCGAAGGATGTCATCTACGTAAAATGCAAGAAACACCACTGATCCGTTAACACAAATACGTTACACACACCTCGTTAGGACATGATACAAATCCATAGGATTTGACTACTTCGTCGAAAACGCTGGTGCCATAACCGGAAATCTTGCTTAAGTCCATGAATAGAATTCTTAAGCTTCCAAATTAGATGCTCTTCGCCCTCCTTCACATAACCATCCTGGTGTTTCATGTGGATGTCCCTACCTTTTTCAAGGTGACCGTTTAGGAATGCGGTTTTGACATATATTTGCCGGATATCTAGGTTCATGTGAGCTGATATGGCAAGGAGAATCGGAATGGACTTGATCATTGCTACGGGCGAGAAGGTGTCTTCATAATCGATACCTTCTTTACGGGTAAAACCCTTCGCCACTAGCCCGGCCTTAAACGCCATGATCTCTTCATTCGGTGCTCTCTCTTTCTCTTGTATACTCACTTACTACCAATAGCATTGCAGCCCTCGGGTAGTTCGGTGATCTTGTATACATCCATATCGATTATGGACTCAAATTTCGAGTCCATGGTGCATCTACATCTCCCATTTGTTTCGTTGTAAGTCCAGGGGATCCACGGTATCTTGTTCATCCGCCGGGAGATAATCAAACGTCTCCCCGGTGAACATACCGATCAGGTGTAAATATCACCCTCCCACTACGTCGAACGGTGTTAGGAGCTGTGTTAACAGATTGTGCGGTTACTCGTGGAGTACTATCTTGCACTACTCGGCTGTTCAAGTGGAACTCGACCACCTTGTAATTCTTCAAGGATGATGTCGACTCGAGATTTATGGTTACTAGTGTAATCCTCTTCTAAGAACCGAGCGTTAGGGCTAACAACGATCTTCTTGTTCTTTAGGATCATAAAAGTATCCACTCTTCGTTTTCTTCGGATGCCCTATGAACAACATCACTTCGAACGTGATTCCAATTTGTCGGCCTCGCCTATTCAGCACATAAGCGGGGATAACCCCAAATCCTTAAGTGGTGCATACTCGGGTTTGTGCCCGCTCCACAACTCGAAAGGGATCTTTTGTACCGACTTGGAAGACACACGATTCGGCAAGTATGTTGCGATCTCTAGGGCATATCCCCAAAAGAAAACTAGCAAAGTTGTATAACTCATCATCGACCGAACCATCTCTAAGAGACTTCGGTTCCTTCTCTCGACACACCATTCTCGCCGAGGCGTGCCCGGTCTTGTCGCCGGGATGTAATCCCACATTCCGTCAAGTAGTCCTTGAACTCATTGGATAGGTATTTCCCACCACGATTAGATCGCAGTATTTTGATTTCTTTACCTAACTTCCTTCTCCACTTCGCCTTGAATTCCTTAAAGGTTTCAAAGCAATCCGACTTGTGGTGAAGAAGGTAAACATATCCATACCTCGAGTAATCGTCGGTAAATGTGACGAAGTACTCATACCCTCCACGAGCTTGTGTAGACATAGACCCACACAAGTCGGAATGTATCAAACTTAATACTTACGTGGCTCTATAACCCTTTGCCTTGAAAGGCCTAGTCATCATCTTTCCTTCCTAACGGGTTTCGCAAGTTGGAAATGGTTCAATCTTGGAGAGACTCCACCGATCCATGTTCCACCAACCTCTAAGTCCTGTTAAGATTGATGTGACCTAGTATTAAGTGCCACGAGATAAGTTTGGTTTACCTTAGAAGACTCTTTCCTCTTCTTAGGATTTGATGATGAGGAAGCAATATTAACGGAACTACGCGGTTTACAAGTAATAGTATATAAAGATCCGTTTAATGGTCCACCACGATAAAATCATCGTCTTTCATGATAGAAACTTCACTATCAAAACTTGATTTATAACCATCCATGGTGCGAGTTTTGAAAGCGAAATAATGTTTCGCCTAAACTCGGGCACATATTAAACATCTTTAAGTACTAAAACGAGAACTATCAAAAGATAGATTTAAATCTCCAATGGCAATTGCGGGAACTTTCAATCCATTGCCCATTGAGACTACCACCTCGCCATTGCTCAATTACCTTTTACGCAAGAAACCTTGCAAGGTGTAACAAACATGAACAGTTGCCCCCGAATCCACTACCCATTCATGGGTAGAAGAGGAAACATGAACAGTTTCAGTTACAAGAGCGACTCGCGTCTCTTTCTGTTTTGCCTTGACATCTGGATTATAATTCTTCCAGTGTCCTTTCTTACCATTCTTGAAGAACCTTCCTTTCTCCTTTGACATTTGCATGTTTCCGGTAAGGACCGTCTTCTTACTTCCACTGCTCTTCTTGAAATGTCCACCCTTTCTGCTCTTTTTCTGGTTTCCGCCTTTCGGAGGATTCCTTGAACTACTAGGGATATTCAAGACTTGAGCACTCTTGCCCTTTTCTATAACCTCTTTGACCGCTACCAAAGATTTGAGTAACATACTCATAGTAAACTCGTTCTTAGACATAGCGGTCCTAAAACAGAAGTTCTTATAGAACCTTTGCGAGCATTTATTGGGAAGGTAAGATATCTCTTCCACTTTGTAAAATTATTTAAAAATTGTTAAACCCATTAGGGTTTGGTTGGTGAGCTTGTTTAGGAACTTGAAAAATATCGAACATACATATCTCGATAAATATAATTTAAAAAGCATGTATAAAGTTAATATTTGCACATAATTCGTAATTAACAATCATTGTAACCTTTTGAAAAACCAATGATGTTAAATACTCGAATAGCCCTAGAGATCACACTCGCAAGCCACTCGGGTGGACGTTTACTCGTGCACCCCTGGACCAAGCTATATACCTAACTCTTTAATTCCAATCCACGCCTAGGTTCTTAAGACGAATGGAATTAATAATTCGATGTCTCTTGACCATGTCACTATTAAAACGCGGGAAGGGACTTCTCGGGAAGTTGTACTGCGGTGACATCTAAGCTTTGACCATTAATTTGACCGAATTAACATCAAATTCTCGAAATTGGCATACTTACGCGAACCATACCGCTTTCAATTTGATTTAATTAGCCATCTTATTTAATTATTATCTTCTAGAGTACTCGTGTTTACTAGGCACGCAAGCCACTCGAAGTGGACGTTTACGGCTTCGCTCCCACTACTCAATAATAATTAAATATTATATTAGAAAACCCATCTCACAAAACTCGTGGTTCAAAAATACAAGCAAGCCACTCGGGTGGACGTTTACTCATATAATTGTTCCACTTTTGTGTAGGGTCCAATTAATGGAGGTCCGATTAAGTGTTTAATATCCAAATTAATGGAATCTAATTAAACATCTAATTTGAAATTGCTTAGTCTTTTTATTCAAAAGGTTTGTTTTTGAATCATGCATATCCACATAATTCCTAAAGCATGCAATTTCTAAACGCACATAATAAAACGTGCTCGCGAAAATTAAAACATGCTTCAATAACGACATAAATCCTATTTACATGCTTTTCTAAGCGCAATTAATCACATAATCGCATGCTAAAGCATAATAAAAAATAAATGCGCAAATAGGAAATTTAAAATCGTTATCGGGCTTTAAAACACGTAATTCCTAACTATTACATTGCTCGAACAAAATACGGATCTTCGAAATCTTGAAAATCTTCGAAACTGAAGCTGCGTCGAAAACCGCATCGAAGCTGTCATCGCCACGTCATCGGGGGCCCGCCACGTGGCGGTACACGTGGCGCACACGCAGCGCCAAATCGCCAGTGGGCGACGTGGCGCGCCACGTCGGCCGCGCCACGCCGGCGTCTTCTTCATTAACAAGAAAACGCCGCCGCCGCCGCGCGCCGCCGCCGCCGCCGCCGAGCCGCGGCGCTGCGCGCCGTCGCCCGGGGTGGGTCTGCCGCGGCCTTGCCGCTCTTCTCCGGCCGGCGGCATCGCGGAATCGCGGCTGGGAGCGCCGCGCGCTGCGCGTTACTGCGCTGCTGCGCCGCGGCGGCCGCCGCCTCCCGTCGCCTCCCGCCGCCTCTTCGGTCGTCCCCAAGCCTTCCGAGACGTCTCACGGACGTCCGGGCTGTGAAGAACAGCCGCCTGGCGCCGTCACCGTTACGGTTTCCGCGCGATAAATCTCGCCCCGCCGCCGACTACGCCGCCTGAATTCTCACTTTCCGAGCCGCGATTCGATCAATTGAAAGAGGGAAAACGTAATTGGAACACTCACGACCACCGGGTAACGGATTCCGGCCGAGATTAGTTCCTCAATTTCCCGAATTTCAAACGATTCGCCGGAACGAATTCATAACGAGCGGCGAACTTCGGGACGTCAATTCCGAGTCGCATCCGGGATCGGATGATCCCATACAACCTATCAACGCGAAGCTCGTAAGACGAGGATTCCATAGGTCCAAGCCTATCGGAAATCCGACCCCGGAACCGCCGGGAATCGCCGCCGCAAAATGCGGCGGAACCCTAGAAAACTAGGGTTTCTGGCCAATTTGGGAATTTCTGGACAGCACGACCACTTCTCCTTTCCGACGCTATTCCGGACAAACCAGAAATCGGAATGGGTCGTACGACCTATCCAGACGAAGCTAACGAGAAGACGAACAAAAATATCCGAACATATCGGAAAGATACTGTAGCACGCGCCCCCACGCGCCTCCTCAAGCTGGCGGTCGTGTTCTGCCAGAAATTAGGTTTTCGCCCTTCCGCGCCGTCGCACCTCGATTTTCGTGCCAATCGGACCAATTACAGTACAACAAACAGTACAATCACATAACATATTGGTCCTATCATCTACTCGTGGATTTTCTCACGAGAAAAACGTTACATCGGGGTCAAAACAGTGGCTCGCAGGCCGCCCCAAACACGAAAATTAACCCGATAACGACGGAAATAAAACCTAATCATGCATCTAACAGCAACAATCAGAGCCTAAACCAGGCTCTGATACCAATTGAAGGAATAATAGGTTTATAGTAAGGCTACCTTCCTCCTGGTGTGTTGTCGCGGCTCCGATTGTTGCTCCTGTGTCAGATCTTCTGATCTGTGTCCCGGCCTTTTTCTCCCTCTGGGTGGTCAGAGATCTGAAGAAAATAAATTTATTTTTCTCTTTGTAACTCACGCAACTCTCGATTTTTATGAATCAATTGTGTGAGTTTCTGAACAGAATACTAATATATATAGGCTTCAAAAACCTATATAATATTAATATATTTGTAGCCCATTAATTTAATTATAATCCAATGGGCTTCTATTAAATCAGCCCATAATATAATTAATTAATTTATTGGGCTACTAATATTTATCAATTAATTGGCCCAGCCAATTAATTCCGGAATAAATAACATTATTAAATAATGTAAAATACATTAATCCATTAATAATGAATTCGAGAGATAATAAATTACTAGGCAACTAATTGGGCCGGATCGGGGATCCAATACAAGAAATAAAGTTTGGGCCTCCAATTAATTAATTATCCATGCTCACCCAGGAGCAAAATTAATTAATTAACACGATTCATTCCACTAGAGAATGCGTGGCCGACTTACCCCTTTATCCCAATTTGAGCAAGGGCTTGTATTTTAGACTTAATCGATCTCCGTATTTAAGATAGAAATATCCGTTAATTAATTAAGCTTCTTGATCGCTTAAATTAATTAACATCTTGTATTCCTGAGTAGTACCACTCGACCTTATTAACACACTCTGAACTTAATCAACCGGCCGGGTTTAGTGTGCTAATCCTTTCGAGTTCCTCGGGGGATATTATCAACCCATTCCCGGGATACGGCCGCAAGATACGGACAACCAACTCCGAGCCACAAATGACTACTAACACCCAAGATACGTAGATCCGGTCGCTCATTGGACGTTCACCATAGTAGGTCAAAGTGATAGATAGCCAAATGCACTCGGTGAAGTCTTACCAAGCTTAAGATCGGCCTAAGTCACCGAGATCTTGGTTCTCCACTAAGGTCGGTTAGGAGAACACATCTCACCGTGATCCTTCAATACACCACCTTAAGTGTACCAAGTAAAGACAAGCAAACCTAAGACAAGCCACTTCTTATCTAAACTGCGAGCTTAAACCGACAACTTCATCCTTAAGTTGTCTCACGTGTTAATGCTTGTTTATATCTTGTCAGTTCAACCAATTTGTGTTGTCTTCTGTGATACCCGACACACCACACAAATCTAACTTTTATACAAGATAAAGGATAACATGTGCAAATATACATATTTATCAGATAGGAGAATCAAACAGTGGTAAGGACAAAAACACATTGTATACAAGCATAAAAGTGCTTCCAGTATACAAAATCCCAACATAGACGTGGGTGGATTGATAAATGATGATTAAGATGTTGGAGACACAATTTTTAACTTAAGACAGTGAAATAATACTCTATTTGTCCTTTTGAAATAGTCCAATATACTTTTTTCAATTTATTTTTCGAAAAATTATTACACAATTTTTTTAAAGAATTCATAACATTACATAATTTTACACACATTAACTACTCTTCTGAAAAATAGTGGCGAAAAGAAACGAGATTGTTTCAATGGAATGAAGATAGTATAATTTATGAAAATATATAAAAAAATTTGTGATTTTGAACGTCTCAGCCGCCTCCCTTGAATGGGCCCATTATACAAAAGCAATACATGCGAAGTGTACATGTACAACCTACTCATCTAGATTTAAAAAAGAACAACTAAGAGCATCTCCAATGCTACTGCAAAACTCATTTTGCAGTAGGAGAGATGCTCCAATCATATTCCATTTTGCATTGCAAAACTCAAAAAGGATGAGTTTGTGTACAGTATAAACCAGTGGCGGATCCAGGATTCGATAGTGGGGTGGGTTGAAAAAAAATATTTTGACACATTAATTTTTATAAAAATTCATTAACTACAACATGTAGTGTGGTTGATATTTCGACTTTTGCATAAGTGATTGATCTAAAGTTGATCTAGCATTCGATTCTCGTTATGATTGATTTAAAAATAATAAAAATAAAAAAACATTAGGGATGTGAAAAGGAAAAACAATAAGGAATAAGGTGAAAGAAAAAAAGTACCCCATTTAATAATAATAATAATAATAATAATAATAATAATAATAATAATAATAATAATAATAATAATAATAATAATAATAATAATAATAATTTTTATACATATTCATTGTTTATGTGCTACTTTTTACAAATCATAAATAAAATCACGAATACACAAAATGAATAAGGGAAGAAAATATAAACAAAAGAATGAATAAGATCACAGAGGGATAAGAAAAGAATGTAAAACATTAGAGATGTGAGAAGGAAAAATAGTAAGGAATAAAGAAATGAGAAAAATAAGATCAAAAGCTAGTAAATGAGGGGAATATGTGCTTCACGGGAATCAAACTTGCACTTCCAAGAAAATTAAGTGGGACTTTACCACTAGACCAATGCCTTCATTATTGACTTCTCTTAGTAATGAATGAATTAATCTTAAAATCTGCACTGGGCTGGAGCCCAGCCTAGCTAACCACTAAATCCGCCACTGGTATAAACTCATATATGAGTTTCTATTGTGCAAAACTCATTGGACTGTTTTGCAAATTTGTTTATTTGTTTTTCAATCCCTAGATTAATTATATGTGATTTTGTGGTTCACTTGAAGAAGATGAAGAAGAAATTGAGATGAAGAAGAAAGTATGATGAAGCTGTCAAACCTATTGTTCTCTGCCAGAGAAGATGAGAAATAGAGAAGATGATGAGCGAGCTTTCCTCTGCCAGAGAAATAGAGAAGATGATGAGCTTTTCTATGCCAGAGAAATAGAGAAGATGATGAGCGAGCTTTCCTCTGCCAGAGAAATAGAGAAGATGATGAGCTTTCCTCTGCCAGAGAAGGTGATGAGCTTTCCCATTCTCTCTCTCTCTCTGAATATGTAAATAAATAGAGGCAAATGTATTTACGAAGTAGGAAGTGTCTGATTTAATGAGTAGCAATTTATATTAATGTAACAATTATGAAATAAAGTAGGCACATATTATCAAGAAAGTAATTTGACAATTATAGAATTTTAAATAGTTCAAAACATTACACTTGATATTAATACCAAACATATTACATTACAATATAAAATAAACATTGAAATTACAATACATGATTTTCTAGGAAATTTCAGAAAAACGTAATTAAAACAAAGACATAACATACTACAATATGCAAAATAAAAACACATGACAAACGAGGAAATTACCACAAGCAACGACAATTTGATCTAATATGGGGGTAAATCAGGATTATTAGCTCCCATATTATTAAAATATGTAGAAAATCCACTGCTTGTATAAGGATCCGGTTCACCACGTTCTTCAGCTCTTTGTTGAATAATCCGTGCTTGTTCTGCTGCCACATGAGCATGAACAACGGGATCATCTATGGATCTCAAGTTGCGTAGTAAAATTTTATTTTCATCCCTCTTCTCCTTTAGCGCGCGATTCTTTTGTTGGCTCTCCAAATGACGTTCCATAAATGAATTTGTTTTCTCCAAGTCAGCTTCAAGCTTATCAATTCTTTGTTGCATAGCTGCACGCTCAGATGATGAATCGACACCTTGGGCTTTTTTCTTCACCCCCATCGGTCGAGGCGATGGAGAACCGGCAAACACAATGTCCTCATCATCGCCTAAGTCCATAGAAAATGACGAAAAACTTGCTGAGCCTTGTGAATCAGGAGAAGCGTATCCGCGATAGGGATGTTTGGAGCTCTTAGCACAATCCTGAAATTTTGGAAAATCTTTTATTATTCGCCAGACATGATCAAATTTCCAACCCGATTTATACTTTTCATCCTGAGTTAACAACACCTTGGCTTCTTGCATCTGCATAAAAATCACAACAAATCAAAACTTGAAGCTGAAATACTTACAATATTATAAAATTAATAATTTTGATACTTACAATATCTTCATTCGAAGCTCCACTTGGATGTCTACTTTCAATTGTTCTTAGACATGCATGAAGTTTCTTTGCAGCTTTTTCAATAACTTGGATTCTTACTTGCATGGATCTTTTCGAACGAACCTCCCAAGCTCTCTTCTATACGAGACCAAAAACGAGTGAAACTGCCACTCGATATCGAAATGGCGACGAGTGAAACTGTGCGGTTTAAGAATTTTGTAGACCGATATAACACAATAAGAAATCGGGCTGCTCATGACGAGCTTCAAGATGCGGTAATAGAGCATCTGTGGAATGAACTAGCCAATTCCGAGTCTTGAAATCGTCTCTACTATGTTGTTTTAAATCTATTTGTACTTTATTATTTTTAATTTTGTATGGTAATGAAATGAGTAATCTTTTTCCTCTATTAGAGGTTTTAACGAGGCTCGACCCTTGAGTTTTCGATTTGTGATTTCCAAGGGTTAATAAATTTCTTCTTCATTATAATAATATAACTCTATTTAAAAAAAAATTGACGTTTGGAAATTCATTATTATTTAATGAACTATTTAATTAATCAAAAATTTATTTATGAATTAACAAGTTATCTAATAAAATTATATTTTATATGAGATTTTATTAATGAGAAAGTTAAGGGGTCAATATATAAATTTAGAAAGATATGTAGGTGAAATTGAAAAGGTGTATTCAAAAGAATATATAGAGAATATTCTGTTTGAGTTTGAGTTTGAGTTTGATGGTTGAAGTTAAATTATTGTTTGATGTGACGGATACTGGAAAATGAGTTTGAGTTTGATGGCATGGTTGGAGATGCCCATAACATGTAAATATGAATATGACTGGAAGACTAGATTATAATATATCTAGGCACGACAACGAGCAGTTATGTTAAAATTAACAACTCGCGCTTCTACTCTTAGTATCGGAATTAAGACTATAATTTCTCGATTGATCCTTATTTTGAATTTCTTCGCTTTAGGGTTGCGGATTGATCCCCCAATATCTGCCTGTCGCGGCATTCAGCAGAGCAGAACCCCCGCATGTCTCTGAAATAATACGAGATTGAAATACATGATTAATCATGAGCTCTAAAAAGTTCGTTATAAGTTGCATTATGCGAAAAACATGGAAAAATATTGTTTCTATTGTTGAATACAGTAGTAGTAATAATTAGAACCAGCAGTCTCTCGTAGATCCAAAATGAAAATGCTATTTTCCTAAAAATACATTTCTATAAGTGAATAAATCCGAAGTGATATGATGATTTTTTTTTTGAATATTATATTTTTGTATAATAATTATCATAGCCAATCAAAAATTGGTATGAGATCACATATCCAATTGATGCCCGATTCAAAACTATATAGTTTTAAATTAAAAAACTACAAATTAAAAGGAGAAAATTTAAAAAGAAGATTAGTTTTTATCCGTTTGATTTACTAATTGTAAAATACTCCCTCCGTCCCATTCATACTGTCTTGTATACCATTTCGGGTTGTCTCACTTATACTGTCTTGTTTCCTTATTTGGAAATAATAAGGGAATGTTAATTATGATTAAGATACTTAATTAAGTTCATTAATCATGAGATATGGAACGGAAAAATTACACTCTCTTCCGTCATTTCTCTCTCTCTATCAAACCTAACATTTCTGGTTCTCTTGCGAAATTTCCTCCGTCGCCTCCCTTTTCTAAAACCCTAGATCTGATGAAGATTGATGAAGAGCGGTTCGATACACGGCCGCTTCTCTTCCGAAACCTACTTCTCACAACGAGTCGATTCATTCCTCTTCGAAAGCAGTGTATACGAAACCAATGTCGGAATCGCTAAAGATTTTTCTTCTTCTTTCTGTGAGTCGGAGATCGTCTCCGCAGATTTTCGATCTTCCTCCTTCTCAACGTCCAAGACTTGAATACCCTGTCTTCCGCCGCTCTATTGGGGGCTTTGAATTTGCTTTTGAATTGGTGAAAAATGGAATTGGAGGAAACGGATCTATGCTTTGATTTTTTTATTTCTTTCTTCCTTCTACAATTTGATTTTAATTTTCATTCTGCAATCTAATTTTGGAATTCCAGGGAACAAAAATTTTCATTATGTGCTCTGATTTTAATTTCTTCTTCCTTCTATAATTTTGGTTTTCATTTTCATTCTGCAATTTTGGAATTGGTGGGAACGAAAATTTTCAATTTATGCTCTAAGTGTGATTTCGTCTTCTTTCCACAATCTTGATTATGATTTAATTCTCTGATTTTTGAATTAGGGGAATGAAAATTTTCGTTTTGTGCTCTGGTTTTGAATTCTTCCTTTTACGCCTTGATTTTGATTTTCATTCTGCAATTGTTATCTCCTCATTAGGATTAGCTGTAGGTAATTATTTTTAAAAAAGGAAAAAAAAGTAGAGGGGAATGTCAAGAGTATACATTTCCATGTTTGAAAATGCAAAAATATACAAACTTTTTCATAAATGCAATAATATACAAATGACCCTACTTCACCTCCAATGTGTGTGCAGGTGTGTTTGCAGTTTGTGTTGGAATCTTTTTCTTTTTGAATATGTAGTCTCGAAATTAGCAAAATAAAAGTTGGTGATTTTTTTAAAAAAGCTAAAGTTATTTAAAAAAAACTTCTTTAACTGAATATTTTCGTAAAACAAAAAACCTGAACATATTCGTTTAAATATTTTAAAAACCTGAGTCGACCACCGCCGCCGAAAATTTTATATTTTAAAAACCTGAGTCGAAAATTTTATATTTTTGTATATTTAATTTATTTAACAAAAATTTAATATTTTGTTAATTTAATTTATGAATTCAATTTGAGGAAATTTTAATATTTTAGTAAATTTAATTTACAAAATTTATGCAATTTTGATAATTTAATTTAAGTAATTTCATTAATTTAATTTAGGCATTTTCGTTAGACAATTACGAGAATTTATTTTTGGCAATTTCATTAATTTAATTTAGGCAATTTCGTTAATTTAATTTATGCAATTTCATTAATTTAATTAGGCAATTTTGATAATTTATCGAAAAACCGGTTTTGTTAATTAGGCAATTTTGTTAATTTAATTAGGCAATTTTGAAAATATAATTTAGTCAATTTCAATAATTGAATCATAATTTAATTTAGGCACCGTCCGATCGATCGGGCATAATTAAATATATATATATATATAAATATACATAAATTAAAAAAAAATTATTTGTGGCGATCGATCGGGACTCTCTCTAAAAAAATTATACATAAAATAAAAAAAATTGTATGTGCCAATCGATCGGCACAGACCGATCGATCGACACACTAATATATATATATGCGATATATATATATAAAAATATACATAAATTTAAAAAAAAAAAAATTATTTGTGCCGATCGATCGGCACGGCCCGATCGATCGGGCGCAAATTAATATATCTCAAATAACTATACATAAAATAAAAAAATTATATGCGCCGATCGGTCGGCACAGCCCGATCGATCGGCACACTAATATATCATATATATATATATATATAAATATATATATATATATATAAATATACATAAATATTAAAATATATATATATATATATGTGCCGATCGATCGGCACAGCCCGATCGATCGGCACACTAATATATTAATATAAAAAATATATAAATATATATATATATATATAAATATACATAAATATTAAATATATATATATATATATATATATATATATATGTGCCGATCGATCGGCACAGCCCGATCGATCGGCACACTAATATATTAATATAAAAAAAAATTATACGGGTCGATCGATCGGCACAGCCCGATCGATCGGCACCCTAATATATATAAATACACACAGCACACACACAGCACACACACAGCGACACACAGCACACATCGGCACACTAAATCGGCACACGCAAATCGGCCCATTGAATCCGAGAAATCTATCGGCACGAAAGCTACTCACTTGGGTACGCTTAGGATCTTCCAAACCGCTCGAAACCGCTCGTAACAATGGAAGAGGTTAGTATTTATTTGAAATAAAATTAAATTTTAGATGTGAAATTAATGTATAATTACATGTTTAAAAGTGGTTTTTTATGAAATATATATGTTGGGTTTAGTGAGTATAATATAGATTTGTTGGATTGGGTGAAAATTGGTGAAATTGGGGTAGAAATCGCCGGAAAAAATGGTTGAAATCGCGGCGGCCGACATTCACCGCCGACCGGTCTGACCGGTCTGAACCGTTCTGCCGGTCTGACCGGCCGACATTTTACGTAATTTTTTTTTGTGAGTTTATTTTTAATTATTATAACTGTATTAATTATAATTTGATTAAATATTAATTGTTATATATAGGTCAATTTTAAACGACTAGCACTACGAGACGTTTCTCCGAGGATCACAATATATTATAAGCATAATTTAGGGGCTTTGATTAGACAGAAATTAGGTCTGCAAGGTGGTGTGGATCTAATCAAACGGTTTGTTAATGGTCAATTCGGGGGCATAGTGGGTTGGCCAGAAGGTAAGAATGCTAGGCGGGCTCTTCACCAGCTATTATGCTATGAGATTTCGGTACGACCTTCGGAGGTTTGGTTTAATTATGTTGGTCAGAACATCCGTTTCTCTCATCCGGACTTTGCATTGGTTACTGGGCTCATGTTCGGCGAGTGTAGTTTTGACATGTCAGCATTTTATCATCCTACTCAATCCGGGGTCTACGGCAGATTCAATGGTGGGAGACCGATTGAAGCAAAGCAGTTGTTAAGCTGGTTTTGTAAATATGAGCCCGATGGCGTTTCAGATGATGACTTAATTAAGTTGTCGAATATTTTAGCTCTTTTCTTCTGGTTCTATGCTACTGCAGAGACTAAGAAAATTGATACATGGATATGGGTATTGGTTGATGATATTGACCAATGGAATGCCTTCCCATGGGGTGCTTTTACCTACGAGGCCATGTTGCACTACCTCAGTTACGTACCAAATTCCTTGGACCTCGTAGGATCTAAGTATAATCTCTACGGGCCGATTTGGGCACTACAGGTATAGTATTTGTTGACAACTTAATTATTACTAATTTATAATTTTTTATTAGTTGAAATAATTCGATATATTTATATTGTAATATAGGTGTGGGCATATGAGGCCATTCCAAGTTTTGGAGCTCGTTGTGCGACCCTTCTAAATCCCGATGGTTATCCTCATTATTTACGGTGGTCGTTTAATGACGCCGATCAGCGTGATATAGCCGGGTTTTTTAAGCGCCAGGTAAAAATATTTTTATTATTAATTACATAGTGAATATGTTATGGATTTTCTTATTAATATTTAATGCACAAATATTATGTATTTCAGATGAGAGACTCGGTAGTGTTTGAAATGTTAGTACCGACCGAGATTGAGAAGAATTGTCCATATTGGCAGAGTGCAGTTGGTAGTAATCCATTTGGGCTACACTTTCCTGTGCCCTTGAATCCCCTACAGCCGGGGCAATATGACCAAGATGGACAGCGTATCTTGATCAGGCGCACCGAGGAGAGCAGACGTAGTTCGAGCAGAGGAGTTGTCGGTGAGGAGGAGGAGCACACTGTGGTAGAGAGTAGGAGAGGTCGGAGGCGGGCCCGCCGTACAGAAGCATCTTCATCAGCAGCGAGAGATGCATCAGGTAATAAACTTAAATTCACAGTAAAAATTTTCTGGTCAATTCCTCTTTTAATAATCGTCATCTTCTTTGATAATTATTAGCCGTTGGTGAGACATCTAGTTTTCTGGACCCAAGAATAGAGGCCATGATCAGTCGATCTATTCAAGAAAATTTTGAAAGATGCGAGCAAGCTATGATGAATAGAATTGATGATTATCATCGGACTTTGAGTCAGGTGCTAGTGAGTAGGTGTGAGGAGCTGCTGGATAGAAGTAATATGTCATTTCAGTCTGGATATAGCTGGCACGCTCAGGCTACACAGTGGCCCCGGTGGGATGAGCCCGCACCACCGACCTTTAATCAGCATGGTCAGGCTATGGATGTTGAACCTGGCGGCGAGTTGGTAAGAGAATTTTTCAATTAATTTAATTTCTTTTCCTAATTTAATAATTGTCTTTTGTAGGCAATGTTTGAGCCGAGTAACTCGTTGGCTCAGAGTTTTGAGCAGTATTTGTCCAGTGAATCATTGGCCTTTCGACGTCCAGATGGTTTTCCACTTCAACGAGAATGGTTCAAGGATTTTATAAAGATTGATTCTGAAATGGATTGTGAGATGGTAAACTGCTATATCCGATCGGCTGCGGGTCAGGCTAGTTCAAGGTAACCTACCCGTGACTCCAGATGCCCAATACACAGTCATAGCGGACTCTACAGTCTTTGTAAGTATATTTCATATTTGAGTATTTTTTGAAAAATATGGTATTTGTTTGATTTAATTTTATCATTGAATAATTGTTTATAGATGGGTATTATGAATGAGTGGCTCAAGTGCGTGAAGAATCCAGAAAATAATAGACACGAGAATGATAATGATTATAAATGGGTTCCGAAAGAGGAGGATGTGCAGTGCGTTAAGGGGAATCCAGAACTTGGGACAAGCGATTGGTACTCCGCCAAATATGTGAGTACTATTTATATATTTTATATATAATAATTTTAAGGTTCTAAATTATATATTTGTATCTATTGTAGATCATATTTCCAATCTTGGTAGCACACCATTGGTTCGTATTGCGGTTATGTATTTCAGATTGGAAGCTCGAGATGTTTGACTCGAAAAATGAATTTAGAGATCCCAAGGTATTTAATTGGCGTGTCAAATGCCTTATGGGTTTCCGGAAATTTATAGCGCGATTCTTATGGCACGGGAACTATTGGGCGTGTAATCCATATGGTTATCCATTTCCCGGAGGTAAGAGGCCCTCAATTGTGCTTATGGATGATGAAGAGCAGTACTTGCAATTGAATTCGTATAGTTGCGGGGTATTTACATGCATGACTATAGAGCGTCTCCTCACCGGTTTTCCTACTCGGGTATGGGGTTTTGAAGAGCGAAACATTAATAAATATCGTAATTGGATGGCTGTAAAATGTTTTGAACTCTGTGATATTGCTTGAATTTTATGTATCAATAAAATGTCTGGTATCGTAATGTTAAAAATATTGCTTGATGTTAAAAAAAAAATTTTGGTCCGATCGATCAGACAAGGCCGATCGATCGGACCATATTTTAGTTTAAAAAAATATATGGTCCGATCGATCGGACAAGGCCGATCGATCGGACCATATTATTATTTTTTTTTAAATTACATGTTAAAAAAAATTATGGTCGAAAATTATGGATGGTATTATTTTTTTACTTTTTTCAACCGATTTGAAATGTTAAAAACGACATGTTAAAAAATATTTGGTCCGATTGATCAGACAAGGCCGATCGATAGGACCATAATTTTAGTTTAAAAAATATATGGTCCGATCGATCGGACAAGGCCGATCGATCGGACCATATTATTATTTTTTTTAAATTACATGTTAAGAAAAATTATGGTCGAAAATTATGGATGGTATTATTTTTTTACTTTTTTTTAAAAATAAATATTTAATTATTTTTTATGTATCAACCGATTTGAAATGTTAAAAATTACGACATGTTAAATAAAATGTGTCGTATCGTAATGTCATAAGTATCAACCGATTTGAAATGTTAAAAATTACGACATGTTAAAAAATATTTGGTCCGATCGATCAGACAACCGATTGATCGGACCATATTATTATTTTTTTTAAATTACATGTTAAAAAAAATTATGGTCGAAAATTATGGATGGTATTATTTTTTTACTTTTTTTTAAAAATAAATATTTAATTATTTTTTAAATAAAAATATGGTCCGATCAATCGGAGTAGGCCGATCGATCAGTTATTATTTAAATTACATGTTAAATAAAATAAATATTATTTTTTTTTAAATAAAATTATGGATGGTATTAATTTTTGACTTTTTTTTTTAAAATAAATATTTAGTATTTATTAAAAAAATTACGGATGGTATTAATAATCACGGATGGTATTAATAATCAAAATTACGGATGGTATTAATAATCAAAATTATACTTAAAATTATTTTTTAATTATTTTTTAAGTATACTTAAAAAATCAATATAATTGAAATAAAAAATCAATATAATCAAAATCACGGATGGTATTAATAATCAAAATTATACTTAAAAAATCAATATATTTGAAATAAACACTTACAAAATTTAAAAAAAATTTAAAATAAAATTTTGATAAATATTTCAGGGAATAATCACGGATGGTGTAATAAAGCTTTATATATATGTATACATTAGCAAAATTAAACATGAATCATTCTTAGAACGATAGAATTAGTTATGACTTTATACAAAAAATGAACTCATTTTTCGAAATATAAGAAGAGGTCGAAAGTTTTTTTTTTTTAATTATGTCTCTATTATTATATTTCAAAGTTATTCATGATATCCTCAATATCCTCTTCTTATATCACTTTTTGTTGCTCGAATTCGATGTTTTGAGGGTTTAGAGGAATAGTATTTGGGGTTTTGATCAAGGGTTTTGAGGGTTTAGAGGAATAGTATTTGGGGTTTTGATGAATAGTTTTTGGGGTATCCTTAATCATCCTATCGGTCGGATTGTATATACAGCTGTCGGCAAAATAATCCAGCTGTGACAGCTGTCGGCAAATAAAATAAATAAATACATATATTTTTTTTAATATATATGGTCCGATCGATCGGACAAGGCCGATCGATCGGACCATATATTTTTTAAATTACTAATGTTAAAAAAAAAATACATACATATTTTTTTTTAAATTATCGGACTTTTTTTTTAAAAAAATAAAATAAATAAATGGTCCGATCGATCGGACAAGGCCGATCGATCGGACCATATATTTTTTAAATTATGTTAAAAAAAAATAAATACATACATAATTTTTTTTTAAATTATCGGACTTTTTTTTAAAAAATATAAATAAATATATGGTCCGATCGATCGGACAAGGCCGATCGATCGGACCATATATTTTTTAAATTACTAATGTTAAAAAAAAAATACATACATAATTTTTTTTTTAAATTATCGGACTTTTTTAAAAAATAAATAAATAAATATATGGTCCGATCGATCGGACAAGGCCGATCGATCGGACCATATATTTTTTAAATTACTAATGTTTAAAAAAAAAATACATACATAATTTTTTTTTAAATTATCGGACTATTTTTAAAAAAATAAAATAAATATATGGTCCGATCGATCGGACAAGGCCGATCGATCGGACCATATATTTTTTAAATTATGTTAAAAAAAAATAAATACATACATAATTTTTTTTTTAAATTATCGGACTTTTTAAAAAAAAAATAAATAAATATATGGTCCGATCGATCGGACAAGGCCGATCGATCGGACCATATATTTTTTAAATTACTAATGTTAAAAAAAAAAAATACATACATAATTTTTTTTTTAAATTATCGGACTTTTTTTAAAAAAATAAAAATAAAATAAATATATGGTCCGATCGATCGGACAAGGCCGATCGATCGGACCATATATTTTTTAAATTACTAATGTTAAAAAAAAATAAATACATACATAAATTTTTTTTTAAATTATAGGACTTTTTTTTTAAAATTATCGGATAAGGCCGATCGATCGGACCATAATTTTTTTTTTAAAATTATCGGACATATGTTTTTTTAAATTACTGATTTTAAAAAATAAATAAATAAACATATGTCCGATCGATCGGATATGTATTTTTTTAAAAAATAAAAAATAAGTAAAAAATAAATTACTATGTTAAAAAATAAATAAATTACGCTATTTAATTTACGCTATTTAATTTAGGGTTTATACGCTATTTAATTTAGGGTTTATACGCTATTTAATTTAGGTTTTGTCAATTAAGGTTTAGGGAACAACCATACCGAATTAGGGTTTCAACAAAACAAACTTCATACTTCAAATAATATATAGAAAATAAACTAGAACTAAGACACCACAAATTTAATCTTGTGTCTCCCTCTGTGAACATGTCCTCCTTGTGTGGCCTCTTTCGTGACAAACACAACACTTTCTGCTACGACCTTGAGTTGAGCTTGTGGAGGCCTCCGCTCCCGATCGGTAATGTCTCTGCTTTGGGCGACCGGCCTGACGCTTCGCTAGGGGTGGTAACAGTGGATCTGCATCTCAAATATGGTCAGGAATGGTCCAAAGCTCCAATGCAGGTAACGAATTAAAGTGGTGTTCGTAAATATCCCTGTGGTTGCTTGTAGTGTACATACTGTGGACATAGTTGTAAAAATGGTCTCCGCTCTCCCTGTCAGCGACAACATGTTTGTAAAACAAAAAATGTGTTAGATATATAATAAGTGATTAAAAAGTGTAAAAGAATTCATACAGAATCGCAGCGGCAGCGTGGGAGCATGGTATTAGGTCCATATCAAATTCGTGACACGTTTGGTTCTCCAAATCCACCTTATAGTTGTGATTTCTCCCGTCATTGACTTTGTATCTTCCTCTGGCGGTTAAGGTGACAGTATATGAGCGTGCAAGGTCAATCTGCGCGCTTAACTTCCTCTTCGCAACGTCCACCAACGGATGGCTATTCTCACTCGGCCGGTTGACGCCTTTCATCCCACCATGACTCCATAATTGCTCGTATCGTGTCTATCATCGAGCAAATCGGCAATCGACGGGCCCACAAAAGTCTTCCGTTGAAAGACTCGACACAATTTGATGATAGAAAGCTGTAGCGACGCCGCGGACATTGCGACCGGGCCCAACGTTCGGGACCAACCTCTATCAGCTTGTTGTATGCTCCTTCACTCGCCACGAGGATTGATGCCATGTACTTCCTAAAGTCCGACTCACGGTATGCGTGGCCGCCCGACGGAACATGTAGGGTACTTCATTCTTGTAAGAAGTGAGCTTGTTATTAAGATGGACGTTGCAAAGGCAGTGAGGAACTCCAGGAAACACTGCTTCGACAGCATTTTTAATACTAACGTGCTGGTCAGACACGATCAGTAGGTCGCCGCTCGAACCGTACACTCGCTTAAGATTCTGTAGAAACCACGCCCATGAGTCATTGTTCTCAATTGGTCCAATGCCAATGGCGAGCGGTACAAGCTGTTCGTTGCAGTCTTTAGTAACTGCAGCAAATAGAATGCCGGTATTCTTTCCCTTCAGGTGAGTTCCATCAACTACAATCACCTTCCTCAAATGCCACATAAATGCGGGGATGCACTGGCCCCATGCAACAAACGCGTACTCGAACCTCCCGTCGCTGTCGGCATGAACATTAGTTACCGTTTCGGGGTTTACCTGCTTTAACATGTGCAAATATCGAGGGAGCATCTTGTACGAGTCTTCGTGACTCCCATAAATCAATTGAATCGCATTGTTTCTAGCACGCAGGGCCTTATAATACTCCACCTTCACACCAAATTTCAGACGCATCTCATTGATCATGTCTCGAGGTCGCAACATCATTCCCTCCATACGCATTCTTTGCCCAAAATAGGCTCCGATAGTCTTCGCAGTAACAGTGATCGGTCCGGCATTATCAAAGTCATACTGACATCTGTGCTCCGGCACAAAATCGTAAATTGTCCAATAAATACCATTATGTCGTGCACGTACTCTGAATGGACAAAGATCGCCCAACGGACATTCAAACCACGCGATACTGAGGACTTGCCCTCTTCACTTTATAAGACCGTCGACACTCTAAATGCCAGAGACCAACGGCTATTGTTAGGGCGTCCTTCTTCCAAAAGATGTTGCCATTTCCGAGAATGCCCTCTTCAATCTTCTCTATATCCGTACAACCAATGACACACCGCTTGACTGGCGGAATAATTGGCACTAGCCAATTTCGACTTCGTCGACAACTTCATTATTTTCGTCTTGTAGGGCAACCGCTCTGTTCTGTGGCTGCTCTAGAAGTGTCATTAGCCGGTTTAAACCGCCTTCCCCACGAATCCATGATGCAAACTCATACATGGTTCCATAAAAGTTTTTAGCGACAACATGTTCGTCTTCCTCATCCTCATCCTCATCCTCATCCTCTTCCTCTGCCGTATAATCCTCGTCATACGTATCATCATCATCATCGTTATTATCATTCGCACCTTCATCCTGCTGTTCTGCTTCTTCTTGCTCCTCTTGTTGCTCTTCTTCTTCTTGCTCCGGTTGTTGTTCTTGCCTTCCAAACTCATATGCAGCTCCGCTTTGACCATATGCATCACCAAACATATTTGGGAAACTAAATTGGTAATCAAATGAAGGGACGTAATGTCCTTGTTGTGATGTTCCGGCACGATCAGCTGTCAAAACGACGCAAATAGTTGGATCGGTCTCTAAGTTGATAAGTCGAACCAAGTCATCATCCGTCATCATTAATGACTTAATCAACTTTCCAGATCGAGCATGCTCCAACGAATAAAGCGCATAGGGGGTAAGTCGTGAGTTAATTTGTGTACGGGCTTCGATGGTTGCTCTTAAGGATAACAATGTTAATTGGTCGGTCCGAAGTGGGGCAAGCTGTTCATCCCCACCTTTGTAATCTGAACCCAAGAAACAACCTCCATACTTTACAGTTACACGTGTCCAGGTAGACATCTGGAAAGAATTAAAAAAGAAAAAAGTATCTTAGTACTCCGCAAAACCAGACTTAGTACTCCGTAAACAACACATAAGATAAGCTAACATGCGGAGAGCAAAGATAAGCTAACATGCGGAGAACAACACATAAGATATTTTATAACTAATAATACGTACATATTTACTCCTCAAATCAAGCAAAATCAACCAAAAAAATTCGTTCAAATCAAGCATAGATATTTACCCTCAAATAAAGCAAAAATCATACGTATATATTTACCCCTCAAATCAAGGAAAATCATACGCCCTCAAAATAATACATAGATATTTACCTAAAATCAAGCAACAAATATAACAATTTATGGAATAGGGTTACCTTTAAAATTGTTTCACACTCTCGCGCCCTCGCTCTCGTTCTCTGTCGCGTTTAAAGGACCCTCGCTCCCTCCCTTTCGTTCTCTGAAATAAAATTCTCGCTCTCTCGCACCCCCTGTCTTGCTCTCCTTGTTATAGAGTTCAATTTTTTTGCATCTGAAAATAATCATAGAAGAGTATACTGTGTTGCGTGTGAAGAGGAAAATAATCAGATTCCTCCTACTGTGTGTATAGAGTTCAGTTTTTTCTGCAACTTTATTGCATATCACTAGGTAAAAAGGTAAGTGAATATCTTTCCAGATTTTTTTTCTCTGTAAATACTTTGATTCTTGATTAAAAAACAAAAAAAAAAAGCTGTTGTACGAAATATACTGCATGCATGAGGATGAAATTATTCTGCATGCATGAAGACAAAAAAAGGCTGGACGATGGCATGAAAATGAAAATGTAAAAAAAAAAAAAAAATGGTCCGATCGATCGGACAAGGCCGATCAATCGGACCATATTTTATTTTTTAAATTAAAAAATTGGTCCGATCGATGGGACAAGGCCGATCGATCGGACCATATTTTATTTTTAAATTACTGTTAAAAAAAAGTAAAAGGCTGCACGTTGCTGAAGGAAAAAAATCAAGGTCAAAGGAAGAGAGAGAATGTTAAATAAGTAAAAGACAAGACACTCTCTGCAAAAGTAAGAGGAAATAGAAAAACCTATTAACCTAGGTAACTTTATAGGTTTTAGAGGACAAAATGTACATTTTTGCAATTATGGAATCTCATGTATATTTTTGCATTTAAGATTGTTTGTTTTGTACATTTCTGCACATCCCCCAAAAAAGTATGGGCCATACTAATTAACAACATAATACTCACTTTCTTAAACTCCGTGCCGAAAACATTCAGGACAGTATGAATGGGACGGAGGGAGTAATAAAGAGGGAGGATAAAATAAATAATTTAAAAGTGCAAATTTTTAATTCAAAACTAAGTAATTTTGAATATTAGATAGATTACTAATTAAGGTAAAATAACATTAACTAAATATTCTCAAGCACCCAGCCAAGCATGATACGAACTTATCAGGAAATTAATGTTGAAGAAAACTAGCAACCGATCAACCGAACAAAATCTAAATTTAAGGGGATTTTTTTTGAAATTCCAGACACAATCATATAAATTAGATAAAAATCACACAATATAAATAAACCGATTGAATCCGAAGTTCGTTGTTGTTGCTCAATTAATCGAAGCCGGAAGAGATAAAGATAGGGGAAAATTGAACCATACCCATACATAAAAACCTCAGAATTGTTCGCAATTCGTTTGTTGCAGAAGTGACATTTCTCCAAAAATCGTCCAAACTCTCGTGGACCAGATTCTCCGACCGGATAACCGGCAGCTGCAGGTTTCAACAGCGACGAATTGCCGGCGGCGCCAGGTTGCGCGGACTTCCTCATTGGATGATCGAAGTATTAGGGGTTTTGAGTTGAAATGGAAAGCATGTAGTGAAATTGAGAGACAGAAATGCAGGTGGCGGGATATATAGGGCACCGTGGGCCCTATCCAATTCACCAACAATATATTTTTTAGATTCCGTAGATACTATACTAGTGGCGTGTCTTTACCCTATAAGGTTGAATTTTAATTTTCTATTAATTGATGTCGAATGATATGATTAAATTAATCATATTATCTATATTTAATGTGAATTAACATAAACTGTAATTCAACTATGATATGATAGTGTGAAATAATATTTTGCAGATATCTTAGATAATAAAGAAATATATATTTTAGTTGTAATTTCATTAATAAATTTCTGAATTTAATTAGTAAAATCTATTAAGTTGCATATTGTTACACAATCCTGGAAGAGTGGACGAATACGTTATTTAAGGTGGGCACCGCTTTACATTCAATAATCTGAAAGTATGTTAAAATTAATCGTCGGTGACTTGGTGGGATTAAATATATTTTCGCCCAAATTGAAATAGAAAAAACTATTTTATACCCATTTGATTGTTAACGTGAGAGAGTAATTACTGAATCATACTACAATTCTTATGAAAATAGAATTAATTTTAATAAAGTATATGTTTTCTTTTTCTCAGTTTAAATGATTTCATTCTCCAATGCCATCTTACTATATTAGTGTGTACACGATCAGAATGATAAGAAATCAAACATTATCACGATAACGTTGTATAAATTACAGCATGTGGTTAAGAATATATACACATAGATGAATCCTGAATTTACTCTCGATAGTTTTGAGGCGTTTGTTTTTTGGAAAAGTTCTTCAATAGTCATAACGTAGCTGCGTGTCTTTCGGAAAATATTGACTGGGTCACAACCCATCCCTAGCTAATGTTTATAAACAGCTAATGTTTATAAATAATATAATATACGATCTGCTTAAGACCACATATTTACACGGATGAGATCACATGTCCAATAAATCCCTGTCCAATTCGTATCTGATTCAAAACGACGTAGTTTTGTATTGAAAAATTATAAATTAAAAGGATAAGATTGAAAAATGATTTAATAAATAATTAAAGAGTGTATTTTTTTTAATACAAAACTACGTCGTTTTAAATCAGACACCAATTGGACAGTGATTTATTGAACATGTTATCTCATCCACATATTTACATATCAAAACATCTCATCTCGGCCTACCAAAAATCTCAGGGCCGATCAGGTTCTCGAAATTCACTTGGATTAAGATTGAATAAATAGTTAATCGTCAAGTAGAAATATAACAGTCCAACAATTCTAGTCAAAATCCAAAAGTTGAGTTAAAAGTGGTGTAAGGTTTAAAATCTCAATTTAAAATGGCTGCCCTTCTACCTACGTAAAACACAACTACAACCTAATCCATGCACCTCCGCCCGCCATTCCTCCATACTAAATCGTATTTCTACCAACACAGAAGCTCAAACCATATCTTCAAAGATATTAGAGTAGTTCTTTTTGATGATCTATCTGTTCGACTGAGGATGCATTATAAACTGTATTTAAAGGTTCATTTTTTTTATTGTTAGTATTAAAGGGTGATTTTGTGGATTTAGGAACATGAATATTCATTCGGTATTGGCATTTCCACATGTCAATTGCTTATTGGATTAAGTAGCATCCATCAAACAAACCACCATGATCTATATATACTCAGCGGAGCTCAAAGTCTTATTTATGTGGATCTTACCTATTCTCATACGCTATTACAGAGTCGAGTCTCGCACCAAAATTTACAACTCCCTCAAAATTCCGACCGTCCCCTCCGGGGTCCACGGAAGAAGAACTCCTCCTGCTGGCTCCTAAACACCTCCTCCACCTCTCTCGCCGGCATTCCGAATGCCAGCTCCTTCGCCTCCCTCTCCACTTGGTTCATCACGTTCCTCCTCCCTGCAAGACTGTTCTGCTCATTCTCGTACGCGTTCACTTTAAAGGACAGGATCTGAAGATTCTGATTGCTGGAGGCCACAACAACTGTAGGATGACCGGCCGGAGCGATGAACACCGTGCCGCGCTTCAAGCGTGACCGGACCGTCTCGTAGCCGGTTGCTCCCCTGCTCTCACGCCGGAAGGGCTGGAAATTTTCCCGTCGCTCCTCTCGGCCGCGGCTATGCGAGCGGGACAGGTGGGGGCACGCCATCTCGAAGTAGCCTTCGCCGTCGACCACCACGTTGATCTCTGTCGCCTTAGAGTTGTAGTACGGAGCCGTCATCGCACCCTAATTAAATCAAACCATACGAAATTAATTAAATTACTAGTTTTGGTTATATTACATGAAGATCAAAATTGTATATATTTATATATATATATATGTATATATATTATTACCTCTGAGATGTTGGTAATGGAAATGGCGACGTCAAGGTCTCGTAGCTGGCGGAATTGGGTGGAGTCGACCTCGTAGTACTGTCCGTACTCGTTGCTGAAGGTGGGGCGGCGGTCGTAGAGGTTGTGGGAGCCTTTGGATTCACCACCGAAGGGCCAGATGCCGCCTTCTTGGTGGTGGCTCATGGATCTGATCTGCTCCTCGGAAGCCTTGATTATGGCTCCTTGCCTCTCTTGTCCGAATATCCTCCTCAATCTATCACCCCTCACCTATATAACATCCAACCACAAAATCAAATTATTAAACCTCTAAAATGTGTATGAATTTTTGTGAAATTTTGGTTGTACCAAGTAGAATTTATTACATTGAAAGCAGCTTCGAGAATATCATGGCTGAAGGCCTTTAGGTAGGAATCTCTATTCTCGCCTCCGGCTCCGAAAAAGGCCTTTCAATTACAGAATCGAAGACGATATTAGATCAAATGTGACAACTGATGGTCTAGAAAGTAGTATTGACATAATGATATTAGCACTTATACCTCAAAATCACCAGGGTTGTTGACTGGCTGGTAAAGTTTGACTAGGACTAATCTTTCATTGTTGTCCCTGTTGACCAAATACGATGTCGTACCGGATCTGATCCTAAATATATCCCCTTCTTTAATACTGAAGCTCTCCCTCTGCTCCTGCCTCACCATACTCACAGTTCCCCTTCCTGCTCGAATTAATATAGAAAGATTAAATTAAAGACGCCCTAATTAATCCTGAAATAATTTAATTACTTACCGTTGGCGACGAAGATGATGGTATCGGCATCCCAATGATTAGGCACAACAAAAGTCTGCGGCTGAGCCTCGAAGATTCCGACGCGGAAATTCTCGATTCCGCGGAGGAGCTCCTCCGACCTGTCAGTGAACTTCTGCACAATGCGGAGGCTGCCGTGCTGGCTCTTCATTCCGGTGAAGAAATGCTGATCCTCAAACACGTAGGGGCTCTGCGACTGCGCCCCCTCCTTCTCCCACCTCTCCTCTCCTCCGTACATCTCCTCATCGCGGTTCCCGCCGCCGCGCCTCCTCCGGTCGCAGAGGTCCTCGCACTCCGACCGCGACTCGCGGCGCCCTTCCCGGCAGTCCTGGAGGCACTGCTGGTAATCCGATCCGTAGTGTTTGTGTTCCGATCCTCCTCTCTCTTCGTACCTCTTCTTCTCCCTCTCGTACTCCTGCTGACACTGCGTCTGGCACCCCTCGCGGCGCTGCCCGGGCTCGTGCCTCTCGCACTGCTTGTTGCAGTCGCGGAGCCTCTGGATGGGGCTCCTATTGTTTTCATCGTCGGCGCCGCCGTGCTTCTGACGGTCGTATTCCTCGCAGCGGCTGACGCATGATTGGAACTGGTGTTGTTCGGTTTGCTTCAGGGCTCTGCATTGGTGCTTGCACTGCTCCAGCTCCGGATCTCGGGATCCGAGGGCGAGAGTTGCAGAAGCAAGCAGCAATGCTGCGAGCATGAAACAGAGTCTCGCTCTAAAACTCATTCTTGTTTTTGTTTGGCTGATTTGGTTTGTGATGGACTGGAGTGGTGGGAATGGATGATGATTTATAGGGAGATAGAGATGAGGGTTTGCATTATTTCTAGTAATTTTTATAGGGGGATGTGCACAAATGTACACATCAAACAATGATAAATGCAAAAATGTACATCACTTCTCCAAAATGCAAAAATATACATATATATTATTTTAAACCTAGCAAACATGCCTACAAGCTATAAAAGTACAATTTCTCTCTCTTATCTACCTTTTTGCAGTGAAGTGATGTTGGAGTTGACATTTTATTTTTATCTCTCAACTTTCTCTCTCTCTTTCTCTCTCTCCCTACCTATTTCGTTCTCTCAATGTTTGCATTTTTTTTTATCCCTCAGCGTGAGAGTTATATCTCTTACTGTTAGAATTTTTATATTTTAACGTTCTGTCTCTCTCTCTACCTACCTATTTCGTTTCGTTTCCTTCTTACATGCATGCATGATGCATGAAATTTCTGTCAATTTAATAAACATGCATGCCAAGCTAATAAACATGCATGCAAAATATTAATAAACATGCATGCGAAATTTATATTACGTCAATTTAATATAAACATGCATGCGAAATTTTAATAAACATGCATGCGAAATTTATATTACGTAATAAATAGATTTATATTAGCATGAATGTGAAATATTAATAAACATATTTATATTAATAAATAGATTTATATTAACATGCATGCGAAATATTAATAAACAGATTTATATTAATAAATAGATTTATATTACGTCAAGTTTATTTTACGAAATTAATATAAACATGCAAGAATATAAACATATTTATTTTAGGTCGATTTAAACATGCATGCGTAATTTTTTTTACATAACCTTGCGAACTTATACGAAATTTATACGTTAATTTACGAACCGTTTCTCTCTCTCTACTTGTTGAAGGACGTGAAATTTTGACGAAATTTATACGAAATTTATATCGAAATTTATACGTAACCTTGCGAAATTTATACAAAATTTTTATCAAAATTTATACGCAATTTATACGAAATAAACATGCACGCAAATGTTCGAATACCAAATGTCCGAATCATGCATGCAAAGTAAGAATCATACGTTCAGAATATTAAACATGCACCAAAGTGAGAATCATGCAGAATACATATTCAGAATATAAACATGCATAATAAACATACGTCAATTATCGAAATGTCCGAATCATGCAGAATACACATGCAAATGTCCGAATCAACAAAGTTATCATCTAACTTCCCAAATAATTACGGGATACGGCTCTCCCCACATGAAAGCCGCCATCCTCTTTCGGTACTCGACTAACGCGGTGTGTCGAGTCATCATCGTGGGCGTCGGATATCCGAAAAGCAGCTTCTCCACGTACATGGATGCATAAACGCCGCAATTGATTTGGTCAAACTGAGTGAAGTGTGGGCCGGGGCCTAGAATAACCGGACAGTCGTGGGTAAAAGGACACTCACGTTGTCCATACTTGTGCTGCCACACGCCTGCATGCTCAAAAAGCTTGTACAAGAATTTGGTCAACGGTACAAGCGTTCCAATTCTTGTAGGCCCGTAATCCGCGTTACCTCGATGCCAAAGGGAGTCATATAACTCAACCTTCCAATCGTCGAGGCAGATACGGATTGTTACCCAGTGGTCAGCAGGAACGAGGCACACTGCTATGACCTATACAATATAATAAAATTTGTAAGGCAACGAAAATAAATCAAAGTGTTTTGGAGTTTCTCGAAACTTACATAGCTAGCCCATCGCCATCTAGTGGCTGTATCAATCAGCCCCTCTGGGGGAGTCCACCAAGTGAAATCCGCATACGGATCGAAGCTTCCTGTCTCTGGGTTGCGGCAGTTATCTAGCCACTCTTGTATGAGTGCGGCCTAAATCATGTGTAGCGTTAAGAAATTTTATTGGAGAGCTAACTTATATCCAAAGCTTATGTTATCTAATTAAACAAAAATTACAAAGAAATCAGTATCAACCAAAATTGTTGATACAGGATTCACGTCCGGGAGCAAGCCTTCCCCCTTCTCGACAAGCCGTCTCATGGAAGTTAACCACAGGTCAATCATCTACACATGATCATAGTTAAACAATGTTAGAAATCATCTAAATTTGTACAGTATAGAAATATAAATGTACCTTCGAGTCCATCATAACTCGGACATTTTCGACCTGCGTGAAGAAACTCTGGTGCAACACGAACATAGACTTCGGAACCCTAACGTACGCCAACACATCCCCCTCACGCCATTCATTATACCGTTGGAAGGTTTTTTCAATATACTCATCCAAGTCATCCGTGAGATCCACCACGGTTTGTTTCTTCGGTCGTCCCCTTCCCCGCTTGGCGGGTGCCTTACCCTTGTCAGGTGCACTATCAAACTGGGTGGCTAGCGGATGTATAAAGCCCTCTGGATATTGAACTCGTTGGGGCGAGACTCTTAAGATATGGCTTAAGTCCGGCTCCATTACGGGAATATGAGGCTCATTGAATGGCCTTGGTGGGGTCGCTTCCGATCCTGTAAATTATTTATAATAAATTGTTATTCCTCGGTAATTTATATAGTTTATATAATTTAATATGGAGTACTATGTTATTATTACAGAGTGTTAAGTTTAAAACTCACCACATCGTCATCCCATTGAGCCTTTGATTCATCCGAGTGTGCAGTTGAGTGTCTTGAACCCTCTGGCTCTGGCTGGGTCTGGGGCTCATCTCGGTGCGAGGAGTGGCGGGACGCCTGAGGCTCAACTCGATGCGAGGAGGAGTGGCGGGAAGCCGATGGCTCAGCTCGGTGCGAGGAGGAGTGGCGGGATGCCTGGGGCTCATCTCGGTGATAGGAGGAGTGGCGTGAAGGCTGGGGCTCATCTTGGTGATAGGAGGAGTGGCGGGAAGGCTCGGACTGCGTTCGGTGCGACGTCGAGTGTCTCGAACCTTCTGGAGAAGCTCGGTGTGAGGTTGAACCTTTCTTCAACCCCATGCTATTCAAAACTCCCTTCAAATAACTCTTCAGTTTTGGGAGGACACTTTTCTCCACGTCTTTCGCACATTTCTTCCTAAACTCAGCTTCATTCCAATTTGGAGGAAAATTGGAGGCACTCCGTCTACCTTTGGACCGCATCTCCGGAGAAGAATCTGAATCGTTATCTTCCACATTTGTTTTCCCTTTCGTACGGGTGGATCGTCGCGTATTCGTCGGTGGTGATAACGGAGGGGACGCTTCTCTTGCTCTGCCACGTGGCCGGGGGATACCCATGTCCCTCGCAGCCTCAGATCCAAATAATACTGTCTGAGGCCGACGGTATTGTACCCTAAGTGCGTGACCAATTTGGGTGCTCATGTACCAAAGCGATTCTTGTTCTCTTTCATTCACTACCAGTGGGTAACATTCCACATTATCATCGAAGAAGCCACGGAATTGACCTTTCCGTAGGGGGAAGTACCACCTTAACATGCGGGGGATGGCATCTGCATTGACTATGCTCCCGGCAAGAGCCCCAAGTTGGGGGATAGCTTCGAATGCCCAAACCTGCAAGGAGTGTATACTTGAAGTATGAAGTTTTATTCACGAAGTATGACGTTAAATTAACGAAGTAAGAAGATTAATTTTTAACAGTCCAGAACTACATAAAGTTAATAACGGTACCTGTATAGCCCATATGGGCCATGCAAAATGGTAGGTATTTCCACAAGCCCTTCTCCCTACCGGTATATGCTGCTTGTAGTGCATTAATGCTTGGTATGCATATGCACCCCAAGGAAAGGTACTCCACCGGTCAAGATCATCCACAAGCACCCGGGACAAACTCGTCAACTAACTCCGAGCTTTGGTACACCCATAACCATCAAGTATAACATTAGAATGTTTGCCACCTTGATGTAATCTAAGCCCGATGCATCTTCGGCCATCTGGTTCTTAAACACGGCATGCAACTCCTCCACACTAGGCATTTTCTCATCACAAAAGAGAGACCGCACCGCAATGCACGATGCATCATGGTCAGCAGTGGGGTCGAAGGATGAAGAGCCCATGCACAAGCCGGATACTAGTGCAAACTCGGAGGGACCAAATGAAATGAGTCCACCACTAATTTGGAACCACATGCAGTCGTCCGCCGCATCGTCTACAGTCACCTCGCGACACATCAATTGATGGATAGCCTTACTAGCAGTCCATCCACCCTTCCATGACATGATGTGTCCAAACAGTCTCGTCAAACAAAAGTGATCCACCAGTTCCTGCCCTCCTACGGCAAGCAATGTCGCTCTAATATCCCCTATAATAAAATCCTTCCAGTGGGTATTCAATGTCGGATAGACGTTCCTACATTCGTATCTCACCCATCTCCAGTTACCCTGAAATAGTTGATAATTAGTAAGACAAATTAAGATTTTCAAGAAAGTTAGCCATTGCGTAAATACATGTTCACACTTCACCATAAACCGTAACATTAATATACGAAGTATTATACGAAGAAAGATAAATTTTAGAACATAGTATAACCCAAAAAAATGTAATATTTACTATCGCTACACGATACATTTTTCGATCAGACAGATTTCAAGTTACATATTGTCATTCACGAAGTAGTATTACAATTTCAATATGAAAAACCTAGTTTTTTCAAATATACACCTCTACAGACGATATGAACACGAAAATAATTATGAAATCACACAGTTGACCTTTAAAGTAATTTATGATAGATACTATGAATTCGTGTTTTTACAATTATCTTAACACTACGAAAATAAAACAAATTACTCCGTTCTATACATAAACGGAATAAATACAATATAATCATAGTTATACCGTGTGTTAACTTTTTTATGTTATGATGATATAATAGTTAAGCTCATTTCTATCTATATATCTACAAAACTAGCCAACTCATAAGGTACATGCCAACTAAACGTGTACTAGCCAACTAAATTGGTGAAACCCTAAACGTGACAAAATTCCCTAACAACTTAACGAAATTCCCTAACAACTTAACGAAATTTACGAAACATACAAAATTCCTTGTTCCTAAATTAAATTCGGTCCCTAAATTAAATTGAAACAAGTCCCTAAATTAAATTCGGTCCGGTTGTTCCCTAAATTAAATTGATTCCCTTCCCTAAATTAAATTGAAACAAGTCCCTAAATTAAATTCGGTCATGTTGTTCCCTAAATTAAATTGAGCAAATTCCCTAAATTCCCTAAACTCGTTTCCTATTTCGTATATCTTCAAAATATAGATCAGTTCTAAAATTTCTCCAAAGGAAATATATCTTCAAAATATTTTTAAACGAATTCTTTAATATATATCAAAGAGGGAGAAGACATGTGAAGTGAGATGAACAAGATCTGAAATGGAGTGTCAACAATAACAGAGAAGGTGTGAAGAAGGCGAGAAGAGATGTGAAGAACTTTGTATTTATTTTCCTCTGCCACAGTCAAATGACAATTTCCCATATATTCGTTTTAGTAGTCTTTGACTACTTTTAAGGTAGGTTCCAAAATATACACTATTCACGGTGCAGTGCAGGTAAATAATTGGTTCACATTCAATCCTTACCCATATTATTATAGGATAATACGTGGAATTGTACTATCATACCCACTATCGCTATGTAGGAAATACCCAAGTTTACTAAAATACCCTTACTTTTCAAATTTTTAACTATTAAAAAAAATATATTGTGCCGGGCTTTATATTTAAAAAAAAAATAAAAAAAAATTGTGCCGATACATCACCCCCAACCCCCCCCCACCCCACCCCCCACCCACCCCCACCCCCACCCCCATCCCCACCCCCATCGGGCAGGACCGATCATATGATCGGCCCTCCCTCCCCCAACACAAATCCCCATGGGCCCCACCACCACCACCCCCACCCCCCACCCCCCACCCCAAATCGGCCAAAAAATAAATATTGTGCCGATCGATCGGCACGTGCCGATCGATCGGGCTTTATATTTAAAAAATATATTGTGCCGATCGATCGATCACGATCGATCGGGCTTTATATATTGTGCCGATCGATCGGGCTTTATATTTAAAAAAATATATTGTGCCGATCGAGCGGCACGTGCCGATCGATCGGGCTTTATATTTTAAAAAAATATATTGTGCCGATCGATCACCGCCGGACTCTTAACAATTTTGGGCATTTCACCGTCGGACTCGTATTGTACCATATTTATTTTCGAAATTGGATAATTTATAGGATAATCTTAAAATTTTTTTGAAATTGGATAATATATAGGATGATGTTGAATATTGGATAATGTTTTACGTAAGAATAAAATAGTGTTAATATACAACTCTACCCAATTTTACTATTACATGTGATAGGGTCGTATCACATAGTCCTATCACATGTGATAGGGTCGTGCCGATCACATTTGATAGGGCCGACCCTATCATGCCGATGAAAAAAAATTAATATGTGCCGATCGATAGGGCCGACCCTATCGATCGGCACAAAAGTTTTTTTTTTTTTTTAATGTGAACCCCCCCGCCCCACCCCCCCCCCCCCCCCCTCCCATGGTCGGCCATAACCCCGGTCGGTCATGGCCGATCACCCCCACCCCCCACCCCCAACCCCCATGTATTATTATATATATATATATATATTATAATTTATTCAGATTATATAAGTGCCGATCGATCGGGCAGTACCGATCGATTGGCACGTATAATTTTTTTTAATTTTTAAATTTATGTATTATTTTATATATATATATTTTTTTTAATTTTTTCAGCTATTAAGTGCCGATCGATCGGGCAGTGCCGATCGATCGGCACATATAATTTTTTTTTTAAAATTTATGTATAATTTATATATATATATATATATATATATATATTTTAATTTATGCCCGATCGATCGGGCAGTGCCGATCGATCGGCACAAATAATTTTTTTTTTTAAATTTAGGTATAATTTTTTTTATATATAATTTTTTTTAATTTAAGCCCGATCGATCGGCACAAATATATATATTTTTTAAATTTATTGAAATTGAAATTAAATTATTGAAATTTCCTAAATTAAATTATCAAAATTGCCTAATTAAATTAACAAAATTGCCTAATTAACAAAATCGGTTTTTCGATAAATTATCAAAATTGCCTAATTAAATTAATAAAATTGCCTAAATTAAATTAACAAATTGCCTACATTAAATTAATGAAATTGCCAAAAATAAATTATCGAAATTTCTAAATTAAATTAACGAAAATTCCTAAATTAAATTAATGAAATTTCTTAAATTAAATTATCAAAATTGCATAAATTTCGTAAATTAAATTTACTAAAATATTAAAATTTCCTCAAATTGAATTCATAAATTAAATTAACAAAATATTAAATTTTCGTTAAATTAAATTAAATATACAAAAAAATTAAATTTTCGTTCAGGTTTTTAAAATATTTAAACGGATATCTTCAGGTTTTTAGTTTTACGAAAATATCAATTAAAGAAGTTTTTTTTTAATAACTTTAGTTTTTTTAAAAAAATCAGCAACTTTTATTTTGCTAATTTCGAGAATACTTATTCAAAAAGAAAAAGATTCCAACAAAAACTGCACAACCACCTGCACACACTCTGCACACACACCTGCACACACAGTGGAGGTGAAGTAGGGTCATTTGTATATTATTGCATTTATGGAAAAGTTTGTATATTTTTGCATTTTCAAACATGGAAATGTATACTCTTGACATTCCCCTCATTTTTATATTTGTTCCAATTAAATTTTCGAATTCATCCCCGAAATTTTTAAATTTGTTATCTTAATTTTGAAAAAATTTAAAAAATGTATATTAAGTGTCACATATTTTAGTGGAGGTGTAGATTTTGAGTTTTGAATACCTAGTTTGGTAGAGTCAATTTATATAACTTTATGCAATTAATATACTATGTTTTTTGTTTGATGCAATTAATATACTATGTTTGTGTTTTCTTTTTTCATGTACTTACTGATATAAAATTAAGAATATTTGAAGTATAAATAGACTATCATTTAAATACTTATTAATTCCTCACTTAGATATTGTTATTCTTCATAATTTCCTCTAACTAAATTTAGAGTGATGTCAAAATAGGATTGTGTACTATATTTTTCGAATAAATACAAAAATATATGAGTTATTCATAAAAGAAGAATGTAATACTTAAATAGGCCATAAAGAATAAGTATAATTAGATTTAAGTAGAAAAATGTGCTAAATTTTTTTTTCGGGGGCTCCGCCCCCGAACCCCCATACAAAAAAAAACTCAATTCCCGATAAATTTCACCCCCCCCTAACCGAAAATTCTGGATCCGCCCCTGCATGCGGGTTTTTGAGACACCATGCATGACGACATGTGTCCGAGTTACGTGGCCTTGAGAGAGGAAGCATTATCGCCGCGTATGCGTTAGGACAAAAGAGAAGCAGAGGTTTCTGCAGAGAATCATCGTATGTGTTTATCGGTCCTGTTTTAGAACACACGACGACAAAAGGAAGGGCATGCAAGAAGACAAACTTTATTTGTTTATTTTCCAGGTAATTAAATTTTATTTACAACCCGACGCATTTATTTTTGGAATATAGTATTTATATATATTAAAATAATAGTAAGTTTTTTTTGAAACAAAATGAATGAATAATAAGTATGTAAAAACTTATTAAAACTAATTTTTTTGCAATAAGGTTTTCAAAAGAAATTGAGTTATACATATCCTCCAACTTAACTTTTAAATGAACTTTATAAAAAAGGTAAAAATCTAATACTAGTAAACAAAGAAGGATCCTCCTTTAACTCCACTTTCTATGTTTCACTATCAAATTTATATTTATTAATACTATTTATAAAAAAAAAACCGATTTATCAATAAGGGATTGAACAAAATATACCAATAAATCCTAGTTATAAATAAATGAATAAATATGATAATGAAAAACAAAGCAAGTATAGAGTGGAGTAGATGAGTTTTCCTGTCTTATACCGTTCATTCTTTTAGAAAAAAGTATTGAATAATTAAAAAGTTTTAACACTCGACGTAAGTACATAACCATCATTAACATACTTTTAATAAGTTCGTAAGTCCAACCAAACAAGCTCGATAATCAAAATAATGTAGATTTACTTACCAAATACTTTGCTTCTCTAATTTGTTACTACTATTAATTAACAAATAAAGTACTATTTAAGAAATAATAATGACAGTACTATAAAATTATGGTATCACTTGATAGTTGATACTCCCTCCGTCCCACTGGAAACGACACGTTTTCCTTTTCGGGCCGTCCCACTGAAAACGACACGTTTCCAAAAAAGGAAATAACTTTATCATATTTTATCATTTCTCTCACCTACTTTATCTACTTTCATTATACTCCCTCCGTCCCACAATTGTTGTCCCTTTTTCCTTTTCGGGACGTCCTACAATTGTTGTCCCCTTTCCTAAAATAGCAAATTATTACACACACTTTAGTTGAGGGCCCCACCATCTTACTCACAACCAATCACTCTCCTAAATTCCCGTGCCAAAAAGAAAAGAGACAAGAATTGTGGGACGGAGGGAGTATTAATTATTTTCTCTCACCTACTTTATCATTTCTCTCACCTACTTTATCATATTTTATCATTTCTCTCACATACTTTATCATTTCTCTCACCTACTTTATCTACTTTCTTAATTCCCGCGCCCATTGGAAACGCGTCGTTTCCAATGGGACGGAGGGAGTAATATACTAGGGGACGCGATGTAGTGGTGGTCAGATGACATAGTACGGACAGAATCACGTGCTTCGGTGCTTGAAGACAGAAAATGAGCGGATGATAAAATCCAGTAAGTACCTTATAGTGGAATTATACAAATCTACCCACCTACCCTATATCAAATACAAAACTACTCAACTCCCTAAAAACTATCCATTATATATCCAAATTGTTTAAAATACCCTCACTTTTTCACTTTTCTCACCTGAAAAGTGTCAGGTCCGTGATCGGACAGTGTCCAATCGGCCGGACCATGTCCGACCGTGATCGGACCGTGTCCGATGTGTCCGACCGTGATCGGACAGTGCCCGATCGGTTGGACCATGATCGAACCCTCCGGTCAGACCGTGATCGGACCATCCGGTCGGACAATAATATTTTCAAAATAGTTATTTTTTTTCCAAAATAGATTGACTTTATTGAAAAAGTAGGGGTATTTTAGTCTATTTGGGTATATGGTGTAGTTAAATATAAGAATTGGATAGAAATGTGTTTGACTTTATCCAAATGGGCATTTCACCGCCGGACTCTACCTTATAAATGCCAAGTTGCAGTCTCATTATTAAACTTATTGTCGTTTTCTTCAATCTCGTCTAAAATTATTAAAAAATCATTCAACTAGAATTGACACGTTTTCCTTATTAAAACGTTTCATTACAAATAATACATCTTAAAAAAGATAAGAATTATATAAATCACATTTAACTGGAATATTAAAAAGTTAGATAATCTACATCAAAAAATAATTTCGAGCCCCAAAGAAATAGTATGTCGTTATGAATGAAAAGGAGGGGGTAATATTTTTATCCAGTCATGACTCATATATAGCTGGATTTCTCGTAACTCTGAAACTTACTTTATATTGTTTTGTTTTTTAGAAGCGTAACTCTGGAATTACTTGTGCTATTGTGCAATATTTAATTTACAGGGATAAATCCAATGACAGGAGATATACATGTAATATCATAAAATGTTTTTTGTTTCCTTTTCGAGAAAATGATGGCATTCTTAAGTTGGATCTGTCAAACAATTATGCTGATGATTTACTTAATATACCATTAGAGGCGATAAGTTAATTAACCCTCGAAATCAAAATGCATGGCCAAAGTTTACAAGCTTCATACACCTCCAAATTTGATAGTTCGAAAAGCAAGACTTTAATAAGTGGATGGTTTTTCCATCAATCTTATTAAAATATGAGCTTCATAGCGATTATTACACACACACAAAAAAAAAAACATGTATCTATAATATTAAACTACGTGATGCCCGATTAAATTTGACGAGTATTTTTAACACTCCACTACAAAGTGACTTTAAAACTCATATTTTAAAGAATGGCTTGAAAATTTAACCACTTATCCAAATTGTCTGATTTTATATATTGATACTCAATTATGCATGTTATGATGTCAATTATAGCTGTTATGATGTCAATCAGATAAACTGAGACCAGAAATGGATAATTCTAAAAATTGGTATTTAATTTTTTTCCTTCAATATCTGACATCGAATAGACACCACAGTAGAGAATATCACATTAATTTTTTTCCTTCAATGTTCCTCCATTCGAAGAAAGAAAACATTACACCTCAAGTATTTGATGAATTAGAAGAATTTGAAAGCAATTATTCCTCCAAACATTAGAACAAGATAGTGCTTCCAAATAGCGACTACATTTGAGGGTGATGAGCTGTGGTTGACCACTGGCCTAATCCCCGGATTTGCACCCGGACCTAATGGAAACTGATCTGAAGGAGATGACGGCGCCGGCGAAATATCCAAGCTTTCGGCTTCCGGCGTAACAGCCGCGGTGGCGGCTTTCGAGCCTAAGCATAAAATAAAATAAATTAGTTATATAGTTAACTTAATTTGGACTCATTTAATTAAGAGTAGTCAATTCTCTTATATATTTATATCTCATCAATTAAATTACCTTTGGGACTATGAGCATGAGAATGAAGCGGAGCCGGAGCAGGCGCATGAACATGAGCAGGAGCAGGAGCAGGTGGTGGAGGCGGCCCAAATAGAACAGGACCTGTCGAATGCCAATCATCAATTTTAGCAGGTTTATTATGTCAAATCAATTTGATTTTCGGAAATGAGTTTCTGTTTTCGATTCTGTCTTATTAATAGATCAATTTGATTTTCGGACGACAAATCGATTTTAATTTATGAACAAATTGAACTGTGAATTTGAGTTTCAGTCATTTAGATTTGTAGCTCTTAAAGTATTTAGTTTTATTTTAATTTTCAAAATTGCTAATTCCTTTATTTTTACTAAATTGATGGGATTTGATGATTTTCCTTCTACACCATTTTTAGAAAAAATGTGTTTTAAAGAACAAATAAAAAGGAAATAAAAAAAATATATGTAATACAGTAATATATTTATTTTAAAATAGACATGAATGGGCCCGTTTTCTTTTTTTTTTTTTCCATTTTGATCGAAAACCAAATTAAGACCTTTTTTCTGAAAAACCTAGTGTCGGTTACCCATTGGCCATTTAATAGTCCTAAGTTTTGGCCAACGAGAGAGAGAGAAGTAGTTGATGCATGCGTACCTGGAGCTGGTAAGGGAACACCAGAAGCTGCATAAAATATAAGGAAAAGGAATTCATAAGTTAATAATATTCAATCATCTCTAAATTATAATGCGTTCGAGTGGAGCTATGTATACATACCTTTGCACTGTAGAGGGACGGAGCTTTTGCAAGCTCGGGGGAGAGAGATTCCCAAATTAGCGTTGATAAAGGGAACAGAAACGGGGACGTTTCCTGTGATGATGAGGCAAGCGCAGTCCATGTTTGTGAGGGTCAGCGTTTTCAACGCATTGCAGCATTCTTGAGTCGGAGATGCGCCGCCGCTGCTGCTTCCGGTGACGAAGTTCAGGCAGGGGGTGAAGTTGGTTATCATCGAACTGCTGCATGACGTGCTGATCGTCGTCTGCCCCTTACCTCTAAGAATGAAAGATTTCATCAGCAGGATAGCAAGAACTGCAGCTACCCATGAATTACCGCCCATTGTATGTCGTTTTGATGGATCTTTGTCTGATTTTGGAGGTGATCAGTTGAAGCTTATAAAGTGATTTAATTAGTGTGTGGAGATTGCAAGGTAAAGAAGATAGGTAGATTTGAAATGGCTTTTTTTGGAGCTCAACCACTTTGACTTATGAAGACTGTCTTTTTTTAATTTTTTATTTTTGTAGAAGTGTTGATTTTGATATGGAAGAGGTTGTCTGTTTTTTCTGATAATTAAGACGTTGTTTTAGTCATTTTAGTGTTGGGGGTTTTGGTAGTGTTAATTATTACTTGATCAAATAGAAGTACTAATTGGTGTGAAGAAGTAGGCCAACAAAATGTAACTATTTTCGTTGTTGGTACTACAAATTTCGGAATTTCTCAACCGTGCTAAATTTAGTCATGCATATTCGGAAGGGAAAGTCTGATCTTCCAGATCCCATTTCTTGATCATGAAGAATTTCCGGAGAAGTGAAGGGTTACATGAGTTTAATATAGCATCCAATATATACTTCATTCAAGTTATCAAAACTACTATCGAGTATGGATCAAGGTGAAAGAATCGAGACCAAAAGAGTAGCTTAAATTGGAGTAGGAATCATATTTTGTAGTGTTTATGTTGCTTCGTACGTACCTAAAAAACCTCTTAAAGCAGAAAAAGTCTGGCAAATTATAAATCCAGGCATTGTACTTAGATCAAAAGCCCAACTGGATTGGGCTTTCGGAAGCCCAATTATCAAATCCAAGAGCCCAACGTCGTAAAATATATTACTCCTTTTGTAACGCTATTCTTGTATTAGTGGTGTTCGGAGCAGAGTTTAAGAAAATGGGTGGAAGCATGTTAAAGTGGTGGAAAGTCAAATAAAGTGGTGGGGTTCACTATTTAGTTGATTGTGTTCTGCAGGTTATTTTTTTTTTTCCGGATGAAGACAACAATAGCATAATAGTCGAAAAAGAAAATCAAAACAAGAATAGCGAACGGAGAAAGTATTATTTGTTGAAATTATTTATTTAGGTTTGATCTGAAAAATTTGAGACAGGACTTTTCTTTCTTAGAACGAATTAGATAAGTAGTCCAAATTCTTTCATAATGATGATAAGCAGAAATTGGCGTGGAGGCTTTGAGGGGGTGCGCTTTATCGCGGATCTACCCCATTTTTCGGGTTAACCAAAGAAGTTCATTATATGGGTTTTAAACTGAAATTTTGGATTATGAAAACAATAATGCATTGATAAACACGAGCCTCGACAACGACTTCATTGTGATCAGACTGGTGTGGGTCAAAAGCCACACACCTCATCTTAAATTAGATTAAGGAATTTCAAAGTAAAATTACATTTTAACTTTTCCCCACAACATCATATTCTCACAATTACAATATGATAATATATTATTAGTAAACTTCGTGAAAGAAATCATATGTGACAAATTCAGCATATATAAGTTTCATTCGTATAACTAACCTACCTAAATTTTGTTTTAAGAAATTAATGATGAATTATGAATCGAAAGAGACTTGCCTTTTGATTTTTGCTTATTAGATCAGGCTCTGCCCCAAATAGATATTCAGTTCAAGTAGCCTTACTTTTCATTAGTTGACTATATATGCTTGCTACAACAAAATATCAAAATCATAGGATAAAAATTATGTCAAATCGTCTAACAAGTAAAGTTTTCAAATCTTACCCTATAATGGCCGATATCTTATGACTTTTTGGTGATTATTAAGTATTAATCAATTTTGAAATGAAGAAGTTTAAGGATATCCGCTATCATGCAAGCCTACATGTTAGAAATTTCAACTTTAACACTTTTATGGTTAGCAAGAAAAGAATTAGTTTCAAGAAAACAAAAAAACAAATAATGTCCGAAAAATGCGTGAAAAAGAAAAAAAAAACTTTTAAATTGAAGATATACTATTCGTGCATAATTGTTGATCATGTGTGTAATTATATATGTTATCAAACCCGGCCCAACCCGGCCGGTTGGCCCGGTTCAATTGTGACCCGGTGAAAAATCCGGGTCGGGCCAATCAAAAACTCGTTTTTCCTTTTGACCCGGTGTGATTCGGAAGAACCGGCTGGTCGAACCGGCATCCGGTACCCGATTGATTCGGTAACATTAAAAAAAATATATCTAATTTAATGATTTAATCCCTTATATCTGAATCTGATTTCTCTCGTTCTCTCTTCCAATTTCACCCAAATTGTCAAATCTCATCAACTTGGGTGGCTCCGCCGTGAGCCTGAGCTGTGAATCCCGCTGGTTCCATTGAACTCTGCTTCTGCTAGGCTGCTCCTCTTTCTCAGTTTATCAGTTTCTTCCATCGAGCCTTAGAGCATCTTCTTTTACAAATTGAATCTTATCTTTCAGACTGAAGCCTTTGAATAAAGGTAAATAATTATCTCAATAAGCAATATTAGTAATCTTCTAGTGTTTAAGTTATTTATAATATTTATAAGTATTATTAAAAGATATTTAATATATTATTATGTTACACCGGATTGACCCAACGGTTCGACCGGTTGAACCACTAAAATTAATTTTTCTGGATCAATGACCGGGCCGAATTTGATAACATAGGTAACTATTAAATGCGTATATTGGTTAGGTTCGACTTTCACTCATCATTTTTCTTTCTTCTTTCTTCTTTTTTATTTTTATTTTTATTTCTTTCAACTGAGTGTGGTTGATCTTGATTTAAAATGACATGACGTTTTTCTGCTCACATTATTATTTCAGTTATAATAACTCCATGTATACCTAGTCAAAGGTAAATTTAATGTCGAACTTATCCTGATATCGTGATTAATTAAATAAACTACCTAATAAAAAATAATCTTATAATCAACATACTTTAATACTGAACAAAATAAAATTCAAAGCTAATAAATGAATTTGAATGTAATTACTTATGTACTTATGTAGCATAAGCCGATTAGTTAGGAATATATATTTTTTAGGAAAAATTAGTTTGGAAAATATATTCTTTCTAAAATATTTACTCTCGAGAAAGGTATATTTCTATTTGGAACAGCTTATCAATATTTTATTAAATTTATATTTAAAAAAAATATTTATTATGCTCCTTTAGACTTATGTGATAAGGCCTTGCAAACAATTTGCATTAGTAGGTATTCCCGAAAATATTACAAAATCAAAATGACAAACAGAAAAGGAAAATGTGTAAAATTATTAGGGAGTGTAACATAAGCGTTAAGTTGTTAATCTAAATAGAGAGCGAAAGAGAGAGAGAATAATGATTTGCAGTTGGTCCGGAAACAAAAACGACAAGAGCGAAACCGGGACAAAAGCGCGAACAATGCACGAATCTCAACATTACATGTATGACAAAATAAATAAAATCAGCAACAGACACGAGATTGTTTACTACTAAACGGCTCAGTTTAAACAGTCGTACGATTCAAGATTTGAGTATAATAATCATACACGTATTTCTCAGTTAATCAACACATCGGGATTATTAATTAATATAGAGGGCCCCTTTTATTTTGCTGGCGTTTGCTTTTCTTGTTTTTTATTCTCTCTCCCTCTCTCTGCTTTTCTCAACAAAATCCGCAATGATCATCTCTTCTCTTTTCCTTTTTCAAGAGGAGCCCATTCTAGCCTCTCTCTTTCAAATATCTTAAAAAGTGATTCTTGGAGTTGTTGATCGTGAATGCGGAGTTGGGCTACCATTTTCTTGATCTTTTTCTCTGTTTGTGGCTTGTAGCTTCTATTGAGGAAATATCAGAGCAGAGCCAATTAAAGGAAAGTAGTGGGCTTCTACATGTCTGTTCCTAAATGGAGGCTAATGAAATCTAGCAGTGTTTTAATGATTTGTTTAACTTGATAGATTGTTTATTACAGAGTTGATAATTCTGATTTTAACCAACTTTAGTTTTGATTCTTTTGAGGTTTATCAAAGTGTGAGTCTCTGTTGTAACTTTCATCATCTCCCATGGAGTTGGCATAACCACTACCTCCAGGTTATCTCTTTTCCATTTCCAATTCTCTTAATTATACTACACTTTCTCTCTCATAGTACTAAAGCTGAGGAGCAGATCCAAAGCAGTGACCAGCAAGCAAGCTCTCATGGCTGATCAAGCTCCTCTGCTTTCCCCCACTAAAAACCCCTCCACCACACCAATATCATCATTAATTTCTCCAAAAAAATTTAGTGGGCTTCTGACTGAACACCACCCAGATTCAGAGACAACCTCAATCAGCCCAAAATCCATTCTTGACACCAAGAATTCATCCACTTCTGTCAGCCCTTTTAGCCATGACACAAACTCAGTCAAACCTCAAATCGTCAACCTATGTAATAAAACAGAGCAGGAAGCCATTGGGCTTGCTCTGATTGACTCCCTCAATCAAGAAAGTAGCAATGCAAATTCCCCCAAGTCTATCAACAGGATGGCCTTGTTTGGGTCAAACCTCAAGGTGCAAATTCCGGCAGCGGCCGTAGCTGCGGTTGAGACCCCGAAATCGCCAGCCGATTTCGGGATCAAGACTAAAAACTCCCACCTCTTAGGAGTGTCTCCTGACACCCCTGGAAGGTTATTCAGCAGGCAGTTGTCTTTGAAGGAAATGGAGCTTTCTGAGGACTATACTTGTGTCATCACTCATGGTCCTAATCCTAAAACAACTCATATATTTGAAGATGTTGTGATTTCTGATGATAAGGAAATTGAATGTGGTTTTGATGTCTCAAGATCTTCATCAGACAGTTGTATGATGTCTTGCCTCTTGCAAAGACAGGTTAGTCCCATTTTCTTCGTTTAGAGTCCCAATTTGAACATGAATGCTTGGTATGTTTGAACGTTTTAGTAATTTTTTTTAGATAAAAGAATATTTTCATACCAATGATTGTTCTCTCTCTCTCTCTCCTTAAGAAAATGCCATAATTGAAGCATATGAGGCAGGTCAGCTGTTCAATCTGATGGGTGTATTTATTTGGCATGGTAGAACTTTCCAACCAATAATCATATTTTTTCTTCTCCGCGTATAAAACAATGTTAGTCATTCTTTTCATGTGTGGATAGTATGGAAAAAGAAGATGAAAAGCAACATGTTGTGTAATTTTTTCAGCGGCGAGAACAGCCATAAATGCGAATGCTAGGAGAGAGATTTTGAAGGCAATAAAAGTGTATTTGAGATGATGCTGATTCAAATGAGTTGAGGACTTGCAAAGGGGACTTAAAATCGCGATTTGACTCCATATATGTATGTATAAATGGCTGTTCAATTTCAAATCTCGCCCTCCACATAAACTTTGTAAAAGACTAAATAACTACTGCTCCTTTCCCTCTTCACAGTTCACATACTCGATTTTCAGATATTAGTTTACAACGATAAGCAAGCAATTTGATGACGAAATGAAACGTCGATGACTATTTTTGTTCTGCACCATTTCATTTCTATGACCTCAATCAACAGCACGCCAGACTACTTATCTACCATATTCGAATAGGCCTCTTATTATAACATTAATTCCTCATCCCTTGTGGACTTAAGAAGCAAGGATCCTTGTCTCAAAACCAATATATCGAAATCTAGAAGAGATCATACAGATTTCCTATACTCTGTTTGAATCTAAGAAACACTTCATAAGGATCTAGTTAAGCTTAAATTAGAAGATGGACGAGCAGCATACCAAATCTTAGTTATTATTTGGATAAAATATTCAAAGAACTGGGTGTGAAATGGCGCATGATGTCAAGTGATTATTTCTGCAGAAACTCATGACTGGACCACATCACAAACATATAAAGCATTGGCAGAATGCAAAATAGGATTGCCGAGCGCTAGAACGATAGAAAGGCAGTAGATAAAACAGCACAAACATTGCAACATAAAATAAAAAGGTTTCTAGGAACTTCGGACATAATCCACATAAAAAAGTCGAACAAGGCAAGGTAACGATGACAAGACTGAAGACAATGTGAAAATTATATAATAAACTAGCTCGCATGATAAACAAACTGAGACTCGAAACATCTGAGGAAACGATTACAGCTACTGAGACCAGGTGTTGACACGGCCAAATGAAATAATTTTCTCAAGTCAGCAACTCCTGGAACTGCAAGAGAAAAATGAAAAGGATGCATAGATTAATGGTAAAGTTATTAAAATCAGATAGAGAGCACAAAAATGGGGTGCAGTGTTACCTGTGAATAGCTTGCTTTCATGAAAATTCTCCTTTGTGAAAAAGAAACTCCAGAACAAACCAAAACGATGACTACATTTCCAGTAAAATGTAGGTAAAGCTCACAAAACATACCAATGTCCATCAACCCCAATCATTAATGCTTACAGATCATTCGCTCAACCCACTTTAAGCAAACTAGCTAGAGCCAGGTCAATACAGACCAAGTCCAAAAGCAGAATGATTATCTAATTTGATTCCCTTCCCATTTTTCTATTTAAAAACCAGAAAACATGGTGAAGGAGAAATCCAAGTCTTTGCATAGCAAAGACAAAGCAACTATTTCAAAATGAAACTAAGTAATGGCATAGGAAAAGGAAAAGGCTGATGGGATAGTACTACTTCAGACCCATATTAGAAAATAAGCTGGAGAGATTGAAACCTACGTTGAATTGTCAAGGAGATAAGAGGTGAACATAGGACTACGATAATACAAATTGCAGTGAGAAAAGACTCAAACCTAGCAAGGAAAACCGTACGCAAGAATGAGACATCCTGAATTAAATTCTGGAGGGAGATATTCAGCTCTATTACGAAAAGGAGCATTCCCCAAGGTAAGATATCAACAATCATGAGAGAGCTATCAATTAATGTATCACCTCCACTCGCCAATTACCTATCTCTGCCTTCCTCTTGGGCGACCAAACAGAAAAAGGAACACCAATCAACTATGCCCAACTAAACGTGAACAGTAATGTCTAGTTTGATTTGAGAAACTCAACCGACCAGCCATCAAACTTCCAGCACTGCAACACCACCATCTTTAACATGAAGTAAATTAAAGCAAGTTACCCTATGGATTAACTTATTTGTAATATACAGCCTACAACCAACAACCTACAAAGGAGCAGATAAACTTCTCTATCTACAGGAGCACTGAGCAAACTCAGTGCTCTGTCATTCATTCGCAATGTCAAGATTAAGGATGCGACGAAGGGTCTTTGTCGCAGAGTCAGTCCTATCTAGCAGATCACCCGAAGCATCGATTTCAAATGTATCTCTGGGAAAAAGGTGATCAAAAAGATAATCAGGTGAATGGGAATCAGAAAGATCAATCGGTGAGGGGCTGCAGCCCCTGGTGGGTGAAGCCGGTGCAGATTTAGCAATAGGGCGCACATCAATTTCGGATGAGAAGGTGGGCAAGTCGAGGGAAACTGTTCTCTTTGGCCGCACAGAAAACTTAGGAAAAGGCAAAGAACTTGGTGGAGGAGAAACAGAATAAGCAGGTCCAGCCCAGCGCTCAGAGAAATTAAACCTCCCCTCATTTTGAAAATTGATCTTAATAGGTATGGCAACAGAACTACTCTTACCATTCGATTTTGAAACTCTTTTATGTTCATTCAAAGTTGGAGATGGGGTCCTGGGCGAAAGGGAAGCAGAAAGGGCATTTTTGGAGGAAGAGTTAGATGTGAGAGGGGTTGGAAGTAACCCTGCTCCAGACTGAAATGTTCGGCAGCTAATTCCTCTAAAACTCTCAGATGGCGCATCCCCAAACGACTCAAACTTCGTCGAATCATGACCATGATTCCTACCATAATAGTCATGGCGGTTCCTATGATAACCAGCAGCCACTAGTGTCTCCATAACTTAATTAAATCAGAGATTCAGCTCAACACAGTTACTCGGATTCTCTCCTAACTTAATCACAACTGCAACAAACTTTCTCAAAATGAAAACAAAGCTTCCGAAAACTATTATATGAATCTTACACGACCGTACACTTCAGATCGCCTCCAAAACCACCCGGATCTGAGCAAATCAACGTCAATTTCAGTAAACGCTACCCAGAACAAATACGACAAAGTTTCCAAATCCACAAAAACCGGCTTTCCACTCTTTGGTTTCTTCTTCAGATCTATACGCATCAAGCAATCACAAACAACAAAACGAAAATCACAACATAGAATTGAAAATCACATCGCGAAAACAACAAAGCTATACAAAAGCAAAAGTTAAGCAGAAAATAAATCTGAATCGTAGAATACCTGATCGTTGGAATGACGCCAAGTAAATCTCAGAGTCGGATTGATTATTTTCTACAGCAGATGTCTGCGAATAGTGTGTGAGATTTAGGAAAGGAAAGTCACAGATGAGAATGGAGAAGGCAAAGCATGCGAGAGGGTCTTGCTTTGTAAACTTGTGAGAAAGCAGAAATAGCCGGATCTGAAATGAACTCAAAATTACAGTTAATTGTTGTGGATAGGAACGACGACGTGCACCGTATTGAGTGGCACGTTACTGACACGAACGTACCTTGCAAAACGTGTATTGACAAGTTTGCACCTCCATTTATTTTAAAGGCATTTTTACTATTAGCAAATAGTAGAAATAAAAAATAAATGTAGTCTATAATTAAAACAAAACACAAAAATAGTCATTTTATTTTTATCCGGCGGAGGGTCGATCGGCCTTCCATCGGCCCTAAAGAAAAAAATCTGTCGGCCGAACAAATTTATCGACCGAGCCACTAAATTCTGCAGACAATTACCAGGGCCGAAGGTAGGCCGATCTCCATCGGCCCTCAACTTTAAAAAAAAAATGTTTACAAGGGTCATCGGCCCTCATCTTTAAAAAAAAAAAAAAAGTTTACAAGGGCCATCAGCCATCAACTTCAAGAAAAAAAAATTATTTACAAGGGCCATCGGCCATCAACTTCAAAAAAAATTGTTTACAAGAGCCATCGGCCCTCATCTTAAAAAAAAAATTGTTTACAAGGGCCATCGGCCCTCATCTTCAACAAAAAAAATCAAAAATTGTTAACAGAGCCATCGGCTGGCCCTCAACTAAAAAAAAAATTATTTCACTTTTTTTTTTTAAAAACATGTTGAGGCCCGATAGAGATCGGGGCCGATGGAGATCGGCTCTCTATCGGCCCTCCATCGGCCCCTGACACTCTGCGCCCACAAAAGGACAAAATAATTATATATGTGTTTTTGTTTAGTAAAAGGCTACATTTGTTTTTCGATTTATTCTTTTGGCTAACAGTGAATATTAACACTTTATTTTTTTAAGATAGTAGTAATAATAATTTATCGAATTAAAATAGTAAAATATCTCAGTGATACTGTGATGAATAATAGTAATAAGACAAAAATTCTTTGATTTATTTTATGAGCATCGGGTGGTTAATATAATCAATTAATCAATTCTAATGTTACCGTTATAATATTGTCACTAAAAGTTACCGTTATAAAGGAGGAAGCTGAATTCCCTCATTCTCTTATCTTATTAGTACTCAATTTTGCGAACGGTATAATATAGTGGGCCAGTAATAGTGCCCAGTAGTATTATGAGCATTATATTATATTGGATTAGTAGTGGTGTTCGTGAAATTTAAACTTTATTATAAAAATCAAATATTTTTTTCTTGACACAAGTTCTGAACATGATGCGGAGATAGTCGTTTTATATTAAATTATTCGTATTTATTTTATTGTTGTTTGAATATTGTATTAGGTTTCTAATTATGTTAAGATTTTTGGCACACTTAGGTTTGATATTGTAGAATTTCAGAGGACCTGCCTGTATGTATTTCCCATTTCTTGTGCATTCAATTTTACATGTCATTAACCTAAGTAATCATGACATTATTAGGTTAGTGAAGGTCCTAATTCTAAGATTTTACACAATCAATGAAACTTTGATTTACCTTCATAACTGCTTTCAATATTCTACAGAATCAACTTCTATTTATTTTTTTCTATTTTTCTATTTTTCCGGCTGCATCAGAAGTTTACCTTTGAGACATTTTTCATCTATTAACTGTGTCATACTAATAAAGTCACCCTGTCCTTCTACGCATATATTGCTCATTTGCACCTAATAAAATCACCATGATTTTATGAGAGAAAGAGGAATTCAAGTTCGACCATTATTATACATGGAACAATTAATAATAAATAAATGAGTACGCCACGCATGAAGCATGGAAATGTATGAATTGAAGCATCTGAAGATAGTAGCACGTTGTGGTCAAAACCATGAAAAATGACGACAAACGACGCCGTAAGAAAAGACAACGCGTTACGCTGTTACGCAACGCATGATCAGTTGTGCGGGTTACTCTCGCTGCCTCACTCTAAGTGCGTGTTTGCAGTAGCTGAAGCTTATTGATAAATCTCGAAAGTTCTTTGAAAACTCTGAAAGTGGAATGAATTGGCGGTGAAAGCTGTTGATTTTGATAATTTGTAAGTGTTTGCAAAAAGTGCTGAAAGTCAAAAATTAATATTTGAAAATATTAATAAAATAATATCTTATAAAGTAAAAATATTATTTATTTCTCACTTATTAAATAAATTTCGAATTTTTACATAAATAAAATTTAAAATTTATTTCCACTCATATAAAATAGTATTTTAATAAAAAATATTAAAATAAAAATTAGAAAAAAAATTAAGTATAATTAATATTATTAATTAAAATCAAGAAAAAAAATTTACTTATTATATTAATAAAAAAAATTTACTTATTATTTATTAAATGATAAATAAAAATTATATATATAAATAAGTAATATCGATTATTAATTAAAAAAATAATTATAAAATTATAATATAATTTATTAATTAAAAAAGTTAAAAATTATAAAAGTTATAAGTTATGCTTCAGCTGTTTAATACCAGCTTTCGAAAATTCTTTATCTCGGATCAAAATAGCTTTCAACTGCCTCTATAAGCTGAATTTTGTAAACACTTATTTCATTTATCGAGGCTAAAAGCTATAAGCTTATTGCAAAAGCTATTGCAAACACCCCTAAGTCACACCACGAATTTGCACCCAATTTCACTCTTCAACCCCATTTCTCCACCCAATTTCACTCTTCTGGGTTCCTTCTTAATCGGCTTCCTTGATTTTATTTCCCGCATATTTACTTCAAGTTTTGATCTGGATTCCGGGCTACGTTCAATTTTTTTGAAGCGAAATTGAATTCTGCCCCCAAATGAAAATTCACCCGTTGCCAGGAAGACAAAACATCACGCTGCGATACGACATCGCATCGGTGCTTGAGCAGACGAACATCTGCCGGCTGAAGAAGCTGCGGCGGCTGCCGCACATCTTCGCCATGGTTCTGGAGCTGCCGTTCCACTCCGACGCAGACGTTTTGATCATGGAGACTCCCGATTCCCTCATATTCACGGTGGCCGCCGACGGAATCGGCGGCAACGTCTGGGCCGATGCCGTGGAGATCTACCCTGGGATTACGAAGGTTGTTATAAGGGGGAATGGAGTGGTCGACGTTTCAGAGACTGAATTGGAGCTCGATCTTTGGCGGATTCGGCTGCCAGCTTCGATGCGCCCGGAGCTGGCCTCGGCAACTTACGAAGACGGGGAACTAGTGGTGACGGTTCCGAAAGGGGCGGAGGAGGATGGTGGCGTTCTGTTGGATGATGCTGGAGGTGGGAGGTTTGTTTTTTTACAGTAAAAAAGTGAATTAGGTTTACATTAATTATATTTGTTACTATAATTTTACTTTTTTGGAATTTACTTGGTCTATGTTGAAATGCAAAAGCTCGTGCTTTTCCATGAAGTGAAAAAGTAGTGAATGAGGAATGAAATAAATGTGTGTGGTGTTGTGCTTTTTGATTCTGTGAAAGTCACACCGTTATAAATATGAATGGAATTGAGAAAATCATTCTTTTGCTTGTTGATAGGATTGTTCGAACTTCAAGCAGTCTACTTGTTACCTTGTCGGAGTTTATTATATGATGGGGGACTTGGGGTTGTTAATCATGAAAACTTACTTCAAGTGTAAATATTTATTCTTTAGTTTTGTGTTGATAGACTCAAGCAAAAGCTTAATGTGTTTGTCTGTTATTGTGTCGTGTTCGTCTTTGTAGATGATTTAGTATGATACAAGTAAGAACTGATTGCTCTTCCTTATGCTTATGTCCGGAAAGAAATGATCCTGGAAGATCAATTCCAATGTACAAAAACTCTGTTTCTTCATGGCTGGTCCTTTATCCTGTAGTCTTATTTTTCTTTTTGGGATGTTTGATTTAGATTTGAAGCCAAGCAGGTTAATCTTATTGAATTCCAGTTTAATGTTCCCTCTTTGTATGGCTTCGTCTTGCTTGAAGTTCCTAATAATCTAACAGTCTGCCTGCCCGAGGCCATTTTCGTTTTTGTCGTACTTGTCTTAGGTGTCGCCCTTCTGTTCTACTCATGGTTCCCTACTTACTGTCTCTAACATAACATCATGAGAATGCAAGAATGCAATGGATTTTCCGAATGCTCTCCAACTCTAGTGGTTTGTTTATTGACTCTTTGTGTCGATCATTGCTCTTCATCTTTCCATCAAATTATGTCGTGCAAAATCAGACATACTTGAGCATTGAGCTACTGGGAACATACAACACCTTGCAGCTACTGCATTCTTACATTGATTACTGTCTGAATTTTATTTTCTGGGGTTGAAAGCCTTTTATATGTTAACCATGAACCAGATTCTATCGTCTCTTCCTGTCTTGCACCAGAATTGTTGAAACTTCCTGCTCCACAACTTTGTTGCTATGTTGCAGGGTAGGATTGGGATCTGTCTGTTTTTTATCTTCAATAATTTAATCTTTCATAAATTTAATCTTACTGGGTGTGCTGTGAAATCTGAACTCGTGACTGTAATATTTTTTTTGTAATGTTTTTTGTAACATAACATTAGTATCTTGAAGTGTGTATTAACAATAAAATAGTAGATGGATGTTACGTTGCCGTTGGATAATACCATTGATTCCGAATTCATGTCATGAGATAATACCAAAAAATACAAATTTTCAAAATTAATACTTCATCCTCTTGTACTTGTTTTGTGGTGTATTTCTTTTCGGATTGTTTTATAACACTTATTTTGTTTTTTTACAAACTCGTATCAATAGTAAACAATTCAATAAATATATGAATACCATATTTTTATATATTCTAAATAATTAATTAATTATACTTTCTTATCAATACAAACCATAAATAACGGGAAAAAAAAAGTGTAATGAAATGAAGGAAGTATGATTTTAGTGAAAATATGATCGAGAAATTCAAGTTCTATTTCTAAATCTCACGCTTCCTCAACACGAAAAGATTTTAAGTGTTACTGTGTATAAAATCTTAATTAGTTTGAAATTTTTATTACTCCCTCCATCCTGGATGAAAGTCCTATTTCTTTTCGATGCGGTAATTTGTCCGGTGGACTTTTGTGTGTTGCACCATCTCCAAAGCTACTCAAAAATAGGGAATTCTCTTACTCCCTCCGTCCCATTATTAATGTCCCACTTGCCTTTTTTGGTTGTCCCATTATTTATGTCCCATACCAAATAAGGAAATAAATGAGTGGACCACAATCAATCTAAACAAGTGGGCCCCACCCCTTTATACTTTTACACCACAACTTTACACCTTTACCTCCATTATCTTAATTACCGTGCTAAGTCCCAATGAGACATAAATAATGGGACGGAGGGAGTATTTTTTAGCATTATTTCATATCCAAGGCTACTCAAAACCTTTTCTATCATAGGAGAGGCCAAAATTTTCTGAGGATTTATCTATCCCCTATCTTTTTTGCAATTAATATTAATTTTTCAATTAGTATTATTATATTAAATTATCTTTAATTATTAAATTTTAATTTGATGGAGGCCAAATTAATTTTCCCATAATTTAAGTAATTTAAATTGTTTTTTAATTAATTTTAAATTTTCTATTAAACATATTATTATATTTAATTTAATTATATAATTAAATTCAAATTAAAGATATTATACATGAAATTGTAATGAGAAATATTATATAATTATATTTTAATTTGATTTATAAGAATAAAAAAGAGAATAGTATGGAATATTCTCTTTTAGAAAAAATAAGGAAACACCGTTGGAGGTGAAACATTGTTTCCGCACAAAAATTGGAATAGAGCTCCCCTAAGATAAGGGAGACTCTTGAAGATGCAATGTGAATGGACCACAAAAAATTAACTTTTATGAGAAAAATTTATTTCCTTCTTAAGAAATAGGACATTTACGTGGGACATTATAAGACGTTACATGTGGGACAGAGGGATTATTAAATTTGTCATCAATAAAATGATAATACATATTTTTATTTAACAATTACATATTTTAATTGGAATTTATTGAATTTATAGACAATATCTATTTTCAGTATTTTGAATTAAATAGAGGCACAATACCAACACAAAATGTGTGCATCACTTTTGTATATCATTATGTGTACTACATCATAAATTTTTTGATATATGGTAAATATTAAAAAAAATATATGAATCACATTTAGCACATATCAATATTCATCTACCTATACTTTAAAACCCGTGTCTCCTACTTGCTTCCAGCGAAATGTCGAGAATGCCCCTATTTTTCCGAATATTAACAACTCGCTCCCCACGGTATTCCTTAATATTCCTCTGGATGGCATTATTGTAAATTATTGGAAAGCTTTGACTACTCCTACAGCCGCCACCATTTTAGACCCGTGCGCTACAACGCCACCCCTTTCTCCAGACCCCCACATCTCCCACCCCACGCGCACGTATACAAGCCCACTGCCGCTGTTACCATTCTAAACCCATAGGAAAATCTCTTTGTTGAAGATTCGCCGGACGACGGCGTAGAAGAATTGAAATCGGAAAAAGAAGTAATCGAAAATAGCAATCATGATAATGATTCATCTAGCAGTGGTAAAATCATGCAGAGGTGGTCTTGCAACACGTGCAAGGCGGAGTTCGAGTCTCTCCAAGACCAGCGCCTCCACTTCAAATCTGACCTGCACCGTTTCAAGGTATGTATTCATGTACTTTCTATCTAATTACTTTGATGTTCCAATTACATATTAGAGGAGGGCGGATAATTAGACCCTTATTATTTAATTGAGTTCGACTTAGTTTTCGGTTTATTGATTTTAGGTCATTTCGGAATATGATTTGGAGTTTATTTAGTGGGCGATTTAGATCGTTTGATCTATTGGTTGCTAGGTTGTTTCATAGATTTAAGTTTGGCTACACGCTAATTGAATTTGATTTTGGGTAAGAATTATCATATATGGCTATATCCAAGAGATAACTCGAGACTGACGATTGTATTACTTGCAAAGGGTGGACACTTTGTTGGGTGTGTCTTCGATGGTAATTCCCTTGTGGCACACAAGACTTTCCACAGGTTAGTTCCTAATTTCAGAACAATTTTGGTATAGTCAAGTAAAAAAAGTTTAAAACAATTTTTTGATTTCTCACGTGCTTGAATTCTTTACGAGATGCATTAGCTTAATGCAATTTGGCCAGCTATTTCCTGCTAACTATCAAGGTCACTGATCCATTAACATATCCCCTTAATGAGTTAGTTATTTTTCGTGAATTAGTAGTTATTTGTTAAGCAAATGCCTTCTTTTTATCTACAGAAAGAGTGTTCCTAACTAGCTTGATAATATCTGCTAACTTGCTTAATTTTTTCATCAAATAACGGTAAAAGTTTTAAAACTTTTAGTTTCTTGTACTCCTGAGCTGGTAGATATTTCTTCAGCCTTGGTATTTGAGAAAGTGTCCTTGTATTGACAGCCTCTACCTTTTTGTTAAGTGTAACAATAATAATTTCCCTACAAATCTTTTTCCCTCTTTACCTTTGTGCTGGTTGATACAAACTATTTGTATTGTTCCTGCAATGTTAGTTAGGGCCAAAGCTGGTAAAAAGCAATCATCAAAAGACGCAGGTGGCCAAGGTATCCATTCTGCCGGTGCTTCACTTCGTCGGCATAATGAGTTTGCTTTAAAAAAGGTTTGTTGTTCGTGACTTATTCATACCAAATCATTTTGCTACTTTGTCCTGAAATTTTTTCTGCTTGGATTTTGTACTGCACAGGTCTCCAAAGTTAACAGAAAACGTCAGTAGATTCTTCTAAAATATATATATACCATAAATTTGGTCCTAACTTGCATTTTTTGTATTAAAGCGGGTTTAATCATCCATGGTCCTAGCAAGTTTCTTTAGAGATAATTCAACGTGGCAGAATCAACAATTTATTTTGCAATTCTAATTCCGACTTGAAAAAAATATTATTTTTGGCCTATAGTCAACTTCACACTGCTAAACCAAGTTTTAAGTTGACTATTCCAGCCGCTTACTTATTTTTGGCCGTTTGTTTACAACATATGGATAAAAAATGCAGCCTTTATTTGAAGTTGATATTCTTTAGGGTGCTTAACTGATTCTCGCTTCCTTAATAACCAGGATATTCAAGAACTACTTACCTTATGGAAGCCTCATTTTGCCACGGCATCTTGCATTTTTGTTTCTGCTCCTTCAGATAACCGTCTACTCCTTTTTGATGGAGAAAAACCTTATTTCATCTGCCAACCTCGTGCAATAAGAAATATTCCATTGACAGTTAGGAGGCCAACTCTTAACGAAGCTAGACGGATATACAGCTTGCTGGTACAGGTTTCTGCTGAGATGATTGAGGAAACACATATTGCTACAAAGGAGGAATCATTATCCGGTGCAAAGAGCGGACAACAGATTGACATTGAATCCACTAGATTGAAGTCCAAAGAAGATTTAGGCGGTACAAGTAGTGCCGAGCCACATTCCTTAGTTGCTGAAATGGATGGCTTGTTTGTTTTTTGAGTCCAGAGATGAGAACAATGCTATTGGTCTTTGCATGAAGCTGCCGATTCTGGAGATGTTCGTACAGTTCTGGAACTCCTAGAGCAGGGTTTAGATCCTTGCGTTAAGGATGAGAGGGGCCAAAGACCATATATGCTTGCCGGTAATAAGGAGGTCAGGAATACATTCAGACGCTTCATGGCATCAAACCTTGAGAGATGGGACTGGAATGCAGCAAAAGTACCAAGCCCTTTAACAAAAGAGATGGAGGATGCTCAAGCCGCTAACCACGTAAAGACTTTACTCATCTGCTTCAATTTTTTTCTAGTGGCTTTGTACATGCATGATTGACATAAAAAATGAATAAAATGAAGTTTCGCGCCTTCTAGAACTTTGTAGCATTGCATAGCTTCCAATTGACTGGATGCTAGATTGTAATGATACAGAGTACATATTATCTATTTTCTGATTGATAATTCCGACTTGTCTGAGGGCCGAGAGGGGACTACTGGTGGTGCAAGTCGTGCTTCTTGATTCGAATTTGGGATCTTGTACTCTAATGTTATGTTGGCTTCTCTTGTTACAAGAAGTTTATCTTCCTTCATAGTGATATTAGCTTGCTCGATGATTTATCTTCCTTTCCCTTTGTACAGATATGGATTTTACTGATCAGTAATAATAATGCCATTCATTTTATTTTTATGTGGTATATACAATAATTTAATCCAAATAACTCCTAATTTTTTGAATTCAACCCAATCAATTGGATTTAGATAGGAATAGAAAAAGATCGGTACACTTTTGCATCGAAGAATTTAGATCTCAAATTAAGCAGCTTCTGTTGATTCATTTTTGAAAACTAATTGAGATATTATTCATTTTCTATATTTCATTTCTTATTGGATACCTCATACCTGGTAATGCGAGAGAGGCCATCGAAAAAGCTACTGAAGATCGTGAACATTTTTGACATTGGGAGCAAGTCTAATAAAGGCCAACCTTAGTCTAGTGGTTGAGCGCTGTCATTATCTTTTTTGTTTTTCTGGTGGGGAAAGTAATCAACAATTGGTAGTCGAGATTGCACACTCGGTAACTCTCCACAAATCGTCGGTGGGGTTCGAACTTGAAACATTTTATCCTAGGTCATGCCAAGGGTTAGTCATAATCTTTTGCTTCAAAATTCATGAGGAGCTTAAAAGAACTCAAGCTGATGAGAGGGAGAAGAGAGCAGCTGCTGCTGAGAGGCGAATCGCGGCGTTGTCGAAAATCGAAGGATCTGCTGCAAAGAATACAAGTGGAAGTGATATTGTATGCTCATGTTGTTGCTGGTATAGTCCCCTTTCATCGGTACCACTACAAACATGCACCACTTCTTGCATGCATGTGCACAGAGAGATCCTTGAAGATGGATGAAGCACAACTTTTCAGAATCTTTTCTATTTATATTAAATTAGATTATATCTATATGTCAATTGATTAATCCAGTCATCCATTCTTTTTCATAAATTCGGGCAATTTGTTGCACAATAGAGCTGCATTGCATAGAGAAAATATTCTTATATTTTCATGATTGTGTACACGGTCGCAAGTGAAAATATTGAATTAAACTTTAAAAAAATAAATCAATATAGTAACATTTGGTTATTCCAATGTGCACATCAATCTGCAAACGGGGCATAATCAAAAAATCGTGCGAAGCCGATTATAAAATGCGCTAGTATGATATAAAAAATATGGTACGTACAACCGCTCCACATTAGCTGACGACGAATGAGATATCATTGAAGACCAACCATGTAGTAGCACAAAATTGAAGTATTGAAGTAAATAAATAAATCTGTCAATCTCTTTGTAAAAAATAAAAAGAAATGCATGTATTTATCCACGAATATAAAAAAGGGCTTAGAGTGGTGTGTGTCTGTCATCTTCCCACTGGACACGCTATGTGTGTCTGTCATCTTAGGATTGTTTAATCCTCCTGTATAGTTTGCATGCTATTGCACAGGAGCGAGGTTTACCCTGTGCGCATCAAAAGTAGCGGCTGCGGGTTCCTCGTTATAAAAAAAAAAAAGGGCTTAGAGTTCTGAAAAATCTCCAAGTGTAAAGTTGCTATACTGCAGACGTGTACTCTTGTTGCCGACGTAGCAGCCACCGCTTCACCACCGAGCGCCACCGTGCATGACGCCGCAAACATTATTCCCGACAAACTAAACCCCAAAAATCTAACAGACATATAAGTTTAGTCCGATACTCCGTTTCACTCAAAACATGAAACCTGATAAAGTTTCCTGCTTATCGCCTTCTGTTTTACAAAAAAAATCATGAGTCAAGGACAGCCGCAAAGGCCGGCGGAGGCCGTCAAGTACGGCGACGTATTCAACGTCTCCGGCCAACTAGCTTCCCAACCCATCACCCCAGGTGACGCCGCGGCCCTGCAGGCGGCGGAGACCGCCGTCTACGGCCAGACCCTCAAGGGCGGTCCGGCCTCAGTCATGCAGCCGCCGACTTCAACGAAGAGCGCGGCGTGGTCGGCCACGATAGCATGACCGACGTCGTCAGAGAGTGCGGTGCCACCATCGCCGAAGCCGAAGTCGGCGGCTACCGCATTATTACCGAAGCTGTCGGGGGACAAGTAAGTGTGAATTGCAAGCCCTTCATCTCCCAATTAGATGCTATTTTTGGCCGCATTGCGAGGAAAATTTGAGTGATTATTAGATTTTCCTAAAAATATATCAAAATTCATATTGGGTTTAAATTGAAATATAATTTTATTTATTTGATTTATAAATGGAGGTGGTGGGGAGTTACGGTCAAGCCATGGACACGAAAACGGATGATCGTCCTTCTGCCGATGCAGTCACCATCGGAGAAGCTTTGGAGGCGACGGCGCTTTCCGCCGGAGATAAGCCAATAGATCAGAGTGATGCCGCGGCTATACAAGCGGCGGAAGTAAGGGCGACCGGGCTTGGTCACATCGTGCCTGGTGGCGTTGGTGCGGAAGCGCAATCGGCTGCTGCGTACAATATGAAGACGACTAGGGAGGACAAGGCCACGCTTGGTGATGTTTTAACGGTTGATCAATTGAGCTTAGCTATTCTTGGTCGTACGATTTATTTTCTTCGGATTAGGATTTTTATTATCCTGGATTTTGCAGGACGGGGGAAGTAAAGTAGTTTCGGGAAGCATCTTTTTTTTTTTTTTTTTTTTTTTTTTTTTTTTTTTTTTTTATACGTGGAACCCGCAGCCGCTACCTTCTGCGCACAGTGGGTAAACCCCGCTCCTTGTGCAGTAGCCGCAAACCCACACAGGGAGAGTTCAACCACCCTAGGCTAACCATAGGTGACGAGTAGCCCACAAAGTTCTTCAGGTGGGATTGAACCCGGGACCTATCTCGGCCCCGGCCAACCACCTTCACCAACTTTGTATCTATATAGTAGTAGTGGTGGTGGTATCCTTTTGCTATATCAAGTTCCGAATGTAAATCGAAATCTAGAATGGGACATACGCTTTTTCTTTTAATTGTCGTCTCATATTTTTACTTAACGCCACAGAAAATCTAAATCTAACCAAAAGAGAGATTCAAAAAATTCCCTATGTCCAACAAAGCAAAATAAGGAAGGATTTCAAATTTTGCATAAATCAAAATCTTAGTGTATTATGCAAAGATACATAACCAAAACTGTTGAGCAATAACTGACAATTTGGTCATCTGCTGGTGAAATTCAATCATCCTTTGTTTTCTCACTACACCAATGTTCTTGGAAAACAAGTAGAGTCGTTGTCCTCAAACAACCCCCTTGGGTGAAAGGGTCGTGGAGAAGATGATATGAATCATAAATATGCTTCATCGCTTCTTGGAGACACCAACGGTCTTTCCCCTGCGACCAGTAGTCTTGGTATGCTGCCCGCGCACACGAAGCCCCCAATAGTGACGGAGACCACGGTGATTCCTGGTAGCATTACATATGTAAGATCAGAATATCATGTGTAAGGAAAAGAGTGTTGGCTTGCCAATCTAACCTGATCTTCTTCAGACGCTCCAGATCATCCCTAAGCTTCATGTCCAACGCATTGGATGTCACTTGAGAGAACTTCCCATCTTTGTAATCCTTCTTCCTATTCAGAAACCAGTCTGGGATCTTGAACTGACGAGGATTTGACACGATTACCATCAAGCTGTCTATCTCAGCAGCAGAAAGCTCTCCAGCCCTGCGGATTCATATACATAACTACTTAAAACTTAATTTCAACCAAACAAAATCCCACAACGAAGAAGATCAGCATGGATAATTCAGATATAACCTACTTATAATAGATATTTTACTCTACATGAGATCGATTCACACTGTGCAGAATACAAAGCATAAAAACGGAAAGAGACGAACTTTAATCCATAGTTGTCAGCTCTGAAAATCAAGTAATTTATATACCCAATCAAAAATTAAATATTGCCATATCTTTGATATTTCATTCGATATCAACAAAAAGAATACACTAAACAACATCTTTAAATAATCCATACACGATGGTTATCTTAAAACAATTTGAGTAACCTTCTTCCGTAGCAGGGATGAGAAACCTCAGAACGGAGAACATTCTCTAAGAATACGAGATCAAAATGACCTCTTTCAGTTTATAGACACTACAAATTCAAGTAGCAAAAACAAACAATAAAAAAGGAATCCATTAATTTAAGAGAAAAGGAGAACACATGCATAATAACAGCCAATCCAACTAATCAGATGAAAGAAAAATAAACAAATGTATGCTCGGGGGAGAGGATGATAAAGGAAACCTCTTGTTCATGTCGATGTCGGCTTTCTTGCAGACAATGTTGGCAAAACGGCGACCGATACCCTTGATCGAGGTCATTGCGAACATGATCTTTTGCTTTCCATCAACGTTGGTGTTCTGCACACGCAGAATGTGCTGAAACTCCTCATTTGCAACCAGCGACTGCAAATTCACAAATATCACACCAGTTAGTACAAACAATACATCACTGAATCGGTAATCGGAGAAGAAATTCATAGAGACTCTAAAATGAAATACGGCGAGGAATTTACAGAAACGCACCATGGCTCTAGGGTTCTCTGATAGCGCCGGCTACACTCACGAACAAAATTCGAAACCCTAATTTGATTGCTGTCGGAGATTATTTACGCGTTCTTTATACGAATCCTAATTCGAGCCCAAGTATTAGGGCCAATTAATAAAATGGGCCGATGAGACAAATCATAAAATTTGATCATTATCGGAATTTTTTTATTTTCGGCAGGATAAATAAATAATTGGAAGACACTACCTCTTGAAATCTTTATTTTCTTAATTATGATGAATTTACCTGCGGCTGCAATCGAAGTGTGCATTGTATAAGCCTTAGTGGTACATAGTTTTATATATGGCAGCATTAGTATATTTTTAAATTCGTGACTTTTGGACTCGAATTTTCATTGAATTTCTTCATAGGTTTGCATTTGCTAATGCAAGAATCCATGTTTAGGGTAGTTTGATGAATTTATTCGAGGTAGGTTCAGTAACAAATGACTAACCACAACGGTGCATCGAATTCGAACTTTAAATTTGACACACTGTAGGGGTAGAATCAGAGTCGGATTCAATTGACATAAATTTAATACATTGCAGACAATGCACATAGAGATCATCACACTTTAAATTCAAATTGTGTTTTCTTTTTTCTTTGGAAATTTGATATCATGCCACTATGCGGTTAGCAGAATTGTTAAGAAAATTGATAGTTGTAAATAATGAAATAGTTAAATCCACTAGATTCGTCAGAGCGATATCTTACTTCAGTATGGCAGACGACAGAGTGACAAATTGGAAATTGCTGCAGAAGATTAGCTACAAACCCTTTTTCATTTTATGAAAACCCACATACGTACTGTACAGACAAGAACGAGAAAATTATGAAAACCCACAAAACAATTAATTAAAGCAACCAAGGATGATGCAAATCATTAAAAGTAAGACCTAAGCAAGTCAAAAGTAGAAAGAAGAATCTCTTATAGAGGGTTAATTTGATCGACAAAAGTTAAGACTTGAATAGTCACTGCCACAAAATCTTGTGCCACTTTAACAATAAAGAAAGGTCCTTAACAAACCATCACAAAAACGATTCTCTCATGAGAAAGATTTGCAAAACCAAAAATACATAATACCCTAACAGACTTATTTCTTCTTTCCAGCCTTGGCAGCATCTCCGGCCTTGGTCTGCGCGATGAAATAAGAACACGGTTTAAGCATGGAAAATGATCAAGAAATGGGCTTTTCAAACTTGTGAAGAGGTTTAAAGCCAACGAGGGTTGAACAAAGTAGAAGGATAACTCTACCTTCTTGACACCTCGAATCTTCTTAGCTCTGTTCTTGCGTTCCTTCATTTGCTTCCTGGACTTCTCAACCTTGGTATCAAGGCCATTCTGAATTCCAAATGTCAGTCAGAGACAGAATACACAGACTTATTTCCAATAGAAACGAAGAAACTAACATTTTGTTTTCGCAACTAGAATATGATGTAATTGAACTTAGACTCTACATGTGAGCATAAGTTTTTACTCCTTTTGAGAGTTATTTTTTAGAAATAAGAATGAGGTGTAATTCTCAAGGGAGAGAGCAAAGATAATGAAAAAAGTAAAAAAAATTGGAAAGCCAGAAATTTGAGAAATTATTAGCATATCATCCCAACTTCTTTTGAACAATCATGATTTTTTTAAGAAACACATTGCATAAACTAGGTTTACAATTCAAAATAAGCAAAGATCCTGAACAAAATGTATAAATTAGCCAAGCTAATAAAACACTTTCATCAAAAAATGATCCTGATCAAAGATAAGGAAAATACAAATAAGCGCATTTGAGAAAAATAGGCAAATTACCCTGATCAGCCTGTATTTTGGCTCAAATTTCTTGGCATTTTCTACAGAGTCGTAAATCAACCCAAAGCCAGTAGATTTTCCACCACCAAAGTGAGTCCTGAATTTGAAGACAAAGATTGCATTTGGATCCTTAACCTCGTACATCCTAGCCAACTTTTCCTTCAGCTCAGCCTTCAAAAATAGAAACAAATAAGCAGAACTAAAAAAGCACAACTATTTCTCCTTAGCTATCTTACGTTGCTACTTGCTAGTCTGTCTGAATTAGTCATGGCCTAGGTTAACATGAAACTAAAAAAGGCTGTAATAGAAGAATGAAATGGTTTTCTACTTAGACACAAAACAATAGATTGAACAAACTACATTTCTCATACTTCATGAAATAATATTTAAAACAACTCTAACGATAAGAATTCCGAGCAAAACCGAAGTACTGAACTTAACATCTGAATATGAAATTAAACATAGTTCGCTCTAGAATCGAACATCTATCATTTTCATTAACACAAAAAACAGTCACACTGACTAATTTCCACCCCGCCGCAAAAAGGAAATCAAGAAGAACAAACTAATATCTCATCACTCATAAAAGCGCGAACTAACCATATTCACAAACTGAAAACATATATATTCAATAAAATATAAAAATTCCTGCACAAAACCGTAAATATTAAAGGTAAAACAACAATTTAAATAGGCAAGCAAACCTTTGAAACATTAGCTCTTCCTGGATGCAGCACGTCGATGATGAACTGCTTCCTCGAGAGGAGGCGGTTCGTCATGAACTTCCTTGTTCTGATGGTCACCGCCTTGTCCGCCATTTTCCTGCCAATTGTACAGAAGATTTTCAGATAAATCTCACAACAAGTCACGCACGACTGGAAACTGAGCCGTAGCAATCGAATGTTCGGAGCCGCTTACTGTATCGTCTAATGAGAGATTGACGCCGTGCTTCGCCGCTTGTTGGAGGTGTTTCTGCACGATGGGCGTTCTGCTGAGAGGAGTTACTTTAAATCTAGGGTTTTGTTATAAGAAGGGGTTTTGATGGGCTGAGTTGGGCCAGAACGTCAATTGCGTCTAAAAGCTAATGGGCTTGTGGCTCAAATTACCCAAAAATACTTGAATTAAAATTTAAACCATAGGATTTCGGATAAGGTGCAAATATTGAATGACAAAAGTATGTTTTGGAGAACAAATATACCTTTGCAGTTTAAAATTTAAAGCATAAATATCCTAAAATCATATTTTTATACAAAAATACATAAAAATAAATTTATCTGATTAATAGCCTTTTGTTAATTATTTCCGTTTTAACCATCGAATAAATTGAAAAAACAAAAAACATACAACCACGTTTTCTTTATTTTATTTCTCTCTTTTATTTACATCATATTAGTCGAATTAAAATTGTAAAGTCCTTATCAAATAAATAATATCATATTCCAATAAGATATGTTTGGAAAATTAATTAAATAATATCTTTTTATTTATTTTATCTCAACCTTTTAAGATAAAAAAAATTAACTCAAATTTTAAAATTAACAAATAAATATTAAAAACTGATTAGGTCAAGCGTCCTTTAATTACACAGTAAAATTTTTCATTTCTACTACTATATCATTTCTACTTTATTTATATTTTTAAGATGAATATATCATTTTTTTAGTTAATGGCACAATTAAAGGTTGTTGATTTTTTTTATGACACAAATTGAATTATTACATCACTTATATGATTTTAGAAATCAAAATTTTTATTTTGACTAGTAATGATGTAAATAAAAGAGAAAATAAATAAAAAAGTTGTTAGGATAATTTTCATTTTGTTTAAAGTCGTTGCGTATTTGAGCTTATATAATTTGAAGGTTAACCATGTAAAATTTAATATTAAAATATAATTTTAGGGTATTTTTGTTTGAATTTTTAAACTTTAAGGGCACAATTCCTCTCAACTATTAACTTTAAGGGTATTTGTATACCAAAACATAGTTTAAAAGTATTTTTGCTCTTTAATATTAGATTGAATGGTATATTTATACCTTATCCCTTTGATTAATCGTTAATATTGATAATTTGTATTCAACGATTGAATAAGGTCAAAATGAATATTTAAATATTCTTCACTCTACTAATCTAGAGAGTATTTTTGCTTAGAGCGTTGTATGAATTGAATTTAAATTATTATTTTTATTCAAAACGATTTAGAAATGTGTACTTGAAGTCTCAATTTACTCTCACATGCTAAACACATTATCGACTTATTAGCATATAGTTGACTTGTCGTGATAATAGTTGAGTGGTCGTCTTATGTTAAAAGTTACATATTTGAATTTCATCAATGCTTAAATTATGAATTTTTGAATCTGATATAGGATTTAAGTTTAGTGCATTACATATTTTGTAGGATTTAAGTTAAAAAGAAAATATTATATCCATCTCACTCAGTCCTGTATTTCTTTTTCGGATTGTCCCACTCTAATTATCCACTTTTTCTTTTTGATAAAATAATACTCTATAAATTTAGTAGACTCCACTACTTTATCACTCATTCACTCACAATTAATAATTTTCTTAATATCCGTATCGAAAAGAAATTGGACAATTGAAATGGGACTGATGAAAAAAATAAAAATAAAAAGAGAAGGAAGAGAGAGGCATTGTTTGTAGTTTGTAGGATTATATTTTGATTTTGAATGGGAAGACGTGTAAAGAAGCGTTACAGGGTATCTGTGCACACATAAACTACCAATTCAGAAAATTCTATTCTACCTCCAAAGAAGATGATATCTCTACTTCAATGCTCCTCTCTCATTCCATTCCACTTATCTTCTCCACTAGTCAAGCCCCAAATTCCCCCAATTTCCAGCGGGAAGCTCTCTCAATTGTCCAAACATTCTCACAAAATCAGAAGCCGAACAACCCTCAGGAGGAGCGAGTTTGGTGATGGAGTCGACCCAGTTCCGGAATCGTCTTTCTTCGACGAAAAAGGCGTCATCCAAGACATGGATGGCTATCTCAATTATCTCTCCCTCGAGTATGAATCCGTTTGGGACTCCAAGCCTGCCTGGTAAACCCTAATCTATCCATTTTGTCCTACTATTCTGAATAGCACCATTTTTGCAATAGTGTCTAAATTTTCTTATGTGAGGGCATGGGCCTTTTGATTGTCTCAGTTTTGTTGTTCTTGGTGGTTGATTGCTTTTTTCCTAACTGGTTTTTGTCAGTTTGAGATTTATTGGAATTTTATTGCAATATTTTTCATCTATAATTACTGAAAAAATGGCATGGTTATGAAATATTATAGATTACACAGTCATAGTTGTTCTAAATGTATCAACAATTAGCTCGACTTTTTTTGAGGTTACAACAACAAGTTTTATTGCCTAGTGTTGAGAGTTCACTAATATTCTAAAATGATCGAGAAGTTTATTTATACCTTCAACAAAACATTTTCTTATTCACCACTTCTTAAAGACTTACGGTGTAGTAAGATAGCTAGAGCCCTTTACTTGGTGACTTTTTATAAATATTTCAAGAGGATAGTAAAATAGTGGAGAAAGAGTGTTAAGAAATAGAATAAGAAGGTAAAAAAAAAATCGACTGAACCCCATGGGACAAGATACCTAAACTTGAGAATAAATTAGCTCTAGTTAGATGGTGAATGAATGTTAGTTTAGACTCTTGAAGGGTGTATTTGGCCCTTTCCCCTTTCTTTCGACAAATAAGTTTATGCGAGTAAAATGTTGAATCCAGTAGAATACTACCTTGAACATTATATGTATGAATATATAAGCCTCAATCACCTAAAACTTAAAATCTTTTACTTGATAGTAATTTTTTTTGGCTTTTTATAAGGATGCAGGATGTTTTGCTCATTTCCCCCATCATACTTGTATAAGTATTAAACCGATCCATCTACAGACTGCAGCAATACCTTACTGATTTTAACTAATATGATGCCAACTTCCTGCTTCATGCATTGATTGGTCGAGTGATCATGAACACCTTGTATTAGTCATGAAATATTTTGATGTTCTTATGATATGTCATATGTGAGAGCCATTATAGTTGAGATTTGTGATGGAATTATCTGTATTGAATCATCTGAGAACTTATTGTATTTGCTTGAGTCAGATATGGAAGAGCTGATGAATTATTAAGATCGTGAGCAGTTATAGCGAGTGGTTAATGAAAACCAAGCTTGTTAGACTGCGTAACATATGTAGTAAATCAATTTGTTAAGATCACTAGTCCTGTTTTGCGTTGCTTTCAGGTGCCAACCATGGACAATTTTACTGACGGGAGCTGGAATAATTACTGTCAGCTGGCTAATTTTGAACTCAGTCGTAGTTACCTCTATAGCAGCAACCTTAATTTTCTTGTGGTGGTACATCTTCCTCTACTCTTATCCAAAGGTATGAGTGACAGACCTCAATTTCCTCATTCTTCCTTTTAGACTCCTTTTCATTTTTTCTGCGTTGCCATTACCTCCTTTATTGTCACGGCCGGTTCATATTTGAACTAGAAAGATGCAATAATACGCGAACCAATTCTCTTTCACTCACTTCGATTGGAATTTGGAATTCCTTTTATACTCAATGGTAGTATCATCTAATTTACTAATGGAAGTTCGTCCGATCCTTCTCTTCAGGAATATTCAAGTATGATTGATGAGCGGCGAAAAAAGGTAACAAGTGGTCAGGATGAAAACTGAGTGATGAAGCTGGAGTCATTAAATTTATTCCATAGTCTATATCTGATTCTATAATGATAGCAGTTTTACATTGCATCATTCAACGTATATATTCCGTATAGTACGGTAGTTCTGTACGTTGTTTCAGCTAACTAATAGAATTATCCGTGAGCAAATTTTGATTTTTGCACTAGTTACTTGTAATTGCTACTTATCATTCGATTGCCAGAATTCAAGAGGTGAGTTTTCAATTACAAGAACCTTAATCCACAACGGCAAACAACCAAATCAGTAATTCGAACTGCTTAAGAAATGGGTTGAATTCTGCAATTAGAGACTTGTTTAATCTTCATTTGGAGCAGCCGTCAGTAGGAGCCTCTCTTCTGATTGTTTCCCTCCAGTTAACGCCTCCTCCTCTGCTAACAGCGACTGCAAATCACTACCGTTGGCCAGACTGTTGAACTCCACGGCTTTGGATGGCATTGTTGGATAGCGGCGTTGGGCAAAAGTCATCAGTCTCTTAATCGACTGTAAGTACTTACGGGTAGTCTCGTCGTTCATGATATGGGCGAGACTACTGTTGGTGGAAATCTTCTCACGTGCAGAACGTTCGTGAATGCCAACCATAGTGACACCAATGGGCCACGGAGCATTTCCGATGGCCATTCTGATGTAATGATCCATTGCAGCTAGGTAGTCCCGCTTCATACAACACCGCACGATAATCACCAATGCTTGCCGGATATCATGAGGTAGAACCTAGAGAAGAAAAAGGGAAATCTAAATCATCCAGCACAAAGGTTGTAATGAAGACCGTCATTTTAATTAAGGTGCTAGTATAAAATTATCAAACTACTTTCTGCAGTAGTGAAGCTGCTCAGGCTTCTCTTTCTTTCCCCATTTTTCCAAACTTAGACAGATAAAACATACCGAAAAAAGAGAGAAAAAACAACACAAGCTTCTTAGTAAAACCCAACTGCTATACTGAGAAATTTAAGGCCAATACGTTGATAACAACTCAAATAAATCAGATAGACTATCAGCTGAAAAACACCAATCCATTCAGCTTACCGTCTATTCATACTAAGGACACAATCAAGGTGGTAAACTCATGGTACCCTGCTCGTGATACCGGCCCCATTCCAAAGCTTTAGGTAAATACAGGAAAGATAATGCATACATTCATTGTCCATGCTTTAGGCATTTCCAAGCATAACAATACAGACATTTAATATGGTCGGTCTGTGTTCCTAACTTCCTACACTCCTATACGCTGTGACAAATGTATCTATCTACAATTTTGAAATGAGGCCACTAGATAGCATCAAATTAACCAATCACGGTTGAAAATGTGAGCAAATCTTGATCATGTTCCTTTACAATCAAGACGATCTACTTGCTACTGATTAGGCATTCACTTAGTACTCAAACAAAACAAAACAAATCACATTCTCGCATATACATAACAATTAACAACAAAGCACATGTGCAAACCATATTTTCTGAGACTCACAAGCATAGTACATGTACCAACAGACAACAACAACAACAACAACACACCTTCTTTCTGCAGAACTTGAACAATGGAGACAAATACCGAGCACATTGCTTAAAGGTAGCCACCATTGACTTCCCTTTAGCCGTCCTCTTCCCCACTTCACTCATATCATCGAGCTCCTGATTCCACTCATTCAACAACTTCTTGAAAAACACCAGAATCTTATCCTCATCACACAACTCCTCAAAATTCGCCTCCATTCTCTTTCTATCCTTGTCGTGAGCAACCCCAGACGCCCCCTCTCCACTCAGATCCTTATCCCCATCTCCACCATCCTCATCATCTCCCCCATCCTCCATCGACTTTCTCTTTCTATCGCCAGAAATCCCCGACTTCTGCCGCTTTTTCAGCTCCACAATATCTCGCAGAAAATCATTCGTTTGCCCTTCCGTCATATCACTGTCGTCAACCTCAAACAGTCCAGCCTTCAGCACGAACTTCAGACGGTCGAGCCGCGCCTCATCGTCTTCGCCGAAAAGCGTCACCGGCTGTTTCAAGAAACGGAGGCGGCGAATCACCTCCTGTCTCGGTAGATTGAGATTGTCTATGTTCTGCTCCTCGACTAGGGATTTAGATGAGGAGGATTCTGGCTTGGATTTAGCGACTTCGGGGTCTGAATTAGGGTTTGGTGATGATTTGGGGTCCTCATTCTGATGTTCTTGCCGCAGCTGCTTTTGGCGTAGGGTCTTAGCCTCGGCTTCGCTCTTTTCTTCCTCGCGCAGCCGCTGGAGGCGTTTCTGCTCGATTTCCGACCGCTTGAACACCTTCCTTCCGCCCACGTCCTTCGCCAGACTTTGCCGTTTCTTCAGCAATTCCTCCTTCAGTATGTCCATGATTTTGATTCGATTTTGCAATGACGACGGCGCCCCCGGTGAATTAGCTGATTGGGATTTGGTGCTAGGTTTTCTTCGGATTAGGCTACTCCGTGGAGTGGACCAATTTGATACTGCTGAATGCTAAGTGATGGCATCTTTAGTCTATCAAGGATTCAAGGGTTTAAATAGTAAGAATAAAAATGTACTACAGTTAAACCTCTAATCAGAGTCGTTTTGCTATGCATTACATCTATATCCGCAATTGAAATTATGTAAATAATGATACACTTTTTCTATAATATTATAGATTTCATTTCTATATACCCTATATTATAGTAAACAAATATATAAATCACATACTTTTCTTACCTTGTTTCACATCTTATTCTAGTATCCAATATGAAATGAAATATAGAAAATGAATAATATTTTAATTAGTTTTCAAAATGAATCAACAGAAGCTGCTGCATAATTTTAGGTTTTAGATCTAAATTCTTCGATGCAAAAATGTATCAATCTTTTTCTATTCCTATCTAAATTCAATTTCAAATTCAATTGATGCAGTAATGTTCGATGAAGTAAGAACTTCGCTAGAATAATAATTTCTTCTGGTCGTAACCTGTGTTTTGAAACCCGGCCCGGACCGGCCGGTTCGACCGGTTTAGCCCGGAACCGGTCAAAAATCCGGGCCGAGTGACATGTTGACTCGTTTTCTCAATCGACCCGGTGTGACCCGGCCGGTTCGGCCGGTTGAACCGGTAACCGGTGACCGGGTCAACTCGTTTTTTTTTTTTTTTTTTACTGTGTTATTTTATGTGTGTCATCTCGTCTTTCATTGTGCTAAGCTTAAGTTTCTGAAGCAGGTAGGCTGAAAAAAGAAAGAAAAGCTTGAAAATTGGCTTTCAGATTTGTCCCAACCATTCAATCAATACGGAGATCAACTAGCAATAGTGAGGGTAAAATCATGTCATCTTGATCAGTTTTTGCATTCATTCACATGATATAATGTAAAGATATAGTTGACTGTCATAATGTTAGAAATAATGCATTACAAAACATTTTAAGTTTCTCGGTCAGCTCTTGGTTTTGATATTGGAGTGGCAGTCTTGGTCACTGGTTTTGAATAATTTTGCTTGCGCATAAACTAAAAATAGATATATATTTATATAATTTAATTATATATTTATGACGTCACACCGAGTCGACCCACCGGTTGAACCGGTAAAAAATATTTTTCCGGGTCAATAACCGGGCCGGTTTTAAGAACACAGGTCGTAACTTGAGCCAGTGTACTAAAATAATAATTTCGATAAATGCATTAAGTAATAACTTTTTTTACATACTTAAGGTCCCAATGAAAATATAAAGTAATAATTACTGATTTCAGAAAATATATATTGACAATTACTCTCTCCGTCCCATTATTAATGTCCCATACCAAATAAGAAAATAAATGAATGGACCACAATCAATCTAAGCAAGTGGACCTCACCCCTTTATACTTTTACACCACAACTTTACACCTTTACCTCCACCATCTTAATTACCGTGCCCAGTTACAATGGGACATAAATAATGGGACGGAGGGAGTATAATACTACAGTAGTACAATAATAATTTATTATGAATATAGGCTTTCATAGTTGTTTTTTCTTCCCACTAAACCATACTTATCATCCTTAACTTTCTATATACAACTTCTAAATATTTTGCTCGTGTTGTAGCAGATAATTATTTAAGGTGGTTATTGCTTGAAATAAACATTTTAATGACACAATTGGAATAAATGTACTATCATCTCGTTTAGGATTGATCTCTTCATCATCATTACCGTTCATAAGTGTTCCAATAATCTTTTCGTTCATCGGTAATTCTATAGTTTCATCATTCTTGATAGCTAAAAGATCTTGAACATTCATAACATTTCTGTGGCATCAATTAGAGATGACATTACCTAACATTTGAGATCTTCATCTAATTCAAGAACTTCAGTTTCAGTAGATCATTTTCTATGGAACGATTCTTACAATGCCGAAAACAGACTTCTTGGATAATTTTAATATAAGCAAAAATAAACTTTTCATTTTTTATGTATATGACCATTTTTTTATAAAACTATTGAGCTTTTCTAAAATTGAATAATGACTAGTGTATATTCAATGTTTATTTTCAATTACGGGTCAAAGTAAATTGGATGCCAAAATCACGGGTCAAAAATGATTTTTTCCTTGTGTTTGAATAACTTTATAGTACTGATTTATAGACTACCTTCACTATCAATAGGTCTAGGACAAATATAACCCCAATTATTTTTTGAAATCCCAAAATTACCCCTGCCCCAAAATAAACCCCAAGTGTATATTTATCAATGGAAAAAATTGGAAAAATGCCCCTCAAATCTAAATCAGAGTGTAAATATGTCCTTGAAATATGTTGAATGGTTAAAATACTTTATATTTATTTTAGTACTTAGAAGTAACATGGGTACATTTATAACATTACAATAATACTAAGCTTATGAATCGTGGCCATTATATGTTATTTTATTGTGAGAGTCCTTCAATGAAAACCCATCTAATACTTGATAGAGGTCCAGGAGTTGTGGCATATGGTTTAGACATTAGAAGGTACCATAAATCTAATTGTTATTTCCTTACAACGCTAAGCTAGGATTCCTTGATGAACGTTGATGGTTAGGTTAACTTTGGACAACATTTGACTGTAGCCTCATTTCCTTGATCAACCTTGATGCTCACTTTTAGGAATGTTGAAAAGACTATCATATTTATATTTCCATTTGTTTATTTTTTGGGGCAGTATATGAACTTTGCTGAATGAACTTTTGATTTATTAGAAATAATAATAATATATAAATCCTTATATTAAATATAAATAAATGCATAATATTCTATGTGGATTTTATTATAAGAATTTATATATTATTATCTTAATAAACATTTAACGATAGAATTGTCAGATATATTAAAATAAATAAAAATGTTATTCAAGCACCAAAATAAGAATTAGATTGTCCGACCGGGTCAGGTTTATCCGGGTTCTGCACGGTCATTTCTTTTATACAATTTCGTCATCTATTTTTCATAGGTAAATTGACAAATATAGTTCTCAATCTTTGCGATTTTGCGACATTTGTTTTCAATTTTTTTTTGTTTCTTCGAACCAAAACTGCTTGTTTTTGCGATTTTGGTCCCACCGTTAATTTTTCCGTCAATTTGACCATTAATCAAGTTTAATTAAAAATAAATAAAAAACAATGAGGGTAAAATTGGAATTTTGAAATAGTTAATTGGCGATTCTCGTACTCCAACTTTCCAGTTTTGTGTAATTAGTCTCTAATCTTTTTTTTTGTTTGTTTGATTTTTTGTCTTCAAACTCTAATTTTTTTGAAATTTTCGTCCCGCCATTTAATTTTATGTAAAATCGAGCCCCAAACTTTTATCTTTTTGCAATTTTCGTCAAGCCATGCAATTTTATTTCAAATCGACCGTTATCAAACCTTTTTCAAATCGTGTATTAAATTAAATAAAAAAATATATATTAATCAAACTTCTATCTTCTCGACGGTTGTTTTTTCTTATCTCTTCTGCCGCCACCCAAACACAAAATCTTACCGCTTATCTCAATAACTCTGCTTGAAAATCAAGACCGGTTTTGAGGAGAAATAGACCCTGAGTGAAAAAATAAAAGTGGATTCTTTATCTAGATAAAGGGTCATGCATTTCCCTCGTGTGACACCAAAAATCTTAAAATAATCCATTTTCGAGTAATTTCTTTTTGTATAAAATTATTTTGCTCCTCTTGTAAATACAAAAAATATTTATTTATAAGAATCATTTATAATACCATTTTTTCATAATTGTATATATACATTTTTTATTCTATGTAAGCTATACCGAAGCGAGTTTTTTTTTTTATTAATCGAACGCATGACCTTTTTAGATTAAACACAAGACTTTTATTATCAAGATAATGCATAATTATTGTAAATGCAACATTTTATATTTTCCGGTCCACACTAGATTTGGGACCCTAAAATTCCTCCTTTCAATTCTGCATGATTTCATCCGGGTTGGGATTTTCGTGTGAAATTGTTGATATTAGCGGCAAGGTTCTATTTTAGGGCGGCGGCGGAGGAGATAGGGAAAAACAACCGTAAAAAAGATAAGAGTTTGATTAATTCTCAAATTTACCTTTTTTTTAAAAAAAGTTTGATTAACACTTGATTTGATAAAAAAATTAATGGCGGGACGAATATCGCAAAAAATAAAAGTTTGGGAAAAAAATAAAAAGAGAAAATTGAAGACTAATTATACAAAATTAGAAAATTTAAGGATGAGATTCGTCAATTCTCTCTTTCAAAATTTTAATTTTATCCTTTCTATTTTAATTTATTTTTAATTAAATTTTGATTAATCATCGAATTGACGGAAAAATTATCAATGAGACCAAAATTACAAATACAAGTAATTTGGGGGAAAAAAAAATAGCTTGAAGATAAGTAAAATCACGAAGTTATATTTGTCAATTTACCGTTTCCATATTCTCACTTCTGCCCTAGGTAATCGGCGAAGCAAAATCAAAGCCAAACTTAAATCGTTTATCGGCGAGCAAGAGTGACGGACAATGACGACGATCCGAAGGTTTTGCTGCAACGACCTCCTCAGGTTCGCATCGGTGAACCTTGACCATCTTACAGAGACGGTTAGTTCTCCCTCTCTCTGTCATCTTTGGATTTAATTGAATTTGTAAGGCTTATGCTGGCAGTTTTGATGTGATTTCATGCCCTATCGATGTTTTCTGATTCGAACTCGAATTTTCAGTTTAATATGTCGTTCTATATGACATATTTGGCGCGATGGCCGGATTATTTCCACGTAGCAGAAGCTCCTGGAAACCGAGTTATGGGCTATAGTAAGTTCCTATTTGTAGTATATGATTTTCTCGATTGTGGTTCTGTTTAGTGTTTGAGGCATGATTACCGTCTGTTTGATAATTCTTATGTTACTCTGTTAGCCTACTTATGTTCATTCGATGGGGGTGAATTTCGTGTTTATGATTATTATGGATATTGCCGTTGGGCCATAGCTAAAAAATCTCGAAACCTCTTGACTCTTAACCTCTTCTTGATTCTTGGAGTTCATGATTCCAATTCTGTTACTGGTTTCTAGTGCTTCTATTCAAGATACTGGTTTCTTGTAGCTAAAAAGTATTGTGTCAACTGAACTTTGATACCACTTGGATAGTTAACAATCAAATCTATCCAAGTAGCAAACGTCTAATGCCAACAGTTTGTGCTTGTGGCTTTATATGCACTTGTAATCTTGAAATGTAGGATTCCTTCAGTTCTTCATTTTCCTTAAAAAGCACGTGTAATGCTTTGATCACGCAGTTATGGGGAAGGTCGAGGGTCAAGGAGAGTCTTGGCATGGTCATGTCACTGCAGTAACTGTAGCTCCTGAATATCGGAGGCAACAGTTGGCGAAGAAACTCATGAACCTACTTGAAGACATCAGCGACAAAATGTAAGTTCAACAACTTTTGGAGCATGCAACTATCCCTTCTTAGGGCTTTGAGTTTATTTTTCTGCGCTTCTTTAAAAAACGTTATGATCTACACATAATGATTTTTGAGTTATAGTATTGTATGTTAGCTATCATCTTAAAGAATGAGTAGTTGATTTTGTTCATAAAAAGATTTGTAATCAAAATCAAATTCAAAAAGTTTAAAGATTTAACAAGCCTATTAGACCATTTCCTAAAGAACACTATCAAAGGATGTTCTCTAAGCTGTCAAACATTTAAATATCTTAAATCAGCAAAAGCTACATTGTTCCACAAAATTTAGAAGAATTTAAGGACTTTGGAATCAGAATGCAATATTGGAGTCTAACTTAACTTCCAGAAATCTTGTTTCTTTTTGTGTATTTTCATCTTTTATTCCATCACAAGTTTTTATGTCCTTTACTCTGCTGTGTCTTTTTCCTTCTAATGTTCCATTTGTATTCTCCCAATGATGGGCTAGGGTATTTCTGGTGATGTTTTCTTGTCTTGAGTTCTCTCTTCCATCTGCCTTTTACTTTAAATTCTTAGTTTTATTTCTGGTAATAAATGATGTTGCAAAGCATTTTATCGCCTGTTTCATTGATGTCATTTTGTCTTTGTCTAGGACTTAAAGAGCATCATACATCATCACTTGTATAACACAACATAATCATTAAAATAGTAATTATGATTTATGAGCATTGTGTATTTCAGTCAACTTGCTGGGTTGAACCATATTAGTGTGCCTATCCTTGATCCTTCAGTAGGGTTCAGCTTATTAAATAGGAACTTTTATTTCTGCTTTCATGCATTCATGCTTTCTTGATTTCAGCTATGCATCTTAAATGGAAAAACTTACTTTAAAATCTGGTGGCCAATAAGTTGGTAAAAAACTCATTTGCATGCGAAAATTTTGAATTTTGCTAGATTCTCAATGATTATGTATTAAAGAGAGTTTCCATTTTGAAGTGACAAAGCTTATTTCGTGGATCTTTTCGTGAGAGCTTCAAATACACCTGCCATCAAGATGTACGAGAAGGTATGTCAGAATGACTTGTTCATTGCATTTCACAACATCACTGGCTTAAACAATATATGGTCACTCGTGTAGGAAGAGGGTGATCTATTTGACTATTTGTATCCAGATGAACTGTAGTAGTAATTTTTATTGCTTTCTTCTTCAGCTTGGCTACGTTGTTTATAGACGTGTACTTCGGTATTACTCTGGAGAGGAGGATGGATTAGGTGAGTTACAAACTCACAATGCACAACTTTAAGTAGATTGTGCTTCCCCTTGAGTGTTACTCATCCTGATCTGTGTAATTGTTTTCCTGTCACTTTTCAGACATGAGAAAGGCTTTATCAAGAGACGTGGAAAAGAAGTCTATTATTCCTCTAAAACGGCCAATCACCCCGGATGAACTGGAGTATGATTAGTTCTGAATTTCTTATCCGAAGGAACCTATCGTTGCTCAGGTATGCTTAAAGCACCAATAATTTGTATAACTCTGTTAAAGGTTTATGTTAGTCTTTCTATGGAAACTTGACCTAGGATTGAATTCTACTTCTTAAGATGCATGCCATTTGTTTCATTTCATGAACTTGTGAAGATCCAAAACTAAAACTTCATGTTGTCATGCTATACATGATTTTCTGAGTTACGAGGGAAACATTTGTGTATTTACCCAAGTTTTTCCTATAACTTTTTTAAAGGTGTTACTTCCCCCTCCCCGAAATTGTAGATTACCCCATAATTAGTAGCTTTCGCCTCTTGAAACTGTAGATTTGCCCCCTTCCCCAATTCTAAATCCTAGATATGTTTCTCCTGCAATCGGGGTAGATTTCATAGGCTACTAATAAAATCAAAATGTGAGGTTTCTGACTTTTTAATCAATAATTAATTAACAGTGAGGTGAAAAACCTTAAGATGTATGCATGACAATCAAAATTAATGCTAAAAATTGACGTGAGAACTACTTGATCGAAAAATTATATTCCACGTGAAATCTTTGAAAACGAAAAATCTATCTACAGTTAAAGCCAGACTCCAATGTCACTTCAGTTTACTGAATTAACATTTGTCAAGAATGAGACAAAATGATGGTGGGTAGGTTTTACCAAACGATGAGAGCAAAGTCCAGCAAAATACCAAAATATGTAGTAGTTTAGGGGTGAAAGAAAATAACATTTTTGCGATGTGTTAACTAATTAATTGGTTTTTCAGTGTCTTGGTTTAGCAATATATATTGTAATGCACGTTATTTATTTATTTTCGAAATACTGCAAAGCAGATGGTTGCCTTGACCTATGTGGATTTCTCTTTTTATAAAGAAATAAAACATACTTATTTAGTTATTTATATAGCAATATTGACTCGGTGTATGGGGTAGCAATTGCGGATTTCCTATTAAAAAAAGTTGGGGTTTGTTGAAATGGTTATGTAGCAGTTATACCATCGATTTGAAAGTACGGTAATCTGTTTAAGTGATAGCGTTGCTGTTAAACCCCATGTGTTTAAATTTCTTCATAAGGTAATCTGCACTTAATTGAACATGCTAATTCTTAAATTATTCCTACAATACAAACAATTTCTGAACTTACTCTTTTGTTTTCATTTGTTTGAGGAACTTACTTGAATTACTTGATTCAGTTTAAAATAAAGTAATTGGTATTTGGAGATTGTAAAAAGTAAATAAGAATAAAATTGGTTTGAGGATTGAAAATTAAAGTTTGGGTTAAAAAACATATTGAAAACGTTTATATATTTTTTTATACAAGAACCGAATCTATAATGAACAAAATATACGTAGACATTTCATTAAATTTGATAACACAAATAAACAAGATTTTTTATTCATTTCAAAATCGTCTTTGATCTTCTGTTTTAGTTGTAATTTGTGAAAAAGGTTGCATCATTTTCCAAACTTTGAACGAAGTGTATTCAATACATGCTTTCATATAGTTTACGTTTTACTATAAATGAGCGGAATTTACTTGTACATACATGGAGTAGTGATCTCTCGTAAGAAAATAAAGATATGGAACATACAAAAAAATTAGTGTTTGTAAGTAGAAAATCCATTGGGCACATTAACTCCCACTTAACAAATCAGTGGAAACACGTGCGTAATCAAGTACACAACAGCACACCATAATGTCGAGTACACTTACCCCAAACAGGCATAGTAAATTAATTAAATAAAGAATCGGTCTATATAAAAGCTACCCACGTAACCTCCGACCCCTTCTACTCTACACACCTCCTCAAGCAATGCGCACTCACTGCGTGACTCGTAACCTCCATTTCTGCATTTTTTATAACGTTGCTAGCTATGGAGTTAAGCAAGACTACGCTGGAGATTTTCTCCAAGCTGGAGCAGAAGTGGTTGTACCGATGCGAAGGCAAAAAAACGCGCATTTTGAGCATCGACGGCGGCGGAACCGCTGCGGTTGTCGCCGGAGCCGCCTTGGTTCACCTCGAGGAGCAGATCCAAGCGAGAACTGGCGATTCCGCAGCTCGACTCGCGGATTTCTTCGATATTGCTGTCGGTACTGGAATTGGCGCTCTCCTCGCCGCGATGCTTGTCGCCGACGACGGCTCCGGCCGCCCGCTCTTCACTGCTCGAGAAGCTGTCGATTTCGTATCGGAAAATCAGAATCAGATGTTCAGAGCCACACGCGCCGGCGTTTTCAGTCGGCGGATGAGGTACTCCTGCAAGAGCATAGACGCAGTGTTGAGGGAGGCGTTCAGGAGGAAGGACGGCAAGGAATTAACGCTGAAGGACACGTGTAAACCTCTACTCGTGCCATGCTTCGATTTGAACAGCTCGGCGCCGTTTGTGTTCTCCCGCGCCGACGCCGCGGAGTCGTCGAGCTTTGATTTCGAGCTGTGGAAAGTCATCCGCGCCACTTCGGCGGCGCCTTCGATGTTCAAGCCGTTTAAGCTGACCTCCAGCGACGGCAAGACCTCCTGCTTGGCCGTAGACGGCGGACTTGTTATGAACAATCCGACCGCTGCTGCCGTCACTCATGTTCTGCACAACAAGCGAGATTTCTCGTCGGTTACCAGCGTGGATGATCTGCTGGTGCTATCAATCGGCAACGGACTGTCAAGCAATACGTCAACGTCAAAGATCCGCCGCAACGGCGACTGCTCGACGGCGACGCTCGTCGGCATAGTCCGCGACGGCGTCTCCGAGACTATTGACCAATTGCTCGGCAATGCATTTTGCTGGAACCAAACTGATTACGTCAGAATTCAGGTAACCTTTGGAACAATTGCAAATTTAATCTGTTTCTGCGGTTGATGACGGCGTTAAATTTCAGGCTGACGGCGGCACGGAGAGCGCGGCGGAGGTGCTGGCGCGGAGAGGAGTGGAGTCGGTGCCGTTTGGCGGGAAACGGTTGCTGGCGGAGACTAATGGAGAGAGAATCGAAGGGTTTGTACAACGGCTTGTAGCGACGGGGAAGAGTAGCCTGCCGCCGAGTCCGAACAAGGAAACTGCCGTTAGTCCACTAATTAGCCGTTAGTTTTTTTATTTTAATACTTATATTAGAGTATTTTTGCCCTCTTCTTATTTAAGTTTTTAATTAGCGAGACTACTTTCAACTTTAACCTTCAGTTAAATATAATTAAATAAGAAAAGCCTAGTGCTACTACTGACGGTTTAGCATCTAAATAGAGCCTAATCTCGAGTTTTCTTGCCTATAATCACTTATTCATAAATCATAATTAAATAATAAGAATATGGAGTATTGGCCTTTGGCCAAGTCTAACGGTCAACAAAATCTCAATAAAAAGTCAGGAATTCAAATTTTACAGTCATACAATTTATATTCGTGGTTTGTGGACAGTGGTAGTAGCACTTGTTCAGTTTATGAGTGGTCATGTGTTCGACCTACGGTAGCTGCATTTTAGTACATTTTAGCACCCTTGCTTATTTAAGACTGGCTCCGCTACTCTTTATAGACCGTTCTATCATTGTATGAATCGCGATTTGCAAAAGAAATAGGACACAAGTAGGGATCTAATTGATGGGTTTATTTACTACATTCATATTATAATTTGTGTTTATGTACTAATAACAATTCCAAGTTTATAGTACTCCTCCGTCCCGTCCGACTTGTCTTCTTCTTTTCGGCGCGGTTATTTTTGTGAGTTGATTTTATAATAAAAGTGTGAGATTCATGTAATTAAATAATTGTTTAGAATTAGTATGTGAGGTAGAGTGTGTGATCCATATAGATATTTAATTGTTTAAAGTTGATTTGATGTGATGAAAATATGAAATCCATTTCTATTTTAGGAAACATGACAAGGCGGGTGGGAAAGTTCGAAAAGGAATATAAGAAAAATCGGATGAAACGGAGGGAGTACTTTTAATTCGTATCACATTATGTATTTACACCTTTTATATTAACATGCATAATTTATAGTGACTGTACATGCAATTATTTCTGACAATGACATTAATTAACTTATAAACTAATAGCCTTGTCTCATATATCATTAAATGCTGAATATTTAAGTAATCATGAATATCTACTTCTATACCTATTATATTTCGTGTCTATCCAATGGACACAGTACTAGTTAATCGGTGAAAAATTGTTTCCACAGATTAATTCCCAAATTGAAATTAAGATATAGAATCAAATATGAGACAAATTTATGCATGGTACAGCAAGAACCAACCCTATGTTGGTATTCATTTTCATTAAACATATATTCCCATGTGATTGTGTGTATTCTTTTATTACCATAAAAGTAATATAGCTCTTATACATACAAGTATTGGAGACCGTACTAACGCTTTGTGATACTATTATTTTGGAGGATTAGAACGAAATTAATTCTTTAACACACGCTTTTAATAATATGAATGTGATCTGTCATTATGTGTGAATATAATAAACTTCATTTTTGTGCAATGATTTTTATATTTCACAAAAGATATTAATTATCATACTATGAATGATATACTCATGCATAATATTATTATTAAGATCCGAGCTAGTAATTTTTGGCCACAAGACAAACACTTTGACCACTATATCATTTGTATAGACATATCGACAACATTATTCTGTCCAAAATTTAAAATCCATCTAACACATATATAAGGCTTTGTTATGAATCTCATTCACTAAATACAAGATCAATAACGATTAAAAAAAAGTCCCTAAAATAAGTAATAAATAATCTATACTCTCAAGCTTATAGTACTTGGGAGTTAGGTGCATAATTAATCGATATTAAGAAATTGAAAAGTAAAAAAATAAATAAAAATTATTAGGAATGAAAATGTAAAGTCAATAAACAAGTGTGTTACGCAATGTAATTAGATGAGTGTTGGAATCATAGTAGTACATACACGGGTGTATCAGAGGGCAGATCTCGTACATGAGAGTACATGGATTTGGTTGCATTGTAGTCTGTTTTTAATGGAGTTGGTAAAGGACTATTCATTATACTATCACCCTTCACTTTTCCATCTTTTACCCCATCCTTGTGTGTTTGATTCGGATTTCACCCAAGAGAACAGAGAAACTCGCAGTTGTTTCAGGTATCATTTTATAGTATAATATAATATAAATAATATGTGCAATTACGCAAATTTTTTGTGCAAAAAGGTCAACCTATATTAATATGGTGTTGGAAGAATTCGAATGTATCGTTCGATAATGCTCGTACGATCATTGTAATCCTACTAATAGGCCATCAAGGTATAGAGTGTAGTTTTATGTGTTAGGGAGACACTACCGCTAATTTTCTTAGTTAATTAGGCTAAGATTATTGCCTTTGCTTGATTATTTGTATTATTATTTATATTATATAAGACAATAATGGCACCCATTAAAGTAATTTTGATAGAGTTACATTAATACTTTTACACATATACAAGGACGGATTCAGTATTACGAGAGTGGGACGGGACAAATCCAAAAACTCGAAGGGGCGAAACACAAAAAATCTCGAAAACTACACATAAAATATTGGGTTTCAATTGAGTTCGGGGAAGCGACAGTCTCTGGGCGCCCCCTTTTGGATCCGCCACTGCATATATATAATTGCAATATTGTCGGATTCATAATTTATGATTTGGGACAATAGAATATAAATTTAATAATTTTGATTATGTGAAATTACAATTTTAGGGAGTTGGATATAGTGGTGGGCAATTTTATTTCCGGCACGGTTTCGGATCGAAAATTTGGAATCGAAACCGGCTTGTTGAGTCCGGTTCGAACCAATGCTTTGATGAAAGTTTTTTTTTTTTTTTAACTTCAAAATAATAATTTAGAAGTGTTATTTAAAAGAATTTTATTAATATTATTTCTCAAAATAATTTAGAAGTATGTGTAATACACCAAAAAAATAAAATATTATTTTTAATTATTGAAATATTAATGTTTTTTTAATATACATATATTTTAAACAAATACAAAAAAGTAAAAACAAAATCTTGAACGGTCAATTTGGAATCGAGGGTTTTGTGGCTTGAAAAATTGAAATTAGAACATCGGTTGAAACACGGTTCACGGTCACAATTTCGAATCGGAATCGGACCTATGGAAAATCTTTTTGGTCACCACTAGTTGGATAGTCGGTCTCCAAAATAATATAGTACTCCCTCCGTCCCATTCGACTTGGCTTCTTTCCTCTTTTTCATTGTCCCACTTGATTTGGCTTCTAACTAAAATAATAATCTAATAAATTCTAATGGGTCCCACCACTTTATACCACTTTACACACAACTACCCATTATTCTTAATAACCGTGTCAAAACCTATTAAGCCATGTCGGACGGGACGGAGGGAGTATATAAAATTCACAATTTTTCGAAATTTGTGGATGAGGTGTTTCCATAAGCACCCTCTATATTGGCCTATATTTGCAATCGCCCGTACACGTTGTATGTAGTTCAACTTTAAAAACATTAGTGACATTAAACTAATAATTTTTCAGTTCAACTATTATGAACTACTAATAAATTTTAATAACATCATAAACTGAAACTTCTTTTTATTCGATTTTCGCTACAACAGAATGATTCCGATTTCCGAACTCCGTGCAAGTTTGTAAATAATAAATTAATTCGGTACAAAATTTATGTCACGTACCTATAGTAATAAATTGCTTGCTTGCGGTAGATATTTGTAGACAATTGATACTTACTTTATTGATTTTTCTTAAATTATTTTTGGTAAAATGACAAATTTTATTTACTCAAACCAGCTGAAGCCGACAGTATAAATTGTCCTGACCTTCATTAAAATTAAGAATTTATGCTTCGTATTTTTGCACTTGTTTTTTACGTGGTTGTTTTGTATATCAAGAATATATTGGGACCCAAGTTTGGTGCATCATAATTATAAATAAACAGCGTAGCTAACAATTATTAACATATGTATATGCTTCTAACCTTTATGTTCTTCCCGCTAATATACGTAAACGTTATATAGTACCGATGTTAGATAATAATTAATATTAGATTATTAAATTGAATTACAAACAAAACGTTGGCATGAAACGTTGGATTCTCTTCGGTGGTCAAATGCATGGGATCAAATTAACACATGACTTCACTTGGCATGAAACGTTGGCTTCTCTTCGTTGGTTGAATGCATGGAATGAAGGGTTGCATGGAAACACATGTGGCTTACAAGGGCTTCATGCGTTGGTTTAATTTCTTGAGAAGATGCATGCATTAGTCACGTTGATTACTAATTAACGTAACATTACATGATTTCCTATAAAGATGAAACATTGGCAACCTTCTATGGAGACCATTCGTAGTCTATAAATAGACCATTCCATACAACAATTTAATTCATTAATTCATTCTTCCTTTTGCTTCCATGTTTCATACATCACATACATATATATTATATTTTATTTCCTTAGTCCCAAATATCAAGTAGTTCGCCAGAATTACGAGAAGTAGTGCAACTACTCGTAATTGATAAGCCGTTGTATCTTGGAGACGAGTGCTATAGACCGCTTGCACCGAGTAGCGGAGCATTATCGTCTTGCGGAGAAAGAGTCCAACTCTTGCCTCGGCTAACGTCATAATCGTCATTTCGACACACCCCGTATTCAACAATCGCAAGACGATAATTGTGTTGAAGAGATGACGACAAGTAACAGTGATGTACCCGATCCCGTTGTCCAAGTAACGACAAGCAATAGCAACATGCCGTCGAAATTTACAACAGCAACGAACAATCAGATTCCAAGCGCCCCTGTGCATGCGGAAAGGCCGGAAAAATTCTCAGGTTCTGAATTTAAGCGTTGGCAATCTAAAATGCTGTTTTATTTAACTACATTAAATTTATCTCGATTCGTGAAAGAATCACCTCCAGTTTTGGGGGAAAATGAAACTGATGAGCAGAAACGCATAGCGTATGATGCATGGTCTCACAGCGACTACATATGTCGCAACTATGTCCTAAATGGACTTGACGACACTCTCTATAGTGTCTACTCGACTGCAAAGACGTCGAAGGAATTGTGGGATTCTTTGGAGACAAAATACAAGACCGAAGATGCCGGTCTAAAGAAGTTCGTCGTTGGACGATTCTTAGACTACAAGATGGTGGATGCCAAAACTGTAGTCGAACAAGTGCAAGAGATTCAATTGATCATACATGATATACTTGCCGAAGGTATATCCTTTCTGAATCATTTCAAGTTGCAACTGTGATAGAGAAACTACCACCTATGTGGAAGGATTTCAAGAACTATCTCAAGCATAAACGTAAAGAGATGAGTCTCGAAGATCTGATAGTCCGCCTCCGAATTGAAGAGGACAATCGCAAAGCAGATCGAAAGACCAACAAGCCGTCTATAGAGGCAAGGGCTAATCTAGCCGAGTGCAGCACTAGCACTAATCCAAAGAAACGCAAGTTCTTTGAAAAGAAGCAAGACCCAAAAAGGAAGAAAAAGATCAAAGGGAATTGCTACAATTGTGGAAGAACTGGCCACATGGCAAAGGATTGCCGCAAGCCAAAGAAGGAATACAAAGGCCGTCCATAAGCAAATATGACGGAAGAAAATTACGTGCCCGTCAACATGTCTGAACTCGACCTATCTGCGGTCGTAGATGAAGTAAACATGGTCGGTAATCCGATAGGATGGTGGATTGATACCGGCGCTACCAAGCACGTATGTGTGGATAAATCAATGTTTTCAACTTATGAAGTTGTCAAGGAGGAGAAAATGCTATACATGGGAAATTCCTCTACTTCCAAGGTCTATGGAATTGGAAAAGTTGTACTCAAGATGACGTCGGGATTGGATGTGACTCTCCAAAACGTGATGCATGTTCCCGACATCCGCAAGAATTTGGTTTCCGGCTCTATTCTTAGCAAGGCCGGATTTAGAATAGTTATTGAGGGGGATAAGGTTGTATTGTCCAAGAATGGACAATTTATAGGAAAAGGCTATGTTGATAGCGGCCTTTTCAAACTGAATTGTATCAATGTAAATGCTATCCGTGATAATAAAAAGACCCCCGTTGTCTATTTGACCGAGTCTCCTAATTTATGGCATGATAGATTAGGACATGTGAATCTAAATACACTAAGAAAATTAGTGAATTTAGAATTGTTGCCAAAAATGTCAATTGACAAACATTTAAGGTGTGAAATTTGTGTTGAAGCAAAATTGGCTAAACAACCTTTCCATTCGGTGGAAAGAACGACTACACCTCTTGAATTAATTCACACCGATCTATGCGACTTAAAACTTGTGCAAACTAGAGGTGGAAAGAATTATTTCATAACGTTTATAGATGATTGCACAAGATTTTGTTATGTATATCTTTTGAGAAGCAAAGACGAAGCTTTCGATGCTTTCAAAAGCTATATTGAAAATCAACTTAACACCAAGATCAAAATGATACGAAGTGATCGAGGTGGTGAGTATGTTGCACCTTTTGCGGACTTTTGTCGTGAAAACGGCATTATTCATCAAACAACCGCACCTTATTCACCACAATCAAATGGTGTTGCTGAACGAAAGAATAGAACATTAAAAGAAATGATGAATGCTATGCTGATAAGCTCGGGCTTACCACATAACATGTGGGGGAAGCTATTCTTTCGGCAAATAAAATTTTGAATAAGTTACCCTCAAAGAAACAAGATCAAACTCCATATGAACTATGGAAAGGTAGGAAACCATCCTACAAATACACTAAAGTGTGGGGGTGCCTAGCAAAAGTTGAAGTACCTAAACCTAAACAAGTAAAGCTAGGACCTAAAACTATTGATTGCATCTTCATAGGATATGCAAGCAATAGTAGCGCATATAGGTTTTTGGTACATAAGTCGGAAATACCCGACATAAATGAGGGAATGATTATAGAATCCAGAAATGCTGTCTTTTTTGAATCTATATTCCCTAAGAAAGAAAAGAATGATGTGAGTTCTAAGAAACGAACTTATGAAGAAAGCTCACTAGAAAAGATTGACCAAAGTGATGGGTCAATACCAGAATCTAGACGAGGAAAACAAGCGAAAATAGCAAAGTCTTTTGGTCCAGACTTTGTAGTCTATTCATTAGAAGATGAACCACAAACAATCAAGGCTGCATTGTCAAGTCCTGATGCTCCTCTATGGAAAGAAGCGATTAATAGCGAAATCGAGTCAATTATGAACAATCACACTTGGGAGATTGTTGATCTTCCTCCCGGTTGTAAACCTTTAGGATGCAAATGGATCCTAAAGAAGAAATATAAGGCCGATGGGTCTATTGACAAGTATAAAGCACGACTAGTAGCCAAGGGTTACAAGCAAAAGGAAGGGTATGATTATTTTGATACATACTCTCCCGTAACGAGGATAACCTCCATAAGAACGCTAATTGCCGTTGCTGCTTTACATAACCTTGAGATACATCAAATGGACGTTAAAACGGCATTTCTAAATGGAGATTTAGAAGATGAAATATACATGGAACAACCTGAAGGGTTTGTTATTCCCGGACAAGAAAAGAAAGTTTATAAACTTGTTAAGTCATTATATGGACTTAAACAAGCTCCCAAACAATGGCATGAGAAATTTGATCATGTAATGTTATCAAATGGTTTTAAAATAAACGAGTGTGACAAGTGTGTGTACATTAAAGGCACACCTAATGACTTTGTCATTATATGTCTGTATGTTGATGACATGCTTATTATGGGAAGTAATCATAATATAATTATGAATACTAAAGCAATGTTGAAAAGAATGTTCGACATGAAAGATATGGGAATAGCTGATGTAATTCTAGGGATAAAGATCTCTAGAACATCCGAAGGAATTACTTTATCACAATCTCACTATGTAGAGAATGTGCTTAAGAAATTCGATGCTTTTGATCTACCTCTGGCTAAGACTCCTGTAGACTTAAGCTTACACTTAGCCAAAAATCGAGGAGATCCAATTTACCAATTGGACTATGCTAGGGTCATTGGAAGCCTAATGTACTTAGCAAATTGTACGAGGCCCGACATAGCATATTCTATAAGCAAGTTAAGTCAGTTCACAAGTAATCCCGGAAAGGATCATTGGACCGCACTAACTAGAGTTCTAAGGTATTTAAAGCATACCTTAACTCATAGTCTGCATTACACAAGATATCCCGCTGTGTTAGAAGGATATAGTGATGCAAATTGGATATCCGACACAAAAGATTCCAAGTCCACAAGTGGTTTTGTGTTTACCATAGGTGGAGGAGCAATTTCATGGAAATCCTCTAAATAGACTTGTATAGCTCGGTCTACAATGGAATCGGAATTCATTGCTCTAGACAAAGCTGACGAAGAAGCCGAATGGCTACGGAACTTCTTAGAGGACATTCCTTGTTGGGAAAAACCCGTGCCTCCCGTTTTAATACATTGTGATAGTATGTCTGCAATAGGGAGAGCACAAAGTAGTATGTATAATGGTAAGTCTCGACATATTCGTCGAAGACACAATACCATTAGACAATTGATCACTAGTGGAATAATATGTATTGACTATGTGAAGTCAAAAGATAATATTGCGGATCCGTTTACTAAAGGAATTAACCGTGATCAATTGTACAATGCAGTTAGGGGAATGAGATTAAAATCCACACTAAAAGAACGCTCTTAATGGTAACTCTACCATGATAATTGGAGATCCCATGAACATGGTTCAAAGAGACAACTAAGTTAAGAATGTTCAAGTTGTGCACTTGGAAACACAACTAAAAAATCCATTCTCGAAGCTGCCCCAAGTGCAAACCTGTAGCTTGTGGTAAAAGGGTAGGCTTATACGCTTTTAATGATTCCTATAGCCTTATTGGTGGAGTATGGCAGGATACTCTTAATAGGAGATCACCTATATAAGTGAGAAGTGTGGCCGCTTCAAATAGAAAAACACTTATGAATCCAAGATATGGTCCAAGGCCAAAATGGACACAACGTGAGAACGAACGATATTGTATCTATTATTGTGTATATGTTATTGTCTTGGTTTACACAAAAGCTGACCGGTTCAAGACATCGCGTTCACCGAGCAGCGAGTAAATCCGATAACATTATACTAAGGAAGGTTCAAAGCAAAAAACTACCTATCCTGATGCAATAATAGATTATTGGGACTAAGGAATTGCATAACATTTGCATTTGCATTTAATAATCTAATGTGGGGGATTGTTAGATAATAATTAATATTAGATTATTAAATTGAATTACAAACAAAACGTTGGCATGAAACGTTGGATTCTCTTCGGTGGTCAAATGCATGGGATCAAATTAACACATGACTTCACTTGGCATGAAACGTTGGCTTCTCTTCGTTGGTTGAATGCATGGAATGAAGGGTTGCATGGAAACACATGTGGCTTACAAGGGCTTCATGCGTTGGTTTAATTTCTTGAGAAGATGCATGCATTAGTCACGTTGATTACTAATTAACGTAACATTACATGATTTCCTATAAAGATGAAACATTGGCAACCTTCTATGGAGACCATTCGTAGTCTATAAATAGACCATTCCATACAACAATTTAATTCATTAATTCATTCTTCCTTTTGCTTCCATGTTTCATACATCACATACATATATATTATCTTTTATTTCCTTAGTCCCAAATATCAAGTAGTTCGCCGGAATTACGAGAAGTAGTGCAACTACTCGTAATTGATAAGCCGTTGTATCTTGGAGATGAGTGCTATAGACCGCTTGCACCGAGTAGCGGAGCATTATCGTCTTGCGGAAAAAGAGTCCAACTCTTGCCTCGGCTAACGTCATAATCGTCATTTCGACACACCCCGTATTCAACAACCGATACATCACAGTATGGATAATAATCATAATATAGTAAATTGAAAAGTAAAAAGGCGATTAAAGAAATGGTCTTCTTTGCTCTTATAATTGCAACTTTCTTTAAAGGAAAAGACGTCACGTGGATAAGTTACCTAATTTCGGGATTAATTTATTGCTAACAGTCTTCTAAGTAAAGACATCTTTAATTAGTACTTTACCCTTGAGCCATTGATTAATTAATAGCATTCTGATAATCATTAATTAATTGATCTGCAGAATTTTAATCTTTTTAGATTTTAATACTCTAATTTTATATTTATATTGACGTGTATATGTGTATTTACATAGTGTATATGTGTATTTACATATTATTATTATATAGTATTTAATATGCATTGGTTGATCCCGGAGTCGCCACTTCATCATTGTCCAACGACTTTTCTAAACTTCAACCACCTTATACTTAATTTTCTTTTCATCAAATTTTATAATCTGACCTTGGTATACAAGGCTTTTTCAATTTTATTTTTAAGGTTTGACGAGAGAAATTTAGAACCGCTTATCTAGGTGTATATAGAGTAAATTTTGCACATAATCATAGAAGAGATATATAGTTATAGGCCTGAATATATTAATCATGTATTATATGTTCTACATGCAATAATAAAGAGTGGTTATAATGTAATGAGGTAAGGTTTAATATGCCCTTTAATTTGGCTACTAAGAGAAAAAAACATGCACCCGTAATGTATGTTTTAGAATACTCTTCACATATATTGTTGAAAGCAAAAATATCAATGAAGTTTATAATTAAGTGTAAAAATACCCAAAAATTATAATTTTGTACAAAACGTACAAATATATACTTATTTCAAATATGACCTTCCAATTATGTCGTTATTTAAACTCATAAATTTGCATGTTCTGTATTACTTTTTAATTAGATTCTCACGCTACCATTCAAGAACAAAATAACAGTTGCTATCAACTTATTCTTCAGTACCCCTGCTGTATACTGTTTCGGTTTTTTTTTACAGCAGCATATAACTCGAAATTCAGCATATCTCTTCGGGTACAAAACACGAGCAGACCATTCCATAACATTATAAGTCCATTCCATAACATTATAAGTGTACAACTTGGTCAACAATTATTTTGCAACAACACATATGATAGCAAGCAAACTCGATAGGCAAGAAAAAGAATAGATCAATCTCAAATAAACTTGTAAAACATACAATGACATGGGAAAAAGAGAAGCTAAAAAGGCATCGGTTTGCATTTTTTTGACTAAATCAAAGAATAGGACAAGACACAAATTAGCTCACTAGGGGATATTGCAAGGTAGGAAGAATATTGTCGCGGTTAAATGACTCAATCCCTAGTGCCTCCTATCACTTATCACAAGTGGCTCACTTTTATTGCAACTTCATGAACAATCTCTCTCAATGAAATTAGTAGGAAGTGTCCTACTTTAATGGCTCAAATCTATTATAAGGAGTGTGTGTAAAATGCGATCCACAATTTACTTATTATTCGTCATCCCAAATCACATACAAATGTGCACTATATCCTACTCTTCACAACAACTACAAGTTCGCATATTGAGACATAAAGCACAACCAAACATGCTTAAATCAAGAACAAGAGTGCATCAACAACTTCAATTTTTGGCATGCTTCGACGACACAAAAGAAATGACGACACAAAGAGAAACGAAGTAGAGACATCCCTCCTCACACTTAACCCCTTGTGTGCCCTCACACAAAAACAAGAAAAAAGGACGGAGAACATGACAAAAACACATAATAAATACCCCTCCTTACACTTGATCGTTGCAAACGAGCAAGTGAAAGAGAAGTAAACAAAGACACAATACAAAACACACAAACATAAAAACAAGAAAAAATAAAAAAAAAGGGGGGAAATGGCATCACCGATCGCCCGGAGGCGAAAGACGAGAGAGAACCGTGCACTCTAGATCATCGAAGCGCCGCCGGAGAGCTACAACCTCAGCCCTCAACACCTGGACCGAATCGCTGGGTACCTGCAAACCTACATAGGGAGCAGCACTCGGGACTCTAAGTCCCGGTGGATAAAATCTAACAGTACCATCAGGCTCCCTATAACAAATGCGTGCATAACCCATCAACTCAAGGTCAAACGAAGGTGGAGGAGATAACTGAGTAAGCTGAGAATCATCAAATATTATAAAATTGCGTGCAAGGAATGTAGCAAAGAGATGTCATAAAGTAAGATGCCTAGCCGGATGAGTAGCAAGACCACTCATACTACGAGCTATCCAATACCCAAGATCAACCTGTCACCCCGTATGCATGCACCACAGAAAATACAAGTCATTCTCCGTGACTGTGGTAAAACCAGTCCAACGGCCAGTCAAATTATGGCAAAGAAACTGGTGACACAAACGCAATGCAGGATCGGTCACATAGGAAATATTAGAATAAGAGGGGCGGAAAAAATGGGGATCAGAGGGGGCTATCAAAGTCCAAGCACTCATAGGACCAACATAATCACCAAGAGAAGAAGGAATACCACGAGGGGTAGAAGCATAAGTACCATCATCCAAGTCCTCCAACAACACAGTACCTAATCTAGTAGACCACTCAGCCAATGACATTTCATAGAATACACAACCAATACGAAACGAAATGCTCTTCACATACACATCAGTCACAAAGGTAAATGAGAATGTATTGAAGAATTCGGCAGTAAGAGCATGATAGCAAGGATAGTGGTGGGACTCAGTCAACCATAGCCAACCAATGCGTCGAAAATAATCATAAAACTGACCTTGGACGCCCGTGGAGCGGAGAAATCCGTGATCAATCGATCTTCTATTCCGAAAATTCTTGCCGCGTCGAGTGAAAGCACGATGCCTATAGGGCTCATCCTCGAATGTCATCGCTGCTCTGACTGACTCTCTATCCGGAAATTGTAGAACTATGAGGTTCCCGTACATGGTGGAGGTCGGGAACGAGGATGAATCGGCAGAGTCCGCTAGCGAGAGCTGTTCGAGGGAAAGGTCCTCATCGTCACTCGACGACACATAATCAGAATCATCTGAACTGGGAGTCGATGTGGCCCGCACCTCTGCAGTCCAATTAATTCCGTCAACTTGTGGTGGTGGTATAAACGGGCTGGTTTCGCGGAGGAAACCAAATCGAGTATACAAATATTCAGATGGGAATTCGTCGGCAGGCATGGACCAGTCGACATCGTCGACTTCCTCGGCTGAAACAGCGGCGGTGGGCTCCTCCTCCTCGGCTGAGACAGCGGCGACGGACTCCTCCTCCTTGGCCGATACAGCGGCGTCGGCTGCTGCTGGTGGAGCTACTATTTCTGGCTCCTCGTCGTCGATGAGGAAGGGGCCAGTCACTATCGGATTCATGGAACGTCGGATACGTCCCGTGCGACGCGGCGGCCGACGCGAGCTCTCCCTTGCAGTCGCCGTCGATGAAGAGGGAGTATCCACAAGCTTCAATTTCTTTTTCGGGGCCATTGCGTCGGATTGGGCAAGGAGAATTGGCGGGTATAAGGAGGGATTTTAAAAAGGAGATGAAGGAATCTTGAAAGGGAATTGGAATATGGGGAAAAATTTGATAAGGAAGAAGAAGTGGAGAAGTGGTGAAAAATAATGGGGAAGTGGGAATAAAAACGCGTTTGGGATTTTTTTTTTGCCAAAACTCCCTACTTCAATTCTTCGACAGTTTGACTCCGTTCTTAATTTCCTCCATACACTTAAGCTCTTGACATCTTTTACAGCCTAGATCTGGAAAAATAACTAGGAAAACACGACGAAACCAAAATAAATAAAAGAAAAGAAATAAGAACATGAAAACAAACCGGGTTGCCTTCCGGTAGCGCCTTTCTTTATTGTCTTTGGCTAGACTCCTTCTTGATCAAGAATAAGAGGGTGTGGACAAGCTAAGCTCATCCACTACCTCCGTTCGTTCAGCAACATGGAAGAGTTTCAAACGGTGGCCATTGACAGTGAATTCTGCATTAGAATCCAACTTAGAGATCGTCACTGCTCCATTCTTCGAGACAGATTGAATCCGGAATGGACCGATCCAACGCGAACGGAGCTTGCCCGGCATGAGACGGAGGCGAGATTGATATAACAACACCAATTGACCCTCCTCAAAGTTCTTAGTACGGATGTGTTTATCATGCCATGCCTTCGTACGATCCTTGTATCTCATTGCCGTGTCATAGGCCTCACGACGGATCTCTTCAAGCTCTTGCAACTGGTACTTTCTCTCTTTTGCACACCCTTGCAGATCCATATTAATCCTCTTTACAGCCCACCATGCCTTGTGCTCCAATTCCACGGGTAGATGTCAAAGCTTCCCAAAAATAAGCCGATACGCAGACATACCTAAAGGAGTTTTATAAGCAGTACGATACGCCCATAAAGCATCGTCTAACCTCAAACTCCAATCCTTCCTGGAAGGATTCACGGTCTTCTCGAGTATAGCTTTAACTTCCCTATTGGAGACCTCAGCTTGCCCATTCATTTGTGGATGGTAGGGTGTAGAGATACGATGCTTGACACCATATTTCTTCATGAGTGCTTCTATGGTGCGGTTGCAGAAATGGCTTCCTTGATCACTAATGATAGTCGTCGACACTCCAAATCTGCTGAATATATTAGTTCTAAGAAAACCTGCAACCACTTTAAAATCATTAGTCCTTACGGCCTTAGCCTTAGCCACTTTAGAATCATTTAGACACGTAGTCCACAGCAAGCAAAATGTACAAGTTCCCGCATGAGCTCGGGAAGGGACCCATGAAGTCCATGCCCCATACATCAAAGATTTCAAAAAGGGCAAAGGCTTTTGAGGCATCTCATCCTTCTGGGATATGTTACCGGTCAATTGGCAACGTGTACATGTCTTGTAGAAATTGTATGAGTCGAGGTTTAAGGTCGGCCAGAAAAAACCTGCATCCAAAACCTTTCTGGCAGTACGTTTTGGACCAAAGTGTCCACCATAAGGGGACGAATGACAGTGAAAAAGAATCCCACCTTGTTCAGCTTCAGGAATGCAACGACGAATTACTTGATCTACTCCCATCTTCCATAGTATTGGAGAATCCCAAAAGTATTGTCTGCATTCGCTCTCCAATCTTTTCCTTTGGGCATGTGTGAAATCGGATGGGAGCTGCTTGGAAGTCAAGTAATTGACAATGTTAGCAAACCAAGGAAGTTTAGAAAACTTACCCAAAGCATTTAGCCATTCTGGAACAGAATCGGTCTGTCTGGTCAGATTTAGCCACGACGTGCGTGGGCGAAAAACACCGAGCGGGGGTCCGTCCGTCCGCATGCACGGACCGGGCGGTGACATTCGGGAGCAACATACAAATGCTCATCGGGAAAAGTCTCTTTAATTGATTCTTCATCTTCCTCTTGGATCAAACGGCTTAGATGGTCGGCCACTTGATTCTCTGTTCCCCTCTTGTCTTTTACCTCCCAATCAAACTCTTGAAGTAAGAGTATCCATCGTATCAACCGAGGTTTAGACTCCTTCTTGGATAGAAGGTGTTTGACGACAGCATGATCGGTGTAGACCACGATTTTGGAACCAAGTAAGTAGGATCTGTACTTGTCAAAGGCGAAGACAATAGCCAACAACTCCTTCTCCGTGGTAGAGTAATTGCACTGAGCTGAATTAAGTGTCTTCGAAGCATAGTAGATTACATGGCTCTCTCTTCCATTTTTCTGTCCCAAAACTGCTCCTACGGCCCGGTCGGATGCATCACACATGATCTCAAATGGCTTGTTCCAATCAAGTGGTTGCATTATTGGGGCGGTGGTGAGCTTTGTCTTAAGGAGGTCGAAGGCCTCCTTACACTGATCATCAAACACGAACTCAACATCTTTTTGTAAGAGCCTTGTGAGTGGTTGAGCTACCTTTGCAAAGTCCTTGATGAAACGCCGATAAAAACCTACATGGCCCAAGAAATCGCGAATCTCCTTCGCAGATGTAGGGGGCGGCAGCTTTGCAATCAGATCTACTTTGGCTTTATCTACTTCAATCCCTCTGCTAGAAACCACGTGACTGAGTACAATTCCTTTGGTCACCATAAAATGGCACTTCTCGTAGTTGAGTACCAAGTTCTTATCCACACACCGAGCAAGGACTTTGTCTAAATTCTTCAGGCATCCCGTGTATGAATTCCCGTAGACCGTGAAGTCATCCATGAACACCTCAATACAGTCTTCGATCAAGTCAGAAAAGATGCTTATCATGTACCTTTGAAAAGTGCCCGGTGCATTACACAATCCGAATGGCATACGCCTGTATGCAAAAGTACCAAAGGGACAGGTAAATGTGGTCTTGTCTTGGTCCTCCTCCTTCACATGAATTTGAAAATATCCGCTATAGCCATCCAAAAAGCTGAAGTAAGCTTGACCTGCAAGCCTCTCTAACATCTGATCAATAAAAGGTAACGGGAAGTGGTCTTTCCTTGTAGCTTCATTCAACTTCCTGTAGTCTATGCACATGCGCCACCCAGTCACCAATCACATCGGCACCAGCTCATTCTTCTCGTTCTCCACAACTTGAGAACCAGACTTCTTCGGTACCACGTGAACAGGACTCACCCACTTGCTGTCAGAAATAGGGTAAATGATATCCATAGAAAGAAGCTTCAGTACTTCTTTCAACACCACTTCTCGCATGTTAGGGTTGAGCTTTCATTGGTGATCTCGGAATGACTTGCTATCAGGCTCCATATGAATGGAATGAGTGCAGATGTCAGGACTAATGCCGGTGATATCGGAGAAAGTCCAGCCAATCGCCTTCTTGTGCTTCTTTAGAATTGCCAATCCAGCTGAACTTGTCAGAATGTGCGATACCACGTAAGCTAGACCTCTGTACTGAGGTAGCAACATATTCCTCGGTAAAGCTATTTTGAACGCCACATCCTTGCGTCCACAAAATTTCTGCACATATGCATTGATCTCCTTCTCCTTGTATCCAATCGGAGAAATGCCGGAGTTGGGAAGATCGAATGAGAGAGCTAGAGCATCTTGAATATCGAAGGTAAGAACAGCTGACTCCCACTCATCTTGATCGACTTCCTTCTGATAAGAGAAGGACGATTCCTCTCCTCCCGACGCTAGAGATTTCCAGTTGAAATAAACTTCAGCGACCTGTCGAGGGAGAAAAGCACGGGGGTGCTTCGAAACCAGCATCTCCAACCCTGAACGCTCCAAAGCGTCAAACACGGGTTCAAGGAAAGAGATCTCCACTTGGCGGAAGGCCAAGGTAGGTTCAAACAGAATCCTGGAGGCTACAATCTCCTCAATGTTGTCTGGAGTATGAACGTTCGCCATTGAAATCTGCAAAACAACATATTAGCACTTGAAAATAGAGTAAGTTAGTAGTTGCTAGCAGACATCTGATACATTACCGTGTATAAGAGCTTTAATAGATGCGAAAGCAAAATTGTTTAGGAGATTTGGATAAGAAAACAAAGTTGCGAGATAAGCTCTTTGAGAAAATGAAGAATGGCGAAAAATGAGGAGTTGATAGAAGATGAAAGATTTTGTATATTTCGTTTGATCTTCAGTTTGAATCGCACGGTTCAAATTTAATCTTTCAAAATCAAGGGGCGGCTAGGATTAAATGTTATAAAAGAATGATTACAATAGCCGCCAAAAATATAGATATACGTAATAAAGCTAATGGAGAAGACATGCATTAAATGCGCGACAGAGAGCATTAATTACGCAGGTGAGGAGTCCTGCTGACCTTTCCTCAAGCCTTAAACATAATAAATGGTAAGGAATAAATGCTACTAGGCAACTGAATGCAAGCGACTGATGCATTAAATGCGGCATGCTTCTGAACAAATTAAGTAGCGATACTACGCAAACCTCTTCAGCTGAACTTATCAGCTGGTTACCATCATTTATCAGGAGGATGGTTGTGCTGATGACCATGTTCTCCCTTGTTGTGTACAGTGTGCATCTCCCAACTGAGTCACTGTACTAAGTTTTATGACCTGTCGTGCTGATTCCATACTGATACAAATTGTTACTAAGTATATTATTATCAGTAGTCGGCTTCTACTGACTTGTCTCAGTAGGATCTAGCAGACCTAGCTCAACTGATAGTTCTCTGAACCTGTTCTCAGCTAGTGGTTTGGTCAGTATATCTGCCCTTTGCTTGTCAGTATGGATTTTCTCCATCCCGATGTCCTTCTTTTCGACATGGTCTCGATGAAGTGGTGTCGGATGTCCACGTGCTTGCATCCGGTATGTAGAACCGGGTTACGAGTTATAGCTATTGACCTTGGTGGAGTCACGGTAGATGGGCACTTCATCCCGAGTTATACCATAATCTCTCAATTCTTTGTCGAAGCCAAAGGATCCGGGCACAAGCAACTTCCTGCAGCCATGTACTCGGCTCGGTAGTGGACGTAGCTACCGAGTGCTTGTTTCTTTGAAAACCACGATATCGCCTTGCTTTGCCTAGGAACCGACATGTTCCGGAAGTTGATTTTCGATCTATCCCGCATCCTGCATAATCGGCATCGGAATAACTCGTCGGTATTAGATTATCATCGGCAGGATACCATAACCTTGACCTCGGGTGTTCCTCTTAGATATCGCAGAATCTTCTTCGCCGAGTCTAGATGACTTCGCTTGGGATTCGCTCGAAATCTTGCGCATACACCTACGAAGCATAAGTTATGTCGAGTCGGCTATTTGTTAAATAAAGTAAAGAACCAATAATAGCTCTATAATCGGTAGAGTTAACGTAAGCTCCCTCTTTGTCTAGATCGATTTTAAAGTTCGTGTTCATGGGGATCTTGACCGGTTTCTTTGGAATCACGCCGAATCTTTTGAGAAGATCTCGAGTGTATTTGGCTTGATTGATGAAGATTCCTTCGCTGATTGTTTTACTTGAAATCCAAGGAAATAATTCATCTCTCCCATCATGGACATCTCGAATTTCTCCTTCATCATCTTCTCGAACCGCCGACATATGACTTCGTTTCGCGTAGAAAATGATGTCGTCCACGTAGATTTGCACCGGTAGAATGTCATCTTCGACTTTATGCTTGAATAGGGTGCGATCTTACGTCCCCTTTTGAAAACCTTTACGAAGTAGAAAGTCGATAGGGTATCATACCAAGCCACGGGTGCTTGTTTTAACCCATACTGAGCTTTCCTCGATCCGTACACTGATGTCCCCGCCGAAAGCCGGACGGTTGTTCCACGTAGACTTCTTCCTTCGCACGCCGTTCGGAAAAGCCGACTTCACATCCATCGATATACCTTAAATCTCTCGATGTGTTGCATAAGCTAGGAAAAGACGAATGGCTTCCAATCCGGCGACCGGAGCAAATGTTTCATCAAAGTCAATTCCCTCTCGCCCGATTGTATCCTTTAGCAACTAGTCGAGCTTTATTTCGACAATGACGTTGTTTTCATCTCGCTTGTTCTTGAAGACCCACTTAGTTCCAATCACGTGCTGATGTCCAGGTCCGTCGACAAGCTCCCAAACTTCATTCCTGACGAACCGGTTCAGCTCTTCTTGCATAGCAATGACCCGGTCAAGCATCTTTAAGTGTGTCCTCTATCGACCGAGGTTCTTACGTAGACGGAAAACAAGAGTAAAGTGAGCTTTCTCCTTGATTTAATCTTGATCTCGTCCTTATAGTTGCTGATGGATCTCCAATGATAAGATCGAAGAATGAGCATCGAGCCACGAACGCCCGAGTCGGGCTTCTTCTTCGATACCACTTACGCACGCCAGTAGGTGTATTAGGCATTTCGAGTAATCTTGTTTTGTGACCGTAGTAATTCAGTAAGAAGGTTAGGATCTACCGAGTTTCCGGGGTTTAGGGGCATTTAGCTCGGGAACATTAATCGTTCCCCCCGAGTTTATATTCTCGGTAGAGGTCTCGGTTACCACGGGGGCTTCCTCATCGACCGAAGTTACCCGTTGTTGATTCCGTTCGATAGAATCAACTAGGTTAGCTACATTGCTTGTTGGCTGAGTCCGAATTTCTTCATCTTCGACTCATCATCCCAACAATGCTTGGATCTTTTTAGCTTTGTCATTTAGTTCGAGATCTTGTAGCTTGCTTGCGACATCCTCGGTGCTTGACTTTGTATCTTTCCCTGTTCTCGGTAACAAATTCATCAAAAACAACATGAGGGCTTTCCTCCACGCAAAGAGTTCGATAGTTAAAAACTCACGAAGGCTTTATCGACTCGGGAGTATCCTAAGAATACTCCTTGATCGATTTGCTATCAAAGACCTTCAACCGATCTTTCCCATTGTTGTGGATAAAGCAAGGGACAGTAGAAAACATGAAAATGAGAAATAGAAGGAATTCTCCCTTTCCACAGTTCGTATGGCGTCTTCATGTGTTCTTTGTGACGTAGTGATCGATTCCGAGTGTAACGGGCGGTGTCGGTAGCATCGGCCCAAAACTTTGAGGGTAGTCCGAGAATCTGCGAGGAGCGTTCTTGCTTTGCTTCTTTGAGAGTTCTGTTCTTACGTTCGGCAAGTCCGTTCTGGCCGAGGGGTGCGCGCGCTGATGTCTCGTGCTGAATTCCCTCTTTATCGCAAGTATGTCTTAACTACCGAGTTTAGAAACTCTCGTTCCTCGTCCGAGCGTATCTTCTTAATCTTGATGTTCTTTTCCACATTGAGTTTCTTGATAGATTAGGTAACTCGGTCGAACATCGATTTGTTGGCGATGAAGATGACCCAAGTATATCTCGAGTAGTCGTCTATGACGACGAGGGCATACTTCTTGCCTCTTATAGTCACTGGAGAGACGGCCCGAATAAGTCCATGTGAAGCGGTGAAGGATTCCATCGGTGGAAGGTGACGGAATAGGTGGATTGCTACTCTTTGTTTGCTTTCCCTTCGTGCACGCTTCACAATTTCGTCTTTGATAAACGATTCGTTGGGCGGTCCTCCGACTTTAGAGTTCTTGACAAGCTTGTTCATGGTTTTGAAGTTTAGGTGGCTGAGTCTCTTGTGCCATAGCCAGCCTGACTTGTTACCTGATTTAGTCTGTGCGAGCAACCAAGCCTCAGGTTCTGCGGTATTCCAGTTTGCAACATAGATGTTCTTCCTCCGCGAACCTGATAACACTGTTTTCCCTGTAGATTTGTCAACAATATCTCAGAAACCAGCGTCAAAGATTACTCGTTAAGATTATCACGAATTGTCGATCGAAAGGAGATTATGTTGAAGTCCTTCAACATATGTTACTCTTGGAGCCGTGGCGGTCCCAATGTTCGGCGTTCCGTATCCCCTTGTGTAGCCTTTGGAATTGTCACCGAATTCACTGCGGGACCATCTTCTTGTACGTAGTTGGTCGGCGAGGCTCTTACGGTAAGTCATGTGTCTCGAGCGGCCGTCAACTATCCACGGGTCCTTATGCACCTGCAAAACAGAGGCATTGTTAGGTACCCTTTGGTTCGGTTGGGTCCTTACGGGTTAGTGGGTGATTTCGGAACCCGGATCTGTCTCGGGACCTTAGAAGTTCCGAGACTTCTTCTTCGAACCTTATCGGCTTTCTTCTCCACGAGGACTTGGAGATACCGACTTTCGCCGATAATTTTGGGTTCGAGGAGCTTTCTTCTTCGAGTCTTAGCGCTTCTCCCGACTCCGGGCTCATAGTAGTACGAGCCATACCGAGCCGGGTGCTCATACAGATGGTTCCTTATGCTGTTACGCCCATCCGACCTTCTTGATTCCCCCCCGAATTTGATCGCGGTGTCCCGGGGCTGGAACCTTTGGTCATTGCTTGTTGCTACTCGGCCGAGGTGTAATTATTTTCTGTTTGTTTTTCGCCTGAGGTGTGGTGTCAGCAGCTTGCACCTTTCCTCTGACGAACCTATCAGTCCGGGTTGCTGAGCTTTTGGAGGTAGAAGCTTCGTGTGTATAGCCTAGACCTTCTTTCACAGAAGTTGACCGTTGTGCTCTAAGCATGCTTTCAAGCTTCTCCTTCGCTCCTAGGTATTGTTCAGTCATCAATCCTCTCCAGACTTCGTCACTCCTTCTGAGTAAGTCATAGTCATTCTGCACGTCTGTGAGCTTCTGACTGAGCTTGGCTATTTCAGTCTCTTTCTCAGAATTGTCCTTGGTCAGAACTGAGATATGAGTTTCTTGAAGCTGAGACTTAGTCATGAGAGATTCAATCTCTTCCTTGAGTCTCGCAACTAGATCCACTGACTCAGTAGAGACCTGACAATCAGAAGAAAGTCTCTGATTCTCAGCCTTTACCTGTTCAAGTTCCTGGATGGTTCTGCTGAACTCTCTGCTCAGCTGAATCTGTTCCTCTAGCAGATCATCGTAGGCTTGTACCACATCTAGAGGATCATCTGTGACCGAGCACGTGTCTTGTGTGCTATGTGAAGAAGAGGTAATAATGCGTTTAGAATTTACCTCAGCCTCTTCTCCGGCCATCAGACAGTATTCGGCTGACTCATCAGGAACTGTCTCTGCGACCTCAACTGCGACGAACGCGGCTTCATCTTCAGAAGAATACATGAATGTATCCTCCTCAATTGAGTTGTCGGATATCTCTCCGGCTATATAGGCCTGTCGTCTCTCGGCGAATTTCTTTCTCCGGCTCGCCGTTCGCTCTTTGAGCGGTGAGAGTTCGGGACAATCGTGCGATAGTGTCCCTCCTTCTTGCGGTTGTAGCGAGGTAGATGTTCTGCTTGCTCTTACCGGTGAGTCTTTAGATGGATCCGGCGCAGACTCCGATTTCCCGCATTCGGTAGAAGGATTAGATTCTTCTTTCTTATGATAGTCTTTCTTACCCGAGGAAGAATCTCGGTTGTATTTCCTCGGCTTTCGACTCTCTCCTTTTCCCTCCGATATTTGAGAGCCATCGGTGCTAGCCGGGTCGTGGCCCGAAGTCTCGGAAGACTTTGCTACCGATGTGGCCACGGCTTTGCTTGAGGAAATAGGCTTGGCTCCGGTATTGCTGATCGTTGCCTTGAAGGTGTGGTCGAACCGTGTGTCACTGGAGCGCTTAAGCACTTTTGGGGTAGGCTATGCTCGAATTCCTCCGATTTTAATTCGAAAATATAACATCGGGAGTTAGAGCATTTAGATCGAGCGACGTAAATAAGTAGCAAATGGAAGCCACTCCGTCGGGGCAACGCTCTCAAGATCTTGGTGTTCATCTCCTTGTTGGTGAACGACCTCCCGACCCATTGATGACATTGACTTGATTGGTGAATCGACACTCGGCTCGTCAATGGTTTCGGTGAGGCTCCATTGCAAAGGTGTCGAACTTCCGAAGCTCTAGCTCGAGCTTGTTTTCTTTGATCCCGAGGGGTTCCATGGCTCGACATGCCAAGGCGTCCCATAGCTCTTTCGCCGTTTTGCAATCTTGTACTCTTCCGAGGTGTGAGTCACCGAGCGTAGTCGGTATGGCATTACGTGCAACTCGGTCAAGGTTGTGCAACTTCTTTTCTTCGGGCGTGAAGGCGAGATTTGTCTTTGGGAACCTTAGCACCGGTTTGTGCTCCCACGCCTCCTCCAAAGAAGCAAATCCTATCTTTGTCGATCATAGGAATGATCGGTCCCGACTCTAGGACATCTCGACATGCTTGTCGTGGAGTGACGTTAGGTGTGCCTCCATACGTACGCGCCATACCGTGTAGTTCTCTATTGAGAACATCGGCACCATCCTAATACCCGACATATCGGACATTGTAAGAGTAAGAGTATAAGGATGCTTGAAAAGATGCTTATGCGGTGAAAACGGTTTTCGAGGATCGGTTCGAGAGGACCCAGTATTTCGAGCCGACGATCGGTTGAACACCGTTGCTCGATACCAATTGTTGGTCCGGAGACGAAAAGTCAGTGTAGAGGGGGGGGTGAATACACTGAGCTCGTTTCTTTTTCTCGGTGAAGGTCGGTGAAGCCGATGTTTGCAATCGATGAACGAGTGCCAAGTAAGCCTTCAATCACTGGGGTCAAAGTGAGTCGGCTTTCGAGCTCTTCTACGGACCGATGTCGGCATTACGAAACTCGGCCGAAGAGCCGTAGTGCGGATAAGTGTTAGGCCCGGAGTCGTCTCTTTTGAAAACGCGTTTTTGCAAGTTAAATCTTTTAGTTTGTGCACTTTATAAAATACGTTTTATGCAAACTTATGATTTTCAAGTCGGTTGAATGCAATGCAAGAAAACAAGTAAATGAACACAAGCGATTTAACGTGGTTCGGATACGCAAGATCCTACGTCCACGGCCCCGAACAAGGCGAGAGAACTTGTTGATTATTCCCGAGCAAGCCTCGAGCGGGGATATGTGCAGACCGGACGGTTCCCTCTAAGTTATAGTCCTTAGCGACTTTACAATCCAAACCTAAGTTTAGAAGGGAGGGAATATTCTCCAACTGAGAAGGAGTTCTTACAACAAGAACAATTCACTAAATGTGAACTCCTTCGGATCTAAGCTATGAATCTAGCAATGAGCTTAGTCTAGAGAAGATAGGGATCAAAGTGCTCTAGAGAGATGAACTACAAGAAGTGTTCTATGAAAACTAGTTCGTCTCTAGATAAGCTTGAAGGTTCTAGAGCGTTGTGAGTTTGAATGATTTCCCTTGATTTCGCGTATATTCCTCTTTTTGAAATCTTCAAATCCTTCTCTATTTATAGTTGTGAGTTGTGACATATGTCCGTTGGAGACGACGATGCCACGTGTCACAAGCGTCCAAAGAAAACGGCCACTATTCAACTTTGTTGCGGCGGGGCGCTTAATGCGACCGTTCATGAGAGCAAACTTTCTTGTGTAGAGTAGGTAAGCGTTGTTGGCTTCTCATTGGTCGAGGTTTGTAGTTGGTGAGTGTCGAGTTGACCGTTCAAACTACCTCGTATGTCTTCTCGCCGAACATTTTGAAGGGACTTTTAGTCTTTGGGTCGCTTTCTATCGGATACTGATGCTTGAAAGTCTGTCTTCTTCGGGTGAGTCGTCGACCGATAAGGTGAGCTTCGATAGTCGGTTGGTCGATTGCGAAGGTATACTTGCTTGACTTTGGTTCTTCTACCGATGACCATCGGCTTGTAGAGAATGCTTCTACCGAGGTCCGGTCGCTGATGCGGGATCTTCAACCGAGTTTGATATCAGTGGCGACGAAGAATGCAAGCGATTACACTGATGACGTGGGGTTCTGAAAAGTATCTTCAGCAGAAGATCAGTTCAACAACTACCCCGTACAGGACTTAGACAAAAATAATAACATTACATCAAGTCTAACCTATACATCAGTTAATCCTATCGACACACTAATCTACTGATATCAGCTCGGTTTTGGGATCTTCAATTCCATAGTACTACTATGATTTCCCCCAATTTCTTTTAACCCTAGAACAGCTGAGTATCAATCTACTGACTCATATCCAACAGTTTATTTGATGAGACACATGGAGACGTTCAATCCAATAATGGCGTAGGTCAAACATCCCATCAAGCCAATCATGACCAACCAAATCAAAATCCAATAAAACAGATTTCCACTTCGCATCGAACTCCTCCGGTTGCAAGTCGCTATTCCACACAATATCATTAAATCTTTTCGTAAAATCAGTATTTTTTCTTAATTACAGCGGAATCTTATCCGGAACTTTAAGCATGATGTGCCACATACAAAAGCGATGACGGGTTTCGGGCATAACATTCTCCATTGCAATCTTCACGGAAGGATCCTGATCGGTTATTATTAACTTGGGACAACCGCCCATGCAAGTCTTGAAACTGTTAAGTAACCAAGAATATGAATCCACTGTCTCTGAGGACAACAAACCTGCTGCAAACGTAATACACTTGCAGTGGTTGTCGAGACCGGTGAAAGGAACAAATATCATGTTGTAACTGCATAAAAGATTGTAATTCTTTAGTTGCATAAAATATATTATGTATAAGCATGAATGAAAGGAGTGATAAGCATAAAATCACTACAGGAATCTCATCTGCATAAAATATATGAATATGTGCATAAATAAAACATTAGATATGCATAAACTATCAATGAGATAAGCATAAATAATACGTAAGTGAAAGGAACAAATATGATGCCGTAAATGCATAAAATATTTGTTTAATTGTAATTCTATAGTTTGCATAAAACAAGTTCTGGATGAGCATGAATGAAAAGGAGTCATGAGCATAAAATCATAAATATGAATTTAAAAAATGATACTAACTCCTATCAGCTGCATAGAATAAACACGTACCTATTGGTTGAATAAGTTGCATCCATTGATAACGAATCTCCAAAAATCTTGTAATTGCCAATACATATATCATCAGCCCAAAATACACGCTTCAATTTGTCCCCTCCGTCCGTAAAATATTCGTAAAAAAAATCAGGGTTCCTATCACGAGCTTCCTTCATTTTATCCAACATCATTTGTGCATCCGCACCCTCAACACATATACGAAGATCACGGTGAAAATTTTTAAAATCTACTCCATCACAACCGATGTTCTGATAACTACCAACCAACTCACTAAACATTCTATATGACCTAATCGGACCAACATTAGAACGCGCACAACTAAGGACGAAATTCTTGTGGACGGAAGTCATTGTCCGATTGTATCTCATGAATTGTTTGTGAGTTGATAATACAAAGGATGTGTGTGTGCCTCGTGAAATAAATCAACAACAAAACCTTCGGGTGGGATTTAAATACAACGCGTGCAAAGCAAGATGCCCGTTTAGAATTAAACCTTCGCTTTGTTTTCTTCGAATTAAGATTATCAATGTCCATGAATTTCTCCCCTTCTCTACTGCACACTAAATATATACGCATAATAGACTCATCCACATGCCGTTTTATCGACCACTTACGTATATCAAAATCGCACAAACCTCCGTAATCTCTATAAAAAATTTCGGCCTCATCAAGATTAACAAATTTGTGTCCAACATACGATTTCAATTCGTCCGGGCAATCAGGAATATAAATGGATACATCGGCTTCAAGAGAGATAATTGACTGACACGGTTCAACCATTCCAGAAACTGAATGCACGAATATGTGACAGTATCAGCATAAACTAACAAATACATATGCATGAACATTGTACTTCCGTATGCAAGAATTATAATAGTTAATCTACAAGATAACAAAAATACTACATAAATACATACATCTCATAAATACACCCCTCATAACACTAATCACTTGGAAAAAGGACTACGACCGTAAAAATTGGAAAAACAGTAAATAAAAAATTATTGAATGACAACGAGCTTTCTCGATTTTGAACCCAACAAAGCATTCTTCAAAAACTGTACTAGAAATTTTCGAAAATCATTACTATTACTTGCTGTTCTGCATATTTTGTGAAAATTCCAAAAAAGTACACAAATCAATCTTCCAAAATCGGCATTAATCGGGATAAATAGACAAGGAAAACGAGTGTTGATAACTTAAGAAACATAGAAATTCGATACCCACCGTAAATAATCAACTTCCAAGAGTTCTTTTGAAAGCAATGCAGGACGACGCAATTCTCTTCAATAAGGATGGCGCCGCTTGAACACACGCTGGAGTCTTGAATGATGTTTGGAGGGTGTAGGTAAAAATAAAATACAATTTGACAAATTTACCCTTAATGAGGTGAATTTTTCCTTTTTTGATTTATTTTTAAATGCTATTGGAGATAAAAATGAGAGCCTTAGATTTGCGAAATGGAGGGCCTAGATCGGTTCTCGTATCTCTTATGAGAATTGGTTCTCATAATATCCATTTCCTATATTATATTATATATATATATAAATAAATATGACCATTAGAGTGGAAACGTGAAACGGCATGGGTTGTTGCGTTTGGCGGAGTAATTTCAAGCGACGCCGCAAGACAGGCTGGTATGGAAGCCACGTGGCGACAAATAGGATCGTAGCAAGCTTGGTCCCACAAGAGAGGCCACGACCCATGCAGTCAGTCACGCACCGTTAATATTATATTTATATTATATAGTGTGTTGTGGTGCCAGCCAATCATCTTTCGCCAACTTCTTTTTCTAATTTTGAAATAAATATAATGAAATTAAATTTTAAAAACTGAAACCAATAACACATCATATTACCGTTGCACTGATTGTCTACTCTCTCTCTTGAATCTCTCTCACACACATGCACGCAAACAACCTGAATTTTCCACACACTGATACACGCACTTTCTCTCTCACGCAGAGACAATCACAAGAATCCGAGGAGAGAACATTTGAAGACGGAGAGAGCAGAGAATATTCAATCGCTATTTTCAGCCAGTTTTTTAGGTTTAAACTCCGGATAAACGAGAATAGAATGAAATTTTGAATTTAATTAATTGATTGTAGCGCCGATAGTCATCTACGGCGTGCCGCGAAATCACCGGCCGTCGACTCGACGCCGGGAGATGGCCATTGCAACGTCTTCCCATTCGGTTACGTTTTCTCGTCCTGAAATCCTGATTTACCTCCGCAATCGCTTTCCACGCGGACCTACGTGAGGGTTTCCCGATTTGGATTGGAAATTCTTTGAGTTGCGAGTCAATTTTTGGTGAGGCGGAATTATGATGAAGGGCGGTTGGTGGTGGGAAAAGTTGAGGAGGGGCGTTCGGATGGTGTACTTCGTGGTGGTGATGGTGACGTCTCTTCTGGCGGTGTCGCTGCCGCTGGTGGTGGCAATTAGCGACGCAGTTTTGCCTTGTTTGTTGGTTCCGAGCTTCACCTGCGTTGGATGTGTTGGTCCTAGGGAACATTGGAAGAGATATGCATTTATGAGCTCGCTTATGGATATTCCTGTTGTTTCCATCGTCAGATCTATCATCATCATGTGTACGTTTGCTTTAAATTTTGTTTGAGAATTGTTCTTCGAGCTTTTTACTTGTTATTGGATGAGTAAAGCCTATATTATTGTGTGAAGGGCTGTAGCTTGGTCTGTTCCGGTTGCTTTTGCGTTTTCATGGACTTGGGTTTCTCTTATTCTCATTGACAAATTAGTGAAACTGATGAGACAATAAAATTTCAGTATTAGATCTGATTGCTCTTCTACTGGTGCTTGGTAGTCGGTGTAAGTGATTTTGCTCTGTGCAATAGCACGAAGAGCTAATACTCTTCGTGACTAATACTCTTATGCTCCTTTTCACTTGTTTGTTATTTGGATGGACCTTATCCGGATTCAATCATAATTCGAGTAAGAAGTGAAAATGGTGTCTAAACTTCCACTTTTTTTTATTTTTGGTGCCCATACTTTAAAAATTGCGATTTTACTTCACAAATTGTTTTTGTTTTGGTGTCTCACAGATTTAATAGGAATAATATTATTCCTATTATTCCAATAAATTGCATTATGTTATTTTATAGGAATAATATTATTCCATTATGTTATTTTATAGGAATAATGGCATAAAATCAAAATACAAAGCACTATATTAATGTTATATTTTATATCTATAGTAATGGCAATTGGCAAAATATAATTAGCCATAAATTGGCATTGTAATAATGGCAGAATATTACATAAATTGGCCATAAACTATTTAATAACAAAAAGGTGGCAAAATATTACTTAAATTGTTGAAAATAGAAGTTAAATATGTGAGACACCTTAAGAGAAACAATTTGTGAAGTATAGACACCAAAATCACAATTTTTAAAGAATGGGCACCAAAAACCAAAAAAAGTAGAAGTTTGGGCACCATTTTCACTATAAATTCATCATAATTCATAGCTAATATACTGTAGAGAAATGATATTTAACAATAATTGTAAAGTGAATGTATAACCAAATTACCTTTTACTTGTTGACACTAATCTGGTTTATTTCTGTGTGAAAACAGGCGCATATTCCATTTGTGATTTACAAGCAATATCGCAGGGGCCCTATCTAGGAACTGTAACATTCTGTTCATTCATTTCAATGCTGCTTCTTTCCTTCAAGGCTTGTGTATTCACTATCAGTTCCCAATTTGAGCAAGAATCTTCAACTTCTCTTTTAAGGAAGAGGCCCCATCTGAAGAAGTCATGGGGAATGCCTGTTTTGTTTCTCTCATCTGTAGTATTTGCTCTGGGACACATTGTTGTTGCCTACCATACAAGCTACAAAGCTAGGAGGAAACTTATGTTTAACCGTGTTGATCTAGAAGCAGTAAGTACATCAAATGACTTCTCTTCGTCACCTTGTTATTGTATTCTTATGCAATTGAAGGTTATGGATCTGGTTAACTAATCACGTCAATTTTATTCTCTTGAAAGCTTGAGCTGAAGAATATATCTTTAGCGGATAGCCTAATACACTAATAGAAATGGCTCTTTTATTTATAGTTACTTTTCCCTCACTTGGCATCAGCTAATGTATATCCTGATCATCAGGTCGTTTCATGCAAAATGGTTTTCTCCACTTATCAGAAGGTTCCACACTCTCCCACACCATCAGCTGGAAAATCTTTAAGAGGTGATGTTGAAACAAGGAGAAAAGCACCAGGTTCAGTTCATGATCAAGGGCAACTTCCAGTTAGTTTACTTGCTGATGTGGATAGCTTATTCATTTCTTGTCGAGGGCTGATTGTTCATTACAAGCTAAGCATGCCAGGATCACCGTCCCGTTCCTTGTCCTCGACAACCTTGTTTGACCATCCATCACTTAGCACACCACTGAAAAGCCATCTTAATATTCACAGAAGCGTCAGTAATACATTTCATAGCAGCATATCCCCTCTCTATACACCACTTCGGGCCAGCTCTCCAAATTCACCAGTATCTGAAGACATCCCTGTTTTGTGCTTAAATGAAACTTCCGAGGAGGGTATGAGCACACTGGGGTCTCCACCAATGGAACAAGATATGGTGACAAACAATCAATTTGGGATTGTTTTGGTCCATGGATTTGGAGGAGGAGTCTTCTCATGGAGAAAGGTAATGGGCCCTCTGGCCAAGCAAATTGGTTGTAAAGTAGCTGCTTTCGACAGACCTGGTTGGGGTTTGACATCAAGGCCACGACGGAAGGACTGGGAGGAACATCCATTAACTAATCCTTACAAGATTGACAATCAGGTGACTGTCTTATGCTTATGTATTATTCAATCATTCACTTTAATGTCTATATCAGATATTGAATACCTGCTCAATTTGTGTACTCTGTTATTGATAACTACTTATATTATCTCTACCTTTTAGTTAATGAAGCATGTGATTTTGATTGGAGATGATGAATTAATTCAAAGTTTGTCTCAAAAGATTAATATCCAAGGATTAACTACTAATACATCCCTCTTTGTAAATTTGTTTTGATCATGTCCATCTTTTTTATTTATCAAAATGCATAAGTATAATGGCAGTGTTTGTGATTATGATTTTAAATGTTAATGCCCTATTCTTTTATTGTTCTATCTTGTGCATACTGGCACTAATAAGCATGGTATTATGTAAGTGTTAAATTGCGCATATGTAAATCAGTGTAACTAGCCTAGGCAAGTTGTTGTTAAACAAGATCTTACTTGCTCTGTGTTTATGATTGTTCTTTTGAGCATCATTTAAGCAGTTAGCTTTCTTTCCAGGTTGACCTGCTTCTTTCTTTTTGCTTGGAAATGGGATTATCCTCAGTCGTGCTTGTTGGGCATGATGATGGAGGACTTCTTACACTGAAGGCTGCACAAAAAGTTCAGTTATCAGCAAATTCCACGAAGGTGAGTTGGTTGCTTATATCAAACTTATCAAAATTTAGAATGTCCACACCTAATTTGTTTGTCTGAAAGTAAGACCCTTTTAGGTACAAAAAAAGGTTTCACTACTGCTTATGTTATTAAGTTTAATAAATGACACTTTTTTGGATCATACTTGTTTTAAATGTTAGCATGCCAGAAGTTCTAATAAATTGAAGCATCAGTGTTAAAATACACAAAATTGAAGCTGCGTTATCAATGCATTCTGAAGGCTGATGTACTCACAGAAAAATGGTGTGAATCCTGTCTTTATGACAAGACAGATGTTTTATCTTTTACTCTGTTATCCTCAGGAGATGTACTAGAATTTTGATTATCTTACCAGCATGAAGGCTACATGCTTTTGGTCCAAAAAAAACTGTGAAGGTTGATTGCAACTTGCTATTTTTCCATCATGCTTCCCAGCTTGAAATAAAGGGAGTTGTACTACTAAATGTAAGCCTGTCAAGAGAGTTGGTTCCAGCATTCGCAAGAATACTTCTACGCACTTCACTTGGAAAAAAGCGCCTGATGCGTCCCCTTCTTCGTACAGAAATTACTCAAGTGGTGAATCGACGTTCTTGGTACGATGAAACCAAATTAACAACAGAAGTTTTAAGCCTATACAAGGTATCTTGCCTTTATCTCTCTAAGTATACCATTTACCTCCCCCCCCGAGGATTTATTAATCACCTGTTGTTTGATGCATGTAGTGAGTGCAGTTTGCTATTTACTGCTTCACATAGAACATTACACTATAAACATGCATAACAATCTGTTAAAATGAGTTTTGTTTTATAGAAAATGCAAGCCTAGTATAATGTATTTATTGTTTTGTTGGTATGAACTGTTATCAGGCCCCATTACACGTAGAAGGTTGGGAAGAGGCGCTCCATGAAATTGGGAAACTATCATATGAAACATTGGTATCCCCTCAAGACACAACATCGATGCTGAAAGCTGTTGAGTTTGTGCCTGTTCTAGCTATTGCTGGTGCTGAAGATCTACTTGTCTCTCTAAAGTCTGTTCAAACTATGGCCTCCAAACTTGTAAATTCTGTAAGTAGTCATCTTTTCATTTTATTTATTTTTTTAATTTATTCTTTTTATAATGATTATTATGAGAAATATCTGATTGTGCGTCCATACATTCATCCTGCAGAGACTAGTTGCAATATCTGGTTGCGGCCACCTTCCACATGAGGAATGCCCCAAGGCTCTGCTTGCGGCAATCTCATCCTTCATTTCTAGGCTTTTAGTCAGGCTAGATTCCCATAGCAATTAGTCTTTATTGAACTTTTACTTGTAAATTATTCTCTCAAGAGGAGAGAAAGAGAGGTACCAAATGAATTTTTGACAAGTATTTTAATGCCCCAGTCCTGAAAATAGGAAAACTTTCGAACCACATGACATAAAACAACCAAGAAACTGGTGAGGATGCTAAGACATATCACCACTATTTTTAAGACTTGCAAATTTACAGAATTTTAAGCTGAAGGTATTGCAAAAGATTGACCATCAAGAGCTGGCATAAGTTATGTTTTGCCATCCAGAGAGAATGTAGTGGCCAAATCAAGAAAATGCAAAACATAAGGCATCGATCCAAGATTAAAATGGATTAAGCTGCTTAAGTTTATTGCAAAAGATTAAGCACCGAACATTTAACGCCACCCTTACAACCCTTTGCTGCTGGTCAGTCAAAAAAACTACAACACACACTCATAACGAAAACATAGAACACTAACTCAGTCAGCCTCTGATTCCTTCTGGTTACTTGGCATATCACCCGCATCCTTCGTATTTTGCTCAGCGATATGGGCATTTTCCATCTGGTGAGCAACTTGATCTACATCTTTGAAACTCGGCCTGTGTGTGCTGGCACCAGATGTTTCCTCCTCAGAGCTGTTCAAAGGGCCAGTCTGCCATATTCTAATGGTCCCATCTTCAGACCCAGATGCATAAGATTCGCCACCGGGTGAGAAGCGCACACAGTGAACAGGACCATGGTGTCCTTTGTTGCAACCTAAATGCGACCAAGGGGGGATTGGAATTGCGGATGTAAGAAAAGAAAAGCAAAAACAAACAAAAAAGGACTTACCAATTTCAACTCCTGTATGGAAATCAAAGACACGAATCCACATGTCTTCTCCACCTGCAATGAACTTGTCACCATATTTTGGTTCCATCGAAGCTGATTCCACGATGCAGGGCATGTTGTCGTAACTCTTTACCAATCCAAAGCTGTTAGAAAGAGTTTGTGTGAATTATTACACATGTTAAACGAAAATAACTTGAATTCAACATTTTTTACCATGAGAACTACACAAAGGATCTTAAAAGATAAACATACTGATTTGCATCCCAAAATTTAACGCTTGTTCCATCAGCAGTTGTTATGTAGCGGCCATCTTGACTCACTTCAGCACTAGTTACAGAAGCCTTGGTTTCAAGAGTCCGGACGATGGTTCCAGTTCTCACATCCCATAACCTATGAGCATTCACTTTCATATATTAGAGAATATGTTGCATGCGCTGTGAGAAACAGTTTAAACAAAAAAAATCGTGCAAAATCAGAAGAGGCCAGGTATAAACAAGACATAATAAGCCTCTTTGCACAGGACTAAGAGACGGAGGCTGAAATTCAGTCTATTCTACAATCGGAAAATTGGCTCACAAAGAGAGGAAAACTTCCGCCAGACTGAACTTCGAGAAATTCCAAAACACATGTATGGGGCAATAATTCTAATAGACAGGGAATTATTAAAGCCTGAAACTCGTAGGGAAGCTAAAAATTTGGTATACACATCCTTTGACTTTAAGAGATGGATTACTCAAAATTTCCAAATGTATTACTACTGCTGGTAGGATATCCCAAATATATATGATGTTTAAGGACAATGTGGCATAGATGAAACAAATAAAGAAACAAGAATTAGACACTATCACATGCCTTACACCACCCATGTCAGTACAGGAACCTAAGATTGTCTGATCACTGTGGAGCCAAGTAATAGTCCTCACAGAACCAGGAGACTTCTCGATTTCCCTGGGAGGAGCATCAGGCCTGTTCAGATCAAATATGCGGAGAACTTTTTCCATTCCCCCAGTTAAAAGCAGGTTGGTATCCTGCAAATTGAAAAAATAATCCAGTCAGCACAGCGTGCAGAATATTAAAAATACATACACACCTTATTGCATAACCTTTCCACCATATATTACAAGGACAACTGCAATGAGGGCTGAGTTTAGCTATGACACTCAGACCCTATATTCCTACCCATAGTTCCATATTGAGTACAAGCAACATAGGAGTTCCGCAATTAATAATAATTTCTTGGGGAAGCCACAGCAGTATGATAGTAAACCTAAACCAGCTCTAAAGCTTCAACGGACGGAACGGCAGACACAATAAGAACTGGTACAGCATTAGCAGCATGCCAATTGTTAAACAGAAATTGAAATTATTTGTTGCCGATTTTTTAAAACAAAGCAGATAAATGATGCAAAGTAAATAGTAATCAAAGAAAGAAGATAAGTAGAAAAGTACCTCTGAGAAAGCACAAGCACGAACAATGTGCTTGTGCTCAAATGAGTGCAATACATCCCCACTTAAAGCATCCCATAGTTTCCTGCAACCAATCATAAAATTAGGAATATCACTGATCAAAGTGGTTAACAAAATTCAGTACTTTGAATGAAGCCTCTACTTGCTCCATGTTCAAACTTCAGAATAATATATTAATGTGTAATCCATGTTCCTGTTTCAATTATCAGAAAGGAAACCAAAGCATGAATCCATACGCAGAAAAATCAGCAGATGCAGAGGCAGCACGCAGGGCAGGTTTGTCCAGGCAACAACTCCATACTGCACCTTTATGCCCTTGAAAGGTCCCAATCCAATCTCCTGTCTCTCCATTTCTCAACATTGGTGTTGAATCTGAAGTGATGTCAACACCCGTAAGTATTTCACTAGTGTTACATCTTTAATGAAATTCAATAATAAGAAATCTTGATCTCAAAACAATCTTGAGTTTATTAATAATCAAATTGCATGAATTCCACGTCAAAGGAATAAGGCTGAAATACAAACTAGTTTATGAATGATGGAAAACATGGAAATACATCAGAGTAACAAGGATACATTTGGACAATCATTTCCAAACCAATTTCCATAGAACAATTATGTACATTGATATGCATAGAAGATATTTGATCCAATTAATTCAATTGTTCTCCATGTAAGACACTATAACCAATTAAATTTTAAATTCATCAATGTATCAGTATATTTAAAAAAACATTCTATATAATAAATCAGATATAAAACTTATTTCAGGTCATCTTAGCAAGGATCAAGTTGCGTCCTCAACAACACCATTAATAGAATTATGGTTTATTTTACAGGCCCTAAACATGTGAAAGTTACAAGGACAATTATGTTACAACAGATCAAAAGGAAATGAAGGAGCAATTCCAACCCCTTACAACCTTCCCACAAGTGATGACATAAAAAACTATATACTACATCAAGATTAGAATACTTAGGTCACGAGAAGTGCCTAAATAAAACTTTTTTTTTACATAGCCATTCGTCAAAAACTGTCCCTTTCAATAGGTTAGGAAAATCATTCACCCACCATTCTTTACACTTCTGCTAAGTACTCTGTCAGAATATAAGCACTACAAAGACACTTCAACAACTTTAAACCACTCTGAAGCTGGATACATTTTTTTAACTGTAACAGATACACTTCAGAAATTCATCTAGTGGAACAACCAAGTGAGTCGGAGTCACCAACACACTGAAGCATGAAATATGTTTGATACCGTATACAAAAAATGAATGGAGGGTCAAACATGTAGGGATGGTCTTTTGTTCTACAACTATCCACTTTGCTCGTTGGCTGAAGCATTTTCAATATAATGCTACATTAGGGTCTATATGATCACGACATATGCGAAAAGGACAATAAAAGGCCAAAACAATATAAATATAACTCAGGCACACAACTCATCAGTTTCACCTAGTGAATAAAAAATCAGCACTACAATAAAAGAAGACATTTCATCCAAATATATAAATAGTTACCCTTGCTTGCACTAATAAGGAAGAACCCATCAGGCGTTACCGGACTGTAGAACAAATCAACAACCGGTCGTGAATGTCCATGGCAGACCAACGGAGCTACAACCTTTTTCTTATCCATTCTTCAAAATCCCTATAATTCTCCCAAAATGTACAGTAAAATACTGAAAAAACAACAGCAAAAGGAAAATACTCCCCAATCACGGTTTCACAAACCAAAATCAATCGCAAGTTTCGACAATTGAAAACAAAAAATACGCCCAATTGCCTCGGAAAATGTGGCTCCTTCTGTAAGAAGGACAATGTCGTCTTTCTGGGTACGGGAATGAAAGTGAAAAGTAAAGCGTCAAAACAAGCAAAACTCCACAAATCAAAAATATATATGTAAGACAAAACTAGTATCTATAGCTGTCTGTATATGCAGTGGCGGCAATGAACACAGGTGCCAAACCCTAATCTTTTGAATAATTATCCGTGATCGATTAAAATTCTGCGCCGGATCCACACCTCCTAACCCTAGATAGATCAAATTTATTTGTTAATTTTCGTAAAATTACAGAAAGATAGGGAATGGAAAGACTTCCATAGGTGCAAAACTGGGCTATAGGGCTAGGCGCAAGAATGACAGACATACCCTAGTTTATTTATATACGCAATTTTCCCAATTTCCCTTTTTTCCTCTCTTGTTTCCTTGTCGCCTCATTTTGCAATCCAAGGACCTCATCTTTCAACAAATCCAACTTACTAACCTCACACTATTAAAACTTCTCTCGGATATAGATCTAAGTGTTAATATACATTGTTAGCCAAATGAATAAATCAAAAAGCAAATGTAGTTTTTTATTAAATAAAAACACATATCTAGTCATTTTGTCCTCTTGTGGAGGGCCGATCTCCATCGGCCATCAACATGTTATTAAAAAATAAAATAAAAATTACTGATTGAGAGCCATCGGCCAAAATTTGAATTTTTTTTTTTGAGGGCCTATGGCCCTCCTGCTTAACAATTTTATTTTTTTTTAAGTTCAGGGCCTATGGCCCTCTTAACATTTTTTTTTAATATCCTGAGGGCCGATGGTGATCGGTCCACCTTCGCCCCTCCATCGGCCCTCGGCCCTGGTAATTGTTTCTGTAGAATTCAGTGGCTCGGCCGACGGGGAGTTTCAGATTTTTTTCTTTAGGGCTAATGGACTCCATAGGCCCTCCATCGGTCCTCCGCCGGATAAAGACAAAATGGCTACTTTTGTGTTTTGTTTTAGTAATGGACTATATTTGTTTTTACTTTCTACTGTTTGGCTAATAGTAGAAATTCCTCTAGATCTAAACTATAATATGAATGGTCTAGTGATCAATGATTACATGTCCGAACACGAACCAAAATCATAACCTTGAACTCGAGATATCATATTATGAGTAAATTATAGAATTATCAAACCTTGAGTATATATTTTTTGACCGCATAAATAGTTTTTAGGATTGCGAAAGCCGATTTCTACAATAGTTTCTCAATAATTAATCAACTAAACTGATTAAATTCACAAATATCTTTTGAGATACTTTTAGTGCTTAAATCAACATAATTTTCGCACGTATAAAAATATCTATTTTTTATTAATTTCAAAATTCCCATCTTTTGCTTAAAATCATTTAGCACAAGACATAAAAAGGCCTTACAACAAACATTTAGTAAAGAGTACACTTTTAGGAAATGAATCAAATTATAGAGGGGAAAATAGGAAAATTTATAAAAATATAATTTATTAACGTCTTCTTTCTTTTTGGCACAGAGATTAAAACATTTTGGTGGGAGAAATTGAGAATTCATTCAAATTTTATTAAGGCATAATTAAGACAAATGATTTTTCTATTTTTCTATCTTTTTTCATATTGTAATTGAAGAAATAATATAAAATCTCTAAATAATTAAAAATCATGACTGAGTTCAGAGCCGAACGAGATTGCATGAAAAATAGACTTTTGAAAAAAGAGAAAATAAGGACTTGGATGTGGATATTGAGTAAATAGGGACCTACTTTATTTTAGTATGAAAAATTAATTTTTGATATCTTTTTAAAGAAAATACAGTTAAACCTCGATAAAGTAATAATCTTGATGCTGAGAAAAAATATTCATTTAACGAGATTATTACTTTATCGAATATTATTTTAGTGCATTGACCCATATCAGGACCAGAAAAAATTATGGGAGATTTGCAAAAGTAATCAACTTCACCTACTATATTGCAAAAATGGGCAAACTCCATCTAAATTGCAAAAATAGATAATTTGTTTTTTTTTTCAATTTAATTTTCACTTTTATAGACAAGTGTCATTCCCAATGCAACCCTTAAATTATGGCTTTGAATTATTTTTTGGGTCAAAAAGAACATATGCATGGTTCAATATTATTCAAATAAATAACGTATCTAATCTAATATAAGTTAATTGCAATATATTATATTAATTATAAAATAAAAAGTAGTAATTTAAGTCTTTTTAAAATGATAGTAAAAATGATTTTATTAACGTTTTATGATAGTACAATCAACTTTGATCTACTTTTTACGAATAAAAATAACATTTTTCTTCTCATGGAAATTAATATCTTATTAAATAATTCATAGTAATATCTTAAGTGTGTAATTACTATCTTAAATAATAATTAATATATTACCAATAATTTAATGAATACTATTAGGACATTTAGGCCTCGCGAGATTATAAGTTAAACAAAAAGTAGACTTTGTGTTAGAATTTAAGTATAATAAAATTATATAGGGCTACATTGGGAATAACACATGTCAGAAAAAAGTGACAATTAAATTGGGAAAAAAAACAAATTGTCTATTTTTGCAATTTAGATTGAGTTTGCCCATTTTTGCAATATAATAGTTGAAGTTGACTACTTTTGCAAATCACCCAAAAATTATTATCTTAACAAAATTATTATTTTATCGAATATTACTTTATTAAAGTTTAACTGTATTAACAATGAAACAACCCAAAAAGAAATAGAAGATCGAAGACGTGAAGACGTTAATACTTAATAGCATGATGGAGAGAGTACAAAAGTACACAAAAACTAATAAAATACTAAGCATACAATTTGTAGGCGGTAGCACCCCTACGACCCCACTAAATCCGCCTATCGCAAAGAGGATAACAAAGGTAGTACCTAAATTTGAAGTAAATCTTGTTAAAACACAGTAATAATTTGGACAAGAAAAACCCAAGAATCAAGATGTCTAGACGGATATGTTTAATCTTTTTCTTGAGCAGGGATAGTGGTTTTTCTCCACTCCCAGTAAGTAGCTCTAATGGGATCAACCAACTTCAAGATAGAACACACTCTCTCACCTAATGAACCTATACTCAACAGATTCGGATCTGGAGACACAGCATCAATGGCATCTTTCAACTCTTTGCTCGGTTGATGGTGATGACAGATGAGATCGAGAACCATGTTCAGAGCATGAACTATATCCGTTTTGCCCGCCAAAATGTCCAGGCAAACTGAAGCAACACGGGGATCGTTGGCCAGGGAGTTCCCATCGTTCGTGTGAAGACCGCGGAGATATCTCCAAGGGCTCTCGTTGTCAGCTTTCCTTAAAATGGCTTTGACTGCGTAAGCGACTTCCGAGTCTCTCATTGCCTCTAATCCCCCTAGGAGAGGTGATCTACTCACAACGAAGTATCTCTGAAACAATGGGAGGGTACAGAATGAGAAAACAAACTAAATAATTTAGAGCTGAAAAGGCAATTTTTAAAGATTAAGAGTGCGAGTTTCATCAGCCAAATAGGTTGATAGAGTAGAAAGAGTACAAAAAGAGAGCATAAGTCATTCGCTCTTGGTCCTTAAAACAAATCTCATGGTGCTGATTTAAAAAATCTTCACTAACTTTGTTCTTACATTAGCACGAGGACCTAGAATTCGTAACATAAAAGAACTACTATAAGTGTCTTCGTGTTATATTTACTCATCTTATCTATAAGTCTATAATTCCTTCTGACATCCTCTAAGCTCGGAAAACCGACTCTAGTTTACGAAAAACACATGTAGAGACATATCGCTATAGAAAAACAGAAAACTAGCTGCATTCACGGCTCAATGCAAATGCAAAAGACAAACTATGTTGACCGTGATACAAATGTCAGTATGTAGATTTTGATACCTGATTCCAGGCAGAATTATTGAAAACGTCATCTTCAATTAGTTCATTGCAGTAGGCAAGCTCATCTTCCCATCCTCCAAGAGCCTGAAGAACCCACTGCGTAAAGAAACTATACGGTAAGTATGTAAATAGGAAATAGAATCAAAAGATAGTCCAAAGCATCAAACTTGTATCTTCATCTAAAGTTTTAATTTTTCACCCACACAACAAGAAAACATGAGTTGCAGCCCACCTGCCTATGGGACCAGGCATGATAGTTCTTTGCATCTGAAGAGAATATTTCCCGGGTAAATTTTAGCTCCTTGCTTGCCACATGTGTCCCAAGCTTCTCAGTAAGCCACCGTCTATGATGCCTAAAATTTCAATAGCTAACAAACTTAGCAAACAAGAGTAAACTCAGAGACAAATCGATGTCTTCCTCAATCAAGATTCAGTGATACCACATATATGCAACAGTTTTTCTTGACAGGCTTTTTTCTCATAATCCAAGAGTACATCAAGAATGGTCTTAGTGTGTTTGGATTTGCATCAAAAAAGAGTCTTTCAACTCAAATCTCTATGAAAAGAAAAGTTTTAGATGGAGAAGTTCTGGGAGCTATATTATCAATAACCGATAAAACATTTTTCAAAACTAATTTAAAAAGGAATTCAAATAACTTTTCCCAAGTATTCATCTTTTTATTTCTTGAGAACCCTCAGGTGGTCATCTTCACTCTACAGTGGATTATGCGTGTTTTCTTAGTGTATGAGATGTGAGATGTCTAAAATCAATAAACACTGATTCCCCTACTTTTGTCACACATATTCTTCATTCTCAGTTATAGATTCATTTTTGCTATAACCTATAGGAACTAGAAACTAGAATATTTAATGATAACAATCATGTATTGATAGCGACCAGGTATAACATAGCCGTGTAACACAAGCCACTATAAAAGGATATGTCATGAACAATAAAATGGATAGTGGGGGTAATCTATAGGCCTATAGAACAGAGAATTGCATACGACTTAACCAAGATACTATTGCGTCAAGTTTCAACCATTGGTAAATCAAGTTTGGCATGACTAACATCTACGCACCAACTTCCTCTGAAACGAATATTTTTTAAGCATCCAGCAATAGAATATCACTTTTGAGGCGTAAGAGAAATGTAAAGCAGAACAACATTAACATTGTTACCAAATCTGATAGTTTTTCGGATTTTCTCTTGTAATCTGGTCAACAAAATGCAGTTCCTCATGCAAATCGACATTAAGTGCCTCAAGTATCAAACGTCTGAATTGCCAGACCTAATAGGAAATAAAAACAAGCAAGGACTTGTATGAGGCTTTTAGGAAATACATTCTACTGAAAAATATCAATCTACGTAAATAAGCACAAAAACTCTGCTGTATTCAGTGTACATAATAAAGAATTTTCAAACCAACCAATGACAACCACCTCAAGGCACGTATATATTCTACTCAACTTGCACCACTAACAGCTAGCAATTTTTGCAGCATAATGCTTTCAGTTTTCCTCCCAAAATCAGCATTGCATTGCCAAAAATCATTTTAAAAAATTGCCCGAGTTAACAAGTATATGTTGTCATAGTTCAGTAGAAAAACATAATCTCCAGCACAACTTAGCATCAGAAATCCGATATAACTTGAACCCCAACCCTAAACCCAAACCCCAAAAAAAAACACACGGATGGAATTAAGAAAACAAAATACACCCAGATATAAGCACACAACCTTGGCAGGAACATTCAAACAAATCAGTAGTTAAACCCAATTCTTTAGTTTCCAGTTGCAGTCCATTCGAAATAAGGGATTAGCAAATAAACGGAGAAGAAGAAAATTACTGTGTAATTGCCCGAGTTGATAGAGATGGCCTCTTCAGTTAGTTGAAGAGCGCGCGGGGATCGCTCATCGGCTAAGTATACTGCTCTGAAGTAATCCATCGTCTCCTTGAAGTCATCGGTGTAAGCGATCGGCACCACCGGATTTGGGCCGTCGTCCTGCGCAACAGGCTGCACGTCAGCCCATTCGGGCCTTGCCCTTATGGGTATCCGCTCGCTCTCTTCCTCTGCAGCTTCCGGATTCATCCTCGATCTGAAAACTGCGAGGGATTTACGAGTTGCAGTGGGTAGTAAAAGTGAGAACTGTAAAAAGTGAAGCAAATAAGGAGAGAATCAAATTAGTATTCTAATTATGAAATTTATACATCAATATTAGTATTTACTATTGATTACTAAAATTTAAAAGGATGACAATAGTAATACATGTCACCTATATGTATTATGATCGATTAAATATGAAGAGAAGACAATTTTAAAGAAAAAATAACAATTTGGATCGACAAAAAATAACCACACCTTGATTTTACATAGTGGAATAAGTGGCAATATTAAAAAAACAATTTCGAACATAAAATTAGTCATTTTGATATGACGAGATCAATTGTCTAAAAATCTCATATCATCAACTATATCTCAATCAAAATTATGTAGTTTTGATAAAAACAAAGAGTAAAAGAATAAATTAATTATTATTGTTACTATCAAAACTACTATATCAAAAAACAACGCATTTTTAATTGCTATACGATTTAAATAAAAGATTTTTGGAACAACAGTTTTCAACCCTATTTTGATAAAAATGTTCCCAGCTAAAGTGGTGACTATATCATCCGTATTTTTTCATTTTTATAGAATTGTCATGTGTAACTCTAATCATTTTACGATCATGTTTTAAACGTAAAATAAAATTAAAAAAAATATATATACAAAAACAAAGTAACACAAAAAGATACAGATATGCACCAATACATCGGCCTAGGTGGTCGATCATAATACAAATATGCAACATCATGGTCGCATTTCAATTGGGACTTCCCTAAAAACTAAACCGGCCAGTTTTTCTGAAACTTCTAATAAATACAATAACTAATCTTATTAATGGGACATGTATCGAAACGTCAAAAATGGAATAAAAAATTCTTAATGTAGCATCATATATAAAAGTTGCTATTTGATTAACACTTAATAATAATTAATTTTATTGGTGGAATATCTATCGAGACGTTAAAAGTGGATAAAAATTCCTCAGCGTGGCACTAATGCACTATATATAAAAGTTGCTATTTCGATTAACACTTAACGACTGTATAAGAAAAAAAAATCACGTACGTATAATTTAATTGTTGTTTCTTACTTTTATAAGAGTATCTAAAGTTAAAATCTTTAATAAAAAATAGTTACTATCTAAAAAACACACACTCTAATATAACTAATATTTATAATGGATACGTGCCCACATTTAATGCATACTTTCCTATGAGTATTGACTAATGCATAAAAGTTAATTTTATATTTTTAGGCTTATACATAATAAATAAATAAATGAGTTACACATTAAAAGCAAAAATTAAATACTGTTTAATAAATAAATAAAGGTTACATATTAATTTGTAGTTATTATATGGAGGTTCAGTTCTCATTTAGTCATCTCCTTAGGGATGAGCACCGATGGTAGTGGTAAAAAAAACGTCGTTACCGATTACCATACCGCTTATGAGTGGTAAATAAATTTTTTTACCGTTTACCGTACCTAAAACTATGGTTACCGTTACCGTTGGTAATGATAAAAATGTTTACCGTACCAATGGTAAATATAATTTACCAGTCACGCATCTCTAACATAGTTTCACGCTAACAAGGAAAAAAACTATTACCGCATTTCGACTAATGGTCTCTACTTATAAATATTAAATTTTTCAAGTAATTTTTTGAGCAAAAATCTCAGCCAAATAATGTAAAACACCAACACAAACTATAGAGAATGAACTTCAAAAGTCAGACGCCGATGAACATAGAATTAAAAGTTATTATGAAAAGGGAAAACGTATAAATAGGAGATTTAGAGTATTTTTTACTAATTAGATAATTTTATGTATATAATAAAATTAAGATTTTTTAATATTGCACATTACCGTTGGTATTAATGGTAACCGCACTTATAGTACGGTTACCATACCGATAATTGCGGTATTTTCAAAATCATTACCGTTTACTGCTTGTTTACGGACGGTTACCGTTACCGATAGTAAGAATTACTGTTGGTAATCGGTAAACCGATGGTAATGGTAATTTTTTGCTCATCCCTACATCTCCTCATTCATAATGCTAGAAATAATTGTGACAATACACACCTTGAACCAAAAATAACAAATGTTTATAGTCACGTCAAAATATGAGATCCCTTAATAGATCCCACCATGTTACTGGATTATATTTTACATAATAATTGCCGACCAAAAATAAACATTATATGGAACTGAAATAACAAACTACTGACTTCCATAATAATCTCAATAAACAAATAACGAATTTCTGATTTTATTCAATCAAAATATTCAGGTCCACATGGGGTGCACAGTGCAGCAGATCTCGATTGGGTCCAATTTCCAAATTTTGAATTTATTCCCCTCGACATGCTATTACTGTTCCCTTTAATTTCGTCATGAAAATTAAGAAATTTTATGAAGTGTGTATTTTATAAATTTTAATTATATTAAAAAATGAATACATTTTTTGAAGAGTGGTTAGTGAAAGAAATGAGAATTTATCTAACTTTTTGTAGGGCATAATTGAGGCAATCGATTTTTTTTCTGTTTTTTTTATATTGTATTTTAAGAAATAATCTTAAGTTTCCAAAAAGTTAAAAATCATAAATTTTTAAATATGGAGTGAAATAAAAATCGTGTGAGAGATAGATTTTTGGAGAGAGATTATGATGATGTGGGGATGAGTATTAAATAGGAGGGGCCACTTTATTTTTTGTGTAAGAACAGTTTTTATTATTTTAAGAAATATGATAGTAATATCGTGATAATCCGAGTGGAATGGAGAGAGTATTTAGTTTTTATATTTATGCTGTTTGTTATGCTGACACATCCCCCAATATATTAATTATAAATAATAAAAATTAGTTTCGAGGAATTTAAATTGTTGGCATAAATCCCCACATGCTGCTGCTCAGCAATTCGTGGACTAATATCAGCTTCCTCGAACCTATCAGGACACACCCGTCCATTTACCCCTAGCAAAGCTATTTTTAGAATTTCCAATCACTTCTAGTCAATAAATACAAAACATTTTTTTCACTATTATTGGTTTTAAAAGGAAAATAATTAAAAATTTGTGATAACACATAGTATACTGAGGGTTCAACAGATTCAATAAGTGTTTATGATATAAGTGATTATTTTATAATTACTTAAGTTGAATAAATTGTTGCTTTTACATGTATTTATATATAAGCATTTAATTAGAAAAAATAAAATAAAATATAATTTTAAAAAATTGTTATATTTGATTTGAAAATCCATTTTTCATAAGCTAATTTTAGTTTATTTTCGTAAGCTCCTACCAGTCTCAACGCTGAAACTGAACCACCCTATACATGGTTTGGTACAGTTCATTGGTTTTACCAATTTGCACAATCAACAGTTTGTGACTTTAGAGTTTCACTCGCGTTTAAAATTTTAGATAGGAAAGATGTTTCATAATTTCACTCATGTTTCACTTTCAGATAGACATGGGAACAATAAATAAGATATTGAACATATATGTCGTATCGATTTGGTTCAAGCAATTCTAAAATCTTTGGAATCGTGAATCTAACCAATTTAAACGACTCCTAAAAACTAAATTAAATTAAACCGCAAAAGCGAACCGAACCACGTTGTCGGATTTGATTTGGTCCAGTTGGTTTCGCCATTGGGGGTGGAACGAGTTAAGCCAGAGGATTATCATGAGGTGAGGGTACAAAAATGCCCCTAGACAGACCAGCAAACAATTTGCCGGAATGATTATGAGCTGCGGTGTGGCATGTCTGTAACCTGCCCCAGATAAACCCTAGCCATATTTGTCAATCTCTAAAATACTCTGGCACGCAATCTGTAATATATTAACATCATTATTTAATCAAATTATACACGCTAATCAAAATATTCCTTCAATCTTAGAAGGTCGATTAATTAAGGGATTAAGAAGTCAGAGATTTTAAAAATGAAGTTAATTCAATCACGAAGTTTCTGTTCTCTGATGACTTAACTTTGGCTGCTCTTCTGCTGCAACTACACGTGCATGCCATCGTTCTTTTCCTAGGTGTTTCCGCAAATTTGTGATATACTATATTTAGTGTCATTATTTTATGAATAAAACAACTTAATTAATTAATAAGAATATTGTGGTGGCAGTCATTGTTATTTTCCCTCGTTCCGGGGTTCTTCTCATTAACAAAATTCCTATAAAAAGCCTCCAAATCATTCTCCATTTCCATTCAAAATCTATTCTTCTCCCACTGTAAATAAACACATACACAGAGATTGAAGATGATGAAGTTTCAAATAGCTACGCTAATATTTTTTGCTAGTCTCAGCATTGCACTATGCCTTGACGGTTTGTTTTCAACTTCATCTATTCTCCTCATTCCTTTATATTCTTCAAATTCTTTCACGATATTGTACGCTTTGTATCGCAAATGATTATATGTTTTAAATAGACTAAAGGCTTTCTTCAATATTACATTCTTCAAATCTTTTCACAATGTTGTACGCTAACAAATTACTTGCTTCGTAAAATGATTATGGATTTTACTCTTTAGACAAATTTATCTTCAATCGCTATGTTTTTTTATAAAATTAAATTTTCTTTTAAAATAATCATTTTAAGCTAGTTTTGAATTCTTGAAGATTCAATAATTTATTGATTCACCAGTGCCTTATTAACTATACATAGATAACAACATTTATAACATTGGCCACGTTTCCTATTTAGGTTTCTTTAATCTCTATATAGTACATAAGCCATGTTACATTTTCTCAAAATCAAGTCTGAAAAGTCCAAACTGCCCCTCACACCTCCCACCTTCACTCCAATTATTTGACACAAATTAATGGCTGGACATAACATGTCACCATACATTACAACCTCCACTTACCCACTAATAGTAAAAATCAAATAATGACATCATAATTATACGCGTAACTGATTTTCCTACATTTTTCAGGACTCCTCCCGAACGGCAACTTCGAGTTGGGACCGAAGGCGTCCCAGCTGAAGGGGACGAAGGTAACGAGCCCCCGAGCAATCCCGAACTGGGAAATCTCGGGGTTCGTGGAGTACATAAAGTCGGGGCAGAAGCAAGGCGACATGGCTTTGGTGGTGCCGGAGGGCGCCTCCGCCGTCCGCCTCGGCGACGAGGCATCCATCAAGACCACCGCCAAGGTCACCAACGGCTTGTTCTACTCCATCTCCTTCAGCGCAGCCAGGACTTGCGCCCAAGAAGAAAAGCTCAACATCTCAGTTTTACCGAATCACGAGCCCAAAGACTTTGGGATTCTGCCCATACAAACTGTCTACAGCAGCGATGGCTGGGATTCCTACAGCTGGGGATTCTTGGCCCAATCGGACCGGATCGAGATCACCATCCATAACCCGGCATCCGAGAAGGATCCGGCTTGCGGCCCGCTTATTGATTCGGTTGCGCTCAAGGCTTTGCCTAATCCTCCACGACTTAAAGGTGGGATATTATAACTATTGGGCTTTTGGTCCCCGTACTTAAAAATGCATCACATGTCATTCTCCATTTAATAACTGTGACGACATAGATAGTAGTAAGTGATTTCGAATAGAAAAATCTTTTCAAAATTATGTTTGTGTGTTTACCCTAATTCCCTGTCTGATGTCCGATTCAAAACGACATTGTTTTGTATATGAAAAAAGATTTAATAAATAATTAAAGAGTGATTTTTTTAATAAAAATTAAGTCGTTTTGAATCGGACACCAATTGAACAGGAATTTATTGGACATTCCATCCCTTCAAAATTTATACCAATCCCAAATTTTATGCATATAATAGAAGTATTTTATTTGACACCTTTTTCAAAATTAAAAATTTTATCGTCCTAAAATTTGGTCCCTCAAGCAGGTAACATGTTGAAAAATGGAAACTTCGAAGAGGGTCCGTACATATTCCCTAACACAGCTTGGGGCGCCATAATCCCACCCAATATCGAAGACGACCACTCCCCTCTCCCGGGATGGATAATCGAGTCCCTCAAGGCCGTCAAATACGTCGACTCCGACCACTTCAGCGTGCCGGAGGGCAAACGCGCGGTGGAGCTCATCGCCGGAAGGGAAAGCGCGCTAGCCCAGATCGTGAAAACCGTGCCGGGCAAGACCTACGACCTCACATTCTCGGTCGGCGATGCGAAGAATTCTTGCGAAGGGTCGATGAGCGTCGAGGCGGCTGCCGGGAAAGAGGCCGTGCAAGTTCCGTACGCGTCCAAGGGGAAGGGCGGGTCCGTACGTGGGAAGCTTAGATTTAAGGCGGTGTTGCCTCGAATTAGGGTTAGGTTCTTGAGCTCGTTTTATCATATGAGGAGTGACAGCTCCGGTGCTTTGTGTGGGCCGGTGATTGATGATGTGAGGTTGGTTAGTGTTCAGTATCGGACGAAATAAGTGTGGTGGTCGGATGATGGTATTGTTACTCGTGTTTTGGGATTTTCTTCATGTTTTGGTTGTATACTTTACATGTATATGGTTTCTATAATCTTTAATAAATTGAAATGTGGTATCTATAAGGAAATATTTCTCTATCCCAAATTGTGTACTCCTCGCACTCTCTATCCGAATATGATGAAAAAAATTCGATTTTGATCATGTAATGTGCGTTAATTCTCTAATAATGTGGTCGCATTCATTTTTGATCTTCAGTGGGGCGAATTCAGGATTACGAGAGAGGGAGCGAAATTTGAACTTGCCAAAGAAGGGAGGGTTGAAATTATTTCAAAAATCACATATAAAAGTCGGGTTTCAATATGATTTGGGCGGGTGGTGGAGGAGGGGGAGGATGTGGAGGCTTTGCGTCCGTCACTTACGGTCCATTTGAACAACGATATGTTTTTGGTCATCTAACAGAAAGTGTATTCACGCGTTTCCGGTAGCGTGAACATTATTGTGCTTCCCATAACAATGTCAAGTTACCAATTACGCACCCAAAAAAAAAATTATGCGTGGATATGGAAAATGATGCGTGAAGGGCACTATCTGGAGGACCAAATATAGATGTTTTTAAAAATTATAGGATCAAAAGCTGACGTGGCCACATTATATAACTAAAAGCAAATACATTACGAGATCAAAATTGAATTCTTCTTTATAAATAACACTTGCAGAACAATTATTATTATGATAAGTACTAACTATGTGACAGAAAAACATTTGACGGTATTAATGGACACAACTTGCCCAAAGGCCCCAAACGATTGATGTTGTCACCATATTGAGTCAAATTGCCCAAACGATTGATGATGGGACCATATTGGGTCAATACTACAAGCCCAATATTCATTAGAATATCGAGAAAATGGCTTATATTTGCTTTTTATAGGTCTATTGGTTTGATATAGTGGTGTTTGCAAAAACTTAAATTGTTGAACTTTTATAGCTTAATTTAAAGAAAAACTGTTTTTGAGTGTTTTCAACAGCTTAAATTCGGAAAAATTCTCTACATTTAAGTTGAATAAGTTACCAACTTCTCCAACTTAATGACATATTTGTAATTTCGGATAAACTATGATTCGACATTTTACTTATAAATCACAAAATAAGCTACTACAGTATAAATTTTGCAAACACTATTTTTTCAACTTTTTCTTCTTTTAAGTAGTTTTTGCAAACACACCCTAAATTCTCTAATAAGCCACTTTTACCAACTTCTCCTTAATTTAAGCACTTAAAAAAAATTTAAGCTATTGCAAACACCTCATATTATAATAATAGTAATATGATGATGGCCCTAGCTATTTTTTACTAAATAAATTCACACTAGAGTTGCTTTGTCTTCATGTAATCTATTTCCAAATCCATTTTAATTTATTTTATAATTTGTGTGCTTTTCATTTTCGGTCATGAAAGCAACCTTTTTAAAGATATTATTGTTTATAAGCATGAGTGACATCAACTTGGTTTTAGATATAATTCACATCTAATTATTTGTAATCTTGACTTCTTACATCCTCAATCTTGATACCATTACAAAAGAGTGAAAATTTAATTTGATTCGATAAGAGTTCTTTGTATTATATAATTAATTTAAAATGATCAAAAAAAAAAGTTATGTACAAAAAAGAATATTCATTTCTATATAAATAAACTCGATCTAAAAGATTTAGGTAAGACTCCGACCATCCTAAAACCTTATGCTCTAGCAAAGAAAGGATAAGAGAGTGTTGGCACTATCAACGGTATGGAGATTCATAAATGTCAAACCCCTCCAAATTTGTTGCATAATAGCTGCCCTCGTCTATGTTACTTTTTCTTTTTTTTCTTTTAAATTTCATCTCAAAGTATATTCGTCACAATATATAATCGTATTAATTTGTATACTCCCAATATGAAACAATAATATAGAAAAAAGAATCAATTTTGATCTACAATTCCTACACAATTATAATTAGGATTCAATCATGTTTCCTAGATACTTTTAGAGGTAACCTTTTGTACTTCAAATGAAGTATATAAAATAAAATAAGGTTCAAGATTTTTCAATACATAGTACTATAGTCTATGGCCCTTAGAAATTGAAACTATTTTGTATAAGATAGCTTTTGATTCTACTAACTTATAAAATTAATAGAACTAAAAAAGACTACTACCATCTAGTAAATATTTTAAGATAAGTAATACATTATTGAAGAAAGATAAGTAAATATTTAAATTACCAATTACGTTCGATCATATATTATATTGTCACCCAATTTGTCTGCGTTAGTGATTACAAATTTATAATCTAATTTCTCCATCCCAATACATATTATATTATTGTAGTGTTCCAACTTCCAATTGGAATAATATTTAACAAAAACCGAGAAAATAAGGACATAAAATATGAGGTCAAGGAGAAAAAGACATGGCCTGAAAAGCAGAGATGTGCAAAAAGCAAAAAAACAAAGCATGGTTTTTAAAGAGACAAAATATTGGTTTAGTTCAGGGGGGTTGCTCTCTTATATTTATTTAATTAATTTTAATTCACATCTTTTCTGCCCATAAAATAATAATTATTATTACAAAAAGACAACATTTTTATTTTATTTTATAGATTTTATGTTCGAAATTAAAATTAACTTGCGACAACATGCCGCAAAAGTGGTCGGTATAACAGAAAATCCCAAGGCTGCTCCCCACCTTTTATTTAAAAATATTTACTTAAATTTAATAAATTACATTTAAATATCTCTTTTTGGTGTTATCTCCTCGTTTGTTAATACGAAACATTTGTAGGCTGCTTTACGCTTCAAGCCTGATCACACCAAATTATAAAACTAATCATAGAGGAATATTTTTTTTAGGTCTCGAGATAATTCATCTTTAAAAATGCTTCATTTATATGATCATTGGCAGATCCAAGGGTCATCCATCCCTTAAAAATTATGTTGATTCCTGATTTTATAGTGTATAGTTTGAAAAAAATATTATTTTGCCTTAGTATTCTGAAATTGTAGATTTCATTTTCTCTAATTCAGAATTGAATTTGTTATCTTCAAACTACTGTTCTTGTGATGTATCAAAACAAAAGTACGTCGTTTATTTATGGACACTATGAAAACAAAATATTGAGGGCAAGTGACCCGCTCCGACTCTAACAACATTCGCATTGCTCATCTATTTAAACACTCATCCATCACATTCTCTCCGCCACGTCAGTTTTTTTTTAAACACTCAACTTTTAAACACTCAACTACATTCCTTCATCCATCCATATAATTTTTTTTTACTTTATTGGGTCTCACTATTTTAATTTTTTCAAACAATATATTTTAATAACAACAACAAATATATAATAATATTTTTATTATTCTTCGAATAAATAAATAATTATAAAAAAATATTAATTAATTTCGATAAATTCATTAAACAATAAATACTAAGAAAGAGAAAACAAAATAATTTAAAAACTTGCAATAACATGGAAAATTAAACAATACAACAGTTAAAATAAAATGAAATAGACTTAAGGTGATGATTGCAACTCTGTCATAGCTTCTTTGTATTATATGTCATGGAAATAATGTTGCTCAGGTGTCATTTTGTTTGTATCGCGTTGGATGATTTCAAATAGCTTGGACCACCTTTCTCTCTTCTTCTGTCTCTTCTCCTCTTTAGTCGTTCTCTTTGCATCTCAATCTCGGCCTGGCGCAATTCAATCTCGGTTTTTTTATGCACTTCAACTCAGCTATACTCTTGAGAAATGTGGCTTGCATCTGCTTTAAATCATTGTTGTCATCGTCATGATTGTGGCTTGCATATGCTTTTTTCTTAGGCCTTTTTCTTTGCAGCCTTTTATCCGATTGGACGTGTTTCTTCATTTAAATCAAAATCAAAACTTACGTTTTGCGTGGAAGATGTGTTGCTCGCCCCCGATTCAGAGGTCCTTGACTTCTTCGTTGCAATATCAGCATAGTCAGACTGGGATCGAAAGGCTGGATGATCTTTCATGATTTCCCACACGTGATCATGTGCAAAACAGGAGCCTTTTTCTTCGCGGTACTTTTCTAGTGTCATTTTGTAGACGTCTTCGCTACTGGACCCGCTTCTATATAGACTTGATATGAGATTGTAGCACTCGTTGAATTTTATTGCAAGCGCCCTAATGTAATGCCAGTGAGATCTCAAGACCGTCGGCGTACGAGTAGGAACTATCGGGTTTATTTTCATTGTAGTAGCTTGCAACACAATTCCAAAAGGCCGCTTCCTTTTGGCAATTACTGGTGATTGGATCTTCAGATACCGTGTACCATGCGTTTGTTAGACGCACGTCCTCTTCTTTTTTCTAAACCAGTCTCTTATTCTTACCGGTCGCACCGGTAGTTGCTTGCTCCATAGAGCCAACTGAAATGGGTGACTCTTCCTCTTCGAATTGAGTTTCTGGAACCGAAGATGGAGAACCTATTTCAACTGGTTGAGAAGATCGGGACTGTTTATTTGTTGATGGTGGAGTAGAAAATCCAAACATATTAGGTGGGTTGGATGGAAAATTGGGAATATTTGTTGGATTCTGAGTGAAATATGGATAATTAGCCAGCATCCCATAACTCCCAAAATTTGGGGTATATGGATAATTAGGTGGAAAAAAATGCGTGGATGGTTGAATTGAGGATACGAAAAATTTGGAGGAACTTGAGAATTTGGAGGAATTTGAGAATTCGGAGTTAATTCATCTTCATCCAAATTGTAATAATTCGGCAAATTGAAATTGCTATTTTTATCCATTTTGGATAAAAATTCACTAAAAAGGATGATAAAAATTCACTAAAAAGATGATTGAAAAAGGATGATATAGAGAGATAATAATATGATTGTGTGATTTTTGTTGTAAATTATTTGCATATATATAGAAATTTTTTGATGCACTTCAACGGCTATAAACGGCTACTGTAACTATTATAAACGGCTAGTTTTTAACGGCACCAACAATGCGGTATATAATCTCACCACCTCTCTCCCCCCCTGTCTCCCCCTCCGCGTAGCGCTCTCCTCTCTCCCCCTCCGCGCCGAGCTCTCTTCTCTCCCCCTTCTACCGCGCCACACTCTCCTCTCTCCCCCTCCTGCCTCCCCGCGCCGCTCTCTCCCCCTCCTGCCTCCACCGCTCTCTCTCTTGCCTCCTGCCTCCCCGCGCCGCCGCCGCCCACGCGGACCCCTGCTCCACCGTTGCCGCCGTCAATCATCACCAGCGCCTCATCTCAACCTCGCAGAAGCCGGCGTCGAAGCAGGATTTCAAGATCCCCTTTTTGGGCAAATCAGTTTCGCTGGGAAGATTGCTCTCTCTAGATCTCTCCATCCTCTCTCTCTCTCTCTTTCAATTGAAGAAATTAAGAGTTTAAATCTTCAATTGTGATCGATTAATTAGTGTTCCAATTGAAGGTGATTCGAATTTTTCATACTATAATTCGAAGTGTTTGCCAATTCGATTCGATTTTCTGGGCAAATCAGTTTCGCAGGGAAAAATTGGTGGAAAAATTGGTGTTTGCCGATTCGATACGAAAAATTGGTGGAAAAATTGAAGGATTTCAACGATTCAATTTTGTTTGTTTGCCTTTCAGAGATCGTCTCTTTCAATTGAAGAAAGAGTTATTTTCAATTAATTGGTAGAAAAATTGAAGCTGTGTCGATTTTCTCCTATAATTCGAACTGTTTGCCGACAATAATTTAAACAAGGTCCCACTAGTACACTCTCTCTCCTCATCCAATGATTTAAACGAAAAATTTTCTCTCTCCATCTTTATTTCTTCTGCAACGCTTCCTCCCATCCATCCATAAGTGTGGATGGAGAAATGAGACGGAGTGTGGATGCTCTAATTCATATTTATGATCCACTTCATGAGATAAGTGAGAATTGAAGTTTGGTGATTGAGTGATGAGAGGGAGAGAAACAAAATATTGATATGCAATTCTAACAACTTTGGCCTTGAACCCAACCCCTGCATGTCATTTCACTCAATTAATAGCACATGGCCAGTCCAATTAATCATAATTCTGAAAAAAGAAATATATATGTCGTTGACAAATAAACTATTTATTTTTCTTTTTATCTTTTTATGGGCTTGAAAAGACAATTAATAACATAAAAAGTGAGACCCTGGCTGGAATAACCGATCATCAGAATTCTTGCAGGACAAATTGTGGGGCCACATCAAAAAATATGTACGCTGATTTTATGCTCTTCTGAACCATATTTTTTGTGTGTCAAAATAAAATTGAAATCAATTTTCACATCATGATTTTTTAAGAATTATTAAAATTTGTGAAAAATGAGGTAGAAAATTGGTAACAAGAGCTGGACACGACTAGTAGCTCTAGAGAGAAGGCTTATATAGGTGTGGAGAGAGAGAGAGAAATGAAGACAAAAGAGGCCAAATCCACATGATTGGATGTAGCAGCTAGCAAATATGATGATGATAAGAATACAAATGCCACAGCCCACAGTGAACACTTTTTTGGGAAATTTAATTTATTTTTTATGAAAATATTGTTAGATTCTTTACTGTTGGAAAGAGCTGATATTCAGTTGCAGCTTGGCAATATGTGGATGATTGCACTGTAAAAGATAATGATGCATGATTGATCCTTGTTTTTCTTGGAATTAAAAATATATTAGAACAATAAAAAAGGATGTAGAAAAAAATAATTAAAAGAAAACAACTACATGTTGAATGTAACTTAATAAGATTGAGTATAAATAGTAATATTAATAAACAATAATTCCTCTACCAAGCTACTAGTTTAAATTATGAATAATAAAAATAACGTGTTGAATATTTTGTCAGAATAATAATCATTAATAAATATAAAATCATTCAAGCCAATAGTTGACTTGTCAATAAAAACTAGTAGTATAAATCTTGAAGCTGTATTCCAAGAAAAAAAATCCTTGTATGTAATAATTTGTTAAAAAATTGAAAATTGTATTTGGAACAATCCGAAATAGAAAACTGAACATTATAATTGGGACGGAGGTATTCCATGATAAAGACAATAAGAACCCAACAAAAACTACTTAATTTGAAATCCTATTACAAATTCTAGCTACGTATATTCGGATCGTTAAATTAATTACATCTAATACTCTAAAAATATAGTGGGCAAAATGGGACAACAATTGATTGTTACATGCAATCCAAGGAGGCATTCTTGACTATTTACATGAACATTATGTCTTTCTTGTGACTCACTAATAAGTGTTAACTCAAACAGAAAGACAGATGTAACATATTACTCAATTTTATTACACAACCAACAACAAGAGGACTGACAAGGAGGACAATCAAGTAATTTCGTGCCCTCTTCCTTGATAAAGAACACATGACATCGACACAAATGAAGGGCCCCTTAGCAGACAAACTCTTTAGAAGGCTGTACTTATTGTTTTCGCAATATTATTTTCAAATTATTAATCAAAATTAAAAGCCATCTATATATATTTCGCAGTACAAAATTGAGCTAAGGATAGGGATCACTCACCTACACTACTCATATATAGTGTCAGTCCCTCTCTCCTCCTGCTTAATTCCTGCTCATCAATTTACATTATAGTACTCTCCCTTCGGTTAGTAAAGTTCTGGAGATTAAAAAAATAGTGTTTTGTGGTATATATTATTTAATTTTTGGACAATTAGTTTATATTCACATATTTTTTATCTTTTATAAAAATAATACATTTCTAATGAGACATCTCAATCAGAAATACAAGACATTAGTAATGAATAAAGGGAATATCTTTCTATCTCTGCTTTTACTCTCCGAACTTAATAATTATGACTTATCACTATAGTATACCTGGAGCAAGATAAGAAAATAGTTTTGTACATTCAAAAATTCATAAAAATGTCTTATATAGTCCTTTTTTTTTACAAAAAAATAATATATATTTCACGAGAAGTCTTTCAATCAAATTTAACTGTGCGTTAATCTAAGACAGTTTCAAGTCTTTAACCATGTTAGGTTGTCAATAAAATTATGTTTTTGCCTTTTATATACTCCCTCTGTTCCATTGAGCTTAGTTCACTGCTTTACAACAAGGTTATTGAGGAAGTTGAAAACTGTGTGTATTTGTGGATCTTGTGTGTAAATAATTTATCATTTTAGTGGGACATTCCAGTTAGAAAAGTCGGACAAGATGAATGTGACGGAGGGAGTATATAACTAATTACAAATCAATAAAAATAATATATATACTTTACTTGTAGGAACAATATTTGTATATGGAGAATAAATATCGCTTGTAAACATAACAATATATGTACATCGATAATGATGCATTTACTTGAATACATCGAGAATTAATAGTTTACTTGTAAAAATATATTAATACAAATTACATAACAAAAAAAATATTATCTAGTCACGCTCATAGTGTTTGAGATGTACACATAGTTAAATTTTACAGAACAATTTTCTTTTAATAGTTTAAAAAAAAATTACGCGTTTTCATGAATATATATTATTTTATTTTGCCTTATTCCGTATATTATAGCAAATGTTTAAGATGTGATAAAAAGGAAATAGATTGGTAATGTGGTAGAGGGTGCAAACGGCCCCATGATGTTTTGGTAATATTAAGACAAGATTAAGAGAAGTGCCCTAGCATGGGGCAGCCATGGTTTGGGACAAGCAAGGCATATCCCCCCGGCTAACACAGCAAAAAGGAGAAAACAAATAGACAGCCTTGTTCCCATGTGCATCAATTTAAGACTATCCTTCCAAAACACACAACTCCTCCACTGCTTCACCTCCTTATATTAAACTCCCCCGCCCGCAGACCACCTCACCCCACCACCACCCTCCGACCGTCGCCCCATCCACGCGTAAACATAAATTCCATCAAGAATTGGCCCAAGATTAGATATCAAATCAATTGAAAAAGGGTGTTTTTCTTTTCTCTTATAAAATGGATGAATTGGGAGTTGTTAGTTTTGATCAAGAGTCATTTCTGGGATGAGCCCTTATGAGGACTGGGGTTAAACATAAATGGGCCTCTAAAAAGATCTGATCTTGCTCGGTTTTTAAGAAGTTTATAGCAGAAAAATATGGCAAGAAAAGTGTTGTGGAAAACAGAGGAGGAGAGGGAAATAGTGAGTAGTATTAAGAATGGGATTTGAGTTTGCAGCTAATAATAGCATAGCAGATAGTAAAGCAGGGTATCTATCTATTTGGTAGAGAAAAATTAAAGGCTTTTTTCAGGTTGGCCAAGGTGTTGTTTCTGCGCTGCACATCCTCTGTCCCATTTTTTGTGGACCACTCGGTGACCCACCAATCATGCGGTGTCACGTGTGTATTGGTGAACTATATTTTTATCAATAAAATATTTATTTACTGGTAAAATTACACGTGACACCGTATAATTGGTGGGCCACTGAGTGGTCTACCAAAAATGGGCCAGAAAAGATCCGGATTGTTTCTGGACACATGACATGATCATAGCAATGGCTACAGCCTATATTAATGTGTTGTCTCATAAATGAAATCATCATTTATGATGTGTGTTTTCTCAACTCTTTTTTATCCACAAGTCCCCAAAAAAGTTGATTAAAGTAAAATGAAATCTGGTAAATGAGATGGTAATCTTGTACATCATTTTAAGAAATACATTGTAGGGGCAATCTTGTCATGAGAAATGTAGTATAAGGACACCTCACCTTCATTAATTTCTCTTGCTCTCTCTCTCAACTAGTTGACCTTTAAATTCCTTTTCAGCTTTGCTTCTTCCCCTATGCCTGTTTAAGCCCATCTTCATCCTGTTGTCCTCCTACACAACAGACAAGAAACCTCTACTTTCTCTTCTCTGTATAGAAACAAACACAATCCCAGCCACCCCAAACCCACTCAAGAATCAAAATCCCACATCAAGAATATGGAAGATTATTACAACTTCCATTTGCTATGGCCTCTTCTCATCTCCTATATTCTGTTTGTTCTTGGGCTGAAAGTTGTTGTTCATCTGTGGTGGGCACCAAGAAGAGTTGAGAATTTCTTCATGAAGCAAGGAATCAAAGGGCCTAAGTATCAGCTCTTCTTGGGGAATTTGAAGGAATTAGCCAGCTTGAATTTGACTGCCTCTGCTCAATCAATGCCTCCTCTTTCACACAACATACTCCCAAGAGTTCTTTCCTTCTACCATCACTGGAAGAAATTATATGGTATGTTGAAATCCTCCCACTTTTTGGCATCATTTCATGCCTTCAATTTTCTTTTCTGAGCTGGATTCTTCCCCCTTCCTCCTTCATATATTAAAATTATTTGAGTTCTTGGTTCATTACTACTTGTCCTCTCACCAAAGGGTACATAACTTGTAAGCTTCATATACACATACATTGGTGTGATTTCTGTAGGGTCTACACTATCCATAGCCTTGTGATTTGAAACTCCCACTTTTCTTCCTCTGCTTCCTCTTGTGACAAACACCATCTCTAATCTCCATGCAATTTATTTTCTTTATTACAGGATCCATGTTCCTAGTATGGTTTGGTCCGACTGCAAGGCTGACAATCTCTGATCCAGCCCTCATCAGAGAAATCTTCATCATGAAATCAGAGCTGTTTGAGAAGAATGAATCTCCACCGCTGGTGAGGAAAATTGAAGGTGATGGTTTGCTGAGCCTCAAGGGAGAGAAATGGGCTCACCATAGAAAAATAATCCAACCAACTTTCCACACAGAAAATCTCAAGGTAGTTAGATTGAATTGAATTGAAATAATAATAATGAAAATAATGTTTGATTAGTAGTGAATTGTGTTTTTTTTAAAAAAAAAATAGTTGATGATGCCAATGATGGCTAAAAGCATTGAAGCAGCAGTGATGAAATGGAGTGAGGAAATGGGCAATGCTGGGAAAGTGGAAGTTGAGGTTTCAGATTGGTTCCAAAATTTGGTGGAGGATGTTATTACAAGAGCCACTTTTGGCAGCAGCAGCTATGAGGAAGGGAGAGCCATTTTTGAACTGCAATCCCAGCAGATGGTCCATGCTACTGAGGCTTATCAGAAAGTATTCATCCCTGGTTATAGGTATTGTACTTTCATTACAATTACCGCCACTAATCTCGAAATTAGCAAAGTAATTAGGTTGGTTGGTTGATAATCATTACAACTGCAGATTCCTGCCGACTAAAAAGAATAGAATATCTTGGAGACTGGAAAGAGAAATTCGGAAGTCGCTGCTGAAGCTCATCGATGGAAGGCGGAGGAGCTACGACAGCTGTCAGAGGGTGTCAGACGAATGTCCTAACGATTTGTTGGAACTGATGATAAGGGCGAGCGTCAGGGCGGAGGAGGCGGCGGCGATCACGGCCAACGATGTGGTGGAGGAGTGCAAGACGATCTTCTTCGCCGGGAAGCATACGACGTCCAACCTGCTGACGTGGACGACCGTGCTGCTGGCCATGCATCCCCAGTGGCAGGAACAGGCACGTGAGGAGGTCCTGAGGGTGTGTGGAGCACGTGACACCCCTACTAAAGATGATCTTGCAAAGCTCAAAACGGTATGAGGGAAAAGCCTAACTGCTCATCTCTTTCTCACTTCCTTTGTCTATTTTTCCCTTCCCCCATGGTCCCCCCTTTTCATCTCTCTCCTCAAATCATTCATTTTTTATTTTTTTATTTTTTTTCAAAATACTTACGGCCAATCCCTCATTCCGTTTTTCGTGTATAATTTTCATATTTTATTTTATTTTATTTTGCTACTCAAAATTCCACCATCCGTCCTTTTTCCGAATTCAACATTTCATCCTAATCTATCAATTCTTGTTTTATTTTTTTTTTTAAAACTTGGCCACTAAAAATTGCACCATTCCCCCTTCCAATTCAACAATCCGTCTCAATCTGTCAAATTCTGGATCCGCACCTATGAAATATCTGCCTCGATAGTTGGTATTAGAAATTACACTTTAGCATGTGTTAGATGCGCAAAATAAGGGCACTTATCTTCTGAAAAATCCCCTTTAATCCTCCTCTATTATCGCAAGTGTTTCATTCCAATTCGCGTATACCAATAAAGTGAAATCCAACATCAAAACACTAATTAAAATAATTAAAAATAATAGTAATTGAAAAAAGATCTAATCTGTTTGATATCCAACCCATATGCAGCTGGGAATGATCCTGAACGAATCACTGAGACTGTACCCGCCAGCAGTAGCAATGATCAGACGGGCCAAGACGGATATGCAGTTGGGTGGGCTCCACATCCCCCGCGGAACGGAGTTCCTCATCCCAATCCTAGCCGTCCATCACGATCCGGCTCTCTGGTGCCACGAGCCCCACGAATTCAACCCGGCTCGCTTCGCCAAGGGAGTCGCTCACGCCGCTAAGCACCCCATGGCCTTCATGCCCTTCGGCTTGGGCGCGCGCCGCTGCGTCGGCCAGAACCTAGCCATCTTACAAGCCAAGCTCGCTATAGCCATGATCCTCCAGCGCCTCTCCTTCGAGCTCGCCCCTACTTACCAGCACGCGCCCTCCGTCTTGATGCTGCTCCACCCCCAGCACGGCGCGCCGATCGTCTTCAGGAAATTATAGAATTAATTAATTAAAAAAATGGTAGTATATTTGTATGAAATCTGCTTGGATTGGCGTTTTAGTCCCATATAAATTTTCCAACTAATTTAGGGGTTTTAGGGTTTAATTTAACATCTCTTGCATTTTCTAACTTAGGATGGTGAATCTCTAACCCTTTAAATGCTTGTTCTAGTTTGCTCCACCGAAAATCGATCATTTTTAGATAATTTTATCGGATATTATGATCGAGAAAAATATGTATTTTTTTTATGGTTCGTACCTCAAATATGTAAATTTTTGCTCTTGTCGATTATGAGTTTCTTCATTTATACTATGGTGTAATATGTTCAGCTACAATTATTTTCTTAACTATCGACACATTTGATATCTGCACAAAAAATAAATGCTAAATAAAAATAATAAATAAATCTGACTCATTTCTGTTTATTGTACCAAGTTGTCTTTGCTGTCAAGACTGTTCCTTGAAGCTAGAAATGAGATTATTGGATCTGCTCTTCTTTAATTTGTACAGTATATAGCATGAATAAAGAATATAATTACAGCTAAAAATACTATTGTATGTATAGCTTAGAATCACAGTTAAATATACTTCTTTGTTCTAATTGTTAATACACCACTTAAATTCTTAAATACGGGTGTGTTGAAATGTGATGAAAATAATAAAATCGATGCAAGAGCAAGAGTTAACTCTTCATCATAAAAACAAAATGATGGATCACACTTTATTGCTTCTTAATAGTGTGAATGCATTTATATATAATTTTGTTTATTTACAATGTCTGATATTTTCTTAATTATATTATTTTTTCGCATTAATTCAATTGTTGATTCATCCCAATTAGATGTTTGAACAAATAAATACACTAAATAAATTAATCTACACGAAATGTAGATTCCAAATTTACAATTCAACACCATGAATTTTCATAAGCTATGACACTATTTTACAGTACAAGATATGATCATATAAAAATTGTGCGCGAAATTAAAAAAAAAAAATACTATAATTAGAATATGATAAGAATGATTGATCATGTGCTACACACATGGCTGCTTGTAATGACGAAACACAACACAAGTTGGAATCAAATATAAACACGAAATCGAACTAAATTAGGAATTTTGCAATAGTAATGTGATAGTGTCGCTATAACATGCATTGACTTTGTGTGATTGGATTGGATTTATTGTTCTCATTTCATGCGGCATACTACCAACATGCAATAATAGAAGCTTAAGATTCAATAAATTTAAAATGACTTCACACCAGTTTCTGTTTTATTCTTTCATTTTTTGGACAGATCGTCACACTTAAAACAATATTCCAAGATTTTATTTTCCATAATGATTAAAATAAAAATAATACTGCCGATTTTTGTATGCAAATGATTGCCTTATTTACCGGAAAATGGAAACAAAGCCAGTCTGTCTAGAGTGTGGAGAGAGAGAAAGTTGGGGCATAAACTAATAAATAGTTATACAAAATATGAGAGAGAGAGAGAGTATAATTGGTACATACGCAAACAAAAGTTGGGGCATAAACTAATAAATAGTTACACAAAATATCCATTTCGTATCCCCTAAAACAATAGGGATTGGACCTAGAAATTTGCTTATAGGTAACGCGTGACAAAAACCAAAGGCGAATTAAAAAAATGGCCCAAATATTGGGCATTTTACCGAAGAAGGAATTATATTAAATAGAGCATTGAAACAACTAGTTAAACTTCGATAAAGTAATATTCGATAAAGTAATAATCTTGCTAAAATAATAATTTCTTCCGGTCCCAATATGGGTCAATATACTAAAATAATATTCGATAAAGTAATAACCTCATTAAATTAATATTTTTTCTCGGTCCCAAAGTTATTACTTTATCGAGGTTTAACTGTAGAGAGTTTATTAAATAAAAGCTATATTATACCTATATATACAAAATATATTTTCAAAATATAAAAAATAAAATAAAACATCGCATATTGCTTATACATATGTAAATAAATAAATAAGTGGACTTCACTACTTTATACATTAACACTCCACTTTACCCCTTACATTCATTTTCTTAAATTTAATAGAACATAAATAACGGGGTAGATGAAGTATATAATTCTATAAATTAAAAACAACTAATATAAAATAAGTTAAATAATAAAAACTCAATAGACGTGCAAAATAACAAACACTATAACATAACGATAAATTATGCTTTCATACAGCCAGCTCAATAACATTTCATACTAGTCAAACATTGAATTACTCCCTCCGTCCCAAAATTCTTGTCCAATTTGCTTTTTGCACGGTTTTTAATGAGAGTTGTTAGTTGTGTGTAGATTGATATAAAGTTGTGGGTCCCACAAAAAAGTTGTGTGTAATAATTTACTAAAAAAGGAAAGTGGACAAGAATTTTGGGACAACCCAAAATGGAATAGCGGACAAGAATTTTAGGACGGAGGGAATAAAAGACATACAATTAATGACAATGAAATATTTAATTCCTATAATTTGAGTGCCAAGACGGCGTACCTAATAGAAATGTCAAAATGAACCCCGTCCGATGGGCTAGCCGGGTATCCAATGTAAGTGTCGAGTTGGGTTAGAAAATTAGAGGCCCAATATCAATCCAGGCTTAAAAGGCCCGTCCAGATAGTCACCCCGCTATCGGGGCTTTGAGACTAAGTGGGTGTTTGCAAACACTTAAATTATTTAACTTATAGCTTAATTTAAGGAAAAATTATTTTTTTGTGTTTTCAAGAGCTTAAATTCGTAAAAATTCTCTACATTTAAGTCAAATAAGTTGAAGTTGGTTAAGTTGGTTTTTACCAACTTCTCCAACTTAATGGCATATTTGTAATTTCGGATAAGCTATGATTTGACATTTTACTTATAAATCACAAAATAGGCTACTACAGTATAAATTTTGCAAACACTATTTTTTCAACTTTTTCTTCTTTTAAGCAGTTTTTGCAAACACACCCCAAATTCTCTAATAAGCCACTTTTACCAATTTCTCCTTAATTTAAGCACTTAAAAAAAGTTTAAGCTATTGCAAACACCCCCTAAGAAACCCGGGTTTCCGGACTAAAAACCCGTCCATCTCTAAATACTCCCTCTTTCTCCCTATTACTGTCCCATTTGATTCGACACGGATAATAATAAACTTTATTTAAGTGTATATTTTATGAGTTTTAATTATATTAAGAAATGAACACAATTTTTGAAGAGTGGTTGGTAGAAGAAATGAGAATTTATCCAAATTTTTATAGGGCATAGTTGAGGCAATCGATTTTTTTTCTATTTTTTTCATATTGTATTTTAAGAAATAATCTTAAATTTCCAAAATGTTAAAAATAGGGATGACAATTTTGCGGGTCGGGGCCGGGTATCATTGGACCCGGACCCGCCCCGAGCCTTAAAAACTGGACCCGGACCCGCCCCGTGGACCCGCACGGGTCCAGAATTTAGGACCCGGCCCCGGACCCGTACGGGGCGGGTAGACCCGCCCCGGACCCGCAAATATTTTAGATATTAATAAATTTAAAATTATGTTCCCACAAGGATTCGAACCTAGGTCATCCGAAACTATACAAACACTCTTGACCACTAGACCAACAACTTATTTGTTAAATTTAGACAAACATAAAATATATATAATTTTAAACTGATATTTTATTAATTTTAATTTAAAACATAAATAAAAATATAGTAACTTTAATCAAATATAATGATTGTAGTAAGCATGACTAATATTTCATGTGAAAAATAAAAATAAAACACAAAAGCAAAATCATCTTTCAAATATATTTTGTAGCTTTTATTCATCATATTTCTTTAATTTTTTTAAATATACTTTCATATGTTAATTCTTATTAAAGTACTATTACACATCAACTATATAAAATGAAAATAACGATAAAAAGGCGAAAATAACGAAAATCATTTTTCAAATATATATTTTGTTTTTTTTATTCATCGTCTTTCTTTAACTTTTTCAAATATATTTTCATATAATATGATTCTTATCAATTGCTTATGATTCTTATCAATTGTTTGTGCATATGTTATAATTCTTATCAATTTATAACTGAAGTTCATAAATAATAAGATAAGAGTATAATTTTTCACCTGTATCAATAATTTTCTTACATGAACAAATATAAATTTTGTTGCTTTTGTTCATCATCTTTCTTTAATTTTTCAAACGTGCTTTCAAATCTTATGATTCTTACGAACTTATGAATTGCCTATGCATATGTTATGATTCCAAACTCCAATTGTTCATTAGTCATGAAAAAAATTCGATTGTGAACTTGTAATTGTTCATTAATACTTATTTGTAACACAAAAAACGTTAATTTCATTTTCGAAATACATGTTCATGATTACAATTTTGAATATAAAATACTGAAATCTAGAAAGTTAATATTAATAATATTTATATTTTTTAAGCTAATTTTTTGTTAGATGTATTTTCACTTGTTATAAAAAGTTTTAATTGTATTTGTTCATTTACATGATTGTATTTACACATATAATCCATTTCAATTAAAGAATAGAAATAAAAAATTGCGTTTTAAACATATATATTTTAAAAATACTTATTTTATGATATAGAAAATGTCAATTTTATTTTCAAAATACATACTCGTGAGTCGTGATTACAATTTTGAATGTAGTATATTGAAGTTTAGAAAAGTAAATATTTAAATATTATAAGCTAATTATGTTCGATGTATTAATTTAGTATATTAAATTTTTATATATTAATATCACTATATATGTGGAAGAATAATGAATGTGTGTATTAGCTCAACTGGAAAGTCTGGAATAAGTTCATGTACAAAAGCTATTGTTGTGGGTTCGAATCCCGCTAACAGCATTTTTATTGCAGGACGGGTCCGAGGCGGGTCCTGCGCGGGGCGGGTCTAAACGGTTCGGTTCTACATGGGGCGGGGCGGGTCCACTGTGGGAACCGAAACCGCCCCGGACCCGGCACGGGTCGGGTCCGGAACCGCCCCGTCCTCGTACGGGGCGGGATTACCCGCCCCATCGCGTGCGGGTCCAGGGCGGGTCCAACGGTTCGGGGTCTTTTTGCCATCCCTAGTTAAAAATCATAAATTTCCGAATAGGGAGTGGAACGAAAATCGTGTGAGAGAGAGGTTTTTGGAGAGAGAGAGTATGATAATGTGGGGATGAGTATTAAGTAGGAGGGACTCATTTCATTTTTTGTTTAAGAGTAGTTTTTGCTATTTTAGGAAAGATGACACTAATAGCGGGACAACCCAATTAGGAAAATATGATCGTAATAGAGGGACAAAGGGAGTATATTACTATCTCCATCCCATTATTTTTGGCTCACTTTTCCGATTGATATATCTCACTAATATTGACCATTTTCTGAATTTGTCAAATAATTATCATCATCTATTCTACAGTATCATCTTATCTATCCTACTTTATCATCTTGTCTCTCTTAGTTTATCAACTACACTCATTTATCTTCTCTATCCTACTTTATCATCATCAATCTCTCATACTTTATCATTTACTGTTGGTCCGGAGACGATAGTCAGGTGTAGATGGGGGGGGGTGAATACACCTGAGCACAGTTTCTTTTCTCAAACGCGAAGGACAGCTGAGCTGTAGGTTGCAACTGATGAACAATGCCAAATAGTAACCTTCGATCGCGGGTCAGAACTGTGCCAACTGAGCTCTCCTACTGACTTTTGTCAGTACTTGAAACTCAGTCGGAGACGTCGTGCGGATAAGAGTGTGGGGCCCGGAGATTCGTCTCAGTTTGAAAATGTGATTTCGTAAGTTAAATTATTTTGGCTAGTGCGCTTTGAAAATTACATTTTATGCAGAATATGATTTTGTGATCAGTTGTAAGCTATGCAGTAAAACCGTAAATAACACAAGCAATTTTTAACGTGGTTTGGATACGCAAGATCCTACGTCCACGGTCCTGCTGAACATGAGGTCTTGTTGATTTATCTGAGCAAGCCTCAGCAAGGAATCTCGCAGACCGGACGCACCCTTCTAAGTTATAGTCCTTAGCGACTTTACAAATCAAACCGAGGTTTGAAGGGGAGGGGATAATCTCCAACTAGGAAGGAGTTCTTACAGTAAGAACAATCACTAAAAGTGAACTCCTTCGAATTTCTAAGCTATAGATATGGCAATGAGCTTAGCTAGAGAAGAGGGATCTAAAGAACTCTAGAGAGAAGAACTAATGATATTCTATTAGGCAAGTTCTTCGCTGGATTGATCTTGAATGCGCTAGAGTTGCTTGAAAGCTTTGAGCGTTTTCCCTTGGTATCCCGTGCGTGAAGCTCGGATTTTCTTCTCTATTTATAGTCGTGAAACAGGCATATGTCTGTTGGAGACGACGATGCCACGTGTCACAACCTTCCAAAGAAAACGGCCATAAATTCGAATTGTTGCAGCAGAGTTGTTGATACTGTACATGAGAGCAGCTTTAGTTGGTCAGAGCAGATATCGCGTTGACGGCTTCTCATTGGTCGAGGTTTGTGGTAGGTGAGATTGTGTCAGACATCGGAGTTGACTCTCCCTAATCTTCTCGTATGGTCTTCTGCTGACTTTCGAAAAGACTTTAACAGCTGGGTCGTTTCCTGTTGGTCCCGAGTGTACGGTCAGGTGTAGAGGGGGGGGGGGTGAATACACCTGATTCGATTTCTCAACTTTCGAACACGAACAGTCCTATTCAGGAAGGTGCCGATCGAACTAGTTCAGCGCAGACTGCATACTGTTCGAATCGTGTTAAAGGCTAGAAAAGTATCGACTCACCGAGATCCGCTAACCGACTAGGTCGAATTCGTATCTACAGTAAGAGTTCGGTGTGCGGAATAGTGTAGGCCCAAATCGGTTTTTGTGAGAAAACGTTGTCTCGTTCCGTAGATATAGAACTCGGTATGAATGGTAAAATCAATGCAACAGCTTAAGAAAGCAAGAAGAGACGAGGATTTTTAAAGTGGTTCGGATATCGCTCAAATCCTACGTCCACTGTCCCGAATGATCGGGAGGCTATTTATTATCCCGAGTTAGTCTCGGCCGCCTTGCACACCTGGGCAAAGCCGCGTCTTGGTTTTTATATCGATCCAAGTCTCGCTTACAACACTATCAAACTTAAAGTGTTTGACAAACTTCTCCAACAGTGAAGGAGTCCTTATACAATAAGGATTGGGTTCAGATGTGAACTCCTTCGTCTAAGCTATAGATAAGAACGGTTGAGCTTAGGGTTAGAGGGATAGGGAATATGAAAGAGTAGCTTCTAGATCGACGAACAGCTCAAGGTAAGCTATAAGTTCGTGTAACGTCGATTGGATACTAGAGGCTTTATATGTTGGTTTAGCTTGATTCCCTATGAGCTAGAATGTAGTCTTTCGCCGGAGAATGTTCTTCGAGTTTTTTGCTAAGACGTAGTTCTTTGGGTTCTTTGCTCGTTGAATGCTTTCTTGATTTTTGCTCTAGATACGTGCATTCCGTGTATTCTTCTTGAATAATCCCTCTATTTATAGAGCAGAGATTGAAATAGATCCGTTGGAGACGATCTTCTTCTCTCTCTCTCTTTTTGGTAGCAAACGGCTCTTTTGGTGTAGGCAACAGTGCCTTTTCCTCCTTTTCCGGAAAGTGTTGACTTGCAGCTTTAGCAGGTGAGAAGACACGTGTATGCTTGTCATTCGTTGAGGTGGATGTAGTGGTTGAGACAAAGACAAACTTCGAGATAGATCGAAGCCGACTTCTCTCTTCCTCGTACATGACTCGGCGATTGTCTTTCAAAAGATTCCCGACAGCCCCGAAGACTATCCGCCGTTCTTGAGTCCGACCTCGTATTCGGTAGATAGACTCGCCGAAGATAAGTCTATCGATGATCGGCTCGAGTCCAAGTGAACTACTCCCGCCGAGTTTAGTTCGATCGACTCTCTCGTACATCGCTCCCGCCGAGTCCAAGATCACCGAGTCTTTCAAGATATCGCTCCTACCGAGTCCAAGATCACCGAGTCTTCTCGACCGGTGCCGAGGCAAATAAGCTACCGAGCGCCTTGACCGGAGCAGAGTGTCTACCGAGTCCGAAACCTCGGAGACAAATACAAATACAAAGGAATGGTTCACCAATCGGATAGGGTTTTGGGATCTTCAAATCTTTTCAATAGTTCGTAGCACGAGGCTACCGAGCGTGATCCAAGATAGAAGATAAGTCATTTCCCATAAGTATGATCATGCTCGAGGATTCAATCATCACCCAACAATTTCCCCCTATTTGATGATGCCAAAACCTATCATCTATGTCCTATCAACTATGCTAAACACTAACTTACTCGGAGAACGAGCTCCTTACAAATATTACAAGTAGAATCGGTGGAGTTGTCCGGTAAGTGCTAGACTACCGAGGGAGACAAAGGCGTAACAATTTTCCCTTTTACAATAATTTCCCTTTAAAAAAATACAACAATTTTCTCTTAAGAGAAATAATAACTCTTCGAAAGTCTAGTCTATCGGAGATCTAACCGAGCAAAAACCGACAAGTAAATAATCAACGTGTGTGTCGGGAATCACTTCGGTGATTCGAGTGTTAAAGCATAAAGCAAACACGGCTATTTAGACAACAAGTAGTTGTCGAGCCAAAAGAAGATTTGTATATATATAATACACGCTTCAAGACATTACAAATCTTGCTAAGCTAAAAGAAGAACTAAGAGGGAGAACCCTTAAACCGCTCGAATCCTATTCATGAAACCTTGGGATTTATCTTCGGGCAGTGGAACTCCTTACATTCTCGAACGTGTTCTTCCTCGCCCTCGATATTCGGCGAAGTCTCGCCGGATCATCTTGTTCTAGTCCTCTGTTCAACGCAAAGATTCTTCACTTCTTGTTCAATCATTCCGAGATGTACCGAGTCGTCTTGTCTTCCGGGTGGAGGAATGATCCTTGCTTCGAGAACTCGACTACTACCCCTTCGCCATCGCTTCCGCGCATATATGGGTAAAGATCGTGTTCGGAATGGTCATCCACTCGACATAGGCATCGCCCCTTAGACATTTCGAGCCGAATCGCCGTAAATAATTTCTCTTGATAAACTCTATCTTGGCCGATTCCCATCTCTCGATTGAACCGAATAGGCATCCATTCGTCCGATCTTGGCCATCTATGTGTTTTCGGATCGTTTGGCTTCTTGAACCTTCTCGTATCGATAAGGAATGTCGCCTTTCGAAGGAATTCTCGACCGGCCTCTTGTTCGCACGTTTCCCGAGTGCCTCAAGGTCCGCCAAATGTATCCTCCGTCTGGCGGCCTCTATCCGTCTAGCTTCCTCTCCTCTCGTAGAGATATCTATCCATCTCGAGCAAATATGTCTTCAATTTCGCATCCCGCTCTTGAGGCTTCGAGGAGCTTGTTCCGATTCGACCAGGGGTACTAGATCTAGATTTGGATGTACCCCGCCTTTCGGCATTCTTCTCTCGTCGCTCCTTTTCTTTTTCTCTCGTCCTCTTCATCTCGTTATGATGAGCTTTCTCGGAGGCGATCTAGCGGTTCTCTTTCCTCCCTCGGGTGGGGCTTTAGTCTTTCCTTTGGCGAGGCTTAGACTTTGGCTTGTTAGCCGCTTCGGCCTCTCGCAATCTCTCCCGCCGCCTTCTCATCCGCAGCCTATTTGGGCTTCCTCCTCGCCAGATATGTATCTTAATCTCTTTCTTGGAGGGGTTGGAATGTTAAGCTTTTGTTTGCCCTTGCCTTCTTGAACCGGTGGTGGAAGAGGAGCCTCTTCTTCTTCGAGTCCTCCACCGCTCTGTTCAAAGCATACTCAAGCAACCTCCTTAATGATATCTTTGGGAGTTTGGGTTGCTCGAGTAGTCCGCCGGGGTCCTGAGCCACTTGGGCCGGTTTCGCTTGTGCTCGCAGCCGAAACACCCCGGGCCTCACCCCTTCGAGACCGAGTCTAGGATGACTTCAGCTGTAGCTTCCCCCTTAGACTTTGGACTTTTGGTGAGGGTCGCCTTCCCAAGTACTCTTCTTTCCTTCCCTTTTTCCTTCACTTTCCCCCTTTTTGGCATCATCACCGATCACCGGGGTAGGGACTAGGACCGACTTCTTCGGACTTTTGTAGGAGGTTGACACTCATCGAGACGATCGTGGAGCTTAGTCGAGCCTCATGCAACTCGTTCCTCTCCATGGTAAGGTTTTCCTTGTACCGCTTGTGAGAGAGGTCACTGCTTCCCTTGAAGTCTTTCAGCCTTTTCGGTGATCGTGTCTTCCAAGGCCGGTTGGATATTCTCAAGTCTCTCGTTCGGTGGCCTCGGATTGTTCGGTGATAGCGTCGGTATGAGCCAATTTAGAAGCCAAAAATTCATCAAGTAGCTTGGCTTGGCTCTCCCGAAAGATCTTTAGCCGAGCTTCGAATTTGACTTGCCGCCGAGCCAACGCTTCGAAATAAGCGCGGAAACATCGTGGGCGGCCGATGAAGAGACGTAAGACTTCGCCCACGAAGTTCTTTAGATGTGGCTTGAGCGATGCCGCTTCCATGTCCTATGGATAGCCTTCGCAAGATCTCGATTTTTGATCCCTTGGGCGTTAAGGCTTTTGCCATCGATCGAGATCTCTTTGCGGGCCGGGCCGGGCGCCGCCTCGAAGGTCGACCGCAGCAAGAGCCGAGCGGGCTCGCCGAGGACGAAGCACCGGCCTTGGACTTCTCGGTGACCAAGGATACCGAGTGGTGGAGCAAGTTCCAAGATGGGTATCCTTGTCCCGTGGATGTCCCTCATCGGGCTTTCCGTGGCTCGAATCATGGGCGGGTCGTCATGGTCGACCCATCTCGAGGGTGCTTGGGCCGGAGGCGTGCTTGCCGATCATGAATCATGGCCGCATTGCAGCCCTCGGATTGTCCATTGAGCCGAGGTCTTCGTGCTCACGAATAGCCTATCTCCTCTCTCGTTTCAATTCCTCTTCATGCAGCCGCCGACAGGAGTAGTGTAGGACAAGGCGCCGTAGACGAGGCCACTCCCGATGTCGCAAGCAACATGTGGAGCCTTGTTTGTTTTGGCGATGAGCAACAAGTCTCGAGTAGTCAGCAAGCTCCGGAACTAGTTGTAGAATTTCTCGGGATGCTCTCGGATATAATCACCGAAGCTTCCATCCCGATTGATTCACCTTCGGATGCGTCTCGCACTCCAAGTCTATGTGTGAAGTCTCGCTCTTCGGTTGGAGGGACCGAGCCGAGTGGAGGGACGTAAAGGGGGGCCGTCTAGGCGCCGAATATCTGCGCTCCGAGCTTCGAAGCATCCCCTTGGTTCCTTTCAGGTGGAAACAATCTTTTCCACCGACCGAGTCTTCTCGGAAGACTCGGACTCATCAACCACTGCATGGGCCGAGTAGTCTTCTCGGGAGCCTCGTTCGGCAGGCACTTGTGGAACCTCCTCGCAGGGCCGGCACCTCGCCGGCTTTCTTCATTTTCTTTGCCGGTGCCTTAGGAGTTTTAGTGGGAGGGGTTCTTTTCTTTATAGGCGTAGCCTCGCCGAGACTTTGATTTCGGAGAGACCGCCGAGGGTCCCGACCCTATCCGCCGAAGCGGCCGTCTTGTTGTGAAATCGACCTTCTTCACATTGAAGTACTCCTTGTCACCGTAGGTGATAGGCTCGGATCCACATAAATCTTCGATCATGATGGACAGTTTGAGTCCATACGACAATTTGCCCTTTGCGCTCAAGCATGTTCGATGCTTTGTCGAACTTAGCGGCTGAGCCATGAATTCTCGGAGAAAGAACTCCGTCCAATTTATCCGGGCTCGGCCGTATATGGCCATCATCATCCGAATCTTAGGCCTCGACACCCGGTCAAACGACCCCGCTTGGCTTGTCGCAGGCCGTGTCACTATATAGGCAAGTGCCCCGAATCGAGGCAACATGTCGTTCTTCGAAAAGCGACTACGAATGTAGTGGGCTTTCCACGTAAGACGGTAAGATATTCATCAACTCGGTCGTCTCTGTACCCGATCGAACTTATCCCTTCGGAGGGTAGATCAAAACTCCGCTTCAAGGCATCCTTGATGGACATCCGCTTCACTCCGTAGTGGCGTGTTGGATAGAATGTGCAACGAATCTCGCCATTATATCTCCGCATTACGTGTCCGAATTCAAGTACAGCCGCAACCTTTGTCTCGGGAGGAAGAACGAAGGCCTCCTAGACAGAAATTTCTCCCACCCGACTCGCGCAGAGCCGAGAATACATCGTCCATGTACTCCGGATCGCATGAATAGAAGTCCATGGTGGGTTCACACCATACGCGATCCTTCTCCAAAATGTTCTCGCATATCCGCTGGAGATATCATAGAGATATTGGTTTCCGCCATTGTACTGTGACAAGAAATGAGTCAGATACTATTTTTGGATAGAACAGTCTTTGTCGTGCAATGCGATATCGAAACATATAACAAATATATTAGCAGATATAAGCATACCAATGGATAAAATTCGAGATAAGATAGAGTGAAAATTGCAAGTAAGGATTGCGAATGCGGATCTCGGATTTTTCGGAATTTGAGAGTTATGAAGTATGCTAATGGCGGTTCAAGGATATGATCGAATATATATATCAAACTATGAAGGTGAACGGTTTTCGATCGAAGGCTGAATGTAAACTTGCTTTATGATATGGACGGTTAAGATTAGAAGTTAAAAAATAGGCAATGATCACGTAAGACGCCTAAGTCAAAGCCGGTTGTAAAATAGCCTAAGTAGTAATCGTGAAAAGACATGCATTAAATGCGTGCGAGTTCAAAGCAAGCTTATGTATGGAATGTCGTGCATTAAATGTGAGTCGTTAATAATAAAGACAAACCAAAAGATATTAATGTCATGCTGAATCTTTGCCATAAATGCAAAGTACCGTAGTATTAAATTACTACCGAGTAGAGATACGCAAACCCGTCACCGAACATAGTAGTCACTGATACCTCGTGTAGATGGTTTTTCGAATCTCTATGTATCGAACTTACTCGCATCGAGAGTGATCATTCCCCCCTCACCGGAATGTTCCTCTCCCGAAACCTTATTACCGACTAGGGTCGGTAGGGTCCAAGCAGACCTAGCTCTACCGAAAGTTCTCTCGAATACGGATTCGCCTAGAGGCTTAGTCGAGTATATCGGCCCTTTGCTTGTCAAGATAGATCTTTTCCATTCTCGATATCCTTTTTTTTCGACATGGTCACGAATGAAGTGATGTTCCGATGTCCACGTGCTTGCATCTTGTGTGAAGAACGAGGATTTCGAGTGATTGCAATAGCACCGGTACTGCCGCAGTAAAATCGGCACTTCATTCTCGAATGACGTCATAGTCTCTCGACCGTTGTCTCGACCAAAGGATCTCGGGCGCAACAACTTCCAAAGAGCCATGTATTCGGCTTCGGTAGTCGACGTGGCCACCGAGTGCTTTGTTTCTTTGAAAACCATGAGATCGCCTTGCCGCCAAGGAACCGACATGTTCCTCGAACTTGATTTTCTGGTCGATTCTACATCCCGCATAGTCGGCATCGGAATAACCAGTTAGTTCAATATTATCATCAGTGGATACCACAAACCCATGTCAGGTGTTCCTCGTAGATAGCGGAGAATCTTCTTTGCCGAGTCCATATGACTCGCTTGGGATTCGCCCGAAATCGAGCACGCACACCTACAAAGATAAGTTATGTCGGGACGAGTAGTCGTTAGATATAATAAAGAACCAATTATAGCACGGTATTCAGTTTGGTCTATCGATACTCCCTCTTTATCAAGATCTATCTTCATATTCGTGTTCATAGGGATCTTGATTGATTTGCCGGATGTGCGGCCGAATCTTTTGATGAGGTCTCGAGTGTATTTGCCTTGGTTGATGAACGTTCCCTTTTCGGATTGCTTGACTTGAAAACCAAGGAAGTAGTTCATTTCTCCCATCATTGACATCTCGAACTTATCCTTCATCATCTTTTCAAATTGCCGACACATGATGACATTCTTCGAACCGAAGATAATGTCATCCACGTAGATCCGCACAAGTAATAAGTCTTCTTCCGGCCGAATGCCGAATAGAGTGCGATCCATCGTGCCTTTCGAAAACCTTTCGAAGAAGAAACTCGGACAGGGGTATCGTACCAAGCCCCGGGTGCATGTTTTAACCCGTACGAGCTTTTCCGAGTCTATATACTTGATGTCCCCGCCGAAAGCCGGGCGGTTGTTCCACATAGACTTCTTCTTTCAAAGACGCCATTTAGGAATGCAGACTTCACATCCATTTGATAAACTCGAATCTTTGATGTGTTGCGTAGGCTAGGAATAGTCTAATTGCCTCCAATCTTGCAACCGGAGCGAAGGTTTCATCGAAATCTATTCCTTCGACTTGACAAGTAGCCTTTAGCCACGAGCCTTGCTTTGTTCCCGACTATAACGTTGTTTTCATCTCGCTTGTTTTTGAAGACCCATTTGGTTCCAATGACATGTTGATGCGAGGGGTCTCGTCTACAAGCTCCCATACTTCGTTTCTCGTGAACCGATTCAGCTCTTCCCGCATAGCAATAATCCGGCCAAGATCTTTAAGTGCATCCTCAATATTCTCGAGGTTCTTCGAGAGACAAGAAGCGAGGAAAATAATGTGCTTTCTCCTTGACAGAATCTGGATCTTGTCTTGACATGTGCTGAAGGATCTCCAATTATAAGATCGCAGCGGTGTGAGCATCTAGCCACGATCTACGATGTTTTAACTCTTCATCCGAAATTTGTTCAATACGGATAGTAGGTGAGTTAGGCATTTCGGTTGTACTATTCTCGAGATTGAAGTAGTTCAAGAACAAGAGTATGATCTACCGAGTCACCGTGTTCGGGGGCATTCGGCTCGAGGAACATTACTAGACGTTCCCCCCCGAGTTGTTATTCTCGGTAGTGGTCTCGCATTTCTACAGCTTCCTCATTGACTGAGTTACCCGGGATTGATTCCGTTCGGGAGAATCAATCGCTCGCCTACTTGCTCACCTGGTTGAGATTCGATAGATTTGTCTTCGATTTCTTCGTCCGAATCATCATCCCAACATAGCTGGATCTTTTCGATTTGTCTTTTAAGCTTAGATCCCGTAGCCGCTATCGATGTCCTCGGATTCGGAATTTGAGTTATTGCTCCTGTCTTCGCAGCAAACTCGTTAAAGACAACATGAGGGCTTTCCTCTACGCAAAGAGTCCGATAGTTGAATACTCTGAAAGCTTTGCTGACCTGAGAGTATCCTAAGAATACTCCCTGATCTGACTTGCTATCAAAAGTCTTCAGCTGATCTTTCCCATTATTGTGGATAAAGCATGAACAACCAAAAATATGGAAATAAGATAGAGAAGGCTTCCTGCCGTTCCATAGTTCATATGGTGTCCGCTTATGCTGCTTTGTCAGTAGAGATCTATTCTGAGTATAACATGCAGTATCAGTAGCTTCTGCCCAGAATTTGGTTGGGAGTCCTGAGTCTGCGAGTAGAGTCCTAGCTGCCTCTTTTAGAGTTCTGTTCTTTCGTTCAGCAACTCCATTCTGCTGAGGTGTGCGTGCAGCTGAAGTCTCATGCTCTATTCCTTCGCTGCGGGAACTCCTTTACCATGGAATTAAGGAACTCGGTTCCTGCTCGAATGTATTTTTCTCGATCTTGGTGTTCTTCTCGACACCGAGCCTTTTCGTAAGCGTTGGTAACTCGTTTTGACGTCGGACTTGTTGGCAAAGAATATGACCCATGTGTAGCGCGAGTAGTCATCTATGACCACTAATGCATATTTTTCGCCTCCGATCGTCACCGGGGAGACTGGACCGAACAAATCCATATGTAGCGGTGAAGGATTCCATCCGTGGAAGGCGATGGAACTGGAGGATTTTGATTCCTTGTTTGCTTTCCCTTCAGACATGCTTCACACTGAGTGTCTTTGCTGAATACTTCATTCGGCAGTCCCCTTGCTAGAGTGTTTCTTGCAAGCTTGTTGAGCGTTTTAAAGTTGAGATGGCTGAGTCTTCTGTGCCATAGCCACCCCGTGCGGTTGTCATTCTTCACCAGTAAGCAAGCTTCAGGTTCAGCTGAGTTCCGATCGGCCCACATATATGTTCTTTCGCGCGAACCCGATAACACCTTGTTTTCCCCGTGGATTTATCAATAACATCACGTAAAACCGGCGTCAAAAATCACTCTATTTGAGTTATCACAAAATTGACTAACAGAGAGAAGATTATGCTGAAGTCCTTCAACATATGATACTCTTGGAACTTTGGCGTTCCTATGCTTGGAGTGTGCCGTATCCTCTCGTGTAGCCTTTGGCATTATCTCCAACTCAATTCTGGGTCCTTCTTCAGTGATATAATTCTTCAGCAGACTCCTTTGGTATGTCATGTGTCTTGAGCATCCGCTGTCCATATACCATGGGTCTTTACGCACCCGCAAAACGTAATTATATTCGGGTACCCTTTATTTTTGATTTTGGGTCCTTAGATGTTAGTTTTCATAACCCAAATCTGTCTAACAACCCCGGTGGTTTCGGACATTTTCTTTCCACTAGAGTCAACATATCGACCACCGGATCGGGTCAAAGGTGACTTCGAGGCTTCGAGGTTCGGGAGTCCCGATCTTCTCGAGTTGGTGGACTCGCCGACCTTAGCCTTCTCGTGTGGCTTTCCTTTTCTTCGACATTTGGAGCCTCTTCGACTATAGGTTCATAATAGTATGACCCATACCGATTTGGATGTGTCGGCTTTGGAGGTCCATACCGATCCGCCAATTTTAATTTCTTGGTTCCCCCCTTGACCGTGTCTTGGGGTTTCTTGGCACCGATCTTCTTGTCGGAATGCCGACGTGTGGGATGAGGTGCTTTCATCTTCTATTTGTTCTTTGCTAGGGGGTTCAGTATATTTGCGGTCATAGTCTCCCCTCGAACAAATCTATCGCAAGCCGTACTTCCGAGTGTATGGGGGCGTATGTGGAAGCTCCCCGGCTGAATCCAAGTCCTTCCTTGCGGTGCTTTGACTTATTGCATGCTAGCATAGCCTCTAATTTCTTTTCAAGCACCCATGTACCTCTCGGTCATCAAGCTCCTCCGCACATCATCACTCTTCTTCGGTGTGTCGTGCTTGGTCCGAAGTCCCGACATTTCTTGCTTCGAGCAGACTTAGTTCAATATCTTTCGAGTCAAGTCATTGGTCAAAACCGAAATCCGATCTTCTTGATGCCGAGACTTGGCCATCGGAGAGTTTATTTCCTCCCCGAGTCTCAACACAAGTCCTTCGGCCTCGCAGCAACCCGACTCTCCCGAGAAAGTCTCCGATTCTCTACTTTCGTGGTATCCAACTCCCGAAGCGTCTTGCCGAGCCTGAGACTCATCTCGAATTTGTTCGTCGAGCAGTTCTTCGTATGCGGTTGCGACGTCCATATTCTCATCCGCACCTGAATTAGTGTCGTGTGTGCAGTGTGAAGAGGAGTTAAGTGGTTCATGAGAATTTACCTCATCCTCTTCGCCCGCCATCATGCACTTTTCACCGATTCATCCGCTTCATGCTCTAAGGCCATGAAAGCCGCTTCATCGTCGGATGAATCCATAAAGGAGTCGATCTCTTCGAGTCGTCCGAGATTTCGCCGACTATGTAGGATTGTCTCTTCGGGCGAATTTCTCTCTCCTTGCTTTGCGTCTTTGCGCGCGTTCAAGACTATCGAGCTCGGGACAATCATACCGATAATGTCCCGGCTTCTTGCGGTTGTAACAAGCAATGACTCTTTCTTCTTTGCTTTCGCTATTATTTGATGGTTCTCGAGTCATCTTTCTTTCGCATTCGGAAGATTGTGAGTCGGGAGTGTGTTTCGACATATAATTTGACTTACCTTTCGTTTCCCGATAGGCTTTAGTCACTTTTTCGCGTCGCTCCTTCTCCTTCGATACTTTACGAGCAAGTGCATACTTCGAGCGAGGCTTCCTTCTTGTAGATCATTGAGTGAAGGTTCGGCCTTACTCGTCGTTTTGCTCGTTCTTTGGAGATGCTTTGTGGCCGACCGATGCTTTGAAAGCATGGTCGATTTTTGTGTCGCCTTGACTCTGCTTTCTTTGAGGTCCGTCGAACTCAAACTCCTCCGCCTATAATTCCGAAAAGATATGGTCGGGAGACACAACATCTAAGTCGAATGTCGCAATAGAGTGGCAAAAGGTGTCCAGGTGTCCGTCCAGCGGTGCCCTCGGAATCTTCGATTCATCTCTCGGTTCTGCCGAATGTCTTTCCCGACCCATTGATAGAGTTCATCGATTGGTAACTCGACGTTCGGATCTTCGATTTTGTCACCGTGCATGAGAGACAAGCTTTCCGGCTTTTGGAGTTCCAGGCGCTAATTTGTTGGCTTTAATCTTCTCGAGTCCCTCGACTCGCAGCGCAAGAGCGTCCCGCAGTTCTTTAGCAGTCTTGCATTCCCGAACCCCGCCAAGATAAGAATCACTAAGGGTGGTTAGTATAGCATTTCGGCGACTCGATCTAGATTGTGAAGCTTCTTCTCTTCTCGGGAGTGAAGAGACTTCGTCTTTGGGGATCTTCTTCCCGGCCACCATTCCTCCTCCTTGAGCTTGGTCCCGAGTCACGACACTATCAATCATAGGAACGATAGGTCCATCTTCAAGCACTTCGGTCATACTATCATGGAGGGATGTCGGATGTGCTTCCATTCCGACTCGCCATACTCCATAATTTTCCACCGAGAACATGGGTACCATCCTTATACCCGACATATCGGCCATGAAAAAAAAAATATAGATATGAATGTAGAGTGATATGCAAGTGAAAATGTTTTCCCTCGGATCCGTTCGAATAGACCAGTCTCAAAGATAACAAGAGTCAAAGAACTCCCCGCTTCCGATACCAATTGTTGGTCCCGAGTGTACGGTCGGGTGTAGAGGGGGGGGGTGAATACACCCGATTCGATTTCTCAACTTTCGAACACGAACAGTCCTATTCGGAGAAGGTGCCGCATCGAACTAGTTCGGAACCGGACTGCATACTGTTTCGAATCGTGTTAAAGGCTAGAAAAGTATCGACTCAACCGAGATCTCGCTAACCGACTAGGTCGAATTCGGTATCTACGTAAGAGTTCGGTGTGCGGAATAGTGTAGGCCCAAATCGGTTTTTGTGAGAAAACGTTGTCTCGGTTCCAGTAGATATAGAACTCGGTATGAATGGTAAAATCAATGCAACAGCTTAAGAAAGCAAGAAGAGACGAGGATTTTTAAAGTGGTTCGGATATCGCTCAAATCCTACGTCCACTGTCCCGAATGATCGGGAGGCTATTTATTATCCCGAAGTTAGTCTCGATCGGCTTGCACACTCGGGCAAAGCCGCGTCTTGGTTTTTATATCGATCCAAGTCTCGCTTACAACACTATCAAACTTAAAGTGTTTGACAAACTTCTCCAACAGTGAAGGAGTCCTTATACAATAAGGATTGGGTTCGAGATGTGAACTCCTTCGTCTAAGCTATAGATAAGAACGGTTGAGCTTAGGGTTAGAGGGATAGGGAATATGAAAGAGTAGCTTCTAGATCGACGAACAGTGAAGGTAAGCTATAAGTTCGTGTAACGTCGATTGGATACTAGAGGCTTTATATGTTGGTTTAGCTTGATTCCCTATGAGCTAGAATGTAGTCTTTCGACGGAGAATGTTCTTCGAGTTTTTTGCTAAGACGTAGTTCTTTGGGTTCTTTGCTCGTTGAATGCTTTCTTGATTTTTGCTCTAGATACGTGCATTCCGTGTATTCTTCTTGAATAATCCCTCTATTTATAGAGCGAGAGATTGAAATAGATCCGTTGGAGACGATCTTCTTCTCTCTCTCTCTCTTTTTGGTAGCAAACGGCTCTTTTGGTGTAGGCAACGAGTGCCTTTTCCTCCTTTTCCGGAAAGTGTTGACTTGCGGCTTTAGCGGTGAGAAGACACGTGTATGCTTGTCATTCGTTGAGGTGGATGTAGTGGTTGAGACAAAGACAAACTTCGAGATAGATCGAAGCCGACTTCTCTCTTCCTCGATACATGACCGCCGATTGTCTTTCAAAAGATTCTCGACACCCCGAAGACTATCCGCCGTTGCCGAGTCGACCTCGTATTCGGTAGATAGACCGCCTGAAGATAAGTCTATCGATGATCGGCTACGAGTCCAGTGAACTACTCCCGCCGAGTTTAGTTCGATCGACTCTCTCGACATCTTGCTCCCGCCGAGTCCAAGATCATCCGAGTCTTTCAAGATATCTGCTCCTACCGAGTCCAAGTATCACCGAGTCTTCACACTCGGTGCTTGAGGCAAATAAGCTACTGAGCGCCTTGACCAGAGCAGAGTGTCTACTGAGTCTGAAACCTCAGAGACAAATACAAATACAAAGGAATGGTTCACCAATCAGATAGGGTTTTGGGATCTTCAAATCTTTTCAATAGTTCAGAGCACGAGGCTACTGAGCGTGATCCAGTATAGAAGATAAGTCATTTCCCATAAGTATGATCATGCTGAGGATTGAATCATCACCCAACATTTCCTGTCAGATACAGTAGACTTGAAACAATCTCTGTCTTCTTCGTCTGAGTCGGCTGACAAGAGATATTCTCTTGAGTGTGGTCAGCTGATGACTGCGAAGGTACTGAGCTTGCATAGAGTTCTTCTGCTGATGTCTGTCAGTTGATGAGATGTCTTCTACTGAGGCGAAGATCAGCTGATGACTCAAGAACGCAGGCTCTTACACTGATGACGTGGGGTTCTGGAAAGTAACTTCGACAGAAGATCAATCCAACATTTTACCCCGTACATGACATAGACACAAGGATAAACAAAACAAAAACAGTCTAGCCTATACATCAGCTAATCCTATTGACACCACACTACTGATATCAGCTGGGTTTTGAGATCTTCAATTCCATAGTGCTACTACGATTTCCCCCAATATTATTTTAACCCACTAACTGCTGAATATCATCTACTGACTCATAACCCAACATTTACTCTTTTAATTTTCTTGACGAAAAAAAGTGAGTCAAAAATAGTGAGACGAAAGTAATACTCCCTCCGTCCCTATTTTATATGTCCATTTGTTTTTTCACATAGATTAAGAAAAAGTTTAATGATATGAAAGTTAGATAAGTGTTAGTATTGGAATTTGGGTAAATTAAAGTAAATTACTAAAAAGTTAATGTCATAATTGTGTTTGCTATTATAAAAATTGGATAAAATAGTCTTTTTCTATATAATCATATTAATTAGATCTATTAAAGTTGGTGAAAGATTTAGTTAGATATAAAAAATTGCTAATAGACATATAGATTTGGGACAAATGAAAAAGGAAAGTAGGCATATATATTTGGGATGGAAGGAGTATATAATTAATACTCCTTTCGTCCCGTAGATGTTGTCCCATAACTTTCTAGCACGTGATTTAAGGAGAGTTGTTGGTTGTGTGTAGAGATGTGGATCCCTGAAATCACACAATCTTGACTTTTAAGGAAATGAGACAAGATCGATGGGACAACCCAAAAAGAAAAATGAAACAAGATATATGAGATTGAAGAATATATTTCATACTATTTTTTTAAATCCTAAATTCTTACTTTTCTAAATCTAAAAATAGTAAAAGAGGTAAGATTCTTAGCGTTTTAGATCTTAATGATTATTGTTTTGGACAGTCGATTTACTTCTATTTTGTAATTTACTTTCATGAACTCCTATGTCAAATAAGTTTCTTATAAATACTTTTTTTGAAGTAAATTTTTATAGATATGTGGTTTAATCAGAGAATCCTGCAGAGATGAAGGCAAATATAAAAATATAGAATAATATCAAAGAATTTTTTACAATTGCATTTTTTAAATTTTCTATGTTCCATGCAGTCAAATGATTTTGTCTTTCCTTGCACGATCCGAGACCAAGGTGACATTGTGTCTAATTATATAATAAAGGTGCAATGGACTGCAATATTTTTAATTAGATGATTTTTTTAATAATATAATTTAATTGAAAAAAAAAAGGATCGAATAAGCCTGTTTCTCCGAAGGTCTGTAAGGGGTTAGGTTGGGTCTCACAATCAGCAGCCCGAGAAATCTTGGGCGGGTCCGAGTGGGCCTAGAAAATTTTATTTAGCTCGGTGGTCTGGCCTCTGGGGCTTGGTTGGCCCGACCGACCATTTGCTAGCTCTAATTTCTATCTTGGTCCTCTTGAAAGAGGTGTGATTGAAAAAAAGGGTTTATTTTGATACAAGTAGAAATAAATTGAAAAGTCAAAATAATTAAATATTTTATTGTTTTTACTAGAGGTGCAAAATGGTGGGGTTACGGTTAACTGATATCATTTTTTGATTAACTGTAACTGAAAAATCCTATTATTCATTAACCGTCGACGAAACCGCTTTAGGGTCGGATAACTTATATATAACCGATAAGAGAGAACTCAGGGTTCAACGATTCAAGAAAACAAGAGGGCTAAAATTTCGAATCCATAATCAAAATGTAAATGCGTGGACGGCTAGATGCGATGGGGATGAAGAAGTGGAGATTGGAGCGGCGCGCCGACGACAAGGGGAGTGGAGAATGACGGTCGAAGGAGAGTAGTTTGGTGTAGGCTTCAAATTGTTAGCTCCCAATGTTTTGTAGACAGAGTAGGGCATAAGGTTGATCACAGTTCCAAGATCTAGCATAGCTCGTGTAACTCTATCCTTGCCCATAGAGATAGTGATGTCGAATCTTCCAGGATTTGCTAACTTGGGTGGTAACGCCGATATGTCAACTACAACACCTCCTGATTCAAGTGTAGGAAGATTTACATCTGGTCATAAACATTTTTTGTTGGTGATGAGCTCTTTGAAGAACTAGAATTGTCTTGGAATATTCTTGATGAGGTCTAAGAGTGGCAAATTGATGTTCACTTTAGAGAGTATATCGAACAAGGATCCAAGTTGTTCTTCTTGTTTGTTAACCTTGAGGCGTCCTGGAAAAGGAGGTGATGACTTATATGGATTCACAGCTTTATGTAAAGAAGTCTGAATAGTAGACTCCTTCTTCGCATCTCTTATCCTTTCATTAACAATAGTCGTAGCAACTTCGCTGATTTTCTCTTTATGCTTCTCTGAATCATCACAAGGCAAAATAGTAATGGATCTCCCATCTTCAGTTTGTCCGGGTAGCTTCCCTTGTTGAAGTTTAAGCAAGGAAACATCACATGCTGCTGGCCAACTTGTGTCTCTTAATTTTTGATAGACGATTCCATGCTCTTAACAGACGTAGTGAGTGTCGCTATTGACTCCTAGAAGTCTTCATAAAATAGTTTAAGGTGTCTTGCAAGATGGCAGTGGTATTCAGATCAACTTCCTCAATCTTTTGTTGTGGACGAGAAGATGATGCGTCGCCAAAATTATGCTGCTGATTATTATTCTTTGCTCCATAATTTTGGTAACTATTATAGTTTGGATTGTACCCTTGCTGCTTTTTAACAAAATTTTGTTGAGGCATTTGGTATTGCTTTCTCTCCTCCTATTCCTGGTGTACTACGCATTGTCCCCAATTTGCTTGCTCTTCTTGGAATTGGCTATGGATGACGTTGAACTGGCATTGGGCAGTCGAGTGCTATTGATCATCGCAAATGGTACAAACCTCACCAATTGTTGGGGCTTGCACTTGTGTCTACTTGAGCTCCTTGATTTCTTGTCTAAGCAATTGAAGCTCCTTAACAGTATCATCCACGTGTGCACACATCTTGCGTTCCTCCTTGTCTCACACAAATGGATGCCTTGGGTGTTTATGTGCTCTTGGGGGTGGAAAATATCGAAAATATGGTATGTGTGGTGAAAGAATGAAGTCCGGCAGGGTTTGTATAGGTTTTCGGGCCGAAAAATTGCAATTTGGGCCACCACAGACGCTGTCCAGCACACAATGTGGACCGCGGTCCGACTACTTTGGAAATTTCTATTTTTGTGGCCGAGAGCACGGGACCGCGGTCCAGCACAAAACGCGGACCGTGGTCCTGGTCGTTCGGTCCCGACAAATCCGGAGTTGAATTTCCTGCACTGACCACCGTTGGAAATATCGCTATATCTCCTTCGTTAACCGTTAGATCGTCACAAAATTTTGCCACAATGTTCCTAACACACAGAAGTACGATGTGGATGGTGAAGACCGGATTCTAAAATCGTTAAACCCGTCTTCTTCATGATTTCCCAACTGCCTTGTTTCAAGACATCCGAAACTCGGTTTCTTCAACATCCAACTTCAAATCTTCTTCATTCTTCATCCAAACGACTTCATTTTTGCCCTCAATGCATCAATGATCATGGTTTCTTTCCTTTAGGTGCTAAATACACCCAAATATGTTCAAGTTGCGCAAGAAACCTACAAAACCAAAAACCATTGAAAGTATACGATTCCAATCAAAACAAAAGTTAAAAGTGAATAGAAAATGATGGAAATAGGTATAAAAAGAACACGATGAGATGGTATAAAAATCACTCATCAGTAGGTTTAGATGTAGCCCGTGGGCGGATAAATAAGGGGGAAATGAGTTGTTTTTTGCATTTATTTTTTCCCTTCACCTCAAATGACGTGGAGATCGACTAACAAGCTTATGGTCGTCGTTAATGTAGTCTAACTCGATGGACCTGCACTATCCCGCCTTGCACGGGTCTGGGTCTAGATCTGACCCGTCTTGTATCTGTTCCGCAGCGTAATTTTCTTTTATCAATTTTTATTTTTTTATCAAACATGTGCGGCAGGGCTGACGGAGTGAGTCTACCAGATTCATAAGATTTCCTTTTCTTATTATTATATGTTAAAATCTGTTAAATGAGGCCAAAAAATAAGAAAGGAATTCTCTACAATTACACTGTAGAACAATTGAAGGGATGTGTCGCAGCTTGATAGCTCGTTTGTTTTGGATACAAAATGTCACGGGTTCAAATCCTGTCATCCCTACCTATTACGGCCGCGAGGTTCAGTGTGGCGGTAATAAACAGTCTAACAACCAGCCGGGAATCGATGTTTGGAACCCATCGAGCCTATGAATGAAGAGGTGCAATTTGCCGTTTTTGAGTATTTCTGTCAGCCTTGCCCCTCTATTGAGTAAGGCCTTGTGGGGTCCGCGCAACAAGAGCGCCTCCTCTTTTTCATTTTATTTAAAAATTCAATTTGCAAATCGAGCCACCCTAATCGCTTTGCCCAACCCAACGCATCCTTCCTCGCTCCTCTCCCATTTTCCCTTTCCGCAGCAACGCTGTTTTCTAGAGAGAGAAACGACCTACCGTTAATCGAAGGGGGCGACCTTAGATCAAACCCGAAAACATAATTGGATCTGAATCATGTTAAGAAGGCTCGCTGTCCGGCTCCGTGCTCACGCCCCGACCCGATCCGCATCCAAGGCAGCGCAGCTCGCCGTTGGATCTACCAGAGCCTCGGGGAATGTTCGCCGTTCACTGCCCGTATTTTCCCGGCACTTCTCTACTGAGTCCGGTGTGATCTCGAGCCCTAATTTTTTGTTTTTTCTAGCTTTTTAGGATATTTTGAATTGGGTTGTGGTTCGTGTGTATGCTATCTGAAGTGTTTGCCTGTGATTTTGTGGGTGTTTGATGTGAGTTTTGTTGGTTTAAGGGAATGTTTTTTGATAGGCAATGTGCCTAAAAGAGTGGAGGATGTGATGCCGATTGCTACTGGACATGAGCGTGAAGAGCTCGAGGCCGAGCTTGAAGTGAGTTTGTCTATGATTGTTTCTTTTGCGGTGGGATTGACATTGTTTTTTTCTTCTGTTTTACCAATTTTTGTTCAATTTGGTTGGTTTAGGGAAGGGACATTCTGGAAATCAACCATCCATGTGGTCCATTCGGAACAAAGGTTAGTGTGTAAATGCCAATATAGTTACACTTTATGTTGCTTGCTTTACGTGCTTTGAGATTGTCTTACTAGTCCATCGGTATTGAGAAGTTTTGCTATATTTAAATTGTAGAAAAAAAGTAACTGCAAAATCAATTTAGAGTTGGACTCATATAGGACTGTGTTGTAAGGTTTATCTTGAAATAGAGGCATGACCCAAGGGCCAACGTATAATGACTACAATGATGGCTTTTGAGGTTATTGTTTATTTAGGTGCCCAATGCTTGAGCAGGATGTTGTTTAGTTGGTAGAGGTACTTTCCCTCTTATACTTTATCATCTACTTTCTTAATAACCGTGCCGAAAAGAAATGAGCCGCTAAATAGCGGGACGGAAGGAGTACAATATTGGAACATCCGAAATGACCTAGCCTACATGGAAATAAGAGATGAAAAGCGCACCCCCCCTCCCCTCCCCTCTCCCTCCCCCTCCCCCTCCCACTCCCCCGCCCCCGCTTTACACACACAAATAGATTACTCCCTCTGTCCCGTTACTACTGTCTCTTTTCTTTTCGACACGAAGATTTAGAAATTTTGTTTAAGTGTGTATTTTATGAGTTTTAATTCTATTAAGAAATGGACACGGTTTTTGAGAAGTGGTCGGTGGGAAGAAATTAAAATTCATCCAAATTTTTGTGTATAGTTGAGACAATTGATTTTTTTTTCATGTTGTAATTGAAGAAATAATTTAAAGTTTCTAAAAAGTTAAAAATCATAAATTTTTATGAAATCGTGTGAGAGATTTTTGAAAAGAGAAAGTATAAGAATGTGGGTGTGAGTAGTGAACAAGGAGGGACCCCACTTCATTTTAGGTTTAAGAGTTAATTTTTGCCATTTTAGAAAAAATGATAGTAATCGCGGGACAACCCGATTAGAAAAGACGGAGAAAATATATCTAAAATAATGCACACTCAACCTATGATTTCTGGCAGGAAGAACCTGCTGTGATCCAGTCATATTATGACAAGAGGATTGTGGGATGTCCAGGTGGTGAAGGCGGTAAGCTGATATATGTTTTTCTTCTGTATAAGTTATATGTTAAATGTTACTTCTACGTATTCCACTGAGGCTCTTACAATATGATCCATACCTGCAATTCTACAGAGGATGAACATGATGTTGTGTGGTTCTGGCTGGAGAAGGGCAAACCATATGAATGCCCAGTATGCTCACAGTACTTCACGGTGAGCATATGAAGCACTAATTATCTAGCATTCACTGGGGCTGACTATATTGCTGGGTTACTACTGATGTGCTTTGAGTGTAGTGTTCATCCTTAGTAGGCAATTAGGCATTGCATGAGAAATCACCTCTCTATTACTAGGGTTTGGGTCCTTGTGATTTGTTGTTATCAGCTTTTACACTGTTTTTCTTTCAAGACATTATATGCACTTCTGCACATATTAAAATTTAATGGCAACTGGTGGAAGGGAGAACATTTGCATGTATGTTTTCATTTGCATTTCTCATTATTACATGTTTTTAAAACATTTTTATTTAAACAAGCTTTTCATTTCCAAAATATATCAAACTTAATCTTCTTTAATTCTCAAATAAAACCTTCACATCACATTCTCATTTCTCAATGAACCTATTTATTGTATACTTCTGAACGGACACCTGGAACGTTAAACGCATTTCATATGTTTTTTATGAAGCGGTATAGCTTAGAGAAAGCTGGAAATTGCAGAAAAAAGCTAATGGCTTTGATTGGTTTCTCAAATCACCTAAAGTTTAAAATCACTCGGAACTGCGTGCATGTGAGTTTAATTTAAAGCTGTGCCTTAACTTATACTTTGCCTTGTTTGTCTTTGGAACCTTTAGGAGCATGTCAAAATGAAAACAAGTACTCCCTCCGTCCCACCAATCTTGCAACATTAGGGTCTCGGAACGGATTTTAAGATAGTGGGTGTAAAAGTAAAATAGTAAGTGTAAAGGTATAAAGTAGTGGTATAAAGTTAAAAATAGTGGGGTCCATTTGTTTAAGTGAATGTGGTCCACTCATTTTTTTTTTCTATTTTAGGTAATGTTGTATGATTGGTTGGACAACCCGAAAAAGAAATGTTGCAAGATTGGTGGGATTGAGGGAGTAATTGTTATGTTCAAATACGCCCTTTTTTAAATCTAAATCGTCTTATTCGCATAAGCACAGGGAAAACTTGCTTCTTCCATCTCTTGTTAATAGTTAAACTAGTAAAGACACTGAAGATGTAGCATGAGAATAGGCTTATGTTATAGAGGGAAAGCATTGAACCTTCGGGAGAACGAGACGCTATGCCGTTTATATCTTATATGCTTTTGCAACCCCACATGGTTATTGCTCTCAAACTACTATCTGTCCCCCATTTTGTTGGTTGCCAGTTGGAAGTGGTTGGCCCTGGTGGACCTCCTGATGGGCATGGAGATGAGGAAGAAGATGGCCATCACCACTAAATCTCAATACAGTTGGCGATTTTGGGGCAAGAAGAAACTTGTGAGAAAATATGATGGATCTTGTAATACTCTTCAGGGTCAAACAGATTACTCATTTTGCTTCCCTTTTTTAATGGATTTGTTAGTCTTGCTGTTGCTTTGGCAACAATTGAAGCTCTTCCTTCAGTTTTTGGGGCTCCAGAACATGGCTTTGTCTGCCGCTTGAAATAGACATACTTTCTCATGGAGCTCAAAATAAATAATTTGCTCTTTATTGTCTTCAAATGTGAAGATCTGCATTGTTTGTCTTTTAGAGCCATCCTTACTCATTTGAGTATGCAGAAAATATTATGAGTTTGAAATCCGAGAATATTCTAGGTCGGGATAGCCTTCGTACACTCAGGGGGTGTTTGGAATAGATGAAACTTATTGATAAGTGTTGAAAGCTACTTAAAGTGGAGAAAACAATGTTTGAGAATATTGCTGATAGAAGTAGTTTATTGTTACTTTTTAAAATAAATGTTTATTTTGCCCCTAATATTATTGAATAATTATAATTTATAATAAGTACTCCCTCCATCCCGATATTATTGTCTCACTTTCCTAATTGAGACGTCTTGCTAAAAGTGGCTCACCTCAAATTTAGTAAATTTTAATATCTTCTTTGTAATTTTATCATCTTCTTTCTCATACTTTATCATTTAATTTATTATTATTTCAGTTATATTCTCTCTCCAACTTTATTATCTACTCTTCATTATCTAACTTATCTTCTCTCTCCTATTTTATTAATTATTACTATCATACTTTATCATCTACTTTCTTAATACCCATGCCGAAAAGAAAATGAGTCGCTAATAGCGGGACGGAGGGAGTAAATAAAATGCAGAATTGGTTCTCATTGTATGATGAATTTTTGATAAAATTTAAAATTCTATGATACATAAAAAATCAAAAATAATTTTTCATTTTAATAAAAAATCGCCACACAATTAATTATAAAATAAAAATCACGACTTTCATTTAAATAAGTTATATTTATATTTAATGAAATATGAACATCAATTGCGAAATGTACTCCCTCAGTACTGCTTGATTTGTCTTATTTTCTTTTTTGGGTTATCCCACTTGACTTGTCTTATTTCCTGAAAAGGAAAATAATTAATACACAAACTCTCACTTTTTCATTGTGGGATCTACTTTTCTACACATAATCACCTACTCATTTACACAAAAAACATCCACTCATCTTAATCTCCGTGTCGAAAAGAAACAAGACAAGTCGAATGGGACGGAGGGAGTATATAGTGTAAAACCGAGAATCTTATAAATAAGAAATTTTTGTAAAATTTATTTGTAAAAATGAATTGTGACGCATTTTTGTATTTTTAATTTTTTTTTTCATTTTTCATTTTATATTTTATTAAAAATATATATAATTTATTTAATTAAAATTTTTGAATTTAATCATTTTTCGATTAATTTATTTGGAGTTTTTGGTTAAGATTGAAAAATTCATAAGCTGTAAGATGGGGGTAGACCAACTTAAACAGCTTCTCTAAAATTTGTACGAAAGCTTTAAGCTATAAGCTGTGAAACACTCCTAATAATGCTTATTTTTTCTTTCTAGCTCCGCCATTGTAGTGAAAAGGGCAGTGCAGCCCATTGTCTAAATTAGGATTTAAAAAAACTCGAGTATTTTCATAATTTGACAATCAAATTGAAACAAAAATAAATACTCTCCCCTATCTCTCTTCTTTCATTTCATCTTTCTTTCTCACAATTTATTTTCTCATATATATATATATATATATATATATATATATATATATGTATGGTGAGAACTCACACTTAACGTGAGAACTGCGAGACATGTATAATTACTATATAATTTATCCATAATCGTTATATATTTTATGCAAAAAATCTATAATTTACACTTTTGCCCTTCTACCTAAAAATATGCATAATGTAAAATTATATATTTTTTACATAAAATCTATAATGATTATGCATAAATTATATAAGGATTATGCATGATTCGCAATTCTCACATTAAATGTGTTGGGATGAAGATTCAGTAGACCATATTTATAGATTTGAAGATCCCAAAACCCATAGCTGAATGATTCGTTCTTGTAATAGCTTATTTTGAGTTCAGCATATTAGGAATTCAATAGGCTAGAGTTCAGTAGAAGATATTGCACTCAGCTGATGGACTCAGGATCGAAGAAGTCAGTTGGTCAGCCGACCACCAACTGAATCTGCACAGGAATTCGTGCCCATGCACTGAATACTCAGAAGAACGTCAGTAGGAAATCACTTCAGTTAAATGTCCAAGGATTCAGAGGAAGTCAACCCTGATGTTTGACAAGTCTCACCTACCAATCTACCTCGACCAATAGGGAGCCAACAATGCTTTATCTTTTCGGACAAAACCTGCTCCTACACTGAAAAATAGGCATATCTCTACAGCGCACCTACTCATCAACGTTCAAATTTGAAGGAGTCATTTTCCTTTTCGTTTTGACACGTGGCTAGACCTCTCTCCAACGGATCTATTCACAATCGACGACTATATAAGAGGAGAGTCTTCATGCAGAGACAATACCTGGAACCAAAGCTATCAACGCTCAAAAACTCTTAACAATCAAACGAAGAATCCAGTGAAGAACTAGCATTCATAGAAGAACCTTTTAGTTCATCACTCAGAGTTATCCTTGTTCCCCTTCTCTTATATAAGCGAGCTTAATTGCAATACTCATAGCTTAGAAACCCCGTCGTTCTTATTGAAAGAACTTCCTCATAGTTGGAGAAGCCTCAAACTCTTTGAGTTTGAAACCCTTGGAAAGTCACTACGACTATAAGTAGAGAATTTGTCCTGTAAACATATCACTGAGAACTTGCTCAGTATAAGCATCAAGTTTGTATCTGTCTTAAGAACAGATCACTGAGACTTGCTCAGTATAAATATAACTAGTATCCTGTTTTGGTCAGGACAGTGGACGTAGGACCCAGTATGTCCGAACCACTTTAAAAATCTACTGTGTTGATCTACTGCTTTCCTTAACTGATCATATTGCATTAAAACTGTATATCATCAAACTCAGCATAAAATCGGTTTTCCAACCGAGACGTTTAATAGGACCTACACTTCCGCACACAACTCTGATACTGAACGACTGTTCGACTGACTCAAGTCAGTAGAGCTGAACTCAGTAGAAGAAATCTTTGCCCACGCGATCTGAAAGCATATCTGGCTATCTGACTTAGTTCAGTAGCAAACTCAGCAAAAACTGACTTTCGCGTTTGAGAAAATAATCTGTATTCAGGTGTATTCAATCCCCCCCTCTACACCTGAACCACGTCTCAGGACCAACAAAATGCATGTTCTCACATGATCCACTCCCTATATATATATATATATATATATATATATATATATATATATATATATATATATTAATGTTACATCTTATCATCGTGGTTGTAAAGAATTAAAAGTCCGATTACGCTACTGCCTATAACGGCTATGGATATTTCCAAAAACCAAAGAAAAGTAATATCAAACATGAAGCCCTCAATTACCTTCATACTAGATTTCTTTTCATCATTTTCTTTTTAAATCTCAAAGTGAGTGGAATCCTGACAAGTCTCAAACAGCTAATTAAGTGACTAAAATAATAATTGTAGTGAAAATATGTAATTGATTCAAAAGTTGCCTATATATATATATATATATATATATATATATATATATTTGTTATTTGTTTTTGTAAGTATTGCTATTAACGGCAAAAGAACAAAACGCGCTTTCATATATACTTATGGAATATAATGAAGAGATACAAATACATGGAGAAAAAAACTTTGCCCACTTAATTCCTTGTAGGAGAATATCTTTGCCCCACCGTTGGTCTTGAATTCTTAATCCCCTACCTAACACTTCCATTAGTTGCTCTAGATCATGCATCGTAAAATATTATAGGAAAAATTGCGTTAAACCTCATGCTACCTTATGTTCGAAGCACTTCTATAGCTATTAAATTGAGTTATGACCCCTCCAAATTATAGAAAAGAATTTGCCTGATGTCGAGGCAGGAGGAGTAGGAGTCTTCTTTCTTCAAGGACTATTCCAAACTTCGGTCTTTTACACTTTCAAAAGAAAGAGTAACAAAATTCATGTTTAGAATTAATGTTTTCTTCATGAAAAAATGTTGTCAAACCCATCCCATGTATGAAAACGCCCTCCAACTTTAAAATTGGGTTATGAGTTATGACACATCTGAACAATTCCTCTATGTATGAATTGTTCCTTTTAACGGACAATTATCGGCAAAATTAGTTGGAGGGACAATTTTGTCATAAAAAAATAATAGAAAAAAGACCATGTGTCAATAATACGATAAAGTGGGTGGTTTCACGCAATTCTTCGAATAATATAAGTAACTCGGCAGATTGTTTATTAAATTTCAGGATTTGATTTTTAAAAAATAAAATTATGTAACATATGTTAATGTGTAGAAATTGAACCGAAATAATTGTCACATCAATCTTTAAGTGAGAATATTGTTCCCGTTTTAGCTTTTTTAATTGAGGAACAAAAAGGGAGATCCTTTTTGTGCTACACTTTACAAAATTGTCAAAAAGGTGTAATAAGAGCAGTCTCGATCATTAAATTTACGTTGCACATTTAAATATAAAATTAAATTTTCATAAGAATTCCCTGTGAAATAGTATAAAAGAAAAGGGAATTAGAATGTTGCAAATCAGAAGTTAAAAAGTAGCCTTAATTTATGTTTTAAAAAAATCACTAAGTATGTTTGTAAGTGCATGCATTCTTTTTTCTACTTTGGAATTAGATTCACTGGCAACCACAAAAATTAAAACTTTATAAGCCTTTTTATTTTTAACGTAGTTTATTTAAATTTAACAGACAAGTAGTGCCAACAGCATATATGTTAGTCTTAGTCTAAATAAAATCCTATAATTGTAGAAAGAAAGTATATTTCTACTTATGATGGATTCGACTTTTGTTAGGTGTATAGGGCGTAGTGGAGTTGACGTTATAATTTGTCTTAAACAACTCTCCTAAAAGGAAGGATGATAAGACTTTTTGTACAATCGTAAACATATGATGTAATGAAGTCGACCGAAAAACATTGGTGAGACATAGTTTTTATTTCAACAACTAGGCCCGTCTAAAGATAGACTGCAAATGGATTTTGTGAAATTATTTTAGGTTTGAAATTTTTGTTCCAATAGAATGATATTTATCTCCTCAATCTATTTTCATAATCTGTGATGAGATGGTGTGAGATAATCTGTCATGATTAGTTGTTTTAATAATCATAATTATGGTCTTTTTTGTAAGTTTGTGTCTTATTCTAACAACCAAGGGAGCCACTAATGAAATGAATCCAAGTCTATGACGCCATAATTGTTTCGTAGAAATGGGCCCATCTGCTGACGAGACGTAGCAGTTTTAGTGGGCCACAAAATCCATTTTTCACGGCCCACTTATTGCCGAATCTCTCTCCTGCCTCTTATTCAAATCCTCATTCTACAATCTACATAGGGATTTTTTCGCATAGAAATTCGAAACCGCTACTCGAGATATTTTTACTATTATCACTACCTCGATTTTATTAATTACTTTATTTTTGAGACACAAGTTACTAAAAAGTTTAACTTTTAGTGTATTTTCTTTTCATTTTGAAAAACAAAACATTATTATTAAAACAATCCTATCGAAATACATGATATTATTAATTAGATGGAGGGAGTATTAGGTAGGGAGTCAGAGATTACAGTGAGATTATATAAGTTGCATGATGCTTTATATATAAAGAAGAAGAAAAAAACGAATCAAGCACTACTCGATATTGAAAATATGAACTATACTAGACTAAGCAACCAGATCGTAATTCGAACTTTTATCATTGGACAATGAAAGAGCTTTTTCTTAGTATAAGAAATTAAGGAAAAATTCGAACACATTTGGTTCTCTTTTCAAATTTATCTTCAATTAGAAGATGAAAAAATTACGAAAGTCCAAATTTATAGATGTCAAATCCATTTCTCACCCGGTGGTGAATTCTTGAACTTAATTTTTTAAAGAAGAATGGTAAAAATGGTACAGTAAAAAACAGCTAATTTGGCAGGCAAAGGGACATAAATAGTAAGATAATGTCCGGTTGCAGTGACAGGATGGCATGCAAGAAAACCTCCAGTTTTGGACTTTTTATCACTACAAACAAATCAAGCTTTAAACAATCTTTTTCTACCTTAAATTGAACAACATTAGAAAAATGAAGGCCGGCCGTTCTACCGTGTTTGACGCTATATACAAAGTGTCGAGCGCTCCAAACACACTTGCAAAGCAGAAAATGATAATATTCGTGTACAGGAAATTATACTAAACACAATGATGAAAAATTAGACAGTTGAACTTCACATTCAAGATAATGGGCATCCATCAATCTTCAGAAAATGCATAAACAAATGATTGAGTGAGAGATATTTATCCTTTTTTTTTTTTTTTCCGAAATTGAATTATTCCCACTGTTGTTTTCAGAAAATATTCTTGAAGTTGTAGTTGGCGTCCCTCCTTTATTTAGTCACTGCCGAGAAGCATAGATTCTCTCTTTATGCTCTCACTCTGGACTCCTCCAACCTCAACGGCTCAGGAAAATTACCGAATGAACGTCTTGAAACTCTTGCCTATTTTTCGTGTTTTTTTTAGAGGGCTTGTCCTAATTTTATGCTGGTTTTGATTCTTTGCTGATGAAAAAGATTGCTTGCTTTTTGTCCTTTTCATGGATGCCCTCCTCTCTTTCTCTCTCTCTCTCTCTCTCTCTCTCTCTCTCACACACACACACATAATGTTATATTCCATATCTAACCTACTCATTTGAGTATAAATAGGTGAGTCCCAGTTTCAGCTGTCTTCATTACAAATTGATTCTTTATAACTTCATATTATTACTTGACAACTCAGAGGTGCATTCTTCATCCCAAAATGAGCTATTCAAATTCATCAATGGGCTCCGGTTAGTTTCTTCAATCTCTTTTGTTTTAACCTCTTCTTCACCACATGCCTGCATTGTGTTCGATGAAATGACTGAGTGGAAATCTGTCTTACATCATACTAGTTATTATCTGCTAATCTACTCTGTTTTATTTATTTGTTTTTATTAGGGAGTAGAACAGCTAGAAGGCCCTTTGAATTTGGGAGGACGTATGTGGTTAAGCCTAAGGGGAAACACCAAGCTACCATAGTCTGGCTGCATGGCCTCGGTGACAATGGCTCAAGGTTTGATCCTCTGTTTTCTTAAGCATTTGAATGATAACTACATTACAACTCGGATATGATCAGAATCATTATTTAATTTGATGAGATTTTGTTGAAATGCAATACTGATTTGGTTAAAGGGATTAGAAGTTGAATGTTGATTAAACTCTTGAATTAGCATATGAACAAGTGGAGCTTTATGCTGCCTAGATGATTTATAACAACAAAATCTTGCTCATATTTTCTTGTCCCTTTGGTAATAGTATATACTTTACGCGAATGTGGTTGTGTATGAGTGGACTTTATATCACTAAAGGTTTAGAAAAAGTTCGTCCACACGGAATGTCAATGGACGGACAACTGTTTACTCATCCTATGAGGAACACTTTAGTAGAGAATATTCCTACATAAATTTGAGCTGATGGGAGAAAGTGGTGAAAAAACTTGGAAACTTTTTTACCTTTTTATCTTGATTAAGCGGCTGAGCAAAAATAGCATTTCTTACAACAGAATTGCACTAATTGTGGTTGTGTTATGCCTTTTATACTTTTTCTGCCTTATCTCATACTTATGCATCATCCCTCTAATCTTATGGTTTCTATGGGGCCACTATTTACTTTTACTTTTACTTCTGTAATATGTTAAACAAGAAGGTTCCGTTATTGCATTATCAGTATAAACCATATCTTTTGATGCATCAGTACGTGTAGTACCAAATATTTTTGCTTAAATGGTGAAATCTACTTCATATTCTGAATAAAGCCACTGCTCTTAAGACGGATAGATAACGTTTATTCTTTTTAACATAAAGATGAAATAATAATTTTTTTTGCTCATTTTCGTTTATGTTTCTTTCTGCAGCTGGTCACAACTTTTGGAAAGCCTTCCTCTTCCAAATGTAAGCATTATCTTCCTATGACTATATTTGCTCTAGCTAATTAAGCAGCATTACCTTTAGTTGAAAAATGTTCTCAATCCTAACATCCCAACGAACTTTGTCATGGCAGATAAAATGGATATGCCCTACTGCTCCAACTCGCCCTGTGGCTATACTCGGTGGATTTCCCTGCACTGCTTGTAAGTCTGAAGTACAAGACGACGTATTTCTGGTACTGTATCTTTTACTAAAGCAACTCACATTTGTTATGCACATTTGTTCAGGGTTTGATGTTGGAGAGCTTTCTGAAGATTGCCCAGATGATTTTGAAGGTTTAGATGCCTCAGCAGCACACATCGCTAATTTGCTGTCCACGGAGCCAGCTGACAGTAAGATTCTTTATGGCTAAAATCACTTGTTTCACTGTATGAAGCTTATGCAGACTAGAGAGAATAAAGTTTCCTTTTTGCTTAAAGCAAGGTTTTTTTTCTAACCTTGATAGTTGTCTTAGCATCAGTAAAAAAGCTTTCGTTTACACTACATTATTTTATCTACTCTTCCAAAAGGTTTCCCTTTTCATAGCCAAATTCAAGACTTAGTTCTTCTAGCTCATGTTCAATCATTCCCTGTTCCCGAACAACACAAATGAATCGAAAAGTTGAATTTTTCTTACTTTAATTGCTAATGTACTACGAATATCCATTGCAGTTAAACTTGGTATTGGAGGCTTCAGCATGGGTGCTGCAACTGCCCTTTATTCTGCAACTTGCTTTGCACAGGGAAAATATGGCAACGGATACCCGTACACTGTTAACCTGAGGGCCGTCGTTGCTCTGAGTGGCTGGCTTCCTGGTGCAAGGTTTGTATGAAGCATCACATAAACTTAATTTCAAGAATTTCAAATCAATTTTGCACTTCTCTTGATTACATATTTGACCTTTTATAACTGCAGGAGTCTGAGAAACAAAATTGAAGGATCACAAGAAGCTGCAAGACGCGCTGCACTTCTGCCAATTTTGCTCTCTCATGGACTCTGTATGCTTCTTACCTTTTTTAAAATCATAAGACTTATACTTGTTAAAAAAACCTAGGCAAACTATCCTACTACTCAAGAAATAGAATCTCAATGTATTTGCCTAAATCTTTGTTAATTTCTTGAATAGGTGATGAAGTAGTCCCTCACAAACATGGAGAGAAGTCCTACCACACCTTGAACCTTGCTGGTTTTCGGAACCTATCATTCAAAACCTACGAAGGGTATAGTCTAAGCATTCGATCTAGACCCAAAAAAAACAAACATTTCACGACATAAACTTTCTCACTAATCTACCAAAACTGCTTGTTCTTCAGGATCGGTCACTACACCGTGCCTAAGGAGATGGACGAGGTCTGCAACTGGCTAAACTCGTGGCTGGGGCTCTAGGACCGTGATCACAGTTTTAACTGAAGCACAAGGAAGCAATAAGAGAAAGGGAAGCAAGTAGAGATGTAGTAGCAAGCAAGCAAGCAGTGGGATGAAGAGTTATAGAAGTTGTGGTTACAGTTTTGGCTACATAGCTTGGTTCACAGTAAAATAAAGTCTAAAAGTGATATTAATCTCTGTATTTTTGTGTAGCAGTCATTTTGTTGTGTGGGTATTTTGGTGTTGATTATATATAGTTTGTTTTGATCATGTAATAAGGCAGTGGCTACCATATATAGATATATATATAATTTATTTTTTCTCATCTCTAGACAAATGGCATGTGAATTTTCTTCTTCATCATCTATATTTCCTCAATTTATTTTTTAATTTTTCTTTAACTGGAGAAGTAGGCTGAAAACTCTACTCTCATAATTTTGACATATAAATAGGGGGTGTTTGGGATATGTGAATTAGCTTATAGATAAAAGCTGTCTCGGAAAAATGAATTTGGTATTTAAGAGATCCATCTTATAGAGAAGTTGAAAGTTGTTTAGGTCTAAGTTAAAGAATTTTTGTAAGCTGGTCTGAAGCTGATAGTTGATAAATTTTATTATTTTTTTAAATGTTCTTCTATTTAATTATTAATACATTCTGTTATAATTCTATAACTATTTTTTTTAAAATTATGATCAATATTGCTTATTTATATACTCCCTCTGTCTCATTGATCTTGTCTTAGTTTTCTTTTCGTGTTGTCCCACCCATCTTATCTCCAACCTCAAAAGGAAAGCTTTTATCCTTTTAATACTCATTTAATCATGTATGACCCATCTTTACTATTAAAATCCACATTTTAAATTATAGGACTCATACCTTTATACTAAATCACATTATTTAAATTGTAGGACACACACCTTTACTACTTAAACCTACCTCATCTTAATAACAGCGCCGAAAGTCTTGAAGCCAAGATCAAAGGGACAGAGGGAGTATATAATTTCTATTTGTCATTTAATAAAGGATATGTAAATATGATCGGTTGTTTTATGAATATAATTTACTCCCTCTGTCTCATAGAAAGTATCTTGTTTTCTTTTTCGAGCCGTCCCATAGAAAGTGTCTTGTTTCTTAAAAATGCAAACAATATGTGGACCAAAATTAATAAACCAAAAAGTCAAACAATATACATTACACAATCCCATTTTCTTAATCTCCGCGCCCCATGGAAAATAGACACTTTCTATGGGACGGAGAGAGCATAATCTTTCTTGTTCTTGATTATAATTAAGGGGTTTTGGCAAAAAAAGCACAAAGCTATCCAAATTTGTAATTATAACACGCTTTTTAAAACTTAGTCAATTAAATCACGAAGTTTCAATTTCTTGCAATTTAAGACGCGCTCCAACCCCCAATTTTTTCGGCCACCGGAATGCTGACATGGACGCCTACGTGACCATCCCAAAACGACATCATTTTGAGTATGAAATGTATTTGCATTTTTTGCAATATAAGTCATGTAAAAAAAAAGAATTTGAACTCCACAAAATTTCATTGGACAAATAAAATTAACATTATTCAATTTCATGTTTAAGAAAATAGAATCTGATATTATATTTAAAATAAATTTTAAAACATGTGATGATCGATTAGAATATGATTTTACTTGATTGAGTATTAAATTCAAAACAAATTTCAAAACATGCCATGATCAAGTGTTAAATTACTTTTAACTTTTTTAAGCGAAGCGTGGAAGACCATCAAAAAGACCATCTTCCACAGAACAAAGACAAAGCTCAGGAGTCGAGTAAAGCTCCCAACAACAAAGGAAAAAAAGACAAAAATCTCAACAATCTCAAACTCAACAAATAATGAAGGAGAGAGCACAGGTATACGATACTCAATTCGAGTTCTCATCTATAATTCATTCTTTTTTCTGGCTATATTATTTATCTTCGAACAAACCTTGAATTTTATGTGACGAAAATTGCAGGCCAAGCAAGAATTAGGTGTTTTGGTTGGTGAATCGGGTACTATTTATGCACTGGTATGGATATATTACTTTCAAATTCACTTTGCAAAATTTGTGAGATTACAATATTAATTTGCTTGATTGACAGATGTCTAATGATAAGAACATTCGTCAAATGAACTCCAAATGCAAGGTCGGTACCAGCTCAAGAAGCCAAATTGTGTGTTGAGGTCGCGGTCGTGGTTGAGGTCGAGTCGAGGTCGAGGGTTTAGGGGAGCTGCTGCAGGAAAACAAGGAGATGTCGTGGGTGTTTGGAACAACTTATCGAAAGCTGCTTTCAGCTTTAAGCTGGTGTGGATGTGTTTGTGACATCCAGCTTAAAGTTGAGATTCTCTAAAATTGGGTTAAAAATAGAGAAGCAGCTAAAGCTGCTCCACCCCAGCTTTCAGCTTCAGCTTATATCTTATGATTTTTTTGGATCAAATTATCCTTAAAAACTTTATTTAATTCCAAAAATATTTAGATTCCTAATATTTGTTAGAATTCTTTTTCTTCAACATACTAGCGGTGTCTCTTCCTCTCTCTATCAATTATAGTATTATATAATATTTGTATTAATTTAATATTTTATAATATTAGATTAAAATTATAAAGCAAAAAATAAATATAGAATAAGAATAATTTTTGAATTTTATTTATTTATTATAAATTAGAATTATTTAATAACACTAAGGGCAAAGTAGACATTTATTCTAAAAAGTAACAATAAGTTACTTCTATCAGCAGTATTCCAAACACTATTTTTCCCACTTCCAGCTGCTTTCAACACTTATTTCCAAACACTAACTGATTTTCAAATATGTTGCTTTCAGCTGCTTTAAGCAGCTTTCAGCACTTATCAATAAGCTTCAGCTACTCCAAACACCCCCGTCATGTAAACTCAAGAGAGTCGCAGCTAAAAATTATTTTGAATTTAATACTCGATCATGACATGCTTTGAAATTTGTTTAAATTCAATACTCAATTATGACATGTTTTGAAATTTGTTTTGAATTTAATACTCAATCATGTAAAATCAGATTCTACTCGATCATCACATGTTTTGAAATTTGTTTAGAATGTAATATCAGATTCTATTTTCTTTGTTAGAAACATAAAATTAAATAATGTTAATATTATTTGTCCAATGAAATTTTGTAGAGTTCAATTTTTTTTTCACATGACTTATATTGCAATTATTTGAAAGATGGTGATTTAATTTGCAAAATCCAGAAAGGTGATGATTTAATTTGCAAAAAACTTAAATGGTGGTGATTTAATTTGTAAATACATTTAAAACTCAAAACGAAGTCGTTTTGAGATGGCTACGTAGGCGTCTATGTCAGCAGTCCGGTGGCCGGAAAAAATTGGAGTCAGAGTGTGTCTTAAATTGCAAGAAATTGAAACTTTGTTATTTGATTAACCAAGTTTTAATAAGCGTGTTAAAATTGTAAATTTGGACAATTTTGTGTTTTTTTTTGTCAAAACCCATATAATTAATAATATTAGTTATACCTGATTGTTTATTTATTAATTTTTATTTTAATAATATTTATTATTAAATACTATTTGTATGAGTGGAAATAATTTTTTAATTTTATTTGTGTAGAAATTCTAAATTTTTTTAATAATGAGAAATAAAATAAACTTTTTATTTTATAAGATATCATGCTATTAATATTTCTAAAAATTAATTTTTGATTTCTAGCAACTTTCAATAGCTTTTTGCAACTTGCAAATACTTACAAATTATCAAAATTAACAACTTTCAGCCGTTTTCAACAACTTTCAGCATTTATGGATAAACTTCAATTACTCCAAACACCTACTATATAATATACCAAACAATTTGTTCATAAAATACAAATTTAAGAAAATCTAGACTGATATCATGAGTTTGGCTCCCAACCGCCCCTAAAATTTGGTCCTGTTGCTAGGTTTATAATAGTCATCAAATTAGGAAGATTTTATGGCATTCAAAAGTGTAATTCACACTATGAATTACGTGCATAAAAAATACTATAAGGTATATGCATTAGGGAATTATATAAATCATATTTGATTCAAACCATTCAATAAGTAAGATGAAAGATGTAGGCTATTTCTTAATTTTATATACTCCTTCCGTTTTATTGATATTGCACCATTAGGTTTCGGTACGATTTTTAAGATAGTGAATGTAAAAGTGTAAAATAATGGTTTAAGCGTCCACTTCTTTAGATGTTCACTCATTCATTTCTATTTCAAGAAGCGGTACAAAATAAGTGGGACATAAAAAAAAAAAAGATGCGAGATCAATGAGAAGGGGGGAGTATTTCTTTTTAGAATTCTGAATAACTTACTATTATCTGGCATCTCATAAATCCTGAAAGAAATATTTCTCTTAAGTAGGTTATAATCATTTTCTTTTTGTTAATTATTAGCTAAAGTATAGAATTGCTTGTAATAATTAATTGATTTGATAATTATATAAAGAAAAATAGGTGTTGTTTACATAAGGTAAAACAGTCGTAAATATGTAGGCTAAAAGCCTAAAAATAGATAAGCAAATCAAGAATTGGGTCCACTATATATTTGAGCGATGGCTCTCTTCTTCGTTAACGTCGTCCGCTGCTCAACATACAGTTCCTCTGGCAGCAATTGCGCTCCGCCACCACGCTTCTCTCTCTTTTCTCCATTTTCACATGGCTGCGTGTAAGGATCTCTCTCAACTCACGCGAATTTCTTGTTATATTGTTAATTCCCAATGCTGTTTACATGTCATGAATACACAATACATGCTGATTTCTTGTCAGTTGTGTTTTTCTTTCGATTGCGAACCGTGTTGTGCGGCAGTTTGTGCAATTAGGTTTTGTGCTATCATGATCTTTTGGGCTTCTGCGCGTTTAATTGTCAGGAATTTTTGAATCTTCGGCTAAGTTAGTGTTTGTGTTTTTCCTGAAACTTGCATTGGGGGTAAGAATGATGATTTTGATGTTGTTTGATTATTGCAGGTGGAATTGGGGCTTCAGGCCTTAAGATTAAGAACTTGGACTTCGGTTCTGTAAGGCCAAAATTGAGAACCCTGCAACCCTTGCATGGTTTGAGGACAACCAGAGTTGTTCAATTTGATGGTTTGGTGTTGTTGCATAGACGGACGAAGCCGATATTTGTGTGTCGAAGTACAGCTTCTGAGGAGGATTGTGAGTATATTTTCGGTGTGCTTTTTCAAGCTGCATTTTATGGCATTAACCTTCTGTTGCTGATTCTATTTGCTTTATTATTGAGGCAACTGCTTATGTTCGGTCTAATGATGAAACTTAATGATAAAACTTACTTAATGTAATGAACTCATGATAAGAATCAATCTTAAAATGGTATTCTGGTTTGTCATACAGTTGTTTGAGGGATAAACATAGGCAATCCTTCCAGATTTCCAGTATCTATTAATTGTTTCTTGTGTATTGGTTTTTATGATAAGGAGTTGTGGGGTGTCATCGTCTCGTTTGTTCTTTTGCATTAGCTAATTATATCTTTACAGCAATGGAACTTGTAGACAACCTGAAATTCGACTGCATTAGTTTCTGTGAGAGTTAGCCTAGAACTACATATTCATAGTTAGATAACACAAGTTTAAGTTCAGTTTCTTTCAAGCATATCCAGAAGTAATATTTGGAAAGAAGAAAGTCAAGTCCTTCTGTTGTTCATATGACATCTTTCTGGTCTAAATACATTATCTTTGCTTGGCATTATTTCTCTCCCTACCTTAGCCTTTTTCCTTTCTAATGTAGCTTACCTTTCAGTAATAGCAACAAAATCCAGTGTGGAAGATGATCCTAAAGAAATTGTAACATCTAATGCTGTCAGCCCGCTTATGCCTAATGCATTTGAGGTTTGTTTCTTACTGTGATTCATACAGATCAGGTTTATTTTGCTTTTATTGATATATTTTCTATTCTCTGGTTTTGTTGATTTATAAGATCTAATATCATGGAAAGAAAGATATGGTAATTTTTGTTCTGAAGAACTTTACAATGAATGATGTTCGAAATACAATGCATTTCGGTTGTAAACTGTTGGCCTCACTCTCCAACTCGCATAACTGGTTGCAGCCTTCTAACTGAATCTCATTTTGCAGGTGGAATATCTTTTGACGATGCTATGCGACACAGCATCAATTGCAGAGTTTGAACTTAAAGTAAGTTGTTTGTATTTCTCTTTATATGGTTGTAGAACAACCTTTCCCCATCCCCAAAGAGTAAACAAGGATGAGGAAGGGGGATTTAATAGTTTCACTTTGTATTTCTGAAGAGCCATTTGAATTTAAATGTGATTGTAAAACCCACATCTAATGTATTGTCTAAATTGGGTTTTTACTCCCTTGATGTTTACCACTATTTAATAAGATATTTATGTTGTGTCAATAGTTAGCTTGTGCAATTCTTTTAGACTTCTCCCTTTCCAAAATCCCTCACAAATTTGCTTGTCTTTTGTTTTAATGATTAGCTTGGTGGATTCCGGTTACATGTAGTGAGAAACTTGTCCGAGCAAAGTGCACCTCCACCTCCACCTCCACAACCTCCAGCTCCTGCTTCTGTTACTGCCCGTGCAGTAGTTGAGCCACCCAGTTCAAACGGCTCAGCCTCATCACCATCATTGGCCCTCTCAAAACCCTTTTCTTCCTCCAATGGAGTCCAGTCTCTGCTTGACAAGGCAGCAGATGAGGGCTTGGCCATCCTTACATCTCCAAGGGTAAATATCCAACAATTCTTTTTATTACGAAGAATCCCACACTTTTCTTGATATTTGTATCACTGGATGCAGGTCGGGTTTTTTAGGAGATCCCGGACCATTAAAGGGAAGAAGGCTCCTCCTCCATGCAAAGAGGTCTTTTTTTTTCACTTGATGAATTCCAATTAGTAGCACTAAAATAATATCTACAATTTCTGTATTGACCGGTTAGTGTTGTATTGTTGCTTATCAGAAAGACACAGTGAAGGAAGGGCAGGTGCTCTGCTACATCGAACAGCTAGGCGGTGAATTGCCCGTTGAGGTTTGTCTCTGCTGCCCTTTTTGAGTTCAAACACTTCACTTGATTTCATGATTAAGATGTTGTTTATGTTTTTGATGATTTGGCTCAGTCTGACATATCTGGTGAGGTGGTGAAGATACTTAGAAAAGATGGCGGTATGCATAATTTCTTCCCTTAACTTTTACTTGATGAAACATCTAATGCTTTACCTGATAATAAGTGGTGTTGTTTGCAGAGCCTGTTGGGTATGGCGATGCCCTCATTGCCGTCCTCCCTTCCTTCCCCGGAATAAAGAAGCTTCAATAGATCGTCTTCTATGTTCTTGGCATTCTCTTACTCTCGCTATCTCTCTTGTTTACCCCGTCTTCATAAACCCCAAAGATATATTTGTTGTGTTTCCATCACACTTTCTTCAACTTTCTGCAATTGACATTTAAAAGAGGTTTATTTTATTCTTTTTTATTTTGATACACATATTTTCAATCATGTAGAGCATATAACAATCATATATGGATTGAGCTCATAATTTTAATATTATATTTATTTATTGGGTGCGGGTATGGTAGGAAGAAAGACTTGCATGGAAAATCCAAAATATATGTAATATTTATATTTTTATTGTATGATCCTTGTTTATTTTTTATATAAATCTTCTAACTTATATTTTTATCTTCGTACATAAAACATATTTATACAACGTAATTTTTCTGAATATATTCGCTCTTAGTTTTTCAATAAGTAAGCTGAAGGGTATAGATCTAAGGATCCTTTTTTATATTATTCATTCCTATATTCATTTCTATTAAGTATATATATATATACTCACTACAAAAATCTTAATAGTACTATTATTAACTAAGAACTCAAAATAAAGGGTCACAAATTTTTCTGATTTTGCAAACTTGACGAATTAGAGCATGAAGTTTCAATTTTTTGCAATTCGAGATAAGCTCTCATTCCCAATTTTTTTGGCTGCCAGAAGCTGGGGAGGACGTCTACGTGAACGATACCAATCGAGAGCGCGAAGAAGAAGGTGAAGATAATAAGAGTTTTCTATTGAAGATCGTATTTAACTTTTTGTCTTTTTGATAAGTATTTCAATTAGTTGATTATGTTGTGAGTTTGTGAAATTGAGTTTATATTACTCCCTCCGTTCCATAGAAAGTGTCCTCTTTCTATGGGGCACGGAGATTAAGAAATTTGTATTGTGTGGTGTGTGTTGTTTGATTTTTGGGTTGTTAATTTTGGTCTACACATTGTTTATTTTTTTTAAAATATGACACTTTCTATGGGACAACCCCAAAAGGAAAATAAAACACTTTCTGTGGGAACGGAGGGAGTATTAAAAAAAGACGTCGTTCGGTTTTAAAGATATAACAAAATGGTCCAGCTTGGTTACCACGTGTGCAAAGCGACACAGTTTTTGCATTTTCCTACAGGAAAAATTTCATGCTTTAATTCGCTAAGTTTATAAGTAAGTGTTAAAATTACAAAGTTAGTATTTTATTTCGTAATTACCCCCAAAACAAAATAAAATAAAGAAATGTAGCGCTGCCTTTGCATGATCGTCGTACACTACCAGCTGTAGATTAGGGTTTCACTCACTCTCTCTCTCTCTCCAATTCGTTTTAGTTCGAAATTTCCACATTCATCATGTTTGCAATGCTCATTGTGATCGAATAGTTCATTTTCAGCTCAAATGTTTCGTGTTTTCCCCATTTCTGACAAAATCCACGCCAACTTCATAAGTTCCGTTTGGGTTTGTTCTGCTTGAATCAAATCCTTGTTCCTCACTAAATCATTTTGTATGGATTGACCGCATTTCCCATCACAAAATCATTATCGTTTTCTATAAGCAATGGAAATGAACTATTCTGATGATGCTCGAATTTCTGTGCCAGTTAATTTTGGCGGCAAAAATGCATGTGTTCACCGTCCACAGTCGAGAATCCCTAACCGGCACTCTCTTTCAGATCTAGGTTTTAAGAGATCAGGATTCCCAGGAAGGAGTTCGCCGTACCCAAGAATCCCCTTATCAGCAAACAGGGGAAAACTCTGGGCTCCTTACAAATCGGAGGTTTGCTTACAATTCCAAAAGGGTAGTTGTTTGTACGGTGAAAATTGTTGTTTCGCACATAATCTGAGTGAAATGAGAAAGCCAAAAGGGGAGCATGTTAGTGGGGGAAATGCTATGAGGCGAGAGTGCCGTTATTCTTATAGCGGACGGGATTGCCCTTATGGTGATAACTGCAACTTTGTCCATAAACGTAATGAGATTGTTAGGAGAGATGACGGTGGCTTGAGTGGTAGAAGTGGAAGTGATTGGATTGACTGTATGAGTTTGAGAGGCGGGCAGTATCATAATCAGTTGAAGTTTCATAAGACGAAGCTTTGTGGTAGGTGGGAGGAGTCTGGTAACTGCCATTATGGGAAGAAATGTACCTATGCCCATGGCAGAGAAGGTGTTAACTATTTCTTCTACTCCAGGATATAAATTCTCTAAGTTATTTGATTTTGTTTGTGTTTCTTGTTGCATCTATATGCATGTGTTATCTTCTTGAATGAATTAAGAGTGGCGGTATAAGCTGCTTTGATAGAGCAGTTGCATCTTTTGTAGAGATCACTTATTTGTTGTTGAAATTGCACATGTTTGAAGACGCATTGTGTGCTAAATTTCTTTATTAGAAGTATTACCATATTAACTGATCTATAGTGCAAATGAGACAAGTGGTCTTATTAGTTATCTAGTATTCTTGGGGGCGTTTTCAAAGAGTAATGAAGTTACTAAAGCTTGCTGCATCAGTTTCACTGTAGGCCAGTTATTTTTGGCTAATATTTGCTTCCTGTGCACTTGTTTTATATCTTGTGAGTAATGCATGGATTTGTTTGAATCAGAAAAGCATTGCTGTTGAATTTTACTTCCATTTACCTTTCCATTTCTTGTTCTTAAGCTGGTAATATGTTTCGTGCATCTAATCATGACGATATAAGAACATATAGCTTGATAGTCTTACTTCCAAGCATGTTGTCTAAGGATGGTGAAGGCGTATCCTCATGAAGGAAACATGCTGAAAGTTCTGTTTCCCATCTTTCTGTATGAAGGTTAAATGCCTATATTCTGTTATCCTGCCTGCCTCTGGTGGAAGTTTTATTGCAAATGTTTCTAGCCAATTGATATTATCTTCACCAGGAACATGGTATTATTCTTCAAATTGATAGTGATCATGCCTATAATATTATTCTTATGTTCCATTTTCTGAGGGAGAGCTGTGTTGGTTGTATATTAACACAGATTACTTTTATGAACAGAACTTCAAAAACTTGGTCACTTTCCTGAGCTTGGAGGCCTCCATGCTTCCAGCAGCTTTGCAGGATCATGTGAGAGAGACGAAGTGGATTTCATGGAGTGGGACATTGCAAAGATCAGTGAAATTTATGCTGATTGGATTCATATTGGGCACAATTTCTAGGTTTCGTCGAGTGAAGTTGGGGCAAGTTTCAGGCTTTGCATATATGCTCTGTTAATATGCTATGAATCTGTGTGTATATATATATACTTGCAGCAAAATGTTTGCTTTCAGTTTTGTTGCTCTACTGTTCTGAAAAAACCTTCATTTGTAATGTGACTTCCAATGAAATGCATACATACCGAAACACTTGTTGGACATTTACACTTTCTGGGTATATAATAATCAGCAAGCAGCAAAATCTAGCCTCAAATAGTACTACACATTTCATATTCATTCACAAATGTAAGCATTTGGTTGGTAATCTTACCCTTAACATAGCTATAATCTTTTCAAGCTTCGTGTACATACATATGCTCTGTCCTGAGCAAGAAGAATGGTTTTTCTACGTACCGTTGTCTTCTGGTCTAGCATACGTTATAGCAGATCGCGCTAAAGCATCCATTGGATCTATGCATTTGCTCCACAAAGGATCCCCTTGTGGCAGAAGCTGCTCCAGGTAATCAGAAGCAAGAATGACTCTGTTTACAGCTCTCACCAGCAGAACTTGCAGAGCAATCCTAAACAAATTCTGTGCCCCTTTGTAGTCTCTTCTGTTTAATGCTTCAACAGCAGGTATGACAGTATGTTCAAGAGTTGCCTTATCTGGGAGGACAACCTGAAACCCCTACATTATACAGAAGCATAATATGACTTAACATCACTCATCATCACTGCAAGAAAGAGGATAGTTTCATTTATGTTTGGAGAATCATAATTACCTCTTTCTCAAGTTTGTCTTGATAAATTGAAGGAACCAGAGCTTCATCGGTGGCAATAACACCAACATGAAGAGGGCTTCCCGCTTCGAGTGGCTTCAACTTAGCTTCCTTGAGCTCTTTAGCTACACATTCACCAATGTGAAGGAAAGGAACAGAACAGCCCTCCTTGATCTGATGGCAGGGCATCACCACGCAGCACACTCCCGATTTCTCAAGAAAAGCTCGTCTACGCCTCAAATTCTCAACAGCTGATGTGCATTCAGAAGAGCTGGGAGATGGATCAGAGCACAGGATGAAGGGAGGGCTACTTCCTTCCTCCTCTATCTGCAAGTTCTTCAACCTTTTCATGAAGTTGATACCCCTCCAATTATGCCAATCCCATTGCCTTGGCTGATAAATGGAGCGCTAAAACTTGAAGATGAATTGTTGAAGAAGGAAGTTGAGCTGGTATCAGCTGGATTCTCACATGGGATCTTCACTACTGAACTATTTTTCTTGCCTTGCCTCTGACTTGTATGTTTGATCACACAACAGTTTATGTTTGATGCATAATTGAATGGTTGGAAACACATTGTCATCCTTGTATTACAACTATTATTAAACACTAAATCCAACACTCGGAATTGAAGCTACTGTTTTACTTTATTCATTGCTCGAGAATCTAAGAATCTTGGAGAAAGTAAGGTTTTGCAAACCTCAAGAATGACATCCCCTGAGCTTCAACCATTAAAAGATCTTGAAGATTCAAAAGGAAGAGGGTAAAGTGGGGTTGAAGAAAGTGATTAGAAAAAAATAGGTCCAAGTTTGGAAAGCTCTATCACATAACCTTACAAACCACAACTCATCAATGGGCATGTGGAAACAATCTTCACCGTGTATGTCAACATATCCCACATCAGTCAAAAGAAATTGAAATAATTGAATCATTTTAAACCAAGAACTACAAAACAAATGTCTTGGTTAACTTGTTTAGATTTTCTGCCCAACATGGTGCATGACTGCATGGTGAGCCTCTCAAAAAAGCTGAATCTCCAACCCTCAAGATGAAAAGGTGTGGCCCACCTCTCTAATTATAGTACAAGTTTTTTTTTTTTTTTGGCGAGGAATCCGCAGCCGCTACTTTGGTGCGCACAGGTAAACCTCGCTCCTGTGCAATAGCCTGCAAACTACACAGGAGAGTTAAACCATCATTTGACAGGGTGACAGACTCACATAGCGTGTCCAGTGGAATTTGAACCCATGATCTTTCAGTTCCAGGCCACCCACCTTTACCGCTATGTCATCCCATGGGACTATAGTACAAGATTTTATCAAGATAAGAACTTGCCACATTAAAACCTAAAACCAAGCAACCACCTTTGGCCCAAAGAGGTTAACATTTTGAGACAGATTACATTTTGGGTTTTTCATTAAATTAAGATTGCAGCCTACATAACATATGATGAGAGAGAGAGAGAGAGGAAATTCACCCAAAAATACTCTGTTTAGTAGACCAGGCATGTCATAATGTATGGAATCTGTACTGAACTTTTTCCCAAAAAACATGTGTCCTTTTCATGGCTATCATTTTCTTCTTGCGCTTTTTGGTGTAGAAGATGTGGCCCTCTATTAATTGTAGTTATGACAGAAGCTTAAACAACTTAATCTCCAGGATTATTCATTAACTACTATTGTTTCCAATCCAATTTTTATTATTGATTTAACTGGTCTAGTACATTGCATACCGGGTCCTAATATCTATCGTTTATGTACACAATAAGCCTATACAAAGTATGTAAAAAGGCTGATATGTATAGATGTCAAATATAGGCAAACTTTATGGCAAATGTCACTCTCCTCTGTCCATTATTATTGTTCCAATTTCATGTGTCTTATTTGGAGACCGTGTACATCAAAATAAAATCTTGGCCAACTTGTGATTTGAATTCAAGAATTTCATAAAGCAGCTTCTGGAATCCACAGAAAATAGTACAACCCTGTCAAGATTGTTAAGGCTCCCATATCATGGCATGCTGTTGTTTGGACAAGACAAAAGGGGGACCCTCAATTTTTTGTGTTCACATTTTTTAGTACCTCTAACTCTGGCTGGAATACATAAAGTGGATCAAAATATCCTTTATACAAAGCCAAAAACAGAGGAAATGAAGATTTTGGGGAAAAAAAACAGAAAGAAAAAAGATCTGTTTTGCTATCATAAACTCACCTATATTTGGCTTTTGAGCAATTCTTGAGCCGTTTAGCCCAGCCGGGCCTGAAGCATTTGATCAGCTTTCTCACATCGTGTCTCATAACAAGGAACGTGATAACTATAGTGATGATCATCATAGGAAATATGCTAAGAGCTTTACTAAAAGAACCTGATGCATTTTCCCAGCAAACGTTTCTCTTGTTATTCCCCATAGGATGAGAATTAGGCCGAAGAAAGTCATTCTTCCCCGTCTTAGCAGTCCTAGAAGAGCTCCCACAACAGAGAGGTAGCTTCCTGCAATCACCTGAGGCAAAATCCAAACATCTCATAACATTGAGGGGGTGTTTGGGATAGCTGAAGCTTATCGATAAGTGCTGAAAGTTGTTGGAAGCTGCTGAAAGTGGCTGAAAGTAGCTGAAAGCTGTTGATTTTGATAATTTGTAAGTGTTTGCAAAATGTGCTGAAACTCAAAAATTAATATTTGAAAATATTAATAAAGTGGTATCTTATAAAATGAAAATGTTATTTATTTCTCACTTATTAAACAAATTTAGAATTTTTACACAAATAAAATTTAAAATTTATTTCCACTCATATAAAATAGTATTTTAATAAAAAAATATTAAAATAAAAATTAGAAAAAAAAAATAAGTATAATTAATATTATTAATTAAAATCAAGAATAAAAAAGATTATAAATTATATTAATAAAACAAATATTTACTTATTCTTTGTTAAATGACAAATAAAAATTATACATATAAATAAGCAATGTCGATCATTAATTAAAAAAAATAGTTATAAAATTATAATATAATGTATTAATTAAAAATATTAAAAATTATAAAAGCTATAAGCTATCAACTTCAGCTGCCCAATATCAGCTTACGAAAATTCTCTATCTTCAATCCAAATAGCTTTCAGCAGCTCTGTAAGCTGGATTTCCCAAACATCCAATTCATTTTCCGAGACAGCTTTCAGCTATAAGCTGATTCAGATAAGCTATCCCAAACACCCCTGAGTCTAAATTCCCCTACTTGAATTAGGCAAAAAAATAAAGCTGAAAACTACAGAGATAGCATATTCTATGATCATAATCTAAACTCAAGTTTCATGCTACATTTCAAGAACTTCCAAGAATGCAAGGAATGAAAACACTCAATCTGCAAACCTCCAAGTGTTTGAGATCAGTTGATGCACTAACTTTTTTCATCCTAAACTTGTATGAATCCAGCAGCTGATCAGGGCTTGTATTGGTTGTACCCTTCAACAAAGAGGTCTTAAGGGCCCCGGGATAGAGAAGGGCCTTCACCGCAAACTCGGGGAGAATCTCACTTGCAATCAACTGGCACACCATAACCTCTACCGGTGTTTGAAAAGTGCCCATTCTACATGGAAATCTAAGCATCCATCAAGCAACTAAGCACTATCAGAATGTTGAAAACTTGAAAATGTTTGAATCAAATTCAAGAAGCTGAATAATTTATTTAGAACTCTATCCAAGAATCAAGCAAACACATTTGAACTTTCAAGATTGTTATAGGATACAAACTTGAGGCATCATACATAGAGATGAATTTGGAAGATTAGGCCTTGATAACATCAAACATTTTAACATCAAAATTTGTTACAAAATGTTCAAGGATTACAAAGGATGATATCTTGATGGAATTGTACTAACTGTTACTCATTGAAAATGGAATCTCTTGGCTAATTCTACAGGAATATCACATACTCACCAACAAAGTCATGGACTTTGTTGGTGAGTATGTTGTTGATTACGAACAGGTGAATCTCATTGCTAAAAACAGATCGAAGGAAGGGTATACTGTTGATGAGGGCTGGGGATATAGTGTTGGCAGTGAGTTCCGGTTGAAAATCGTTGTGTTCAAGATACCGCGCCCCCAGTTTTCTCTTGAAGATTAGGAGCAGCCAAAGTTTAGCTTATGATGAAAATATAGTCTTAGGCTCTTAATCAGCTCCTTGCAATTGGTGTTTGTTTTTCCTTTTACTATTAGCATGTAATGTTTGGCAAGGGACTTACAAAAGTTTGCATAGTTAATATCAAGTCGTAAACGCTAACTTTTGGCATATTCGAACTCGAAATGCAATCCATGACATGAATATAAAAAAGAAAATGTAAGTGGAGAAACCCTAAAAGCTATATGATCAGCAAGAAAAAAGTTGTTGTTTCACCAATTTCATCTAAGAATACTTGTACATGGTGAATTTCTACTAATAGCATTGACAATGAACCCTAGCTAGCTTCTTCTCTGCCCTAGCGGAAAAATCTTAACAAGACATTAAAGAAAAAAGGAATTTTGACAACAAGACACGGAAAAGCAGCAGAGTTCAGTTGACTTCCAAGATTCTGTTCATCGACCTACAATACGAATTAAGCATCAGAACTAACTCGAAAGAGTACTTGCAAGAAAAAAAAAAAAGTGATTGAAAGTGCCTTTTTCAGGAGATGTCGGGGTGCAGTTTAAGTGTGTTAGCATTAAGCCTCCGGCCTTTAAATTTGGTTTGCTCAGCATGAACCATAATTTTCATCCAAATCTGGCTCAAGAACCCAACGGCCTCCTCCTCATAATTGGCCGTGTTCTTGAAGAACGAGTGGTTGAGAAGATGACGGGCAGACGTTCGTTGGCTTGGGTTTTGTTTCAGACACATAGTAACCATGCTTTTTCGGAAATCTGAACTGGCGGACGGTTAGCTACGGGTGCCGAACCGCTGTACCACGTGTTCCGGCCAGTGGCATTGAGATCGGAAAACTTGAAACCGGCGGTTTATCGTGTAAAGTTCTAGGGCTAGGACACCGAACGCCCACAGATTTGAAGCCAGACCCATGCCCGATGGGCTCTCCGGCGCCACGCAATTGACTGAAACTACCGCGTCCGACAGCTTTACGGAACCATCGGGTAAGAGGAATACGTTGGACGGCTTAATTCCTCCCTGGCGAACTGATTTCGAGTGTTACAAAAATGAAGATTGTCCGTCCCAATATTTGTTACTCGCTTTTTATAAAATAAAAGTTGTATGAATCAAAATTAACTACTAAAAGTCAAACAATTTAAAATACATAATATTATTTTTTAAATTTGTGTCGAAACTAATTGAACCATAAATATTAGGATGGATGGAGTATTTAGAATGTGAAAGATCTTTTAGTGTAGTGAGTATTTTAATGTAATAGTAGAGGGTGTGATGGGACACTCATTTTGTAATATTTAGAATTGAGCGGAGTTTAAAATTCAAAGTAGTGATGTAAATAAAAAAATTATGGGTCCTTTATTTAGGATAATTGTGGTAATTCTTGAATTGGTTACAATCTCATAAATTCTAGATTATTCCTAATTCTACATAGGACTATTTTAATAATTACATTCTTAGATTACATATGCTATTAGTAGATAAAACTCCTGCTATATTCTAAAAAATGCATTACAATATTTGAAGCAGCTTTTTCAGTATGGGACCTAGGTGTTCCTCAGACTACGAATATCCCTGATCACCTAAATACCCAACTAACCAAATCATTCTAATATTTAATTAATTTTTCTCTCCTCTTTATACTTCATTTTACTTTCAACCCAACCATCTCTACTTTTTATCATTTATCCCCAACCACACAACCATGCCCCACCAACTATATTTTTTATATATTCTAATTATTTAATATTAATAATAATTATTTAAATTTAAAGGCGTAAAAATTAACTGAAATTGTAGAAAAAATTATAAAGCTCGAAATCGTACAAACTAAAATATATGGAACATAGGACAGTAATTGAAAGACGAAATTAAAACAACGAAAAACTAAAATTACAAACAACAAAGTAAATAAAATTCAGATTGAGATTTTGAAAATTTTCGTAACTGGGATAGTAATCTTGAGAGTAAGGAAAATTTGGGGAATGAGAGAAATTGTTATTATATGGATCCATGATAATTAAAAGAGAGATTGAAATTTGTAGTAAATAATGAAATGAGAGAAAATGAAGGTTTTTTAAGATGTGAAAAATATAGCAATATTGGGCTCTATATATAGAGAATGAAAAATTATGAATTTTGGTATAATTTTTATTGGGGCATGTGCAGAAATACCCATTTCTAATTGGATAAATGCACTGATACCCACTTTGTACAAAAAATGCATAAATAGCCATTGTATCTTTTTTACCCTTCAAAAGTAGGTGTAGAGCATAGCATGCGCATGACAGGTCTATGTTGTCCCCACAGAGACATGTTGTTAGTCAAACCATTTGTTCTGCGAATTGAAGGTTGTCCCACCTCACCCCATCTCGTCAGCATTTATTGCAGTCTAATTCAATTGAAAAGTTGAATGCCTTGAATGCGCTCAAGCATTTATTGCAGTCAAAATGCCTTGAATTCCAAAAAAGTTGAATGCGCAGTTGATTAAATTAAATTCTGGAAAAGTTGATTAATGCAATGATGCGATGCGATGCCACCAGCTCTGATGCGATGCTACCAGCTCGTCAAGAATTATGCGAATTAAATTTCAAATTTCGCATGCATGCTTTGGACAGATTAGAATAGACGTGACAAAACAGTTTTTGTATACAGCATGCATAGCGACAAAAATGGCAGTACAAGACCATTATTTTGAGCCTAAATTATATAATTAATTGAAATAATATTTGAACCCAATTATATATAAAGAGGTACTCATGCATATATTCATACATTTTCAGTTCACAGAAAGAAAGATTTAGAGAGAGAAATATTTTTCGAGGTATGTTGTAATTTTATCTTCGGAAAAGTGTTCGCATTAGGAAAAGTGTTCAACTTCGGAAAAGTGTTCGCACTAGGTATGTTGTAATTTTATCTCTCTAAAATATTTCGAGATTATAGTTTGTAAATTAGGGTATGTAAATCCGAAATTAAGGGCATGTATAAAATCGGAATTACGAGAATATAAATATGAAATTAGGGTTTTTATAAATAGAGAAATTAGAGTTTGTATATACATGTTATATAGTCGTAGGAAGTTCGTAAATAGTATTTACAAAAAATGATCGATTTTTGCATAATGAAGGGTTTGTATTTACGAGTCGTAGGTAGTTCGTAAATGAATCAGCATTATGAGTCATAGGAAGTTCGTAAATATGAGTCGTAGGAACAAAAGCATTATGCAAAAAAAATAGTATTATGCAAAAAATGAATAGTATTTACAAAGTATTAAGAACAAAAGCATTATGCAAAAAATGAATCAGCATTATGAGTCATAGGAAGTTCGTAAATAGTATTTACAAAGTTGGAATTTCGTAAATAGTTGGAATTTCGAAGTTGGAATTTCGAAAAAATATTTATATATTTCGTAAATAGTATTTTCGTAATATTTTTTGCATATTCGCACTAGGTATGTTGTAATTTTATATGTTCGTAAATATTTACAAAGTTGGAATTTCGAAAAAATATTTAAGTTTGTAAATAGTATTTTCGTAATATTTTTTGCATATTCGTAATTTTCATCATATTATTCATAATTTTTATGTCAGTTGTACATTTTCGTCATATTTATCATATTCGTAATTTTATGAAATAATTTTATGTATGTTCGTAAATAGTGTTACATTGTAAATAGGGTTACACTGCAAATATGATTAATATTGAATTTAATCATTTAATGTGGAAATTACTATGCAAAATATGATATAGTTCTCTGTTTTCTATATTGATTTTTTATAATGTCATGATATAAGACGTTTATACTGAGATGTAAAACATATGTATCCTTGAAAAATCTTATTTAATGGATTATATTACTTATAGCGTAAAAATGAATTATAGTTCTTCGTATTTCCTCTTAATGTGCATTATTACGGAGATATACAGATATTTTGCTGAGAACTATGATTTTATATGTCTTATAATATGGTTAGATGGCTGAATGGACACGAATAACAGTCAAGTATGGAGGAATATTCGAGGGTTCTGAATACAAATATGGGGATGAACAACTTGCAGCAATTCCGCACTGCCTACTTTCGTTGTCATCTCTAAAAGCAACCATTGATTCAATCACGCAAACTAATTCGATGCGTACCCCGTATTTGTTGTATTCCCTCGAGAGAAATCGCGCCGGTCGGCTCGTGAAGTCACTAATGACGAGTGATGAAGATTTAAATCGACTCATTGGCTTCGAGGCAGATCCCACTGTCTGTGTTGTGACGACGAGTCCGAGTGATCGGGCCGGAACAAGTACGTGGCAGTCCCGATCACATCTCCCTTACTCGGATGATCGGAACCTATTTGAGCAATCCATTAGGGATTTCGACAGACATAAGTTCTTCGGTGACGGACGGGAGGAGGAGGAATACGAGGAGGTGGAGCAAGAGGAGGAGGAAAACGAGGAAGAGGAGGTGGAAACGGAGGAGGAGTTAGAACACGAAAATGATAACGAAGATTCAACGGATTCGGATGATCCGGATTACACTACCGAAGAGGAGTTCGATGAAGATGAGCACGGCGAACATCAAAGCATCTATGGTACAATGTTGGACTTTGCAACGTGGATGCGAAACGAGGGCGGTTACAATCGGTTAATGACATTACTCTAACAACCAAGTAACCTACCCATCACCTTTTCGTCGTTGGAGGAGGAAGATGGCGACTCGATTCCGGATATAGCAAACTGGCTAGTTCCGTTCTTCCCTATTGCTCAAACCGGCATCATTGGATGTCTTGATTTAGATGCGGTTAACGACGGCGTTCTTGAGGTGGATTCGATCTTCTGGAGTAGAGACGAGCTTACGGGTGCCGTGGGAGTGTGGCACTTAGAGCATCGGCGGTCTTTTATGGTGCTAAAAGCTGACAGGAAATATATGTGGTTCGGGTGTTTGCACGGAAAGTCGTGTCCTTTTATGTTGCGTGCGAAAAAGGATGCAGATGTTTGGGAAATATACAAGGTGGACAAGAAGCACACATGTGAGTTCGACTTCGAACGATTGGTGCCAAGAACTATGAGTGCAAAGACTATCGGTGTATATTTCAGCCGACAAATGCGGAGAGAGGGGTCCATGATAAGGCATCGCGACATCATTGACGAGTTGCATCGTAGATTCGGTGTCGAAGTTAAGTACTACAAGGCACTTCGTGGTCGGAACATGGCTATCACGATGATTTACGGCGACCACGATGATTCTTATAAGCTGCTACCCAAGTACCTCCATATGCTCAAGCAGTTAAACCCCGGAACGATAACCCATTACAGCACCGGGGAAGACAATCGGTTCGAGTACGTTTTTGTCGCGTGCGGCCCGTGCATAAATGCGTTTATGTTTAACTTGAGGCAGGTCATCGTAGTTGATGGCACACATCTGAAAGGGAAGAATACCGGCATGCTATTCGTAGCAGTGACGAAAGACTGCAACGAACAAGTCCTGCCGCTTGCGATAGGCATTGGCCCGATAGAGAATAATGATTCGTGGACATGGTTTATGACCAAATTAAGGACAGTGTACCCGCCGACCGAGGGCATAGTCATCGTGTCTGACCAACGCGTGAGTATTAAGCATGCCGTTGAAGAGGTGTATCCTGAGGCAACTCATTGTCTGTGTTGCGTCCATCTGAGCAACAACCTCGCTCCTTACGGTCGCGCAACAGTAAGGATATTCCGTAGGGCCGCCAAAGCATACACAAAATCGGAGTTTCGGAGAAAATGGCTTCACTAAAGGCGAAGAGTCAGGAGGCACACGATAAAGTCATGGACATTGGTCCGGAACGGTAGGCCCTCTCGCATTGCACTTCTCGGCGTTACTATTTTTTGACGTCAAATTGCGCAGAGTCATTCAACACGAGGCTATTGTGGGCCCGATGTCTGCTGATATGTTCCCTAATTGATACCGTGCGGTTCATCATGGAGAGTTGGTTCAACGAGCGGCGGGCGAACATGCATGCTCACGACCATAGCCTTATCGAAGTTGCTAAAATGAAGTTGCACGAGCAAGTTGAAAGAGGACGCACGTATCCAGTGACGATCGTTGGCGATGATGTTTTCACAGTGAACGATGGGGAACGAGATTTTAAGGTTCGGTTAGGAGCAAGACGAAGCTGCCAGTGTCGTAAATTCGATCTGGATCTTATTCCATGCGAGCATCCTGCAGCCGCTATTATGTAAGTGTTCATTACTTTTAACATATTCCCTTACAAACTATTTCTGCTATAAGTACACTAACAAAAAGTTACCGACAGTCACAGCGGCAACGATATGTATGAATTCATATCGGTGCTCTACAGTACGGAAGTTCATAGAGATTTATATGATCACCAGTTTCATGCGCTACCTCCACATAAACTCTGGACCGTGCCCGAAGAAATATCAAATGTGCCAACAGTGCTCCCTCCCTTGACAAGAAGATCCGTCGGTCGGCCGAGGTCACGACGATATAGATCTGGCTTAGAGGCAAGCGCCGGTATAAAACTAGACGATCTAGGAAGTGTGGCCTCTGCAAAGAGCATGGGCATACAAGGAAGACCTGTCCCACCAGACTGTGACTCTATAACTCTAGTTATGCATTATAATATTACTTTATGATCTTGCTGTTTAAATTGAAGTTGTTTTAATACTACTCTCTCAATTACCTTCTATATCCGTTACCTTATACTTATGGAAAATGTGCAATTTTAAACACGAAAACATTACATCATAGGTAAGGGATACATACTCAGTTATAGTTCTCCGTAAAATATGTATATATCTCCGTATAAATAATAATCCAAAAATTTATGCATTATAATACTAAAATATAAAATATGTATGGAGAACTATGATTTTTTACGATTCGAAATTAACGTCTAAACTATACTACGTAATATATATCAGAATATTACGTATAATCTCCCGTGAACCGTTATACAAACCTTTATACAAATCTTCCATTAATTGTTTTACGTTGTTTTTAAATTGATAAAATTGAGAGAAATTGAGAGAAAAACTATCTAAGCTAGTATAAATAGTACTCTTGCTGTTTAAATTGACTGAAAGTTGTTTTAATAGTACTCTCTCCATTACCTTCTATATCATAGGTAAGAGATACAATTGAGAGAAATATTTGTCAAAATAGAGAGAAATATTGAGATATATATAGATTTATAGTAATCTCTCAATTTAAATTGATAAAATTGAGTGATATTCTGAGAAAAACTATCTAAGCTAGTTTAAATAGTACTCTTGCTGTTTAAATTGACTGAAAGTTGCTTTAATATTACTTTCTCCATTACCTTCTATATCCGTTACCTTCTACTTATGAAAAATGTGCACTTTTATATACGAAAACATTACATCATAGGTAAGAGATACATATTCAGTTATAGTTCTCCGTAAAATATGTATATATCTCCGTATAAATAGTAATTCGACAATTTATGCATTATAATACTAAAATATAAAATATGTACGTAGAACTATGATTGTTTACGTTTCTAAATTAACGTCTAAACTATATGACGTAATATATCTCAGAATATTACGTATTACGTTTCCCGTGAACCGTTATACAAACCTTTATACAAATCTTCCATTAATTGTTTTACGTTGTTTTTATGCAAGTTGCGAAATCTGGGTTTTACATTGTTTTATGCAAGTTGAGAAAATTGAGAGAAAGATTGCGAAAATATTAGAAAGATTGCGAGAATATTTGAGAGAAATTGAGAGAAATATTCAAAAAAATAGAGAGAGGATTGAGATATATATATATTAATAGTAATCTCTCAATTTAAATTGATAAAATTGAGAGAAATTGAGAGAAAAACTATCTAAGCTAGTTTAAATAGTACTCTTGCTGTTTAAATTGACTGAAAGTTGTTTTAATAGTACTCTTGCTGTTTAAATACACCCGAAAGTTGTTTAAATTGAGAGAAGATTGAGATATATATAGATTTATAGTAATCTCTCAATTTAAATTGATAAAATTGAGAGAAATTGAGAGAAAAACTATCTAAACTAGTTTAAATAGTACTCTTGCTGTTTAAATTGACTGAAAGTTGCTTTAATAGTACTCTTTCCATTACCTTCTATATCCGTTACCTTCTACGTATGGGAAATGTGCAATTTTATATACGAAAACATTACATCATAGGTAAGAGATACATATTCAGTTATAGTTCTCCGTAAAATATGTATATATCTCCGCATAAATAGTAATACGACAATTTATGCATTATAATACTAAAATATAAAATATGTATGGAGAACTATGATTGTTTACGTTTCTAAATTAACGTCTAAACTATACGACGTAATATATCTCAGAATATTACGTATTACGTTTCCCGTGAACCGTTATACAAACCTTTATACAAATCTTCAATTAATTGTTTTACGTTGTTTTTAAATTTATAAAATTGAGAGAAAAACTATCTAAGCTAGTTTAAATAGTACTATTGCTGTTTAAATTGACCGAAAGTTGTTTTAATAGTACTCTCTCCATTACCTTCTATATCATAGGTAAGAGATACAATTGAGAGAAATATTTGTCAAAATAGAGAGAAAGATTGAGATATATATAGATTTATAGTAATCTCTCAATTTAAATTGATAAAATTGAGAGAAATTGAGAGAAAAACTATCTAAGCTAGTTTAAATAGTACTTTTGCTGTTTAAATTGACTGAAAGTTGTTTTAATAGTACTCTCTCCATTACCTTCTATTTCCGTTACCTTCTACGTATGGGAAATGTGCAAATTTATATACGAAAACATTACATCATAGGTAAGAAATACATATTCAGTTATAGTTCTCCGTAAAATATGTATATATCTCCATATAAATAATAATCCGACAATTTATGCATTATAATACTAAAATATAAAATATGTATGGAGAACTATGATTTTTTACGATTCGAAATTAACGTCTAAACTATACTACGTAAAATATCTCAGAATATTACGTATAATCTCCCGTGAACCGTTATACAAACCTTTATACAAATCTTCCATTAATTATTTTACGTTGTTTTTAAATTGATAAAATTGAGAGAAATTGAGAGAAAAACAAATAAATGTCTTTGAAAGGGCCTAATCATCCATCGGGTCAACCACGACACACATCAACCAAATTCGCATCCCCATAATATGCCGAATGCTCCAAATGTCGAGCTAATTCTGGACGAGTTCTGTACTCGGCAGGCCATCGATTAACCGATGCACGGATAATAGGGCATATACACCGCAATTGACTTGGTCTCTTTGTACGAACTGTGCTCGTTCAAAGACCTCCAAATGCATATCACGCCAAGCTTCTTGGCGTGGTTGCCCATACACCCATTCGAAATACATGTTGTAATCGAACAATCTGTACATCATCCGTGTAAGCGGTTGTATGCTCTCTCTCCTCATCCGCCGATATGATTCGTCAGAAATCGCCCACAAAGAGTCGTACAACTCGACAGTCCATGCATGCAGGCGGATTCGCACGGTGACCCAGTGAGCTCCGGTGACAAAACAAACCAGTATGAGCTATAGAAATCCGTAACCGAACATTAGTTCACCGCATTACACTAATATATCACTGCATTTTAATTAAATTCGAAGATATAACTTACGTATTGCAGCCCCGGTGCCCATTCTCTCGCAGCTTCTTTCAAAGCTTCGGAAGGCTCCCATGCATCTACGTCCATCCCGTTGTTCGCCCAAGAATATTGCATTTGAGACTAATAAAATACATATTGTTAGTATTTTAAGAAACAATTTTGTATAAAACATTAAATACTTACCCAAAATTGTACGGGAAGAATGAGAGTTGTGCCGCTCCGCACACCATGAAGTAGACCGTCTCCTCTCGCCAATTGCCTCCTCACGGTACCCAAATAACATTCGATCATGTCATGGGTCAGCATCTTGGATACATCTTCGAGGATATCAAACCACGAGTGCGTCAAATGATATCTCGTGGCTGTGTAGACGTGGTCACCAAATTCATTGTGTGCGCGACGCCACGCCCGATATTCCTTGAAGCCAAGGACTGACGAATCGACGAGGTAACGGGCGAGATTCCTCTTCGGGGCAACGTACGGCGACGTAATTGCATGAGAGGGTCTTTTCGTGCGCAATCCACGTCCACGTGGGCTACTCGGATCTTCTTCCATGGGGGCCTTCTCTTTTCCCTTTCCTCCTCTCCGGCTGATACCGGCATCTCCCGCCGGCACCACTTTCAACGGTTCAACCTGTATCGGGGACACAATAAGTGCCCACGATGCGGAGAAATCATCACCGTATAAAGAGTGATCTTCATCGGGCTCCTATAAAAGAAACATTTACGTTAAGTTTATGTATATATCTTCGTAAAAAGTACATAAGTCTCAATAAAACTTTTAATAGCCTACCTCTGACACCGGGCTGGGAGAAGCAGAAGGCTGCGCGGGCTCATCGTATGGAAGCTGCAACGGCTGGGTAGACACGGGCCAATCATGAGACTTCTTCGTGCGTGCCTCCGATGCGACGGACGAGTCGCTGCTGTCAGTCACGGCATCAACAACTGGGCCGACCCGACCAGATGCATGCGGAGTTGCTCCGCGAGTACAAGAAATTGAATGTCGACCGGAGATGTCGGGACTGTCGGAATGTCGTCCGGAGATGCCGCGACTCTCGGAATGTCGACCCGAGATGCCGTGACTATCGGAGATGCCGCGACTATGTGAAACTGAGTGTCGACGACCCTCCTCGACATGACTATGCGACTGTCCTCCCTCCTCCGCTGACTTCCGCTCCGACTTATTTTTGGAGAAAAAGTTTTTGATCTTCTTCCAAAAAATTTTCTCACGATGAGTCATGTCTTGAGTATCAAGACTGCTAGAACTCGCCGGAGCCTGGTTTCGTTCGGATCGTCTTTGCATGGTAGGCGGAGAGTGGGGCGCTGCAGGGCCGCGTGGACGAGGAATGCCCATCGCTCTGGCTCGATCAGATCCAAACTGGACAACAACCGGCTCTCTATACGGCACGCCAAGTGCCACGTCGGACAGCGTGCTCGCATAATAATCAGTCAAGATCTCTGCTTCCTCCTCCACCATCGGTCCGCATTTCAACTATGTATAAAACAACCAATGTTACATAATCAGAATATAAAACAGCGAACTATATAATTTAAATAGAGATATATGAATTTACGTGGTTTATTATGACCTATATGTGTGTATAACATTATAGTTCTCCACAGTATATATATATTTTACCATATTTTTGTTTGGACTGAACAAACATAGTTATTTACCTCATCGTCGAAGAATCCAGCGAACGTCCCTCTCACTCTCGGGAAATTCCACCTCAACAGACGTGGAAGCGCTTCTTGGTCCACCAAGTTCGCACAAGCCCTCCCAAATTCGGGGATGCAATCGTAAGCACATGCTTGTAAGGCCCAGACGGGCCCGCAGAACACATAAGACATCTTACATCCCGCAAGAGTGTCGGGGATGAATTGCTTGTAGTGAAGCAATGCTCGGTATGCATACGCTCCCCACGGGAATTCATTCCATTCGTTCAGGTTGTCCACTAACACCCAAACGAAGTCGTCGATCAGTCTCGACCTCGGAACACCCAAGATTAGTAGGTGCAACATCAACACATTTGCCGCTTTCACGTAGTCGGCTGCAGATGCGCCGTTCACCTCGTGTTCTCTGAAAATATGCTCCAACTTGGATATTTTCAGTCTCCAATTTCCACAAAATACTGCCCTCGCACGAACCGTGGAAGCATCATGCTCCATTGTTGGGTCAAATGTTGATGACCCAAACATCAACCCCGAGACCAGGGCGAATTTCTGCGGACCGAACTTCAAATGACGATCCGTTACGTGAAACCAAAAGTTGTTGGATACAAAGTCGGCGAAGGAAACTTCACAGCACATGAGCTGGTGGAGAGTTTTGCTCGCGCTTACACTCCCCTCCCACTCCATCAAATGGCCGAAAGGGCTACTCTCACAGAATTGTGCATACAGGTGTCACCGCCGACGGTCGTCAGTGTGTCGTGGTTAAGTGGGATTACATCCCACTTGTAATGAATCATAATTTGAGGTTTAGCCGATCTGGCTACGTACCTCAAATAATACCATTGACTCTGTATTAAAGAAAAATGTGAAATTAGTTCAATAAACTCAATATATTCGATAAATTCAATGAAATTAGTTCTAATTGACGACAATAGTATAAACAGACTAATTAGAATATTAATTAATAAAATGCAGAGATTCAAAGAGAGCAATTGTTGAAGCATCTAGAGATCTCTAATTTGAAATGAATTGTATAATTGAATTACGGCAAGACTTGTCCTAGTTTAAGAAAAGGCCGTCACGTCTATAACCAATTTTACTTTCTAAATTATTTAAGAAATAATCAAACTGTAGTAGAATCACGAATTCTTGCCTAGCAAAATAAATATAAAATATGTAATTCCAAATTCCGGAGATCACGATATATCACGATATTAATACTTTAAAATACACGATAATATCACGATATTAATACTATAATAATAATACTTTAAAATACACAGATATAAATATATCAACACATAAATACTATAATATTAATACTTTAAAATGCATAAATACTAATTTAATTTAAAACAGACTATAATATTAATTTTATCTATTAATATATTACATATTAATATATGTTATATTATAAATATTTTACTTAAATATATTAATAATATAAATAATACATATATTAATGATATAAATATTATTACATAAATAACATAAATATTATTACAATATTTAAGTTCAAACAATATTAAATATTATATATTAAATACGTATACAATAGTATAAACCGACTCCGATTCGGATTCCAATTCCAATTCCAATTCCGTTGAATTCAATTCTAATCAATCGTTATCCAAGCAAATTGAAGAATCTCGTGATGATGGTGAATCAATTACAGTCACCAAAAGCAAACAGACTATTATATATTAAATATGTAAATTCTTAGTATTATACAATATATATATCACGATATATTAATATGTTAATATTTATACTATAATATTAATACACGATATAAATATAATTAATATTAAAATACACGATATATTAATATATTAAAATACACGATATAAAATACACGATATAAATTTATTAATAAATTATATATTAATATCTGTCATATTATAAATATTTATATATACTATAACAGATATTTTCGTCCTCCGTATAAATCCCAAGTAATCTTAATACATAATTCGTCCTCCGTATAAATTCCGTATATCTCTGTATTATTTATATATACTATAACAGATATTGTATTTACAATAATCACCAACCCTAATTTTATAAACATCTATACAATAATTACAAACCCTAATCTACAGAAGTTTCAGATACACATATCTAACACCACCGATCATAACACCACCGATCATTACTAACACGATAAAAAAATTCGGATTTCGTCTACTAACCTGCGAGGCGGCATCATATTCATCCATTCTCGTCTACTAATCTTCACAAATAACTGCTGGGAAACTTGACTTGTTGATTCTCGTCTACTAATCTCGTCTACTAATCTTCACGAATGTTTTGCCGAAGTTGAAGTAGTGCCGAAGTTGAAGGAGTGGGGAGAGAAATAACTGCTGGGAAACTTGACTTGTTGATGGAGTGGGGAGGGAAATAACTGCTGGGAATTAAAAGCAGAAACGTTAAGGGGTGTGAGGAACTTGAAGGCTACAAACGGCTTTATATACCAACAAAGGGCTGTTAAAAGCAGAAACGTTAACGGCTTTATATAACCTCGCAGATTAGTAGATTAGTAAAAGAAACGGCTTCCAAACCTACAAACCTACAAAAAAAAATTCGAATCCCTCAACAAAGGGCTTTAAATATTCTTGCATGTAATGTCCTCGATTGGAGTGCGTGACAAAAAACCCTAAAGAAAATCGGAATTTACAAACCCTAATCTCTCTATTTATACAAACCCTAATTTCCTATTTATATTCTCGTAATTTCGATTTTATACATGCCCTTATTTACAAACCCTAATTTCGGATTTTATACATACCCTAATTTACAAACTCTAATCTCGTAAATGCATTTAATATTTATAAGTAAATACCCAATTACAAACCGAAATTAGGGTTTGTATAAATAGGAAATTAGGATTTGTAATTTTAAAACTCTAATTTCTTATTTACAAACCCTAAAATTATAATGCCCTAATTTCTTATTTAACGCCGGAGCACGCGACTGCCGCGACGAAGCTAAAGGACGAGGATGTTGCGCTGGCAAAGATCGACGCCACCGAGGAGGCAGATCTCAGCCAGAAGTTCGATGTTCAGGGATTTCCGACTATCTACTTCTTCGTCGATGGGGGGCGTACTAAGTAAGATTCTTTTTTACTCTAATTTTAGTTTAACCACGTCTTCATCTTAATATTAAAATGCTTTTGTTTTCGTGCTCGAATCAATGCTGCTTTTATTAATGTATAAATCAAAATGTTGTTTTGGTGACAAGAAGAAATAAAGCCTAATTTCATAATTTCAAACACTAAAGCCTTCCTATTTATACAAACACTAATTTATTATTTACAAACCCTAATTTCATATATAAACTCTAAAGAAAACAAAAAGCGAAATTGTAGGAAAAAAAAAACTGCATTATTGCAGACAACGATTGACTGCGCGGCAGAGGGGTGGCGTGGGAATCTGCACTATTGCAGACACGCCGTTCGAAGCAGTCAAACAACCTTCACTTCGAGCAGTAGTCACCTGGTGTCCAGCTCACCAGCCTTCACTTCGAGCAGCAGTCACCAGCCTTCACTTCGAGCAGCACTCATCGCGGCAGGTAAGGACACTGCTGCATGTCAGCGCAGCAGAGTAGGGACAAAACAGTCCGACTGGGTATTCATGCAATTTTGATTTTTGAGTGGCAGCTGGTACAATTATGAAGTAAGAGTGAGTATTCTTGGCAAATTCTCATTTTTATTTATTTTAATAATATATATTATTAAAAAATACTTATTTTTATATTTACAAAAAATTAATATTAAGAGCCAATGGGATAATATCAAGTGGTAACATCCCATTGGCCAATAACATCCCAACCACCGGTGGCATTGTGCTTCAAAAGCCACCCGGGTCACTCCTTCTCTCTCCTCCCTCACCCTTTTTTTTAATTATTTTATTTTTTTTTCTTCAAAACCCACTTGGTGGGTTTTAGTGTTGCGATATTTGTAGTCTCAGTCATGCTGCCGCAAACGGACTCTAGGAATCGGGTCACTAACCACGTGGCGTCACCCACCATGGCCACCCCGTCAATCACAGCCAAGTTGCGGTGGCTAAGATTCTCCAGCGGAAGGCATTGGAAGCGGAACGATTTGATGGTCACCTCCTTCACGTTGTATTAGAAACTAATAATCTATTGGAACTTGGGAGTGAGTCAGTGTCGATTCTGTGATACTTTCTGTGATAGTCTTGGAACAATGTCTCTAAACCACCAGAAAAAGAGGCGATGGTTGAAGTCAAACCAAATTGGTTGATTGTTTTCACAAAGCTGCTACAGATGACAAAAGAGAGACAACATGAACCACCATCACAAACCAGTGGGTCGTCTCAATTTTGACTTTTGAGAACCAATTTGTGATGATATGATTGTTGACAATTGAATAAATTTGGCCATTAATTTAGAAATAAAATATAATTAACCATCATGGTTGTAATCTGTTGAGAGATTTCAATTAATCAACGAATTCAAAAGCTTAATAATTAAAGATCATACAGGCGGCAACCCAATCATTATTCACACAACTCTTGTTCATTTTTTCCAAGTCATGTTGACGCTTTCTCCACTCCAAAAAAACAAGTTGCCATAATTGAAAGGGAAAAAGTCTATTTTAATTTCCTTTTTGACAACGTTAATTGTGAGATTAATTAATCACACGCGCTAGTTTATTTGTATAAAGTCTGTTCAACTTTGACAGTGACGCCACGTTTATTTTTTTAAATAAAAAATCCTATTATCATTTTAACTAAATTTAATATAGAACTTTTGACAAGAAAAAATCGCTTTTGGTCCTACAATATGACCGTTTTCATTTTTGATCCTATAATGTGATTTCGATTTTTTTGGTCCTGTAGTTTAAATTTGGTCTTTTTGAGGAGTGCAATACACACATATACATTCAAGGCTCGTGATTTTTTTTTTTTTTTTTTTTTGTTGACGAGGAACCCGCAGCCGCTACTTTTGGTGCGCACATGGTAAACCTCGCTCCTGTGCAATAGCCTGCAAACCACACAGAAGAGTTAAATCACCCTTAATGTGACAGAGTGACAGGCTCACACATAACGTGTCCAGTGGGAATTGAACCCATGACCTATCAGTCCCGGGCCACCCACCTTCACCGCTATGTCATCCCATGGGGACAAAAGGCTCGTGATATTGATAATTCTTTCCCTTCATCTAGTATCAAATATGATCTCGTTGCTTTCTTTCAAACTCTACAACCCACTGCTCTTTCGCTGCAATTCACTCATAGGAAAAACTTCTCATTCATTCCAATTATATTTTTATTATGATAATTCTACATACACATTTTTATTTCTTAAATACACATGGAATGATATAAGATTTATACATATTTAATTTGCAGCATTGACTAGCTTCTTCTCGTCGCCGCCACCGCGGCTTCTCCCTCGACAACATGTACCCAGCGTCCAATTTTTGTATCGGACGGAGTATTCACAAGACGATTGTTTTCCAAAGGAATGTGCAAAATGATTCGAGCTTGTTCTTGGTTCTCTTTGGAGTTGCCAATGTTGGCATGTTCTTGGATTTGATGCGGTCAGCCTTAATGTTATATATTCGACTAATTTCTGCCTCGTTATCGTCTTTGAGGTGATCGGCCGACATCGGTGGAGGTGGCACGGGGACGGACATATATGGCGTTGCTTGAGCGATGCCGGGCTCTTCTTCTGCATCTAATCCTCTAGGTGAGCTCTCACCACCAGTGCCCTTATTATTCAAGACCATCAGTGGATTCAGTTATATTTTTGATTGTTAATCTTCATTGAAATTGATTCAACAACTCTCTCCTCTATCTATTATCCTTTTTTTTTTTTTTTTTTTTTTTTTTGATTTGAGGAACCCGCAGCCGCTACCTTCGGTGCGCTCTGGGTAAACCTCAACTCCGGTGCAGTAGCCTGCAAACCACATAGGAGGTTCAACCACCCTAAGGTGACAGGCTCACACAAAGTTGCTTCTAGTGAGATTCAAACCCAGGACCTATCGGTCCCGGGCTAGACACCTTCACCAACTTTGCTATCTCAAGGGGACCTATCTATTATCCTATTGATTCGTGTGAGATATGTTTATGTATGTTTTTCAAGGTGCGTGTATTACACACTTTAATATGATAAAAAAAATGGAGAACTTTTAACTTATAGGACCAGAAACGATCGAAGCCACATTATAGGATCAAACATGAAAATAGGCCATATTATAAGACTAAATTTTTTTTCTCACCTTTTGATATTAATCTTATTAATTTGGTTTAACAAAAAAAATTGGGTGAGATTGACACCTTCTCGGATACTTTTTAAATTAGGAATTGAACATGAATTGGAATAATAGATCAATGAATTAGAATTTGTGGATATAATCAAAGCATTAAAATAAGATCTACTCAATTTTACGTAAAGTCGACCTCATGTGAGACCAACTACTTTTTAAAATCTCTGTTGAGTCTTGATTCTACATAGAAAACTCTAGATTAAAACCCATATGTAGTGTTTGAATTAAGGTTATTGGAATCAAAAGTTTTGAATGATTTCCAAAAAATTGAAAATAATCAAACCCCTAGTATTTGGTGGGTTTTAATTCAAACCCCAAAATTGATTCCCAACAATTTAAAAAAAAAAATCATTTTTTTTTCATTTTTTTCAATTTTCCATTTTCTGATCTTTTATTTTCGTTATTTTTTAAATTTTCTCATTTCTCATTTCTCATATTTTAATTTCTTTATCCCCTTCATTCTTCCATTCCTTAATTTTTTGTTATTTCATTTTTATCTTTCATCCTTTAATTTTATTTTTCATTTTTCGTTCGTATGTTTTTTTTCTTTCTTATTTTGTTTTTCGATTTCCAGATTTTCATTTTGATTTGTATATTATTCGATTGTGAAAGGATTAGTAAATTAAACATTAAGTATGGTAGTGATTTTGAATTTGAAGATTAAAGCTAGATGTACTAGATGAATGATTCCGAATCCGAATTCGATTCGAAATTGCGAACCGAACGCCTAGTTAATTTGCTGAAATAAATAATGTTATATATGTAAAATAAATGAGTCGTGTGTATTTATTAATTATTAATGATAATAGAACTTATGAGTATTAAATTAGCTTGATTCGTTAATTAGTTTACTTAAAATTAGGCCGTGAACGTGCTTAGATATTATATGGCAGTCACTCTCAGTGAAGCCGATTTTTCAGACTCGTTTATTTATTTATCTTTATTTGGAGATTTACCTTAATACTACATAACAGGGTCTTCGGCCGCCCTAAACTTGACATTATTACATTTGGGTCGCCAAGCTTTCATTTGGATTTTATTTAGCCCTCATATTTTGCAGTATATTTTTATTACATCCATGTATAAGCAAAATATTTCATTCTTGATAATTCCATTAAACCAGAAAAAACTTTGAGAATTGGTAAATTTATTATTGAGAATTTGAGATTAGAGAGGAGGGACAAAAAGGGAAAGTAGGTGGGGTAGCTAGAGATTCACCTTTATTTTCTCTAGATCTCCATCAACAAAAATCCTCTAAATTAATTGTCTGCATCTAACAACAACTTGATGCTTTCTCAGAATTATTAACAACCAGATCTCGGGATATTCTCATTCTTATTTTATCCCCCGATAAATAAAAAATTTGTACCGCAAATATTATTCATTTTTAGTTGGTGAATCAGATTGAAGATTTAGTTTAGTGAGGGGTTGAATTGCAATTATTCTCTACGCATACATCCTACCGCATTATGACTATGTATAACATAATGTGAATATATATACACGGAAAGACGGATCATTATAACAGAAAAGCGTAGCCTCTCAAGTCTCAACAACAAATTTCTGACAAGTGAGTGTGTGTGTGTGTGAGAGAGAGAGAGAGAGAGAGGAGAGAGAAGTGGAGATTATTGATGGCAGGGTTGCAGAGATCTGCAGTATCATTCAGGAGACAAGGATCGTCGGGATTGATATGGGATGACAAAATCCTGTCTGGCGAGCTCAATCGCCTCGCCGACCAACAAAAGGAAGATACTAGAAACAAGAGATCTCAACACCTCAAGACGGCGGACAACGCCTCTGATGCCGCCGGAATTACGACCGAGAGGAGCCGATCCCGCGCGCACCGTACCGGGAGAGTATCGCCGGCGCTGGAGCCGCCGTCTCCTAGGGTCTCCGCCTGCGGATTGTGCGGTTCTTTTGGGAACAACAACAAGGCGCGCCGCCGCCCGCCTAAGTCCGGGAGGCGCAAGATGTGATGCGGCGGTGTTCATGTCGCTCTCCATGGAATTGAGATCGGAGAATTTCAGCTAATCGGTTGATCACGGCCTTTTCTTTTTTCCTTTCTACTATTTTTTTTTTTCCTCATAAGATGAAATTGTGTTCGTCTACAAGAGTGTATTTTTTTTTCTTTTGAGGATTTTAGCCTTTTAGTTTTAGGGTATAGATTTTCTTTTTTATTTTCGATCGATGTTTCGATGTTTCATCCGTTTAAGTAAAATATGACGCTTTTAATGTACAAATAAGTTACTTAGTTTCCAATGTGTACATAATCTGTAAATAATTCATCGAACAAATCTACACAAAGGATCAAGCTAGACATTTGTTCCCAATGTATAATTAAACAGAAGTAGTCATCGAACAAATCTACACAAAGGATCAAGCTAGACATTTATTCTTTACGTAATCATTTTAAATTTCTCTAGTGCTTCTTTTGGCTCTTAGTAGTTATCAATGACCATGAGCTAATATATACTAATCTACAGAATTACAGAATAGGTGGATTGGAATAAAACATCATAGGCTTTTCTCCAAAACAAATATACGCCAGATAATTAGTAAATTAATTAGCAACATAATGTGGATGTGACAAAATCAGGTATCTTAACGCTACACGTCCTATAATTTAATATCATTACATCCTATAAGAATACCATAATGAATGCAATTATGCGTGACGGTCTTCACAATGTTGCCTAATTTAATGGTAGTTAGGCAATCATTTATGACCTAACGTTTAATTTTCCAACTTTGCCCTAAAACAAAAACATGAGACAACAACGAAAAAAGGGTATCACATTCACCTGGTCAATTTTAATGCACCTCGACTTAGTTACGAATCTCAAAATTAATTTGACTTAGTACGTCACCCCCCGGCCAAAGTTTTAATGAAATAGTCATTAAACTAAACAATATGAAACTAGATTTTTTAACACCAATATGATATAAAATACTGAGGCAAAAACAATCTGGTTCAGTTCAACTTTTCCATACCAAAATAATTTTAAAAAATGTGCATAATCAGACAAAGATGGGCATGTTATAGTCATCTTCTTTAATGATTTGTTCTAACATTGTAGACATCATTAACCCAAAAAAGTACAAGTAATTAATGATAATGAGTAATTGAAAGGACAAAAATGTAAAACCCCTGTCTACCACTACTTTCTTTGCATAGTAAGCAGTTGATTATAATCATTTGTTTTAGGGACACAACCAAACAATAATAAGTTAGGTAGAATCCTAATCTAGGTTGTATTGATACAACATGACACATTACATCATATTTTTGAGAAATTTCGAACATGACACTTCACTTTAAAAATAATAATTTATGCATTTATAAGAGAAATATAAAGGTCATAAAATAATTATTTACGAAAAAATATATACTTAGAAGCTAAAAATAAAGAAATGGTGGTGCAATTCATATTCAAATTCGATGATTGGACCTGGACAAGTTGATGAGAGTATTACATCGAATCGGAATTTTCAATATAATACATTAATATTTTTGCATTCCTAATTTCTAGATCATAAGAGAAGACAGCTACTACGATAAATCCATTAAAATTATTAAAACAAATCGTAATTCTCGGAATACTATACAATTTATTATGGTTATTTTTGCTGATACATTTTGAGCTGGGCAAGGTTTAGTAGTCTAGCTAGACCGGCTCATGAATTCCCTCTAATTATGGGCTTAAAGTCCGTTAGAAGAATTCAGTTATATTCCCTCATCTCAAATTTTGATATTCCTCGTTTTATTAAAAAAAATTGGTGACAAAGTAAATTTCTACATTAATTACATTACGCCTAGTTTTGTGCAAAACAATTTCAAGTTAATATTTGTGTGGAAAATAAGACTTCTAGGTTTTAGCTCATATTCCAATATCACAGGTCAAAATATCACTTAATCTCATTACTTGCACATATTTCAATCACATTTTAACTCTGATTAAGAAAAAAATGGATTTTTTTTAGCTCATTTAAGATTTTTATAATTTGTGTGAAAAATAGAATAGGCATTTGAATTTGAAAGATAGGAAATATTCATTCCATATCATTATTCCTGACTCACTTTCCTAATTGGAACGTCCAATTATTTCTGACTCTTCAAATTTGACAAAAAAATTAATTAATTCTCTTCTACTTTTCATCTTCTCTATTACTTTATTTATTTTATTATTATTTCACTCAATATCTCTCTAGTATTTTATCATATACTATTTCATTATTTCATTTATATTCTCTCTCCTATTAATCTATCATTTTTTTTATACTTTATCATCTATTTTTTAATTCTCATACTTCAAAAAAAATGAGTTATAATTCTCATACAAAAAAAAATGAGTTATAAATAATAACACGGAGCATATATAAATATAATATGAACTATAATTCAAGTCAAAGAAAGGGGTTGACTTTTGAGAGATCCAAAAGTCAAACAAATGCAAAGCTCAAGATATTGATTGCCCGGACACCCAAAGTCATCTCGGACATTTTACTCGCACTTAAAAATGGAAAATTCTCTTTATCTTGATATACTATGCCGCACTATTCTGCTTTCAAGCATCACAATTGTAAACGGGTTTAATCCATTGATTCGGCTGCCCACAAATCGGCTTTACACCAACACTTCAAGAACCGTGGTTTTTAGCATCGACGATTTTGGTGCTAAAGGAGATGGATTCACTGATGATACCCAGGTAGTATTAAATAAGAATGTGGCTTCTACTCAATTAGCAGATTTTAAATTATTACATTTTGCTGTTTTGTTAGTTTATTAATAGTTCCAGTTTGTTATTTATCATGCTGTTGCAGTTTCTGGTAATGTAAAGAGATGGTGTAATTTGTTGTGCATATATTCAAGATTTAGGGAAAAGGGGATCTTGGCTATTTCAAGTTCATAAGAGAGGAAAAAAGTTTTAGTAGAAATTTGGAAGCTGAAACACGTTTATTATTTTTCATGAAATTGCTTCGAAGATTATGGTTTTACTTTTTTTTTTTCTTTTTTTTACTTGTGGCATATAATTTATCGAGGCAATGTTTTAGCTTTGTAGATGTGTTGTTATTGTTTAGCAGCATTACATGTCAAAGTGGAGTGTGATAAACACTTGAAGAACTATGAGGATGTTTGATTGTAACCTGAATCTGGGATAAAACTTATTGAAAGGATAATGGTTCTTAGCCTCAAAGGTTTCTAGGAAGGCAAATATTTAACTGTTCTTGATTTACTGAGCCAAATCCATGAGATGGCAATGACGGTTAAATCGTGATTCTTGAGTTTATACTCTTGAAACTAATTCCTGAAGGTCTTAACTCATATAGTTTCACTGGAATGTAATGCTGGAAAGATTTTGATCCTCAAGTTTGCATGAACCTGCCATTCAAGTATTTTCGACACTCTACACTGAGCTACAACAATGTATACTTATTCAAGTACAATCTCCAATCTTTACTTGCTCCTTCATCACATGATGATACACTTTCTTAGATTAATTACTTTCTCCCATACGCAAAGCATTTATCTTGCAAATCTGGTTAGAGCTAAGAAGACAATTTACTCGTATTAGCTCTCGTCTTTGCATTCCCTTCGTATTGTTTTGTTGTAAGGTTTCTCTGTTTTCATGGCGATTGCAGTTTTGTCTGTAGGCTGTCATGTTATCATGCTCATTTCTTTTCATAACTGCATGTTGCATTTCTTGTTAGGTTAAATTAAGAAAACCCTCTCCTAATCTGATGGTTATCTGATGACATCAGAGTTTTAAAGATGTTTGGGAAGCAGCCTGCCCTTCATCTTCAAGAGCCAAAATTGAAATTCCTGCAAACTCCTACCTAGTTCGACCGATTGATTTTGCTGGACCTTGTCTGTCAAAAGTGACCTTGAGGGTAGGAGCAACATCGCTTGAAAACATAATTAATTTCTGATTTTGTGTTGTGTTAATGATTAGCTATTTCCTATCCGATTTTAGCTTTCTGGTTTTATTGTTGCACCAAGAGACCCTTCCGTATGGGAAGGTTTAGATGTACACAAGTGGCTTTATTTCCACGGAGTGAAGGGCCTCAAAGTCGAAGGTGGTGGAATTATCAATGGGCACGGAAAGAAATGGTGGGAGCGATCATGCAAGACTAACGCCTCAAATGTATTTCTCTTCGCTCTTGTTGATACTCGTACATTTACTTTTTGGGAAGTAACCAGATTTCTCTAATGCTGATTCTAAACTTTCTTTTACAGCCCTGTACACACGCACCAACGGTTAGTGCTCTTTCTCTAAAGCAAAACATTACATAGGAGGCCTTCCTTAATGGAAACTAGTCAATCATGATGGTGCAGGCTCTTACTTTCCATAGATGTCAAAACTTGAAAGTGAAGAACATTACGTTCTTCAACAGCCAACAAATGCACCTTGCATTTACTCATTGTACACGTGTTGTAGCTTCCGGTGTCAACATCATAGCACCTGATAGCCCCAACACGGACGGGATCCACATAAGTGCATCAAAACATGTTGAACTCAAACACATTGCTATCAGAACAGGTCTTCAATTTTTTTCCCACTAAAATAGCACTTCAACTCTGTTCCTCAAATTTCTTGAATAATACTCGTGAAAGATTTGCAGGAGACGACTGCATATCGATAGTAAGCAATTCCTCCCACATTCGCATGCACAACATTTTCTGTGGAGCAGGCCATGGCATAAGGTAAATTGCAAATTCTCCGGCAACTTTTAAAATCTTTTATTCAAAATGGTAGTAGCTAATTTATATGTTTTGACAGCATAGGAAGTTTGGGAAAAAACAATTCATATGCTTCCGTTGAGGATGTTGTTGTTAGTGGGGCTGTTCTGTTTAATACGATGAACGGAGTGAGGATCAAAACATGGCAGGTAATCTTCTTCTCAGCTTATTTTTCCTTCTCTTTTAGAATCTTCATCACACCTCATTAGAACATGTTTGAATTTTCAATTCTTGTTCTTGTAGGCATATATTCACCCTTCTAATGCAACCTAAATTCCTATATCCTCGTTGAATGTACAGGGAGGCAGCGGTTTCGTAAGGAAGATTACATTTGAGAATGTATGGATGCATAATGTCTCGAATCCTATTATAATCAATCAATACTATTGCGACTCTCCCGTCTCTTGCACAAATCAGGTACCCTTTTCATTCAGCATCACATTTCTATTGAGATGAGTAGAAGCAAGAAGAGTTTGATTTTATATTTTACTTGCAGACTTCGGCTGTGAAAATCGAGGGAGTCTCCTTTCGTGGCATCCGAGGGACTTCAGCTACCGAGGATGCTATCGTACTGGCATGCAGCGACAACTATCCATGTAGAAGACTACATTTGGAAAACATTCAGCTCACAACGGAGTCCGGAACTCTGAAGTCGTTCTGCTGGGAAGCATATGGGGCGAGCTCGGGTTTGGTGTATCCTAAGCCTTGCATCTCATCTGGTAACATTGTCATTCGATACCTTGCTAAGTCCAACTCAACTAGCTCCTTACTATACAATGTCAATTATGCTCCGTTTTAAGCAAAGATCAAGATGTAGTTTAGGTTCTTGAAAAGCATCCTATTACTACTAGGTTGTTTTGTCATAGGATTTGAGATTGTTGTCAAAATTCATTCTTTGTTTCTGGGATGGGAGTAATCCTCTTGCCAACTCACATCATGTAACAAATCCAAATTTGATATTCAGAATTTCAGATACAATTTTTTAATGCTACTCTGTAATACTAACGATTGAGTAAACACCTGCAAGTCCTCTCCAATTTCAATCTTGAAAACCAATGAGGCAATGATATAAAATTTGAGAAACAAGAATAAGTTGCAATAGGAGTGTGATGAAGCAAATTGCTACACAGCACCCAATTTAGGGCAACCGGCAGGAAGTGGTAAATCCAAATTCTGTACGGTCCGGAATGTTCTTGGGACCATCTTGTCAACATAGAGTGTTCCATCAAGATGATCGCATTCATGCTGAAAGATCCGAGCTTGCCGGCCATACGCATCGACCTTGATTGCTTGGCCGAACTGGTCGAAACCCGTAACCTCGACTTCTAAGTGCCGTTCCACTATCGCTCGAAACCCATCAACGCTGCAAATATGAAGTGACAGTATTGAAGGAGCAAGACTTCACAAGATTGAGAGTGTGGATTGTGATATGTTACCTTAAACACCCTTCGAAGAAGAAGGCACTTTTGTTGCCCTTCTTTTTTAACTTTGGATTTATTACAACCTGCACTAAAAGAGCATGGACTTGGGTTGGTTAGCTCTACAACCAAGTTTGGTAATAATAATATAGTTGCTCATTAACGTACCAAAAGATCAAAAGGCTGCCTTTCTTGTGCTTTAATCTCTTCCTTAGTCGTATATCTCATGTACTCTACTGTATCTTCTAGAACAATTATCTGTTAGCATAAAAAACAATCAAACTATAAGACACGATTATTACTAAGTAGATGTGGGACAACAATATGAGCTTCAATGTGCTAGGTTAAGAATAGCCCAGTAGTATGATCTTTAAGACTTCTACAATATCCAAACAAACCAGTTAACCAGCCACTCTGTCCTATTCTGATACCATATTATAATTGAGACGCTCATCTCTTATAAGAGGAGAATGTTATCTAAACCTCTATATTCACTAGACATGATTATTACCAAGTAGATGTGAAAGAACAAAATGGGCTTCAACACAAACAAATAAACATTGTGACCTAAAAAGTACAAATACTCTGGAATATTTAAATATTATATTGGATACTTCAACACGATACGACATATCAATACAATACTCCATCGACATGTTCGAAAATCAAATATGTACCACCACTACCATTTATACTAATTTTATAATTGCACTATCTCTGATTTTGCAAGCATTTAGGAAAATAATCACTACAAAAACGGCAATTTTGGTCAAGTATCATTTATTTGCGATTATGTCCTGTATTTTTTTAAGCGGCGTTTTTAGTCTCATATTTTTTAATTACTTGCGATTTTGGTTCCGTATCTTTTAAAGTGGCGTTTTTGGTCCCATATCTTTTAATTATTTGCGGTTTTGGTCCCTTAACTATTAATGCGGCATTTTTGGTCTCGTATCTTTTAATTACTTATAATTTTGGTGTCGTATCTTTTAATTACTTATAATTTTGGTCTCGTATCTTTTAATTAGTTACGGTTTTGGTCCCGTATCTTTTAATTAATTGCGAATTTGGTCTCGTAACTTTTAGCGCGACGATTTTGATCCCATGATTTTTATTTACTCGTGATTTTGATCCCATAACTTTTGATACAACAATTTTAATCTCGGATCTTTTCAATACCAGAAATTTTGATCTAGTACATTTTCAAAATTGAATTTTAATTACATAACTATTGAACTCGATAACATTAGACTTAGTTGATGTAGAATAATCAGTTTTTTGAATCGCTTTTGTTGGCTATAAATAAGAATATTAAGAAATTGGTAAAGTTGGACTTCTTTTCATTAATCTAGACAAATGTGAGCATCAAATTTTAGTTATACATATAACGACATATTATCCATGTTTTTCATGAGTTTTTAGTTTGAATGCATAAATCAAGTAGTTACGTGATTAAAATTCGATTTTGAAAACGTATACAAATTTATATCTCTAGTATAGAAAAGATATGAGATAAAAATTGTAATATAAAAAATTATAGGATCAAAATCACAAGTAAATGTGTGACCCAAATCGTCGCGTTAAAAGTTATGGACCAAAATTGTAAAAGATACGCGACAAAAAACGCTGCATTAAAAGTTAAGACCAAAACCGCAAGTATTTAAAAAATACGGGACAAAAATGCTGCTTTGGGACTAAAATTGCAAGTAATTAAAAAATACGAGACTGAAAACACAGCTTTAAAAGATATGAGACCAAAATAGCAAATAAAGGAAAGATACTCAAGATTTTCCACACTGAAAAAAAAAATCTTTTGAATTGCAAATTTGCAAGCAAAGTTTGATTTTTTGAACTACGGTTAGTAGAATTGAATGCCGAAGGAATCGGAAAAGACAGTACTGACCCTCAAGGGAACGCCAATTTGCGGAGCAGCAAGGCCAACCCCAGGCGCCTTCCTCATGACCTTCACCATATCATCTATAATCTGCTGGACCCGCTCCGATCCGATTTCTTCCGGTCGGACCTTCTGAGCCGGTTCGTGGAGAACCGGGTCTCCAGCTTTCACAATGTCCGGCAGCTCATTCTTCTTGTCACCCATGCCCAGAAACCAACCGGCCCGGGCAGACCAACCGGAGCTGTGGTTTCTCGTCGGCGCTACAGCAATGGGCCTGAATACGAGTTGTCGTGGCCCGCTCATCGGTCGGGTCAGAATAGGAGTTCTTGAAGTGGTTCTGAAATTGGAGGTCGTCGGAAGGATCCGGTTACTCAATCTTTGAACGGTTTCCACTGCCGAGTTTGTTAGTCTGATTTACAATTCTATCTTTTCTTGTAATTTAAGGGGATAAATAAATTGGGAATTCAAAACGTGGGCTCAATTGTCCTGGGCCGAATAAGAGCAATTTCTTTAGTATATTTTTTCTCAAGAAGGAATATTTGCAAATCTATTAGCCTAATGTTCTTTTATTTTAAGCGAAGGAATATTTGCAAATCTATTAGCCTAATGTTCTTTTATTTTAAGGTAAATTGATATATAATTAATTAAATATAAATATTTTATGATTGTAAAATTGATCATTAGTCTTATTACGGTCCCCAAATATTTGATTTTTAGCAAAAATTGTTACCGAAAATATTAAATTTTGGTCAAATTGGTCCATCTGTTAAATTTCCTGTTAGTCAACAGTTAGTTCAAAAAAAAAAATTAAAAAAATATTAAAGTATAATAAGGGTATTCTCATAATAAAATCTTTAGAGGATCCATTCAGTCAATATTTTTTTCCCAAATTTTTATTGTGTACTAATTCGACCAATATTTTTACCTTATATATATACATATATATATATAAATCCTAGCGGTTCCTATTGGAACACCCCTTAGAGTGAGAAATAGGAACACCCCTAGCGGTTCCTATTGGAACACCCCTTAGAGTGAGAAATATTTTTACCATATATATATATGGGGCGGTTCCAATAGGAACACCCCTTAGAGTGAGAAATAAGAACAATTATCATCTATCAAATCATGTAAGTGGACGACCCAAATGTCTTTTTATTTTTTTTCCACCGAATTGCACTATTAAGTAACAATTGTTTGCACTAAGGGTATTATAGTAATAGTATTAATAATAAAATAAATTAAATCCTAGCGGTTCCCGTTGGAGGTACAAAGTAGGATAGATACTTTTTTTATTTGTGTTGATGATTGAAGCGATGGAGTCGGTTGAAGAAGCGTTGAAGTCAGTTAGGAGAGTCAGCTGAAGTCAGTTGGAAGTCAGTAGGATGCGCGGGCATTCAGTATCAAAGGAAATAATCGGTGCCGTTGGATTTTGATGATCCGTGACAAGAAGATCGGACGGCTTATTAATAAAAGCGTGTGCAACTAATAAAGTAGTTGTTTTACTTTTACACGACTCTTGTCGGTTAGGTAGTTAGAGAAGAATAGTATAAATAAAGAAGATAGAGAAGCTCAGATGTAATTTTTCAGTTTTGATATATGAAATTCTCATCTTCTTCCTTCGCTCTTCAAACATTTTCTCGATCTAGTTAGGTTTTGCTCATAGATCAAATCTAAAATCATGGATTATAACATGGTATCAGAGCATTGGTAATGGTAAAAGAGTTCCGCTTTGACTGGAACATCCTTGCAGACGAAGAATTAGGAGAAAGCAGTACCGGTGGTGCTCATTCTAGTACCGGAAGAACGCGACGAAATCGGAAAGGAAATCAAAGGCGTGAAGCATCTCCAGTTCGCTACATCTCACCTACTACTATGGCGAACCGTGGAAGTGATGTTTACACCTTAAATCCGCATGATCATGCCGGATTAAAGTTGGTGAGTGCGATGCTCACCGGAAGCAATTATTACGCATGGAGCAGAGTTGTGCGTCGCGCGCTAGCTGGACGAAACAAATTAGCCTTCATAGAAGGTACTCTTCCTAAACCACCTGAAAATCATCCTGATCATAGCGTATGGGAGCAAGCTGATTTTCATGTTACTTCATGGATTACGAACTGTATAGCTCCACATTTATGTGAGTTTTTTCTACTAATGGAAAACTCTTATCAACTTTGGGAGGAATTGAAAAGGCGTTTTGACCAAAGTAATGGTCCTAAGATTTTTAAACTGAAGAAGGACCTATCTAACTATGTGCAAGGAAACCAATCAGTGCTTATGTACTATAATCACTTGAACATGGTTTGGGATGAGTTAAAATTACTAGTGCCCCCTACTTGATGTAATTGTACAGCAGCTGCTGCTTGTACTTGTAATGCTGAGTTGAGGCTTAATACAGTCAATGAAGGAGAAAAACTTATGTAGTTTTTGCTTGGTTTAAATGATACCTATGATAATGTTCGGTCTCAAATCCTTTTGATGGAGCCACTACCTACTGTAACTAGAGCATATGCCATGCTAGTGCAAGATGAAAGTCAGAGACAGGTTTCTTCCTCTCATACTCATATAACTGAGCAGAATGCCATGCATGTTGCAAACATTCAGGACTCTGTTCAGCCATATATTGCTCCTGAACAAACTGTTATGAATGTTGGATATAAAGGGGGTCAGATGAACCCAATGAAGGAGAAGTCAGGAGGTTTTAGACCTAGACTTAGTAAGGAGGACAGGAAACGTCTCAAATGTTCTCATTGTGAGAAAATGGGGCATGAGAAATCTGAGTGTTTTAAACTTCATGGTGTGCCGGAATGGTTTCAAAAACTAAAGGATCAGAAAGGAAAATGTCAGGTTAACTATGTTGCTCAAGTAGAAACTTTGGTATCAAATGATGGGAATGGAGGTCAGTCTAATGTTGGTCAGCTTATGTCTGATTTTGAAAGAGCTTTGAATAATCTCAAGGCACTAGGCAAACTGAATTTTGCCAACCATGTGGAGACCTATACTCCATTAAACCAAATGGAAAGGCATTGTGCTTTCAGCATTTTTGGAGATCTAAGAAAGGAAAGAGTGTGGATTATGGACTCTGGGGCAAGCGCGCATATCTGTTGTAATGAGGAGTTAATGGTTGATATACATAATCTGTCCAGACCACAAGGGATTTTCTTACTCAATGGTTCTGTACAGACAATCTATAAATCAGGAAAGGTTCATCTAAATGCTGATCTTGTTTTGGAAGAAGTGTTGTATGTACCTGAGTTTACTCACAATTTGATCTCTACATTTCAACTCAACAATGATTTGCAACTAAAATGTGTGTTCTACCCATCACACTGCCTTATCCAGAAGTTGAGTAATGATCACATTCTAGGAATGGGGGAGGCTATAAGACGATTGTTTATCCTAAATCCAGATGGAGGTCTACAGCAGGTCAATTCAGTTTGCCATTCTAAGAGTGAAAGTATCCTGGACTGGCATATTAAATTGGGGCACGCTTCTTATACAACTCTCAAACACCTGCCACAGTTAGCAGGATTATGTGAAAAGGAGGCACATGAAGCTTTAAAGTCTTGTGCAATTTGCCATCGAGCCAAGCAGTGTAGAGATCCTTTTCCAAATATTACACAAAGGAGTAGTGCGCTGTTTGATTTGGTTCATGCAGACCTATGGGGGCCCTGCAACATTGAAAATTTTACTAACACTACTTTTGTTCTGACAATTGTTGAAGATTATAGCAGGACCACCTGGACATATCTCCTACAGTTCAAAACACAGGTACATCAACTCTTGGACAACTTCTTTAGAATGGTTGAGACTCAGTATGGGAAAAAGATAAAGAAGATCCAAACTGACAATGGAACTGAATTTGTTAACCAACATACTCAGAGGTTGTTCCAATTGAGGGGGGTTATTCACATCAAAAGCTGCGTATATACTCCTCAACAAAACGGTATAGTTGAAAGAAAACACAGATCTTTATTGGAAGTGGCACGAGCTTTAATGTTCCAAAGTCAATTACCAGAAAATTTTTGGCCCTACTCGATTTTAACTGTCACATGGATACTTAATCGATTGCCTAGTTCTGTGCTAAAATGGCAAACACCTTTCTTTTGTCTTCATGGAAAGATAGCTGATCTTTCACTACTTAAGCCATTTGGATGTTTGGTTTTTGCAGCCAACACAAACCCTCATAAAAGGAAGTTTGATGCAAGGGGGTCTAAGTGTGTTTTACTTGGATTAGCTGCTGATCACAAAGGGTACACTTTGCTTGATCTTGAAAGTAAGGAGCTTATAATCTCCAGGGATGTTAAAATTTTTCCACATATTTTCCCTTTCTCTTCTGATGTTGATGACTTATCTACAGGAAATGTTTCTCCTAATCCCACCATTGATCCTGATTCTGTCATTTTTGATCAATTTGATACTTCTATTTCTCCTGCTGATGTCTCTGCTAATCCCACTTCTCATTCTATGAATCCTTCTTCAGATTCTGATATTTCACATACATCTTCAGTTTCTGATACTTGTTCAAATCCTTCCTCTTCTGATCAAACCATCCTTGACATCACTACCAGACCAAAAAGGAATACAAAACCTCCTACTTGGCTAACTGATTTTGTTAGCCACATTACTCCATCCCCTCTACCCTCAGTTCCATCTTCCCTTACTCCTCCTACCTTCCCTTTCTCTCTATCACCCATTTTCAAACCTACATATACTACATTCCTTACCAGAGTCAGCAGCTTACAAGAACCATCCAGTTATAGAGAGGCCAGCAAATTTGTTGAATGGACTGAAGCCATGAAAGTTGAGTTGGATGCCTTGGAGGCAAATCAAACTTGGGAATTGGTTGCGTTGCCAGAAGGTAAGAATGCTATAGGATCGAAATGGGTCTATAAAGTAAAATTGCATGCTGATGGGACTATTGAGAGGTTTAAAGCTCGATTGGTAGCTAAGGGATATAAACAAGAATATGGTATTGATTATGAAGAGGTGTTTTCCCCTGTTGCTAAGCATGTCACCATTCGTGTTTTGCTTGCTTTAGCAGCTCAGAATCAATGGAATATTCATCAAGTGGATATTAACAATGCGTTTTTGCATGGTGTTCTTACAGATGATATTTACATGTTGCTGCCTCAAGGCTATTCTAAAGCTGCACCTGGACAGGTTTGCAAGCTGGTCAAAAGTTTGTATGGGTTGAAGCAAGCCTCCCGTGAATGGAATAGTGAGTTATGTAAGGCTCTTTTTGCTTATGGTTTTCATCAGTCTGCCAATGATAACTGTCTGTTTACTATGGGGATGGCAGATCAGTTTATTGCTATTTTGGTGTATGTTGATGACATCTGTTGGATATGAGTCAGTAGATTGATACTCAGCTGTTCTAGGGTTAAAAGAAATTGGGGGAAATCATAGTAGTACTATGGAATTGAAGATCCCAAAACCGAGCTGATATCAGTAGATTAGTGTGTCGATAGGATTAGCTGATGTATAGGTTAGACTTGATGTAATGCTTATTATTTTGTCTAAGTCCTGTACGGGGTAGTTGTTGGACTGATCTTCTGCTGAAGATACTTTTCAGAACCCCACGTCATCAGTGTAATCGCTTGCATTCTTCGTCGCCACTGATATCAAACTCGCTTAAAGATCCCGCATCACCGACCGGACCTCGGTAGAAGCATTCTCTACAAGCCGATGGTCATCGGTAGAAGAACCGAGCAAGCAAGTATACCTTCGCAGTCGACCAACCGACTATCGAAGCTCACTTTATCGGTCGGACGACTCACCGAAGAAGACAGACTTTCCGGTCATCGTATCCGATGTAAAAGCGACCCAAAGACTTAAAGTCCCTTCAAATGTTCGGCGAGAAGACATACGAGGTAGTTTGAACGGTCAACTCGACACTCACCAACTACAAACCTCGACCAATGAGAAGCCGACAACGCTTACCTACTCTACACAAGAAAGCTGCTCTCATGAACAGCGCATTAATCGCCCCGCCGCAACAAAGTTGAATAGTGGCCGTTTTCTTTGGACGCTTGTGACACGTGGCATCGTCGTCTCCAACGGACATATGCCACAACTCACAACTATAAATAGAGAAGGATTTGAAGATTTCAAAAAGAGGAATATACGCGAAATCAAGGGAAATCATTCAAGCTCACAACGCTCTAGAATCTTCAAGCTTATCCGAGAGACGAACTAGTTTTCATAGAACACTTCTTGTAGTTCATCTCTCTAGAGCGCTTTGATCCCTTTCTTCTCTAGACTAAGCTCATTGCTAGATTCATAGCTTAGATCCGAAGGAGTTCACATTTAGTGAATTGTTCTTGTTGTAAGAACTCCTTCTCAGTTGGAGAATATTCCCTCCCTTCTAAACTTAGGTTTGGATTGTAAAGTCGCTAAGGACTATAACTTAGAGGGAACCGTCCAAAGGTACACGTATCCCCGGTGAGGCTTGCTCGAGAATAATCAACAAGTTCTCCCGCCTTGTTCGGAGACCGTGGACGTAGGATCTTGCGTATCCGAACCACGTTAAATCGCTTGTGTTCATTTACTATTTTATTGCATAGCATTCAACTGACTTGAAAATCATAAGTTTGCATAAAACGTATTTTATAAAGTACACAGCCAAAAGATTTAACTTGCAAAAACGCGTTTTCAAAAGAGACGACTCGGGCCTAACACTTATCCGCACTACGGTCTCCGACCGGAGTTTCGTAATACCGACATCGGTCCGTAGAAGAGCTCGAAGCTAACTCACTTTGAACCCGGTGATCGAAGGCTTACTTGGCATCTGTTCATCGCTGCAAACATCAGCTTCAGCTGACCTTCACTGAGAAAAAGAAACAGAGCTCAGGTGTATCCACCCCCCCCCCTCTACACCTGACTTTTCGTCTCCGGATCAACAATTGGTATCAGAGCACACGGTGTTCAACTGATCGCCGGTTCGAAATACTCGGTCCTCTCGAACCGATCCCGAAAACCGTTTTCACCGCGTAAGCATCTTTTCAAAGCATCCTTATACTCTTACTCTTACAATGTCGATATGTCGGTATTAGGATGGTACCGATGTTCTCAATAGAGAACTACACGGTATGGCGCGTACGTATGGAGGCACACCTAACGTCACTCCACGACAGCATGTCAGATGTCCTAGAGTCAGGACCGATCATTCCTATGAACGACAGCGTAGTATTTGCTGCTGGAGGAGGCGTGGGAGCACAAACTGGTGCTAAGGTTCCCAAAGACAAATCTGCCTTCACGCCTAAAGAAAAGAAGTTGCACAACCTTGACCGAGTTGCACGTAATGCCATACTGACTACGCTCAGTGACTCACATCTCGGAAGGGTACAAGATTGCAAAACGGCGAAAGAGCTATGGGACGCCTTGGCCGTACTAAGCCATGGAACCCCTCAGATCAAAGAAAACAAGCTCGAGCTAGAGCTTCAGAAGTTCGACGCCTTTGCAATGGAGCCTACTGAAACCATTGACGAGCTGAGTGTCAGATTCACCAATCAAGTCAATGTCATCAATGGGCTGGGGAGGTCGTTCACCAACAAGGAGATGAACACCAAGATCTTGAGAGCGTTGCCCCGATAGAAGTGGCTTCCATTTGCTACTTATTTACGTCGCTCTGATCTAAATGCTCTAACTCCTGATGTTATATTTTCAGAATTAAAATCGGAGGAATTCGAGCATAGCCTACCCTAAAAGTGCTTAAGCGCTCCAGCTGACACACAGTTCGACCACGCCTTCAAGGCAACAGTCAGCAATACCGGAGCCAAGCCTATTTCCTCAAGCAAAGCTGTGGCCACATCGTAGCAAAGTCTTCCGAGACTTCGAGGCCCCGACCGCCTAGCACCGATGGCTCTCAAATATCGAGGGAAAAGGAGAGAGTCGAAAGCCGAGGAAATACAACCGAGATTCTTCCTCGGGTAAGAAAGACTATCATAAGAAAGAAGAATCTAATCCTTCTACCGAATGCGGGAAATCGGAGTCTGCCGCCGGTCCGTCTAAAGACTCGACTGGTAAGAGCAAAGCAGAACATCTATCTCGCTACAACCGCAAGAAGGAGGGACACTATCGCACGATTGTCCCGAACTCTCGCTGCTCAAAGAGCATAACAAAGAGCCGAGGAGAAAGAAATTCGCCGAGAGACGGCAGCCTATATAGCCGGAGAGATATCCGACAACTCAATTGAGGAGGATACATTCATGTATTCTTCGAAGACGAAGCCGCGTTCATCGCAGTTGAGGTCGCAAAGACAGTTCTCGATGAGTCGGCCGAATACGTCTCGATGACCAGGAGAAGAGGCCGAGGTAAATTCTAAACGCATTATTACCTCTTCTTCACACAAAGACACAAGACACGTGCTCGGTCGCGATGATCCTCTAGATGTGGTACAAGCCTACGATGATCTCGCTAGAGGAACGTATTGGTGAGCGAGAGAGTTCAGTGAGAACCATCCGAGGAACTTGAACAGGTAAAGGCCGAGAATCGGAGACTTTCTTCGATTGTCGGGTCTCTCTTGAGTCGGTGGATCTAGTTGCGAGACTCAAGGAAGAGATTGAATCTCTTATGACTAAGTCTCGGCTTCAAGAGACTCGGATCTCGGTCCGACCAAGGACAATTTCGAGAAAGAGACCGAAATAGCCAAGCTCGGTCGAAGCTCACGACGTGCGTGAATGACTATGACTCACTCGGAAGGAGTGACGAAGTCCGGAGAGGTTTGATGACCGAACAATACCCGGGAGCTAAGGAGAAGCGTGAAAGCATGCTTAGAGCACAACGGTCAACTTCTCGTGAAAGAAGGCCTTGGCTATACCCACGAAGCTTCTACCTCCAAAAGCTCAAGCAACCCCCGGCCGATAGGTTCGTCGAGGAAAGGTGCAAGCCGCCGACACCACACCTCGGGCGAAAAACAAACGAGAAAATGATTACACCTCGCCCGAGTAGCAACAAGCGGTGACCAAAGGTTCCGGCCCCGGGACACCGCGATCAAATTCGGGGGGAATCAAGAAGGTCGGATGGGCGTAACGATTACAAGGAGCCATCAGTATGAGCACCCGGCTCAAGACGGCTCGTACTACTATGAGCCCGTGGTCGGGAGAAGTGCTAAGACTCGAGAAGAAGAAAGCGCCCGAACCCAAAATTATCGCGAGAAAGTCGGTATCTCCAAGTCCCGTGGAGAAGAAAGCCGATAAGGTTCGGAAGAAGAAGTCTGGAACTTCTAAGGTCCCGAGACAGATCCGGGTTCCGAAATCACCCACTAACCCGTAAGGACCCAACCGAACCAAAGGGTACCTAAAAATGCCCTGCTTTTGCGGGTGCATAAGGACCCGTGGATAGTGGACGGGCGGCCGCTCGAGACACATGACTTACCGTAAGAGCTCGCCGACCAACTACGTACAAAAAGATGGTCCCGGATTGAATTCGGTGACAACTCCAAAGGCTACACAAGGGGATACGGAATGCCGAACATTGGGACCGCCACGCGGTTCCAAGAGTAACATATGTTGAAGCACTTCAACATAATCTCCTTTCGATCGACCAATTCCGTGATAATCTTAACGAGTAATCTTTGACGCCGGTTTCGTGATATTGTTGACAAATCTACGGGGAAAACGGTGTTATCGTGTTCGCGGAGGAAGAACATCTATGTTGCAAACCGGAATACCGTTGTAACCCGAGGCTTGCTTGCTCGCACGTACTAAATCGGGTGACAAGTCGCGTGGCTATGGCACAAGAGACTCGGCCACCTGAACTTCAAGACCATGAACAAGCTTGTCAAGAACTCTAAAGTCGAGGACCGCCCAACGAATCGTTTATCAAAGACAGAAATTGTGAAGCGTGCACGAAGGGAAAGCAAACAAAGAGTAGCAATCCACCTATTCCGTCACCTTCCACCGATGGAATCCTTCACCGCTTCACATGGACTTATTCGGGCCGTCTCTCCGGTGACTATAAGAGGCAAGAAGTATGCCCTCGTCGTCATAGACGACTACTCGAGATATACTTGGGTCATCTTCATCGCCAACAAATCGATGTTCGGGACCGAGTTACCTAATCTATCGAAGAAACTCGGTGTGGAAAAGAACATCAAGATTAAGAAGATACGCTCGTACGGAGGAACAGAGTTTCTAAACTCGGTAGTTAAGACATACTTGCGATAAAGAGGGAATTCAAGCACGAGACATCACCGCGCGCACCCCTCGGCCAGAACGGACTTGCCGAACGTAAGAACAGAACACTCAAAGAAGCAAAGCAAGAACGCTCCTCGCAGATTCTCGGACTACCCTCAAAGTTTTGGGCTGATACTACCGACACCGCTTGTTACACTCGGAATTGCTCACTACCGACACGACAGAACACATGAAGACGCCTTACGAAGCTGTGGAAAGGGAGAATTCCTTCTATTTCTCATTTTCATGTTTTCGTACTGTCCTTGCTTTATCCACAACAATGGGAAAAATCAGTTGAAGGTCTTTGATAGCAAATCGATCAAGGAGTATTCTTAGGATACTCCCGAGTCGATAAAGCCTTCGGAGTTTTTAACTATCGAACTCTTTGCGTGGAGGAAAGCCCTCATGTTGTTTTTGATGAATTTGTTTGCGAGAACGGGAAAGATACAAAGTCAAACACGAGGATGTCCAGCAGCAAGCTACGGGATCTCGAACTAAATGACAAAGCTGAAAAGATCCAAAGATTGTTGGGATGATGAGTCGGAAGATGAAGAAATTCGGACTCGACCAACAAGCAATGTAGCTAACCTAGTTGATTCTATCGAATAGAATCAACAACAGGTAACTTCGGTCGATGAGGAAGCCCCTGTGGTAACTGAGACCTCTACTGAGAATATAAACTTAGGGGGAACGATTAATGTTCCTGAGCTAAATGCCCCTGAACCTGGAAACTCGGTAGATCCTAACCTTCTTACTCGAATTACTACGGTCCACGAACGTACTACCGAAATGCCTAATACACCTACCGATCGTGCGAAGTAGTATCGAAGAAGAAGCCCGACTCAGGCGTTTGTGGCTCGATGCTCATTCTTCAGATCTTATCATTGGAGATCTATCAGCAACTATAAGGACGAGATCAAGATTAAGTCAAGGAGAAAGCTCACTTTACTCTTGTTTTTACGTCTACGTAAGAACCTCGATCGATAGAGGACGCACTTAAAGATGCTTGACCGGGTCATTGCTATGCAAGAAGAGCCGAACCGGTTCGTCGAAATGAAGTTTGGGAGCTTGTCGACGGACCTAGACATCAGCACGTGATTGGAACTAAGTGGGTCTTCAAGAACAAGCGAGATGAAAACAACGTCATTGTCGAAATAAAGCTCGACTAGTTGCTAAAGGATACAATCGGGCAGAGAGGAATTGACTTTGATGAAACATTTGCTCCGGTCGCAGATTGGAAGCCATTCGTCTTTTCCTAGCTTATGCAACACATCGGAGATTTAAGGTATATCGGATGGATGTGAAGTCAGCTTTTCGAACGGCGCATCGAAGGAAGAAGTCTACGTGGAACAACCGCCCGGCTTTCAAGCGGGGACATCGAGTGTACGAGACTTAGGAAAGCTCAGATGGGTTAAAACAAGCACCCGTGGCTTGGTATGATACCCTATCGGACTTTCTACTTGTAAAGGTTTTCAAAAGGGGACGAGTAGATCGCACCCTATTCAAAGATAAAGTCGGAAGATGACATTCTACTGGTGCAAATCTACGTGGACGACATCATTTTTCGGCGCAGTAAACGAAGTCATATGTCGGCAGTTCGAGAAGATAATGAAGGAGAAATTCGAGATGTCCATGATGGGAGAGATGAATTATTTCCTTGGATTTCAAGTAAAACAATCACGTGAAGGAATCTTCATCAATCAAGCCAAATACACTCGAGATCTTCTCAAAAGATTGGGCCGTGATTCCAAAGCAAACCGGTCAAGATCCCCATGAACACGAACTTTAAAATCGATCTAGACAAAGAGGGAGCTTCGTTAACTCTACCGATTATAGAGCTATTATTGGTTCTTTACTTTATTTAACAGCCTAGCCGACTCCGACATAACTTATCGTTGTAGGTGTATGCGCAAGATTTCGAGCGAATCCCAAGCGAAGTCATCTAGACTCGGCGAAGAAGATTCTCGCGATATCTAAGAGGAACACCCGATCGTTGGGTTATGGTATCCCGCCGATGATAATCTAATACCGACGAGAGTTATTCGATGCCGATTATGCGAGGATGCGGGATAGATCGAAAATCAACTTCCGGAACATGTCGGTTCCTAGGCGGCAAAGCAAGCGATATCGTGGTTTTCAAAGAAACGGCAAACTCGGTAGCTACGTCCACTACCGAAGCCGAGTACATGGCTGCGAGGAAGTTCTTTGTGCCCGGATCCTTTGGCTTCGACAACAACCGAGAGATTATGGTATAACTCGGGATGAAGTGCCCATCTACCGTGACTCCACCGGTGTAATAGCTATAACTCGAACCCGGTTCTACATACCCGGATGCAAGCACGTGGATATCCGACACCACTTCATCGGAGACCATGTCGAAAAGAAGGACATCGGGATGGAGAAAATCCATACCGACAAGCAAAGGGCGATATACCGACCAAACCACTAGCCGAGAACGAGGTTCGGAGAACTATCCGTTGAGCTAGGTCGCTAGATCCTACCGAGACAAGTCGGTAGAAGCCGACTACCGATAATGATATACTTAGCAACAATTGGTATCGGTATGGAATCGGCACGACAAGTCGGAAAACTTAGTACGATGACTCGGTTGGGAGATGCACACCTGCATACACGGCAAGGGGGAACATGGTCATCAGCACAACCATCCTCCCGATAAATGATGGTAACCGCTGATAAATTCGATCAAGAGGTTTGCGTAGTATCGTTACTTAATTTGTTCAGAAGCATGCCGCATTTAATGCATCAGTCGCTTACATTCAGTTGCTTAGGAGCGTTTATTCCTTACCATTTATTATGTTTAAGGTTTGAGGAAAGGAGCAGGACTCCTCGCCTGCGTAATTAATGCTCTCTGTCGCGCATTTAATGCATGTCTTCTCCATTAGCTTTATTACGTATATCTATATTTTTGGCGGCTATTGTAATCATTCCTTTATAACATTTAATCTTAGCCGCCCCTTGATTTTGAAAGATTAAATTTGAACCGTGCGATTCAAACTGAAGATCAAACTTAATATACAAAATCTTTCATCTTCTATCAACTCCTCACTTTTCGCCATTTTTCATATTCTCAAGAGCTTATCTCGCAACTTTGTTTTCTTATCCAAATCTCTTAAACAACTTTGCTTTCGCATCTCTTAAAGCTCTTATACACGGTAATGTATCAGATATCTGCTAGCAACTACTAACTTACTCTATTTTCAAGTGCTAATATGTTGTTTTGTAGATTTCAATGGCGAACGTTCAAACACCAGACAACATTGAGGAGATTGTAGCCTCCAGGATTCTGTTTGAACCTACTTTGGCCTTCCGCCAAGTGGAGATCTCTTTCCTTGAACCCGTGTTTGACGCTTTGGAGCGTTCGGGGGTTGGAGATGCTTGGTTTCGAAGCACCCCCGTGCTTATCTCCCTCGGCAATGTCGCCGAAGTTTATTTCAACCGGAAATCTCTAGCGTCGGGAGGAGAGGAATCGCCCTTCTCTTATCAGAAGGAAGTCGATCAAGATGAGTGGGAGTCAGCTGTTCTTACCTTCGATATTCAAGATGCTCTAGCTCTTTCATTCGATCTTCCCAACTCCGGCATTTCTCCGATTGGATACAAGGAGAAGGAGATCAACGCATATGTGCGTAAATTTCGTAGACGCAAGGATGTGGCGTTCAAAACAGCTCTACCGAGGAATATGTTGCTACCTCAGTACAGAGGTCTAGCTTACGTGGTATCGCACATTCTGACAAGTTCAGCTGGATTATATGATCAACTGTCCAAACCAAGGATTCAGCTGATGATGGCAATAGACGATGGGGTTGAAGTGAACTGGGCCGAGTATTATACTACTCAGATGAAGGCACAGGCTCAGAAGTTCACCACATTACCCACTGGCGAGAGGAGGATAGCCAGTGTGGGTAAACTTCTATTCGGAACAAAGATGTCTGTTCTGATAGAATGCATGGTTCAGAGGAACTCAGCTGTTGAGAACTCAGCCTTTGAGGACTCCAAGTACTTTGACAAGAAATCTATCAAATTCCAGACGAAGGCTGGAGCTGAGAAATCCATAGGCAAGGGGCCGCCTGAGCCTAAGAGAGCAGCGTCAGCTCTGCCCCCATCAGTACAAGTGCCAAAGAAGAGGAGATTGGCCAAGACTCGACCTGCTCGAGGTCACGTTGTTGCTCGGCCCGCCGGCCATACTAGCGTCAACTCCCGCTTCACCTCCTCCCGAGCGCATCCGGGATTCGGATATCGGAATAGAAGGAGCTACTCGAAGGATAAGGTTCGAGATAATCGGCTCCGAGGAAACCCGGTTAGACGGCGCAGAATGCCGACCGAGGAGCCATCCGCCGAGTGGAACACCACCGATTCCACTCGTGCCCGTGCTACACTGAAATTCACTAGCCGATACCCAAAATCGCCGGGCACGCGGACTTGATAGAGATTGCCATCGGTGGCACGCGCTCATATGCTACTCGAGATTCCCGCACTAGGACATTCTCATAGACTTTTCAAAGAATCAATCGAGAACCGAGTTGTTGGCCGAGGAGCAAGAAGCTCGAGAATGCCATAGGCTTTGGCGAGCCCGCCGATCCGGGTTGTTTTGAAGATTTACGAGCTGCTATGCTCTACTTGCTAAGCCGAGGGAATCGGCTCCAGAGCCACACTCCCCCGCCCCCCTTCTCCTCCCCGCCGATAAGGGAGATGATGATGATCGGGGAGAAGGACGAGGCACCCAAGGATGCGAAATGGGAGATTCTGGCCGAGGGACAAACTCCCCGTGAGAAGAGCCCATCACCACCACCTGCTACATCCGGTGAGGCTCCTAATGCCCCTAAGTACTCAAGGGAGCAACTTCTCACGTTCTCACGAAAAGAGGCTCGGAACAAGTTCCTATCGGATACAACCAATAGGTTCCGTGTCCTCAAAGGCGACCAACAAGGCGATCGGACGCCAAGGAGAGAAAAATCGCCTTCTCGCCAAATATGTACACATTAAATGGGAGAAGTATACAAAGGCGCGGATCGAACGCCCGAACAAACTTTCTGCCGACGTCTTCAAACCACAAGAGGCTCCTTCTCAGCCCGATCCGAAGAAGATGATCGAGCGAGGCTCTAGCCGCCCGGTAAGATTGATTTGCAAGCTCAGAGTCAGCAGCTTCTTGAAGCTCAGCGCCTATCTTTCTCACAAGAGCTGACTCTGGCCCTCGCACGCATTCAAGCTCAGATGGATGAGCGTAATAAGCTGGCTACCACCTCTCTCCAAACAGCCATTAAACAACAAGCTGAGGCTCTCAAGACGATTCAGAAAGAGATGAGCGAATCCCATGATGCGGCTCTGCTGCACCTTCGCAAAGAATCGGCCGCTCGGCCATCGAAATTCGTGCAAGAACAAGAATTGGATGGCATGGCTACACCAGTGTGGTACTCGACTTCGATACGACCGTTGATGAAGTCAAAGTTTCTATTGCCAAAGTGGCTGAAGAAGTGAAAGCACTCCGTACCTCCCTTGGACTTATTGCTGATGCCAAAAAGGGGGAAGGTAGTAAGGGGGAAGGTAGTAAGGGGGAAGGTAGTAAGGGAGAAGGAAGTGAGAGAGTGATGGGGACAGCTGATGTACCGCTTCTTAGCAGAAAGGTACAGGAGGAAGGACCCTCCACAGCTGAAGGACCCTCATAGACTCAAAGGGGAAAGGCACGGGAGGAAGGACCCTCTACTCGAACCGAAGAAGTCTCGGCCGCTCGAGCAAAAGACAATCCGACGAGGTACTTCTCCTTGAATTTCCATTACAAGCCACCCCCATCTCCTCTTCTGCTGCACATATACAAGAGATCGCTCAGTTCTTAGACGAGCCAGCAGAAGAAGAAGAAGAGTCACAACAGCTGCCGCAGAGGCCGGGGAAGGAGACTGCTACTGAATCTCCTCCTTCCTCCCCGGTCCGAAAATTTAAATCAAAAGCGGAGCGAGAGGCCTTCGACCTCGAGTCGCCCAACAAGTGCAGGACAAACTTGATCATGAGCGAAGATTAGAAGAAGCAATGAGGCGGCCAAAAAGCCTAAGGGCAAGGCTATAAGAGGCGAGAGGTAAGAAGAAGGCAATCGGGACAGCTTGAAGAGCGTAAGAAGAAAGCTCAAGAAGAATACGCCAAGGCTTCTTCAATCGATACCCCGCGCTACGCGCAGAGTCAACCCTCCACGACTCATACGCCTGCGCAGATAGCGTAAGATCAAACAATGTGGGAGGCGGTGCTCATTTGGACTATCTAGCAGACATGGAGACAAGAGAGCAGCCGCGCTCCGAGAAAAGAAAAGGATGGGCCGATCCGGAGAAAGTGCGAAGATTATCCTTTAAACCAAAGAATGATCCGAGAAGGCGGATCCCGAGAGGATCTAAGTTCATCGTGGCCCCCCACATCAAGCAACAACCGATTCAAGCATGTGGATAAGTGGGTGCCTGCTGATATGAATGAACATTGGGAGAGATTGAAAGAAGTTTTTATCAAAGGCTACTACGTATGGCGCATTTACCCACTCGATCGCTCGACCGATCAGCTCTTTGAGGAGTTGATTACGAGATTTGATGTTGAATTCGGTGAACGGCTGAAGCAAGTCATGGAATAACGAGAATATAACCTTCCGTGCCCCGGCTTTCCGACGTATTCCACCGCCGAGGCTTGCTAATGGACCGCCGAGCACTAAGGACATAGAAAGAGAAGTGGAGGAAGCCGCCTACGCCCGAGCCTCGCTCCCGAAAGGCCGGATGATAACTTGGAGATCCGGGAGATTCGAGCTAGAGTGTATAAATACTATTACACGGATCCTCCCGAGAAGAAATCCACCGACTTCAAGAAGAAGACACGAAGTTCAAGAAGCAAAGACAGCAGTGATTTTCTCTTTCTCATCTTTTGTAATAGCATTAGGAACTCGTAATTCTTGATATATATATCGGTTCCTCGCTTGCTAGACAATTACTCATTGTCTTTCGGCCTTTTACTTTGTGTTTACACAACCGATCACTAAGTGATCGACACACACTCACATCGTTTCTCGATCTTGCCATTCTCTCGCCCCGCCGAAGTTCGTTTATGATTATCGGTTTTTCCTCGGACGTTTGAAGGGGGGAAATTGTTGTCGGTAGGACGATATCTTTGATAGATATTAGAGTATAGAGGTTTTGGCATCATCAATTAGGGGGAAATTGTTGGATATGAGTCGGTAGATTGATACTCGGTTGTTCTAGGGTTAAAAGAAATTGGGGAAATCATAGTAGTACTATGGAATTGAAGATCCCAAAACCGAGCCGATATCGGTAGATTAGTGTGTCGATATGATTAGGCCGATGTATAGGTTAGACTTGATGTAATGCTTATTATTTTGTCTAAGTCCCGTACGGGGTAGTTGTTGGACCGATCTTCGCCGAAGATACTTTTCGAACCCCACGTCATCGGTGTAATCGCTTGCATTCTTCGTCGCCACTGATATCAAACTCGGTTAAAGATCCCGCATCACCGACCGGACCTCGCAGAAGCATTCTCTACAAGCCGATGGTCATCGGTAGAAGAACCCAAGGTGCAAGCAGTATACCTTCGTGAGCCAACCAACCGACTATCAGAAGCTCACTTTATCAGTCAGACGACTCAGCCGAAGAAGACAGACTTTCGAGTACTGTATCCGATAGAAAGCGACCCAGCACTTAAAGTCCCTTCAAATGTTCAACAGAAGACATACGAGGTAGTTTGAACGGTCAACTCTGACACTCACCAACTACAAACCTCGACCAATGAGAAGCCGACAACGCTTACCTACTCTACACAGGTAAAAGCTTGCTCTCATGAACGCCGCATTAATCGCCCGCCGCAACAAAGTTGAATAGTGGCCGTTTTCTTTGGACGCTTGTGACACGTGGCATCGTCGTCTCCAACGGACATATGCCACAACTCACAATTATAAATAGAGAAGGATTTGAAGATTTCAAAAAGAGGATATACGCGAAATCAAGGGAAATCATTCAAGCTCACAACGCTCTAGAATCTTCAAGCTTATCCAGAGACGAACTAGTTTTCATAGAACACTTCTTGTAGTTCATCTCTCTAGAGCACTTTGATCCCTTTCTTCTCTAGACTAAGCTCATTGCTAGATTCATAGCTTAGATCCGAAGGAGTTCACATTTAGTGAATTGTTCTTGTTGTAAGAACTCCTTCTCAGTTGGAGAATATTCCCTCCCTTCTAAACTTAGGTTTGGATTGTAAAGTCGCTAAGGACTATAACTTAGAGGGAACCGCCCAACAGGCACAGTATCCCCGCCGAGGCTTGCTCAGAATAATCAACAAGTTCTCCTGCCTTGTTCAGGACTGTGGACGTAGGATCTTGCGTATCCGAACCACGTTAAATAGCTTGTGTTCATTTACTGTTTTATTACATAGCATTCAACTGACTTGAAAATCATAAGTTTGCATAAAACATATTTTATAAAGTACACAGCCAAAAGATTTAACTTGCAAAAACGCGTTTTCAAAAGAGACGACTCCGGGCCTAACACTTATCCGCACTACGGTCTCCGACCGGAGTTTCGTAATACCGACATCGGTCGGCAGAAGAGCTCGTAAGCCGACTCACTTTGACCCCGGTGATCGAAGGCTTACTTGGCGCATCGTTCATCGATTGCAAACATCAGCTTCAGCTGACCTTCACTGAGAAAAAGAAACAGAGCTCAGGTGTATTCACCCCCCCCCCCCTCTACACCTGACTTTTCGTCTCCGGACCAACAACATCTTAATTGTTGGACCTTCCCTCGCTCTGATCTCAGATTTGAAATCTTACTTACATCATAAGTTTACTATTAAGGACTTAGGCGTTGCTCGGTACTTTCTAGGGATGGAAATTGCACAAGGCGATCAAGGTTTATATTTGAATAAGAGGAAATATGTATTGGATATGCTTGAACATGCTGGTCTTCTAGGATGTCAGCCAGCCTCTACTCCTTTTCCTCAAGGTGTGGATTTATCTTTTCAGGAGTCTACTTTGCTTCAGGATCCAGAACCATACCGTCGCCTAGTGGGGCAGCTTTTATATCTTAACCTCACACGGCCTGATCTCACTCATGCTACTCAACAGCTGAGTCAGTTTGTGGCTAAACCCTGCTCCACTCATTGGCATGCTGCTGTCCATGTCCTCAAATATCTCAAAGGATGTCCATCTCTTGGGCTGTTTTTGGGGTCACATCAGAATTCCTTTCATTTGAAGGCCTATGCCGATGCAGACTGGGGAACTTGTCCCACTACTAGGCGCTCTCTCACAGGGTTTTGTGTTTTCATTGGTGATTCTCTTGTATCATGGCGCTGCAAGAAACAATCCACCGTCTCTGCCTCCACTGCTGAGGTCGAATACAGGGCCATGGGGTCTACAGTGAGGTAGCTTTTATGGCTTTCCTATGTTCTTAAGGATCTTCAGATTGATATTTCTCTTCCCATTTCGCTTCATTGTGACAATGCTGCTGCCATTCACATCATTAATGATTTACATCATTAATTGCACTTAAATAATATAGAATCAAATCCGAGTTGAATATGCCAGATCATATGCTTCTTGTCATTTTATGCCTCATTTGATACTGCCAAAAACATTACATATTTTGATAATTGATACATCGTCGATGTTTCCTCTTATTTAACTCCGCCGTACTCATCAAATTCCACATTTTATTTTTATGGTCGAAACTCATCAGAATTATTTACGATCTATATACACTAATCACGTGATTAGTATCATATGTTCAAATATTAATTATTATTATTTTTTTATAATGTGATCTGTATTTCATGATGTTGGTTAAGCGAACAAAATTTACACTCTAATAGGGGTTGTGAATTTGTTCCAAGCAATATCAATAAATAGTGGAAAATAAAATATAGATAACAAATTGCCGGCAAGAACGAAAGCGTAAATACAAGCACGAGTAGCAAAAAAATCAAAAAAGAGATTGCATGCACAAAATGAAGTATTTTTACAATTAATTGTCGGATAGTCCCATTCATTTTTTTCCATTTCGAAAATTGCAATTTCTCTATGACAACCAACCCACTTAATCACAATTAATAATTCTCATCAATATATATGATGAAAAGAAAAAAGGACAAGTTTAATGAGACACATGAAATACTAAATAGTTAAGAATTGCAGTTTGGTTTTAAAATTGAATAATATTTGTAACTTCAACTAACAGTTTATCGACAGTTTGGAGTGAAATATTTCTCCAACAAATTTTCAGTGGAATGCCGACAGGTGTATATATATGTCTCATTAACTATACCAGGATACTTATCTATTGTTATATACCGATTTTTTTAAGAAGAAAATATATATTATATTACTAAACAAAACATATAGATACATAAATACTAATTGGACTCATGAATTTAGTGTAAAAGAAAATAAAAAAATTGAATTTGCCAGGGGCAAAATCGACAGATTACAAGCAAGAGTATCAAACAAAAACATTAATACAAGTGAAGAAGTTTGCAAGCATACAAAACAAAGGTTGGACGCAGAGGATTTTTACTGACGTACAACCAAATTAAACCGCACTTGCTTCTAAGGCTGCACGACGGGAAGATGGATCTGCTGCGGCTGCGGCTGCTGCTGCACCATCTCCAGGTTGAGCCTTGAGCAGGAGCGTACAATCTCCCCAGTCAAAGGTACAACCGGGATGTTGTCGCAGTTGCATATCTCGATCATGAACCCATCCGGATCGTGGAAGAACAGCTGGTCCACCTTGATCCCGCCTTCTTCTACTCTCTGCCGCACCGAATTAATCCCCATTTCCCCCAGCTTCTTCTCCACCATCACCATGCTCTCGCACTGCTATCAAGTTCTCCCATTATCAAAACAAACAAAACTCTGTCTCCTCTCTCTCATCATCTGAATAATAAATTAAAAATCGCAATTACCTGAAAAGAAATATGATTATCCTTCGGATTAATCACGGATTTCTTTGGCATGCTATCAGGATTATTTGATTGCAGCAGGTGTATCCCAAACCCATGACCAAACAGCCTGCAAAAAGAAACAAAAACCCCCCAATATTTCATCAACAAGAAAATAATAATAGTAATAATAATAATAATAATAATAATAATAATAATAATAATAATTAATAATTAATTACCATGCTCCATCAAAATTGAATGAACCGGGCCTCCTAACGGGAACAAAACCAAGAACGTTCTGATAAAAATCAGTGGATTCTTCAACCGATTTGCAGACAAGTGAGATGTGATTCAAGGACGAAAGGTGTAATGGGTTTGCCTTATTATCCTTCATCTTGTCTTTATTCAACAAAAGATCGAATCTTTTTTCAAGAATTTGAACCCAAAATCTCTATGAAAGTATTGAAACTCCAAGAAGATTCTGGGACGAGGTAAAGACACAAAATCAAGAAAGATGGCTGACGATGCCCTCTCCTCCTAATACGTGTTGTTTGTAGAGAGAGAAAGATAGATAAGGATGAGAGGGAGAGAGAAGCGATGGATCGGCAGAAATGGTGGAATGCAACTGAATTTATAGAGGTGGTGAATGGTGGTGGCTTGTCTCTACAGGTGTTTGATAATTGATACCCATGTACACGTAGATCCCACGTTGCTAACTGAGATTCTGAATTAGGGATGGTTGTTTTTTTGTATCAACTTTGGATTCAAATCTCACTTTATGTACTCCCTCAAATTATGTTACATGTCCAATTCACCAAAAATATACCATCATTTACTAGGGATCTAATCTATTGTTCAATTTATTTCAGTTTAATGTATTTACTAATTATAGAATAATGACATGTATCCTAATTAATTAAAAAAATTGTAATAATCATCCTTCATAAGGTTGATAAATCCTGACGATATGGATGAAGATTATTTTAAATATCTTAGATTAAATAGGGCACATATCATCATTTCATCGGCAGAATCAAATTCAACACGAAAAAATAGACACCAAATTCTATCTCAATATACTTGGACATCTATCAATTCCTAAGGCCCACCGTCACGTCGGTTTCTCCTAATATTACATAAACTATAATGTCTAACAACACTAGAAAAGGTAAATTAATCATAAATAAACAACATTTTGCACGTTAACATTTTGGATTATTGAATAGTGAAATAGTGAATACCATAAGAGACGTATTTACCAAGAAGGCTATATATGTACGTAAAATATACTGTATAAAAGAAGAGCTGTCGGCGGCTCGCGAATGACTTGCAATGAGGAAAACAACAATTGCAGCAAACAAAAAACTGAGGAACAACGACGATTTATTTGGTTGATCCACTAGGTTAACACTTTAACTAATCTCAATTATAATTAATTAAGCTTAAGTGTTTGTCATTCTTGATCAAGCTGGCTTTCATGTTACACTGATTCAAGCAAGACCTATATATACACGCTGTCTTTGTTCACTTTGATGAATAAGGACGAATTACTGTCCCCATAGGATGGCCTAGCGGTCGAGGTGGGTGGCCCGGGACCGATAGGTCCTGGGTTCAATTCCCACCAAGACCGCTAGGTGTTGTCTGTCACCCTATCACATTAAGGGTGGTTGAACCCTCCTGTGTGGTTTGCAGGCTACTGCACAAGGAGCGTGGTTTACCCAGTGCGCACCGAAGGTAGCGGCTGCGGGTTCCATGAATCAAAAAAAAAAGGGACGAATTACTAAAAAGTATCCAACTTTCTCCCATGATTATTTCTCTAATTTACTACTAATCACATGATGTACTACTAAATTTAGGCGGATTAACGAAATTTAGCTAGTCTGAAAATGCCCAATTTATATATGTGGTACGTCTAGCATTGAACTATATTAAGAATATTATTCTGATAGCGATTGCGAGTTTCGCTCTTAATAAAACAAAATTTCTATTGAATAAGAATATATAAATTTATATCTTTAATTAATTTGGTACGGACCTCAAAGCGGTTTGAGTGTACCATAATTGTGTACCACACCACAAAAGTATTGACATGTGACATTTTCCATTTAAAAAGTGGATTACATATGCCACATGTCAACACCCTTGTGGTGTGGTATACCTAAAGATATGGTAGGAAAACAAAGTTATATAAATTTTTTGAAATAACATTATGTTATGTTGTTATGCATAAACCCTATAAACTTTATGCATTTACCCTTATGCGTAAAACATATAAAGAATATGCATAACGAATATTTTAAAGCATTCAATCCAAACCGTCTAATGATAAGATGAAGGGTGTATATTACTTTTTTTTTCTTATTTTAAGGATCCCTCCCTACATGATTTATTCCCTAATTAATTAATTAAAAGTATTACTTAACAACTTCACTAATAAAACTGATTCTTATTTTTATTTTTTCAAACAAAGTTTGTGCATGGATATTGAGTATTAATGTAAATTAAAAATATTAATGTCCTTTTCACGTTTCACCTTCCCCAAGGCAACATGATTACATTATTTGATTTGCATAAAATGATTGAGGAATAATCAGCTTTAAAAATGCATGGCTTAAGTATACCTGCTAATTAGAATAATACTAATTATACAGTGAAATAAAGAATCGATGTATCATTACGTCAATAATGGTTTTTTTTTTGGGGTGGGGACTTAAATCATACTCATAATAAACAAACTATTGATTAAAATTTAAATGATTGAAACTATCATAAGAATATAAATCTTAATTATTATTGTTTAGTTCTTATTAATAAAATAAAAGTAATCAAGTTATTCATGAATGAATTTTGGGACTATTTTAGAAACGATGTTGATTTGGTGAAATCTGCTTATAATTATATTATATATATATATATATATATATTATATATAAGCATACTTTGGGCCTATGGAGGTTGTATATAAGCATACTTTGGGCCTATGGAGGTTGTATCATGGATCAGACAACATGTTCTTCAACAAGTTCTTATGATGAAATGTAAAATCGTCGATTGAAACTAATTCTATCAAAGTGGATCAATCAGAATTAGATGCTATTAGTATGAATTGTCGAAAATTTTAAATTCTAGTAATTCTAGTATTTTAAAACAAAACATTAACTTTGTAACACACCGACTATCAAATTTTGGTAGGGATCATTCCTCTTCATATGCATGAGATGAGCCGTCATATTCTCAATTTATTTTCCTCCTGTCCTTAATCTATTCTCCTTTAAAAGAAATATACAATCCATTCCAAAAATTTTGTCCATTATATTATTTCGGAACGTTTTAAAATTATTGTCTATTTTATTTTTCTAGCAAATTATTATTTATAATTTTTTTTATAGGATCACAAAGCACAACTAATAACTCTTTTTAAAAAAACTCTAAAAGAAAGTACTCCCTCCGTCCCGCCCGACATGGCTTAATAGGTTTGGGCACGGTTATTAAGAATAGTGGGTAGTTGTGTGTAAAGTGGTATAAAGTGGTGGGACCCATTAAAATTTATTAGAGTATTATTTTAGTTAGTGGCCAAGTCAAGTGGGACAATGAAAAAGATGAAAGAAGTCAAGTCGGGTGGGAGGGCGTAGATCATAATTTTGAGACTTAGTAAGTAAAAAATTTTAAATTTAATTAAAATACACTATTTTTTCTCTGCGTTCTGGATTGGTACTTCAGTTAAGAAGAATGCCGAACGGTCGCTTGATTTTAACTGTGAAAACTTTGTCGAGTCACTACTGATTTCTCATCGCGTCAATGGCGCTCAGATCACTCCTCCGTCGTCTCTACTCTCTCCACAACCCCGCAGCAGCCCAGAAATTCCTCCGCACCAACCAATCTTCATCTCACTCAATCGCCCTCCAGTCCCACCAATTACTCTCCGACCCGCCCTCCCAACCCCTCGTCAACGACCTCTCGCGTGTTCTTAGCGACTACCGACAGCCGCAGCACGACCTCGAATCAGCTCTCACTCCGTTCGCCCCGCAGATTTCCACTAATTTGGTCGAACAAGTTCTCAAACGCTGCAATAATCTCGGCTTTTCAGCTCAAAGACTCTTCCTCTGGGCTCAGAAAATCCCGGGTTTCGAACACAGTAAAGAGAGTTATCACATTCTCGTTGATATCTTAGGACGCAGTAGAGAGTTCCCGTTTTTGTGGGATTTCTTGACGGAGATGAAAAACACTAAATCCTGCGAAATTAGCCGAGAAATTTTTCCAATCGTTTTCAGGTCTTATAGTAGGGCTAATTTGCCGAATGACGCGATTAGGGCTTTTAACAAGATGGTGGATTTCGGAATTACACCTTGTTTGGATGATCTCGATCAGCTGCTGTTTGCGCTGTGTAAAAGGAAGCACGTCAAACACGCTCAGGAGTTCTTCGATCAAGTTAAGAACTCCGGTTTGAATCCGAATGTTAAAACGTACAGCATTTTGATGAAGGGTTGGGGCGAAATTGGAGAATGTAGTGGTGCACGAAAACTGTTCGATGAAATGCTTGAACGAGGGCTTGTTCCTGATTTGCTCTGTTGGAATGCCGTCCTCGACGCTTTGTGTAAAGGAGGGAAAGCTGACGAAGCTTATGAGTTATTTTGTGGGATGAGGAGCAAGGGACTCGAACCAGATGCTTATTCGTATTCGATCTTCATCCGTACGTACATCGATGCAGACGATGTTCATTCAGCTTTTCGCGTGCTAGACACGATGAAAAGGTACAACCTCGCGCCCAATGTCTTCACCTACAACTACATAATCAAGAGACTCTGCAAGAACAGCAAAATCAACGAGGCCTATGAGCTTCTCAACGAGATGATCGGGATAGGTTCAAAACCGGACACATGGAGCTACAACACGATCTTAGCAAGCCATTGCGATCAAAACGAGGTCAACATTGCCCTCAAGTTGATAGCAAGAATGGACAAGGAAGAATGCAGGGTGGATCGACATACGTACAACATGGTGCTGAAGATGTTGATCAGAATAGGGAGGTTTGATACGGTTGAGAAGGTTTGGTGGTCGATGGAGGAGAGGGGGTTTCACCCTGCAGTGTCGACGTATTCGGTGATGATTCATGGGCTGTGTAAGAAGAGGGGGAAGCTGGAGGAAGCTTGCAGGTATTTTGAGATGATGATTGATGAAGGGATGCCGCCTCTTGGGACTTCGTGTGAGTTGCTGAGGAACAAACTGGTTGGATGGGGGTTTGCGGAGAGGACGGATATACTTGCGGAGAAGATGGGGAGGAGCAGTTGTGTGTCGATTCAAGATGCGGCGGAGCTGATGAGAGGGAATAGGAGGCGTGTGAGGGTGAGAAGTGAAGAAGTGTATTCTGATGAAAGTGATTGTTGAACGGAATTAGGTAAAAAGGATAATCTTTTTGGGGGCAACTTAGGCTTATTTACTTGTGTTTATTTTCTTGTTTTATTACAAGCAATACAAGGTTTTCTCTGTATAAAATATATCAGCAGCTGATCTCTATACCTTTTTAGAAGAGACAAAATGAAATTTCCGTTGCCGGGACTTGAACCCGGGTCTCTCGGGTGAGAGCCGAGTATCCTGACCAACTAGACTACAACGGAAGCTGTAAGTAAATGCAAACTGTCTTGAAAACACCTCGTCGCGGTGTTGGAAGTGTTTTTTTTTCAGAAAAATGTCCTTTTATTGGGAGATGTCATGTTTTTCGCTCGACAAATAATATGAAATGTAATTCTAGGTCTACCGATTTATCTATTCATAGTAGACCTAATTAGGGTGCCAATGGTGAACGAAAGAAGCCAACTTTCTAGTCATCGCATATCTTTTAAAATCCATCAATTTTTTAACATATTTCCTTCAAATCATGTATACACCAAACCAACTTTAATATGGATCACACTAAAATATACACACGACTCAATGCCCATCCTACGGGTCGCACTACATGACAAACAACCAACTTATAATTAAAAAAGTTGGGACAATTTTTCAACTTTTAGAATTTTACTCCAATGGCATAAGAAGCTCAACTTCAACTTTTTACATTTTAAGGAGCTCATATTAGAGTCACTCTTAGGGACTTCGGGTCGGGCATAGTTTAGGGGAATCAAAATATAGACAAGTTTTTTTTTTTTTTTTTGGGGGGGGAAACTAATTTATTAATTTCATTAAAAAAGATTGCATAAGGATGAACTACAAAAATCCAAGAAGGTTCAGTATGTCGATGAAAATAGAAAAAAATAGAAAAATGGGGGCAGTTGAATTCAAGGATAAGTGAAATTGTTTACTTTCAGTTTTGGAGTTCCAGAATTAATAAAAACCAATCTTTCTGATGTAAGATTATATCTCATTTACATCTTAATGTTGTAAGAAGGGGTTTTAAGTAGTAAATTAATGATACTTTCTCTCTGATTTATCATAATATATGAAAATATATCCATTATGATTTCGTACTCGCATATTCTAATGCAAGAGTCTGTATATATTATTCCAGTAGTTTAAATTAAGCAATGAGCATTCAACCGTCAGATGTACAAGTAGTTTAGAGTTAACCATGTAGTGCTAGAAGGATGGAAATAATGAGCATAATGGAAGAACAGAGGCTAAAGTTAATCTTAATGCAAAAGAATCTGATGGATCCTTTCTTCAAGCTTCGTTTTGTCAGTCCTTGGATGTAATGACAAGCAAGCCCAGCGCACCAATGAGAATGTACTGCAACAGTAGCATAACTAAGTTAACATCAATGAGAAGAAACCAGAAAAGATGCAGACAAAGGATCGGACAAATGAAGCTTTACAGACCTTTATCAATGGCTTCTCTGTCATAACGATGGTTGCCCAGCCAACGTGAGGTAGGAATCTGCAAATCACGGTGAATGTTTAGCTTTTGTCTTGAACTTGAAGAAAGAATAATCTTGGCTAATCTTGAACGATAAAACAATTTCAAAACAAAAAAAACTGCAGCTTGTTTTTGCTCCTCTGTGCTGTGATCTCAGACATCATTAATTTAGTACTAGTATGCTGGATCAAGATTCTTGGAAAGCCTTCTCATTCATTACTTATACGAGGTAAGTAAAAGAATGTATTTTGATGTAGCCCAGAAAATAAGTTCATGAATAGGTTGCATTACAAGTGTAGACTTACCCAACAGCTCTTCCTATGATGTGTTGCCGCTGTAGCCAGCGCTGACCAGGAGCGTACAAAGTTATGTCATCCTCGAGGTTGTTATCCCCTGCGAGGAAGACACACAGTCAACAATAAATTTGATGGATTTTGCAGTCCAGGAAGAAAGAGACCAAAATTCCACATTTCAAGAATCAATAAGAACAACTGAAAACAGAGAAAGCTTAAGAGAATCATCGTTGGAACCTTTTGTTAGAACATCAACTTCTCCTGTATCTTTCCTTTCGTGGACCTAATAATGGCAAGGCGAAAAAACATAAGATACCGTGAAAAACAACTTCATATCTATTAAGTAAGTGCGTATAAAAAATGATGTGATGTATTAATACTTACCTTGATTACTCGATGCACAATTGGAATGTCACGACCCTGAAAATGAAATAGAAAACGGGATGTCACTGAGAGAGCTACATCAAGAAAGAACAAACTGTGCTCTTCTTCACAAATAAAGTACGTGTTTCGCATTGAAAATCTCCACACTTATTGGCCTATGATCCCTTTTTGTACACAATTTTGGAGGCATCAATATATCAAATTGAAAGCTATTGGTTTAAAATACACAAGTTTCTCAGTCAATTGACTGAATCAAATACACTACTTTCGAGTTTGTAAGCATACAACCATGTCTGTATAAATTATTCAATCGAGTGACTTCACCAGTTAGTTTCTATTGAATTTAACCTTAAACTATCCAGATCGGGGTAAGAATTATGTCGAGTGACACCATTCTTACCCCTATAAAAACTAACATAAATGTAATTCAAAAGAACAACGCGCTTTATAGAAATAATTCTGCACATCTGCACGAAAACAATACTAGCATTCTTTTTCATTGATTATCTAAGGCTAATAGGAAAGATATAAGCAATTCAGAGCAGCAAAAACTGATGCAGAACTGTATAAAGTGCGTTGCTTCATAACAAGAACGCTGAAACTTGTGACATTAAACAGAAATAAACTTACATCAATATTATACACAACAATCTCGCCTACTCGAATTGGATCCTTGCTCATACGCAAGAATAAAATGTCCCCCTGTCGATCAAAGATTTGTCAATGTGCATGAAAACACCAGTAACTCACTGTTTTTTTTATTCAAGATTTAGTAATATAAGAAGAAAAGGAAGGGAAAGACAGCAAATATATAGTTATCTTATACCGCTTTCACATTAGATAGACCAAAACATAGTATCCTAAATATGTGTATAAGTGTATTAGATTATTTTGCAAAACAGTAACGAATGATTTAGTCTTACCCTAGCGAACCCAGGTTCCATGCTTTCAGAAAGAACAACAACAACAGGGGATTCACTTCCAGTTACACACATCAACCCCTTCCATATTATCAAAGCAGATGTAACAATTAAACCTGAAATGCCCTCAAAAATCAGGAAAACAACAATCAAAACCTGAATCCAAAGAACAGACAAGAAAAGATACTGGGATTTCAAACTTCTTGATACACCTTTAAACTCGAGAAAATTCTCGAAATGCATGTATGGGGCAAAACACCAAACCAATGTTGTTTGAAAGGCTTTGATAAATTAGCTTAAAATCACTGATAACTGAAACATATTCAAGCATATGGATGCAAACATTAGAGCTTTACAGAAGGGCTTAAGTAACAGTGAGTTTATAACGATGCTGATCCAGCAACCAATCAGTAAGACTACATTGGAGTGATAAGAGAAATAATCTTAGAAGGACACTGACATAGATCTATTATTTACAGATCTACCACCCTACTGCATTACTCATTACTCTCCCCAAATTCTTCCTTCCGTACTCACAGACAAATCTTTCATCTTTTCTTAATTTATCTAACAAATGCCTTTATTCATCATAAGAGCTTCACTATCCATGTCAATGTAATAAATAATGTAAATTAGGGCTATGAACATCACACAAAACCCATACCTTTACGCATCCAGAATTATTTGACATGAACTAAGAAAAAGGGCAATTTTTACCAACACAAACAAGTTTGAAAGTTCAAGAGCAATCATCTGCTAAAATTGACTCAAATTCTCTCTCTCCCAACTTCAAGAGTCCACAAGTAAAAGAGTAAATTAAATTAAATGTGACAAATATTTATTCATTTCTTGATTCCAACAAAAACTCGAAGACAAATACAGATAAGCCACAAGCATCCATGTGTACAAATCACTGTTCCACAACAAGAGTTTAAGCAAAATCAAAATTCTGAAATGAAGAATCATCAAAACTGAAAAGGGAGGGGGGAGGAAGAATTTTAAAAGAAAGATACCGAGGTTGAGCGTTTGATGGAGGGCCTGCCGCAATTGGATAGATTTTACAGAAGCAATGCCGTCTCCGATCCACCCCATCTTTCTTCGAGCTGTTTGTTTCTTTGCACTCCCAAACCGAAAATCTTGCAAGTTTTCTGAATTTGCGGAGATTTAACTGTGCTTGATAGTTGAAACTATGACAGTAGAGACGAATTGTGATTGGCCGATTGATACACCTATGACTCACACGGACGAGCGTTGCACACCAACGTGGCATTTTCCTTTTCAAGAATCGTCAATGCTCGTAATACATTTTCTTTTTCGAAAAATACCACTATAATTTTAATTATTCTCCTAATAAACATGTGTTATTAAAAAAAAATATATGCAAGAGTAAAGAGTATCGTATAATAATAATAATCATAATAATAATAGTCACAATATCTACCATCAATTGAACTGTAAGAAAATTTCAATTTTGGTTCTATCATATGGGAGCCACACTTTCCTTTTTTCTGCATCTAATATATTTCCGATTAATGAATTCGTGCCTAATGTGTATGTCTAAAACATTGTTTTACTGGTAGCACATTAAATCACCGATAAATTAAGCGGCGGAAAAAGGGAGGTGAAGTACGCTTCTGGCTTCCACTTGGTAAAAAACACAAAGGTTTATAGAAGTACCATAATTATATACCCATGTGTGTATCACCATATCACAGGAGTGTTACATGTGGCATATATAATTCATTTTTATAGATAAAAATGTCGCATGTCAATACCCTTATAGTATGATACACACAAAGGTATATGATTATGATACACTCAAACCGCTCTAGATAAAAAAAAGGCATCGTTATAGCGAACCAAAATGAGTGCTTTATACATTAGAGAAAAAGAAATTTTCTCTTATTCTGGGTGTCTTCAAATTGTACAAGATGCTAATAATTTCCCATATATCTACGAGTCCATGAAAGGCTTAGGCTTATTGTTGCGGATCTTGATGAATGTAGCGATTGGAAGAAGAATTGATGCAGTTGAGCATGTTGATGGTTGAAGGTCACTGGTGGTTAGAGAGTTGTGTGACGAATAAAGAAGTCGTGCTCGTGCTTTAATCGTGTTTGAATAAGGAGCGTTTGATCTCCATCTTCTTTTGGACGGCTACGATTGTTACTTACAAAAGAGTTGTCGTGCTTTGCATAGTACCGTGTTTTCCATTTCGTTGTTAGCGTGATTAGTCAGTTAGTTAGTTAGTTATGTTTTCTTCTTGAACTTTCCGCCTCTCTTGTATATAAAAGAGATGGCGATGCACTCTGTATTTGGATTTTCGATTTGATCTGAATAAAATAACTTTCTCCCCAAGTTTCATAGTTTCATTTTCTTCATGGTATCAGAGCAAGGTTGCTTCTATATCTGTTAATGGTTCGACCTCATCGGTTTAACTGGCGCATGATGGCTCGTGATAACAATGGTAATCGCACTCCGCCGCAAAATCGAGTAGATTCAGTAGTTGATTCTCATGATACGGGAGAAACCTCGCCGAATTCATATGTAACAAAGACGAATGATGTTTACTATCTTAATCCACACGATCACAGTGGATTAAAGTTGGTGAATGCCGTGTTCAACGGATCGAACTACTATGCTTGGAGCCGTGCGGTTCGGCGCGCGCTAAGTGGACGCAACAAGCTAGGTTTCGTTGAAGGTAAGATTCCTCAACCTTCTAACGAAGAAGATCCGAACTATAATTTGTGGATTCAGGTGGATTTTATGGTAATGTCTTGGATTACAAATTGTATTTCTGAAAAATTAGTTGGTTCTTATTTGTTGATGGAAACCTCACATCAATTGTGGATGGGGTTAAAACAGAGGTATGATCAGAAAAACGGACCTAAGATCTTTCGGATTAGAAAGGATTTAGCTGGATTTACACAAGGTACACAATCTGTAACTGTGTATTATTCCAACCTAAATTTGCTTTGGGATGAAATGAGGCTTTTGTTGCCTTCACCTATTTGCACTTGTGCGGCTGCTAGCAAGGTAAATGCTAGCTATGAGAATGAAAAACTGACGCAGTTTCTCTTAGGATTGAATGATGTTTATGATACTGCTCGAACTCAGATTCTTCTTTCAGATCCATTACCTACTGTCAGTGAAGCTTATGCACAGATATTGCAAACTGAGGATCAGAAGAAAGTGACTTCTGGTAATCCACAACCTTCAGAACAAGTCATTATGAATGTTAGCCAAGTAAGGGAATCTGTTGAGAGTTCTGATTGTGATGAAGTGGCTATGAATGTGAATTATCGAGGAGCAAATTTTAATATGCAAAGAGAGAGAGGCAATGGTTATAAGCCTCGGCCGAGTAAAGAGGAGAAGAGGAAGTTAAGATGCACATATTGTGAAACAACAGGTCATGAGAAATCAGACTGCTTCAAATTAAATGGTGTTCCGGATTGGTTTAAGAAATTAAAGGAAGAAAGGGACAGAGGACAGGTCAATTATGTGGGGCAGAACACTGAGGGTTTTGCAAAAATGTCTGGGGGGAATGCAGGAGGAGAGGGTAATGGAGGAGTCAGTCAGTTAATTTCTGAAGTAGAAAGAACCTTGAACAAACTGAAAGGACTAGAGATTTCTAACTCAGTTAATTCAGTCCAATCTTATACAACACTTGACATTGTGGAGAAACATTATTCATTCAGCTTGTTTGGGGATTTGAAAACAGAAAATGTGTGGATTATGGATTCTGGAGCTAGTAGTTATATTTGTTGTAATGATCAGCTGATGACTAATGTGGAGAACTTAAAGACTCCACAAGGAATCTATCTTCCTAATGGATCCATGCAACTTATCTATAAGATTGGGAGGATAGTTTTGACACCAGATATTATTCTGGACAAAGTGCTTTTGGTACCAGCATTTACTCATAATTTGATTTTTACTTTTCAGTTGGCGAATGATTTGCATGTGAAATGTGTATTTTATCCTACACATTGCTTTGTGCAACGCTTGTCTGATGATTACTTAGTGAGTATGGAAAATGCAGTTGGGAGGTTGTACATCATGGATCCAGTCCAGAGGCCTGACCAGGTGAATAACATATATGTTCCTAATTCTATCAGTTTACATGATTGGCATGTTCAGTTAGGTCATGCATCTTTGACTACAATGAAACATATAGCAGAGTTAAAGGAGTTGTAGAATGATCATGAGGAAACACAACTTAGCTCTTGTGAAATCTGTCACAGGGCAAAGCAGTGTAGAAATCCTTTTCCTACTTTGAACCGTAGGAGTGAAATATCTTTTGAGTTGGTTCATGCAGATGTGTGGGGACCTTATCATGTAGATAGTATTACAAATACTCCTTTTGTCTTAACTCTGGTTGAAGATCATAGTAGAACCACTTGGACTTACTTGATGACTTCTAAGCAGCAAGTATGTAGTATTCTTAAAGACTTCATTGGCATGGTGCAGGTCCAGTTTGGATGTCATGTTAAGAAGTTCAAAACTGATAATGGGCTTGAGTTTGTTAATCAAGATACCAGGAGGTTATTTGCAGATAATGAGATTGTGCACATCAGGAGTTGTGTGTACAGTCCTCAACAGAATGGTACTGTGGAGAGGAAGCATAGATCCTTGCTTGAGATTGCTAGAGCATTGATGTTTCAAAGTAAGCTACCTGATCAGTTCTGGACTTACTCTATCTTACAAGCAACTTGGTTGTTAAACGGATTACCCTCTGCTGTTTTGGGTTGGAAAACACCTTATACAGTTTTGTATGATAAGCCTGTGGACTTATCTTTACTTAAGCCTTTTGGTTGTTTGATGTTTACAGTAAATGTGAATCCACAATGCCGGAAGTTTGATAGCAGAAGTGCAAGGTGTGTTATGTTGTGCATTTCTGCTGATCATAAAGGGTATGTTTTGTACAATTTGGATACTTCTGATATATTCACCTCAAGCGATGTGAAGTGTTTTTCCCATATATTTCCTTTTCTTTCCTCAGATTCTTCCCTATAACAACCCTTGCCTGAGACTTCTAGCCCTTCTACTTATGTCCATCTTGAGGAATTGGATGCAGATTGTGCACCAGCTGTATCTAGTTCCATCCTTTGTTCTAATAGTCTGCCTACTAGTCCATCTCCTTCAGAAACTCCTTCTCCTCTTTCTTCTTCTCCTAGTTCACCTTCTATTGTTTCAGAACCTATGAATGTCTTGGCTGAAGACAAGCCTAAACGAGTTGTCAAAAGGCCAGTTTGGATGAAAGACTTTGTTAGTAATACTGATGCCATTTCTTCTGTCCTTACTGGTTCCACTTCTTCTATTCCTCCTACTTATCCTTTCATTACTTTTCCTATCTTTACCCCGACTTACTCTTCTCTTCTTGCCAACATTACTCACCTTTCTGAACCTTCTACTTATGCTAAGGCTAGTAAGCATCCTCAGTGGGTTGAAGCCATGCAGGCAGAACTTGATGCTTTGGAAGCTAATAATACTTGGGAGCTGGTGGATGCTCTTGGTGGAAAGAATGTTATTGGCTCAAAGTGGGTGTATAAAACCAAGCTTAAATCAGATGGTAGTGTTGAGAGGTTTAAGGCTAGGCTTGTAGCCGAGGGTTAGAAGCAAGCATATGGAGTTGACTATGTTGGTCCGGAGACGAAAAGTCAGGTGTAGAGGGGGGGGGGTGAATACACCTGAGCTCTGTTTCTTTTTCTCAGTAAAGGTCAGCTGAAGGTGATGTTTGCAACTGATGAACAGTGCCAAGTAAGCCTTCGATCACTGGGGTCAAAGTGAGTCAGCTTCTGAGCTCTTCTACTGACTGATGTCAGTATTACGAAACTCAGTCGGAGACTGTAGTGCGGATAAGTGTTAGGCCCGGAGTCGTCTCTTTTGAAAACGCATTTTTGCAAGTTAAATCTTTTGGCTGTGCACTTTATAAAATACGTTTTATGCAAACTTATGATTTTCAAGTCAGTTGAATGCTATGCAATAAAACAGTAAATGAACACAAGCGATTTAACGTGGTTCGGATACGCAAGATCCTACGTCCACGGCCCCGAACAAGGCGAGAGAACTTGTTGATTATTCTCGAGCAAGCCTCGGCAGAGATATGCGTGCCTTTGGGACAGTTCCCTCTAAGTTATAGTCCTTAGCGACTTTTACAATCCAAACCTAAGTTTAGAAGGGAGGGAATATTCTCCAACTGAGAAGGAGTTCTTACAATAAGAACAATTCACTAAATGTGAACTCCTTCGGATCTAAGCTATGAATCTAGCAATGAGCTTAGTCTAGAGAAGAAAGGGATCAAAGTGCTCTAGAGAGATGAACTACAAGAAGTGTTCTATGAAAACTAGTTCCTCTCTGGATAAGCTTGAAGATTCTAGAGCGTTGTGAGCTTGAATGATTTCCCTTGATTTCGCGTATATTCCTCTTTTTCGAAATCTTCAAATCCTTCTCTATTTATAGTTGTGAGTTGTGGCATATGTCCGTTGGAGACGACGATGCCACGTGTCACAAGCGTCCAAAGAAAACGGCCACTATTCAACTTTGTTGCAAGCGAGGCGCTTAATGCGACCGTTCATGAGAGCAAACTTTTGTGTAGAGTAGGTAAGCGTTGTCGGCTTCTCATTGGTCGAGGTTTGTAATTGGTGAGTGTCGAGTTGACCGTTCAAACTACCTCGTATGTCTTCTCGCTGAACATTTGAAGGGACTTTAAGTCTTTGGGTCGCTTTTACGTCGGATACGGTACTCGAAAGTCTGTCTTCTTCGGTGAGTCGTCGACCGATAAAGTGAGCTTCGATAGTCGGTTGGTTGGATCGCGAAGGTATACTTGCTTACCTTGGTTCTTCTACCGATGACCATCGGCTTGTAGAGAATGCTTCTCCGAGGTCCGGTCGCTGATGCGGGATCTTTAACCGAGTTTGATATCAGCCGCCGACGAAGAATGCAAGCGATTACACCGATGACGTGGGGTTCGAAAAGTATCTTCGGCAGAAGATCGGTTCAACAACTACCCCGCATGGGACTTAGACAAAATAATAAGCATTACATCAAGTCTAACCTATACATCGCCTAATCCTATCGACACACTAATCTACCGATATCGGCTCGGTTTTGGGATCTTCAATTCCATAGTACTACTATGATTTCCCCCAATTTCTTTTAACCCTAGAAACAGTGAGTATCAATCTACCGACTCATATCCAACAATTTCCCCCTAATTGATGATGCCAAAACCTCTATACTCTAATATCTATCAAAGATATCGTCCCTATCGACAACAATTTCCCCCTTCAAACGTCTGAGGAAAAACTGATAATCATAAACGAACTTCAGCAGGCGAGAGAATGGCAAGATCAGAGAAACTGATGTGAGTGTGTGTCAGATCACTTAGTGATCGGTTGTGTAAACACAAAGTAAAAGGCCGAAAGACAATGAGTAATTGTCTAGCAAGCGAGAGGAACCGATATATATATCAAGAATTACGAGTTCCTAATGCTATTACAAAAGATGAGAAAGAGAAAATCACCGCTCGCTTGCTTCTTGAACTTCTGTGTCTTCTTCTTGAAGTCAGTGGATTTCTCCTCGGGAGGATCTAGGTAATAGTATTTATACACTCTAGCTCGAATCTCCTGGATCTCCAAGTTATCATCTGGCCTTTCAGGGAGCAGGCTCAGACTGTAGGCGACTTCCTCCACTTCTTTTTCTATGTCCTTAGTGCTCAGCAGTCCATTAGCAAGTCTCGGCGGTGGAATACGTCGGAAAGCTGGGGCACGGAAGGTTATATTCTGTGATTCTATGACTTGCTTCAGCCGTTCACTGAATTCAACATCAAATCTCGTAATCAACTCCTCAAAGAGCTGATCGGCTGAGCAGTCGAGTGGGTAAATGCACCATACGTAGTAGCCTTTGATAAAAACTTCTTTCAATCTCTCCCAATGTTCATTCATATCGGCCCGGCACCCACTTATCCACATGCTTCGAATCGGTTGTTGCTTGATGTGGGGGCCCTCGATGAACTTAGATCCTCTCGGGATCCGCCTTCTCGGATCACCTTTGGTTTAAAGGATAATCTTCGCACTTTCTCCGGATCGGCCATCCTTTTCTTTTCTCGAAGCGCGGCTGCTCTCTTGTCTCCATGTCTCGCTAGATAGTCCGGCGAGCACCGCCTCCCACATTGTTTGATCTTACGCTATCTCGCGCAGCGTATGAGTCGTGGAGGGTTGACTCTGCGCAAGAGGCGGGGTATCGATTGAAGAAGCCTTGGCGTATTCTTCTTGAGCTTTCTTCTTCTCGCTCTTCAACCGTCCCGATTGCCTTCTTCTTATCTCGCCTCTTATAGCCTTGCCCTTAGGCTTTTTGGCCGCCTCATTTGCTTCTTCTAATCTTCGCTCATGATCAAGTTTGTCCTGCACTGTTGGGTGACTCGAGGTCGAAGGCCTCCCCGCTCCGCTTTTGATTTAAATTTTCGGACCGGGGAGGAAGGAGGAGATTCAGGAGCGTCTCCTTCCCCGGCCTCTGCGGCACTGTTGTGACTCTTCTTCTTCCGCCGGCTCGTCGCGAACCGAGCAATCTCTTGTATATGTGCGCGAGAAGAGGAGATGGGGGTGGCTTGTAATGGAAATTCAAGGAGAAGTACCTCGTCGCATTGTCTTTTGCCCGAGCGACCGAGACTTCTTCGGTTCGAGTAGAGGGTCCTTCCTCCCTGTGCCTTTCCCCTTTGAGTCCGTGAGGGTCCTTCACCGTGGAGGGTCCTTCCTCCCGTACCTTTCGCTAAGAAGCGGTACATCACCGTCCCCATCACTCTCTCACTTCCTTCTCCCTTACTACCTTCCCCCCTTACTACCTTCCCCCTTTTTGGCATCAGCAATAAGTCCAAGGGAGGTACGGAGTGCTTTCACTTCTTTAGCCACTTTGGCAATAGAAACTTTGACTTCATCAACAGTCGAAGTCAGATACCACACTGGTGTAGCCATGCCACCAATTCTTGTTCTTGCTCGAATTTCGATGGGCGAGCGGGCCGATTCTTTGCGAAGGTGCAGCAGAGCCGCATCATGGGATTCGCTCATCTCTTTCGAATCGTCTTGAGAGCCTCAGCTTGTTGTTTAATGGCTGTTTGGAGAGAGGTGGTAGCCGGCTTATTACGCTCATCCATCCGAGCTTGAATGCGTGCAAGGGCCGAGTCGGCTCTTGTGAGAAAGATAGGCGCCGAGCTTCAAGAAGCCGCCGACTCGAGCTTGCAAATCAATCTTCACGGGCAGCTAGAGCCTCGCTCGATCATCTTCTTCGGATCGGGCCGAGAAGGAGCCTCTTGTGGTTTGAAGATGTCGGCGAGAAAGTTTGTTCGGGCATTCGGCCCGCGCCTTTGTATACTTCTCCCATTTAATGTGTACATCTTTGGCGAGAAGGCGATTTTTCTCTCCTTGGCGTCTGATCGCCTTGTTGACTGCCTTTGAGGACACGGAACCTATTGGTTGTATCTGATAGGAACTTGTTCCGAGCCTCTTTCGTAGAACGTGAGAAGTCTGCTCCCTTGAGTACTTAGGGGCATTAGGAGCCTCACCGGATGTAGCGGTGGTGGTGATGGGCTCTTCTCACGGGGAGTTTGTCCCTCGGCAGAATCTCCCATTTCGCATCCTTGGGTGCCTCGTCCTTCTCCCCGATCATCATCATCTCCCTTATCGCCAGGAGGAGAAGGGGGCGGGGAGTGTTACTGGAGCCGATTCCCTCGGCTTAGCAAGTAGAGCATAGCAGCTCGTAAATCTTCGAAACAACCCAGATCAGCGGGCTCGCCAAAGCCTATGGCATTCTGCAGTTCTTGCTCCTCGGCCAACAACTCAGTTCCTGATTGATTCTTTGAAAAGTCTATGAGAATGTCCCAGTGCAGGAATCTTAGTAGCATATGAGCGCGTGCCCACGATGGCAATCTCTATCAAGTCCGCGTGCCCGCAGCGATTTCGGGTATCGGCTCGTGAATTTCACCGTAGCACGGGCACGAGTGGAATCGGTGGTGTTCCACTCGGCAGATGGTTCCTCGGCCGGCATTCTCGGCGTCCGACCGGGTTTCCTCGGAGCCGATTATCCGAACCTTAGCCTTCGTGAGTAGCTCCTTCTATTCCAAGATTCGAATCCCGGATCTCGCTCGGGAGGAGGTGAAGCGGGGAGTTGACGCTAGTATGGCCGGCGGGCCGAGCAACAGCGATGACCTCGCAGGTCGAGTCTTGGCCAATCTCCTCTTCTTTGGCACTTGTACTGCGATGGGGGCAGAGCCGACGCCGCTCTCTTAGGCTCGAGCGGCCCCTTGCCTATGGATTTTTCGGCTCCGGCCTTTCGTCCGGAATTTGATAGATTTCTTGTCAAAGTACTTGGAGTCCTCAAAGGCCGAGTTCTCAACAGTGAGTTCCTACCGAACCATGCATTCTATCGTAACGTACATCTTTGTTCCGAATAGAAGTTTACCCACACCGGCTATCCTCCTCTCGCCAACTGGGTAATGTGGTGAACTTCGAGCCCGTGCCTTCATCTCGAGTAGTATAATACTCGGCCCAGTTCACTTCAACCCCATCGTCTATTGCCATCATCAGCTGAATCCTTGGTTTGGACAATTGATCATATGATCCAGCTGAACTTGTCAGAATGTGCGATACCACGTAAGCTAGACCTCTGTACTGAGGTAGCAACATATTCCTCGGTAGAGCTGTTTTGAACGCCACATCCTTGCGTCCACATAATTTCTGCACATATGCGTTGATCTCCTTCTCCTTGTATCCAATCGGAGAAATGCCGGAGTTGGGAAGATCGAATGAAAGAGCTAGAGCATCTTGAATATCGAAGGTAAGAACAGCTGACTCCCACTCATCTTGTTCGACTTCCTTCTGATAAGAGAAGGACGATTCCTCTCCTCCCGACGCTAGAGATTTCCAGTTGAAATAAACTTCAGTGACCTGTCGAGGGAGATAAGCACGGGGGTGCTTCGAAACCCAGCATCTCCAACCCTGAACGCTCCAAAGCGTCAAACACGGGTTCAAGGAAAGAGATCTCCACTTGGCGGAAGGCCAAAGTAGGTTCAAACGAGAATCCTGGAGGCTACAATCTCCTCAATGTTGTCTGCGGTGTTTGAACGTTCGCCATTGAAATCTGCAAAACAACATATTAGCACTTGAAAATAGAGTAAGTTAGTAGTTGCTAGCAGATATCTGATACATTACCGTGTATACGAGCTTTAAGAGATGCGAAAGCAAAGTTGTTTAAGATATTTGGATAAGAAAACAAAGTTGCGAGATAAGCTCTTGAGAATATGAAAAATGGCGAAAAGTGAGGAGTTGATAGAAGATGAAAGATTTTGTATATTAAGTTTGATCTTCAGTTTGAATCGCACGGTTCAAATTTAATCTTTCAAAATCAAGGGGCGGCTAAGATTAAATGTTATAAAGGAATGATTACAATAGCCGCCAAAAATATAGATATACGTAATAAAGCTAATGGAGAAGACATGCATTAAATGCGCGACAGAGAGCATTAATTACGCGAGCGAGGAGTCCTCGCCGACCTTTCCTCAAACCTTAAACATAATAAATGGTAAGGAATAAATGCTCCTTAGCAACTGAATGTAAGCGACTGATGCATTAAATGCGGCATGCTTCTGAACAAATTAAGTAACAATACTACGCAAACCTCTTCAGCTGAACTTATCAGCTGGTTACCATCATTTATCAGGAGGATGGTTGTGCTGATGACCATGTTCCCCCTTGCTGTGTACAGTGTGCATCTCCCAACTGAGTCATCGTACTAAGTTTTTCGACTGTCGTGCTGATTCCATACTGATACCAATTGTTGCTAAGTATATCATTATCAGTAGTCGGCTTCTACTGACTTATCTCAGTAGGATCTAGCAGACCTAGCTCAACTGATAGTTCTCTGAACCTGTTCTCAGCTAGTGGTTTGGTCAGTATATCTCGCCTTTGCTTGTCGGTATGGATTTTCTCCATCCCGATGTCCTTCTTTTCGACATGGTCTCTCGATGAAGTGGTGTCGGATATCCACGTGCTTGCATCCGGTATGTAGAACCGGGTTCGAGTTATAGCTATTGGACTTTGGTGGAGTCACGGTAGATGGGCACTTCATCCCGAGTTATACCATAATCTCTCGGCTTGTTGTCGAAGCCAAAGGATCCGGGCACAGCAACTTCCCGCAGCCATGTACTCGGCCTCGGTAGTGGACGTAGCTACCGAGTGCCGTTTCTTTGAAAACCACGATATCGCCTTGCCGCCTAGGAACCGACATGTTCCGAAAGTTGATTTTCGATCTATCCCGCATCCCTGCATAATCGGCATCGGAATAACCCGTCGGTATTAGATTATCATCGGCAGGATACCATAACCCAAAGCATCGGGTGTTCCTCTTAGATATCGCAGAATCTTCTTCGCCGAGTCTAGATGACTTCGCTTGGGATTCGCCTCGAAATCTTGCGCATACACCTACAAGCATAAGTTATGTCGAGTCGGCTAGTTTGTTAAATAAAGTAAAGAACCAATAATAGCTCTATAATCGGTAGAGTTAACGAAGCTCCCTCTTTGTCTAGATCGATTTTAAAGTTCGTGTTCATGGGGATCTTGACCGGTTTCTTTGGAATCACGGCCGAATCTTTTGAGAAGATCTCGAGTGTATTTGGCTTGATTGATGAAGATTCCTTCAGCTGATTGTTTTACTTGAAATCCAAGGAAATAATTCATCTCTCCCATCATGGACATCTCGAATTTCTCCTTCATCATCTTCTCGAACTCGCCGACATATGACTTCGTTTTTCGCAGCCGAAAATGATGTCGTCCACGTAGATTTGCACCAGTAGAATGTCATCTTCTCGACTTTATGCTGAATAGGGTACGATCTACCGTCCCCTTTTGAAAACCTTTCGAAGTAGAAAGTCCGATAGGGTATCATACCAAGCCTTGGGTGCTTGTTTTAACCCATACGGAGCTTTCCTAAGTCTGTACACTGATGTCCCCGCCGAAAGCCGGGCGGTTGTTCCACGTAGACTTCTTCCTTCGCACGCCGTTCGTAAAAAAGCTGACTTCACATCCATCTCGATATACCTTAAATCTCGATGTGTTGCATAAGCTAGGAAAAGACGAATGGCTTCCAATCCGGCGACCGGAGCAAATGTTTCATCAAAGTCAATTCCCTCTCGCCCGATTGTATCTTTTAGCAACTAGTCGAGCTTTATTTCGACAATGACGTTGTTTTCATCTCGCTTGTTCTTGAAGACCCACTTAGTTCCAATCACGTGCCGATGTCCAGGTCCGTCGACAAGCTCCCAAACTTCATTTTCGACGAACCGGTTCGACTCTTCTTGCATAGCAATGACCCGGCCAAGCATCTTTAAGTGCGTCCTCTATCGATCGAGGTTCTTCGTAGACGAGAAAACAAGAGTAAAGTGAGCTTTCTCCTTGACTTAATCTTGATCTCGTCCTTATAGTTGCTGATGGATCTCCAATGATAAGATCTCGAAGAATGAGCATCGAGCCACGAACGCCTGAGTCGGGCTTCTTCTTCGATACTACTTCGCACGATCGATAGGTGTATTAGGCATTTCAGAGTAATGCGTTCCGCGACCGTAGTAATTCAGGAAGAAGGTTATGATCTACCGAGTTTCCGGTGTTCGGGGGCATTTAGCTCGGGAACATTAATCGTTCCCCCCCGAGTTTATATTCTCGGTAGAGGTCTCGGTTACCACGGGGGCTTCCTCATCGATCGAAGTTACCTGTTGTTGATTCTGTTCGATAGAATCAACTAGGTTAGCTACATTGCTTGTTGGCCGAGTCCGAATTTCTTCATCTTTCGACTCATCATCCCAACAATGCTCGGATCTTTTCGGCTTTGTCATTTAGTTCGAGATCCCGTAGCTTGCTCGCCGACATCCTCGGTGTTTGACTTTGTATCTTTCCCTGTTCTCGGTAACAAATTCATCAAAAACAACATGAGGGCTTTCCTCCACGCAAAGAGTTCGATAGTTAAAAACTCGAAGGCTTTATCGACTCGGGAGTATCCTAAGAATACTCCTTGATCGATTTGCTATCAAAGACCTTCAACTGATCTTTCCCATTGTTGTGGATAAAGCAAGGACAGCCGAAAACATGAAAATGAGAAATAGAAGGAATTCTCCCTTTCCCAGTTCGTAAGGCGTCTTCATGTGTTCTTTGTGTCGGTAGTGAGCGATTCGAGTGTAACAGGGCGGTGTCGGTAGCATCAGCCCAAAACTTTGAGGGTAGTCCGGAATCTGCGAGGAGCGTTCTTGCTTCGCTTCTTTGAGTGTTCCGTTCTTACGTTCAGCAAGTCCGTTCTGCCGAGGGGTGCGCGCGGCCGATGTCTCGTGCCGAATTCCCTCTTTATCGCAGTATGTCTTAACTACCGAGTTTAGAAACTCTGTTCCTCCGTCTCGAGCGTGTCTTCTTAATCTTGATGTTCTTTTCCACACCGAGTTTCTTCGATAGATTAGGTAACTCGGTCCGAACATCGATTTGTTGGCGATGAAGATGACCCAAGTATATCTCGAGTAGTCGTCTATGACGACGAGGGCATACTTCTTGCCTCTTATAGTCACTGGAGAGACTGGCCCGAATAAGTCCATGTGAAGCAGCTGAAGGATTCCATCAGTGGAAGGTGACGGAATAGGTGGATTGCTACTCTTTGTTTGCTTTCCCTTCGTGCACGCTTCACAATTTCTCGTCTTTGATAAACGATTCGTTGGGCAGTCCTCTGACTTTAGAGTTCTTGACAAGCTTGTTCATGGTCTTGAAGTTCAGGTGGCTGAGTCTCTTGTGCCATAGCCAGCCTAACTTGTCACCTGATTTAGTCTGTGCGAGCAAGCAAGTCGGTATTCCAGTTTGCAACATAGATGTTCTTCCTCCGCGAACCTGATAACACTGTTTTCCCTGTAGATTTGTCAACAATATCACGTAAAACCGGTGTCAAAGATTACTCGTTAAGATTATCACGAAATTGATCGATCGAAAGGAGATTATGTTGAAGTCCTTCAACATATGTTACTCTTGGAACCGTGGGCGGTCCCAATGTTCGGCGTTCCGTATCCCCTTGTGTAGCCTTTGGAGTTGTCACCGAATTCACTGCGGGACCATCTTCTTGTACGTAGTTGGTCGGCGAGCTCTTCACGGTAAGTCATGTGTCTCGAGCAAGCCGCCGTCCACTATCCACGGGTCCTTATGCACACCGCAAAACGAGAGGCATTTTTAGGTACCCTTTGGTTCGATTGGGTCCTTACGGGTTAGTGGGTGATTTCGGAACCCGGATCTGTCTCGGGACCTTAGAAGTTCCAGACTTCTTCTTCGAACCTTATCGGCTTTCTTCTCCACGGGACTTGGAGATACCGACTTTCGCTGATAATTTTGGGTTCGGGCGCTTTCTTCTTCTAAGTCTTAGCGCTTCTCCCGACCCACGGGCTCATAGTAGTACGAGCCGTATCGAGCCGGGTGCTCATACGGTGGCTCCTTGTACTGTTCGCCCATCCGACCTTCTTGATTCCCCCCGAATTTGATCGCGGTGTCCCGGGCCTGGAACCTTTGGTCACTGCTTGTTGCTACTCGGGCCGAGGTGTAATCATTTTCTGTTTGTTTTTCGCCCGAGGTGTGGTGTCGGCAGCTTGCACCTTTCCTCCGACGAACCTATCGGCCCGGGGGTTGCTTGAGCTTTTGGAGGTAGAAGCTTCGTGGGTATAGCCAAGGCCTTCTTTCACGAAGTTGACCGTTGTGCTCTAAGCATGCTTTCAAGCTTCTCCTTAGCTCCCGGGTATTGTTCGGTCATCAAACCTCTCCGGACTTCGTCACTCCTTTCGAGTGAGTCATAGTCATTCCGCACGCGTCGTGAGCTTCGATCGAGCTTGGCTATTTCGGTCTCTTTCTCGGGAATTGTCATTGGTCGAACCGAGATCTCGAGTCTCTTGAAGCCGAGACTTAGTCATAAGAGATTCAATCTCTTCCTTGAGTCTCGCAACTAGATCCACTGACTCAGTAGAGACCCGACAATCGAAGAAAGTCTCTCGATTCTCGGCCTTTACTGTTCAAGTTCCCTGGATGGTTCTGCTTGAACTCTCTGCTCTCTGAACTGTTCCTCTAGCGAGATCATCGTAGGCTTGTACCACATCTAGAGGATCATCTCGTGACCGAGCACGTATCTTGTGTCTTTGTGTGAAGAAGAGGTAATAATGCGTTTAGAATTTACCTCGGCCTCTTCTCCGGCCATCGAGACGGATTCGGCCGACTCATCGAGACTGTCTTTGCGACCTCAACTGCGCGACGAACGCGGCTTCGTCTTTCGAAGAATACATGAATGTATCCTCCTCTATTGAGTTGTCGGATATCTCTCCGGCTATATAGGCCCGCCGTCTCTCGGCGAATTTCTTTCTCCCGGCTCGCCGTTCGCTCTTTGAGCGGTGAGAGTTCGGGACAATCGTGCGATAGTGTCCCTCCTTCTTGCGGTTGTAGCAGGTAGATGTTCTGTTTGCTCTTACCAGCTGAGTCTTTAGACGGACCGGCAAGCGAGACTCCGATTTCCCGCATTCGGTAGAAGGATTAGATTCTTCTTTCTTATGATAGTCTTTCTTACCCGAGGAAGAATCTCGGTTGTATTTCCTCGGCTTTCGACTCTCTCCTTTTCCCCCTCGATATTTGAGAGCCATCGGTGCTAGCCGGTCGGGGCCTGAAGTCTCGGAAGACTTTGCTACCGATGTGGCCACGGCTTTGCTTGAGGAAATAGGCTTGGCTCCGTATTGCTTGTCGTTGCCTTGAAGTCGTGGTCGAACCGTGTGTCACTTGGAGCGCTTAAGCACTTTTGGGGTAAGGCTATGCTCGAATTCCTCCGATTTTAATTCGAAAATATAACATCGGGAGTTAGAGCATTTAGATCGAGCGACGTAAATAAGTAGCAAATGGAAGCCACTTCTGTCGGGGCAACGCTCTCAAGATCTTGGTGTTCATCTCCTTGTTGGTGAACGACCTCCCCGGCCCATTGATGACATTGACTTGATTGGTGAATCGACACTCGGCTCGTCAATGGTTTCGATGAAGCTCCATTGCAAATGCGTCGAACTTCTGAAGCTCTAGCTCGAGCTTGTTTTCTTTGATCTGAGGGGTTCCATGGCTTAGTACAGCCAAGGCGTCCCATAGCTCTTTCGCCGTTTTGCAATCTTGTACCCTTCCGAGATGTGAGTCACTGAGCGTAGTCAGTATGGCATTACGTGCAACTCGGTCAAGGTTGTGCAACTTCTTTTCTTCAGGCGTGAAGGCAGATTTGTCTTTGGGAACCTTAGCACCAGTTTGTGCTCCCACGCCTCCTCCAGCAGCAAATACTACGCTGTCGATCATAGGAATGATCGATCCTGACTCTAGGACATCTGACATGCTGTCGTGGAGTGACGTTAGGTGTGCCTCCATACGTACGCGCCATACCGTGTAGTTCTCTATTGAGAACATCGGTACCATCCTAATACACGACATATCGGACATTGTAAGAGTAAGAGTATAAGGATGCTTGAAAAGATGCTTATGCGGTGAAAACGGTTTTCGGGATCGGTTCGAGAGGACCAAGTATTTCGGAACCGGCGATCGGTTGAACACCGTGTGCTCGATACCAATTGTTGGTCCGGAGACGAAAAGTCGAGTGTAGAGGGGGGGGTGAATACACACGAGCTCGTTTCTTTTTCTCGGTGAAGGTCACTGAAGGTGATGTTTGCAACCGATGAACGAGTGCCAAGTAAGCCTTCGATCACTGGGGTCAAAGTGAGTCGGCTTCGAGCTCTTCTACGGACCGATGTCGGCATTACGAAACTCCGGTCGGAGAGCCGTAGTGCGGATAAGTGTTAGGCCCGGAGTCGTCTCTTTTGAAAACGCGTTTTTACAAGTTAAATCTTTTGGTGTGCACTTTATAAAATACGTTTTATGCAAACTTATGATTTTCAAGTCCGTTGAATGCTATGCAATAAAACCAGTAAATGAACACAAGCGATTTAACGTGGTTCGGATACGCAAGATCCTACGTCCACGGTCCCGAACAAGGCGAGAGAACTTGTTGATTATTCTGAGCAAGCCTCAGCAGGGATACTGTGCACTGGACAGTTCCCTCTAAGTTATAGTCCTTAGCGACTTTACAATCCAAACCTAAGTTTAGAAGGGAGGGAATATTCTCCAACTGAGAAGGAGTTCTTACAATAAGAACAATTCACTAAATGTGAACTCCTTCGGATCTAAGCTATGAATCTAGCAATGAGCTTAGTCTAGAGAAGAAAGGGATCAAAGTGCTCTAGAGAGATGAACTACAAGAAGTGTTCTATAAAAACTAGTTCGTCTCTGGATAAGCTTGAAGATTCTAGAGCGTTGTGAGCTTGAATGATTTCCCTTGATTTCGCGTATATTCCTCTTTTCGAAATCTTCAAATCCTTCTCTATTTATAGTTGTGAGTTGTGGCATATGTCCGTTGGAGACGACGATGCCACGTGTCACAAGCGTCCAAAGAAAACGGCCACTATTCAACTTTGTTGCAAGCAGGGCGATTAATGCGCACCGTTCATGAGAGCAACTTTCTTGTGTAGAGTAGGTAAGCGTTGTGCGCTTCTCATTGGTCGAGGTTTGTAGTTGGTGAGTGTCGAGTTGACCGTTCAAACTACCTCGTATGTCTTCTGCCGAACATTTGAAGGGACTTTAAGTCTTTGGGTCGCTTTTACGTCGGATACGGTACTCGAAAGTCTGTCTTCTTCGGGTGAGTCATCGGACCGATAAAGTGAGCTTCGATAGTCGGTTGGTTGATGCGAAGGTATACTGCTTGCCTTGGTTCTTCTACCGATGACCATCGCCTTGTAGAGAATGCTTCACCGAGGTCCGGTCGCTGATGCGGGATCTTTAACCGAGTTTGATATCGCACTCGACGAAGAATGCAAGCGATTACACCGATGACGTGGGGTTTTCGAAAAGTATCTTCGGCAGAAGATCAGTTCAACAACTACCCCGTACAGGACTTAGACAAAATAATAAGCATTACATCAAGTCTAACCTATACATCAGCTAATCCTATCGACACACTAATCTACTGATATCAGCTCGGTTTTGGGATCTTCAATTCCATAGTACTACTATGATTTCCCCCAATTTCTTTTAACCCTAGAACAGCTGAGTATCAATCTACTGACTCATATCCAACAGACTATGAGGAGGTTTTTTTCTCCTATGGCAAAACATGTCACTATACGACTACTCATTGCTTTGGCTGCTTTGAAAGGTTGGTGTCTACATCAAATAGACATCAACAATGCTTTCCTGCATGGCTATTTGTCAGACACTATATATATGGCACCTCCTCAAGGATATAACAAAGCTGATCCTGGACAGGTTTGTAGGCTGGTTAAGAGCCTATATGGCTTGAAACAAGCATCCCGTGAGTGAAATGCTGAATTATGTAGAGCTCTAGTTACTTATGGTTTGACACAGTCTCCTCATGATAACTGTCTCTTTACTATGGGGAATGAAGCTACATTTGTTGGTTTATTAGTTTATGTTGATGATATCTTGTTGGTTGGTCCAAGTTTATCTCTTATTGAGCAGTTGAAAGGATTTCTGCATCAGCAATTTACCATTAAGGACTTGGGGGAGGCCAAATATTTTCTTGGTATGGAAATTGCTCGTAGAGAGCAGGGGATTTCCCTTAATCAGAGGAAGTATGTGCTTGATTTGGTAGATAAGGCTGGACTGCTTGGCAGTCAACCTACTTCTACTCTTTTTCCACAAGGACTTGTGCTGAGTAATGATTCTAGTGATCTCTTGCCAGATCCAGAAAGTTACAGGAGGTTGGTGGGACAGCTTCTATAATTAAATCTTACTAGGCCAGATTTGAGTCATGCCACACAACAACTGAGTCAATATATGGCTGCTCCACGTGTTCATCATATGCAGGCTGCTCAGCATGTTCTTAAGTATCTAAAAGGTTGTCCCTCGTTGGATTTATTCTTTGCCAGTGCTGCTCCTAGTCTCTCAGTGATTGCCTATGTAGATGTAGACTGGGAACCTGTGCTCTTACTTGTAGATCTCTGACTGGCTTTTGTGTGTTTTTGGGAGGATCTCTGATTTCTTGGCGTTGCAAGAAGCAAGCCACGGTGTTTGTTTCTACTGCAGAAGCAAAATACCGTGCACTTGGTTCAACTGTGCGAGAGTTGCTTTGGATTTCTTATCTTCTTCAGGATCTTGGGGTTGCTTGTCCACTGCCCATTCTTCTTTATTGTGACAATACAGCTGCTATTCACTTATGTAAAAATCAGGTTTTTAACAAGCGCACCAAGTATTTGGAGATGGATTGTCAGGTGGTGCGTGAGCAATTTAAACTTGGTTTTGTTGCTCCTATGTCTGTTCATACTTCTCCGCAGCTAGCAGATCTCTTTACCAATATTCTTCCTGGCCCGCGCTTTCGCTTGCTTCTTTCCAAGATGGGGCTTTTTGATATTCATCGCCTCCATCTTGCGGGGGGGGGTGTTCCAGATCTTGATGAATGTAGCGGTTGGAAGAAGAATTGATGCAGTTGAGGATCTTGATGGTTGAAGCTCATAGTTAGCGTGATTAGTCAGTTAGTTAGTTTTGTTTTCTTCTCGAACTTTCCGCCTCTCTTGTATATAAAAGAGATGGCGATGCACTCTGTATTTGGATTTTCGATTTGATCTGAATAAAATAACTTTCTCCCCAAGTTTCATAGCTTACGTTTTCTTCACTTATGATGAACAAATTATATTAATTAAAAAAAAACACTTAAAAACTCAAACTTGTGCTCTGCTTTTCTAGCTATTTTCTGTATGTATATTTAAATTTATGGATATACTGCCTATACTAAAGAAGATCCAGTGGAGGCATATTTCTGAGTCCTGTTCTCTGCAACCTAATACTGATATCCTCTATGACTATTTTCCAAATCTTCATTTGATTAAACAATCCAATGTTGGCTTCAAAGCATTAGCTTTTCCATAAGCATTGATGCAGTTCGACTTAACCGGATGGTTGGGATCAGCCGATTCTATGTTCACATCCTCCAAGACGATGTTGGTGCAAGGAACTGTCTCGCTGCAGCTGAAGTTAATCGTAGCGTTCTTGCTTATGGTTGTGCCGTGGAGTCCGTAATATCCCACATCGCTCACTTTCACTGCAGATTTCTGCACATCATAAACAATGAATCAGCACACTTTATATTATCATATCAAATGATGTATGAGATTTTAAGTTGCTTACTTTGTTAGGGCATTTCTTGTGAGGACAATAGTACTGGTCGATGATGACTGGGTTCTTAGTCTCTATGAAGGTTATTTGTGAGAATTTTATGTTCCTGGCGAATCCGGATCCTCCCTACATGACAAAATGTTTTATCTTTATATTTGAAGAAACAACTTTGATTAGATTTTGAGTTGTTAATTACCTGCCATGTTTTGATCCTCACTCCGTTATCACTTCTGTTGAAAGTGCAGTTGCTTATGCTTATTGCTTCTACTTCGTCGCGCTTACCGTTGTTCCCTAAACTCCCAATACTGCAAAAAGAAATGTATATGGTAAGAGAATTGCAGATGTGTTTGTTAATTTGTAATGTTGCATAATGTTTGGATTTTGGACAAAAACAAAAAAGAGAGAGAGAGAGAGAGAGAGAGAGAGAGAGAGAGAGAGAGAGAGAGAGATGTATCGACCTTATTCCATGTCCAGGACCACATGTGATGTTGGATATGATGACATTTGAAGTTCCCCCATTAATGGCAATACAATCATCACCTTTTTATGATTGCCAACAAGAAAATTAGTATGTATGTATTCATTTCTTGATGAATTGAAGGAAGAAGGTAAATGTGTACCAGTTGCCATGACAGAGTTAAGGATGTTGACATTGTTTGAACCACTGATGTCAATTCCATCTGTGTTGGGACTCTTTGCAGGGGCGGTTATGAGTAGGTCTGAGACGGTCGTGTCGTTGCATCCGTTAATCGAGACATGGTTCTTCTGGCTGTTGGTATGTCTCACTCCTTTTAGGTTGAGTTTGTTGCAGTTGGAGAATCGCATCGCCTTTTGTAATTAAGCCAACACCAAAAACATTAGTAGTTTATATACGAAGTTTCATGTTATGAGTAATATTTATATTATTATGGGATGAAATACTTACGGTGGGTCTTGAATTTTCACCACCCTGCAACACATGAACAAATAAGTTTAGGAGAGTAAAGAGAGTATGTAATTTATAAATTATAAGTCTCGATTCGACTACTTTGACACCTCTATGTATAATTAACTTACATGCTTCCACCATGTCGTGCCACGACCATCGATTAGTCCTTGGCCGTTTCCGACCAAACTAAGCCGATCTACTCTGTGGAAATAGAGCCATTCGTTGGCGTCCTTCTTCTTCCATGCTGATCTTGGAGGTGCCACAATGCTTCCGAGTATCTGTTTATATTTTTGAAATTGTATTAATTCATGAAGAAATAGGAACATTCTTTTTCATGAAATTATTAGATAAAAGAAAAGATTATACAAATTTGCTGGAGTTGTTTAATCAATATTACCTCAAAATTGATTGATAATGAACTGCATGGGCCTTCAAATTCGATTTGAGACACCAAAAATGTCTTCCCACTAGCTACTGTTATTTTAGCATTTTGTCTCTCTTTTTTGCAAGCTGCTTCCCATGCCGAGTTAAATGCCTAGTAAGAAGTAATTAATCCGTAATTAATCGGGATTAGTATAAAATCTAGGAATGTATACAAGTTATAACTTTTAAATTATGGCATAAAGTCTTTATATTTCTGCATGGATACAAGATCTTAGTATCTTATCTCCAATCATATTATTATCAGTATTAATTACAGTATTCCGTAATATATAAAAAAAAAGACATGAAAATTAATGTAATTATCTAATGCAAGAAATGAAGGAGATAAGGCTATGATATTTAAAAGAAAATATTTAAAAATGTTATCCACTAATAATGTTGAATATGTAAAAGTAATTATTACTCTTGTATCATCTGTTTTTCCATCTCCGACTGCTCCAAATTGTAAGACGTCGTATGTGGTGGTGGTCTTGGCCGCTGGCGGCGGACTCCAACGGGCATCTATACGGATTCTTGATCCCCAAAAGGCCAAGCACAAAATCAACACAAGGCCAAAATTCTCCTGCAATAAGAAAAAAGTAAAAATTAAGAATAGTAAAATATAGAATTGGCAGGTAAGTTTGTGACAATTAAGGATGCCTATTTCTTTCTCAATCTACTTGAATGTAATAATAAATTCTATATATATTATATGTGGTTAATCACACACACACACACACAAAAAAGTTTTATATTAAAAGGGAAAAAAATAGTGGATATAGTTTGTACCATGAATTGATTATGGGAGATAGCTAGCCTCTTAATTAAATTCTTAGTGTAGTAGTAGTAGGATTGGGCAATGGGTTTATATAGGAATTTTTTTTTTATAGAATGAAGTGCATTTTCTTCTTGGAATTTTGAATTATACTATTTGCTAAGTTCATCATTAGGTAATGCGACACTTGTAATTTAAACTTGTCCGGTCATACAATTGACGACTACACATAAGTTGGCAAACCAAAATTAAAAGACTTTGTCAATTCCATCTTCTAAAGTCTGTTAATTTCTCATTTTGTGGCATATTTTACAACATAGAACTATAACTAACGCATTAATTAGTACCTCTTCCTTAACGGCATGGATAATTTAGCTTACACTAACTACATGCAACAGTCATATACTCGCGAGCCTCATTTTTATGAAGTTCGAACTTAACTCGATGATAACTGAATCAAAGTCGTAGTTTTATATTGTATTTAATTTTACTCCTTAATTCCAATTACACCTACGTACATAGGCATGAGCTTATTATTTTTCATAACGTGCGCCAAATCCTAACTTTCTACAACTAATTATCAAATTTGACAAAGATTTATATCAATTTTTTTGAAAGAAAACAAATTGACGTCTCATTACCAGAATTGTTGAGTGTTTGACTTGGAATTGAACCCCACTCATTTCGAAAGAAAAACTAGTAGTTTAGTGGTAATCCCACTAAGTTTTCTCCACCGTGGGCGAAACGAAATTTTTATTCTTTCCAATAGTGGTCAACTAAATTAGATAATTCAACAAACATATATATATAAAGAATTAAAATAAAAACAGGAGGAAGAATTGATGCGACAGTTAAACTGCCAAATTGGTTAGGGGGGAATTAAAGAAACAAAAAATATGTTCTTAAAAAATATTATATTAAATAATATTATACGAAACCCCTCGAGTTAATTATGTGTGCATTTCAGATAGTCAAACATTAGAAGTTGAGTAAGATTGGGCAAGACTCCATTTTTTTATAATGTATAATATCTTAAAAATACCTTCAAATAATTAATATATCAAACATTATAGTTATGCAATAAGGAGCAAAAGAATTATTCTATTTTCTTTTTTGAAAGGAAATTGGATTAAGCAGTGTGCAAGGTAAATTGAGAAGGCCCTCCACAAATTCAGATGTCCATCCCACACAAATGAAGACAAATAGCCCCTAACAACACTAGCTACCATAAAGTTAATATTATTCCTCACATGATGAACACTAGTATTTAAAATATCCCTGCAATTTAAAATAATTGTACCTAGCTCAGAGTTATCCTTCTTATTAGTAGAAACAACATTAACGACAATTTGACTAGCGGTTACAAAGCAAGCGCACTTGCTGAAGACCATGTTGTTTTATAGATGAAATAGCAAAAGAATAATTCAATCAACAAATTAATAGAGTAAAAAGGGCTGAGATTATATGATAGTTATGCATAGTTAAATTTGATGGGATGGATTTTCGTGCATTATTTTTTAAAAACACATTTTTTCTTAAAAAAAGGAAAGAAATGCCTGAGTACTTTTTATACATTTTTATCTAAACACATAATGTTTATTAACCTGTCGTACAATTTCCACAAGATTTAGTGACATGATTATTGAAAACAAATGGAATTAATCTAAAATCTTTATTTCTGCAGACAATCGAGAGGCGGGCTAGTAACACTACTAGCAATTCCATGAGCATTCAAGCAGACTGCAGAGGCCGGGTAACGAGCATCGCTTGATTTTATGTTTACTCCATCAACTACGATTCCCGTACAAGGTTTGGCGTCGCTGCACCGGAAGCTGATCGCCGGCGCCGACGCCGACGTCCCCGAAAGTCCGACGTATCTCACGTCACTCACTTCCACAGCCGATGTCTGATCAATCAATAAATTGGGTCACATACTTATTTATAATTGCAATAATTATTAACTCAAATAAGTTGGAATAGGGATAATAGACTTACTTTGTTGGAACATATTTTGTGTGGACAATAAAATTGGTCAATGACTATGGGGTTATTAGCCATATTGAACAATATATTTGTGAAGTTAATATTCCTTGCGAAACCCAAGCCTCCCTATGTAATAGCAAGCAAAATACGAAAAAAACATATTCATTTTGTGTTAGTCTTATATCATATATCTGTGATTTAATTTATTAATCAATCATATTGTTACCTGCCATGTTTTGATCCTGACCCCATTTTGAGTGCCACTAATTGTGCAATTACTTATGCTAATCGCTTCGACTTGGTCGTTTCCCCCTCCTTCTCCTAGACTCCCAATGCTGACGTCAAAAATAATTTTAAAAGATAAGATTAATATAAAAAAACAGGAGAATTATAAGTTGTTTGCATGTATATACCTTATACCATGACCAGGGCCACATACTATCTGGGATATATCCAAGTTTGAAGTGCCTCCTTTGATCGCGATGCAGTCGTCACCTAATTTCATGTACATATGTAGAGTGTGCGGACTAACAAAAAAAAATAAAAATAAAAATGTAGTACCTGTTTCCATGGTACAATTTCGAATGACAATATGGGTGGAAGCGATGATGTCGATGCCATCGGTGTTGGGACTTGTTGCAGGGGCAATCATGAAAAGTTTAGAAATAGTTACGTTATTACAATCGGATATTGAGAGATGGAATTTTTGGCTGTTTATATGTTTCAATCCGCTGATTTGTAGATTTTCGCAACGACCAAATACCATTGCCTACAAAATTCAACATTTTACCACAATTTTAAATTATTATAATATAGATATTTTAATAAATTTGAAGCTACTATCTATGCTTATATTTATAGTAAAATGTTAAGACTTACAACTGGTCGAGCATTGCCGGTCTGAAAAAAGAAAAAAAGGTGTTAATTAAGGGGACGAATACAACTTATACTCTAAAAATAAAATAGATTTCATAGTAGTATCTAATTTGGGATTATACTTTAATGAAAAAAATGAAAAGAGGGGGATATTATGGTAATTACACTCTGCCACCATGATGCTCCTTGACCATCAATTGAGCCTTGTTGATTCCCTACAACAGCAAGACCGTTGACTCTAACAAACTTCAACCATCCACTTAGCTTAGTATTTTTCCATGCTGATTTTGGTTGTGCAACAATACTCCCTAGTATCTGTCACAACATAATTAGCACATATTTGTTATGAGCATGTGAAAATGATATTACGTACGACACCTTTTAAATGACGTATTTTATCTGATCGTAATAGTACCTGTGAAAATCATATTCAAATTTCATACGCACCTCAAATGTGATTTTGCGTGATTTGCAAGGGCCTCCAAATTGAGTAGGTGAAAGCAAGAATGTCTTCCCATTGGGTACACTTACTTGAACACTATCTCCAGCATTCTGGCAAGCTGCTGCCCACGCCGAATTAAAAGCCTAACAAATGTTTATTACTACTAGAGTCAATATTTTTATGGTTAAGAAACAAGAAAATACAGCAAAAGATTATTGTAACTAAAAATAAATAAAATTAGAAGTAGCATGAAAAGGGTTTTGTGGCAATTAATTACTTTAGTATCATCTGTTTTCCCATCTCCAACTGCTCCAAATTTGGAGACATCAAATGTGGTTTGTTGAGCATAGACTCCACCAAAATCTTCATGTTCACCTTTTATAATTGTTAATTTAGTAATTGTCCACAAGAAAATTGAAAATATTGCCCAAAGTTCCTGCACAAACAAATCGTAACTGAGAATTATAAGATATTCTGCGGACCGGACACCACTTGAGTGGCCGCCTGGCCGGGTACTGAAGATTGAACAAATCTTTGATTAGAGAAACAATGTGAATTCTTCCTACCATGGTTGGGTATGTGGAGGTTAACGATCAAGATCTATCCAAGATTATGAAATGCAATGGCCAAATATATAGAGTCTAGATGTACAAAATGATTATAATCCATATATATAGAAGGTTAATGAAAATTTAAAGATATTGTAGACTATCGTCAATCGGGTTACATAACCATTAAATAATATGAGACAATTAAAAAATATTATTCTCTCAGACTCAAGAGTTAATGGTCACACTAAGTTAAAAATAATCAATTAAACATTAATTTTGGACAAGCATGCGAATATTTTCAAAATTTTAAATAAATAATGATAAATGCGGCGTGCTTACCATCCGATTCTAGAATCACGCAACTGGATTAACTATATATCATCGTAATAATTATATAAGTTATAATATTTCCTTTCAGGCTCGATTATTTTAATTAATTTGTTGATGTTGGATCCTCTATTGTCATGTTGTCACCATAAAATTATATAACTATAATTCTAATCATGTAATTCTATTTTGGGGTTTAATACAAAAATCATGTAACATAACAATATTATTCAATATGTAGAAAAAAAAAATAAAAAAAATTGGAACGTTGACTGCAATAATGGTACTCTTAAAAACTAATATACTAACCATAAGGTAATGGAATTAGTGTAAATTAAAATGTTAAACTAAATGAAGAGGCCAAAGAAAATTAAAGTGAACTGAAAATACATACAATATTTGGAAATCACAAATTCTTATTAAGAGTTTTTAACTCTAAAATGGAGTATGTCAAAAATGATATTGCTCCACGGGTGCTAAACCAACATGTTCTTATTTTGATGGACGAGTCTTTTCTTATATTTTCTATATAACTTGATCATATAATACTACTTAACTGGTGTTATAGTATTCCCGGCCAACCCAATTCCAGAACCGGCTGTTCTACGGTTCCAAGTGGGTGGAAACGGCACCAAACAATATTCTAGAGGTTCACGATTCCGGTTCAAACCGCGGCTGACGGTTTCGATTTCGATTCCGATTCGGAGTGGCGGTTCCCACAAATTTTTAATTTTTTTCTTTATTTAAAATCCAATTCAAAAATCTTCTTGTTAGAACTGCAAATTCTAATTCCACGATTCTATCTTGATCGTTATTCGTTAACAATTAAAAAATAAAAACCCGGGAACCGCCGGTTCTAGGAACCTTGGACCGAAATGACTCACTACCACCATCAATCCTTTCTGAAATCAAGGAGCTTGCATTTGAAGGCCAATAAAAGAGAAGAAACAACAGAGATCCAGAAAGTTGCTATTTTGATAGAAGAAGTAGATGTGGTATACAACCACTTGGTATCAGCAGTATCAACAAAGAAGTGATCATCAACATCACCATCCTCTTATTCTAGGCGTGGCATACAACCACCAAACTAAAAAAAAACTAAGTTTTACACCGTAGCTGCTGAAGCAGCTCTTCTACCAGAACAGTAATTAAAACCATACCATATATCTCCAGGAATATTCACATTGTAGTAGAAAGTGGCAGGCTTCGAGTTGTACCCATTCACCGTTACATCATACGGCATCCATCCATCGTACCCACTTCGGTACAGGTACAAGTAGCATATCTGGTATGTGCACGGTCCGTAGATTTGGAAGGTATCGGTCGAGCAGCTCTCGAACGTCCTCGAAGATGGATCATCTATATGTGGGGCATAAACCTATCGATAGATCAAGAGTCCAACACCAAGTTATGATCTACATGTGCAAGCAACTCTGTTTTGGGTTCTTTCAAATATATATTCTTTAATACTCTCTTAAAACAAAACAAAAAACAATTCTCCAGGACTTCAGAATTCAGATTATACAAAAAGTAGGTAAGTTGATTCAGCAATGCACTTTTTGCATTAATCAAGATAACCAAAAACTCAGTACCCAGTATATGCAATTTGATTATGAAAACAAAAGCACAAGCAAGTTCACAACCTTTAGACACCCACTTTCTATATACTCTCTCCGTCTCATTATAGTTGGTCTGCTTTAAATTTTGTATAGTCCCATTATTCTTGGCTCCAACTTAAAATAATCCTCTAATTTAATCTAGAGGGCGTCACCACTTTACACACAAATAATACTACCTTTCTTAACATACGACAAACTGGCAGCAGTTCTTGCTTACTCACACACGTTACTGGAAAGAGGCTATCCCCAATACGAAGCAAGTAGCAACAGCTAAAATAGTACTCCGACCAAATAAATCCGACCAATCTGAGTTAACTGGTCACAACCAACTTATAAATTGCAGGCCACTACTAATTCACCCCAAAAATAACCCTAAATTGGCTAAACAGTCAAAAAATTGAAGATATGTTTACTGAGTAAATGGCCATAAAAACTAGCAATTGGAAGTAGAAATCTTAGACCTGATTGCCGTAGGCATCGCCGAAGGCAAGACTGATGTGATCTCGGGTGTATCGAGTGGACGAGCAACTGGTCCTAATGGTTACAGAAAACGAACAAGATCCTGCATTCTGCGAACAACAACATTCAGATAAATTAAATAATTTTGAAAAGACCGTCAAACTACAAAAGCAAATTTCCAGAACCTTGGTAGCGTTGATTTTGAGGGACGGATTAGGCTGCGGGAGTGGAATTATGGATCTTGATTGCGCAGAAGAGAAGAAGAGAGCAAGAATTAGCAGAAAGACAACGCGTTCCATGATTCTCCCAAAAGAGGGGATAATTAAAGCAGACTGTGCTAGGAAGAAGCGGTGAAGATGGTAGAAGGAGAATTTTGTCGAGATTTATCGAGATCTTCGCCGATCGACTGTTGATGGATGGAGATTGTTCCGATTGTGTTGAATTTGCAGTTCGCCACGTCCAAGGTTTGGTGGCGAATCAAGACTCGGCGCCCTTCGCTTTCACTTCACCCGTGATTTTCTATTCTCAATTTTGGGCTTTTTCCCATTATCACTATATGTAAATAATTAGGGTTTAAGGTCTAAAATACGAATAAAATTTAAATTGAATAAAAAAAAGATAATTCTTTCACCTTGCAAAAATCCCAAGTTTTATACAAGGAAAAATGTTCCGCCCCATAGCTTCCGCCTCCACCGCCCCTTCGCCGTCTCCTCCTCCCATCAAATTCATCTCCCATCACCACTTAAACATCCACAAAAACTTCAAACTAAATACCGCCGCTATCATAATCCTAAAGAAACAATTCACGCCGTCAAATCCAGCACTCACAAAACTCTGTTGCAGTAGCAGTAGCAGCTTTCACTTCGAAGAACCGTCCGGGGGCGAGTGGGAATTTGGCGACGAAGAAATTGAGGGAGAGGAAGAAGAAGAGGACTTCCCGTGGGATGGCGCGATTCTTTACAGGCGAAACGCCGCCGTATCGCATTTGGAGTACTGCACCACTCTTGAGAGGCTGGGCTTGGGAAAGGTCTCTTCGGGCGTGTCCAAAACTAGGGCTTTCGAAATGGGTTTTCGAGTGGTGAAACCCGTGACGGATTCTCCGGATGGGACTCCGGTTCTGATTTCGATGGATGTTACTCGGAGAAAGCAGAAGTTGAGGTTGGATGGAATTGTTCGAACCGTCATTGCACTGAACTGCAATAGGTAACTGCATTTGTGTTCTATGGATTGATTTTGTGGTCAAGTTGCAACTTTGGTGAGCTCTTGTGCCGAGTGAGTTCTTTGGTTTGATTATGTGGGCTTGTGCAAGAACCTTAGCGATGGAGGGGTTTTTGCATTCTTCGCATGATTGTGTGGAGTTTGTTATTGCTTGTTCAGTTAAGTTGTTTCTAGCATTGGATTGACTAAAGTCTTGGGGAGGTATAGTACCTCACTGTGTTGGACTTAAGCTTTGTAGGCTTGAAGCCGTGATTTTAGAAACTAGATAAGACTCTATTTGTTCAGCTCGATCGTAATGTATTACAATGTCACCTACACTGCTTATTTGGCACATTTTCGATCACCAAAATATGCTGTGTATTGTGCAGTTAATACTATTTTTAGTAAAAGAAACATTTTTGTTGAGTTAGGGCCTTTTCCAGTACTGATGCCTTCCCATAGACGATCCTTCAATTATAAATGGGCTTCTCTTATTGTAGACATATTGATTCTCATAGTTATGCTTCTCTCTTTTGGATTCAGGCATTTAGAATACTTTTGGCCTGTGCCTTTTGATGGAGTTCACAATTTCAATTTTGTCTTCTCAAATTTGTGAACCTATTATTTCAAGAAGTAATCTTATCTTCAATAAGGATTCACCAGATCTTAGACCTAGACCCACATCGTGTTTGGATATCTTAGGAATTTTAGAACTTGTTTAATCAGATTGTGATGCATGCTTCCTTTCATTGTGGGCTAGATTGGAGAGTTACGAAGGAAAAATGATACTTAGTGCCAATAATGTGTTAATTGTTGGTAAAGCCTCAAATATGTACTATCAGACTTGTCCTAGTCCTTCCCATTAGACTAAACTGATTCTGTCAGTTCGGTTTTTTGTTTCAGTTTGCTTTTGCTAACCCCTGTTCCATTGCATTGTGATTATGTGCTTGAAGTTGAATGCCAAGGTTTTGGCAGCTTGGAGAGTTACGAAGGAAAAATTCTTGCAGTATAAAGATGGAGATAATATTTATATTTGGGCAAAAAAGTAAAAGAAAGGAAAAAGCTCTCGAAAAAATTGTTAATAGTTTTCTAATGGGCCCATCATTTAGAATTCTACATTTAGGTGGTGTTTGGTTGTGGTTGCATGTTCTTTAAGACAATTATTGCCTCAACGTTGTATTCACCATCCCTAACCACAAAAACACACACATACCACTTGTATGTGCAAATTTATCGTATGAAGCTAACATAAGTTAATTCTAGATGATGTGCAGTTGCAATCTCTTAAACATGTCCATGTGTATTTTATGCCATGGTCTTCATCACTGAATTCTAACAACCTCATAAAGTGACCAATTGCACTGGATTGGCCAAATCATGTTTAGAAGGAATCTGGAACTAAAATTCTGATCTGGTTCTATGTGTTAAGAGGATCTTGAAAGCTGGTGTTTTGATGTATCCGCGTGTACCTTCCCTATATAGTCAGAATTAGTCTACGTGGATGCGTAATAAGATACTTGTCTTTAGCACCATTCAACAGTTACTTTTACCAGTGTTGTTTGATTTTCAAATCATGATCTTAAAATGTGTAATTTCTTTAATTTCCTGATGTTTAAGGTGTGGTGAAGCAGCTGCTCAAAGCGTCTACTCAAACTTCACTCTCCTATTGTGCGATGAACCCGTACCAGAAACAGAGACCATAAACTTGGGCACCATATTTGGTGCAGAAAAACCCTCAACTTTTGAAATGAATCAAGCCGAGGAAGGTGAGGATGCTTTAATCGACCCAGACGATCAGTTGTATTTCCCTCCAGAAGAAAAGGTCATCGACATCTCCAAGAACATACGAGACCTCATACACGTAGAGATCACCATCAACGCGGTCTGCAATCCCAATTGCAAAGGATTATGTCTCAAATGTGGAACTAATCTCAACACTAGCAAGTGCGCATGTGGGAAGTACAAGATCGAAGAAAAACCTCACGGCCCCCTTGCAAATTTAAGAACGCAAATGCAGCAAACATGACATCGGCGCTTATTGATCACGAAACGAGTCGATACAAGTGTATGGAGGGAATACATCTGATAGAAATGGTCAATCCAAGTAAGGTTCCCACTATAGTGCTTTTCTTATTTCTCCCTTTTGATGTTGTAATTGGTAGTAAAATCTTGTTATTGTTTGAATATAATGAAAAGTTGATGAGTATGTTATTATTATTAAATCAATTCTATTGGGGATTGGACACTAAATCAATTACTTATGCAGAAGTGAGATTATCAACTATACTACATGTTAACGGTAGAAAAGTTGATGAGTATATTGTCCATTTCTTCTCAACAATTCTTTGTTTGTTTGTTGCATTAATCGTAGATGGATAATGGAGTGGTTGAATTATGATGCTATATAACTACTTTCTCTTGGTTATTTCTTAAGAAATAGGGAAAATACCTACGACATTTTCTTGGTCAAAGCAAGTTAGCATCAAACACACAAAGCCCAACAACATACTACTAAAACACAATTGAACAGCCAATTAAGGATTACAAATTATTGTCAAATAAAGAACCCTAAATTTGACATCTAGCCTACCCTTTTTTGGCCTTACCCACTACAAATTATCTTAGCCCTTGGTAAAACAAACCAAAATAGGCTGGGTTTGATTGAAAGTAATCAGCAGCACATGGCTTTCCTCCTCAAAATCTGCAACTTCTCCCAAAACTGTGATAGCTCCAAATACCAATTTTTTCCAGCTTAGTGAATGGCTTCACTTTATTACTCATCTTATATTTGAATCAATGCTAGTTTAGTGTGTCTAAACATTGACATAAAAAATCTCTCTTTCTTGGTGCTAATAATACCCATTGGCATGACCTTTTTTATATATATATATATAGAAGTTATAATGTAATTACGTCCAAAATTAAACGACACGTTCTATATGTGTGTGTGATAATGATTTTTTTCATTTGTGTTATTAATTGCATCTTAACTAGTCTCTCTTCCATAAACGGAAGTTAGATTGGTCACAACTTTGCTATATCATTACCTAATTGACATAAAGTATTGGTTTGTGTTTTCCCTGTTTGTTGTTAACGGTAGATTTGTTATTGGTTGGGACTTGTAATTAAAAGATATAAATACGCTTTAATATTTAAGATATATGTATATCAAGATGTTACAAATATAATACTACCTATATATAGTTTGCTAATGAGTAGTCTAAAAATAATAACCAATTTAGATAGATTTTTGTATACCTTATTTTTGGCATTTTTGGATATGTCTACAGATTTTTTTAGTGGTCTAATCTGCAAATGAGGAGTTTATCGATTAGCTATTTGTCAAGAAATAATTCAGAAATTAGTGGCTAAGTGAAAGGCTAATATTTTCAATTGAATCAAAAGCTAGCATGCTAGACTTTTTAATGAAGTTGTAGCTAGCTGCTCCCTCCTTAGATAGTGTTTGTTCCTACAATTACTTAAATTTATAGCCAATAATTTAAATCAAATGTTGAATGACTATAAAGAATCTTGTACAAACTACAATCAAATTTATGCGTTATTAGTCGGTAAATAAGGAAGAATATGTTTGTTTTGATTTTGTACGTGACCTTCGAAACGCTCAGAAAAAATACAATTTTTCAATTTGTTAAAATTTGTACATGCCATAAAACAAACCAAACTGAGTCTAATGTAGAGTCCGGAATATACTCAAGGACAAATCGGCTGAGGAGAAAAGCATCATTGTTAACTAATTAGCATCTTTGGCCGAATTTCGATTCGGCAAATGACTTTCAAAACTCCTCCAGCAATGCATACTTTTTTTTCCAGTTTCTTAGATTTATTAACACGATATACTCCAACGAAATTGAATTTGATGCATGAAAAACAAACGTCATTTTCTATGCTTAACTAAACATCATCATCATATTTACATACAAACCTCGTCGGTTTTCCCCCTAAACCCTTAAATCTCAAACAACTTCCAATTCACGCTCAATCACTTTCAAAACGCTCAAATAACTCCCAGCACCATCGACCACAATTTATTTGTGAAAATCTATATTTATTTAAAAATTATAATCAATAAAGTTCACAAATTGTACATGCTACCAATGTTATCTCATCATTAAGATTGATAACTTTCTATGCGAAGAAAAACTAAAAAAAATGGAGTCCATGCAGATAAAAAAGGAGCTGTTCGTAACAAGGATTGACAGCTGCACAACTGCAATATCAAATAATTATCTTACATCAATAGAAAAGATCCGTTTCTACTTTGAATAGTACGAGAGAATGTAATAATTTTCCACAACCCGACAAGCACAACAAATCACAATATATATGTTTACAAATTCAGCAACACAAATTCGTATACAGAATTGACATTTCAAGCGTAAGACCAAATGGAAGGCAACCTATATAGCATAACATTTATAATGTATGGCTAAGTATATCATTAATATCCACCATCACAATCTACTAAAATTGGACAAACTCTTGAACCCCTTTTCCATGACTCCTTATCATAAGTATGCTTAACATAAAATCAAAGATTGATTAGTTTTGATGAAAATACTAATTAATAACCAATCAAGTTTAAATCGAATAATATGCATGCTTGTATATTTATAATGATGAATTAATTCCGGTTGAGAAGCTCCTCGATCATCTGCAGTGCGATTCTTTCTTCTTCATCGATCCCATCTCTCACTTCCGTCATCGCCGCAGGCACGGCGGCAGCTGCCGGCTGAGTGCTTCCCCCGGCCGCCACATCCGTTGAAGGATTCTGATCAGCGCCGCTCTTTTTCTTCTTCCCGAGCTCCACCCTCATGACCCAGCTGGAGTCGGAGCGGGGGCCGGCCCGCTTCTGCCACACGCCAATGTGGGAGTTCTCGGTGTCGAGCCTCAAGCAAGTCAGCGACGGCGACGGTGATTTGCAGCATTTGCGAAGCTTCGCGCTCAGGATCGATGAGAGGGAGGCGGTTCGTGAGTTGTTCGGAGAAGATGAAGAGGATGACGACGGAGAGATGTCGTTGCCGGTTTCTTGATTGACCTGAACCGGGAAGTTTGTCTTGGCGTTGCGGCCGCTCATTAGTATCGCCGCCTCGTCGTACGCCCTCGCCGCCTCCTCCGCCGTCTCGAAAGTGCCCAGCCACACCCTCCTCTTCCTAACAAACAGAAATTCCAAATCAAGAAAATAAAATCAAAATAACTTATTATTTCAGATCGAAGATGTTTAAATTCCGCTTACTAACAGCTAGGGTTTTATTTCCTCATGCATAATATTACGATTCTATTACCAGCATTTTTTGAAGCACCCATGAAAATAAAATAACTAAATCATCACTGATCTATTGATCAAGGTTCTTGAGAGAGAGAGAGAGAGAGGAAGTAAGTACAAAGGAGTGTCAGAAGAAATTTACAGTAGAGGGTGACGAATCTCTGACACCCAAGAACCCCAGTGGCGTTGTCTGACACCTCGAAACTTCTTGGTTTGTACCATGATTTGATTTGGTCTCTCACTCTGAGAGAGAAATCTATATAGTTATATTGGAAATACAAGAATTAGGAGAGCCGGTTGGAGTAATATATTTATAGAGGTCGATAATTAGCATCAACCAAAGTCGTTACATTACTCTTCACATTTCTGGTGCAGTGGTCCAAATGTGGGGCCATCTCGCTTTTTAATTCCTTTCTTTTGTGTCGTACTGAGTAAATCTCATATTTATATAATATTTATTTATTTATTTTTGGTAATGATTTGAGTAGGTTAAGCAGTAGTAGTATATGTAGAGTCGTAATTTTGTTGTGGAATTGATCCGTATATCGAAAAGTCAACAGTAAAAGATGTACCATCCATGAGTAGTGGAGTACAATTGTAGTTAAGTCACAAACTAGAAGAGCTAGTCTTGTCGTCTCGACATGTGTGATATGTGCCTCTCATGATTTTGGTTTTCCTTCCCAGACACAAATATTGTTGCAATTTTTTGTCACTTGTTTTGTGATTTCAATGTATCGATTTAACAATGTACGTACATATGGATGGATTGCCATTAGAAGCAAGAAGGAGAAGGGTGTCTTATCACGTGGGTCCACGATTTATGATTAGGGAGTGTGAAATTTGAGATGTGATCACTTGTTCGTCCCATAAGATTCTATCCAATTGATGTTCTATTTAAAATTATGTATTTTTGAATTAAAAACTAAGAAGATAAATGAAAAAGGGATTTGTTATTATCCATTTGATTTACTCCGTAAAGAGGGGAAATAAAATGAATAATTAAAGAGTATATTTTCTTAATTCAAAAGTACGTAGTTTTGAATCGGACATCAATTAGAGAAGAATTTATTAGACAAGTGATCTCATCAAGTGAAATTTAGAATGTGTGCATTCTAGGTAAAATAATAAATTTTTTGAAAAAGAAAAATCAGGTAATATTAGCATGATAACAATAAAATATTAATGCATGATGCATATCCTATTCCTAATTACAATTGTATTCGGAATTTGAAATATACCTTTTAATAAAATTAAAAAAAATATGTTAAATGATAAGGGTTTCATCTTTGTATTATATACATTATATCTTTTGAATAACCAATTTATTTATCATAGTAAAATTGAATTGGATTGGCAGACTTGTAATAATATCTTAATCACCCTAATTATTTTTTATTACTTTGAATATATATGAAGTTGAAATCAGAATCATGAAAGTTTATTTGGTATTTCCCCAAACAATATAAAATAATGTGTAAACAATCTTACACATAAATTATAATCACATTCCTATAAATAATCTCTTAGACATATTTATAGACTTAAAAATTATTTATGAGAAATTTCATTAAAATAGCAAAGTAGTAACATAAAGAATTGCAAATAATAATATGCATAAATTTCCGCAGGAATATTCTGATGGTTAAATCATGCAATGTGCTAAAACAGTAAAAGTAGTGCGTCAAAAATCAAAACATTTATAGTCACGCAATGCTATTTAAACTGAAAGCCCCCAAACTTCCACCAATAAAACTAATTAATGAAAAAAAAAAGTAAATTAATGATGTTACAGCAATTAAAAAAAGGTACAATATCCTTTAATAACTAGTACTCCCTCCGTCCCGTTATTTGTGGCTCAATTGATTTCGGTACGGGAATTAAGAGAGTAAATGATAAAGTATGAGAGAGAGTGTAGATGATAAAGTATGAGAGAGAAGATGAGTAAGATAATGAGAGAGTATGAGATAAAGATGATAAAGTAGGAGAGAGAATGTAATAAAGTAGGAGAGATGAGATGATAGAGTATGAGTAATTTTTTACCAAATTAGAAAAGTGAGCACAAATAATAGGACACTCATTTCGGGAAAGTGAGTCACAAATAGCGGGACGGAGAGAGTAATAAGTAATGGGCCAGAGATTAGAAGAAAAGTCTGTGGACTTGACAATTCTTTCACCAAAAGTACTAGTGATTGAAATTAAAATTAAAAAAAGTGGTCCTTAATCGTAACACAGCATTCAATGCCTATCTAGATTAATAATGAAGATGTTTTAGTGTGAAATGGCCAAAATTGGGGTAAGTTTGATTAGATGAGTAGCTGCTATGCTCTTAATTAATTGTTTGTAATAATCATTTTTATACATAGTATAGTGCTAGTTAATCATTTTATGTAGGTCTGAACACACACCTTCGACCTAGTTTTTCGCTCCTTTAACTTTCAAGTCTTAGTCAAACAGTTGAATCATGTACGAAATATTACTCCTAACCAGAATTCTTAAAGAGCGGATTACGTGTTCAATTTAACTCATCAATAGAACGGTGATATGTGTTTATATAATTAGGAATCAAATAGGGACACGTGTTATTGTATAATTGATGGCACAAATTGGACTCACCCAGAGGCGGAACCAGAGGGGGGTCAGGTGGATCGATCGACCCGGCCGCCATGACTTTGCTCGAGTAGGGTATAGAATTCGTATTACTATATATGAATTTCAGTGGTAATTTAAACTAATTATGCGTTGTAGCTTAGTTGGCTAGTTGCTCTGTCTGTAAATGGAGAGGTCAAGGGTTCAATTCTCCTTTCTTGTTGGATCCTGTAGTATTTTTTCGTCTTTTATATTTCTCTTTAGTTTAATTACAACTATAATTAATTCCTTTATTTCATTATTTTAATCACAATTTTTTCCTATACTTCCTTTCAAGCTTATTTTAGTTATTATTGTATCGATCTATCACATGTTATAAGTACATACTTAAATAAATACCTATCTCAATATAACAAATACAACAAATAACTTTGGCTTGATACTCTTTTATATTTCTCTTTAGTTTAATTACAACTATAATTAATTCCTTTATTTCATTATTTTAATCACAATTTTTTCCTATACTTCCTTTCAAGCTTATTATTAGTTATTATTGTATCGATCTATCACATGTTATAAGTACATTTTTCTCTCTCTTTTTTTAATACTTAAATAAATATCTTTCTCAATATAACAAATACAACAAATAACTTTGGCTTGATAGAGTTAGCATACATATCTTTTATAGTGTGTTTGTACTCAAATCATTTAAAACTATAATTAGGAACCCTCGATTTTTTCTCTGCCTTCGGCCAACCCTCGATTTTTTCTCTGCCTTCGGCCACCGTTGTTCCTCTACTTCGACCCCCCGATCTGAAAGTTCTGGTTCCGCCACTGGACTCACCATGGATCTCATTCCATAATTCTTTAGTTCCTTTTTTTTAATATTAAAAATATTTAATTGATTTTGTTAGATTATTTACCAAAATTAAAGGCCTGGTCCTATCATATTGATTATGTAGGACATTTCATTTCATCACTTGGTCAAATTTAGCACCAATGCTCCCACTTAAATTCAGTACTCGTGAACTTATTCACAAATGAAAAATCACATTAGAAAATATCTATACGGCTCAGAGAGATATTCGTATATGCATGGGACCAAAACTTGTCCCAATTATCAGAGTATTTCATGTTACGTGTATAGTGTTTCATGGCTTGTGATCGGGTGCGTAGGGTCGATAAATCAATAAATTGTGAAGTGATCGACAGAGGATGCAGGTGATAGGGTGGATCTGAGCTCCATTTAAACACAAAATTAAAGTTACAGAAAACTTTACAGCATTAAATTCAATGTTTAGCCAGGCTTGGGATTTTTTCATCTCCAGAATGGAGCATCGTTTTGACATATTCTAGATAATTTACTTTGGGACCACATTAAATGCTTCTATCATCCCAATGTTTAGATTATTAGGTAATTGTTGTCACCAGCTATAGTTCTGTTATTCTTTTTAAAATATTTTATTTTTCCATTTATCAAAATAAGTGATTCTTTTACGGCGTTATATATATCATCAGTTATATATACTACTCACAAAAGCTAGACACAAATCAGTTAGATGATACATAAAAACCCAACAAAACTGATTGATGGATAACCCCCCAAGTCAGCATGCCATATAGAATAGTCTAATGAGCTTGCTTTTCACTTTATATATCACAAATTCAATTTGTATCTCGTCTCTAAAATGAAACTAATGTACGAAAGGAAGATTTAACCAAATTACACTCCTGATACCGACTTTTTTTTTCTCAGTATGAAAACTATAAAGTTGATTATGAGTGGTTGATGATGATGTGCATAGAACAAGGTTGGGTCAACTAAATATGAGAAGACTAGATTCCCAATTGAATAAAACCAAGAGGAAATGTATGAAAAATAAATTTAAAATTCATTCCTAAATACATAATTATTTTCAAAGATAATTTAGAAAATCTGTTGCTCTTCCAAAAGTATGTCAATTAATTAGATTAGAAACATCAAACACATTAACATTATTTTATATTTTAATTATATTAGTATAAAAAAGTATATATCTTATCTTAAATATATGTATCATGGACACATTCTGGTATTACATGCATTAGTTGACATCAAGGTCAGCCTCAACTCACGAATATACGATGTCACAGTCATAACCTTTTCATGAATACATAAAAAATGCTAAAGAATATAATACTAGTAGAAAGAATTTGGATTCTGACTAAATCAAAAACTAAATAATAAATAATAAATTTGGGCACCCTTATCACATGGCCCATAGGACGTGGCCGATTGACCATGCAATAAAGATGCTATTTAGTTCTTGAAACTACCTCCTCAAATACCTTCCCAATTTACCCAAATTATAAATCTTTAACTGCTCTTTCAGTAAAAATTGAATATATAGAGCCTTACAAAATGTAAAGCTGCATTAATATATAGCGTATAGTTCCTACTATTAAAAAATGTATGCCTCCTCGAACAGTTTTTTTACTATTTTTACCTCATAGTGCTTGATTATACTTTATGGGTTGTTTCTATGTCGCAAACTAAACATCGATCATTATAACTCACAGCCGGTATACGCGACGAGATTATCAAGGCTAGTGTAAAGGAGAGAGTAATTGAAGATTTTGGTGTTAGTTTCTCACATGCACGGCTCATTATATAGAGATACAGGTGGTGTTTGGAACAGCTTTCAACTACAACTTATAGCTTTCATCTGCAGTTGGAGTGTTTGGAACTCCCAACTTTCAACATAAATTTCATACCAAATATAGCAAGATAGAAAAGTTGATTAAGTTGTTATGACCCAGCTTTCAACAGCAGCTTACAACTAATCTAATTTATTCGACTATTTTATCTTTTAAATATTCTATAATTCTCAAAAAATCATTAATTTTAAAATTAATAATTTTCTTTATTACAAATGTAATTATAATTATATTTTAATATATAAGTTAGTAATTTTATAAAAATTATTTTATATTTATTTATAAATTCTTAAAGTTTAATGAAATAATCAATAATATAATTAAATAAAGATTAATTAAAATAGTGAGTTTTGAAAATTTTGAATTTTAAATTAATTTCATTTAGTGATAATTATTTCTTAGCTACGTAATTATTAAAATTATATAAAAATATTATTATTATGAATTTAAGCAAATAAATAAATTAAAATATAATAATATGATATGTGTATGTTAATATGATATATTATAAATTTATATAATATAAAAATTAATTTAATTTAATATTTTTTTATTAATTATAAATTATAATTATTTAATAACATTGAGGTAGAACGCATATTTTATTTTAAAACTTAAAATAAATTACTGATATCAATAGTTTTTCAAACACTATTTTTCCCACAGTACTTATTTTCAAACACTTACGCAAATTCTCAAATCAGCAGCTTTCAGCACTTATTAATAATCTTCAACTACTCCAAACATCCACTAAAGGTGAAATTTAATCATTATATTGTATTATTCATTGGAAGGGTAAAAGGGAATAAATTAAAGATGCATGATTTGGAAAAAGAACTATGCGTGTGATAGTTTCTTTGTTCGGTTTCCCAAGAAAGGCAATCTATGAGTAATTTGAAGTGGTTGGAGGCTATCTTTTTGTTATGTAGAATAGAAAGGCTAGTTTTTCATTAAACCACTAGTGCTTATTACGGCTTGTCCAACGTTGTCTTTCTTAGGCAGTTGGCACTCAATTTGAAAATTGTCATACTTTGTATACATTACCGCTATCCAATTAAATTAATACCACACTCTTAAAAAAACATCATCTAAATGCAAAATATGTAACTGACAGACTCTATGATGGATCAAGATCTATGAAATGGTACTTATATACGGATCTATGTGTATATATGGAAGAGGTATTTGGAACTATAATACGGGTGCACGTCTTGGCTTGTAAGTCGATTTGATTTAAGACGATGCTTCTAAATATTAATCTAAATTCTTAATGTATACTAATAATCAATTGTCATTTCATTTTCACACACATACATACACATATATATACATACATAATACATACGTGGATTGTGATGTCTAAGAACTATATGCAGCTACTACTGATCATAAGTGTGTTCTTGATAATTCGATCTATGATAAGATGGTTTATTCATGAGATCGGTCACTCACTTACTCTATACAGTTGTGGTAGCATATATGCAATATATTAAGTTATCTAATAATACATGCATTGAGAGTATCCGAGTATGTACGTCATATTTTGTTAGAGCTCATTATTATGTCACACATCGACTTGGTAAATATCATGACTCCTCTATATAAGCTTGGATATCCCTTCCCTTTACAAGACCTTTTAAGGGGAATTTGACTCAATTTATCATGGTATCAGAGCAAACCCAAACGATGTTGGTTTGTTTGGTCCCTATGTTGGGCCGATCCTTATGGGCCATTTGTTGGTCCATATGTTGGACCGGTCCTTATGGGCCATTTGTTTCCACGTGTAGTAGTCCGATGTTCATACCGGCCTACACGTGAGGGGGTGTGTTAGAGCACATTATTATGTCCCACATTGACTTGGTAAATATCCTGACTCCTCTATATAAGCTTGGATATTCTTTCACTTTACAAGACCTTTTAAGGGGAATATGACCCAATTTATCATATTTAGACTTTAAATTGAGATGAAATCAATCTTAGAGGGATATAATTAATTATACCTTTCCTTCTACTAGTGAAGTCTATGGTCCATTGGTTGGCATTGCAGAAAACTCAATCAAGATCGAAACTTGGTGATGAAATAGTTCTCTAGAATAATATATTAGTGATGAAATAGTTTCCTAGAATAATATTGGTGATGACATATTGCAGGAGTGATAATTACGTTGTGTATTTTTCCTAGAGAAGAAAGGCATCAAGAGATGAAGTTTTAGGGCAGCAAAGGAGACTCCTAGCATGATTAACACACTAATCATGCACATAATATTCCAAACAAATAATTAGGTTTACTTGCCAAATCACATGGGATGCATCATGTGGTAATTAAAAATCTCTCACCAACTCATTCATTAATAGCTATTAACTCTGCATAAATGGAACACTGTGCTATGCACGACACAAAATATGATATCTTCTCTCTCTCCCGTCTCTCTGTGTGAAAGAAGGAGAAAAACAATTAGATCATAGGCATTCTTAGATAGACCTTTTATAGGCGCTAGGCATAGTTCGATTTAATTTAACTTTAATTACTATTTAACCATGATTAATATAGTGGTATATGATTATATATGTACAGTATATGTGGCCTAAATTTGTTAGTCATACTCTGTTTAATAGTAATGTGATTAAAATTAAAAGTAACGTAGATGGCCAGGGTTTTCTATTGCCAATTAATTAGAAAGGTTATTTCATATTTATGTATTCTTTGTAAAAAGCTGGTTTTTGGTCCTAGCTTTTCAATGATAAGTTGTCAACAAACAAAAAACTAATTGTGCATAATGTGTGTTACCTAGCTGCCAACATATATTTATGACACTCAGAGTCATTTCATGACAATTACTAAAATTATTGTGGAAATACTCACAAAAATTATTATATAGTTTATGATGGATATATATCTATGAAATCGATAATATTTTAATTTTTAAAGTTCCAACTACCTATCAAAATTTTAGTACTATATTTTTTTAACTATTAGAAGATTCCCTGTTTGGAGTGTAAAATAAAAAGTTGTTTATGAGTGAAAAAGCATTTTGGAGATTTTTCACTTTTTAAAATAGAATCAATTGTTGCCAAAAGAAGCTCCCATCCATACGTGTATTAAATGTGGACTAATTTAAATTTAAATAAATCAAATTGCAAGTGGAAAACAGTGAAAAAATAATTTGTTAGCTTTTAGATGCTACTTTATGTTGAGAAAAGGCACCAAAAATAGAATTATGGGACCTTCAGATAATAGGCTTGAAAAGGATCGAGATAGAGTCAGGCCAATATCCTAAAATAGGCAATCCGGAACTTTTATTACCGTAACTATGTAGATGGTTGCCGTTAAAAAATAACAGCGGAATATAAATTGACCACAAAATTATGAGCTACAAGATTTTGTGGGTAAAATAAAACCAAATTTAATTTTCATTTTTTCCAATATAAAAATACAGAATTATTCGATCAAACATTCATAGCTTAGGAATTAAATTGTCTAATTTGTCTAATTTTTATTTATTTGGAAATTAAGTTTAGAATAAACATGCTTTCCATTCTTTTAAGGGTCTGTAATTTACTAAAATATCCTTGATGATTCCTAGTACACAATAGAACCTCTCTAAATTAATATTATTGGGACTGTGAGATTTTATTATTTTAGAGATTTTAAATTAATATCTATAAATTAATTTATATAGAGTTTTCGAATTCAACGAAATTGAATTTTAATTAGAGGAATGCAAAAATGTATAAGTTTATTTATATATCATATTCAAAATCATTTTGCTATCTACTATCTGGTAACATGAATTAAATTTATTTATTAAGAAATAATGAATTTATACATTTAAGAAGCAAGTAAAATGATATGGCTAACATTCCTTGACAAGGAACACTATAGATAATACAATTCATTTGAAACCAATTACGCGTAAGGAAATACTTATTTCCTCTATGACTCTTCATAATTTTAAGATACAGCTTGAGAAAATAAAATCAGTACTTTTTGATGCATTAAATTAGATTTAAGCTTTAAGAAAAAAGATGCAACATTATAATCATATTTCACAAAATTGCATTAGTGTTATAATAATTTTAAATGATTATGAATTTATGATATTGACGGACCATATATTTACATTAGAAATTTTAAAAAATTATTATTTTATTAAATTTAATAATTTTTTACGCTAGCCTATATCAAAATTAGAGAAACATATTATCTAAAAAAAATTATTAATTTCTTTTATTAACTTATAGAGATTCTACTTTATTCCACAGTGAAATCCTTCCATTGGACCATCGATTTTAATTACATGTGTCCACTTTTGATTACTTGTAATAAAGTTTACTTTCAGTTCACGATACAAAATGCCGACAAGCCGTCCACGTACCTTCAGCTACCGACTCTAACCGCAAGAGACACGTATTACATAAAGATATGGACTGCAATTTTTCTTGAAAAATTATGATAATTTATACTTCATCTCTTCAATTGTAATAATTCAGTTTTTTTAGCCCTTTTTAAAGAAACTAATTAATTTGTGTAGAATTGTTTAATCGAAAAAGTGGCTAACTTGACAGTTAAAAAAATAAATTGAACTATTTTAATAGAACTTGGAGAGTAATTATTTGTATAATTTATTGAAAACTATATATCATAGACTCCATTTTTGAGTATTAGCGTAATGGTAACTATCAAACGCTGATTTAAATTAAAATTTTGACTTTATATTTTGTCACGTTCAATAAATATTCGAGTTGGAAAAGGATGGGTTGGTCTTAATTGTTGAAAGGAACTAACTGTAGTTCGTACAGCGTTTTATTGATTTGAGACCACAACGCAACTAATGACTCGTCACTTCTATCAAAGTCGTCATCGCTCATTAACTCACTTAATTACGTAATAAATTATTCTCCTCATAATATTAATTACATAAATTAAGTTACAAAATCATCACGTAATGAGTTCCGCATGCTTCCAAAATGGCAAATTCTCCACATGACCACGTATGTTTCGCATCATTTCTGTTAAATATAATTTGGGAGATTTTTTTCTTTTTACTCAAGAAATCTACCGTTACTATATAAATTCAGTATGTCTGTAACCTTATTCAAGCAACTATGAACCTTATATGCACTCATGGAGGCCACACCACCGACAGAAATCGGGATTAAGAGGCAAAATTTGAATATTTGGGAGGGGTGAAACTTCAAATTTTTTTTATGCAAAATTATAGAGTTTTTGAATGAATATAAAAGAACAAATATTTTAGTAAATTCAAAAGTTATTTGTATTTTAAGTATTAAAAGTACCTCAATAGATGCTTAAATATTTAATTTTAAAGAAATAAACATATAAAACAATTCTGTAAACAATAAAAATTGCACATATGATCAAAAATCAAATAATTGCTTACAATAAGCTTTTACAGACATACACTATCTCTAAACCGAGTGGTACAAGAAAGCTTTGCACCAACTATTCATTACGCCTTCAGTCGCTGCTTTCCTTCCATCCTTTTTTTATTTTATTGGAATTTTCTCGACAAATCAGCGGCTACACCATATTTGTTATTGCCACATTAGATACGTAGAGGTGAACATATTTTATAAAATCAAGTGTTGACTGATTCATTTTTTATGGACCATTAATTTTTTTTACTTTATTTAATTTTATTTTTAAATATAGTGTGATAAGTAGTTACATAAAAATCATCCTTTACATCTCTCAACTCCTAACCACTAAATAAGATTGTACACAAATCGAATCGAGTCGAATATCATTATATTGGATTTGTATTTGCGTTGTTATTTGAATATTCATATTCGTATTCGTTAATATTTGAATATTAAATTTGATTAGTATTCAATTCATTTATGTTATTCGAATACTCGAATCAAATCGAATGTTCATTTTTTTATTGATATTTTATAGTATTTGAGTATCCCATAGGATTATTCAATTTATTTTTGATAGTTAATGATAAATATTAAATACAATTTATGACTCCACTAAGAAAAAAATTCTAAATAAAATTAATTATCAAATCTAATATAAATAACATTCAATTTGATAAAATAATATTTTAAAATCATAAAAGCAATTATTACCAATATCAAATACGTAAATAAAAAAATCAGTTATGATCATTATATAGTATTTATGGACTAAATTATTAATGGATTTCATTAATATTAGTATATTTTATGTATTAAACGTAATATAAAAATTAAACCTAATATTTGTGAATATCAAATTGAATAAATTTCATATTCGTATTTGAATATCAAGATTTTAAATACGAATATTAAATTTTGAATATGAATATCGAATCGATCAAAAATATTTGATTCATTTTACAACCCTACTCAATATACACCTGTATGCGGAAAAGTTTCTTTATTGTAAATTATCTACCCATAATATAATTGATATATAAAACTTGCAAAATATTTTATTACAACAACTAAGAAGTTATGATAAATGAGATATAGATACAGTTAAAACTCGATAAAGCAATAACCTTGGGATCGAGAAAAAATATTCATTTAATGAGGTTATTACTTTATCGAACATTATTTTAGTGCATTGACCCATAGCGGGACCGAAAAAAATTATTATCTTAACGAGATTATTACTTTATCGAGATTTAATTTTGTCCAATTTAAATCGTATTTTGTGGTTAAGTTAGAAACAAACGGTAGCTGCTTGGTAGATTAGAGTCCAAGCCCAGGTTTTGTTTAGATCATGGCTTCCCTGGCCGCATAATGGGCCTAGTAGTAATCCAGTATGAAAATGGAGTTTGTTCAATTTTAAAATTGAAATTATACATTTTTTTTAGAAAAATATATCAATTAAATGGAGTAGTTCTCAATTTCTCGTAATTAAAATTTATCTTAAGTACTCAAATGGCTCATAAGTTGTTTTTGAATTTTAACGTTTTGAATGGCATAACCATTAAAATATTTATATTATGGCTTAATTTGTCGGCAGTGAGCCCATATGCGTACACATGTAGGCAGTGACCGTTTCCTCATAAAAATTCTTGAAGTCTGAATTTGTCTCGTTAATAAACGAATAAGCTTCCGACTTGGCTACACGACACAGTTAAAAAATCACCAGAATTCGATGCTGAGAAATTTATACACAATTAAATTACCATTCTACCCTCCTATTAGACCGTCGACAAAGTGCAACTCATCACCATTTTTGTCAAAATTAATTGTCACTAGCATAGGTAAAGATAATAATGTAATAAAATGAAAGCTATATTTATTTTATTAGAAAAGAAAAAAGAACAGACGTGTAAGTAAGAGGACCCCACCTAGAATTAATCGGTAACTACACACTGAAGGGACACGTATGGATTAAGACATTTAATTGTTAGAAAGTGAGAGGGCCACTCCTTCAATTCAATCAACAATAAAGTCAATTACTCAATAATAATCAATTGAAAGTTTATTGTTAGCACGAAGTACCACGCGATCACGTCTGATTGGTCTGTCATGGTAAGATCTAACAGTAGCTTAACTTATTAAAATAAACTTGGCCTTCAAACATTCGTTGCAGATTTGCAGGATATCAATTTTTTATACTTTATTTTATATTATCCATTTAATGTTCTTAGAAAAATAATGTGGTTTCATTTGGAAATATGCATAAAAATTTGGGCTTTGTTACAATAAAAATAGAATACTACCATTCCCCACCTTCCCCTGTATACAATCAGTCCACCGCGTAAAGGTATTACAAAACTGCGATTTTCTCGCTTTTTTTCTCTCACCCTCTCTCTCTGCATTTTCCATACTTGACACTGTGAAGATAGGATCATATTCTACTTTGTTTCTGGGTTAAGCCCTTGAATATTTCTCTCATTTTGTTAGTCTTTCTTGATTATTTCCATGATCCTTGATTTTCTTGCCTGCGTTCAGATATTTGGATTGATCTAAAGTTGGAGTCTTTTAAACTTGGTTTGGTTAAGTATGGAGTTTGTAATGTGATTGTGGGTTTTTTTATCTCCTGATTTTGTGGCAGGTGAGAATCATGGCGCAGCTTTTGCTTCATGGAACTCTCCATGCCACGATCTATGAAGTGGATCGGCTGGAAGTTGGAGGGGGCGGGAATTTCTTGACCAAGGTATAATCTTGATCACTCTTGATTGATTCATCTTGTTGGTTGACTATGTTAACTTGCTAGATCTTGTTCTTTGGTGGATTTTGGCTTCTTGTCTTTTAGAGTTGATAGATGAACCTTATCTTTCTAGAAAATGTGGATAGAGTTTTTTACTATTTGATAAACATTTTATCGAGTGCTAAGCGAGTATCTTTGTTGTAAATATCATACTCCCATGTTTTGTTTTCTTATATTATAATGGTTTGATGCTTCATGATCTGTTTGGGAGTTTGTTTTTCCTTGTTGGATCCCCTGTCCAAGTTATTAAATTATTTGCAGTTTGATTACTCCAGTTGGTGATTTAGTCCTTATCAGTCTAATTGCAATAAGGGAATACCTTCGTCTATGATCTTTCATATCGTTTTCTGTTGGTTTGGAATCACATTTTCTGCTAAAACTTCACTCGATTGTGCACTGCTTGGTGTTATAGCATGTCGCTGTATGTGATTATAATGAAGTAATGTGATGAGTACATTAATCACCATAACTATCTAACAGTGTTGGTATCCAACTAAGTGGCATCTCATGAGCTCTATGTGTTTGCTGCTAGAGTAGAAGCTTGTGGTTGTTACTTTTAGCATCCTTAAAACTGTGCAATCTGCATTCCCTATGTCTTGATGAGGGTGCAAAGTTCTGGATTCAATTTCTCTGAAATGTTAGATGACTAATATCCGGTGTCTATTCTCTTTCTAGTTTGTGGAGAACATTGAGGAGAAAGTTGGGTTTGGGAAAGGAACTCCCAAAATGTATGCAACTATTGATCTAGAAAAGGCCAGAGTCGGGAGAACAAGAACAATTGAAGAGGAACCAAACAATCCTAGGTGGTATGAATCTTTCCACATTTACTGTGCACACATGGCTTCAAATGTGATCTTCACAGTCAAAGACGATAACCCCATTGGTGCCACTTTAATCGGAAGAGCTTATGTACCAGTTCATGAACTCATGGAAGGGGAAGAAATAGACAGGTGGCTTGAGATACTTGATGAGGATAAGAATCCTATCCGCGAAGAATCTAAGATCCATGTGAGGTTGCAGTTTTTTGAGATCACTAGGGATCGGAACTGGGCTCGTGGAATTAAAAGTGCTAGGTATCCCGGGGTACCCTACACCTTCTTCCCCCAGAGAACAGGATGTCGGGTTTCGTTGTACCAGGATGCTCATGTTCCGGATAATTTTATTCCGAAGATACCCCTATCCGGAGGGCAGTATTATGAACCCCACAGATGTTGGGAAAATGTGTTTGATGCGATCATGAATGCAAAACACTTGATTTACATCACGGGTTGGTCTGTTTACACCGAGATCAGTTTGGTCAGGGACTCTAGAAGGCCAAAGCCGGGAGGTGATACAACTCTCGGTGAGCTTCTTAAGCAGAAAGCAAGTGAGGGTGTGAGGGTTCTTATGCTTGTTTGGGATGATAGAACCTCGGTGGGTCAACTGAAGAAAGACGGTTTGATGGCTACGCATGATGAAGAAACCGAACTTTACTTTCAAGGCACGGATGTGCATTGCGTGCTGTGTCCACGCAATCCGGATGATGGTGGGAGCTTTGTCCAAGACTTGCAAATCTCCACCATGTTCACTCATCACCAAAAGATTATTGTGGTGGATAGTGATTTGCCTAATGGAGAACCTGACAGGAAGAGAATCGTGAGTTTCGTTGGAGGTATCGATCTTTGTGATGGGAGATACGACACTCCCTTCCATACCCTTTTCCGAACGTTGGACACCGCACATCATGACGACTTTCATCAGCCTAACTTCACCGGAGCTGCAATCACCAAAGGAGGACCGAGGGAGCCTTGGCACGACATACACTCCCGGTTGGAAGGGCAAATCGCGTGGGATGTTCTGTTCAACTTCGAGCAGAGATGGAAGAAGCAAGGCGGGAAAAACGTACTGCTCGACTTGAGGGAGCTCTCCGATGTTGTCATCCCCCCATCCCCGGTCACCTTCCACGATGACCATGAGACGTGGAACGTGCAGCTATTCAGATCGATCGATGGTGGGGCAGCCTTCGGATTCCCGGACAAACCTGAAGAAGCTGCCAAAGCAGGTCTTATTAGTGGGAAAGACAACATAATTGATCGAAGCATTCAAGATGCATACATCCACGCTATCCGCCGCGCCAAAAACTTCATCTACATAGAGAACCAGTACTTCCTTGGAGGCTGCTTCGGTTGGGACTGCAACGACATCAAAGTTGAGGACATCGGTGCTCTACATCTCATTCCTAAAGAACTATCTTTGAAGATTGTTAGCAAGATTGAAGCCGGAGAGAGGTTCACCGTGTACATTGTCGTTCCTATGTGGCCGGAGGGAATTCCGGAGAGTGCATCAGTACAAGCTATACTCGATTGGCAGAGGAGAACAATGGATATGATGTATAAAGATATCATTCAAGCCCTTAAAGCTAACGGAGTCGAAGAGGATCCAAGAAACTACTTAACATTCTTCTGCCTTGGAAATAGAGAAGTGAAGAAGGATGGTGAGTATGAGCCTTCAGAGCAACCCGAACCCGATTCAGACTACTTAAAAGCTCAGGAGGCCCGGCGTTTCATGATCTATGTTCATGCCAAGATGATGATAGGTAATTTTTTTTTCTCTATTTACTCATATGCTAAGAAGCACCGATTCGTATCCAATACGCTTAGATGTATTATGTACTATCAGTTTCCGTGCTTACTTAGCTCATAAGTTTGCTCCTTAATAATATAACTTTACGCTCATTTTGGTGCAGTTGATGATGAATATATCATAGTGGGATCAGCAAACATCAACCAAAGATCAATGGATGGTGCAAGGGATTCCGAAATCGCCATGGGAGCCTACCAACCGCATCATTTGGCAGCTAGAGAGCCAGCAAGAGGGCAGATCCATGGTTTTAGAATGGCATTGTGGTACGAACACCTCGGCATGCTTGACGAGGCTTTCCTCCACCCGGAAAGTGAGGGATGCGTGACTAAAGTGAACGAGATAGCCGATAAGTACTTGGATATGTACACGAGTGAAGAACCCGAGATGGACCTGCCCGGTCACTTGCTCCGCTACCCTGTGGGGATAGCCAGCGAAGGCGATATCACGGAGCTGCCCGGATTGGAGTTCTTTCCGGATACTAAAGCTCGCATTCTTGGTGCGAAATCGGATTATCTCCCTCCCATCCTTACTACGTGAGTCGACTCACTGTACTTACAGAAATAAGGTGTTTGAGTTTGAGTTGAGTTTGAGTTTGTGCATACTGAGTTCATGTTGGTGGTGTTGACTGTTTGTGTTTGCTATTGCAGTGATTTGCTTCTTATTGAGTTGCATCAGAAATATTTCGTAGTTTATCAGTTGAGTTCATTTTCACATGCAGTATATACGATGCAGCGTGAAATCCGAAAAATGAATCGAAGTTTAGTTGATTCCGCAGAATATCGGGAAAAAAAACCTTCAGAAACCTATTTATTCTAAAATAGTAGGTTAAAGGCATCTAATAAACGATAATTGCAAGGAATCAAGTTGGAACCGAGACTCGAAGCCCCAAACAACAAAACTCTAATGGGATGAGAATTCGAATTAAAAAGAACTAAATAACTGCCAAAAATAAAAAATAAAAATAAAAAATCAAGTTATCTAGAAAATACTACTCCCTCCATCCCATTGAGCTGTGCTCATTTCTTTTTTGCATGTAGATTAAGGAGAGTTGTTAGATGTGAGTGAAGTGGTGAGTCCCATAAAAAGAGAGTGAGTAATTGTGTGTAAAAATTTGTCTTTTTTGGAAACAGGAACAGATGAGTGAGACAAACTAAAAAGGAAAACGAGCACAGCTCGTTGGGACAGAGGGAGTAGTAAATTATCATTTTCTTTTTTACTTGTGAAATGATCTCGAGTCTCTAAGTCCCCTGCTTCATTTTGAGTGTGTGAACTCCTCTACTATTACCTTTTTTTGCATCAATATAAACTTTATTACATACATCTTAGGATTATGTAATAATCCGTAGTTATCTAGAGAAAGTATGGAAAGGGACAAATTTTTGTTAGAATTATTAGTGGAAGATTGTAGACATATAAATCCAAGATAAAGAAGATCGAATATGAGGCCCTTATTGAAGCAGAAACAAGTGGGTTATCCTTGATATGAAATAAGGATTGGATGGCCTATCCCTCTCCAGACAGCCGTTGATCAACTGAGACATTCAAACCCTTGAAGTCGTTCATTGTTGTCATATTGCCTACTCCAACACAACTTCTTTCTATATACAGGTGTAAACAAATCGAATCGAATTGGATAAAGTAATGCCGAAACCAGAAACTTCTCCTTCAACTTGAGTTGGAAAAATTAAATAATTTATGGAAGCTAGGTCCTTCAATAATAGATGTAAGTTGTAGAATAGGGAGGTTTGGCGTGTACAAGTGGTAGTGTTATTCAAATTCTTTGACCAAAAAGAGTTGTTAAACTGGTTGGATTAGTTGACACGTGTCAAGACCAGATTGCTAATTGGCTTTCTAGAAAATTGATTTGAGCATCACAATTGACACCTACTATCTCAACATTCACACACCATGCACAGAATGCTTCTTACCATCACACATAACACCTAAGAACCACCAAAAATCAAGAAAGATACATCAAGATTATAGATTTCAAATATTAATATTTGATAAAAAAAAAATCTTAATATTATAAAACCGTACCTTAATTAGGATTTGTTTGATTTAAGATGCTTCCGAATCATGATACGGAACAATAACATAACACGAAAAGTGACAAAAGAAAGAAGTTCGAGAATGGCAACATCACACACATGACATCCATGCTTACCCCACCTTTTGCTAGATGGTATCACTTATGAGCTCTTAATTTAAAGATTAAATAAAATCGAAGGTAGTGTATTTTAGTTGACTGGAGTAATACGGTCGTGATGCCGTGCGGTTCACCATCACAAACCAAAATTAAGTAAATTCCTTCCCCACCTCTTCTTCCTGCCATTTTCCTTTTCCCCCCAACAACTCTATTAAAGCTAACCCTCCAAAATACATCACATTCTTACGCCCATTATAATATAAATTATAATCCCATTATTATAATAATAATCTATGTGATATACAAAGCATTTTGTCCCATGCTACTCCCACCAGATTTTCATATACAAAAAGAATCAGAAAAACAAATATATGCAATCTGCTCTCCCATTCAGACTTCTTGTTGTAGTCTTTCTGCGGTAGAATAGTATTCAACAAGACTTCTCTAACCTTTCGTCATGTCGCCCACGTTGACTTCTCAAGGCCTGGTCTTGGCCACCGCCATGGCCGTCTCCGCCGGCACCGCCATCCTCTTCGATCTCCTCCGAGAAAAGTACTTCCCTCCTCCCACCTCCCAAATTCATCGGAATTATCAAAAGCAACCTCTCAAATCATGTCTCTCTTCAGGTATCATCACATCTTTCTTGATTTCTTGAATTCTTCTTCTTTTTTTTCATTTTATTAAGAAAAAGTTTGAATAATCCAAAATGGTAAGAAGGGGTGTGGAAAAATCCGAACTTGCAGCCGAATACCAATTCTTTTTACGTGGGTCGGTTTCCTTACTGAGTTTTCGATGTGAGCAGGAAGCAAGAAACCGGAGAGAGAAGGGAAGACGAGGGCGAATAAGAAGAAGGTTAAATTTGCAGATGATGTGAAGGATACAAAGGGGAATGGAGAATCGTACAGAAAAGAAGGGAGAAGATCGGATGAGATTCGGAAAAATTGTTGTGGGAATGAGATGATTGAGAGCAAGAAAATTCCGGCAAATCGAGCGGCGTTGTATAGTGGGATTTTGAAGGATCGTGTGCAGAGAATGGAATATTCTTATTGATATGGAATCTTTTTGTTTTTAGTTGTGCATATTTGTAAATAGAAGAAACTTTTACTAAATGTAGAATCCTTGATTTTGTGTGAAATGTAAATACGACCAACTCAGTTCAAAACTATTTAAAATTACGTAGTTTTAGTTTTAAGGATAGCAGACCCGTCCTCTTCTTCTGGCCTAATTTTTTGTCGAAGTCCATAAGTCATAATATTTGCATGTTAGTCCTCCGAGTTTCAAGAATTGCCACTTTCCCCTTGAATGAATTTTGAAATAAAATATAGAACTACTGACATCAGTGTTTGAATTGATTTTTGCAGGTTTGTGTGGCTCATGAGATATGGGCCACGTTCAATGGAATGGATTTTGGCTTAACTGGGACAGAATCTATTTATTTTTCAAGTCTTTTGACGAAGCTTGTTGAGAATCTCGGTTCTTGGAAGGTTAGACAACCTCAATCAACACACTTGACAGCTACTATAAAAGCAGTTCTCGCTGTCTATCTTTATTGGGTGTTATTATGACTAGAAAGTAATTGTGAAATGAAATCCATCAATCAAAGTTGGGATAAATCAAGATAAGGGTAGGTGAGTTTGGTCCTTAAATTGTATAGTGAATGTTAATGTGTAGAATTAAAGTTTATCTGGTATTATTATTACTTAACATTTTTTATCTACATTGCATTAGCAATTTATAATTTGACGGAAAGATTTTTTCTACTCACTATAAATTTGTTGATATGTGACACAAATAATTAATAAAAGTGGACCACAGATAACACATGTCAATACTATTTTGGAGTATGAGAACGGTACTAAAAAAATGAGTTGTAATTTATAATAGAGGTAATCAGAGTTGTCAATCTGCCCAAATAACCGTTCCACATGTAGATATATACATAGGTGGTAATGTTGTTTAGAACATTGGGACACATGCTAGTTTTCACCTATTCAATGCTATATTTTTTTACGCAACAAAATATGTGAAGACTTGAAAAAAATATGTTATTTTGGGTGTGGGCTTGATTAACCCACGAGATATTGGGCTGGGCCCAGATGAGGTTGGGTTGTTGGGCTGGACCGAATTGACCCACTTTGATGTAATTAAGTAGTGGTAGTTTACTATCTACATGCAATGCTTATCCAAATCCAACTTGAAGTTGATAACCTTATCCCTTGATATTGAAGAAAAGCAAATTCTTTTCTGATGAAAGAAACTAGTAGCCGAAACCCGAGTTTTTCTTCCTACTTTATTCATTCCAGTGCGAACGCTCCATATATCAGAAAATCCATCGAAAAACACTATGAATGAATGACCCAGCAATATAAAGGGGTGATAGTACTGTATACTCTGGATTTCCCATTGGATTTTCTCTAATGCTACCAAATATTCTACCCGATCTTGATTTTCCAGTGGTAAATTTGGTGAATCTTCTGCTTTAATTGCTGTTTAACTGCTGAATCTCACATCATCAATCATGCACTGCGAATAACTGCCCTTCTGGGCTTGGGAGGTAGGGGATGTCCAAGCAACTAGTAGTAGGGCAAACAATTAGGTAACTTTCAAGATTCATCAAATTGTTACTGTTACTGTGATACATACATTAAATTTATATTCCCACCGTCTCACTAGAAATAACACGTTTCTTTTATCGGGATGTCTTACTACAAATGAAACAATCTACACCACAAAACACCAATTTCTTGATTTTCGCGCTCCAAAAAAATGTGTCTTTTTAGTTGGGAGAAGGAAGTATATTTTACAGTGCTGTTAAAAATATAGATGGGCAGTCTAGGAGAACAGATAGGTAGTTAGATGACTTATGTTCATGCCCTCTACTAACATTCTGATGGAACCACTTTCCTGGTTGAGCAGCAGCACATCATCCTTCCAGAAAAGAAAAGAAAAGAAAAACTGAAAAACTACCCTGCTAAGATAAGATAAAATAGAATATATTTTATATTAAAAGAAGAATTATTTGGGGGGAACAGGTTCCTTGAGCAATGCTGCAAAATCTACCATGCTAGCATTTTCCAATAAAGTTTGTTAATTTCCCAAGAAATATAATAATTATCTAGTGTCTAAAAGCTACTCCTCAAAAGTCAAATTATTTTACTTTTTCGTGTCATTCAATTGTTGACTTCAGTTTTAACACAAGTTCGTAAAAGTGTTAGTGCCCAATTTGACCAAACTTCCAATCCTATCAAGATAAGTAAGTAGTTGGCCTTCATCCTCTTTCATTACTTGCTCAAATGTATTTGCATTGCATCATTTATGCACATTGCTTACATATTTGTATATACACCAAGTTGTAGGTACATTAATACGAACTCAGATATATAAATTCGATGTAATTCATAATTTGAAACTCTCAATATACATGTTGCAATCACGAATAATATGAAGTATCTATTGTAACTAGTATCTAACACTAGATTGAAAATCTAATTAATGTTTGTCACATAAAGTGTTTTCCAAATCTTGATAGGATACAAAGCCAACACACATCAGTTGTGGAAAGTGTGAATAGTAAAACAATATTCTTGAAAATGGGATAACTACTCTACTCCATGTTTCACAACCACCAGTCATCAAAACCAACATTTTTCCGAAAAGGGTGAAAACTCAAAACATCATTTTCTGTGTGAGACGTCATTTAATTGGATATCTCTCTACGCTGAAAACTGTGCTGTCCTTCGTTCTTCCTACAGTAATCAACTTTGTCTTCAAATGCACATACAATATATTAGTATAACCATCCCCTCCTCTCTCTCTCTTCTTCTTCTTCTTCACAACTAAACTCATGGCTCTCTCAACAAACCACCAACTCCTCCTCTCTCTAACACTCACAGCCATCTTCCTCTCTTCCCTCACCTCTCTCTCAGGTAACATAATCGAACCCGTCTCCTAAATGCTACATCTAATGAAATTTAATTAATTAATTACAATGTCTTGATTAGGTGGGATTAAGGCATCAGAGGAGGAGCTGAGGAAGCTGGTGTTGGGATCAAGGCCGCCTGGCTGTGTGAACAAGTGCTTCAGTTGCAGGCCGTGCGAGGCTACTTTGGTAATTCCACCACACTATAGAAGAATGAAAAGGGAAAGGAGTTATCAAGAATTGTCTCACAGAGAAGATGATAGCTACTATCTTCTATCATGGAAGTGCAGGTGTGGAAATAAGTTCTATCAACCTTAATTTAGTTAATCATAGGTTTATGTTTGTGTATAATTTTAAGGTCAATTATGAAGACATGTTCTTATAATCATTATAATTACTTAATTTTATCGGAATTACTAATTTTATATAGTCTTTTTTGCAATTATGATCATATGTATGGACATTGGATAATGCATGTTGTTGGCTAATATTAAAGCACGGTGTACGTCTACTCATTTTTGTAACATGGTAGCACCGGCGGAAATAGGTGGTGGCGTCGGTGGCAACCGTCACAACCAATTTTGTGCAAGTTTTTCAAAAAAATCAACCCAAATCCGAATTGAAACCATCATTTAGTCATCACTATTTACGAATTTTTTTTCGAATCTTAACTCCGGCACTAATGCCATGTTAATTATATGATTATGGTATAATTAAATTGTGGATTTTTTTTTTTTGAAAATGTTTTTGTTTGGATTTTTTGGCATGTTGTTTATAAATTTGAGGTCAGGTGGGGGCTCAGCTTCAGCGTGCACCATTTTGATTTGATTAGACATTTCACCAAATCTATTTTTTTATATATTATGAGATATGTCTAAAATCAAGAAGATGGGTCAGAAAAGCAGCATGAAGTTGAACCAAACAAAGTGGTGTCCTTTCCCACTTCTTCAAGTCGTTAACCTTACAAAATAAAACAAAATAAGTTCAATTTCAGGTATATTTTACTTCTCAAAAAAGAAAATTAAATAAATATTCTGGCTATAATTATTACAGGCATGGGTTGACGTGATTGATTTCTGTGCCATAAAAAAACTTTATTCATGAAGAATAAAATTAGCTCATTCAATTAAAATCATAAAAAAAATTATTTTTCACAATTATTTTATCCACTTTGATTGTGACTTGATTTTTTAAAAAAATTATTAGTTATGTGTAGACTGATGTAAATTTATAAGTCTCACAGAAATTTACGTGTAATAATTTGCTAAAAAAAACTAGACAATATATTTCAACAATTTGAAATAATATAATGGACAAGATAATTGAAATTGAGGAAATATCGAATTCTTTTCTCCAAACCCTTATAATAAAGACAGTTCTAACAATTGTACGTCTGGTTTAACATGATAATTGAAAAGGATCGAATTTGGACAAAATAATGTAAAATTAGGATTGAAAGGCGTAACCATTGCCGGACTGTTTGTACGCTGTCTCCGATGGTTTCTTTGATGGTAGGGTGTGTGACGGAGCGCTTTGTATGTACCACTTTGTATATCTTTGTGTGTATCACATCATAAGGGTATTGACATGTGGCATTTCTTATTAAATTAAGTGGGTCATATTTTACACATATAAATACCCTTGTGGTGTGGTACACACAAACTTTTGTGGGTGAGTGGTATTCTTCCTATCACAAAATATTGACACATATACGTTATTTAATTTTCAAATATTTATAAAATTATATTCTTTTTGAGATTTCTAAATTTTGACAAGTACTAGTTATATTTTATGTATTTTAGGTTAGCCTTTCCCTACGTTACGGGAAAAGTATCCTTGTCACCTAGAAATAATTCAGCCGTAAGCCACAAGGCTAGATTCCAAATATGACTTGACTCTGAATATTGATCCATAGTTGTATGCAAAGTCGTGTGAGTAATTACATAGAAAGTCCAACTTAACTTGGAAAAACCAAAAAAAAAAAAAAAGAAGAAAAGAAAAGGAAAAAGAAGTTTTAGTTATGAATACCGAACATTAGGGGCACATACATAACTCAATAGTCGGGTGGATGATTCTTATTTTGAGGTGGGCTGAAACGTCATTTTGAGTTGGACTACAAGTTATTTTAATGTATCGACATAAATATATTTAGTGGCTAGAGCTCTATGCAATCCTTGATAACATCCGTCCCTAATATGTCATACAATTTTTCTCTTACTTTTACCCTTAACTTTGGAGCAATGACTTCTCCTCTTCAAACATAGCAATTGCTAGTTGAATTCTTGAACATTGATAAGTTCAACTCAAGTACAAGTACAGAGCTCCAATTTTTTCCACAATTTTCACTATATATACCTCTCTCTATAACCATTTTGCAAAACCACAACCGATACTCGTCACTAATAAATCATATACTTCTTGCAACTGTTCTTTGCCTTATATTCATTTATTTCTCAAACTAAATCAAGAAATAGAGAATGGGTAGAATTGCATTTGTTATGTTTTATAGTGCTATCTTTTACATGGTTGTTAATCTTGCAGCAGCAGAAACTGTGCATGTAGTTGGAGACAGCATGGGGTGGGATATTCCCCCAAACACTTCTGTCTCCTACTCTAATTGGGCTTCCGACAAGACATTCATGGTTGGCGACATACTAGGTAATATAATATGTAAATGCACGAAGTTTTCATGGATTTTGATTCTGCACATGATTTTCAAAACTCGTAAAATATACAACAATTCAATTTGTGCATCTCTAAAAACTTTGACAATTTAATTATCAAAGATTCAATATAATTTTGGCACAAAAAAGAGGTCTTCTATTTTTTAAATAGTAAATAATGTATGATATCATGACCTCCACGTGATATTTTGGCCTTCAGAATTTTCGCCCAAGTACAAATTTTCACTATTGAGAAGTAGTGTATTTATGCGAATAATTTAAAAGTTATGTACAAAATCACCGCTTATTTACAAGATAATGCCCTATAAATTAAACATCTCATTCCTGAAAATAATAAATATATACATAAATAAGTAATGCATCAATATTTACTAATGTATGATACATTTCTCTAGTGTTCAACTTTGTTACAAACCAACACGACGTCGTCCAAGTCCCCCGCGCCTCCTACGACGACTGCAGCGACGACAACGCCATCGGCGACGTCATCACCGCCGGACCGGCGAACATGACCCTCGACTCGGCCGGTGACCGCCACTACATCTGCACTCTTGGCCGCCACTGCCAAGCGGGGCAGAAACTGAGCATAACGGTTGTTTCATCGTCCACCCCCGGTGGTGCCACTCCGCCCGTGGTCACCCCTTCTCCAGCCACTCCTCAGCCGGATGCGTGTGAGCCGACGCCGGCGGAGACCCCACGTGCAGAATCTCCTTATCCTCCGCCTCCGTACTCTGCATCAGTTTCTCTAGCGAGCAGCTTCTTGCTAGGTATAATGTATGCCGGCGCAGCCTTGATTCTCTGAGTTTGTTTTTGTTTAAATTTTGAATAATGATTGGTTTGTTCCGATCATGGCGCATTACATGTTATCACTTGTTATTCTAATAAATTCGGATATAATGTCACAATATCTTGTGTCATTTAATTCTTGTAGCCATGCATTTATATTTATTTTTTTCAAGTTCACGGGAAATTACTATGTACGCTAATACATCATATGCCATATTCAGCTATAGGCAAATTCGTATATTTGAAGATCCTATATTGACAAAAAGAACTCATTAAACTTTTAAGTCTGTCATGTATGAAAAGTCGACTCGTGACGCATAGAAGAATGAGCCTCCCATTGTTAGGAAGATTGACTAATCAAATTCCATAACCAAATTCTGTATAGACCAGACTGGTGGTCGATTCATTCTAACCCCTTGTAAGTCCTTTCCAACTGAAAATCAAATCCCACTACACGTGTAAAAATATAATTGGTAACGATATTATTGGTTCCCATTAATGAGATTATGGGCCTTAGGCCCGTTTGTTGCTTGATCTGTTCCTTATGTTATTGGACTGCTGGGCCGCATCTAACATTAGACACAATTAGCATGTTTTCCATTTTTGTTAGAAGGACCCGCAGCCTCTTTATTCAATGTAAATCTCGTTCATGTACAGTTGCTTACAAATCATATAGAATTTGATTTGATAATAAGTTAGTTTACAAATCGTTGTTAAACTGCGTATGACTAAAAAAAATTAATTCTATATAGACGAAACACTTGATGTCGTCCTAAAAGCACCTAAGGAAAGAAAAAAATCCGATTTAGATCATATTATTACATCCTTGTAATTTGTAAACACGCTGGATTTTGTCGGTAGGTAGGTTGGCCTGGTTGACCTATTACCTTAGATAGAAATGTTAGTTGGTAAGATCCGCTAAATTATGCATTGACACCAGCAAATGAGAAGATTTTTCTTTTACTAGAGATTTGGCTAGTTACACAGTAAAACTTATCTTCAATTGGTCATTTCTCTTTTTTATTTTAAAAATTAAGTGGAACTTAAAATTTGACAAAAAGAATCTAGGTTTAGAGCTTCTATAATTCAATCCTACTACTTTTTTTTTTTTGTTTCTAGATGTTTTTTCTACAGTTTAGTCCCCAAATTATGACTGTTTCGCCAATTTAATCCCTTATTTATTTTTTTAGTTAATTGATCCCCAAACTATAGAATTTTTTATGAATTGGTCATTTTTGTTAAATTTTTTGTTAGTCAACCGTTAGTCAACGATTTTTAAAGGGTAATTTTGGTATAATTTTATTAAGGACCAAAATACTAAAAGATTGAGGACCAATTTAGCCAATTTTATTTTTTTAAAGAATTTTAATTTGTCAAAAATCAAAAGAAGTTTTAGTCATTTTTGTAAGAACCAACTACGTCAATTATAATATATTTGAAGATAATAATCACCAATCTTAATAAAATTATAATATATTTGAAGATAATAATCACCAATCTTAATAAAATTATACCGAAATGCCCTTTTAAAACGGTTGACTAACCTAATATTTAACAGAAGAATCAAATCATCAAAAAATCTATAGTTTAGAGATCAATTAATTAAAATAAATAAATAAATAATCAAATTGGCCAAACAATCATAACTTGAGGACTAAACTGTCCAATTTACCTTTTTCTTTTCACCTCATTGGTCCTCTCTCATTAAAATTTTCGTGTACAATAATTTAGTACTACGCTAATAATAGTGCTTTAACTATTACTTTATAAAATAAAGTAACTAAAACGTCATTTAACATCATCCTACCCCAGATTTCCATATTCATTTTTATGAGATTTGACTCCTTACCAATGTCGATTGAATCCAATTGTTCATAAACATTGACTTTACTGTTAGCACAGCCAGATTTTATGTTACCATCATATAATAGCTGTAAATTAAAGAGAGTTGACCCCAGTATAACCTTTAAAATTGTTTTGTGACGGTGGAAAAATATCTAACATAATACTAATTTATAGTCCAACACGGTTTTAGGAAGGAGGATGCAAATTAATTAGTTTTAATATTTTGTTAATAAGAAGAAATTCAGAGCATTATAGATGTCTTTGATCAAACTTCCATTAACTGTCTACGGAGTAAAGCCCACAGGATCTTCTGTCCCATTTTTTGTGTCCCACTCCGTGTCCCACTCTCAGTAAGCCGCTAGCTGTTTACGATTTGAATTTTTGGCGTATTCATTAGCACCTAAGTGCTTACAGTTAAAATGTGAGTGAGACAAGAAAGTGAGACAGAAGATCCGGATTGTAAGTAAAGTACACTTTAAGCTTGTGTCAGGGATAAGCAGTAAAGAACAAATGCCTTTTTAGAGAAGGTCAAATCTCATAAATTGGTGCAGGGGATATGTCCCATCTTATGTCCCACTAGATGTCTCACTTGAGTAATTTCGGACGAAGTTACTGAAATAACTTTTAGAGTGGGAGATGTAGTGGGACATAGGGTGGGACAGAAGATCCTACCCATAAATTGGATATATGAGTCGAAACCTCAATTTTCATTCAATTGCATTTGTTAGATCCACTGTTTCACATTTGGAGTTTATTACATGTGCACTAATCAGATAGCGTAGTGTGTATTTTATTTAAGTTTAACTTTAATTTACATTAATATTTAATTTAATACTATAAAAAGAAAATTTACAAATACGCATGACAATTGACACCACCTAACGCGCGAACTCTAAAAATGGAATTGGTGATGATTAACCAGCTGAAATAATACATGTATGATTGAGTTATGGTTCTGATTTTGTATGATTAAATATGAGAATGCATTTTATGTGATATTAGTTAAGTAATTAGTCCAACAAATATTAGGACTGTTTGATAAGATATTTTCAGAATTAATAATAATAATAGATATGAAGTTTGCATAAAATGTTTAGATTAACTTTACCAAATGCAAATTTTAAAATCGAATTTAGAAAATTGAGATTTCTCAAAACTTAGATTGATAGTTTTTTTTTTTTAATTTTAAATGTATTCCAAATTCTTCTGAAATGATCCCAATATATAGTACTATCTCCATCCCATATAAATTGTTCTATTTTCCTTTTAAAGTTGTCCTATAAAAAATATTTTATTTTTAAAAAAGTTAAAAATGTGTGATTTAAAATTAACAAGCTAAAAGTTAAATAATATACACCACATAATTTATGTTTCATAATTTCCATATCCATAAAAGAAGATAATTTTTTTTATGGGATTGAGGGAGTATAATTCATGTGGTCTTAAGGGGGTGTTTGCAACAACTTAAGCTTTTTTTAAGTGCTTAAATTAAGGAGAAGTTGGTAAAAGTAGTTTATTAGAGAATTTGGGGTGTGTTTGCAAAAACTGCTTAAAAGCGGGAAAAGTTGAAAAAATAGTGTTTGCAAAATTTATACTTTAGTAGCTTATTTTGTAATTTATAAGTAAAATATCAAATCATAGCTTATCCGAAATTACAAATATGCCATTAAGTTGGAGAAGTTGGTAAAAAACAACTTAACCAACTTCAACTTATTCAACTTAAATATAGAGAATTTTTCCGAATTTAAACTGTTGAAAATACCCAAAAACAGCTTTTTCTTAAATTAAGCTCTAAGTTGAATAATTTAAGCTATTGCAAACACTTACTAAATGTTAAAATGAATTAAATAACCAAATAATCTAATTCAAATTATTTAATATTTAATGTCAGGTTTGATCTATTTTGTCGTACGTGGGCCGTCGCCCCATTTCTCGTATTAATATCCTCCACACCTTCACTTCTCTCTCTTCAGTTTCAATTGCATTCTCTTTTTACCATTCAAAGTTATATATTAAAAAAAAAATTCTGCTTCTCTTTTCCAAACTGCACATTTTTCCTCACTACCACAAAATTCTCAATTCTCTTTATGCTCTGGTTATCGACGGCGAAAGCCGCGAAACGAATCTCCGACGTAATAAAGATGAAGAGCTGCGCGGTTGTGGAGGAAGGCTACGTTTTCGAGGAGGAAACTCATCTCACTGTGCGGAAAACCTCTCTCTTCTTCTCCGGCGACGGCTTCACTGCTTACGACTGCAAAGGCGAAGTCGTATTCCGAGTCGACTCGTACGGCCCCGATGCTGGTGACACTGACGAAGTCGTTCTCATGGACGCTTCTGGAAGATGCATCCTCACCGTCCGCCGCAAGGTCTGTTCCTCAGATCCTCGATTTCATCTTTTTTTTTTTTGGTTTTATTTGCTCGCGATTTGTCGTTTCGGCAATCTGCTGGTGGTTTAACTGTCTTCTCTGCGAAGTGTGCCGTTACGACTGAGTCAACTCGGCAGGTATGGGATACTTGGATAAACTAACTTTTTTTTTTTGAAGATTTGTTTCACCGGTTTTATCTGCATATGCACGTATCTATTTGCAGGATTCTAATTAGATTAGGTAACCGATTAATTGAAGTTTAGCTGAAAAGCTGGTGAAAATTTTCCCAATTATTAAATTCAGTGTTCATGAGCAACAATTACTCACTCACATTCGCGCGCGAATCGCTATAGGATGACTCACTGATTGTTTTTCTCCCCCAATTCTACTGACTCAGAGGCCGAGTCTGCACCAGAGGTGGGAAGGCTTCGTCGGCGAGGGGACGGAGGGGAAGAAGCCGCTCTTCAGCGTGCGGAGATCCTCGATAATCGGACGGTCGAGCATGACGGTGGAGGTGTACACCGATCCGATAGAGGAGTACCAGATCGAAGGCTCCTTCGGCTGCCGGAAATGCAACATTGTAGACACGGATAAGGAAATCGTGGCGGAGATCCGCCGCAAGGTGGACGCGACCACCAACGTCATGCTCGGGAAAGACGTGTTCGTGCTGTCGCTGAAGCCGGGGTTCGACGGCGCCTTCGCCATGGGGCTGGTGCTGATACTCGATCAGATTCACGGCGCCGCCGCCGACGACGACGATGACGGCGATGAGAATTTAAGCAAGGTCCACGTGGACCCCGCGGACGAGGATTCAAATCTTTCGCCGTAGGTTCGAATAGTTTTTGTAATTACAGTTTGGCCCCCAAGCTATTGGACATATACAGAAGATGCACCACTACACTTTTATATTATGGGGAAATTTGCTGGCATATTTATTGTCCTTTTAAGCAAAGTAGATATAATTCTTCTTTTATATTCAGTATATGAGTTTCCTTTAATTTTTGAATTTAGATTGGCTTGCTTGGTTAATTCATCTGTTTGTTGTGATTTGCTTCAAGTTTTGTAAGAAAACTTTGCTTTTGGTCCAATCATTTTCGTAACTTCTCAATCGAGTTCTAAAGTTTATTTGTTTATTCCGAGGAAGAAAACATGTGGCTCCGAGAAACGTCTAGTCTACTTTATATTTTCAATGTGAAAAGGGTTTTTCTAGAACAAATTCGACATCTATCAAGCCTATGCATGGCCAAACAAACTATTTCAGCACTAAAATGTTTGATAAAAATTATTTTTTTAAATAATGTAATGTAAAACTACAAGATTACACCCAAGTGCATAAACTTTTCGTATCAATAATATACATTGTCAACCGCATAAATGGCTTTGATGAAATGAATCATTTGACTTATAAAAAGATGGAAGCATATTGGTTGGCTGTAATATTATATGCAATGATAAAGATTAAAGCAAGAGTTACATAAACCCTACCTGATTCCATGTTATTCAATCATAACGTTACTTTATTATGTTTTCATAACTTTGTCAAGGTAAAATGCACACGCGTTGTGCATGCTATCTACGTTAAATCGGTGGCCGGCGTATATATAGATTATTAAACAATCGGTGCTATTTGAATGTTATTGTTGGACGGATACTTGAGGAACCATCAACATATCGTGTCGAATATGTGTTGGATAGTCGGATATGATTTTCCGTTTTAATTGTCGTGTCTCATATATATGTTTAAATATATGTTACACCTAATTCTAATAAAAGATACTCCATCCGTCCCAAAATTCTTGTCCAATTTGCTTTTTGCACGGTTTTTAAAGAGAGTTGTTAGTTGTGTGTAGATTGGTATAAAGTTGTGGGTTCCACAAAAAAGTTGTGTAATAATTTACTAAAAAAGAAAAGTGGACAAGAATTTTGGGACAACCCAAAATGAAATAGCGGACAAGAATTTTGGGACGGAGGGAGTACCATATTCATTGATTTTACACTCCAAACGTCGTTTTCAATCACCGTGTCTTGTCCTAAGCTTTTATAAAATACTGTATTCCGTATTATCATATCGTATCATGTGTTTATGCAACATAGTTGATTACTTTTTAATACGATGAGGAAGCATGTAGCTGCTATTAAGTGAATTCGTGATGCCGTCATATAATTGGCTGTGATACGATTACCATTAGGACCATTTTTAAAGCATCATATTTACTTTCTACATTTATATGATTATATATGTTACAAAGGCGAATTCGAGTAAACTTTTATGCAATCAAAACAAATATTGCGCACAAAGTAGGATATTGTAAAATAAGGATACACAATTTGATACGATGATTGTTGAATCAATAAATAACATATATACTATAAAGAGCGCAAGACACATGGATTCAATGATATTATTTTTCATATATATTTAGGAAGATGCGTCTGTTTCCGAAGAAGATAACGTTGAAAGAACACACTCATTTAATTAAGTTGAAACAGAAAGGGGAAATACAAATAAAATAAAATAAAATACAGATGAGAGTGGTATGTATATTTTTGTCATCGATTTGGCATTTCATTTTACGTCAAAATGTCACCGTGCCTATGGACGTGTCAGTTATTCACATTGTATTTTCAACAAATAGATATGAAAAACACATGAATCATATTTAAGTTAAGAGAATGACTAGTCTGCATCATTTTGACCCAGTTTGATCCGATTTTCTACTTTATTTAAAAAAAAAATTAAACATTTCATCTCTCCCGTACCCCTTTCTCTCTCTCCTCTCTTTCTCTTTCTCTTTCTCTCTGTATCTCATCTCTCTCTCTCTCTCTCTTCCCCTCTCTCTCTCTTTCTCACTCCCCCCTCTCTCTCTCCACAATACCTCTTCAAAACGAAGATGTGTTGGCACGTATCTCCCTCCACTTTTCGAACTGGTTTTAACCATTTGATCAACCAACTTAGCGGCTAGCATCCTTATGGGTTCTGAAAATCTGAGTGCCTCGAAATTGCACAGGCACCGGAGCCCTTGGATGTACGGAGGAACTGCATAAGCCAATCTGTTGGAGAAAGGCGCAATGCGGACAACCCTGTCCCACAATCATCCGAACCAGTTCATCAAACAAATTTCATTCTCAAGTAAAAGCAGAATCGGTCAAGCATACCAAATTCAGCTGAAGAATATGCAGCAAATCTTAAGTATTACAAAGATATAACTGAGAGACAAAAGGTAGAGATCCGTACTTCAATTCCTGCAGCTTCGGTAGAACCTTATCGAGATAGTATTTGGGGTTGGACCATGCTTTTACTCTCAAATTTACAATGTTGCTAATATTGTTATCAAATTGCTGGAGTACGTCTTCTGGAAGCTCTCTAATCACATTAACACGATTTTTGAGTGCATATATGAAGAATTCCTCATCAAAAATATCACCAAACTTGCTGTAGAAAGAAGTAAATTAAGTTAGGGATCGGAAAAGGAAAAAATACCTTTGCTTATCCCAATCTTAAATGATCAACTATTTTAGAGATAATTGACACTCTGCTCTCTACTGTGAATTACGGCTTAAACATACACTCTGCTCATCATTGACACGTTCTTTTATCGTGATTGACACGCACAGTAGAGACAATTGACACTCTGCTCTCTACTGTGAATTATGTCTTAAACAGACACTCCGGTCATCATTGACACGTTCTTTTGTCATGATTGACACGAATAGCACACATAATTGACACTCTGCTCTCTACTGTAAATTACGGCTTAAACAGACACTCTGTTCATCATTGACACATTCTTTTATCATGATTAACACGCACAACAGAGACAATTGACACTCTAGTCTCTACCGTGAATTATAGCTTAAACGAACACTGTTTATCATTGACACGTTCTTTTGTTATAATTGACACGCACAACAGAGACAATTGACATACTGCTCTCTACTGTGAATTATGGCTTAAACAGACACTTTGCTCATCATTGACATGTTTATTTGTAATGATTGACACGAACAACATAAAAAATTGACACTTTTTTCTTAAACAAATGATATTTTTTTCGAAATAAATCACATTTTTTTCAAAAATAATTAATAGTTAATAAATGATACAAATGACACTTTATTCCAATACAAATGACACTTTTGTTTGTTACGATTGACAATTTGAGATAAATAACAAATGTCACATTTATTCATCACAAATGACACTTCTTCCTTATCAAAAAAATTGGGAAAAAAAGAGAAAAATTGTTTGAGAAAAATTGGGAAGCTGAATATAATATGGGAGAAAAAAATTTAAAAAATTAAAGAAAAAGAGAGAAAAAAAAGGAAAAAACGAAAATTAAAATAATAAGAAAAAATAAGGGAAAAAATGAAGAAAAAAAAACCAAAATAAAAGAAAAATAAAATAATAAGAAAAATGAAAAATAAAGTAATAAAAAAATGAAAAATAAAACAATAAAATAAAAGTAAAAAAAGTAAAAAACGAAAATTAATATAATAAGAAAAAATAAGGGAAAAAATGAAGAAAAAAAACTAAAATAAAAGAAAAATAAAATAATAAGAAAAATGAAAAATAAAGTAATAAAAAAATGAAAAATAAAACAATAAAATAAAAGTAAAACAGAAAACGAAATCAAGAGGTCTCGAACCCGCAACCACTTGCATGGACAAGTAGTCTATTTGACCACTGGACTACTATTCATTACATTAATATTATGAATAGACTTTATATCTATAGACTATGCGCGCATCTGTTGTATGTGCAACATGATGCACACAAGTTTTTGCCTTAAGTTAATATATGTGTACCGTTTGAGTTTTTTTTAAAGTATATTATTTAGGGCCCCGAATGATAATGATACTTATCGTTTATCGTCAGGTTAGGTATGCTATTCTTTATCTTCGTCGAATAACGACCGACGGTTATTCAATTATATGACAGTTTTTTTATTATTATTATTATCTAATCTCCGTAAAATAAAAGGAATTAGTGAGTAAACTAATAACAAACCTTGAATTCTTGATGGAGTATGAAGATATAGATATATGATTAAAATTCGATTACCTATAATAGTGGCAGAGTCAGGCTTTTAATTCAACCGACTAATATATTTTTTAATTACCAATGAAAATCCATAATTATTATTCGAAATGGAAATTAAATATACTTTGTTCTTATAAATAAATCAATTTCTTTTATGCCAATAAAAACTTATAGTAACTTTATAGTGTTTAGTCCTCCCATATATGGCTTTCCATGATCTAAGATTCAGACTGTAGATACAATAATTTTGTGTACTTTTGGAGTTAATTTGAGAAGAATTCGGAGATATGCATTTAACTTTGAAATATAAAGAGAAATTAGATTTTTTTGTCCTCAAATTATGTGTTTGACCAATTCAGTCAATTATTATTATTATTATTATTATTATTATTATTATTATTGTTGTTGTTGTTGTTGTTGTTGTTGTTGATTAAGTTAATTGATCCCCAAACTATAGAACTTTTAATGCATTAGTCCGTCTGTTAAATTTTTGTTTAGTCAATAATTTTTTAAAAAATAAAAAACAAAATGAAAAGCGCATTTACGGTATAATTTTATTGATGAACAAAATATCTAAAGACAGAAAGATTGAGGATCAATAATCCAATTTTATTTTCTTTTTTAGTTCAAAATTTTTAATTTGTCGAGAATTAAAGAATATTTAGTCAGTTTGATTTTTTTAAGAACAAATACGCCAATTTTAAATAGGTTGAAAATCAATTCCGCCAATTATAATATATTTAGGTATCATAAATATCAAATTTTATAGCTCCTTGACCAAATTTTTCGAATAAATTACTATGAAAATGAAGTATTAAAACGAAGAGTATCTGAAAATCAAGGATTAAAACCCTATGAAATGAAAATAGGTTTTGAATGAAAATAATCCTTGATTTTTAGATATTCTTCGTTTTAATTCATCATTTTCATAGTAATATATTCGAAAAATTTGGTCACAGAGCTATAAGATTTGGCGATTATGGTTCTCTACTTATTTAAAATTGGCGCATTTGGCATTTAAAATCAAAGTAACTAAAACATCCTTTAATTTTTGGCGAATTAATTTTTTTTCAAGTAAATTTTGTTTTTTTGCCAAATTCATCTTCAATCTTTTTGTATTGGATGTTTTAGCCTCAACAAAATTACATTGAAAAATGTCATTTTTTCTTTTTTTTAAACGATGACTATTAATAAAAAAAATTAAACAAAATGACCGATTCATCTAAAATTTTATAATGTGAAGACCAACTAACTAAAACAAAAATAAGAGACCAAATTCACTGAACATATTGTTGAGACTAAAAAGTCCAACTTGCCAAATATAAAATATATCAAAATTTAACCGGAAAAATATTATCAAATAGAAAATAAAACTAAAAGAACAGATATGTCAAGTTTCCACTTAACTGTTTAGAAAGATTGGACTGAGCTTCAGTTTACCTTATTGTTACATGGATCAGTAAGAGTTGGGCCGAGTCAACATTTAACTATGAAAATTATTAGTTGGACCCAAATTTATAGATTATTGGGCCGAATGTGTGCACCGTACATATAACATGTAATCTCTACAAAAAATAATAAAAATAATAATTTGATGAGAAATCATCAGATAAAAAATATTGTACCAATCATTTAAGCATGATAACTAATTGAAAATATATTCAAATGGATTTTGGGAGTTCAAACAAAGATTTATATACTACATAGTCAATTCTCAAACTCTAAATATTTCGATGCATGCAATGCAATAAATGGAGTTCCTATTACCCGATAATATACTCCCTCTTGTCTTGTTTAACTTTATCTCATTTGACTTTTCAAGCTGCCCCGCTTGATGAAAAATAATACTAATATACAAACTCCTAGATATCATTCTTTTATTATGTAATCAATCATTCATTTTAATATTGGCACAGTAAATAAAGAAAACAGTACAGAGATATGACTACTTGCTTTTATCATCTGCCTCTTTTTTTATTCAATTGCCCCTTTATGGAATTCAACTTTCAGAGGGGGCGGGGGTTTGTTTGATGCTGGGGGCGGACCACTGGTCCTCCCTTCCCAGCAATTAACACGTGTTAAATTTTTTTTAAAAAGTTGAAAATTTTTCAAAAATAATGTCACATGTTGATTGTTGGGGTGGGAGGACCAGTGGTCTCCCCCCCAGCATCAAACAAACCGGGGGGGGTGTTAGCGTGCAGTATTACCTACACTTTTTAGTGCGGCGTCAAAAGCCCTCACTCACTCCCACCCTAGCACTATTCATCCAATCCGGATCTTATGGCCCATTTACGGTGGACAACTCAGTGGCCCACTAATCACGCGCTGCCACGCGTGCATTGGTGGGCCACTGAGTGGTCCACCGCAAATGGGTCAGATGATCTTTTGCCCTATTCATCCATACTGCTTTTACGTCTCCCTTTTACTTTTATTTCTTCTATTTCACCATTATCATTATTGCTATTAATTTATTACTATTATTATTATTATTATTATTATTAATATTATTATTAGAATATAATACTTATTTGCTTTGTTATTATAAAATTTCATAAGCGTGAATTTATTTTGCAATTGAGTCTGATATTAGACTGAACATTGGATATAGTATTTACTTTTTTTTCAAAAAGAAAACGCACGCATGGGTTTTACATGTTCACTTTTCACGGTTTCGTTTATGTTTTGCAACAAGCGTGTGTTTGTTGGATTAAGAACTAAACGTAAATAACCCTCGATAGACTCAAATTGTGATTATTAAAATAATGTTGTAATGATTTGGAGAACATCTTACAACTCTGAGATGAGACGAACTAACCACAACTATTGGGGAATAATTACAAATAAAAATACATTGAATTCATAATCATATTGCTCCTTTTTCTGCCCTCCCTCCATTTCTTGTCCACACATGCATAAAAAAATATACTTTCTTTGAAATCCCGATTGTTTAGGGGTGAAAACGGGTCGAATACGGACATATAGTGTTCTTCCCATATTTTATCCCATTTTTTTCGGATTCGAAATCGAATACGAAAAGGCCGGATATGAATACAGATTCGGAATATTCGGGATATGAATACAGGGGTGGATATATGACGAATTCAGATCGAATTCGAATAACAATTATCGGATAATATGATTCATAAATAACCATCTATTTGTGATTGCAACACATGAAAAAATCACGTATATAATATTTAATAGAAGTTTTAATGCAAATTAATTATAGTTAATATACTATCCATTATGAATAACATAATTTTAGGATCAAGAAAGTACAAAAAAAATTCTAAAATTCAACATAAAATACCTAACAATTACTATGGATGCGCTTAAAATATAAAGTATTTTACAAAGTTTAAGAACCACATAAGGTTTGGCATGGCATGCTAGCAATTAGCAAATAAAATAACACAAGTGGATTTCAGTCTTCATTCGCTATGTAGCTCAATATTTCAAGCCTCGGATACAACTCCTCAATCCTCATCATTGACCATTTCTTCTTCATCCTACATTTTTTAATCTACAATTAGTATCTTAAGTTTGCAAATAACTTGGAAGAAAATTCCAATTAAAGAAGTAAAAGTGATAAACCTGGACCACGCAACAAATGTTTCCATGACCTATAAATCGCCAACAATAGATGCAACATTTTTTTGAAGTAATTATTAAATAATTTCAATATCCGAATTCATAATCCGGAAAATATTCGATTAAATACGGGAAAGATCGGATGCGGATGAATAATGTGAAATTCGAATTCGGATCTGTATCCAATTTGGGTTATTCGGATTCAAACTCGTATCCAACCGGATACTAGATTTGCTCCCTGAATTTGATCCGATCAGATCCGGCTCCGAATCAAGCGGATAATATCAGATCCGTTTTCACCCCTACGAATGTTGGACTTATACTTTACAACTTTTCCTCGTAAATCAATAATCTAATAATTCGTGTGCGTTTGATTCGTTTTAGTGGAATAATTGACTCGATGCTCGATAGGGTCCGTACGTGCCATCTTTTTTTCTTCTTTCTTTTTTTAAGCAAGAAATTGAAACCATCATTTTATTTTTTAGTGAACTCATAATAACACTTCTTATGTCAAAATTGGATGTTTTTTTTTCTTTTAATTTTAGGATTTTATTGGACTGTGATATTTGATGTTGCACAAGTGTGGGTCTAGAACTCAAAACTAGGCGGGCAACGAATCTGTAGTTTGAAGAGAGATAAATAGTAATTTTTCAAATTTATAAAAATAATCGAGATCACATATATACAGTTTAGGCGTATCACTATTGAATTTGGGGCTTACAAGGAGTTTCTGGTTGCAATTAGGAAGTTGTTGTCCACATTTTTGTGTTATCTCGTCTAGTAACTTGAGTATGAAATATTTATTATTATTAACTACTCATTTTTCAGTTGAAGTACGACTAATTATTTTTTTTAGTTTGCGGTGCACAATTATTTTTATTCTAGAAAAAGTAACTGGATAGACTTGCGTTTCTATCTTATTTTTAATATTTATATTTACAACTATTAATACGTCACAATTTATATTCCAATGTCACATAATGGTTTACAATATCATTTATCTAAGTAGTGCGACTGTTGGATACAAAAGTTGCTATTATAAAACAATACAGTAAGTCGGAATAGAACTCAAAAACTGAAAGTAATAAAACTGCGTCGAGTCGAGGAAGGCCTCTCTCCGCAAGACGAAAAACGTCCCGGTAATGCTCTCGGTTCTGGCGTTTCGCCCCCAAAGATGAAACGACGACGTCTCGAGGATTGCAGCACCGCAAGATCTTCGAGCTCCGGCAAACTGGACTTTTCCGGCGAGGACAGGCTGCTGGACAACTACTATGAGCTAAGAATGAGAATGCAGCTAAGAATGCTTGGTGTATTTTTGGAATGAAATGCAACAGCCTATTTATAGGCTGCATCCCACTAGGTGAAAGGTTGTTGCTTAACACCTGCCAATTAAGGCAGACTGACGTGTTCAGGGAAGTGAGAAGTGGAGATATGGAAGGTTGGCTGCTGAAGAGTCTTCTTCCAGCACCTTCCAAAAATGTGCACTCCAGTGTGGCAGGAGCACAACACCAGGGAGAGTAATCATGAGTAGTAGGAGCACTACACCAACAACAGGGCCAACCCACACGTAGCCCACCGAGCCCAACTGCCGAGCCCAACGGACCACCGAGCCCAACTGCCGAGCCCAACTGCCAAGCCCGACGGACAAACCCACGGACCACCCAAAGGATCAATTACCAAGATCCAAGTCCAAGTCCAAGGACACGGAACCGGAACCGGAACCGGAGCCGGAGCCGGGGCCGGGCACGGGCGCGGGTGCGGTGCGCCGCGTGTGAGAGGGTCAGCGAAAAGGCTCGCGCGCATGAGCATGTGTGGCCCAAGCCCACCACATGTCTCTTAGTTATCTCCTACAATGTGGTAGAGACTTAAATACCACATTAAAGTTTGTACATTAATCAATGTGGGACATTGATTAATGTAATAACTCTCCAAAACCCGAATAAGATAAGTATCTCCATTTTAGGTAACATCTCAACTTTTTCCCCCAAACTTCGAGCCACTATTTCTCACTCACCGAAAAACGGAATTGAGAAATTAAGCACACCATAATTATCTACTCGAAACGTAGATCAACGCTATATATCTTAATTTGCAAATCGGATATATATCGAGGCTCGAAAATGCGATCGAACGGGCTGAATCTTGCCCATGTCAAAGTAGCATTAAATGCTCAATTAATTTCCATAATATAAATGTATATATCTATATATATAATATATATATTAAACGTTTTTCCAACAATCCCCCACATGGAAATAGCCAAATGCATGCATGCAGACACACAGCTCTGTCCTCAAGAGACAATAAAGCATCAGGGTAGGTGGCTTGTGACCTTGAACCTTCCTTAGTCAGTGCTATCGAGCATACCGGCGGACTAGTGGACACGTGACCTTGAACTATTCCTCCATGATATATACTTAGACAATAGCACTAACACTATAAAGTCTCAACCTTGTCCGTTCTCACGTTTGTGTCCTTTACAGGCCATGGACAACCTCTTTGGATTCATAAGCGTTACATAGAAGCGACCCTCACTTCTCACTTACATAGGTGATTCTTACTCGAGTATCCTGTCATACTCCACCTTCTCAAGGCATCCAAGAATCATTAAAAGTCAAAGACTTAACCTCACCACTTGACAGGTCACCAACACTCTCGAGCTCTTTTAGGGAATAGACTAAATGAGTGTGGTATCAACAGACTCATATAGCTTAGTTTTCCCATTGAACCAAGTTCATGGGATCTCCAATCTACAAGGTTGGGTATCCACTATAATCGTCTTTAACTTGTGGATTTAACTCTCATTCCCTCTACGAGCTTATACATTTGATCTCGATTCAAACTCTTAGTAAGCGGATCCACTAGGTTATCTATAGACTTGACATAGTCTACAGAGATTGTTGGGTGATGATTCCATCCTCAACACTGTTTCACTCAGTGGGAAATGATTCGGTCTTAGACACTGATCTTAAGCTCAGTAGCCTTGTGCTCTGTACTTGTCTGAAGATTTGAAGATCCCAAAACCCTATCTCGAATGATGAACCATTCCCTTGTATACGTTGTCTCTCGAGGTTTCGAGTCGGTAGACACTACTGCTCGGTCAAGGCGCTCGGCAGCTTATCCGCCTCGGCACCGGTGCGAGAAGACTCGGTGATCTTGGACTTTGCGGGAGCAAAGATATCGAGAGAGTCAGTTGAACTGAACTCAGCAGGAGTAGTTCACTGAAATCAGAGCTGATCTTTAGTAGACTTATCTCAGCAGTCTATCTACTGAATACAAGGTCAGACTCAGCAACGACAGATAGTCTTCAGGACTGTTAGAATCCTTTGAAAGACAATCAACATTGTCATGTACGAGGAAGAGAGAAGTCAGCTTCAGTCTGTCTCGAAGTCTGTGCTGTCTCAACCACTCCATCCACCTTGACGAATGACAAGCATACACGTGTCTTCTCACCTGCTAAAGCTGCAGTCATCCTTTTACCTAAAAAGGTGGGAAAGTACACTGTTACCTACACCAAAAGAGCCGTTTGCTACCAAAAAGAGAGAGAGAGAAGAAGATCGTCTCCAACGGATCTATTTCAATCTCTGCTCTATAAATAGAGGGATCATTTAAGATTTGAGAGACGCCTAAAACACAAGAGAGCGTGAAAAAGAGCGAATTCCAAAGAACAAAGTCTTAGCAAGAACTTGAAGAACAATCTCCGGCAAAAGACTACATTCTAGCTCATAGGGAATCAAGCTATACCGACATATAAAGCCTCTAGTATCCAAATCGACGTTACATGAACTCAAAGCTTACCTTCAGCTGTTCGTCGATCTAGAAGCTACTCTCATATTCCCTATCCCTCTAACCCTAAGCTCAACCGTCCTTATCTATAGCTTAGACGAAGGAGTTCACATTTGAACCCAATCCTTATTGTATAAGGACTCCTTCACTGTTGGAGAAGTTTGTCAAACACTTTAAGTTTGATAGTGTTGTAACCGAGACTTGGATCGATATAAAAACCAAGACGCGGCTTTGCCCAGTGTGCAAGCTGACTGAGACTAACTCAGGATAATAAATAGCCTCCTGATCATTCGGGACAGTGGACGTAGGATTTGAGCGATATCCGAATCACTTTAAAAATCCTGTGTCTCTTCTCGCTTTCTTAAGCGTTGCATTGATTTTACTATTCATACCGAACATCATATTTAAAATCAATCAACCTGTCTCAAAGATATCTTGAACTTTTAATCTACTGAACTGAGACTTAAAACGTTTTCTCACAAACTGATTTGGGCCTACACTATTCCGCGCACTGAACTCTTACTGTAGATACTGAATTCTGACCTAGTCAGTTAGCAGATCTCAGCTGAGTCAGTACTCTTAGCCTCTAACTCGATTCAGAACAGTTGTCTGGTCTGCTGAACCGTTTCAGTCAGACACCATCCTGAATAGGACTCTTCGAGTTCGAAGTTGAGAAATCGAATCAGGTGTATTCACCCCCCCTCTACGCCTGACCGTACACTCGGGACCAACAATTGGTATCAGAGCAGGAGTTCTTTAAGACTCTTGTCACTTTGAGACTGGTCTATTCGAACGGATCCGGAGGAAAACGTTTTCACTGCATATCACTCTACATTCATATCTATATTCTTCATGGCTGATATGTCAGGTATAAGGATGGTACCCATGTTCTCGGTGGAGAATTATGGAGTATGGCGAGTCAAGAATGGAAGCACATCGGACATCCCTCCATGACAGTATGCCGAAGTACTTGAAGATGGACCTATCGTTCCCATGATCGATAGTGTCGTAACTCGGAGACCAAGCTCAAGGAGGAGGAATGGTGGCCAGGAAGAAGATTCCCAAAGACGAAGTCTCTTCACTCCCGAGGAGAAGAAGCTTCACAACTTAGACCGTGTTGCCGGTAAACGCTATACCGACCACCCTTAGTGATTCTTATCTTGGCGGGGTTCGGGGAATGCAAGACCGCAAAAGAACTGCGGGACGCTCTAGCGCTACTGAGTCGAGGGACTCAGAAGATTAAAGCGAATAAACTAGCGCTGGAACTCCAAAAGCTGGAAAGCTTGTCTCTCATGCCCTGTGACAAAATCGAAGATCTGAACGTCAGATTTACCAATCGATGAACTCTATCAATGGGCCGGGAAAGACATTCGAAGAATCGAGAAATGAATCGAAGATTCCGAGGCGCGCTGCGGACGGACACTTGGACACCTTTTGCCACTCTATTGCGACATTCGACTTAGATGCTTGTGTCTCCCGACCATATCTTTTCGTAATTACAGGGCGGAGGAGTTTGAGTTCGACAGACCTCAAAGAAAGCAGAGAGGCGAAGCCGACACAAAAATCGACCATGCTTTCAAAGCATCGGTCAAGCCAAAGCATCTCCAAAGCAACGAGCAAAACGACGAGTAAGGCGAACCTTCACTCAATGATCTACAAGAAGGAAGTCTCGCTCGGAAGTATGCTGTCGCTCGTAAAGTATCGGAAGGAGAAGGAGCGACGCGAGAAAAGTGACTAAAGCCTATCGGGAAACGAAAGGTAAGTCAAATTATATGTCGAAACACACTCCTGACTCACAATCTTCTGAATACAGAAAGAAGGATGACTCAGAACCATCAAAGAATAGCGAAAGCAAAGAAGAAAAAGTCATCACTTGCTATAATTTCAAAAAGCCGGGACATTATCAGTATGATTGTCCTGAGCTCGGTAGTGCTGAACGCGCAGCACGTAAGGCAAGGAGAGAGAAATTCGCCCAGAAAAGACAAGCTTATATTGCAGGCGAAATCTCAGACGACTCAGAAGTCGACTCCTTTATGGATTCATCTGACGATGAAGCAGCCTTCATGGTCTTAGAGCATGAAGCAGATGAATCAGCTGAAAAGTGCATGATGGCAGGCGAAGAGGATGAGGTAAATTCTCATGAACCACCTAACTCCTCTTCACACTGCACACACGACACTATTTTAGGTGCAGATGAGAATTTGGACGTCGCGACCGCATACGAAGAACTGCTCGACGAACAAATTCAAATGAGTCTGCAGCTCAGCAAGACTCTTCAGGAGTTGGATACCCTGAAAGTAGAGAATCAGAGACTTTCTCAGGAAAGTCAGGCTGCTACTGAGGCCGAAGGACTTGTGTTGAGACTCAGGGAGGAGATAAACTCTCTGATGGCCAAGTCTCAGCATCAAGAAGATCGGATTTCAATTTTGACCAATGACTTGACTTAGAAAGATACAGAACTGAGTCTACTGAAGCAAGAAATGTCAGGACTTCAGACCGAGCACGACACACTGAAGAAGAGTGATGATGTCTGGAGGAGCCTGATGACTGAGAGGTACATGGGTGCTGAGAAGAAATTAGAGGCTATGCTAGCAAGCAATAAGCCAAAGAACTGCAAGGAAGGACTTGGATTCAGCCAGGGAGCTTCCTCATCTGCCCCAGTACACTCAGAAGTACGGCTTGCTGATAGGTTTGTTCAAGGGGAGACTATAAACACAAATATACTGAACCCCCTAGCAAAGAACCAACAGAAGATGAAAGCACCTCATCCCACACATCAGCATTCTGACAAGAAGATCAGTGCCAAGAAACCCCAGTTCAGTTAAGGGGGAACTAGCAAATCAAAATTGGCAGATCAGTATGGACCTCCAAAGCTGACACATCCAGCTCAGTATGGGTCATATTATTATGAACCTATAGTCAGAACAGGCTCCAAAGGTCAGAAGAAAAAGAAAGCCACACAGAAGGCTAAGGTCGGCGATCCCCCGGCTCGGAAGATTAGGACTCCCGAACCTCGAAGCCTCGAAGTCACCTATGACCAGTCCAGTGGTCAGATATGTTGACTCTAGTGGAAAGAAGATGTCTGAAACCACCAGGGTTGTTAGACAGATTTGGGTTATGAAAACTAACATCTAAGGACCCAAAATCAAAAATAAAGGGCACCTGAATATAATTCTGTTTTGCAGGTGCGCAGAGACCCATGGTATGTGGACAGCGGATGCTCAAGACATATGACATATCAAAGGAGTCTACTGAAGAATTATGTTACTGAAAATGGACCCAGAATTGTAATATCCCGTATTTTCACATTTTGATCCTAGAACGATTTATTATTATTATATTTACGAAAACGAGTATTATTACCATAATGGTACGATAATCGCACGTAATATCCTAATAAAACTTATGTATCTCCCACGACACGTTAAAACCCGATCACAAACTTCGGATAGAAACCTCTTCGGATAGAGGCGAGATAAACAAATGGATGACATCTTCACTTCACCATCATACGAATCAAGACTCCATAATAGGTTATTACCACGTTAGAAATCATCTATGAGGCACGATCTACAACATCAAACAAAAATATGGTATCTATATAACCCACCCCATGTTTATTTTTTTTTAGCTTCTACCGCCACCTACCTCATGCCTTGGAAACCAACACCGAATATGGGTACTTGCATCTCATCATTTGCCATCAAAACTATCCTTTATTTAAGTCAACACCAAGAAGAATTAGGTGCCAAGCTTCCCACTTTCATCAACAAACCATACACTTGGAGGTGAGGATTCTCCACGTGCAGCAAGGGGAATGAGTTGATGTTCACGCCATGCAAGGCACCTAACCCTTTTAAGATGATACTCTCTCTCTCTCTTTGCATGTCGATATCGAGAATGGTAGTTAATAATCCATGGTTGCATGTTAGATCAGAGATTATTGCGAGAGGCATGATTTGGTTAAATACGCTTAGATGAAGTGGAGGAAAAACGGTAGATTAATATGCGCAGATTCGCGAGAGAAGATTTCATACGAACACCTTACCTCGTTATCTTCTACTTAGTATATTTTCGACCCGGATATGTCATTGCATGTAACATGCAAGGACCCAAAGCAACCTTATGCCACTCCCAGAACAATGATAAACAAGATTAGGAAGATCCTTGATAATCCGAAATTTTCGTATATTATATTAGTGACAAATTGGGTTAGGGTTGTAGCGATCCTAAATCCCGTGTTCGCCGTGTCTTTCGTGATAAGAACAGTAACTTTCCACCACTCGTTTAATTCTATAAAGATTATGGAGACGAACTTTAGGTGTCATTTAGGTCTCTGCAAAACTTGATGAGATTTGGAGATGTCCTCATATTTTAAATAAATTTCGGAATAATTACGGGTTAAAAATCGGACATGGCGAATGGTGTTTGATGTAACAATTTTAATTAATTCCAAGAAAATGTTTTTAACCCAATTCTTTTTATATGTATTCCTAGAGCATAAGGGTTTTTGAAAATAATTATTTTATATTTTTACCCCAAGCTTGTAATGCAGCAAAATTATGAACATATGTGTGTCGACCGGAACCGAAGTTTTCGATACGCAGAAACTGTAGAAATCTCTCGAGCCCTTGCGGATTCACCACTTATCGGAATTTAGTGAAATTTTGATAGAATATTGGCATACATGTTCCCTAAGTTCTGGTTTACTTTCATAATTTTTAGAGCACGGCTGACCTCACTTTCGTTACCTAGACCATCTTAAGGCAGAAACTGCCCCTAACTGAGCAGTGTGTACTGCTTCGTTCATAACTCGTAGATGGCCGGGTATCTTGTCACGAAACCAATTTCTATAATAATTAGACTCACTAAGGATGGCTCGTATTAAATATGGGAAATTATAGTACGAGAACGTGTTCGGAAGAATTCTTGCAAACTGAACCTCCTGCGCGAGCTTATAGTATGAAATTACAACCTTGAATAACCTAGTAACGACTAGGTATCGGTTATGGATCATTTATTGTATACTTCCTTTTAGAACCAACATTTAAAATAGGATAATCTTGTAGGACCCCGCGTGGAAGAGCCGTAACCTCGGAGACCAAAACACACATCACTCAAAGTGATAAAACTCGAGGTGGGTAATATTTTCCTAAAATTATCTTTGAGTTATTGAGCTCTATAAACTATGTTTATCCATGAAAGTTTTTGTGCATTTATCTGTTTAATGCTTCTACGTGATAGATCGATCGAGGCTCTCGTCTGGCCTAACACGCCAGATGAGGGTTATCAAGAAAGTACGTACATGTATGATGTTAGTAGCACAATGACTGATCCCCTTGTGTACCGGATGCTAACATGTTACGGGACCCCTCGAGTTTCGAACTCGGGGGCCAAGGCCCAAGTTATGAGGGACCCCTCGGGTTTCGACTCGGGGGCCAAGGCCCAAATTATGAAAACGAAATGGTAGAAGTAACGGATATATGTGACACGAATGTGCGCACCTTATGATTAATGTTTTGTATACTTGGGGTAGTTTCCTTTTTAAAACCCTCCAAGTTATACCTCATGCATGGATGAACTGCTTTTTATGTTTTCCAATTGGCATTTACCCACGGAGTACACTAGTACTCAGCCCCACTTGTTTTATAAAATTTTTCAGGCTAAGTGGCAGGCGCGACGGAGACGGGTTGAGGAGGAGTTGTGGTTAAACTTGGAATTCCGTTTTAATACTTTTGTTTATGAAGCTTTTGCCACCTTTCAAACTCATTACGCTTCCAACTTATCTGGTCGATGAATTAGTTGTTTTCTCCATGAATATTGCATGATATTTTTCAAGACATCAAATCATTATTACGCCCATCGAGAATTAAAAAAATTGAATTGTCCTTTAATCATGTCATGAGTTGTAAAATATTTCCACCGTGACGACTCGACCCCTGCGACCGCCACGCAGAGGTCGGGGCGTTACATAATGGTATCAGAGCATGGTTCTTGACTGTGGTTTTTGAAAATAAAATTTTTATAGAATTTATTCCGGTACCAAAACCCTCAGCTCGTCGTCGCCCTGTCCTGGCCCAAGGTATGATTTAAGAATTTTATTGTGCGCACAAAACTATGAGAAGACTTTTATGAATGAGATACTTTATGATGAAGGGACAATTGTTTAATGAAGTTATTCATGGATGAATTGTATGTTTATGTGTTCCTATTCAAGAAGAATACTTCATGATATGTACGAACTTTACGAAATTGTATGGGTTTGATAAAAACTTTGTATAGTTGAGATTTTAAGCGAAACGTAATCTTGAACAAACGACTGTGTACATTAGATAGATGGCGCCACCCAAGACCCACTGGATCATCGTTAGTTCAGACGAAGAGGAAGACCCGAACATACCGAGGTACCCCCGTAGAACCGGAACCTATGACCAGTGAGGCCGGCCCGTCGCGCCCCTAAGCCCGAGCAGACCACCACTAAAGCTACGTTTCCGGGAGAGCGATAATGGATGAGGAAGAGGATCCCGAGGGAGATCCGAGAGGAAGAAGATCCGGAAGAGGATCCCGAGGAAGATCCAGAGGAAGAAGATCCAGAAGAGGATCCAGAGGAGGAGGACCCGGAGGAAGATCCCGAGGAGGATCCGGAGGAGGAAGAAGAGGAAGAAATGCCGGAGGCGGAGCTCGAGTTGCCACATGCAGCCATACCCCACGAGGGCATGATGATGGAGGGGGAAGAGGCAAATCCCAACGCTGGAGGCGCCGACTGGGCCTTCATGGACGGCGCTATTTTCAGCTCGGACGAGGAGATAGACTGGGACGCCGACCCCGAAGAAGGGATCATGATCAATCCGGGGCATGAAGAAGAAGAGCCGCTGGATTTTGATTAGAGCCCTGAGCCGGAGACAGGCACTGTCATCAACCCGGATAGTCCCGAACCCTAGGACAACAAACTTCTTAATTAAGGTGTAATTATGGTTGTGACCTAAAGTAGCCCTAGTTTGGGTAGATTTTTCCAAAGACTACCAAACGCTTTTGAGCTAAGATAGGGACTTGTCACATGGTTAGATGTATTGTAAATTATCGATAGCATCTATGCAATTGTCACTATTTTATCTCTCCCATGATTTCATGACTACTTATATATATATATTAATAAACTCACCTCTCCGATCGGCGATAACACAGAATGGCTGACGCACCAGCACTAGCAAGGCAACAAGCACCAGAAAACAGAGGAAGGACTGCCGAGGAAAAATTTCGTAAGGAGAGGCCACCCACCTACAGCGGTTTGGGAGACCCTACTGAGGCCGAGAGATGGGTGCGAACATTAGAAAGGATATTCGAATACATTGGATGCAACGACAAAGAGAAAATTTCATGTGCCACCTATCAATTGACAGATGATGCGGACTTTTGGTGGGAGTCGACGAGAAGGACACTGACCCCCAATCAGTGGAGAGATTATACGTGGGATAATTTCAAGAGGGCACTATATGAAAAATATATACCGACTTGTTACAGAGAAGAAAAGAGGAACGAATTTTGGAACCTCAAGCAAGGAGAGAGATCAGTCATTAATTATGACAGAGAGTTCAGCCGGTTGTCGCAATACGCTCCAGATTTGGTAGACACCGAGGAGAAGAGAACGGATAAGTTTCGGAGGGGACTGAGGTATGAGATCGGGATGTCCTTGGTTGGACAAAACACCATATCATACGCGGAGTCGCTAAGCCGAGCCCTCACATTGGAGTCTATGATGCCAAAAGGGGGAGGGGGAGAATCGGCATCCGTACAGCAATCCGAGGGGAACCAAGGAAAGCGTAAGTGGGAAGAGAGGAGGGGTGACAATTCCAACCGAGATAGGAGATTCTGGAAAGGGGATCAAACCCAACAACAACAACAACAGCAACGTCAACAACCACAACCACAACAACAACAGCAACGACAGCCTCAACAACAATATCGAGCCAGAGATTTTCCCGTGTGCACACGATGTCAAAGGCGGCACCCGGGCGAGTGTAGATTGGGAACCAACAGGTGATTCAGGTGCGGACGTGCCGGGCACATCGCCAAAAACTGTCGCACTCCAGAAAGGACAGGAGGGCCACCCGGAGGAGGAAGGCCGCAAAATCAAGAGGCACAGAGGGGAGGAAGACAACCTGCCCCTCATAATCAAAATCAAAGACAACCCCAACAGGCAAGGGCATATGCCCTGAATCAGGAGCAAGCGGCGCAAAGGCCAGGGAACCTAGCAGGTATGATTCACCTGAATGATCTACCTGTCTTAGCTTTATTTGACACGGGAGCATCTCACACATTTATCTCAAGATTAGTATGTAGCAAATTAAGACTAAGGACCGAACTCCCAGAACATGCCCTTAGTATTAAAGTTGCATCAGGAGAAATAATCATAGCTGATAAAATCTGCTTGAACCAGAATATCCAAATAAATGATACAAACTTTAGGGCCGATTTCTATGTTCTACCAGCACTAGGATTCGACATGATCTTAGGGATGGATTGGCTCGGAAAGAATGGAGCGATTATATGCTGTAAGGAAAGGGAAATCATCTTCCAGAGCCCTGAGGGAGAGAAGATGGTATTCCATGGGAAGAAATTGGGCACCGTAGTACCAATCATCTCCGCTATAAAGGCCAGCAAGATGTTAAAGAAAGGAAAATGCGAAATTTATTTAGCAAGCATCACCAAAGCAACAGAGGAAGAAGTCCACACAAGTGATGTGCCCATAGTGTGTGAATACCCGGATGTATTCCCAGCCGATCTGCCTGGACTACCACCGGATCGCCAAGTAGAATTCACCATTGACTTGGAACCGGGAGCGGCGCCAATCTCTAAAGCACCATACAGGATGGCTCCAAAGGAATTGCAAGAACTAAAGATGCAATTACAAGAACTATTGGACTTGGGCTTCATACAGCCCAGTGTGTCCCCATGGGGAGCACCTGTCCTGTTTGTTAAAAAGAAGGATGGCTCATTGAGGATGTGTATCGACTACCAGGAACTGAACAAGCTCACAATCAAGAACCGATATCCCCTCCCAAGGATAGATGACTGTTTGACCGGTTGAAGGGAGCTTGTGTCTTTTCCAAGATGGACTTAAGGTCGGGATACCATCAACTTAAAATCGAAAAGAAGATATCCCCAAGACGGCCTTTCGAACTCGTTACGGGCATTACGAGTTCACGGTTATGCCTTTTGGGCTAACAAATGCTCAATGTCTTTAGGACTTGATGAACCGAGTTTTTCATCGGCACTGGACCATTTTGTGCTAGTGTTCATTGACGACATACTAGTGTATTCGAGGGATGAAAAGCAACATGAAGAACACTTACGATTAGTCCTGGATACGCTACGAAAGGAGAAACTGTACGCCAAATTTAATAAGTGTGAATTTTGGCTAAAGGAAGTAAAATTCCTAGGACACGTAGTATCCGCGGAAGGACTCAAAGTAGATCCTGCTAAAGTGGAGGCGGTAAGAGAATGGAAAGCCCCAACCAATGCAAATGAGATTAGGAGTTTCTTGGGACTGGCAAGTTATTACCGACGATTCATCGAGGGATTCTCTAAATTAGCCAAACCCATGACCCAGTTGTTGAAAAAGGGGAGTAAGTTTGAATGGTCAAAAGGGTGTGAAAACAGTTTTCAAGAACTGAAAGTGAGATTAACCACTGCACCAGTCCTAGCAGTTCCGGAAACTAATGAGGGATTCGTAGTTTATACAGATGCATCCAAACAAGGTTTGGGGTGTGTGTTAATGCAGAAGCAGAAAGTAATAGCGTATGCATCCCGTCAGCTAAAGCCTCACGAGCTGAACTACCCGACCCACGACTTGGAGCTCGCGGCCGTTGTACACGCACTGAAAATATGGAGACACTACCTCTATGGCGCAAGAAGCGAGATTTACACGGATCACAAAAGCCTGAAGTACTTTTTCGAGCAAAAGGATTTGAATATGAGGCAGAGGAGATGGCTCGAATTGGTAAAAGACTACGACCGTATTATCAACTACCATCCAGGTAAGGCCAATGTAGTGGCTGACGCCTTTAGCCGGAAAGGTAAGGCAAATCTGGATGGCATGACCAGTTTACCAGAGGAATTGATTCATGATTTCGCCGCACTCAGACTCGAAGTAATTCAACCACCGGCGACAATATCCTCTAGTATTGCCGCTCTTATTGTTGAACTTGAATTGAGAGGGAGAATCATAAGTGCTCAAAAGGAAGATAAATTTTTGGAGGAAATGCGGGAAAAAGCCAGAACTGCAGAACCCTCAGAATACAAGGAAGCAAAGGATGGCGCTCTTACCTTTAAGGACAGACTGTGTGTCCCCCAGAATGAGGAATTAAAGGAAGAAATCATGCGAGAAGCTCATGATACGCCCTATACCGCCCATCCAGGAAGCACGAAAATGTATCGGGACTTGAAGAAGAACTTTTGGTGGAATGGGATGAAGAAGGACATAGCGTCTTATGTGGAACGCTGTCTTACCTGTCAACAAGTGAAAGCCTTACACCAGAGACCGTACGGCACGTTCCAACCCCTGCCGATTCCAGAATGGAAGTGGGATCACATTAATATGGACTTTGTGGTCGGTTTGCCAAAGTCAACTCGTAGGAACACAGCCATATGGGTGATAGTGGACCGTCTAACCAAATCGTCACATTTCCTACCAATCCAAATGACCTTCGGATTGGAAAAGCTTATGAGGATCTATATCAAGGAAATAGTACGATTGCATGGTGTGCCAGTGACGATCACTTCTGATAGAGATCCAAGATTCACCTCAAAATTTTGGGTTAGCTTGCAGAAAGCTATGGGTACAGAACTGAGATTCAGCACCGCCTATCACCCACAGACGGACGGACAATCGGAGAGGACAATACAAGTATTGGAAGACATGTTGCGAGCAGTAATCCTAGACAAAGGAGGAAACTGGGAGGATATACTACCACTAGTAGAATTTGCCTACAATAACAGCTATCAAGCAACTATTGGGATGGCACCATATGAGGCACTGTATGGAAAGAAATGTCGATCACCCTTATACTGGGACGAAGTTGGAGAAAGGAAGCTGTTGGGACCGGAACTAGTGCAGCAGATGGTTGAAAAGGTCAGGGAAATTAAGGAAAGGATTAAGGAAGCTCAAGACAGACAGAAATCCTACGCGAGACAAACGCCGCATTTAACCGGAATTCAATATTGGAGATCATGTCTTTCTTAAGGTTTCACCGAAGAAAGGGATTGTGCGTTTTGGGAACAAGGGGAAGCTACGCCCGAGATACATAGGTCCTTTTGAGATACTAGGGAAAATCAGTTCTGTGGCTTACAGATTGGCCTTGCCACCTAGTGTCGGAGATGCGCACAACACTTTTCACATCTCTCAACTCAGGAAGTATGTGTATGACCCTAAGCACGTGATCAAGCACGAGGATGTACAACTAAACCCAGATCTGAGCTATGAGGAAAGACCAATTCGAATCCTAGACCGCAAAGTTCAAGTACTGAGAAATAAGCAAATACCCTTGGTCAAGGTATTGTGGAATCATCACGATCAGGAGGAGGCTACGTGGGAGCTAGAACAGAGAGTCAATTCTTTATATCCCGATCTACCCTTGTAGGTGTACGCAAATTTCGAGGACGAAATTTAAATTAAGGGAGAGGGGGTGTAATATCCCGTATTTTCACATTTTGATCCTAGAACGATTTATTATTATTATAATATTTATGAAAATGAGTATTACTACCATATTAGTACGATAATCGCACGTAATATCCTAATAAAACTTATGTATCTCCCACGACACGTTAAAACCCGATCACAAACTTCGGATAGAAACCTCTTCGGCTAGAGGCGAGATAAACAAATGGATGACATCTTCACTTCACCATCATACGAATCAAGACTCCATAATAGGTTATTACCACGTTAGAAATCATCTATGAGGCACGATCTACAACATCAAACAAAAATATGGTATCTATATAACCCACCCCATGTTTATTTTTTTTTAGCTTCTACCGCCACCTACCTCATGCCTTGGAAACCAACACCGAATATGGGTACTTGCATCTCATCATTTGCCATCAAAACTATCCTTTATTTAAGTCAACACCTAGAAGAATTAGGTGCCAAGCTTCCCACTTTCATCAACAAACCATACACTTGGAGGTGAGGATTCTCCACGTGCAGCAAGGGGAATGAGTTGATGTTCACGCCATGCAAGGCACCTAACCCTTTTAAGATGATACACTCCGCTGCTCTCTCTCTAAACCCAAGTCTTGAACCTCCAACCATAAAACCCTCACATTACTCAAAAACTCAAAACCCGCTAACTGCAATACTTTCGATCAAAGAACGAAGAGGATAGAGAGTCGTCGGCCCTCTCGGAGTTAAGCATAGATCGGTGGGAAAGCCAGTACTCTCGTCGCTCCTCTCGTGAACAATCGGTACGAAACCTCGTGTCTTTAAGAGCCTCTATTCGCCCATGCTCATGTACGACCGCTGGCAAAGTCTACTACCATGTATTATGTTCATTGCATGTATCGGAAGAGGAGGATGAATAATTTCTTTTATTGTCGGTTTAGCCTTTGCATGTCGATATCGAGAATGGTAGTTAATAATCCATGGTTGCATGTTAGATCAGAGATTATTGCGAGAGGCATGATTTGGTTAAATACGCTTAGATGAAGTGGAGGAAAAACGGTAGATTAATATGCGCAGATTCGCGAGAGAAGATTTCATACGAACACCTTACCTCGTTATCTTCTACTTAGTATATTTTCGACCCGGATATGTCATTGCATGTAACATGCAAGGACCCAAAGCAACCTTATGCCACTCCCAGAACAATGATAAACAAGATTAGGAAGATCCTTGATAATCCGAAATTTTCGTATATTATATTAGTGATAAATTGGGTTAGGGTTGTAGCGATCCTAAATCCCGTGTTCTGCCGTGTCTTTCGTGATAAGAACAGTAACTTTCCACCACTCGTTTAATTCTATAAAGATTATGGAGACGAACTTTAGGTGTCATTTAGGTCTCTGCAAAACTTGATGAGATTTGGAGATGTCCTCATATTTTAAATAAATTTCGGAATAATTACGGGTTAAAAATCGGACATGGCGAATGGTGTTTGATGTAACAATTTTAATTAATTCCAAGAAAATGTTTTTAACCCAATTCTTTTTATATGTATTCCTAGAGCATAAGGGTTTTTGAAAATAATTATTTTATATTTTTACCCCAAGCTTGTAATGCAGCAAAATTATGAACATATGTGTGTCGACCGGAACCGAAGTTTTCGATACGCAGAAACTGTAGAAATCTCTCGAGCCCTTGCGGATTCACCACTTATCGGAATTTAGTGAAATTTTGATAGAATATTGGCATACATGTTCCCTAAGTTCTGGTTTACTTTCATAATTTTTAGAGCACGGCTGACCTCACTTTCGTTACCTAGACCATCTTAAGGCAGAAACTGCCCCTAACTGAGCAGTGTGTACTGCTTCGTTCATAACTCGTAGATGGCCGGGTATCTTGTCACGAAACCAATTTCTATAATAATTAGACTCACTAAGGATGGCTCGTATTAAATATGGGAAATTATAGTACGAGAACGTGTTCGGAAGAATTCTTGCAAACTGAACCTCCTGCGCGAGCTTATAGTATGAAATTACAACCTTGAATAACCTAGTAACGACTAGGTATCGGTTATGGATCATTTATTGTATACTTCCTTTTAGAACCAACATTTAAAATAGGATAATCTTGTAGGACCCCGCGTGGAAGAGCCGTAACCTCGGAGACCAAAACACACATCACTCAAAGTGATAAAACTCGAGGTGGGTAATATTTTCCTAAAATTATCTTTGAGTTATTGAGCTCTATAAACTATGTTTATCCATGAAAGTTTTTGTGCATTTATCTGTTTAATGCTTCTACGTGATAGATCGATCGAGGCTCTCGTCTGGCCTAACACGCCAGATGAGGGTTATCAAGAAAGTACGTACATGTATGATGTTAGTAGCACAATGACTGATCCCCTTGTGTACCGGATGCTAACATGTTACGGGACCCCTCGAGTTTCGAACTCGGGGGCCAAGGCCCAAGTTATGAGGGACCCCTCGGGTTTCGACTCGGGGGCCAAGGCCCAAATTATGAAAACGAAATGGTAGAAGTAACGGATATATGTGACACGAATGTGCGCACCTTATGATTAATGTTTTGTATACTTGGGGTAGTTTCCTTTTTAAAACCCTCCAAGTTATACCTCATGCATGGATGAACTGCTTTTTATGTTTTCCAATTGGCATTTACCCACGGAGTACACTAGTACTCAGCCCCACTTGTTTTATAAAATTTTTCAGGCTAAGTGGGAGGCGCGACGGAGACGGGTTGAGAAGGAGTTGTGGTTAAACTTGGAATTCCGTTTTTAATACTTTTGTTTATGAAGCTTTTGCCACCTTTCAAACTCATTACGCTTCCAACTTATCTAGTCGATGAATTAGTTGTTTTCTCCATGAATATTGCATGATATTTTTCAAGACATCAAATCATTATTACGCCCATCGAGAATTAAAAAAATTGAATTGTCCTTTAATCATGTAATGAGTTGTAAAATATTTCCACCGTGGCGACTCGACCCCTGCGACCGCCACGCAGAGGTCGGGGCGTTACAAGAATTGAGTTTGGAGATAATGCCAAAGGCTACACGAGAGGATACGGCACACTCAGCATAGGAACTGCCAAAGTTCCAAGAGTATCCTATGTTGAAGGACTTCATCATAATCTTCTCTCTGTTAGTCAATTTTGTGATAACTCGAATAGAGTGATTTTTGACGCTGGTTTCTGTGATGTTATTGATAAATCTACAGGGAAAACAGTATTATCAGGTTCGCGCAAAAAGAACATATACGTGGTGGGACCGGAACTCAGTTGAACACGAAGCTTGTTTTTGGCGAAGAATGAAAACGAACGGGGTGGCTATGGCATAGAAGGCTCAGTCATCTCAACTTTAAGACGCTCAACAAGCTAGCAAGAAACACTCTAGCAAGGGGACTGCCGAATGAAGTATTCAGCAAAGACACTCAGTGTGAAGCATGTCTGAAGGGAAAGCAAACAAGGAATCAAAATCCTCCAGTTCCATCGCCTTCCACAGATGGAATCCTTCACCTGCTACATATGGATTTGTTCGGTCCAGTCTCCCCAGTGACGATCAGAGGCAGAAAATATGCATTAGTGGTCATAGATGACTACTCGCGCTACACATGGGTCATATTCATTGCCAACAAGTCTGACGTCAAAACAGAGTTACCAAAGCTTCTGAAAAGGCTCAGTGTCGAAAAGAACACCAAGATTGTTAAAATCCGTTCTGACAGAGGAACTGAGTTCCTGAATAGTATGGTGGAGGAGTTCTGCCAAGCAGAAGGAATAGAGCATGAGACTTCAGCTGCACGCACACCTCAGGAGAATGGAGTTGCTGAACGAAAGAATAGAACTCTAAAAGAGGCAGCTAGGACTCTACTCGCAGACTCAGGACTCCCAACCAAATTCTGGGCAGAAGCTACTAATACTGCATGTTACACTCAGAACCGATCTTTACTGACAAAGCAACATAAGAGAACACCATATGAACTATGGAACGGCAGGAAGCCTTCTCTATCTTATTTCCATATCTTTGGTTGTTCATGCTTTATCCACAATAATGGGAAAGATCAGCTGAAGACTTTTGATAGCAAGTCAGATCAGGGAGTGTTCTTAGGATACTCTCGGGTCAGCAAAGCTTTCAGAGTATTCAACTATCGGACCCTTTGCGTGGAGGAAAGCCCTCATGTTGTGTTTAACGAGTTTGCTACGAAGACCGGAGCAATAACTCAAATTCCGAATCCGAGGGACATCAGTAGACAGCTACAGGATCTAAACCTAAAGGACAAATCTGAAAAGATCCAGCTATGTTGGGATGATGATTCAGACGAAGAAACTGAAGACAAATCTACTGAATCTCAACCAGCAGAGCAAGTAGCTGAGCAGATTGATTCTCCCGAACAGAATCAATCCCAGGTAACTCAGGTCGATGAGGAAACCGTAGAGGTAACTGAGACCACTACTGAAAATAACAACTCAGGGGGAACATCTAGTAATGTTCCTAAGCTGAATGCCCCTGAACCTAGTGACTCAATAGATCATACTCTTATCACTGAAATTCTTCAATCTCAGAATAGTACAACTGAAATGCCTAACTCACCTACTATCTGTGTTGAACAAATTTCAGATGAAGAGTTAAAACATCGTAGATCGTGGCTAGATGCTCACACCTGCCGATCTTATAATTGGAGATCCTTCGGCACATGTCAAGACAAGATCCAGTTCTCGTCAAGGAGAAAGCGCATTATTTTCCCCGCTTCTTGTCTACCGAAGAGCCTCGAGAATATTGAGGATGCACTTAAAGATCTTGGCCCGGATTATTGCTATGCGAGAAGAGCTGAATCAGTTCACGAGAAACGAAGTATGGGAGCTTGTAGACAGACCCCGGCGTCAACATGTTATTGGAACCAAATGGGTCTTCAAAAACAAGCGAGATGAAAACAACGTTATAGTAAGGAACAAAGTAAGGCTCGTGGCTAAAGGCTACTGTCAAGCTGAAGGAATAGATTTCGATGAAACTTTCGCTCCAGTTGCAAGATTGGAGGCAATTAGACTATTCCTAGCCTACGCAACACATCAAAGATTCAGAGTTTATCAAATGGATGTGAAGTCTGCGTTCCTGAACGGCGTGCTGAAAGAAGAAGTCTATGTGGAACAACCGCCCGGCTTTCAGCAGGGACATCAAGTATATAGACTCAGAAATGCTCTGTACGGGTTAAAACAAGCACCCAGGGCTTGGTACGATACCCTGTCTGAGTTTCTTCTTCATAAAGGTTTTCAGAAGGGCACAGTAGATAGCACGTTGTTCAGCATTCGACTGGAAGACGACCTATTACTCGTGCAGATCTATGTGGATGACATTATCTTCGGTTCGAAGAATGTCATTATGTGTCAGCAGTTTGAAAGAATGATGAAGGACAAGTTCGAGATGTCGATGATGGGAGAAATGAACTACTTCCTTGGTTTTCAAGTCAAGCAATCTGACAAAGGAACGTTCATCAATCAAAGCAAATACACTCGAGACCTCATCAAAAGATTCGGCGGCACATCCGGCAAACCTATCAAGATCCCGATGAACACGAATATGAAGATAGATCTTGATAAGGAGGGAGTATCAGTAGATCAAACTGAATACCGTGCTATAATTGGTTCATTATTATATCTAACAGCTACTCGTCCTGACATAACTTATGCTGTAGGTGTATGCGCTCGATTTCAGGCGAATCCGAAGCAGAGCCATCTGGACTCAGCAAAGAAGATTCTTCGCTACCTCAGAAGCACACCCAACATAGGTTTATAGTATCCAGCTGATGATAATTTTGAACTAACAGGTTATTCTGATGCTGACTATGCAGGATGTAGAATCGACCGAAAATCAACTTCAGGAACGTGTCAGTTCCTAGGCAGTAAGTGTTGGGATTTTGTATACTGGAAGCACTTTTTATGCTTGTATACAATGTGTTTTTGTCCTTACCACTGTTTTATTCTCCTATCTGATAAATATGTATATTTGCACATGTTATCCTTCATCTTGTATAAAAGTTAGATTTGTGTGGTGTGTCGGGTATCACAGAAGACAACACAAATTGGTTGAACTGACAAGATATAAACAGTTAACACAGCTGAGACAACTTAAGGATGAAGTTGTCGGTTTAAGCTGCAGTTTAGATAAGAAGTGGCTTGTCTTAGTTTGCTTGTCTTTACCGGTACACTTAAGGTGGTGTATTGAAGGATCACAGTGAGATGTGTTCTCCTAACTGACCTTAGTGGAGAACCAAGATCTCGGTGACTTAGCTGATCTTAAGCTTGGTAAGACTTCAGCTGAGTGCATTTGGCTATCTATCACTTTGACCTACTATGGTGAACGTCAAATGAGCGGCGGGATCTACGTATCTTGGGTGTTAGTAGTTATTTGTGGCTAAAGGTTCGGTTGTCCGTATCTTGCATCCGTATCCTAGTAAAATGGGTTGATAATATCCCCCGAGGAACTCGAAAGGATTAGCACACTAAACCCGGCCGGTTGATTAAGTTCGGGTGTGTTAATAAGGTCGAGTGGTACTACTCGGGGAATATGAGATGTTAATTAATTTAAGGCGTCGGTGAGCTTAATTAATTAACGGATATTTCTATCTTAAATACGGAGATCGATTAAGTCTAAAATACAAGCCCTTGCTCAAATTGGGATAAAGGGGTAAGTCAAGCACGGATTCTCTAGTGGAATGAATGCGTGTTAATTAATTAATTTTGCTCGGGGTGAGCATGGATAATTAATTAATTGGAGGCCCAGCTTTATTTCTTTTATTGGATCCCTGGTCTGGCCCAATTAGTTGTCTAGTAATTTATTGTCTCTCAGAATTCATTATTAATGGATTAATGTATTTTTACATTATTTAATAATGTCATTTATCTGGAATTAATTGGCTGGGCCAATTAATTGATAAATATTAGTAGCCCAATAAATTAATTAATTATATTATGGGTTGGTTATGTGGAAGCCCATTGGAATATAATTAAATTAATGGGCTACAAATATATTAATATTATATAGGTTTTTGAAGCCTATATATTAGTATTCTGTTCAGAAACTAATACAATTGATTCATAAAAATCGAGAGTGGCGTGAGTTACAGAGAGAAATAAATTTATTTTCTTCAGATCTCTGACCACCCAGAGGGAGAAAAAGGCCGGGACACAGATCAGAAGGTCTAACACAGGAGCAACAATCGGAGCCGCGACAACACACCGGGAGGAAGGTATCGGTTTTCCAACCCTATTATTCCTACAATTGGTATCAGAGCCAGGTTTAGGCTCTGATTGTTGCATAATTAGTTTTTATTCCGTCGTTATCGGGCTTATTTCGTGTTTGGGGCGGCCTGCGAACCACTGTTTTGACCCCGTTGTAACATTTTTCTCGTTAGAAAATCCACGAGTAGTTGATAGGATCAATGTGCTATGTGATTGTATTTTAATTGTACCCCGAAGGCACGAAAATCGAGACGACGAAAAATCAGATTTTCGCAGGAAAACCCTAGTTTTCTAGGGTTCCGCCGCATCTTGCGGCAGAGATTCCTGGCGCGTCCGACGTCGGATCGACGATCGGCTTGTACCGTTGGAATCCTCGTCTTACGAGCTTCGCGTCAATAGGTCGCAAGCGATCATCCGATCCCGGATGCGATCGGAATCGATGTCTGAAGTTCGCTGCTCACCATGAATTCGTTCCGGTGAATCGTTTGAAATTCGGGAAATTGAGGAACTAATCTCGACCGGAATCCGTTACCCGGTGGTCGTGAGTGTTCCAATTATGTTTACCCTCTTTCAATTGATCGAATCGCGGCTCGGAAAAGTCGAATTTGGGCGGCGAACGCGCGGCGGCGGAGGCGCGATTTATCGCGGCCGCACGCGCCGCGGCGGCGGCTCCGAGCGGACCGTTCTTCACAGATCCGACGTCCCGGGGACGTCGGTCGGGCTGGAGACGGTGTAGGAGGGGCGGAGACGCTCGGCAGCGGCGGCGCGCGCGCTGCGCTGCGGCGCGAGCGTGCTGCGCGCAGCGCCCATTCACGCCGTTTCCGGGGCGTCTCGGCATGGGGAGGCCGGTTCCGGCCTCTCCGTGGTCCGGCGACCCTCCCGGTGTAGACGGCCGACCGGAAACCGGCACGGAAGAAGACGGTGGCGGCGGCGGTTTCGTGAGGAAGATGATGACGTGGCGCGCCACGTCGCCCCTAGCCGAGTTGGCGTCCATGCATGTGCCACGTGGGCGCCACGTGGCGGCACCCCGATGATGTGGCGACGAGCCGGTTCGGTGCAGTTTTCGACGCAGTTTCCAGATTCGATGATTTTTGAAGATTTCGAAGATCTGTATTTTGATCGGGCAATGTAATAGTTAGGGATTACGTGTTTTAAAGCCCGATAACGATTTTAAATTTCCTATTTGCGCGTTTATTTATTATTATGCTTTAGCATGCAATTATGTGATTAATTGTGCTTAGAAAAGCATGTAAATAAGATTTATGTCATTGTTAAAGCATGTTTTATTTTTTGCGAGCACGTTTTATTATATGCGCTTAGAAATTGCATGCTTTCGGAATTATGTGATATGCATGATTCGTTACAAACCTTTTGAATAAAAAGACTAAGCAATTTTTAAAATTAAATGTTTAATTAGATTCCATTAATTTGGATATTAAACAATTAATCGGACCTCCATTAATTGGACTCTACACGAAAGTAGTAAGATTGTGTGAGTAAACGTCCACCTGCGTGGCTTGCTTGCATTTTTGAGCTACCAGTTTTGTGAGATGAGTTTTCCAAAATAATATTTAATTATTATTGAGTAGTGGGAGCGAAGCCGTAAACGTCCACCTGCGTGGCTTGCGTGCCTAGTAAACACGAGTACTCTAGAAGATAATAATTAAATAGGATGGCCAATTAGATCAAATTGAATGCGGCATGGTTCGAGTAAGTATGTCAATTTCGAGAATTTGATTCTATTTTGGTCAAATTAATGGTCAATGCTTAGATGTCACCGCATGTACAATTCACTTCCCTCGAAGTCCCTTCCCGCGTTTTAATAGTGACATGGTCCAGAATATCGAACTATTAATTCCATTCGTCTTAAGAACCTTGACGTGGATTGGAATTAAAGAGCTAGGTAAATAGCTTGGTTTAGGGTTACGCTAGTAAACGTCCACCTGCGTGGCTTGCTAGTGGAATTCCTAGAGCGGTTCGAGGTTTTTAACATCATTGGTTTTTCAAAAGGTTACAATGATTGTTAATTACGAATTATGTGCAAATATTAATTTTATACATGCTTTTAATTTATATTTTTTCAGATATGTCCGTTCGAAAAACTTTAATTTCGAGTTCCTAAACAAGTCTCACCAACCAAACCCTAACGGGTTTACAATTTTAAATAATTTTACAAAGTGGAAGAGATATCTTACCTTCCCAATAAATGCTCGCAAAGGTTCTATAAGAACTTCTTTTTTAGGACCGCTATGTCTAAGAACGAGTTTACTTTGAGTATATTACTCAAATCTTTGGTAGCGGTCAAAGAGGTTATAGAAAAGGGCAAGAGTGCTCAAGTCTTGAATATCCCTAGTAGTTCAAGGAATCCTCTGAAATGCGGAAACCAGAAAAAGAACAGAAAGGGTGGACATTTCAAGAAGAGCAGTGGGAGTAAGAAGACGGTCCTTACCGGCGACATGCAAATGTCAAAGGAGAAAGGAAGGTTCTTCAAGAATGGTAAGAAAGGACACTGGAAGAATTATAATCCAGATGTCAAGGCAAAACAGAAAGAGACGCGAGTCGCTCTTGTAACTGAAACTGTTCTGGTTTCCTCTTCTACCCATGAATGGGTAGTGGATTCGGGGGCAACTGTTCATGTTTGTTACACCTTGCAAGGTTTCTTGCAGAAAAGGTAATTGAGCAATGGCGAGGTGGTAGTCTCAATGGGCAATGGATTGAAAGTTCCTGCAATTGCCATTGGAGATTTAAATCTATCTTTTGATAGTTCTATTTTAGTACTTAAAGATGTTTAGTATGTGCCTGAGTTTAGGCGAAACATTATTTCTGTTTCAAAACTCTGCACCATGGATGGTTATAAATCAAGTTTTGATAGTGAAGTTTCTATCATGAAAGACGATGAATTTATCTGTGGTGGACCATTAAACGGATCTTTATATACTATTACTTGTAAACCGCGTAGTTCTGTTAATATTGCTTCCTCATCATCAAATCCTAAGAAGAGGAAAGAGTCTTCTAAGGTAAACCAAACTTATCTATGGCACTTAAGACTAGGTCACATCAATCTTAACAGGACTCAGAGGTTGGTGGAATATGGATCATTGGAGTCTCTCCAAGATTGAACCGTTTCCAACTTGTGAAACCTGTTTGGAAGGAAAGATGATGACTAGGCCTTTGAAGGCAAAGGGTTATAGAGCCACAGAAGCATTAAGTTTGATACATTCTGACTTGTGTGGGTCTATGTCTACACAAGCTCGTGGAGGGTATGAGTACTTCGTCAAATTTACTGACAATTACTCGAGGTATGGATATGTTTACCTTCTTTGCCACAAGTTGGATTGCTTTGAAACCTTTAAGGAATTCAAGGCAGAAGTGGAGAAGAAGCTAGGTAAAGAAATCAAAACACTACGATCTAATTGTGGTGGGGAATATCTGTCCAACGAGTTCAAGGACTGCTTGACAGAATGTGGGATTACATCCCAGCTGACATCACCGGGCACGCCTCAGCAGAATGGTGTGTCAGAGAGAAGGAACCGAAGTCTTTAGAGATGGTTCGGTCGATGATGAGTTATGCAACTTTGCCAGTTTTCTTTTGGGGATATGCCCTAGAGACTGCAGCATACTTGCTGAACCGTGTGCATTCCAAGTCGGTACAAAAGATCCCTTTCGAGTCGTGGAGCGGGCACAAACCCAGTATGCACCACTTAAGGATTTGGGGTTATCCTGCTTATGTGCTAAATAAGGCGAGCCGACAAATTGGAATCACGTTCAGAAGTAATGTTGTTCATAGGGCATCCGAAGGAAACGAAAGGTGGATACTTTTATGATCCTAAAGAACTGAAGATCGTTGTTAGCCATAACGCTCGGTTCTTAGAAGAGGATTACATTAGTAACCAAAAATCTCGAGTCGACATCATCCTTGAGGAATTACAAGGTGGTCGGGTTCCACTTGAACAGCCAGTTGTGCAAGATAGTACTCCACGAGTAACTGCACAATCTGTTAACACAGCTCCTGACACTATTCGACGTAGTGGGAGGGTGATATTTACACCTGATCGGTATATGTTCACTATGGAGACGTTTAATTATCTCCTGGCAGATGAACAAGATACCGTGGATCCCTGGACTTACAACGAAGCAGTGGGAGATGTAGATGCACCATGGACTTAGAATTTGAGTCCATAACTGATATGGATGTATACGAGATCACTGAACTACCTAAGGGCTTCAATGCTATTGGTAGTAAGTGGGTATACAAGAGAAAGAGAGAGCACCGAATGAAGAGATCATGGCGTTTAAGGCCAGACTAGTGGCGAAGGGTTTTACCCAGAAAGAAGGTATCGATTATGAAGAGACCTTCTCGCCTATAGCAATGATCAAGTCCATTCGGATTCTCCTTGCCATATCAGCTCACATGAAACTAGAGATCTGACAAATGTATGTTAAAACCGCTTTCCTAAACGGTCACCTTGAAAAAGGTAGGGACATCTACATGAAGCAGCCAGATGGTTATGTGAATGAGGGCGAAGAGCATCTAGTTTGGAAGCTTAAGAAGTCTATTCATGGACTTATGCAAGATTTCCGGTTATGGCACCGGCGTTTTCTGACGAGGTAGTCAAATCCTATGGATTTGTATCCCGTCCCTAACGAGGTGTGTGTAACGTATTTGTGTTAACGGATCAGTGGTGTTTCTTGCATTTTATGTAGATGACATCCTTCTCATTAGCAATAATGTTGAAGTGTTATCAGACGTAAAGACGTGGTTATCCGAGCAGTTTCAAATGAAGGACTTAGATGAAGCTGCTTACATCCTTGGGATCAATGTTATTCGAGATCGCCAGAAGAAGGATGTTAAGCTTGTCACAAGTGTCCTACATTGACACTGTTATTGCTCGTTTTAGCATGCAAAATACCAAGATAGGTTCAGTACCTTTCAGACATGGCATTTTTCTATCCAAGAATCAGTGCCCTAAAAACGCCTGAAGAGATAGAAAGTATGAGGCTAGTACCATATGCTTCCGCTGTCGGTAGCCTCATGTATGCGATGCTTTGTACGAGAGCAGATATCTCACATGTTGTATGCATGGTCTCAAGATATCGCCTAACCACGGAAAGGAACACTGGATCGCGGTCAACCATATTCTCAAGTACCTTAAACGGACTAGAGATTATAGGCTTGTTTACCGGTCAGACGATCCTAGTGTCTTTGGGTTATACAGAATCGGATTTCTAGGCTGACAGAGACGAGTAGAAGTCTACCTCGGGTTATGTGTTTACCTTGGGAGGTGGAGCCATTTCATGGAGGAGTGCAAAGCAGAAATGCATTGCGGACTCAACCATGGAAGCAGAGTATGTGGTCGCTTCGAAGCCTCGAAAGAGGCAAGTATGGCTCAAGAATTTTCTCCAAGATCTTGATATTGTTCAGAATTTGCCTAAGGCGATCACGATTTATTGTGATCATACGGGTGCAGTGACAAATTCTAAGGAACCTAGATCTCACAAGGCGTTTAAATACATAGACCGGAAGTACCACATTATACGAGTATTCGTAAATCGAGGTGACGTGGTGATTGACAAAATTGGAACCGAAGTCAACCTAGCTAATCCTTTCACGAAGAGCTTACCACTCCCGGCGTACGAGAAGCATGTTCGTGGCTTAGGGATGGTAGAGATGCCCCCCACTTAGGACTACAGAAACTTTTGTATAAGTGGGAGAAGATGTCGTGATAGATAGGATAGATAGCTAACATATAGCTGGGTACTAGTTTGTACCTAGATAGCTGAGATATAGACACATTGTATACTAAAAGTTTACTTTAGTATAAGTGGGAGAATTGTTGGGATTTTGTATACTGGAAGCACTTTTTATGCTTGTATACAATGTGTTTTTGTCCTTACCACTGTTTTATTCTCCTATCTGATAAATATGTATATTTGCACATGTTATCCTTCATCTTGTATAAAAGTTAGATTTGTGTGGTGTGTCGGGTATCACAGAAGACAACACAAATTGGTTGAACTGACAAGATATAAACAGTTAACACAGCTGAGACAACTTAAGGATGAAGTTGTCGGTTTAAGCTGCAGTTTATATAAGAAGTATCTTGTCTTAGCTGCTTGTCTTTACTGGTACACTTAAGGTGGTGTATTGAAGGATCACAGTGAGATGTGTTCTCCTAACTGACCTTAGTGGAGAACCAAGATCTCGGTGACTTACCTGATCTTAAGCTTGGTAAGACTTCAGCTGAGTGCGTTTGGCTATCTATCACTTTGACCTACTATGGTGAACGTCAAATGAGCGGCGGGATCTACGTATCTTGGGTGTTAGTAGTTATTTGTGGCTCAGGCTGGTTGTCTGTATCTTGCATCCGTATCCTAGTAAAATGGGTTGATAATATCCCCTGAGGAACTCGAAAGGATTAGCACACTAAACCCGGCCGGTTGATTAAGTTCAGGTGTGTTAATAAGGTCGAGTGGTACTACTCAGGAATATGAGATGTTAATTAATTTAAGCTGTCAGTGAGCTTAATTAATTAACGGATATTTCTCTCTTAAATACGGAGATCGATTAAGTCTAAAATACAAGCCCTTGCTCAAATTGGGATAAAGGGGTAAGTCAGCACGGATTCTCTAGTGGAATGAATGTGTGTTAATTAATTAATTTTGCTCTGGGCTGAGCATGGATAATTAATTAATTGGAGGCCCAACTTTATTTCTTGTATTGGATCCCTGGTCTGGCCCAATTAGTTGTCTAGTAATTTATTGTCTCTCAGAATTCATTATTAATGGATTAATGTATTTTTACATTATTTAATAATGTCATTTATCTGGAATTAATTGGCTGGGCCAATTAATTGATAAATATTAGTAGCCCAATAAATTAATTAATTATATTATGGGCTGGTTATGTGGAAGCCCATTGGAATATAATTAAATTAATGGGCTACAAATATATTAATATTATATAGGTTTTTGAAGCCTATATATATTAGTATTCTGTTCAGAAACTAATACAATTGATTCATAAAAATCGAGAGTGGCGTGAGTTACAGAGAGAGAAATAAATTTATTTTCTTCAGATCTCTGACCACCCAGAGGGAGAAAAAGGCCGGGACACAGATCAGAAGGTCTAACACAGGATTGATAAATATTAGTAGCCCAATAAATTAATTAATTATATTATGGGCTGGTTATGTAGAAGCCCATTGGAATATAATTAAATTAATGGGCTACAAATATATTAATATTATATAGGTTTTTGAAGCCTATATATATTAGTATTCTGTTCAGAAACTAATACAATTGATTCATAAAAATCGAGAGTGACGTGAGTTATAGAGAGAGAAATAAATTTATTTTCTTCAGATCTCTGACCACCCAGAGGGAGAAAAAGGCCGGGACACAGATCAGAAGGTCTAACACAGGAGCAACAATCGGAGCCGCGACAACACACCGGGAGGAAAGTATCGGTTTTCCAACCCTATTATTCCTACAGTAAGCTGATCTCATGGTTTTCAAAGAAACAGCACTCAGTAGCCACGTCAACTACTGAAGCTGAATACATGGCTGCCGGAAGTTGCTGCGCCCAAATCCTTTAGCTGAGACAGCAGCTAAGAGACTATGACGTCATTCAGAATGAAGTGTCGATCTTCTGCGACAGTACCAGTGCTATTGCAATCACTCAGAATCCTGTTCTTCACACGAGATGCAAGCACGTGGACATCAGACATCACTTCATTCGTGACCATGTCGAAAAGAAGGATATCAGAATGGAAAAGATCCATACTGACAAACAAAGGGCTGATATACTGACCAAGCCTCTAGCTGAATCCAGATTCAGAGAACTTTCAGTAGAGCTAGGTCTGCTGGAACCTACTTACCCCAGTCAGTAATAAGGTTTCAGGAGAGGAACATTCCAGTGAGGGGGAATGATCACTCTCAGTACTGACTAAGTTCAGTACATAGAGACTCAGAAAACCATCTACACGAGGTATCAGCTGACTACTATGTTCAGCTGACAGGTTTGCGTATCTCTACTCTATAGTATCTAATGCAACAATGATAAGCATTTATTATGGAGATTCAGCATGATTTAAATATCTCCTAGTTTGTCATTTATTGATAACAGATTACATTTAATACACGACATTCTATGCACAACTTTGCTGAACTCTGTGCGCATTAAATGCATGTCTTATCATAGTTACTCTTTAGGCATGTTTACAACTTGCATTGACTTAGACGGCTTTTGTGATCATTACCTTTTATAATATTGAATCTTAACCGTCCATCTCATAAAGTAGGTTTAAACTCAGCCTTAGATCGACAACTGTTCATCTTCTAGATATGTACACATTTCGATCAAATCTTAAGAACCGCCATATTCGCGCTTAACATTTCGATCATATCTTACCTCTTAAAAATCCGAGAATACCTTTGTGCAAAAACCCTCATTTGCTTACATTCTCTTCGATAAAATTCTCGGTATGCCTACATGAAGTTACTTATGTGTTGATCTTTATTGATTAGTATCTAGTATTAAACTGTTTTATTTAAAAATCGATACTGATAACAACTTCGTGTAATAGGTACAATGGCGGAAACCAATATCTCTATGATATCTCCAGCGGATATGCAGAACATTCTGGAGAAGGATCGCGTGTGGTTTGAACCCACCATGGATTTCTATTCATGCGATCTGGAGTACATGGACGATATATTCTCAGCTCTGCGCGAGTCAGGGCTGGAGAAATTTCTGTCTAGGGGCCTTCGTTCTTCCTCCCGAGACAGGTTGCAGAGCTGTACTTGAATTCAGACGAAGTGTCTGGAGACATAGTGGCGAGATTTGTTGCCCATTCTATCCAAAACGCCACTACGGAGCTGAAGCAGATGTCCATCAAGGATGCTTTGAAGCGGAGCTTTAATCTGCCCTCCGAAGGAATTAGTACAGTCGGGTACAGAGACGACCGAGTTGATGAATATCTTACCGTCTTCTGTGGAAAGCCCACTACTTTCAGAGCTGCTTTTCCGAAGAACAGCATGTTGCCTCAGTTCAGGGCACTTGCTTATATAGTGACGCAACTACTGACAAGCCAAGGTGGTCGTTTGACCAGGTGTCGAGGCCTAAGATTCAGATGATGATGGCCATATACGACCGAGCCCAGATTAATTGGACGGAGTTCTTTCTCCGAGAATTCATGGCTCAGGCTGCTAAGTTTGATAAGGCATCGAACATGCTGAGCGAAAAGGGCAAATTACTGTATGGACTCAAACTGTCCATCATGATCGAGGATTTATGTGGATCTGAGCCTATCACCTACAGTGACAAGGAGTACTTCAATGTGAAGAAGGTCAGATTTCACAACAAGACAGCAGCGCTTCAGCAGATAGGGTCAGGACCCTCAGCAGTCTCTCCGCAATCAAAGCCTCAACAGGCTACGCCTACAAAGAAAAGAACCCCTCCCGCTAAAACTCCTAAGGCACCGGCAAAGAAACTGAAGAAAGCCGTTGAGGTGCCAGCTACTGAGGAGGTTCCCGAAGTGCCCGCCGAACGAGGCTCCCGAGAGGACTACTCGGCCCCACGCACTGGTTGATGAGTCCGAGTCTTCTGAGAAGACTCAGTCAGTGGAGAAGATCGTCTCCACTGAAAGGGACCAATGGGATGCTTCTGAAGCTCAGAGCGCAGATATTCAGTGCCTAGACAGCCCCCTTTCTGTCCCTCCACTCAGCTCAGTCCCTCCAACTGAAGAGCAGACTTCACACATAGACTTAGAGTCTGAGACTGCATCTGAAGGTGAATCAATCGGGATGGAAGCTTCAATGATCTTATCTCGAGCCTCCCGTGAGATCCTTCAACGAGATACCGGAGCTTGCCGATCATTCGAGACTTGATGATCATTGCCAAATCAGCAAGGCTCCACATGCTTCTTCGCTTTCGGGAGTGGCCGCATCTACTTCGCCTTGTTCTCCACTACTCCCGTCGGCAACTCCATGAAGAAGAGATGAAGTTGAGGCGGCAAATAAGGCTACTCGGAGCCTGCCGACCTCAGCACCATGGAGAATCTGAGGGCCGCTATGCTTGCGATGATACATGACAAACAAGCAGAAGGCTCAGCACCCTCAGATGGGTCAGATCATGACGACCAGGACCCACCCAAGGATTCGGGCCCCGGACAACCCGATAAGGGATCACTCCCGAGACAAGGATACACATGCCGACATTCCTGATATTCCTCTCGGTATCCTTGGTCCTGAGAAGTCCAAGGTTGGTGCTTCGTCCTCAGTAGAGCCCGCTCAGCTCTTGCTGCAGTCGACTTTCGAAGCAGCGCCCGGCCCGGACCGCAAAGAGATCTCGATCGGTGGCAAAAGCCTTAACCGCTCAAGGGATCAAAAATCGAGATCTTGCGAAGGCTATCCATAGGACATGGAAGCAGCATCGCTCAAGCCACGACTAAAGAACTTCGGGGCTGAAGTCTTTCGTCTCTTCATCGGCCGCCCCTAATGTTTCTGCGCTTATTTCAGAAGCGTTGGCTCAGCAGCAAGTCCAATTCGAAGCTCAGCTCAAGATCTTTCAGGAGAGCCAAGCCAAGCTACTTGATGAATTTTTGGCCTCTAAACTGGCTCATACTGACGCTATCACTGAACAATCCGAGGCCACTGAACAAAGACTTGAGAATATCCAACTGGCCTTGGAAGACAAGACCACTGAGAAGCTGAATGATGTAAAGGCTGCAGCTGAACTCTCTTACAAGCAATTTGATGAAGTTCTAACTTTTGAGAGGAACGAGCTGCATGAGGCTCGACGGACATCCACAATCAAATTCGGCATCGGCCAACCTCCTTCAACAGCCTTCAGAACACAGTACTTATCCCTACCCCGGCTGCAATTGATGATGCCAAAAAGGGGGAAAGTAGAAGAGGGAAGAGTATTGAGCCGACCAAAGGCAACAAACAAAGTACTGAGAAGCTGACCCCCACCAAAAGTCCAAAGTCTAAGGGGGAAGCTACACTGAAGTCATCCCAGACTCAGACTCAGAAGGGTGAGGCCCAGGGTGTCCCAGCTGCGAGCACACAGTGCGACCGGCCCCAGTGGCTCGGGATCCCGAGGCTACTCATGCAACCCGGACTCCTACCGATATCATCAAGGAGGTTGCAGAGTATGCTGAACAGAAAGAGGACTCAGAGGACTCAGATGACGATGAAGAAGTCCCTCTACCTCCACCTGTTCAAGGCAAAGGTAAGAAAATTCTGAAACTCCCGACCCCTCCAGCAAAGAAACCCAAGAGATACATCTCAGCTGAGGAGGAGGCTCAGATTGCCGTTGATGAGAAGCTGGCAAGGGAGATCGCCGATGCTGAAGCCGCCAACAAACCAAAGTCTAAGCCTCGCTAAAGGAAAGACTAAGGCACCAAAGACGCGGTGGAAAAAAGAAGGCGCCCGCTAGATTGCCTCCCGTAAAACTCGAATTGAAGATGATGAAGATAGGGAGAGGCAACAAAAAGGCACCGAGCAAACAAGGTACATCCAAAACCAAATCCGGTACCTCTGCCGACTCCGAACAAGCTCCTCGAAGCCTCAAGAGCAAGATGCGTAAATTGAAGAAATCTTCGCTCGGATGGATAGATATCTCTACGAGAGGAGAGGAAGCTAGACAGATAGAGGCTGCCGAGCGAGAGGATACATTTGGCGGACCTTGAGGCACTCGGGAAGCGTCTCGAACAAGAGGCCAGCCGAGAGTTCCTTCGAAAGCCGACATTCCTTATCGATACAGAAGGTTCAGGAAGCCAAACGATCTGAAAACACATAGATGGCCGAGATCAGACGAATGGATGCCTATTCAGTTCAATCAGAGATGGGAATCGGCCAAGATAGAGTTTATCAAGAGAAATTATTTACGGCGATTTCGGCTTGAAATGTCTAAGGGCGATGCCTATGTCGAGTGGATGACCATTACCGAACCCGATCTTTACCCATATATGCACGAGCAAGAATCGAAGGGGTAGTAGTCAGCGTTCCTGAAGCAAGGATCATTCCTCCACCCAGAAGACAAGACGACTCAGTACATCTCGGAATGATTGAACAAGAAGTGAAGAATGCTGCGTTGAACAGAGGTCTAGAACAAGATGATCCAGCAGACTTCGCCGAATACCTGAAGCTGAGGAAGAACACGTTCAGAATGTATGGAGTCCCACTGCCTGAAGATCAATCCCAAGGTTTCATGAATAGGATTCAGCAGTTTAAGGGTTCTCCTTCTTAGTTCTCTTCTTAGCTTAGCAAGATTTGTAATGTACTGAATTGTTTGTCATATATATACAAATCTTCTTTTGGCTCTGACAACTACTTGTTGTCTAAATAGCCGTGTTTGCTTTATGCTTTAACACTCAGAATCACTGAAGTGATTACTAACACACACACACTGTTTATTTACTTGTCAGTTTTTGCTCGGTTAGATCTCTGATAGACTAGACTTTCGTAGAGTTATTATTTCTCTTAGGGAGAAATTGTTGCATGGGGAAATTATTGTAAAGGGGGAAATTGTTTTGCCCTGTCTCCCTCAGTAGTCTAGCACTTACCAGACATCTCCACTGATCCTACTTGTAATATTTGTAAGGAGCTCTGTTTCTGAGTAAGTTAGTGTTTAGCATAGTTGATAGGACATAGATGATAGGTTTTGGCATCATCAAATAGGAGGAAATTGTTGGGTGATGATTCCATCCTCAAGCCTTTGTTTCACTCGATGGGAAATGATTCGGTCTTAGACATCGATCTTAAGCTCGGTAGCCTTGTGCTCTGTACTTGTCTCGAAGATTTGAAGATCCCAAAACCCTATCTCGAATGATGAACCATTCCCTTGTATCTCGTTGTCTACGAGGTTTCGGACTCGGTAGACACTCGCTGCTCCGGTCAAGGCGCTCGCAGCTTATCCGCCTCAGCACCATTGCGAAGACTCGGTGATCTTGGACTTTGCAGAGCAAGCGATATGCGAGAGAGTCGGTTGAACCGAACTCCGCAGGAGTAGTTCATCGAACTCGTAGCTGATCTTCGATAGACTTATCTCGGCCAGTCTATCTATCGAATACAAGGTCGGACTTCAAGAACGGCGAGATAGTCTTCGGGATCTGTTAGAATCCTTTGAAAGACAATCGGCATTGTCATGTACGAGGAAGAGAGAAGTCGGCTTGATGCATGTCTCGAAGTCTCGTCTTTGTCTCAACCACTCCATCCACCTTGACGAATGACAAGCATACACGTGTCTTCTCACCGCTAAAGCTGCAGATCATCCTTTTACCTAAAAAGGTGGGAAAGTACACGTTACCTACACCAAAAGAGCCGTTTGCTACCAAAAAGAGAGAGAGAGAAGAAGATCGTCTCCAACGGATCTATTTCAATCTCTGCTCTATAAATAGAGGGATCATTCAAGATTTGAGAGACGCCTAAAACACAAGAGAGCGTGAAAAAGAGCGAATTTCAAAGAACAAAGTCTTAGCAAGAACTTGAAGAACAATCTCCGGCAAAAGACTACATTCTAGCTCATAGGGAATCAAGCTATACCGACATATAAAGCCTCTAGTATCCAAATTGACGTTACATGAACTCAAAGCTTACCTTCAGCTGTTCGTCGATCTAGAAGCTACTCTCATATTCCCTATCCCTCTAACCCAAAGCTCAACCGTCCTTATCTATAGCTTAGACGAAGGAGTTCACATTTGAACCCAATCCTTATTGTATAAGGACTCCTTCACTGTTGGAGAAGTTTGTCAAACACTTTAAGTTTGATAGTGTTGTAAACTGAGACTTGGATCAGTATAAAAACCAAGACGCGGCTTTGCCCAGTGTGCAAGCTGACTGAGACTAACTCAGGATAATAAATAGCCTCCTGATCATTCGGGACAGTGGACGTAGGATTTGAGCGATATCCGAACCACTTTAAAAATCCTGTGTCTCTTACTGCTTTCTTAACTGTTGCATTGATTTTACTATTCATACTGAACATCATATTTAAAATCAATCAACTATCTCAGCATACTTAACTTTTAATCTACTGAACTGAGACTTAAAACGTTTTCTCACAAACTGATTTGGGCCTACACTATTCCGCGCACTGAACTCTTACTGTAGATACTGAATTCTGACCTAGTCAGTTAGCAGATCTCAGCTGAGTCAGTACTCTTAGCCTCTAACTCGATTCAGAACAGTTGTCTGGTCTGCTAAACCGTTTCAGTCAGACACCATCCTGAATAGGACTGTTCGAGTTCGAAGTTGAGAAATCGAATCAGGTGTATTCACCCCCCCCCTGTACACCTGACCGTACACTCGGGACCAACAGAGATAACCCCACTCATGATCAAATGTCTTACGGTATTATGTCGACGACGAATATGTCTCGACTTACCATTATACAACCCACTCTTGGCCCTACCAATAGCCGCTTGGCTATCACAGTGAATCATCACTGGTGGCACGGGTTTCGTCCAACATGGAATATCTTCAAGAAAATTACATAGCCATTCGGCCTCCTCACCAGCTATCTAAAGCAATAAATTCAGATTCCATGGTGGATCGGGCTATGCACGTCTGTTTCGTGGATCTCCACGATACAGCTCCTCCCCCTATAGTGAACACATAACCACTAGTAGACAATGAGTCTTTAGTGTCGGATATCCAATTTGCATCACAGTACCCTTCAAGTACTGGGGGATGTCTCGAGTAGTACAGCCCAAAGTTAAGAGTGTATTTCAAATACCTCAGAACTCTTACAAGAGATTTCCAATGCTCTCTACTAGGATTACTAGTATAGCGACTCAGTTTGTTCACCGGACAAGCTAGTTCAGGCCTCGTACAATTCGTGATGTACATAAGACAACCAATGACTCTAGCATAATCCTCTTGAGCAACATGATCACCCCTATTCTTGCTCGAGTGAACATTAACTTCTAGAGGAGTCTTTATCGGCGCACTATCAAAGGCATTAAACCTCTTAAGTACTTTCTCAATATAATGAGATTGAGACAAAACAATCCCTTTGGGAGTTCTTTGAATCTTCACTCCAAGAATAACATCAGCAACTCCCATATCTTTCATATCGAAAGTTCTCTTAAGCATACGCTTGGTGTCATTTATGATTTGAAGGTTTTGTCCCATAATTAACATGTCGTCTACATAAAGACAAACAATTACAAAACCATTCTTTGTATTCTTTATGTAAACACACTTGTCGCATTCATTAATCTTAAAACCATTCGACAACATGGCCTCGTCGAATTTCAAGTGCCATTGTAATGGTGCTTGTTTCAACCCATATAGGGATTTCATTAACTTACATACCTTTCGCTCTTGGTCAGATACTACAAACCCTTCAGGTTGTTCCATATAAATTTCCTCTTCTAAATCTCCATTTAGAAAGGCATTTTTCACATCCATTTGGTGAATCTCAAGATTGTGCAAAGCAGCAATCGCGAGAAGCACACGGATAGACGTAATTCTCGTTACAGGTGAATAAGTATCGAAGAAATCATATCCTTCAATTTGCTTAAAACCTTTAACCACTAAACGAGCTTTATATTTGTCAATTGACCCATCTGCCTTATACTTTCTTTTTAGGATCCATTTACATCCTAAGGGCTTGCAACCTTCGGGTAAATCTGCTAAGACCCAAGTATGATTCTACATGATGGAATCAATTTCACTTTGGACGGCTTCTTGCCAAAGTGGGCCATCGGGTCTAGAAAGAGCTTCTTTTATAGACCGCAGTTCTTCATCAAAAAAAAAAAAACATAATCAGGACCAAAGTCCTTAGCAACCCTTGCTCTAGTGCTATGTCTTGGTTCTAAAGTTTCAACATCGGCAACTTGCCTTTTACGCGTAGCGGGTTCTACCCCCACATTTCTAGAACTACTAGCAACTTCTCTTGCTTCACCACTCGAGCTCGACTCAACTTTATCATCCTTTTTATATGGATAAATATGTTCAAAGAATATAGCATTCCTTGACTCAATAGTAGTTCCAACATTCATATCGGGCACGACCGACTTATGAATGACAAATCGATATGCACTACTATTCAGTGCATATCCTATAAAGATGCAATCGACGGTCTTAGGTCCGATTGTAACTTGCTTAGGCAAAGACACTTCTACCTTAGCCAAAAACCCCCACACTTTGAGGTATTTATAGGAAGATTTCCTTCCTTTCCACAACTCGTAAGGAGTCACATCTCTACCTTTTAGAGGTATTTTGTTTAATAACTAGTTAGCCATCAAAACGGCTTCCCCCCCCCCCCCACATGTTATGGGGCAGTCCAGAACTTATTAACAAAGCGTTCATTATCTCCTTTAAGGTTCGGTTCTTCCTTTCAGCTACACCATTTGATTGAGGCGAATAAGGGGCAGTGGTTTGATGAATAATACCACTTGTCTTACATAACTCTTCAAAAGGAGCTACATACTCTCCATCTCTATCCCTTCGTACCATTTTCATTTTACAATCAAGTTGGTTTTCGGCTTCTACTTTGAAGTTAGTAAAAGCTTCAATCGCCTCATATTTACTCCTTAAAAGATAAAGAGTACAATACTTAGTGCAGTCATCAATATAAGTAATAAAAAACTTTTTCCCATCTCTAGTTTGTACAAACTTTAAGTCACATACGTCAGTGTGAATGAGTTCTAGAGGTTTTGTGTTCCTTTCTTCAGAATGAAATGGCAGCTTAGCCAATTTCGCTTCAACACAAACTTCACACTTGGTTTTGTTAAACTCATTTACTTTAAGTAGATCGAGATTAACTAATCTTTTTATCGCATTTAGATTAACATGTCCTAATCTGGAATGCCATAAATCAGAACACTCAATCAAGTAGGAGGAAGTAGCTTCGTTATCATTATTTTTGCCCTCATTGGGCTCTTGGCGTAAAGCCATTACACTTAGCTTGAAAAGACCCTCAGAGAGGTAACCTTTTCCTAAAAATATCCCAAACTTTGACAAAATAAACTTGTCAGACTCAAACACTAGTCTAAAACCTCTCTTAACTAGTACAGAGCCGGACACCAAATTCTTCCGGATATCGGGGACATGCAGCACCTCTCCAAGAGTAAGGTTCTTCTCGGAGCTCAACCTTAACAACACAGTACCATAGCCAACTACCTCAGATGATGCTTGATTTCCCATATTGAGCTTCCTCCCTTGGCAACTCTTGTACTTGGTGAAGCGGCTTCGGTCACCACAAACATGTGCCGTGGCAGAGGTATCAATATACCACTTCCCTTCATTTTCCACGACATTAGCTTCTTCGGTGACAACAGCCGCAAGGTCGGCTTCAGTTATCTCCAACATGTTGGCTTGACGAGCCCTCTTCTTCTTTGGCTTACGGCAGTCCTTCGACATGTGGCCGGACTTGCCACAGCTGTAGCAATCCCCTTCAAACTTGCGGTGTTGAACCTTGCCATTCCCTTTGGGGTTGCTATTCAGACGCCCTCTCTTTGCATTGTTGGAGTTTCCACCTTTCTCAGCAAGGTTGACTCTTGGTTCCACGGGTGCTTTGCCCTTCCCATCTCGAGTCCTCATATCGGTCTCGATGCGGAGCTTGACAACAAGATCTTCAAGCGTCATTTCCTTTCGCTTGTGCTTCAGGTAGCTCTTGAAGTCCTTCCAGCTCGGGGGAAGCTTTTCTATCACGGTTGCCACAATGAAAGCATCTGGAAAAAGCATTCCTTCGGCGTGGACGTCATGGACAATGAGTTGGAACTCTTGCACTTGCTCCATGACCGGTCGAGAATCCACCATTTTGTAGTCCAAGAACATGGCAACTACAAACTTCTTGGTTCCTGCATCGTCAGTACAGTATTTTCTTTCAAGTGCCTCCCAAATTGCCTTGGAGGTCTTTACATGTGCATATACACTGTACAGACTATCATCTAGTCCACTAAGCAATAAGTTTTTACAAAAGTAGTCAGAAGTTAGCCAATTTTCGTAGGCTATGCGGACTTCCATGTTCTCTTCATTTTCACTTGGAGAGGCGGGTGCATTTGAAGGAATAATTTAGGTTAGGAACGCTACCTTCCTCCTGGTGTGTTGTCGCGGCTTTGATTGTTGCTCCTGTGTTAGACCTTCTGATTTGTATCTCGACCTTTTTCTTCCTCTAGGTGGTCAGAGAACTGAAGAAAATAAATCTTTGTCTCTCCCTTACTCACGGTATGCGTGTGTAATTATGTGTATGTGTGTGTAATCTGTTTCTGAATAGAATACTGATATATATAGGCTTCAAAAGTCAATATAATATTAATATATTTATAACCTATTAATTTAATTATATTTCTAATGGGCTTCCACATAACCAGCCCATAATATAATTAATTAATTTACTGGGCTACTAATATTTATCAATTAATTGGCCCAGCCAATTAATTCCAGATAAATAACATTATTAAATAATGTAAAAATACATTAATCCATTAATAATGATTTCTGAGAGACAATAAATAACCAGGCAACTAATTGGGCCAGATCAGGGATCCAATACAAGAAATAAAGCTAGGTCTCAAATTAATTAATTATCCATGCTCAGCCCAGAGCAAAATTAATTAATGAACACAGATTCATTCCACTAGAGAATCCGTGTTGACTTACACATTTATCCCAATTTGAGCAAGGGCTTGTATTTTAGACTTAATCGATCTCCGTATTTAAGATAGAAATATCCGTTAATTAATTAAGCTCATTGACAGCTTAAATTAATTAACATCTTATATTCCTGAGTAGTACCACTCGACCTTATTAACACACCTGAACTTAATCAACTGGCCGGGTTTAGTGTGCTAATCCTTTCGAGTTCCTCAGGGGATATTATCAACCCATTTTACTAGGATACGGATGCAAGATACAGACAACCAGCCTGAGCCACAAATAACTACTAACACCCAAGATACATAGATCCGGTCGCGATAACATTCACCATAGTAGGTCAAAGTGATAGATAGCCAAATGCACTCAGCTGAAGTCTTACCAAGCTTAAGACCAGCAAAGTCACCAAGATCTTGGTTTTCCACTAAGGTCAGTTAGGAAAACACATCTCACCGTGATCCGTCAATACACCACCTTAAGTGTACCAGTAAAGACAAGCAGCTAAGACAAGCCACTTCTTATCTAAACTGCAGCTTAAACCGACAACTTATCCTTAAGTTGTCTCAGCTGTGATAACTGTTTATATCTTGTCAGTTCAACCAATTTGTGTTGTCTTCTGTGATACCCGACACACCACACAAATCTAACTTTTATACAAGATAAAGGATAACATGTGCAAATATACATATTTATCAGATAGGAGAATAAAACAGTGGTAAGGACAAAAACACATTGTATACAAGCATAAAAAGTGCTTCTAGTATACAAAATCCCAACAATTCTCCCACTTATACGAAAGCAAACTTTTAGTATACAATGTGCCAGTTCTAGGTACAAACTAGTATTTAGCTGCAAATCCTATTTGTCACTCCTCTTCTCCCACTTATACAAAAGTTTCTGCAGTCCTAAGTGGGGGGCATCTCTACCCGTCCTAAGCCACGAACATGCTTCTCGTAAGCCGGGATTGGTAAGCTCTTCGTGAATGGATCAACTATGTTGTCTTCAGTTCCGATCTTTTCTATGAGTACGTCGCCTTGATTTACGAATTCTCGTATAATGTGGTACTTCCTATCTATGTGTTTAGACGCCTTGTGAGATCTAGGTTCCTTAGAATTTGCCACTGCACCCGCATTATCACAATAAATCGTGATTGCCTTAGGCAAATTCTGAACAATATCAAGATCTTGGAGAAAATTCTTGAGCCATACTGCCTCCTTCGAGGCTTCTGAAGCAGCCACATACTCTGCTTCCATGGTTGAGTCCGCAATGCATTTCTGCTTTGCACTCCTCCATGAAATGGCTCCACCTCCCAAGGTAAACACATAACCCGAGGTCGACTTTTTTTCGTCTCTGTCAGCCTAGAAATCCGAGTCCGTATAACCCAAAGGCACTAGACTGTCTGACTGGTAAACAATTCTATAATCTCTAGTCCGTTTAAGGTACTTGAGAATATTTTTCACCGCAGTCCAGTGCTCTTGTCCAGGATTAGACTGATATCTTGAGACCATGCCTATAGCATATGAGATATCTGGTCTCGTACAAAGCATTGCATACATGAGACTACCGACAGCTGAAGCATATGGTACTAGTCTCATACTTTCTATCTCTTCAGGCGTTTTAGGGCACTGATTCTTGAATAAAAAAAATGCCATATCTGAAAGGTACCGAACCTCTCTTGGCATTTTGCATGCTGAAACAAGCAATAACAGTATCAATATAGGACGCTTGTGACAAGCTTAATATCCTTTTCTTACGATCTCGTATAACCTTGATCCCAAGGATGTAAGTAGCTTCACCTAAGTCCATTTGAAACTGCTCGGATAACCATGTCTTTACGTCTGATAACACTTCAACATTGTTGCCAATGAGAAGGATGTCATCTACGTAAAGTGCAAGAAACACCACTGTTCCATTAACACAGATACGGTATACGCACACCTCGTTCGGACAAGATACAAAACCATAGGATTTGACTACCTCGTCAAAATGCTGGTGCCATAACCGGGAAGCTTGCTTAAGTCCATAAATAGACTTCTTAAGCTTCCAAACTAGATGCTCTTCGCCCTCCTTCACATAACCATCTGGTTGTTTCATATATATGTCTCTACCTTTTTCAAGGTGCCCATTTAAGAATGCGGTCTTGACATCCATTTGCCAGATCTCTAGGTTCATGTGAGCTGCTATGGCAAGGAGAATTCTAATAGACTTGATCATTGCTACAGGCGAGAAGGTTTCTTCATAATTGATACCTTCTTTCTGGGTAAAACCCTTTGCCACTAGCCTGGCCTTAAATGCCATGATCTCTCCATTCGAACCTCTCTTTCTTTTGTATACCCACTTACTACCAATAGCCTTGCAGCCCTCAGGTAGTTCAGTGATCTCATATACATCCATATCAGTTATGGACTTAAATTCTGAGTCCATGGCGATTCTCCAAGAATCTGCATCTACATCTCCCACTGCTTCGTTGTAAGCCAGGGATCCACGGTGTCTTGTTCATCTGTCGGGAGATGGTCAGAAGTCTCCCCAGTAAACATATACCGATCAGGTGTAAATATCACCCTCCCACTACGTCGAACAGTGTCAGGAGTTGTGTTAATAGATTGTGCAGTTGCTCATGGAGCTCTATCTTGCACAATTGGCTCTGTGAGTGGGTCTCGATCACCTTGTAATTCCTCAAGGATGATATCGACTCGAGACTTATGATTACTAATATAATCCTCCTCTAAGAACCAAGCGTTGGTGCTAACCACGATCTTCTATTCTTTAGGATCATAAAAATAACCACCCTTCGTTTCCTTCGGATATCCTATGAACAGCATAACCTCTGAACGTGAATCCAACTTGTCGGCCTGTTTATTCAAGAGATAAGTAGGACACCCCCAAATCTTTATGTGGTGCATACTGGGCTTGTGCCCGCTCCACAACTCGACTGGAGTCGTGTTAACCGACTTGGATGGCATACGGTTCAACAAGTATACTGCAGTCTCTAGGGCATATCCCCAAAAGGAAACTGGTAAAGTTGTATAACTCATCATGGACCGAACCATCTCTAGGAGAGTTCAGTTCCTTCTCTCTGACACACCATTCTGCTGAGGCGTGCCCGGTGCTGTCAGTTGGGATGTAATCCCACATTCTGTCAAGTAGTCCTTGAACTCGTTGGACAAGTATTCCCCACCACGATCAGATTGCAGTGTTTTGATTTCTTTACCTAACTTCTTCTCCACTTCTGCCTTGAATTCCTTAAAGGTTTCAAAGCAATCCGACTTGTGGTGAAGAAGGTAAACATATCCATACCTCGAGTAATCGTCAGTAAATGTGACAAAGTACTCATACCCTCCACGACCTTGTGTAGACATAGGTCCACACAAGTCAGAATGTATCAAACTTAATGCTTCTGTGGCTCTATAACCTTTTGCCTTAAAAGGCCTAGTCACCATCTTACCTTCCAAGCAGGATTCACAAGTTGGAAATGGTTCAACTTGGAGAGACTCCAATGATCCATATTTCACCAACCTTTGGATCCTATTTAGATTGATGTGACCTAGTCTTAAGTGCCATAAATAAGTTTGATTTACCTTAGAAGATTCTTTCCTCTTCTTAGGATTTAATGATGAGGAAGTAACATTAACAAATGTACATGGATTAGACGTAATAGTATATATTAGACGTAAAGTCCCATTGCAGATAAGATCTTTCCCTTTTGAAATTGAAATTTGATCATCAAAAACAGATCTATAACCATCCACAATAAAAAGTTTTGAAACGGAAATAATGTTTCGCCTAAACTCAGGCACCAATTATCTCTTAATACTAAAATAGAGTCTAAAACAGATAAATGTAAATCTCCTATGGCAATAGCTGGAACTCGCAATCCATTGCCCATGGAAACCACTACCTCGCCATCAGCCAGAACCCTTTTCTGCAGAAACCCCTGCAAGGTGTAACAAACATGATCAGTTGCTCCGGAATCTACTACCCATTCATGGGTAGATGCGGAAACAAGCACAGTTTCAGTTACTAAGGCGATGCATGTACCTTTCCGTTTTGCCTTGAAGTTGGAAAATTTAGTCTTCCAATGTCCAACCTTACCACACTTGAAACACTTCCGCTTAGGTTTTTGAACCCCTGCAGTGGGTGCTAACTTCGTGCTCCCACTATTCTTCTTGACATTCGTAGCCTTCTTGCTCTTTTTCTGGAATCTACCCTCAGGAAGCTTCCTTGAGCTGCTAGTAGTGTTCAAGATTTAGGTTCCTTTACCTTTAGTCTGACCCATGATTCCTTCTGCAATAATTAACTCACTCGAAAGTTCATTCAGAGTGTAGTCTTTCCTTGACATCACTACATTTAGGCGGAAATTCTCATATGACTTAGGTAGTGAATGTAGAATGACGTCTATCTTGATACCAAGATCCAAGACACCACCAACCTTTGCAAGCCGATCTAGAAGCTCGATCATATGTGAAACATGATCCTGCACGGACGCACCTTCAGCCATTTTGCAGGTAGTAACCTGCCTCAGAAGATGAAATCTCTGAGATCTGTCGGTCTCACCGAACTTTTCAGCCATGGAATCCCATATCACTCCCGCATGAGGCGTATTTTTCATATTGTGAAGCAAGAGAATCAACCATAGTGGATAGAATGCAAAATGAGTCTTGTCATTATCCTCTATCCACTTTTCAGATTCCCTTATCTGCTCCTCAGTCGCCTCTTCTTCGGGGAGTTCAGGTTCAGGGGTACTGAGAACATACAAGATCTTCTCATTTTGGAACATTAGTGTAAGGTTTCTCCTCCACTCTTTAAAATTGTCAACACCCTTTAAGGGTCGGCTCATAAGACCATTAACAACAGCTTGAACAGACATATCTGAAAAATAATTTAAAATAAAGCATGTAAGGAAAAATTATTTGCACATAATTCGTAATTAACGATCATTGTAACCTTTTGAAAAAACAATGCTGTTAAAAACCTCGAACCGCTCTAGGAATTCCACTAGCAAGCCACGCAGGTGGACGTTTACTAGCGTAACCCTAAACCAAGCTATTTACCTAGCTCTTTAATTCCAATCCACGTCTAGGTTCTTAAGACGAATGGAATTAATAGTTCGATATACTGGACCATGTCACTAATAAAACGCGGGAAGGGACTTCGAGGGAAGTGAATTGTACCTGCGGTGACATCTAAGCATTGACCATTAATTTGACCAAAGTAGAATCAAATTCTCAAAATTGACATACTAACTCGAACCATGCCGCATTCAATTTGATCTAATTAGCCATCCTATTCAATTATTATCTTTTAGAGTACTCGTGTTTACTAGGCACGCAAGCCACGCAGGTGAACGTTTACGGCTTCGCTCCCACTACTCAATAATAATCAAATATTGTTTTTGGAAAACTCATCTCACAAAACTTGTAGCTCAAAGATGCAAGCAAGCCACGCAGGTGGACGTTTACTCACATAATATTACTACTTTTGTGTAGAGTCCAATTAATGGAGGTCCAATTAAGTGTTTAATATCCAAATGGAATCTAATTAAACATTTAATTTAATGTCGCTTAGTCTTTTTAATCAAAAGGTTTGTAATGAATCATGCATTCCCACATAATTCCTAAAGCATGCAATTTCTAAGCGCACATAATAAAACGTGCTCGCGAAAAATAAAACATGCTTTAAAAACGATATAAATCCTATTTACATGCTTTTCTAAGCGCAATTATTCACATAATCGCATGCTAAAGTATAATTAAAAATAAATACGCAAATAGGAAATTTAAAATCGTTATCAGGCTTTAAAACACGTAATCCCTAACTATTACATAGCTCGATCAAAATACAGATCTTTGAAATCTTCAAAATCTTCGAATCTAGAAACTACATCGAAAACTGCTTCGAAAAGTGTACTGCCACGTCACCAGGGTCGTCTGCCACATGGAAGACACGTGGCGTACACGCAGCAAAGCATAGTCGGCCAGGGGCGACGCGACGCGCCACGTCGCCGCGCCATGTCGGCGTCGTCTCCACCCCTTCGCCGCCGCTGCTGCAGCCGGTTTCGTGCCGGCCACCGGCACCTGGGGTGCGCCGGGACGACGGCGAACCAGGAACCGCCGTCCACGTCCGCCGCGCCGCCGCGTGCCGGGCGCGCAGATCTGCGCTGCGTGCGCGGCCATGGCCGCCGCCGCAGCGCGCGCGCGCTGCGCCCTCCCCGACCGTTTCCAGGCCTCCTCCGCCCTCTACACACCTCCCCGACGTCGCCTAGACGTCGGATTCGTGCAGAAACGCCGCCTGGAGTCGCCGCAGCAAAGATTACTGTGTGATAAATCGCGCCTCCGCCGCCGCCGCCTTCCACGCCCGAATTCTTCCTTTCCGAGCCGCGATTCGATCAATTGAAAGAGGGGAAATGATATTGGAACACTCACGACCACCGGGTAACGGATTCCGGCCGAGATTAGTTCCTCAATTTCCCGAATTTCAAACGATTCGTCGGAATGAATTCATAACGAGCATCCTATTTCAGACGTCAATTTTGTTCGTATCCGGGATCGGATGATTCCTTACGACCTATCGACGCAAAGCTCGTAAGACGAGGATTCCACAGGTTCAATCCGATCGTCGATCCAACATCGGACACGCCGGGAATCTCCGCCGCAAGATGCGGCTGAACCCTAGAAAACTAGGGTTTTCGCTGCGAAAATCAGATTTTTGTCGTCTCATTTTTCATGCCTCCTGGACTAATTACAGTACAAAAAATAGTACAATCACATAACAAATAGGTCCTATAATCTACTCGTGGATTTTCTCACGAGAAAAACGTTACATCGGGGTCAAAACAGTGGCTCGCAGGCCGCCCCAAACACGAAAATAGCCCGATAACGACAAAATAAAACCTAATCATACATCTAACAGCAACAATCAGAGCCTAAACCAGGCTCTGATACCAATTGAAGGAATAATTTAGGTTAGGAACGCTACCTTCCTCCTGGTGTGTTGTCGCGACTTTGATTGTTGCTCCTGTGTTAGACCTTCTGATCTGTATCCCGGCCTTTTTCTTCCTCTGGGTGGTCAGAGAACTGAAGAAAATAATTTTTTGTCTCTCCCTTACTCACGGTATGCGTGTGTAATTATGTGTATGTGTGTGTAATCTGTTTCTGAACAGAATACTGATATATATAGGCTTCAAAAGCCAATATAATATTAATATATTTGTAATCCATTAATTTAATTATATTTCTAATGGGCTTCCACATAACCAGCCCATAATATAATTAATTAATTTACTGGGCTACTAATATTTATCAATTAATTGGTCTAGCCAATTAATTCCAGATAAATAACATTATTAAATAATGTAAAAATACATTAATCCATTAATAATGATTTCTGAGAGACAATAAATAACCAGGCAACTAATTGGGCCAGATCAGGGATCCAATACAAGAAATAAAGTTGGGCCTCAAATTAATTAATTATCCATGCTCAGCCTAGAGCAAAATTAATTAATAAACACAGATTCATTCCACTAGAGAATCCGTGCTGACTTACCCCTTTATCCCAATTTGAGCAAGGGCTTGTATTTTAACTTAATCGATCTCCGTATTTAAGATAGAAATATTCGTTAATTAATTAAGCTCACTGACAGCTTAAATTAATTAACATCTTATATTCCTGAGTAATACCACTTGACCTTATTAACACACCTGAACTTAATCAACCGGCCGGGTTTAGTGTGCTAATCCTTTCGAGTTCCTCAGGGGATATTATCAACCCATTTTACTAGGATACGGATGCAAGATACAGACAACCAGCCTGAGCCACAAATAACTACTAACACCCAAGATACGTAGATCCGGTCGCGATGACGTTCACCATAGTAGGTCAAAGTGATAGATAGCCAAATGCACTCAATGAAGTCTTACCAAGCTTAAGACCAAAGCAAAGTCACCGAGATCTTGGTTTTCCAAGAAGGTCGGTTAGGAAAACACATCTCACCGTGATCCGTCAATACACCACCTTAAGTGTACCAAGAAAAGACAAGCGGTTAAGACAAGCCACTTCTTATCTAAAGCTGCAGCTTAAACCGACAACTTATCCTTAAGTTGTCTCATTTGTGATAACTTGTTTATATCTTGTCGGTTCAACCAATTTGTGTTGTCTTCTGTGATACCCGACACACCACACAAATCTAACTTTTATACAAGATAAAGGATAACATGTGCAAATATACATATTTATCAGATAGGAGAATAAAACAGTGGTAAGGACAAAAACACATTGTATACAAGCCTAAAAAGTGCTTCCAGTATACAAAATCCCAACAGAATTCTCCATCAGCACGGTTGTAAACCCTAATGTTGTCAAGTAGAACAACATCTTTTGCTGCCACCTTTTGAAGTCGGCTCCTCAAAACTTCGTTGGCTTCTCGGCAGCAGGCAGCACTCTAGACGAGTTCGAGCCCCCCACCACACCAAGGTGGTTCACACTCCCAAATGGGACATTACTCTGCAAGGCAGAGGACATTGCATTGAAGTTGAACGCCGAGTTAGTGGCATTAGCACGGTTAAGTGCTATCCTTGCATCAGTGGCGGCAGACATGGCAGCAAGTGTAGAATTTGCAAATGTCGGAGTTGGAGTTGGAACAGACATCGGTGGAACTGCATTGCCGGAGGAGGCAATGACGTCAGAAACGGCGGGGTTGGTGGCGGCAGAAGCGGCGGCGGCGGCAGCGTCGAAGATGGCAGCAGATGACGAAGACATGTTTTCAAGCAGCTTGAGTAGGTAGGATATTTCGTCTTGCGATTGTTGGATACAAAAGCTGCTATTATAAAATAATACAGTAAGTCGGAACAGAACTCAAAAACTGAAAGTAATAAAACTGCGTCGAGTCGAGGAAGGCCTCTCTCTGCAAGACGAAAAACGCCCCGGTAGTGCTCTCGATTCTAGCGTATCGCCCCCAAAGATGAAACGACGACGTCTCGAGGATTGCAGCACCGCAAGATCTTCGAGCTCCGGTGAACTGGACTTTTCCGGCGAGGACAGGCTGCTGGACAACTAGTATGAGCTAAGAATGAGAATGCAGCTAAGAATGCTTGGTGTATTTTTGGAATGAAATGTAGTGTTTAGGGGAGTGGGAAGTGGAGATATGGAAGGTTGGCTGCTGAAGAGTCTTCTTCCAGCACCTTCCAAAAACGTGCACTCCAGTATGGCAGGAGCACAATACCAGGGAGAGTAATCCTAAGTAGGAGGAGCACTACACCAACAACCGGGTTAGCCCACGTAGCCCACCGAGCCCAACTGCCAAGCCCGACGGACAAGCCCACGGACCAATTGTCAAGATCCAAGTCCAAGGACCCGGACCGGAACCGGAACCGGAACCGGGGCCGGGGCCGGGCGCGGCGCGCCGCGTGTGAGGCGGTCGACGAAAAGGCTCGCGCGCATGAGCATGTGTGACCCAAACCACCACATGTCTCTTAGTTATCTCCTACAATGTGGTAGAGACTTAAATATCACATTAAAGTTTGTACATTAATCAATGTGGGACATTGATTAATGTAATAACTCTCCAAAACCCGAATAAGGTAAGTATCTCCATTTTAGGTAACATCTCAACTTTGTCTCCAAACTTCGAGCCACTATTTCTCACTCACCGAAAAACAGAATTGAGAAATTTAGCACACCATAATTATCTACTCGAAATGTAGATCGACACTATATATCTTAATTTGCAAATCGGATATGTATCGAGGCTCGAAATGCGATCGAACGGGCTGAATTTTGCCATGTCAAAGTAGCATTAAATGCTCACTTAATTTTCATTATATATATATATATATATATATATATATATATATATATATATATATATATATATAACGTTTTTTCAACAGCGACATATGAGGATAGAATTTGAGATAGTAAAATCTTTCCGCTGTTAGTTGAGTTTATTTTTCCATTACCATGGTTTAAAATCTACTGAATAACTTCTAACTACCCTTTATTTATAGAGTGCTAATCATCTCAAATATCTAACAATTATTATTACCTACTTCCTCGCCTCAAAAGTCGATGCATTAAATCCATGGGTAGGTAAGAAGTACTATACTTTCACTCTATTAATGTCATATATCAATGCATTCATAGTTATAGAAAAACACTTGTACAAAAAGTGGTGCCTCATTTGAAACCTAATTAAAACCCTTCATTTAGCAAATGCCATCATCCTCTGTTTCTGTGTTGGTGTAGGCAGTTTGACATCAGTGGCCAAACCAAGTGTTTGAAGAACCCTAATTGCATACCAAGTCATATCAATTTGCCACCACTCCAACCCATGCCTTGCTGAGTATTCAAATGCATGGTGGTTGTTATGCCATCCCTCTCCAAATGCAAGCATGGCCACCCACCTACAAATTAAACACCCTCCTTTCAGACACATGATATTACGAAGAGTTACGTATACACACACGTGACGTGCATTGATAATAATCTATACCAGTTATTTCTCGATAGATCACCCGTGTTCCAAGCCTGCTTACCCCAAACATGGCAAGCTGAGTTCACCAACCAAGTGATGTGGTACACCCACACAATCCTCACACCCTGCAAATTTCATGACATCAGGAGTTGTTCTTTTAGTAGACAAGAATTAGAGATAAGGCGGAAGATGTCTTTATCATCCATATTCATACTATAAAACAAAACATAACTTGATGAGATATTGCATTTGCACAAATCCCACTTGGGTTTTGGACAAGGTTTTATTTTCAGATATATAAGGCTATTGCTAACTGTGACAAACCAGTGGTCCATAACCAAGTTACACAAGTAGACACATACTATAGCTTGTCCGAAAACTCGAACCCCATGTTAGTTAAGGCCCACTATATCCTATACAAGATCTTCCATCATACTAATTTGCATAAAGATGAAATCAAATACTAGTAATACACAAAAAGAAACTAATAGAACTGCTTCTTGGTGGTAGCTTACCTTTAATAAAAATAAGATTTGACTAGCTAACACAATTAGCCCCCTCCTAAGTTGTAGAATTATGTAGTGATTAAATGAATATGGTTGACTTACCATTCCCCAAACAATGTAGGGGAACCCTCCCATTGCATAGAGCAGAGCTCCAAGTGCAATAGGATGGAAAATGTAACTCTTTTGAAGAAACTTATAGAAGGGTTGTTTATCCAAATCTCCAACATTGTTTGGCTCCCCACACTGCAAAAAAAAAAAATAGAAATAGTTAAATCTTTTGTAGTAAAAGAATGAAAAATCTTTAGCACTCACCCTTTCAGCAACAGTTTTGGTGTCAAAGAGCCAACTCACATGACTAAACCAAAACCCCTCAATGGGGCTGTGTGGATCTTTTTCTGAATCACAAAATTGATGGTGGTATCTATGTGTGCTCACCCAGTCTATTGGACTCCCCTGCAAAAAAAAAATAATCAATTCCAAAACTCACATCAAAGCAGAGTTATAAACACATACATAGGAGGTAGAAAAAACAGAGAGAGAGAGAAAGAGAGAGAGAGACCTGAAGGGCATGAACACCACAATATGCAAAGAAATACTCAAGCCATTTTGGAAGCTTGAAACTCCTATGGGTGAGATTTCTATGGAAAGAGAGAGTGATTCCAAGAAGGCCAGTGATGACATACAACCCAACAGCAATGGAAAGGGCACCCCAATTGAATGTGAAGGGAGCCAAAACACACAACAAATGCATGGCCACCACCACACCAACCTTTGCAATATCTAAAGAACTCCACTTTCTGCCCCAAAACAGATTCCTCTTACTCCTCACCACCACATCAGACAGCAGGATTCTGCCAAAGTTTGAATCTTTTTCATTCCCAGATACTGGGATTGATGCTGCACACGGAATTGACCCAACCCTTTTGGCATCTGCATCTTTTCTTCTTGAAGAGAAGCTATTCTTGAGGGAATTGTGCGTGATTCTTGTGATTGATGCGAAATGTATGGAATTTTGATGATTGTGAGTGATTTTTAAGGGGTTGAATCTTTGGACAGGTGGGAATTGGAAAGCCTTGGGCTTGGACGGCGGTGGCACTAAAAGAGCCATTTTTCTTGGCTTGGTTTTGTGTTGTGGGGGCTTATATAAAATTGAGGGTTTGTGGAAATTTGATTGAAAAAAAAAAAAAAAAGTCAAGGTGTATAATTGTTGTAATTGAAACTTAAATGGACGGAGAAGTGAAAAACCAACAGGTGATAAGGCGTGGGTGGTTGAATTAGAGGTTTTCTGATAGTGAGAGAGGCTCATTATGATAGTGAGGTCAATATTTCTTTATTTGAGTACTTAATTTTGTGGGGTTTTATTTACTGTAAAGAGATATTTTCATTCACACGTAAGTTTCTCGTCGTTTTCCTCTTGATGAAATATTTTTTCTTGGGAGTTTTTGTTGCATGAGTGTTTGGTTACCTTTAAATTCTCAGATTATGATATCTGAACTCTTAAGTCGGTTTCTTTCTTCTGGATTGGTTTGTAGTCTTTGATCCTTCACTTCAAGAAATGACGTTCTCCTTTGAATATCTTGTCTCGTGAAATTATGCAATCCCTAAATGCTATACCTTTTCCTTTTCTAGTTTGAAATCCAATTGAGCAATATATTTCACAGTCACGTCATTTTAAATCATTAAGAGATAAATCTATAGCTTTCATTACGGAACTGATCTGGTGTACAAAATGTAGGGGAAATGATTAAAAATAAATAAAAATTCACGTGTTCAAGTGAAAAATGCGTAAAATTAATGTTTGTTTGTTTTATTGTAAAAAATATTCATATACTTTTAAAAATAGTATGAAAAGCCTTCTAGTTAAAATCAATGTAGACTATGTAGTAGTATTTCTTATAAAAGTACCATTCATAGAATCTGATTTATAAAGACGAGTTGAGTAAAGAAGGGCGTTATTGGTAAATATGTATATTTCTTATAAAAATATTATGACATATTTCAAACATGGTTACTTCACGCAATGGAACAAGGTCGGTGCAACTTGTTGATTTTGTGAGTAATCTTTACTTGTAGACTTGTGATTTAAGTTGGAAGAAGAAATAGTGGGTTTAGCTTTACAACTTTTATTTCCTTTTTTAGAAGTTATATTTAATTAAATGAATTAAATAAAGTAAATGTACAGTCATGATTCATGTACTTATAGGTCGATGATTTACGTGGACTAATTAAATGCCATTGATGAGATTGAAGCACTACAAAGTTGGAGTTTTTTTAATCAAAATAACACGATTGTAAAAAGTAGTTTTTGCAATAATATCATTAAGAAAATATTTGTCAAATTAATAAATAATTACCAACTAGGATGCCACGTGTATAATTTGTTTCTTTCGCCCTTTCTTCTTTTGTTTATCTTCTCTTTTGATAGAATTTTTCACTCAATAGTCTCATATTTAATATTGTTGTAGATAAGATTTACTATATAACCAAATCTAAACCCTAATAGTCTATTTTGTACTCTATAAATAAAGGTCGTCACCCTCATAATAACACATCTATTTTTCTCGTCTTCTCTATTATTCTCTCATTCAATATAGTTTATAACACGTCATCAGCATGAAAAGACTCTTCTCAAAAGACGAGACGATAACCACGAAAGGTATAACTTTTGATTCTTCTTTAATTATTATTACACCTATTGAGTATTCTACCCCCACGTAACTAATCTTTACAAATTGAGATATGACATCATTTTTTTTAAACTTACATGTTCAACTTCTATGTGTAATAAAATATTGAATTGGGTACTGTTGGCGGACAATATCCACGTTAGCTATGATTTAATTTTCGAATTGATTCCTCTTATTATATTGTTATTATTGTTGCTCCTGAAGTAGCACAATACCCTAATATTCCTGAAGAATATTACTTAACTTTTTGTTGTTCCAGAAGTAGCACAATTGATATTCCTGAAGAATATCACAAGCTCTTAAAGAGCAATTCATTTGTTGCTCCAGAAGTAGTACAATGTAATGTTCCTGGAGAATATTACATGCTCTTGCAGATCAATTTATGATTTCGGTGATATATGTTTTTATCCATGAAGGAAAAACATAAGTCTTTATAGACATTGATAAAACTTTTTCCCTTGTGCAGAGTTGCGCAAATGGCAAATATCACCAAACTTGAGTTCGTTGCACTTGACATATCTGGCAAAAACTATATGTCATGGATTGTTGATGCCGAGATCCATCTGATCTCAAGGGGGTCTGGGAGAAACTATAGAAAAAGGAAACAACGCATCCCCACAGGATCGCGCAAATGCACTAATATGGTGATCTAAAAAATGAGTATCTCACCGTCAAAGATCCATATGAATTGTGAAGCAACCTCAAAGAGAGATTTGATCATCAAAGGACGGTTATCCTTCCTAAAGCTCGATACGATGGACGCATCTTAGACTGCAAGACTTCAAATCTGTGAATACATACAATTCTGAACTATTCAGAATTAGCTCCACAATGAAACTATGTGGAGAAACAATCACTGATGAAATGATGCTTGAGAAAGCATTCTCTACATTTCATGCTTCAAATGTGCTCCTAGAACAACAATATAAGGAGCGTGGTTTCAAAAAGTACTCCGAGCTTATATCTTGTCTATTGGTTGCCCAGCAAAACAATGAATTGCTTATGAAAAACCACGAGTTAAAACCCACTGGTTCCTCTGCCTTGCCTGAAGCCAATGCAACAAATGGACATGGTCGTTCAAACCAACCTGGACGTGGGCGTGGTCGTGGTCGTAGTTGTGGGCGTGGTCGCCGACATAGTAGTCCTGACCACGCAAACTCGAGCAATAAAAGGTCTAAGACATCCAAAGATCACAATTCATAAATGTCATCGATGTGGCATGAATGGGCATTGGTCGCGTGCATGTCGTACGGCGAAGCACCTTGTTGATCTGTATCAGAATTCGATCAAGGGAAAAGTAAAGAATGAGACCAATGTCCTTGACTAGGACGGTTCGACTGCTACTCTAAGTCACTTAGATGTCTCTGATTTCTTTGATGACCCAAATGGCAACGTTGATGGCTCGATTGGTAGTGGTGTGTTAGAAGACAACTAATGCAATTTTTCGCATATTTAGCTTTTATTACTTATCGTTGTTAGGAAGTTCATTTGCTTACAAAACTCTAGTATTGTTATCGTTTTTCACAATGTTTTTGGACTATTGTTGATTGTTTTTAACTGATTATAAATTTTCTTGAAAAACAACTTCTCAGAAAATGCAAATGAATTCTTGTGATATCTGTTTAGCTGATAGTGCCACCACACACACCATTCTCCAAAATAAAAAGTATTTTCAAACATTAACATTAGCTAAAGATAATGTCTCAATACTATATCTGGTGCATCGAACATCATTGAAGGCTCCGGAAGAGCTTGTATCATTACGCCAAATGATATTAAATTAACAATTGAGCATGCCCTTTACTCTAGTAAGTCCAGAGAGTAAGTTTTAGGGATATTCGCTGCAATGGCTACCACATTGAGACGATGTCAGAAGGTAGTAACGAATATCTATGCATAAATTCTTTCGTATCTGGCCAGAAACAGATCAAAGAAAAGTTATCTACATTGCCATCCGGAATGTATTACACATTCATAAAAGCAATTGAAACAAACCATGTCATGAACCCAAAGTTCAATGACTCAAAAAGCTTTTTGCTTTGCCATGATAGGTTTGGACATCCGGGAGCAACTATGATGCGCCGCATTATTGAAAACTCATGTGGGACAATATACAAAACCAGAAGATTCTAGTAACACATGAATTCCCATGTAATGCTTGTGCGCAAGGCAAGTTAGTCATTAGACCATCCTACACGAAGGTCAATATAGAATCTCCATCTTTCTAGGAAAGAATACATAGAGATATTTGTGGACCTATACATCCACCATGTGGACCATTTCGATACTTTATGGTATTGATTGATGCTTCCTCTAGATGGTCCCATGTATGTCTGCTTTCTAGTAGAAATGCAGCTTTTGCTAGACTACTTGCTCAAATAATAAAATTGCGAGTCCAATTCTCAGATAATCCAATCAAGAGGATTCGCCTTGATAATGCTAGTGAGTTTCAATCTCAAGCATTTAATAGTTATTTTATGGCTATTGGGATTGAGATTGAACATTCGGTTGCTCATGTTCATACACAAAATGGTTTAGCATAAGCGTTTATTAAACGTCTTCAACTTATTGCTAGACCATTACTTATGAAATCAAGACTCTCAATTTCGGCTAGAATTAGTGTCCCTGAAGGACAAACAACAATGGTAGCAAATGAATCTAACGTCCGTAAAAAACGTGGTCGACCAATTGGTTCCAAAGATTCTGTGCCTAGAAAGAGAAAGGCACAAGCCACGAACCAAACAATGACGGAAATTATTGATCAAAATAATGTAGTTCCTGAAGAACCACAAGCATCCGAAAATCATTAGATCTCAATAAATTACTTATCTTCTAATAAGATATTGGAGAGAGAAAATATCGTCGTGGACGATAAATTCGCCTTTAATATGACTCTTGAAGTTCTAAATGAGAATCCTAAACCACGGTCTGTTCAAGACTGCCAAACTAGACATGATTGACCAAAGTGGAAAGAAGTCATACAAGGTGAACTAAATTCCCTTGAAAGCTGGAAAACATTTGGACCTGTAGTTCAAACTCCGAAAAATGTTATCCCTGTAGGATACAAATGAGTCTTTGTTCGAAAGAGAAATGAAAACCATGAAATTACGAGATACAAAGCAAGACTCGTAGCACAAGGTTTCTCTCAAAGATCGGGAATTGATTGAAGAAACATACTCTCCGGTAATGGACGCAATTACATTTAGATTTTTGATGAGTGTCCGAAAGACTTGATATGCCCCTAATGAATGTAGTAACTGCATATCTATATGGTTCGCTAGATAGTAACATATACATGAAAATCCCAGAAGGATTTAAATTGCCTGAAGCATATAAGTCAAAACCTAAAAGCATGTTTTCAATTACACTGCAAAAGTCGTTGTATGGGTTGAAGCAGTCTGGTCGTATGTGGTATAATATACTTAGTAAGTATCTCTTGAAAGAAGGGTACAAAAATGATGATGTTTGCCCTTGTGTTTTCATTAAGAAAACAGATAATGGATTTGCGATCATAGCAGTTTATGTAGATGATTTGAATTTAATTAGGACTTCTGAAGAGCCCAATAAAACTGCTGAATATTTGAGAAATGAATTTGAGATGAAGGACTTAGGAAAGACAAAATTTTGTCTTGGTTTGCAGATTGAACATGTCCCTGAAGGACTATTTGTTCATCAATCCTCATATACAGAAAAAGTCTTAAAGCGGTTTTATATGATAAAGCACATCAATTATCATCACCAATGGTCGTTAGAACACTTGATGTGCATAAAGATTCATTTCGACCTATTGAAGATGGTGAAATGATACTTGGTCCTGAAGTACCATACCTTAGTGCAATCGGATAATTGACTTATTTAGCTAATTACACAAGACCGAATATAGTTTTTTCTGTAAATCTTCTCGCAAGATATAGCTCTGCACCCACTTTAAGACATTGGAATTGTGTTAAACACATTCTACGTTACCTAAAGGGTACCATTGACCTTAGGTTATACTACTCAACAGATTTTGATTTTTCTCTAGAAGGGTATGCAGATGCTGGTTATTTATCCGATCCACATAAAGCCAAGTCACAAACTGTCTATGTTTTTACACGTGGAGAAACTGCTATATCTTGGAAATCCGTTAAGCAAACCTTGACTGCAACATCCTCAAATCATTCTGAAATAATTGCAATCCATGAAGCAAGTCGACAATGTATGTGGTTACGGAATATGACAAGTCATATCCAAGAATCGTGCGGATTGACTTCTTCAAAGGACAATCCAACGGCGTTATATGAAGACAATGTCGCTTGTATCACGCAATTGAAGAGAGGTTACATCAAAGGTGATCGGACAAAGCATATTTCTCCCAAGTTTTTCTTCACACATGAACTTCAAAAGAATGGCGATATCGACGTCCAACAGATTCGTTCGAGTGATAATCTAGCAGACTTATTCACAAAGGCACTACCGACCTCAACATTCAAGAAGTTGGTACAGAAGATCGGCATGCGCCGATTCAATGATTTACGATAATTATTTTGAGGGGGAGCAGCTGTACTTTTTCCTTCGACCAGTTTTTATCCCATTGGATTTTTCTGGCAAGGTTTTAATGAGGCAGCAATTTCTGTTTAGGGATGGTCCATCAAGCGGGAGTGTTGTAGATAAGATTTACTAGATATATGATGATCATATCTAAACCCTAGCAGCCTATCTTGTACTCTATAAATAGAGGTCTCCACCATCATAATAACACATCTATTTTTCCCGTCTTCTCTATTATTCTCTCATTCCATATAGTTTATAACAAATATTGAATTATTAAAGTTATCAAAATATAATATTTACCAATTAAGAGGTCTTGGATTTGAGCTTATCAAGTTACATTTTCTTTTTCATCTTTTTATTTGGTGCAAGCGACAGTGCGATTTTTTTTATTTTTAATGTACTTTTTTTTATTTTTAAGTTTTTCTAAAGTTTTTTTTTTTGTTAAGGATGGAGGTATAATTTCTTATGAACAAAAGTTTCATTAATGAGTGTTATTTATTTTGAAATAAAAGTTTCATTTTCATTTTGAATGTCTTCTACCATCACTAAAGGAAGTGTCATTTGTTTTTAATAAAAGTGTCATTTATAGAGTATCATTATTTTTTTTTAAAGTGTAATTTTTTTTAAAAAAGAATCATTTATTTCGAATAAATGTGTCATTTTTATTTTATAAAATTACATTTTATCGAGTATCAATTGTTTAAGAAAAATATGTCATTTGTTTTGAACAAAAGTGTTAATAATTTTGAACAAAAATGTCATTTGTTGTGTACAAATGTGTCGTTTGTTTTGAGCAAAGTTATTAACAATTGTTTTATAAAAAAAATGTCATTTGTTTAGAACAAAAATATTGTTTGAAAATTATAGGAAATACATGCATATTAGAAATCAAAATTATAGCCTTCCCAATTTGCAGAATATATCAAGAGCATAAACTAATATTAAAATGGATGTATTTCAGCAAAGAAATACAATAATCAATAGAAACAACCAAAACACCAAGATTTACGTAGAAAGCCCCCGCATGTGAAGAGGTAAAAACCACGAGAAAATCTTATGTCCAGCCAAATCCAATATAACCAACTAGAGATTACAATTGAGGAAGTATAATACTTCATCTGTCCCGCTATTTGTGGCTCACTTTCCCGAAATGGGTATTCCGTTATTTGTGGCCACTTTCCTAATTTGGTAAGAAATTATTATCATATCTTCTACTATATCATATTATCTCTCCTACTTTATCACATTCTCTCTCCTACTTTATCATCTTCTCTCTCATACTATATCATTATCTTACTCATCTTCTCTCTTATACTTTATCATTTACTCTCTCTCATACTTTATCATCTACTCTCTTAATTCCAGTGCCGAAAAGAACGTGGCCACAAATAGCGGGACGGAGGGAGTATGATATATAGCCCTTAACAACAATTGCGAATGCACTTGAATTACAAACCGAAAAACAAAACCGTAAAATGTCTACAAAACTAGCAATAGAATTATGAAAAATATAACTCAAAATCTAGCCGTTAGAATTACAAAATCTAGCTACTTTGACTTGGGCAAAATTCAGCCCGTTTGATCGCCGTTTCGAGTCTCGATATATATTCGATTTGTGAATTCAGATATATAGTGTCGATCTACGTTTCGAATAGATAATTGTAGTATGCTTAATTTCTCGATTCCTATTTTCGGTGAGTGAGAAATAGTGGCTCGAAGTTTGAGGGACAAAAATAATACGTTACCTAATGTGGAGAAACTTATCTTATTCGGGTTTTGGAGATTTATTACGTTAATCAGTGTTCTACATTGATTAATGTCTAATAATTTATGTGGTATTTGAGTCTCTACCACCTTGAAGGATATAACAAAGTAACATGTGGTGGGCTTGGGCCACACATGCTCATCCACGTGAGCCTTTTCGCTGACCGCTTCACACGCGGCGTGCCGCGCCGCACCGCGCCCGTGCCCGGTCCTGGCCCCGGTTCCGGCTCCGTGTTCGTGTGCGTAGATCTTGATAATTGGTCATTTTGGTGGTCCGTGTGCTTGTCTGTTAGTGTCCAGCTCCAGTCTTCGCCGGAAGTCCAGTTCGTCGGAGCTTGTAGTTCTGCGGTGCTGCTTACTTCGAGACGTTCGTGATTTTATCTTTGGGGACGATACGCCGGAAACCGAGAGAACTATCGGGGCGTATTTCATTTTGCAGAAAGAGACATTTTCTCGACTCGACGGTTTCTATAGTTCGCCGGAGCTCGTAGTTCTGCGGTGCTGCTTACTTCGAGACGTTCGTTATTTTATCTTTGAGGATGATACGTCGGAAATCGAGAGCACTATCGGGGCGTATTTCGTCTTGCGGAAAGAGACCTTTTCTCGACTCGACGGTTTCTATTGTTTGTTCTTTTCTGATTTTCCAACTTACTCTTTTGGTTGTAATAGCAGCTTGTATTCAAAAGAAATTCAAATAAAGACAACTGCTAATAATTATTACCACTATTGTATTTGGTTTTTATGTGCTCAAACAGACCTGTTTGTAAGAAATTCAACCTTTCCCACTTTATCACGTTTTCAGTGGTTTCTTGCATTTACAGGTTCAAGCAATTTTTCGTCTCACGACATCTTGTGTGTTTCCGATGCTCAAGAAAGAAAATTTCTTTTAAAGTAAAGTTATTACATATTAACGCCGCTTTATTTAGGCAAGACGTAAATGGCCTAATCAAATTATGGTCAAATCTAGACCTCCATACCTAACCCTTTCCCAATTTCAATTTTGAGGATTTTTTTTATGATAACAGACAATAATGTCTTATTAGAATGATATAATGGTTGAAGTATTTATCTTATGGTCGAAAATCATAAGTTTGAATTTCATTAATAATATGAGTCTGTCACAAATATTTAATATAGTGTGATTTGCAAATTAATATACATAAAAGAATTTATCTTATACGCATTTCAAATAATAATTGCGGTTTTTTTTTATGTCATACAAGAAAAAGGTTGATTCATATTAGTACTTCCGTATCTTATTTTATTCCAAGAAGAAACGGTTATTTTTAATGAACTCATACTAACACTTGCTACGTCTATATTGGATGTTTATTTCTTAGGTTTACTCGACTATGACATGTGATGTTGAATAGAGGTCGGCTCAGTGTTTAGAATTAGCTGCATCCACACTAATTAAAAAAGGCACTTCTCAACCAAAATAACTCAAAAGCGGTTTAAATATTTTTTTGTTGGAAAAATCGAATATATATATATATATATATATATATATATATATATATATATATATATATTTATTGTTATTATGTAAATTTAATTAGCATTAAATGCTAATTTGACTTGGGCATAATTCGGCCCGTTTAATTGTCTTTCGAGCCTCGATATATATCCAATTTATGAATTGAGATATATGACGTGGATCTACGTTTCGAGTAGATAATTATAGTGTGCTTAATTTCTCGATTCCTATTTTCGGTGAGTGAGAAATAGTGGCTCGAAGTTTGGGGGGACAACTAATATGTTACCTAAAGTGAAGAAACTTACTTAATTCGGATTTTGAAGAGTTATTACATTAATCAATGTCTCACATTGATTAATGTGTGATGTTTCCTGTTGTATTTAAATCTCTACAATTTAGTAGGAGATAACAAAGTGACATGTGGTGGGCTTGGGCCACACATGCTCATGCGCATAAGCCTTTTCGCCGACCACCTCACACGCGGCGCGGCACGCCGCACCGCGCCCGCGCCCGACCCCGGCCCCGGTTCCGATCCGTGTCCTTGTCTTGGTCATTTGGGTGGTTCGTGGGCTTGGCAGTTGGACTTGGCATTGGACTTGTGTGGATTGTCTCAGTTCAACATTGGTGGCCTATCCAGTTCGTGGTGCAGTGCACCTGCCACACTCAAGCCTACTCTTTTGGAAGTCTCTGAAATAAGACTGTTCAAGTGTCTTCCACCTCTCCACTTACCATCCCCACGTCCATCTGCCTTAATTGGCACAACAACCTTTCACTTAGGGAAAGCAGCCTATAAATAGGTCAGTTGCACTTCATTCCAAACACATCAGCAACACTTGCATCAACATCACTTAGCAGTTAGCTCTAGTAGTTGTCCAGTAGCTTTTTTCCTCGCCGGAAAGTCCAGTTCGCTGGAGCTCGAAGATCTTGCGGTGCTGCAATCCTCGAGACGTCGTCATTTTATTTTTAGGGACGATACGCCGTAAACCGAGAGCACTACCGGAGCGTATTTCGTCTTGCGGATAGAGGTTATCCTCGACTCGACGAAGATTTATTTTAAACATTCTGTTGTGTTTTCGTTTTCCGACTCATTTGTTTGTTTACGACTGTAATAGCATCTTTTTAATCCAACAATCGCAAGACGAAATATCCTACTTAAGCTGGTTGAAAACATGTCTTCATCATCTGCTGCCATCTCCGACGCTGCCGCCGCCGCCGTCGCTTCTACAGCCACCAACCCCCCCGTTTCTGACGTCATTGCCTCCTCCGACAATGTGGTTCCACCGATGTCTGTTCCAACTCCAACTCCGGCGTTTGCAAATCCAACACTTGCTGCCATATCTGTCGTCACTGACGCTAGGATCGCACTTTACCGTGCTAATGCCACTAACTCGGCATATAACTTCACTGCGATGTCTTCTGCTTTGCAGAACAATATCCCTTTTGGGAGTGTGAACCACCTTGGTGTGGTGGGGGGCTCGAACCCGACGTTGACGGCACCTCTACACTCGTCTAGAGTGTTGCCTACTGCCAAGAAGCCCGCGAAGTTTGGTGGAGCCAACTTCAAAAGGTGGCAACAAAAGATGTTGCTCTACTTGACAACATTGGGGTTCACGACCGTGCTGATGGAGAATGCACCCGCCCCTCCAAGTGAAAATGAAGAGAATATAGAAGTCCGCATTGCATAGGAAAATTGGCTTACTTCTGACGACTTCTGTAAAAACTTCTTACTTAGTGGTTTAGATGATAGCCTCTATAGTGTGTATGCAAATGTAAAGACCTCCAAGGCAATTTGGGAGGCATTTGAAAGGAAATGTTGTACTGATGATGCAGGTACCAAAAAGTTTGTAGTTGCCAAGTTTTTGGACTACAAAATGGTGGACTCTCGACCGGTCATGGAGCAAGTGCAAGAGTTCCAACTCATTGTCCATGATGTCCACGCCGAAGGAAGGCTTTTGCCAGATGCTTTCATTGTGGCAACCGTGATAGAAAAGCTTCCCCCGAGCTGGAAGGACTTCAAGAGCTACTTGAAGCACAAGCGAAATGAAATGACGCTTGAAGACCTTGTGGTCAAGCTCCGCATCGAGACCGATATGAGGACTCGAGATGGGAAGGGCAAAGCACCAGTGGAACCAAGAGTCAACCTTGCAGAGAAAGGTGGCAACTCCAACAATGTCAAGAGAGGGCATTCAAACAGCAACCCCAAAAGGAAGGGCAAGGTTCAACCCCGCAAGTTTGAAGGGGATTGCTACAATTGTGGCAAGTCCGGCCACATGTCGAAGGACTGCCGTAAGCCGAAGAAGAAGAGGGCTCGTCAAGCCAACATGTTGGAGATAGCTGAAGCCGACCTTGCGGCCGTTGTCACCGAAGAAGCTAATGTCATGGAAAATGAAGGGAAGTGGTATATTGATACCTCTGCCACGGCACATGTTTGTGGTGACCGGAGCCGCTTCACCAAGTACAAGAGTTGCCAAGGGAGGAAGCTCAATATGGGAAATCAAGCCTCATCTGAGGTAGTTGGCTATGGTACTGTGGTGTTAAGGTTGAGCACCGGCAAGAACCTTACTCTTGGAGAGGTGTTGTATGTCCCCGACATCGGAAAGAATCTAGTGTCCGGCTCTGTACTAGTCAAGAGAGGTTTTAGACTAGTTTTTGAGTCGGACAAATTTTTTCTATCAAAATTTGGCATGTTCTTAGAAAAAAGTTACCTCTCTGAGGGCCTTTTCTAATTAAGTGTAATGACAATTCGCCAAGAGCCCATTGAGGGCAAGAATAATGAGAATGAAGCTACTTCCTGCTACTTGATTGAGTGTTCTGATTTATGACATTGTAGATTAGGACATGTTAATCTAAATGCGATAAAAAAATTAGTTAATCTCGATCTACTTAAAGTAAACGAGTTTAACAAGAATAAATGAAAAGTTTTCATTGAAGCAAAGTTAACTAAATCTCCCTTTCATTCTGTAGAAAGGAATACCAAACCTCTAGAACTTATTCACACTGACGTGTGTGACTTAAAGTTTGTGCAAACTAGAGGAGGGAAAAAATACTTTATAACCTTTATTGATGATTGCACGAGATATTGTAATCTTTATCTTTTAAGGAGTAAAGATGAGGCGATTGAAGCTTTTATTAACTTTAAAGCTGAAGCTGAAAACCAACTTGATTGTATGATCAAAATGGTACGAAGGGATAGAGGTGGAGAGTATGTAGCTCCATTTGAAGAGTTGTGTACGACAAGTGGTATCATTCATCAAACCACCGCCCCCTATTCGCCTCAATCAAATGGTTTTGCTGAAAGAAAGAACCGAACTTTAAAGGAAATGTTGAACGTCTTGTTAATTAGTTCTGGACTGCCCCGGAACATGTGGGGGGAAGCCGTTTTAACGGCTAACTACTTGTTGAATAAAATACCTATTAAAGGTAGGAATGTGACTCCATACGAGTTGTGGAAATGAAGGAAACATTCGTATAAATACCTCAAAGTGTGTGGGTGTTTGGCTAAGGTAGAAGTGCCTTTGCCAAAGCAAGTTACAATTGGTCCTAAGACCTTTGATTGTATTTTCATAGGATATAGTGCATATCGGTTTGTCATTCATAAGTCGGTCGTGCCCGATATGAATGTTGGAACTACTATTGAGTCAAGGAATGCTATATTCTTTAAACATATCTATCCATGTAAAAAGGATGATAAAGTTGAGTCGAGCTCGAGTGGTGAATCAAGAGAAGTTGCTATTAATTCTAGAAATGTGGGGGTAGAACCTGCTGCACGTAAAAGACAAGCTGCCGATCTTGAAATTTTAGAACCAAGACGTAGCACTAGAGCAAGAGTTGCTAAGAACTTCGGTCCTGATTATGTAGTTTTTCTTTTGGATGAAGAACCGCGGTCTATAAAAGAAGCTCTTTCTAGACCCGATAGCCCACTTCGGCAAGAAGCTGTCCAAAGTGAAATTGATTCCATCATGTAGAATCACACTTGGGTCTTAACTGACTTACCTGAAGGTTGCAAGCCCTTAGGATGTAAATGGATCCTAAAAAGAAAGTATAAGGCAGATGGGTCAATTGATAAATATAAAGCTTGTTTAGTGGTTAAAGGTTTTAAGCAAATTGAAGGATATGATTTCTTCGATACTTATTCGCCTGTAACGATGATTATGTCTATCTGTGTGCTTCTCGCGATTGCTGTTTTGCACAATCTTGAGATTCACCAAATGGACGTGAAAACTGTCTTTCTAAATGGAGATTTAGAAGAAGAAATTTATATGGAACAACCTGAAGGGTTTGTAGTACCTGGCCAAGAGCGAAAGATATGCAAGTTGGTGAAATCCTTATATGGGTTGAAACAAACACCATTACAATGGCACTTGAAATTCGACGAGGTTATGTTGTCGAATGGTTTTAATATTAATGAATGTGACAAGTGTGTTTACATAAAGAATACAAAGAATGGTTTTAATATTAATGAATGTGATGTTTTGTGTGGTATTTAAGTCTCTACAATTTAGTAAGAGATAACAAAGTGACATGTGGTGGGCTTGGGCCACACATGCTCATGCGCGCGAGCCTTTTCGCCGACCGCCTCACACGCGCCGCACCGCGCCCGCGCCCGTGCCCGGCCCCGGCTCCGACTCCGGTCCATGTCCTTGGACTTGGACTTGGACTTGGATCTTGACAATTGGTCCTTTGGGTGGTCCGTAGGCTTGTCCGTTGGACATGGCAGTTGGACTTGGCATTGGACTTGTGTGGATTGGCCTAGTTCAACATTGGTGGCCTATCCAGTTCGTGGTGCAGTGCATCTGCCACACCCAAGCCTACTTTTTTGGAAGTCTCTAGAATGAGACTGTTCAAGTGTCTTCCACCTCTCCACTTACCATTCCCACGTCTAGCTGCCTTAATGGACACAACAACCTTTCACCTGGGGGAAGCAACATATAAATAGGTCAGTTGCACTTCATTCCAAACACATCAGCAACACTTGCATCAACATCACTTAGCTCTAGTAGTTGTCCAGCAGCTTTTGTCCTCGCCAGAAAGTCCAGTTCGCCGGAGCTCGAAGATCTTGCGGTGTTGCAATCCTCGAGACATCGTCGTTTTATCTTTGAGGACGATACGCCGTAAACCGAGAGCACTACCGGGGCGTATTTCGTCTTGCGGATAGAGGCTATCCTCGACTCGACGAAAATTTATTTTAAATATTCTGTTGTGTTTTCGTTTTCCGACTCATTTTTTTGTTTACGACTGTAATAGCAGCTTTTTAATCCAACATTTTTTTCCGCGTAGCAGAATTAAAAGGGAATGAACTTGTAGCTGCTATTACAGCCGTTCTAAGAAGCTATATATAAGTTTTTTTTTTTTAAATTAATCCAATAGGCACTCGCCTATTTAAGAAGCTATACATAGTTGAAGAGCCAAGGTCTATTTTATTTTTTAGTTGAAGAGCCAAGTTGAGATAGCATAATCTAAGAAATTAAAGGCAACTTCATCTATGCAAAGCCGAAGGTGTGTGAATGAAATATCTTTTACAATAAATTAAGATAGGATTTGGGACGTGGGATCTTAGCCCATAAATTAAACTTCTGACCTTAGCATGCTAATCATTCTTAATTTAAGGAGAAATTGATAAAAATTGTAATTTAGAGAATTAGTGTGTACTTGCAGATATTATTTAAAAGTAGAAAAGGTTGAAATAGTAATGTTTGTAAATTTTATACTATAATAGCTTATTTGGAGATTTAAAACTAAAATGTTAACTTCTCCGAAATTGCGAATATCCCATTAAGTTGGAGAAGTTGGTTCAAACTAACTCAGCGTATCATTGCGTGAAAACCTCTACTACAACCATGCAGAGCCCATAACACCTCATTTGCCACGTTGTCTTTTTCATCCCTCCGTCTATTTAAGCTTCAATTCTTGTTTTCCGAATTTTCCATAAAGCCACAATTTTATGTAAGGCTAGCAGCTTACACAAGACACAACACAAAACCAAGCCAAGAAAATGGCTTTGTTAGTACCCTCAACAATCACGCACACTTCCCTCAAGAGTACCTTCTCTTCCAAAAGCAAACATGCAGATATCAAAAGGGTTAGTCCAGCATCAATCTCAGTATCTGGGGATGAAAAAGACTCAAAGTTTGGCAGAATCCTGCTGTCCGATGTGGTGGTGAAGAGGAAGAGGAATCTGTTTTGGGGTAGAAAGTGGAGTTGTTCAAATATTGCAACGGTTGGTGCGGTGGTGGCCATGCATTTGTTGTGTGTTGCAGCTCCTTTCAGTTTCAGTTGGGGTGCTTTTTCCCTTGCTTTTGGATTGTATGTCATCACTGGCCTTCTCGGAATTACTCTCTCTTTCCACAGAAATCTCACCCACAGGAGTTTCAAGCTTCCCAAATGGCTTGAGTATTTCTTTGCATATTGTGGTGCTCATGCCCTTCAGGTCGCTCTCTTGTGTTTATCCCCCTACATATATATGTGTGTGTGTATGAGAAGTTAACCATGTCGGAACTGCACTTGGGAAGTAGGAACCAATTTGCGAATAAGTATTCCTAATACATAATCCTTGTATGCTTTATACAAAAGGGCGAAAATGTAAAGTTATAGGGTTTTATCCATAGAAAATATAAGAATTATGAACAGTTCATAACTCCTACGTAAATGTGTATTTCTACCAGATCCACACCCTATATGTATGTATATAGGTGTGTTTTGATGTGAGTTTGGAATGATGCATTTTGTTTGTAGGGGAATCCAATTGAGTGGGTGAGCATACATAGATACCACCACAAGTTCTGTGACTCAGAAAAAGATCCACACAGCCCCATTGAGGGATTTTGGTTTAGTCATGTGGGTTGGCTTTTCGACACCATAACTCTTGCTGAAAGGGTGAGTGATAAAGATTTTTCATTCTTTTATTACAAAAGATTAGCTCTTTGGATTCTTTTTGCAGTGTGGGGAGCCAAACAATGTTGGAGATTTAGAGAAGCAGCCCTTCTATAAGTTTCTTGAAAAGAGTTACATTTTCCATCCTATGGCACTTGGAGCTCTACTCTATGCAGTGGGAGGGTTCCCCTGGATTGTTTGGGGAATGGTAAGTCAACCATATTCATCTATTCGCTTTATACAATTCTAGTCTACTAAAACAACTTGTCATTTCATGAAATTGGCAGGGTGTGAGGACTGTGTGGTTGTACCACATCACTTGATAGGTGAACTCTGCTTGCCATGTATGGGGTAAGCAGGCTTGGAACACGGGCGATCTATCGAGAAATAACTGGTATAGATTATTATCATTGCACGTCACGTGTGTATATACGTAACTCTTCGTAATATCATGTGTCTGAAAGGAGGGTGTTTAATTTATAGGTGGGTGGCCATGATTGCATTTGGAGAGGGATGGCATAACAACCATCATGCATTTGAATACTCAGCAAGGCATGGGTTGGAGTGGTGGCAAATTGATATGACTTGGTATGCAATTAGGGTTCTTGAAACACTTGGTTTGGCCACTGATGTCAAACTGCCTACACCAACACAAAAACAGAGGATGGCATCTGCTGCTAAATGAAGGATTTTAATTAGGCTTAAAATTAGGCACCACTTTTTGTACAAGTGTTTTAGACCTTGGTAATGAAATAATACTCCATGAACGATGTGAGACATTTTTTTTAGATTAAAAATTATTGTGATCCCCAAGCTAAAATAATATTTGTACATCGACCGAAAAAAAAATATTCGTATATAAACGAAATAATACTAAAATATTGGCCGACAACATCGTAACTGCAAACAAAAACTCCTTGTAAGGCCAATTTCAATAGGGATATGCCCAAAATTGTATATATGAATATGGGTGTCTTTGAATCTTGTTGATAAATGTTGAAAGCTATTGAATTGAGAATCTGCAGATGTTTTGAAAGAAAGTGGAGAAAATAGTGTTTAAAAATATTATTGACAGCAATAGTTTATCTTCACTTTATAAATGAAATGTATAATGTACTCCCTCCATCCTATTATTTATGTCTCATTAAGATTGAGCACGGTAATTAAAAGGGTTTGTATAAATGTATAAAGTAATGGTGTAATAGTATAATGTGGTGAGTGGGACCAATTAAGTAGATGAATGTGATCCACTTATTTCTGTCTACTTTTCAAATGAGATATAAATAGTTAAACAATTTAAAATATCAAATGAGACATTAATAATGGGACGGAAGAAGTATATCTTATTCCTACTGTTATTACACAATTATAATTTATAATAAATAAATAAATTGATAATTTCTCATGTTCATTTTTTCTTTATAATGGTCATCTAAATATTATAAAATATTAAATTAATTTATATATTAAATTTTAAAATATTTGATTGTTATCTATATTCAGTTTTTGTTTAGAATCTCTTATTACTTAAGTATATTATTTTATTATAGATAAATTGGACTTTTAGTAACTAAATTATGAGTCGTTGGTCAATTTTTTTTTTTTAATTAATTGATTCTTAAACTATAAAATTTTGAATGAATCGGTTATTCTATTAAATTTATGGTTAGTCAACCATTAGTCCATTAGTCAAAGTTTTTTAAATGGTATTTTCAATATAATTTTATTGAGGACCAAAATATTTTAAATACTAAAAAATTGAGGACCAATTTGATAATTTTTTAATTTGCAAGAAAATGAAGGATATTTTAGTCATTTTCATTTTTTTTAATGACCAAATATGACGATTTTAAATAGATTGATGACCAATCCCACCAATTACAATATATATTTGGGATCATAGCTGTCAAATTTTATAGCTTCATGGCCAAATTTTGCGAGCATATTATTATCAAAATGATGGATAAAAATGTAAAATATCCAAAAATTGAGGAATAAATTTTATAGCTCCGATGTCCTCACTAGTTTTAAGTTTTCATACTTGCTGCCAAAAAAGATTACTTCACATGGGATAAGTTTGGTGAAACGTGTTGATTTGTGAGTTTCAGTCATCTTTACTTGTAGACTTGTGTTTGAAATTGAAAGAAATTGCGAGTTTAGTTTTACAACTTTATTTATTTATTTTTTTGGCTAGTTGGATAATTTTTATATGAGAAATTCGTACTCATTATTTTTATGCTTATAAGGGTAAACATACTCATAACAGTCTCCATAAAATTTGAATCCATAATTTTCGGCCAATAGTTTAACCATGATTATACAATCTAATGAGAACTATAAATTTATTTTCTAAAATTAAATAAATTGAAAGAATTACTACCAATTACGAAGTTGTTTGGTATCAGCTGCAAATAATCACAAAACCCAAAACTTAAACATTGAACCCCAATCAATAATTAGTAATTTAATAAATATTATCTCCCTCCCGCCAATCTTGCAACATTTCTGTTTCGGGTTATCCCATCAATTTTGCAAGATTGATTTTTTATGTATATTTTATAGTGGGTGTAAAAGTAAAGGTATAAAGTAGTGTGTATAAATATATAAAAGAGTGGCGTAAAATTAAAAATATTTTATAATTACCACTATCGTGTTAATGGTTTTGATGTGGCAAACCAACCTGTTTGAAAGAAACTAAAACCTTCCCTATTTTATCACGTTTTTAGTGGTTTCTTCAAACGTAAAAGATAACTCCGAAGAATTAGTTGGGGCGTGGAGGAGCAATTTACAGAAAAATATTAAACAATAATCACAGAATCGATCATACCCCATCTAAGGGGTTCGATGCAATTTTTCATTTAAATAGAATATAAATAAATGATTGGTGACATGAAGTGTAACGGGTAGCCATACCTTTGGACTAGTGAAGATAATTACTCCATAATTATACATAAATAGTAAAGAGGAAGCCCAACAACTTGCAGGAAAACAAGGTAACTGTCTTTGGATTAGGGTCTCCTTTAAGAACTCATCTTTACCATGATTAGGTCGGACAAACCAAATTCTTGACTTGTACAAGAAAGACTTGTCATCATCATCTACATCATCATAGGCATGGATTTCAACTAGTTGATCTGGACAAAGATTTAACAAACAAAATCTCCACTTTCCATCACTAGGAAGACTTGTAGTAAGCACCATTCCCATTTCCATTTCCATTGGCATTGCATAATGTGGTCTTCTTGCTTTCTTGGTACTTACCGGCTAGGGAGTCAAAGAGTACTCCGGCCCCAAACCCGACTGCCAAATCGATCGTGTAGTGGCCCCTCGTCGTGAGCAGCCTAATCACTTGCAACACATTGAGGGCGTCGAATGCATAAGCCATTTCCCATCTCTGCATCCGCTTCATGTCTAGAGACGCGATGACTGAGGCAGCTACGTGGCCCGAATAGAACAGGAAAAACGACACGTTCCCAACAGGGAAATCCGCACCCGACCCCAAGAATCCCTGTCCAAATATAGAGAACCACACACTTATAATTAAATCCTCTGTTTTATCTACAAGATAGTAGTATAGTACAGATACAGATACAAGCTGTAAGTATGTAGGGACCTTGTATAAAGTCTGTCTGCATTAACTAGGATTTATGTGTTGCTTGTCCAAATTTATGTCCATTTCTCCAAGCAATACCACAAGAAATCTTTAAGATATAAAGTCAAGATATGACCCTACATTTCACATAAAATTGAGTGGCTATAAATTTGCTAAAACAACTTCAATTCAATTTTTGTGATATACTAAATGGGCTAATAATGTGCAGATTCCGATTGAGTTATATCACAAGTCAGACTTTGCAGGATGTTGAGATGGAGTCATAAATTCGACTTAGATTTCGAATTCCAAGGCGTCTGATAATCAACATTGTTTTAATTTGACCTAATGACAGAATTGAAAAATGTAGTGTCAATTAAGAGTAAAAAAGAGAACCTGGGGCAGAGGGAGCTGCGTGGCGTATCCAAGAATTCCCCTGCATGTGAACATGAAGAGGGCGGAGATGGTGGCTCTCGGCCTCCCTTCAATCACCCATGTCCACAATATGTATGAAGTCTGCATTCCCACAAAAACCTAACCACAAATCCATATCCCTAATTAATCAAAATTTAATACTACTAAAATAAAGAAAACAAGAGAGAGAGAGAGAGAGAGAGAGAGAAAATTGTATATGCATACATACCGTGTTGAGGGCGGCGAGAAGGGTATTGAGAGCGGGCCTGGCAGAGAGCAGGCGGTGGAGGGTGGTGGTGGCGGCGAAGCCCAGATCGAAGGGCGGCGCCGTAGTGGGTATCATGCTGAGAGTGTACTCAACGGCCATGAAAAACAACAGTGCGGCGGCGAAGGCGCAGGGCACGGGGTGGTGACGTAGCAAGGCCGATGCGTCCTCCACCGTCCATTTGATAAAATGGGCGTCCCTCACGTAGCCGGAAAATGTGTTGCCGGAGAATGTTCTCTTCACCGTGCCGGAATCTGGGAATCCGCCGGCGGAGAGGTGACCATTATTTCCAAGAGATGGTTTGGATATTGTATTGGGAGAGGAACGGAGGTGGGTGGTGGTTGTGGTTCCGTTCATCGGTGATAGTGGTGGTGGTCGGATGAGAATGAGAGAAATGTAATGGGGGGATGAATATATAGGAGGGGAGGGCTTCTTGACGGAGCGCTCGAGGCAGCGTTAGTGCGCGTGTCTTAATACAATAGTTTCTTCTCTTTCTCTTTTGATTTGTTTTGGGGAATGTATTATCCCCAATTTTCCAAACACCGGCCAATTCTTGTTGGAATAATTGAGAATGCATATCACGACCTACTACCCAAGTCCTTTACTCCCTATTATTTTATTTTATTTTTAATTTCTTTTTAAATCTATCATAATAGGAATGCAGGAAAAATTGAACTTGTAGTAAAATCGAGTGAGTGAGTAGGTTGGGACCATGCTCCGTATGATGCTGGCACATGCCTATTCTTCTTGTGATGCATAAAATTATCACCAAGGATAGAAATAATGATTATAATTTGAGGTTTCCATTTTCTCCTACTACAATTTAGATATTTTGAGTAGAAGAGTCATTACACGATTTCTCTAAACATTTAACATCGACAATAAGCACACAAAAAAAACTTATGTTAAAGATAGTACACAAAAATATGCCTACCAAAAGCATTCCTCAGATGTGCATTTTATACACAAAACTCACCATTATGAAAAAAACATAACCAAATACACATCAACAACATCATCATCATCATCTTATCACGCAACAACAACAACAACCATCAACTGACCTCCGACAACATCGAAAATCGAATCACTCTGATGAAGCATACCTGACTTTGTTCATCACCTCCCCGAGTTTAGACTCAGGCCTACAAGTAATCAGCTCATCAAGTCGACCCGATGACTCGTGCAGCGGGATCTCCGCAAGTCTGTTGATGAACTCCACAACACTCACCTGCAAGCAAGACTGCAGCATAGAAATCGGGCACCCTCGGAGATCTGTCGCCGAAAACGTCCCCACCAGCTTCCTATCTTTCCCCTGCAACCATCTCACATATATATACATAAGTTCCAAGTAAAAACAACACTTAATAGTAGAAACACAGGAAGAAATTTGAACCACCGCTCTACTAAATTAAACAGACTGTCGGATTTCATTGATGCATCTCATGCCAAATGAATGCATCATAACATATACTGTAATGCATTATGTTAGATTTATAACAACAGACACATTGACGTAATGCATTACAAATTAATCAATTTATTGAAAAAAATTAATTAAATGACAATCAATAGATCTTATAAGAACGCCCTAAGTGTATTCGTTCGTATACCGGAACAGAGTCTACGGGACTTACATTTATAAGCTATTGATTATCCTCTTCAATGGCATCACTATGTTCGACAATGGGTACTGCATTGAGCGAGGGTTTGTTCATGGACTTGATGGCATCGATGACTTTGGTTTTGTTAGAGACTCCGAGAACAGAATCCCCCACGGCTCCGAGTTCATCCACTGAGCGTTGGAGTGTATCCACGAGTAATTCCTTATTAGGACAAGATTATACCATTATCATGGAGGGTGAAAAGATGTCTACTTTTACCATTATCATGCATAACGCCACAGTTAGATTATACCAAAGCCAACATATAAAATGTAGTTCCAACATGTATTTATGCGATAATGTACAAAAACATATAGTAACTGTCCCATTATATTGATTCCTTTCACTATAAAACTAACATATAAAGTCTTTAGTTCCACATCAAATACTAAACACTATTAACATTTTCCACCCCTTATATCACGCCTTACCACAATCTACTTTCTAAGTACTCTAGAATTACCCTTTCATCTTAGCACCAGAACTGTCCCAGCACTAATACAGGGAAAATTTACTCCTCGCATCAGCAACCACCGTGTTGCCAATGCTGCTATCTCGACGACTGATCCAGGGCCGGTGCAGCAACGCCACTGCTCAGGCCCACACCGTTCTCTTGTGGAGGAATGGTACCCCATTTCCCTTCCGATTCAAGGGGCTCCAGCACGTGCACTCCGCCATCAGTCAGACCCAACGCGAACTGGTTAGGCTCGCTTGGATGACCCGTGATGACCAATGGATAGACCCTCGAGCTGTGTCATGAAGAAGTAAGACATTGCAAATGGTAATAAACTAGATAAGCATGTTTTGTAAGTGAAAGTATATCATATCATACCTTGGGGAAGAAGGCAAATAGGCTGCAGGACTGATCCGGCACCTTAGTTTCAGTCCTGAAGCGGTGAAGATAAACACGCTCCCGTCTTCAAAGCATGAGAACACGGACTGGCTGTCGCATGAGTATGTAGCATCTGTTATTGCAGGACTTGGGTCTCTGGGAACCCACTGAAACAAACCACACATCAACAACATCATCATCATCATCTTATCACGCAACAACAACAACAACCATCAACTGACCTCCGACAACATCGAAAATCGAATCACTCTGATGAAGCATACCTGACTTTGTTCATCACCTCCCCGAGTTTAGACTCAGGCCTACAAGTAATCAGCTCATCAAGTCGACCCGATGACTCGTGCAGCGGGATCTCCGCAAGTCTGTTGATGAACTCCACAACACTCACCTGCAAGCAAGACTGCAGCATAGAAATCGGGCACCCTCGGAGATCTGTCGCCGAAAACGTCCCCACCAGCTTCCTATCTTTCCCCTGCAACCATCTCACATATATATACATAAGTTCCAAGTAAAAACAACACTTAATAGTAGAAACACAGGAAGAAATTTGAACCACCGCTCTACTAAATTAAACAGACTGTCGGATTTCATTGATGCATCTCATGCCAAATGAATGCATCATAACATATACTGTAATGCATTATGTTAGATTTATAACAACAGACACATTGACGTAATGCATTACAAATTAATCAATTTATTGAAAAAATTAATTAAATGACAATCAATAGATCTTATAAGAACGCCCTAAGTGTATTCGTTCGTATACCGGAACAGAGTCTACGGGACTTACATTTATAAGCTATTGATTATCCTCTTCAATGGCATCACTATGTTCGACAATGGGTACTGCATTGAGCGAGGGTTTGTTCATGGACTTGATGGCATCGATGACTTTGGTTTTGTTAGAGACTCCGAGAACAGAATCCCCCACGGCTCCGAGTTCATCCACTGAGCGTTGGAGTGTATCCACGAGTAATTCCTTATTAGGACAAGATTATACCATTATCATGGAGGGTGAAAAGATGTCTACTTTTACCATTATCATGCATAACGCCACAGTTAGATTATACCAAAGCCAACATATAAAATGTAGTTCCAACATGTATTTATGCGATAATGTACAAAAACATATAGTAACTGTCCCATTATATTGATTCCTTTCACTATAAAACTAACATATAAAGTCTTTAGTTCCACATCAAATACTAAACACTATTAACATTTTCCACCCCTTATATCACGCCTTACCACAATCTACTTTCTAAGTACTCTAGAATTACCCTTTCATCTTAGCACCAGAACTGTCCCAGCACTAATACAGGGAAAATTTACTCCTCGCATCAGCAACCACCGTGTTGCCAATGCTGCTATCTCGACGACTGATCCAGGGCCGGTGCAGCAACGCCACTGCTCAGGCCCACACCGTTCTCTTGTGGAGGAATGGTACCCCATTTCCCTTCCGATTCAAGGGGCTCCAGCACGTGCACTCCGCCATCAGTCAGACCCAACGCGAACTGGTTAGGCTCGCTTGGATGACCCGTGATGACCAATGGATAGACCCTCGAGCTGTGTCATGAAGAAGTAAGACATTGCAAATGGTAATAAACTAGATAAGCATGTTTTGTAAGTGAAAGTATATCATATCATACCTTGGGGAAGAAGGCAAATAGGCTGCAGGACTGATCCGGCACCTTAGTTTCAGTCCTGAAGCGGTGAAGATAAACACGCTCCCGTCTTCAAAGCATGAGAACACGGACTGGCTGTCGCATGAGTATGTAGCATCTGTTATTGCAGGACTTGGGTCTCTGGGAACCCACTGAAACAAACCAAAAGTTGTTAAGTTCAAAGGGTTTGATGTTAAACAGACCAGAGCACAATGATGTCTTCCCTCTTGTACCTGCTTGATGCAGTCCAGATTGGAAGCCTCATATATAGCTAATTGAGTCTCATGAACAATTAGCATGTGTGTCTGGTCTTGATGAAACTGGACACGCGTCTGTGCCAAAGGATTGGAACCGCGTCCAGTAGGTATATGCAAGAATCTATTCGTCTTCTTCTCCCATCCTTCTAGAGCCCAGACACATACCTGGAAAGGAGGAGAAAAAAAAGACTCAAAAACACAATCGGCATTTTCTCCAAAGCTGCAAATACATACCAAGATAGAAACTAAGATCTTACAGGTTTACGACTAGGGTACGCATTTCAATTACTTTTTTACCATGTAGTTTGTATTACAATCAGTACATTTTATAAGATTCTACCTTCTTATAGGAGCTCTATAGCTAACAAAACAACATTAAACCATGGTCGAAGTAGAGACTAACTACCGTAGGTTAGCAGGACAAACCTGAGCATCAGCTGCTGTTGATACAAGAATATTTAGAACACTGGAAAATGCAAGACCAGTCACTCTTTTCTGATGACCTTTGAGCTTTATTTTTACCTGTGCAAGAGAACGGTCAGAGGAAAGAGATACGTACATATATATATATATATATATATATATATATATAGAGAGAGAGAGAGAGAGAAAGAGAGAGATGGAGCATGCATTATTATCATTTCAAATAATTATCAGTTATTTGGAAGAGGACCTCATCTACGCGAACATTATATATTTGTATGGAGGAATCCTCCATGCCAATAGCTATAACATTGTTGTCCTGAGGATGGAAGGCCAAAAAAGTTGCAGCCGGTGGAGGGGGCATGAATGTTGTCATTGTCTGCAAAGAGAAGAATGTAAGAATCTTCCATAGAGAGGACACCGGCAAACACATAAAAACCAAAATCTACTCCAACCAGAAAAATTGTATAACCTTAAATGTCATCATATTGAACAGGGATATTTTTCCTCCGGATGCTGACATAACATAGGAGTCATTCTTCGAAAGTGCAAAGCATGGAACAGCTTCTTCAAGGTTTGTTTCACTAATGTCATTGGTCATTAAGATTCCACTAGAAGGTTGCCAGAGTTGGGGTGGCAGAGCAGTGGTTGCCTGTGGAAGAGAGAAGAATCATGATAAAAATATAAACCAAAACGTAACAGAAAACTACAAACAGACAAGTCTCTAGGAAAAATAAAAACCTTTCCAGATGCATTCCTCTCACTTCGTTGCCATTTCCAAAGTTTATGGACAGCATTATATGCCAACGCCAAGATGGAACTCCCAGAATTTGTGTAGATTAATCGAATAATCTGAAATGTAAAAAGAAGAAGAAAAGTGAAGGAACGGAGAGTAATAATATACTGAAGCACAAAGTTCCTATGTAGTCCATCGCAATGATCATTGAAAGCTGTTCATCTGCAGAGACAGTTGATGCAGCAAATGCACAAGGATTATTATATTAGTCCACAGGCAAAGCTATGATAAAACAAACTTCTCAAAATTCTGAAAAAGTAAAATCAACTAGCATAAGGGTTTTTATGGAGATTTAATTTCTGAGTTACCAGTTACAAATAGTTTACAAAGGCCATCAGATCGTAGTCTAATCAATAATCAAGAAGTGTGAGCCCGCCTACTTAATAGGTCTATTGGCCAAAACATTGGGTCACAAGTTTCTCTAAGACTTTAACAATATCTATAATATGTAATAAACCAGTTAGGATATTGTTTGTCTTACCCTCACTGCCAATAAACTATCAGGAAGCCTTAACGACCGAAGTTGTGATTGTTCGTTAATCTCAGCCAGCTTCCACATCTTCGATTTATCCAACTCCTCAGAAATCCTAGGTTTCACATCTGGCAAGTTTCTGCTATCTCCGTTCTGCCACATAAAAAGAGTTATTAGGACTTCCATCCCTTTTAAATCACATTCCATGCTTCTAATTGCATGTCAAGACCACGAGCACAAGAAAAAAAAGACAAGTTTTAACAAGAAACTTATATTTCCTCAAAGAATTCAGAGAGATATGATACTCACCAGTGTAATAACTGGACCCATTGGAGAACTTCTATCTGCAACCACGCTGGACCCTCCTGCTGATCCAGAAGCACCGAGTGTTCCAATAAGAGGTGCCTGCAGCAGGACAAATTTTTTAACCTGTAGGAGATTGCAGAAGTTCTAAATCTCACACTGGAGAACACAGTATTTTTACCTTAGAAATAGCTCCAGCACGGTTCTCTATGGAGCGCATCATTCGAATGCCTTCTGCATTGGCAAGTATTTTAATACCATTCTCACTAGTTGACACGGCCAATAGTGCCCCTTCCTTGCTGAAGCGAATACATGGGGAAGCCTGAAATATGACCAGAGCTTCTAACCATACATCAGTTGCTCAATGAAACAGTTGGAAACTCAATGTAAGCGACATCGAGTAGGCCTTACCGGTAAACCACCATCGGCATCAATAGCCATCAACACATTTACATTGTCCATGTCCCAAAATTTAATTTTAAACTCATCACCAGCAGCCAAGAAGCAATTCTTTGTTGTATCAAATTGCACCACTCCCACGGACCGTTTCCCCATACCACTGTAAGTCCTTTTCAAAGCCCCTTCACTCTCATTCCACTCCACAATGTATGACTCGCCATCCTTGCTTGTACCACAGGAGAACAACCTACCATATCCAAATATGAGGAAAAAATCAAGTCATATAAAACATATAGACCAGAAAAGAAAATAGTGGTGTACCTTGTTCCATCTGCACTATATGCCATAGTAGTACAAGAGCGACCTGGAGCATCGTAATCCACCCTCGAACCTATATTATCATATAGCCATGCCTTGATCTTACCATCAACAGCTGTTGAGAAAATGAACTGAAGAAACAGAATGAATTAAGATCAAAAGAAATGGCCAAAATGCTAACAACGGGGATATAAAAGTGAAAGCGATATCTCAAACCCATGGTAAATAGAAACTTCCCAACATCTCATTTAGGGTATTCACTTAAAAGAGAATAGAACGGGTTATCTTTTTTTTTAGGCCCTTGCATCACGCTCTAGCTACTTATTTTAGTGACAATCAAGATACAACAATTGATGAAAACTTCTGAAACTCGTGAGAAATTAAATATGAAATAAACAATGGTCTGCACAACAAATCTTTAGTGGCTGAATACCTGAATATTTTCCTTTTGATGTGGGCATATTGAATAAACAGGTGCTTCATGACCCTCAAATGTGTATTGCCTATTGCCTGTAGCTGCATCCCAGACCTACATTGGAAACCTTTTAGAGAATCTGCAAATAGCCTAAGATTCATAGTGTCACAAAAATGCTGTAAAAGTTGAAACCTTAATTGTCTTGTCTTCCCCGCAAGTTATAACACACAATTGCTTGTTAGGATGAGAAAAGGCAAGATCACTAACACTACCAACATGAGCATCAATCTGAAATGACAAACAAACCAACTCAGTCACCATTATGATTCTTTCTATAGAATGGATGGACAGAGATATGAAAAGATTCAAAAGACGGATACCCAAGTTTCCAACACAAACCTCGAGGTGGTTTCTTAAATCATCGCTCCCATAATAAGCATACAAGTGAATGATGTGTTTTGAGTATGCTACACCTGTATACAAATTTGAGTTAACAAGCATACAAGCATCCATAAGCAATGGAACCCCTTCAAACTGAATGGTCAAGGGGAGAATTACAACGGAATTCCTTAAACATAATCTGAACAAACACCTCGAATAAGTTTTAGTTCAGGAAGCTCAATGGATAAGATAATGAAGGAAATTTGAATGTAAAATCTTATTTTGAAATTATATAGATTGGTTTGGCTGGAAGTTGGTTCATCCAAACTAAAGAAATTGAGGAGATCCACATTCTAATTCAGACATTGGCATGAGAAAGTCTTAACCAGCTCGATCAGATGACTTTTTAATGAAATGTTTACTTCCACAAAATAATGACAAATAGGCATTCCATAACTGATGAAAATCTAATGTCGAAAACCAAAGACTGGATACAATTAATTCAAGCAACGACAAGAATACTTTGATAATACATAGAAGGATTATGGAGGCAATTTTCTCAATGCTAATTTTTGGGTTCTAAAAGGTTTTGAAATAAAGTTTTTGCCAGGGCAGTTCAGATCCCACTATTTGCCACTTGCTATCAAATTTTCCCTCTTAGGTTAACTATATGATGACTTAGACAAGAAATGTACGAGTAGCTTACAACAACATACCAAAAAGGTTTCCATCAGGACTCCACATGATCCGGTTTACTGAAGCAGTATACTCATTAGCAAGAGATGTCTACAAGCAAAAGCAAGTAATTTGGCCTCAAGAATTATAGCATTACGAAGAGAATTATAGATTACTAATAGAGAAGTTATACCTGAAGTGTCATTGAGCAAGCTCCAAGGTCCCAGACTTTAAAATTTCTTACTGCAATTCTCTCCCTATTACTCACTTCCCAGATAGAAATCTCACCAATGTTTGTGCCCACTAAAGAAAAGGAAAGACAAAGAAAGTTGTTAAGCATCTTTAGTCTTAAACACGCATTTATGCGTAACTTTTGAACTATATTACAATTATCGGTGTGGAAAAGGAAAAGGATTCTGAGAAAAGAAGAGATAACAAAGAAATTGGTAGAAACAAGTCAACAACTAGTATGAACTCACAATCACAAAAGCTAGAAGAGAAATGCAAAGGCAATAATTCCTTCACACTTTTCCCAGCCAGTAAATCCCTGAGATAAGTAAAGGAAAAGATATCCAGTGAAAGGGAGCAAACCTAGAAGTAGAGTTTGTTGTACTGGGTGAAAGTCCATGCTCTTCACAGCAGAACCCTGATTTAAATTTGCCACAACATTCTTGGGTAAGTCATCAGCAGAGTACATGGAATGGGCATGGCCCTGACCAGGATAGACGACGGGCAATATGTTGACCGGCAGGTGATTGACCTGTAGAAAATTTATATGAACTTAGAAGAGGAATATGACACCAAAAATGACAGTAAGAAAGGAACATTCGATCGAATAAAAGCAATTCAGCACCACACAAATTACAGTGTAATGTTTAGTTAATCCAACGATCATATTCCATATTCATATAACTTGCAAGCTAAAAGACAGAAGAGACTAGCAGTAGAAATACTTGCCTCCTCTGGAACACCAAAAGGTCTTGACCTCTTCACATGCTCAGAATCTGCAGTTTGATAGTCTATGGCTGGATAGTTAGTAGGAGGAGTCCTAGGACGCTTTACCATAGATGCTATCATGACATATTGCCATAAAAGAAACCATGAATTAGGTACAAGTAGTCTTGTCAAATGAGAGGATGATATTCGTACTGAAACATACCACGATTTTATTTCTGAAATGTGATTATACTATTTATGTATTGCATTAAGTTATAAAAGAACTTTCTGGAACCCACCACCCCAAATAAAAGAACAAAATAAATGTCGTCCAAAATCATAAGAATTAGGCAGGATACAAAATTAATAAAACTCAAAACACATAGCAGTGATCATGAAAGGAAAAATAGATTACCAGCATTATTAGGGGGAGTTAAGCCCATAGGTCCCAGAGAAACAGTCTGGTGTGGCACATAGGATGGATTGGCCATCCATCCTGCAAGTGAGGCTGTCAAAGGTGCAGGGGCATGCTGAAAGGGCTGTTAAATAAATAGATAAAAAACATAAACTCATTATATATGAAACCTTTCACCGAGAAATAGCACCAAAAAAGGTGTACAGAAGGACTTACACCAGGTCCTCCAATTGATGGAAATCCACCAACTTTAGGGATTTGACCCATCAACGGATTAGTGACAGGGGATGGAACTCGAGCACCATTTGGCTGCCCACAACTATGGTCCACAAAGAGAGTTTTTATATCAGGATTGGATTTTGGATTCTTACAAAGCTGGTGCTGCCAATTTAAACTGCAATCCAAAGAGGAAGCTCGCTAATTTTGTCATGTTTGGCTCTGGAATTCAATCCAGCAAATAGTTATACGATATAAATATGTCATCCTCAAATTACCTTTGGTTGATCAGTGTTCTGAGTCTTGAGCTCTTTAAGGTGGGAAACTGAAGCTTATCACGAAAGAGGGGATTTGCTTCAATCAGTTTCTTTAGCTCAATAAGCATTATAGCACGAGCTGACTTGGTATCACCGTACTTGGATAGCTGATCATTTTCCCTGGTACAGAAAATCCTCAGCCAAAAGCAAGAAGATACATAAAGCATATGATGGAGAAGAAAAAAGAAGCATAGTTCTTAGTTGTTGTAACTTATAAGTAAGAAGATAGAGAAAAAAATATGATAGTAAAGAGAAAAGAAGCGCAGAACATCTACCCTGAGTCAAAACAACAATAAAAAGGAGTTCAGTAATCACATCGTTGTCAATCAAAAAATCTCAAACAATGCACCCAACTTCAAATGAACTATAAACACATAATCAACTTTACATCACATAAAAGAGACTAGAAGAAGTCTATGGATATCTTATCACAAAAAAAAAAAAAAAAGACTTAGTTTCAAAAAAAAAAATCAAACTGAATTGCACAGCTCTCAACGAGCCATGATGGCATGATCCATGTCGTCTTCCAGTCCTTTCATCTCTAACAGCAGAACATGACATGTTTTCTCTTTGTGTTCTCTCATCCCTGATAGCATCCATATAGATGTAATGTGTATATGCTGACTATACATAGGTTATTTTGTTCATGTTGGAAATTTTCTCCTATATTGTAGATTGCCACTTGTCCTTTCTCTAGGCAGCAGGTCCTCACAGACACTCAGCATTTTCTTGTTCAATTGATAACAGGTCTCAAAATTCAAATCATAAAACTCAACATAGGAAAATGAGAAAGACCATTCTATCATCAAATTATAAATACATAATGAAACCAGAGCCACTTTAATCTCGATAGGCATCCAATCAACAAACTAACAATTTAAATTATACCTAAAGTTCGGCAGGGTCAAGAGCAGTGTAATCTCCTTAAAGAGATCCTCGTTGAATGTTGCAAATGCTTTCAAGTCCTTTGTAAGAATCTCCACAGCCCTCACATGGTCATGCCTGTCACATTATTAACTATAAATTAAACCACATGCACACAAACTAATCTAAGAAAAAGGCAAAAAAAAAAAAAAAAAAATGTTTACTTATCGAGGGCTTCCAGATACTTCTGCTTCCGGATCTCAAAGAAAATTTTCATGGAGTAACGGTTGTCATCAACCTTTGTAAACCCTGACAAATACTTCTCCACATCGTCCCACTCTCCATTAGTCACTGCATCCTCAAAATACCTCATGTTGAAGAAAAATCCCGACTCCTTCTCCAATCTTCAATCATTTCCAAGAACAAAAATAGCTTATTATTAAAATCAACCTCCAAATTAATTTGAAAAACAAAAATCAATCACTGCGAACAATCGCGCGCACGCATACATATATAAAATCATTTACAGAAATTGAAAAGGGAACAAGCTTTACTTGTGCACAGTCTCCTTAAACTTCTCTTCATCTAGAAACTGCAGGATTAGAAAAACAAGCTCTCTGCTTAACGAAGACATCCTCTTCGACGATCAGAAATTCCCCAAACTCCACAATTCCGCAGATCCGCTAAAACCCCAGTATCTCACGACTTCAAAACATCCAGAAAAAAAAAATCTCACATCAGAATTCAAACAGCCAAATTAAAAGAGAAGGCAAAAACTCACGCAAGACAACAAAATTAAACAGAATCTCACACCTAAAAAAACTCGGAAACACACAGAAGACGCCCGTAATTCACCTCGAGATTCGCGACAAAAAAGCTAAGTAGAGATCGAGAGAGTTTTTAGTTTCTTCTGTCAATTCTCATACCCAAATTCGATATCCTAATCTTTCACTCTATTCATGGACTCAATTTTCTCCGTCCGGAGTCGCATTTTATAAAGGCAGTGGGGGAGGCGGGTGCGTGTAGTGTGTTAAAGATAAAAGGGAGGTGCTTTTCAAACCGAGAAAAAATAAGGGAAGTGAAATAGTTTAAGAGGCCCGACGCGCCCGAGGCGCGTCCTGTTACGTTTGACTGCACGTGTCCGATTGGCTACGCGCGATAGGCATGTGGGGATAAGATGAGATGTGTGTACGATGCGCCAGCGCCGCTCCTCGTTTGGATGCGGGTGGTCATGTTATTCTTTTCAGTGCGTACTAAATATGGGTGGTGATAAGTAGGTTGGATTACGATAAATTATTGGCCTGTGAGTGATAACCGAACTACTTGTTTGTTTCTTTGCTTATCAGTTATCAGACAAATCCTGAAATAGTGACGTGACCAACGACTTTTAAAGTAGCGCAATCACTCTCTGCGGCGACTCCAATGCTCCCGACTTATTTAACATCTTCAGATATTTTTTAATTATTAGGTTTATTGAAAATTATCAAATTTATAAATGGTAACTTCACTACTTTCCGTTCAAATTGAGACCCAAATTATGATGGAACATAGATTGGATCTCGAAGTATTTAACTTTAAATAATTAGTTATCTTATTAAAAGTAATAAAAACTACTTCAAAGTGTTGACTTTAATTTAAATTCTTTTAGCCACCTCTGTAGTTAAACTTCCATAAATTAATATTATTGAAATGGTGAGATTTTATTATTTTAGAAAGATATTGATTTATTTATAATTTATTAATTTAAAAAGAGTTTTCGAACTTCAACTAAATCTAATTTTAATTATATGAATATAAGAAGTTATAAGTTTATTTATATATCATATTTAATAGTATTTTAAACAATAATTTGTTAATAAATAATGAATTTATTCATTTAAAAAAATGTACAATCATATAGTTAACATTCATTGACAACGAACACTAGAAAATACTAAATATAATACAACTCCTTTAGAACCAGGTACAGCGCAAGCAAACACTTATTGCGTCTATGACTCTTCACAATTTTATGGTGCAGTTTGAGAAAACAATACCATAATTTTTTTATGCAATTAATAAAGTTAGAGATGAGATTCAATTATATTTAAGTTTTAGGAAAAAAAAACATACGCACGATAATCATATTTCACAAAATTGTTTTACTGTTATTATAATTTTAAATAATTATTAATTTATGATATTAGCGGAACCATGTATTTATATTTAAACTTTTTGAAAATTATTATCTCATAAAATTTGATGGTTTTTTACATTGGCTCAATTGGGAATAAGAAAAAAAAAACTATTTAAAAAGATTATTAATTTATTGAGTGTATAATAAATTATAAAGTATCTACTACTCTGCAATAGTCTGAAACCATATTTAATGAATATTTTTCTAGTATTAAGATTGTTACAACATCTACATTCCTACACAATTTAAATATCCATTCATCAAATTTTCTCTCGTCTATATCATTTTTTTTCTTTAAACATTAAAGAAAACATCAAATCTTTATTCATTTATACAGTTAAACTTCGATAAAGTAATAACCTTGGGACTGAGAAAAAATATTCATTTAACGAGGTTATTATTTTATCGAATATTATTTTAGTGCATTGACCCATATAGGGACCGAAAGAAATTATTATCGTAGCGAGATTATTACTTTATCGAATATTACTTTATCAATGTTTGATAAGCACGTTGTTGGTCCGGAGAAGAGAGTCAGGTGTAGAGGGGGGATGAATACACCTGAGTACTGCTCTTTTTCTCAAACCGAAGGACAGCTGAGTTGTTTGGTGCGACTAATGAACAGTGTCAAGTAAGAACCTTCGATCTCGGGTCAGAGTGAGTTAAGTACTGAGCTCTCCTACTGACTTTGTCAGTCATTGAGACTCAGTCGAAAACCTTAGTGCGGAATAGTGTGGGGCCCGGAGATTCGTCTCAGTTTGAAAATGTGATTTTCACAAGTAGTTTTGGCTAGTGCGCTTTTAAGAATACGTTTTATGCAAGCATATGATTTTGTAATCAGTTTGTATGCGATGCAATAAAACAGTAAATAACACACGCAATTTTTAACGTGGTTCGGATACGCAAGATCCTACGTCCACGGTCCTGCTGAACAAGAGGTCTTGTTGATTTATCTTAGCAAGCCTCAGTAAGGAATCTGTGCACTGGACAGACCCTTCTAAGTTATAGTCCTTAGCGACTTTACAAATCAAACCGATGTTTGAAGGGGAGGGGATAATCTCCAACTAGGAAGGAGTTCTTACAATAAGAACAATCACTAAATGTGAACTCCTTCGAATTTCTAAGCTATAGATTTGACAATGAGCTTAGCTAGAGAAGAGGGATCTAAAGAACTCTAGAGAGAAGAACTAATGATTTTTATGAAGCAAGTTCTTTGCTGGATTGATCTTGAATGCGCTAGAGTTGTTTGAAAGCTTGAGCGTTTTCCCTTGATATCCCGTGCGTGGAGCTCGGATTTTCTTCTCTATTTATAGTCGTGAAACAGGCATATGTCCGTTGGAGACAACGATGCCACGTGTCACAACCTTCCAAAGAAAACGGCCATAAATTCGAATTGTTGCAGCAGAGTTGTTGATACTGTACATGAGAGCAACTTTAGTTGGTCAGAGCAGATATCGCGTTGACGGCTTCTCATTGGTCGAGGTTTGTGGTAGGAAAGATTGTGTCAGACATCGGAGTTGACTCTCCCTAATCATCGTATGGTCTTCTGCTGACTTTCGAAAAGACTTTAACAGCTGGGTCGTTTCCTGTCGGATACAGTAGACTTGAAGCAGTCTCTGTCTTCTTCGTCTGAGTCGGCTGACAAGAGATATTCTCTTGAGTGTGGTCAGCTGATGACTGCGAAGGTACTGAGCTTGTATAGAGTTCTTCTGCTAATGTCTGTCAGTTGATGAGATGTCTTCTACTGAGGCGAAGATCAGCTGATGACTCAAGAACGCAGGCTCTTACACTGATGACGTGGGGTTCTGGAAAGTAACTTCGACAGAAGATCAATCCAACATTTTACCCCGTACAAGACATAGACACAAGGATAAACAAAACAAAAACAAGTCCCACTTTATACATCGCTTAATCCTATCAAGACACTACACTACTGATATCAGCTGGGTTTTGGGATCTTCAATTGCATAGTACTACTACGATTTCCCCCAATATTATTTTAACCCATTAACTGCTGAGTATCATCTACTGACTCATAACCCAACACACGTAATTGTTGCTTTTATATTACCAATATTGTGCGTGTTTGTCTCGTATCTATGCGTGTAGGAAGTGGAAAAAGGCGAAAAAGATCATGAATATTACCTAAGTACAGATTGGAAGCTGCATGCATGCAAGATGTGATAAAAGAAGATTTGGGCCAGAAAAATTAAAGAACTGGACAAGATTTGGACTTCTCCATTTGGGCCAGCGTAGTGGGTTGAAGAGATGGATTAAATGAAGGCATGAAGAAGCTCAGCTCAATCAAGTTGGAAGAAAATGGAGGGAAAAGTTGTTTCTTGTAGGTTGAGGCTACTAGCTATGAAAGGAAGTTGATTCAGAAAAGTACAGATGATAGGATGTTTTTCCTGCCATAGCCGCCCAGCAGGGCAAAGACTTCCTGAAATAGCCAACTGCCTCACTTCAGCTTTTTCCCCAATACAGTCAAATCTGCCCATGCTGCATTAAATTTGTGGAGAGGTTCAAGAAGAAAACCATGATTATTTTTGGGGTTTTGTACTAGTAAATAGGGGGAGATATCCAACAACACAATAACTCTCTAGACACTTTATCTCTCTACTTTTAATTTCTCTCTCTAAATTCGAAATGCTCTCTAATTAGTTCTTGTTCTTCATATTTCAAGTTCAAGTAGTTGATGCTCTTTAATTCTCGCCCAACTCAAGTATTTACGTTCCGAAGATCTGCCTCAATAATATTTTATGTTTTCTGCTTTGTTTCTCTCATTAAATTCTGCACTGTTATTTCGTTCATTTAAGGTTTCAGAAGTTATTGCTCTTCCAGTTAGTGTTCTGCATTTAAGATGTCTTTCTCTTACATGTTATCTTGCTTTCTTGGTTTAAATATGTGTAGCTAAGCCTTAGATTCGGCTAGGGTAGTGAAACACATGATCCTTGCCTTCCATGAGATCTTAATGTGCTTAAAATTGGTTAACTAAGTGTTTCTTTCCAGATCTTTGTAGATGCTTGCTTAAGATGACATATGACTGATCACCCTAGGTTAACTGGGCTGGTGTTGAACAGGCAGGGGAGATGGTAGAGTTATTTTCATGCTGATAGCTTTGCTAGTTCGGTTTCTTGGATGCTAATGCTCCTTAGTTGTAGATCTATGCAATGTTCAATATGGTAGATCGACACTAGGGTAGGGAGTAGGTTAATGCTCAACATTCCTTCTCCATTTTAAGAATAAGATTTAGGTGCGTCCGTGCTCAACACGGCACCTTAGCCGAGCAACCTTAGGAAACCGATTAATCTTAGAATCGAAGATTGGAGGCCGATCAGTGTGGATCTGCCCAAAGCCGAGTCGCTTTTAATATTTGTTTTCATCACCTATTTTAATTGTGCAGTTTATAATTTATTGTCTAGTGTTAATTAAACCCAAAGTTAATGGTGTTACTAACCAAACTTTTTTTCAGTCTTTAGAGATAAATTGCTTAAATCTACCCATTCCCTGTGGACTCGATCCCTGCTTGCTAACTGTGCTAGTATTAGTTTAGTTGTCTGTCACATGTGTTTATAAATTGTATTTGGTTCGCGGTTTTCACGACGAAATCGTGGTCGACCAAGGTTTAACTGTATCTACAACTCTACTTTATTGATCCAACTATTTCAATTTTTTTATAGATTAGTATTCTCTTCGTCCTGTTTGACGCGTTTCTTTTCGGCGCGGTAATTAAGAAAGTGGATAATAAAGTATGAGAGATTAGTAGATAATAAAGTAAGAAAGAGAAGATGAGAGAGATATTGAGAGAGTAGATGATAAAGTAGGAGAGATAAATGATAAAGTAAAAGAGAATTTGTACTCCCTCCGTCCCATTTAAAGTGTCTTGTTTTCATTTTTTGGTCGTCACATAGAAAATGTCATGTTTCTAAAAAAAGTAAAGAATGTGTGGACCATATTTAACAAGCCAAAAGTCAAACAATATACACCATACAATACAAGTTTCTTAATCTTCGTGCCCCATAGCAAGGAGACATTTTCTATGGAACGGGTGGAGTATTTTTTTTTTTGAAAAGTTATTTTCTTTTTAGTAAACGTGTCGCTTCAAATGGAACACCCCAAAAAGGAAAACACGTCGCTTGAAAAGGGATGGAGGGAGTACATTTTAATAACACAAAAGTAATTCATAATATTATTTATCAACAAATTATTTGAACAAATAAAAACATTTAAAAGGTAAAATAAGAATTTTTTAAAAAATTTATTAAAAATACTAAATAGTAATATGAAAAGTTCAATAAACTTGCTAGATTTTCATAATTTTCAATTTATATCAGTTGGATGCGAATCCTTTTTACGGTAATACTTTTAATATTTTTCTCTTTTAGCACAATGCAATTGAATTCTCTCACTTCAATTCTCCTGTATAGCACCATGTTTTCCACTTTTGTCTAAAATTGGGTCCCGATAACAACTTTCTCTCTCAAAGTGTTGAATGCTGACACTTTCTCACCATTTAAACTCTCCACAATAAATGCTCAGAAATATCCCCTGTTGCGGATGCTTAGGCAAAGAAGTAAACGAATAATATGATTTGGTTTGATTTAAGGAATTTAAATTTGAAATAAGTATGTTAAAAATTAGTGCACACTTCTTATTATTTAATATTTTGCATCTTTATTTTACATTTATATGCACACTTCTTATTATTTAATATTCTGCATCTTTATTTTGCAATAAATGTCAAGTTGTAGTGGATTATTAGTGTGAGAGATTAATGGCTTATGTTACAAAAGAGTGGGGTGTTATTTGTATTTATTTTGTTGTTTAATTGCTCATGTTAGTGGTGAGAGTGAGGAAGCTAGTGGGTAGATTTCATCAAGGAAATAATCAATAGAGTTCTATTATAAATAGTGTATATGTAATCATCCAAATTTCAATTATATAGATTCTCCATTTAAGAATATTTCCTTTGAGTTATATTTATATTTGATTTCTTTTTATTTTATGGTATCAGAGCGAGGTTAGAATCTCGTTATTTACCTTTTATTGTTGGTGCAATGGAGTTCTCAAATGGAGGACAAACTCAAAATGGAATGGAAAAGATTGTTGGAACCAACTACGAGTATTGGAGAATGTGTATGGAGGCATACCTTCAAAGCCAGGATCTATGGGAATTAGTTGCGGGTGGTGATGCTGAAATTCCTCCAGAAAGTGCCGAGAATGCCGAGTCACAGAGGAAGTGGAAGATCAAATGCGAGAAGGCTCTCTTTGCCTTGAGGACATCTATGAGCAAAGAGCTTATTGATCACATTCGTGATGTTAGCTCTCCAAAGGAAGTAGGGGAAACGCTTGAACGGTTGTTTACCAAAAAGAGTTGTTGGAGAACGAGTTGGATGAGTTACAACTGTGAAGTATATCTATTTTTGAATACTTTTTACGAATTAAAAGTATGTGTTCTGAGATTTTAGAGATAGATGTGGATGAGAAAATTAGTGAAGCTCGTCTACTACGTCGCTACCTAGTTCGTGGATTGAAGGAGTATCGGCCATTCGTCACATCTATTCAAAGGTGGGCTAACCAACCTACTCTTGAAGAAATGGAGAACTTACTCTCTAATCAGGAAGCCTTTGCAAAACAGATGGCAAAGAGCTTTGAGACGGATGATGTTCTCTTTTCAAAAGGAAAAATTAAGGCTTCTTGGAACAAGAACAAAGAAGAAGATTCTCCTACCGAAAAAGGAAGCAACTCACAAAACAAGAAACATTTTTCGTGTTACATGTGTGGTAAGGTTGGTCACATCAAAAGAAATTGTTGTGTCAAGATAGGCAAAGCAAATGTTGCATGCATAGAAAGAGGGGATGATCAAGTCAACTGCGACAATTGTTTCAGCATTGAAACAATAGAGAAAAGGTCGGACCAAACTCTTGTTAATTCTGTCACCAAGGACATAAAAAAATAAAGGATTGTTGATTTAGGTTGCTCTCGTCATATAACTAGAGATGACACTTTATTTTCAGAAGTGCATGAACACCTTGAAAATCGAGTCATTGTGACGGCAGATGACTCCACACATCCAGTAGCATAATAATCCATGATACAGATGGTTCAGCTGGGAGTATCATGCTAGATGACGTTTACCATGTTACAGGTTACCAAATGCTTCAGCACATTTCTTCTAAGGGGTTGGTGACTGGGATTCCACCTTTGAAGAGCATACATGAAGATGTGATTTGTCAAGGATATCAATATGACAAATCTCATCGTCTTCCTTTCAAAATGTCATCAAGCAAGAGGTCCACGGTGTTTGAATTGGTCCATACCGACTTGATGGGACCAATAAGAACACTAAGCTATAGTGGACATCATTATGTTATGGTGTTGGTTGATGACCACTCAAGGTTCACTTGGGTAAAATTTTTGAAGGAAAAGAGTGAAGCACTTTCGAAGTTCATGGAGTTCAAAGATGTCGTAGAGAAAGAGTTTAATAAGAAGATTAAAGCCATCTGAAATGACAATGGTGGTGAATATATGTCAGATGACTTCTTCCAATATTGCTTCGACAACGGTATTCTTCATCAAATGACGTGTCCTGACATGCCTCAACATAATGGCGTTGCCGAAAGAAAGCTTAGCCATCTTACCTCGATTTGTCTCTCTTGGTTGCATGACAAAGGTCTTCCCAGGAAGCTTTGGGCAGAAGCCATGCAATGTGCATGTCATGTATCGAACAGATTGCCTCCTTGGTCGGGTTCACAAATCTCCCTTTGAGATTTTATATGGTGAGAAACTCAATGTGAGTTATTTTTGAGTATTTGGTTCTATTTGCTATGTTCACATTCCAAAATCTAATAGAACCAAACTTGACTCGACAGCGAAGAAATATGTGTTTGTTGGGTATGATCCTTATAGGAAAGGTTGGAGATGCATGGATCTAGAGACGAAGAAGTATACCACTTCTAGAGATGTGGTATTTAATGAGGTATCGTCGTTATCTTCAGCACAAACATTTGTTGCTCCTCGTGATAATCAAAATGGTTTGGAGTAAACGAGCAAGAATCTTGTGTTGAAGAGCCTGAAGTTGAACTGCCAACTCAGGTTGTTATAAGAGCAGAAAGTGATAAGCAACAAGCTCTCAGAAGGTCTACAAGAGAGAAGCGACAACCAGACTATTTGAAAGATTATAATGTAGAACTTAACATTAGTTCTATAACTTCATGTTTCTTCACAGGAGGATTAGTTGTTGGGGAACTAACAAATTATGAAGAGGCTTGTGGCTGTCCAAACTGGGAGAGAGCAATGCAGGAGGAGATTGATGCTCTTCACAAAAATGAGAAATGGGAGCTCGTACTGAAACCAGAAAATTGTGAGCCAGTTTCTTGCAAATGGGTGTTCCGCTTGAAGAAAAGGTTGGATGGCTCTGTAGAAAGCTATAAAGCTCGTCTAGTAGCTCGTGGATTTTCTATAAGCTATGGATTAGATTATGAGGAGACCTTTAGCCCGGTAGCAAAGATGGTGACTGTAAGATCTCTTATTGCGCTTGCGGCTTTTAAAGGTTGGAAGTTGTGGCAGCTTGATGTAAAGAATGCATTTCTTTACGGAGAGCTAGATCGTGAAGTTTTTATGGAGCAACCCCATGGACTTGTTTCAAGACAGTTTCCAAATCATGTTTGTCTTTTAAAGAAAGCCTTGTATGGCTTGAAGCAAGCACCACGGGTTTGGTACGGTAAAGTTGATCAATATCTCGTCTTTTGTGGTTTTAGAGTTTCTGATTCAGATTCTAGTTTATTCATAAAAATAGAGTCAGGCATGCATCGCTTAGTGTTATTATATATTGATGATATGATAAATTATGGGGATAATGAATCAAAAATCTCTAGTTTGAGAAAAGATTTATCGGTATGATTTGAGATGAAGAATTTGGGAGAAGTTGGGTGTTTTCTTGGTCTAGAAGTGAGAAAGTCGGACCAAGGCTATTTTGTCTCTCAAAAAGCCTATGCAAGGAATCTCTTGGAGCGTTTTGGCATGGGAGAGTCAAAATCGAAGGCTACTCCAATGGAGGCAAATATCAAGTTGAAAAAGGATGAAGGAAAACCATTGAAGGACGCGAGGAAATTCCGAAAACTTATTGGAAGCTTGATTTACCTCACAATTAGAAGGCCAGATTTTTCGTACTCTGTTACTGTGGTTTCACAGTTTATGCAAAATCCTAGAACTTCTCATTTAGATGATGCAAAAAGGATTATGTATTCTGTGAAATGAACTCCTGGTTATGGTCTGTTAATTTTTTGTTGAGTGGATTTACTGATGCAGATTGTGTTGGAGATGCAAATGATCGTCACTAAACTTCGGGGGCTACTGTTTTAGTTGTTGGTTCAGCGGTGGTTTTCCTGGAGTAGTAAGAAGCAAGACTAGGGGGGATTTAGGATTTCGAGTTAGGGGAGCGAGAATTTATATGGGTACGAAAGGTGTTGTACGGGGGTTCGGGGGCGGAGCCCCCGAGAATTTTTTTAGGGGCGTTTGTTTCTATTTAAGTCTAACTATACTTACTATTTAGCGATATTTATGGATATTATGTTATTCATCTAACTATCGCTTGATAGGTCTACATGTGATCGGGGAGATTCAAGAATTTATTCAATTGAGCAATAAGTATTGAAAAAAAAAACACAAACATAATATATCAATTGCATAAAGTTATACTATATGTTAAAATATATAGATATCCGAACTCCAAGTTTTAAACCTCCACTAAAGTTTGTGTACTTCATATATAATTTTTAATATTTTTCATATCTAGTTGTCACATTCACATTACTTTTAGTTTTAACTTAAGGGTAGAATGACAAATTCTAAAATTTCGGGGGGGGCAAACTTGAAAATCAAAATGGAATATATATGTAAATTATCAAAAATAGAAAGTTAATCGTAGTAATACACGAAAGTTCGGGGGGCGATCGCACCCACCCGCCCCCCTTTGTATCCGCCCCTGAGCAAGACATTGTTATTTTGTCTAGTACCGAAACTAAATATGTAGCAGCTACTACAATTGCACAAGAATGTATTTGGTTGAAGAGGCTTATTGGAGACATGTTGTGTGGTTGATTATTTCCTTTACATAATATTTCCTTTGAGTTATATTTCTATATGATTATTTCCTTTACGGATTCTCCATTAAAGAATATTTTAAGTTATATTTCTATTTGATTTTTTTTGTTTTAAAGTATAGACCCAGTTTGGTAAATAAAACAAATGAAAGTATGTCCAGCTTAATTTAAATTGATATAATAATCGTGATCGGACGTTTTTACTCTTAGATTTGTCGCATGGACAATGTGCTACAGAAATTGTGCCTAAAATTGGGGAGCTTTTTCCTACTGTGAGTTTATTTGATAAAATATCAAATTTAATAATAAAGTATCGTTTTTTGTAAAAATCGGAGTTTCGAACGATCTTAAGAAAGGTTGTAATTATAGCTCTTTTTTTTTTTAATTCATGGAACCCGCAGCCGCTACCTTCGGTGCGCACTGGGTAAATTACGCAACTTGTGCAGTAGCCTGCAAACCACACAGGAGGGTTCAACCACCCTTAATGTGACAGGGTGACAGACAAATCACATAGCGGTCTTTGTGGGAATTGAACCCAGGACCTATCGGTCCCGGGCCACCCACCTTTTTATCTTTACGTTGTTTAGCCGTAAAGACGTCAATAACACATCTTTGGGATGATGCAACCGTTGAAAATGATACAATGATTGAGGATCGAGGTGTTTAACTTGTGATCGAAGGTCATGAATTCGAAACTCACCAATATTATTGTTGTGTTAATCTATCATCTATAGTTATTTTTAGTGATTTATTTCTCTTATATAATTTGCATTTGCAACCTATTGCATATAAGTGAATTTACCCAATTCATTAGCGAGTTATAACATTTTTTTATTTTTTAATAAAAATGTTCATCGAATTTAATTAACTCTGTTTCTTTTGAAATTTATGCAGTATCCATAATTGAGAGTTTACATTAACTATACATTTTGAAAAAATAAGATCTATTATTTCATAAAAACCCTAAACCCTTGTCGCTTATATAAATACTTTTTCGATAAACTTTGCCGACATAGTAATAATTTGCAAATAGGTAGGGTTCAGGCTTGATGATTTGGCCAGTATGTGCAAAATTTTGAATTAATAATTTAATGGTGTGAATATATAATTTTGTGTGGGCGACATGGTAAAATTTCAAAAAAATATGATTTTGAAATTTTCACTAGTATTAAAGTACTAATATAACAAAATAGCTTAACAAAAAAACCTTTATAAGGGAGAAATCTAAAATCATTACCCAATCATTTTTCAGTTCAAAAGTGATTCTAAAATTTATTTACTGCCACCTCTGTGAAATTTTGAGTTTTTAAGAAGTTGGGTATGTGATGTCTTCTTACCTATGCTTGCAAATCATGCAAAAGAATGTCAATTATAACAAATGTGTATTTTAACCGAATTTTCTTCTATGTTTATTATTATTATTTGGTTTTCTCCAAAACTAGAACTTATGTCTCATTTCTTAAAATTGAAAATATAAATTGCACCTCAAAATGACAATTTTATCCTATCTTTGGTATTTCACCGCTTACTAAAAGAACTGTCATAATTATGCATCTTAATTCTACCTTTAATTCCAATAACACAGTGCAAGTAATTTGTTTTCTTTATAATCATATTTCACGGAATCAAATTCTTTAGTAATTTTATTTGCCTTAATCATTTTCCTCACAATCATATTCCACATAATCATATTCCCTTACAATATTATTTTCCTGACAATTAAACGGGTTTATATGTTACTCCAAGTTTTAATTGCGCTAACACATACTACTCTATAAAGTATACAAACTACTCCATCCGTCCCGCCCGACTTGGCTTAATAGATTTGGGCACGGTTATTAAGAATAGTGGGTAGTTGTGTATAAAGTGGTATAAAGTGGTGGGACCCATTAGAATTTATTAGAGTATTATTTTAGTTAGTGGTCAAGTCAAGTGGGACAATGAAAAAGAGGAAAGAAGCCAAGTCGGGTGGGACGAAGGGAGTATTATACAAAAATCATACTACTAACTATTTATATGGTGACGTATGTCAATTTCCCAAAAGACAACGCCACACTACTTACCCTTTAGTAGTAATATATCAATATACCCTATTTCACTATTACAACTACAAAATTACCCAACTTTATAAAAACTATCCACTATATATCCAAATTTACTAAAATACCCCCACTTTTTTACTTCTCTCACCTAAAAGTGTCAGGCCATGATCGGACCGTGATCGGACCATGTTGATGTGTCCGACCGATCGGACATGCCCGATCATGGCCTGATAGTGATCGGCCTTGTGATAGGGCATGACCGATCATGGCCTTGTGATAGGGCATGACCGATCATGCCCACTATTCAAGTAGTGATCGGCCCTTGGTCGGGCGTGTCCGACCGGTCGACCCTGATCGGGCCCTCTGTTCACGTGATCGGACCATCCCACAGTAGGAGTATTTTCGTCTTCTTGGGTATATAGTGTAGTTAAATATAAAAATTGAGTATAAATGTATTTGTCTTTTCTCAGATGGGCATTTCACCGCGGGACTCTTTACTTTAAACTCCTTGCTTTTTTGAGAAAATAAAAACTCTGTTGCTTTGAAACAACAATTGGTGAAATATTGAATCCGGTTTCTCAGTTTCTTCTCTCCTGGGCGGGCCCCACAAGAAATTGCAATTGAGGTGTTTCCATGAATCATAACGCGATTTATGTACCTTCTATTCACCGATCTCAAATTCTCAGATAATCAACGCATAGAATAAAGACGTAATTCAGAAGGATCGAAGTGCAAAGATGATGTCCGGCAATTACACTCCAATTGACCATCAAAGTGTTGCCGGATCTGTTCCGGTAATTTCTCTCTCTGTTATTTCTCATCGCAGATATGGTTTTATCTCTCTATTTATTATTCCATTTGTAAATTGTTGCAGGCAGTAGCTGATCCGCCGCCGCATGTCGCCGTAAAACTTTCTGGTACTTACTCCTTTTTTCTTTTCTTTTTTTTTTTGCCGGCAATTCGTTTGCTATGATTAGTGTCAGTGGAGTCTATTTGATTAATTGTTTGCACATTCTTGGATGGCGATTTTGTGAACAGATTCCAGTATTCAGGGAAAGATCTCTGGTGCCGCGAAACCTCCTCGTGATGCCGATGGTATTTCTCTCATTTGTTGAGTTTTCGCGGGATGTGTGATTCTGCTGTTATTACTTAGTATATTGTGCATCATGTTCTGTTTGAAGGCTTGAGCTGCTTTTGAGTTTTGAGTTTATTGATTTAAGTTAATTGTGAACTTTGGTGTGATTCAATTCTTTGAGCTGTTCTAGAGTTCTAATTGTGGGTTTGAGTTATTCAGCTAATGTCAATGGTGTGTAATAATAAGCTTAGAGACTTTATGTTTATATTTTATTGAACTATGCTGTGTTACTGTAACCCCAAATTAGGCTCTTCTGTTCACGTGAAGGAGATCAATTTATTTTTGCCTTTGGTAAGATCAATATAATGAAGTAAGAGATGTATGGATTTAGTTTGCGGCTTTCTATCTTAATGCGAGTCTTGCTTTTCAGAACTCCATCTTGTAGTATTAATTGAAGATACGTGATTTGTGCCCGGTTATGTTTCAAGAAATGCCACCGAACTGTTGCTACAGCAGAGTTGAGAAGTTGTTTAGTCAGTTCGTTTGTTCTGAGTGGGAAGTTCATGTTCTGATTGTTAAGACTGCTTTGTGTAAAAAACTAGTTATGCGCTTAGAGGATTTTATTGAAGTAGATGAAGGTCTCTCGGAGCTTTTCTTTATTATTGATATCAACATTAAGATGTAGCTGTTCCTTTTTCCTCCTGACATGTGTCTATGAGTATGTTTTCTATTATTGCGTTCTACTTCTATTCTAATAATGTAGCTTCTATTCCAATTTGAAATATGTGCATTCTTTCTTGATCTAGATTCGTTTGGCAAAGCTGCATCTGGTTCTAATGATCCCCAGCAAGGCGGTTGGTTTAGGGCGTTCACAATTGCTGCATACAGGCCCTATTTTGATGTTGACACGTCCGATGTTTTGGAAAGGATAAAAGATTCATTATTTCCTTTCAAAGGAAGCTTCTCTGAAAAGACTGCTAACAATCCAGATTTGTAAGTTTGCTTCATCACTCTCTTCTTTGACTCTGTTTGGACTGATTGTAGCTTCAGAAAGTACTTAAGCTACTAGGTTTGAGTATCTTCTCCATTATTAGAGGTAGAAACATATCTGGAGTCGGGAATAAAATAAGAACATATGTTTCTAATGGATTGTCTATGTGCATTGACTAATTTATATTCAAATAATGTGCGAGTTCCTCAAGAAAAGAAGTTGCTGCTCATCCCCACTAATAGCGATAGGAAACCTTTGGATTGTTTGATTACAATCATCCATTCACGAATCTATCCACTCTTGACTCTTTCAAATAAAGATTGTAAATTTTTCGTAACAAATGAAATTTTGTATGCCATGATGAGCAAGAGAATCGCAATTTTTTTTTCATTAGTACTTTGTTTTTTTGGTAACAAGGGAAACCTGTTTTGTTTTTATTCATTCCGATACTTTTTGTTGCAATCTCACAGACTTCTCTCTTGCACCTTCTCCATGTGGGAATGCGGATAGTACTTTATGCATCCAAATCCATGGTCATTTAGTCTTTTCTGCTAGCTGTGTTAGTGGTGTGGTATGTATTAGTACTAAAGTTATGATATCATGTTTTCAGAAAGCTAATACCTAAACCCTAAAGCACATAATCTATATTACAGATTTGTTTTTAAGAACTAAGCAATAAAGCAATCTTAATTATTATACTATTCCAGAAACTACGTGAGTTTTGATGCAAGGAAAAAAGCGAATAAGTCCCAAGATTCACGGCAATATACTGGAACTGTCTAATGGATTTTCAAATGTCTCTCCTCTTAAACTGGATAGATATGTCTTTAAACATACTTCAGTATATCTCCTGCATTCGTTATTGCTATCACATTTTAATGTTGTTCGTTGAATGCCTACAAGTTTGCGTACTTTTCCTGTTTCTGGATTGCATTAAACAAAAATTAGTGACCGGAGGCTCTTGCCACTTGTTGATTCTGATTGTTCTTTGCTGACAGGTATGGGCCTTTCTGGATCTGCACTACCTTGATATTTGTGGCAGCTTCCATTGGTACATTTGTTACCTACATATCGCACAAAGTGCAGAAAAAAGAATGGGACTATGATATCAATATGATGACATGGTCTGCTGGTTTGTTTTACGGCTATGTCTCTATAGTGCCTCTTGCCTTGTATTTAATCCTCAAATACTTCTCTGTTCCATCTGGCTTCACCCACCTACTTTGTCTGTATGGCTACTCACTGTTTGTCTTCATTCCTGCTATGGTAAGATTATTGCTGCATCTTTCTCCTCATGGTTTTGTCTTTTTATGATATCATAATTATGTTTCTGCTGTCTCTTAACTTTCTTACAACTGAGTTATGATTTTGTTGGGATGACAAAATATTTTCGCATTTGTTGCAGTGTTTGTCCGTTATACCTCAGGAAATCGTTAGATGGGTAGTTGCTGGTGTAGCGGGTTTCATGTCTGCTACGTTTGTTGCCCTCAACCTGAGAAACCACATTAAGTCTGCAGGTGAAAGTTGGGTTGTCATTGTAGCTGGTATCTTCTTGTTGCAGCTGGCTCTTGCTTTGGTGCTTAAACTCTACTTATTCACCGTCTCCGTATATTGATAATTGTGTGATTTTTGAGGGCTTGAACCTATTACGATCTAGAGAGAGAGAGAGAGACTAATTTTTCCAAAATCAATATGCATACCTCGGTGGATGTGATCTATACTGTAGTCATAATTTTTTACAGTGTAGTACGTGTTTTGATGGATCAAAAATGTGAATACTGAATATATATCATGAGTTCCATTAAATTCTCTTTGTGGAAGTGCATCTTAGTTTTGGTAGACCTGTTCTAGGATAGAATTAACCGGTGTAAAGACGATATGTGTGCGTATATGTTGTATTAGGATTAAGGAAGAACAACTGAATTCACAAATAGAGAATTGAACTTCATTTGTTTCTCTAGGGACTCTTGATTTATTGTTTAAATCTTAGGAGCATATCATAACGGTATTTTATTCTTACAAATGATTGGTAGGCCTACCAAGTAAGGAACAATCAATCACGGTGCAGTAGAAGAAAATAATTAAATTCTTGCTAATTGCGCAATCAAAATAACTTTTTGTCCTCGTTTAACTTCCATTATTGTAGGAATATTCGACATAAATGTTTCTAATACATACTTTTACGTGTTACATTTAAAAAAAAACGATGTAAAACTTATTAAATTATTATTTACAAATTTTGATATAAATTAAGTCTTTGTATGTCATTCTCTGAAGTATGTAACAGATAGGGTTATATATTATGGTAGAATAGACTAACGATTTTTTATATAACTAGATTATAACCAAACAGAAAATATCAAAATCCAAATGGCCACATTCATGTACAAAGCCACCGAATAATAAATTTAAAACCTTCACCAAATTTTAGAATTATTAATTGTATCAATTTCGACAATTAGTGGCCTTGTAGAGCCCCCACCTAAGTGAAGACAGTTTTGTTAAATATATGTGTAACCATAAAATTATGAAAATGACCAAATAAATAACTTATGAATATTATTTTATTAATTAAATCAATCCTAAAATTAATTGAACCATTTATGTAAAGTTGAGAATGTCTTAACTACATTGCAAATTGTTGGTAAATAATTTATAAGTAGCGATACCATGAAAGAAAAAGAAAGCACAAGGTTTAACTCTATATGTTGGAGGTCATGGGTTCAATTCCCACTAGACACGCTATGTGTGAGCCTGTCACCCTGTCACATTAAGGGTGGTTTAACTCTTCTGTGTGGTTTGCAGGTTATTGCACAGGAGCGAGGTTTACAGTGTGCGCACCAAAGGTAGCGGCTGCGGGTTCCTCGTCAAAAAAAAAAAAAAAGCACAAGGCATTAGTTAACCGACAAACACCTTTTTCCTAATAATATTTGGAAAAACACACTAAAAATGGAGCAGGTTTTGCTGCTCCTCACGTACCTAAATCATATATATATTTTATTAAGTATTCCCAATTGGAATGCATTGCAATCAAATATTTAAAATGTACGAAAGGCCCACCAATTATTCAAAATCTCAACATGGCTTTGAAGAACAAAATCATTGTAAAAGCATTTTCCACTTATCTCCTATTCATAATTAATCAGCTTTAACATATAGTTTGTCGTTTCGGAGAGAAATAAAATATAACGTACACAATAATTAAAAAAAAGACTTTGTTAAAGTGATAATATCAGTTAATATAATTATGCTCATTGGAGTTTTATTTATGTGTGTATTTTCATAACCGTTGTAGATTTCTTTCGTCAATAAAATAAAATGCGGAGAAAAGTGATGGCAGCAAAATCCAATTTGCATCAAAGTGAGAAAATATATTTTTTCATGATCAAACTTTCTAGATGCGTATAAAAGTCGGTCTACCACAAACAAGATCCACTCAAATCGATTAATTGAGAGCTAAAACTAAAAGTCAACAGAAACTCCCATTAATTGTGCTGAACTGAATAATAGAAAATTCAAGCTGTGGTAATAAGTCCTAGGAACCTATACCAATGAAAAATAGATATCTAAAATAAATTTTTAGCGGTTGTATGGAATCTCACATTCAATTAAAAAAAATTGTACTAGACAAAAATCAATCTAAATAGAAAAAAATATATATTTCCATGATTTAACCTTCTGACGATTTTCATTTTATTTTTCTCACAACTCCCTTTTTTTTCTATGGAACAGTCGGCACGGCCCTAGAGAGTAGAGAGACTCGAATCGATAATCTTCAATTATCTGACATTATTTATTTTTATAGAATAAATAAGAATGATCATAAATAGTTTAATTCATATTTTTTACTCATTATAAATAGTTGATATAGAATTCAATCATGTAGACTTAAAATTAATTTCATAGTATTTTAGGAAAATACATGGTTAGATGCATTTTCCCTTTTTAATAAAAAAAAAAGGAAAACAGAAGCGAGGATAAGAGTTCAGTGACATTAGTTTGTTTGGTAAATGAGAGAAAATGAGAAGAGAGAAATAGGTAAGAAAGAAAATAAGAAGAAAGAAAAAGAAGAAAAATATAGTGTAATTTATATGTTGTTTGGTAGGAGAGAAATTGAATAGAAAGAGAATAGGGGAGATATGCTGTTATAATTGAAAAGTAAAAAATATCTTTAAATAAAAAAGAAGAAAATTGAATTATAAGGCTAAAATTGTAATTTGTTATCATCTTCACTTTAAAATGCATTTTCTCTTTTAAATCTCTTCACTTTTGGAGAGAAAGAAATTAAGCATGGATCCACCATTTTTCTTCTCTCCATTTTCTTTCTCTTCCCAACCAAACAACAAACTTTCCTATTTTCCCTCCTATTTCTCTCTTCCCAATTTCTTTCCTCTCAATTTCTCTTCAACCAAACAAACGGTAAATTTGAATTGCGAAAGAGGAAAGTACAACAAAGATTCAACCAGAAGAGAAACTGGACCTCTCTATCTCTTCTGTACACTAGCGAATACAGCAATCCGGATCTTCTAGCCAAAATTGATGTCTCACTCGGTGGCCCACCAATCACGTCATACAACGCGTGTATTGGTGAGCCATGTTAGCAATAAAAAATATTTTAATTTTAAAAAGATGGTCCATCAATGCACGCGTGGCGGAACGTGATTGGTGGCCCACCGAATGGGCCACCATTTTTCCCCCTTTTTTATAATATACCTTCCTTATTTTTATATTCAAATAAGAATCAAATTCTTACTGGCTTTGCTCGATCGTCTAATCTTTGCTGCAAACATTTGAAACCAGTAAAATACATGTTTCGTGAGGACCGGTCTCAAAACCGATAAATTGCCCCATTTGCTTTAGATCCTGAAAGTTGGTAGCTTTGCTAAGGTGATGGGGTTTTAGTGAGAGGAAAAGGCTTGATGAAGAGCATTTGAGCATAAATAAGCCCTGGTGAAGATTTGCAGAAAAGGGTTTCTTTTTTTGTTTTTGCTTAGTGGGTTGTTTTGCAGAGATTTATGGGTTTCCGCTCCGTGCTTTGCTGTTTCAAGGGTTCAGATGGGTATGCACTTTAATCTAATTGGGTCGATGCTTATGTCTATTCTATTGCCTTTTGCTATTTGAATTTCTTGATACTGATTTAGTTTTTACTGGTAGTAAACCCTCAATTTGATTAGCTAGTAATTTCCAGTATTTCATGTTTTCTGCTGCAAATAGCTTCTTTTTTCTCAATCTTGATATTCATTGTTTCTTGAACTGTAGGAGTTCTTGTGAATTGAAATGTAGTTGCATAAAATGATTATTATTTTAAATTTTGGACAGGAAAAAACAGAAGAAAAAGGAGACAACATGGAGGATTTTTTCTCTGAAAGAATTGCAGTTGGCTACAAATAATTTTAACTATGATAACAAGCTGGGAGAAGGTGGATTTGGCAGTGTTTATTGGGGTCAGCTCTGGGATGGTTCTCAAGTAAGACCATCTTCCTCTCACTATACTTTTCTAGTTTCTGAAGTTTTCATTTTCTTACACTGGATCAGTTATGTTTATTACACATATCTCTAGTAATCTTACTATTATAGGAAATATTAAATAGTTACTGGTTTCTGTGTTAATGATGATAACTTAACAAAGTGACACCTCTTAAGCTGTGATGCACAGTTAATGCTTGTTATTAAAACATTTCATTTGCTAATCGTTGAACTATTTCACAGGACGATTTGTATTTAGAACTAAGTGAATAGTTGTCCTCCTAACCTAGAAGTGCATTTTTGTCTTTGTCATAACTTCAAAATTGATTCAGAAAGTAAGTATATTTGATTCTTGGGTTCATGTTTACTTGTTTTGTTTGTAGCTGTGCTCAATAGTGACACAGGTCATTCGACTTTCTTTCACGTTTGTTTATGTGGAAATGGAAATCCCAAGGCAGTGCATCTGCAGTGCTCAATGCTTTTCAGTAAGATATATAAGGAAATAGTGTTGAGTTTGAAAACTGGAACAGAAATAGCCACTAAGTGTGCCTATGAGAACGAATCCAACACTTACGATATTGGGGGAATGTTATGAAATCATTTTCGGGTTCAATGTGTTCATTTTTACTCGGATAATCTATTAAGCAAAATGTGGAGTTATTGATATCAATGAGGCAAACTTGACTACTTGATGGCCAAGATGAAACATTAGCCTTCTTCAAGGTAATTGATGTTTGATTTATAGAACCTCATTCATTCTTGAGCAGATTGCTGTAAAAAGGCTGAAGGCATGGAGTAACAAGGCAGAGGTGGAGTTTTCTGCTGAAGTCGAGGTACTTGCTCGCGTGCGCCACAAGAATTTGCTCACACTACGCGGCTACTGTGCTGAGGGGCAAGAACGGCTTATTGTCTACGACTACATGACCAATCTGAGCTTACTCTCTCATCTCCACGGCCAACACTCCGCTGAATGCCATCTCGATTGGGCAAGGCGAATGAGCATTGCCCTCGGTGCTGCTGAAGGCATCGCGTAAGTACTCAACACATCATAACCCGACTTATATAATAATAAGTACATATGTTATTTTCATTTCTCTCCCTTATCAAATTGAAAATATCTTTATGCTATCTAGAGCTGGCCAACTCCGGTTTCCGGAAAGGTGGAACTGGAACCGAACCGTGAACTATATACCCACGGTTCCGGTTCTGTCCACGGTTTCGGTTCGAACCGTCACTTTCCATGTGGCGTGGATCAATGATGTGATGTGATTTAAGCTGGTGATTTTCAAAATTTCAAATTTTGAAAGCGCTCAAAAACTTAGAATCGGAACCGCACCGTGGAAACTTGGTAGCGGTTCCGGTTCTGTGGTCAATTATGTCCCTCTTCAAATTGAAAATATCTTTATGGTAGCTACACAATTAGAATACTCTTTATTATCCAAATAAATCTTTATTAGATCACTTGAAATCGGATTATGTCTTACTATTATCTTCCTCATTACATTCTAACTCTTCTACAACTCCAGCTATCTACACCACTATGCAACCCCACACATAATCCACCGAGACATCAAAGCGAGCAACGTGTTGCTAGATTCCGATTTCAAAGCTCAAGTAGCCGACTTTGGATTCGCGAAGTTCATCCCTGACGGAGCTACGCACGTAACCACCCGTGTCAAGGGCACTCTCGGCTACCTTGCCCCAGAATACGCGATGCTAGGGAAGGCATCCGAGAGCTGCGACGTATACAGCTTCGGTATTCTCTTGCTCGAGCTTGCTAGTGGCAAGAAGCCGCTAGAGAAGTTGACTTCGGCGATGAAACGCCCCATCACGGAGTGGGCTCTGCCTTTGGCATGTGAGCGGAAGATGAGTGAACTCGCGGACGGAAGGCTGGACGAAAAGTACGACGAAGAGGAGCTGAAGAGGGTCGTGTTTGTCGGGCTGATCTGTGCGCATAACCGGCCGGAGAAGAGACCTACAATGGCTCAAGTGGTAGAGCTGCTCAAAGGGGATGGAGAGAAGTTTGCTGCAATAGAAAGTGATGAAATGTTTAAGAGCAGTCTTGTTGGAGAAGACAGTTGTGAATCTATCTCAGATGAGAAGGAGCCTATGCAAGAAATTGAAAATGTCTAAGCTATAATGGTATGTATAAATTATGATTTTTTTTCTTTTGGCTTGATTCTTGATTTTTGGCCATGAAACAGTAGGCTGTAAGTTGGAAAGGATTGAAACAATTGTTGAGTGATTGTGTTTATGTTGAATGTATAATGCTGAGATTTTAATGAATTTTGCAATTTCTAGTTATTTTCTTGTGATTTGAATTTGAGATTACAAATGAAAAGATCGAGAAAATTTTGATGTTAGATTCCGTAATAAATAGCAATCTATCCACTTTTGGTTATGTAATATGGACTTGTCAGATATGTTGGGTTATATGGGATTTTCCTATTCTCTCCCCCCGATCGATATATCTTTTGTTTCGCTCAAGAAAGAGAAATTGAATCATCGAAAAATTAGAGCGTGAAGTGCAATTAAATGCATTAATTGGGGGAATTCGTAGAATTATATCAATTAGGAATAATTTTTGGTTTGCTTTGGCGAAAAAATCTAGTATCCAGGCTCCGTTTAGAAAAAAAACTACAATTGATAATATATCTATGATTACTACGCTTCTTACTTCCCAAATGGATCTTCCTACATCTATATACAAACGCTGGTTTATCAAGAATAAAGTCATAACAAAAAGAAATGGTGATGGGAAGATTTGTCATATACGTAGTTTTTCATTTTTTTTTGTTCCACTTGAGTTGTCATGTTTTTTAAAATAGAAAATGATTATTGAATGAACTTCCACTTTTTTTTTTTTGGATCTATCTCTCTACACATAACCAATGAATCTCCTTGCCAAAAAGAAAAACAAGTTAAGCCGAATAAAGGGAATATGTTTTTTGTCCTATGATGAAAAGTGGGCATTAGGGTGCCTCTTTCTTATCACTTATTTTACTGGTGATTAATTTGTATTCCCGCTAACTCGAAAGTATTATCGAAATATAAAAAATCGATAAACAATACCATACCAAAAATTCGAAATTTTGGTTTGAATCAGAAAACTAGAAGTTTAATATAGTTTTTAAATAAGATTTGCAAATAAACTATAATAATTAATTCACTATAACAAAGTTGAAACGTTACTAAATTCCCTCCACTGCCCCGAGATATAAACATAACGGTCACCTTTTTCAAAAATTGCACCATTTGGATTTTACAAGAAAACATCTCTCTCCTTCTTCAAGAATAAAATTGCACCAGATTTCTGCAGAATTCGGATTCAATGGTGAAGGTTTTGCGTAATACGGCCAAGAAAAACCGTCTCACCAAAAAGTTAATCCCTTTTTCTCTTTGGAGCAGGACGATACCCTACCGAAAGCTTCCGCAGCAGCAGTTTCTTAGACTTTCCGTTCTTAAATTGGATGGCTCTTCATTTAGTAAATCCTCCAACCAACCTTTTCTCGGTTCTCAATCGTCATTAATTCTTCTTTTTCCCTTTTTAGGGTTTTGTTTCAGTAAAAATGTTGATTTTGCAGGTATTCACGTGGCGAGAAATGCTACAGTTGCCGGGCTTAAATTCGCCGTCGAGGAAGAATTTTGTCTGTTTCCCACCGAAGAAAGAACAAAGTTATGGTATGAGATTGGAAGATTTTCAACTTTGATTTCTTTTTTTATTCTCTTTGAGATTTTATTTTCATAGTGCATTTTGTGAATCTTGATATATCTGTTTTTGTGCTGGATGAATGGATTTGTTGAAAATGTTTATCGAGATTGAATCCGACCCTATAACTCTCATCTTTCATTTTTTTGAATGTGGATTGGATGGAATCCTAAATTGAGCAACCTCCATTGTGAAATTTCCCTCCTATATAGGCCTAATAGGAATTAGTTTCTGCATAAACTGAGACCTAGAAATAATGCTTTATCTTTGCTTCTACATGATGTATATACTCTTAAATGAAATGAAAATGTTGATTTCCATTGAAAATAATAGATATCAAGAAAGGGTGTCATTGATGAAACATAGAAGTTTAAAGCCTTCTTGATTATCTTCAGATAGACCAATGGTGCTAGCATAATCTCTTTCGACTATCTTGTGATTTTGTGAATTTGGAATGGGAACTTACAGATTGGTTGATGGATTCAACTCTTATCCTGGCAGGGCCCTTGTATGGAGCCACTTCTGCTTGTGCTATGAAGGCCAAAAGCTAATCCGCGATGTAGCGTGCATTCAGAAATACGGGATCAAAGATGGTGATCAGGTGTGTTCTAAATGTTTTCAGAGTTCTTTAGAACTGCAGATTGTTACCTTTCAGAAAGAGGTTTGCTTGTGAAAGTTCTAAACATTAGCTTAAAAGTATTTCTTGCTCTTAGTATCTCATAATTTACTATGTAACCTTCCGGTGTAAGACGGATCATTTTGATTTACCATTGATGCGATTTTGCAGCTTCGCTTCATCCAACATTTGAGAATAGACCTTCCACCAACACCAGTGCCAGTGCCGTCCAAGGATTTGATTGTCAAGATAAAACATGGTCCAACGTAAGCATAGCCTAGAGACATTTGCTCTGATCTTCATAAGTTCGTGACTAAATTGGAAAATATAGTTTATAACACTTGAAGCTCTAAATGTTAAATTTGTAGTATGAAATATGTTATCAAGTTATGCTTGAGGAAAAATACAACTCTGGAGTCACTTCCGCACCCTTACTGGTTTTCATGCACTAAAGTTAATAACTCTTTCGTAATCAAATAACATCACATGTTTGTCCTTTTTCTTTTCAGAACAAGTGCTGGCAGTGGCAACACAAGATCTATTCATCATACTGGTAGTGAAGATGAATGTGCAGGGCTAGAGCTGGCCCTTCCACCACCAAAATCCAGATTACCAGGCTCTCTCAAGGAGTTACTTTCGTGCTCGAAATTCTGAGACGAAAATGTAGGAATTGAAGTATGATTCTTTCTGGTTTAGGAATTATTAGCAATGGTAGAATGGATCAGCTCAAGTAGTGAATGATGAGCTTGCTTTGCTTGTCTTGTTATTGGATTTACCAGTCTGAAATTGATGTTTTTTAGATCTGATTCTGAGTTTTTCAGTCCCTTTTTTGCTGGAAATATGATAAAGGGATATGGTTACAATGTTAACTTCACTCAATTTTCAAATGCTCATCTTATTTTACGAATTTTAAAATCTTCGATAAAACTTTTCTCAATGACGTTATTTCTATGATTATGGCTTACAAATTTCGTCAAAGAATGATGGTTTTGAGTTATAACTTAAAACTTGAGAGTGAAGTTTAAAGTGAGAAAAAAAAAAGTGACTATTCCTTCGTCTCACTCTAATTAATTGTCCAGTTTTTTTTTCAATACGAAGATTAAGAAAATTATAGTTGAGTGTGGAGGAGAAGAGGAGTAACAAAATAGCGGGATTCACTAAATTATGTAGAATATTATTAGACTAAAAAAGAAAGTGAACAAAAAAAATCAGAAAACATAAATAGAAATGCTCCTTATAAACAAGACTTGTTTCTTTTGGACATGTAGATTAAAAAATTATTTGTTACTATTTAACAAGTCTAAAGATTTGCGACATGAATACAAAGGCATGAAAAATAAATAGGTCGAAAATAGTGAAATAGTCCACCAATAATATTAGTATGAAATAGCAAAACTGGGAAGAAATCGAGTTGTAAACCGTCAAGCATCCGTAGTCGGAATTCACGTGACGGGTACGCTTCGCTCACTGCGACTTCTTCTCTTATTCCTCTCTCTCTACGTGTTTGTGCGTATCGGTTCCTTTTCTTTTTCCTTTCCTTTTTCTTTGAATAAATAGCAAGCTTGCTGCGGGGCTCTGTACCAATTTCTCTCTTTCACTGGTGTACGGTATGAACTGTGTGGATGTCTTAATTGCTCGGACTGTAATTATTGTTCTGTTTATTCAAACATTTTACGTTTGATTGATGGATCAGCTTGGATTTGTATTCAATTTTTTGTAGTTGGGAACTGCGTGTTGTTTGACTTGCTGATTAGTTGTTTGCCTGAACAGAGATCATCAATTTAGTTAAAGATCAGCTAAGATGATGAGATATGTAAATGATGCAGGTGGCTAGCAATTATAATTTGAATTAGTTGTCTCTTTCTATGTTATCTAATTCTCTCTTTCAACAGAACGGTGAAAAGAAAGTTTAATTTGTGTTGCTTTACCGTTCTCATTTGGAATATCAGTTCAGTGAAAATTCAGGAATGTGATGATAAAACATTGTGCTGTGAAAGAAACAGAAAACTGCGCTACACATGTACTTGAATTGGCTTGATCTATAGTCTGAGCTTATTGTGCCAGATTTTTAAATCCTTTTCTATAACCGAGTAGTGAAAGTAAGAATTTAATTTCTCTCTGCTCTGATCAAAATGGAAAAGTATGCTCAAATTGGTGGTGATGATATGCAAAGAACTCGTTCTTGATTTTACTTCCAGTAATTTGGACTTCGAACAATGTTAAACGTTTTGTGCTTGCTATTCTTTATGTACATGTGATGGTTTGTGCTGAAGATGCTACTTCTCTTTTGTTGTTCTCAGTGAGGCACCTTTTTTTATCATTGCTTGAGCCTATGCAAACAACGTAGTATATATAAGTCTGCTAATACATAGGATTGTTTTGTAGACCTCTACTGAATGTAATGGCTGAAGAGATCTCACTGGTTGTCCCTTTTGATTATGAGCTTTATGAAGGAGATCCCGATCAATTAAGAACTGTTGATGCTACACCAGCTCTGCCCAGTTCATATATAGATCCTGCATCTTTGAAACTAAAATACAGGATTGGCCACGGACTGTTTGGTGATGTCTGGGTGGCCACACACCACCAATCAGGAAAAGACTATGATCAGTATCATGAAGTTGCTATTAAGATGTTACATCCAATGAAGGAGGGCCACGAAAATGAGTTTCTTCGTAAGTTCGAAGAGCTATGGAGACATTCGAAGTCCAAGAAACTTCAAGGTGTTTGTTGGTTGCATGGTATCTCCATCATATCCGGCAAGGTTAATCTTCTTACCAAATTGTCAATTTTTTGCCAGTAAAACCCTAAGATACAGTGTTGCTTCTTCGACAGATCTGCATAGCTCTAAAATCGTATGAGGGGTCAATAGGTGAGAGAATGACACAGATGAATGGAGGAAAGCTTTCATTAGCTGATGTTCTGAGGTAACCAACAATGCATAAATTCTCTCTCTTTGATAGAAAGCTCAAGATTTACACACTTGCTTATGGAGATGGAATGATAAATTGTTTTAGGTATGGTATTGAATTAGCCAAAGGAATCCAACAACTTCACCAAATAGGTCTCCTTGTTCTGAACCTTAAGCCAAGTAATCTCCTTCTTGACGAACGTGACCATGTTGTCCTTGGAGACTTTGGGATCCCGTACTTACTTCTCGGGATTCCTTGGCACGATTCTCAAGTAGCTTCCAGACTTGGAACCCCCAATTACATGGCACCTGAACAATGGAAGCCTGGAGTTAGAGGTCCAATATCATACGAGACTGATTCTTGGGGATTCGCCAGCTGCATCATCGAAATGCTGACTGGCACTCCACCTTGGTTTGGGAGATCACCAGAGGAAATTCACCATGCAGTTGTAATACTTCAAGAGAAGCCCCATCTCCCAACTGGTCTTCCTCCTGCTGTAGAAAATGTCGTGAAGGGCTGTTTTGAGAATGATTTTCGCAACCGACCATTGATGTCGGACATTTTACAAGCATTTGAAAGGCTCTCTCTCTATAACCCTCTATCTATCTCTATCTCTATTGCTTTCTATTCCCCCCTCCCCCTTTGTGCTTGTGCATGTGCTCCAGTGAAATTGCTGTTTTGACATAGTGTTGTTCTATTTATTTAGATTCTCTCAAACTAGAAATTTTGGACTTGCAGCTCAAGGAAGGCTGTTCAAAGCAACGGATCATGGAGTAATGAGGGGAGCAATCCGAACTTGAATAAGCCGCACTGCAGTGGCTATAGCACATGGTTCCTCTCAAAAGACCGTCTTCAGATTGGCGATGCAGTTCGTTCAAGAAAGGATATAAACACATGCAAGCCTATCAGTTTGGTTGTACAGGAAGGATTTGTGGTTGGACTGGAGAAGGATGGTGAAAGGGATGCATTTATGCTGGTGCAAACCCCTAGCATGCACAATCACCTCAAGTTGAACTCTTTAACCTTAGAGAGGGTCACCTTTGGTTTTGCAGCAGGGGATTGGGTCCGACTGGTTAAAGGAAGTCGACAGCATGCATCTCTTGGAATTCTACACTACATCCATCGCGAAGGAATGGCTGTTGTTGGGTTTTTGGGACTGGAAACTCTTTGGAGAGGACACTTCTCGGAGCTCAAAGTGGTGGAACCGTTTTCAAAGGGGCAGTTTGTTAGATTGAAGGCTAATAGCGCCACTCCCCAATTCAAGTGGCCTCATAAGAGGGGAGGGTCTTGGGCTAGTGGAAGAATTTCAAACATTCTTCCCAATGGGTGTCTAGAGGTTGAATTCCCGGGAAGGTTTGTTCTTGGAGAGGAACGCGTATCTTTCTTGGCTAATCCGGAGGAAGTAGAGCGTGTTTCTTTTGATATGTGTACTGGTATTGTGGAGAAGTATGAACTAGCTGAAGACTTTCATTGGGCAGTGAGGCCTTTGGCGATTGCATTAGGTGTATTCACAGCCACAAAGGTTGGCACCTTTGTTGGAAGAAAAGTGGTTGGTGGAATGAAGAAATGTAAGAAGCAGGAGACCAGCATTCAAGAGGGTAGTGGCAACCCTGCATGGCTCCCTCCTACAGTTGCTAATATCATCTTTAAAGAAGGCCCACCACCAATTACAAATTCTAGGTAACTCTCTCTCTCTCTCTCTCTCTCTCTCTCTCTCTCTCTCTCTGTGTGTGTGTGTAAATGTTTCTTATATATGTCCAAGAATTGTGCCACTCTTTTGTATATATTGGATGCTTTGAAGTGAAATGGTGGTGTTGATGAACTACGAACTCCCTCCTCAATGCTATAGGTGTTCTGTTTAAATGTGGATAAGATTTAGCAATTTATAATGTATTAACCCAAGAATGAACATAGTATTCAATGATGAAATAATTATAGTTGAGACCTTGGATTGTTTGGAGGACACAACGAGTTCCTATCAAGAGTGGAATCACATCAATGAAATAGCAACACTTACAAACACAAAAGGAAGTTGATAATTATTTATTATTTATTGCTTGACTATTACATCTCGATAACCTCAGCCTAGGATTAATGTTTAATCCTAGGCAGGGGCGGATCCAAGGGGGGGCGCCCGGCGGCGGCGGCCCTCCGAACTCGTGTCGAAACGCGATTTTATATATGTAATTTTTAAGAAATTTTGTATTTCGCCCCCCGAATGTACACTTCACCCTCTTCTCTATCGAATTTTTAAGTTTCGCCCCCCTCTCTCGTAATCCTGGATCCGCCCCTGATCCTAGGTAAACCAAAAATTGTGGGGCATTGTAAAAGGATAAAGATATGTGTTTTGAAACCCGGCCCGGACCGGCCGGTTCAACCGGTTTAATCCGGATCCGATCAAAAATCCGGGTCGGGTTATGTATTGGCCCGTTTTTACTATAGACTTGGTGCGATCCGGCAGGCTTGACCGGTTGAACCGGTACTCGTGAATCGGGTCAACTCGGTTTGATTGTAAAAAAAAAAATTGAAAAAAATAGGATTGTAAATCGGTTCGGTTTCAAATAACCAAACACAGATCGATTTTTCAGTTAGCCGATAACCGATCCATCATCCGTTTCGATTAGTATGGTAACCGAAAGCAAAATCCTATTTTCATAAATGTTTTAAACTATACTACTGAAATTTCTCAAAAAATGAAAAATACTTAATAAATTTAAATTGCATTTATGATAATGTTGGTAGACCAATTATTACCAACTGTTGGCAGGTAATTAAAACAGAGAGGGATGGATTTATAGGTTATTTTCTGTTTGGTTTTCTTCTCTATTCGATGTGGGATGGTTTCTCCTTCTTTTTCATCAACTTTTTTTTCTATCTAACTACTTACACTCATCCCACATCGGTTAGGAGTTGTAAATATGTTTATATTTGTTTTATATATTTATAAGTCTTTTTAATATTTATTAGTATTATTAAAATACCTATGTATTTATATAATTTAATCATATATTTATGACGTCACACCGGGTTGACCCACCGGTTGAACCGGTTCGACCGGTAAAATATTTTTTCGGGTCAATGACTGGGCCGGTTTTAAGAACACTGATAAAGATGAGGTTATGATTAGGGGTGGGCGCGGGACGGGTACCCGCGCCTGCGGATAATTGATTTTAATATCCATTTCCGTTCCCGCATAAAGCGGGTACCTGCATGCGGGTACCCGCGCAGATACGGTACGGGTACGGGTTTATCCGCAAATATTACCACATATTTATAATATATTTAAATTCATAAATAAAAATTAAAAAATACCAATAAAGGAAATTTTAAAAATATAAATTAAAAATAAAAAATATCAATATATTTAAACCACTAAATAGGACTATAGGAGTAGATAATCTGTTTTATAAACTATGTTCCAATGGTGTTTCACCATAAATTATAATTATAAAACCGACCATGTGATTATCAACTATGAAACCATAGATTCTTATCATTAAAATTACCGTGGAAAACTTGTTTAGTAATATACTCTAGTCTTTAGCACAAAACATGCAAACGGGTACCCGCGCCGTCCCGTGCCCACCTCTACGCAAAAGGACCTCATGTAAAAAAAAATTATATATTAATGCGGATACCCGTTCGGGAACGGGTATCTAAGAATAAAATATGTTTCCGTTCCCGACCTGCTTGATTTTTTGCGGGCACCCGCGTAACCGGTATCCGTACCCATTTTTCCCGACCCGAACGAGAAATACCCGAACGGGACAGGTACGGGCGCGGGAACCCAAATTGTTTGCCCACCCCTAGTTATGATTGATCATGATCCAATAAGAATTGACTCCTATCCAAAAGGTCTCATCCCAAATCTTTGAGTAGATCCTTCCTCATAACTCATTCGAAAGGGACTCTGTACGATAAAGGAGGGCGGTCACCTTACATCCCTTGAAATTCATTAGTTTACTTTTAACATATCTATACTATTTAAATTAAACTAGCGGTTCATCTTGAAATTGAAATAAACATGATGATTAATGTGAGGAAAATGGTGGAGATAAACAGAAGAAAGCGGAAAATGGAGGGGGCCTGGGCGTTGAGTTAATAATGAGGCGATGATGTTAGCACGCGTGCGCTTCAATAGGGTTGTACCTTCTGCTTGCGGGGTCCTACGATTATCAACCAAATCAACGTTATCAATTTTGGCTGTCTACTACTTGCCACCCCATGCCTCCCCTACCCAAGCCGTGACGTTTGTGTCCATTCACATATATACATACACACACGTGACACGTGCGTATATGTCGTCAGATGATATTTCTCATTCATATTTTAGAAATTAATTAATTTTCCCTTTTTTTTGTGCACGAGAATTCAGAAGAGTTGTTGGTTGTGAGTAAATATATGGACCACTTAAATAAAGTGAATAGAGTGTATTTTATAATTTACTATTTTCGAAAAGAAGAGTATTATTTGTGGGACATTCCGAAAATGAAAGAGTGACATTATTTATAAGACGGAAGAAGTACTATTCACGAAACCTAATCTAATCCAAGATGATATTGTACTTTGTATTAATAACATTATGTTTATGTTTTAAGTGTAAATGCACGATAGTAGAATTCCTTAATTGTTCAGTATACTTTTTCAGACCATCCCATTGTAATTGTCTAATTTTATTTTTTACTATATATTTTATTTAAAGAATTTATAATTTTACACAACTCTAATAATGATGAACAATTTTCATTAAAAATTGTACTAAAAAAAAAAAACAAGGGATGAGAGAGGATGTGAAAATTAGTTTGGATAAATTTGCAGTCGGTTGGAGTCACGCTAGAAAAGTGTGACGGCATATCACGCAAGGAGAAGAGGTGAAAATATTAAAAAGAAAAGAAAAATATGTGTGGTTTGAGATTATTGCACAACAGTTAGGTTTATGTGTACGCACTAAAGATAGCAGATTAGCAGCTGACAGTTCCTCTTCATAAAAAAAAAAAAAAAAAACTGACAGAGATCTTGACCACACATCGGGAGAGCGGGGCCCAGGTGGGTAGATCTACGACGGTGAAGTCACCTGATAAGACGCGATAAGAAGGACCACCCCATGATCCCGCATCTCCTGCCCTCCTGCCACTTTGATTCTCTCTGCCAACTGCCAATCACAACTCATCACCCAACCAATTCTTCTTTTAAATTATCACAAATTAGCTTACTATCACGAATGATTTTACTCTACTTCTTATCCAAAAAAGGTACAATTAATATTCATAATTGAAAAAAGTAGTTCAGTTTAAATTTAATAAATAGTTTTTTTTTTATTTTATCATTTTCACTTACATACTTTATTAATTACTTTATCATTATTTCACTATCTTCTATCATTTAATTTTTCATTATCTCATCTATCTTCTTTCTCATACTTTATCACTATTCTCTTAATCACCGTACCGAAAAAAAATAAATCGCTAATAGCGGAATGGAGGAAATATTAATTTGGAGGCCGATTGTGTTATATATTGAGCAATTTCGTCTTACAAAGAGAGCAAGGTTCAAGATATTTAAAGTTGTAACATTGGTTAGGCAAAAACAAGAACATACTTTCTTCTCATTATAAGCGCTAGGGGTGTAACGGTTCGGTTCGATTTTTAGTATAATTTAGGAACCGAACCGAACATGTGAAAGTGATTCGGTTCGGTTCGGTTTAAAGTATACTTTATTTTTGGAACCGAATCGAACCGAACCGCTTAGAAATGGTTCGGTTCGGTTCGGTTTAAGGTGTACTTTATTTTTGGAACTGAATTGAACCGAAACCGAACCGCTTAGAAATGGTTCGGTTCGGTTCGGTTCACCGATTCTACCTTTTTTTAATTCTAAATATATTTTTTTGAACCATAATATTCCATACATGCTTAACGTGAATGAAATCCAAGCACAACAACTCCAAAATATTAACAAAATATATAAATACTAAACATGACTACAAAAGATAATCTCCAACTAGGGCTCCAAAATATTATTAAAATATAAATATACTTAACATAACTACAATAGTTAATCTCCAACTAGGGGAAACAAATTCATGACTCCACAATCCATATAGGCAGTAGCAAAATGAAACAACTTCATGACTCCACGTAAACAACTTCATGACTATCCCAGAAAAAATTCATACGGATGGAAGACTTGTTGTTCAATTTTTACGTTTTGGTAGAAAAAATGAAAATAGTATTAAAAATCAATTGAGAAATGAGAAAGAAGATGGAAATGAGAATTGAGAAAACAGAAGAGTGGTGTAGTCAGGACTCAATTGTGTGGCGTGTCCTAGTGTAATAGTAGTATTAACATCTTTTGTTTGATTTTTTTAATTACATATTTACATATGTATCAATTACCTACTATACCCCTAGTAATCACATATTAATATACTACCTAGTAAGTAAGTAGTAGGTAGTATTAATAAAAATCTTTATATTTCATTCGGTTCCATTGGTTCGGTTCGGTTTGAGCGGTTTCTAAACCTTTGGAACCGTGAACCGAACAGATTGTAAACGGTTTCGAAAAATATAAACCAAACCGAACCACGAAACCGAACTAAACCGCATTTTTCGATTTGGTTCTGTTCGGTTCCGTCGGTTTCGCGATTCGGACCGAAACCACTTACACCCCTAATAAGCGCCACATGCTCTTTTACACATAAAACAAAACTTTTCTCGAGCCATTAATGGTAGAATGAAGTAGTTTTTGATGGTACAAAAGTATAGTCGAAAAAAGTATGTATGATTGATAATGATATAGTGGTATGATCCCTTAACTATTTAGGGGGTTTTTGATTTTACTGTGTGACAAGACCTCACTGTCCAAGTGATTACATTTACGCACCAAAAAACCAGATAAAATGCATTCAAGTAAATACCCATAAAAAACGCTCACCATCCTCTGTCCCAACATTCGGTGGCCACCAATCACGCCTCGCCACACGTGCATTGGTGGGCCACTTTTTTATAACTAAAATAGTTTTTTATTGCTAACATGGCTCATCAATACATGCGTGGCGCCGCGTGATTGGTGGACCACCGAGTGGGATACGAATTTTGGGCCAGAGAGGATTGCATAAAAAAGCATCGGATACCGGCCCTTTTTCTGTAAAAGTAGAGAGAATTTAAATCATTTTTTAAAGTAGGTGTATAAATTATAGCACTGAGCAACTGGATCTTCCTCAGTGGAGCTTTTGTCCACCAACCCAAAGATACAGTCTTTAATGCACAGAATCTCTCTCGTTCTCTCTTTGTTCCGCCTTCTTTATATTTGGGAGAGTGAGAATATACACAAGAATTAGTCCCAGAAAGTTTTATCTTTTTGAAAGATTTCATTTTTCTTCTTAATTAAAGACAAAGATGTTTGCAGCAGAGAATGGTTTAAAGGGCGACCCAAGATTGAAGGCCATTTCTGATGCCATTACTGTTGTGCCCAACTTCCCTAAACCAGGTTTTTTTATCTTCTTGATTTTTTTCTTCTTAATGTTTGTATGCATGCTTGTGCTGAGTGGGATCTACTATCGAGAAACTTGTGTTTTTTGGTTGCACGAATGTATGCAACATGTTATGCTTTCTTGTCTTTCTCAACATTTTTTTTTGTTTGTTTTAAATGTAGTTTGGCTTTTGCAGGGATTATGTTTCAAGACATTACAACTCTTGTCTCTAATCACAAGGCCTTCAAGCACACCATTGATATTTTTGTTGATAGATACCGGGACATGGATATTTCTGTTGTTGCTGGTAAATGTTATAGTTAAATTTCTTGGTTACATGGTAATGGGGTGATGGGATTTGCTCAAGGATTGACTTTTTCCATCTTTTCTAAATTTTGATTAAACTTTAAGCTTTTGGGAGAAATGGAGACTTTTCTTTTTAGTTTCTCCACATTCTGAGTTTGATGAAGTGGACTCAAAAGTTGTACTGTCCCTTTACCCTTTCTTTGTAACTTTTGTGCTTGCACAAATTGCTTATGGCTGGATCTTGTTGTAGGAGTTGAAGCAAGAGGCTTTATTTTTGCTCCTTCAATTGCATTAGGAATTGGTGCCAGATTTATCCCTCTGCGTAAACCTGGAAAGCTTCCAGGTAAATTTCTATCTTGACTGAAAATACAGCATGAGTCTTGAAGTCTAAACTCTTATAGCTATGGAATGATAATGCAATAATCCCAGAAGTTCATAGTAGTCCAATGTTGAATGGAAATTGTTGTTCTCATAGTAGATTAATGGGTTGTATAAGGTTTTTATTTGGAAGTTTCTAGAGGAATTCTAGCTGAAAATGGAGTAAGATTCAAGAGGGATTCTGCTTTAGTCATTGAGCTTCTAGATTAACCATACTAGAGGATATGTATAAAGGATGAATCAATTAAGCTTATGGCTAATAGGGATCTGCAACTGTGTAGGTGAAGTTATTTCTGAATCTTATGAGCTCGAATATGGTCATGATCGTTTGGAAATGCATGTTGGTGCTGCTGAACGCGGCGAACGCACACTGATCATAGATGATTTAGTGGCTACAGGAGGGACACTTTCTGCAGCCATAAGGCTCTTAGGTGAGATCCCAAAGTTACTTCTATGTTAGTACATTTCAACTGTTTCATATCATTCTGCTGCTTCAAACTCACTGTGGCAGTGTCGGTTTTGGTTCACTAGAACGCAATGGTGCTGAAGTTGTGGAGTGTGCATGTGTTATTGGTCTACCAGAGCTTAAGGTAATTAAAATTTCACTTCCATTTCAACTCTTACAGTTGTTAATAACTAGAAACAGAAGATAGTTTTTGCGGAATCATTTCTCAAAGATGAGCCCTGCTAATGAGTTCTGTTTGCTGCAAATAGAATTCTTGGCCTTATTGTTATTGTTTGTGGAAGAAATGAAGCTAATCTTAGATTATCAAAACCTTTTTATCCCTTCTGTGATACGTGCTTACATCCCGTAAGAGTCTTTCTCTCTCACAGCAGGCATTTATTAAAACACAATCAATTATTGGGACTATGAGGACTGAAATTCTTCATGATGTAGTCTTTAATCCCATGTTGCGACTGGATTTCACGATACACATTTTATGAATCACACAAAGGGATCCCATTCTTGGCATAGTTTCTCATTCCAATGTAAAGATTTGAGCAAGCCAGTCAATTCTTTCTATACAGAGCAAAATACATACAATGCAACACTCCTCATGTTCCTCATTTTCTTATTTCAAATACTCATCGTCTAACAGTCGAATTCCAAAATCTTTTAAGTGCATTTCTTTGCAACAAGTAAGTTCAGCTGTGGCAATGAGTAGCATGTCTCCCTCTTTATGCAGGAACGACGTTTGCTGAATGCCAAGCCACTATACGTCTTGGTGGAACCTCGTCAATAAACCCAATTCCTGGTACTTGCTCACCCTAGCAGACTTGAATAAAATTCTAAGAATCTTGTTAGTTTCCATGATCACAATGCCTTTATGTTCATTTACCTTCAAACATGCAAGCAAAATGTAGTTCAGATCATGACTATTACCATTCACTTTCCAATTTCCAATTTCTTCTCAGTTAATGGTGGAGACTTGTAACAAGAACTGCTGTTACATACGCTGAGCTGTGTCGGGTTATCCTAGTGGCCAGCGGAGCTGCTCTACGCTGCATCAGAGGCCTGTTTCTGCAACTGGAGTCGTCGTATCTGATTCAACTCCACTTAGCTATCAGCATTCTCTCAACAAAAACTCCTTTCATGGAAATTTTTATTTACATTCTCCTCGTAACCATTGTATGTTTCCATTACATTTACTGAGTTTGGTGAATAAAATGCCTTAGAAGCTCACAACTCCTCTTTTCACAGTCATCCAAACTTCCCTTTGAGGGGTGTTTGGTGAATAAAATGCCTTAGTACTAGTTTATTTTTAGGTTTTTAATCAATTAAAATCTGAGGGATGTTTGGTTCTTAATTTGGATTTGGATTGAGTTCAATATCATTTCAATAGAATTTAGAATGAGAATTATATGGGAGTTTTAGACAGAAGCATATTAATTCTCTATTGATTGAAAAATTAAATAGTTTTAAATGATTATACCATATGGACTTTAAAATATAAAATGTATATTATCGCTTAGATTGGCAAGAAAAAACAAGAATTTTCTATTTTGGTTATTGAATAACAATCCTTTATTTTACGTGAAGTATATAAATTCATTTTTATGTTTGAAACGTTAAGTATTTATTTGACTGCATTTTGGAAATTAAATTGCCACGTTAAAATGAGTAAAGCAAATCCCCAACTATAAAATGTCACTACGGAGGAAAACAAAATTCGAAGAATAGTATTCTCTGTCCTCAAGCAAAAGCCTGGAATCTCTCCAAGCGGTCTCAAAACCCTAACCCTAATTCTTAATTCAATTCCTTTTCGTTTTGAATTCCAGGAAGATACGGGAAATTGTATCGGTAATTTAATTGTTTTATTAAAATAAACATGTCTGCGATTGTGTGCGGCAAGAGACCGTTCTTCGAGGAAATGGACGTCGCGGCGTCGCCGGCGGCTGAATCGCTGCCAGCTTACAAGAAGTTCCGATGCTCTTCATCGACGTCGCCTGTCCGGTTTGCGTACTCGCCGCCGGTTCAGACGAGTTCGGTTGATCAGCTCAAGGCTTTGTTTCCTGAACTTGAAAATCAGGTAAATATTTCGTTGATTAGATGCTAGAATTAGGTTATTCGGTGCTAGGAGTCCGCATTTCTGGATTTTTCATGTATAAATTTCATGTTTTATGCTAGAATTGATTAATTTTTGCTCAATTTTTTGGTTTATGAAAATAAGTATATGTCTGATTCATTCTAAATGAGTATACGCATGAACATATTATTTTGGGATTTGTTTGTTCACTCCAGATCCCAATCCAAACGTTCACTATTTCTTTCAATGGGTGTATCGGTATCAATCATTTATCTTGTAGTACTACTTTTGCTGTTCTTTAACAAGTCGACTGTTTAGTGCCCGCGTGAGATTCAATGCTTCAGATACCTTAGGCATGTTGATGGTTGATGATAAATTTCTCTAAGTCTTGGTTCTTGAATATAATACTTTTTTGTGACTTGCAATATGGGTTGATTAAAGGTTCGTCCTTCCTTTGTACATAAACCCTTGAGAGGGTTTTCCAGAAGGTAGTAATTTGGTATTAGCATCATATTTTCATCCCGCACAGCTTCAGTAGATGCTCTCTCTTATAATTTCATAACTATTGTCAGCTCTTAGAGAAAGCCTTAGAAGAGTCGGTCAATGACTTGGATCTTGCCATCAAGAACCTTCGTGAGTTTTTTGTTGTACATGCAACGACAAGTGCTGAAGAACATGCAACCATGGAAAAAGGTATGTGTTCATTTTGGATTTTGAACAGTGAAAGGATTTGAGATTTATATGCTTATCTTTGTTCGTATTCATAGTTATAGATTTTTTTCTATATTCTTATACAATATCTGTTAACTAACCCAATCATGTGCAGCCATCTATTTGTAACTAAGATCAGTCTGTACTGAAGATGGTATTCAATATATCTAACCACCTCAATCCTTGTATGTATTAGTTGTATAAACACTCACTCATGATGCATGCTCTGCTTTCATAATCCGTGGACTAAAAAATATAAGCTTGTGGATGTTTTATTCTGATGGTCCTAATCATATCCCAACATATTCCATCAGTAAAAGTGATTGAATTCGTGCATTGAGGTTGCATAATTCCACTTTATGGCCTCTAGGCGCGGGGATTGCATAGTTTTCACAGATCTAGCCGGCGCCAAACACATGCTCAATTTATAGGCTTTTTCTTTGAAATATTACTAATATATGGAAGTAACTTTATATTTAGAATTCATAAATAGAGCTTTTTAACATTTTTAATGCAAGTGTACTCAATGTATTTATTCTAGCGTCCTATCCTTTTAGCATTATAATAAGTAAAAACATGCAGTACATCACTAAGTATTCTTATTTACAACTCAAAGGAAATCCCAAAGTCCTACCTAAGCAGCTCCCCACATTCTGAGGCCGATTTGCATATTTGCAGATGCCAAGCCTGGTGCATAGTCGAGCTTCGTTCTGTAGCTCTGTCCATTTTCAAGGAATACTATTCTGCTTCTGTTGTCCAATTGATCATGCTAGTTGATTTCATAAATTCAGAGAATGTTCTTGTTAACATAGGACATATATTACACGACTTAAGAGATTCAGAGCATGTGTTTGTTAAGAGAATGTACATGTATTTCAATGCTAAGTGAGGGACATATCATTGCAAGTGTTGCAGCTTCATGTGAAGGATTGATGTACCAGAGCCTGAGGACCTTGCATGTTAAAGCTATTCTATTTTCTGTTGCTATATTTTCCACTGATAAAATGTTGTGCATAGAAAATCTTAATTGCAGGACAGTCGGCCATAGTGTTACATGTCATGTGTGCTTCAAAATTATTTGTCTGAAATTATTTTGACATCTCAAATGCTTGTTCTGGAATTCTTTGTGAATTTTGGGATTTTCTCTACAATATGTGGTAATATGTTGAATTCTAACTGGCAGTTGCAACACAAAATGGTGGGGATTCAGTTCGTATTCAGGAGCCTCAAACTCAAGACAACCTTCCAGCTGATGGTGCTGAATGGGTGGATCTATTTGTGAGGGAGATGGTTAGTGCAACTAGCATAGATGATGCACGATCCCGAGCAGCCATCATATTGGAGAGTTTAGAGAAATCCATTACCACTAAGGCCAGTGCTGAGGCAGCTCAAAGTCTTCACAAGGTCAGGATCTATATTTTCTCTTCAACATTCTATGGTACCAGCACATGGGAAATTTCATCATTGTGTTAACAATTACCTTTTTCTCCTAGGAAAATTTGATGCTGAAGGAACAACTCGAGGTTCTTCTTCGAGACAATGTCATCCTTAAACGTGCTGTAGCCATCCAGCATGAACGCCAAAAGGAAAACGATGAGAAGAGCCAAGAGGTGAATCATTTAAAGCAGTTGTTGTCGCAGTATCAAGAGCAGTTCCGGACACTTGAGGTTAGTGCATTTGGCTTCATTTCATTCCGTGTTGAAGAAATCCTAGCTCTATCTGAAGCAACTGATGTCTACAGGCAAACAACTACGCGTTGACATTGCGTTTGCAGCATGCTCAGCTGAGCAACTCAATTCCTGGGCGTTTCAATCCAGATGTATACTAGAGTATAATAATGGTGGAAAGTCAGTTATTATATGTTTAAGTAGTGCTGATAGCTTTCCTATATTATGTAATGTTAAATGTTTCAATACAAAGACTCTGTACAATACCTTGATATTTACATATAAAGCCACATATATGTTGGGGCCCTGTTTTGGTCCAAATCAATTTACTACGGTTGATGTCACACTAATTGTTCTCAGCTTGAGTTGTGATTCAACTACTCCAGAATCCTTTTCACCCTTTTTTTTTTTTTTTTTTTGAAAAAAAAAATATTCGTTTCTTCTCTGCCTGTGTTTCATTCTTAGCTAGTTACCAGTATATACTTTGTCATGAATATGCTTTATCAAGATTGCTTGCATTGTGGAAGATGCCTACGTATTTGGATTCCACGAATACCCTTATGGGTGAATCGCTCAAACATAATTTATCTGATGATAGTATTTTTTGTTAGGTTTATAGGCTATTACACATATTGAGATTCATCTTATGAACGCTTCGAATAGATATAGAGATTTTTTTTTGTACTAAAAAACTTAGTTTGTCTGGCATCTTATAATAAATAAATTTCTTTCCATAAAGTTTGGTCAAAATTAGTGACATCTTTACTTAAATTCATCATATTAGCAGAAATTGAATTGGCAAGAAAATGATTTTAAATGACTAAGAAAAAAACATATGAAAAAAAAAAATTCGGATATTTATTTTAATTCTTATTATGTATATAATTAAATAAATGCAAGGGGAAGAATTTTTAGGAAAAAATTTAGGTAGATGCAGAAGTTTATTTGAAAAATCCTAATTCCCAAATCCCAATCCATTTGTCACTGATGTTATAGTTTGTAGATATCGCCCTAAGCCACAACATTGTCTTTCCCCCTTTCTCCACCGGAGCCCTAAACCCAATTGGTGTCATCAACGATCGGCGAAGATGGTGCTCGCGCAGTTGGGAGGAAGCATCTCGCGTGCTCTTCAGCAGATGAGCAATGCGACCATCATTGACGAAAAAGTGCTCAATGATTGCCTCAACGAGATCACGCGTGCGCTTCTTCAAGCCGATGTCCAGTTCAAGCTCGTTCGCGATATGCAGACCAATATCAAGAAGATAGTCAATCTTGATGATCTAGCCGCTGGCCATAATAAGCGTAAAATAATTCAACAGGTGAACAGATAAATTGTTGTCGAGTCTATTAACTTTTGATTCTTCGATTCCAGTTCATCCGGCACGAATTATCTGCTTGTATTTATCTTCCAAATTATGTTGTTACTTTGGCAGAAATTAGAAGAGAGACTGCAGAAGATTGGTTACATGTTAAATTGTGAATGATGCTACTGCTACTGTTACATCCTAGTTCTTTAGCTTTAGTAACGACTTGGTTTATAATTTTAATGGCTGCTGGTTCATCTTTGTTTTTATTTTATATTCCTCGTGTACTGGTTAAAGGGGATGTTGTTTAACTGTATTGGTATTCTGGTGAATCCTTTCATTTCTCCTTAAAATGGAGATTACCGGTTAGTTCTGTTATATGCAAGTATGTCTATCTTTGTTTACATTGATCTTCCACTTTACAGATTTTATCTAGTGTCGTGAGATTCTATCCCCATTTACTGGCCCACTGTGGTTTGATGCAAATTAAGCAGTAGTGCTGGTGTATCTTTCTCACACCTCTGCTGCTGTTAAACTTTTTTCCATTTCCATTTTCTCTTTGTAGGCAGTCTTCAATGAGCTATGCACAATACTGGATCCAGGGAAGCCTTCTTTTACTCCCAAGAAAGGGAAGGCTAGTGTTGTCATGTTTGTTGGTCTTCAAGGTATGGTGCTACCATGAGATTTCCCTACGTTTAACTCATGATATTTGGTTGTCTGGATTCTATATTCTTGGTCGAAAATCTGATAATGTTTTGCAGTTACCCGGTTTACTATCCAACTTGTGTTATATATATGCATTAACATTTGATGGCTTCACCTTATTGCAGGATCTGGGAAAACAACCACCTGTACAAAGTACGCATACTACCACCAGAAGAAAGGTTATAAACCAGCTCTGGTTTGTGCAGATACATTTCGAGCTGGTGCTTTTGATCAATTGAAGCAGAATGCTACAAAGGCTAAAATTCCTTTTTATGGAAGGTATAATATTTATCTACTATTCGGTGGATTAGTTTCTCCTTAGCTTTCAAGATTCTGTCAGAACTAAAAAAAACCCTTGTCATCCCTGCTGAAATGAAGAACCAGAATCAATCTTTTGTCTGCTCAATTGCCTTAGAAGATGGATTTACTTACTGCTTATGATTCACTCAATGAGAAACAAGGTCATCTAAACGGAGTTTCTTTTAGCTATACAGATGGCCTTCTTATGGAAAACTAAATTCAAGATATCCTTATTTTACCCCTTTTTTGTTTTAGGGTGTGTGGGGTTGAAGGTGGTTTAGGAGCAGGGTATAAGAAAATAGAATTATGTATAATTGAATGGATCACCACAGTCAGTAATTTTCTTAAACTGTTCATTTGAAGATAATGTGCGGTCCTGGAAGAGAAGCTAATTCATGCACTTTCTTTATTTTTCCTTTTTATGTTTTCGTATATTCATAAAGATATGGTTTTCAAAAGAACCCTTGGCTGTGGAGCATGTTATATACGTTAGAATATGTTACTTTATGTAGACCCGGCTCCTTGTTTCTCTGTATATTTTAACGTATCTTTGCAAAAAATTATGTAAGTTTTTTAATTCTATCCTTGAGTATTTTCTGTTTCTGTTAAATATTATAGTCTTATGCAGGTAGGTAGGTACATTTTATTTTGTTTCCATTTGGTATATTAATGTGTTCTGTAACAGCTATACAGAGTCCGATCCTGTAAGAATTGCAGTTGAAGGAGTTGAGAGATTTAAGCAGGAAAATTGTGATCTTATAATTGTTGATACCAGTGGACGTCACAAGCAGGAAGCATCACTTTTTGAAGAGATGCGCCAAGTTTCTGAAGCAACGGTATCACTTTGTGGTTTTTTATGATCTTTTATTTTGATCTCGAATTTAAAAATGATCAGCTCTTTTCTTTTCTGGATTCTCCAGAAACCAGATCTTGTTATATTTGTTATGGATAGCAGTATTGGTCAAGCTGCATTTGATCAAGCTCAAGCATTCAAGCAAAGTGTTCCAGTTGGAGCTGTGATTGTCACAAAGATGGATGGACATGCTAAGGGAGGAGGTGCTCTTAGCGCGTAAGTGTAGAAAAAAGATATATATAATTTTTAGTTAAGTGATGCAGTAGCAAGTAATCCGTGAGAATGGAGAATATATGTTGTCATATACTGGCACCAGCATCACATGGAAGGGTTGGAGAACTTTTCCTTGTTATGGGGTCTACTGGTTCTGTTTTCAGTATAATTTAGGTGATCACAATTTGTAACTGCTAAAGATTGCGCAGTCTACCATGATTCAAGCTTGTCTTCAGATACGATAATGGTATCATGGGCACCATTTTGCTATATTTAAGGATTAATGATTATGAAAGGTATTGTAGACATATACTTAGTTGTCTGTTCAATAGTAATAGGAAACCAAGGCAGTACATATTATGTCCTAAAGTGCAGTAGATTTGTGAATTCCAAGGTAGTATTCCATTTAAAGCACAATTGAAAGGGAATTTTCATTGAAAGCTACTTTATAGTATTTCGTGGAAAATGTATTGATCCTTCTACCCTTTTACAGAGTTGCAGCTACAAAAAGTCCAGTCATATTTATTGGTACGGGTGAACATATGGATGAGTTTGAAGTATTTGATGTCAAACCATTTGTCAGCCGTCTTTTAGGTTAGCGTCCCTATTTCTGGTTGCTATTATTTTGCTGTTAGTCTTGTGAACTAGTCATATTTAAGTATATTGATTTCCACAGGCATGGGTGACTGGTCTGGGTTCATGGACAAAATTCAAGAGGTGGTTCCAATGGATCAACAGCCTGAGCTTCTCCAAAAGCTCTCCGAAGGCAATTTCACTTTGAGGATCATGTACGAGCAATTTCAGAATATACTTAAAATGGGCCCCATTGGTCAGGTCTGTAGTTGCCTACCTATCCCAGTGGAGTAATTCTCTCCTATTTTTATAGTCATTCATTGTTGTGATTCGTGTTCTCTTAATAACTTAATTTCCTGGCATTTGCATTTCTCCTTTTTCTAGAAGTCTAAGCAACATAGTCGTTGAAGGATTTAGACTTTCTTGTCAGTTGATTTTCAAGTCAAATAATATGCATTTCTGTTTGCTTAGCTGGTTGTGGATAGAGTTTTGCAGTAGTTACATACTTACCAGGACAGCTTCTGTTTGTAGGTTTTTTCCATGCTTCCCGGATTTAGTCAAGAATTGATGCCCAAGGGCCGTGAAAAGGAAAGCCAGACAAAGATTAAAAGATACATGACTATGATGGACTCAATGACTAATGAAGGCATGTATATAATATTGAGTAATGTCTTATAGTGTTTGCTAGTCCAAATCTTCATTTCATTCTGCTCGTACATGAATCTACTTATGCATTATCTTACCGGAAAAATAATTATGACAGAACTGGACAGCTCCAATCCGAAGCTCATGAATGAATCCCGTATCATGCGGATAGCTAGAGGGTGTGGTCGTCCAGTAAGGGACGTAATGGAAATGTTGGAAGAGTACAAGCGGTTGGCCAAGATTTGGAGCAAGATGAAGGGTCTTAAGATCCCAAAGAAAGGAGACATGAGCGCGTTATCGCGAAACATGAATGCACAACATATGAGCAAAGTCCTCCCGCCCCAGATGCTGAAGCAGATTGGCGGCATGGGTGGCTTGCAGAGCTTGATGAAGCAAATGGGTGGGGCTAAGGATATGATGGGTATGTTCGGCGGCGGTGCCGAAAAGTAGAGAGCTAGTTGTGTACAAGGTTTGTTTTGACCATCCTACAGTAATCAATTGTTAATAGCCGCTGCTATTTCACTACTCACAAATCGATTACATTTGCAGTTCAGATTCTGTATTAGCTATACACCCTTTCTAACACACTATAAATATCAACAATGAGTTTTTTCTTACGTTCTTGTTCATGTAAGATGTTATTGCAGACTCAATTACTGAAATGCATTATTTATCTTTCAACTGAATATCAAATGTGCTGCATTATTTTCATGTAACATTGTTATACCTGCGATCTGTGAGATCCATACTTACATACTTCATGGACACATAAAAACAGAGTCCTAATTACATCAATATTTCAAGAAACTTGCACATTAGAGTTGAAGGGGCTATCTTGCTTGCTTGTCTGAGTGTCGCCAGGAGTTGTATCGATCGTATTAGCCTGTTTCCTTAAAACGACATTGTCAACGAGAACATCTGTTAGCATCTTCCTTAATTCATCATCTGTTGTAATCAAGTTGTCAACCTCATGGCTTGAACTTGCAAGTGGGGTTGCAACATCTTGTGCAAGGAGTTGTGCCTGTTGAGTGACATGAAACCGTTAATAAAGGTTATGTTGAACATCAATACATTGCGGACCACAGCAGGAGGGAGATAAATTTATTTATTTTTTGTTTGGGGTTGGGAGGGGTACTAATTTTTCATTGTGTATATATACAAACAAATAAATTGCTACATTTTCTTCTGTATGTAATCATCACGAAAATAACATGGGTGAATAACAAGAATGGAGTAAGGTTGGGTAATAACATATCAGAGTACAGTTGGTCATGAGAGGTACGTACCTCAGCCAGAAGAAGACAAATACGATTTTCAGAAGTTGCTAATATATCCACAGCATCAGTTGGTGGCTCCATCTTTAACTTGTCTTCTTGCTCAACCAGAAAATCAACACTGCATTCTTTGAGCCGACTACGAAGAACTTCAGGTTTGTCTACAGAGAACAACATCAGCATTAATACAACATCAGCATTAATACAATCCCTTTTATGTTCATCTTTAACTTGTCTTCTTGCTTTCTGTTGGCAGCATTAATACAATCCCTTTTAGTCCTTTCCTTTTCCAGGTTTGTCTACAGAGAACAACATCAGCATGTTCAGTTTTATGTATGCACCACGGGTAATCAGAATCACGTCTCTAGCTATCAGTAATTCTTTTACAGCAACCTTATGATTTTATCAATGCTTCCATTTGTTGTAAGCATAAATTTAAGAACTGTAGTATCAAAATAAATATTTACCTTGTATTCCACCCTTTCTCTTGACACTCTGTCAAGCTCCTGCCTCAATTCTGATTGTGAACTTCGAAGTGATTTAATCTCCCTCGCAAGAAGTTTAACATCTGTTTTTGATTTCAAGTTTGCCTCTTCACGACATTTCTGCAGGTTGTTAAGCTGCTCTCGAGCAGAATCCAACTCTGACCGCAATGCTTCATTCTCTTTAGCAATTGCAGCTTTTGCCTCTTCAGCATGAGCCTTCTCATCCTGAAATTTCACAGTTATAATTAAATCTCCTTAAATGGAGATTGGAAAGAGTCGCGCATAAGAACAAATTCAAACCTGGTCTGCTTTCGACCTTAACTCCATCTCCATGCACTTTCTTCTCAGTTCTTCCATATCCCACTGTACCTGAGTAAATCTTTCACTCTCACCAGAAAGTGCCCGCTTGAGATTTTCGTTCCCAATCTGCTTTGTCAACTCAAGTTCAGTTTCTAAATCTTTGACCTGCAAAATATGATGATAGTAATAACTTGTTAGCATTTTGTTGAACTTCATAAGGCACTCAGATATAATACTACAATGTTTTTATAGGGATGTTTCTAAATAATGGGTGAAAAACAAGGATTTTGGCATAATCAAATTGGATTGCAGAAGGACATGCTTGTGCATTCCTCATTTTTTTTCCAAGTCCACCTGAACTTTCTTTCAGGAACTGGTAGCATTTGAATTAAAATTCAATATAGAAATAAGAAAGGCATGGCTAAGTACTGAACATACCTTTGTAGTAAGATATTGCTTTACAGCAATCTCTTGATTTAATCTTGCTACCAGATCTTCTACATCATTTTTTGATGTGACTAACCCTTGCTGCATCTTAGTCAGAAGCCTGCTCATCTTCTTCTGCTCATCTAATGGAAGAACCACCAGTGTATCAGGTGAACATTGGGCAGGTGTGTCTACGGATGCTGAAGTTTCAACACTTCCGGAGCATTTAGATGAAGCATCATTGTCTTGATGAACGTTCAACGAAGTAAAATCTTTATTTGGTGCAGCAAAAGTTGTGCATTCCTGGGGGCTCTCTCTTGACAAACCTTTAGCATGGCTAATTGTTCTGGTGTATTCTTGGCCAGGGCAGTTTTCAACACTATCATGATGGCGTGACAGAGTAGATGAGGGACATATGTGAATATTATCCAAGTTAATTGTTCCGTCAAATGACTTCTTGACATATTTTTCTTCCATACCTTCAGCGCACTCTGTGGAGAGGGTGGCATTACTATTTTCAGAGAAGGCTCCATTTGCAGTTGCTTCAGTCATACTCAAAGAATCAGTTTCAGAGATTAGGTTCCCCCTATCAGATTCAGAGCAATTATGCTTCACACATGGACCTGATTGAATTTCAGATGCCTTACTAGTAGAACTATTAGTATAGTTCGATGCCCATGCTGAAGTGCCAGAACCGGCAGAAACGTCATTCTGGTTGGGAAGTGGATCTGATGAGCTTTTGTTTTTTTTAAGCCACATATAATAACCAAGAAAACAAAATAGAATTTCTAAGATCAGCAAAGAGATGCATACATGACCGTGCAACTGCTTCTAATTCAAGAAAGTATGCTACAGGAGCACTCCTTGAGACATCAATATCCGAGAGTACCTTTGACATCCAATCTTCCAAATAACACCTACGCTGTAATGAATCTTGCTGACTCAGTACATTATTGAAATATTCAAAGTGTAAATAAGAGAAAAAATGTTGTTTCAGATTACAGTAATAACTGCAGATAACAAAGTAACATGCAGTTTACCTGGAAGCAACTCAGAAAGAAACACATTCACTAATGGTATTATCCAATTCACACCAAATGATGTATATCTTAAGTTTAACAGAACCCTTCCAGAGAAAACCTAGAATTGTCTAGTCCAAGAAGCAACAATTTTCAGCAAGTGCTTAATCCAAAATTTAGCAAGTAATAGACAATTAATTATAAACAGCACAATAACTTGACTAATCCACATCATTGGAAGCGTATTTAGTGGGTCTAAACAATTAAAGAAAATGTAACGCCCCGAAATTTTCAATATAAAATGCATTGCATATCTATTCATGCATGTTATCAAGTGTTTTAGTTCTGTAAATCGCGCCTTAGAAATTAAAATGAAAATTAAAGCATCTATGTTATTTTTCATTAAATCATTTTCGTTATGTAAATTTATTTTGGATTTTGAATGTGTTTATTTATTTAGAAATCATGTTAGAATTATTAAGCAAGAATAATATTTATTTATTTTGGATTTCCTAAACCTACTAGGATTCATGAAGGGATATAATATTTTGTATTTGTTTGAAATTATTAGGAGATAATTTTATATTAAATTTTATGATTAAAATAGATATTTTATGTATGATATTCATGTTTTAGGATAAAATCTAATTATGTCTATCCATATCCTAATTTATTTAGGATTGAATCTCTCTTATATGGTAAGTGATATACTAAATTCTATATAAATTATATAAGTACGAAAATAATTAAGGATAAAATATATTTGATACCTTATAGGATTAGAAACCTTTAGATAATGATTTCTAGGCCTATAAATACCCCTTAGTCGCTCATAATATAGCATCCCATAAAATTTTCGGAAATCTGTCAGCATATCTGCGAACTGTTTCAAGAATTATTTCTATATCTTCCCGTCGTTCGTGAAAATTTAGGATCATCTTTCTCGGTATGCCTAGTATACTCAATTATTTTTGTATAATTTTTCAAGCATTATAATTATTTGTTTAAAATTGTTCTTCGTAACCTGCCAATTTCTGACAGCATGTCCATGAACTTGATAGGAAAATTATTTTTCATGATTTATTTATGTTATTTTCGACCATGCTGAATATTAATAGGATATAATACATGTTAGGTTGTTCATGTTAAAAATATAGATTTTTTTAGGATATGTTTACTATTTATTTGTTAATTTATTTCTTGATGTGCCAAATTCTTTTGTTAACACGAATGTAGATTGAAATACAAAAAAAATTGGAAAATGGCATGTTAATATGTAGATTATGTATAATATACATTGTTTGATTATTATGATTTATTTGTATTTATGAATTATTTGAATTATTGATGCATGCATGACATTCCATATAGAGTTATTAAGATAAATTTCAATGTATAGGATTGGCGCGCAGGAATTAAATATTTGATATCCATTATACATTGTGCTCGATATTTCATGTGATTATGACAGTCATGAAAGGAAGGGTCGAAATCGGGCCCTAGGATCGAAATCGGATCCTAAATGAAAGGAAGGATCAAAATCGGGCCCTAGGATCGAAATCGGATCCTCTATGAAAATGGTCAAAATCCGGCCGTCAGTCGAAATCGGACTGTTTGAAAAGTTCATGTGGTCTGTGTGGCCAATTACAAGTTCATGTGGTCTGTGTGGCCGAGTATCCTTTGCATGATCTAATTTTTCATGTCTTATTGGTGTGATTTATAATTCTGATAAATGTGTACATCTCCCACTGAGTAGTCGTACTCATCCCTATTATTTTAACATTTTTCAGGAAATGGCTCGGCCGATGCGTAGAGGTGTTGGTGGTGATGGTCATACGAAGAAGGATTTATGAAAGTCATTATTGCATTAAACTATGTGCATGTTAAGTATGAAGTAGCGTCCCTAGTTAAGTTATGAAAATTGGGGCGTTACGATAAGAGAGTCTCCTCAAAATTTTAAGACTGAGTGTAGGAAGTATATGTTAACATCATTTCAAATATTTTCATCAGTCAACAGAATCATCAAGCCAACAGAATCATCTAAAAACATCATTTCAAATATTTTCATGGTAAAATAGGAGGGGTAGTAAGTATTTATCACTATTAGTCTAGTGTAATTCATAAACTGAAAAAGAGCAGCAAGAGACAGAATGAAGAACTTACTTCATCCAAAAGTGTTTGCTTTGTCACTCTCAGGAGGCCCTTTGGAGGAGCAGGGGGTAACTTTTTATTGCGGAAGGACTCCTTCAGCTGCAAAGACAACAAACAACGTCACAGTCCATGTTATTCTGATTGAAAGCAATCAGCAACCTAATGATTACCTAGCAATACCATTAGTGAACATAAGACGAATTTTATAGTCTAATTACGAGATTCCACTAAGTTGCCCGTAATCAATCTTGAACAAATGCAACTCACATCAGATAACAGCTTCAAGAAATCACTATATCTCCTCAACACTTCATGCACGGTGGTAACCCCTTCAGGTGACTGCAGACCAACTTGAACCCTGTAAAACTATTGTGTATGAATGTTAAAACAAATACACAATTTCCAGCCTATAATACGAGCTTCATCTTTCTTGGCATAGAAAAGAGGTTGTATCAATATCTTAGATCTAACTTCCATCAAAATGTCAAAACTTAAACAAGAGAATCATTCCTACTCTATGTAATACTCTTTTAGGGGTGTTGGAGTTGGGAGGTCTAGGTGGGCGACTGGAAAATACAGGAAAACAAATAAAAAAGGATAGCAAAACTAGATGAGGACAGGAGGAAGGTGGTAAAACAAGAAACTAGCAGTCAAGTTCTGAATTTCTTTTAGTTTTATGTTACAAAGAGAGACATAATTGAAACACTAAAATACACAGCAAATATTATGAAAAACTGAAGCATAAATTTACATCATATAAACAAAATAATAGAATAAGCCAAAATGAAATAATTACCACTACAGGTTCGGAACCTCTTGATTCAGCTAAGATGCTCCATGAAGGAACTTTGACAAAATAACTCCATCCTGTGTGGGAATCACCAGAACAGATTGTTTTCACTCCATCCTACATTGGAAAAAGATGTTTCCATAGCAAAAATCATAAAAGATCAATTTTATGTATATCCCAATTTATCTAAACAAAAATATAAGGGAAAGAAATTGCAACAGAATCAGATGTATCATTTCTAGATTCCAGAGGAAAAACTAGTAGAAACCTTAAATGGGTTGATGCAGCAAGCATATTTAGTTTCTTCAAAAGTTCATAACAGATTGAGTGTATGAACCTTGTCATCAGAAAGTGGTAATCCTTCCCAGTGGATTGATAACCGAATTAATGATTTTGGTTATCTGAAAGATAGAGAGATATCTTTGGCAGATCACATTGTTTAGTCCACATCTATCCTTCATCATGTGCCGTTTTGCTGACCTTAAATGAAGATTTTTACAAGACTGAGATTCTTAAGAAGCAACATAAACCTAGAAACATTAAAAAGTACACTCTAAACACCAAAATGCAAATCCAATGCTAATAATTGAATTGAAATGATGAGATGAAACAAATACAAAAAATGTCAAGAGGCTGGTTATTTCGTTTATGTCGACAAATAAAATGCCGAAAGGGCTTTAAACATATATTAGTGTGTCTTCCTATTAAGTTACAATGACTGCTTATTTACATAACAGAATAGCACATGAAAAGAATAAAGCATGAGCATCTTAATATGAAATAATGATACTAGAAATATCTAAATATTTTTGTGGCTGAAGATCTATAATACGAAACATGCAAAGAACAACATAACTATGATATGCAAAAACCCATGAACAACAGAATTCAATCATATGAATTGTTCAAAATGCATTAATTAGATTGTTCAAGTAATTCAGAATTTTCATTATCCAATAAATTTTGGGAACTTAAATGCATTAATTTAAATTGTTCAAGTAAACTAAGCTATCATCATAATCTGCATTTGGAGATATTTGTTTTTTTATATTTCTTATGTATGAACATGAAGATCAGGTGAATAATCATAATTCAAGGAAGTAATAAATGAAGCATCATTTTAGTCGTCGAAGACAAAATAGTCATATGAATCATATGAGATAGTTAATTCTGGAGATGCTAAGACAACAGAAGGAAGATTGTACTCCAAAACCAATCATATCATATAAACCTAAAATCACAAGGAAAGTATCTGTTTGAATTAGCCTGACACTACAATCATCCCAAATATCTCTAGCTATCATGAGCACGAACACTCTGTCCTATCAAGTATCAATAATGCGAACAGATTCCTAATATAAATAACAGCCAAAAGATAGTAAGATATTATAACCATATCATATCTTCACATACCATACCATATCTTCACATACCATATCATATCTTCACATACCATATCTTCACATACCATATCATATCTTCACATACCATATCATATCATATCTTCACTATTATGGTAACCTTAATTAGTGGGATTTGTTGTATAACTACCATATCATATGTTATGGTAAGGATTTGTTGTATAGCATAGTTAGCAAGTTGTGTATTGTATCTTATATAAGTCCCCTTCGTCATTGTGAATAAACGAGAGAGAAAATCATCCCAAAACATTCTCATATCTCTTATCCTCTTAACATGGTATCAGAGCCAAGCCATTAGAGTTTTTTCTTTCTTTCGCTAGTGTCATGACGACTTCAGACAACAAATCAGTTGCAATATATTCTCTTACTTCTAGTGATAATCCTGGAAATTTAATCACCCATACTCAATTGAGAGGTTCCAATTACGAAGAATGGGCGAAAGCGATTACGGTTTCGCTTACCGCCAAGAAAAAGAAAGGCTTTATCGATGGCTCTATTAAACAACCGGCCGAAGATTCTCCTCAATACGATGACTGGTGCACTGTGAACTCCATGATCATCTCATGGATTTTCAACACCATCGAACCCGTCCTTCGATCCACCATTTCCTATCAAGATACTGCCAAAGACTTGTGGGATGATATTCAACAACGATTTTCCATCGGTAATGGATCGCGTATTCATCAACTGAAGACAGAAGTATCAACTGCAAGCAAAACGGATCACCTATTTTGGATTACTACGGTCGCCTAAAAAAGATATGGGATGCGTTAAACGATTTTGATAGATTGCCATCTTGCATCTGCAAGGGTTGTATGTGCAATTTGAATGCTCAACTGGAACGACGTCTTGAGGAGGAGCGCGTTCATCAATTTCTCATGGGTCTAGATGCTGAACCATATGGTGCCCTTCGCTCCAATATCATTGCTACCGATCCATTGCCCAACTTAAATACTGTGTATTCCAGAATGACTCAGCAAGAACAAGTGCGTGTCATGACTCAATCGGCTGCACCAGCTCGTGGGGACTCATTGTCTTTTGCTGCTCGTACAAATCCTCGACCTACATCTGGTGAAAGATGAGAGGACAATCCACTTTGTTCTCACTGTAATCGCGTAGGTCATACTATTGATAAATGCTACCGGTTGCATGGTTTTCCTCAAGGTTCGGATCGTGGTCGAGGTCGCGATGGTTCTACTGGTCGTAGTGGTTCACAAGGACGTGGGCGAGGGGGCCCGGCTCGCGCCAATGCCGCTCATACAACTGAGCCACCCGCTGCATCATCACCGCCAATAGGGGATGGTGACAAAGTAGGTTTAGAGAGTTTGAGTAATGACGACTGGTCGATGCTCAAATCTCTCTTAAACTCGCATAAAACCAACACTCAACTCTCTGGTACGAATAATTCTCTCTTTTAGCTTTTCGACACTGGTGCTACGCATCATATGACAAGAAATCTTGCTAATTTTCTTGAAGTATGGGATATGAATCCTTGTCCTGTACGTATGCCAAATGGTGTCATGGTTTCAGCTACAAAGACGGGTACCGTGATTCTCGGCTCTTTACGTCTTCACAACGTTTTATTCGTGCGAGATATTGATTGTAGTTTGGTTTCTGTGTCCCAATTGGTTCGAAGTAAACAATTTTTGATATACATCACTGACCGGCTTTTTGTTATTCAGGACCGCACTTTGAGGACGCTGATTGGAGTGGGTGAAGAGCGAGAGGGGCTGTTTGTGTTGCGCGTGATTCCTCCTGCACGTGTACACATGGCATCTGGCATGTCACATGCCACACTTTGGCACCAAAGATTAGGGCATCCCTCTAAACAAAAAGCTCTCGGTCATCATCCTACACATGCTCGGGGTATCACATGTGTCCTACAACATGTCATCCTACACATGTGTCCACAACATGTCATCATCATCCAAAAACATGTCATCCTACACATGTGTCTACAACATGTCAGTTGGCTGACATTCTCACCAAAGCTCTCGGTCATCATCCTTTTTATGATCTCTTGTGCAAGTTGGGCATCTCGAACCTCCATGCTCCAACTTGAGGGGTATTATAACCATATCATATCTTCACATACCATATCATATCATATCTTCACTATTATTGTAACCTTAATTAGTGGTATTTATTGTATAACTACCATATCATCTGTTATGGTAAGGATTTGTTGTATAACATAGTTAGCAAGTTGTGTATTGTATCTTATATAAGTCCCCTTTGTCATTGTGAATAAACGAGAGAGAAAATCATCCCAAAACATTCTCATATCTCTTATCCTCTTAACATAAGAATTACCCAATTTCGAGGAGGAGGGCTCCAATCCATTCCAAGAGGCAGCGGAGATGTGCCGTCGTGCCGGTGCTTAGGCGTGCTGCTATTCCTCTTGATATTCTTCAAAATTGAATTGGAAAGTCTGAGCAAATTCTCTTCCTCCCTCTCTGCATATCTTCTGTCGGCGATCATCGGATAAGAGCTCGAAATAGAGTCGATGAGAGGGGTCGCTGAAACCGAATTCGAAGAGCGAGTTATCTAGGCCGTGCATATTCATGGCGGCAAGATTATGTTCGATGAATTTTCAGATTTGTTGCGGGATTATCTATGCGCATGGAAGAGTTGTTCGTAAGAGTGGATAATTTCTCAGCCCGTGGGAACTGGGCAGTGCCGTAGGAAAATTTATATCCTAGACCAGGTCTACAAGACCTTATGGTCTAGGATTTAAGTTGTGTTTTCTTATAATTTTTTATTTTGAAAATGTTTCATGTAGCATGATTTTAAATTACCAGGTCCACAACTTGTGGACCTGGTCTAGGATAGAAAAATTCGTGCCTTGCGGACAAAGACTTTGAAAAATTGCAAGAGACTCCCTGAGTTCTGGATATTTAGGACTGAATCCCCAATGCTCTTAATAATAGCAAAATAGACCCAGAAATAATAATTTGATTCCCTTTTGCTCCTTTCTGATCCTTTTCTTTTCGTGTTTATTTTATTATTTATAGTTTTATCACAAGGATTAACTCTTTTTTTTTGGTTTCTATGACCCGCTAAACTATTTTAGGCTTTTGGCTAATGGCGACCCTTCTCATATTTGGAATCACCAACATGAAACTAAGACGGACAATGAGTATCTAAAACAAATTGATGCATTTATAGTTTGGATCGATCATTAGATTGATTTTGATTCATTTATCAGATTATTTGATTCACAATCACTACTTGTACGTATCATTAGTAGCTCGACTTAAGACGTAACCGAAAAAATTGAATTCACCAACTTTCAATAATTGATTCGCTACTTCACAATTACTCCCAAGGGCTAATGAAGTAATTTCTAGTTGAGAATTTAACGCACGTTATATAAATTACTGTAATTTGCATTAATAGAAAATACTAATTTTAATGATGGAGTAAATAATTGAGCAGCTCCCAAAGGGAGGTGACATGTTAAAAGGTGAAAAATAAGATGATTGGCCAATGATGTAAAACTTTTCTCAATTTGATTGGCAGCATCATCTGCCTTCCTACATGATTTAACCATACTATCTACAAAATGTGACTAGAATTTAATAACTGGTGTTATGTGGTGTAGATTTACTTGATTTTTTTATAGTTAATTTTGGTTCATATATTTTTTATTTTTTTTAAAAGTGAGTCATTGAGATCTATTTCGAGAAAATAAGCCACAAATATTGGGACGGAATAGTATTCACTAAAATCCACAAGATAAAATCCATTATTTATTTTACTTCTCCATTAATTTCACTTTTAGAAGTCATCAATTTTATTCACACTATTGTCCTAAATTGACTAAAATTATTTTGATATGAAAGTTAACGAGACCAAGCTTGCTAGTGAAGCACGTTACGTCAATCGATCCCGTCTTCCTACTCGAGTAAAAATAAATAGCGGGACTAAGACAAAGATATATTGATGATAATGGAGAAGTTATTATTAAATGGATCATAATAAGAATTCAAAACTAAATTAATTATTTATGTCGAAGTGAGAATAACAATTAAGCTAGCTAGTGGTGATGATAATGGATTGGGAGCATGAAGTTTTATTTACATCTGCACACACAATAATTTATTATCATTTCAAGAGAAATGTAGAGAGACAAAGCATTGAGGATGCAGAAAGCTAGCTATGGAAAAGTATAGGTTTCTCTCACTTTTTAGTACGTGACATTCGTGTAAAACGGCCATATATTTATATATCTATATGAATCATAAATCAAAAGCCTCTCTCTCTCTCTCTCACTTTCTCTCTCTTTCTTTGATGGCAGACCAAACAATTTTAGCTATTTTGGTGATACAAACCAAACTCCTGAAATGACATTCTTCACCCACTCTTGCTTCACTTGAACCGAATTGGGAGGCCCCTCTAACACTTGATATCTTCATGCATGCAGTAAATTCTTCACAACTTGGAGCAGTAATTTAGAACACATGCCTGCTCTCGATTATCGTATTCCGATCTCGTATTTTACGGGTAACTACCATAATAGTTTTTACCAATGCATTATTACAGAACGATGTTTGTTCTTTTAGAAAGAATATTATTGGTAATTAATGACTCCACAATTAGTGGTGATGATATAATGTATGTGCATGGCCTTTTGAAATGTAGTCAGAGACAAACAGAAAGGGCTGGTTTATACATGTATAAATACAAATCTTGAAGTACACAAATCAACCAACCCTAGCTGTCGGCCTATGCCTAACTAGCATAATAATTGGTTTATTTTGGGTCTGCTAACCAATTTCTTTTCGATACACATCCTCTGAGTCACATTACACGGCCCATCAATCATGTGGTGTCATTTGCGTATTGGTAGACTATATAATTAATGTTATATTAGTTGTTTTATTTTGAAAACATACATAGCACCACCTAATTGGTGGACTGGGACTCAGATTTTGGGCCATAAGATGCGCTTAGATTTCTTTTCCACATAATAAATGGCCTAACATGCTACAATTTATTGTAAAAATTTATTATGCATAAATTAGACAAATTAAACAAATTTATGGATTAATTCCAGTGTGAAAAAAAAACTTCAATTAAAACTCTAGATATACACACAGAAAAATTCACCTTTGACAATTATTAATAAAATAAATGATGATAATTAATTAAAACTATCATAAACAAAAATGGGAACTCAGTTGTGATAGTTTTCATGTAATAAATAGAGTCCGGCGGTGAAATGCCCATTTGGGTAAAGTCAAACACATTTCTACTCATTTCTTATATTTAACTACATCATATACCCAAATAGACTAAAATACCCCCTACTTTTTCAATAAAGTCAATCTATGGGATGGTCCGATCACGGTCCAACCGGAGGGTCCGATCATGCTCCGACCGATAGGGCACTGTCCGATCACAGTCGGATACATCGGACATGGTCCGATCACGGTCCGATCATGATCCGATCACGGTCCGATCACGGTCGGACCATGTCCGAGTCCGACCGATTGGGCACTGTCCGATCACGGACCTGACACTTTTCAGGTGAGAAAGTGAAAAAGTGAGGGTATTTTAGACAATTTGGGTATATAGTGGATAGTTTTTAGGGAGTTGGGTAGTTTTGTGTTTGATATAAGGTAGGTGGGTAGATTTGTATAATAACACTAATAAATACTGCAAAATTAATCCATTGTTACACAGAAAATTACTTTGAGACTAATTCTGATTGTATGCAGCACAAATACCCTACTTAACAAAAATACAAATCCTGCAGAAGATTTAAAACCACTATGTAAATACATACAATTACGCATATTAAGACTGAAATTCCAAATTAACCGATTTGCAGATGATGTAGAAGCTCAAAGAATGATGGGAGGCTGAGAAGTTGAGCTAGGTTTAACACATAATTAATTCTGTTGATAAAAAAATCAAGAAAAACAGCAGTTAAATTTTCACTCAAACTTTGTAATTCTAGCTTTGTTTTATCTAAATTAGAAGAATAATTTATATATAATTAGAGAGTCATTGTATGCATTTCGGAAAGCATAATTAATAAGAATTACCATGTCTGTGGTAGGGCAAACTCAGTGGTAATTTCTTCCAGTAGAGCAATTATTGCTGCATTCATGGGTTGCAAACAAAGCACAAAATTAATCCAAGACTTTGCCATGTCTTCCCACAGCTTTCTTGAACTTCTGAATGTAAAATTCTTCAATAATTCATTTCAAATGAAGTTCAAGAAAGCTGTGGAAACGCATGACTTGGATTCTCACCATATATTTCTTCTTATCTCTCTAGAGCAAATGAAAGAAAGAGAAAATCCAACATCACAAATTCACAAGCATAGCTACAAAGATGAGCTAGAGAGAGGGAAGGAGAGAATCTGATGAAGGTAATTAGAATCTGAGAGAGAGAGAGAGAGAGAGAGAGAGAGAGAGAGAGAGAGAGAGAGAGAGAAACAAAAACCCTTGTCACTGCAGATTTCTAGAAAGTCATAACAAAAGTATTTAAAGAAATCTGGTGATGTGCAGCAATCCTACATGTCTGTGTGTGTGTGCAAAATGGAAGGAAGAAGCGATGTATCATGGAGAAGAAAAGCAGGAAAAATAAGGTATTTATAAAAACAGAAAAAAAAAGTGATAACTCCATCTTAATTTATTTATAAATTCAAGATTATAGGCGTTTAAAAACCCAATAGAACTGGAAAAAAGGCCCATTTGAATTATGAGAGAGATAAAAGGGCAGGACCACACTATATAATTCAGCAAACAATCTGTTTAAAAAATGCAGCTTTAGCAGAGCGTGGGGAGAAAGGTAGGGTTACCCTTCACGTTCTACTTATAATACATACAAAAAAGTGAGTGCGCAGGTGGGGTACTAACATAGATATATGAGGAGGATTCAGGAGCAACACAAATTATATATATATATATATATATATATAGATATAATAATTATTATTATAAATTCAATTATATTAATTATTCAACAACTATATATATTTCAGTTTTATATAATTAAAAAAACATAGAGACATGTTGATAATTTGACATCCCATCACACATGTCGACACATTTGATCTTTGTACTTGGGAATATATATGACTACGTGAGGCCACTGTTATTCTCTGTGTGTGATTGAAACCCCAAATTTCAAATGAGTTTTTACAGATCAAAATTTCACACTTTTATATATTTGTATCTTTCCTCCACTCATTCTTACTCTCAGAATTCCATATGTTGAGATTATCCAAAGTGAAAATAGAAAAGTGTGAAGAAAATTTCGGACATCCATATGAGAACGAGACCAAAATTTTACTATGTTGAAGATTCCACGTAATTTCATATTGGGAGGACACAAGTGATAAATCCACGTAATCTTCGTACTCATGATGTTGAAGATTCCAATGACCTTGTAATGATAGGGCAACAAATTACTGCTATACTAGAGTAGGGTGGGGACACCCAAAAATTTGAGATTTCTACAGTTTCATCGTCTTGTCTTGTTACACATAATTTCATGTCTTCTTTGTTTCGATTTTACATCTCACTATGTTGTACAGAATTTGGAGAATTATGGTGAATAGAGTTTGTAGAAAGAGAAGATAAAAAAGGGAAATTGATGGAAATGATGAATTGAGGGGAAAATGCAATGGATGGGAAGTGTATGATAACGCAAGCAGAGAATGGGATTGTCAGGCAATGTAGCCATTTTTTATTGACTGCAAAACACATTGCATATGCAATTGTGTAATGTACAACCTAACTTTGCTTATCATCATTCCTCTCTGGCCCCACTTTCCCAACCAAGCGTGCACTCCCTCCCTCTCTCTTCTATCAATTACTCCTCTATTTTTCTTTAATACAAGAAAATCCATAATCCCTATTCAAGGTGTCTACTAAACAAACTCCACCACTAACAATAGCCAATAAATTATACTCCATCCGTCCCATTGATCTTACAATATTTTCTTTTCGGGCAATCCCACTGATTTTGCAACGTTGCCTAAAATAGAAATAAATGACCCTACTATTTTATACTTTTACACTTTTAAACCCATTATCTTAAATCCGTTTTGCAAGATTAATGGAACGGAAGGAGTATAAAGATATCAAATCATTATGATAACAGATTGACACAATAGTAATGTTGGTGAGACTTTCATTTATTTTTTAACCTTTCGCTAGACTAAGATGGGCTCCTTCCCCCTCCCCTTCTGCAAACTCCAATTCATATTTTTCATAAAGTAATTTCTAATCAAAGATAGAACAAGATCAAATTTTTACATCATATCTAAAAGACTCCTAGATTCATGGCGAAGAAACAATGCAATTTGATTATTATCGAAAGCACTATAATCTTTTTTTTGTCCTTGAATACCCCAATTCCCACCAAAAGTACCTTCTACTCCTAATAGGCAATGAACTAGATCCAAATTATTCTCAATGAGTCCATAACTAAGTCCATAATTAAGAAGTAATGTTATTTTCTTGGCTAAGCTTTATTAATAAAAGTAGAACTTATTCTTCAATATCTGCAACACAAATTTTAAATTTAAAAAAAAAATCAGTGTAGAATTTACCTTATTCCCATTTCCCGCCAATTCTCCAAAACCCTTTTTCCTTTTTCTTTTTGTTTCTTTCTTTCATCTTCCCCAATTCTCGCAGCCATCTCAATCGAAATGAAATTCAAGGCGTTCCTCACCGACAACGGCATCAATCTGCTGGAGAAGCGGATCCTTCCCGCTCTAGACAAAATGGGTCGGGTCTGTCACCTGTACCTTACCCGCGACCACGCCTTCTTCCTCCACAACCTCCTCACCGCTGACGGCGTCCAATCCGTCGCCCAGTTCAAGAAGGAATCCCTCTTCCACGACTACCGCATCTCCAGCCAGAACGACGACCGCATCGCCTTCTCCGTCGACCTCTCCCTCCTCCACCGCGCCCTCCGCTCCATCCTCGCCATCTACGCCGACTCCCGCGACCTCAATTCCAACGGCCTCATCATCAAATTGGTGAAGAAGCTCCCCCCGCACTCCACCCAAGCGACGCCGTTTCTCACGTTCGAGGCCAAAGGCTACAAATCCGCCGTCGTGCAGGACGTCCCCATCTCGAAACCCTTATCCCGCGCTGACGTCCAGGAGCTGCAGCTCGCCGTCGAGAGCTGCGAGCAACTGCCGGCGACTCTGGTCATGGCGCCGGAGCTGACCTCCTTCGTCGATGGGATGAAGCATGTCGGCGATGTGATGGGGGTTTCCGTTAGTAAATACGGAGACCTCCATTTGCAGATCTCGACATCGTTGATCTCGCTGGGCGTCGATTTTAGGAAGCTGAAGGTTTTGGGGGAGAGGGCGGATCGAGTTGTGGGAGACGACGCCTTGGGCGTGCAGAGTAGGACGGATAGAGCTGTGGAGAGGGGAGATGCCATGACTGTGCAAGTGAGTGTCAAGCATTTCTTCAAGTGTCTGCAGTGTAGTTTGGCGAAGCCCGATTGCATCTTTTACGGGATTGCCCCTCAGGGTGCTTGCTTGATGGTGTTTTTTCAGTTCTTTGTTCCGGGAACGAGGGTGACAGATAAGTCGTTTAGCCTGCATTGTAGGCTGCCTGTTCTTGATCCCGGTTCCAACTGATGAAGGCTTCTAGATAGATGAATTGATGTCAATCACTGGATAAGAATCTGCATCAAGAAGTTGTTAGGATTTAATGCATCATAAGCAGTACAGTGCTGTTGGCTGCTATACGATTTAAGCTGCTAAGAGTTATTCTATAATATCTTTGTATTGCTATAAACTTAAGCTTCTTTGCAACATGCTTTATATATGGTGAATTCCAACTTGATTTTAGATCATGGTAAAGTGTGGCCTAAGCTCAAACATAGGCATATTTGATGATGTAACTAATATAACAACACATTAAATAAATGAACATCAATATCTATGAGAATGGACAGTTAAATTCTATGTTTTGTACCTCTCTATAACCAGAAGTCATGTGTTGGATGGATGAACAGATTCTGGATAGTCATCTTGGATACCAACTTTGTGCAGCATCTCTTCCAACGATTGAGAAGCGAGCTTGTAACGATTGCGTGATTTCCTTCCTTCCTCGACCACCTTCAACACACTCTTGTACAAGTTATCATATCTATGCACAGGGTTATTGATATCAATGCCATTGCATCCACAATCGAAAGTATAACTACGGTTGATGTCCTTCCTCCACCGTGCAAGGATGTATTGAGGTGGGATTTCGTCCAAACCCACTTGGTTGATAACACATAAGGCATGTCTGCATAAATAACCCCTGAAGTTGAACAGTGCACACGCACAAACCAATTCAGCATCACAAGTATTGTAGATCACCATGAAGACTCTTGTTTCCTTTCTATTTTCCTCAACTTGGATGTCTTCTTTCACTACGAAAGTCACAACCGAGCCCTCAATTTTCGTCTGCCTTATATCATAACAAGAGTACACACCCTCCACTTCATCTTGAAAAAGTTCGAATAAGTAATTTGTGTATAGTTTTGAGAGCTGCAGCTCGAAACAGAATCTTGACTTTAGCAGATTACTTGATTTATTGGACTCTATGTCGGATAATTTTTCTCTTTGGTTGATTTCCTGCTGAGCTCGATCATAGCTATGAAGAAACTCTCTTAACGAAGTGTGCTGGCTTAAGTATTCCTGAAAAGGTGAAGCTAACCTCTCATTCTCTTTCACCGGAAACATTCCTGCAAAGAAAATCTCTTTCAGATACACTGGAACACACTGCTTACGATTTTCAAATAAGATTTGAATCCACTTCTGATTCTTGAGTCCATAGCTCTGCACCATATCCTCCCAAGCTGCTTCAAACTCATCTACTCCGACTGAATGATAAACTGCTCTAGCAAGTGCCTTTCTGATTGCCTCGCAGTCCTCAAATGTTGCTAGTTCATGCAAAACCATCTTCATTATATTCGTCAGAGAAAGACAATGAGAAGCTCTAGGAAAAACCTCAGCAATGGCAGTCTGCAAGGCTTTGCACTGATTGGTAATCACAGTTTGGGGAGGTCGTCCGACCATATATGTTAGCCATACCCTACACAGCCACACAAATGACTCTACAGTCTGACCAGAAACCAAACCACAACCTAGTAGCACAGTCTGTGCATGGTGATTGATTCCGGTAAATACCACTAGAGGAACCTCATAGTTTTCAATTAAAGTTGAAGTATCAATGAACAAAACATCACCAAAATAACTGTAAGCAGCTCTACACCTTGCTTCAGCCCAGAATACATTGCTTAAATAACCTTTTTCATTAATATCCATCATGTAAAAGAAACTAGGACTACTCAACTGCATCTTAGTGAAAAACTTGAGCATTTCCTGAGCATCCCCAGGTTTAAGCTTAAATTTGATATCAACCATATCAATATAATCCCTAGAATCACCTTCATCAAAATTCGAAATCCCATTATCCTCTGCATCAATGACCACAGTTCTGAATAACCTAATCTTTTGAACTTGATCAGCACCATTTATTGGCAAAGGCCTCTTACTTCCAGCATCCATTATCCTATGAGATTTATAAATGTTACCGTTACTTGGACTGGTTAAATGATTATGCTCTAGTTCAAGTTCTATAATCCTCCACCTCTTGTTATCCATCAACCTAAATTTCATCATTGCAGGACATCCAGTCCGAGTTTCGGGTCTTGGCCGGTTAGCTTGAGTTTTCTTCTTGAACCCTGCACTACTGCAGCTTAACTTCGCTCTATACCTCTCCTTGCTCTTTCTGTACCATGTATTACTTACCCTAACTCCAAATCCTTGTTGTTTAGCATAACAATTATAAAAGTAGTAAACATCATCGTAGGAATCGAATTCCATCCCAACAGCTGGAGGCAGGGGATTATCACCTTGTAAGATGTTACCAGTTTGACCGACATATTCGGTCATGGCACATTCTCCATCAATCTCAAATTCATCGACCTCATCATCATATGTAGGTTCACTATTGAGAGAAACTTCATCCATCTATTTGAAGCAAAAAACGATATAAAAATCCTATCTAGAAAACTAGTGAATACTTTTCATAAGAACACATAAATTAGAAAACTTGTATCAAATTATTGATAATACAGAAAAGTATACTTCAACAAAGCTTAAAGAAATCCAGCTAACAAATATTGCCAATTTGACATATTTGAGTAAGTAAACGCCTGATTGCTATAATAGTCCCATAAGCTTCTGATCGGACTTAAGAATTCTGTGAGAAGAGAGAGAAAAGAAAGAGCATAGTTCTCAGCTCCATTACAAAATTCAGCTAAAAGAATATGTTGTCTTATCCAATGCCAAGATTGTAGCAGGTACATGCTTCAAATTTACAATTTTCTCCCGTCATGTTCAGATGCTGATGATACCAAACTGATACTAATCAGAATTGACGAAACTTATTACTGAAGGTAGCTTAGAAAAATGGTGAATTCACGCTTGATTGACTTGATTTCACAATCTACCGTACAAAACAATCTACTATCTTAAAAAAATTAAATTCCAGCAATAATTTTAAACAAATTGTCATTCGTAATTCGAAATTTAATCAGAAAATTGCCGGTTATTGAAAACAATAGTGAAGCATTTACATTCAACAGAGGACCATTGTACATTCACGGAACTCCAGTCTTCAGATAATCAATATACAATTAAATACATATAAAAACAGGAGCAGGGACGTAGGAGGGAAATGCTTACTATCAGTAACGGAGATATTTATTCGGCGCGCAGCCGTGAAATAGCGGCGGTGAGGCGGCGGAGAAATCCTGGAGATGTGGTTGGTTGTACAGACAAAGCTGCGACTCTGGGTCTGATTAACATATCTTCACGTATCGGCCATTTGTCGGATGTGCCCTTGCGATTTCTTTTTTTTCCTTTTTCTTTTCAGGATATTCATACACTTCTAATTAATTTCACATAATTATACTTTTTTAGGCCATGCATTTTAGGGATATTGCGATTAGGCCCTTATTTTTCTTTAGTTGTTAAAAAATGAACCAGGAAATATTCTCAGCAGTCAGCACCACGTTTCATAGTGTTCCTATAATACATTCAATTTAAAGACATGTAGTGTCATATAATATATGTTGCAAATTGGCTATTTAATAAAAAAAAATTATAGTTATAGTGTCTACTTATATATATTTGTATTATTTCAATTGAATTTGCCTCGACCAAGACCTGCGTGAAATAGATATGGTGGCATATTTTGTAATTATTTTTTAAGAGAAAATATCATTTACATTTATATTAAAGATCAATATATTTTCCATCTATTTATCTTGTATTTTGTGAGACAAATGAATTGTTGGTTGTGCTTTGTGTGATTCTTTACTATTTTGAGAAATATGGTAGGTTGAACATAACAATTTAAAAAGTAAAACAAGATAAGTCCAAACATGATAAAGAGAGTGTTATTTACTATCATCTACCATCATATGCATTTATCCTAGTCCCATATGCATTTAAGGTATGCACTACATAAATAACATAGTAATGTAACATAACTACATTAAATTAATCAAAAACTCAGAATAAAAATAATATATTCATTCTATTTTGTTTGACTTGTTTTGTTTTTCTTTTTGAGTTGTCATGCTTGATTCGTCTTGTTTCTTAAGGTTAAAAATAATTACTACACCAATTTTCATTTTTTCTTTTTGACTCTACCTCTCTACATGCAACCAACTACTCTTCTTAATCTCCGTGAAAATATATATATATATATATATATATATATATATATATATATATATATATATATATATACATGTCACGCCCCAATTCCCAAAGGAAAACAACTGGGCCGGGGCGCGACTGGGGAGGGGTGAAAGAAGCGGGAAAGAAAGAGGAAGAAATTGAAACATGTGAAATTCAGTAGTACTTGTATTTATATAATTAAGATCCAACTACCTCGGTAGAAACAAGAGAGGTAGAGCATAACGTACATATCGATACAGCGGAAACGTCTCAAAATAGACGGAAATTTGTACAATAACACAAACAGGACCAATTCAAAGACCGTCACCTCCACACCGCCATCTTCACTGCAAAATCATTTTTGAAAACATTTGGGCCGAGTACTAATGTACTCGATGGGTAATGCACTAATAATAAACCTCTCGAAAATCCTTTTTAAAACCATGAAATGTTCATGCACTACTGGTATCACATAGACAGTTTTTAAAATCGAAAGCAGTCTATGTATACCAAAACTTTCACTTGGCCAACTTTTCTTCCTCAGCTATTGGTGCATTCCATACTTCTCGTTAAACTCGAGGAAACATATTCGGTGAGAGTAACCTCGTTCCTTCATTAGGCTTGGGAAAAACAGATTCTCCCAAGGCTAACTTCGTGACGTTTGGTGTACACTAACCCTGGCTACATCTAGCTCAGGATCCGATCGTATTCAATACTTATGGGCACAGCCCATTTTCATTCAAGTAGATGCACAATTCCAATAGTGAGCGAAGCAATTTTCATGAATATTCATAAGTTTTAACTTGCATAAATATCAGAGCTTAATAACTTAAGCATAAATTTTGTAAGTAAAATATAACCCACCTTGTTATTGTCTTGTACTAACTTGCTTTAGTTCACACGGTGCTATTCCGTTTCTTCAGTAGGTGTAAGGCCTTCACTGGGGCTGCTACTTAAGGAATTTAGGAATAGACAAGTAATTGGAATTGTCTTCTCCACTATTTATAGAAGAGAGTGGTAATAAAGAATTGATATAGCCGACTAACCCATTTCTCTAGCTAACTACTTATTCACTTCTTACTTTTACATGCCTAAGGACGCGTGGAAAGGTGAGATATTTTCTAACTTACCCATGAAGTTATTTCCTTGATTTTACCGACTTTGTTGACTTGTTTCTTACTAGATGTATCTCACATAGGAATAGTGTAGAATTTGTCATCTCCTCAATCTCTACAGGCTTGTTAGGTGTTGCATAATGGAGGGACACGTAGAGATAATTAATTAACTTGCCTTTGCCAATCTAACCAATCATTTCCATGCAACTAGTTGTTTGCCACTAATACATTAAATAATATTAATATATTATAATATATATCTATGGATTGAGAACAATTTACGTATGCACACCCACACCCCTTCAAATTATAACACAAGTATATACTTCATATATCTATGATACGTTATATTTACCATATATTTAACCGTAGATGATTAAAGAAATCTTATACTTAAGAAAAAAATGAGGGTTATTACAATATATATATACAAATCAAACGGAACGGAGGAAGTACTATATTTGGCTGTCAAATATATGGTTGGTTTGATGTTTGGGGTGAGTGTAGTGCACACCCCAGCTAATTACTTGACACGTGTTCCATTAATTAAGACTTTTCTGCACTATTTTTTTCTTTTTATTTATTTTTTATTTCTGCTTATTAAACCACAATTAGATCCTCATTTCTCATCCCCATCCCTCTGCCTCCTTTTAGTTCATCCACCCAAGAGAGAAATTTTGGATCTCTCTTTTTACGCTCTCGATTTTTGATGCCGCTTAGAAAAAATAGCGCGCCACCGCCTAGAGTGATTTCACGCCGGAGTGTTGTTTGACTTCAGAAGAATCGGGTTGCCGTGGGTGAATTGAGAACAGAGCTTCCCTCTGGATCGGGTTTTTCCGGAGATGAACTCCAGGACCACGAAAGGTGAAGAGCCTTTATTGTCTTGACCCATCACCATCAGTCGAAGTGTGAATTGAGAACAGAGCTTGAGCGGAGATGGTCACAAATGATAAATTGGAAATCGGAAGAAAATGCATGTTAATAAAAACAAATAAAAAAATCTCTTAATTAATAAGACCTGTGGCAAGGAATTAAGAGGGGTGTGCACTACACTCACCCCCAGCGTCAAACAGCCCCAGCGTCAAACAGTCGACTATTTAGGACAAAGTAGGTGAATGGCTTCAGGCGGGTATAAGACTTGAGGGTGGTCATCATACATGCAATTTCCCCAAACAAAAGCTGTAAGCTTCTTTTTTGGTTCTACAAATGGCGAGGAGAAAGGAATGAGGATTAAACTCATTAAGGTCAGGGTAGAATAGGAAATATACATTTCAATTCATAGCTTTTGCTAAATTCCATCATTTAAGCTTAATTGGTAGGCTTTATCCATTACGATCTTGAAGATAAATAAATTTATTTATCGATAAAACTCAATCTTTATAACATTTCACGACACAAGAACGGGGTAGTCGTGAACAACTTCAGTCCATGGGTTATCAACCTCTTGAGGAGTGACAGTCCTCAACGCCCGCCACACTGCGCTCCCACATTTAAAACCCGACCCGAAGCCGATCTGCCAGACCCTGTCTCCCTTCTTAACCCGCCCCTTCGCCTCCGCATAAGCCAGCTCATACCACAACGAACTGCTCGAAGTATTACAGTACCTATAAAGCGTCATTCTAGAAGGTTCCATGTCCCATCCGGAAAGATTAAGGCTCTTCTCCACCGCGTCCAGCACCGCCTTCCCGCCCGCATGAATGCAGAAGTGCTCGAACGCCGCCGTGAAATCCGGCACGTACGGCGCTAAGCCCTTCATCTTCAACACTCTCCGACCGATTAACGCTGCCAGAAACCTCAATTTCTCCGACAGCGGCAAGACCAGCGGCGCGAGGGCGGTGATGTTTGCTTTCAAGGCGTCGCCGGCGACGGCGATGATGTCTTTGGTTAGTGATAAGGCGGGGTTTCCGCCGTTTTCCGGCTCTTGGATGACGCAGTTGTAGGCGCGGTCGTCGGCGCCGAGGTGGGTGCGGACGGTGTGGGTGATTTCGTATTTGGAAGTGCGGCTGTCGGAGGGGCGATTGGATAGGAGGACGGCGGCGCCGCCCATTCGGAAGAGACAGTTGGGGAGGAGCTTGGACTTGTCGTCGCCCAAGTAGTAGCTGGCGGTGGGGCATTCTACACTCATGATTAGGGCGTAAGTGTTGGGTTGATCCTGCAACATTAATTCAAGTAGTAGTATCAACATTAAACTATTATTTCTACAAAAGTGCTACTTTAATTGTAGTAACTAGATTACACCATACATGATATTTTCAGGAAAATCTACGACACCTAGATTATTAGATTATGTATGTACCTAATCAAATACTCCCTCTATACGGTTAGAAGCTAATACATTTTTTTAGCATGAACATTAAGAAAATGGTATTAAACGGCATTAATTGTTTCTCTTTAGTAGTTAATTATCAATACATCTTTATTATTTTTGGAAACGTGTCACTTCTAATAAAACAAATATAAAATAAGAAAAAATTTAAAATAAATAAAATAATAATGAAATCTCATGACTACGTTGTGAAATAAATGAATTGAGTACTTATAAGATCAATATGTAATCAGTAATAATTGAAAACATATAGCATATTCGAGACAATGAGAGTATCATGTCATGTCCATTAGCGGGTGCTGGGGTGGTTCCTCCTCCATCGGGCCCTGAAATCATATGTAAGGTCGATTTTTTTTTTTTTTTTTTTTTTGATACGTGGAGCCGCGTGCCCGCTACCCGTCTTGCAGACCTGGGTAAGGTCGATTTTTATGTGTAATTGTGGGTGGGTGTGGGGGGAATTAGGTCCGCAAAAATTAGTTCTTTGGAGTATCTGCCAAACATAAAAATAAAATCGTTGAAATTTTCAAACTGTTCGTATTTTATAGGTGAAGAGATGTTAGTAGTTTTAGTAAATACTCCCTTTGTCCCGCTATTTCTGTCCTACTTGCCTAATCGAGATGTTCCGTTATTTCTGTCATCTTTCCTAAAATAGTAAAAATTACTTTTAAACATAGAATGAAGTGGGGTCTCCCTTACTCACTACTCAACCCCCACATTCTTATACTCTCTCACTTCAAAAATCTATCTCTCACTCGATTATGTTCCGCTCCGAACTCAGAAAATTATGATTTTTATCTTTTTGAAAACTTTTATTTCTTCAAATACAATATAAAAAAAAAATAAAAAATAAAAATCGATTGCATTTCACTAGCCTTGCAAAAATTTGGATAATTATCATTTCTTTCCACCAACCACTCCTCGAAAACTGTGTCATTTTCTTTATACAATTAAAACTCATAAAATACACACTAAATTAAAATTTCTTAATCTCCGTGCCGAAGTCAACTGGGACGTTTTTAGCGGGACGGAGGGAGTATATATTATCACGTTCTATGGAAAGTGTCTCATTGCTAATTGTATTTATTGAGTGGTCTCCATCAAAAAAGTATCTCACTAAAAACTTGCCAAAATAGAAAACAAGAGAGTTTCATAGAAACGCTTACGAGAAACTTCGAGTAATATTTAATCTGGACTTTCAAATATTGCAATAGTAGAAGTGTAACAAAAGAGTATGCATATAAAACCTTGAGAAGGCGTTTGGCGAGGTCGACGGCGATGAGTCCGGCGCTGCAGCCCATGCCACCCAAGGTATAGCTCAAAACATCCTTCCTAAGCTTATACCGGTTCACGATCATGGCAGACAGCGACGGCACCGGATTGAACGTCGACACATTCACTATCACCACCCCAATCTCGCCCGGGTCCACTCCCGTCTTCGCCATCAAATCATCCACCGCACCACACATCACAATCTCCGCCTCCTCACGCGCCAACGCGAATGACGACTTCGGCGGGAAATCATCCAGTCCGTAAATAAACATCGTATCGCTCACTCCAGCTTTCTCTATCACTCTCCGAGTGAATGCAAGGCTCTCCGGGCTCAAGAACCCGGAGAGCTTCTCATAAACCTTCTCCCTCGAGACGGAGAAAGAAGGGTCGTGCTTGTAGCACGAGAAGTCCACCAAGTAGACCTTTCTTGATGGTCGGAGTATCCGTACCCAAATGGCCATTGCCATCAATGAGAGAAGAATTAGAGTAATGGCGAAATTATTGTGATGGAGATGGGACATGGATTCTTGATTGAAGTAGTTGAGTAGTGAGAAAATGCCAGGGGTGATGAAAATGTATAGTGCGTGGTTAATAAAGTACGTGTAGAGATTTCTGATTGGCGTTTGGGTTTTTGGGTGGAGGGGAAAATGGTTGAGTTAGTGGATGCGTTTTGCGGCGCCATTGTGATTTGTGATGAAGATAGAAAGAATATGGGATCTAAACATCCTTAAATAGCAGGGAGGTATGGAAACCTCATTAGGACCAATTAATGTTTTTCTAGCCCGACAGGTACGTGTAGTAAGTACTATTAATTTTATTGGAAAGGATATTTCAGTTTTCGTTTCATTAGTAGTGTTTTATTTTTTCTCGATACAATTATTAAGAAAATGATATTTTGTGATATATTGTTTGACTTTTTGAATTTTTGATTCTGTGTACTCATGTTTTTATACATTTTTTAGAAATAAGACATTATCTAATAGACAGTCAAAGAGAAATGAGATACTACTAATGGAACGGAGGGAGTACATCTCTAATTCCAATTATGAAATTATTGTCAATTAATTTTAATCTGTCTCAAAATACTGTCTAAGTTTAATTAATTAGATGGTGATGTTTAGTTACTTGGGATGGGTCTTGACATTGTGGTTAAAAATTACAAATTCAAATTTCACCAACCCCGTCAAGAGACAAGACGGATATTAATAGTTGGCATTTGTGCAGTTTTTGTAGGCCTTACATAAGGTGAGATTTAGCCAATACACATCAGTTATCGATGCTGGATTGTTATAGAAAGAAGCATACTTACCGGATGTTAACAAGAATTTATTTTAAGCATTTATATGTGTTATCTTTTGTTTTTTGTTAATTCCAAACTCCCAACTCTTACTTTAAAAACAAGTATTTCAAACTTTAAAGAAAAACAAATAAGAAGTCCTTATAATAAACATTTGCAAACACATTCTTATATTCAATAAAATCACTTTATAGTATCTTTGTTGATACCCGATGATATAAATGATGAGGCATACAAGGTTTTAGTAGGCAGTTCCATAAATAAGCATGGAAATAAATAAGACGTACAGTATTATTATAAAATCAAGACGTACAATTTATACATAAAAGTAGTTAATTTGTAAAATTAGTTGACGTTGGTTGCTGCGACTTGTGAGCACCACCAGGTCGGTGCTGCATTTTTTCGTCAATCCTCGTGAGCGAGGATTAATATAGACAATGATATAGACAATGATCGGCTGCGGGTTCCTCAAATAAAAAAAAAAAATGATATAGACAATGGTATATTGTCTTACAATTCTAACAAGGCTGCATTTTTTCGCCAATCCTCGTGAACGAGGCTGTTTTTTCAAAATTTTAATTAATATAGACAATGATATATTGTCTTACAATTCTCACAAGAAAAATCATTATTAGCAAACATAAAAGGCGGTTTCTAGAATCTGCACATTATAAAATGGATATTTAGTTTTAAGTATATTTATTATTCGCATGCAAATACTTAATAGTTAATACTCAATCTGACCTAATTTACATGTTTACCTTCTTCTTTCGTCTGTCCTAAATTTATATGTCTATTAGCAATTTTTTGTGCCTAATTAGATGTTTCAATACCAACTTTAATAAAACTAATTAATATGATAATATAAAAAATACTATTATTTTAGCTAATTTTTATAATAGCAAATACAATTATGTCATTAACTTTTTAATAATTTACTTTTATTTACTCAAATTTCAATACCACCATTTATGGGAAATTGAATCATTAATTTTTTTTTCTTAATATGTATAAGAAACTAAGAAGCATATAAATACGGACAAGAGAGTAGTTAATAACATTAGCAAAGACTACTTTGCTCAAATATGTTTAATTAAGAATTAGTACTTCATTTACTTCTCAACATTTATCAAGTAGTACATAAATAGAAAGAAACTCTATACATATCATTCTAATTGTTCAATTTCTTTCGGATATGGAGATTAATAAGTGGCATTGTTAAGTGTTGTGACCCACTTGAATTACGGATTTTTAAATTGTTTTGCTTATATAAGTGCTTATGGCATAAGTATTTATGTTATAAGCGCTTAAATCGAATAAGTTATTGCGTTTGAATACTTTCATATATAGGCATTTAGTTAGAGAAAAAATAAAATACAATTCAAAAAATTGTTTTTAGAGGATTTTATATGAGTATCAATTTTTCATAAGCTGTTTTTGACTTATTTTCATAAGTTATTCCTATCGGTTTCAGTAAGCTCTCCTAAACGCGTGTATAAGCATTTATTTTTTAAAATAAGATGATATGATCTGCTAATATAAGCTCTTCCAAATGGGACTAAGTCAACTATTCAATGATGACTTAATTGACTTTAATTTTTTGGAAATTTATTTTCGTTTACCTGCAGGCAAATATGTAAGTCTCTATTAACTATTCAATGGAGAGTTTAGTTTTTTGGAAATTCACAAGTGAATTTCGGCACTCATACAAATTTACGAAGTTTCACTAGGGATGAAGAATTTGATGCTCAGTTCATAATTTTCTAACTGTTTCGAATCTTGAAAATTTATGAATATTCTAATTTTCATGCTCGGACAAAGATTCCAACTCTAACGAACTTTCAAACTTGTCAACATTTGAAATGCTGAAATCTGAAATACGATAAGGCCAAAAAATGAAATCAAAAACTGAAATAAGAAATTTATTATAATATTAAAATTGCATTGCAGATTAATTCTGCCGGTTTCTACAACCAATAAAGCAAAATTCCAAAACTCCCACCGAGTCTGCCTAAAAATAGAATTTCTAAATACTTTTGGAATTTTCAAAATTACCACTAAAACAGATTTTATAAATACCAACACAAGCACAAATCCGATCACAAAACCCCTCTATAACAAAATGGTGAAGAGAGATTCTGTTGACATTTGTCCACCGCCACTCCAAATGTTATCGTGGAGTCTCTCCTTCAAACTTTGAAAAACGGCAGGCCACAACCAGGGACGTATCCACATTTAGGCTAGGTAGGGCTGTAGCCTAAGGATTTTTTTTATTATTATTTTTTTAAAGTTAGTACATGTTGTCTTAAGGAGACATCTTCTCTAACGAGGTGCAGACTATTCATATTTCTGGAAATAAGGAAATATATAGAGAACTAGATTAATTTTTTTTCTGACTAAACGAAGATTGTTTTCCAAATTTCCAGTGTATTTATTTTGTTTTGTTTTTCCAAATTTCTTCAAGATTTTATTGCAAAGCAATTCCAAAATCCTAGAATAAATTTATTTATGTTTTAGTTAGAATGGGTGGGCGGTGCATAGACACTAAGTGAGAATGAGGAGTGGATAAATAGATGGAATGTGATGGCGGAAGAGGTGAGGTGAATAGAGTGAAAATGCGGGCTAGGTGTTTGTAGAAATGTCTTAGAGTTAGAAAATATAGAGGTGAGGCTAGATAGTTTGGTGTATTTTATGAATTTGGATTGACTGAACAAACAAAATTGAGTTCTAATTTCAGATCAGATTCTATATAGTTCTAAGATTATATAAACATTATTGTTAACATAATCTAAATATTATTTTTATGAGGTGAAATTTAATGCATAGTTTCTTTTACAAGTGTTGGTCTAGCTCAAGGTCAAAATAATTCCTAGATCCGCCCCTGACCACAACGTGGTAAGATTCAAGAATCAAGTGACTGTTAAAGTTAGTACTGCTTATTGATTCTCTTCCTAATTATATGATTTGCAGTTATTAGGATTGGAATATAATTATGTTAATTTTCCTGTAATTTCTCTTGTAGTTATAGCTCCTCTAATTTAGCTTAGCTATTGATTGTTGTATATTCTTTATATAAACGAATCAAATCAAGAAGTCCAAGTGTGGGTTTCTAAAATCAATTTTCTTGTTCTCTTTCAATCTTTTTTAGAGACAACTACGATCGGGTGCTATTCAAAGATCCTTAGTGTTGGGCTGCGGCAAGAAAACAATAGAATGAAGGTGTAGTGATTAATCTTACCACATTAACAAATCATTCTAGAGCCAATAACATAGTGCAGATTGATGTTGACAACAAGGATGTTGACAACAAGGAATAGACATGTCAAGAAAGAATGCAGTTTGTATGGTATGCGCAACAAATGAAGCATATTCATGCTTGTAATGAATTTCTTCATTTGTAATGCATAAGCAAACAAATACAGATTGTTTATTAATGGTGTTTATTACAGTGCAGTAGGTGTGTGTTTAATGCAATTTATTTACCTTTCATGTTTGTAATGATTTCAAACTTGTAATGCATAAGCAAACAAATACAGATTGTTTTTTAATGTTGCTTGTTAGAGTGCAGATGTCTATTTAATGCAGTTTATTTACCTTCATTTTTTCCAATGCAGTTCAAACTTGTAACGTATAAGCAAACAAATACAGTTTGTTAATTAATGCAGTTTATTAAAACATATTCATGTTTTTATTGCAGTTTGTTTACCTTCATGTTTATTTATGGGTTTGTATAACAGACGGCAATAAGATTTAAATGGGTAGCAATTGCAAGCAAACACATATACAAAAAATGCAGTTCCAAAATTTAGAGCAGCTGCTAGCATTGATGGATACGACATTAGGCTTGTTCATCAACCACTAAATTCACCCAATACTAATGTTAATGATTTGGAATAGTTTTGAGCAATCCGAAACTTATAAGTGAATCTCGATGCTATAACTTATAAGAGAAAGGGACACAACGGGTAAGATCCCTCACTTAAAAAGGATCATCTTAATATATAAGTCATGATGTACTTTTAACTAATTTGGAAGAGCCAGATTATTTGGTAGAAAACATTTCCTATATGGTACTAGAAGATATTGGGGACTTGAAGAACCGACTGGGATGTGAATGCAATGTTTCGACAACTTCACACAAACTATTTGGAAAACTGTTGGTCCCAATGTAAAATCAGGTGGAGGGGGGACTTTTGCGGACTTAGATATCGGAGTTAGTCTCAAATATTAACTCCTTAATCCTTCATGATACAGAGTGTGCCTGACTCAGTATCTATCAACCAGTGCATGCCGAATAGTGTGAGCTGTTATTTAGTGTGAAAATATTTTTAATGAAACAATGATTATTTGAGTGTTGCTGATTAAATGCACAGTCTGATTGGTTAAGACTCACAAAACAATGTTATTTCAAATATCAGCTAAAGTAAATGCCAGTTAGATAACTATGTAGTAGTACAATATAAGAACATAAGGAAAATTGGACAATTGGAGCGGGATGGAGGCCCACCTTCCTTTTTAAGCACAATGATACTCTAATAATTAAATCTTGTGAATCCCACTACTTTATACTGTTTTGCACACATCCTAACAACTTTTTAAATCTTCATGCTGAAAAAAAAACTATACAATTAGAGTGCGATGGAGGGAGTAGTATTTATTGACACTATTTAAGGGTTCTAATGTTGAGATTGTCAGCTACGAGTATAGTAATGGCGTGTTTGCATCCTTTTTCTTAAGTGCTTATGTTTTTTGACTGCATAAGCAGTGTTTGTGTTTGTAAAAATTGTTTTCTGCAGTAGTTTCTCTTAAATTAAGTAGTTAAACTATTTAAATCTATTAGCATTATATGATTTTTGTGCTTAAAGCATCATAATTTCCGAATCAAAATTATTTATTTTTAGATATTAATTTCAATTTTTTTGTTTAAAAACAAATATTTTCAAATTTAAGCAAAAAAAGTAAGAAGTTTTATACTAAGGATTTGCAATATACACCCCATAAATTTGTTGATTTTTGAAATGCAAGTTTGAAGTCATACTAGTCTGTTCATGGTCATAGTGTTTCCATTGTCACTTTTTTCTAGAGAAAAATCTACTGCAAATATTCAAAGATGTATTAAGTTAATCTTGCCTCATATGTCCTGAAAATACATAATAAATATGCATAAATTATTATTTAGGTAGTTCGTGGTCATGTGAATTGTGAAATATGTAAAATGAAGATGTCTTGTGAAAATCAAACTTGCGAGCGGACAAGACAGCACTCACCACCACCAAGTTTTTGAGCATTCAGATTATTTTTGTCTAAGCATTATAATACTTTTATTTAATTATGATAACAGTTTGCCGAGAGCAGTGATGTTATTGTCGATTATAATTATCTAACAGTTTAAGTAGAATTGATATTATGGATAAGCTAGATAAATGTCTCTATTCAAGATCCTAAAAGTCGGACGAATTTATTGCCGAACGGAAATTATTAATGAGAGGTAGTAAAAGGTAGAAATTTATGCGAATTGATGTTATTTGTCCATTTCTTCCCCCTTAACTTTCAACTACGTAGTTGGACTATTAACTGAACGAATATTAAGTGGGAGCTGCCTCCAACTAATTTTTTAACTGATAATAATACTATTTATTTATAAGAAAAACGGAAAAGTTAAATAGATCAAATTTATCCAAATCAATTACCCAAAATAACTTTAATCAAATTTTAAAAACTATTTTATTCTTTTCACTTTTAACTTTAAATTTTTTATTTTAAATGTAATAAATATATAAGTATGAAAAATTTAATACAAAATTTATTATTCGCAATCTAAGAATTTCCTACATTCAATTTTTCATTTCAATTTAACTTTTCATTTTCTGAATTAAAAATTATTAGCTTTTGAATTCTTAACTATTGAACTTTAGTAATAGAAAATTTTATTTTTTATTTTTTGAATGAATGTAATTTGATTGTATAATTTAGTATAGACATTTTTATTTATATAATATATAATTGTTTTAAATAAAATAAATTTGTAAGAATTTGGAAAAATAAAAAATAAAAAGTGTATTTATATTATTTTGATAGAAAAATAATTCTACAAAAAATTAAAAACAAATAGCTTAAATTTATCATTATATTTTAAATAAGTAAAAAAAATCCATTAGGAAACATTATAAATATTTCCATTCATTATATTAATGAGATCAATGTCAATAAAAATTACATAAATCGAATATGTATAGTTTATTAGTGAAAGGGAATAGATGTCTATAAATTGATTTATTTTTTGATTAATTTATTAGTGAAGCGGATTAGTGCAAGTAGTACTTCCTTCGTCCCACTCGGATATAGGATGCTATTTGTAACGATGGTCAATCGATATTAGATAGTACTACTCCTTATTTAGGTGGTGTTTGGAACAGCTTTCAGCTGCAGCTGTAGTGTTTGGAACACTCAGCTTTCAGCATAAATTCACTACCAAATATAACTAAGATAGAGAAGTTGCTTAAGTTGTTATGACCCAGCTTTCAGCTGCAGCTTACAGCTTATCTAATTTATTGAACTATTTTATCTTTTAATTTTTTTATAATTCTAAAAAAATCATTAATTTTGAAATTAATATTTTTATTAGATATAAATTTAATTATAATTATATTTTAATATATTAGTTGGTAATTTTATAAAAATTATTTTTGAATTCTTCAAGTTTAATGAAATAATAATTATTAAAATTAAATATAATTAATTATAAATTAATTAAACTAGTAGGTTTTGAGGATTTCAACTTTTAAATTAATTTTTTTTTATTTAATGATAATTATTTTTTAGCTACGTAATCATTAAAATTTTATAAAAAATTGTTACTATGAATTTATGCAAATAAGTAGTAATATCTAAAATATAATAGTATGATATGTTTATGCTAATATGATATGTTTAAATTTATATAATATAAAATTAATTTAATTTAATATTTTGTAATACTGAAATCGAGATTATAATGCAAAAAAATCTCAATTTTATTTATTTATTTATTATAAATTATAATTGTTTAATAACATTGAGGGTAAAACAGACATTTTATTTAAAAAGTTAAAATAAACTATTGATATGACAGTTTTTCAAACACTATTTTCCGCACTTTCAGCAGCTTTCAACATTTCTTTCCAAACACCTAAATGTTCCCAAATCAGCAGCTTTCAGCCGATTTTAGTAGCTTTCAGCACTTATCAATAAGTTTTAGCTACTCCAAACACCTACTTATTGGTGATCCCCTTTATTATTAAACTAATAAACTAAAAAAAAGTGAAAGTATACCTTATAAACGAAATACCTAAATAATTAGTGACAAATAAAAAGTGTCAAAGAAGTGTATTAGATACTAATTATTTGTATACATTATAGTGTTAGATCGGTCAAAATAGTACTAGGATGAAATTAATGTGATTTTGATTCATTTCATTTAATTAGATTAATGTTCACAAAAAGTAGAAGTATTAATTAGTGCATGTTAATTAATGTTTGACCAAAATATTAATTTATATATCTAATTGATATTATTCCTAATATATTAAACTAAAAAGGTAGTATAGCCCTTTTAATTTTGATTGAAGTTATTTAGGGTAATTGATCCGGATCAAAATTGATCCATTTAGCATCACCTAAAAAAAATGAAATCTTGAAAATTGGTACGATGTTCAAACAGTAGCAGTCATGATTTAAGATGACAAACAAAAGGAAAGCTTAAAAATCTAGACAATTAATATGGATAGCCAGTACTATGTTTCTGCTTTTAATGTGTATATTTACTGTATAGATAGTCAAATTAATTTTCTGGGGCCATAAACTAATAGGATTAATAAGGACGCAAAAAATTGGGGTTGCCGTGCAAAACATGTTTTTGGTGCGTCAATTTCTAATTGGTTTATAAATTCAATTATTAAAAATATATTCATTGTTCTCCTTTTTAATCGGATTGTTCAATTATTACTATCATCTTTAAGAAAATGAAACAATTAATCTTAATATTAAAATAAAATTGATCATTTCTTACTCACTACTCACACTCACATTCTTATATTCTCTCTCTTAATATCTAACTCTCTCACACGATTCCACTCCACTCTGCTCCGAACTCAAAATTTTAGGATTTTCAACTTTTTGAAAACTTTGGATTATTTGTTCAATTATAACATGAAAAAAATTGAAAAAAAGAATCAATTGTCTCAACTATGCCTTATAAAAATTTGGATGATTTCTCATTTCTTCTCACTAATGACTTATCGAGATTGTGTCCATTTCTTAATACAACTAAAACTAATAACTTACATATTTAAATAAAATTTATTAATTACCGTGCCGAAAAGAAAGGAGATAGTAATAACGGGAAGGAGAAAGTACTATGAATCAATTAAATGGTGCTAATCATTGATCTAATTGATACTATATGTGGTTTTAATTTTAGGGGAAAACCTAATGGTTCAAATTGATTCAAATCAAACACATTCAAATATCCATCCAATACAAAAGGGCAAGTTTATTCTTTTCAATTTAATTCTAATTTTCACTTTTGTTTTGAATATATAACAATATAGAGAATTAATAATGTCGATTTGCATTAATTGTTTACTACTCCCTCAGTCTCATGGATATAATCCACTTTTTTAGCGCGGTTTTTAAGGAGAGTAGTTGATGTGTGTACAGTTGGTATCTCAAAAAAAGTGTACGTGCGTTTATTTATATTTCTTTATGTTATGAAAAATTACAATTGTTGTAAAAATATTCAAAAAATGAACTGGAATATACATTTATTTTATGTTATGAAAAATTAAATCTAGAAATTAAACTCTTTAGTCATATTTATGAACACTAAGGTCCCGTTTGGAAAAATCGTTTAAATAAGTGCTTATAATATAAGTGTTTTACGACACAAGTGCTTATGTTATAAGCACTTGAATTGAATAAGTTGTTGCGTTTTGATACATTTATATCTAAGGACTTAACTAGAGAAAAATAAAAATATAGTTTAAAAAATTATTGTCAAGAGGATTTGATATGAGAATCTATTTTCCATAAACTGACTTATTTTCATAAGATCTTCCTACGAGCTTATGAAAATAAGCCAAAAACACATTATTTTTTAGAATAAACTGTTATCATAAACTCTCCTAAACGCTTGTATAAACACTTATTTTTTTAGAATAAGCTAGAATAAGTTGCTTATAAGCTCTTTCAAACGGGGTCTAAATCTGAATCAATTTGATCAAAATAATTTTATATATTTCGCTAGTTTATTATTGGAGCATTGCACCTTTAACTTTCAATTAAAAACTTTTTTGTCCTTCATGATACTCCATTCCAAATTAATATGTTCATTTTTTTTTCACACATTAAAAAGAGACTTATTAATGGAGCCAAAAGTCCAATTTTTACTTAATGTCAAAATAAAAGTTGATACTGGAATCTGAGCAAATAATGATGAGTTTGACCTAGTATTAATATTAAGGCAAATTAATGTTCTAGTGTCAACAGCTACAAAACTAAAAGAAATACGAGTACTCTAACAATCACTTCTTAAATCTGAAACATAACTTTTTTGGGAAAACCAACAGTCAGACTTGAAATAATTATATTAAAAAACTAGGCTATTGAAGTTTGTATAAAATTTTAGTTGAGCACAACAAATATGCAACTAGGTATATAATTTGGGATAAACAAAAAATAAAAATAAAAAATTGAAGCATATCAATTTGTGACGAATGAAGTAAAATTCAAGGGTATTTTTGGATCAAAGTACACATTAAGGATATTTATTTTCCAAATGTAAAATTTAAGAAGCATTTCTCACCTCAAACCTTCATTTTTAAATATTATTGTGTTGTAACTTCTATTTTTATTTTCGCTCACTAAATTCGAATTGGTCCATAAACTGAACTTGGGCTAACGACAATGTATTCAGTAAGCCCAATTAATACCATCTCATTGACGTATGTTATCATTTTCAACTCATTAAATTATACCCTCTCCTTCACTCTTCTTCCCATAGAAAGTGTTTCTATTTCCTTTTGCCTTTTTGGGTGTCTTATAGAAATTATCTTATTTCCTATTTTGATAAATTATTACACACTTTCTTTGAGGAACCCCATAACTTTATACAATTTTATTCATAACTTACTATTCTATTAAATAACAGTGACGAAAAGAGAAGAAACACTTTCTGTGAGACGGAGTGAGTAATTATTACTACAAACGCCTCTTAATACTCTGAATTTGGTTTAATATTTTGCTCATGCGCTACTTGTATGATGTACAAACACAATGTCTCTAATTAAAGATATTGGTAAAAATCACCTTTTCATATTAACTTAGCAAGTAATCCTGATTATTTTTTAAGTAAGTGCGGTTAGATCATCTAATTAGTTGATTAAATTTGATAAGTAATATATTTAACTCAGTCTCAATTTATGCCTAATTCTGGAATATTCACCCACCAGAGCCAAATTTGAGTCGTTCACATGTAACTCGATATTTGTTAGCCCAATTAAATGCAGCCCGTTAACTAAAACAAACAAACTAAAATTTTAAGCCCGTATTTTATTTGTTAGTTAAATCAAATCGAACAAATGAAATTCAATTATTACAGAATTATTAACTGTATCTTATAATATTCAGATTAAAACAAAATTTGAATTCTCTATGTTTTCAAATATTTTTATTTTATTTCTCTTCTCATTAAAATTCTAATTAGAAGAGAAACTAAACTAAATCGAGAATTTTGGATGAAAAACATGATTCAATTTATTAAATAGAACCGAAAACTTCAGCCATTCTTTTGGTTCAGTTTAACAGAAACATGGTTTGATTTAACCAAAATGTAAGCACAGAAGAATCTCCATGAAAACGAAAATTCCCATTTATTAAACACAAAATCCATACTTGCTCAATAATATCAATCCAAATTCGTATGAATCTGAGAATAAAGAGCAGCAGCAGCTATAGCAGTCAACAATTGAAGTTCCGATTATCCGAGTTCCTCCGCCGGGCCGAAGCCCCGTTCCTTCCAATCGGGTTGGATCTAGTTCCGTCGAGTATTGTTCTTAACGAGCATCTCATTCAGCTCGGCGGCGTCAACCTCTTTCGCGTGGCTCTCGGGCCTGTAGTATCCGGTAACCGGGTCGGGCACCCACGAGATCTTCTCGGAGTCTTTGGATCCGGAGCCTTTCTTCAGCATGACACTCGGAGCCCCGGTTCTGACGCTGCTGGATACTGACGCAGCTGCATAGCCCCTCCTGAAATTCCAAAATCGAACACGTTAATTAATCATCGTATTACATTTAACAACTACCAAACTAGAACTTTTTAGTAGGAGGATCGAAATAAACATAAGAAACAAATCTTGTCGATCGGAGGGTCGAATGAAGTAAAAAAATAAAGGCGGAACAAATAATTTCAATCCCTACACAGACAAAATTCCGGCAGCCGGGGGGTCGGCCGACCCTCCGACCCCCTTAGTTCCGTCCCTGACATTTAAGGACAAAGTATTCAATTAAATTGGGCGTATACCTGGCGATGGTGTCTGAGATTTTGTTGGTGATGAGAGCAGAGATTGCCTTGGCGTTGGAGTAAGAGCGAGCCATTTTTCTTTTACGAAAGTGAAGAGAAATATGATAAGCAGCTGCAAAAGGAAGATCTTCTGCAGCGGCTCTCTTTCTCTCTCTGCTTTCTCTTTCTAGTTCTGGGGTTTCTTAGTTTTGAGTGAGCGGGTGTTATTTATATAGAGAAGCTTAAAAAGAAAATGGAAATGGAAATTTCGTGGACATAGTTTGGGTGCAACTTGGCATGCCCAGATTCAAACAATGAAGGATTCCAATCAATCACCACATCTAATTTTTCTTTTATTGTTCACTTTTTTCATTAATCACTTAAGCATTATTTTGAGCAATTCTACTAAATTTAAAAACTATATGCATACGTTTGAGTAATTCAAGCACTATACAATATAATTTGGAGTGTTCATTATGAAGACTTCGGAATCAGATATTTGCATAAAGTTCTTATAAGCTTTCGATTTAATTTATTTGAACCAATATTTTGGAATTATATTTAAAAAAAAATTCGAACACTTAATAGTTTGATGGATTTTTATGCAAGATGCACATTTAATTTCGTGAATGATTTCGAATTCGAATTTGATGTTGAGCATACATCTACATGTTCATTATGTTCTGATAAATAAATGAAGTGTTTAATGTCCCCTTGGGATGACATAGCGGTGAAGGTGGGTGGCCCGGGATCGATAGGTCATGAGTTCAATTTCCACTGAACACGTTATGTGTGAGTCTGTCACCCTGTTACATTAAGGATGATTTAACTCTTCTGTGTGGTTTGCAGAAAAAAAAAAATGAAGTGTTTAATAAGTCAACTTGAGTTGGAAATTTCCTGAAAAATCGCGTCAACGAACATTCATAGAGGAGGTCGACGGTGGCTATATGTCGAGCAAAAGAGAGACACGTATGTAATCTTCTATTCCACCCTATATTCCATTCTTAAAATTATCTCCGTACGAAGTTATTTATGTAGAACATGTAATAGAACATAGAATGAAATAGAAGATCCCAGCAATCTTAGATCTGTTTGGCGGGTGCTCAAATCGACACCATCGAACGAACTCTTGGTTAGCGCCGAGAGGTGTTGGGCCCATAGGGTAAGGTAAGCCCATGTTCCCATATTTTATTCTTTTTATATTTAAAAATCAGAGGATAACTTTAGCTTGAAAAGCCAAACATATGGAATATTTTTGCAACTTAAATGTCGCCTTAAGTTTGCCAAAGATGCAGCCAACCAAACTTTAATACCACCTCCTTATTAATACTCACTCTATCTCAATATAAGCCTCTCAAATTCTTTTAGAATGTCAATTAAAAAAATAGATAATAAAAGTATATAGTGAGAGAATAAATAATAAAGTAAAAGAGAAAAATAATAAAATAGAAAAGAATGTAGTACTCTTTCCGTTTAGCTAACTTGTTTTGTTTTTTCTTTGGTTTGTGACTTGTTTTGTTTCTTAAACAGGAAAATAATTGCTACACAAATTTCCACATTTTTTTGTGGGACTTGCATTTTTACACACAATCACCTACTTATCTACACACAACCACCCACTCATTTTAATCTTTGTGCCTAAAAGAAACAAAACAAATCGGACGGAAATGAGGGAGTAATTTTTTGCCAAATTGAATCTTAATCACTTTTAACCGGGCGTCTCAATCAAAAAAATGAACAAAAAATAACAGGACGAAGGGAGTATTAATTAGAGATTTCCTTAAATTTTATTTTTTTATGTGATCCGATAAAATTCGTAATTGATGTCCGATATTCATAGCGTATAATTTTTTTCTATATAATATATAACTTGTCAAACCTATAAGTAATAAAGTAGTAAACTACTATGCATTAGCTATCATATACTTAAATTCAATCTTTAATAAGTCATATATATATATATATATATATAATTGTGGATATTGTGATTTAAGAATTACAATAATATATGATGGGATAATGTTATTTATTCTAATCTTTTGGTGGACAAAAAGCCGGCAACGTGTTAGGGAAAAGAGATGAAATCACATGTCCAATAAATCCATGTTCAATTATTGTCCGATTCAAAACGACGTAGTTTTGTATTGAAAAACTACAAATTAAAAGGATAAGATTTAAAAAATGATTTAATAAATAATGAAAGAGTGCATTTTTTCAATACAAAACTACGTCGTTTTAAACCAGACACCAATTAGACATGGATTTATTGGACATGTGATCTCAGTAAACACGTTATCCCATCATAGATTATTGCAATTCTTAAATGAAGAAAATAATAGGTACCAATGATTTAATTAAGTATTTATATATTCTTATATAGTTCACAAGTCAATTATTTTTTAGAATTGAAGATATATAATAATGAATGAATAAGTGTATATCCACAATCACTACTAATTGATAATTATCGTCGTAAAATTAAAATTATTGACTTTCAAAATATCACTACTTGATAAAATAGACGAACGGATTTGATCATATCAGATTGGGATTTGTCATTGACCTGTTCGGCTGTCCGTGTTGATTGATTTATTAACACCAAATCGACAGTAAATATTGTTTTTGCGAGAGTATTACCATCAAAACGAAGTCAATTTTTATGACGAATACTCCTTGAAAGAAATAGGAAATATACTTATATTTTTCAAAAGAGATAATGGGGTTTGCAGTCACAACGTTAAGGAATTTGGTGGAAAATGAAAAATCGAATAACTAATAGTATCTAATTTTCTATACTTATCCATTTTTTCTTATAATAAGATTAATCTAAAATAGCTACCAAAATTCAAACTGAATAAATTTTGCTTTTATAAAATAGCTTGTAAATAACACATAATTATATGTTTATAAGTAGATGGTGGTGACGTACAATTTGCAACGCAAAGCAGCACCTGTTCCAACCAACAGGGCCAAGAATTGCAAATTGCCTACTTATATATAAATAATAAAATAAAAAATACTCCATCCGTCCCGCTATTACTGTCCTACTTGCCTAATCGGATTGCCCCGCTATTACTGTCATCTTTCCTAAAATAGTAAAAATTACTTTTAAACATAAAATGAAGTGGGTCCCCTTACTCACTACTCAACCCCCACATTCTTATACTCTCTCTTCAAAAATCTATCTCCCACTCGATTATGTTCCGCTCTGAACTCAGAAAATTATGATTTTTATCTTTTTGAAAACTTTAGATTATTTTTTCAAATACAATATAAAAAAAATATAAAAAATAAAAATCGATTGCTTTTTACTAGCCTTGCAAAAATTTGGATAATTCTCATTTCTTTCCACCAACCACTCCTCGAAAACTGTGTCATTTTCTTTATACAATTAAAACTCATAAAATACACACTAAACTAAAATTTCTTAATCTCCGTGCCGAAGTCAACTGGGACAGAATTAGCGGGACGGAGGGAGTAACAAGTCTTAGAAATATCTTACATTACATAGAGTATCAATTTTTGTCGACCATTTATTACTCCCCCACCAATAATCTGTATGCCACGATATGATAGATCGAAGAGGCCATTGATGTTAATATGCATCGAGATAAAATATTTAAAGAAAGGGAGAAATAAATGTTTCAGTTTTTAATTCCTTTAGATTAAAAGTTTCAAGTTCTTTTATGGTTTGGCTTTCTAGACTACCAAAAGACAATTGTTTATTGTGGATGAAATTTGGCCAAGATTCCAAAAACTGGGAACATGAATCTAATAAATTTTGTGGCAATCACTTTCTGCAAAGATTTTTGTAGTTGTGGTAGTTCGTCATGATCTTTCCACCTCTTCAAATTGAATCTTAGTATGGTAAGGATTTGTTTGTTATTAACTTCTTATTATGGATATTTTGGAGACACATGAGTTGCTGGATATTGTTACTTTGTTAGTCTTATCATCTTAAACGAGTATGTGATAATAAAACAATAAAAGTCACACAGATTTGTTAATCTAATTCATCTCTACCAATTATATTTGGGACACTATCAAATCAGGATACTCACTACGATGAAAGTAAAAGTTATAAAGAACATTATAAGACTTATTTCGTTTCACTTTAATTGTCCAGTTTCTTTTCGTTTCATTTTAATTGTTCAGGATACTCATTTCGTTTCACTTTAATTGTTCAGTTTCTTTTGGACACAGAAATTAAGAAAATTTGAGTAAAATAGTGATGTCAACTAGCTTTTATTGAGTATTATTTTACTTAAAAAAGAATGTTGACAATTGGAGTGGGACAATCCGAAAAGAAATATTGGATAATTAGAGTGAGACGAAGAAAATATTTATTAACAAAGTAACTAGAAGCTAATCATCCTATTCTAATTAGGACAACTATCAACATATTAATCTTAATTCACAAGTTCGAGAAGACTAGTATAATATTCATGATGGTCACAAATAATGTAATTACAACTAATCCTATTAAGTAGGCTATAAAATATTCATAAAATTATATTATCATAAATCATAATCCATTGATTATCAGAAATTGAAGCAATAGGTCTTTTCATTGTCCGGAAAGGGCAAAGTGAAATTTATCATATTAGTATTTGACCATATCCGATGAACATGTACATATGCAGCTAGATGAGATATTAAAAGGTTTCAATATTTAAATCCAAAGATTTTAAAACTAAGAAGTTGGAAGCAAATGGAACACCCTTCTACAGTTTGGCTTTCTAGACTACCAAAAGACAACTTTTTTCCCTCACGCATCCTAATTGTGACTCTACATGGGATTCCCACTTGTGGGTTGAAAAGGATACGCTTTTTTCTTCTATTTTCTTTGGCTATTGAGACAATAATACATAATCTACTAGATTAGTGAGGCTAGTAGAGACTACTACAATAGAGTAAAACTACATACTAAGGCTATTAAGGGACAAATTACTCAAATAACACCTAAAACTCGCAAAGAAGATAATGTAACAAAAGTGATCCACAGCAACATAAAATACACGCTAGTAATCCATGCCCAGTGTCTCGGACCACCAAGCTCTGCACCCAAAGTAAGACGTCGAAATACCAAAGCAACGATACACCCTACCGATGTTGCAAAAAACATGAGCAACGAGAAGCTCAGTCCCCCTGCATTCTCTATCCTTAACGGCTCCTTGTACGCAAAGTAGTTGTACATCGTGTTGATGAGCCATGGCACGCCGATGCCAACGTATATGTTCACCGAGTTGCTGCATAAACATAAGTAAGCCCAAGTATATTATCAGTCAGTCTTGCATCTTAAGCTTCATATACCACATTTAACATAATCTTGAAAGTCTAGTAAGTAATCTTTAGCAATTCCATCACTAAATCTAGGAATTCGAGTAGCACTTGGAGATTTTGAAGGAGATTGGGGAAAATATTGAAACCAGATACTGTAGTAATATAAGTATGTCATGAGCTTCATCTACCACATTCACAAACAAAATGAGCTTTAAGATTTAACATAATCTTGAAAGTTTAGTAAGTAATTTTCAGCAATTCCATCATTAAATCTAGGAATTGGAGTAGCATTTGGAGATTTAGAAGGAAATTGGGGGAAATACTTGAAACAGATACTAATTTAAGTTTGTCATGGTGGTTATGAGAGAGAAAAGAACCTGCAAGTGATATTAGCTATGGCAGAGTCAGCTGTAATCTGCCGCTCTGCTGCAATCTTGCTAGCCACTAAATCAGGCCATGAAGTGCCAGCGGCCAAAGCTGTTAACGCTATGATATATGCATTAATACCTGCAAAATGACATGAGGTATGAATTATTAGCAGAGAGTACAGCAGGAGTAGACCTGTAACACAGCTTATTTCAAGAAAGATCTCCAGCAGGAGTATACCTGTAACACAGCTTATTAGATCTGTAAGCTTTGTCACGATGTAAGCTATCCCAGCAATGAAAGCTAAAGAAAAAATAAATGCAATCCATCCGTGAGCAATCTGACACGGAGGCACAAATGCAAAGAGTAATCTCCATGGGGCAATGAGCAGCTGCCAAAAAGCCTTTGCAAAGCGGAGGCATGGACTATTCAGTTTTCTTGATTCTGCGCTCTCCAACTGTTCAAGAAGAAAATATTGATGAGAAAAAAGATAAAACATCTAATAATAATGTTGGACTCCCAGAAAATTAAGCGATGTTTGCTGCCTCATCAAAAGAAAATAACATCTTGCAGAAAAAAAGTAGGCATTGGTCAACAATGTTGTGGCCGTATGCATGGTTGCAAGTGTTTGTTAGAGGTTGGGCAGGATTTAAAACAATTGAAAAGTAGAGACGATGCGCTTAAGAACAGTTTTCACCGATTCCCTCATGGTAAGGAGTAACTAGTTCGCTATGATTTACAAAAGAAGTAAAGCTGAGACAAAAAAATAAGCCTAAACAGAGTAGTACCGTGACAGCGTCAATAAACTGCTTCTTCCAGATGGAGGGCAGATCATCTTTCTCACGGAACTCGACTTCAAGAGACTGTTCTGAGGAGGAGTCAGGCACGTTTTCATAAACATTGCCTGCAGTATTGAATGAATCAAACTATACGAGAAAATGACAAAGGACTATAGATGTTGAAGCATTTAGTTACAGTAATAGCCACAAAAGGCCCTGTTAGCAGATACTCCTCAGCATTTTCATAGCATATTGATAAACATTATAATTACTTCTGGAGATATCATGCCCCACGTCTAAACCAGAACTGAAGTTTAGAAAATTATTGGAAAAAATTCACTATAATGAAGGCAGAAATTTCTATTCATTGCTTCACGTGAACATTATCATTCTCAATCTCCAGTAACACTAAAAGTAAAATGATAGAAAAATAGAGAGGTTTGGTCTTAACAAAAATTGCATGCAACTAAAGGGGCAAAGGTTGAAGACATCTTTTTAACAAATATTGAAGTCAACGAAGTAACTTAAAGTTCAAGAAAATCAAAAAGGAAATTGCAGAAGAAAATGATAGATTAGCAAGTAAACTCATTAGCAAGGATTAACCATGTTACCAGTATGCATAGAGACAATGTTGACTATATTACCATTTCTTTCTTCATCACCTCCATGTAACTCAGAGTCGTTATGAGGGTCCCTATTTCCTTTCTTGTATTGCGTAGTTTTTGCTGGTACCCACTCTTCCGGCCTCTTATCACTTGTCCTAATTAACAAATGTGATGGCAAGAGCAGAAAAACTCAGAACTATCTTTTGAGGCTATTTTAGTTTTACAGAGGCAAAAAGAAGATAACATGAAGCATATTAACCAAACACCTACATGGGTAGTGACACATATGGCCAACGCTTATCTTGAGCATAGGCATGTAAAAGCAGTAGACCATATTGAAGTACTGTAAAAAGAGCTTCCCTGAGAGTAATTACATTTGGAGTCCACAACTGAAAAGTTGAAGATATTCTTCAAAAGAACGCTTGTGACGTAATTAAGGGAAATCTCAACGTATTGAGCATTAAGGATTATGTTTTATGATCACCAACAAGAGAGTATTTCAAGTTCTGGGGGGAGATAGTCAAATAAACCGATCATAAATGTAGGATTTACCTCCCAATTTTTTAGGCTGCAGTCATTGTTTCAAAGAAGAAGAAAAAGAGAATGACCTTTAGTATTATGTATAGCCAAATGTAAGCCCAGAAAGACCAAAAGAGCCCTACAAGCCAAACTCCAACATCTGCAATCTTTTTTAGTTCTCCAGCTTTAGGAACAACGACACAAACGGCATGGATGGGAAATAGATCAAAAGCAGCAGAACCAACAAGTGTTCCTGGACCTAAACCTGTTCATAAAATTTATAGACAGTATTTATGATTCAAGTTTCCAAGTAAAACCCAATACTTCAGTAGAATAAGGCAACTCCAAGGCAGATTTACAATTCAAAGAGTGAAAAGGAAAGTGGAAAAGTCAGAGGTGAAATGATGCTATACATCAGAACATTTCTATTAAATTTATGCCTTGATCCGCAGAAATAAACTTGCAGACTTCTCAACCTCATCAAAGTTATTCAGAACGACTAAGATTCTTTTTTGGAAAGAACTTTGAAATACAAACTACTGTGGGAGTCAAGCCAATACTACATTGGTGAAGTATTGGTTGATTGGCTTTTCATCCAAGAAGATATAACAAACTCTCTTTAGATCCTATGTCAAAGTCTCTAGACCTTAATAATATAGACATGGAAAATCTCACAATATTGGTATCTCAAGAGCTTAAGAATTCACACAAGTATTTAAAACAATTGATGGCCAAGAAATAACATATTACTAGGAAATGATTGAATGATGAAAAATTCTTTATGAATAGAAATCTATATTTCGGGAAGAAGAAAAATTAAGCTTTCACCGTGAAGTTGTCACTTAAAACCTAAACAGATGAGAGGACTATAGTGGCTGGAATGGTATGTCATGAATACTAAAGATAGTTTGAAATTTTAAAAAGGGACAAACCTCCAGCATACAACTCTCCAATGTTCCTTATTGCATCAATTGTTGCCAAAGAGATCTGGGGGAAACTAGTTCCGAATGCCAACAAAGCAATGTCAGCTACTGCATAATTCCAAACCTTTCTGTTTCGAACAACTTTAGCATTAGTACTAGGATCTATCTCTTCCACAGCTCGAGAATGGTTTACCACATTTTCCATGGAGCAGAAAAAGCGACTAGTGATAGCTGATAATCCGATAAAACAGTAGGCAAGAGCCAGGAAATATAAGAAGCCCCTAAAACCATTGTCAAGCTCGGTCTCGTGATGGAAAAGCAAATAAAAGTGGCATTTCTCATGCACAAAGTTATTGGAGCCTCCATGAGCGATCTCTGAACTGTTAACCATCCGAATAAAAGTTTATGTTTCAGAACCGCAGCAAAGGTGTTAAATATTTCCTCCTTGTGTACATATAACATATTCATATAGTAAGTTAGGAAACAATATCATATAATCCAGACTTCAAAATGGCATAAACATAGAAATGTATGTAATACACGGCAAATAGATGGCGTACATTTTGACAGGAACAGGCTTGTGTTCAATGAATCACCACATTCATGCACAACTTGGAAATTTATTATTTTGAACCAGATGTTTTAGAAGACACAGTTTTGTTAGGAACTAATCTAGTTTATCTACAATTGTAAATCTCGAAAACAGCCGTTACCAAAGATTTCCTGTTATAAACTATTGCTATTAAATAGTTTTCATCTGCATTCGATATCAGGTACATATCATTTGAATTTGCTGGTATCGACTCAGTCTCAGATCAACATTTTTTGTCTCTTAGCAAGAAGAAATTATAGCAAAATTTGACTAAATTACCAATCAAACACACGGTACTTTCCGCTCTTGCAATTTTCTAACAAGTTTTTTTGTATTTTTCCGTGAATGAAATATTAAGTAGTTCAGTTACACACGCAAATGCACAAAAAGCCATAGAAAAAAAGGCTCTCAATCTGACTAGTATTTTTACAACAGATCATTTTCATAGGCAGCCAGCATTAATTGAGAAAGGCCCCACTCAGAACTAGTGAACTCAGGCGTTCCGAGTTTGACGACACAAAAGGTAAATACAATCACAAGCCAAGGTTGCAGATTTCCGAACATTTAGGGCAGCGGATGGAACCACACTGTTCGATTACCAGATTAACTTCAAATCGACTAAGAAATAACAGCTAAAATTAAGAAGAGGCGACCAAAAACTCACCGCCGAGAAGATCTGAAAACCGGCGGCGCAGAGGCCGCACGCGAGGAGAAGTCAGTGTAGGATTTTGGCTAATGAAGCAAACGTGCATGGAGATATATAAGCTATTGCAATTCTCCTGTCTATCCGACTATCATGTGTTTGGCGTCTTCTTTCTTCTCTCTAAACGATAACTTTTTAAGACGGATTATATGAAAATATCATAATACCTAGATGTTGATTTTTTATAATTTATCTTTTTGTACATATGATATATATTATTGTATAGAAAATAAAATTTGGATAGATCGAAACTCGAGTAACAGCTGGTTTTTTCTTGTCAGCCGAAATAAATGCTTTGGTAAAAATTGGTAGGTTGAATCATGAATTTTGTTAAGCAATACTATTATGGGAAATATATAAGAATAACCGATATGGATAAGTAGATATAAAAAATAGTCGGTGTTTTAAAAATGTATGTTTTTTAGCCACTTTCTATTAAAATAATAATAAATATGAAATATCAACTGCCCCTCTGCAAATGTTGTCCTTTTCTGACAAAAAGCAAAAATAGTTTATTTTTACATTAATTTCTATACAACTGCCTTCAATCGCCACAACTACCTCCTCTTAATCGTCTTTGAATAAAGCTTTCATTTTGAATGGCCATTTTCGTTTTTATCAAACAAAAATCCAAGAATTTTTTGTGAAAAATTCAAGAAATTTTTGTGAAAAATTCAAGAACCCAGAAGAGAATTCTTGTTAGTTAAAGCATATCGAAAGTATGGAACCGGTAAGTTACTGTGTTTCATATTGGATTGTACAATTTCATATCTCATTTTTCATATTGGATTGTACATTTTCATATCTCATTTTTCATATTGGATTGAGCAATTTGTTACTAGTTTTTTTTATATTTTTAATTATGATAGGATTAGTAGATTTAATATGTTTATCTATATTGTATTCACTTAAATATTATTTATCATTGTATACATTAACACAAACATATATATAGATATCATTTATATGGAATTATGTGATGTTTATAACTAGGTGATTGAGGATTAGATACTCGTCATCGGCAAGACGACGACGATTATAGTATGTACACTCCATCGCCTAGCTAGGCGATGGCGATCATAATATATATCACCATCGCCTAGCTATGCGCTGAGGATTATATTTTATACTCGCCATCGTCTATAGTCATGACCATAATAACCCCTCTCCACTAGAATAATCAAATTTATCGTATTACATGATTAGATGTCAACGCATTATTCTCCGACATGGTGGTTATTGGAATAGATCTGAGTATAAAGGTGGTGACGAAATACTATTTTTCACGTCGACAAATTTGAATATCCATCAACTGCTGCACGACATTCACCGCAACCTGAAGACCGATCCCTCCAATACATGGTACGACTTGTTTTATCATACAAATACTTCTGATGGTAGAAGAATTAAGGTCCCTTTAAATTGTGACGAGGATTTGATTCGAATGCTTTTGGAGGTTAGAAGTGATCCAATTGTGTATACTATTGGGAAAAATATCGAAAAGAGAAACAACCATCCTCACAGTTCGTCAGGTCCGAGCTCAACCAACTTAGATGATAATGATCAGCAAGAAGACGAGGATGAGGCAGTTTCTTCGGATGATGGGGAGGAGGATGGGGATTTTAATCATGAGTTGATTGAGTCGATGTTGACCGAGTTTAATACATGGGTTCGAGATCCAATCCACGCTAATAACATCTTGAACCGGACTGCTCTGCGTGACCACCATTTAAGTGAATCAGGTCCTTCAAATAATCCTACAACACATGCACGTGTTGGTCCAATTCCAAGCTAAAGTGTTCCACTTGCTGATCTCGATATTGTTGGTCCTATAGAACAAATGGAACCATTGACGCAGCACAACGATGGACTTTATGTCGGGGCTGTATTCGATAGCAAGGATGCATTAGAGATTGTAGTGGGAAACTATCACATGCAGAATGGGGTTGAGTACGCGAAAGAGAGATCAAATAAGGAAAGAGTGAACTACGTGTGCAAGCATAAAAATGGATGCCCGTTCAAGTTACGTGCCACGGCTGTTAAAGGTATCTGGAAAGTCATTAAGTTCACAGACAACCATACTTGTCACACGGATTTTGGAATAAGTGGTCCTCGTCATGTGCCTGCCAAGATACTAGCGGCACATTTTTCGAAGAAATTGGGTGAAGGTGTTGTTCTGAAGCCAAAACAATTGATCAATGAATTGAAGGTCGAGTTCGGCATTCAAATAGATTATGGTTTCGCTCTACGGGTAAGAAACCTAGCGATTGAAATATGCTATGGTGATTACGATAAATCGTTTCAAATGTTGCCGAGCTATCTCCATATGATACGACAAAGTATCACCGAAACATCGATTTGTCTGCAGACTACTCATGATCACCTTTTCAAGTACATGTTCCTTGCACTTGGCCCCTGCATTTTAGCATTTAAGAATTTTTTGAGGCCAGTGATAGTAGTGGATGAGACACATCTTAAAGGGAAAAATAAGGGAATCCTTTTTGCAGCTGTCACGATGGATGGAAATGAATAGATTTTCCCCCTAGCAGTTGGGATTGGTCCTATTGAGGACGATGAGTCGTGGGTTTGGTTCTTGAGGCAAGTGCGGAAGGCTTTTGGATCCCGTGAAGATCTTCTCATCATATCAGATCAGCATAAAAGTATAAAAAATGAGGTGCATCAAGTTTTTCCGGAGGCTAGTCACGGTTTGTGCTATTTACATCTTTCGAAGAATATGGCTAGCTATGGCCATCATGTTGTGTCTGTTATAAAGAAAGCTGCCTACTGTTATCGGGATGAAGATTTTCAAAAGAACATGTCTGTTTTGGAAGTTTTTAGCAAAGATGGTGCCTACAACAAGCTTTTGAGTATTGGAGTTCACCGGTGGTCGCGTTCTCAGTGCCCCACTCGTCGTTTTGATTTTATGACATCTAACGCAGCTGAGTGTCTCAATGCTCGACTATTGTGGGCACGACGACTCCCCATATGCTCGTTGCTTGATATTTATAGATACATAGTCGAAAAGTGGTTTGATGAGCGACGTACAGATGCAAGTTCGAGACAACATGCATTGACGGAGGCCGCCATGAGCAAATTGGGCGGGTCTCGTAGATCGCGGACACCATTTGACAGTTCGCCAGTCAACCGTAGATGTGTACCGAGTCGATGAGGATAGAACCTGTTACATAGTCGACCTTGAAAAGCGTACATGTGATTGTCGAGAATTCAACCTTGATTTGATCCCATGCCATCATGCTACAGCAGCCATACGGTATGTATTTTGACAATTAAGCATCATTACGTGTTATTCGCTAATCTATTAGGGTTTGTTCTCGCTCTACGATTTTTTGCCGGACGATCCGTCATTGAGTTTGTATCCCCGTACTATAGAACGGGATAATTTAATTCGGACATATTCGTCCACGATCATGCCAATGCCACATCCGAAGTATTGGATTGTACTGGAGACGTCGCCTTTATTGTTCGGGCGCCTATGATTAATCGCCAAGCTGGTCGACCAAGGATGATTAGAGCACGATCCGCAGTTGAAAGCTCTACTAGGCACCAACAAAAGTGCACTAGGTGTCATAACAGTAGTGATGGCCATAACAAAGCAACATGCGACCGTTGATATTTCTACCGAAGGTACGTCAACTTACTTATATTTCTACCGAAGGTACGTCAACTTATTTATGCTAATACGTATATTATTTTGGAGTAGACATTAATGCATTTCCGGAAGATATGAAGTCGAATATGCGTAGACCACGACGACCGAAGAAATGCAAGCAATTGCCATGAGGCCGGGTCATACCATCGGAAAGTGTCCCATGAATTTTCGCTCATAAGGTTTTATGTAATAATAGAGGAGACATGATTTGTCTATCTATTTTATTATGATGGTAAAATTCCAAAATATTGCCTAAATATTTTATTGCCTATCTATTTTAGGGTTTGAGGGTAATAATCGTTTGACGGTAATAATCGTTTGGCGGTAATAATCGTTTGGCGGTAATTATCGATTGGCGGTAATAATCGGTTGGCGGTAATAATCGGTTGGCGGTAATAATAGCTTGGCGGTAATAATCGCTTAGCGATTAACTATTTCATTGCCACGTAATACATCGCTGGTGGTAATAGATTGCTGGTGGTAATAGATGACCGCAGTCGGTAATAGATCGTTGGGTAATATATTATCGCTTGGCGGTAATATATCGGCCGGTGGTAATACATCGCTGGTGGTAATAGATGATCGCCAAGTGATTCTTTAAAATTAATATTCGAGCAATTACTATGTATTAATATAAATATTTATAAAAATTAAGCAATATCAATCCATTATAAATGTATTAATCTCTCTATTAGAACATTAAAAATTATAGATAGTTCTAAATTATAGAACATTATAACATCAAGTGAATTAATCTCTCTATTAGAATATTATAAGTGTATTAATCTCTCTAATATAAAAATTAGCAATATCAATCCTAGTATATTCAATATCAATCCCTTATAAGTTTAATCTCTCTATTAGAACATTAAAACATCAAGTGAATGGCCTAAATTATATAATATTATAACATCAAGTTAATTAATCTCTCTATTAGAATATTATAAGTGTATTAATATCTCTAATATAAAAATTAGCAATATCAATCCCTTATAAGTGTATTAATATCTCTATTAGAACATTAAGAATTATAAATAGTTGAAAATTATAGAACATTATAACATCAAGTGAATAAGTAACTTGACTATCGATAGTTGAAAACAAGTCTTGATATTTAGACGATTATCATAGAAGCATAGTTAAATCATCATCTAAACAATATAATTAAATCATCATCTAACAAATCTAAGTTACACTCCATCTTATTAACATGTGATTATCATTTTTTTTTAAAGGTTTAAACCCTCTTTTAGAGGTTGAAACCTTCTTTTATGGTTGAAACCCTCTTTTAGGGTTGAAACCCTCTTTTAGGGTTTGAGGTTTGAATCTCTATTATAAGTGTATTAATCTCTCTTATAAGTATATTAATCTCTCTTATAAGTGTATTAATGTATTAATCTCTCTTTTAGAGGTTGAAACCCTCTTTTAGGCCCTAAACCCCCTTTGAGGGTTGAAACCCTCTTTTAGGGTTTGAGGTTTGGGGATTTAAAATGCGGTGCCGCCAGGGTTTGGGGGTGTCGCCTGGCGATTAACTATTAATGTCAGGCGATTAAATCCTATTTTGGGATTTGAGGGTTTTTAACCCTCTTTTAGGGTATAAGGTTTGGGGGTATCGCCTGGCGATTAACTATTAACGTCAGGCGATTAAATCATATTTTGGGATATGAAGGTTTTAACCCTCTTTCAGGGTTTCAGGGTTTGGGGTATAGGGTTTTGGGTGTCGCCCGACGATAAACTATTGACGCCGAGCGATTACAAGCACAATAATTCCCTGCACGATTACAAACACAATAATGCCCTGACGATTACAAGCACAATAATGCCCGAGCGATTAACTTCCAACGAATATAAAAAAAAACCATATTCTTACTAATAAAAATCCACATCCATAGTAAATTCAATCACAATACATGCCCAGGGTAGAACATACTAAAAATTCTTAAACTAACAAACTTCTTGTACGCCTTAAACTCGGCTTCACTATGTTCTATCGGCGGCAACTCACCTAAGAGTCTATCGATATACATCATGACAAATGTACCACATTGTCCTGCATAAACCTCAGTTTGCCGATACTGCTCCTCTTTCGGCCTCTTTACGAGTCGGAGCTCGTCAAAAATAGGCGGCCTCTTCACATGAGCCCAATACCCAGCAAAATGTAGTGCTCGGGGTAAGAGTCTCGTAAGGCAATACAACTCTCGGTCTCTTTTCATATACTTCTCCTCATCAGCTGGATCATCTATCAACTGCCACAACAAAGAGTCATACAATTCGACTGTCCACGATAGAAGGTCAACGCGAACAGTAACCTAGTGTTGTGACTCAGCAAGCGAACAAATTATTATGACCTAGAACAAGAATAAATTAATTGAAAGAAGACAACAAAAAATAATAATCACACTTAGTTACTATACTTACATGTCGAGCTGACAACCAACTTTGTGCTAATGGATAATCACCAGTACCCCGGATCATACTGACTAATGGTTCTGGTACAATCCAATCTTCGTATCTGCAGTCCGGCGATAATTTAGTCCGGCCATCTTTATTATCTAGATGCAACTTGTCCCATGATTCTTTAAGAAGACCCTTTAGCCAATCAAAGTCAGCATTCAAACACCAAAATAATTTATAGCATGCGATTTTAATAATCACACTTACAAATAATTTCAAATCGACCACAACAGTTTTGTCAAATGTGACATCTTTCTTCAAATTAATTTTCAGTTTGAGCCTATTAACTGAATACACCATGAAAAGCTCCATCATCTGCATTTAAAAAGAATTAGTAATCTAAATATTTTTTGCAATTAGTAGAAAATGTGCCTAAAAATAGATTTACTTACTTTCCCATCGGTCTCCACCGTCATGTCCTCGAGTTTGGCAAAAAAATATTATGGCAAGCCAAAACCTTCGGAACCGGGCATATTCACAACAGTCTTCGGATCACTGCTCATGAACCTTCTATAGTACTTTGCGATGAATTCTAGACGGTCTCTACTACTAAATGTGAACTTACTCACAAATTGTCTCTCTTCATTGCGTGCTTTGTTGAAGCACTCCTCTATGAAACCTTTGACCTTTGTGAAGGACTCACTCACTTGGTTAGCAATATATACCTCAAGTTTAGAAGTGATTTTCTCAATAATGCGGTCATCAAGGTCGATTTGAGGAGGCGGTTGTTGTTGTTGTTGGAGTTCATGTTGGATGTCACCATCACGACTGCCTGATGAAGTAGCTCGTGTACGCTTCGAGCATCGAGGACCCTCAGCGTTCTCATTCTCGACCTCATCAACTAAATGCCTCTTGGATGTGTTACGGCGGGAGGCCATAGTAGGACGTGAAACTACTATAGAGGGTCCCCTCCTTTGTCGAAATGAGTATGTAAACCCGAAAGGGTTATCAACATCAACACTGCGCCAATAATCAGTTTGCAGCTCCGCCTCTGTTGGAATTAGGGTAATATGACATCGATGCTGAAAAAATAATTAAAGAAAAAATAAAAAAAATAAATAAGAATGATATAAATACAAAAGCTATACAAGTATTTTAAATAATACCAAATGATTTTACCTCTTCCTCAAAATAGCTTGTGAAGTCGGATGTAGATGATATATATGTCCACTGCAAGAAACGAGGGATGACGGTTGTGTCTTCATCATTAATTCTACCGCACTGCCGCCCAAGATGAGGAATGGCCTCGTACGACCATGTCTACCATATTTATATAAAATATAAAAAAATTAAATTAGTATTATGAATTTTATAAATAATAAAGCATAAACAACAAATAATGCATTACCTGTATAGCCCAAATCGCCCCGTAGATATGATGTGATTGTCCATTACTCCATTGCTCTAAAGTTGTTGGAATTTTCTTCACGTAGTTCAACAAAATCTGATATGATATTGTTCCCTACGAGAATCTATTAAACTGATCAATATTTTCTATAAGCACACACAACCAATCATCAATCTTACGAGATTTATCATAAGGAGCAACCATAAAATAAAACATCAGAATATATGCGGCCTTAAGATAATCATCGTCCCTCCGAAATTTCGACTCTTTAAAATTATCATACAAAGTTTGGAGCTTCGGCCTTGAGCTCCCATAATGTCATTCGTATGAAGCCACCCTCCGGAATCTGGTGATTGGGGGAGCATGGATCGAAGTCTGATACGCCAAAGCGTAATCCTGTAACTAATGCAAATTCTTTCGCCGAGAAACGAATATTTTTTGAACCTACACGAAACCAAATCTCGTGCTCCGAAGCACCAGGAACAACCACCTCATGGGTGAAGAGGGCAACTAATGCTTTACGGGCACTAATGCCTTTGCTAAATCTCAAAAAATTGCCAAAGCAACCATCACCAAATCTGTCTAAAGAACCTAACCCTCCCAAAACCTTAGTAATGTCCTTTATTACATCAAGGTTAAAATAGTACTTGAAAAAGCCTTTAAATCTTTGCAACGGTTGCCTCTTCCAACTCCAATCACTCTATAAAAAAAATCAATTATTCAAAGATAATCGCTCGGCAAGTAATGCTTTTATATGTTATTGCTAGGCGAGAAATACAATTTTAATTAAATTCAAGGACGACAACAACATCAAGCAATTATCGACAACAACAGTAGTAATCAAACACGAATAATTGGAGACTAACGTTCATATTCCAATCACGTTCACAATTTTCCAATCACATTCCCCATTTTAAAATTCAATCGCATTACCTGATAAGAAGCATCCATAATTGATTTGTGCGAGGTCGTAGGCGATTCGGAGAGAGCGATTTAGGTGTTGGGCGATAGAGATGAGATATTTGGCAAGGAGGTATTCGGCTGCGATATTAGGGATTAGGCAAAAGGAGAGACGACGATGTTAGGGTAGGCGATTTGCAATTTGGGGAAGAGTATCTATTATTTATTCCTTTCTCAAATATAACTATTAAAAAAATTAATAACACAACTACCATTTTTCTTAAATATGACATTTAATAATAATTTAATTATTATAATTATCATTAAGTTTTCAAAAGTTCATCTCTAAAGATATATAGAGAAATTTTGTTTGAGTTAATGGATATATAAATAATTTTTTCTTTCGAAGTAATTATCTAATAAATTAAGATTCGATAATTTTTTAAAAATTTTTATGTTAATTCTAATTTTTAAAAATATAATATTATAGTTGAAATATTTTTCTAAATAATATAAAGATATGGTTCACGATTTCGTTTTATAGCTTGGCGATGGCGATTACAGCTTGGCGATGACAATTTTATTTTATTGCTTAGCAGTGACGATTTCGGATTTGGGCTCGGCGATGCCTAAGCGAAACTCTCTGACACTTTAGTACTTTAGTCTGACATTGTGGACCCAACTTAAATAAAAAAATGATAACTTTTCAGAAGTGGCTAAAAAACATACATTTTTAAAACACCGGCTATTTTTGATATCTACTTATCCATATCGGCTATAAAAAGAGTTGGCCCTACTATTATCTGTCATTTTCTTTTTTCCTTTTTTTTATAGTTAAGTTTTTTTTAATAAGTAACCTTTAGCACTTCATATAGTAATTATTGGGATTTCAATCCATAACTTTTGGTTATAGATTAAACGCGTTAACTATTAAGTTATTAAATGGAGATTATTTTCTTTTTCTACAATAGCTACTTAGAGGTGCACAAGCTAAATTGTAAATTAATTAATATGACAGTATTTTACTATAGAACTTTTACCCGTGACAAATGAAAACAAAGAAAGGGGTACCTATTTTTACTCGGCTATTGTTCTATAAATTAGGAAATTTTGATAGGAAAAGGACCACACCTTCTCTCGCTACAAAACACCAAAAATTAATATTTTCCATGATCTAATGATTTAAATTAGAGTATTAATAATATAATTATAAAACTTTTTAGATAATGTATACATGTGCCAATATTTGGGATGGGAGGATCACATACATATTCTCCCACGTATATTTATACATGTGTGTTACAATTATATGCTACCCTAATGAAATTTCAAAATCCTATAAAATCTTGGGAGATGAGGACCACTGTTCTCCAACTAACATCGAATCTTCGTAAATTACAACAATCTTTTCTGTCTCGGGCAACGTGTCACCTCATTAGAATCGGACGTAGCACATTGCCGTCTTCAAATGGGAGAATACGTACCAGCACAATACTAATAAGGAAACCTGACAATTTTTAAAGTCATTTTTTACATTTTTTTTAAATATATAAAGCAATAATGCCATTAAGGAAATAGTTGACAGGAAACAGAAGAATCAAAGTATGACCAGATACGTTGGTGCGTGCAAGGAGTCCACTATTCGTAGTACTGAATTGATTAATTACTTTTTAATTGAAATATTAACCACTCACGGAAGCAAGGTGAAAAGTGAAAAATATCAACTAAACTGCATTCAATATTAAATAAGGATACCAAATAAATTGCATTAATAAACTACTACAACATGGTTTGTGTTACACATGCAACATGGTCACAAGGCAATTAGAAACGTATTAAGCGTGTGTTTAAAGTAGCTGAATATTGAAATTTATTTTGTTGATTTGAAAATAAATAGGTGTTTGGAAAGAATTTGAAAATAAGAAAAATAGTACTCCCTCCGTTTCTTTATTGATGTCTACCTTACCATTTTAGGCTGTTTCATTATTAATGTCTACTTTCCTAAAATGGCAAATTCTCACTATCAACCCAATATGAGGTGGGCCCCTCATTATTTATTATCCATCTAATTTTCTTATACACTTTCTCTCTCCAAAAGTTTCTCTTTTGCACGATTCCGCTCCGCTCCGAACGTAGAAAATTTTGATTTTTAACTTTTTAAAAACTTTAGATTATTTCTTTTATTACAACATAAAAAAAATAATAAAAAAAATAAATCAAATGCTTAAACTATGCCTTAATAACATTTAGATAAATTCACACCAATCATTCATCGAAAACCGTGCCAATTTATTAATACAATTTAAACTCATTAATACACACACTACCTTAATCTCCGTGCCGATTCTCAACTAGACATTAATAAAGAAACGGAGGGAGTAGTATTTAGAAATATTATTGGTAGAGTTGAGATGACAGATGGGTATGTGCATCTCTATCTCACCACAAACACTTTGTTAGCTACACTATTAGTAATTGAAACCAAATACCAATTTTGCCTCTATTAACTCTATTAACTGTTCCAAACACCAATTTAAATTGTGGAGCACAGCCGATTATTGTGGTATGGGATTTGGTTAAAGAAGCAAACGTGCATGGAGATAGATAAGCTGTTGCAATTCTATATCTATTTATTAGACCTTTTTTTTTAATGACAATTGTAATTCTGTAGCTGCTATCGAAGTATGTATTGCGTCAATTTTGTTTATTTGTTTTAGCCTGCAAACAATACGGGAGGAGCTAATCTGTCACAGCCCGTTTTTCGGGAAGAGGCGTATGACAGGATGTGGTGAATGCGGATAAATCAACGAGTATTTATAATTAGAGGATAATACAGAATAATTCAAGAATTTAAATTCATAGGATTTCAACGCCGAGATTTATCAAAATGAAACAAGTGTTGAGCACATAAAAGAAATCTATTTCAATAATCATGAAGACTAGTTTAAAATGATGAGTAACCAAACAATTACGTCTGCAAGTATCAATTAAGCACGGTGTGATTTAGCATATCAAACAGTAACCCTCGCCCTCGGCTCCGTCCGTCAACAGCAACCGCTCAACCTGAAAATGTTTTTGAAAAAAGATTTGGGCTGAGTACTAGGGTACTCAGTGGGCGAGCATTTGATAAAGCATTTTATAAATCAGCAGTTATCCAGAACATAGAAGTATGACTTAGGAGGTTTTAAAACGAAAAAGAACTCCTAAGTATACGAAATTATTTTCTTTTCATTAGCGCGCGCGTGCAGCGTTCTTTTAGTTACTCTTGCGATCCCGGAACGTATCACCGTCGGATCCCGATCCCGGAACGTATCACCGTCGGATCCCGATCCCGGAACGTATCACCGTCGGATCCATTTTCATCTAGGGTCTCGAGCCATTTCTCAGAGTACCCTTTTCAACTTTGGATATCGGGCCTTTCCCCAGATGATCCCTTATAAAAGTTAGTGCACAGTGGAGATCAACCCACTGTACTACTAACAGGGGGTGTACACAATTCCAGTCTGACGTGTTAGGTCAGAACAAGAATCTCGATCGACCAAAACAAGAGCATTAAACTTAATCGAACGTGCATAAAACATTTCACGGATAACCGCATTTCATATCATTTACGAGCTTATTAACTCAAAGATAATTTTAGAGAAAGTATAACCCACCTCGTGGCGCGATATATCATCCGCAGCTCTTTCCGAGGTTACCGCCTTCCTTAGAGGGTCCTACAATAGAGACCTAATTCGGTTAGGTTCAGATTCCCAAAGTCCTAGAATTTTATCGAATTCTAGACCAAACAGTTTGTCTCTAGCAACTAGGATTTGGTCACGAAGGGCGGATTTTATTTCGCTATTTCTTCGAAATAAAATTTATCTTTTAACAATCCTGTTTGGATACAACCCGTTCGCATTTTCGTAGTATTCTCTTCTCATTCGGTAAATAATGAAATTTTGGTGTTGAAGGAATATTTGGGTTTAATGTATTTGGAAGTGATATTTGCAGCAACTTCCAGCTAAATTTTCGGACGATCCGACCGTTGGTCTTTAACGAACGTTCATGTGTAGATTCTGCCCCAGGAGGGTTACAAGTCCGTAGAAGTAAGTTTTCCGATCGGGCGTCGTTACGACATCGAGAATGGCCTCCGAACTTGAGTCGGCGAGGCTGTGGCAGTTCTGCCAGCTGTACTTCGCAGGCTCGTATCTTCTTCGTCCGAACTCCATTTTATGCGTCAAGCATGGTTTTGGAAAGCCAACGAACTCAGATTTCTATCGGTATAAGGCTCGGTGATTTTCGAGAAGGGACGAAGCTCCTAGGCTATCCTAAAGTTGGGGGTTCGGCACATCCCGGGAAGGATGGCGTCTCGGTGGTGCCTTTTCGTCGATCCGTAGCTTCTTGATACGATCTCCCATTGGCGAACGGAAAAGTTCTGGGGATTCCTTGAATGACAAGGTTAGATACGGTATAGGTCTTGGGGTTTCCATATCTGAGGGCTGTTCACAAAATCTCTCTCAAAACGGGTGGAGCTAAGCCTCATTTCCATACTTAGAAATTTTCTGGGTTCGGCATTTTCCGGACAGCTTCTGGTCGATGTTTGAGTAAGCGTATCTCTTCGATCGGAGCTCGGTTTTGCGATTGAAGATATGTTTAGGAAAACTTGTTTATCAAGGTTTGCGTGGGTGTCAGTTTTAGAGAATTATGAGTTCGGTCGGGTCATGAAAATCGGGTCGGAGACTTCGCTGCTCACGTTTCCGCCAACCCGGCAGTTTTGAGTAGGCGTTTTTGACAGGGCGCAACTTTTTGGTCCGAGCTCCAAATCTCGAGAGGCCAACGGCGTTGGAAAGCCTGTAGTAGTTACTTCCCAAAGGTATGAGTTTTCAAGGGTTCCGGAGAATAAACAATGTGTTAGAAACGCTCAAATGTGCTGCTCCGCAGCTTGAAACATAAGAAGGCAGTGCAGCGACTCTTCTTCGACGGCGAATAATTCCTTGGTCCGATTTCCGTTTCATGAACCGATAGGTGCGTTGAGAAGCTAGAAGTACAAGGTTTGCAATGGTATAGGCCTTGGGCATTGTTTTTCGTTACTCCGGTCGGAAATCGCGTCGCAAGTTCGCGTGATGAGCAGATTTTTCCTTTGCAAGAAAAATCTGGGTTTCGAGACATTTTGGGCAGTTTTTAACGGGATGTAACTTCTTGCTCGAGAGTCGGTTTTAGGATCCGCAAGATGCGTTGGAAAGCCCATACAAGTGGCTTTCCAGAGTTGTGAATTTCGATAGGCGTTATTCGATTTTAGAGTGGTCGGGAGTTGTTTGAACAGGGTGGGTTCACTGCCGTAGCTCAAGGCAGTTTGAGGAAGCCATCTATGGCAGCGAACAACTCCTAGGTTCGGGGTCCGATTTTCGAATGGTTCGCGGCGTTGTAGAGTTCGTACGGAGGGCTTTCTTATGGTATTTGGTTTGCCAAGTTCTATGTTAGTTAGGGGACATAGATTTCGGGCTCAAGATGGCGGTTACCAAGCATTATTTCAGATTCATAGTTAAGAACTTGTCTTAGGCTTTATATCAAACACTTAGAGGACCATATATATAGTGCAAATTACCAGGTTTATAAGGGACATTCACGGTCCCAACTCATCAATGAGATCGACATAATGCAGCTAGTCATACCAGGAGATTAAATTGAAGCTATCGATCATCAACATTAGATGAAGCTTGAAATAACAAAAACAAAAAGAAATAACACGTTTCATTACATGAAGGGGGAAAGTTTACATTCTTGGTTTAATATCCAAGGCTTGACAAATGAGTACAGGAGCTCTTTAACAAGGAGAGAAGATTACCTTCTTCGCTTTTCTCTCGGACGCGGCGAGACTCGTGCTAGTCGGCCACCGCGGATTCGAAAAAGAAAGAAAAAGGGGGGGGGGTTACTGGACTCCGGGAACTCGAACGATTGAGAGGTCGATGGAAAAATTGGAGATAATTTTGGAGGGAGGAAGGGGAAAAGGATCGATTTCTACTGTAATATGTATCCCTCACTTGAGCTCCCCATCGTCATGAAACTCCCCTTCCTCTCCCTTACCGGTGCGAGCACGTGGACGACCTCTAATTGAGCCAATGGGAAAGAAGGTAGCCAAATAATTGCAGCTTCTCTTCAATATTTGATAAGATCTTTCCTTCCAACCTTGCGTGTGTTTGTGGCTGTGTGTATGGCAGCGAGAAAGCGAGAAGCGAGAGAGAGAGTGGGTGAAGGGGCGGTGGAAATGAAACTCTCTGCCATTCTCCCCTTTTTATTATTATTTAAGTATACATATGTATATGTAAGTATATATATATATATATATATATATACATATATAAGTATATACATATTAACAATTAATTTCCGTATCGAAAATTCGGCTCAATCGTACGTATAAAAATTTCGAGGTACACATATATATATAATAATAATAGGCGTGCCGATATAAAAATCGAAATTATCCGAATTTCGTGAAATGCTTAAAATACTTCGTAATTACTCGAAATGCGTCGATAATTAAATCTGACGAAATTGTGTTTCCATTAGGGATTTATTCGAAATTAATAATCGATCTTATTTATTAAAATATCTGGGGTATTACATCCTACCCTCCTTAAAGAGAAATTTCGTCCCGAAATTTACGGCTCTGGGAACTCTAGCTCGGGGTATGAGACCTCATTTTATCTTCTAACTCCCAAGTTGCTTCCTCTTGTCCGCGATGACTCCATAAGACCTTGACCAGAGCGATCTGCTTGTTCCTCAGGTTCTGAGTCTTTCGGTCGAGTTTCTGCACTGGTCGTTCCTCATAACTCAAATCTTGAGCTTGGACTACCTCATATAGTTGATCACGTGCTTTGGGTCGAAAATGTACTTTTATAGTGTGAGACGTGAAACACATCATGTATGTTTCCAAGACTAGGTGGCAGCGCTAATCTATAGGCTACGGGCCCAATTCTTTCTAAGATTTCGAAAGGACCTATGAAACGGGGTCGTAGCTTTCCTCTATTGCCGAATCGCACCACACTCTTTGAAAGGGGAAACTCTCAGGAAGACTTTGTCTCCCACTATGAATTCTAGGTTGGTCCGACGTTTATCTGCATACGACTTTTGCCTGTCCTGGGCTTCCTTGATTCTTTGTTTGATTACATCTACTTTCTCGATCATTTGTTGCACCAACTCTGGTCCCAAAAGCTTTCTCTCACCCACTTCATCCCAATAAAGTGGCGATCTGCATTTTCGGCCGTACAACGCTTCATAAGGAGCCATTCCGATTGTGGCCTGGTGGTTATTGTTGTAGGCAAACTCTACGAGAGGTAGTATGTCTTCCCAACTTCCGCCTTTGTCAGTGATCACTGCCCGCAACATATCTTCTAATACTTGAATGGTTCTTTTCGATTGGCCGTCGGTCCGAGGGTGGTAAGCGGTCTTTGAAGTTCAACTTTGTACCCGACGCTTCATGCAAACGAGGCCAGAATTGTGAGGTGAATCTCGGGTCGCGGTCAGATGTGATGGAGACAGGTACACCGTGAAGACGTACTATTTCTTTTACGTATCTTGGCGAACCTATCTAATCCTAGCTTCATGTGCACTGGTAAGAAGTGTGCTGACTTGGTAAGGCGATCCACTACGACCCATATAGCGGGGTTTCCACGAACTGATCTCGGCAAACTTACTACGAAATCCATGTTTATGTGCTCCCATTTCCATTCAGGAACAGGTAGTGGCTGCAATGTCCCGTACGGTCTTTGGTGCAAGGCTTTAACTTGTTGGCACGCGAGGCATCGTTCTACGAACATCGCTACGTCTCTCTTCATGCCTCTCCACCAGAATTTCTCTCTCAGATCTTAATACATTTTTGTGCTTCCGGGGTGAGTGGTGTAAGGGGTATCGTGAGCTTCACTCATAATTTCGCTCTTAAGTTCTTCATTTTGGGGCACGCACAGCCTATTGCCGAACATAAGGGCATTATCTTTAGCTTCATAGAACTCCTTTGTGTCTCCTGCTCTGGAGGCGCGACGCATATTTTTTTCTAGAAACTCGTCTGACCTCTGGGCTTCTACGATTCGTCCTCGCAAGTCAGGGGTAGCTACCATCGCGGCTACGTATCCTAACACTGTCTCAGGAGGGTGTACAACTTCTAATCTTAGTGTAGCGAATTCTCGTCTTAGCTCTTCTTGCTTAGTTAAGAGGAATCCTATCTTAGCCTTGGTCTTTCGACTCAGCGCGTCTGCTACCACGTTCGCCTTCCCAGGGTGGTAGTTTATTGTACAGTCGTAGTCCTTCACTAGCTCTAGCCATCTCCTTTGTCTCATATTAAGCTCCTTATGTTCGAAGAAGTACTTTAAGCTCTTGTGGTCGGTGTAGATTTCGCACTTTACGCCGTAAAGGTAGTGCCTCCATATCTTTAGTGCATGCACGACCGCTACTAACTCCAAATCGTGGGTGGGATAATTCAACTCGTGAGGCTTCAATTGACGGGACGCGTAAGCTATCACCTTCTGATTCTGCATAAGCACACAGCCAAGACCCAGTTTCGAGGCATCCGTATACACCACGAAACCTTGGTTCTCCTCCGGAACTGCTAACACTGGGGCAGTCGTTAGCTTCACCTTGAGTTCTTGAAAGCTCTTCTCACAGTCGTCGGACCAAATAAATTTAGTCCCTTTCCTCACAAGTTGTGTCATAGGTCTGGCCAGCTTGGAAAATCCTTCAATGAAACGCCTATAATATCCTGCCAAACCTAGAAACCTTCTTATATCACTAGCGTTCTTCGGAGTCCTCCATTCTTTTACTGCTTGGACCTTGGCTGGGTCTACCTTGATTCCTTCGGCCAATACGATGTGGCCGAGGAACATTACTTCCCTAAGCCAGAATTCACACTTACTGAATTTGGCAAATAGTTTTTCCGCTCTTAAAGTTTCCAGTACTATGCGTAAGTGGTCTTCGTGTTGCTCATCACTCTTGGAGTAAGTAAGGATATCGTCAATAAATACCAGAACGAACTTGTTGAGGTATTGGTGAAATACTCGATTCATCAAGTCCATGAACACTGCAGGTGCATTCGTCAGCCTAAAAGGCATTACAGTAAACTCGTAATGTCCATAACGTGTTGTGAAAGCCATTTTTTTGAAACATCCTCTTTCCTGATCTTTAGCTGGTGGTAGCCAGATCTCAAGTCAATTTTGGAGAACACAGTGGCGCCCTTCATTTGGTCGAAAAGATCATCTATTCTTGTTTTGACCAAAGTCAAACTTATAAGGGATAAAGTCAAAATACGACGTTATCTAGTGTGTCGCTCCAACTACAAGATAATCACTTTTCTGAACTTATAGCTTCTAAATCACAAAGGTGTTTCTGAGTCATAATGGCTGAGGGAACCGAATACAACAATTCATTAATCACTTTGAATTGTACATTAAGTAGAACTGTTTTACCAAGGGATTAGGAAACTCAAATTTTTCCCTTTTTCTGAAGCTAAGTAAAAAGGATGGGAAAATCAAACGGACATTTCTGAAACTGGGTAAAATGGGCGTACAATCCCAAACATACAAAAATTTGAAAATTCGAGTAATGTTAACGTTCTCACAAAAATTTCTTTTGAGGACGGGGTAGTGAAGTGCTCATAATAGCTTACTAACTTTCAAGTCTAGCGATTCTAGTCTTAGACTTACATGAAATATTTCTTCAAATTCAAAGCGAAACAAAACTACTCTTATAGAATTGTATGGTATAATTCAAATTTCTACTCAAGGAAAAGAAACAACAGTCACAAAGATGATGCGTTGTTGAGAAGAAAATTCAAACAACACATAATCAGTAAAAGATAAACATGGTCATGGATGACTGATTATAAATAAGAAGTCGTCTATGAGAAGGTCTTTACAATGTTCAAGAAAGAGATATAGTTATCAAGGAGATTCTGGACCATCGAAACACAAGGCCCAATTTCTCTACAAAAGTTTGGATGATTCGTATCAAATGAAAATTTTGACAACACATTGAGCAAATCAAGGAGATAGAGGATATTTTTCCTAACCATCTACTTAAAACCTAATGTTGCTTCCTCAGGATTCATGTCTCCATCATCCTAACTCCTTTTTCAGCTTTTCCTTATATCATCTTTCACAAATGAGTATACATGGGTACATAATCAGGTATAATGAGACAAGAGTATCAAATTCATCCGTCTCGCTTTTCGTCAACCTCATCAAGCGCAATTATTTATCCACATGTCGTCTAATATCTCAAGCACTTAGAAAATGTTGTGATTGCTCTTTTATACTAGTTTTGACTCTTGATTGGTGTCAAATATTTTGCTATAATGGAAATCGAGAATAATATCTATGTTGCCATTGTTGTCTACTTACTAATGTCTATCTTCTCAAGGACTTCAAAAGATCCCATAAAACGGGATTGTAGCTTACCTCTATGGCCTCTTGTGTCTCGTCATATCTTGCAGGGCTGGCAAAAAATTTTGACAATTCGATCCCCTGATCATCTTGGCGGTTCTCATAGTAGAGGTGGCTGGAACTCCTCCATCCAATTTTACATCGCGAGAAATCATTTCTTCCCTTTCGAGGGATTGAGGAATAATATTCCTATCATGACAAACTATGTTGCATAGTTTTCAGTTAGCCGGTCCATTCCTAAGATTTCATGGAGGTAACATACATGTCTACCAAAAATTTTGCTCCAAGGTTCAGTTCTAGGTTAAAGCATTTAAGCCTAGAAGTCATTGTCCTATTAGTTCCGTCCATTTCTAGATCACGATTTGTTCTTTCGGCATCTAGGTTCATTAGGCCACATCGAAAGAAGAGAGTGTAAAGCTCCAACATCACAAGTATTTCACCGAATATGTCAGTGGTGTTAATAGTACTGACTAGGTTCTCATCATTCCAGGCAGATAAGTAATACTTAGAGCACTAATCTTCTGTTCAAGTGATCTAATCTGCAGTAATCCGTGAACTAGAGTTCAACAGTATCAGTGTATTATCATAAAAGCAGTAGGGAAGTTGGATGATGTCATCAAAACACACCATGCCATCATCATAACATAGTCATATAGTTTCAGAAAACTCTCGTCAACAGAATTTCAAATTATCCGTCGAAAACACTTTCTTCGTCAAAAGGATTTTAAAATCGTATGATCACATTTCACTTTAGCTTCAGGGACACATAGGTCCAACTATGAAAACCTTTATTTTCATAAAACTTTATCATATGAGCTCATAGAGCATTAATGAACACGAGTTCCTTTTGCCGAGTGGACTTTTCCAGTACGACCATAATTTTATTCTTTAGGTCATGTGATTTCAACATAACTCAACATGACAACTTTCTCATTTCATGCTTCCTTTCAAGCGAATACCATTTTGCACGCACTTTCAAGAGCAAATTTTAAAATAAGACTTTAGAAGAAGATACCTTTAGTTGAGGGCATTGCGACGGCGAGCCGAGGGTTGTCAAATATCATAATAGTCCAAAGATTCTATTCTAGACTAACATGAAATACATTTTTTTTCCAAAAGCAGAACAAATATTGAAATCTAGGGAAGCGAGTCTAGATTTCCTTGAACAACAATTTAGGTCCGGAGCGGAACGAACTGCTCTGATACCAAATTGTCACAGCCCGTTTTTCGGGAAGGGGCGTATGACAGGGTGTGGTGAATGCGGATAAATCAACGAGTATTTATAATTAGAGGATAATACAGAATAATTCAAGAATTTAAATTCATAGGATTTCAACGCCGAGATTTATCAAAATGAAACAAGTGTTGAGCACATAAAAGAAATCTAGTTCAATAATCATGAAGACTAGTTTAAAATGATGAGTAACCAAACAATTACGTCTGCAAGTATCAATTAAGCACGGTGGGATTTAGCATATCAAACAGTAACCCTCGCCCTCGGCTCCGTCCGTCAACAGCAACCGCTCAACCTGAAAATGTTTTTGAAAAAAGATTTGGGCTGAGTACTAGGGTACTCAGTGGGCGAGCATTTGATAAAGCATTTTATAAATCAGCAGTTATCCAGAACATAGAAGTATGACTTAGGAGGTTTTAAAACGAAAAAGAACTCCTAAGTATACGAAATTATTTTCTTTTCATTAGCGCGCGCGTGCAGCGTTCTTTTAGTTACTCTTGCGATCCCGGAACGTATCACCGTCGGATCCCGATCCCGGAACGTATCACCGTCGGATCCCGATCCCGGAACGTATCACCGTCGGATCCATTTTCATCTAGGGTCTCAAGCCATTTCTCAGAGTACCCTTTTCAACTTTGGATATCGGGCCTTTCCCCAGATGATCCGAATTTCGTGAAATGCTTAAAATACTTCGTAATTACTCGAAATGCGTTGATAATTAAATCTGACGAAATTGTGTTTCCATTAGGGATTTATTCGAAATTAATAATCGATCTTATTTATTAAAATATCCGGGGTATGACATAATCACTATAGGCTAACCATAAATAATAACTTGCACATAACGGTCTTGGTTTTTTTGTACCCATAACCTTTCCCGTTATCATACTATTTTATATACAATATATAAGCATGTGTTTTTTGCGTGTTCTTTCTTCTCTCTCAAAAGGAAAAAAGTCTAATTTGTCGCTTAAAATTTTATTCAAATATGGCATACGTTTAGATTTTTTTAAGTTATTTATCTTTTGTACTCCTTCCGTCCACTTCAATTCTTTAATTGATTTTTGGCACAAAGATTAAGAAAGATGATGGTTGTGAGTAATTGAGTGATAAAGTAGTGGGATTCATTAAAATTATTGAATACTACTTTACTAAAACAAAGTGGACAATTGGAATGAGATTGTCCGAAAAGAAATATTGGACATTTGGAGTGCAACGGAGGAAGTATAAGATTTATATATATATTAATATTTGCTTTTTATTGTCAACCGTTACAAATGCTTAGGTTGAACATGAAATTATTATTAAACAATTATTATTGATAATTTCCTTTTTTAAATAATGGTAACACTGACGTCTATTTAAGGCTGCACACTGCACACACTTTTCATTAATTAATATTTTAATATACAATTTTTACTACGTAACAATTAGAGGTGGCAAATTGGATTGGCGGGCCGGCATAATCCCACGCCTGTCGGACCAATTCAATTTTTTTCGGATATGTTCAAGCCCGTGAAATATCTTACTCGACCGTGATACATAAAGCCCAATTCAACCTCGAACTTTTAGGCGGGATTAACTAATTAATTTTTCTTATTTTCTAAAATTTTATTTTTATTGTATAAAATATAATAAATATATAGTATTTAAACTGAACATGTTAATATTTTTATAACTTATAAATAATGAAATCATCAAACAAATTAAATGAATCATATTAAATTTATGTCCAAAACATCAAAGTTTAAAATCGTATTCAAGTAAATATCAAACAATTCAAACTAAAACAAGATTTTCAAATTTCATTATATATCAATCACATTTCAATCTTCATTTAATAACATCTCTTATCCCTTTTTTATTTGTATATATAGAATAATATTAAGAATAATTAATAATATAGTATATATTGTTGGGCGTGTTTTTTAGCCCAGAAAACCTCAAGTTTTTTTAGCCCGAAGCTCATATAGCTCGGTAATTTTCTAGGACTTTTTAAATCCTATGCATTTTCAGGTTTCTAATTTTCAAGCACAGTCTATCACTTTTTTCAAGTACTTCAGACTGGCCTATTGGGTTTGGCTCATTTTACCGGCTCTAGTGATAATTGAAAGAAAGAGAAGGGCATCTTGTCCCATGTATAATCAAAGGTTATGTATAAATTTACCCTATTTGTACCAAAATATAGCGATTGTGATTTTTTTAATCTAAAAAAAAAGTCTATTTTAACCGCTCATAGTTCTTGTGTGAACTTAACGAACTCCAGAAAAGTTATATTTCAAAATTATATTCTTATATGTCACATGCTTTATTTGATATACTTATCTAATGGTTTTGTATTGTTACATGTCATTTATATAATATACGTAACGAAACAATGCACAATTGAAGGGAAAAATTGATACCAAGTCAATGAACAATGGTCCTTCTGCACTAAAATACTTAAATTAACCTTTGTGTGTGGATTTAGAAAAATCAACTAATGGTCTATATTGTAAAAACACAGAATGGCTCACACAGGAGATTAAACCACCCTCAGGTGACAGACTCACACAGAATGGCTTCAGTGAGGATTGAACCCATGACCTGTCGGTCCCGGGAAACCTCACCTCAACCACTCTGTCATCTCCTCTACCTAGCGGGACAAAAAAAAAAAAAAAAAAAAAAACAGACAATATGTTACCCATACGAATTGAACGTATATAAACAGGCATGCTGGGGTAAATGACCTCTCTTTTTAGTTATTAGTAGGCCGCCGTGTTCATATGTACCTATAGAAAGAGTTACAACTACCTAAAAGGCTAAAACTAAGGAAACCCAATAATTTTTTTAAATCGTTAATTATACAAAACAATAATGCCATTAATGAAACAATTTATAGTAAACAGAAGAATCAAACATATTGTTTATAGGAAACAAATGATCATACATATTTTATATTTGCATATATATTTACAAATTATAATATTATTATGCTATCAACTTATTTTTTTTCTCTTTTTCTTTTCTACCAGATAATTTCGTATGAATGTTTAATATTAAACTAATTATTAATTCCAAACTGAAACTCGAAATTTCAAGATATTCTCAAAAGGAGCAATGCCACTAAATAGGAGTGGATAATCAGTTATATAAACCATGTCCCAATGGTGTTTCACAATAAATTATAATTATAAAACCGACCATATGATTATCAACTATAAAATCATAAATTTTTATAATTAAAATTACCGTGGAAAACTATTTTGTCACACTCTAGTTCTAGCACAAAACATGTAACAAGTTCAAAGGCAAGCAGATAAATATCAGACATATAGCCAAATACTGGAGAAAAAAGATATACTGCTTCTATATTCACTACATAATAAGAGAAGCAATTGATTGCATCAAAAATCAAACTATTACGAAGTCTCAGAAATCCCAAGAAGAAAGATAGAACAAACAACATAAGTTGGTTTCGACAATGTTGAGTAAGCATAAAAGAAACATGAAACTGATGTTTGTGATTTAGTCTTCCTCCTCGCCCTCTTGTTCAGCAATGTTGAAGTATCGCAGTTCATACACGTTTCGTTCTTTGTTTGAAGCAATCACACGGAGCCAATCCCTCACATTGTGCTTCTTCAAGTATTTCTTTGTCAAATACTTCAGGTACCTGCAGAGCAATACCAATCAATACATAAAAATGCAAACAAGAACTTAAAAGCAAATGAACATGAAAGCAGACAACATCAGCAAATGCCTAAGTTCTACAAAAGAAAATGAATTGTTGCTCGAATTACTCACTCCGGCCCTATGGTTCATCGCTGCATAACACATTCTTCCTCAAATAAAGATTACCAATTCTGATGTTATAAACAAAGAACGACATTTATCCTCGACAAATCAATGTTCATAAACTCAAACTCCAGCCCTATGGCTCATCAATGCACAACACATTCTTCCTCAAATAAAGAATGCCATTCTGATGGTAACAAAGAACGACTATCCATGACAAATTAATGGTCATAAACTCTTGTATTACTATGCCAACATTCCAATCATCAAGCGAGGTTCAAGGTTCATAAGCCCATAACACATGAGAACAATATTTTAGCTAATTCATGATTATGCGATGCAGCTGTTCAAAACAAACTAAAATTGCATAAAATCTTTAGAATTGATGTAATCATCGCAAGCAAAAAAAGATGAAATCAATTTGTAAACGATACATTTTTCTTCATTTTCAGCTCACTGCATTTGAATACCAGAAGAAAAGGCAACAGAAATAAAGGAACGTTCAAGTCAAGTAAACACACAAAATCAAGTCGACAACTGACAAGACAAACTCTCAAGAAAAACTCTATACACAAGCAAACCTAACTAAACTACCTTTTGGAGAATGCTGAATCAGCGGTTACGGTGATCTTGTTTTTGTCACGGGAGATGGTAACGGAGTCGCCGAGAGCACCAGCTTTGCCGCCGACCTTAATTCTCTCCTGCAAAAACTTCTCCAGCGAAGCGATTTCCATGATCTTGTCCTCCACCGGCTTCGCGCAATCTATCACGAAGCTGACCCCCTTCTTCTTCCCACCCTTAGTAGCCGCCGCGCCTTTGCTCATCTTCGCACTTTGAGTTTACCTCCTGCAATAATCAAATCAGAAACTTATAATATACATACATCGATGCTCGCATTCATGAAATCGGTTGAAAATCTATGAAAATGGCGCAGATTTGCTTACTGGTATGGATCGACCGGCTGGACTGCGCGAACTGTGAGTGGTGATTGATAAGAAACTAGAGATAAACGCGTATATTAGGGTTTCCGAGTAGATCACGGGCTTTAGGGTTTAGGTTTTGGGTCTGATGGAGACGATAAAAATCACGTGGGTATGGGCCTGGCCTGCTTATATGGATCTCATCTACAATATACAAATTGCTGCCCAAACCATAGCTTATGATAATAAAAAAATATTTAAGTTGAAATATTTAATTTTGTAAACAAAGAAATAATCCTGAGAATTTATTAATAATATTACGTTTTTTCTTTATAATTTATTTATTACATTCTTCCTGTTTATTAATAATTAGTTACTACAACATTGGCATTATCAATAGTATCCTATAAGGTAAGGGTTCAAATAATAACAACTTACAGTAAGAAATAAGAACAATTTTAAGTCTTTAGATCTTAAAAATAAATAGACAAAATTAAATTTGGTATTCAAATTATCGAAATGCACTATTTAGTATAAAATTTCTGCACAAAGATTAAACAAGTAATTTTAATTTATTAAATCCATAGAAAAGCTATAATACATTCACATAATATTTTTTCTTTTCAAAACAGTCATCCCCCATTCTTCTCTTCAAAACCGCTAGCTTACATTCTTCTTATAGGTTTTGGTGTTCTTCGACAACTTACTTTTCTTTTTCTAGTCGTCGGCTGCAACAAGGACGCCTTCATTCAGATGGTTCTCCTCGCCTTCGGCTTCTTCTCGATTGGTTTTTCTCCACCGTTGGAGTTTTCTCTGCTTCTTCTCATCTACTTTTTCTCTACTTTTATTGACATGATTTCAATATGCTAGCTATTACATCTAGATTTCGAAGATTTGTGCAATTTATTGTGCATATAATTGAGACTATTACACGATTAATATTATTTGTAAATTTTATATGAGTCATAAATTTCTATATTTCATTAGATTTTATTTTTATAGAGATTATTACACGATTTCTATGATTTGTGCATTTTGTTTAAGTTAAAATAAATGTTTGCACAATTAATTCATTGTTTATGCATGTTTTATAGATTTTATTAGCACATTAAATGCTTTATATGATTTATGCATTTTGTTTGAGTCATACTGAAAGTAGGCATAATTAATTCATATATTAAGCATTTTAAGGATTTTATCTGCACTATTACATCATTTATATGATTTGTGCTTTTGTTTGAGTATGCACAATTAATTCAACTTATACGCACATTTTAGGAATTTTATCTGCACTATTACACGATTTTGTACATTTTTGGAAAAAATGCACAATTACAGGGGAAAATATGTTCAATTTATTAAAACAAATATAAAAGATTACCGAGGAAAATATATGCAAGTAATAGGAGAAAATGCACAATTGCCGGGGAAAATATGCATAAGTAATGGAAAATGCACAATTAATGAGAAATAAAGAAAAGATGAAACTATTAACGAAAATCTGGGACGAGACTTAGATCTGGAACGAGATTTAGTGAAACTATACACAATTAACCATTGTTCTCGTAAAATCTGGAATGAGACTTAGTGATATTAAAACCTGGAAGAGTATTAACGAAAATGGCAGTTACAACAAAAGAAAAAAAAGATAAAAATAAATAAATTAATAGATTGTGTAAGATTACTAAAATAACCTTAGTGCAAACTTTTTTCTTTAAAGGTGAATTTCGGCATTTTAAGTGATGGCAAGATCTGAAGCGCCCAATAACTCGGTCCAACTGTGATGTTAGATTATTAGTTCTCACTATAAAGTTTGTTCTTATACGATCTCTCTCATTATATATACATAGAGAGAGAGAGAGAGAGAGAGAGAGAGAGAGAGAATAAATTGAGAACATGTTCTTACTGAGAGAAATAAGAACTTCATCTCACCCTTCATTTTCAAGATGTGTGGACTAGATTTGAAGTTCATTTTGTAAGATTTGATAATAGAAAAAGTCATTAAGGGTAATTTCGACCTTTTGCCCTGAATGTTTCAAATATTGATGGAGTGTGATATCTTCTTCTTGAGTGCGTGAGTGTCGTTCCCTATTCTTCAATTTCTCGTTCGATTTTCATGTGTTTTCTTCATCCCCAATTTCGAATCAAGATCCACATTGATTTCGATTTCGTTGTGCTTTCAAGTTTCAAGAGTCTGCATTCGTGTTTGTCGCCCAACTGTAAAGTGAATCAAAGATTTCCAGTTCTTAATAGGTCTAGAAAACATTTCGAACTCGCTCTTGGAACGCAAGTCTCTTCTGAATTCATTGAATTCGTTCTTGTATCGCGATTTTTCAGAGGGTTTTTCGAGTTGCTAGTTGTAGGCGAACGAGAATACATCTTCCTGCATGGGTAATTGTGGAATTCATTTGTTATTTTTTCACTTCGAGGTCATGGATTAGAAAGATGCCTTCACCCAGTGTTGCGATTTCATCGATTAGCTATTTCCTATGATGTTGACGTTCTAGGTTATTTTCTAGCTTGATGGGTTTATTTCTATCAAAATATTGTCAGTGTGCACATTTCTTCCACTGCGTGTGCATACAAATATTGTTAATGTGCATAAAATATTTACTGAGTGTGCATAAGATATTTACTGATCTTATTATCAAACATATGTGTGTGTTGTGCAAACATGAGGGTCACGGATCCGACCATTTCTCGAATTAGCCACCCACGATGCTCGTAATTGTGACCAACCGAGCCTTGAAGATAAATAAATATGCATTTTGATTGATGTTGAACTACTCTTTTATGTTTTGATATATAGACTGTTGGGTTATGAGTCAGTAGATGGTATTCAGCTGATTAGTGGTTAAAATAATATTGGGGGAAATCATAGTAGTACTATGGAATTGAAGATCCCAAAACCCAGCTGATATCAGTAGTGTAGTGTCGATAGGATTAGCTGATGTATAGGCTAGACTTTTCGTAGTTGTTTATCTTTTGTCTAAGTCATGTACGGGGTAAACCTGTTGGACTGATCTTTTGACGAAGTTACTTTCCGGAACCCCACGTCATCGGTGTAATCGCTTGCATTCTTCGACTTCAGTTGTATCTTGACCTCAGTAGGAGATACCCCATCAGCTGATAGTTATCAGCAGAAGAACATAATGCAAAGCTCAGTACCTTCGCAATCATCAGCTGACCCACCAAAGTCTTATCAGCTCGTCAGACGACTGAGCCGAAGAAGACAGAGACTGTCTTGAGTCTACTGTATCCGATAGAAAATGACCCAGTCGTATAAGTCATTTCGAAGTTCAGCAGAAGATCATACGAGGATGTGGACTAGTCAACTCTAATCTTTGACACATTCTCACCTACCACAAACCTCGACCAATGAGAAGCTGACAACGCTTTACCTGCTCTGACCAACTAAAGCTGCTCTCATGTACAGTGTCAACTGCCATGCTGCAACAATTCGAACATTATGGCCGTTTTCTTTGGAAGCTTGTGACACGTGGCATCGTCTTCTCCAACGGACATATGCCTGCTCACAACTATAAATAGAGAAGAAATCCGAGCTCCACGCACGGGATTCACAAGGGAAAACGCTCAAGCTCACAAACACTCTAGCAAATTAAAGATCATCCAGCGAAGAACTTGCCTTCATAGAAAATCATTAGTTCTTCTCTCTAGAGTTATCTTTAGATCCCTTTCTTCTCTAGCTAAGCTCATTGCCATATCTATAGCTTAGAAATTCGAAGGAGTTCACTTTTTGTGAATTGTTCTTATTGTAAGAAATCCTTCTTAGTTGGAGATTATCCCCCCCCTTTCGAACTTAGGTTTGAATTGTAAAGTCGCTAAGGACTATAACTTAGAAGGGTCTGTCCAGTGTACAGAATCCTTGCTGAGGCTTGCTCAGAATAATCAACAAGTTCTCTTGCCTTGTCAGGACCGTGGACGTAGGATCTTGTGTATCCGAACCACGTTAAATTGCTAGTGTTATTTACTGTTTTATTGCATTGCATACAAACTGGTTTAAAATCATATCTTTGCATAAAAGTATTTATAAAAGTGCACTAGCCAAAATACTTTAACTTGCGAAAATACATTTTCAAACTGAGACGAATCTCCGGGCCCTACACTTATCCGCACAACATCTCCGACTGAGTTTCAACAACTGACTTAAGTCAGTAGAAGAGCTCGATAGGCCGACACACACTCGACCCGTGATCGAAGGTTAGTATCTAGCACTGTTCATCAGTCGCAACCTACAACTCAGCTGTCCTTCACGTTCTGAGAAAAAGAAACTGTGATCAGGTGTATTCACCCCCCCCCCCCTCTACACCTGGATATCGTCTCCGGACCAACAATTGGTATCAGAGCCTCAGTGTTCTTCTGATCGCCGGTTCTGTACTACTGGTCTTCTCGAACAGATCCTGAAAACGTTTTCTCTGCACAAGCATCTCTTCATTCATCCTTATACTTGTTCACATAATGTCTGACATGTCAGGTATTCGGATGGTACCAATGTTCTCGATAGAGAACTTTACGGTATGACGCGTGAGAATGGAGGCACACCTCACATCGCTGCACGACAGCATGACGGACGTCCTTGAGTCTGGACCCATCATTCCCATGATCGACAGCGTAGAATTTGTCGATGTGGGAGGTGTAGGAGCACATACTGGTGTTAAGATCCCTAAAGAAAAATCAGCCTTCACGCTAGAAGAGAAAAAGATGCACAACCTCGACCGAGTTGCGTGAAACGCAATACTGACAACGATGAGTGACTCTTATCTCGAGAGGGTGCAAGACTGCAAGACGGCAAAAGAACTTTGGGATGCCCTGGCTGTACTGAGCCAAGGAACCCCGCAGATCAAAGAGAACAAGCTCGAGTTAGAGCTTCAGAAGTTCGATGCCTTTGCAATGGAGCTCAGTGAGACCATTGACGAGCTCAGCGTCAGATTCACAAATCAAGTCAATGTTATCAATGGACTGGGGAGGTCGTTCACCAATAAGGAGATGAACACCAAGATCTTGAGAGCGCTACCTCGACAGAAGTGGCTTCCTTTTGCTACTTATTTACGTCGCTCTGATCTTAATCTCTAACTCCTGATGTTATATTTTCAGAACTGAAAACGGAGGAATTTGAGCATAGCCTACCCCCAACGATGTTCCAGCGCTCCAGCTGACACTCAATTTGACCATGCCTTCAAAGCAATAGTCAGCAAAACTGGAGCCAAACCTGTTTCCTCAAGCAAGGCAGTGGCCACAACAGTAGCAAAGTCCTCTGAGACGTCAGGCCCTGACCAGCTAGCACTAATGGCTCTCAAATATCAGAGAGAAAAGGAGAGAGTCAGAAAGCTGAGGATATACAACAAAGATTCTCCCTCATGTAAGAAAGATTATCAGAAAAGGGAAGAATCTAAACCTTCTACTGAATGCAGGAACACAGAGCCTGCTACTAGTCCATCCAAAGACTCAGCTGGAAAAAGCAGCAGAACATCTACCTGCTACAACTGCAAGAAGGAGGGACATTATCGCACGACCGTCCCGAACTCTCACCGCTCAACGAGCGTAACGGCAAAGCCGACGAGATAAATTTGCCAAAAGAAGGCAAGGCTTACATAGCCGGGAGAGATATCCAACAACTCAATTGAGGAGGATACATTCATGTATTCCTCTCGAGGACGAAGCCGCATTTGTCGCAGTTGAGATCGGAGAGACGGTTCTCGAAGATACGGCGAATACTCGTCCGATGGCCGGAGAAGAGGCCGAGGTAAACTCCAAACTTAATATAACCACTTCTTCACACAAAGACACACGACACGTGCTCGGTCACGAGATGATCCTCTAGATGTGGTACAAGCCTATAACGATCTACTAGAGGAACAGATTCGGTGAGCAGAGTTCAAGCAGAACGATTCAGGAACTGGAACAGGTAAAGGCTGAGAATCAGAGACTTTCTTCTGATTGTCAGGTCTCTACTGAGTCAGAGAATCTGGTAGCGAGACTCAAGGAAGAGATTGAATCTCTTATGACTAAGTCTCAGCTTCAAGAGACTCAGATCTCGCCCGACTAAGGACAATTCTGAGAAAGAGACTGAAATAGCCCAACTCAGTCAGAAGCTCACCGACGTGTAAAATGATTATGGCTCACTCAGGAGGAGTGACGAGGTCTGGCGAGGGCTGATGACTGAACAATACCTAGGAGCTAAGGAGAAGCTGGAAAGTATGCTCAGAGCGCAACGGCCAACTATCCTGAAAGAAGGTCTTGGCTATACTCACAAAGCTACCACTTCGAAAAGCTCAGATATGCTGGCTGACAGGTTCATCAGAGGAAAGGTGCAAGCTACTGACACTACACCTCAGGCGAAGAATAAACAAAAATTAGTTGCACCTCAGCCGAGCAACAAGAAGCAGCTGACCAATGGTTCCAGCCCCAGGACACCACGATCAAACTCAGGGGGAACCAAGAAGGTCAGGTGGGTGGAACAATACAATGAACCATTGTATGAGCACCCGGCTCAGTACGGTTCGTACTACTATGAGCCCAGGGTCAGGAGAAGCGCAGAGACTCAGAAGAAGAAAGCTCCTGAACCTAGAATCATCAGAAAGTCAGTATCTCCAGGTCTTGTGGAGAAGAAAACTGACTAGGTTCAGAAGAAGAAGTCTCAGACTTCTAAGGTTCCTAGACAGATATGGGTTCCGAAATCACCCACTAACATGTAAGGACCTAACTGAACCAAAGGGTACCTAAAAATACTTGCTTTTGCGCAGTGCATAAGGACCCTTGGATAGTGGACATCGGCCGCTCGAGACACATGACATACCGTAAAAGCCCTGCCGACCAATTACGTACAAGAAGATGGTCCCGACTGAGTTTGGTGACAACTCAAAAGGCTACACAAGGGGATATGGAACGTTGAACATTGGGACTGCTCGGTCCTAAGAGTAACATATGTTGAAGGACTTCAACATAATCTCCTTTCGTCGATCAATTCCGTGATAATCTTAACGAGTAATCTTTGACGCCGGTTTTCGTGATATTGTTGATAAATCTACGGGGAAAACAGTGTTATCGGGTTCGCGGAAAAAGAATATATATGTTGCTAAGCGGAATACCGCGAGAACCCGAGACTTGCTTGCTTGCACGCAGACGAAATCTAGTGACAAGTCAGGATGGCTATGGCACAAGAGACTCAGCCACCTGAACTTCAAGACTATGAACAAGCTCGCCAAGAACTCTAAAGTCAGAGGACTGCCCAACGAATCGTTCATCAAAGACAAAAATTGTGAAGCATGCTTGAAGGGAAAGAAGACAAAGAGTAGTAATCCGCCTATTCCTTCACCTTCCACTGATGGAATCCTTCAGCTACTGCACATGGATTTATTCGGGTCAGTCTCTCCAGTGACTATAAGAGGCAAGAAGTATGCCCTCGTCGTTATTGACGACTACTCGAGATATACTTGGGTCATCTTCATCGCCAACAAATCTGATGTCCAAACTGAGCTGCCCAATCTGCTGAAAAAACTCAGTGTGGAAAAGGACATCAAGATTCAAAGAATTCGCTCAGACAGAGGAACAGAATTTCTCAACTCAGTAGTTAAGGAGTACTGCGATAAAGAGGGAATTCAGCACGAGACATCAGCAACTCGCACCCCTCAGCAGAACAGACTTGCTGAACGAAAGAACAGAACACTCAAAGAAGCAGCAAGAACGCTCTTAGCAGACTCTGGACTACCCTCAAAGTTTTGGGCTGATGCTACTGGCACCGCCTGCTATACTCAGAATCGCTCTTTACTTACACAGCAACACATGAAGACACCCTACGAATTATGGAAAGGGAGAATTCCTTCTATCTCTCATTTTCATATTTTTGGCTGTCCTTGCTTTATCCATAATAATGGGAAAGATCAGTTGAAGGTCTTTGATAGCAAATCTAATCAAGGAGTATTCTTAGGATACTCTCGAGTCAGTAAAGCCTTCAGAGTCTTTAACTATCGGACCCTTTGTGTGGAGGAAAGCTCTCATGTTGTTTTTGATGAGTTTGTTACTGAGAACAGGAAAACTACAGAGACAAATACTGAAGATGTCAGCAGCAAGCTACAGGATCTCGCACTAACTGACAAAGCTGAAAAGATCCAGCATTGTTGGGATGATGAGTCAGACGATGAAGAGATTCAGACTCAGCCAACAAGCAATGTAGCTGACCTGGTTGATTCTACTGAACAAAATCAACAACAGGTAACAACGGTCGATGAGGAAGCCCCCGTGGTAACTGAGACCTCTACTGAGAATATAAACTCAGGGGGAACGATTAATGTTCCTGAGCTAAATGCCCCTGAACCTGGAAACTCAGTAGATCCTAACCTTCTTACTGAACTGCTACAGTCACAAAACAGTACTACTGAAATGCCTAATACACCTACTGACTGTGCAGAAGTAGTATCAGAAGAAGAAGCCAGACTCAGACGTTCATGGCTTGACGCTCATACTTCAGATCTCATCATTGGAGATCCATCAGCAACTATAAGGACAAGATCTAAATTAAGTCAAGGAGAAAGCTCACTCTATTCTTGTTTCTTGTCTACAGAAGAACCTCAGTCAATAGAGGACGCACTTAATGTTGCTAACTGGATCATTGCCATACAAGAAGAGCTGAACCAGTTCGTCAGAAACGAAGTTTGGGAGCTTATTGACAGACCTAGACATCAGCACGTGATTGGCACTAAGTGGGTCTTCAAAAACAAGCGTGATGAAAACAACGTCATCGTCAGAAATAAAGCTCGACTAGTTGCCAAGGGTTATTTTCAAGCAGAGGGAATCGACTTTGATGAAACATTCGCTCCAGTCGCAAAATTGGAAGCCATTCGTCTTTTCCTAGCTTACGCAACGCATCAAGGATTCAAAGTATATCAGATGGATGTAAAGTCAGCTTTTCTGAACGGCGTACTGAAGGAAGAAGTCTACGTGGAACAACCGCCTGGCTTTCAGCAGGGACATCAGGTGTACAGACTTAGGAAAGCTCTGTATGGGTTAAAACAAGCACCCATGGCTTGGTACGATACCCTATCAGACTTTCTACTTCGGAAAGGTTTTCAGAAGGGGACAGTAGATCGCACCTTGTTCAACATAAACTCAGGAGATGACATCCTACTGGTGCAAATCTACGTGGACGACATCATTTTCGGCTGCAGAAACGTGACTATATGTCAGCAATTCGAGAAAATGATGAAAGAGAAATTCGAGATGTCCATGATGGGAGAGATGAATTATTTCCTTGGATTTCAAGTAAAGCAATCACCTGAAGGAATTTTCATCAATCAAGCCAAATACACTCGAGATATTCTCAAGAGATTCGGCTGCGACTCTAGCAAGTCAGTCAAGATCCCCATGAATACAAATTTCAAAATCGATCTAGACAAAGAGGGAGCTTCTGTTAACTCTACTAATTATAGAGCTATTATTGGTTCTTTATTATACTTAACAGCTAGCCGACTTGATATAACTTATGATGTAGGTGTATGTGCAAGATTTCAAGCAGATCCTAAGCGAAGTCATCTAGACTCAGCAAAGAAGATTCTGCGATATCTAAGAGGAACACCGTATCTGGGTTATGGTATCCTGCCGATGATAATCTTATACCGACGAAGTTATTCGATGCCGATTATGCGGGATGCGGGATAGATCGAAAGTCAACTTCCGGAATGTGTCGGCCCTAGGCAAAGAACCGATATCTTGGTTTTCAAAGAAACAAGACTCGCAGCAACGTCCACCACTGAAGCTGAGTACATGGCTGCTGGAAGTTGTTGTGCCCAGATCCTTTGGCTTCGACAACAACTGAGAGACTATGGTATAGTTCAGGATGAAGTGCCCATCTACTGTGACTCCACAAGTGCTATTGCAATCACTCGGAATCCGAGTTCTCCATACGAGATGCAAGCACGTGGATATTCGACACCACTTCATCGGAGACCATGTCGAGAAGAATGATATCGGAATGGAGAAAATCCATACCGACAAGCAAAGGGGCGTATACACCGACCAAACCACTAGCCGAGAACGATTCGGAGAATTATCGGTTGAGCTAGGTCTACTGGATCCTACTGAATCACATCAGTAGAAGACAACTACTTATAACAACAATTGGCAACAATTGGTATCAAATGAAAGGAACCAGTATGACAGGTCAGAAAACTCAGTACATTGATTCAGTCGGGAGAATCAAACTGCATACGCAAGGGGGGAACGTGGTCATCGGCACGTCAACCATCCTCCTTAGTCTTAACGGTAACCAGCTGATCGTAAAAGTTCAGCTGAAGAGGTTTGCGTAGTATTACATACTTAAACTTTTTCAGAAGCATGCTCGCATTTATTATATCAGTCGATTGCACTCAGTATTTAATGAGCATTTATTTCCCGCCATTAATTTTTTTTAAGGATAGGTCAGTAGGAAACCGTTCTTATTTAAAATGACCTAATCTTTAATGCTGCCTACATCGCATTTAATGCATGTCTTTTCACTTACTTTAACTGCGCATTATCCTTCGTGGGTCTAGATTATAGGCGGCTTAGGTAATCATTCCTTTTATATCATTAAATCTCATTTGTCTATTAGATTGAAAGATTAAATCATAGCCGTTCGATCTAAACGGTTTATTTTGCATGATCTTATAAAATCTTTCGTCTTCCGTCTTCGTCTCACTTCTCGCCATTTCTGAAATATTAGAGCTTTTTCCACTGCAATTCAGTTTTCTTCCAAATCTTAAGACTGCTCTGCATTTTAGTATCTTCAAGCTCTAAATCACTCGGTAATGTTGCTTAAAACTCATACTAATTTACTCTATTTTCAAGTGCTAACGAGTTTTTCTGCAGATTCTAATGGCGACAGTACAGACACCCACCAATATCGATGAAATCATCATCTCTCGCATCCAGTTTGAACCGACCATGGCGCTTCGCCAAGTTGATCTTCCTTATCTGGCGCCCGTATTCACTGCTATTGAGAGTTCTGGACTAGAACTGCTCATCTCCAAGCAACCCAGAGCATTTTTGCCCAGACAAGTGGCGGAAGTGTACTACAACTGGAGAACCCTAGATTCAGGGGTTGAGGAATCTTCATTTGCCTTCATGAAGGAAGTAGTACCCAACTCGTAGGATGCTAGTGAGCACGTCATCAACATCAGGGATGCTCTGGAACTAGTCTTTGATCTTCCAGCGACTGGAATCTCTCCTCTAGGCTATAAGGAGAAGGAGATGAACTCATATGTTCAGAAGTTCTGTGGAAGGAAGGATATAACCTTCAAGACAGCCGCAAGAAGAACCTTCTGCTACCGCAATACCGAGGGCTCGCATATATCGTATCTCATATCCTCACGAGCTCAGCGGGTTCCTACGATCAGCTGTCTAAGCCGCGCATCCAGCTGATGATGGCCATTGATGATGGAGTCCAAGTTAATTGGACGGACTATTATGTAGCCGAGCTGAAGGCTCAGGCTTAGAAGTTCACAGTCTCGCCCACTGGACAGAGAAGCCTAATCAGTGTTGGGAAGCTGTTGTATGGGACGAAGATGTCCATACTTATCGAGCAATCAGTCTCGAGGAGTTCAGCTTTTGCTGACTCCAGATACTTTGACAGCAAGCTCACTAAATTCAAGACGAGAGCCGCTGCTGAGAAGTCTATCGGGCGAGGGCCGCCTGAACCGAAGAGAGTAGTCTCTGATTTACCCCCTCGCGCCGACCCACCAAAGAAGAAGAGGCTTACTAAGACTGGACCGTCTGAGGTCCCAGCAATACAAGCTCAACAAGCCTCTCTTCTACCCACTCTAGAAGAACAACTCCTAGATTCTGACACCGGCATTAAGGGTGCCACGATAAAGGACAAAGTTCAGTGCATTAGTTCTGAGGAGACTCAGTCGGACATCAGTGTACCAACTGAGGAGACTTCCTCTGAGTGGACAGCCTTACACTCCACTCGTCTCCGAGCTACAGGAGAAGTACATGCTCAGATCCCTGAGATCTCTGAGTATCCTGACTTAGTAGATATAGCCATAAGGGCTAGGACACAAATGCTGCTGAGGTTCCTCAGCTGGGACATTCTCGAGGATATTATCAGGACTCAGTCAGTTTTGTCTTTGCTTACCGAGGAGCAGGAATTGCGTCGGCCATCGGGTTCGGGGAACCGGCCGGCCTTGCTTCCTTTGAAGACTTGAGGGCGCGATGCTTTTTCTACCGAGCATGCGCTCCTCGGTTCCCGGTGACGCCCTTCGCCTCCATCTCATCATGGCGATGATAAAGATGACAAGGATGATGAAGAGATGGAACAGACACCACCCAAGGATGCAGAATTAGGAGGTTGTGCTGAGGGTTCCACTCCCCGCGAAAAGGGCCAATCACCACCACCCTCCACATCAGGTGAAGCTCAAATTGCCTCGAAGCCAAGTCGAGCGCAACAACTCGCGATGTCTGAGCAGAGGCTCGGAACCAGCTCATACCAGATAAAACCAATAGGTTTCGTGACCTCCAAGTCGGTCAATAAAGCTATCAGGCGCCAAGGAGACAAGAATCGTCTCCTCGCTAAAGACGTGCATCTCAAATGGGCTCAATACACTAAGGCCCAGACTAAGAGCGTCGATCGACTGACCGAAGGGGTTAAGAAGGCCTCAGAAGCTCCTACTCCTCAACTTAATATTCAGGAGATCGTTGAGGCAGCCCTTTCAGCTCAGAAGGCGGACTTAGCCGCTCAGAGTCAGCAGCTCTTATTAGCTCAGCAGAAATCTTTTTCTGAGCAGCTGACTCAGACTTTCGCGACAGTCCAGGCCACCATGGAAGAGAGAAACAAATTGGCTACCTCTAGCCTTCAATCAGCCATTACGCAATAGGCTGAGGCACTGAAAGCCATTCAGAAAGAAATGACAGAGTCTCACGATCGCTCTGCCGAAACTCCGTCGAGAGTCACCGCTCAACCGAAGACATTCGGAGCTGATCAGGAGAAAGACTGGGAGCAGTATTGCGACTTGGTCAAGGATTTTGAGGCAACTGCTACCCAAATCAAAGACTTTGTATATAACTTGGAAAAAGACGTGAAAGTCATCCACACTCACCTCTCCCAGGCCGATGATGCCAAAAAGGGGGAAGAAGATGTAAAAGAAGAAACTGAGGCGGAACCGGCTATAGTAGAGATCATTGAGGGAGATAATAAGGGGGAAGGAACCGGCTCGCACCTCAAGGAGAAGGTTCGGCCGCTCGAGCGGAAACCCGGTTCAATTGTACTCCTCCTGGAGTATACCCCTCTCCGACCGATCGCGATCGAGGGCGGTTGCTATCTCATCGCTAAGCACATCGAGGACATAGCTCGCTTCCTCGATCGGGAGGATGAAGAAGAGCCTCAAAGAATCGCCACCGCAAAGGCCCGGGAAGGAGACTACAACCGAAACCACTCCTCCATCCTCCCCCGACGCCCAAATTCAAAACTAAAGCGGAGCGAGAAGCTTATGATGCCGGAATTTCTCAACACCGCAAGACCACTGGATCGAGAGCATCAGCTGGAAGAAGCTAAGAAAGCCAAAGAGCCTAAGAAAGTAACTGCCAAATCTGCAAAAGGCAAGGCTAAGAAAATTTTGGACAAACAAAAGGAGAAAGCTCAGAAGAAGCTAGCTACTGTAGTCCAGTCTTCGGCTCAGAGTGCTTATTTTTCCACTCTTACTCCTGAGCAAGAGGCTGAAGACAGAGCTACCTGGGAGGCAATGCTAAAAGGACTTAGTCTCCGGAGTGGAGAAACTAGATCAGCGGCCCTCAGAGAGAAGAAAAGGTTAGCTGACCTGGCTAAAATGATTAGCTTATCCGAGAAGCCAACAGCTGACTTGAGAAAGCAAGTACCCAGAGCTTCAAAGTACTACAGGAGAGCGCCCAGAGCACCTCATGTTAAGAAAACGCCTACTCCTCACACAGATAAATGGGTACCAACCGAGCTAAACGAGCTATGGGAGGAACTGAAAGAATCTTTTATCAAGGGATACTACGTATGGGGCTTCTATCCTTCGGGGATACCTGCTGATCAACTTTTTGAAGAATATCTTCATCATAACTTTCCCCAGCTGGCGGATCAGCTTGTGCCAATTATGGAGAGAGAGAAGATTCCCATCCGAGCTCCAGCATTTAGAAGAATCCCTCCACCCATGACAGCTCGCGGCGTGCTTTGTACTAAAGAGATAGAAGATGAGATCGAGGCTGCTGCTTATCATCATAATCTTAGTTCTGATCAGCCTGATGATCTCAAGGAAATCCAGACTCTGCGGGAAGAGAATATACAAGTTTTATTGTCTGGATCCTCTAGCTGACAGGTCTGCTGACTTCAAGAGCAAAACGCAGAAATTCAGAAGTCAGACTTGACCTTCTTATCTCATTTGCTGTAATAGTGATAGAAACCTTGTAATTCTCTGATCATATATACCAGTTTCTATTGCTTGCCAGACAATTACTCATTGTCTCACGGCATTTGTTTGTGTTTTTCCTTCACGACTGATCACTGAAGTGATCTGACACACACTCACACATAACAGTTTCTCGGATTTTGCCTACCTCTCTACTAAACTTATTGAAGTCAACTAATCACTTCATCTTAACTGAATCCTCAGATCAATTAAGGGGAAATTATAGTCAGTAGTCTAGTATTCCTGTTTATTATTTTATAGGGTTTTTGGCATCATCAATTAGGGGGAAATTGTTGGGTTATGAGTCAGTAGATGGTATTCAGCTGATTAGTGGTTAAAATAATATTGGGGGAAATCATAGTAGTACTATGGAATTGAAGATCCCAAAACCCAGCTGATATCAGTAGTGTAGTGTCGATAGGATTAGCTGATGTATAGGCTAGACTTTTCGTAGTTGTTTATCTTTTGTCTAAGTCCTGTACGGGGTAAACTGTTGGACTGATGTTCTGACGAAGTTACTTTCCAGAACCCCACGTCATCAGTGTAATCGCTTGCATTCTTCTGACTTCAGCTGTATCTGACCTCAGTAGGAGATACCCCATCAGCTGATAGTTATCAGCAGAAGAACATAATGCAAAGCTCAGTACCTTCGCAGTCATCAGCTGACCCACCAAAGTCTTATCAGCTCGTCAGATGACTCAGCCGAAGAAGACAGAGACTGTCTTGAGTCTACTATATCCGACAGAAAACGACCGAGTCGTATAAGTCATTTCGAAGTTCAGCAGAAGATCATACGAGGATGTGGACTAGTCAACTCTAATCTCTGACACATTCTCACCTACCACAAACCTCGACCAATGAGAAGCAGACAACGCTTTACCTGACCAACTAAAGCTGCTCTCATGTACAGTGTCAACTGCCCTGCTGCAACAATTCGAACATTATGGTCGTTTTCTTTGGAAGCTTGTGACACGTGGCATCGTCTTCTCCAACGGACATATGCCTGCTCACAACTATAAATAGAGAAGAAATCCGAGCTCCACGCACGGGATTCACAAGGGAAAATGCTCAAGCTCACAAACACTCTAGCAAATTAAAGATCATCCAGCGAAGAACTTGCCTTCATAGAAAATCATTAGTTCTTCTCTCTAGAGTTATCTTTAGATCCCTTTCTTCTCTAGCTAAGCTCATTGCCATATCTATAGCTTAGAAATTCGAAGGAGTTCACTTTTTGTGAATTGTTCTTATTGTAAGAACTCCTTCTTAGTTGGAGATTATCCCCCCCCCCTTTCGAACTTAGGTTTGAATTGTAAAGTCGCTAAGGACTATAACTTAGAAGGGTCTGTCCAGTGTACGAATCCTTGCTGAGGCTTGCTCTGAATAATCAACAAGTTCTCTTGCCTTGTCAGGACTGTGGACGTAGGATCTTGCGTATCCGAACCACGTTAAATTGCTAGTGTTATTTACTGTTTTATTGCATTGCATACAAACTGGTTTAAAATCATATCTTTGCATAAAACGTATTTATAAAAGTGCACTAGCCAAAATACTTTAACTTGCGAAAATACATTTTCAAACTGAGACGAATCTCCGGGCCCTACACTTATCCGCACAACATCTCCGACTGAGTTTCAACAACTGACTTAAGTCAGTAGAAGAGCTCAGTAGCTGACACACTCTGACCCGTGATCGAAGGTTAGTATCTAGCACTGTTCATCAGTCGCAACCTACAACTCAGTTATCCTTCACGTTCTGAGAAAAAGAAACTGTGATCAGGTGTATTCACCCCCCCCCCCCTCTACACCTGACTATCGTCTCCGGACCAACATAGACTTCTTATGGTTGAACATTAGATCACTTTTGACTTAATTCATGTCATTTTTTATTATATGTGCATAACTTTTGCTCATTGTGTGCGTACGTTTATTCACAAATGTGCATACCATAGATGACTTGCAAATTTTTCTATAATTGAAATTATATGAAATGTGCATAATAACTTGGACTGAATGTGCGTGCCATTGGAGAGTATTTACTATTTACACATATTTCAAATCAAAACTAAGAACGATTACTTTATAGTACAATAGTGAAGCAACAAAACACGGTCACTTAACCAAAATGTGAATAATGTTGTTCTCAGTTATCTACACAATAAACAAAATCAAAGTTCAAATCTACCAAAAATTAAATTACAAGATTCTACCTAACATAGTCTTTGGTACATCAACATTGTTTGTCCTAACAAAATTAGCATAGTTCTTCGGTCTTTTTGAACTGTATCCCCACTCAACCGGTTTACACTCCACGTAATGATCACAGTCAGGTATCATAATGATCGCAGTCAGGAATCACAATTACTTTTCTTTTGCCACCCATATTTACGTTCAACACATACTGCATAATAAAAATGCATAATCAGATATCCAGATGTGCATACAACTCTTATGGGTAAAGACTAATTTTCTCGAATTAGCAAATGTATTAGTCAAATATATTAATGTGCATATAATGATACATAAATGTGCGTATAAAAACACTACATAATAACCGTATTTAATCAAATATATTGGTGAGCGTATAATGATACAAAAATGTGCATATAAAAACACTACACAATAACCATATTTAATCAAATGTATTCATATGCATACAATAATACAAAAATGTGCATATAAAAACACTACACAATAAATTACAGTCAAGAATTGATTAATTGAAACCCTACAAATTCGATTAACAGAAATTTGTGAATAATCAAACCACGAAATCGAAACCCTATAGATTTGAATCCTTACACGAAACCGAAACCCTATACATTTCTGTATAATCCAACCACAAAATTGATTCAAGAAATAACAAGTCCAAACCCTAGAAGTGCAATTAAGACACGAAATGCAAATTGCAAACACGTACTTCGATTTAAGAAATAACAAGGTCGAAATTCGATTATGCACATCAAATTAGACACACATACCTTTGATTCACAAAATACGTCTTAGTCGAAATACCTTATGAAGCTTTCACATGGAGTTTGACGCATCCCCTTCATCGAAAACGTCGTCTTCTCGTGAATACCTGTTAGAATTTTTAATTGAAAATTAGATTATTAAATTAATTAATATATAAATAATTGAAAGGATGCGTTGGTTCCTAGATGAATGGACACGTTACTTCATGGAATGGACACATTGTTTCATAAATTAAATGATGAATGAATGTGTTGATTCATGAAGGGATATGTTGGTTCATGCCAAGAGATACTTGGAAGTTGAACAAATGTAACCATTCACAATTCATCTTATTGTGAAGAGTTGTGTCCATTATGAAGAGTTGTGTCCATTACGAAAAGTTGCGTCCTTTGTGAAGAGTTGTGTCTTTTATGAATGAGTGCTTCAAATCTATAAATAGGACAATTGAAGTAAAGGAAATGAATCCAAAAAAATGATTCTTCATTCTCTCATTTATCCCTATTGTTTCACTCCATACATATATATTAATTAGTATCTCCTTAGTCCCGAGATATCAAGTAGTTCGCCAGAATTACGAGAAGTAGTGCAACTACTCGTAATTGAGAAACCATTGAATCTTGGAGACGAGTGCTATAGACCGCTTGCACCAAGTAGCGGAGCATTATCGTCTTGCGGAGAGTGGTTTGCATTTCGTTATTTTCACTATTTTTCATATATTGTTTGTTATGTTGTTATAGTATTTATACTAACATTTGGTTTTATTGTCGCTATATTTCTTCACACTTAATTTTTAATAACAATACCTTCCGAAACTTTCACAAGGATTTGAACTGAAACGTCGTTTTCTCGCAAATTTGAGAGGGAAGTTATCGGCAAATGGTTTTGCTGGAAGTTGCACATCAAAATGATTCAAATGTTTTGAATGGGAGATGGAAAAAGGAGCCGCTTGATCTTTTGTTGTTCGAATGAGGAGAGAGAGCGACTAGGTTACTTCAAAACCCTAGTCAATCTCCCACCCCCAAATTTTCTTCCAAGTCTTGTGCATATTTGTCCCCAAAATACACTTAATGGGACGGAAATTAATAGAAAAAATGTAAAAAGAATTGAAATTGTGAAATGATCTGCACCTTCTGTCTCTCTAAATCTATGGTAGTAAGGTGTTCTCATTCTCTTTATAGGGGGTGTTCTTCGTATGCACATGCGGACGATCGCAGGTAAGCCCATCTCTAGTATTAATAGAACCATATCGATTGATTCTTAAACCTCTAACCAAACGCACTTAAAGATTGAGATGAGAAAAATACATTTTTATCCAACTTAAATTTTATTTATACATATAAAACTCCATAGTGATTTTATCAATTTAGGGTCTTAAACTCTAACATTGGATTTGTTTCTTTTATTTTCTATAATGAGGATATTGTGGTCAAATTTTCTTATATTTCTTCTTCATTATGGTTTTATTAGTCTACTTTGGATTCAACATTCAGAAAACGAGATTTGTTGTCCTTATTTCTTCTTCCTCGCCCCTCGATTGTCCCTCCAACAAAGCTCTTTTTTCAGCCCGAATTATCCATGCATTTTATTCATAGTTTTTATGCATTTTATTCATAATTTTTATGTACCTTATTGGTAATTTATGTATTTTATTTGTAATTTTTATGCATTTTATTCGTCAAACCTTAAATCCCAACTAATTTGAATTCTGAAAAATAATAAATTAAAAATGTTTTATATAAATTTATTTTTACTCCCTCTGTCTCAGCAAACTTGTCTGGTTTCTTTTCGACACTGTGATTTATGCGGGTTGATTTTATATAATAAAAGTGTGAGACCTATATAATTAAATAATTATTTAGAATTGGTTTGTGCAGTAAATGTGTGAGATCATATAAATATTTAATTATTTAAAGTTGATTTGAGTTGGTAAATGTATATGAATCATTTACTTATTTAGAAAGTAGACAAGTGAGATGAGACAATCCAAAAAAAAATATGAACAAGTCGAGATGGAGTACTATTTTTATTAAAATTTTGGATTGATGTATTTTGAAATACATCGGATACGATCTTACGATGTGACACGATAAGTTAGATGTAGTTGTATGTAGTTTGATAAATCTCATCCAAAGATTTAGTTGAGATTTTATAGTGGGCCGAGCCCATTATCTTCATGGCAGTCAGATAATGGGCCTATGTAGCAGGAAGTTTGCGATTGGATAAAACGCTCTAAATAATTAAAATAAAACATAATCAGAAATTATTATCCACGTGTGAGGGTTTTACTCGCTTCCGAATATATTGCCTTGTAGGGTTTAAAAGGGGGTAGAGCAGCTACTTTGGTTACCTTACTTTCTCTTTTCATTTATTCGTCTTCTAGGGTTACCTTAGTTGCTCTCTCCGTCTCTCTCTCTCTCTCTAAATCAGAATCGAAGATGAGGTTAGAAATGTTGTTTTTTAAAAGTTTGAGTATTCTGTTCTGGTTGCGATGCTGATTTCTTATTCAAATTGTATGCCTTTTATGCTTCTTTCAATTTTCTGATTCGAAACTTAATTTATAGTTAACTGGAAAGCCGAATTATTACTCGATTTATGAATACGAAGACGTTTTGTGGTAGACTAGTACAAGAAATGAACTTGCTCTGTGATGTAGTATAATTTTTAATGGAAAGTAAATTACGATTTCTAGTAGCTTTGTTTTGTAATTGTGAACGTTTAGGATAATCTTCTCTGTGAAATTAGTGTTGTTTCAACTGTTGTGGTAGTCATGCTTTATTAGCTTATATGTATGCAAGTGTCTCTGGTTCAATAATTTGCAATTCTCTAATCTTTCCTTGCAGACCAAATGGTAATTATGCTATCTGTAAATTGATGTTAATCAGAAATTATGACTGTAGGTATTAATTACCAGATTCAGTTATATGTTGCGTAGTTTGCAGTGGTTCTATTGGTGAAAGAATTACATGATTTTGCAATTGTCTTATATTTTAGCCATATTTATCAAGTTTAAGGTCCACTTTCTTTTGTTGCTTGATTGCTGTTACTGTATCGGGATCAAGACACTCCCTAACACATATATTTTACACTGTAGCCTACACCCTGAAGTGAAGTGGGCCGAAAGGGAGGACAAGATATATCTTACTGTGCTCGTAGCAGATGCGAAGGACCCTAAGGTCAATGTTGATCCTGATGGTACATTTACCTTTTCTGCTGGGGCTGACAATAAACTCTATGATCTCAAATTGGAGCTACTTGATAAAGTCAATGTAGAGGTAAGATGCTACTAGTAACTTTTGTTTTCATTACAAGCAGAGTTAATATTGAGACCTATGTAGGCTATTTTCTGCATATTCTTTTGCTAGATCATTTTCAAACCAAACAAATGCACATGTATGGGTATATGGCTCATATTCATATTAAATAATGGTTTATTTTGAAATGACTGAGTAATAGTTGCTGCTTATTCTCATTTTTTAGGAGTGCAAGATAAACATAGGTGTTCGAAACATATTCTGTGTATTGGAGAAAGCTGAACCGAAATGGTGGACAAAGTTGTTACGTGGAAATGCTAAGACACCTCACTATGTGAAAGTAGATTGGGATAAATGGGTGGATGAAGATGATGACACTGGTATATCTCTTAACTTTTATGGCTACGTTTGCTAGGATTTATTAGCTTTGCTAAATGTAATTGGTCTTATCTGTATCTTGGTATTCAATCAGGAGCACCTGCTGATTTGGATTTAGGTGGTATGGATTTCTCGGTAAGTCTACTCTGTCTCTTGCATCATGATATCTGGTTTCTGTGCTACTGGGTCTTCTAATGGTTTTCCAATTTGATTTCTCTAACAGAAATTTGGTGATATGGGTGGCATGGGAGGAATGGGTGGCATGGGCGGAATGGGTGGCATGGGCGGAATGGGAGGAATGGGAGGCATGGCTGGCTTGGGTGGAATGGGTGGCTTGGGCGGCATGCCTGGCTTGGAAGGAATGGGTGGCATGGGCGGAATGGGTGGCTTCGGAGATGATGCTATGGGTGATGACTTTGAGGACAGTGATGATGAAGGTACTCATTATTTTGCTTCCATTTGTTTAGTAAGATTTTTGCCTTTAGCGTTGTTTTTCTTTTAGATCTGTCAATTGATTTGAGCTTTTTTTCTGCTTTGATAATTGTTTTGTTATTCAGCATTTGAGTTTGATTCTTTTTTGGTTTCCCTATTGGTTGCAGACCTCTGAGTATGTAGACATGTATGATATACTAAATAATTAGCAATGATTAACTGTATTTGTGTCCGCTGTAGAACTCATCACAATGATTTCTGATGTTTGGACATGCAATGATGAACCTGCCATTCTGTAGTCTTAATAGACTATAACCTCTTTGGTTACTGATTGTGATTGGTTGACGAAACTTGACTGCTGATCGAAGAGAGTTAAGTCAATTATTCACGTTTTGCATTGCAAAATTGTGGTTATAGTAGCTTAACATTCAAATACAGTGAGTATTTTCAGCCAATGATGCATAGCTTAACATCCTTTTTTGGTTTTACATTTTAAAATTGTGGTTATAGCAGCTAACATATCAAATACTGTAAGCATTTTCAGTCAGTATTCTTTGGTTCCCACTTTGTAGTCAAGAAACATCTTTTTGTGTGTGTGTATTTGTTTTGTGTAAACTATGCTTCCTACTGTTTGATGTGTTAAATGATATGTAAATTGTGTCAAATGATGCTTGATATGCTTTCCAATGTTAACCAAGTTAACCTTTTCTGCAGAGATTATAAAGCCCGAGGGGGACGCAGTCGAAAAGGCAGAAGGAGAAGCATCTAAGGAAACAGCAGCAGAACCCTTAACAAGTTCATGAATGACTATGTGACACAAACTCGTATCTTTTCTGCTTGGATTTCTTGTTACGTCGTTGACTTGCTTGTTATGAGAATGTGATGCCTGAAGTTTTATACTGATATTCCATTGTTATTGAATTTGAACTCTCTCAGAACAGCCATTTCTATCCTAATGTGTTTTGTAGTATTTTATAGCCAAGTTTCATGAGCTCACGACAACACAAATGATCTACTTAGGGGATGTTTGCAACAGCTTATGAAAACAGCTTATAGCTTTTAGCCGTTTTGAAAAATGAAATGGGTGTTTGAAATAAACTGTTTATAGAGGCAATTTTTGTATTTTAAGTTTAAGATAGAGAATTTTTTTAAGCTAGCTTTTACAATATTTTATGGGAGTATTTAATTTATTATTCTTTTATTCTTTTGTAATTATTTTTTATTTTTAATTATTATTTATTTATATTATAATTTATATTTTTCCTTTACATAATATAGAAAAATATATTGGATTATTTTATGAGCATATTTTTTATCTTTTATTTTTATTGTAATTAATAATATTAGTTATAATTCATTATTTAGTTATTATTTTCTTAACCTTATATATTTTTAAAATATTATTTTGTATAGGTTAACATAATTTTCAATTTTATTTGTATAGAAGTTTTAAATTTATTTAATAATATCTGAGGTAAAGTAAAAATTTTATTTAAAAAGTGAATAATCTATTATATTATTAGTATTTAGAAATATTATTTTTCTATTAGCACTTTTTTGCAAACATTTGCATATTATTAAATTCAACAACTTTCAGCTCCTATCAATCGCTTTCAGCACTTTCAGAAAACACCTATTTAAACCAAATTTGGATTTACACAATAATATTTGTGTCTCACATTATATTTTGACAAATTAGTTATATTATTTGCATCCACCCAAGCCTATTTATAGGTGAGCTTCCACTACTACCTATTCTTCTTATTGCTTTTAGTCTGTGGGTATTTCTATTTCGTTTCATTCAATCTTGACCAAAAAACTTCTAAACTTCTACAGCTAGAAGTAAAAAAGATCTACTGCATATTTCAAAGGACAAACAACTTGATACAATCTAGAGGACCTTATTATGATTCTAATTATTTGATAATATGATTAGTTCTTGTTGCAAATACTAGAGGTAGAGGTAAGATTTAAAAGCAGTAGTAAAATCTTAAAGATAGACGGATTCAATTAAAATTGCTTTTTTATCAATCAAGTCTTTTACTCTTTTCTAAGTTAATTTAGCCTAAAGTTAAGAACGTTTAGTGACAAGGCTCGATCCCCAGTTCATTCAACTAAAAACTAACGTATATACAGTACAACTGTATGATCAAACACAAAAGAAATATGATTTGTAAAATTTAAATTTCTCTCTTCTTTTAATACTAGTATAAAATATATCTTGAAAGTTGAATCATTGTTTCATAAATATTTGTAAGGATTACGAATCGTATCCTTATGAATGACAAATAGAGAGGATCTGTATACTAATCATCATATTTTCATCTATTATAAGTAGGGCACTAGGGCTATATATTAATGAAATACATTTATTGATTCGAAAAACAAAAGAACAACCAACTCAGTAGAATAAGTTAAAACCCACCCACCATTTTATCTGTTGGTGACAAAACTACATATGATGCACAATGCCGGTGGTTTGTAGGTCATACGAACCCGAAATCCGATTCCGACGAGCCGCCTCGACGCCAATTACTGTACTGCAGTTCCTCTATCTCATCTGCTCTACATGAAGTAGCTAAGTGATTTCCTCTTCCTCGATCCACCTTCCCCATATAGTTCATTCCATTGGAGAAGCTCACTCATGTTATGCGATTCTGATGCCACACTTGCACATACCTATATTTTCACCCAACACAATTATACCCAAGCTTCTTTACATTGTAGCACCACAACAAACATGTATGAAAAATATGGAACAACACTAATAGAGGGTTGTGGAGTCCCAAACTCTTTAAGGCCTAAGGGTGGTGGACCTGAGCCGGGGCGGGTCCATAATTGGATAGTAGGGTTGGCAGAATTTTTTGCATAATTGTATCAAATTGCAACATTATATTGTGATTTTTCCATATTATCCCTAAGTATACATACCTGTTCATGAGCTTGTTTGAAGTCCTCCATAATGACGGATCGGACGTCTGAACTGCTGTGTAGCGAAGGCAACGGTTTGTCATCTGCCAGCGCCAAGGATTTCTCCTACAATTTTGCAATTTAATTCAATTACTTTAGCTTTTGCATGTGAAAAGCATAGCAGATCTCAGCTCATCCGACATCAACTTTATACAAAATCATGAAGATACATGAATGTACCTTTTTCTCCTTCTCCAAAATCTCTCTTATAGGGTAATGTGCAGCTGCCACACAAAGATTCTGGGAAATGGAGAGTTCCCCGAATGAAGAGAAGTCAAGTTAACAACCTTTCGGGGATAAAGAGCGAAAAAGCAAAAAGTAGTTAACGAGTTTCAAGATCAAACCTTTAGATCACTTCCTGAATACCCCTCGGTCAGTTTAGCGATTGCTTCAAGATCGACATCTGGAGATAGTTCTTCTGAGGCTAATATCACCTTTAAGATTTTCTCCCTATTTACAGCATCTGGCAGACTGACCATCAACCTGCTCAAATTGTAAATAAATCAAGAACTGAAAAAAAGAAAGCTTCTCAGCTAGATCATAGAAAGATTTATACGGATGAGCAATGGTGATACCTCCTCGGAAGCCTCCTGATTACAGCCTCGTCCAGATCAAACGGCCTATTTGTTGCTGCAAGTACTAGGACTCGTTCCTTATCCTTTGTACACAAGCCATCCCAGTTAACCATAAATTCGTTCTTCATTTTACGCATCGCTTCATGTTCTCCTGGGCTTTCCCTCCTCCCTAACATGCTGTCAACCTGTGACAATAGGTATAAGAATATTTGAAGAGGAACATGTCAGAAATTCGTAATAACAAATGATACAGCAACACAAGTATAGGAGGATCATCCTCACCTCATCAACAAAAATAACGCTAGGCGCTATTTTGCTAGCCAAGGTGAAGACTGCTTTCACATATTTCTCCCCTTCACCAAACCACTGAATGAAAAATAGCACAATTACTGACAATTTGGGTGAAAACAGACAAGAATGAGTAACAAAAGTTCAAGGATTAGTGGGAGCTCTACCTTTGATGTGATGCTGGACATTGATATGTTGATGAAGTTTGCGCCAGCTTCGGTTGCAACTGCCTTTGCAAGCATTGTTTTACCAGTACCAGGAGGACCAAATAGCAATATTCCCTTACAAGGCTGCGAAGGACACAGTTAATACCACAAAAAAAAAAGCCTCACTTTTCTAATAGGCTTTAAGCGCAAAAAAAGAACTTACTTTTCTAAGCTGTCCTTTGGTGAACAATTCTGGCCTTTGCAGAGGTAGCATCACTAATTCCTTTAGAGTTTCTTTCACATTTTCCAATGCTCCAACGTCTTCGAATGAAACTCCAATTTCCGCAGATGGAATGACCTCGCCAAGGAGCTTTTTCTCAAAGTCATTTTCAGTAACCACATCCTAAACTCAAGAAGTGAAGATCGTATACCAGGTTATGCAAAACAGATCGGAAAATTTTTATTTTATGAGGACTCAAAGATGGAGAATCCAAGCTTCACCTTGAGGGATTTTTTCAAACTCTTGTTTTCATTTTGAATGCCTTGTAGAATGTCGAGCCCATACTTGATACTGCAATGGGGGTGCCAGAAAGAATAGTGCTAAGAAGTAAAACCAAAGCCAGCTACTCTATCCTCATGCTTCCACTAGTGGTGATGGAAATAGTTTGAATATTTATTTACCTTTCACTTGAAATAACAAAGCTGGTATCTTCGGATGTCGCCTCGGAATGATGCATAAAGTGATGACTTAAAGCCCAGCCAAGGGTCTTTTCAACATCTAATAATCATTAGAACAAACATCAAGGAGCATTCGATTGAATATCACAACACATTAAAGATTTTAAGCGAGAAAATATCACCGACTTTCAGTAGACAGAGTTTGGTCCTTGATACATAATTTATCCAGATCAGGGCAATCAAGTCTAATCCGATTTAGAATCTGAAATTCATACACAAGAAGAACGGAGAAAGTTAAGCCAACAACATTTCAAACCAAACTCAATAGCATGTAGAACCCAAGAGCTCAAGACCCAAATTTTTTCTCATGGAAGACAAAGTCAAGGGATAGATAATTGTGAAGGGATAATGGACTGATGATACTAACCGAGCGAATGCTGGATATATTTGACTGTGATTTCATTGTCTCGACATCTCGATCTAACTTTTGTTTCCAGTCAACTAGCACCGCTTCATCCTGTGATATTTGAAAAGCATTCAGTACTTACACTTGACAAAATAAAAGTAGCATCTTATAGAAGCCAAGAATAGTGATTACCAGGGGATTCTGTATTGTCACTTTGTTCGGGAAAAGACGATTGAGCTGCTTCATAGTTTTTAGGACTTCTTTATTTTTATCATGCAATCGACCAAGATTATCCTATCACAGTAATAAACCACATTCTGTTAAGAGGAGCTGAATTAATATGCACCACTGCATGCAGGCAAGTCTACTTCACAACCACAAGGATAGGTATATAGCACAACGGCGACAAGCATGCAAGAGAATTTGATACATGTCAAATGCAAAATTCCATGTAAATATGTATGTAATAAACTAAGAGATAACAAAATTCAGTTAACTCATACCCCGAAGGCAATGTCCAAGAATGCTGTTTGGTTAGATAATTTTGTGAAAAGCAATCCACCAGGATGAGGCTGAAACCAACATACAAATCTCATAAGGTCACTAAAATTACATATTTTAAAGTATGCAAATGTGTTTTGTGTTATTTAGATCACGACATACTTTGTCCTTTTGTGTGTCTGCCTGTGTATGTGAAGCTATTACAACAACATTTTCTGGCAAAGCTTCCAGCTTCATTTTGAAGGCTGTATAAACTTCTAGATTTCCAACCACTGATTTCTCAACGTCTTTCATGAATAAAATCAATGGGCTACTTTTACTTTCAACAGAAGCAACCTACAAAATTATGACATTGGTATAAACATTATAAAAAAGGATATAGATATGCATTAAAAAAAAAAAGCATTCTACTTTATTAATACTCCCTCCGTCCCATAGAAAGTGTCTCCTTCTATGGGCATGGAGATTAAGAAAATGGGATTGTGTGGTGTATATTGTTTGACTTTTGGCTTGTTAATTTTGATCCACATATTATTTGCCTTTTTAAGAAACAAGACACTTTCAATGGGACGGCTCGAAAAGGAAAACAAGACACTTTCTATGGGATGGAGGGAGTATTTGTATTCTGCATAACATCTACCTCAAACAACTCATTAATGGCAAGCTCATCCATGTCTTCATTACTGGAACTTTCAAGGCGTAGTGAATCAGCTACAAAGAAAAATAAGTATAAGTGTAATAACTGAATGTAATCTAGTTGAGGAAGTTACATAATCCCACGGAACAGATGGCAGTTAAATGACTATTACCAGGACAAAAGAAACCATGATCTTCTTCACAGAGGCCTCCAAGATCATTTCCTTCGGAAATTGCTTTATCAAATCTAACCCCAATTTTCGAATGGTCGTTTCCTTCAAAAGCGAGAACCACCTTGCCTCTGGAACCATGGGTTGGACCCCTGCAAAATCTTATGTTATTCTACGTACAAACAAGGACAGGTTACAGCTAATAAATATAGCCATGCGAAGCAATTGGTGAGCTCCTCAACCCAGTTTTCTCATATTTTTGCAGATCGTATCTAAAGTATACCAAAAGCAAAAAGGCAAGGTGAGTTGAACAAAGAGAAGAAAAACATCAGTATTGCGTTTCTTCTTCAGATAATTATACTATTAGGATTGTACACGATAATGACGCAAACAGCAGAAATGGATAACAAGAGCACGATTCAGGAAAAACCAAGAGAAGATACTAGGTAGCACTAAAATGTCGTTAAGTTTCTTCCTTCCTAGAGTACTTTATCCTCTAGGGAGTCCAATCATGTAAATATTTCCAGATATAAAACCATACACCCAAGTACATCAAAACAAAGAATAGAAAGCAACAAATTTGTCCCCATGGGATGGCCTAGCGGTCGAGGTGGGTGGCTCGGGACCGATAGGTCCTGGGTTCAATTCCCACCAAGACCGCTAGGTGTTGCCTGTCACCCTGTTACATTAAGGGTGGTTGAACCCTCCTGTGTGGTTTGCAGGCTACTGCACAAGGAGCGTGGTTTACCCAGTGCGCACCGAAGGTAGCGGCTGCGGGTTCCATGAATCAAAAAAAAAAAAAAAGCAACAAATTTGCTGCATTCATAATTATGAAAACCTAAATTTATTGCGCTTTGGGAATTGGAAACAAAATATACCCATATGTATTAGTTAACACTGTAACAGTATAAACAATATTCAGAAAGAAGTTTAGAAAAATGTAGGAAGCTAAAACAATCCAGCTACACTACGCAGCGTAAAATAATATTGATATGGATAAAAAGAGTAACATTTATCATGGAAATAGAAATATGCGAAAACATTTATGTTAGTCATTGCGTGAATGTACTTTGAATGCTAGTATCCGTACTAAGATATTATACATGTAAAACCATTCCTTGCCTCCTAGAGCCCTTTCTACCTTGATAAAACAAACAACTGTGTTGTAGGCCGTGTTAAAGATTACGTCCGTCCATGCTAATACCAGCATCACAAAGACCAATAGTCTAACTCAAGCATTTGGTGATTCTAACAACTTGTGCACTTTCATGCAACCAATAGCCAATAAAATGACAAGTAATTTTATATGCAGAAGCAGTTGATAAAATATCATCGGCAACTTTGAGGATAATATATATGCATGTTACCTAGTTAGATTTTGATTAGGAGAAAAGCCTGATACTAAAGAACCCACAAACTTTACTCGATCGCCTGCCAAATCAAGACTGCAATCTGTTAACATAGAAGAACCCGATCTGATATTAGAAAAATGTGTAAGAAAAGCTTATAGTACAACACCTTTTCTGAAAGTGTAGTTCTTCGATGTAGCAGTAGACACTTCCTGCTTAGGCTGAGAAATCATAGCAGAACCCCCGGTGATATTAGCCTCCACACTTGAGGCTGGTTTTTTAAGGTTCGCTGTAGCAGCAGTTCTCTTAGCAAAAACACTAGCTCTCTCAGGCTTCAAATTCTCTTTTGCAGAATCAACTTCCCTTGTTATTGGTCCCTTAACAAAAATCATATATGAGGAAGAACAATTTACAAAAACTATTTATAATAAAACAGAATCTACTTTAAGTTTTTACACATTTATCGTGGTAACTTACATCAGTTAAAAGAATGGTATCAACTATAAGGAGCCTTGCGCCAAAATGTTTAGCTAGTGCCTTGGTTAATGTTTCCTGATATATTTCTGACCCTGTGAAGTAAGGACGTAATCTGGTGGTCATGATCAGCCAAAAAGTTTTAGGAAAACATGCTAGTTGAATATTAAGAGTATAATATTACCTCCGGGACCTGACAACAAAATCCTTGAGCACAGTGTAGGAAGACCTGAAGTAAACTTCACAAAGTTCTTACACTTAAAATGTATGTATGACGAAAGAATAAGGACATTCTTGGTGGTCTCACTGTCAGGACAGTAAATTTGAAATAAGCAAACGACATAGAATCACAAATAGATAAATCTGTACTATTTGTTTAAAAAGGTAACTAGGCCCTTCCAGTACTTAAATAGTATATGAAGCAGTAAGCAAGAGTTGAAAACAAAGCTTCTTACAACTAAAAGCCAACAAGTAAGTTGTAACAGTAACACTATATGACGTTTAAGATAGTAGGCTGCCTGCAGGTATTTGATACTTACCTTAGATAATACGGAAAATTCTCAAACGAAACATCCAAATCTTTCCAATCTATTAACCCTTGTCGTAAACCCTCTTTGAATTTTTGACGTCTCAATGACAGTGAAGTGGGAAGACGGCATTTTAGCTGATCTCTGATTTTGTTATGCTCGCAAATAGGGCTTAAATTAAACTCTGAAGCTGATGGACCTGCTAAAAAATGCAAAACGGGTCTCAAGTCATTGTTTTCACCTATAATTTTCCCAATTTCAGCATCATTGTTCAAGTTTTCATTGGCAACATCAGAAGATGGAGCACCAGTATCCCCAGCAACTGTAGCAGAAGCATCATCATTACAGGCAGAGGCACCTTGCATTTCGGTGTCAACAATACAATTGTCCGACACTTTGCAAGAAGAAGGTACTGATGGAATTTCAGAACCTTGTTGTACATCTTCCCCATTCCGAGGTGATGGCGGAATAAGAGACAATTCTTTAGTAAGATGTGAGAGTGAGGCCAGTGTTGAGGCGACGGCAACAGCAGATGTGTCACCTGGCATAGCTTCAATATGTAATCCATTTGTGGATCCACCATGAGCTTCCAATATACTAACTGAAGGTTGCACACTAGTTGTCAATTCACCAGTATTGGCAAGGAGTTGGAAAATCTAATAGTATGTCAAGGGAATAGATAGTTTCTTCATAAAGTTAGAAGGAACACTTGATCCATGTAATGTTTCTACCAATCACTATAACAACTATGACCGAGAAACTACCATAAGAAGAATACACAATTAGAATTATATTACGTGGTAATAGGATACATAGGCATGTCTATTAGATGAGATGAAGACCACCTCATCACCTCCATTTAATGGAATAGTGGAATCCTTAGAGTAAGACTTTCCATTAACTTGAACTGCTCCTTTTTTTCCAAGTATTTCAAGCAATGTAACTGCTTCCCCTTCCTAGGAATCATCAAGTAGTGACACAAGCAGGCATAGAATTAGTAAACATCATAGAGAAATGTCACTGTCTTGAGTAGGATGATGAGTTGAAATTCTGACTGCAAGATTTACTAACAAAGAATCACAACATACCTCAGTCTCCATGTGCTTCAGATTACACAATAACTTACTGACTGTTGGATCTCCTAACCATAAGTCACATTGGTGGCCTTGACCAACACTGAAAGTAGGACGATGCATAACAACATGGGAATTCTGGGAGTGAACATTGCACCAAAGATGTCAACATTGAGAACTGCTATTAAACAGAAACCAGAAATCACTGGAGCTACGAAGATGCATGTATGTTGAAAAAAGATCAAGACAGTAGCATGTAACTACAGTTTTTAAACCCCTAGAGGCTACCTTGTAAGACTTTAATTGGGTAATGATGGAGCTTAAACAAAAAAATAATCTATCAATATCTCTCGCCTATCAGCATGAGACAAACAGCATTCGATCGGATATATCAGTTACATCAAAAGACCAGAAGGATTTCGATTTTGTAAAAACAGAATGCATACTCTAAATGAACCTAGACTATTTTAGCATTGCTCTAACATGACGAAATTCCAATTCATGATATTATACCATGAATCATAGAAATTGTAATGACAGCAAGAATCCACCTTTGTGTCAAAAAATAATTATTTATTAAGTTTTCAGCTCATAAACAATAACAAATAACAAAACTGGGCACAAAGACTAAACAAAAACCTTTGAACACTGTGAGAGGAGTTTTCCCCACGCATCCCCAGCACCATTAGATTTCAGTTGCAGTTTCTTCCCGCGAATTGCTGGCGGCAGATACGGTTTCCCTTTGTCGGCATCTAAATTGGAGCCACCTGCATCCTCTGCCAACGAGAACACATGAGTAAAGCTCCAACAAGTCACCCCAAACCCCTAAAATAACTAGATTTCAATTACATGCAGAGAATTCTAAATTCATATTAAGGATAGCAAGAACTCACCTTCCACCGCAGCCACAGTCGGTTTCTCCGACGGCGCCGCCACATCGTCCGGCGGCTTACCGCCGCTGCTTCCATCAGTCAGATCAGCCGATCCAATCTTCGGTTCCTTCATAATGGCGGCGCTTACCACTTCCTCCGATGCCAACGAATCATTCGTTGATGAAGCCTCCGCCTCCGCCGCCTGCATGCACGCAAAAACCCCAAAATTCAAAACCACCATTAAACACGAGAAAGTAAATAAAGAATCAAGAAATCCCCCCAAAACAAAAGAAAGAAAATATTCAACCTTGGATCGCTTAGCGTTGGGCAAAGCAGGTGAAGAATCAGTGGAAGGGCGCTTCGATGCAGACCGCGTTTCAACCATGTCTTCTGATCTACTAATTCCACGAATTAAACCTCGAAATCTCGAATTTCAATCGAAAATTCAACAAATCCCCCACCAAGACTGATATATTGTAGTAGTATATATGTATATAATATTTATGCAGCTAGGAGAGAGAAACAACCAACAAATGAGAGAGGTAAAAAGTGAATGATTGCGGGAAATGGATTTTATATGGTCCGCTTTTTGTTTTGTCTATATATGTAAGATATACAATCCTCAAACACCTCAAAATGAGGTGCAATACCACATACGACAAAAACCGATTCCCTTCCCATCCTTCCCAGCCACCGTAATACCACATACGACAACCCACCGTCACAACCCACCACCTCCTTCTCCTGCTTCAAACTTCGCGCCGCCCCCGACCATCTCCTTCTCCTGCTTCAATCTCCCCGCCGCTCCCGGCGCCGCCAATACCCCGAATTCAATCGCTTAATTTCAGTCGCCATTGAATACAAAATAGTTTTCGTCTCTTTAAACGCTTCTTGTGAACTGTGATTATTAATTTTATTCCGACAATCGATTTAAGGTTTGTGTAATAGACGGGGTCTATTATATGATTTAATCTGCCGAACTGTATGTGATAGATGATGACAAATTGTAACAATCAAACTGAATGATTAATAATAAGAACACAGTCACGAGGGAGAGAGAGAGATTAAGAGAGCCAAATTGAAAGATAAGAGAGAGAGAGAAAACTAAGAGTTGAGAGGGAGAGAGTAGCCGAGAGATTTAGAGAAAAGAGAGAGAGTTAAGAGTTTAGAAAATATTCATTGCTTCCAAATTAAGAGTGCATAATTGGGTATTTATAATCCAAATAATTACTAAACTCTAATCTAAATTAAGCTAAATTATAATACGGAAATAAATATCTAAATTTAACTAATTTAAAATAAGGAAATATATATTTTAGATATGCAAAATCTACGATTTAATATCCAGGGTTACGACAATACTTCCTTTTGAGAGTCTTGTCCCCAAGACTCGGATGTTGTCGTCGCCTCCCTTCAATTTCTTGCGAGGTGGGCGAGCCTTGTCAACATGGATAGAGCTCCTACCAACTACGGCCATATTATGAGCCAATGACGCCTGATCTTGACCCCTCTGTTTTGAAAGACAATATAATTATTGATACTATTTCCATTCTCATTGACAATAGGGACGAATAGAAACCTAACAAACTCAACTTCACCAAACTGATCAAACTCCTCAGTTTTCTCATCTTCAGTAGCCGGAGCATCCTCTTCTACGGCAGGGGTTTCCTCCTGTTTGTTGACAGCTGGAGGGACGGTGGCCATGGAGGAAACTGGGGCAGTGGCCGGCGGCGAGGGGATGATCGGAACAGCGGCAGTAACTGCAGCTGACGGAATCGGGGCGGAGGCCGTCGGTGGGGCAGAAGCTGCAGCACGGACGGCTGCTGGAGGCGGAACGGTGGTTGCAGTCGGTGGTCTTAAGATCGACGCAGCTGGAGGAGGGATTTCAACAGAGGCGGCTGCCGGAGTTGAAATCGGAGCAGCGTTAGGGATTGCGGCGGCTGCAGCGGCGGTTGGCTGTTGGGTTGTTTCGGCCGGCGGCGGAAGCGAAACCGCAGGAGTTGCAGAAGGGACGGCCGGATATCGACTAAGAGAAGCACGGCGAGCTCGATTGAAATCAAATTCGCGAGCATATTCCCAATCGCAGGATCGTCGCTCTGAGGCTTCGTCCCAAACGAAACCAAGTCGACGCGCCTCTGCTCTACGATTGTAATAGTCAGAAATTCTATTAATCTCGTTGATAAAGCGAGCAGTTTCTTTCTCGAGGGCCGCCGCTACCGGTTGTACGATCGCCTTCACGAGTTGCTCCGAAAATACCGTGTCCATCGTATTGCCCACTGTCGGAGAGTCGATGCTCTGATACCACTGTAATAGACGGGGTCTATTATATGATTTAATCTGCCGAACTGTATGTGATAGATGATGACAAATTGTAACAATCAAACTGAATGATTAATAATAAGAACACAGTCACGAGGGAGAGAGAGAGATTAAGAGAGCCAAATTGAAAGATAAGAGAGAGAGAGAAAACTAAGAGTTGAGAGGGAGAGAGTAGCCGAGAGATTTAGAGAAAAGAGAGAGAGTTAAGAGTTTAGAAAATATTCATTGCTTCCAAATTAAGAGTGCATAATCGGGTATTTATAATTCAAATAATTACTAAATTCTAATCTAAATTAAGCTAAATTATAATACGGAAATAAATATCTAAACTTAACTAATTTAAAATAAGAAAATATATATTTTAGATATGCAAAATCTACGATTTAATATCCGGGTCATGACAGTTTGTTTATCGTCCTTGATTTCTCTTTTCCGGTAAATTTGTCGTTGAATTCCGCAGCTGGTTCGTCGCGATCATGGGCGTACAAGAATCGGCGATGATTGGATCGGATTTCGTCTGATTTGCTCAGGGTTTCGGAATTTAGGGGTTTTCTATTACACTACCTGTTTACTCGGATAGGTTTGGATTGATTTTGCATTGCAATGTCATATTTGGATGAAGAGCGAGAATCATAGATTTTGGTTCAATCAGAATGCCGATTCTATTGATTTGGTTCGAGATTAATCTGATGTCCATTGATGTTCGCTTTGATGAAGATCGGATTTAGGATCCGTGAATTCCATCATTTCGGGTTTCTGTTCTTTTAGTGCATATCTTGGTGGTGGAAGCAGAGGGCTTTTTGGTTTAGACTGCAATGAGTAGGTTTTCTGATTACTCTGTAATTATGTTTCCGTTCAGTATTCTTCGAGGGATAGCAAATCAGCAAGGAAAGCTTCCGCCTTTAATCGACTTGGTGGAAAGCTCGCCAAGAGCCAAGTTTGTATCTACTGAGTTCAAGGGAGATGCACCAAAATTAAATGTAGGTTCCTGCAGAAAGAGCCTCTACATTTAGAGTCAGCAAAACCTCATAATATTGATTCCAACCAACCGAAAAAACGTAGCTGGAGGAATCCCGATTATGATTTTTCGAATAGGATACCTCATCCGAGTAATCGAATAAGCTGGTCCAAGACGAAAAGTGATGAGAGCGCCGTGGAGAAAGTTATGGTAGATACTAAAAAGAGTGGTCACATAGATCAAGAAGTGGCCAATGAGACTGCTGTAAGAGATGAATTAGAGAAAAACATTATTCCAAAAGCTCTCCATGGAGAAAAATTCAGTGGTTCTGGGCTTAGAATGTTGGGGAAGTTAGAAGGACATGAGAAGGTACTACATGTATTCTTGAATTGATTGTTCCCAATCATGGTTGATATTTGAATTAGTTACTTTGCTTATTTATGCAAATCCCTTTTGGCCCTATGTAGGTTTATTCTACACGTGTTCTTGAATTGTTCCCAATTTATGCAAATCCCTTTTGGTTTGGCCCTATATAGGGTTACTCTACATGTGATGTGAATTATGTTACTGTTCATATTTATGCAAATCCTTCTTTCTATGCCAGAATTATTGTTTCTTCTGTATATATTTGAAAGAATTATTCTTTAAGAACAAGTTGGATAAAGTCGTCTTTTTCTATATAATCATATTTATTAGACTTATTAAAGTAATCAAATGAAATTATTCAAATCATATAGTTACGTAGTTATTTTTATTCAATTTCTTTCTATGCAGGAATTATTGTTTCTTCTGTATATCTGAAACCTCTGTGAATTTAAATTTTATGATTGGAACATGTGGTTGAAATGCTTAGTTTGAAAGTCATGCTACTTTTCTTCCTCAGCTTATTTGTACGATCACTCCATCAAGCAACTCGGAGGAGACTCATGACACCTTAAAATTTGCTAGCAGGGCTATACATGTTGAAATTTACGCCTCAAGTAATAGGGTAAGTCTGTTTACATGAATTCTTTGGAGTTATATTCATGTTTTAAGTGGTTAATTCACTGGGTGCTCATACATTTCAATTTCAGATTATTGATGAAAAATCGTTGATTAAGAAGTATCAAAGAGAAATATCATCTCTTAGAGATGAACTCGATCAACTTAAAAGTGGGATGCTTGCCGGTGTTAGCCATGAAGAAATTAAGCAATTGATAGGTGAACTTGGATGAGGCAACATGTATATTTGACTTATTATAATGCTTGGGAAATTGAATGCTTGCCAAAGTCATTATCACTGTCTTCTGCTGGAGCGTCTTGCTTAAGCAATTGGTTTCTGATATCTATTTCACAGTTAGAACAAGGGCAATTTAAAATGCAATCAAGATTGGAGGAGGAAGAAGAAGCCAAGGCTGCTTTGATGAGTAGAATTCAGAGGCTAACCAAACTGATACTTGTATCCTCTAAAAATGCAATACATGGGTACATGAGCGACAAGCCCTCTCACCAAAGGAGTCTTTCTTCTGCTGAGGATGATGTAAGTTGTTCTGATTTACTCATTTTACAAGGCATGTTTAAGTAAATGTACAATGTAGCTCTATCTTTTGCCTTCTAGTGGTTGTAATCGCCTTGTCACTCATCCACCATTTTCATGTTTTTTCTTCGACAGAAGTTGGATGCTGTGCATAATGGTTCTGTGAACACATATACTTCTAATTTGTTTTCTCTTTTTTGATTAACACATGTGCAGTGGAAAATAAGAACTAAATATACACATTAAGCTATGCAAAATAGGAGTGGAATGTACGTATTAAGATAAGATTATTTGACGTGGTATCTCTTGAAAATGCCACAAATACATAGTATTATGCTACAATCTTGGGTGTAATTGGGCATGAGATGTACATGTGCAAAATACCGTCAGCTTAACATATTTTGTATCATGTTAATTTCAATAAATTATTCGTAGATGATAATGTACAAATACCTTATTAAGCTGGTCCAAAAATAGGTCATCATATCAAATCTTCTTGATAACAATTTTTTACAATATATATATATTCTAATGAAGTACTTATATATAAAAGTATCCAAACGCAATATCTTATTGATCAATTTAAGCGCTTATTGATCAATTTAAGGTTCCACATTATACAACGATATAATTATTTTTTAAGAACAAGTTACATTAGAGTTAGCCCGTGTTCGAAAAAACAACTTAAATACATATATTATTTCACTCTTATTTACGATTTCAATTTCTTCTTGATTTGATATCTTGGTGATTGAATTTATATTTTTATGATTTTGCACATAGGCATGATCATAACAATGTGCTAATTTTTTTTATTCTTAGCTGATGAAAGGGCGGGCAGTAGACTTGAACACTGTAGAGTGTGTGTAGTATGTGCTAATAACTAACGGTTAGGTAGTGGGTCAAATAGGATTTAGGGTTGGTTCAATTCAATCCACAAATACTTGCGTGTAAACAATATACTTCCTTGTATGTCACACTTTATAAGGTATTGACATATGGTCCACCATAATTGATTTTGATTTGATTATTTAATTAAAATGTATTCCGCGTGTCAAATGATTTGTGGAGGTGACATATAGTGGAGTATAATTATGTCACCAAAGTCTATCCGAATTCAATCTCGTCTCCATTTAAAAGATGGATTCAAGATTTAGAATTTTATTAATAGATTTACAAATTTCAAAAGTGAAAAATAACTCCTTCAAGTCGAAATTTTAATCCAACCCCTTCAAGTCAATATTATGTACATACATTCAATCCCTTCAAGTCGAATTTTTTAGGATTATGTGCATACATTTAACCCCTTTCAGTCGATTTTTTAATTTAATTTAACAACTTTTGACTTAAAATACATCACTTTATTTAGTTCTAAAATAATGTTATGATTCAAATTCATACTCTTTTTAATCTTCAACTATTGGATGGGTCCAATAACCTAACCAACTATCCTTATTTTCTTCTACAATATAGTAACAAAACAATGATAAAATATGATTAGTATTAACTAAGTATATACTTCTTCTCATTAATAGTGTTTGGTTTCTTTTGGGTATTGAAGTTTTTTTTAAAAAAATATTGTATGGTTTATATTATTTGAGTTGGATAATAAATTTGTGGCCACAAATTATTTTTTAAAAAATATTGTATGGTTTATATACTTCTTCTCATTAATAGTGAGACCCTTATTTCAAAAAATAAAAAATAGTACTAATGAGACGGATGGAGTAATATATAAGATATAGTATAAACTTTGGCCTCATTTATTTCAAATTTTGCCCACATAGCATACAACTTGTGATTAATATCTCTAGAAACTATATGCATTGCATGAATATTTTCAATAATATGAATGTGATAAATATATTGTATAATGTGACAAAGCTCCATATGTTGTTTACATGTCAATATAGGAGAATTGACAGAGCCACGACTTAAAAGTCGCGATATTTTAGCTTCATTGTATTTTTTTAAGTCAAATTTATCTTGCATTGTTAGTTTAGTAACACACTTGTCCATTGATATCATAAAACTTGAGCTTTGTTTTGTGTGCCTTTTTATTTTATCAGGCTCACATTTGCTTGGCCCAAAATTGCAATGTCTCGCCAGTTTACCACACAATTTTTCCGACTTTTCTACACACAAAAAAAATTTATAAACTTTTAAACCCATCTTTTGCTCCTCTTAAAAAAATATTTCCTATGTTAAGATTTAGTACCTTGATAGGAGATGTAATAAAAACAGTTTTTTTTTCATTTTATATTGAGGAATCTATAGCTTTATCTTTGGTACGTAGAGAATACACTCAAACATAACTATCTCGATGAAATTTGAACCTATGACATTTGATCACAATTTTAACATATTAATTGATATATCATTCTATGAGACGGAAATAATATTATTGATACGTAGCCAGTAGTAACAATAGTAAGATAGAAAATATCATAAGATCAAATTCTATCAAACTATCACCACATTCGCGATTTGAGTTAAAATAAAATTACTTTGGCAGTTTGCGGTATGTCGACAATCAATCAACTTGCTTCATAAAATTGCGGCACGCGAGGATAACAGAGAAATGTCATTTCAGTTATGATTTACTAATCATATTATTATGCAACTCCATAAGTCCAGATTATAGTAATTGATTAAGGGATTGACTAATTTAACTGTATTTAAACAGTTTATCCCAATCCGTTGCAGACTTGCAGGATATATTTAAATTGACTATTTTTGTTTAAAATAGTAAATTTCTCAAATTCATGTTGACATAATTCTGCTTTTAGTGAATTATAATTTTTTATTTATTTCATACAAATTTCGAAGGAAACTGGACCTTAAATTTGTCAGAAGCCAAGTTCTTAGTAAGATGGAGCCCAATAACTAACATAAATACCACTCATTATTAATTGATCAAAGGGTATTATCTATTTCAATTAATTAATTACTATTATTACAATGACAATAAAAAAATAGTAGTATGAACTAAGAAAAGCGAAATCTACAATTTCGAGATAACCGAACGGAATCCTGTGTTTTTTTGGCTAAAAATCTTTAACTTCAAAAGGCATCAAGACAAACTCTATTAAGGATATTTGAATTCAAACCAAATTCTAAAACAATACATGGGAAGCTTCCAATCCAAACAAATCATCCCCATACATTAATTAATCAATCCAAACAAAATCATACCATTACTACGAAACGGCGACGTATCTAACGTTGTTCGAAACCGTCGGCTCATCATCGGCTCCGAATAACTTGGCAATCCTCTCGACGGGTACCATCGGAAAGTACTCCGACAGCGCGTAGCCTTTCTCTGCCGCATCAGCCACGGCTTGATTATACTTCTCCGCCCAATGCGCCGCCGTGGGGATCATAATCTGAGCCACTTGAGCGAACAACGGCAGGCGGTTGAGCGAACGCCAAGCCGCGACTGCGTGCTGCTCGGCTACCGGCTCGTACTTGGCGTATAGCGCTTTAGCCGTAGGCCCGTACTCGGCGCATGCATTTGTAGCAATGCTCGAAGCCGTATCCACCAAGCCGTCGCGTTGCACATCCGAAGCCAGCTCATGAGCCGCTGCCGGAGCCCTTTGAGCTGCGGCCCAAGCTCGGCGTGAAAGATGCTTTACAAGAGCAGGCACGTGACGGTCGAACTCGGTCACGGACTCATCCACCTGCGCATCACGTGACGAATCAAATTACTCTTCACGGTTCCACCACCTTATGTTACATGTAGTATCAACTATATATATTGAAAAGAAATGAATACATGAAAAGATTCTCCACATCGCCGATTAATATTAATATATGAATTCATCCCAATAATCAAGTTCAATTTACAAATTGGATATTTATTTGTAACATCGAGACAAAATATACAATTTTAAGGGAATGGTTGAAATCCGCAAATTTGGAGGACTAAATTAATTTTTCAAGAGATTACGCTACGATTTTGGATCGGTTCTTAACCTCTCCCCTTGAATTCGCACACGCTTCTTTATGAGTTTTAAAGCCTCAGTCTCGTCCAATTAAGCATAAATAAGAGCACAAAATTCAGAATAATTTTAAAACGTAAACATGCAGTTTTGAATAATTGTACTAGAATTTCCTCAAGCATTAATTAATTATTATTGAATTATTATAAAATTTCCTTAACAAAAACTTGACGTTAAAAAACAAGAACGTTAAAAAACAAGACGATATTTAGCGAACCTTGCGATCCACGAATCTGAGGAGATCGGAAGGAACGTCATGGAATTTCTCATAAACCGGTCCGACAACGGTTCTGACGGTGTCCTCGACGGTCTGCACACCGGGTCTCAGCGGACCGGAATTCTCCTTCGCATATTCGTAGAGCGTCGAGAAGCATACGACGACGTAGGCCGCCGCGACTTGCACGAAATTGAGGTATTTCAGCTTCTTCTCCGCATTTTCCAAAATCTTAACAAAAAAAAAAAAAATCGATCCATCAATTCTCCAGATTGAAAAGAACATCGACTGTATTTAATCGTAATTAGGTAGCGTCTATCGGAATCGCTTACCGGTTGGTCGGAGGGCACTGGAGTGGCTTCCGGTTCCGCCATTGAATTAAAACTTAAGATCTGGCGGAGAAACAATAACTTTTACTGTGGGAGTGGGAGTGGGAGTGAGGAAGATGTGTTGGTAATTTATGAATGAGGGTTTCCCTTACCCGGGTAATTAAACTGTTGGTCGAGGGTAAAACAGTAATACTCGTTTTTTGTTTTTTCGATTTAGTTTAATGGAAGAGATGGCACGCGTATCGAGGTCCGCTGGGCCGATTGGTTTTTGTAAGGATTCTAATTAGTATGGGCTTCTGCCGACTGGTGAGTTATATATAGGGCCCACTAGCCATACCACTCGAAAATTTACGATAGGGAGACCTAAAGTTCAAATTCAAAAATGAATTCTGAGCTTCAATAGTTGTATCGAAATAAAAATTTATAATCTTGCTAATTTAGGGCATTATGCAGAACTGGCATACAATCTTTCCATGGTTGATGTTATATGTATGTTGGGAATAGTGTGAATACCAATTAACGTTCAATCATTCGGAACTTAGAAAAATTTGATGCTAAGGCTTACATTCCTTCTATCCTCAAATACTAAAGATTTCACGAATCCAGTGCATATTATTGTAAAATTACTATATACTTGTATAATTTAAGATGAGAGGATCATTGGTCCTAAACCTAGCATCAAACAAACCTGGAAATAGAGTTTCACACATTGGAGTCCCCTTGGGATGACATAGCGGTGAAGGTGGATGGCCCGGGACCGATAGGTCATGGGTTCAATTCCCACTGAACACGCTAAGAGTTTCCCACATTGGAAAAATTAAAAATAAGCACACTGTATAAATTATTCACACTACTAAGAAATAATTTAAGTGTGCTCCACTGTAGCACACCCTAATGATATTAGTTGGTCATTTTATAGGGTGCTAGAACTGGTACAGTGGAGAGGTTCTCTTGCCAACTTTGCTAATCTAAGTTTTAGACCTTGTAAGTTGTAACTCCATTATGAGGTGAAACTAAACATAATAAATGTGACTCTTCCTTTAGCAAACCTAACGCTCCATAACTCTCTTAGCTCCGTCCAACGTGTTCTTTAGCAGCATTGCAACAGTCATCGGCCCCACGCCGCCGGGAACTGGAGTTACGCATCCGGCTGTCTTACATGCTTCCTGAAAATCCACATCCCCAACAAGCCTATAACCAGATTTCCTACTTGGATCATCCACAGCATTTGTTCCCACGTCAATTACTGCTGCCCCCGGTTTAATCCAACTGCCCTTGATCTGAGAATCGGGTATAATGATCCCTTAGTAAAATCAGAAAGAACCAACATAAAGACCGTGCAAGGCAAAGGGCAATCATGATAGGACTAGCATTACCATTGCTGCTTGTCCTGCAGCAGCGATGATTATGTCAGCATTCCGGATGATGTTTTCTGGGTCTTTGGTACGAGAATGAACTATAGTAACGGTAGCATCCTCCTTCAGAAGGAGCAATGAAACTGGCAAGCCAACTATGTTACTCCGGCCTACCACAACAGCATTCTTTCCCTTAATAGTAACGCCACTGCGCGATAGAAGCTCAATGCAACCCTGTGTACGTTGGATGAAAAGACACTCATAAAACAAGACCTTACACTTGATATTAGTAAAAATATACACACACAGTTGTTCAAATGTTTCTCTAATGCAGTCCAAAGATATATATATTACCTTTGGGGTGCAGGGGACAAAGAGAGGATCTCTGCCCTTCATCGCTAACTTACCAATGTTGAGAGGATGAAATCCATCGACATCCTTTTCCAGGGATATTTCAGTCAATATTTTCTCTTCGTTGATATGTTTAGGCAATGGGAGCTGTACAAGTATACCTGCAATAATGAACGTATCGTGATGAGCTTCAAGTCTATAATAAGCAATATCATTGCAATAGCACAAAAATATAGGAACAAGGATTTATGTCAATCGGTCTTTTTTACTTTGCATTGTTCCCTACAAGCAAAATATTGGACAAATAATGAGATTGAAAAATATAGTTAAATAATGAGACATCTTTAGGTATACTTCACTACCAAATTGAAATGATTAAACAAACAAACAAGCAAGAGAAACAAGTCTAAAAGAGGGATGAAGTTTATGATATAGATAAACAATTAGAGATCTTTAGGCATACTACTCTATATACATACAAACTGATACAACTTTGATATGATCACACGAATAAACAAGAAATCGAAACATATATAAACAAAAAAGCCGAATAACAAAAACTCAGTATTTAGAAAAATCAGATAACCAACCATGAACATCAGGATTGGCATTCAATTCATGGACTTTGCAAATCAGTTCCGATTCATTTACTTCCTCCGGGAGGTCCAAATCGATCGACTTGATACCAACTTCTGCACAAGCTTTTCTTTTCATGGTCACATAGCTCTGTGAATCCTTCCTTTGCCCCACAATAACAACAGCTAATCCCGGAACCTGAAACCCAACTCAAGATACGTACTATAAACAGAGCATACAAACTGAGCAAATCAGATTGCACATAATCTGAAACCCTATATTTTGTTTTTGCAAAATCTCTTTCATAAAGTCCTCCACCACATTTCTAATCAATACCCAGATCGTGCATTTACAGCAAGTAAATATGCAGCAGCTAAAATCAACTATAAGAGTGTCGTCATACTCCGCCAACCCTAAACCATGAATTGAATAAAGAAAACGAGAATCAATCATTGAATGCCTCATATCTCACACATAAACACTTTCGCTAGAGAGAGACGGAGAGACCTTGCCGTAAGTCCCGGAGAGGCGGCGGACTTCGGCGGCGATCTCCGATCTGATTGTTTGGGCAATAGCTTTGCCATCGATTATGTTAGCCTTGTGATCCGACATCGTTTCAGGTGAACCAAATTTTGCAACCACACTCTGCTGATTGAATGGTGATTCGCGATTGAATACAGATATTATTGAACACCGGCCCCACTTAGCTGGTGTTTCTTGGCAATTGTACATCGTGCAGATGCTGTTGTACGTTATTCTGGTAACAGAAATTGGAATCTTCAGTTTTGTTTGGCAGTTTTAGGCCCAAATCTTAGAACCATTATGGGTCAATTAGATGGGCCGTGTAAATGGGCCCGGCTCAACAAGAAAAGCTTACATAGCACGCCAGCATGTTGACCACTGTAATACGAAACCCAATCAGCCATTCGATAAAAATCCAACTATCTAACGGTAGTGATTTAACGGAACATCTTAATACCATACACGTTGATACATCTGATAGGGCCACCAAACAATAACATATTTTTATATTCCTCCACTCAGACAGCGCGCGCAGATTTGAATTATTTTCGCCCCTTTTTGCTATTTTCCACACCACTTGCATAAATCGCATCGATAAGAGTGAGACGGGAGTGAGAGAGTCGATTGATGCGGAGAAAAGCTCGGAGCGCAAACCCGAGCAGCAAGCAATACGAAGAGACGGGGCAGAAGTTGTAGCGCGATGATGAAAGGAACATTGTCCAATCATTTGAAGGTGCAGCTGGATCAAGTCTCGCTGAAGCCCTCCCGATTCCTGAAGCTTCTCGATTCCGAAGCTCACCCCGAGTCCACGCCCTTTGATTTTGATGCCGAAGCCGCCGATGACAAAGACTTCATCCTCAGCCAGGATTTCTTCTGGTGAAAAATCGCTTAATCCTCATCCAAAACTGTGTCGGAGTTGTGCGTGTGTGTGTTCGACTGTTTGTTAGTTTGTTTTCGATTGATTTAACAATTTTTACTTTGTCATTTGCTGTAGTACCCCTGATTATATTACTCCGGAGATGCCAACAACTGCGAGCAATGTAGATTGGAGCAAGGTACAATTTTTGTGTTTTTTCTATTGACTATGGCTTGAAATTCTATGGTAGTGATGCGAGTTTGAAATCGTGTTGAAGGAAAATATTGAGTGTCCCAAGTCGCCAGAGAAAGTTAAGACCGTTAGGAGCAAACGGCAAAAACTTGGTTAGTATTCTATTATTTTCATTTGTTATGATTATAGTTATCACTCTGCTTTCATGATGTAAAGAAAAAAAAAAGTGGTATTGGCAAAAATGAAAGTTTGCATTTTTTTGCTAATTTTCAAGATTTATAAAGCCAATGAAAAAATGAACAAAAGTTTCCTGTCAATAACTGATTACTCCCAATTGGGGTTTTATATAGACACGATATAATATTCAGATATCAGAATTGCATAGGAGAATCCATCTTCTGGAGAAGAAAATAATGCTGTTTGAGATATTGTTTGGTATGGTCACATATTTCCTCTGGAACTTTTATTATATGATCAGATTTTATGCTGTTGACTCAGTTACGAGAGCAGACAAATGCTTAGTTCATTGTTTGCTGTAGTAGAGTGTTAGGTAGATCTCCAGCATGCAACAAAAAGGGCGTATCTTAACTCTGAGGTTATTTGATCGATGATATAGTTGCAGCTTTGCCTTCTCTAACAGACTATTATACAGCTGCCTTCTCTTATCCCAAAAGTGATGTTATTATCAATCACATGATGTTTTGCTCTGCTGACATCACCTTGAATGTTTATACATCTAGTGACCTGCTTTTACATTTTCTGACCCTTTATGTGTGTTGCCATCCCAGATGTTGATTTGAGACCATCACATGAATTAACTGATACTGGATATCAACCATTTGAAGATCTTGAAAAGGATACTTTTGAGACGGATGAAATAAAGACAGGAAAGCCAGTTGGGTTGCAAAGTAGTCGTGGTTATGTCTCACAGTCTGCAGTGGCTTTACGGTGCAGAGTTATGCCTCCTGCATGCCTAAAGAACCCGTACATCGAGGATGCCTTGGACTTTGACTCTGATCGTTTTACCATTCAAAGATCAAAATGTGCAGGTACAGTTCATTGATATTAACTTGATTTACTTATGTGAAACATCTTGTTTAATGTGATTATTCAGATTGAAGAAGCATTCTATATCAATTTGGATATATTTTCTAATTGAAGGCAGAATCATAGCAGTTTAGTGCCTTTTAGTTTGTACCGGACCATCTGTAACATATTGTATTTGTCATGTCCAGGTTTTTATCCAGCAGGTATATCTGGCGATGGTCTTTCACGCTATCGTACAGATTTCCATGAAATTGAGGTTTATAGACCATTGTATTCCTGCTCTTCATTGATTTCTATAATTCTTGTCCATATCTAACGGAGATTATTATTTCAGAAAATTGGTAGCGGAAACTTCAACCATGTTTTCAAAGTGCTGAAGAGAATTGATGGTTGTATGTATGCAGTGAAAATAAGCATGAAAAAGTTGCATCAGGAAACTGAGAGGTAGTATATTGGTTATCCTACTATTGGGTAAAAACTACTATTTTGTGCAGCTTAGTAATTATTTTATATTTTTGTAGGCGTAAGGCTTTGATGGAAGTTCAAGCTATGGGAGCTTTAGGTTTGCTACAATAGCTTGATCTTATTACTGACATAAAAGGCAGAGACTCTTGAGCTTAAACATGATTCTCATATTTTCAGGGTACCATGAGAACACAGTTGGCTACTACTCTTCTTGGTTTGAAAATGAGCAACTCTACATCCAGTTGGAGTTGTGTGATCGAAGCCTTTCTTTCAATAGATTATCAAAATTATTGACGGAGGGAGAAGCTTTAGATGCAATGTATCAGGTGAAGAATCTTAATTCTTTGTAGCCTCCAAAACTCTCTTAATGTGCTTCTATATGGAATGTATGAACTTGTAGTCTGCTGTTCTTTATTATGATGTTTTACATGTGGAGATTTCTGATTGTTAGGTTATTGAATTTTTGCAGATAGCAAAAGCATTGCTGTTTATACACAACAGAGGCATAGCTCACTTAGATGTAAAACCAGATAATATTTATGTAAAAGAGGGAGTTTATAAACTTGGTGATTTTGGTTGTGCGACCCGGATTGATAAAAGCTTACCAGTTGAAGAGGGTGATGCACGTTATATGCCCCAAGAAATCCTCAATGAAAATTATGATAATCTAGACAAAGTTGATATATTCTCCTTAGGAGCTTCTATCTACGAACTCGTGAAGGGGTCACCCTTACCTGAATCTGGTTCCCATTTTCTCCATCTTAGGGAAGGAAAACTGCCTCTTCTTCCAGGCCATTCATTGCAGTTCCAGAACTTAATCAAGGTACATTAGCTCGTACTTATAATAGACTTTGTTAATAATTGAAGGTTATGTCTCCACTCTGTGATTTACAATGACGTGCATCATCACTTCTTGGCCTGTCTTTTTATGTTCAGTAGGTTAAATATAATACTAGTTCGCTTTCAATCACTATGGCCAGAAGTTTGGACTTTCATGGCTATGTATATTTCATTTTTGGTGTGTGGAAGCAATGAGTAACAATTCAGTCAATTAACTGGATCTGGTGGTTTTGGTTTTTGAGGAAACTAAGGCATTTAGCGAATGGAACAAAGAGCATAACACTTCATTACAGTTAAATCTGTGTTTCTTTCTTAGTCATCTCTTTTTGATTGGTGCCTCTGTTTCAAACTTAACTTGTGGAGGCCTTTAGAATTAGAAGTTCAACTTTCATTGCGTTCATTTTTAACTTGCTTTTCAGACCATGATGGATGTTGATCCTGTTCGAAGACCATCTGCTAGAGAACTAGTTCAAAATACAATTTTTGGTAGGCTCCAAAAGATCAGGAAAAATATCTAAATCTTATGCATTCAATGAGTTCTCTTGACAAGCTGCAAGTTGCCATGAGCCTTCTGTACATTCTGCTACATCCTTTTCTCCATTTCGGAACACCAGATTTTCCAATATGACGGTGTATGGCTAAAGAAGCTCGGTGGAGGAAAATATGGATAGAGAGGAAACAACCACTCTTCTACCCATTCTGTGCACCCTATTATCTAAACATGATGGTGCTAATTTTGTATGTGAAGGAAGTGGCTACATTCATGTTTTGATCTTTATAATTCTGGAAGTTCATTATATTTTCTCGCACCACTGCTGTATGCCTCTTCTTCTACTTGCCTTTGTACGTATTGGTATTCATGTTTGGTTGTAGCAAATATAGGAAAACTTGTATTCCACGAGTCAAATACATAGCTCTCAAGGCTATTTTTACCCGTTTCGATCTTTATAGTTGTGGAAGTTCATTATAGCTTTAACTATTCACTATATTTTTATTCATTATTTATATTTCAAAAGTGAAAGCTAAATTATTTTTCCCATTTTTAGCGTACTATAATTAGCTACAGTTTTATATCAAACACATTATTATTATTATTATTATTATTATTATTATTATTATTATTATTATTATTATTATTATTATTATTATTTACTTATATGAAATAATTGCAGGAGTAACTTTTGGCCAAGAAGTACTCTACTTGTGTTGTGTATAACCTAGTCTAACGCTATAACTAGTTCTCTCATTTGGTTTTCATATGGACCATCATGACGTTTGTGATGATCCTCACAGCATCACCAATGGGCACACTCATTCTCAATCTCATTTTGCAGTATCTAGTATGTCAAACACTAATCTTACTCTAACCCACAATTCTAAATTCAACATCAAAAAGAATATTCACCATATATTCTTTTTCACACCACTTTTTATACTTTTACATAATATCTATATATTTCTCAATATTACATATTAGCCCCAAAATAATTTCAGGCAATAATTATATATGAAATATTTATTATTAAATAACTAAAAAATAATAAATAAATAAAAATAACTAAATTACTCGTGCATTAATTATAAGAAAATTACATAACTTGATAAAAGAAATTATAATAAAAAAGATAGATCCGTGCACATTCTTTAGTATCACATAAAAATTCAATCATCGGAATTGGTATACTCCGCCCACAAATGAGCTACTAACGCATTTCGAAGCAAATAATATCTTGTTAAAAAAAGATAAAGATAAAAATGGGCTAAAAAAATAGAGATAAAAATGGGCTTAATTTTTTTTAATGGGCTTATAATTTTTAAAAGCACCAAGATAAAATAAAACCTAAATAAAACTATTCATCTTCTTCTTTGAGCGACGGCGCTGTCCTTCTTCACTTCTCCATTTGAGAACAACACAAACCTTCACCTTCTCCACAAAAAAGTTGAAATTATCAAAGAAGTTGAGGATTATTGTGCAAATTGAAACTCCACGTCGGATTTTGCAGATTGCTACAATGATCACCATTTTTGCAGTAGGAAGAGAGAAAAAAAATGTTTTCACCATTTTGCAGATAACTTTGCAGTTCGGTTAGGGACGAATTCCGACTGCATACACCATAATGCAGCCGGTTGGAGATGGACTCACATTTGCATTTATTGTCCTTGTCATGGCAATAATATGGAAGATGAATACAATCTTGGTGATCCCTTACGTGCTCATCAATATTCTACTAGTTCGAATTAAGGGATTATCTCACCCTCGCATTTGTTGCGGCCTTGATGGCAATGATGCTGGTGTGGAAATAGTTCATAAAAGAATTATATGAAATTTGTGCTAATGTGCAACATGGGAAACAATTGAGCTTAAATTTGTTGTGCGAGATTTTGTATTAATACAGAGAAATTAAAGAAGTAAATCCACTAAGGTTGTATCAGTTGGCAATCTTCTACACCGAACATAGGACATATATGGAAATAGAAATTTCGCGTGATGGATAACAAAATTTCGCACGATAATTGGTTATATAATGTTATGATGTGACTCAAATCCTAATTCTTAAGGGAAATTAAGTTATATCCCACATTGGATAATTAATGAAGTTTATCATTAATTTCACCTATAAATAGATACTCATTCTTTTAAGTGTGCTTCTAACCATCATAGTCCACATGTTATGAGATTAGTTAGTTGGATTAATTGACCATGTTTTTGTGAGTATGTATTTTTGGATCTAAGATCATATTCTGGAGGCTTATTTTATATTCTCCTCTTTTATAGTGAATTTTTTTTTCCGCTCGTGGATGTAGGTCGATTGACCGAACACGTTAAATTCTTTGTGCCTATTTCTTTTTCTCGTTGTGTCATTTTTGTTATTGTCTTTGTTGAGTTCTAAAAACCAATTCGTCATATTTTGGAGGGTCCGAAGATCCTAACATACAGTGGCGGCAGCCATCATAGCTAGTCAAGCTATGCTATAGATGACGGTTAATCTAGCCACGCGCTTGTTTTGTTCCTCACGAAGTAATCTACGATGTATTTTGGGTTGAGCGCTCTTATGAGTGAAGGGTCGTGCTTGAAGAAGTTGAAAACTCCGATTCCAGCAATGAAGGCAAAAAACCAAAGAAGGAGAGCGGGAGCGAAGGTGGAGCCAACTTTGTCCGTTCCAAATCTTTGGAATGTTAACAGAGGTATAAGGATGCTAACATAATGTCCAAACGATAACATCTATCCAAGAAAAAGAGATCAAACTAGGAGTTAAATGAAACACCCCAGCCGGCGGATGTAACAAATTTATTAACAAACTGAATTGTAAATTGTAATTGAATACTCAGACAAAGGATTAATGCAACAGATAGAGAGAGAGAGCAGAATACGAGAGAAAAGGGGCGGAGAGAATAAGGGATAGAGAGATAAACTTTTTCTTGATATCATATAATTCGCAGCATAGGTTTATATAGCAACAAAACTTTGACCTAATCAAACAACTTAATATTAAAAACATAGATAGTAAATATCACGTGGATGGCCACGTCCGCCTCTTATCTCAGTGGCTCTCATCTAGCCACTTATTTTATCGACGGCTGCGATCACTTCCTCTTTATCAACAAAATCGTTCAGCTCTTCCACACAGTCAAACATTCCTAAATTAATTTCTTCTTCTTCCAAACCCTCTGTTTCCCCGACCGACGATCGCTCTCCGAGATCCTTCTCTTCTTCTTCATCTCGGGGTGTAACAATACCCCTTCCTTCAAAACAACCTTGTCCCCAAGGTTGTAGCCAAGGATAAAGTCGTTCCAGATAAGTCTTCTCCTCCCAAGTTTCGATTTTTAATCCTTGAAAATCCCACTCTATTAGAAATGAATGTATGATTCTTCCCTTTCTAGTCGTCTTACTTCGTTTTCCTTTGACGGTAGGTGTGAAAGCAACACCCCCATCTGGATTGAGGGCAGGCAGGGTAGCTAAGTGAAATTTTTCCGGACTGACAGCTTTCTTCAGCAAAGATACATGGAAAACGGGCCAAATCCGTGAGCCCTCCGGCAGATCCAGACGGTAAGATACTTCTCCGACCCTCTCCGTTATTGTATAGGGTCCGTAATAGCGCGGACTCAACTTCTGATTTTTCCTCAGCACAACACTATTTTGGCGGAAAGGTTGTAATTTTAAGTACACCTTCTCCCCTACATCGAATTGCCTGGCAATTCGATGTTTGTTGGCATTTTTTACCATTCTGTCTTGAGCTTTCCTGAGGTTCTCCTGTAGTGTGTTTTGAATTCGCGTTCTCTCCTCCGCGACTTGCAGGCTGTCAGGAGAATCCGTCCTAGGATATGGTCCTGTAGTGAATATAGGAGGACTATATCTATAGAGAGCCTCGAATGGACTCATCCTCAGGCTCTAATGATAATTGGTATTGTACCAATATTCGGCCAGAGACAACCATTTGTGCCATTGCCTAGGATTGTGTCTGACCATGCACCGGAGATAGGTCTCTAGGCATTGGTTTACTCGTTCTGTTTGCCCATCTGACTGTGGATGGTAGGCTGAACTCATATCTAGTTTAGTGCCCAATAGTTAGAACAATTCAGTCCAGAAAACACTAGTGAACAGGGGGTCTCTGTCAGTGACAATATGAAGTGGTTGTCCATGTAATTTTACTATGTGATCCAGAAAAACCTGAGCAATAGTAGAGGCTGTATAAGGGTGGCTTAGCCCAATAAAATGACTATACTTAGTGAGTCTGTCCACCACCACTAAGATCACAGTCCTCCCCTGTGATTTAGGTAACCCTTCTATGAAGTCCATTGAGATATGTGACCAAGCTTGAGTAGGTATAGATAAGGGCTGAATAAGACCTGGGCTAGGACATCTCTCTGTTTTACTCTCTAAACTGAACAAGATTGGACCCACTCTATCACTTCCTTCCTTAGTCCCTTCCATGAAAAATATTTCTTCACCCTCTGGTATGTTCCCTCCTCACCAGAGTACCCTCCTACAGCTGAATTATGTAATTCCTTGATGACATTTTCTCTCAAGTCTCTATCATCACCCAATATTATTCTTCCATGTTTTCTTAAGAGATCTCCTGTATAAGTATAATCTGGATAAGTAGCAGAGTCAACCATTTTAGCTAAAATAATAAGGGCCAGTTGAGGGTCCTTAGCATAACTTTCTGACACCTTCTTTACCCATAAGGGTATGGCACTAGTGATGGCCATACACTGGTTGGTATCCCTCCTGGATAGGGCATCAAATGCAACATTCTCCTTACCCTTTTTATACTGTATAGAGTAGTCATATCCCAACAGTTTTGGGATCCACTTTTGTTGTAATGGGGTTGTGATCTTCTGATCCAGTAGATGCTTCAGTGCCTGCTGATCAGTTTTGATAATAAAATGTCCTCCTTGCAGATATCCCTTCCATTTTTGAACAGCTAGGAGAATAGCTAAAAATTCTTTTTCATATATTGACAAAGCCTGATTTTTTTGATTCAAGACCTTGCTTAAGTAAGCAATGGGTCTGCCCTCCTGCATTAATACAGCACCTATTCCTAGGGGTGGGCGCGGGAAGGGTACCCGCGCTGCGGGTACCCGTTTGCAGATACCCGCGCCTGCGGGTAATTGATTTTAATACTCATTTCCGTTCCCGCATGCGGGTACCCGTGCGGATACGGTACGGGACGGGTTTACCCGCAAATATTACCACTTATTTATAATATATTTAAATTCATAAATAAAAATTAAAAAAATACCAATAAATGAAATATTGAAATTGTGGAGTTGGGTCATTGGTGTGTGCGTCGATGCGCCGGCGAGTGTGCGTTGCCAAATGCCAATTGCCATTTTATTTCTAGTAATTTAATTTATTTCTTATTTTCCTTAGCCCTACTTCTTATTGGTATAAAATTAAAAAGAGTTTAATTACACTTACACACCTAAGGGCTAAGACTAAGAGGCTCAAACCTCATGTAAAAAAGAAAATTGTATATTAGTGCGGATACCCGTTCGGGAACGGGTATCTAAGAATAAAACCCGTTCCCATTCCCGACCCGCTTGATTTTTTGCGGGTACTCGCGTAATGGGTATCCGTACCCATTTTTCCCGACCCGAATGGGATGGGTACGGGTGCGGGAACCCGAATTGTTTGCCCACCCCTACCTATTCCAGTACCACATGCATCAGTTTCCAAAACAAAATCTTTTGTGAAGTCAGGTAATGCCAAAACAGGGGCTGTAACCATGGCCTCCTTCAGTTTATGAAAAGCCCTCTCAGCCTCTGATCCCCACACAAAAGCCCCCTTTTTCAACAAATTAGTTAAGGGTTTACTGATCATTCCATAGTTCTTAATGAACTTCCTGTAGTAGCCAGTCAATCCCAAGAATCCCCTCAAGTTCTTCAGATTGGTAGGCACCTTCCATTCCATCATTGTTGTAACTTTCTCAGGATCAGTTGAGACACCATTTTGGGATATGATATACCCTAAATAGGTGACTGATTTCTTCTCAAACTCGCATTTGCTCATCTTTGCATAGAGCTTCTGTTTCCTTAATATGTCTAATACTTCCCTCACATGCTGATAGTGTTCCTCCCAAGAACCACTATAAACCAATATGTCATCAAAGAACACCAACACATTCTTCCTCAATTTCTTCTCAAACACCTGATTCATCAATGATTGAAATGTAGCAGGTGCATTGCACAACCCAAAAGGCATAACCAAATACTCATAGTGGCCATTATGGGTCCTAAAGGCAGTCAGATACCTTGATGCAGGATCCATGAGTATTTGAAAATAACCAGATCTTAAATCAATTTTACTAAAGTATTTAGCTCCATAAAGCTCATCCAATAACTCATCAATAATAGGAATGGGATAATCATGCTTCACAGTTAAGTTATTTAGATACCTGTAGTCTACACACATTCTCCAGGTTCCATCTTTCTTCTTCACCAATAAGACTGGAGAAGAAAATGGGCTCTTGCTAGCCTGTATTTCTCCTGATGCCAATAAGTCTGACACAGTCTTCTCAATCTCTGCTTTTTGTGCATGCGACACCCTGTAGGGGTATTGTTGGTTAGGGCAACTACCTGGTTGAAGTACAATCTTATGCTCCACTCCTCTAGAGGGTGGCAGCCCCTTAAGTGTTTCAAACACATCCTGGTAGGACTCCAGTAATGAATCCATGAGAGGGTTATTTGAATCCTTTCCTTCTTCCATTGCTAGTAAAAGGAATTCTTCTGGAGTGGAAGAATTTGTCTGCAACAGCTGATAAATGGCTGCTGCCGTGGTGGGAGGTGAGCTTCCTTTTCCCCTTGCTGTGTTAATATAAACTCTCACTCCACCATGCATCACAGAGAAAAAAATTATCTTCATAATCAAGGATGATTGGTGACCCCTTCTTTAGCCAATCACTACCTAAAATTAAATCATACCCCGCAGTAGGCAACAGTCTAATATCATAGGTAAACTCATGGTTCTGCATTTTCCATTTAAAGTTCTTTACCTTCTTATTGCTCATCATAATGTTGCCATTAGCCACCAAGACATTAAGTGATCTAGTTGGTTCTTCACCCAAGCTTTGTGCCAGTTCTGAATTTAAGAAACTGAGTGAACTCCCAGTGTCCACTAAAATTCTGATTCTTCTTCCACCAGAGCTTCCTATTAGCCTCATAATACTCTTCCCTGACTCTTCCTCCATTGATCCAAGGGTGACTATAGCCATTCCCAATTCTTCACTAGCATCACCATAGTCTTCCTCTTTAGATTCTATTTCCATATTATTCAAGAACTCACCCTGTTCTTCCACAGACATTATCATGAAATTAATTTTGTTGTTGCATCTATGGCCAGGGGTGAATTGTTCATCACAATTATAGCAAAGACCCTTTGCTCTTCTTTGATCCATCTCCAGGGGAGTGAGTAGCTTGAAACTTGGTTTAGGATTCTGTGATGGCTTCTGAACAGCCTTCTGAACTGGTTTGTATTCGGTTTTCTGGAAAACTTTAGGCTCATGTTTCTTGTGCTGGTTGCTGACAGTTACTCCTCTAGTGAATTCCTTTAATTTCCTCAAGAGTGATTCATTTAAATGCACTTGTTGTCGGCCCAAATGTATGGCTGAATCAAGAGTGTTAGGGTGTAGCATATCCAAACCTGCTTGTATGTCTCTGTCCAGTCCACTCACAAAAGCTGCAACTGTAGGTAATATTCCCGAGGCACTTCCCGAATTATGTGAATAATTTCTGGTCCCAATCCCTCTACTCATGCCTCCCATTGATCCTTGGTAATTTGATTGTGTGTTCATTCCCAATCTTCCCCCACTACCTAATATTGAAGGACGGACATCTTCTTGGAATCTAGGCATGTCCAAATAGGATGTTCCTGCCGTCCTTGAATTCTCCACAAATATTGATCCATTTCCCTCCTCAATTCCCTTCCCGTACGGCTTGAATCCCGGGGGTGAGCGAGGGTTTCCTTTAGGTAAGGGGTTTGCATAATGAGGAGTGGAGGGTCTACCCGTAGCCATACCTTGTTTAGACCCCAAATTAAATTGAGATTCCATTAAATCCATTCGATCGGATAAGTTGTTGATCATACCTGTTAAATTGTTCGTAAGATTACGATTATTATCTGCAAATTGCTGCCTCATGTTGTTATTAAGCACATCCACTAACATCTGTGTTTGTTCGTCAAACTCTATAGGTTGGAGCACGGTTTCTTCTGAGTCCAACTGGCCATCTTCGAGAATTGGAGGTAGCCCGGAAGCGGCCATCGGAAGGAACGCTCTGATACCACTGAAACACCCCAGCCGGCGGATGTAACAAATTTATTAACGAACTGAATTGTAAATTGTAATTGAATACTCAGACAAAGGATTAATGCAACAGATAGAGAGAGAGAGCAGAATATGAGAGAAAAGGGGCGGAGAGAATAAGGGATAGAGAGATAAACTTTTTCTTGATATCATATAATTCGCAGCATAGGTTTATATAGCAACAAAACTTTGACCTAATCAAACAACTTAATATTAAAAACATAGATAGTAGATATCACGTGGATGGCCACGTCCGCCTCTTATCTCAGTGGCTCTCATCTAGCCACTTATTTTATCGACGGCTGCGATCACTTCCTCTTTATCAACAAAATCGTTCAGCTCTTCCACACAGTCAAACATTCCTAAATTAATTTCTTCTTCTTCCAAACCCTCTGTTTCCTCGACCGACGATCGCTCTCCGAGATCCTTCTCTTCTTCGTCATCTCGGGGTGTAACATTAAACCAAAAGGACTTTAACTTGATGGTATCGGGTTAATATAGTAAAATAAAATACGAGATTGAAAAAGTCGTGATGCAATTAGTATACCTTTCGTGACATGGGATGTCACAGAAGAATTATATGAAATTTGTGCTAATGTGCAACATGGGAAACAAATAAGCTTAAATTTGTTGTGCGAGATTCTGTATTAATACAGAGAAATTAAAGAAACAAATCCACTAAGTTTGTATCGGTTGACAATCTTCTACACCGAACATAGGACATATATGGAAAAAGAAATTTAGCATGATGGATAACAAAATTTCGCACGATAATTGGTTATATAACGTTATGATGTGGCTCAAATCATAATCCTTAAAGAAAATTGAGTCATATCCACATCGGATAATTAATGAAGTTTATCATTAATTTCACTTATAAATAGATAGGTTCTCTAATTGTTTTAAGTGTGTTTCTAAGCTTCATAGTCCACATGTTATGAGATTAGTTAGTTGGATTAATTGACCATGTTTTTGTGAGTATGTATTTTTTGGGTCTAGGACCATATTCCGAAGTCTTATATTGTATTCTCCTCTTTTGACATCTATTTTGATAAGGTTGCACGTGTAATTCAAGATATAGTATAACTTTATGCAATTGAAATATTATGTTCATGCTTTTTTTCAATACTTATTGATTATTTGAATAAATTTTTGAATCTCCTCCAATCACATTTAGGCTTCATCAAAATAAGGTGTTGTATTATTATATTTTTCGAATAAATTACAAGGAATATAGTAGATGAATAACATAATATTCATAAATATCGTTAGTAGTAAGTATAGTTAGACTCAAATAGAAACGAACGCAACTAAAAAAAAAAAAATCTTGGGGCTCCGCCCTCGAACCCCCGTACAAGACCATCCATCCCCTTATAAATTGTTGTTCCCCTCCTAACTCGGAACCCTGGATCTGCCCCTACCGAGCATAGTGGCAATTAACAATACATACTAATTAGCAACAATGCTATTCTCCAACATCGATTTAACTTTATTAGCTGTTTGCGATCGACGAGCGTTAGACGATTCAAGCTCGAACGCTGAGACATCTCGATCTTTCAATCCTTGATTTGGGATTAATCCAACTTTTGCATATCGGCATATTAATAAATACATAGCAAATGTACCACCTGAAATTTATTTTGAAAAAATCATAAGAAATATATAGTCATGATTTCATATATTCTATTAATTATTAATATTTTTTGCGTGAAAATTCAATTAGTAAATTGAGTATAAAAATAGATCCATTTTACAACTTCTTGATCATCTAACGTCCAGATTTTTTTTTTTTAAATAGTTTATAAATAGTGGAGTTTAAAACAGCAATTAATTTAGAATCCAGCCAACAAGAATAATTTCAAACAAAGGTTGATATTTGAATATCATCAAAAAAGCACTATATCCATGTTTATGACGAAATCGGAAACACGTGATATCAGCGTACGTACCTTCGCAATTGTCGAGGGAGTCGAAGCGGCGGGGATCGCTCTGGTTTTCATCATCCGATGGCGGCGGATTAGGATTAGTTGTCGTGATTGGTGGAGTCGCCATGGGAGTTTCCGGCTTCGAGTTTGGTGTTATAAATAGTGGAGAAATCAGAAAACCGATAGTATTTGCAGTCCAAAATCTGGAAGCGGTTGGAGTATAAACAATCGATCAAACGGTCTATAAATATAACACAAACCGCGTCTGTATTGTGTTAAGATTATTTAACTCGACCGTAAATAATATTTTTCCAAGTACATCTTGGATAAACAAATTTAGACAGTGTAGAATGCGCGTCGCATTTTTAGTAATATTATATTATTATCATTTTTTCCTCACGTAACTGGCTATAATGCATGCATGTATAATTAATATGTAATTTTAAAATAATATATCTGGTAAGTTTTGGAAACCTACACATAAGAATAAAATTAGATATTTGGTTATATATGGCTGCTGCTCCTATGCGCGTGACATGCATATCCATTGCTTATATATATATATTCTTTTTGTAGTACGATGTATTTGGTACATTAGTTTCGTAGAAAATTACCATGTAATCAAGAATGCAATCCATGTTTTCCAATTTTGAGATGTTCGAATTAAAACCAATTGCAATAATTACATTTCCGATTTAATGTATTGAGTGGTACACTTGTTTAGAATACATTATTATTACTATAAATGTGATTGTGTAAAACAAACAAATTGATGTACATCTTTTCAAATTTTGCGATGTTCAGAGTTAAATTCCATGGCAATAATTGTATTTCCGCTTCTAATATTTTGAATGGTTACTTTATATTCAAGTTTGTCATAGGGACACAGTTATTAATTAAATAATTGTAGTAAAATTAAATAAAATGCGGGGATAGCTCAGTTGGGAGAGCGTCAGACTGAAGATCTGAAGGTCACGTGTTCGATCCACGTTCACCGCATTTCGTAACTTTTTAATCAATTATGATTATTTTTAAGATCCACGTTCACCGCATTTCTTGACATTTTAATCAAGGCAAATTGGCAAAAATAGTCCGCAAACTTCGCGTTTTTGCGAATTTTGTCCTCAAATAATTTTTTTTTTGTTTTTTTGACCTTCAACTCCTTGTTTTTGCGATTTTAGTCCTACCGTTAGATTTTCCGTCAATTTTAACGGTAATTCAATTTTAATTTTAAATAATAAAAAATTTAAAGGGCAAAATCGGAATTTTTATTTATATGGACCAAAATTGCAAATGAAAAATTATTTGGGACCTATTTAGCAAAATTAAATAGTTTAAGGACTGATTTCACAAGTTTTAGACAAATAAGCTAATTGCTTCGTATCGAGGAGATTTTGCATTAAATTTTCGATTTTTCATATAACTTTATTGCTTCGTATCAAATATAAGCTAACGAAGACTTCGTACCAATATAAACAATATTTAATTTGAAATGCAAAATATTACTGTGAATTAACCATTAAAAAATCAAGCTATTATCACCCAAATTTTTTTACTTCAAAATAACAATTTAGAGCATAATATTTACTTCAAAATAACATGAATACGAGGAAAATATGTGTCAGTTCGTATTTTATGATGAATAATATGTTATAAAAAAAACATTTAATTCGTAATTTTTTATGAATAATAGAATACGAGGAAAATATATATCAGTTCGTAAATAACATAAAATATTAGTTTTATTTGCAAATACTATAATAAGCCAAAAAAACTACTGCAAACAAGGTTAGTCTCGTATTCACATTCTCTGCATAGAACTGCCATGACGAATCCCCAACACCACCACCCGCCATTGAAGGCCGTAACCATAACTCACGTCCGCTATCCGCATGATGATCGCCTGGCCATTTCCTCGCCTGGATCTACCTCGTCCCCATGTTCATCAGCTTCGGCGGATTCGTCTCCCACTTCCTCTTTCGCTGCGAGCTCCAGGGAATGTTCTTCGCCGTCGGCCTCCTTCGCAATTCGTCAGCGAGATCATCAATTGCGGATTCGCAATTCTCCTCGTATTCTAGTTATTTTGAAGTAAATATTATGCACTAAATGGTTATTTTGAAGTAAAATTTTTGGGTGATAATAACTTTGTTTTTTAATGATTAATTCACAATATATATTTAGCATTTCGAATTAAATGTTGTTTATATTGCTACGAAATCTTTGTTAGCTTATATTTGATACGAAGCAATAAAGTTACATAAAAAATCAAAAATTTAATGCAAAATCTCGTCGATACGAAGCAATTAACATATTTGTCTAAAATTTGTGAAATCAATCCTTAAACTGTTTTATTTTGCTAAATAGGTCCCAAATAATTTTTTATTTGCAATTTTGGTCCGTGCAAATAAAAATTCCGATTTTGCCCTTTTAATTTTTTATTTTTTTTAAAAAAAATTGGATTAACGGTTAAATTGACGGAAATCTAACGATAGGACTAAAATCGCAAAAACAAGGAGTTGAGGGTCAAAAAAACAAAAAAAAAGTTTGAAGACAAAATTCGCAAAAACGCGAAGTTTGAGGACTATTTTTGCCAATTTGTCTTTAATCAATTATAACTGTTTTTAATCTTGGCCATTGAGTATATTTAAGTAGTTTAAACTTTTAATAAGCTATAAATACATTTTCCATGTCTAAATATTTCATACTGAGCAATGTATGGATTTTTTTCTATTTAGTTGTAAAATTGAGAAAAAAAGTAGTATTAAAGTAGTCCGGTTTTAACTACTTTCGGACTCCACATAAGCTCGGTTTCATAGATAATTAATAGCTAGATAGAGTTAGGTTCAATGGAGAATATGGTCTTTGAGTGAGAAGTGAGAATACACTAGTCATTAGATGGGTCCAATTAGATCGATCTAGCCATTATAGTTTAATTTAAGGAGTAAGTGACCCATTTATGAGATAATACACTTACAGTTAGGGGTGTAACGGTTCGGTTCGATTTTTTATGCATTTTAGGAACCGAACCAAACACATAGAAATGGTTCGGTTTGGTTCGATGGATTTTTCAATATCAGAACCGAACCGAACCGCTTATAAATGGTTTGGTTCGGTTCGGTTCCTCGGTTCACTTTTTTATTTATATTTTTTTTTAAATCCTAAATAATGCAAGAATAATACTCCCTCCGTCCCGCTATTATTGTCCTACTTGCCTAATCGGGCTGTCCCGCTATTACTGTCCTCTTTCTTAAAATAGTAAAAATTACTTTTAAACATAAAATGAAATGGCTCCCCCTTACTCACTACTCAACCCCCATATTCTTATAATCTCTCTCTTAAAAAATCTATCTCCCACTCGATTATGTTCCGCTCTGAACTCAGAAAATTATGATTTTTATCTTTTTGAAAACTTTATATTATTTCTTCAAATACAATATAAAAAATATATAAAAAATAAAAATCGATTGTCTTTTACTAGCCTTGCAAAAATTTGGATAATTCTCATTTCTTTCCACCAACCACTCCTTGAAAACTGTGTCAATTTCTTTATACAATTAAAACTCATAAAATATACACTAAACTAAAATTTCTTAATCTCCGTGCAGAAGTCAACTGGGACAGAATTAGCGGGACGGAGGGAGTAGTTTATAGGATGCCACTCATTCCGAACTCATAAGTATAGAATTGTTACTCCTTTTTCTTCATTTGTATAGACAAATATTAAATAAAAAATTTAAAAATAGGATATTGGTTCGGTTCGGTTCGAACCGTTCAAAAATTCTTGAAACCACGAACCGAACCGAATGTAAACGGTTTCTAAAAAAATAAACCGAACCAAACTGCGAAACCGAACCGAACCGCATTTTTCAATTTGATTCAGTTCGGTCCGATCGATTTCGCGGTTCGGAGCGGAACCACTTACACCCCTACTTTCAGTGAGAAATCAATACACTTGAAATAGAATGGGGATCTAAATTAGGGCTCACTTCCCCTCCTCTTTCGAACCCGTTTCAACAAACGCTCCTATGAAAGCTCATCCCCTTCTTCTCCGACGATTTTTCCTACAATCAATAGGCAGCGATGGTCGACAAGGTATGGCAGCGAGCACCGATGACCCTTCTTCAGTGAAAGCGCAGGCGACGGCAGCGATGGGTATCCCGGTTGACCCTTTCGACGACGGTTCGGGTAGCAAGGAGGTCCAAAATCCCAGTAATTAAATCCTTTCGCAGGCTTTGAAAAACGTTTTTTTGCTCCTTGTTTGTTCAATCGATTCAGCAAATGAACGAAACAATTTTTGACGTTGTGTATCGCTATTCGAACGGAACAAAACATTCGATTTCAAACTAAGGTTTTTTTTCCGTTGACTCTGCATGATGGGGTTGAATTGACAGTGGTTAATTTGTTTGAATGATTGATTTTGTGTATTGCTATTCAGTTTCTTGTGAATTTAGGGTTTGGAGTGATGATACACTTTGACAAGTTTTTAAATTCAATTGTTGATGCATTGTAATACACTGAATAACTGAGTTGATATTGTTGTGTTGGCTGAAGATTATTGCTGGTTATGGTGGTCCATGATCTGTATTGGAATTGTTGGGATGATGATACCATTTTCTAGTGGTGATGTAGAGAACCGTATTTTGTTTATAATGCATGATTAATACACTTTGTTCATAAATGTCATACACTCTCACATACTTCACTTTATTCTGAAAAACATTACACTCAACACAGGTTTAACAGTTCATATGGTAAATTGAGCATTCTGCTATTGTAAGATGATGCAAGTATGTGTTTATAGGAAAACTACAAGGAATTTGCTGAGCCACTGGTAAAGACTACTCCATCTACTACAATACATTATGATTTAATTTTCTGTACACACAATCGTTGAATTTGATTCACTCTTATACATATGTGTTTTTTGCAGAAGGAGATGTTCATTTCATGGATTGCTATCAATCGAATTCAACGCTAAAGAAAATGAGCAAATCTTGTCCAACTACAAGTGGGGGCAGAGCAAGATCATGTCCAAAAGCTATTTTTGATGGAATAACAGTAGCATGACTTTTCTCCTTTTTTGTTATTTTAAATTTGGTTTGTTTTGTTTCTGTATGTGTTTCAAAAGGAATACTTTTTTGTTGGATTGTGTATTATGAAGTAATAGATTATAGACTTAATAGTACAATCCGCATTCACTTAGAAAGATAAATTGATACACTCTGCATATGGTCATTTAGTGAAATATAGTAATTCACTTTATGACCTAAAGTACTACACTTTCGCGAATAAATCGAATGGGGAGTGTTGAAGGATGAGGGAACATGGTTAGGTTTGATTTTGAAGAAATGGGTTTCTAACATTTGGAGTTTTTGATGATGTTATTGTGGATTTGCATTTTGTTTTGGATGGATACTGTTAGGCATTCTCCGTAAATGATATATTTCTATGATACACTTTCAGTACAAATTTGATACACCTTCAGAACAAATTTGATACACTTTCAGTACGAATGTAATACACACACGTGGAAAGAAATCTTTTGCATAGTTTTATTTATATTACTTCCTCCGTCCCACTTGACTTGTCTTGTTTTCCTTTTTGGGTTGTTCCACTCGACTTGTCTTGTTTCCAAAAAAGAAAAATAATCATTACACAACCTACCACTTTTTCTTTGTGGAGCCTACCTCTTTATACACTCATCTACACACAACCACCCACTCTTCTTAATCTCCGTGCCCAAAAGAAACCAGACAAGTGGAATGGGACGGAGGGAGTATGAATCAGTCTGACCTCAGCGGATAATACACTCAATACAATAGCTTCATACAAGTTAATGAAGGAAATGATACACATTGCAGAACTAATGTAATACACGCGCAAGTAATTCATACTACGGATGAGTATGATCTCAGCGGACAATACACTCGCAGTAATAAATTACTACACTTAAGAAGGAAACTAATATACTATGGACATGATGGCAGAAACATTTTTAAAAAGTTCTTCTAACATGTAAATCGAAGGCGAATTAAAGGTTTTATTTCATTCGGGCATGTAGGCTTGTAAGATAATTTGTACTTTCGATGTTCCTATCTTCAAAAAAACCATTTCTACAAGAAGCTGCAACAAAAAAAATCATTCTCCTTATTCAAATCTTAACTCGGTCTGAAAAGTGTATAAAAAAATCATGAAATGTAATATAAATACACATAAAGTGTATAACAGAAGATTCTGATATACATAGGCTCTTCAAAATCGAAACAATTGATGTTTCTCACGAAAAACCATCACAAATCGGGTCACCCTCGTCGATTTGGACAGACAAAGTAAACCAAATAAGCTATAACAAGAATGTGGTTTGAACCAAAACAAAATCTCTACATAGATGAATAGAAGAGTATCATATAGCATAGATTCTTCATACAATGCAGCAAGATGCAAATCAATTTATGGACATAGATTGGGACGAAATGAAACGAGTCAAACAACATGAAAATCAATTCACAATGCTAATTACCATCGATTTCTAAACTACGGCGCCGTCGAAGATGTACGCAACTATGAAGCTTCGCCGAAGATTGAAGCTGCAATAATTGAAGTTTCGCCGGAAATTGCAGCTAGATTAAACAATTGAAGCTTCGCCGAAAGAGAGATACACGGATTTGTGCTCGTAGAAGTGTGTGAGAGAGAATGTAAAGTTGCAAATGTTTTGAATTAATCTTGCCCAAATTACCTTTAATGAGATTAAAAAAAATTAAATTAATAAATGAACACAATCTCAACCATCCATCTTTCGATCTAATAGCTCGAAAATATTCTCAACCTAGCTAGATAATTTAAAAAACTAGGTATCATTTCAATCAAGAGTTAACATACATATGTTTAACTCGGAGTACTACATGTTTATAATAATAAATTAAAAATGCCCCTTTTTGTGCGGGTAGAAATTAATATATGTAACGTTAAAATAAATGGTAGCAAATCTCAAGCTTTACTAAATAAGGGGAACATAGTAAATTTAGTTGTATAACTCATTTTCTAAATTATTTCTTAATTACATAATAAGTCAAAATGAACCAATATATTTTTTACAATGAAAGTATATATTCTCATTGAAATGGGTCCGTACGCTCGAGTCGGGGGATCGGATCTCCATTGAAATGGATTACAACCATGAGGTCTTAGTTGAATTTGCGAGCACTCATGCTTCAAAGGAAAATATTTTCCAGCTGAGAATGAGTTTGTATGAACTTGTATGGATCTTGAATTGATCCATTTGATTTCAAATGTACATTACACTTGAAGCAGGTGCAATCTAAAATTCAGTACCACATGAGAAACATCATCATTAATTAACAGAACAGTATACATTTTGAAAAGATGAGAATTTAAAAACTGATACAGTTACAATTCATCTTCCCATGTTTATGTTCATCAATATAACACATGAGCCACATAAACAACACCAACTTAGCATAAGATCATGAACTACAAACAGTCAATAGCAAAGAATTAAAACACATTTCATCAATTTGATAAAACTTAAATTCTTGATATTTACTTGATAAGAAGCCTTAATAGGATCTTTATCCTAGGCACCATGTTGGAGTTTAAATCGTCAATGCTTCACTGGCTCATCATCATCCTCAATATCCCAACTCAAATCCTCATCATCTTCTGCAGCAGTGAGCTGCTTCCTCAGCACCTCCCTGTTCTGTCTCTCACCATGAGAGCTACTTGAGACTTTCTTCTCATCTTCACTTCCCATGTCTTCAATCTCATCCCATCCCATATCTTCCTCCTCCGTCTTCACCTCTGCTGAAACTTCGCGAGATACATCCTTGTCAACACCTTCATTCTCATTACTCTTCACTTTGATACTTTCTTCAGATTCCAATTTCTCATCACTTTTCCCTCCAGCAACTTCATCAGACTTCGTTTCTTTCTCATCCAAAGCTGCACTTCTCTCACTAGACTCCACCATATCATTCTTAACTCTATCATCCACATTGGCATTGCTTTCTTCCTTCTCCACAATCTCTACTTTCTCATCATGATTTGAACTTTTCTTAGTTGGGCCTTCTCCTTCAGTCCCATCTCCTCCTTTCAACTTCTCACTCTCTTTCTCATCATCATCATCGTCGACCTCCCAAGATAACTCATCGTCATCTTCATCAGCAGAGATCGCCCTCTTCACAAGATTGGCCCGGACCTTCTCCTGCAGCTCGAGCTTACCCACTCTGTAAAAATACCTACACCAAAAGGTATCGTGATCAACTATACTGGGTACGACCTTTCCAAAAGTAGCATACAAAGCCCCATTTTCCCCAATCAACCCATCAATTTCGCCCTGCTTTTCGGCCAATATGAACTTCGATTTCCACTTCTCGTACTCGTCTACGTCTTCAGGATCCTCGCAGAACGTATTGAGATCACTCTGAATCCCGCTTAACTGCGCCTCAAACCAACTATACCTGCCCGAATTCAAGCTCCGATTCATCTCCGGCGTCTCCGATTCCCCATCCGACGCAGAAACCTGCATCTCCTTCGCTATAATCTCAGCCGTCGATTTCAGCACTCCGTCCAACACACCGTGCGCCGCCGTAGTCCCGGCTTCGAGCGACGCCGGGAGATCCTTCACGGCTCGGCTCGCGGCTTCCCTTATTATATCGGTCTCCTTCCTAAGGCCCGACCCGAATTCCATCAGATCTCTGCTGTATGTCTCGATCACCGACTCGGATTTGGTAGTTAGAGTTCTCACCAAGCTCCCGAAACTCCATCTGTCTGCGTTGACGTCCTGATCGGCGCCGTTCGATTTCCGTTCTTCGTCCGGAGATTTGACGGAAGAATCCGGGATGGATTCGTGGAGGCTCTCGGGTTCTGTAGGCTCCGGATCGTCTAAGATGATGGATTTGAAGAAATTCATGGTGTGAGTTTGTGAATTGAATGATTTGGGGTTTTAGGGCTTCGTAGAGGGTTGAGATTCGGAAATTGGGAATTGTTACTCTGGGATTTAGAGACGATGGTTACTTGTTACCGGCTGCGACGGTGATGGTTGAGCGCACGCATTAATGCAGGCTCTAGCCGGTCATCATCTGGCCCATTTTTTGTGGCCGGTGGCCACCAATCACGCCCTGCCACGCGTGCATTGGTGGGCCACATTTTTAAAATCAAATATTAATTTAATTGAGTGGGGCCACCAATACACGCTTGGCGCTGCGTGATTGGTGGGCCACCAAGTGTTCCTCCCATTTTGGGACAGAAGATCCGCATTGCATTTTTATTGGGTAGAACTAATGTATCATCCCAGTATACAAAAAATCACGACATTTTAGGTTTTATTTAATTCTGTATTTATTTTTATTTTAATGTCTACAAATCTATTTCTTTTTATTTACAGTAAGCATTTATAAACACCCATAAGTATTGTAAGTGAATTGACTAAAACTCAAATTTATTTATAGAATAATTTAAAATAACTGCAATTTGAGTTCAATGTGTGAATTTTAAATAAATTGAGTTTTAAGAAACTTTTCTTTTGTTTGAAAATATCTGTCCTAATGTGGATGGGATGGGACTAACTAAACCTTCACTCTCTTAAGAATGAAAAATACTACTAATTAAGCTAAATATTTATCTTTAAAAGATAAAGATATGATCTGCAACATAAGTTACTTAAACCATGAAGTAGAACCGGAATATAAAAGTGGCAATTGTAAGCTTATAGAAGCGTATAGATTTGATAAGTGTGCATCTCCCTAATTAGTCCAAGAAAATGCTACATAGCAATCTTTTGTATGATACAACAGAAGATCGAACCTTCGAACTGGCAAAACATCAAGTTCATTAAGAAAGATGGAATTGAGAATCTTAAGATGAAGGTTCAAAGCTCGTCTCTTTCTGGAGTTGTCTGCAAGCAAGCTTCGTCCCAGTAGTAAGGGAACTTCAACCTAGCAGCTGTATGTGGCATATTCCAATCATCGTATATGAACCTGTATTCAAAATTCATGAACCACATAAGGCAATGGATTACCTTCTCATCGTTGAACGAAAAGAGCAAATAATATCCTTCACTCAGAGTGGCAGAAATGGATGCACTGCTTTGCTAGCTGTGGTGTATCAAATGGCTATTCAGATCATGAGCGCGTGTGTGTGCCTTTATTTCTAGAAGCATCAATCATGTCACTAGTCGGTAAAAGTCCCATCTTGTAATGACCATATTCATGAACCACAAGATCAATAGTACAACCAAAAGAAGTCCTGCAACTTGTCTAATGATGGCTTAGCCTCTAAGGAGTTATTTATACTTGCATTTCAAAATAACCACAAGATGTTATGAGCCAAGAGGTCCTGCATCTTGTCTGATGATCCTTGTAAGATGTCTCTTCTGATGAGCATATACAGGTACAACAAAGGTTGATATAAATAGCTTGTAAAATGGATGGGGAACTTCAAAAGTAGGGTGCTCTCCTCAAAGGGGCTTTGCATTAGGAGCCTCATTTGATTCTCTTCAATTCTTTAACGGATGTATCAAAATTGATTAATTGTTAACTATACAGCTCTGCTGGTTATTTCTCCAAATACCGGGAGGTAAGAGGCGACATTTTCTTACAAATTGGATCTGAATTACCCACTAAACCTACCCAGAAAAGTTCATTTATAAATTCTTAAATCTTTAGTCCTAAATCCTTTTAGACCTGAAGTAGGTTTATGGATATGTGGAATGACGGTTCAATAATACAAGATGGAGTTTCATCACCGCAGCAGTCAAAACTACAGTGCGACTAATAGCCAGAGCTATTCAGTGGAAAAATGAGACAGAGTACATAGTAACTTACACCTTTGCTGGCGGTCTAGATATAGTAACCAGAACTTGCAAATCCTCCTTCTCATCCGTGTTCCACACCTACAGATAATCAAGGTCGGGAGTAAAAGAAAGCAATATGAGTTCAGTAGTTACATAGCATGAGCCCAGTACAAATCAAATCAGGGATAACGCAGATTAACAGAGGTCTAACTTGTCGTCTTGAGATTCATTAATCAGTAAACGATATGATGAAGATGTCAAATATCTAAGATGCAGAAAGCTATTGAAACTCCAATCAAATTTTAAGACATCCAGTAAAGTCAAAAGGTATAAAACTATAAGAACTTAAGACTGAATTGTACAAACTCTTTGTTTGTGAAAATAGGGAGAATAGAAATCATCACAAGGGTACCACCCCAAGCTCTCTCAAGCGTGCATGCATACAAAGAGACACCAATGGAAAGAGATCAAGAGGTGAACAATGCAAATCTTACCATATAAAAAGCAATTAAAAGTTCAAATATCTTATACATGAAATAAAGGCCAACTCCAAGGAATGTCAAGTTGTGATAAGCTTCATAAATTTTTAATCATCCCAGCATGCAGCATCACTCATTACCTCTCACTGGTTAATGAAATCAAGGTGGATATTTTGATCTACAGACTTTACATATCTTAAATAGTGCTGCACACCCCATAATGATTAATGTTCAACTACACAATGCAGCATGCAGAACTGAACTTAACACACATATCAATTTATTGTCTTTTTTTGCCAACTCAATATACTATAAGAATCTTGCCTACATACCAACACCAATCATATATTCATATGCACAACTCCTAAGCCTAAAGCAAACCGTGCTACTTCGACATAACAGATGTATCGGTAATTACCGGAATCCCCAAGGGGAATATTCGGAAAATGAGAAACCAGAGCAGCAATATACCTGATGAACATCATTGACAGGAACAAAAAATGTACTGTTCTTAAAAATGGGAAACTCCTGAGGACTGTCTGGATAACTCTTATGGGAATTTGAGGCAAGATAAAGAGTACCACTCCCCTTCAGAACCACAAAGATTTCCTCGCACGAATGTCTGTGAATCGGTGTACGAGCACCAGGAGCAAACGTCTGAAGCCACATCTCAATCTGCCGACAAGCAAATTCATCCACTCTTCAATATATTAAAATCATAGTACTAATAAAGAATCCAATACAGTACATAATCCTTCAGGATTCATGATAAGACATAAAAAACAAACAAATGAATTGAACTACAATCACCTCCTTAAAACCGTGCATTGAAGAACCCGCGACGGTGATGTGAGATAAACCCTGCCTACCATAGCTATCGCCACGAATTTCACTTATGTTCCGCACTATAGGAACTGCTGCAACTGAATTTAACAAATAAACAACAATATCATGCCAAAATAGACTGCTCGGTTGATTAACTTCTGCACGCCACCTGTTCGATAAAATGAACGAGAGAGATAATCGCTTACCGCTGGCTGCACAATCGGAGCTCTCGGCAGTGGCGGAGAACAAGAACGCAATCAATAACGAAATCCAAAGAAAATCCATGATTTATCGAGAGCCGATCAGCATCAAATTGTGAAATTCTTGTCCCTGTATGGTAATTTGAAGAGCTGTAGTTCTTAATATTTGTGGCCTCGAATTACTGACATTTTTTCAATTGGTTTTCATGGAATAAAAAGGAAATCGCCCATTGCAAGTAACTAGTTAATGGTAGTTACTAGTTACAGGCTTATAGCGTATGTGTACGTACTTATTAAATTTTTGTTAAAAAATAAAAATAAATAAAAAACAACAACAATTCATAAACATATGTATATTTAATGTAAATTAGTAGTATTATATTTACGCATGCATAATTGCATATTCGATAAAAAATGGGTAAAATTCAAAATAAAAGATATTACTACTTTATTCCCCCCATTAATAATTTCTCATTTCTTTTGGTCAAGGTTATTAATAAAATAGTAATTTTACGATGTATATTATTTGATTCTTTGAGTGTTTGATTATTGTCTACTTATTTTTTTTATCTTTTTTCAGAAATTGAACTTTTGTAATGGAACACCTCAAATAAGAAAAACGAGATATTACTAATAGAATAGAGGGAGAGGCAGGGAGTACAACTTTATAAATCAAAAATATTAAAGAAAAAATGTAATTCGTTAGTCCATGAAATCACGTGTTTGATAATATAAAATTGTCTTTGTTATTTTTTTTTTTTTCATGTAATATGGTCGACTTTTTAAAAAGTATAAACACTTTAAAAATATCAATGTATTGTATCGAATACTCTAAGCAGATACACTAATTATCATGTCTAATGGATTGTACGTACTTTTAATAAATAAATTGATTTATTTTAATCAATTGTCATATCACATTTTAATATTTTTTTTAGGATAATCGTGTCATATGAAAGAAATTATGGTCATGTGGTCCTTTCTCGGTTGATTGAACATTACCTAATATTGTGTCATTGTAACATTTTCAAGCTACCAATTACACTAGTAAATTAGGTATAGAAAAAAGAGTATGTATAATCACTCACCGTTAGAGGACTAAAAACTTTTTTTAAAAACTACAAAAACGAACGCAGTCACATTATACGACATAAAAACAAACGAAACACAAACCAAATTTTTTTTTTTCTCGTCCAAATTGATGGTCGACATGCAAAATTCCAAAAAATGGACCCATATTTCTCTTTACAAGCCCACAGTTGCTAATGTGGACCCAAACATGGGCCCAAAATCTCTAGTAAAAGACAACAATAACCTCCAGAGACATGGGCCCAAAATCTCTAATGATTAAAATTTACCGTAATTTGCATTTTTCGACAAGATTCAGTCTTAATCAGTAGATTAAGCTCTGATAGTTACGAAGATATTTTGATTAATTGGGTTC